>OX376712.1:14457948-17308375 GCA_947389935.1 Agrilus cyanescens
TTACAGAGTGACACTGGTTGAGGGCCCTTCTCATTGAAGACGTGCCCAACGTAGGATACTTTTTAGAAGATTTAGGTGTAGCAAAAATGCTTAATCATTATCATAGGTTTTATTTTTACATTAATATTAGCGATTTTAGAGTAAGATATCAAGAGTTAGAAGTAAATTTAGCGATTTTAGAAACTATGAACACCGATAACGTGTCAACTAACAATTTAAGAAATAATTTAAAATTAATTGAAAATGAGTTATTAAAATTTGAATCAAGAATACACAAACGTGCGTTGTTTAACTTCATCGGGTCAGCTATAAAGTTTATCACAGGAAATTTAGATCAAAATGATTATGATGAAATAAACACGAATATATTAAAGTTATTTGATAACCAAGAGAAAATTACCAAACAAATTAATAAGTATGACTCATTTGCTAATCATATAACAAAACGCTACGAAGACGACATGTTATTGATTAGAGATTCAATTAATACGTCCCTTAACGCAGTCAAGGTTTTAAGAAACGAAATTAGTATTCAACCGGCAATACAGGGTAATATTTACGCCTCCCAAAATTTGTTAAATTCTCTCCAAACTATTCAAAGAACTATTTCCCTAGCCTTAAATGATATCACGAATTTGGAAATGTTAGCTGTATCAGATCTTAAAGACATTTTAGCACATCTTAAATTATTATATAAGACGAGTCAATTAATAAAAATAGATGAAGTTCATATCTTTAAAATAATTGAATTTTCAAAATTAAGATTACTTCGGTAAATAACACCATAACATGCATTTTGTATATCCCTGTCCTGAATGAATATGATTTTGACTACCAAAGAATATATCCAATACCTGATGAAGATAATAAGATTCTTTTGCCTCCTTCGCATTATCATCTATATGGAGCTCGAGCTGAATTTTGGCTAGAAGAAAAATGTCATCGAATTGATGATTCGGTGTTGTGCTTTGATAAACCTATTGTTGATCAGTGCTCATTGGGTGATATAAATAAGTGCAATTTCCTATTAATTGATAGTGATTACGAATTAGTAAAACAACTTGCTAATAATAAAGTTCTCATTTCTTATAAAAAACAGGTTCAAGTTTTTGAACATTGTATCGGTAACGTTTATAGTAGTATAGTTAGTAAGAATTCGCTAGTATCATCGCAACAAAATTGCGAAATTATAATTCAAAATAATGTATTTAGCAATGCTATTAGTAATCTGTATTATAAACCGCCTAATGTCGGAAAGATAAATGTAAAACCCACAAAATTTGTAAACTTTAAGTTTAATAGTTTAGACGATATAAATATTTAAATATATTAAATATATTTTGGAAAAGAATTAAGAATATTTTTCATTGTAAAAATGTGAAAATGGAACAGGTGGTCATTCCAGGAATATCCAGCAAATCTTCACACGAGGACGTGCTCACTTAAGGAGGGAGGAATTAAGTCATGCGCACACCTGCAGAAATGCCTAAAAGGCATCTTTACTTGTATGTTCCCATGGGAGCATCATGTGTCGTTTCTGTGAAATCCGCGTTAGCAATTTTGTATCAGATCTTACTTTTATGTAGTTGACATGTTTTCAAATCAGTTACTATTAGAACTTAGTCTAGGTAGCTCACAAATAGAACGTTGTAAACGCTTTTTAATAAAATAAGTAAACTTTTTAAAAAGCCGTTTCTTTAACGTCTAAACATAATTTAGTATACATTTTTTGTCATTTCCCTTATATTTCGATCTTTTAAATTTATAGAGTTGTGCGCGCGAACTCCTCAAGTGTTTTCGTTATAACCGTAACTTACATATTCCGAAGGAAAGAGGCGTCCCTTCGCATGCATTGTACGTACACAGCATAATAAACGTAGCACTATTTGCGGAAACACGTTGCCAAACGTTGGGACGCTTTAAAATCGTCAAAGTGTATGAAAAAAATACGCGACACCCATATACGTCGCCCGGTTTCCCGCCGCCTACAGGACAGGTCTTGAACTGCTATATACAGTAGCCGCATATAGACTTTCAAAACTACCTCAAAAAAGCGTCCACCTAATTTTTATAGAACCGTGGAGACCGAGAAGATCACTCAGGCCAAATTTTACATTCAATAGAGCGTCCGTATACGGACGCTCCAATGAAGGTGGACGCCCGATTGATGGTATTCGTTAAATGTACGGGCGCTGTATTGATGGTGGGATATATGATATATATTAGAAACAAACAGTAACTCGTTGAGGCTACGGCTGTCATACATATTAGTTCAGAATCCAACCATATACCATGTATCAAGTGTTATTAAAAACTATTCGGTGTCGTCTGTAAGAGTGAGTGTTCGCAATAGACCGCGAGTTACGCCGGTACCAGAAGTCTATTGAGGAACTATTTGAGAAAAAGTCTCCGGAGACGACTTTTTTTTCAAAGAAGTATATCTTTGTTAATTTTAAAGCTAGGAAAATCAAACCAATTTCAGTGTTAATGGAACACTTTACAGTTTATTTTATAGCAATTTACTTGAGCCAAGCCTAAATAATAATATCAAAAAATGTAGATAATTTTTTTAATTGATTTTTATTAGATCTAATTGAATTACCACTCTGAAAAAAAAATATGTAATAACTATTGCCTACGCCTTGCCTAATAGCATGCCAAGTTTCATTAAAATCCAAAATGTGCAACATATCGAAAAAAAAATTAAGTAAGTGGACGACCACCTTATGACCACTATGCTAACGCTTTTAAATTGTCTTTTTCGGAAAAGTATCGTTTCGACAGCTTATAAAAAGTATATTAACGGTTGGCGCCATAAACTAGCCTATTACAATATTTTGTGGATTTTCTGTTATAGTGACTAGCTTATCAGTTCCTACATGATCACAGTACATAGTCATGGTACGCACTCCATATTATCTGCGCAGTTTTACATTTTTTTTAATTCAGTGACGTATAATTTATTTTAAAAGTTATACATACAATAATAATCAGTGAATAAAACAGTGACGAAGATTTATATCGAAAATGTCTAGGAAATGTAGTAATTGTGATTTACTCTGTTTAACCAAATAGATGATTTAACCATTCCCGAAGAAAAACTAAAAATGGATACTGCAAAGTTGAGAAAACATCATGGAACTGTCTAATCTTCTAACATTATTAATGTCTTCGTTATTCAGGCATTAGTGATTTTTAGGTATTTCAAATAAAATGATATCTTCAATATTACAATTGGAACGTGAGCAACAAGTTTCAGATTATTGCAAACAAATAATATGAAGTTTCGAAAAAGATATTTTACCATTCCATTTTGGTATCAATTCAATCTCAAGAAAACAGCTAAATCAAAATCATGCGACTAATATATCGGAGACTTTATTAAACACTACTGATGATCAGTTGTTAATTATTGACGATGGCACATAATTTTTTCGTGAAAAAAGGACAAATAACGAATACCAACGCAAATCTTACTCACAGGACAAAAGAAATCGCATTTATGCAAGCCATTTACTATTTGTGATACATAATAGATTTCGCAGGCCCCTATTATGGAACACAAATCGAGCTTACAATAATGAATATCTTATTAGATGATCCTCTTGGTTTGCAAACTCTTTTGCATCAAAATGATCTTATAATTGCAGACCGTGGATTTAGAGACGTTGAGACATAAGAGAAAGGCTTCAAACTGCTTATGCCAGTACTAAAAGGAAAATGGCATCAACTTATAACTGCTGCAGCTAATGAGTCTAGGAAAGTAACAAAAGTAAGAAGGGTTGTCGATGCAGTTCACGGCGCAATTTCGCAAATGTCCCGGCTCATAGATAATGTTTTAGACGACAAAATGTTACCGAGCGTAAGATCCCTTTGCCGCTTTGCTGGATACCTACAAAATACATATACTAAAAGAAATATTTCCGACAATGACTAGATATTAGATTGCTTCTTTATAATGACTTCAGTACTGAACAATGTTCAGAGTCCGTACCTGTGCGGCCATTCAGTGCATTCGATATCGCTCATGTTATAGTTCTGTTATAAAAGCAGCATTCTTATTATTTTTTATCAGAATAAGTGTTATTATCTTAGTTCAGAGTTATATTTAGTTATAATAAAAATAAAACTATTTTCAATGAGTTACCTAAATTAAAAATGTAACTTTTAGGTAATATGGTTTAAATTCATTGTCTACTAACAACAAAGTAGGGTAAGGTAGCCGGTTATGTAACAAGTACGGGGAGGAAGGTCGTTACCCTACGGGACCTAACCTAACCCGACGGGTTACGACCTTCTACCCCGTCCTTGTTTCAGAGCCGGCTACCTTCTCACAGTATCATACCTTGAAGTGCTGGAAGCGTTCTATAGGTAGATGTACATATATGAATACATGATATTTAGAAAATACAACAGCATACTCCCCCTTCCCCTCTCCCACCCAACCATTTGCTCCAGTTTACTATATGAAGGATATTATATTATCTTTATTTACCTCTCAAGACGTTAGAATTTAACGGAAACGCTGTTAAATTTAACGATTCTTTATTTTGATATAAAGTATGTAAGTGCTACAATCAAAATATTGAACAATAGGATTACATTAATAGTGCTAACAACTTGTAGAAATAGGAAAGAATCTGTCATGTAACCCTTTGTAACAATGTCTTTTCTGTTTTTATCACCACGAAGATGAATCCACCGGCCTTCGATGTATGTTCGTGATTGTCCATCTTTTTTGATAAACATTAATTTTACAGAGTGAAGGTTTTGCACGTTTTCAACAGTGAAGACATTTGTTCCATTAACATTTTTTTAAATAATTGAATCCCTATTTGTCATCCACACACAGGACACATCAACATCTCTATTAGAATTTTTACATACATAGGCTTGGTCACCAACCGTATTGTTCGGTTGCGAAATGTACCACAATGGGAGAAGCTGCAGCATATTGGAAACAGCAGTTGACCCCGACCCATGTAAGTCGAGAACCACCCGTGGTCGGCAGAATGTGGATCGCCTCTGCCGTGCGGGATGTCCTGAGCCGGAAACAATTAATCATATTGCCCAAAGATGCCCTAGAACTCATGGTGTCCGCATCAAACGGCATGATGCGATGTGCAGATACGTGGAGAGGAGCCTTGTACAGAAAGACCACAATGTCATTAATGAGCCAAAATTGAAACTTAATGGCCAAACCTTGAAATCTGATCTTGTCGCTAATAAAGATCACGTTGCACTTGTGTTAGACGCACAAATCATTACAGACTGCTTCTCCCTTGACGAGGCACATGACAACAAATGCCAGTATGGTAAAGTGGAGCTGCCTTCGATGATGTAATAAAACGCCGATTCCATGTTGAAAATGCGAAGACTTACTCCGTTACATTAAACTGGCGTGGAATCTGGAGCCCTAGATCTGCCGACCTCCTAGTCAGTCAGAGGATTATAAATAAGAACGACTCTACTATCATCTCTACGAGAGCCATTATCGGATCCCTTGCCGCATTCTGAGTGTTCAACAGCTGCACTCGTGTACGTCGTCCCATGGCCCCGCGACACGATTTTGACCAGGGCTGATTGCCATGGATCCTTCTTCCCTCCTTCTTCTTCCTCCCTACATTCAACCACGGTGCTGCCTACCGATATTAGGCACAATACACGGTTATAGAAATATGTTAAAATCAGTAACGACGACACACTGATCATGATCAGTTTTTCCATTACAACTGAAATGATCAATACGGGTAGCGTATTCTTATTATACAACCCCCCTCTCCAAAGTTCCTTGTTTAGTGGAAAGGGATTCTACATAAGTTATGCGAATGAGCGAGGGAGCGGTAGATGTTTGTTTAGAAGAGTTGGGTACGTTTTAGTCAGTAGAACATGGAAATCTTTATTGAAAAGTTTAATAGTGTACGGGTGGGTTATGAAGAAAAAGAAATATGTTCTCTGAAACCATTAGAACTGAATCAAACATATCCCGTGCAAAGCTTCAAAAAGATGCATACAAAATGGGGACCACGCCTGTTAACCGACTTGTGCAGCTACGTTGTATTTCTTCCATGCAGACATGCAGAAGCCTTCACAGATACAGGGATCGAGGATATAAATGATAAAGTTGATACACAATTGGGTCAACCATCGATTCCTCTCAAAGGATTTGTGGGAAAATCAACTGATATTGAAATTCAAATCTAAAATCTATAATTCTGTTTTAAGAGAATTAAAAAAAAATTTTATTTTAAATGTTTTATTTATTTCAATAAAAAATACAATGCATTTATGAGTGTAAAGATAACCAATATTTTAATAGTAGAACATTTTTTTAAGCACAAGTTATGTTTTAAATATAAGTATTTAAAAATTCAGAGACTCATTCGTTCCCTTACTAAAAGTGCTTTACTTGAACTAAAATATTATAAACTGTTTAGTGCTTCGTCTCGTGGTCTACAAATTATTTGTCCCGGTTCGGCTGCCGTCGTTATCCCTGAAGAGCGGAGACAAGGCTCCGCCCCAACGTCGAAAACATACAACCGCCCCGAGCAAAACCGACACTACTTTAGTTTACATTTGTGTGAACATAGTGTGGAGGTCGGAGACGAAAATATTCATACTTTTTAGAATGGTAAAATCGTCCCTAATAACGCGAAGATAATCGTCAAAACCTAGATGCAACTTTATAACGTTTTTCTTAACACCTTTAGCTTTTTTAACGACTTGATGAACCGACTCGACACAGTAAGCTTTAGCTCCGGTTCCATAAAATGCATTAATGGGATTATTTGGGAACTCATCTTTAAATTTACCGACCACAGATGAGGTAATGGGAATATCGAAACTATTATCGCGCGGATAATTTGAAATATCAAACTGTTGAATATTTTCGATAATATCCCGATAGAAGTTTTCTGTGACTAGTTTAAGAATGAAGGAATCAGTATCCATATACATCAAAGAAACGTATTGTTGATATTTTTGTTTAAGAAACCTGTAGTAGAAGTTATACATAACAACTTTAGACAAATCCAAAATAGTAAAATCTACATAAAGAGGTTTATCGTAAACAATACGTAATTTATTTATCTGAATAGCAACGAAATTTGTTGTGAATATTTTAGAATTTTTGAAATAGGGTTTAGCTATTAAATTCTTAGCTCCCAGGAAGCGTCCTGAATTTTGCAAATGAGTAACCAGTTTCACGTCAACTCGTTTATCAACGTTCTTCATCGTCTTTCCGAACGCGCTGTTATTCATTAATTTGAAGAACGATTTCCCAAATTTATTTTCAGACAAATTCCGTTTTCGGGTATTTAAATCAATGAAAGGTTTAAGCCAATCAGACTGTTTAAACTGAACAACTCAATGAACTTTAATTAATTTTAATCCATTATGTAGGGCTTGTTGCAACGGTGGGTAATGAACAATATATTTTGTCTTATTCATAAGGTTCGGAATGAGCTTTCTAACTCTACCATTAACATTAGCAGGAGAAATAATATTTTCAACTAAAAAGGGGAGATCAGCATGCAAGTCATGGAGGTGTTGGGAATATTGAACATCGTGGAAAACATAGTAAAGAAAGGTTGACAGTATTACTTGCAGAAAATATGGACGGATCGTAAAAACTTAAAACCCTTAGTGATAGGAAAAGCAATGAAACCGCGATGTTTCGAAGGAGTGAAATCGTTTCCTACTGATTATCGTGCTAACAAAAGAACTTGAATGAGGACAGAACTTTTTAGCAATTGGATTTTAACAGTTAATGGGCACGTGAAACGACAAAAGCAGAAAATTTTACTATTTTTTGACAATTACACTGTCCACAATAGTCCTCCTACATTGTCCAACGTAGAGCTCTGCTTCTTTCCGCCGAATACAACTTCCAAATTGCAACCATTGGACCAAGGGATCATCTATAATTTTAAGACGTTCTATCGCAAGGAAATTGTTAAGATCGTTTTAGAATCTCTCGACAAGCAGCTAACTGCGAATATCACGGTTCTGACAGCTATTTTACTGATTGACAAGGCATGGACAGCTGTAACACCCCTAACGATTTTCAACTGCTTCAAAAAATGCGGTTTCATAAAAGAGAATCTTCCAATAATTATGGATGAAGAACCAGCAATAGAGCCACTAGTTGACATCAGCGGTGTGAGTTTTTCTGACTTTGTTCAAGTGGATGAAGATGTTGCTGTCTCAGGTTCACTAACCGATGACGAAATTTTATCTGCGACAGATACGAATGAAAAAAGCAACAATGAAGATGAGGACGATACATCAGAACCTTTGGCGGAGGTGTCAGTTAAGGAAGCAAGAGCCTCATTCGATACCTCACAAAGCTTCTGTCTACAAAACGAAACCGATGAAAAAGCATTTCAGGCACTTTTTCTCTTAAAAAAACTTATTGAGCAGTATGAGCGGCAGCAATGTGTTTTGAAGCAAACCCGTATAACAGAGTTCTTTCGAAAGATTAATTAATTCACATTATTAATATGTACACGAATGTACATACATACATACATAACTATTCAACACTTAATAAATCGAAGTTTTATTTATTTTCTCTCAAAGATTTCAAACCATTTGATATTTCAAACACTCGATAATTCGTAATATTTTAAGTCCCTCGAGTTTCGAATTAACGAGACCTACCGTTCGAAGCATTTACTTGGATAACTGAAGGAGTAGACCCACCTCTGCCTTTGCTCAGTTTGCTTTTTCACAGACAGCTATTATGTGATGACTTTATATCAAAATTTGTGAAACAAGCAGCTAAAAAAACAATATTTAACTGTTTTTGATGTTATGAGTATCATTATTGATACAAAAGAGGTTGTCTGCCGGAACGATACATTCATTGTTCAACAAGTTGTGATCAATTTCTTTTCAGAAATGTTGCAAAAAACTACAAAAATATGAAATGCTGCTTAGAAGATATCACATTGGAAACATCTTATTACGCTCAACCCCATATATTATCAAACGTTATACATCTAATGAAAGTATGCAACTTAGTCTATAACTACATCCCGCTTCAACCTGGAGAACAAAAAGCAGTTTATCAGTGGATTCTTGGAAATTTATTCAAAGCGCGAAGGGGATAGCGAGCAGGATGGCAACCAGGGCCTGATTCGGCAAAGTGGCCATCCACCAAAGTTGAAAAATACACGCATACATTGAAATTACTACACTCTTTAATGTAATATTGTATGTATTAAAGAAATAAAACAGCTCGGTAAAAAATGATAACGTGCTTTATTTAAATTCTATTAGCAACACCAACGTCTACTTATATACATCAAATAAGCCATAATTGATATAAATATGTATAGAAATACAACCAAACTTATGCACGATACAACTTCAAGGAATAGCATTGAATCCCATACGTATCCTGGAGTATTCCGTCCAATTTATTGAACATTTTTTTTCTTTAACTGCAGCTAAACTAACCATAAAATTAGCGTGCTAGAATTCCCAGATCCACTTAGTTGGATATATGGTGCGTGCTTTCGATCTGTGTCGTTAGTAACCTTTGAACATGTAAACATTTTATCGGCTATTTTGTGCGATGTCGGCTTTCGGACGAGCAACCTATGATGGTAAGTACACTATTTGCATACAATTTCTCGTTTTTTTTTCGATTATCATAATATATTTTTGTATGCTATGCTTGGTTACACTCTAGTTGATATAATTACTAACACAAATTTTGTTAAAATGATTTAATTGCGTCGTGAGAGCTCTATTTTTACTGTATCCAATACGTTGGACGTAAGGATCCAATGACGATATTATATGCTTGCGTCTAGTTCAACCTGTTGGACATCGGGACTGTTTGACGACATTTTGTTTAGATTTTGTTTAATGTTTTTATCCTTTCTCTAGCAATTTTCGGTGAAAAACAATATCTCAGACCAGGAAAGGATGACGACAAACTGTTACAGTTAATGGAAGTAGGCTGGGACATACGAACATGAAGAGGACAAATTTGATGATGGGGTATTTGAGGAAAAAAGTACGGCTAGATGAAACATAGGTAAGATGGATATTGAGGAAGAAAACATTTCAGACGAGAATGATGAAGGCAATCATCAAATAGAAGCTTTAAATAATAATAATAATAAAAAGATTTTATTATGATGCATTTAAGATTACAAATTATGCATAAGATGGCGAAGTTTAGCTAAATAGCTACTCTTACACTTAATCATCATCGAAACAAAGAAAAAAATAATTAAAACAAATAAAAGATTTAAAATTTAACAATAAACTTTTTATATATTTTTTAAAAAGATGGAGCGAAAATGTTGGCAAGTTACAAGTGGTATTAATAATGATTTGTACATTACACACGCGTTATACGAAAAACATCTACTAAACGAGGAGGAATGGCGTGGCATTGATAGGATAAAGTTGCAACGAATATTTCTATCCTGAATGTTATGTCTAAAAATTAATTTTTCCCATAAATATAACGGGTTATTAGAAAGAATTAATTTATGAATGAAAACAAGGTAGTTATAGTCGGAGAGCCGGCCGTATGCAAGTCTTATGGATCAGATACATAGACAATTTTTGAGGTATGAACAGTAGAGATATAGGTCTAGAGGTCGACCGCCCTAAAAATGCTTAATTTTGCCCGCATGCAATATTATGACCTCACTTCCGGTTGTTATTTCAGGTATCGCTTTAATTCATAGGATACATAAAAAAAATTTACGTCAAAATAAAGTTTTTGATGAGCAGAATACAGATGTCAAAGGTCGACAAGCTCTATTCATTCGGTACCCTGAGTCGACCGCGATCAAAAGTATTTTCTGCTCAATTTTTCTTAACTCATCGAATACATTAATTTGTTAACGCTTTTCAGAAACTAGAACCTCCCTAATTACTGAAAAAAAATAGTCGACACCTTTCATTTACCCGGATCTGACAGTCGACTTAGTTTAAAGAATTAAAGCGCCTGTATGGATACGTACAATGGCTATATATTTTTAATTATCTACATATATTTATAATTACTTTGATAATTCTTTTTTTTCTCGATTCTTAAACTCTAATGTTCATAAAAAAAAATAGTCGACACCTTTATTTCACTCTAATATTATTGTCGACTAGATTTAGAGAATTAAACAGTATATACTCAGATGTTTAATGTCTCTAAATCTTTCATTATTCCAATATATTCCTCAAATACATTAATTATTTTTTTTTTAAATTAATTATTTTATTCTAACATTCATAAAAAAAAAAGTCGACACCTTTATTCCACTCTAATATTATTGTCGACTAGGTTTAGAAAATTAATCTGTACACACTCAAACGTTTAATATCTTGATATCTTTAATCATTTCAATATTTTTCTCAAATACACGCATAATATTTTTTTTCAATTAATTCTAACATTACTAAAATTTTTTTAAATACTTACTGTAAATTTTTCTATCTTTCGTGAGCATTTAAGTCTCAAGAATTTATTCTCAGTTTCTACCTCAAGTCCAGGTAGCCGTTAACGTTTCTTCTTTTGTAGTTGTCACGTAAGCTAGGTTCGTAGTTACTCCGAAATTAACAAAAGAACACGGTCGGGTAGGGAATACCTGATATTTCTCAGCCCTTAGCTTGGGACTCCCGTATAACTTGTAAGTCATTATAGTGCGAAACATTGACGTGTTCAGTCAGTTTTCTTTTACGTGAATTCTCAACTTCAATATTCCGGCAGTCAGCTTTTATCAAAAATGTTGTGTTTTCTGTGCGGAAGTGCTCAAAACGTTTTCAAATTTGATGAAAATAAATTGAAAGGGTGCCATGATGCGTTGAAGTATCGAATCATCAAAAATTTCAAGTACACGGACGTCGTGCTACCTAAAGATTGTGACCAATCCATAGGATATCACACAGTCTGTTGGAAGAAGTTTCTGATAACCAATCCTAAATATCAGCGAGAATTCCAACAATTCATTCAAAATGTAAGTATCAATTATTCATCTTTATCAATAATAGGCATGAAATTTAAAACGCGCTACATAAACTTTCGTAGGCTTTTTTTATTTGGTATTTCATGACGAAAAGATTTTTAATGAGTATGTTTATTCACATTCAGTCATTACGATGAATGCAATATACTATACTGATCTCTGGCACTTTTCTGCCATATAGTAATAACGTTTCTGTAATTTTTATTCTATTTCTACAGAATTTTGAAAGTGATGCATCGAGCTCCGAAATACTGGGTGAAAGTAATATTCAAGAAGATTCTGATATTTCTCGAGACGAAGACATCATGTCAGTTGACGTTAACCTTGAGCATCCAACCTTGGAAGTAGTAAGTGTCATTTAAATAAAATATATTAGCCCAGCACATTGTGCGTTTCGGAGCACAATGTGACTCCAGGTATAGACGAGTCCCATAATCACAAATATTTACATTGTTTCATAATGTTCTTTGACATTCAGTGTTACTAGTTTTTTAATGAAAGTAGCGTTACTCTATGTTCAAAAAAATTTTCAATATTTACAAAAATTTTCTCCCAACGAAAAAAAAATGCATTAAAATTAATTATTCATGATGAATTATGTAGGCTTCATCGAGTAGCACGATGGATCAGGAGATTCCTTCAACGTCTACTCAACGCATGGATCCTTCGAGCTCATTCGATGCATCAATATCGTCAACTCCAACAGCAGAAGATGACGTAGCTTCTGGAGGAAATTTACGTAAGAAATGCATCTTTTGTGAGAAAATCGAAAAAACTTCGGGAAAACAACGGCAGTATGTTACCATGTGCTCATCATCAGAACTATTTAATAAATTTCGTCAATATGCGCAAATATTGGATGATGAAGCTATACTCGAAAAATTACATTGTATGAAACCGGTACCTTATCATCCGATTTGCCGTACTGTTTACCAGAATAAGGCTTCCAAAATTCATAAGCCTAAACAGAAAAGCAGTTGGCACATGACACGCGAAATACATGAAGAATGTTTAAAAAATTTATGCGAATTTATCGATAACGAGATTATTCAAAACGAAAAAATATACTTTCTTAATACTTTATTTAACCGTTATATAGCATATTTTGACGAGATAGCCACAGTTAACGGATCGGAAGCAAATTGTTCAGAATATACGGCTCAAAATTTGCAAGATAGACTCGAAAATAAATTCGGAGATCAATTAATTATTACTGCATCGGAAACTGCACATAGAAAAAAAATAGTTTACAAAAGTAATTTAAGCATGAATAGGCTTCTTACGGATTTTGTTGAGAACGAAGATAATAAGCTTCAAAACGCAGCATTTTTACTAAGAAAATCAATTAATTTGATAAAACCTGAAAAACTCCCAGAAAATATTTCAGTAGACGATATTATCAAGGGCGAATGTCAAGTCCCAGATAAACTTTTAAATTTTATGTGCGACTTGATACAAGGCCCAGATTATCGTCGAAGAAATAATGTGGATGATTTGATCAAAATAAAATCTATCTGCCAAGACATAATTTTCTGTGCAACAAAAGGTAGAGTTAAGCCAGCGAAACACTTAATGTTAGGTTTAGCTGTAAAATCGATGACTAACAGCCGTAAATGATTGACAATACTCAACAATTACGGTACTTCTATTAGTTATCATGTTGCTGAAGAATTAGAGACCGAAATGACTCTAACGGCTTGCGAAGATGACAAGTATATTCCATCTAGTATTAAAGAAAATAATAATTTATGCACTAATGTAGCTTTCGACAATTACGATAGGTTTGTAGATACTATCAATGGTAAAGATACTTTACATGATACTGTCGGTATTGTTTATCAGTTTGTCCCAACAAATAATGATGGTGAAATTGATGAGATGAGTACATCTGATGCCCAGATCGAAAATGCAAGCGATGATATTGTGAATAATTCGGACTCACAAGTAGAATCAGAAGGCAATCATAGGTCGAGAAACTCTCAAACAAGTACAGATGTATGTGAACAAGGTCGCAGGAGACGCAGATTTGATTTTTTCGGTCGCGATATTCCACCATATCCCAAAAAGCCTAAAGTGAAAACAATACTCTTGCCACTCGACGAAATTGTTTCGGTTATAAATAATTATAAAAATTCGAGAGATGACGCAATTATGAAAGATATTATATGGAATTTTTCTTACTTCTCTTTACAATCAACGCCAATGTGGTTAGGTTTCCATAGTAAATTTTTTATAGACAATAGTCCTCGACAAATAGTTGATTATTTACCTCCATTAAATCATTCACCAACTTCATATAAAGTAGTACATGAAACTATGAACATCGCACAAAAAATTGCAAATGAATGTAATCAAGAACGGATTATTGTTAGTTATGATCTTGCAATTGCCAAAATGGCAATGCAAATACAAAATTGCGAAAGTCCAAGATTCGATAATTTATTTATTAATTTAGGAGCCTTTCATATACAAATGGCGTTTTTTAAAGCTATTGGAACTTTCATTGAATCTAGTGGTATTACTGATATTTTAGTTGATGCTGAAGTTTTAGCAGCCGGTTCTATTAATGGTTTTTTATCTAGTAAACATTTCAACAGGTGCAAACGTATTCATCCACTGTTAACGGTTGCTTTGCAAAACTTATTATTTGAGTCCTTCATTTCCGTACACGACATTGATCCTTCTTTGTTAGTTGATAATTTAAAATTTTTTTTACAAACTCCAGTAGAGTGCACGCAACCTCTTCAAATTTCTTCACCATTAGAAGAAATAATTAATAAATATAAATTATTTCTTGAAGAAATATCTACCGGCAAATACGGCAAAACAGCTCAATTTTATTTGCAATATATGGAAATGGTCAATCTTTATTTTAGATTTTCTAGAAGCATACGAAGCAGTGATTTTAACTTATATATTGATTCGTTATATACCATGGCTAACTGGTTTTTTGTATTTAATCAACAAAATTATTGCCGATGGACTATTTTATATTGTTGCAATCTTATTGAATTAAAGAAAACAAATTCTCAATTATTTCACGATTTTTTGAAAGGAGCGTTCGGTGTGAAAAGAACGACAACTAATCTATCTAGATCACCTGTGGATTTGACATTAGAGCAAACCATTAACGCGGATGCTGCTAGTTCATTAACCGGTATCACACATTTCAGCACTTCAATAGCAGCCAGGCAGCGTTGGGCATTGAGCCATAGCATACGCACAAAAATAATATCAAAAATAATTGATGAAATTAATATGTCGCACAATGACGATACCCATCGTGAATTAGAGCACAGTAGGTTAAAAAAAGATAGAGAAGCCGTCAATAATATGATAACAAAATTTAAAGAGCATATTAATCCGTTCAGTTTAAATGTGGATAAAAACAATTTATATAATATTGTTACTGGTCGCGCTGTTTCACTGAATATTGCAAATTTTTTGTTAGGGGCTTACAAAATTGGTGAAGACAAAAAAATTCGATTCATTATCGAATGCAATACTAACCCAGATCGATTTGAATCTAGAATCGTGAAATCAAAGATTGAAAATTTTACTTCAGAATGTTTAAAAAAAATAATAAAAACTGCAGACGGCGGTAAACAAACGGTTATCAAAATGGAACGAGATATATTCGGTAGATTGTTAGCACTTGCTTTAAGCCATAAAATTGATCTTGAGTGTTGCCTGTCTTATCCATTAGCACCAGCACCACCTGCATTGTTTCAGTGCACAGGTGAGATGAATAAGACAGACAAATCAGTTCTTGCAAAAAAATTAAAAAAAAAGATCGAACCAGACTATCCGTTATGCGTGGACATAGAAATAATTGATGGCTTTCATATGTTGCATAAACTTGGGCCAGCTATGCCTCAAACTTTTGGAAGAATGGCTGAATTTATATTAAAAAAAATTTGCAACAGTACGGCTGCTGAAATACATCTAATTTTTGACCGGTATACTATTCCTTCAATCAAAGATGTAGAAAGAATAAACAGAAATGAAACAGATATTCCGTATACAATCGTTGGGCCATCTCAAAGTCGACCAAATGATTTTTATAAAGCTTTAAGAAATAAAAAATTTAAAGAAGCTTTAATAGAATTTTTAGGTCAATATTGGGAAAATTCGAACGTAGCATCTATTATAGATAAAAAGACAATTTTTCTTACTGTCGGGATTAAGTGCTATTCTTATTCTGTGAGTGCCAATAAAATAATTAAAACTGAAGAGAAACACTTAGAATGCCTGCATGAAGAAGCTGACACCAGAATAATTTACCATTTAAATAAGTGTGCTGATAGCTCAAAAATTATGATCAAATCATCAGATACAGATGTTTTAATTATTTTATTAGGAAATATCTTTAAATTGTTGCGTTTTGAAATTTGGTTATTAAGTTCATCAAACAGTAAGGACGGTGATGAATGTATAAATTGTACCAGATTAGCGAATATTTTAGGTGAGAAAATGTGCAAGGCATTGCCCGGTTTTCACGCATATACAGGTTGTGACTATACTTGTAGTTTCTTCAAGAGAGGTAAAGCGAAACCTTTCAATATTTTAATGAATAATGAAAGATATCAAGAAATGTTTGCTTTACTTAATAATCTAACCACTATCGAAGATAAAGTGATGAAAGAAACAATTCAAAAGTATACTTGCGAAATGTATGGTATTAAAAATTGCACAGATGTAAATTTATCGCGGTTAATCGTTTTTCAAAATAATTTTTCTGCTGTTTCGACTCATGAGGTGTTTTTAAACGAAATAAGAAATTATGATTCCAGCCTAATGCCACCTTGCTGGGAATCGTTAAAACAGAAAATTCTCAGAACAATTTATGTGAATGCGATGTGGCAAAATTGTATGCAGAAACAATGTATTGTTATGGATTATGAGGAGTGTGGATGGATGTATGATGGAGATAGTATGACTATAATGCCTAATATGTTTAATGGTAGTCCTACACCACTTCAAATAGAAGAAATTATTTTAAGAGATAATAGCAATGAATTTGTACATGACGATAATACTGACGATCTCAATGATGATGAGAATAGCAATACCGACAACAACGACGACGATAGCAATATACCGATTCATAACGATGACGTAACTAATGAAGTAGATTTTAATGATGATAGTTACATGTAAAATTAATGTTTAATTATTGTATTTCATTTTTGTATCAAATAAAAACTCATTTATGTATCAACTATACTATCAGAGGCTTCAATTCCTACTGTTCTTTCTTACAGAAATTAGTTGGAAAAACAAAACTTCACTATATATACCTAGTGAAGAATAGAAGAAAGTAAGGTAAGTATTTAAAAAAATTTTAGTAATGTTAGAATTAATTGAAAAAAAAAATTATGCGTGTATTTGAGAAAAATATTGAAATGATTAAAGATATCAAGATATTAAACGTTTGAGTGTGTACAGATTAATTTTCTAAACCTAGTCGACAATAATATTAGAGTGGAATAAAGGTGTCGACTTTTTTTTTTATGAATGTTAGAATAAAATAATTAATTTAAAAAAAAAATAATTAATGTATTTGAGGAATATATTGGAATAATGAAAGATTTAGAGACATTAAACATCTGAGTATATACTGTTTAATTCTCTAAACCTAGTCGACAATAATATTAGAGTGAAATAAAGGTGTCGACTATTTTTTTTTATGAACATTAGAGTTTAAGAATCGAGAAAAAAAAGAATTATCAAAGTAATTATAAATATATGTAGATAATTAAAAATATATAGCCATTGTACGTATCCATACAGGCGCTTTAATTCTTTAAACTAAGTCGACTGTCAGATCCGGGTAAATGAAAGGTGTCGACTATTTTTTTTCAGTAATTAGGGAGGTTCTAGTTTCTGAAAAGCGTTAACAAATTAATGTATTCGATGAGTTAAGAAAAATTGAGCAGAAAATACTTTTGATCGCGGTCGACTCAGGGTACCGAATGAATAGAGCTTGTCGACCTTTGACATCTGTATTCTGCTCATCAAAAACTTTATTTTGACGTAAATTTTTTTTATGTATCCTATGAATTAAAGCGATACCTGAAATAACAACCGGAAGTGAGGTCATAATATTGCATGCGGGCAAAATTAAGCATTTTTAGGGCGGTCGACCTCTAGACCTATATCTCTACTGTTCATACCTCAAAAATTGTCTATGTATCTGATCCATAAGACTTGCATACGGCCGGCTCTCCGAAATCTTATACCTTATAATTGTTATGTACAACCGATAAACGATTTTTTGTAAGTTGATCTAAACGGGGGTAGTAAACAATATTACAATAATTGAAAACCGACATAACTAGGGACTCACAAAGGATTTTTCTTAAATTGAAGTTGAGAAGTGAAGAATTAGCATAGAGACGTCTTAAACGAACATAGGACGAAATTGATTATGATTCCTTGGATAATGTGCCGTTAAGTCTGTTACAGAAAACATTAAGAGCGGAAAATAATGGACAGGTCTCTTTTGAAAATGCGAAATAAAAAAAAAGAAAACTTTACATCGACAAAATCTCAACTTTCACGGAGTAGAATTTGAAATACGAGGTAATGAAGATATAAGTACAGAAAGAAAAAATTTCACACCGTCGGACTTTCTTTCTAAGTACATGGATGATAAAATGTTCCAAACAATTTGCGATAGCACTAACGTAAAATACATGCTACTTCATGAAAAAGCCTTAAATTTGACCGTAAGAGAGACCATGCATTTCTTTGGAATATCTATCTTAATGTCTTTGTTAAAAAATCCTAGAATACGAATGTATTGGGCTAAAACGACAAAAGTTTATTCAATTGCATCAGTGCTTACTAGAGATAGATATTTTAAAATAAGAAACCATTTAAAAATTATCGTTGACAATGCTATTTCAGAAAATTTGCGAAAAAAGGATAAATTATGGAAAGTGCGACCATTGCTAAATAAGATTAAGGAGACCTGCCTCTCCTTGCTTAGGGAAAACGTGGTTGCTGTGGACGAGCAAATGATCCTATTTACTGGCATTTGTGGTACCAAACAATTTGTTAGAGGAAAGCCAAACCCAGAAGGTTTAAAGAATTTTGTTTGCGCTACGCCGACAGGTTTTGTATTACACTTCAAAGTCTATCAGGGCAAGGACACTTTTTTAGAGAATACTGCAAGAGATCTAGGGGTGGGGCCTTCAGCCGTCATCAGACTAGTCCAGACGTTAAGAGAAGGGCCTCAGATCTTTATGGACCGATATTTTACAACAATTCCTCTGTTGAAATATTTGTTAGAAAACAAGCTTCATAGTACCGGAACAATCATGAAATCAAGGATCCCGCGATCTGTACATCTAACAAGTGTAAATATTCTCAAAAGACTAAGAAGAGGTGCTACTGAGCAAAGTGTAAGATCTGATGAAAAAATTAATATAATCCAGTGGGGCGATTTAAAGCCGGTATTACTTGCCTCTACCAATCTGCAAGAGAATGCTGTCGGAGAGCGTAAAAGGTGGTAGAAACAAGACAAAAAATTTATTCAAGTCAGAAGTCGAATAAGGTCGAAAACTTTTTCTTTAATCTCCATAAAAAAAAAACATCATAGTCGAAATGCTGATCTTATGTTTGAACTCCATCGCATACGTTGACAGTGCATTTCCTTTTATGCTGCAGAGACCGGGAATGCCCCTGCTAGGCATGCTTTGGTACAAAAACATTACACTCCTTACAGAACTTAGATTCCGACGTCCGTGCGCATCACTTTTAAAGGCTGCATCGTCTGCTTTACGATATTTGACTGTATAGGAAGTTACTTGTTGAAACTTCATTATAACGATGAAAAAATGAAATACAGTTAAGTTTCAAGAAATATATTTATTTGATCACTATGATCGTTTCACCACACTTAATTTTCACAAAAGCAGACAAAGGGAACACTATAGTCTGTATTTCTAAAACAGATTACGTGGACAAAGTTCTAGATTTTCTTAATAATAATAATTTTAAAAAACTAAAATCAGATCCTACTATTATTTACCAAAAACAAGTAAAAGCATTGATCAACAATTGTGAGGGTGTTTTTTGTAGTGATTCATTGAAATATCAAATGTCGGTGATGAACCCTCAAGCTCCAAAAATGTACGGTTTAATTAAACTCCACAAAAAAGATATGCCTATATGTCCGGTTGTTTCATATATAAAAGCTCCTTTTACAAAACTTTCAAAATTTCTTATAAATATTATTTTAAAATATACTCAGTTCAATTCAGAGTTTTCTGTTAAAAACTCATTAAATCTTATTGACAAAATTTCTGGAATCTCATTACCACAAAATTCTAAATTAGTCTCGTTCGACGTAGTAAATTTATTCACAAGCATACCACCCACTGATGTTATTAGAATAATTTCAGATATATTTACATATAATAAGGTAAACCCAGTGGTTAGTTCAAATATATTGCAAATGTTAGAAGTATGCCTTAATCAAAACTATTTTCAATTTAATAACAATATTTACTCTCAAGTAGAAGGACTAGCAATGGGGAACCCATTAAGCCCTCTTTTATCCGAAATTTTTATGAACCACTTGGAAAAAACTATTTCAAAAAATAACATTTTTAAAAGCCATGTTTTGTATTGGTACAGATACGTAGACGATATTTTAGTATGTTTTAAAGGCTCAGATAGATTGTTAAATAAATTTCACAATTACTTAAATACTTTACATAAAAATATGAAATTTACCCTAGAAACGGAAACAAATAATTCAATTAACTTTTTAGATCTCAACATAAAAAATAATAATTCTAAACACGAGTTCGCTATTTATCACAAACCATCTCATACCGACACGGTAATCAATGCTAACTCTTTCCATCCAATAACACAAAAACTCTCAGCTTTTCATGCTATGATACACAGATTAATAAAAACCCCTTTAAGCACAGTAAACTATAATTTAGAACTAGAAAGAATCTATTGTATAGCAACAAATAATGGTTATCCTAGAACTATGATAGATAATCTACTTAAAAATAAAATTAAAAAAGAATTATTATTTTCTATATATCCTAAACCAGCAAAAGAAAAACCGGTTAAATATATAAGTTTAACATATATGGGCTATATCTCAGAAAAACAGCAAATATTTAAGTAAGTTAGATTTAATAGTTTCTTTTAAAACCAACAACTCATTGCCTGCCCAAACACTGCCGACCCCGCTTGAGGTACACCCATCTGGTTACGCCACTGGAAGCTCACCACTGCCAGCCCATCCGACCCCACCTGGCCACCAACCCCGATAGCGGTACCATGTCCATTCACCCCGAGCCAGACGTCCCCGAGGTTGACGACATTCAGAGCGAAGGTGCGTGTAAACCACTGACCCATATATGTGTCGGTGTAACTTGATACTTTTCACTGTCGGTCTTAGTTATAATCACTCCTTAAATCACTCTTGACTTTTGCTTTGACATTGCTACCATTGCTTATAATTTACGATTTAGGTTAAATTATGGTTCTCTTTAGATCTTTACATTCTAGGTATAAAATTTTAATTCATTTTAGATTAACACTGGTTTTTAATTCAATTATTATAATGGTTCAATTTCCTTTATATTCTTAGATATATTAAAAATCTTGTACATACTCTAGTCCATCCTGGACCATATTCACTTTTGTTCACAGATCCCTGTACAGCTTCTTGGCATTCAGTAGGTAACGACAAGCACTTTAATTTGGTTCAATCAATTTTTTTGTGTCACCTTTTACTATCACTCAAAAGTGTAATTTTTCCTCATTCTTGGATGTTAACTCTTCAAGTTAACATCCCCTTAACTTGTTTTATAATTTATTCAATACGGTTTTAATATCCTTAATTATTTCAAATTTTCTAAACCATCAATAATTCCACTCTTCATTTTTATTTGCTAAAGTTTTAAAATAGTGTAGTTTATAAAAACTTCTTTTAATGCAAACCTCATGGTTTTTTAATGATTAATTTGTAAAGGTGTATTGATATCACCACATGTTCTTCATCCCCTAGGTAGTGTAACCGTCGTAAGGGGGGCTACCCTCACTTTTGTCAAAAATCGAGAAAAGAAAATAAACAAAATTTATCTTTTCAAAAATCTTTATTTATTTATTTAAATCGAAGAATTTGGCTGTGAATGTGAATCGTCTAGTTTTAGGACCTTTTACTTACGTTGTGTTAATAGAATGTAGTAACTTAGATTATTTTATGAGTTCCGTACAAGTTATATGTGCTGATAAAAAAAACACAAGAAATTTTAACCACATCGTTTATTAACATTTTGATACGTATATACAAACACCCTTGGCAATCATTGGCGGGGACAAGCACCTGGTAAACACATCGGGGAATTTAGGGGTGGTAACAAGTGTGGTATCAAGATTGAACTACCAAAAATTAGGGGTTGGAGCACAGTCCGAACTTCGTCAACACCGTGCACCAACAAATGGGGGCAGGCAAAACTCTAGCATGTTCGTCTTGAACTGAGAGAAGATAAGTCGTGCAAATCGTGACTATAACTGTGATTATAACCACAACCGCTGTAAGTCCATGGACTACCTTGGTAGGCCATGTTCAAATATCTGTTGTTTGAAGTAGTCATTTGCACGTGTAATTTTTCCTCATTCTTGGATGTTAACTCCTCCTCCTCCTTGAGGAGTTAACATCCACTTAACTTGTTTTATAATTTATTCAATACGGTTTTAATATCCTTAATTATTTCAAATTTTCTAAACCATCAATAATTCCACTCTTCATTTTTATTTGTTAAAGTTTTAAAATAGTGTAGTTTATAAAAACTTCTTTTAATGCGAACCTCATGGTTTTTTAATGATTAATTTGTAAAGGTGTATTGATATCACCACATGTTCTTCATCCGCTAGGTAGGTACTTTCAATGTTTATATCAAATTCATTAGGTTATCTGAAATTAAAATTAAGTATTGTTAAATTATTATTTTTTAGATTTATCATGCCTCACATTGAAAAGGATCACAAAGCTTAGTGATCGAAACGTCTGTTATGTAATTAATTTATTATGATCTTCAATAAATGAATGGTTTAGATCGGTTATCAACTTATTTAGAACATGATAATGTTCTTAGGGAAGTAAGGTCGAGGTCCGGAAGGATCAAAGAAAAACCACTGCCCATCTCCGAATACAATAAGTAAATGTCGGACATCGATCTGCAAGACCAAATAATGGCATATTATCCATCAAATAGGAAGACAATCAAATGGTACAAGAAAGTCGGAATTCATATAACCGAAATGATGTACAATTTCTTTATATTGTACAATAAACATTCAGCAAAGAAAATGTCATACTTAGATTTTCGGCAGTCTATCATCGAAGTGGTTTTGCCGGAACCGGCAGATGTTCCTGTAGTCAAAAGTGCTAATCACATTCCTTCTAAATGTGGGGTTGCAGAAAGTGGAAGGAAGCTTTGGAAACGATGTCGGTGGTGCTCACAAAGTGGTGTAAGAAAAGACTCACAATACTATTGTGTTAACTGTCCAGAAAAACCAGGACTCTGTCTTGAATCCTGTTTTGAACAATTTCATGAGAACTTGCACTAATTTTATGTTTGCGCAGTAATACATTTTTCAGATGCATTTTATGTTTGTTTAAGTTATTTTAGAATTCCAGTAATATGTTTTTTAAAAGCGCTATGTTGTTTAGAGTGTTGTCTTAATTTTTCATTTCTTTCAAATACATTTAGCAATAAACTTTAATACGCCGACAGAGGTGCGTCACTGGGCACTGAGCAACTTGTGCTGAGTGCCCGTGCCGAAACATATGCGCACGTTGTTTTTTTTTTTTTTGCAAAAATAAGCAATATACATGAAATTAGTACCATAATATCATATATTTTAAGCAAATAACACAACCAAATTAAAAATTAGGGGTTGGTACCGGAGGGTCAAATTGTATGCAAAATTTAATTACTATAAAAAACCCTAAAACGCTGTTCAATGAATTGTAAACAAAGTTGGAATAATCACTTCAAAAAAATTGAAGAAGAACAAGCCATCAACGATCCATTACATAAATTTACATGTATGCGATACTTCAAAGCATATTTCTCTCAAAACGAAATGGTAACAGATATACATAATATGCAATGGATATGTCACTATTGTATGGCTGCACCTTTAGTTCGACTGGGAACATCATTTTCATATAATCATTTTAAAAATGAAATGATACCATTCGATTTTACATACGAAAATGATGATAATGATGTTGCAGAAAATAACATCATAGATATTTCTTTATTCTAATTTAACTTGCCTGAATAACAAAATTTATACTTATTATTTTACACATACATAAGTTGAATATTTACATTATTAGAAGTTTAGTATTCTATGGATACTACATAAAAGTGAAGAGGCGTTCGCCAAGTAGTTAGTAATAAATAGACAGTGGCAATAGTGACATCAGAAATAAATCGACAGTGATAGTAGTGACAAGTCAAATAAATAGAGACGCGCATATCAGTGAATGAAGTGTAAATAAATAGTAATCTAAGTTTAGTAATAATTAAATAGTGTTTTAAGTTTAATATTTAAATTAGTGTATATAAATTGTTATTCCTTCACGTTTAGTCTTGTAAATAAATTAAATAAACCCACGAACACTACAATATTAAGAAAACGGTGGGGATGCGCTTGGCAAGTAACTCGCGTAGAGTCCCCTTGTGTTCACTGGTAGCAATAATCAGGTGATGGTCGTTGTACTAGAAGTATTTGTAAACATAATGGAAATAACAGAAAAATTATTAAAAACTCCAAAAAAAACGATCAAATCGAAATTGTTGTCTTGTGAATTTTCATAATACGGAAAAAAAGAATCCTGATCTGCATTTTTTACATATTTCAAAATAATAACACTTGTAATTACCATAAACTTTTATTTTACTTAACATATGTTTCACCACGATGTGGCTTCTTCAGAATTTACAAATATACTTAAGAATAACAAAGACAATACACTGTATATATACACTATGGGGTTGGGGGTGGGTTTTTGTGTAGATACAAATTCAAAAGCGGAGAATAGCTTAAATCTAGTTGGTCATTAAGTAATAGATTATTATATTTAAATTTATTAATTTCCATAGTTTCTAAGAAATTTAATTTATAACTCTTACTTTCTGTATGTAGAATTTCAAAATCTGAATTTAAATTATGTTTCTCTTCTATTAGGTGTGCAGCGTAATTGGAATCAGTTTTTTGGTTTTTGAATGAATACACATGTTCTTTAATACGTTTACTGAATGATCTACCTGTTTGTCCGATGTAAAATTTATTGCAAGTCCCACATGTTAATTTATACCTATACACCAGATTTGTTACTGTTTTTTGTTCTATCTTTATTATTTTAAAACTAAAAAAGTTTCTAAATAAACTCAACATAAGAACAGCATTCAAAACTAATAATACTTTGAGTAAACACATCAAAAATAAAAATAAAAATAGAACAAAAAACAGTAACAAATCTGGTGTATAGGTATAAATTAACATGTGGGACTTGCAATAAATTTTACATCGGACAAACAGGTAGATCATTCAGTAAACGTATTAGAGAACATGTGTATTCATTCAAAAACCAAAAAACTGATTCCAATTACGCTGCACACCTAATAGAAGAGAAACATAATTTAAATTCAGATTTTGAAATTCTACATACAGAAAGTAAGAGTTATAAATTAAATTTCTTAGAAACTATGGAAATTAATAAATTTAAATATAATAATCTATTACTTAATGACCAACTAGATTTAAGCTATTCTCCCACACAAAAACCCACCCCCAACCCCATAGTGTATATATACAGTGTATTGTCTTTGTAACTCTTAAGTATATTTATAACTTCTGAAGAAGCCACATAGTGGTGAAACATATGTTAAGTAAAATAAAAGTTTATGGTAATTACAAGTGTTATTATTTTGAATTGTACAATTAATTACCATCAAGTAAATGTAGATTCTGTTAATTTTACACATTTCCTAATCGTCCATGGGAAACAGAACGGAAAATGAAGTGGATAAAGGCTATCCGTCGTACAACGTAAGTATCAATATGTAAAAAAATATATTTAATTATAATAAAGAAATGAATAATTTAATTATGTATAAAAGTACTATGCTCATTATTCAAAATAATTTGTTTTCAAATTACAATGAACCTTTTTCAGACTTCAATGTAAATCATAGAGCCTTACTGCACATACAAGAATTTGTAGTGCTCATTTTCATGGAGCCGAAAAATCAAACCGCCCTCTAGAAGAATCATGCAACCCAACAATATTTCCTGCTATATATAGAACACCACAAACATTAACTTCTAATAGAACTAGACGATTACTAGAACGAAAAAATAAAATTACTACAATTCTTTTGATATTGATAATTTAATTATTGTTCTTTTTAGATTCGACTCTAAATATTTCTCTGGATACGAATGATTCTGAAGGTGATTTGATATTGGAACCAAAATATACTGACAATGCTGTTCAAACGGAAATTACATATGAAGTCGAAAGTGAAAATGAAACTCCATGCGTATTTTTTTGTGTGCAAAATCCAGTACTGAATGAAGCTTCAACCCAAATATCTATTCCACTAAGAAGAACAAATGTAGCATCTACAGTGATAGTGCCGCTGCCAAAAAAAAACTATTTCAGTGCGTGTGGGTCCTGATGATCCACCTAAAACAGGATTTTTGGGTTATGAAGATCTACAAACTGACAGAAGTATGAAGGAACTTGCAGGAATCACTAAGTTTTTTCAAGATTTTACTGAATTTCATTCAACCAAAAGGATAAGGTTAATCAGCCTATTTATTATAAAGCCCTGGATCCTCCAAATAGATTATTGTTATTTCTAGTGAAAATGAAGCTGGGCATAACATTTGAAGCAATTGGTCGCCTTATCAAAATTTCAAACAGCAGTGCATCTAACAGTTTTCATTAAGTATTAATAACGCTTTATGAAAATACCAAGACATGGATATTTCGGCCTTCCAGAGAAGCAATTAAAGAAACAATGCCTCCAACATTCCGTAACTATCCTTGATGCCGAGCTATAATTGACTGCACTGAACTCTACTGTGAAACTCCACCAAGTGTTGTACAACGAGTTCAAATGTATTCATCATATAAATCAAACTACACAATAAAATACCTAGTGGCTATCAGTCCTTCTGGTAAAATTACTTGTATTTCAAAAGGCTATGGTGGTAAATCTACTGATGGATTCATTGTTAATGATTCCGGATTTTTGGAGTTGGTAGAACCTGGAGATCAAATTTTAGCAGATCCGCAATTTATAAGAGAAGAAGTTCTAGAAGGTTTTTCAATCGAATCAGTAAGAATTCACGTTGAACGAGCAATTCAGCGTATTAACATTTTTGAAATTTTGAGAGAGGTACATGTTGATTTGTTCCCCTAGATAGGTAAAATAATGTATATAGCTTGTGTGTTAGCTAATAATAAAGAGCTGCTTATTCGCTCTGAAATAAACAATTCTTAAGGAAAAAATTAACGGTAGTTGTAAGTTATAAATATAATTATTATTTATTATAAATTATGAAATTAAAAGCTCATGTTTACAACACAATAACTTCTGATATCAATATAAACATCATTTTATAATTTATAAAATCGTGTAACAGCTTAAAACCTTTTAATAATAAATATTTTAACAAGTTGAAAACATTACCTTTTTTTTTTTTTACTTATTATCTATTAATCACACTGTCACACTACTTTTACATAACTTTATGTAATACTAGCGGCCCGTCCCGGCTTCGCACAGGTATTAGTAAGGATCCCTAATTGATCAGTTATCGAGAGAAGGAACTAGCTAGAGTGCCCGCCTCTTCCAACATTGTACTCGCCTCCCAAGCGCAGGGTTTGCTGGTGCGCACCTAAATGATTAAATTACTAAAACAACTATTACAAAATAGTGGTTGGTGATGGAAGGGTGAAAATTTAGGGTTGTACGTATTTTTTAATGCCACATTATAAAAAAATAAAAAAACAATTTGTGTCCAAAAAATTTAAAAAAATGTGAGGGGTAGATAACCCTTATCTCTTAGGGGTATGAAAAATAGATAGTAGCTGATTCTCAGACCTACTGAATATGCGTATAAAATTTCATAAGAATCGGTCAAGCCGTTTCGTAAGAGTACGGTAACAAACACTGTGACACGAGAATTTTATATATTAGATAGATTCAAAATAAAATCTCTCAATCTTTGGAATGACTGAACTCAAGAATTCTTCATATGAATATTCAGATGAACGTATTGCTGCATAGAATATGCAAAGAAATGAACGCTTTTTACACCTACTACGTACATTGAAAGCTGTATTTGCGTGTAATATTTGTGTTTCTCTTTCAATATTATTTTATCATTCTCATCAAAAATAAAATATTCAACAAAACTTATTTTATTTTCATAATCTACAATTAATGAATTAGCGCAAGAAAACGGGCATTTAATTTCAAGTAGTTGCAATTCTTCTCCATTAAAAATCAAACCATCAGGACTACATGCTAAAAATGGCTGATTATAACAAATCACTAGACCCGTATCATAAACCTCTAGAGGTTCCAATGAAGCTTCATTAAATAAACCTTTAAAAACCATCTTCGCCACAGGTTCAAGGTTTAAACCATAACGCATTGCTTTGATTGAAACGATTTGATAGGAATGTTTGTGGAGGCTTGTAGCCAATTCATCAGTTTTCACGACGAGTTTTGATTCTATGCGCTTTTTCACTACATGTGATCCTATTCAGCCTTTCTTTAATCCACCTAGAAGATTTCGATTGATTTAAAGAAGAGAAACATATATCAACCCATTTTTGTTGATTTACTATTATATTTTGTTTATAAAAATCGCTGTAAATTGAAGAACACTTAACTACTTCGAACATATGTCTACCGTTTTCATTGAGCACAGATGTCCACGTGTGATATGTATTAAAAACGTTACTTATTTGTAATGATAATAAATACGTGAAACATTCTCTATAAACTCTTTCTCGTTGCTCTTCCTTTTGTTCTCGGGCTTTTTTTCTTCAGCACAGCATTTTTCAGCTTTAATCATTTGAATAAAAGAAGATGTTTCTTCCATATGAACATCTGTTACATTCTGTACATCTTCAAAGTGATAGACTTTTTTATCCTTAATATTTCCTGTATCAGAAGGGAATAGTGATTCTATTGTGCAGCCCTTCCGATATTTAGCAAGCTGTTGTTCAGGTGGACGATTCCAAATCATTGGCCTATCAGTTTTTGACAAGGTTTTTTCTTCGTTAACAAAAATACATATTGCAGCAGCATGCTTGCAGAAAAGCATTCCTGCTGTACAGGTACACTGAGCTTTACGAATGATTCTTCCATTAACATGATTTATCTGAAAAATAACAGTATAGCATAGAATACTTGTTTACCAATGGTGGAACTAACTAATAGGATGATGAAAAACATATCGAATGCTTACCGTCACGACTGGTAAATAAACATTTTAATTTTTTTTTTTCGTGCTTGCAGCACCAGGAGTTTCCTTAATTACTGTTCCATCAATTTTATGGTTATTACCATCGTTAATTTTACGTACGTTACTTACGTGATAGCTTTTTACAAGTTTTCTACCTTTCGATATACTTTTTTTACGAAAATTATATAAATTAACTGTCTGAAATCCGTTCGGAAGTATCAGACTCATACTTTTTTGAGTTGTACATCCCAATTTCAAATATATCGTCTTTTATATGAACACTCACGCACCCCCCTAGAAATGAGCAAAACATCCACGAGGTGGCACGCATATCGCCGACTCGAGGAAATTCCCAAGCGTATAGTAAATACCATTCAAATTTTTCTTCCCTGCTTATATTAGCGAAAGCAAATTCCTTAAATATGAAGGCATTACGCTCTGCCTTAAAACCTAGCACACCCGCTATGAATTTCATCTATAACAGCTACAATACTTAAACAGTGTTGTTGGAGGGATTGTAACGAACCATTCGATCGTGTAGAATTAAGCAATATGCAGCTGTATTTGCTGGAATTGCTTTATTTGTTTCAGAATGTGATGTTCGAAGAAGAGGTTTGATGATGATGTTGAAGAGTTGTGTGTGTATGTGTAGAGGCTTCTGATTTTAAAAGCTGATGACGTACGGAAGAACAATCGGTAAAAAGTGTAAAGCGCCGGCCTAAAAGATAATACCTGAATTTTCTTATTGATTCGACAACGGCTAACATTTTTAATTCAAACGAATGAAATCGTTTTTCATTATTTGTAGTCTGACGACTATAATATGCTATCGGCCATTCTGTATTTTCGTCTTTTTGAGTCGATGCACCAGCTAAACCAACACGAGAGGCGTCAGTGTATAATGCACATTCTAATTTATTATTATGGATACGTAATAAGGGAAAGGTGATTAATTTATCTTTTCAAGTATTAAAAGCAATATTTTGGGTTTCGTCCCAGCTCCAAGTTCGCCCTTTCATAAGTAATTCAGTAAGTGGTTTAGAAATTTGGGCATATTGAGGGACAAATTTACGGTAATATCCGGCAAAGCCAAGGAACGGGAAGATTTCACATTTTTCAATTTCGTAAAAAAATCAAAGTTCTTATGATGCAGAACAACGTGACTACTAAAAATTTAAAAAAATAATAATAATTACCGAATTATAAGCATTTTACTATTCGCCGAAGTAGCGAGGCTATAAAACGGTACCTAGTAGCAAAGTTAGCGCTGTGACGTCGCAGGTGCTCTCCGCACTGCTCGTCGAAGCGTGATTACGGCCGGAGTCTGTAAATCGTCGAGTACTCTTTGCGGAATTCGGCTTTCTACGAAAGTACAACTCCCAATAAAATATTTGTGACAGTGCCAAACGACAAGAAGAGGAAAAAACAGTGGTTTGCGGCTGCAAGACGTTTAAATTAAGTCATGTCAGAGCGCGAATGAAGTCAGACGTGGTGCCGCACTTTTTCACATATTAGACTGATAAACCACAGTCGTCTACCCGCTCGTATAGCGAAAAAAGATTTACGAGAAAATAAATAACTGAATTGTTACATGGGCACCCTAGTTTATTAAAAGAAGATGTTGCAGAGCCAACGGCAATAGACATGGAGAAAACTACAGATCGAACAACTTGCAGCACTGCGAAAAAAGTGGCTTGCGATTCCCACGTTTACCATTTTCGAAGTAAAACAGTAAAAGTCAAATTTTACACCGAGTAAAAGACATGCTATGCTACAACGTCTCCAGACGAGCCACAGAATCCCCCAGAAAACGGTTGCGGCTCTTTTGGTTCTTGGTTGTGTACTAATAATGGGCAGATATACGAATTATGTTTTTTTGTTAACTCGCCTACTTCTTTGAGGAAACTCTCTGATTTTACGGAAGTACTGCGAAAAGGTTTCGTTTGTTTTCAGATTTCCACAGTTTTTATAAATTTAATTGTGCTTCCAATCCGGGCCAAAATCGGTTTCTTCCAGTAGCATTCACTGTAGTGAGAGCAGGTTCCTCAGATCTTCGGTGGATTCACATTAGAAATGCCGAACAATCAAGACATTTAATATCTTGCCTTTTTTCATTAATTTTGCACACCACACAGTAAGGCTTTGTTCGAACTCTGTGTTCTGGGCAAACCCTTCCACAGATAGTGCATGTATCTTCTCCCGCGACTTGCATGTAGCCTACAGCCGTATCTCCGCAAGATTCTCTACTAGACCTTTACCGAAATTAAAACTTCCAATCATATGAGTAAATAAATAACCTAAATACAATTTTCAAATTCTTCCGATTCTTTCTTTTAATTAGAAGTGGCCCAGAATATCGTTTACGTTCCCTAGCACATGCAACAATATTACTTAAACGATCATTTGAAATGCGCTGAGAACAAAAGGTTGCGGGTGTGGTTTTTGAGAGAGACTTTAGTAGGAAACGTATTTATTTGGAAGTCATATTAATTGCATTATTTACAAGCGAAAACCTAAATTTCTAAGATTGTCATAGCGTTACGAGTGCAGTAATGCTCATGTATTAATGCAGGCAATAAAATTCAAGAATCTTACTCCCTACTTTGACACCGGTAAAATTCGGATTTTCAGCAAGAAAATCCCACACCATTTCTACATCTACACGAGGTAAATTTTACGTGTTGTTTTTTTGGAAACCGGTTCCATTTTCAAAAATCGTTGTAATGTGTGACAGATATAACACAAGCGACGTTGCTTAACAATCTTGCATTAATGAGTTTTCAATTAGTGTCAGTGAGAGGTGGAGTTTCGGGAGCGCTACTGACGTCAATCCAATCAGTGAACGTTCTGCCACGTGGTCAAAATATTCAAACTTCTTCGACGGATTTTGAAGAAAGCGCTAAGAATTTTTTAAAGTTTCTTTCACTTTCACGTTTTGTAGTTAGTTTTTCACAATATTAGATAAAAATTTATATGTGTTACATTTTTTGCAACCTCCCCATTGGCGAACTTGATGCATATCATCTCTTGGAACCGGGAATTCATGAACAGCAACAATTTTTTGTATACTAGGGCGTATACCTTCTAGAGATATCTGATAACCTAAGTATTCAATTTCTTGTTTAATAATAATAATAATCTATACAAAGTCGTTTGTCACCGATCTTTTTATTTACTAAAACAACCGGGCTTGCATAACTGGAAGTGGATTCTCTTATGATACTATTTTCTAGCATTTCTTTCACAAATTCTCTTACCGTTTGCCTTTTATTTTCGGGTAATCTTCGTGGTTGCATCCAAATGGGTTGTTTTTACGTGAGTAACAAGCTCATACTAGTAGCTGTGGTTCGCCCTAATTCGGACTAATTCAAGGCTATACACTGTCTGAATTCGTTTAACAACTTCACTAAAGCATTGATCACCGAACTGTCTTCGACATCTGTATGTAATAATGATTCAGTTACAGCTAGAAAGTCAGGTGACACGACAAGTTTTTTGTTACTGCCATAGAAACTGAGCGAATTATTAATTTTTGTGTACGTGATATTTTCTAATTCTGTAGTTTTGTCCCAGTTATATTTCGACACCCATAACACTATCGGGAATTACGTACAATTGTATTAGTTTTTTTTTATATCTGTTAATATTACTTCGGCTGTTGTTTACGTGTAAATAATGGCCCGACATTGTAAGTAACTTAATACTCGAATCAACTGGCTCCAACACTAACTTCAATGTTTTCGCAAACTTTTCTGTTAACAAAGAGCATTCACTGCTGAGGTCGATAAAGCATTTTTATTGTGTTTGGTTTAGTAATACATACTTAAAAGAATTTTTCGTTGGTGTTTTTCCCGAGGAAATTTATGTGTTTGGGTTCGATAGAGAGGCGAGTGTTATTATTAGATTGCAAACGAGGCTTAATTTGGAATTTATGTTTATTGATATTTTTCATGGGATATGACTCACGTATGTGGCCGAATTGGTTACACATGAAAAATTGTTTCGTTTTTGAGCTGTATTGTCCTTGGGTTTGTTTTAGGGTTTTTCGGGAACCAGGGTCAAAGTTAGTTGTTCTATTATTTACCAAATAATCATCAAAAGCTTTTAGATGAATGACAAGTACCGCAGGATCAATAATGCAAGCAGTTTCTACTGAAAATTTGATCTGGACATCGGAAATGCCACCCATTATTAAATTTACGGTATCTTCTTGTGATAAGGGAAGGTTGAGTTTATTTATTAAACTCAGCTTTTTAAAACAATATTCATAGAGTGTAGGATTTTGTTCAGCTTTAAAATTTAGCATCTGAACTAGTACACTAGTAATGTATTCAAATCTCGTCAAGGTTTAAATGTTTTTAACAACAAATTTTTCCATTCAGACCATGTATATATCCGAGTAGAAAGACCACGATACCAGGTCACAACCGGGCCTTTTAATTTTGATAAAGCTAAGTGTGTTGTAGTATGATCATCCCAGTTATAAATATGGGCGAGCTTGTCGACCGAAGCTAGTTACTCATCTACGTTAATGTGTACGGGATTGAAATCATTAATTAAATTAATAAAGGCACTCACATGTAAATTATTGGTACTCCTGGCATTCTCCCCTAATTTACAAATAATCTTTTCAATACCTGTTACTAAAACATCCCCCAATTCAGAATTGGAACGATAACTAGTAGACTCACCCCTCCTCTCAGGCTGTGGTCCACCGTTATGAATTTGTTATTCAAATCCCTGTTCTGAGATCTCATTATCCTTTTTCGAGAGCTACTTTCATGATTTTTGCGTGGCATCTTGGGGTGGTGGGTGGTGACAGTACGTTTCCCTTTTTTTATCACTCTTATATCCCACTCCTGATGAAAACTCAACTAATCACAAATAGTTTTATTCCATTTATTTTGCAATCGTAGTTATAAAATTGTTAACTATACACCGAATCATTACATGCGTTATGTTTCACGGACCAAATCTTAATAGTGTTCCATATCGGTATTCACACTACTATCCCAATATATAGTATCGCATTACAGTTGTATATATCATACATAATGCAGTATATAAATATTGAATCTCGATTAAGATAACCAAAGAATGGTCTAAATTTCTCTGTTATTTACAATATGTAAGAGTTGTTTTGAGTCTCATAACCCTAGTTGGTTGATAGCTTCCAAAAAATGAGCTTCAGCATTATTTTGATTTGATGAAGACATAATTACTCGTTTCAAAAGCAGAATAATGACAGGAAGAACACTTAGAAAGGCACACTCACCACAATAACCGATGAAACACATTCACATTCACACACATTCATGTTTTAACTTGTTTATTCAATTTCCTGTTAATTAATTTTTTTCTCATATTTGTTTAAGCATTTTATCAGTTAAAGAAAATAAAACTAAGAAGCCCTAAATTCCACTCAACGTTTAGACACCTAAAACGCGTTTCGACATCCATTTTGTCAGTTCTGTGTTCCTGTTTTTGTTATTTTAAATTTACATTCAGTTAATTTTTAATAAATTAAAATGGACTGTGGTTTGCTGTTTCCTGTTTTCTTCATTCTTATCTACTAATTATATTACACAAATTACACAAATAAAAAAATTAAAGAACTTTTTTTTTTTAGTTAAATTATATTTTTTTATAACAAGTATTTATTCACTATAACGATATTTAAATAATGCATATAAATTACAAATGATTAGACCAATAACTTTAACAGAAAGAATTATTATAGCAAACACAAAATAATAATTTATAATTCGCTGAAAAGTTTACAGCTACTGGAGAGCATTTTTCACCTTGTCTTGTTGTCATATTTTTTTATGTAAGGTGAATCCATTTTTTAGAAAATACCGTACTTGAATATTTTCACATGAGCTAAGGTTCTTTTTATTTTAAATGCGAAAGTGTTATACAAGTCATACGATGCGGAAGTTCTATTCCACCTGTCTGGCCATGTACACGTCTTTAATTGAGGAGTATCATTTTGGAAACATGTGAAGGCGTGTAGTGCATCATACGGGCGTGAAATAAATAAAGATCCATTGTAGTTGATGCAATAGCTGTAGTTGTTGTCAGTAAAGCAGCCATCTCTCTTCCGTAACGTTTGAACTATGACTGACTTGAGATAGAGTAATTCGTTTTATTTAAAAAAGCAGCATCATCATCATCATCATCATCATCATCATCATCATCATCATCATCATCATCATCATCATCATCATCATCATAATCATCATCATAATCTGCAGTATTAAACAAACCTTTTCCCGTTCATTCGTTATTTGTGATATATAATTTGGAAACTATTTTGTACAATTTAGATAAAATGGAATTTGTTGTACATTGAATATCTATAACATTAACAAATATCTCAATAATAGAATTTTTTATTGATTGTATAACTCATCTAGTAAATGGATCAAATTAAAAAATGAAATGCTTGGAAAAGAAATAGAGAAGTAGTAATAGGAGAGGGCTTCTGAGAGCATGTCCCGTTAGAATCATGCTGTTTCTGTCTAACGTTAGTTTGCCGTATAAGTCCATCCTTCTCGCACCTATGGGCAAAAGGTGTATGTGTTCTGAGAGTATGAACCGTTACTTTAATGCTGTTTCTGTCTACCTGCAGCTATCCTTTTCGTACTTTGTTCGTCGTTCCGTGTGTGCGTGACGTAGCAAGGAAGGAGCATTTTTTTCCCGTCGGTCGCGACCGACCGACGTAGCAAGGAACATGTGTTAATTGTTTTTCCGGTTCGGCTGGACATGTCGATGCCGCAGTGCAAGAAATAATAAAAAAATTTCTTACGCGTTCGGCTCAGGACGCCATTGTTGCCGCTAATGTTTGAATTTATTAAAGTAATTGCGTGCATTGAATTGCTTCGTTATGAATAGGTACTTAGGTAGGTATCAATGTAAATAAAAAGTATTGTTATTCAGAAATAGTTTTATTCTTTAAAAAAATGTTAAATTCCTTTCGAGGAAGGTATTGTTTATTGATTTATTTGCACAAATCATATTTTATAAGAGTAGGTAATCATAATACTGACGATTCATTCTTTAATAATTATTAAAAAAATGTTACATTACAACATTATTGGATGGAATCCATGTAAAATTGATCATTTAATTGAAGAGACACTTATATTTTTAAACTCTAATATCATGTAAGAAATAAAACACAAATGTTTATGAGTTTTTAAGAAAATTTTATTATATAAAAATAAAATATAAATTTTTTTAATGGGCAATCCATTATTCTAAAAAGAATTAAAGGATATAAATACATATATACATTTCAAATTTTCTACATACATACCTAACCAAATGGTTGCCCATGGTTCACACCCCTCAGGTCTTTCGACCATTAAGTATGCCCTCGGACAAGCCGTGGGCATACTTACCAATCCTAAATATATAGCCTCTTCGGGAGGACTATGGCAAATGACCATAAAACGGTCTATATCCTGAAAAAATTAAAATAAATTAAGAAATTTAAATATCAAAATAGTTTACCTCCAACTCCGGAAGATTTAAATTGGCAATGCAATTTATGACCATTAGTTTCTCTGAAAAATAAATTAAATTAATAGTATGTAATTTAGGATAAGTAAGTCTGTTCAAACTGGTATGTTGATTTATTCATGATTGATAATGGGAATATGTAAAACTTGAAAAACGATATGCTGTAATTATGTGAGTTGATAATTTTTTAAAATGCTCAAACTGGTATGTTGATTTATTCATGACTGATATGGGAAATATGAAACTTGAAAACAATATGTTGTAGTTATGTGAGCTGATAATTTTTTTAAAATGCTCAAACGGGTATGTTCATTTACCACCTGCATGACAGGATGTCAAAAGTAATCTTTTTCAGCCCTTGCTTTTTCCATGAAGTTTGAAATAAATATCCTTTACTGATTTGAGTTGAATACTTAAACAGATAAAAAGCAGGATATTATTGTGGGAAACTGCAATTTTAAATAGCTACGTATATGGCAAAATGTTACAATTATAGTAAAAATGTAATCATACAAATGCACCTGCAACGGATGTCCAATAATTAATAATCTTAACTGCGGACTTATAATGAGTTTGAATTTATTTGCAAAGATTTATAAGTATAATATGTGTTTGCTTACCTGCAGACAATCCTCTCTTCACCAATAATACTTTATATATAGTAGATGTATAATGCAGATGACAAACAAATGGCATTGTCACTAGCAGCTATAATTGTAAAATTTTGTTCTGTCGACGTCACCCTAATGTACAGTAGGTTGCACTCTTTTTTTATAAATGATAGAACCTTAAACGTTGACATATCATTTTTCGGTATAGACATTTGCCAAGGTCCTAACAGTTCAATACGGAATCTATGTTTCTCCAATGCTCGTACTGTTAACGAAATAGTTAACTCATCCTTTTTGATTTTTTTATAATCGTTAAAAACTACTTCCAAACACAATGCACTCAAACTTTTTACTAAATAAACAGGTTTTTGATCTGAAGTTACAATAGTTCTGTATGAATTTTCGATAGGAATATTGTTTAAACTATAAATCTTCGAATGCTGCAGTTCACGTAAAAACCATTTAATAGAATGATGATTAAATTTAAATTTGGAAAAAACAGTTTTACAGTTCATTAACTGTCGATCTTTTACAAAAAAATAATTATCTAATTTTGGAATTAAAGCCATTTTTAAAATAAGGATGAGTTAGTGACAGAAGCGATTAATAACTGATAGGTATAAGTGTACGGACTTATTAATTGAGAATATTTTCCACTATCATCATTATATGCCGGAAATTATTACCAACACTCACTCACTACCACCACCACCATCATCGTGGTTATAACAACGATTCGAAATAATTTTAACCAATAGCATAAAAGTATTTCTTAATTAAATATAACTATCTGTTGAAGAGGGATAACAGTTATAAATAATGGTGCTAAAGTCATTATTTTTAAAGTCGGTTATTTCCTAATCAAAGTACCTACCTATACTTTAACTAAAGTTTAGCCTTTAAAAAGTATTTTAACTATGGATTATCTAAAACAATTCAATGCGCCCGGTTCGGTAGAGTTCAAAACAACGGTATCGTTAAAGTCGTTAGAAATTGGGAAACTGTATCCCATTGAACGAGTTTTCGCCGTACAAACGCGATATGGTCGACAGGTGAAGGTCGATCTAGGAGTCTTTGAATGTTTTTTACCACAAAGATGAGCCAAAATTATTCCTGATGAAAAGTTTTCAGAATTCGTGGACACGGGCCTTGTTTCAAAAGGTGTCAAAAAACTACCAAATGGAGCAGAAACGTCTGAAATTAATTTCGAAAAACTAAAGTAAGAAATTTTTTCACTCCAGTATACGCGTGAGTGTGTTAGTAAAATTAATCAATGAACTAAACATGGATATCAATATTTAAGTGAACAATTTTATTCGTTTATCAATAAAAATTATTCTTACGTATAAGTATATGTAAGAAGTGTTATTAAAAAAATTAACGTGCTATAAATGGATAGGGATCAACATTTGAATGAACAATTACATTCGCTTCCGAGTACTAGTAACATCATGGAGCAGCCTCCAGCTAAAAGAGTTAAGCTTACAACATGTGATAATAATCTGTAAATTATTCTGCGCATCTTAAATCTATTAACCACAAGAATAAATGTTTGGAATGTGATGTCACTCTTGGTTCTAATGTTCATGAAATATTGTCAGCATTCAATCGAAAAGTGGTTTCCTATCGTTTGATACCTAATAATACAAAAATTGCCAATCTACCTAAAGACGACTATAGCAATTTATTAATAGAAAACTTCATTCATAATATATGGATTGAAATCGTGACCATCATAAATAAAAAACTTAAGGATTTTAACGTACTGAAAGTAAATTTCGAACTTTATGGAAGTTTTCTGAAGCCTGCAGCAGTCTCAGATGATGATGATGATGATGGAAAACATAACTTGGAAGTAAAATCTTTTCTGGTTCCCTACTAAGCTATAGATAAATCTGTCAATGTAAACGAAGTAATTGAAGATTTAATTGCAAATTTATAGAAAAAGCTTGACGAATTCCAGGTAAGTTAAAACTAGTCTAGTCTAATAGTAATAATAATACTAATAAAACGCTTATACTTGTTTTAAGGAATGAATAGTGGATATGCACTTCAGGAACTTTTATTTTTGGAAGTCAATTTGGTGCAATACAATCCACTGAAAGCTTCCACCTATGTAAAACTTCCATTGGACATTGAGCGCAAAAAGGCTGTTGTTAACGTTAAAAACAAAGATAATATGTGTTTCATCTGGGCAATTCTTTCTGCACTATATCCCATCAGATATCGTAAAAATCATGTATCAAGTTATAGGAAATATCTTTCAAAGCTAAATTTAACAGGTATGAGCTTTCCAATGACCTTTTGTAACATTAAATTGTTTGAAAAATTGAACCCTAATGTAAGTGTAAATGTTTTTGGTCTCGAAAAACAAAAAGAAAAATCAATAATTGTAGGACCATATTATTTCTCTCAATGTAGAAAATTAAACCATGTTAACTTACTATACATCGAAGAAGAAAATAAACATCATAACTGTTATATTAAAAATTTAAGTCGTCTTATTTCGAAGCAGTTAAGTCGGAGAAAAACTGTTAAATATATTTGTGACGGTTGCTTGCAATATTTTGGTAGTGAATGTAGAAAATGTTGATAGAACAACACAGTTAAGGTAATAAATAATTAATTAATACATAGTTTAAAATAGTGTTTAAAATTAATGAACCACGTGGAAACCAAAACAACATTTTTAACTTTTGCTGTGTGTTTTTTACATTTATTTGTTTTGTATGTTACCTTGGGGCGCGATAATTATGTACCCTTTGTGCACCAGTTTATATTCCTCCCTTAACTATATGATTTGAACTGTTAAACCTACACCTTGATAAAGCCTATAAACATTAGGCGAAACGTCGGTGCGTTGGTTTTTTAAACAATTAAACTATTTGCCCCTTAATTGGCTTTGATTTTTACCTATTATTATACCAAAAATTGGGGAAAAAATGACAACCAGACCTTAAAAAATATTATTCCTATGAAAGAATTAACTGAAGAGGATTTAGAAAATTTCGCATCGGCAACAAACTGTTATTTATGTAACGGAGATTTAGGTTCAGATAAAATTAAAGATCACTGTCACCTCACCGGCAACTATAGAGGCTGTTGTCATAATTCCTGTAATTTGAAAATTTCCAAAATTTATGTTTGAATACATACAAATTAGATCCGGCCCATTTTTATAGTTTACCCGGCTTGTCATGGCAGGCAATTCTAAAATTTACCAATGTACAGTTGGAGTTGTTAACTGACTGTTCAGTGGTACTCTTTTTTCAACGAAATATCCGAGGCGGTTATGCTGGAGTGGTTCAACGTTTCGCACAGGCCAACAATAAATATATTCCCTCTAATTACTAGCAACATCTTACATATCATATTGGGATGCAAATAATTTATATGGATATGCGCTTTCGGAAAAACTGCCTATATCGAACTTTCGATGGCTCTCACAAAATGAAATTGATTCATTTAATATAAATAACTATACAGATTCTGATGATCAAGGATATGTTTTGGAAGTCGATATTCATTATCCAAAACATTTGCATGATTCACACAATGATTTTCCAATGTGTATTGAAAAAATGAAACCTCCAAATTCAAAATGTAAAAAATTATTACAAACCTTTTTCGATAAGCAAAATTACGTTATTCATATAAAGACTCTTAAGCAATGTATTGAAAATGGTTTAGAGTTGTTATGAAAGATGAAGTTTGTGGTAAGATTATTTGGGAAATTGTTGGTCTTAAAGCTAAAATGTATGAAGTGAATATAGAAGGAAGTTTGATAATGAAAAAGGCTAAAGGTGTTAAAAAGAATGTTATAAAGTCATTAACGGAAAAAGATTTTAAATATGTATTAAATGAAAACGAGATAGTACTGAAGCGACAAAATGTATTTAGATCTTTAAAGCGTATAATTTATCCTCAATGCATTAATAAAATTGCTTTGTCTGCGGATGATGATAAACGTTTCCATATACCAGAAACGTATAAGACTTTAGCATGGGGACACTACAAAATTACTGGTTATACTAACAATAATTTAAGTTAGGTCATTTTAATGATTCCTATATTGAGCTTAATGTTTTAATTATTATACAAAGTCAGTTAATTACTACAATGAAAAAATCATGTTTAATAAATTAACTTGAAGCAATTGGATACTTGTGTTTTATTTGTATGTTAATAACCTTAACATCTAGGAAGAGAAGGAGCAGGAGGAGGAGGAGGAGGAGGAGGAGGAACGGATGACAGTAGTGGTAATAACCAATTTAAAGAGTAGTTCTCGAAACAAATGCGTTAGTTTTAACTTTAGAAAGCAAAATGGCAGTTGTACAGTTAAAACCGGGAAATAAAATCAAAGTTCTTTCTGCATTTAAATTAATCCAACTGGCAAATGTTGTTCAAGTGACTGACGATTGGCATAGCAGTATTGCAAATTTAGAAGAAAAATGGAGAACATCATGCACTGGCGTTTTTGATAGTGATTTGTTCAATATTGTAGCTTGTCCGCTAAATGAAATATTAAATTATCCAAAACCAGCGATCCTAATGGTAATAATGAAGAAATTTACCATACAGGAAAAACATTAGCGTTAGAAATGCAGAAAAGAAGAGATATTTTTAAAGAACCGAAGAAAAGAAGAATAGTAATGGAAAAAGGGAAAAAAAGACAAAGGAAAAGAAACGAGAAAGAATCTTATGCATTGATATCACCACCACTACCATCCTCGCCGCCGCCGCCGCCGGCGCAGCCCACTACAGCAAAAAACGAACAATGCTGCTACCTATTTGATAGTATTTATAAAGAATTGGGAATTAAAGATTTGAAGGATTTTTTAAAATAAAGAAAATCTTATTAATATGAGTATTTTATTTCTATTAGTATTAAGCGTACAGCAAAGTCTTACATTAATTCTTGCAAAATATTGAAAACACTTTTATAGTCTAGAATAAATTGATGGTAATTTTACAGAATCTGATATATTTTCATCTTGCCAACCTACTGGCAATCCTTTTTTCGCTTTTCTAAATTACCAACAAGCCATTGAAAAACTGCTTTCTGTCCACAATTATGCAATGGTGCAAAATTATAAGCCAGTTTGTTGGCTTTCATAATTTGAATTACATTGTGCAATAGTTTTGGTTGTGCATAATAAGCAGTTTCTAGTATGATATCATCCAAACATGCTAATACATTTTTATTGTTTTTCTTAATATTACTTATGGGAAATTTTTCTAAATTGCAAGGAGATCTTGAATAAAAAATATATCATTAGTGCACAAAGTAGTCATTTCCTTCATTTCAGTTAATACACTCACTACATCAAATACACTTAAAAAGTCTAAATCATCTGGAACTGTATTCAAAAAGGATTGTACAAAATCATCGCATATAATTTAACGGTGAAATAACAAACCCAGCAACGACAGAGATGGAAAAGTCTTTGTAATCCATGTGAAGGCTTCGAAGGGCACTTGAAATCCTAATCGCATAAAAATATTTTTGGCTGTTTGTTCATTATTTCGAACAAATGCATAGGAAAGTTCCTTTTTCAAATTATTCACATCGCTATTGTTAATTGCATAAGAGGTTGGATCCATTCTTGTTAGTAGAAACTTTTTAATTGTGAAAATAAATAAACTCGTCGCTATCGCTACTGCTGCTGTTGTAATTATTATTATTATTATCAGATAAATCAGTTGTGACCGGATGATTGAAATAATTACCCAATATTTCTATTTGATCATATGCAGAAACATCAAATTTTTCAAAAATGTTTACTAAACCTTTAGCTTCGAGCGTTTCGTTTTCAATAAGCACACCATTTTCGTAAAACTTTATAGTAATGTAGTAGTATGAGCAATCAGACATGCTTTCTCGTACCATGGTAAAAATATACTAAAACAATACTAAAATTCTCTAATAGTTCTATGACAAATTGAAGAGGAGTAGGTAGGTGGAGGGGAGATGATTCGACTCAGTGTTTAATTGATTATCTTATTTCCCATTACCTATTAATAAATATTAATAAAGTGGAAAAATAATATTTTTATTCATTATCTATACACATCTACATATAGTCTTTTAGTAACCAACTTCTTAGAACAAAAACGTTTTCTAATGCACAATTATAGTTTGGATTTTGATGGTGATGGTGGTAGGTGCATAGTGATGTAGTAGTTGTAGCGACTTTATAATCTGCAACAAGTTTTGTTAGAGATGGACATTTTAAATCCTCCAAGTTTATAATGTTCTGCAGATAGGGAAATTCTTTTGATAACCATCTTCGTTTCTCCAAGCCTTTGACATAAATAGTAGTACAATCATTTAAAATTTTCCCTATTTCACCTATTGTCTCGTAATAACTGTGCAATCCAAAATTCCAATCGATTCCATGGTAATTTCTAGTAAGCCATCCATTCTGACTTCTGTAACGGGCTGCAAATTGCGACCAAGGAAATGGTGGGGATAATAAATACCATTTAATTTTTTCTTCATTGCTTATTTTACCGAAAGCAACTTCCTTAAATATGAAAGCATTACCCGCTGCCTTAAATCCTTGCACATCCACTAGGAATTTCATCTTGATAATATGTAAGTACAAGTTACAATACTTGAACAATGTTGTTGGATGGATTGTAGCGAACCATTCGATCATGTAGAATTAAGCAATATACAGCTGTATTTGCTGGAATTGCTTCATTAGTTTCAAAATCTAGACGTACATCTATAGCGCTCGCCTTCACAGTTTCGCTTTGATGTGTACAGTCGATTACAAATAAGGGAGCAATTTTCTTAAAATCTGATGGTTTCATTGCCGGTTCGCTAACCGTTCCGTAATAAGAATGTTGAAATTGAGCATACATTTCATATGATATAGAAAATTTATTATTCTTAAAATAAAGATGAAGGTTGTCGTAAGGATACATAGAAGAGCCCAAATGTAATTTAATATTATTAAGTTCGCAATGATCAAAGTGGGCTTTATTTTTTTCAGGCTTATTATTTCTATCTGTTTGAAATGCAACATCACGAAACGAGGTTTTTCAAGTTGTGACGTAGTTTTTACAGCCCATGTGTGATTATTTGTTTGAAGCAATAAAGGATACTCATGCAACTCCCAACTACGGAAATTAATTTCCATTTGTTGATTTCTTTGCAAATATTTTAAAAGTTTAAGACGTTCTACATCTGCTACAGATATATAGGGAATTTTCCAAGAAATTTTATTTATTTCTACTTTTAAAGTTTCACCTGCAGTTGTATTTATTATAGCGTTTGTATCGATACTACTTCTTATTAAAATAAGTTCTTGTTTAATGTTGAGAAGAATTTTTCGAAAATCTTCCGCAAAACCTAAAAGCATACGTAGTGGGATGCATACGTTAAAATTTCCATTTTGATCTATTGCCGAAAATGTATCATCATTGGGAGCCCAACCAGCATTCTGAAGACGCAAGCTCTCGTTTACGTTGTAAGAAACATAACCTTCTATGGTGCTAGTTATTCCAGGATTTCGAACACGATCAACAGTTTTACCACCGATTTCGTAACGAATTTCATCGAAAAGGTGTGCAATTCCATTATTTATAAATTTGGCAGTTGCTGAAGGTGTACAATCAGTTTTTAGCAATTTTCCTTCAACATGTAACACACTATCCCATGGTAAAGTGTAGACATGTTCGTTTTAAATTGGAATGCGGATTTCATCATTATTTTTAAACGTTGTATTTGTATACGGTTGATGAGTATGTTTTTCTGCATTGGTTATAGATAAATCAAATAATTCACGTTCGGTAACATTCAAGATTTAAGAATGCATGACGGTTTTAACTTCTTAACTTGATATCCTAAACTTTTTAAAAAGCGTGCGTTTGAAGGTGTTAATCGCTTCACTTTTTCCTTTACACAGAACGATTGTGATAAGGTTGGTTTCCTATAAATCTCCTTACGTTTCTTAAAAATTTTATAACGGCAAACCATTATGGTTTAATACCTATTAGACAGAGAGAGAGAGACGTTTCAAATGAAGTCTTACTGTAACGGTCTCTCCACTAAAATTAACCAACTCACCGTCTTGATCAACTATTTTAATGACTATTGAGTCAATAATTCTCGAATTTATAGGTAAATAAATAACGTTGGTTGGATTTTCCACTATTTTATAGCCTGGCGGAACGTTTGGGAAAAGTTGATGAATAAAATGAGCTTCTTCGTTATTTCTTCATGAACCGGAAACGGGAAAAAAATGCTCCTTCCTTGCTACGTGACGCACACAGGGAACGACGATCAAAGTACGAAAAGGATAGCTGCAGGTAGACAGAAACAGCATTAAAGTAACGGTTCATGCTCTCAGAACACATACACCTTTGCCCATAGGTGCGAGAAGGATGGACTTATACGGCAAACCAACGTTAGACAGAAACAGCATGATTCTAACGGGAAATGCTCTCAGAAGCCCTCTCCTATTACTACTTAGAGATGACCATTGATAAATCGAAAAACTGTTCTAATGCTATTTGGTATACCTGGAAACATCTCTTTTATGAAACCTGCAGATCTAACAAGCATAAGATCATTACAGTCGTTTAATTCTAAATAATAACTCTTATGATAAACATGAAGGTTCTACCATCATAAGAGTTCACCCATCCGGTAATATCTCTTTTATTTTTACGATAATTAAGGGCAAAGTTTATAGTATAATAATTATTTAACTTTAATGAAGGGAATTCAATTATATACATTATATTATTGCTAAGTAATACGATGTTGGTATTAGGTTTTTGATAGATTGCATTTATCTTACTAAAATTTCTTGGAAGTAACGGTAACCATTGTGTAATTAATTCTGGTTCTTTATTAAAAATGTCAATTGTACCGTTATTTAAAGGAATCGTCCACACCCACACAGCATGAAACACAAACAATTTTCCGTTAAGAACCAAATATGTGTAGAAATTTTTTGTACTACATAAATCAGGTTTATTATCAGGCATTCTTCCAACTGGTATAACAGATACTGTTGTATGTATAGGTAAAGCTGATGTATATACCGGTTTAGACTTTTGAATTGCTGTAATATCATTATCATATAAATCAAAATAAATAAGACTTAAAATATTTTGTGGTACAAAATAAAAAGGACTTATAGTATAATGCTGTGGGAACACTCTGTATCACGTATAAGTTGGGAAGTAGCACACTCTGTACAGCAGAATACAAATTCTGCTGACAGAGAATTGTAATAGTTCTGGCCGCCAAACTAGGTCAGAACACAAATACGCACACTAGCGTAAATGGCTGACGGCGCATTCTTCGTAAGTGCCATGTAAATATTATTGGTATATATACCTGTAAATTATTCAATAAAGTTTAGTTGGTTAGTCTAGTCTAATCCTGACTCGCTTATAATTGGATCCTGAAATACGCTTCCAATTCAACGGTCCTTATCAGGACCACAATCTCTCACACGCACCTTCATGGTAGCTACAACGTCCGCTACAATGCTTTCATTTGCGTCGGAATGAGCAATACCCAAAGTATGTCCAATTTCTTGAAAAAAGTACCAAGTACACATTTATTGTATCTGCATTATTAGCAGACGTAATGAAAGATGAATCCCATTTTTCTTTAGCATCTAAATGCATCTAGTTGTATTTTATATTGAGAAGGAAAACTTGCATGGACAAGACCCCTCTCTCACCATCGTATGAAGTGCATTGCCTATTGGGAGTTTCGCTATAGTTATGCTTTCTTGAAAATTTACTGATAACTATATTTGCGTTCTTTTTTTTCCATACTAAAGGTGATATTAAAATGATTCAGTGTATCTACGTTTACTTGATGGAAATTCATATTAATATAAATAAGACAATAATCCACTTTCCACAATATTTGTATTTTATACTTTACATATGTTTCGCCACCTTGAGGCTTCTTTAGAAGTAAACTTAAAACTAAATAAAATACGGACTGTTTTATACCTACTTATTCTAAAGAGGGGGTGTGAGGAAAAAGGTTAAGCAGTGGTGAACTATTAAGATCTAATTGGTCATTCAGAAGTGTGTTTGTATTTTTTTGTTTGTTTATTTCTAAAGTTTCTAGAAGGTTCAAACGATAACTTTTGTTTTCTAAATGTATTATTTCGAAATTTTCATTAAATTGATGGTTTTCTTCGTTTAGGTGGTTTGCATAATTTGAGTCTTGTTTTTTGTTTTCAAATGATTTTTTATGTTCTTTAACGCGTTTTTTAAAGGAACGTCCTTCCCGACCAATATAGATCTTATCACATGAACCAGAATTAAGTTTGTACACACCTGACATAAGTTCTTTATGGGTTTTATCTTTATAATTTTTGATATGTCTACCTAATGTATTATTTGTATAAAAGGCTATATTAAGGTTATTTTTATTAAATACTTTTTTTAATTTGTCTGTAGGGTTTTTTAAAAAGAGTACTGTGTTATAATTATTCGGAGTATTCTTGATTACCGGGTATATATTTTTAATTACATTTTTTATGTTAAGCTTATTTAGTATGTTGTCCACCATACTGACGTTATAGTTATTTCTTACCGCTAATACTTTAATTAGATTTAATTCCTTTTGGAAATCTTCGTTATCCATAGGTACATTAATTAGTCTATGGAGCATAGAATAAAATGCAGACATTTTATGTTGGAAAGGATGGCATGACTGGTTGTTTATAATTATATCTGTATTCGTCGGTTTGTGATAGATTGCAAATTTATGTTTTTTATTGTCTCGACTTATTGTAAGGTCTAAAAAATTGATTTTATTGTTTTGCTCTTTTTCTATTGTGAATTTAATATTATTATGTATTTTGTTTAATTGGTTCAAGAAGTTTTGTAATTGTCTATGTGTACCTGTGAAACAAACAAGTATATCGTTTAAGTATAAACATTTGTTGAACAGCTGTAGATTTTGAATGACCGTATTTTCCAAGTTTTGCATAAATATTTCCGCTAAAATGGGACTCAGTGGGTTGCCCATAAAAAAAAACAAAACAAATAGAAATCACAAAAAAAATATATGTTAGGGTAACAGGTACAGTGATTGGCACTTTAAGAAGGCAGTCGACCTATCTTTCTCTACAACTTCTCTATTTTTTTATTAATGTATGTGAATAAGTGGTTAACTGATTAAAAACTGTTGAATGTTTAATTTGTTGACAATAGATTGTCATGATTTTATTATTACTACTATGAAAAAGGCGTGTAAGTTAAAGTTAGTCTAAATTTCAGTGATTGGCACTGAAAATATAGTAGTTGTCACTATAGCGATTGGCAGTCACTTTTTAGACAAATTGAAAGTTTTTGGGCAGTAGCGAAGGCAGGGGAATGTTGAGGAAGGTAAATAATACGATCATAAAAATTCTTTATGTAAATATATTTATAATTTTTTTAATTTACATGTTTTACATTTAAAAACGTTGTCATCTTTATAGTTGAATAGATTGTATTTCTCGATGCACTGTTTATGATAACTGCGTCTGCAATTTGAACATCTAAATCCGCTAAAGGATTTCTTTATATTTTTGGTGCAAGAGAAACACAATCCACAGGTTATCAATATTCCTCGAACCGCGAAGGGATCTTCATTTTCCTTTTCATCATCTTGGAAAAGAGCTTTCTTTGCACACTCGATAGCTTTATTTAGTTGAATATTCGATATTATATTAATTTTTTTATTGCAATGGTGGCTATCATCCATTTGCTTTTCCTTAACGATAACATCATGAACGACCTGGTCAGTAGCAGTTCTTTCTTCTACCAAAGTATTTTGCGACAATACTTTAGTTTCTGTTTCTAATTCTTTAGATTTTATATTTTGTTTGGATATTGTTGGATTCGTACGTTTCTTTTTTTTCAACTTTTTTACTTCATTTTCTTGTTTCTTTTCTATTCGTTTACGCTTTCTTTCTTCCTTTTCTTTTTCTTCGTTAATCTTTTTATCTCGTTTTTCGGACTGCAATTTTTTCCACTGCTCAGATGTTAGTACAAATGGCATTCTGAGTGAGTTTCTTGTACCTTTTCTAACCGGACTCTCTGGCCACATTAAATAATCTCCAATTGAGGCATTACTTACATTTAATGATTGTTTTACTGATGAATTAGCGTTAGTGTCAATTTCGGTTACAGGAATGCTTGGCAATGAATTTTGAGAACTTATTTGTGTACCAATTGTATTATACGATAAATCTTCAATGAAAATGTTATTTTCTAGAAAGAATGAATGAAAGAGTGAGTGAGAAAGTGAGCGAATGAGGGAGGGAGGGAGCGAACGAACGATTGATTAATTAAGTTAAGATGATAGAATACTACTTTAAGTTTTACCTGTTACTGTAGTTGTAGCTGTAGTTAATTGTTCTTCATTTAATTGGACCAAATTATCAAAGATTATTGGCATATCCTCAATATTAAATATTTCGTTTGTGATATCGATGCCAACATCTTGGTAATTGCTGCCACTAGCCTTATCAGGTGTTTGATTGTACTTTTCCTCAATATCTTGGTCACTAGTATTTGTCATATCAGGTGTTTGATCTTCATCATACTCTTTCCATAGTTTGTGTAAAACCCAAAATTCTTCTGATTCTTGTCCAGATGCTTTTTCAGCTTTACTTAGTTTGGCTATTAAATCATTGCCTACTAGTTCTCTGAATCTTAAGTATGGTATTGCATAATCACGGCTTATTTTTGTGCTTGATTCGGATTTCATTTTGCCTAGACATTTTGTGTAATCTATGGCGTCGGGGTTCCATGGACACAAACCTGTGGTTATAAATCCATTTCGTATCATTTCAGGCTTCATGTATGTGTCAATAACTATTTTTAGAACACCTGCAAATTTTTCTTGGGTTAATGCCTCAGAATTATTTTTTCGTCTCCAAGCTAAAACCCCCTTTTTCCAAAACGATTTAAGAGGTTTAAAAGTTGACACATCAGCCGGTTGTAAAATTCGTGTAGAATTTCCGTAAAGGCAAATAAGAATAATATTCAGTTGCGAGCAGAGATCGCTAAGCTGATACGAAGTATGTGTACTATGGCCGTCAACAAATAAGATAACGGGAAATTTTGTTCCTTTTTTTACTAGGAATGGATGAAAAACGTTCGCTATATATTCAAAAAATAACTCAGCCTTCATCCACCCATTTGAGCTTGTGCCAATACCCCATGTATTCGGCACCGCAGTAGCAATTGAAGAAGGCAGACGCTTATAGGGATATATTATAAACGGAGGAGTTATTTCTCCTTTAGCAGACAAGGTAAACAAAACAGTTAAGTTGGATTTTGCTGGTGCATTATCAACTTCATACACGTTCCTAGCTCCTTTAGGTGCCAAAACGGTCTTGTTTTTGGGACATAACATGAAGCACGTCTCATCTGAGTTAAAGACTCTTTCAGGAGAATTAAGGATTTCAAAATAATTCTCTTCCTTCAAGTAAGATTCAATGTCCAGAAACCATTTACGAATATCTGCTTCGGTAACTCTGGCACTTGCAGCCGTCACAGCTTCCGGTACCCTTTCACACAATACAGGGTGTCGTTTTAGAAATGACTTATACCAGCCGTCGCCTGGCATATTGTCTTTAAATGGGTTGTTTCTAGGTTTTTCATCTAAGAATGATTTTACGCTCACTTGTAAATCCTCTTTCCTACGGGGAAAACCCTTTTTGTGGCTCTGAAGAACCCACTCAACTAAAACGGTTTCTTCGTCCTTTGAAAGGATTGGATTCGGTCCGAATGTAGTTTTTTTAAACTTTTGACTTAACCGGAACTGTAAAGTTGACCGTGGAATATTATACTTTCTGGAAGCTGCTTTTTTTGACAAAGATCTGTTTAATATTTCCTCCAAAGCTTTAGTCAAATCTTCTTCATCATATTTTTTAAAGTATGAAGAGGCCTCACCCGTTTTTGGCATTGTTATCTGGACAAATATTTAAAGTGTAGTCATTGGCATATGACTTATATAGTTATTGTCACTAGTGCCAACCATTGTCCTCATCAAATTTTCGACAAAAGCTATTACAAATTTTTAAAGTATTATAAAATGGAAAGCAATTGCATCCATTTATTCGGATATATTTGTATATATTTTAAATACAGTAATTGGCACCTTCGTGCCAATAACTAAATTGGATCAGTATTTTCGTACAGTCATTGGTACTATTAATATTAAATACAAATACTGATAAAAACGTGATCAGACCCAAAATTATTACTTATAAATGTTAAAACAATTAGCACTTACCAATTTTATTCAATTGTGTAGGGCAAAATCCGGGAAAAACTTGACCAACAACTACGCTGAATCTTAAAAATTTTGCAACAAACTTGCAATAACGAGACACCCACCAAACTAAGTCACATACACTTAACAACTGAATTCACCATGATGGATTAACAATGGCGGCAATAATTTGTCGATGCGTATAATAGATGTAGCTACGTACTATGAATATGAGAAAAGAGAAATCTTCTTGTATTTCCTTATAAATATCTATTTTATTACAAGACTGCCAATAACTGTAGGGGTGCCAACAACTGTGCTGTTTACCCTATGTGCTCTAATCCAAAGAATCACTGTGAATTTTTTTCAGAATTTTAGAATTGGTGGTAGGGGGTAAAAAAATCAAAAACTATTTTTTCGCTATTTTTTTGCATATTATTAAGGAAATACTTTTTTGTCATAACCCCGCCGAAACTTACAGTTTCGTCCCGGTTCTGAGGTCTGAAAGTGACAAATCTCCCCAGCGAAAAAATCGTCTGCCCGCAAGCGCAGACGCCTGCTGTCTTTCTAGGTGCTGTCTAGGTTAGCAATGTCTTCCGACAGCAGTGCCGTTCCGAAAAATAAGTGCATCAAATGTGGTATACATAAAAAGAAATTGTCAGGTTATAAAAAAGTTATCAACTCTCAAACTTTAATTAATCAATTAAGAAGCTATTGTGGTGCGCGCGCTGAAATTGGTGATTTCATGTGTAAAACTTGTTATTCGGCTTTTACATGTTATATATTAACTTTAAAAAAACAAGAATTTGATAATTCTGCATCTGATCTACACGATATCAATAATGATCCATGTGTGGAATATACTTTAAGCACCTCTAATGCAGAAAACGAGGAAGAAATTGAGTTGCCTATTGCCAGATGTGTATCAACTCATAAATACTGTTTTATATGTGGGAATGAAAAAAATAAATAAATAGTTTCCGTACCGTTTAATTCTCAAAAGCAAGTCTTTTTAGCAAAAAATATATTAATTCCATATGGAAATCGTTGCTGTCCTGAACATCTAATCAAAAACCGATTTTACGATGTCGAAATAAATAAAATTACAATAAAATCACAATATAGTTCTATAAAATCATCAGACTTATCAAAACTTATAGAAAACTTGAGAATCGATTTAGATAAACAACTCATAGATAAAATTTCAGATTTTTCATTGCCCGAAGAACAGCTTATTACGTATACTGGTTTAACATGGGAACAACTGAGTTTCTTGAGAGAGATGATATCTTTGAGAAACACGGACTCTCGAACCGCGACTCAGGCAATTGTTGTATTTTTATTGAAATTGCGATCAGGAAATTCAAACTCTATGATTGCGGCTATCTTGGGTCTCGATAATCAAACTAAAGTACATCATTATTGGGAATCAGTTTTAAACAGTTTTGGAAAAGATGTATTACCAACACGTTTTGGGATTCAAGCCGCTACTCGACAGAAACTAATTAATGAAACAGCACCAGCTGTAAAATTGATTCACAATATTACAGATAACCAGTTAAGTTTAATATGTGACGGTACGTATTTGCGTCACGAGAAAAGTACTAACTATGAGTACCAAAAAATCCTACTCTGTACAAAAAAGCTACCATTGTGTAAACCTTTAACTGTATGCACAACGAACGGCTACATTGTCGATATCCTAGGTCCATTTAATGCAGTTGAAAATGATGCAGCAATTCTTCAAAGATTTTGGAAGATCAAAATGGATTGAAAATGCTTTTACAAAAAGGAGACATTTTTTTCCTGGACAGAGGTTTTCGTGATGTTCTAAAACATTTGGAAACATTCAATTACAAGGTTTTGCTGCCATTATTGAAGGGAAAAAGAAAGCAGTTATCAGCTGCTGAAGCTAATGAATCGCGTACTGTCACAATGATTCGGTGGGTTGTGGAAGCCGTACATGGCACTATAAGCCAGAAATATAAGCTACTTCATAACCAGTTTGACAATAAAATGCTCCCTCGAGCTGCATTATATTGCAAAATAGCAGGTTTTTTAGTTAATACATTTGGAAAAAGACACATTTCCAATGTTTCAAGTAGTGAAAAAGTACTACAACGAATTAAAAAGTTTAAATCCAAGTTATGTCGATGCCGAAATAACGATTTAAAAAAAAAAACAATTTATTTGAACAGAAATACACAATATGACTTATCACTACAATGGCTAACTTAATTCTGATTCTTTTTTACTTGTCTGAATTATTGAACAGAAATCATTACATAAGTATTTTAGAACTAAAACTGTTGTATCAGCTTTGACATTAGAGAAGCCTAGTGCGGTGCGTAGAAGCGTGCTATACAGGGTCAATATACCATCGTTATAACATCAATGGACAATACTCTAGCGAAAAAAGTAGAAGATAACAATTGGAGCAGACGCAAAACTTCTTTTAAAATGGTGAAATCAGATGATGTTTTAGATTTCCCTGACCTGTCAAAAGATGATTTAGAGATTTTTTTCTGTGGCACATATCAATTAAAACAAGCTGTGTGTTACTTAGCTGAACTAATCAACAGTGCTGGCAATATTCCTATACAATATTTAAAAGAGTCTTCAAACATACTGTCGATTCGCATCGTTTCAAGGCACATAAAGTCAAAGACGTACAAACTGTACATTGCTTACCAACCTGATGGCGAGGGTATTGATGCAATAAAACGTTGATACTGTGAGTGTCCAAAGGTGCCCGCACTTTGGGATGCTGCTCACACATAGCTACTATTATTTATTATTTATCGAATGCTAGATATATGAAAAAAATTTGAAGCCAGCAGATATATTATCAAAATTGTTTGATTCAAATGAAACACCAATTATAAATGAGGACAGCGATGAAGATCAAATAAACCTTTTTTTAAATGGTATTTTTCAACATATATTTTTATAATAAAATGCAGTGTAACATACTTTAATACTTTCTTTTATTTAACATTTATTCCAATATAATTTTCCAAATAATTAATTATTTTGGATTAAAAAAATTAGGGAAAATCAACAAAAACCGGTTTTAAAATACAAATTTCGAATTCTTCATGCTACTAAATACGTGAAAACTCTACAGAATTATGTATATAGAAAAAAATATACAGAAATGAATCAAGTGAAAAGTATTTCTTTAATAAAATGCAAAAAAATAGCGAAAAAAATAGTTTTTGTGATTTTTTTTACCCCCTACCACCAATTCTAAAATTTTGAAAAAATTCACAGTGATTCTTTGGATTATACTTAGTACATAACATATTTTTTTTTTGTGATTTCTATTTGTTTTGTTTTTTTTAATGAATTTTTAAACTTTTTCAAGTCACGAAAAAATTTAAACTTCCCACCAAAAAAATTTGAAAAAATTACATTTGTTAAGCGCTTCTAAGACCTTTAAAATGGCGCAAGAATAATTAAGAAAGCTTCAAATGCGGCTGAGATATTTGAAAAAAACGAAAAACCCTACTTTTTAAATAAAACGGTCACGTGACCACCAATAAGGCTGAAACTTTGGGTATGAGCATATCTTTGTATTCCCTATATGGAAGACTAAGTTTTATATCACTACGTTCGGGGGAATTTTTCACCCCCTTATCCGTAGAGGCCCTTTCGTAACGTGACTTCAATTTTAGCGACAATGACCTGCAATGTGCATTCCACAAAATGTCTATTCAGGGAATGTTCAACCTGCAAGGAACGCTCTTTGGAATACTATTTACCAATGCCTAATCAGTTTGTGACTTATCAACAATGGATTTATGAAGTCAGTTCATTTGAAAAGGATGGAAAAAAAAGACAGTTCGTAAACCCGTGAAGAAAGAGTATAGGGTTAAATTGAAACAGCTTGTTCAAAGTCTGGAAGCAGCATTACCACTTTTTTTTAACATATTGGCACTATAGCACATCATATCAGGCCATTCAAAATATAAAGAAAAATTTAACAATAAAAAACATTTTAATTCATGTAGATTACAGTGAAAACTATTGCTGTAAGTATAACGAGGAAATACAAGCTGTCCACTTTAGTGGAGGAAGGAAGCCGATAACAATGCATACAGGAGTGCTTTACTTGCACAAGGATAATGCAATCAAACCTATATCCTTTTGTTCTCTCTCTAGCGACAATAGACATGAGACAATGGCTGTTTGGGCTCGCTTGAAACCCATACTTGAGTGGATAAAAACACATTTACCTATTTCCCGATTGTTGAGTTGAGTGATGGTTAATCAATACAAAAATAAATTTACCTATGTTCGAAATGGTGTGTCGCCATCTAAAAGATCTCTATCCAGAAATCACACACTTTTCATGGCATTATTCTGAACCCGGGCACGGTAAGGGAGCGCCTGACGGTGTCGGTGGAACCCTGAAACGGACAGCTGGTAAAGTCGTGGCAGAAGGCCATGATATCGTAGACCTGAATTCATTGAAACCTATCCTTCAATCCAGGTGTCCTTCTATTTTATTGTTTGAAGTTACCACAGCAGATATTTCGCTGATGGATGATCTCATAAAACAGTCCAAGGCTATTCCTACTTTCCGGGGAACACAAAAAATACGCCAGTTCGTATTTTTTGACAACACCTTACAGTGAAGAAGAATGGAATTGGATATAATGAAGGATAATTACCAACTGTCTTCAGCGTCGTCTTCGCGCATTTAAGATCATACTGAAATGTTAAAAGAAAATGATACAATTGATTTAGAAAATGAGGGATCTACTGTTGTTTCCGACAGTGATAAGAATGTTACCATTGGAGATTATGTCCTGATGAAAGTCATATCTGTTTTTGAAGATGGTTTAATGGTTAGGTGCATGAAGCAAGATATGAAGTTTTGGAGATGGCCTACTATTAAAGATGAGCAATTATATAAATGGGAAGATGTGATACAGAAAATAAAGCCGCCAAAGTTAGTTAAAAGGGGGAATTACGTTATTACAGAGTTAGATGACTCTACAAGTGATGTTAAAATTAAGATTGAATAACTCATTGATCTCAAAGACCAAAAAACTCCAAGAAAAGACTAATTTGGGTTAATATTAATAATAATTAATGCTAAATAAATAAATATGAAGATGTTTTAATTTAAGTTTTGGAGAAGTGCTAAGTACAAAGTTTAAAAATAAATAGCAATAAGTATAAAGATAAAAACATTTGTTACCTCTATAGTAGTATATTTGTTATTTTTTTGGGTTTATATATATTTATATTGGTCATTTTCTATAAGTACAAAAGATTGTTTATGTTCTATAAGTACAAAGTTTTGAGTTGATTTTCTTTAGAATATGATATTTCATTGTTTGATATGTACTTATAATAAATATATAATTTCTTTCATTTGTACATGTTGTTTTTTACTATAATATAATAATAAATCATTCCCTCATTTATTTATTTTTTAAAACCTCATTTTTTTATAGGTTATATACAAAAATATGGAAGACCAATACCCCTGGATAGATCTCTAAACGCAAATTTTCTGATCTCTGCAAAAAAATATCTAAGTTTATAAAAAAAAAGAAATTTCAATAATATCTCAAATTTTGAGATTTCATAAGAAATACCCTTATGCTACTATCGGTGTCAGTCAACAGACACGGTATTGCTTACATTATGATAAAGATCGTGTCTTATCAACGATAGACGGTTGGCGCTACCAACGTCATCCGCTCAATTTTCATACTTTGCAATTATTCTCGTTCTCCTTTATTTCAAAAGTTAATTACTAAAATCAGTTACGAAGTTGACGGCTTATCGATTAGTACAATTAACGGACATGGTCTATTGTTGTCTGATAATAAGAGTAACTCCTATTCCTTCGGCAAGTTTTATAATAAATAATAAGTTTCTAATCAATTTATAATAATAAACGTTCGTGTTATTTAAATAAATAAAAGGAAAATCTTTTTAAAAAGCCGTTTGGAATAGCGTCGACGTAAACTGGCGCAGTCGTGACGGATTTTTGATCATTGTGTTTTCCAAAAAGTTACATCCACAAAAGGACCTAGAACCGCGTGAGGTTGTACGAGTGTCGTTGACACAGTTCGGGCCACAATTGTTCCGAATCCTCGAATCAACGCAGAAACTGCAGAAGGAGCAACCCCGTAACCACCGAGGTCTCCCATACAACAATTCAAGGAGCAACCCCGTAACCACCGAAGTCTCCCATACAACAATTCAAGGAGCAACCCCGTAACCACCGAGGTCTCCCATACAACAATTCAAGGAGCAACCCCGTAACCACCGAGGTCTCCAACACAACAGTGCAAAGGAAGAAAAATAAAAAGCAACGATCTCAAAACAAAGGTCAGAAATAAAAATTCAATCAAAATTTAAGCCAATTACGTTAAGTAGTTGCATGTAAATGCTTAATGCTACATTCATCAAGCGAAAGAGATTTGTCTACAATAGACGAAGAGGAAGAGACTAAGTTAAGCCAATCTTTTAGTTCACTTAGTTTAAGTGATACTGCGTTAAACGAATCAAATTTAACAGGGGAGTTATTTTATGGTTTTGATAGAAACGAAATTTTAACACATAATAACACAATGCCAAATAAAAATTTACCTAACCAATCTACGACCGAACAATTGATTTCGACAGTACGTAATTATGGAGAGATACTCCCGAAATTCGAAGGAAATTCGAATACATTAGAATCATTTATACTCAAAATAGACAAATTTAATAATAAATACGGAAACACAAATGATGACACACTTAACGAGTACGCGTTTTGTTTAATTTGCAATAAACTTACGGGTGAAGCAAGCGACTTCATTTCTTGTAGACCGGATTTAGACACGTGGACGAAATTAAAATAATCTAAAAGATAGGTAAATACCTGTACGTCTAAAAATAAAGGATTACAAATCCTACATGTGTTGACCTTCAGATTCATTAGTGTAATTCAATGCCGGTAGGGGTATTAGCCCTCGGAGTAGTTGTTTCTCTTGTTTCTGGTTAGTCTTGTTATTCAAGTGAACTTTACAGTTTGTGTTTTGCCTGCTTCTGCCTGAAGAGACCCAATAGGTCGAAACTGGTCGCAGAATTTGCTCATGGTTCGTTTTATCTATTGTATAGGACACGTTCCAAATGTAGGATTTGTAATCCTTTATTTTTAGACGTACAGGTATTTACCTATCTTTTAGATTATTTTATCTACGTCTAACATGTGTTGACCTTCAGATTCATTAGTGTAATTCAATGCCGGTAGGGGTATTAGCCCTCGGAGTAGTTGTTTCTCTTGTTTCTGGTTAGTCTTGTTATCAAAATAAAAGCTGATAAGGATGTTGCCGAAAATCAAAAGACCATTTACAAAGAAATTAACGAACAGACCGCATTAGAAGTATTATATAATAATTGCACACCGCTACTTCAGACAATACTAGATGTACGCGAACCGAAATCTCTAGCTGTGGCGACTTCTATAGTTTTAGGTTACATAATGAAGTATCCCCCGGAAAAGGCTAAAACCTTTAATTCATCTCATAATCTTAATAGAGGTCAAAATTTTGGCACGGTACCACGGACATTAACACCTAGTAATTCCTCAAGACCAAAATTTCAATTGACAACAACTAACAATCCACCGAAACAAAATTTATTTAATAGATCAATGACAGCGACGCCTATGGGTAACACCACTACGTTCGCAAACCAAGATGTCCCAGTAATTTCGTTTCAAAGATTAGCATTACGCCCACGAAATTCCAATGAATCTAATGCATTAAGTCAAAACAGGTCGTTTAATACTAATTATAATTACTCTAGAAATCAATCGAATACAAATAACGAACCAAATCGCGCAAATTCAAATTTCCAGCGTAGTACTTTTAAAAATTAGCGGAAACCAAATATTACATTTACAGAAATTGAACCGGCTAATGAACTTGGTTACAATAACGGGTCTCCCGAAAATGACGAGCAATTTATAGTGATCATTGCGATCCTAACCATCCCGATGATGATGATAATAGTCCTGATAGGTTTAATAACGATAATGATAATTTCGAACAGTCAGAGATACAAAATTTACCTTTAACTGCCTCGGAAACCGATTAGAAAACTATAACCAAAACATAACAATTAATTCACCACAAAAGTATTCAACTCTACCTTGTCTGATAACAAGTATTAATAACCAAATTACGCTTAGAATTTTAATTGACACCGGAGTTACTAATTCGTTAATTAGGCCAGAAATCGCTAATAGATATTTTGAAGAAAATTTATACGAGGAATTTTTCCTCCTAAAAACAATTACAACGGAAGCCCCTCACCATCAGAGTGTAGACATCGAACTTTTTGAAGACAATCAAAATTTAAAATTTTTTATGGTTAATTTTCACAAGCATTTCGACGTACTTCTAGGTTCCGATAGCTTAGAGATAATGAAGACTAAGTTAGATTACGAGAATAGTATAATAGTGTTAAACGGTTGTTCTCATCAGCTGATTAAGTATGATACACGCGTAGCTAATTGCGTAGGTAAACAAAAGTTTCCGATTTCTATTGGAAAAGGACCGGTTTTAATACCGGAACAACAGATTAACAATATCAAAATTCCCGAAACACTTACTATTGCCAACAACTATCAATGTGAGGTCCCTGTACAAGGTACGTTACATCCAAAATGTAAGGTTCCTAAGATTAGGGCGCAACATAATAATCTCAAAGAAGTTAGTGTTTGCAACATTACTAATAGAGTACCGAATAAACCTTTAAAAATAGATTTAGATGATTTACCTCAAGAACAACGTAAAGTGATTGGATCGGTATGTGAGGAATATAACGAAATTTTTTACAAGGACGGAGACGTACTTTCATTTACCGGAAGTGTTAAACATAGGATAACTTTAAATTCAGACGTACCAGTCTTTACAAAATCATATCGATTCCCCCAGATACAGAAAGACGAAATTAATAGACAGGTCCAAGAACTTAGACAACAAAATATAATTACAGAGAGCGAGTCACCCTACAATTCACCGGTATTTTTAGTTAACAAGAAACCCGATAAATTTGGTAGAAAATCATGGAGAATGGTGGTAGATTTCCGAAGGCTGAACGAAAAGACAGTGGAAGACAAGTACCCCATCCCTAAAATTTCAAGTGTTTTAGATCTTTTAGGCCAATCCAATTATTTTTATAAATTGGACTTGAAATCAGGTTACCACCAAATAGAAATAGAACCGGAAGACCAACACAAGACGATGTTCTCAACAGAGAACGGGCATTATCATTTCCTGCGCATGCCCTTCGGCTTACGTAATGCTCCGGCATGCTTCGCGAGGGTTATGAATCACGTGCTGAGAGGTTTGGTAGACAAAATTTGCTTGGTCTACCTTGACGATATTATCAGTGGAGAAAGAATGCCTAGCTATTGTTTGGGCTGTTAAAATGTTTAGGCCGTATATCTACGGGCGACAATTTAATATAGTGATGGATCACAACCCCCTTCGATGGATGTTTAGTTTCAAGGAACCGAACTCCAGGATCATAAGGTGGCGCCTCAAACTCGAGGAGTTTGAATATAAGGTGATCTATAAAAAAGGCAAGCTTAACACAAACGCGAACTTCCTATCGCGGATAGAAGCTAATATAATGGAAACAACCGATGACCTTCTGTCATTGTTTAATAACCCCGGCGATGTAAGTCAACGAGAACACATCGATTTAGACAATATAGACGAAATTTTAGGACTGGATCAAAACAATCAGTTGGATTCGGTAATCCCGAAACAGGATGAAGCTTTCCACGAGATTCTGCCGGAAAATAAAAACAAACAAAAGATCAAAATTATATCTGACGCCCAAATTATACCACCACAGGTAAACGAACGAGTTGATGATGTAACACAACATTCCCAAGAAGAAAATATTAACGCTACTTTGCCAATCACTGAAAAACCACTAAATTATTTCAAAAACCAACTTATTTTTGCAATCGCGCACCAACCCAGCATTAAACAAAACAATATCTTCAATAAATTGCGAAAATTAGTTAATACAACACAACAAAATTGAATGAAATTGTTAACATTTTAAAGGGATATATAGATCCAAACGTAACAAATGCAATACATTGCCGAACAAGGGATCATTATGAGGATTTAGCTTATTTAATAAATCAAAATTTCGACGGATCAATTAGGTTTGTTTAAACCAATATAGTTTTAAAAGACATTACCGAAAATAATGTACAGAAGCAAATTTTAATTCAGGTACATAACCCAGATCATAGAGGGGCAGATGAGTTAGCAGAAGAGATATCACGCTATTACTATTGGTCGGATATAATAGGAAGTTGTAGAAAATTCGTGGACCAATGCGATGTTTGCTTGCAAGCAAAATACGAACGCCATCCGGTTAAATATAAGTTGAACTTGACCCCCACGTCAAAATTGCCTTTTGAAACCATACACATCGATACATTTACGGTAGGAGGTATAAAATAAGTAGTATAAGATGACCGGTTCTAATTCAGAGGAGGAGAGGTTACTTAAGGTCAAATTGACGGAAGGTCATTGACTTTAAACTTGTGTGTATGAAGTGGTTGAATGCTTCACAATGAATACATATGTACATGTGTGGGTAATGTAAAATTAAATACGTCTGCAGTCATCTGAAGTTTACGATTTTTATGACGGAAGGTTTTAAATACGTCTACAGCCGTTGAAGTGTCATTGCAACGTTATTCGAGGAATGATGTTAGGTATTTAGTTACACTTACACTGATTATTGCAATTGCAATTGTACGTGATTCATGTAGATATTGTGATGGGGAAGAATGGGAAAGAAGTGCAGTTGTAAGCAGGTAGACATTCGTTAAAGTAGTGAAAAGGAAGAGAAGGCAGAAGTAGTTGAGAAGATTGGTTTGAGAATGGATGTAAGAAGCAGTAGTAGAGGTAGTAGTATCGATGAAGTTTGTGGTGACAAAGTTCACATTCATTGCGGATGGTGTGGTGAGATGTGCAGGTACGAGTTTGTTTGCAGTGAGAACCACCGTATCACAAATAAGACCGTATTTGAAGAAGGATATGTAATAGAAATAAGTAATAATCTTGGTTATGTAGAAGGAGCGTAGAACGTGTACATGTATATATTTGTGTTAAGAAATAAATAAAGAAGCAAAAGGTAGTAGACGTTTGAGATATAAGATTAAGGTAGAGTTTGGGGATAATAAGAGGTTATATGGAAAGTGTGTCAAGGTCACAAGTCTTTAAAAAGGAAAAGGAAGGTGTAGGAGAGGGTGGAAAGTGTGTCAAGGTCACAAGTCTTTAAAAAGGAAAAGGAAGGTGTAGGAGAGGGAGCTATTGAAAGGTAGGTTTATGAAAACATAATGGATTGGAAGAGTTGACGCCTTTGCTCGTAAGTTTGCAAAGAATACAGTACAGCGTGTGCGTATCATCGATCTCGTAAACAAAGCCCGACTTTTTGGAGAGGTACGATTGAGTCCCCTGACGACAAGGTCGGCAGCACAGGTTTACGACATCGCAATGATAAAATCTGCAGCTGTGGCAGAAAAGCAGAGGTCTGTTGTCAAAACATTCTTGACAGCAGAATCCTGTTTCAGCCGAACAGCTTTCACGCAGACGCCAACAATATCCGCATTGAAGGAAGGTGGTTTCATTAACAGTTTGCCTGAATGGTGAAAGGACAATAGATACACGAGAAAGGTCCATGTTCATTCATAAGACCCTTCTGGTGAAGTGATGCTCTCTCAGGTTGACAAGGGTTTAAATAGGAAGGTATGTGGTGGGGAAAGAGTGGGGAGAGTAGTGGGGAATAGTGGGGATGTAAAGAAAGTGGTATAGAGTAGTGTGGTAGCGAAGGTCATGGTGTTCTTCAAGTGATAATGGTACGTGTATAGTACCGAAACTATAGTTGTGTTATTCTATAATAAATTGTGATAGATACATAGTAGTTTTATTATTATTTTCGTCATGATAAACTAACGTAAAAGTAACGACTTCATCAGTGCAATATTTTAAGACATGTTTTCGGTTTAACGTTCTGTTTAACACAGAAAAGTAAGTTTGATAGTTCCTTTTAAAAAAGGGTTTGCGTAATCCTTCGTAGGAATTATAGAACTAAATGACCACAGTTAAAATCTAATGTAAAAACTTTGAAATGCTGCTAGCTTATGTTGGATTGGGTGACATGATGTTTTATGAATTATAGTGTCAGTCCATGATGGTTTCCTATATATTGAAATATCTATTTTATTATCATATTTAGTTAGCGTTAGATCCAAAAAGTTAAGCTTTTTATTGTTTTCAATTTCTAATGTGAAATTTATTCTACTGTGTAATTTCTTTATATAATCTAAAGATTCTCTTAAATTATCTAAATCCCCCTCCCAAACTAACGTTTATAAAATTTTATGTTCTTTTTATATTTACTATTGTGAACTTCTAGTTGTATATTGTACATGAAAATATTTGCTGGCAAAGGTGATAATGCCATTTCCCATAGAGAGTCCCTCATTTTGTATATACAGCTCATTATTAAAAAGAAAATAGTTTTGGTCTAAACATGATTGTAAACAGTCTAAAATTTCTCTTGATATATGGGTTAACATTGTTTTCGAAAACATTTGTTTTATTAAATCTGGTAATTCATTTTTAGGAATTTACCCGAACAGGTTAGTAACATCTAATGATATAAGCAAATTATCAGGTTTTATGTTTACCGTTGAAATTTCATTTGCAAATTTTATAGTTATTAAAACTGAATTTAGAATTAAATTTTGAATATTTGTTGATCAGAAATACTAATTCTTTGGCTAAAGTTTTACACGGAGCTTTTATGAATGAACATACAGGCCTGATGGGCATATTTTCTTTATGGGTTTTAACTAAACCATATAATTTAGGAGGGTCAGAGTTCATACAAACTAATTTCTTTACTTGGAAATCGTCAAATAGTTTTTGAATTTTTCATACTTTTTTAAATTGTTTTTGAAATTTGGGATTAGGGTCTTTAGGAGTTACTGAGATCCTTTACTTCTTACTCGGGCGTACGTTTACACGAAAGGCAGGCCCACAAGGAGAATTACATGAAAGATCTGGAAGATAAACTTCCTCCCCCCGAGTCCGTCACCCTCGAAACTCTAGCTTCTATCGAAGTAGCAGCGAAGAAGGGAGAACCTTTCTTCCTCAAAATGGAACGCGCAACGGGCCTAACAAAGCACTAAATAAGGCATCAGCGCAAGAAACCGATCTATTCCAAATTTTTGACTCGAGCCAGAGACAGAAAGGGAGCTATTCCAATCGTTACGCCCTCTCACTCTCCGGATTCTTCTTCATTGGTTTCCGGCAATTCATAAACCGCCCCCTTTCCCTCTAACGCGCTTTCTTGTGACGGTCAACCTTCCAGCTTTCCATTCATGTTTTTAAATTCTCCTTCTTGCAACCCCACTACTCCAGACTCTATTGATCTTCCGGAAATACCGCCAAACTCCAAGCAATCCGGAACTGATACTGTTATGTCCTCGACCCCATCTTTTAAGAGGAAGAGATCTTTTTCTCCCCAGAAAACGGCTATACATTCCCAGACACCACCCCGGGAACTCATGATCCTCAGGCCTCTAGACCTGAGAACTACAAGAAGGCTCGTGAAGCCTCCGGAAGCAGCTCTTCCCCATTGGGGATCTGCAGTCCGGAAACCCCTTGTAGAATATAGTACCCTCCGCCCTCTATCGCGATTGAACGCTACATTTTTTTTGCAAATAGACCCAGTAGAGATCGTCAATTACAACGATCAATTTTTTTTTAGTGCGTCGGTTTGCCGTTGCGTGACAGTCGAAAAGTGTATTTGCGGGGATTCTGCGGGGTAGTAGTGTGTTAAGCGTTTTTGTGTGCGGGTGCATTAGTGCAACCAAAGGTAAAGGAAACTCTAAACCTAATCTTACTTTATGTTTGTATAACTAATTTATGTTTTGTATTGCCAATTTACCTATATGAAAAATTTAAAGTCAAGTGTAATTGATATTATTGCAAAATAATTGTAAATTGTCAACCATCGATTGTATATTTGAAGATTGAGTTTGAAATTAAAAAACATTTTGTTCATATTCAGGATTTCTTGTTAGGTTTGTAAAAGTTTTACTGATTTTTTCGTCATTTTTCAAGTGTGAAGTGTTCTACACACACACATTTATATGTAGCATTCCAGATGTTTATGTTTCTCGGCAATCCGAGTTTCTCTGTGTATGTATTTGTGTTTAATCTTTAGAAAAACAAACCCCTATATACGATGCTAAGATCGTTCTATATGTAAATTGAGACGACCAAATTACGAACAAAATTTCTCTGTCTAAATTTTATCTATGTTTTGGCTTTGTTGAAGGTACTGACATTTTATCCAGTGTAGGATGACCAATCTAGGAGTATTCACGAAATTGTTTTATATTTATGTGTCCCTTTCGGCCTTGAATTTGAATATTAAAAGTGAGGCCTAGATTGCATCCTAAGTTTCAACTAATAGATGAATTGCCTCCTCTATGGGACTTCAGTACCGTCTGGTTCGCCGGATAACTAACAAAATCTCTTCAGTTTTGAAAGTTTGGTGACTCACGTTTGTTTGGTTTGTACTCGAGAGTTTGAGCGTGATGTCGTTCCAAAGAGAATCCAAAATACATTCAGTTGTCATTTCTTTTTGGCCAGTTTTGTAATATTGATCGGAGCTTGTATAATAGGGAAATTTTGGAGCAAAGATCGTGGTTTTCTCTGTCATGGCTCTTTTTCCACGGGGGCTCTAGGCTGAGCCTGGCACCCTATTTTGGTTTTCTTTCGTCAGTTCAAAATTATTAGAGAAGTTCAATAAAACATTTGCTTCATTTCACCAGTCATACAGTGTTTTTTTTTTCTCCGAACCTATTCTACCTTACCACCTAACTCCCTCACCGGTGCATCCTGAAGTACTTTGTTTACAATAAGGGCCCATTTTCTACGGGTTGGGGTTACTACAGATTGGTGCCGTGACCAGGATGCACTGCTGTAAGGTCGTTGTGAAGGGTAGATTTAGTTGAATAGTTTCTGCCTATTTTTTTTTAAACCAAAGACCAAAGGCCAGTCGTCTCTGTGTAAAAGGAAAAAAATTGGAAAATTGGTGTCTACAATGGAAACTAATAACGGTCCAGGGGCGCTACCGTCCTCCGATTCGGGGTTGGGCTCGAAAGGAACTACTCCAACGGAAGTTACATCTCATGAAGTAGCCGCTAATTTCCAATCCGAAGTACAGTCCTTGCGAGCCGTTGTTTTGCAACAAACAGAATTGCTAACATCTTTCATGCAGCAACAACAGCATATCAATGATACGGATTTAAGAAATACAAGGATTGAAGAAGGAGAGTTCAGACCAAATCTTTGTAGTACGCCAAGGAACAACCGTTCGGGGATGCCACCGAATTCTGAGAGTCAGCCAGCTGTTGTGGAGGATGTCGCTGCTTCAGGGGCGGACGTTTTCCCTAACAATGATCTTACCTCAACGTTTGGGTTCATTGGTGTTACAACCAGTTCTACTAATAATCCGGGTGTTGCAAAATCGAGGTTTGAAAATTCAGACAATGACTGGAAACGCGTGGCTTTAACGTTATCTAACAAACCTTTTAGTTCGGTTTCGGGAGAAAACCCCATTTTTCGCTCTCCTGACTCCCATAATCCCGTGTTATTTTTAAATAAACTCATTAAATTCATTAAATCAGTCGGTACCCCTGCCGAGGAACATTTGGAAATTGCGTCTAGTTGTTTGATTGGTCCAGCGGCGGATTGGAGAGTCGGGAGTCGTCCTGGCGATCTTTTGATGATTTCAAAATTGACTTTCTCGCGTTATATTGGTCGGAAGATCGACAGTATGCGGAACGCGTACGTCTCGGCGGTACGATATACAGTCCTGACAAAAAGTTTTTACCTATGAGTATTTTCTCAGACAGTTCGACGCATATCGGTTGTCGACACCTCCGTTACCTGAATCTTTAATACTTGCGGAAATTTTGAGACAGCTGCCGACAAATATTTAATCTCTTTGGGCCACGGTGTCTGACCGTACCATTTCGGGAGCGCTGGAATTCCTGGAACTTCAGGGTTCCATAATCGAACGGACACCCCGCGTTCACCCCACAACTACAACTCCTACCGCTGCTGTAGCTTGCTGTCATCCTACCTCTGATTTAATTGCAAAGCAACATAGTGTTCTACCAAATTTTTCGTTGCCGCCCCCTACAATTCTTGGATATGTAATTACCGTGATTATGTTTCGGAAAACACCACCGGAGGGAACTGAGGAGGGATGTTCCTTCCAGTAGTAACGTAATTACCTCCTGCTATAGATTCCCTTTAATCAGATTTGTGCCGGAAGGACATTTTGATGGCGCTTTACTCTCGGAAAGCGATGTATTTTTTCATACTGAAAGATTTCGATTAGTTCCTTGTGAACCATTAGGTCCTGGTGAATTTCTTGTGTACTACCCGCGAGGTGTGAGTTTGCTCTGTAAATTAGGATGGACATGTGGAGACTTATTAGGAGTATCAAAGAACGGACTCAAGACTCCTCTTAAATTAATTTCAACCCCGTTTCACAACGGTGATTTCCCTTTTTACGCTTACAAGCCTTTACGAATTTTGAATGAGTCCATCAGTGCGCTGACACAGACATGTGAGCCTGACTCGACCAATACTCGATTCAGCGTATTTCCACATACCGTGTTATTGTGTTTTAATCAGGAATTATTAACTTTAGTTGACCCGGGTTACGAAGTGACTTGTATAAACCAGGACTGTTTCAAAAAATTAAATGAAAATAGCTAATTTCCCATTTTACCAGTTGCGTCAACTCACCTTCGCGGACGAGTACGATACCAATTTTGGTTGAACTTTACTATACCGAGTGTGCACTACCGGTTTTCACACGTATTTTTAGTAATTAAAAATTTGGTAAGATCCGTGACTATCGGGATCGACTGGTTGTATCGAGTAGCGGCTCGCATTGATTTTGTTGGTAACTCAATAGAAATTAACGGAGATGAAGGCCGTTGTACAATACCATTCAATGAAAAGTCTAGATGTCTAGTAAATGAAACTGTTCCAAACGTCGGATTACTTGACTCACTAACACTTACAGATAACAATGAGAATGTCGGGAATCTTAATCTTAATCCTGGCATTGATTTTCAAAAGCATATTAATTCACCTGGAGATATTTCGAATAAACTCGTAACTATTACTCATATTTCTGAGGAACAAAAGCTGTGCTTACGTAATCTTTTGTGTAAATATTGAACTATATTCAATAAATATCCTGGCCGAACAGATAGATATTTTCACGATATTAAAATGCAAGATAACACCCCGTTTGTTAAGACCATATCCTATTCCCTTTAGTCTTCGTCCGAAGGTGGAAGAATGTCTTCAAACCATGCTGGACCTCGGTGTCATCCAACGAGAATCGTCCCCATTTGCTAGCCCGATGACTGTGGTAAGGAAAAAGGATGGTTCAGTACGTATTTGTCTCGATTCTCGCATGCTGAATTCCCGTATGATCGCGGATCTTGAAGCACCCAATTCACCCGAAGAAATTTTTAACAGTTTCACAAATATAAGACATATGACGACAATAGATTTGCGTTCTTCCTATTGGCAAATTCCCCTTACCCCGAAGAGCACTCAGTATACGGCTATCCTATATAATGGAAAATCATACACCTACCAAGTATTACCCTTCGGCTTGAAAACCGCGGTAGCTTCATTTACCGTGCAATGGACGTTATTCTTGGTCCACAACTTCAAACGTATGTTGACATCTGATGGTGGTATCAGAGTCTTTTGATGATCGCCTAATCCATTTGGACCAACTTTTCACCCGGTTATCGCATGCCAAAATTACAGTGAACCTCGAAAAAACTCATTTTACGATTCCCTAAGTGGGATGAAATTTTTTTTTTGCAAACCGACAGTTCGGGAGTCGCTCTAGGAGTCGAACTGTATCAGGTTGACGACGCGGACGAACATTGGGTGTTGGATTTTGTTAGTAGAATTTTACACGGGCCCGAATTATTATACACATTAACCGAGAAGGAATTACTTGCAGTAATTTTTGGTCTCAAGAAATTTCCAACTATAATACTAGGTCATAAATTAATCATAAGAACAGACCATCATGCCCTGAAATTTCTTAATCAATGCCGGTTGCTGAATGAAAGGTTAACACGTTGGATGCTATACTTAAATGAATTTGACATTGACGTAGAACATGTTCGGGGGCGCGAAAATATTGTGGCGGACACGTTGTCTCGATATCCCGTGAGTTTAGGAGACACTATCTTAGTGTCTGAAAATTCTCCTGTGGTCTTGGCGCCGTTTTCCAACTTTCTTGTAAATTTCTTCGAGGTAAATGTTTTTAAAGAACTCAAAAATGCTTTTGCTGAACTGAGCGTTCAACAACAAAGCGACGACATTTTCGGTCCCTTATGTCAGTTTCTGTTAAGTCATACTACGCTGCTAGATAATTTCCAAAGCCGATTAATTACCCACTTTAAGCTGGAAAATGAAGTCCTGATTCACAAAAGCGCCTTCTCCAACGTTTCCAAATTAGCTTTACCAGAAAATTTGGTAGATAAGGTCATCCAAGCGTATAATGAACAAAATGTACATTTTGGTGTCACTAAATTATTTTATGTCATGAAAAGATGGCTTTACTTTCCAAATTTAAAGAAAAGAATTCTACACTTGACACGGAGTTGTGATGTGTGCCAAAAGTCAAAATTCCCACCGCGTTATCTGACCGGCAAACCGCATGCTATTGTCGCCAACGATCCTGGTGAACTTGTAACTGTAGACTATTACGAGCCGCTACCAGGACGCTCGCGAAGCTCGTATATTTTTGTGGTGATCGATAGTTTTTCAAAGTTCGTGCGGCTTTACCCTCTTCGTCGTGCACAGGCGAAAATTTCAGCTTTAAAAATAATCAACGACTTTTCGCGTTATATGAAAATTAAATATGTTTTATCCGTCCATGGGACTCAGTTCACGTCAAAAGTGTGGCAAGAATTATTGAAAAAAACTGCTATTATTCCAACGTTATCTTCTATGCAACACCCGAGCGCCAACCCTACTGAAAGGGTCATGAAAGAACTTAGCCGAATTTTTCGCAATTATTGCAGTCATTCCCACAAAGGTTGGGTTTCCCAACTACGCAATATAGAAGATTTGTGCAATGAAACATCTCATCTTAGAACTGGGTATTCTCCCAACGAAATTTTAGTTCGAACCATGTGGACGATCCGTTGAACAAATTAATTTCTAGATTTGTCCCACCGTCACCACCCCAACCAGTCGAGTGTTCAGGAGGAAGTCCGTCATTTAATTCTACAATTCCTACGAAGGATTACGAAAACCCTTTTTTAAAAGGAAACATTAAACTTATTTCTCTGTATTAAACAGAACGTTAAAACGAAAACATGTCTTATACATTCGCCTTGACTAGTACAAAGTCCGAGCTACAAATAATAATAAGTCCACCGATTGTTTTAAGCGATGATGAAGAATATCAAATAGCGTTATTAAATTTTGAGGCGTATAACAGTATTCCTCATATAGATGAAAACAACAACAAGTTCTATTTTGAAGGTTCCACGAAACCAGTCGTAGTTCTTCCAGAAGGGTCCTATGAAATCAACGATATTAATGATTATCTTCAAGAGAAATTGGGAGGTACTACTGATAGTATTATCTTGTCTGGAGATACCACTACATTAAAAAATCGTATAAAGAGCACTAAAAAAGTTGACTTTACTCCGGCAGATTCTCCCGCAAAGATATTGGGTTTTGAAAATAAACTTCTTCCAACGTTTCAAGAGGTGTCCGATCATGTAGCTGACATTTTCAAGGTAAACGCAATATCAGTAATGTGTAACCTTGTATCTAACTCCTATATACATACTAATTATGGTGCTAAAGGACAAGATGGACATATACTACATCAATTCTTTCCCAATGTACCTCCCGGATTTAAAATTGTTGAGAATCCTACAAGTCTTATATATTTATCTATCAACACTCGTGTCATCGACTACATTTCCCTTAAAATAGTTGATCAAGACGGTAATCTTGTTAATTTCCGTGGAGAGCGTGTTACAGTAGGACTTCACTTACGAAAAGTATAACATGGTTGTGCGATATAACTGCACCCAAAGATATTCAAACAAGACAACTACTATAAAACATATACCGCGCTCGCAGACGTTTATTTCGCGTACAGCATTTAAGCGAATAACGCCCTCCAATAAACAATTCCTTAAATCCTTGGGATTGCGATAGAAAGAGACGAAAAGTTAAAATGGTTGCAGAAATGCTTAATGTCACCGAGAAAGCGGTATTCGACAACGCAATTGTTAACGCTGTTAAACATACTCATCAGCCTTATGCGAATTCAACTCTCAAAAATAACGACACCATACGCATTCCCATAGAAAATGAAGATATTTACACCTTACCTTGCAACAGTTTCGTATACATAGAAGGGCGTTTGTTGAAAAAAGAAGAAACTGTACCAACCAATACTAATTTTAAAAATAATGGAATTTTATACCTTTTCGATGAAATTCGATATGAATTGGGTGGAAAAGTTATTGACCGAGTCCGTAATCCTGGTATGACTACAACAATAAAAGGTTACACGTCTGCTTTAGGCGCTGTACAAGGAGTTGCCCTTCATAGCAGAAAGCTAATTGATGAAAACGGTTACTTCAACGTTTGTATTCCTCTTCGTATGATTTTGGGATTTGGAGAAGACTTTCGAAAAATAATACTTAACATACGACAAGAATTGGTTGTAGTTCGCCGCAGCACTGATAATAATGCTCTCTATTGCTCAGCAACACTGGTTGAAGAGGTAATACATTTGGATCAGATATGTTGGAAAATTCCTCATGTGTTTGTTGCTGATACCGAACTATTACGTTACGTTGATCGCAATTTAAATATGGAACATTCGTTTCGTAGTTGGGAACTACATGAAAACCCCTTACTTAATAAATCGCATTCTCACAACTGGACTGTGAAAACAACATCACAATTAGAAAAACCTCGCGTCATTATTTTCGGTTTTCAAACCGACAAAAGTAATAATATTACAAAAAAATTTGAGCGTTTTCGATCACTGCAACTTAACCAATTTTAAAGTTCATTTAGGATCAACTATGTACCCATATGATAATTTGAATTTAGATTTCGATCTTTCCAGATTCACTGTTTTATATGAAATGTATGTTAACTTCCGACAATCGTACTACGGTAATGTAAGTGAACCCTTATTCGATCCTAAGGAATTTCTAAAGATTGCTCCTCTTGTAATAGTAGACTGTTCTTATCAGAATGAAATTGTGAAATCTGGTAGTATCGATATTCGTTTAGAATTTCAAACTAAGCAGAATGTGCCAGATAAAACAGCAGCTTACTGTTTAATTATTCATGACCGAATGATACGTCACAATCCCTCTACAAATTTGGTTCAAGAAGTATAAAACCCAATTACCACTTCCCCACTTTACTTTCTTTATTGCTGGTGAACGGTGAGCACTATAACTTTCATACTGGAGCTTGACGTTCAAGGTTTTCAGTGTAGTGAGAATCGATTTGTTTTCAAAGAGGTAGCTGTTGTTGCGCTCAAGGAAGAACCACTTCATCATTTCACATTTGAACCACCATTTCAGTGGCACGCTCTTCCTGTTCGTTACAGGAGTCAAAATCGTTGGTTAACCGGAAATTTACATGGTTTATATTGGGATAATGGTGATTTTCCGTACTCTACGATTTATGATACTATTCATCCCATATTAATGGAGTCAACGGTTGTGTATGTTAAGGGAATACAAAAGAAAGTGTGGTTAATGGAATACTTTCCTAATATCAACTTTGTAAACATCGAAGACATCGGTTGCCCATCTCTCTCAAATTTAGCAACTGATTTTAAAGTTAAGGTGTGTTCCTATCATTTATTTAAAACAGATCTTGAACCGACTTGTGCTTATAAAAATGTTCTACTATTAAAATATTGGTTGTCTTTACACTCATAAATGAGTTGTATTTTTTTTATTCGAATAAATAAAACATATTCAACATAAAAATTGTTTTTTATTCTCTTAAAACAACATTATAGATCCCACAAATCCTTTGAGACGAATCGATGGTTGATCCACTTGTTTATCAATTTTATCATTTATATCCTCGATCTCTGTATCTGTGAAGGCTTCTGCATGTCTACATGGAAGAAATACAACGAAGCTGTACAAATCGGTTAACAGGCGTGGTCCCCATTTTGTATGCACCTTTTTGAAGCTTTGCACGGGATATGTTTGATTCGTTCTAATGATTTTAGAGAACGTATTTCTTTTTCTTCATAACCCACTCGTACACTATTAAACTTGTCAATAAAGGTTTCCATGTTCTACTGACTAAAACGCACCCAACTCTGCTAAACAAACATCTACCGCTCCTTCACTCATTCGCATGACTTATGCAGAATCCCCTTCCACTAAAACAAGTAACTGTGGAGAGGGGGTTGTGTAATAAGAATACGCTACCCGTATTGACCATCTCAGTTGTAATGGAAAAGCTGATCATGATCAGTGTATCGTCGTTACTGATTTGAACATATTTCCATAACAATACTCTACATTTTGCGACCGGACAACACGGTTGGTGACCAAGCCTATGAATGTAAAAATTCTAATAGAGATCTGTCCTGTGCATGGATGAAAAATTGGGAATCAATTATTTTAAAAACTGTTAATGGAACAAATGTCTTCACTGTTGAAAACGTGCAAAACCTTCACTCCGTAAAATTTATGTTTTTCGAAAAAGATGGACAATCACGAACATACATCGAAGGCCGGTGGATTCATCTTCGTGGTGATCAAAACAGAAAAGACATTGTTACAAAGGGTTACATGACAGATTCTTTCCTATTTCTACAAGTTGTTAGCACTATTAATGTAATCCTATTGTTCAATATTTTGATTGTAGCACTTACATACTTTATTTTGATATAATATATACTATTACGGAATTTATTCTGTAAAAATAGACATAGACCGACCATCGTAGGTATTCTTGGAAGACCGACAAACCACTGCCGCTGGTTTTTCCCTGACGTCATTACTCCGAAGTACCTTGCCCTCTACCTGCTCAACCCTTGCTACAACCAAACTTCTACATAACAACTCGTTTCTATCTATTTTAATTTCTTCGATAACTTACTTATTTATTCTATTTCTTTTCCTTATTTTATTATTTATTTCTGTCTTTTATTTACTTATACTACCGTTTCTTAATTGGTTGTAGTTTCCCTCTGATGTTCCTTTCTTCTTTTTTCTTTGATATCAGTTTTTTATTTTTTTTACTTTTCTTATTTTGTTGGTTTTTGTCATAGAGACACGTTTCTTTTTTCTAGTCTTATGTTTTCATGCATGCCCTGTCGTTTTTTTGTTATCCACTTTTTCATTTTCCGCCGCGAAAATGACTTTAAAGAACAATTCCCTTTTATTGTTAATTTTCGCCCTTCTCTCTCCACCCCACTCTAATCCCCTCTTTGTCCCAACCCTTGCTTGGTTCTGGGGTTTGTATAAATAACCGTGCAATCCTCAGTACCGGGGATCTCTGACATTCCACCCACCAGCGGCAAGGAAGAGAGAGATCCTCCGACCACTTGTTTTTGTTGTTATATATATATTTTTTGTCTCTACGCTATTTGGTTACCTCTGACATTCCACCCACCAGCGGCAAGGAAGAGAGAGCTCTAGCCACTTAGTCTCCATAACTTTTGTATATATTTTTTTCTGCTTTCATCTTTCACTTTAATTTCACGTGTATATATTAGTTGTTGTTGTTTTCTTTAGTGTATTTGTTGTCAAGTTTGTGTATATAGTATTTTTTTCGTGTGTGTCGTGTAAATAAACTTTTTAAAACCAATCCGTTTTGTATCAAGTGGCGCCCAACGTGGGGCTTTAAAAAAAAAACTGTTAGTGAAATAGAACAAATCCACGCCTGTGATCCGTAAATTGAACTAGCTAGTGCAAACAAAATGCCACGAAAAAGTAAGAAGACAGACTCCGAACAGGAAGAAGACATCGCACTTCTTGGAGTGCCTAAACACCAAGTGGCGCCCAAAAGCGAACCGAAGATGCAGTTTAGTGCTCCGCAGCTGGAGACCATCCTACAGCGTGTCTTAACTGCCACCCAAGCAAAACCACCAGCCCCTTCATTCAGCGGAGATACCACAGAGGATCCTGAACGTTTCTTGGAAGATTGCCAATCCTTTTTCCAAAAATACCATATTGACGACAAGGAACGAGTGCAGACAGTAGCCAGAGAACTAAGAGGGAATTCGGCAATATGGTGGCGTCCGTATGAAAAATACCAACTTCAGTGGGAGGATTTTAAAACCAGACTTCTAGCAAAATACAACAGCCCAGATGTTCTAATTAACCTTACGGCTCAACTATATGGCCAAAAACAAGGGAATAAAGACGACACAGAAATCTTCCTCTTAAATAAGATACAACTTCTGCAGAGACTCGAACCAAACAAATCTGAGGAGTCTTGTATACAATTACTCATCGAGCTTTTGCGGCCTTCGGTTCGCATTTTCCTACGGGCACCTAAGCCCCCCACTCTGGATGAGCTGCTGATACGAGCAACAGAGGTCGATCGCGATCTAGCTCAAACTCCTGCCCCTTCGTCTGCCCGCCCTCGAGATGAACCGAAGACTAATGTAACTAAAGCAACGCCAGCGGTAGCTCCACCGAGATGCCATTACTGTCCGGAAAGGCATTTCCACCGGGATTGTCCGGTCCTCCAAGAAAAACGATCTGCACCAAACGTTTCGACGCAGTCGGGAAACTGGAGACAGGCCGAGGGAAACACGGCCCCCAACCGCCCTCAATAGTGGCCTGGGATTCACCTATCCAAAACCATCAGATCGACATATCACCCTTTTGGATGCCAAAAATACCACTCCGTCTGCAAGACAGGTGCGTTGAAGCGCTGCTGGATACAGGAGCATCTCACAACTTCATTAGTACCCGTTTGGTACACGACTTAAAAATGGCAGCCTGTTCAATATCAACCGCCAGCCTCGCCAACGGAGCAACAATGCGTATTTTGGGCACTGCCTCAATCACAATACATCTCAACGACACTCCTCAGGAAATTCAAGTTTTCATCGCCGATGGTTTAAAAGATGGTCTTATTCTCGGTATGCCATGGCTCTTACAAGTTAATGCCACATGTGACTTCGAGAGGAAATGTATCCACTTCGGCGTAGAGGTACACCAATCCATAGCGTGCCGACATCTCCTATCGAACAGATCGTCACGCAGCATTTTCCCACAAGCCACGCCGATCAATTTCGACGAATAGTCGAGGATTTCCCAGCAGTATTCTCCAAGCCGACGACTCCGACCAAGACCGCACGACATATCATTCGTCTTACTAAAGACGAACATTTCTGTCTGCCACCTTATCGATATTCAGAAGGGAAGAAACAGTTAATTCAAGAACAAGTTGCAGAAATGCTTGCAGAAAATATTATTGAACCAAGCCAATCAACGTACAACTCGCCCGTGGTTCTGGTTAAAAAGAAAAATGGCGACTCAAGGTTCTGCGTAGATTTCCGTCGTTTAAACAATCTCACCTACGATGAAGTTTCGCCCCTTCCCGCTATACCGGAAACTCTAAAAGCCATTTGAAAATGTAACATCTTCTCGACTATCGATCTAAAGTCAGGCTATTGGCAGATCCCGATGCATCCTGGATCCCGTCATCTCACAGCTTTTACCGCGCCAGATGGAGGAAAATTCCACATTAGGGTTATGCCTTTTGGGCTAAAAGGAGCCCCTGCTACGTTTCAACGTACAATGGGCCAGGACGTGTTGACGGGATACTTACGAAAATTCTGCCTCGTATATCTCGACGACATAATCGTTTTCTCGAGTACCTGGGATGAACACATTCGGCACCTACGTCGCATATTCGAGAGATTACAACAGCATAATTTGGCCTGCGCACCCGAAAAATGCGTCTTCGGATCCCGAACATTAACTTATTTGGGACATCTTATTTCTGAAGAAGGAAATTCTCCACTGCCCAGCCATCTTGGCAGAGTTCATGAAGCGCCCGTTCCAACCACTCGGAAGGAATTAAAGAAGTTCTTGGGACTATGTAATTGGCTGCGAGAATATTTGCCTCGTTTCGCAGATCTCTCGGCCCCCCTCACAGATCTCCTCAGTCCCAAACGAAAGTGGCATTGGAGTCACGAATGTCAGCGGTCCTTCGATAACATCCGAAATGTTATGCAGCAACCGCTTCACTTACACCGGCCCGATTTCGGGAAAACGTTTATCCTGCAAACAGACGCCAGTAAGCAGGGAGCCGCCGCCGTTTTATACCAGGAAGGAACTGCAGGAGAAAGGCAAGTCATCTCTTATGCCAGCACCCGGTTCAATCCCACCGAACAAGCATACCATAGTAACGAGCAGGAGTGCCTTGCCGTTGTGTGGGCCATCAAAAAGTATCGCCCGTATTTAGAAGACAAGCGATTCATTTTAAGAACCGACAATCGCACTATTACGTGGTTACAGAGCATGAAGGATGTTCGCGCGAAATTGACCAGGTGGGCACTCCTCCTGCAAGAGTTTACTTTTACCTTAGAACATTGCCCGGGAGCCCTCAATCACCTGCTGGCAGGCGCCCAGCAGAAGAACCTCTGCCTCTGGACAATGATGATGCCACTCGTCTTCTCCCACCCTCCTCTAACAACTCTGTTGGTCCTGGTGTATCGCAAATTCAGGTCGAAACGCTTCGCGACGAAATTAGGAGAGAACAACAGCTTGATCCAAATGTAATTCAACTTCGGCAGCGTCACGATTTTCTGACTGAAAATCTTCTCGGCCACACTGAAGAAGACACCGAATTTCTCCAGAGTTACCGAACCACTGACGACGTGCTCTGGAAGAGGGAAGCAGACACATGGCGTCTGGTCATACCTACATCTTTTCAACCACAGTTATTATACAAATACCATGACGAAGCAGGACATCCGGGTATCCAGGAAACAACTCGACGGTTATCGTTTTTTTCCAAATGGGCCAATATGAAATCAGACGTTTCAAGACACGTTCGCCAATGTCGCATTTGCCAATGCAATAAAAAACAACGAGTCACGGCAGTGCCTTTGCGACCCCGTCAGCCCGAAAAGCCCTGGGACACCGTCGCCCTCGATTTAATGGGACCCTACCCTAGGACGGCTCGTGAGAAGAAATTTATTTTAGTCGTTACTGATATTTTCTCTCGTTGGGTGGAGGCCTTCCCTATCGGTTCCTCAACCACAGTTGTTATCCTCCGTCTACTAGAGCGGGAAGTCTTCCAGCGGTTCGGTTATCCTCGAGCAATTCTTACGGATAACGGATCCCAATTTACAAGTCAAGGTTGGAAGTCCGCTTGTACAAAATGGAGAGCGCGTCATTGGACCACCGCCATTTACCACCCGCGAGCAAACCCTACCGAACGTCGCAATCAAGAGATAAAAATCGGCCTGCGCATCTACCTGCAACAAGGAGAGCATCGTTCGTGGGACAACCATTTATCAAAGATACTTTTCGATCAGCGAGGCCGACGGAACGCCGCCACGGGCACCACTCCCTATTATGCCCTTTTTGGCCGACACCTTCTAGGACCAGGGGAATGGGGAAATACTCCAGACGATGAAGATGTAGAGCCGCCCACGTATCGCGAACGAGTGGACGCGATTCGAAGGCATCAACTAGAATACCAACAACAACGAGCCGTGGCCGATCCAAGGGAACCACGGCAGTACCGGCCGCACCAACTTGTCTACTGCAGAGAACATCCCCTGTCTAGTGCGGAAAATCATTTCCACGCTGGGTTTGCTCCACGATGGTCAGGGCCGTACCAAATCCACGGTTCCGCCGGAGGTAACACGTATTGGGTCAACAAAGAGAACCGGCTGGTGAAGATGCATCAGGATCAACTTCGCCCAGCCCCAAATACAGAATAAATTTCGTTCAAATCGGGGAGGAATTGATATAATATATACTATTACGGAATTTATTCTGTAAAAATAGACATACACCGACTATCGTAGGTATTCTTGGAAGACCGACATTCCACCCACCAGCGGCAAGGAAGAGAGAGATCCTCCGACCACTTGTTTTTGTTGTTATATATATATTTTTTGTCTCTACGCTATTTGGTTACCTCTGACATTCCACCCACCAGCGGCAAGGAAGAGAGAGCTCTAGCCACTTAGTCTCCATAACTTTTGTATATATTTTTTTCTGCTTTCATCTTTCACTTTAATTTCACGTGTATATATTAGTTGTTGTTGTTTTCTTTAGTGTATTTGTTGTCAAGTTTGTGTATATAGTATTTTTTTCGTGTGTGTCGTGTAAATAAACTTTTTAAAACCAATCCGTTTTGTATCAATTTATATCAAAATAAAGAATCGTTAAATTTAACAGCGTTTCCGTTAAATTCTAACGTCTCGAGAGGTAAATGAAGATAATACAATACCCTACATACAGTAAACTGGAGCGAATGGTTGGGCTGGGAGAGGGAAGGGGGGAGTATGCTGTTGTGTTTTTATAATATAATATGTATTCATACATGTACATCTACCTATAGAACGCTGTGAGAAGGTAGCCGGTTCTAAAACAAGGACGGGGGAGGTTTTAGAATCTGCTATCATACCCTAGTATAGAGAATTCCCAACTAGCTGGAGGAGGAAAATTAAAACAAAATTATCATGGCCCATATACAATTCTTAGATTACTACCCAATGAACGCTTCGTTCTTGGTAAGAAAGGAAAACATCAGACGGTAGCGGCTCATGAGCAATTGCGACCATGGCCCTCTACGATTGATCGTGAGTAGATACGATATTACTGTAAGTAATTTAAAAGAAATTTAATTCCTTTGTTACTTTTAAACGAAATCGTGCAGAAACATGAAAAATTGCAAACTGTTCATGTTGGATCATAATCAAATCCATGAAACAACCAAACGTAAACTTGTAAAATTCTCGTCTGTTTAGTAAAATTTTGATAAAGATATAGAAACATGTTGTTATTGTAAACAAACCAACAGAAGTCGATTATTTTCAGCTGCATACGTTAAAATACTCTGGTTTCTTTGACCTTCATAGTACGATTAATAACCTGCATTAATCTATTTAATAACAATTCTCAAACATCACAATGAATCAGAGAGCCGTAATAATGACAATCGAGGGAGTACCACAATGATAATAAAAAAAAATATATATATAAAAATAAAAACACTAGAAGTAATGATATATTGTATGATAAAGGCGGAAGTACTATTCTTATACTTTCCGAATAGAAAACCAAATTTAATTGTATTAACTTTGTACCTAAATATAGCTATAGAATTTGTAAAACTTTGAACCAGCTAGGTCAAAAAACGATGTCTGTTAATAAATGTAATGTAGGAAAACTTCTAGTAAACAATAAACAAATACAACCTATCATTGATAAAAGTGGTATACAAATTAAATTGTAGATTGTAGTGCTTACTATATAGGTCAGACGGGTAGAAAATTAGCTACAAGAATTAAAGAACATGTAAAAGACATAGCACAATGTAAAAAATCAACAGGTTTAAGTACTCACTGTATAGATAATCATCACAAAGTAGATGCGGATAATATCAAATTGTTACACTCTGAGAAAAAGGGTAAACGTCTTAGCCTATTAGAGGAATTAGAAATAAAAAGAGCTTTTGTAAGAATGGATAACATCACGAATCTACAGTCAGATTTTCAGAATAATTTATTGATAGACACATATTTAGGCTTTACCAATACTAATAATTCCTTAGTGCTGTAAGTCTATTTATATAAACACATGTTATTTATGTATTATACTTATTGTATTAGTATTATGATTATTTGTAAACAAAATGTGTCCCTGTTTCAGACCGTTATGCACTTTTGTACTTTAGTATTCTGTTAGTACTCTTGATAAAGGCATCATATGCCGAAACAATTGTAGAGTTTACAATAAACCTTTTTGAAACATATATAAGCGAATCTTTTATTTTTATTATTATATTAATAATATTTCATTTGTTAGTATTTATAAAAATTTATTTAATTGAACTCACTTCTGAGCTAAGAAATTTCATGCTTTCTTTTTATAAATTTTTGTAGACAGTTAAATATTAGACTAGCTACACAGGGCATTCCTGTTGAGGGCAACAGGATAGTCAAGATGGACGAATGTGAGGCAATCACCAACCAAGGGCAAGATTGTCGTTCTCGTACGCTATACTGAATATAAAACGTTCATCGAACCTACGAAATATTGTTTGTTATGTCTAGGGACGGCGCTCTGCCTCCCGATGGTGTGTGTTTCTTTTATAAGTGGTTGCTACAAGTGGTGGTTCTGGAATATAGGACATTCTGTCATTCCTCGTTGACTCGATCATATGTGTCGTATCTATGTACCTTAGTATAAAACGTATTAAGTAAAGTTTTATTTCTTTTTGCAATTGTGTTGTGTATTTTGCCATAAACCTGACATAAACAACTTTAATAATTTTCAATATAATTTTTCGTTTTTTTTTTAAAGAAAAAAAAACTTAATTTTTTATTTATTTATATATTTTTTTTGATATTCATGAAGTGAATGTCTGGCGCCCAACTTAATTTAAATAGTTTTATTAATTATTCAGTGTTCTTTAGAAAGAGCTTAATTTAAAAAGGTGAGTGAACAGTGTTTTTATATTTTTTGAAATATTTTGAAAATTCTATAAATTTATTTACGAACACACACTATAATACATAAACTTATCATCTCTCCCACACTCACTATCACTAACACACACCGACACTGAATACTCGATAATTTATTTTGTTGTGCATTCAGTGGCGGTGTGAGTGTGTGTGTGAGAAGGGGTAGATAGCCGTTTCTAAAACAAGGACAGGGGGAGAAAGGTCGATACCCTAACCTAACCTGTCGAATAACGACCTTCCTACCCCATCCTTGTTTTAGAAACGGCTACCTACTGTAGGCAGATGTGCATACATGATATTTAGAAAATACAACAGCATACTCCCCCATCCCCTCTCCCAGCCCAACCATTCGCTCCAGTTTACTGTATGTAGGGTATTGTATTATCTTCATTTACCTCTCGAGACGTTAGAATTTAACGGAAACGCTGTTAAATTTAACGATTCTTTATTTTGATATAAATAAAGTATGTAAGTGCTACAATCAAAATATTGAACAATAGGATTACATTAATAGTGCTAACAACTTGTAGAAATAGGAAAGAATCTGTCATGTAGCCCTTTGTAACAATGTCTTTTTTGTTTTGATCACCACGAAGATGAATCCACCGGCCTTCGATGTATGTTCGTGATTGTCCATCTCTTTCGACAAACATAAATTTTACGGAGTGAAGGTTTTGCACGTTTTCAACAGTGAAGACATTTGTTCCATTAACAGTTTTTAAAATAATTGATTCCCAATTTTTCATCCATGCACAGGACAGATCTCTATTAGAATTTTTACATTCATAGGCTTGGTCACCAACCGTATTGTCCGGTCGCAAAATGTAGAGTATTGTTATGGAAATATGTTCAAATCAGTAACGACGATACACTGATCATGATCAGCTTTTCCATTACAACTGAGATGGTCAATACGGGTAGCGTATTCTTATTACACAACCCCCTCTCCACAGTTACTTGTTTTAGTGGAAGGGGATTCTGCATAAGTTATGCGAATGAGTGAAGGAGCGGTAGATGTTTGTTTAGCAGAGTTGGGTGCGTTTTAGTCAGTAGAACATGGAAACCTTTATTGACAAGTTTAATAGTGTACGAGTGGGTTATGAAGAAAAAGAAATACGTTCTCTAAAATTATTAGAACTGAATCAAACATATCCCGTGCAAAGCTTCAAAAAGGTGCATACAAAATGGGGACCACGCCTGTTAACCGATTTGTACAGCTTCGTTGTATTTCTTCCATGTAGACATGCAGAAGCCTTCACAGATACAGAGATCGAGGATATAAATGATAAAATTGATAAACAAGTGGATCAACCATCGATTCGTCTCAAAGGATTTGTGGGATCTATAATGTTGTTTTAAGAGAATAAAAAACAATTTTTATGTTGAATATGTTTTATTTATTCGAATAAAAAAAATACAACTCATTTATGAGTGTAAAGACAACCAATATTTTAATAGTAGAACATTTTTATAAGCACAAGTCGGTTCAAGATCTGTTTTAAATAAATGATAGGAACACACCTTAACTTTAAAATCAGTTGCTAAATTTGAGAGAGATGGGCAACCGATGTCTTCGATGTTTACAAAGTTGATATTAGGAAAGTATTCCATTAACCACACTTTCTTTTGTATTCCCTTAACATACACAACCGTTGACTCCATTAATATGGGATGAATAGTATCATAAATCGTAGAGTACGGAAAATCACCATTATCCCAATATAAACCATGTAAATTTCCGGTTAACCAACGATTTTGACTCCTGTAACGAACAGGAAGAGCGTGCCACTGAAATGGTGGTTCAAATGTGAAATGATGAAGTGGTTCTTCCTTGAGCGCAACAACAGCTACCTCTTTGAAAACAAATCGATTCTCACTACACTGAAAACCTTGAACGTCTAGCACGAAAGTCATAGTGCTCACCGTTCACCAGCAATAAAGAAAGTAAAGTGGGGAAGTGGTAATTTGGTTTTGTACTTCTTGAACCAAATTTGTAGAGGGATTGTGACGTATCATTCGGTCATGAATAATTAAACAGTAAGCTGCTGTTTTATCTGGCACATTCTGCTTAGTTTGAAATTCTAAACGAATATCGATACTACCAGATTTCACAATTTCATTCTGATAAGAACAGTCTACTATTACAAGAGGAGCAATCGTTAGAAATTCCTTAGGATCGAATAAGGGTTCACTTACATTACCGTAGTACGATTGTTGGAAGTTAACATACATTTCATATAAAACAGTGAATCTGGAAAGATCGAAATCTAAATTCAAATTATCATATGGGTACATAGTTGATCCTAAATGAACTTTAAAATTGGTTAAGTTGCAGTGATCGAAAACGCTCATATTTTTTTGTAATATCATTACTTTTGTCGGTTTGAAAACCGAAAATAATGACGCGAGGTTTTTCTAATTGTGATGTTGTTTTCACAGTCCAGTTGTGAGAATGCGATTTATTAAGTAAGGGTTTTTCATGTAGTTCCCAACTACGAAACGAATGTTCCATATTTAAATTGCGATCAACGTAACGTAATAGTTCGGTATCAGCAACAAACACATGAGGAATTTTCCAACATATTTGATCCAAATGTATTACCTCTTCAACCAGTGTTGCTGAGCAATAGAGAGCATTATTATCAGTGCTGCGGCGAATTACAACCAATTCTTGTCGTATGTTAAGTATTATTTTTCGAAAGTCTTCTCCAAATCCCAAAATCATACGAAGAGGAATACAAACGTTGAAGTAACCGTTTTCATCAATTAGCTTTCTGCTATGAAGGGCAACTCCTTGTACAGCGCCTAAAGCAGACGTGTAACCTTTCATTGTTGTAGTCATACCAGGATTACGGACTCGGTCAATAACTTTTCCACCCAATTCATATCGAATTTCATCAAAAAGGTATAAAGGAATGCGTATGGTGTCGTTGTTTTTGAAAATTGAATTCGCATAAGGCTGATGAGTATGTCAGCGTTAACAATAGCGTTGTCGAATACCGCTTTCTCGGTGACATTAAGCATTTCTGCAACCATTTTAACTTTTCGTCTCTTTCTATCGCAATCCCAAGGATTTAAGGAATTGTTTATTGGAGGGCGTTATTCGCTTAAATGCTGTACGCGAAATAAACGTCTGCGAGCGCGGTATATGTTTTGTAGTGGTTGTCTTGTTTGAATATCTTTGAGTACAGTTATATCGCACAACCATGTTATACTTTTCGTAAGTGAAGTCCTACTGTAACACGCTCTCCACGGAAATTAACAAGATTACCGTCTTGATCAACTATTTTAAGGGAAATGTAGTCGATGACACGAGTGTTGATAGATAAATATATAAGACTTGTAGGATTCTCAACAATTTTAAATCCGGGAGGTACATTGGGAAAGAATTGATGTAGTATATGTCCATCTTGTCCTTTAGCACCATCATTAGTATGTATATAGGAGTTAGATACAAGGTTACACATTACTGATATTGCGTTTACCTTGAAAATGTCAGCTACATGATCGGACACCTCTTGAAACGTTGGAAGAAGTTTATTTTCAAAACCCAATATCTTTGCGGGAGAATCTGCCGGAGTAAAGTCAACTTTTTTAGTGCTCTTTATACGATTTTTTAATGTAGTGGTATCTCCAGACAAGATAATACTATCAGTAGTACCTCCCAATTTCTCTTGAAGATAATCATTAATATCGTTGATTTCATAGGACCCTTCTGGAAGAACTACGACTGGTTTCGTGGAACCTTCAAAATAGAACTCGTTGTTGTTTTCATCTATATGAGGAATACTGTTATACGCCTCAAAATTTAATAACGCTATTTGATATTCTTCATCATCGCTTAAAACAATCGGTGGACTTATTATTATTTGTAGCTCGGACTTTGTACTAGTCAAGGCGAATGTATAAGACATGTTTTCGTTTTAAGGTTTTGTTTAATACAGAGGAATAAGATTTATGTTTCCTTTTAAAAAAGGGTTTTCGTAATCCTTCGTAGGAATTGCAGAACTAAATGACCACAGTTAAAATTGGCGGGATTCAGAACACGATTATAGTTATAAGTTCTAGCACATGGTCAAGTAGATTGTAAATATTGAACTAGTTCTTTCGGTGGACGGAGATCACCAAAACTATCAAATTAAATAGTTTTGCTGTTTCGTTTAACATACGCTGTCCAATGTGTGCCACTACCCGTGTCTAAATTAACGATTCCAAATTCACACCTTTTAACTTATTTTGATAATTCATTACGCATGAAAATTCCACGAAAATGTGGAATTTGTAAATGAAGAAAATAATTATACAAATCTAAATCTGTCAGAGGATGATTAGGTAGCTTCATGAAAACTTTGGTGTTTTTTTTTGTTGAAACGGTCTGAGGTATAAACCGGAGCCGTTACGATTAGGTTGCACTGAAATATTTTTTCCTAGAGCAATGGCTTCCATGGAAGCGTTATGACGCTTAGCTTCTTCTAGTTGCTGCTGCGCTGATTTAGCGTCTTTTACTGCTTTAGCTATCCCAACAGCACCACCAGAGAGAGCTCCAAGTGCCGATAATCCAGCAAAAATAGGAATTAGCGGTAGAAAACCGCCTGTTTATGGAATAGGAATGATTCTAGGACATTTAGATTGCTTTTCTAGTTTCCGAATTTAATTTAACGCAATTTTAGCAACATCCAACAAAGGAAGCGGCTTATTTTTCTTAACAGCAACCTTCGCAGTTTTTACTAGTTTACTTAAGGGTAGAACTTCTTCTTTTCTTATTCGTTTTCTCTTATTTATTCTCTTAAACGGAATCAAACCACCGTTTTTATGGTGATTTAGTCGATGCATTCCTTTATGTCCCATTCCAAGTTTCGTCTTAGCCTTCATCGCGGAAGCGATTGCTAAAGCTGCTAAACGTTCACCTATAGACGCGTTCGATGACTTTAATCTTTGTAAAGATTGTTGCACTAAAACCTTGTCTGCTCTTCGACGTTGCGGAATGTCAGAAGAAATTGTGTATGCAATATCGTGTAATGTGCAATGTTCATCGAGAGGATTTATACCAATATCACCTCGAGCTAATCGTTTGTTTAATCGTGTCCCTGGACCACAAAAGTTATAGTCTGGTAGATGTAATCCAAAAGGTAATCTATCTATAACACTATTCAGAACGCTACGTTTCATGTAACAGGTCTGGTGTGAGTGCTTTCACTATTACGAAGCAACTGACTATATAAATAACGGTAACACTATTATATATCGTTTAATAATGAATGAACATGCGGATAGTACAACATCCATCTGCTCTACCGATAAACAATCGTGACTTCAACATCCCTTCGAAAATAAATCGTCATGGTCCTTTATTACCATCAACAAAAAGATGTATCGTTGCAGGACCTTCAAATTGCGGAAAAACAAATGTGATTATGGGACTTTTGGAACAACCAAACGGTTTACAGTTTGAAAATGTATATGTTTATTCAGTCATTGTATCAACCAAAATATAAGTATTTAGCAGAATTGATGCAAACAATTGCTGGAATAGGTTATTTTCCTTACAGAGACGGATAAAGTAATCGGTCCATCACAGGCAAGACCTAATTCTGTATTCATTTTTGATGATGTTGCGAATGATAATCAGAATAAGATAAGGGAATACTTTTGCATGGGAAGACATAACTCAATCGACACATTTTATTTGAATCAAACATATGTTCAGATCCCTAAACATTTAATTAGAGATAACGCTAATTTAATTGTATTGTTTAAACAAGACGAATTAAATCTCAAACACGTTTTTTCTGACCATTTTGCTGCAAACATGCCTTTCGATTAATTTAAAAGTATGTGTGGAGAATACTGGAAAGTGAAATTCGGATTTCTAGTGATTAACAAGTATTGTGGTATAAATGAGGGGAGATATCGCATAGGATTTGATAAATATATATTAATGTAAGTGAAATAAATGAAATTGGTTGTTAAAAGACAACAATGACAAGAGCATGGATGTAAAAGCCAAGAAAGAACTAATCAAAGTTAGGAAAGCGGTAAAGAGGAAATTGCAAATGTTAAAGGAATCGACAGCAGGACAGAATCTCCTGTTGCAGCAAGCATTTCAACCACTTACAAAATCGCTTCTTAACTTGAAATCTGAGTTGGGTGAAGAGATCAAAAAAGAATTAAAGCCAGAAGTGAGTAATTGGTCGAAAGGTGACGTTCCAGCTTCGTCAACACCAATAAAAATTAGAAAGCTTGACCCTTCGAATGCTCCAGGTACCTTACTACCAGGTGCTCCTTCATTCTTAAGGGATAGACTATATTAATAGCTCTCGATTTGCTGAATATTTGGAAGAATTCGATCCTCTACCTCGAGACTATATAGAAGGAATTATTAAAGACTATGAAGGTGGTACATTTAACACTGACGTCCTGAATCACCGTCTTGATAAAGTTCGATACGAATGGGACAGAAATTTTTTATTGGTGAATCTGAACTGGATTTTGACGGACCAAACGTTGTAATCCATGGAAAATTTAAATACATAGGTACTGTGTGGGATTATACGAGCTACTCTTCAAATTACGTTCTGAATATCCGAAATCGATTAAAGAAAGGAAAGACTACGCCGATATATTAAAACGGACGGGAGAAGTTTACAAGTTAAGACAGCAAACATCGAAATTTTCTAAAGGCGGAAGATTGTCGTTGTTGATATACAACGAAAAACAAATACAAATATTTTGATGACGTTAATGAGTTGTGTGATCGTTTAAGGGTATTGGTTGCTTCTCAACAAGCAGGCAACACAAATCACGAAAACGAAATTCCATCAATTTTAGAAGAGTTGCGTGAGTGCAATATAATCGTATAAACAAATTATTGAGCTTATTGGTTAGACAATGACGGCTGATAAGTTCGGACGTGCGTTAGAAAAACAACGATTGTTTTCGCAAGCACTCAGCAATGTTCATGATTTCAATCATAACCGCTTAACCAGAATCGGCGATCCTCAGCAGGAGCATGATGCTGTGAATGTACGATTTTTCGAGAAGAAGGTGCAACGTCTGTTATCGCAAGATGATATAACCCATATTAGAAAAGCATTCAATAAAGTGTTGTATTTCGCCGATGTGGCTAATAAGCGTATTACACATTTGAACGTGCCTACCGCTGGGTTTCATGCAGCTACTAAAATGTATGTAGATGAGAAAGATAGGTTAACAAAAGAGCATAGAATGCAGTGTGAAAAAGTAAAGGATCGTGCTGTCAGTGAAGGTGTCAGAAGGATGAAGGATTTACGAGAAGAATTGAAAACAGCTGTCTCCAAAAGTGGTGATGATGAAAACGTTTAGTGATAATATAGAGTTAAAATTTTGGAAAGGAAACTTGAAAAATATAATACTGACAGGGATAAAGAAATAACAAACAAGGTGAACGATATAATAGAAAAGAATGCTGTCAGAATCGTGGACGTCTTTTCAACAAAAGTAAAACTAGAGCGTAAAGATGTAGAAGCGTTTGTTAGGAAAGGGGATGAAGAGGTATCGAAGAAATTGAAGACGGAAATTGTGCAAGATATGAAAAATGATATAGACACGAGTTTTGAATTAATTAAAATCGTGATTCAGGATGAGTGTAAAAAAGTTAAGGAATTTGCAGAGAAAGAAATTCAAGGAACCAATAAAAAGAATGATGATCTGAAAAAGGAATTAGTGGAAATGGTGGAATCACTAAAAAAGGAAGCAAAGGAGCTGTAAGTAAGGCTAGATACTCTGCAACAACAAAGAGGAACAGGTAGTGCAAAATCGAGCAGTTCTAAACCAACAACAGCAGCTCCGTCCATGTAGTTCTTCATTATAAGGAAAATGTTAAACGTGAAAGAAGAACTAGTGAAAGAACTGCATAAACCTGCGAGAATTAATTTTACACGTCGTAAAGTAATTGTCAGAGGATTAGATGATCTTCATCAAGCTGATTTAGTGGAAATGATTCCGTATGCGAGAGAAAGTAAATGGAATGGTGGAACGACTACATCGCCAACTTAAAGCTGCGATAACATGTCATCAAACCAATGGCTGGACCCAGATCCTCCCCACTGTTCTTAAAAGGAACCAACATCATTTCGTCTTACAACTGCCCAATTCAGAGAAAGCCGTGTCCATTCATCGTCTTAAACCGGCTTATGTAACCACAGAGGAGAATCGTGCACCAGTTCCCACAACTACAACGACCAATGAGGAAGATGCACATAAGAAAACCACCCGGTCCGGACGACGAGTTCGATTACCTAAATACTTCCAAGCTTCAACACTGGGAAGGGGGTCCGTCGGAACACTCTGTATACATCGAATTCTCCAAAGTAGTTCACACTGTACAGTAGAATTCAAACTCTGCTGACAAGCATATTGTCATTTTGAACCGCAAATTAGGTCAACCGCAAATACACACACAAGTGTAAACGGTTGACCATGCATTTCTGCATAAGCCTAATGTATTTGTTTTTTGTATAAATACCTGTATATTTTTGTAAATAAATAAGTCTAATCCTGACTCGCATTTCATTGGAAGCTGAAATATCCTTCCAATACAACGGTCCTTATTAGGACCTCTCTCTCTCAACACGTACCTTCATGTAGCGCTGCAATATCCGCTACACTCTCCATCGTTAACATAAGGAAAACGAATACAACATTGTTAAGGTCTGTAGATGATTTAATAATGGATATAGCGTACTATGCACAACGGAAATATTTGGAAAATAGTATTAAGCTCATCAACTTGTTCCGGCTTGCATATTCTTTAGGTCCAAACATTAACGGTCGTCATCAGACAGTGACGAGGTGGATAGAAGAAAATATTTTACGAGAAGGAACGGAAAAGGCTCCTGGTTGGCAAAGCGGTCCTGACTCTGGCAAATGGCCATCAACTAATATTGAAGACTATAAGAAAACTTATTCATTGTTAATGTTAATGACTCAATAAATTGTAACAGCTAAAACATTCAGTGTTTTCTTTCCATATTCAGGAAAAATGCAGTTTCTAAAACCAAAAAATTACAAAGCTGTGATATAAAGTTTTGATTTTATTTTTTAAACAGACATGTGGGTATAATTACTTATTATTTACATATACACATACAATATACCAACTGATTAATATTATATAAGATGTTCATAAATAGTATCAATAGATTCGTCGGGAAGTGAGGAAGCCTAAAACAGTTTTTGAATAAAATATTCTCCAACGGTTAAGTTGTCGGTATACGGTTGATGAAAATTTTGGATTAGTCGATCGATTTTACTATCCTGCTTTGTTAATTTAATTATTTCCGCGACGAGTGAGGTGTTTTTGGAAAGCATTCTAGAAAGTCTCAACAAAAAAGAAGTTATACTCGTATTTTGAATACCATTACGTCTTTTTCTGCTCCTTATTTGAAAAGTACTTACAGTGGAGTTTTCCGTATCTGTATCAGAGGAGAGAATGTCAAGGTCTTGTCCGAACTGTAACAATATCATTAAGCCGCACGTGCCGACAACTCCGTGTGATGGATGTGGCAACGAGGTTCATTCATCCTGCGTTGGCCTTTCAACTGACGATATTAGGGTAACTCGCAATAAGTCTCGTAACATCAAAATTATTTGCAATTCCTCTAATCACTATATGGGTGGTCTAGGAGAAATTAAAACCTTAATTCTTACTATTCAAGACGAGAAAAGAGTAAAGAGAAAGGTCGTTGTAAAGTGTGCTAGAAAAAGACACAAGAAAGGTGTGAAGTTATAAGCGGACAATTGTAAACTTGTGTAAATAAAAAGTTGAAGTCACGAAAAAGAGAAAATAATAAAATATATATAAAAAGCCAGCGAAAATAATAGAAAACAAGAAAAGTAAACAGGCAGGCTGCTAGGTTAGGTCACCGGTAGAAAGAGAGGGAAGAAGACAGCAGAGGCCACTCCGCAATAGCGAGGAGAAGTGCGTACACATGGAAACGATTGACGGCGCGGGAAGTTTGAACGATACAGAGATCGAAACGGATAAAAATACAAAGAAAAAGAAGATAACAAACAAAGCAAGAAAATTAAGCAGCAGCTCGACTGCATGCAATAGAAGCGACACCAATACCAGCGAAAAAGAAGATAAAAAAGAAAAGAAAAGTAAAATAACAGACTACCTAGAACATTCAGTAATTAAGCAGCAAGAGACAGATAAAAAAAGGAAAGCGGAAAATATCCCAGAAAAAGAAGACCTTGAATTAAAAAAGCAGAATCTGGACATAAAAAACAACATGGATGATATAAATCCAATAATAAAAATGCTGCAAGAAATGAAAGAGGACATGAAGCGAAACGAATCGAAGCAAGATAAAAGATGGTCAGAACTAGAAAAAAAAAATGAAATAAATGAAGAAAACAAAGAGATTAAGACAAAAATGAGGGAGCTTGAAACTGAGATCAATTCTAGTATTGCGAACATAAAAGAAGAAATTAAAAACATTAAAAAGGCAAAACAGCAAGATAATGAGGAAACTGATTCAAAGGACGGATTAGAAGAAATGAGGGAAAAGATAAGGATAATAGAAGAAAAAATGGAAGAAAAGCTGAAAATCAAAAACACTGATGAAAAAGAAGTGAAAATACAAAGAAATGGAGACAGTTCACAAGATGAGAAGACGAACAGCAAAGAAGTTAAATGGTTATTAGAAGAAGCTGAGCGAGAAAGGAAAAAGAAAAACATAATAATTACAGGAATAGATATAGATGAAAAAGAAACATTGAAAAAATGGTTCGCTTTAAAATTAGGAACGGCAGTAGAGACAAGAAAAATATGAACCAAACCATAGGAGTTCGATTGGAAAATATGGAACATAAATTAGAGATTATGAAGAACAAAAAAAAGCTTAAGACTGAACAAACAAAAATATTTATAAATAACGACACAACATGGAGAGAGAGACAAAATAGAAAGATAGTCATGAAGAAAGCAGAAGAATTAAAACAAGAAGGAAAAGAAGAAATAAAAATATCATTCAACAAGATAACAACGGGAGAAGAAACGTTTTACTGGAACGAAAGACTAGAAAAATGGTTTCGTAAACAGGGTAAGTCAAACCAATGAAAAGAAAGTAAGATTAATTTTCTGGAATGTGGCAGGCATCAAAAACCTAGATACTGAAGACTGGGATGAACTTGAGAAGAACGATGTTATAAACTTGACAGAGACATGGCTAAAAAAAGAAGATACATTCAAAAACTACTTAAAAGATTCAGAAATGGAACACATTAAAGCCAGAAGGGAAAATAGAAAAGCAAGACCAAAATGAGGTATGATAGCTGCAACAAGAAGAAATAATGATATAGAAAACATAAGATTTGAAAAACTGACAGAGGAGTTGAAAAATCATAATTATGAGTGTATATATGAGAGATTACAAGGAAGAAAATCTAGAAAAAATGGCAGGGGTAATAGAGAGAAACAAGGAAGAGAGAATAATAATAGGAGGTGATTTTAACGCAAGAACAAAGGAGGAAAAATAGAGGACAACAGAAATGAAGAACTCAGACAATCGGAAGACAAAGTTATAAATGAGGATGGAAGAAAATAACATGTACATAATTAACGGAAACATAAATGGTGATGAGGATGGAAATTTTACATACATAGGAGCAGCAGGAAGATCAGTCATCGATTACATAATCACCAATAGTCACGGAGAAGAAATAATAGAAAGCCTGCAAATTGAACAAGGAATTGCATCAGATCATCAAAGACTAAACCTAGAACTGAACATAAAAATGAATGAAGAAAAAAGAAAACCAAAAGAACAAGAATTAATAACATGGAATGAAGAAACGATTAAAAAATATAGAAATAACCTCAAAAATGGGAAGGTCATAAAGAACTGGAGCGACCTAAAAACAAAGCTACTAGAGTCGATACCTATGAAGAAGGTAAAAATGACGAAAAGAAAAGAAAACAAGAACTGGTGGGACAAAGAATGTCACGAAGCAAAGCAGAAGCTAAACCAGAAGAAAAGAAATTATACAAAGGACAAAGACAAGAAAGAGGAATACATCAAAGGACGAAGAGAATATAGAAGTCTACTTGTCAAGAAAAAAGAAGAACACAAAGTATATGAATCGAGGGAAGCAAAAAAAAAGACAAAACGGGAAGAAAATTCTGGAAAATTATAAACAGGCAAAGAATAAGAAAAGAACGAATAAGTGAAAAAATAAAAATAGAGGAATGGACAGAACACTTCAAAAAACAAAGGGAAGGGCAAGAACAGGAAAAAAATGAAGAAGAAACGGAAACATCAAAAAGACCGGAAGAAGAAATAGAAATCCAGGAAGTAAGAGAAGTTATCAAAAAAATGAAAAAAAACAAAGCAGCGGGCAAAGACAGGATACAAAATGAAGCGTAGCTCTATGCAAATGAAAAGACGATAGAGGAGTTACATGAAGTCATAATAACACCGATACTTAAAAAGGGCGACAAACATAATGTCGAAAACTATAGAGGAATTACACTTATGGACACGGGCTACAAAATCTATGCAGAGATACTAAGAAATAGATGAGAAAAAGAAATGGAAAATAAAGAACCAATGGGCGAAACACAATTTAGATATAGGAAGAGAAGAGGGATGATAGAAGCCATATATACAGTCAAAACGGCAATGGAAGAAATAAAAAAGGATAAAGATGAAATCTTCTTATTCTTCGCAGACATGAAAGGGGCGTTCGACAAGCTAAAAAGGGAGAAAATATGGAAAACAATGGAAGATGCAGGGATAAGTGAAAACCTAAAAGAAAGAATAAAGGATATATATGGAAAAACATACTTCAAAATAAGAATTCAAGATAAGATGTCAAAAGGAATAAGCACAAAGAAAGGAGTTAGGCAAGGATGCCCATTGAGCACAACGCTGTTTAACTTGGTATTTGCTAACCTAGAAAAAGAAATGAAAAAAGTACAGCAAGGCGGAATTGTAATAGGTAAAAAAAAGATATGGTCAGTATCCTATGCAGATGATATTGTGCTCCTGGCAAATAATGAAGAAAGATTGAAGGAGATGCTAAAAAGACTCAAAAAGTACATAGGAGACAGAGGACTAGAGCTAAATACCGAAAAATCGAAAATAATGAGGCAGAAAAGCAGGAGGTAGACGAAAGAAAATAAACTTAATGTGGGAAGGAAAAGAGATAGAGGAGGTAAAAGAATTCAATTACTTGGGCTATACATTGCAAAGAAACAATGGAAACGAAGCCCATATAAAGAACCTAAAGAAGAAAGCGATGTCGGTATTAGGAAAAGTGTGGGGAATAGCGGAAAGAAACTTCAAGAACAAATGGAAGAAAAAAATGTTTTTGTTTGATGTCCTGGTGGAAAGTACTCTAATGTATGGAGTGGAGATATGGGGATGGAGTCAGTACAAGGAAATAGAAATTGTTCAAGATAGATTCATAAGATGGTCCCTAAAATTAGATGCAACGACTCCAGCATACATATTACATATAGAAACGAAAAGAGGAAAAATGTCAACAAAAACGGTAAAAAGAGCAATAAAATACGAAGAGAAAATATTAAAAGGAAAATATGAACTAATCAAGGAATGTATAAAGGTTAAAAATAAATTTCAAATAACAATAAAAACTAGCGTAAAAAGAAGAGCAGACAAGACAGACAGAAAGAAAAAATATGTTAGAGAAAAATGGAAGAAAGCAAGGGAATAATTCCTGCATGAAAGAGGTTGGTCATTAGAGCACTACGATAAAAATAAAGAAGAAAATGAAGGAGTCTGGCTAGAAATTGAAGAAATAAGTAAGAACTTAGAAAGGCAAGAATGGGAACAAAAGCTGAAAAAGTTAAGGTATGCACTAGAATATAAAGAAATCGCCCCAGAAGACAAGGAATTTCCCGATTATCAAATAGAAGAAGCTGGAGAGAAAAAGAAAGGAAACATAGAACTAGTAGCTAGATTCAGACTAGGGACAGAAACGAAAGCAAGTAGATATTGGATGGAAAAAGAAGAAAAGCTATGCAGATTATGCGGGGAAGATGAAGAAACCCTAAAACACGTTTTCGAAAAATGCCTATTCACGAAGAAAGAAGGAAAACCCTGGACACAACAGCTGAAAGAAATAGGGACATCAGCTAGATTATACCAAATAAACAGGATCAGAACTAACCATAAAGAAAAGTAAATTTAGAATAGGCACACTTGTACATTGATGTATAAAAATGTATATATATATATTGTTATGATATTTTTGGATGATATACAAAACAATTTTTTAATTTTTAATTTAATTTACTGAATTAAATTTTAAATATCTAAGAGCATGAATAATTTTTAATTCGGAGTAAGTTCCAAAATATAAAAAAAATTACAAATACCTTTTAATATTAAATTAAATTCTAAAAATTCTACTATATAACTAAATCTAATTAAGAACTATAGACAATTTTTAAAAAATGAAAATTTTAAATTAAAGAAGGCAAAAGTTTTCTATTAAATTATGGAGACATATTATTCACTCACTGTCACAATGTCAATCGTAAATCAGCTTTTACCAAAAATTAAGCAATTCCAAATCCATGTTAATTTTTCTTTTCTTATGAAGTAACTTCATCTTCTTCTTCTTCTACTTATTCTTCCATCTGTATTGTTAAATTGAACCTGCTTTTCTTTTAAAAATCTTGAATATACGATAAACATTATTTTTTTATATTAACACTCGTAATACTTCATCACTTTAAATATGTTCTATTTTTATTAATAATATTCTTTTAATTTAATTTATTTTCTTTTAAATTTCTGTTCTCAATCTCTTTTTTATAAGTCTCAACCCTTAGTAACAATAACAAATTCTCCAGTGTCAGGATTTTTTTTAAATAAAATTTAATTTTCCTTTTTTTTTAAGCAATCAAGATTAGTATCATAACTTTGAAATGCTACTGTCATTTCAAAACATTTTAAAATTAAATTTTATTTGTTACAACTTTAATACTTTAAATAAACAACTAAAGATCACTAATAAAAATACATTTTTCTTTTTAATATATTTTTTTTTAATATTTAGGAACTTTTGTTTCATTTTCTAAATTTGTTAATATTTTTAAAATTGTTTCTTAGACATCCTTCCATCATGACAATATATATGACCGAATGGTTAAATAAAACTTACATACATACATACTATTCAAGAAGACCTCAAGAACAGCTTTTCTCAACTAGAAGAGAAGTTAACACAAAGTCTCCAAACTGATCTTAACTCATTAAAAACCTCTATTAGCAACCTCCAACTAGATGTTTCTAATCTAAAGATCACCAACTCTAAACCACCGATCGATCCAACTACAACTAACTTTGATGACATACTTCATGAATTCACAGAGATAAGAACGTAAAAATAACTTAATCGTTTATGGAGTGGATGAAGCTAATGAATTAAATAAAGAGGAACGAATTGCATTGGATAAAACCAGAGTGTCCCCATTATTAGAGTTTTACAATATCTCTCTCTCTCTAACACTGCAAATTTAAAAGTTATACGTTTAGGGAGATTTGTACCAAGTAAATCACGTCCTATTAAAGTAATACTAGAAAATGAAAACCAAGTTAAACAAATTGTTCGGAAGGCCAAAGATATGAAATCCAATGATCAATTTAGAGGTATCTTTGTGTCATATGACAAAACCCCCAGGCAAGCTGATCAATATAGGAAAGTTAAACATGACTTAGAGGAGAGAAAACGAAATGGAGAAACATCTGAAAATTATCTACCTCAATGGGATCCCGACTATAAAGCCTTTAAACTGATAAACTCACCCAATTACGATACCAGAACTATTCGTTGCTACTATCAGAATGTAAATGATCTACTCACAAAAACGCAAGATTTTTTTAATGCAACTTCCGCCAGCGATTACGACATTGTGTGTTTAACAGAATCTGGTCTTTCGCCTGATGTTAGTAATCATGAGTTATTTCCTGTGTCACACTCAATCTTCAGATGTGATAGAAAACTAAATATTACCGGTCATAAAAAGGGGGGGGCGGTAGTTTACTTGCAATTAAAAGCAATTTTCTGGTGACCGAACTCAATCTTGAAACCATGAACATCGTGCCCAATATAGATGTGGTCGGCTGTAAGATGACTAGTCATGGTTGCCAAAACCCGGACCACCTCTTTTGAACCTAGTTCGTATATCGGAGTCGGTGCACCTGATCCGCATTCGTAAAATGAGTAGGTACAGGCGGCCGAGAACAGCCGAGAATGAACGCAACTTGCGACAACGCGGCAATTCAAACCGGAACGATTGGAATTAATCGGAATCGGAGTGAATTGTAACGGACTCGAACAGTAAGAATGAGTAGGAACAAGCGGCTCGTCTGTGTAGATGTGTCGTATAAACGTAGAAATCAGATCCGACTGCAGAAAATATAGGCATAGGTATACATCTGATTTTGTACTGTAGGTACACAACTACTATATTTTAATTGATACATGTCAACTTTTAAATAAACTATTCTAGCTACGTATTTATGTTTTTATCTAGGTACAACATTAAATAAAACAATATTTTTAAACAAAAACAAACAAAGGCCGATCTGAAACACAAAATAAAAGTATTATGTTAAAAAATAGTACTAAAGGAAATAACTGCTTAAAATGTTAAACAAAACTACTTTGAAAACATTAAAGAAAACAACTATTTACATTTAAGAATAACATTTGTTCAACTTTTGATGCCTTTAAACGAGTGCGTCTGTCATTTAGAATGAGCCCAGCGTTCGAAAATAATCTCTCGCACGGAACACTGGTTGCCAAGGCACAGCATTTTTCTTTAACAATCCAACTTAGGTTTGGGTATGCATATTCCTGATGCTTCCACCAACGTAAAGGATTTTGCTGTCTCTCTATTAGTCCGTCTTCGACGTATCTTTGTACTTCGGTTATAGCTTTCGAAGTTGATGTTCCCGAAACCTGATATTTGGAAAGCGTTTTATCAATTGTTGATCAAATTGATAAAGGATCAGACTCTTTTTGTGTATCAGCTTCCAATGCTACAGATTTCTTCTCTGAATTCTGCTTATCAGCGGAAGAAATCCTTTCGCCTACTAGTCCTATAATAATTTTTTTAACGTTGTCGGCGGCCACTGAATTAGTAAAAAGACGCGTTTTAAAGCGTGGATCCAAGAAGGTGCAACAGGCTAATGTATTACTAAATTCTATATTTTCGAAGCGATTCTTTATGGCTGTTTTTGTTCTGTTATAATTTCAATTGAAAATTCACTTTTTAATTCCTTATATTTTAAAAATTCGTCAATAATACTGCAAAGTCCTCCAACGAACACGATAACCCATGACGCAGTCATATAGTTTTCGCCACTCACAGCAGATGTAACATTCTCAAATGGTGTAAGTATTTTAACCAAGTCTTTCAAAAGATTCCACTCCTCAAGGGTTAGCACAGGCAGTTCCGTATCTAAAAGAGCTATTGTTGATCTGACAGCATCCTCGAGATCAACAAATCTTTGTATCATATACAAAATGAAATTCCATCGTGTCACACACGATTGTTTTAATTTCTTTGGAGTATCAGTTCCAGAATTTTTCTGATAATTCATTAGTTTTGCGGTTGCTGTGGAACTTTTTTTAAAATGCGAAACAATTTCTATTTGGGTCAAGCTTTCGCGGCCATCGTTAATGAAGTTCAGGTTGTTCGGGCTTTCTGGCCGTCGTCTTTTAAGGTTTGTCCTCGACGTTTCGTCGCCACGCACGGACGACATCTTCAGGAGATTCTGCTGCTGTTGTTGCTGCTGCTGCGGTCGGTAGAGATCTGAGTTGTCCTCGGTCTGAGCCGATATTTATATTCGGTCGCAGTACAACCGTTCCGGTTTGGCGCGTTGTCGTTGGTCGATGCGGTGAGGGGGGGAGCTTCTGAATGACACAGTTGTTTTTGTTTAAGTATTTCAGTTTTGGCAATCACTGGAAGCCATGTTCGATTTATTTTCAGGGACTCTTCTGTCTTATTGAAGTTATTACTATGTTTTTGTATTTCGATAGCTTCCCTGTATAATCTTGGGTAGTAAGGTAAAGTATTGCAGAGTATCTGGGTGTCCTCAAACTTAACTACGTGGTTGTCATTACTGAGCACATGTTCGGCGACGGCAGATTTTTCTGTGTGACCTAAGCGACAATTTGCTTTATGCTCTTTTATGCGTGTGGTCACAAAACGTTTTGAGGTTCCGATGTAAAACGCGCCACAGGAACAAGGTATGCGGATACACCTGGTGTGGCTAATGGATTTCGTTGGTCCTTAGCCGATCTTAGATGTTGTTGGATCTTTCTGGTGGGCTTAAAGACTGTTTTTATGTCATGCCTGGTGAGGAGACGGCTGATTTTGTCGGTTATCCCTTGTATGTATGGCAGATAGGCTTTTGCTATAGGGCAACTTTCTGGTTCCGTTCGCTGTTGGTTTTTGTTGAGGGAATTCCTAATTTCCAGTTCCGTGTAGCCGTTTTCTTTTAATGTCATTTTCAGATGGTTGAGTTCGCTGCTCAGGTTATTTGGTTTACAAACCCGTCTTGCTCTTTCGGATAGGGTCTTTATTATCCCTAGTTTTTGACACGGATGGCGATTCGATGTCTTGTGTAGGTACCGATTGGTATGGGTGGGTTTACGGTAAACGGTATGGCCCAGGCTAGTCTCGTTTCTGGTGACATAAACGTCCAGGAAAGGAAGCTTATTGTTGACTTCTGTTTCCATTGTGAACTTTATATTGGGATGCAAAGAGTTTAGATGTTGTAAAAATTCTTGCAGTTTCGTTTCCCCATGGTTCCATATTACAAAGGTGTCATCTATGTACCTTAGCCACAGTTTAGGTTTGAGTGCAGCTGATTCGATAGCCTTTTTCTCAAAATGCTCCATAAATAAGTTGGCCACAACCGGACTAAGCGGGTTACCCATCGCTACACCTTCTGTCTGTTCGTAGATGGTACCATCGAAACAGAAGTACGTAGTGGTTAGGCACGTTTTAAATAGCTCCGATATATCCTTGGGGAACAGACTGTAGATGACCTTCATCGAATCTATTAGTGGCACTTTTGTGAACAGGGACACAACGTCAAAACTTACTATCCTATCTTCGCTTGTGATTAGTTGCTCTTTGATTAGGTTGACAAAGTGTGCCGAGTCTTTGACGTATGTGTTCGTTTTTCCAACGTGTGGTTGAAGAAGCTTGGTGAGGTACTTGGCCAGTTGGTAAGTAGGCGATCCGATGGCGCTAACAATGGGACGAAGCGGAGTGTTCTCTTTATGGAGTTTAGGTAAGCCGTATAGTCTTGGTACAGCGGCTTCGCTCATGCGCAGACTCTTCTTAACGTCCTCGGATAATGTGGAGTTTTTTATCTGATCATTGAGTCTTCTTATAATCATTTGTGTTGGATCCTTTTTTAATTTGCGGTAGGTGGTGGGTTCCAGTAGATCTTGTATTTTCTGTTTGTAGTCTGTCGTATCCATTACCACTGTTGCGTTGCCTTTGTCTGCTTGTAATACCAGGATGGATTCGTTTTTTCCCAGGTCTCTTAATGCTCTGAACTCGTCTTTTGTTAGGTTACTTTTTGGTGGCTTTGCTTTCAGTAGCGTTCTGGCTGTTTCAGTGCGTATTTCCATGGCTTTTTCTTCTGGCAGTTTTCGGATGGCTGCTTCTAAGTTCGCAATGATTTCTTCTGTTGGAATTTTGCTCGGTGTTACTGCAAAGTTGCATCCTTTTGCCAAAACATTTTTCTCGGTGGTTGTTAGTTCCTTTGAGCTGAGGTTAACGACTATTCTGGAGGTGTCAGTTAGTGGTATCGGTTCCTTTCTTTTTTGCAATCTGTCGAATTTATCAATCTGTCGTTGTTTTGTAGTAAGAAGCGTAGTTTCCATGCTTGCATGGGAGATCTTGTCGAGTTTGTCCCAGTCGTTACTGCTTATGGTGTTGCTCAGACGATAGAACAGTGTTAATAGCTTCCAGTCTGTGGTTGCCAATTCTTTTCTGGTGTTGTGTATGCGTTCTCGTAGGAAGGCTCTCTCTGCACGGTTGTAAATGCGGTGAGCTTGCGTAGTTTTTACGACTCTTTTGAGTTTAATGCACGCCGGTATGACTTTTTCATCTCTACATCTTGATAAGAAGGCTAATGTAGCGAGTAACTGTGCCTTCTTTTTTCGTAGCTGGTCGAATTTCTTGTATGAATGTGAAGTTTCCTTCCCGTAGAGGCGAATCACTATTTGGGTCAAGCTTTCGCGGCCATCGTTAATGAAGTTCAGGTTGTTCGGGCTTTCTGGCCGTCGTCTTTTAAGGTTTGTCCTCGACGTTTCGTCGACAGACAGACAGACAGATTGATAAATTCGACAGATTGCAAAAAAGAAAGGAACCGATACCACTAACTGACACCTCCAGAATAGTCGTTAACCTCAGCTCAAAGGAACTAACAACCACCGAGAAAAATGTTTTGGCAAAAGGATGCAACTTTGCAGTAACACCGAGCAAAATTCCAACAGAAGAAATCATTGCGAAAACTGCCAGAAGAAAAAGCCATGGAAATACGCACTGAAACAGCCAGAACGCTACTGAAAGCAAAGCCACCAAAAAGTAACCTAACAAAAGACGAGTTCAGAGCATTAAGAGACCTGGGAAAAAACGAATCCATCCTGGTATTACAAGCAGACAAAGGCAACGCAACAGTGGTAATGGATACGACAGACTACAAACAGAAAATACAAGATCTACTGGAACCCACCACCTACCGCAAATTAAAAAAGGATCCAACACAAATGATTATAAGAAGACTCAATGATCAGATAAAAAACTCCACATTATCCGAGGACGTTAAGAAGAGTCTGCGCATGAGCGAAGCCGCTGTACCAAGACTATACGGCTTACCTAAACTCCATAAAGAGAACACTCCGCTTCGTCCCATTGTTAGCGCCATCGGATCGCCTACTTACCAACTGGCCAAGTACCTCACCAAGCTTCTTCAACCACACGTTGGAAAAACGAACACATACGTCAAAGACTCGGCACACTTTGTCAACCTAATCAAAGAGCAACTAATCACAAGCGAAGATAGGATAGTAAGTTTTGACGTTGTGTCCCTGTTCACAAAAGTGCCACTAATAGATTCGATGAAGGTCATCTACAGTCTGTTCCCCAAGGATATATCGGAGCTATTTAAAACGTGCCTAACCACTACGTACTTCTGTTTCGATGGTACCATCTACGAACAGACAGAAGGTGTAGCGATGGGTAACCCGCTTAGTCCGGTTGTGGCCAACTTATTTATGGAGCATTTTGAGAAAAAGGCTATCGAATCAGCTGCACTCAAACCTAAACTGTGGCTAAGGTACATAGATGACACCTTTGTAATATGGAACCATGGGGAAACGAAACTGCAAGAATTTTTACAACATCTAAACTCTTTGCATCCCAATATAAAGTTCACAATGGAAACAGAAGTCAACAATAAGCTTCCTTTCCTGGACGTTTATGTCACCAGAAACGAGACTAGCCTGGGCCATACCGTTTACCGTAAACCCACCCATACCAATCGGTACCTACACAAGACATCGAATCGCCATCCGTGTCAAAAACTAGGGATAATAAAGACCCTATCCGAAAGAGCAAGACGGGTTTGTAAACCAAATAACCTGAGCAGCGAACTCAACCATCTGAAAATGACATTAAAAGAAAACGGCTACACGGAACTGGAAATTAGGAATTCCCTCAACAAAAACCAACAGCGAACGGAACCAGAAAGTTGCCCTATAGCAAAAGCCTATCTGCCATACATACAAGGGATAACCGACAAAATCAGCCGTCTCCTCACCAGGCATGACATAAAAACAGTCTTTAAGCCCACCAGAAAGATCCAACAACATCTAAGATCGGCTAAGGACCAACGAAATCCATTAGCCACACCAGGTGTATCCGCATACCTTGTTCCTGTGGCGCGTTTTACATCGGAACCTCAAAACGTTTTGTGACCACACGCATAAAAGAGCATAAAGCAAATTGTCGCTTAGGTCACACAGAAAAATCTGCCGTCGCCGAACATGTGCTCAGTAATGACAACCACGTAGTTAAGTTTGAGGACACCCAGATACTCTGCAATACTTTACCTTACTACCCAAGATTATACAGGGAAGCTATCGAAATACAAAAACATAGTAATAACTTCAATAAGACAGAAGAGTCCCTGAAAATAAATCGAACATGGCTTCCAGTGATTGCCAAAACTGAAATACTTAAACAAAAACAACTGTGTCATTCAGAAGCTCCCCCCCTCACCGCATCGACCAACGACAACGCGCCAAACCGGAACGGTTGTACTGCGACCGAATATAAATATCGGCTCAGACCGAGGACAACTCAGATCTCTACCGACCGCAGCAGCAGCAACAACAGCAGCAGAATCTCCTGAAGATGTCGTCCGTGCGTGGCGACGAAACGTCGAGGACAAACCTTAAAAGACGACGGCCAGAAAGCCCGAACAACCTGAACTGCGAAACAATTTGTTTAACTTTGTTTATGGTTATTTCAGCTCTACTTAAGCTGCCTTGGACAATTAAATTGATTGCATGTCCAAAACAGCCTAAGTGTCAACCCAGAATTTCTGAAATTGCCTTTTTTATATTTGAAGCGTTATCCGAAATTGCTACAGTTATTTTATTTTGTAAGCCCCATTCGTCAACTACATTTTATAATGCTGCTGCTAAATTCGCACTTGTGTGACTTTCCGTCAAAAGACGATATTTCAAAAGCATCGACTTCATTTCAAAATTGTTGTCTATATAATGTGCCGTCACAGCCATAAATTTTCATTATTTATAGAGGTCCAACAATCTGTTGTTAGACACACATGTTGTACTGATTTAATCTCCTCTTTACACCTGTTCAAGCATTTTTCGTATAGTGCCGGTATGAAAGATTTTGAAATAGTTTGTCTATTAGGCAATGTATAAGTTGGGTTAAGAGCTTGTACAAATCTGCGAAAGCCTTTGTCTTCAACGATTCGAAATGGTTGGTAGTCAAGGGTAAATAGCGACAACAATTCTTCGTCAATTTTTTTTCTTTAGATGGAGGGTCATTCGATTATTGGCGTAAAATGAAGTTACAGAAGTTTGTTTTGATTCTTTTAGTTTTCTTTGATATGCAGCTGAAGGCACAAACGTCGATGTAGAAGGTCCAGACTCCAAAGAAGAGGAAACTGGATTCGTTTTGTCATTTCTTGTATTATCCTTGAGAATACGAATCGTTAACATGCATTATTATAAATAATAAAAAGATTTGACAATACTTGATTTGATGTAATTCCTTTATCTTCTTTACCCCGTTCGTCCAACAGGAGAACACTCCGTTTTTGCCACTATTTTTCTCGTGAATTTCGGAGTCGTTTTCAGCAGAAGTTGCAGCATCTTTATTCACTGAAATTTTTATGGTGGGATGTTTACACTGTAAATGTCTTTTCATATTAGAAGTGGAAGACTTGTAGCCAACTTTTTGACAACATATATCGCACTTAGAATTATCCTTGTCTATGGCTGTGTTGAAATTGCAAATCGGACTTCGCTTTTGAATATTCATTTTTAGAAACCACACCGCAAGAATTTATCAAGCACTCGGGTAACGAAAGTACGTAAGTGACATTGGGGAAAGAACAAAGAACAGAATGAATGTAGAACTTTACATTTAAAGCCATCTATGAACTTCGAAGCAAAATAGTACAACGCAAAGAAGATACCTGCACAACGTTCAACGTAATATGCAGGTACTTTGTTTTTTTTTTTTGTAATTATAAATTCAACAGTTATTTCCAATTGATTGATTATTTTTAAGAATCGTTATCGTTCATAGATCCGTAAGTGCAATTTCTTTCCTTTAATGAATATATGACAATATATTGTCATGATATAGGGATGGTCACAATACAATTTTAAAAATATTAACAAATTTAGAAATTGAAACAAAAGTTCCAAAATATTAAAAAAAAAAAGTATTTTAAAAAAGAAATGTATTATTATTATTAGTTATGTATTATAACAAAGAAAAATATTATATCAATCTTGATTGTTTAAAAAAGAAAATTAAATTTTATTTGAAAGATCAAGACACTAGAGAATTTGTTATTGTTACTAAGGGTGGTAGACAAAAAATGATTATTAAGTACAGAAATTTAGAAATTTAAAAAAATAGATTAAACCAAAAGAACATTATTAATTTCAATTGAAGATATTTAAAGTGAAGAAGAATTATAAGCAATATTATGAAGAGAATCACAGTTTATAGAAAGTTCGAGATTATTTAAAAAGGCAGCATTGATAGAATTATACCAGAAGAAGAATAAGTACAAGAAGAAGATAAAGATGAAGAGCCACTACAAAAGGAAAAAATAGAAAAACTAATGTGGATGTGGAGTTGTTTTGGTGAAAGCTGATTTTCAATTAACATCGTGACAGTGTGAGAATAATATGTCTAAATAATTTAATAGAAAAACTTTTGACTTTATTAATTTAAAATTTTCATATTTTAAAAAAAATTGTTTATAGTTCTAATTAGATTTAGTTATACAGTAGAATTTTTGAATTTAATTTAGTTTTAAAGGTATTTGTAATTTTTTTTATATTTTGGAACTTACTCCGAGTTAATTAAGTAAATTAAATTAAAATTTTATTTAAAGAATTGTTTTGTATATCATCCAAAATATCATAACATATTTTATTTTCCCCCCAACTCATATCATAACATATTTTATTTTCCCCCCAACTCATATCATAACATATTTTATTAGCCCCAACAACTCATATCATAACAATATATATATATATATATATGTGAGATTTAAGATTTCTTTAATATTATGTCAATGAAACGTGCGATGGTTAACTATAATATGCGTGTATTGTCACTCCGAAAAATACAGTGTTCTTTCTATAATAGTAGCTTGGTCAAGAACAAAGAATGCCAGAACAAGGGAACAATTGAACATGATTGAATTTGTATTATTATTTTAAATGTAATGCGTCACTGGACTTGTTGGGTTCCCAGGAAATCACCATCATATCAGTTCGGCTGGTCGGCGCCAAAACCATAACAAAATCGGGAGGCTGCGTTGCCAGATAGCGTGCGCTCACACGGCCAATCCTGACACATAATTCGTTCTCGAATTATCTCGCCGATGACGGATCTAGGAACAAAACATTTCTAAATTGGCATTGTTAGGTGCTAACTTATTGCTCTAGTAATTGATCATTATTATTTTTTTTTTAAGCATATTTAACAACCGGATCAAAATCCGTTCTACCAAGCAAACGCTTGTCTTAATCAACCGGATCAAAATCCGTTCTACCAAGCAACAGCTTGTCTTAATCAACCGGATCAAAATCCGTTTTACCAAGCAACATCTTGTCTTAATCAACCGGATCAAAATCCGTTCTACCAAGCAACAGCTTGTCTTAATCAACCGGATCAAAATCCGTTCTACCAAGCAACAGCTTGTCTTAATCAACCGGATCAAAATCCGTTTTACCAAGCAACAGCTTGTCTTAATCAACCGGATCAAAATCCGTTTTAATCGTTCTTTTATGTTAATTGTTAGTTAATTTAATTTTTTTTTCTTTTTTGTTTTTTTTTTTTTTGTTTGTTTTTTTTTTTGGTTTTTTTCTTTTTTAGCATTTCACTCTTTTAAAGATATTAGTGATCGGAGTCATACTAACATAAGCCCACACGGCCTACCCACCGTTTGTGTGAAAAGATTAGTTTTCGGAAAATTCACCAGGCCATATGCGAACCATGTCTTTAACAATTGTTCGTATTTTGTTTGTAGTTAGGCTCTTAACTTCTAAACGATCATTCGGCAATACTTTTAGGACCTCGAAAGGACCTTCATATCGTTTATCCAATTTGGCCAAATGAGTTTCCCGAAGGGTGATATATAAAGTCACCGGTCTCTATGGTTTTGTTATTTCTTCGTGTTTTGTCAAAGAGGTCTTTTGCACGATCACTGTGCACTTGCATGCGTCTGTATGCAAGAAGTCGATCTCGCGTTAAATTGTCATTGGTAGTTGTATTTTGCGAAATAATTGTCGTTAAGGCGGTGATGTCTGGATTTACAATGTATTTTCCGATTAACAAATAGAGGGAGGTGAAACCGTTGACTTTTGAACTGTGGTATTTAATGTTACTTGTAACTTATAAACTGCGTTCGACCATTCTGACTTATCTCGTACTTCAGTTCGCAAAAGGTTTAGGACCGTAGATACATAGTGTTCCGCTTGCCCGTTAGCTCGTGGGGCACTGTTGGCGATAAAGTGCGGTGTTATGCCAAGTCTGGGTCTATGATTGACGGGTTTGTCGCTGATTAAATTTATTTTCATGTCAACCCCAGAAGCAGTTTCTATTTCCGATAGATCATTTGCAATACACCCTGTATATTTACCGAGTAACGTTAGCAGTGATTTAGTCGCATGTTGATCGTCAACACCGATATTTACGAAGCAGTTTTTGATTAGGTGGTTTACATTATGGTTTATTTCGCTTTGTGTGAATATTAGTGAGTCACCGATTTTTGCGTATTGGACATCACAAATCTCTGTGAAATTCTGGCCTATCAAAACACCCATAACGTTTTTTTTTTTTTTGATGTAAAAATCTACGAATTTTTCTATGGTAAATAATATTGGAATTTGTGCTCCGCTCAGCATAGACAAAACAACCTTGCTATCTAACTGTTTAATTACAAGTTTCCGGTTTTCAGCCGCCACCTGTGTAATAAGCGAACATTCGCTTCCAAAATCGATAAAACATTTTGTTTGCGAACCATTTATAGTAATTCTTTTTTTTTTTTTGTAAAACTATTCAGTAAATTTAAAAGATCCGAAACAGTTTCTGGTTTACTATTAAATGCAGCAATTTTCACATTAGCGTCAGTTGTGTCGCCAATAACTATTTCTAGTAATTGTGATTCATTCAAATTAAAATTTAAATTTTTTTAATAAACTTATCTTTCTCCTGGCATACTCGACGTAGGACTCAGCGTTGCGGCTCCGGTACACACTGGCTCTCCGCAGACGTTCGCTTGAATTTCTCTTGGGTGGAAAAAGGTTGGCGATTTCTTCCTTGAAATTAGCCCAATTCTTGTCAGTCGGTTGCCACAAAAGATACCAATTCCTAGCTTCTCCTTGCAAAGCGCTCGAAGCTCTTGTTAACTGTTCATAGTCGGACCATCCATAAGTCAAAGCCAACTTTTCGATTTCATGAAACCATGAAATGGCACCCCTATCTTGATTTCCGTCAAATTCGGGAACGCTGATTGAAGTGTTTGGGCCAGGAGCGGATGAAGGTCGTGATGTGCGTTCTTGAACTTCACGTAATACATTTGTTAATGCTTCTGTAAGCTGCTCCATTTGTTTTTTGTCTTTTGGTTTCATCAGGCACTTGTTCGTTTCACAAAAATTATTGTCAAAATTTCACTGTTATTTAGTCTTTATGGAAATGGGCGATCCCGCTCCTGATGTGAGATTTAAGATTTCTTTAATATTATGTCAATGAAACGTGCGATGGTTAACTATAATATGCGTGTATTGTCACTCCGAAAAATACAGTGTTCTTTCTATAATAGTAGCTTGGTCAAGAACAAAGAATGCCAGAACAAGGGAACAATTGAACATGATTGAATTTGTATTATTATTTTAAATGTAATGCGTCACTGGACTTGTTGGGTTCCCAGGAAATCACCATCATATCAGTTCGGCTGGTCGGCGCCAAAACCATAACAAAATCGGGAGGCTGCGTTGCCAGATAGCGTGCGCTCACATATATATAACATATATATATGATCTAAGCCTGCAACTTAAATTCCGCCGAAGCGATCATGGCGAATCGATGCCGGTTGAAATCGAAATTATAGTGGTCAATTATTAGGTCATCTAGGATAGTGCCTACTCCGCGGTTGTTCCTCTGCTCGCTCCGCTAATAATAATTTATAGGTGCACGCACCTAGTTTCTTGCACCTAGTTCGGTATCGGAATCGGTGCACATGATCCGCAGAAGGAGTGGATCATGGCATGACTAAAGATGACTATTTCTAATAAGACAACATTAGTGTTTGTGATCTACATTCCTCCCCAAATTAGCACCGTTGAGTTTGAATTATTTTTTGATACATTTGAGGGTCAACCTCTATTTACTAATGACTGTAAAGTTATAATATGTGGTGATTTCAATATACTAAGTTTCAATTCTGATCCAAACAATGGAAAAACGCGAGTTATTAACAATTTTATGCGATTTTTAGATATAAGGCAATACAACTCAATAACTAATGTTAATGGAAGACTACTGGACTTGATTTTAGCAAATTTAGAATGCAGTGTGTGAAGAGATAATCTACCATTTATAAAGGAAGACAGGCATCACCCATCCCTCATGGTTGACTTTGAAGTGCAATATAAATCTGAGATTAATTTTTCTATTAAACGGGATAACTCAATTTATAACTTTAAACGGGCAAAAAAGAACTAGCACTAAAAAAGTATATTAAGTATAAAAACGATTATTATTTACGAAAGTACCAAGTACTTAGAGGTTCAATTAAGAACCAAATCAATACTGCATACAAACAATATGTTTCTAATACAGATAATGAAATTTGCTCAAATCCATCAAAATTTTGGTCTTTTATTCAGTGTAACAGACAAAAATCTAGAATTCCGGGAGCTTTAACGAATAATGATGAAACTCTTGATACGCCTCAAAAGATTGTGCAAGGTTTTACAAATTTTTTCTCTAATATATATTCTGTTAAATTCAATAATCCTCAGTTAAATACTCCTATCTCGGAACATCATGCTTTAATAAATACTACTCAAGTGAAAGAAGATGACATTCTAAAAGCAATTAAAAAACTAAAAAATAAAATGACATCCGGGATGGATGGTGTACCGAGTTTTCTTATACGGGATTGCGCCATGGCCTTTATTAAACTACTCTACACTTTGTTCAATCTTGCATTAGCCGCATGTACGTTTCCAGAAGCTTGGAAAATTACCAAAATTTGTCCTATTTTAAAAACTGGTAATAAATCTCATGTAAACAACTATAGATCAATAGCAATTTTGAGTAATTTTGCAAAGATCTTAGAAATTATATTGTATGAAAATATTTATAAAATGCTTAATATCGCCGGCTCAACATGGCTTCATGGCCAAACAATCAACTGTAACTAATTTAGCCGTTAATACTCAGTTCATTTGTGATACTGTAGATAATGGAGGTCAAGTAGATGTAATCTATACAGATATTCAGAAAGCTTTCGATTCAATTGATCACAATCTACTCCTGCATAAATTAAGCCTATTTGGTTTTTCTGAGAACCTAATTAAACTATTTACATCGTATCTGTCCTTCCTAAATCAATTTGTTTGTTATGGCGGGCATAAATCATCAGGTTACATTGCGACATCAGGGATACCACAAGGGTCTAATCTAGGTCTTCTGCTGCTCTTTATTAATAACCTTTCGTATGAAATCAAATGTGATCATCTTCTTTTTGCGGATGACTTAAAAATTTATGTAAGTGTAGATAGAATAGATGACTGTATTACGCTTCAAAATGAACTTCATAGAATAGTTACATGGTGTGATAATAATTCCTTAAAACTAAATGTGTCTAAGTGCAAATCAATGACTTTCACTCGAAAACTAAAAATTACTAACTTCAACTATAATATTAAGGGCGCTATCATTGAACGTTGTACGGAATTTATAGATCTTGGGATAACTTTCGATTCTAAATTAAGTTTTTCCCAGCATATCAATAATGTAACGCAGTCAGCGGCAAAACTGCTCGGCTATTTCAGTAGAAATTGGAGTTGCTTTTCTAATGTTCAAAGCTTAAAATTTTTATTTTATTCATATGTATATTAGAAGCAAACTGGAATATGCATCTCTTATCTGGATTCCGATTTACGCTAATTCCAGTCACTAAATTGAGTCAATCCAGCGTAAATTTATCAATTTTCTGTATTTTAAATGTTATGCCATTTATCTCCCAAGAGGAATAGATAACAATTTCTTACTTCGTGTATTTGATATGCAGTCCTTATCTGATCGAAGAAAATGTATTGCAATCTCGTTTCTATACAATCTGGTAAACAATAAAATTGATTGCACTGAGCTTTTAAGCAAGATTAACTTTTTCGTTCCAAGACCGAGCTCGCGAATAACGCATTGTTCCACGCGTTCAATTTGAAGTAAAGATTTTGCCGCTTTCACCCCGTCGTAGTCACCCTGCGCGCCGCAGTACCGCTCGCGACGGCGCCACTCGGACTTAGTAGCATTAGAGCTCCTACCCTTATGCGACTACCCTTTCCTGACGACTCGGAGCGATGCACCCCGATCTCTTCAACAGGGGATATAAAAATGCTCGCACTGGACAGAAACGTCAGACTAACGCCTAGCCTAAAGCTCCCTCAAAGAGTTTTCCCTTGCTGGAACATTGGAGTGGCCCTTAGACGTTACAGGTTGTGTTAGGAGTTTTCTACGCATAGAACCCTACCTCCAGCATTTATACAACGTTAGCAAGTGTTTGTATTGGACAATAGTGTATTTAGTGTTACGCTTAGAGCCACACGCGGACTCACAGTTCTTTTCCAGTAGTGCAAGATGACCGGTTCTAATTCAGAGGAGGAGAGGTTACTTAAGGTCAAATAGACGGAAGGTCATCGACTTTAAACTTGTGTGTATGTAGTGGTCGAATGCTTCACAATGAATTGAAACATATGTACATGTATCGGTAATGTGAAATTAAATACGTCTGCAGTCGTCTGAAGTTTACGATTTTTATGACGGAAAGTTTTAAATACGTCTACAGCCGTTGAAGTGTCATTGCAACGTTATTCGAGGAATGATGTTAGGTATTTAGTTACACTTACACTGATTATTGCAATTGCAATTGTACGTGATTCATGTAGATATTGTGATGGGGAAGGATGGGAAAGAAGTGCAGTTGTAAGTAGGTAGACAATCGTTAAAGTAGTGAAAAGGAAGAGAAGGCAGAAGTAGTTAAGAAGATTGGTTTGAGAATGGATGTGAGAAGCAGTAGTAGAGGTAGTAGTATCGATGAAGTTTGTGGTGGTACAAAAGAAGTAGAGTATTGGAATAATGCGGACCACATGGAAGGATTGAATGATGCGCAGCGTAACACTGTATTACATAGAGGAGATTACGTAGACACAGAGGAGTATACTGTAAATAAAGCAAAGAAGTATGTAAGTGATGTTTGATGTTAGCTCAATGAAAGGGTGGAACGTAGCTCGAAAACTCTTCAAATGTGAAACGAACTTCTCAGCATGTTCTGCGTATGTGCTGTACTGTGATAGGAATAATCTTCGCTACCTACCAATGTGTTGGAGCTGTCGATATGGGGGAAGTAATGGAGGAATTGTGTCATTATATACACGAGTTCCCAATTCTTCTTTAAGAGCAACAACAGCTACTTCTTTAAAAACAAATCGATTCTCACTACACTGAAAACCTTGTACGTCCAATAAGAAAGTCATCGTGCTCACTGTTCAGTACCGGTAAGAAAACTAAATTGTGGTAGTGATCGTTGTGTTTTAAACTTCTTGAACTAAGTTTGTGGACGGATTGTAACGTATCACACGATCATGTATTATTAAACAGAAAGCTGCTGTTTTCTCTGGTATATTTTCTTTAGTTTGAAACTCTAGACGGATATCTATACTACCAGATTTAACAGTTTCATTCTCATAAGAACAGTCTACTATTACAAGAGGAGCAATGACTAGAAATCGTTTAGGATCAAATAAGGGTTCACTTACATTACCATACTACGATTGTTGAAAGTTGGCATACATTTCATATAAAACAGCAAATCTAGAAGTATCAAAATCTAAATTCAAATTATCATACGGGTACATAGTAGATCGTAAGTGAACTTTAAAATTGGTTAGTTTGCAGTGATCGAAGGCACTCATATTTTTTGCAAGATTATTACTTTTATCTGTTTGAAATCCGAAAATAATGAAGCGAGGCTTTTTCAATTGTGACGTTGTTTTCACATTCCAGTTGTGAGAATACGATTTGGGAAGTAGCGGATATTCATGTAGTTCCCAACTCCGAAATGAATGTTCCATATTTAAATTTCGATCAACATAACGCAACAATTTCAAACGTTCAGCATCTGCTACAGAGACATGAGGAATTTTCCAAGAAATCTGATCCAAATGTACAAGTACATCTTCAAATGGGGTTGCTGAGCAATATAAAGCATTATTGTCAGTGCTGCTGCGAACTAGAACCAATTCTTGTCGAACGTTTAATATTATTTTTCGGACGTCTTCTGCAAATCCAAAATTATACGTAGTGGAATACAAACGTTGAAGTAACCGTTGGAATCTACTAGTTTTACAGAATTAAGCTTAATTCCTTGTAGATCGCTTAAAGCAGGAGGCAACCCTCCACTGTTGCTGAGACGTTTACTCATTCTCGTTGTAAGATGCGTAACCTTTCATTGTTGTAACCATGCCAGGATTACGGACTCGATCAATAACTTTTCCGCCTAATTCATAACGAATTTCATCAAACAGGTGTAAAATTCCACTGTGGATAAAAGAAGTGTTCGCAGTTGCCTTTCCATAATTTTAAAGAAGCAAAAGACCTTCTATGTATAGGAAACTACTAGAAGGCAAAGTGTAAACATCTTCATTTTCTATTGGAAAACGTATCGTATCATTATTTTTGAAAGTTGAGTTCGTATAAGGTTGATGAGTATGTTTATCAGCGTTAACTATAGCGTTATCGAAGACTGATTTTTCGGTAACATTCAGTATTTCTGCTACCATTTTACCGTTTTCTCTTTTTCATTCGCAACCCCAAAGATTTAAGGAACTGTTTATTGAGCGGTGTTAATCGCTTAATGGTTGTAGGCGAAATAAGCATTCGGGATTGTGGTAGTAGTTTTATAGTACTATTCTTCTTTGAATATCATTGGGGACAGCTATATTGCACTACCATGTTATGCTTTTCGTAAGTGCAGTCTTATTGTGACACGCTCTCAACGGAAATTAACTAGATTACCGTCTTGATCAACTATTTTAAGGGAAATGTAGTCGATGACACGAGTGTTGATTGATAAATAAATAAGATTCGTAGGATTCTCAACAATTTTAAATCCGGGGGGTTCATTGGGAAAGAATTGATGTAGTATATGTCCATCTAGTCCTTTAACACCATCACTGGTATGTATGTAGGAGTTAGTTACGAGGTTACACATCACTGAAATCGTGTTTACTTTAAAAATGTCAGCTACATGATCAGACACCTCTTTAAGTGATGGTAGAAGCTTATTTTCAAAACCCAATATCTTTGCGGGAGAATCTGTAGGAGCGAAGTTGACTTTTTTGGTGCTTTTTATATGGCTTTTTAAGGTAGTATTGTCTCGAAACAATTCAATAGCATCATCAGTATGTCGCAATTTCTCGCGAAGATAATGATTAATATCATCGATTTCATAAGATCCTTCCGGAAGAACAACGACTGGTGGTGTAGAACCTTCAAAATAGAATTTGTTGTTAGTTTCATCGATATTCGGAATACTGTTATATGCTTCAAAATTTAACAAAGCGATTTGATATTCATCATCATCGCTTAAAAAAATTGGTGGACTTATTATCATTTGCAGCTCCGACTTTGTATTAGTCAAGGTAAATGTGTAAGACATGTTTTCGGTTTGACGTTCTGTCTACTACAACGAAGTTAGTTTGGTGGTTTGATTTTAAGAAAAGGTTTGCGTAGTCTCATTAAGGAATTGGACAACTAAATGGCCGCAGTTAAAATCTGAGGGGTTCTGAACACGATTGTAGTTATAAGTGATAGCACATGGTCCGGAAGATTGTAAATATTGAACCAATTCTTTAGGTGGACGGAGATCTCCAAAACTGTCAAAGTACATAGCTTTGTTTTTTGGTTTTGCATATACATATACATATACATATACGCTGTCCAATGTGTACCAGTTCCTGTGTCTAAATCTAAATTAACAATTCCACTTTCACACCTTTTAACTTTTCTGGGTAATTCGTTACGCATAATGATTCTCCGAAAATGTGGAATTTGAAAATAGTTAATGTAATTGACCAAATCCAAATCTGTCAAAGGACGGTTAGGTAACTACGAAAAATTTTTACGTTTTTTTTTTTTGTTGATAAGGTCTAAGGTATAAACCGAAACCTTTACGGAAAGGTTGTACTGAAATATTTTTTCCAAGAGCAATAGCTTCCATTGAAGCGTTATGACGTTTATCTTCTTCTAGCTATTGTTGTGCTGTTTTCGCATCGCGTACAGCTTTAGCTATCCCAGCAGCACCACCAGAGAGAGCTCCAAGTGCTGATAGTCCAGCGAAAATCGGAATTAACGGTAGAAAACCACCTGTCTTTGGAATAGGAATGATTCTGGGAGATTTAGATCGCTTTCCAAATTTACGAATTGTATTTAGTGCTATTTTAGCAGCATGTATCAGCTGGAGAGGTTTCGTTTTCTTAAGAGCAATTTTTGCAGTTGTCACTAGCTTACGAAACGGTAGAGCTCCACCTTTTCTTGTTCGCCTTCTCTTCTTTATTTTTCGCAACGGAGTTGAACCACCAACTTTACGACGTCGCTTTTTGTGCCCCATTCCAAGTTTCTCTTTACCCTTCATAGCTGAAGCAATTGTGAGAGATGCCAAGCGTTCACCAAAAGACGCGTCCGGCGACTTTAGTCTTTGTAATGATTGTTGCGCCAAAACCTTATCAGAAATTCGACGATGGGAAATGTCTGGAAAAGTTTCGTAAGCAATATCGTGTAATTTACAAGATTCGTCAAGGGGATTTATACCGATATCACCTCGAGCTAATCGTTTGTTTAGTCGAGTCCCTGGACCGCAAAAGTTATACCCTGGGAGGTGTAATTCAATAGGTAATTTATCTATAAACCTATTCAGAAAACCTCGTGTCATGGGACATGTGTAGTGTTAGCTCTCTCACTATACTGAACGAACTGACTACATAAATACTGTTAACTCTAAATTTATATATCCGAGAGCACATGCGCAAACCGTTTAATCATCAATAAACATGCGAATAGTACAACATCCATCTGTTCTACCCATCACCAATCGTGACTTCGACATTGCCAGGAAAATAAATCGACAAGGTCCATTACTACCACCCACAATAAGAGCCATTGTCGCCGGACCTTCAAATTGTGGAAAATCAAATGTGATTATAGGAATTTTTGGAGCAACCGAACGGTTTACGGTTCGCAAACGTATACGCTTATTCCAAGTCATTGTATCAATCAAACTATAAGTACGTATTTAGCTGCGTTATTGAAAACAATTGGTGGAATTGGTTATTTTCCCTATAGAGACTCTGACTATAAAATTGCCCCATCACAGACAAGACCTAATTCTGTATTCATCTTTGACGGTGTTGCGAATGAAAATCAAAATAAGATAAGGGAATACTTTAGTATGGGAAGATATAACTCAATCGACACTTTTTATTTAAATCAAACATATGCACAGATTCCCAAACATTTAATTAGAGATAATGCAAATTTAATAATACTGTTTAAACAGGATGAATTAAATCTCAAACACGTCTTCGCAGACCATGTCACTACAGACATGACTTTTGACCAATTTAAAAATATTTGTGCAGTGTTGGAAAGAGAAGTTTGGATTTCTAGTGATAAACAAGGATTGTGGGATAAATGAGGGACGATATCGCTTAGGATTCGATAAATATATATTAATGTATGTGATATAAAGTCAATCAGTTGTTAAAAGACAGCCTTGACAAGAGCATGGATGTAAATGCAAAAAAAGAACTAATCAAAGTTAGGAAAGCGGTAAAGAGGAAATTGCAAATGTTAAAGGAATCGACAGCAGGACAGAATCTCCTGTTGCAGCAAGCATATCAACCACTTACAAAATCGCTTCTTAACTTGAAATCAGAGCTGGGTGAAGAGATCAAAAAAGAATTAAAGCCAGAAGTGAGTAATTGGTCGAAAGGTGACGTTCCAGCTTCGTCAACACCAATAAAAATTAGAAAGCTTGACCCTTCGAATGCTCCAGGTACCTTACTACCAGGTGCTCCTTCATTCTTAATTGAAGAAAGTGTTTATGAAAGAGACCCAACAACGGGTCATGAAAACACAGACCAGTATAATGATGACTTTGAACTATTGAAGAAAGCGTACATAGACTATATTAATAGCTCTCGATTTGCTCAATATTTGGAAGAATTCGATTCCCTACCTCGAGACTATATAGAAGGAGTTATTAAAGACTATGATGGTAGCACATTTAACGCTGACGTTCTGAATCCTCGTCTTGATAAAGTTCGATACGAATTGAACACAAATAAATTTTTTATTGGTGATTCTGAACTGGATTTTGACGGACCAAACGTTGTAATCGATGGAAAATTTAAATACATAGGTACTGTGGGAGGGTTCGAGCGTGACTGTGGTACGGTATAGACGTGTGTGAAGTTGCTCCGTATTGAAAATCCAAATTTGGATCAACACGAGTGAAACATACACCATCGACAAATTACAAAATTCAAAGCCAAAGTGACAATTAAAACAGTTCCGATAAAACCGAAGTTATTTGATAAAATTAATTAAATGAATACATAATCTTATTGTTAAACAAAACCAGTTGAGACACAGTAAATAGCCACGTGTAGTTTCCGCGAGTTATTGACCCGAGTAACACGTGAGTTTTGTGCAAATAACGACACGGCGAAAATATAGACAATTGACCTAATTACCTATTGTACTTTTAAAAACTGTATGAATGAGCTATACAAGTGCGGACGGATACTCTACAGACGATACAAAGAGGAAAAGAAGTGAGGAAGAATCGCCCATCAAGAGAAGCAAGAAGAAGAGTAGGATTCCAACGGAAATGGAAGAATTGCATAAAATGCTGTTAGAAGTGATGGGGGACATAAAAGAATTAAGGAAAGAAAACACCGAGTACAGGAACGAACTAAAAGCTCTGAGACAAGAAAATCACAATTTAAAAGCAGAAATTGCAACCATGGGAAATAAAATTAAAGCGCTAGAAAACATTGAATGGAGATTAGAAAATGAAGAGAAAGCAAAAAAAAAGAATAATATCATTGTGGCTGGACTAAATCTACAAATAATCAACGAAAAGAATATCAAAATAAAGGTTGAAGAATTTTTAAAAACGCATTTAAAACTAAATGTGAAACTTACAATGGCCAAAAAAATCAACAACAACTTATGTATGGCAACCCTAGAAACGCTAGAAAAAAAAATTAACATAATGAAAGCTAAGTCCATCCTAAACAATATTAAAGATAGAAAAGTATACATCTCCAGCGGTCTCACCTTCAGAGAGAGAACCGTTCAAAAGAAAATAAGCGAAAGATCGAAGGAAGAACGGAAAAACGGAAGAAAAACGAAAATTGGTTACAAATACTTAATAATCGATAATGAAAAATGGACGTGGTGCAACGAATCTCAAGATTTAAAAAAAGCAACTTCACAAGAAGAATAAAAAAACTAAATTTGTTAAATAAGATGAACGGAAAACAGATGACGAAAAGGAACGAAAAGGAGCTGGCGAGACTTTGGAAATTAGATACAGGAAAAAAGAAAAAAGATGACATTATATGGAAACTAGGGGTATGGAATATTAGGAGCTTAAATGGAAAAGAAAATGAAATCATCTATGAAATAAACAATATAGGTATAGACGTATTGGTAATAGCGGAAACAAAGAAAAGAGGACAAGGGGAAATGGAATTAAGTGAGGGCCATTTACTAATATATACTGGGGTATCCGAAAATAGTAGAGCAGCAGAGGGGGTAGGATGTATAATAAACAGGAAACATATAAGAAATATCATAAATTGGAAGGGATGGACAGAAAGAATACTAACGCTAGAATTGATGATTAACACTGAAATGATCACGCTGATAGCTGTTTATGGACCAAACGAAAATGAGACAAAAGAAATGAAAGATAAATTCTGGAACGATCTTTCATTAGTTACAGAAATAAGTAAAGGGAAAATTATTGTGGCTGGAGACTTCAACAGTAGAGTGGGTATACGAAAAAACATAGGGGAATCAGTAATAGGAAAATATGGAGAAGTAGAGAGAAATAACAACGGTGACAGACTAATCGACTACTGTACAGTAAATAATCTTATAGTAACTAATACATTCTATAAGCATAAAAACATACACAAGTATACCAGAGTAGTGCCAAGTAGAGAAGAAAGATCAATAATAGACTACATATTAGTTGAAAAAGAAGATAGAAAAGCAGTGAAGGACGTTAGAGTGAGAAGAGGTGCCGAAATCTACAGTGATCATTTTTTACTCCTGGGTAAAATAAAAACAATAAATACAGTCCAAGAAGAAAGAAATACAGAAAGAACAAATAAAAAAGAAGTTATAAAAACATACAGACTACAAGATGAAAAAGTAACCAGGAAATATGAAATAATAGTAAGAAATAAAATACAACATATAAAATGGCAATGGAATAAAATGACAGCAGAAGAGATGTGGGAAAATGTAAAGGCATTAATAATAAATGCGACGAAAGAAGCTTGTGGAACCAATATAATAGGTAAAAGTAATAAAAGAACAGCATGGTGGAATGAAACAATAAGAGAAGAAGTGAAACTGAAAAAACAATTATGGCAGAAATATTTAACAAATAAAACACAAAATAAATATAAAGAATATAAACTCCAAAGAATAAAGGTGAAACAATTGATAAATGAAGCGAAAGAAAAATCATGGAAAGAATTTGGTGAAAAATTAGAAACTAGCAGTAAAGAAAATCAGAAACTCTTTTACAATGTGTTATAAAAGCTGAGAAATAACAAACCGAAAGCAACACAGACAATAAAAAGTAGTACAGGAAAAATACTTACCAGCACAAATGATATACTGCGAAGATGGAAAAAACACTTTCAAGAACTATTAGGTGGACAAGAAATCGACAATATAGGAAATCAAGATGACAATGCAAACGAAAAGACAGAAATGAGGAAGAATCAAAAGAATGAACAGGAAATAAATATAACAGAAGAAGAGATGAATGAAGCTATTAGAAAATTGAAGAACGGTAAAGCACCAGGACACGACAAAATAACAGCGGAAATGATTAAGAAAATGGGAGAAGATGGTAAAGAAATGTTACTGATGTTGTACAACAAGATCTAGCAAGAAGAAAAAATACCGAAAGACTGGGAAATAGGCCAAATAATACCAATATATTGTAACGACTTTTCTAGTAGAACTTATTTATTTAACGGATATTTATTTTACAACTATTTATTTAACACTTAAACACTAATAGAATACTTAAACACTAATAAAATACTTAAACACTAATGATAATTCAACGACTTATTTATATCACAAGGAAAATGCGTATTTATATCACTCGGTATATCGTAGTTCGCTATTTATATTACTTGTTCGGAAGCTCACTGTGAACTGACTCTTACTGGCCACGTCAACAGGTATTTATACTGATTAGGAACAATCCAGAAAGTTCCAGAATGACATACTAGACTTTACTGGAGTGCTTATTGTGTTTGTCTAATTTATGGCCTTGTTTATCGTCATCAAAGCGCCGACCGACGCCGGCATTCTTTGAGCTCCGCTTATCTGCTGTCGGGTCTCGTCGCCGCTATCGCACACATACGCTCGTTGCACTGCTCGCTCTCGCATACATATACGCTCGTTACACTGCCCGCTCTCGCACACATTTACGCTCATTACACTGCCCCCTCCTTAAGGGTGATCCGTCCCGGATCACATTCTGCTGTTCCTTCAAAGGATCATGCCGGTACTTGAAATTCTGTCCCCTAAGGCACCCAGTCATGTGGAAGTAGCAATCCACCGTCCTTGGCTGTGCGGGATCTCATTGGGGATTATTGGTGTATACCGTTATTTTGACGCCGCTCCACCGGAACAGGACCTCCAACATTTTCCGCACCACTCTCCAGTTCAGTCCATCCAACCCACATCCTATCCTTGGCATGGCTAACCTTGTGGTACCTGTGGACAGCAGTTGGTCTCTTAGTTCCACCAACGAATTCCATAACGAGCGGTAGGTGGGCTTCTCAGACGACGCCTTCTTAGTAACTAGGTAGTAAATGGATCGGTTCCCGTCCACCAGACTTAGCACTCTCTTTCCATCTCCGAGTTGGTCCCGCAGCTCTGACAAGCGACCAAACTTCTTGAATACGGTGGCAATACCGCGATCCATCCTCAAGTCTCAAGATGGCGATCCCAGTCTCTTTGGTGTTTGTAGACCACTTTGGACAAGTACTTGTTAATGGTCCTGTTCATTCGTTCTACCATGCCGTCTGATTGGGGATGCAGAGGTGTTGTCCGGGTTTTGTGAATGCCTAATGTCTTGCAGATGTCTTGGAACACGGCGGACTCAAAATTCCGACCCTGATCAGAATGAAGCTCCATGGGAACGCCGAACCGGCTGATCAGGTGGTTTATGAGCTCCTCCGCTACTGTGGTGGCTGTCTGATTTGGAAGTGCGTACGCTTCAACCCATTTTGTGAAGTAGTCCATTGCCACCAGGATGTATTTATTGCCACCATCGGTCTCTGGAAACGGTCCTGCGATGTCAATGGCAATCCGTTCGAATGGACTGCCGACATTGTACTGGCGCATAGGAGCACGCCGTCGTCTTTGCGGTCCTTTGCTGGCTGCACAAGTTGTGCACTTCTTGCACCAGTCTTCAACGTCCTTTCTGCAATTGACCCAGTAAAACCGCTCATGGGCTCTTCCAAGGGTCTTGTTAATACCAAAATGTCCCCCCGAAGCATCGTCATGGAGGCACTTCAAGACTTCCCTTACCAGGCTCTTCGGTACAAGCAATTGACGTTTGCTCTCAGTACCATCCTGGTTTTCCACTATTCGCTTCAGGAGTCCATCTTCCTCAACAATGGAGTCCCATTGGGCCCACAACGATTTTACCTCCCCAGATTTAGCGGCGATCTCTTGCCAGATCGGTCGGCTGCCTTCATTCTTCCATTTCCGAAACAAGCTCAGGACCGGATCAGAACCCTGTTTCGTCTTGATGTTATCAGGATGCCATTGTTCATCCGTGACGGTTATCCTCCGGACTTCTTCATGTTCCTCCAGGCGCTCACAGTACTTGCAATTTTCAGAACATGGTCTTCTGGATAAGGCATCCGCGTTCTTATGGCTATTTCCAGCTCGATGTTCTATGTCGAAGTCGTATTCTTGGAGCTTTTCTATCCAACGCGCGACTTGACCCTCTGGATTCTTGAAACTCAGTAACCACCGTAAAGCAGCATGATCTGTTCGGAGCAGGAACTTCCTTCCATACAAGTACTTATAAAAGTGCTCCACGCTCTTTACTACTGCCAGTAGTTCTCGTCGGGTTACACAGTAGTTTCGTTCGGGCTTGGATAGGGTCTTGCTGAAATAGCCGATGACTTTTTCCTCTCCGTGTTGTATTTGTGAGAGTACTGCGCCTAACCCAACATTGCTAGCGTCGGTGTCCAAAACAAATTTCCCCTCTGGTATCGGATAACTCAACACGGGTGTGGAAACGAGAGCTTGCTTTAACTTTTCGAAGGCAGCTTGGCAGTCCGGTTCCCAGCAGAATGGTCTGCCACTTTCGGTTAGTCGAGTCAATGGCTTGGCAATATTGGCAAATCCAGGAACGAAACGTCTATAGTAAGTACACAGGCCAAGGAAGCTTCTGACTTGATGTACGTCAGTAGGTACTGGCCATTCTCGTACGGCTGTGATCTTCTGCGGGTCGACTGAAACGCCGATCTTCGTGACTACGTGCCCCAGGTAGTTCACTGTCTCCTGAAATAGCTGGCATTTCTTGGGGCTTAATTTAAGGTTGACATCACGCAGCCTTCGAAGTACCTCTTCCAAGTTTTTCAGGTGATCGTCGAAGTCTTTTCCGATCACGATTATGTCATCAAGGTATACCAGGCAAGTTTTCCCAATCAAGCCGTTCAAGGCCGTCTCCATGAGTCGTTCAAATGTGGCTGGCGCATTACACAACCCGAACGGCATCACGTTGAACTGCCACAGCCCGGTTACGATCGAAAATGCAGTCTTCTCTTTGGCCTCAGGATCCAGGTCTACTTGCCAGTATCCACTTTTAAGGTCTAGCGTTGAGAATATTGTCGACCCCGCAAGCGTGTCCAAGGTATCATCGATGCATGGCAAGGGGTAGCTGTCTTTCTTGGTGACATTATTTAGCTGGCGGTAGTCAACACAGAAGCGTGTAGATCCGTCCTTCTTCTTGACCAAAACTACCGGCGACGTCCATGGACTGGTCGATGGTTCTATTATTCCGTCCTTCCGCATGCCGCTTATAATCTTTTCGGCCTCTTCCTTTTTGGCCAGTGGTAGTCTCCTCGGTCTCTGACGGATGGGCTGCGCTTCGCCAGTGTTGATTTTATGGACGACGATGTTGGTTCGCCCTTTCTTGCCGTTGTCCAATGCGAACACGTCCTGGTACTTTACAAGGAGTTCCCCTATTCGACGTTGTTCAGGTTGATTACGGTTTTCAACCGCCTCCTTGTACAGTTTTAACAACGCCTCCGGAATACCTTGAACTTTGCGCATCCCTGAACTCATTCTTTTAACTTGTGGCATAACAGTGTCCTGGGCATGTAACTGGAAGGTTTCGCCGTTCAGTGTCACATTCTTTCTCCGGAAATTCAGGCAGAAGTCATATTTTCGGAGGACGTCCAAACCCAGTATTACATTGTCCTCTATTTCTGCCACTAACACGCAGTGTTTAAAAGACGTTCTTCCCATTTGGATGTTGACGTAACTTTCACCCCTGACTACTACTTGTTCTCCAGTGGCGGTACGGAGCTTCCATTGCGTTGGCACAAGTTTACTGGGCTCGGTCAATATTCCGGGCCTTATGATTGTTCTGCTAGCTCCAGTATCCAGCAGAAATGAACACTGCTTCCTGTTTATGAGTCCAGTGAGAAAAAGGCTGTCAGTTCGATCTTTCATTGTCTTAGTCAGTGCTACTAAACCTGGGGCCTCGTGTCCCGGGACCGACGTTTGCCCCGCCGCGTCGTCCCTGATTAGTTTTCCGGAACTCGGGGCACGCGCTCTTGAGTAACCTCTTCGTTCTTGCAAGCGGTTCTTACGTGTCCCAATTTCCCGCAGTTCCAACATCGTATTGGTCTCGGTTTCTTGTTTAATTTTCCCACTATCCTGTTAACTATTTCTTCTAGCCTGTCTTCGTATCGACCGTCGGGCTCCTCCCTTAGCTCACGCACTCTACCCTGCCGTTGCGATGCCTGTTTAACGACGTCATACTCCAGTGCCCGAGCCAACGTGTCAGCGAGTTGTTTTGGCCTATCTAATCGAAGTCGCTGTTGTATGTCGTCATCCCTTAACCCATCGATGAAAGAGTCGACAGCCAACTTTTCTAAAGTGTCGCCGGGAGTACCTGGATACGCGAGGCGGACCAGACGAGCGATATCGGCCTCGTATTCTTGCAGGTTTTCCCCTGCCTTCTGACGTCGGTTTCTTAACTGCACGTGACTGACGCTTGTCATATGTGCCTGACCATACCGCATCTCTAACTTCTTCACTAGATGTTCATAGTCGTTCAATTTCTCGGGTGGTATGGTATCCAAAATCTCCTCGGCATTACCATGCAGCGCGCAGACCAGCTCGGAGGCTTTATTTTCCAACGTCCATTCAATTCAATTGAATTTTCCTTTAATTTCTTTTCTAGTTCATCCTCAAATTCGTAGGTATTCGGATCGAAACCCTCTCGTATCAGAGCTTCCTCAAGTCGCCCTTGTAAGGTGAGCTTGTTACCAGACGTATCTTCGTCTCGCTCCTCAAGTTCACTTTTCAGTTCGGCAACTTTCAACTCCAACAACTTTTTCGGCATTTTGATTTATTTAACTATTTTTTTCTATTAGAAAATTTTCTTCTTTGGGGGATCGAGTGGCTGAGCACCCCACACCTGAGACCAATGTAACGACTTTTCTAGTAGAACTTATTTATTTAACAGATATTTATTTTACAACTATTTATTTAACACTTAAACACTAATAGAATACTTAAACACTAATGATAATTCAACGACTTATTTATATCACAAGGAAAATGCGTATTTATATCACTCGGTATATCGTAGTTCGCTATTTATATTACTTGTTCAGAAGCTCACTGTGAACTGACTCTTACTGGCCACGTCAACAGGTATTTATACTGATTAGGAACAATCCAGAAAGTTCCAGAATGACATACTAGACTTTACTGGAGTGCTTATTGTGTTTGTCTAATTTATGGCCTTGTTTATCGTCATCAAAGCGCCGACCGACGCCGGCATTCTTTGAGCTTCGCTTATCTGCTGTCGGGTCTCGTCGCCGCTATCGCACACATACGCTCGTTGCACTGCTCGCTCTCGCATACATATACGCTCGTTACACTGCCCGCTCTCGCACACATTTACGCTCATTACAATATAAAAAAGGGGACAGCAAGCAATGTAATAACTACAGAGGAATAACACTGCTATGTGTACCACTAAAAATTTACGAACAAATCCTGGAAAACAAATTAAGAAAAATTGTAGAACCGACATTATCAGAAGCACAGTGTGGATTTCGTAAAGGGCGTAGCGTACAAGATCATATATTTACGCTTAAAAAAATAACGGCCAAATTACAAGAAGTAAATAAGAAAGCATTTTTGGCATTTATTGATTTAGAGAAAGCGTTCGAGAAAGTACCACGAGGGAGAATATGGAAAAGCTTGGAAAATAGAGGAGTAGATCCAAAATTACGAAAAGCAATAGAAAGCTTATATAAACACAACAGAAACTACGTAATAAGTCATAATAGCCAATCAGAAGAATTTATAACAACAGAAGGATTAAGACAAGGAGGAGTTATGAGTCCAGTACTTTTCACAATATTCATGGATGATATAATGAAAAAATGTCAAAACGGAATTAAAAAGTTACATATGGGTTATAGACATCTACAACCAGTGTTCATTTCCGAATGTGCTTTTGCTGATGATGTTGTAATTATGGCTGGAAGTGAAAGTGGCTTACAAACTAACATGAAAATTTGGAATGAAACACTACAAGAATTTGGCATGAAAATAAATGTGGACAAAACCAAAGTAATGGTAGTAGGTAATGAAAAACAGCAAATACAAATAGAACTTGATGGAATATTGGTTGAGGAGGTGCAACAGTTCAATTATTTAGGTGTAACAATAGACGAAATGGGAAAACAAGAAATCGATATAACAGAAAGAATAGAAAAAAGCAATAAATTATATTACTCAATAAACAAGACCTTCATCAATAAGAAAGAAATATCCCAGAGTACCAAAATAAAGATATATAAGGTAATTTATAGACCTGTACTGACATGGCTGCGAAACTTGGGTATTAACAAACAAAATGAAAAGAAGACTAGAAGCAATGGAAATGAAATACCTAAGAAGAGTAAAAGGTATTACGCTGAAAGACCGAATCCGTAGTAGCCAAATAAGAGAAGAACTGGAAATAAACCGACCGACTGACTTCATAGAAAAGAGACAACTCAGCTGGTGGGGACATCTACATAGGATGAAGAATGACAGAACAGTTAAAAGAATATGGCAAGCAAAAGTGTTAGGAACAAGAAGAAGGGGTCGACCGCATGAAACATGGGATAAGACAATAGGAAAAATATTAAGTAGAAAAGGAAAAACGTGGTCCGAAGCAAAAGAAATGACAAGTGACAAAAAAATGTGGAGTTCATTTGTATATACCTAATACAAAATAAATCCCTACACCATACGGTAGATGGGAAGTTGATTATATATATATATATAGGTACTGTGGGATTATACGAGCTACTCTTCAAATTACGTTCTGAATATCCGACATCGATGAAAGAAAGGAAAGACTACGCTGATATATTAAAACGTACGGGAGCAGTTTACAAGTTAAGACAGCAAACATCGAAATTTTCTAAAGGTGGAGGGTTGTCGTTGTTGACATACAACGAAAAACCGATCGAATACAAATATTTTGATGACGTTAATGAGTTGTGTGATCGTTTAAGGTTATTGGTTGCTTCTCAACAAGCAGGCAACACAAATCATGAAAACGAAATTCTATCAATTTTAGAAGAGTTGCGTGAGAGCAATATAATCGTATAAACAAATTATTAATCTTATTAGTTAGACAATGACGGTTGATAAGTTCGGACGTGCGTTAGAAAAAAAAACGATTGTTTTCGCAAGCATTCAGCAATGTTCATGATTTCAATCATAACCGCTTAACAAGAATCGGTGATCCTCAGCAGGAGCATGATGCTGTGAATGTGTGATTTTTGGAGAAGAAGGTGCAACGTCTGTTATCGCAAGATGATGTAACCGATATCAGACAAGCATTCGATAAAGTGTTGTATTTCGTTGATGTGGCTAATAAGCGTATTACACATTTGAACGAGCCTACCGCTGGGTTTCATGCAGCTACTAAAATGTATGTAGATGAGAAAGATCAGTTAACAAAAGAGCATATCAGAATCGAGTGTGAAAAGGTAAAGGATCGTGCTGTCAGTGAAGGTGTCAGAAGGATGAAGGATTTACGAGAAGAATTGAAAACAGCTGGTGAAATGATGATGAAAACTTTTAGTAATAATATAGTTAGCGATTAAAAATTTGGAAAGAGAACTTGAAAAATTTAATACTGACAGGGATAAAGAAATAACAAACAAGGTGAACGATATAATAGAAAAGAGTGCTGTCAGAATCATGGACGTCTTTTCAACAAAAGTAAAACTAGAGCGTAAAGATGTAGAAGCGTTTGTTAGGAAAGGGGATGAAGATGTATCGAAGAAATTGAAGACGGAAATTGTGCAAGATATGAAAAATGATATAGACGCGAGTTTTGAATTAATTAAAATCACGATTCAGGATGAGTGTAAAAAAGTTAAGGAATTTGCAGAGAAAGAAATTCAATGTACCAATAAAAAGAAAGATGATCTGAAAAACGAATTAGTGGTAATGGTGGAATCACTAAAAAAGGAAGCAAAGGAGCTGAAAGTAAGGCTAGATACTCTGCAACAACAAAGAGGAACAGGTAGTGCGAAATCGAGCAGTTTTAAACCAACAACAGCTCCGTCCATGTAGTTCTTCATTATAAGGAAAATGTTAAATGTGAAATAAGAACTAGTGAAAGAACTGAATAAACCTGCGAGAATTAATTTTACACGTCGTAAAGTGATAGTGAAAGGATTAGATGATCTTCATCAAGCCGATTTAGTGGAAATGATTCCGTATGCGAGAGAAAATAAAGGTGTCAGATACATTTTGGTTGTAATAGACGTTTTTTCAAAATTTGTGTGGGCTCAAGCAGTAAAACGCAAAACAGGTGAATATGTTGGAAGGGCTTTACAGTTAATTTTCAAAAGAAGTAAACGTATTCCTAAGAATTTGCAAACTGACTTGGGAAAAGAATTTTACAACGAACAAGTGAAACGAGTTTTGCAAAAATATAAAATTAACCATTACTCAACGTATAGCACGAAGAAAGCGTCAGTTGTGGCGCGAGTAAATCGAACACTTAAATCAAAAATGTGGCAACGCTTTAGTTTACAAGGATCCTACAAATGGTTGAAGTTATTACCAGATATAGTACAGGAATATAACAATTCGGTTCACAGAACTATCGGAATGAGACCAAGCAAAGTTAATAATCGAAACGAAGAAACACTTTTGGAAAGTATTTACAACAATCCAAAGAAGGTGGATTTACGAGAAATTAAGTTTAAAGTTGGAGACCGGGTACGAATAAGTAAACATCGTGAATTGTTTAGCAAAGGTTATACCCCGAATTGGTCTAACGAATTATTTACGATTAGCTACATAAAATTGTCACATCCAATTATGTATTACTTAAACGATGATAAAGGGGAAGACATAAAAGGAGGGTTTTATGGTATGGAACTACAGAAATCGAAATATCCAGATGTTTATTTGGTGGAACGTGTACTAAGACGAAAAAGTGACACGGTTTACGTCAAATGTGTGGGGCTTAACAAATCACATAACAGCTGGATTCATAAAACGAACGTTTTGTAATGTATCCCCAGTTTTTTTTTTTTTGATAATAAAGTCTGCAATGTTAATATTGATTTTCTTTACCCCTTCCCCAAAGTATGATTATAAATAAGATAAAACGTGACGAGTTTAATCAGTTGTAATCGCTAGTTGCTGCATTGAACGTTTAAGACGTAGTAATGGTTGAAAGTTACGTAATTGAAGTTAAATTTTTCAAAGAGGGTTTATTATCTTTGAAAAGATATTTGGTAGCGTCAGAGTTGGATAGCGTGACAGAAGAATTCGAATTAAAAGGTGAATTGAAGTATAATTTTTATAAAAATGGATTCATTATCGTACGAGTTGTATCAAGCAGAAAAGCAAGTCCTCATTCTCAACCTTCGAAGAGCAATACTATCAAACGATTTAGATAGAGTTAAAGTTGTGTTGTCGAAGTTGGGAGTTGCAGTAGCAAAGGAAGCATTCAAATGGTTAACTGTAACACAAGAGACATCGTTCGATATTTTATACTTCATATTCGAAAGAAAGCAAAGGTGTGACGAATTGGTGGATGAATTTCTAAAAGGTTGCTGTGAAACAGTGGAAATAACGGTTGATGAGGTCGAAATGATTTTAAATAAAACAAAGTATAATTTCATGCGACACGACGTATATTTTTTAAAGGAAATGTTAACAAACGGATCAGTTCTAATGCGGGATAAGAAGTTCTCCGTAATGAATGTGAAGAAAATGTATGTTACATTGTTAAAGTGTGTGGATGACTTAATACTGGATGTAGCATACTATGCACAACCGAAAATTTTGGAAAAGTGTATTAAACTGATCAACTTGTTTCGGCTTCCGTATACATTAAGTCCAAATATCAATGGTCGTCATCAAACAGTGCTGCAATGGATAGAAGAAAATATTTTAAGAGAAGGAACGGAGAAAGCTGCAGGCTGGCAGAGCGGTTCTGACTCAGGCAAATGGCCATCAAGTAATATCGAAGATTATATGAAAATTTATTCATTGTTAATGTTATTGAAACAATAAATTGTAACAGTAGAAATCGTACACATGTTATTTCTGAAGTTGAGGAATATATTTCGCAGAATAAAAATAGTAAACAAACAAGTTGTGTAGTAACGTTTTATTATTATTTATACAATACAACCAATATTAAGAATAAAATATTTACATTGAGTGACATTTCAGCGCAAGCTATACTTAAACAGAACTCCAAGTAGGTATTACAGTAGGTGTTCATAAATATTATCAATGGCTTCCTGTGGAAGTGACGAAGCTTCGAAAAGTCTTTTAATAAAGTATTCTCCAACCGTTAAGTCGTCGGTATACGGTTGATGAAAATTTTGTATAAATCGATCAACGGCACCGTCGAACTTTGAAAGGAAACTGTTTGAGTTTTTTATATTGTAATATCCCCAAGGAAGAGTATTCGTTGTTTTCGGAATTAAGAAACGTTTATCATCCATTTAAGAATGGTGGCGTCATCTCTAATGACGCGTAGGTAATCATCGATTTGAAGATGTAATTTAATGACATTTTTCTTAACACCTTTTGCTTTTTTAACAATTTGATCAACGGCTTCAACGCAGTAAGCTTTTGCTCCGGTTCCATAGAATGCTTTAATGGGATTATTAGGGAATTCGTCTTTAAATTTGCCAATAACAGAAGAGGTAATAGGGAATAATCTAAAAAGACAGGTAAATTCCTGTTACGTCTAAATAATTAAGGATTACTAATCCCATTTATTATTTTATCTACGTCTAACATGTATGTTCCTTCAGATTCAATAGTGTAATTCAATGCCGGTAGGGGTATTAGCCCTCGGAGTAGTTGTTTCTGTTGTTTCTAGTTAGTCTTGTTAGGTAATAGGGATATTGAAACTATTATTATGGGGATAATTGGAAGTGTCGAAGTGATGAATATTTTCAATCATATCTCTGTAGAAATTTTCGGTGAATACTTTAAGAATGAAGGAATCAGTATCCATATACATCAAAGAAATATTTTCTTGATATTTTTGCTTAAGAAAGCCGTAGTAGAAGTCATACATAACAACTTTTGATAAATCCAAAATAGTGAAACCTACATAGAGCGGTTTATCGTAAACAATGTGTAATTTATTCATCTGAATAGCTACGAAATGGGGGGTGAAAATTTTTGAATTTCTGAAATTGGGTTTAGCTATTAAACTTTCAGCACCAACGTTCTCCATCGTTTTTCCGAAAGTACTGTTGTTCATCAATTTAAAGAATGATTTCCCAAACTTATTAGTACACATATTGCGTTTTCTAGTATTCAAATCTATGAAAGGTTTCAACCATTGTGACTGTTTAAACTGAATAGCTCTATGCACTTTAGGTAATTTTAATCCGCTCTGGAGAGCTTGTTTAAGCGGTAGGTAATGAACAATATACTTTGTCTTAGTCATAAGGTTCGGAATCAATTTTTTGACTCTACCATTAGCATCACCAGGAGAAATAATATTTTATACTAAAAAGGGAAGATCAGCATGTCAATCGTGTAGGTTTTGGGGATATTGAACGTCAACTTCAAGTACATAACCGTATTCAGAAGAAGCATGTAAATCGAGAACATTTGATTCATCAATTTCAGCATCGGTGAGCCAACGAAAATGGGATATGGGAATGTATTGACTCATGCCGTGTCAATACAAATTGGTAGCATCCAAATACATAATGTAGAAAGTGGGAGCAGATGCGTCATAATCAGGAAGGTGTGGGTTATTGGCGAAATGCATTCTTTCAACACACTGTCTTATTCCTCCGCGTACCCCTTTTTGAAAAACTTTAACATATCGATGTCAGTTAGAAGTTCTAAATTAACGCGAGTGAATTTTAACATGTGATAAGAATTATCCTTCTGCACCACCCCTAATATTATCTCTTGCACCCTTAACGTAGTATATAAGGGCCTACGCTGGTAGGATTGTCAGTTATTGGTTACGCGTTTCGAAGTTACCTTCAATAAAGTTCAATAAGTAAATACCTTTTTCTTTATACAAGCAAGTAATAGTAACTCCTGTGCAACTTTGTGAATACGTGAATGTCATATTAGTGTCCAAGTAGAGAAACGTCTCTGCTAATAGACAATCACCAAGTGTATTCGTTGTTCAGTACTAGAAGTCTTGGCAAACTTCTATTTTGAAGCTTCCCCCAAACCTACTTCGTAACACATGCTATCCCACGATAGCCCGGGCGCGGAGTAATACTGAGCGGGGTCCAAGGAGTAAGTGGAAATACATATTTCACGAAAATTCTCGAACACGTCAGCTAACAGTAGGACATCGGTTTTCAAGTAGAGGTCAGAATATTTTCCGAGAGTGGAGCAGTTAAAGGTTTTCCAAACGATCGCAGCTCTTTCATAATCTTCATCGGAAATAGGTAGAGATGTTAATTTATCGAAAAAATCGTCTTTGAGAGGGAACGTTGATTGGTCAAGTTTAGTAATATCGTCGATGTAGGAGTAAGGGAAAACCCCTTTCCGTCGCACAAGTTGAAATTGTGTAGGATCAGTAAAATACTTCTTCACTTGAAAGCATTGAGAAGGGTCGAGTTCTTCAGACAGTTTATCTAGGGAGGAATCCATAAAACGAAAGGAATCGAGAAATCGAATCTTAACAAATACGTTTTGAGTAGAGTTATCTGAAACACCGGGAACAGTATCAACAATAATTTGGTAAAGGAAACGTATTTTTCTTTATTTTGAGCTATTACGCTAAATTTAACATCGTTGACAGCCATTTCTTTTAAAAATAAATGACAATCGTAACCGGAGAGGTTGTGGAAGAATACAGGCACAAAGTTGGGTAGTTTGTAGTTTAAGTTACATCTGGAATGAGCGGCCCCTAATCGAACTTTACCAGTCAAATGACAATGATCGCGAACCTTTACATCATCGATTAGGAAGGGCTCTTCGCAAATATTACAAGACGACGTTTCAGAGAAAAGTCGCATTTCTTCATCAGTCAAGGGTATCATAGGAACCGGGGTCTTTAAAAATCGGTGATAAATATCAGAAACGTCTTGATCAAGAGTTTTAACAAATTGATTAGCACAATCAGGTCCTCTATAAGTTCTGAATATTGAAAGGGAATCGTCAAAAGAGCACTTAATCAAGTAAGCAAACGAGTGCGGTTGATGTTCGTGGGTAGGTGTGGTGGAGGTCTTGTTAGGATCGGAAAAGCATGTATGAATGGGTCGCAATATGGTTTCGAAGTCTGCATAAACAACAAAAGGTACTTTGATACGTTTGTGGTAGTTTTGAAATTTTAAAACGTTATTAGGGATGAGCCTACCCATCTTATCCAATTTGAGATCAGCAGTTGGCAGCGTCGTGTAAACGTGGTTGCAATCATTCCGCTGATGACGGTGCAGGTGAGCCACAGAGCTGAAGTATTGCAAGCAGCCGTCACATAGGAATTTGCGATGTTCTGTTTTGGAGAGTTGTTGAGAGCGCAAACGAGACATATCCTTAATCCAACAGTAATGATTATTTCCTCGATCATCGTGTAGCAAGAGTAAATTGATGTGCAGTCTTCGTTTGACGGACGAGTAGTAGAGGGGACCAACAATTTCCCAGATCTATATTCCATCCTTCAAAACGTATTCAGTCCCGTAAACATTCACAGAGCAATGGTTCTTCGTTTCAAACTTGGGAATGTCGTTTAATTTAAAAGGAAAATCGATACCGTCATAGTCCATCGTGCGGGAGTAATGCGGATAGGAAGTCGTTCTGTGCGGATTGGCTTGGACGGGATACAAAGCTGAGGTTATTGCACACGCAAAGTAGGCTTGGTCATCGTTTCGTACGTTCACAACAGCTCTCTTAAGTGCAATTTGTTTAGGTAGAGGAATGTTAGATGAAGCTCTAAGGGGATTGTACTTGTTGCAATTGAGTTCTAGGAAAAGGACTCTTTCCAAAGCCCATCCTGTAAGAATGAAATAATAGTAAACACAAGTGAAATATATATATATATAAATGACAATGTAAGTTAGAGTGAGGTGTGGATACTTTCTGATTAACACCTGTATACCAGCAGCACTTTGCTGACCGAACTGTGCATATTTCAATAACAATCATAATAGTTATTGTATTGATTTTGCTGATATTTTATAAATTAAAAATAATTAGTATTATAAGAAATTGTGGCAAGAAAATTCCGAGTTCCCAGTAAATTGATAGTATTTGAGGTCATCCTGTACCTAAGACGGGGACGTCTTCAATCTAAGGGGGAAGGAGTAATGTCATGAACCTACGGATAGACATTATGTTTGGTATCATCTTATACATACATAAAAGTTCTGATACATGGCTCATGTAGGGTGTGAACCATTGCTTATTCAGCAAATAGAAATAGGTTACATGTATAGTAATGTCATGAACCTACGGATAGACATGGTGTTTGGTATCATCTCACACATACATAAAAAGTTCTGATACATGGCTCATCGAGCGTGTGAACCATTGCTTATTCAGCAAATAGAAATATGCAAGAAGTGTGGAGGGAAGGTAGCAAGCGGAGCGTCGTCTCATTCTTCTCTCCACTCTCGTTGTGAGCAGACGTTCGAATAATTATAAAAAATTAATAGAGTAAATCTAAAAATAAAAATAAAAATGGATAAACAAAATTAACAACAACAAAGAAAACCTGCCGAACCGAAATGCCTGTACGGAAAATCAAGGTCAAGTGGTGTAAGTATTAATTAATATTGTTGAAGTAATTGTTTAATTGTTAATTAATAATTTTGTTTTACAGTGTGTTTGTGGTCGCCGTGACTACGATGGCGGCGATAGCTGCAGTTTCGACGCCACCTAGATGTTCCGCAGCTGCAGGTGGAAAGCGGACTCTAGGGATGGCGAAAAGAAAGCGTCCTTCAACGTTATCCACCACCGGAACCACCACGACAGCGACCACGAGGAGGAGCACGGTACCGACGCCGTTGTCCACGTCCACGACGGCGGAAACGACGTGTACCTGGACAACGGCGACGACGATGACAAGTGCTGCTTCGGTGTCAAGTGACTGCAGTTTTTCACTTCCGACGCTTACGCCGATTCCATAGCCTGTTTCTCCACTTCCGGAAACCCCAACGACGCCTTCTCAGACGACGCTATCGCAAGACATAGATAGCCTGGAAAGCGCCTTTGGGATAATTCCGAAAGTGTGTGAAGAGATGGCGTATTTGACGTCCGCTTGGGAAGGAAGGCGCGCTGCGCAGCAGAAGGTGCGCGCTGAAATTGCCCAAGTCGACAAGCCTATCTTGCAACAGGACGACGACGTCGCTAAGTGGAAAACTGAGATTGCTCAGCTTGAAGCAAAAGTGGCGAAGTCTGCCTGTAACAAGGCAGCTTTGTTGAAGAAACGGGTCGAACTGGTTCAGGAGGACCACCATCCGTGAACGTCCTAAAGGTAATGATTCCCAAGGGAAGGACCGGCCACCCAAAGAGGAAGAAAAGACAGGAGGACGAATCCGGTGCCGCCTTTGCCGTCGCTACGGCCACCGGCAATCCGAATTCACAAAGAAGGCTGCGCAAAGGACACAGGACACCGGTAGTTCCAAAACCGCCCCGGGGGTTGCATGTTACGGGTGCAAACGTCCGGGAGTAATCCGCAGTAAGTGCCCTGACTGCAACCCAACCAAAACCATACCGCCAAAATTTGATTTCTGCGCACTGGGTGCCGCCGAAAGACCGCTGTCCCTGGAGCCTCGCATTCGACCAGCCGTACGAGTGTTCGTGGGAAAATACTGCGGCACTGCGGTGCTAGATACTGGAGCCCGGATCAGTATCGGTAGCCACAACTTACGGGAACTCCTACAGGAAGAAGGACGTGTCTTTCAGACGCAGCCCGCGTATGTTGTGTTGGCCAATGGACAACCATGGGATCAACTGGTTGAGACCGTTCGAGCACCAGTCAAGCTCGCAAACCGAACAGTATGGACGACGTTCGTTATACTTCCCGGCGCCCGGAACCAAACCCTGCTAGGAGTCGATTTCCTGGAGGACAGCAAGCTGATTCTCGACATGTCCACTAGCACCTGGGGTTTCGCGGAAGAGCCAGAGGTACGTCACTCATTCTGGAACGTGGATCAGCCTACACAGATCCTTGCCACCTAAGTGTTCAAACAACCGGCGCAAGCACCCGAACCAGCGGTAGAAGAGGAAGAATGGGACCTAGAGGCAATCCGCAGGTAATATGCCTGCCCACCCTTAATATCTCCCCTGGGAGGGGACCTTTGCTCAGTCACACCACCGCCACTCCTTTTAACTCCCCTTCCTTCCGGACGCCAATATCCCATCGGGTGTCCCTGGGGATTATAACGAATGCCAGATGGAAACCAGCGCTTCCGCGTGGATCCCGATTCCGATGGAAACATCTCCCGAGAAATTCGAATCTCCCGTGACTCGAAGGAACCATTTTATGCTCCGTGACACTCAAATTCAATGTCACCGTGGATTCGATGGCAGTTTAATTCGTAGGGATCTGTTTCCTTCTTCCCCAAGGAAGATGGTACACTTGGCGGCTATCAATCTCATCCTTAGGAAGGACGAAGGTCCGCTGCTCCCGCCGGCCGAACGAAAAGATCTGGAATCCTTGTTATGGGACAACGCGGATCTTTTTGTCGACCATTAACATTAGCAGGAGAAATAATATTTTCAACTAAAAAGGGGAGATCAGCATGCTAATTATGGAGGTGTTGGGGATATTGAACATCGACTTTTAAGACAACCATATTCTGAAGAAGTATCTAATGAGAGAACATTTAATTCATCAATTTCGGTTTCGGTTAGCCAACGAAAGTGTGAAAGAGGAAGCGATTGACTCATACTATGCCCATACAAATTAGTAGCATCTAAATACTTTAAATTAGAAGTGGGAATGGAGGCGTTGTAATCGGGGAGGTGAGGGTTGTTAGCGAAATGCATTCTTTGAACGCATTGACTTATTCCTCCGCGTACCCCTTTTTGAAAAAATTTTAGCATATCGATATCGGTAAGAAGTTGTAAATTAACGCGAGCGAACTTTAACATGCTATCCCAGGCAAGCCCTGGAGCTGTGTAATATTGAGCTGGGACTAAATCATATGTAGCAGCACATATTTCTCGGAAATTCTCGAATACATCAGCTAATAAAAGAACATCTGTTTTTAAATATAGGTCTGAATATTCCCCAAGAGTTGAACATGAGAACGTATTCCAAACCGTTTTTGCTCGCTCATAATCCTCATCGGAAACGGGAAGGGAAGTTAATTTATCGAAGAAATCGTCTTTCTGCGGAAGCATTGTCTCATAAAGCTTAGAAATGTCATCCACGTAGGAATAAGGAAAAACACCCTTCCGTCGCACAAGCTCAAATTGTTGAGGATCTGGAAAGTACTTTTTCACTTGCAAACATTGAGAAGAATCTAGTTCTTCCGATAGCTTGTCGAGGGAAGAAGCCATGAAACTAAAAGAATGGAGAAATCTAATCTTAACAAACACATTTTGAGCTGAGTCATCTGTATCGGTTTGTACAACATCAACTCGTAATAATTTAGAGAAATAAATGTATTTTTCTTCATTTTGAGCGATTACGGTAAATTTAACATCGTTGACAGCCATTTCCTTTATAAATAGGTGACAATTGTATCCGGAGAGGTTATGGAAAAAGACAGGTACAAAGTTGGGTAGTTTGTAATTCAAATTACATCTGGACTGAGCGGCACCTATGCGAAATTTACCGGTCAAATGACAATGATCGCGGACCCGCACGTCGTCGTCTAGAAATGGCTCTTCGCAGATATTACAAGAAGAGACCTCCGAGTAGAGATGCATTTCTTCATCTGTAAGGGGTAGCATGGGCGTTATGATCTTCAAATATCGGTGATAAATATAATAAACGTCTTGATCGAATGTTTGAACAAATCGATTAACACAATCGGGTCACCGATATGATCTAAATTTGGAGAGGGAATCATCAAAGGAGGACTGCATCAAGTAAGCGGACGAATGAGGTTGATGTTTATGGGTAGATGTGGTAGAGTGCTTGTTAGGATCAGGTAAGCATGTATGAATTGGTTGCAATACGGTTTCAAAGTCTGCATACACAACAAAGGGTACTTTGATACGTTTGTGATAGTTTTCAAATTTTAAAATGTGGTTGGGGACGAACGTACCCATCTTATCCATCTTGAAATCTCGGTTAGTAAAGATGGAGTAGATGTGGTTGCAGTCATACTGTTGATGACGATGTAGCTGGACTAAAGAGAAGAAGTATTTATTGTAAGCAACCGTCACATAAGAATTTGCGATGTCCTGTCTTGGAAAGCTGCTGAGAAAGTAAACGAGACATGTTCTTGATCCAACAGTAATGAGTTTTGCCTTTATCATCATCGAGTAGCAGTAGATTGAAATGCAGCCTCCGTTGGATGGGTGTGTAGTATAGGGGACCAACTATCTCCCAGATCCACCTTCCGTCTTTCAAAACCGATTCAGTGCCGTAGACATTCACGGAACAGTGGTTCTTGGATTCAAATGTAAGAATATCTCTTAATTTCATAAGAAATTCGATACCATCATAGTTCAAAGTACGAGAGTAATGTGGATAGGAAGTTGTTCTGTGTGGGTTTGCTTGCGCGGGGTATAAAGCTGACGTAATTGCCCACGCAAAGCAGGCTTGATCATCGTTTTGCACATTTCTTCAGTAGAATTTGTTTAGGTAAAGGAATATACGACGGGGCTTTCAACGGATTGTACTTGTTGAAGTTGATTTCGAGGAAAAGAACCCTTTCTAAAATCCATCCTATAGAAAAGAGAAAAAATAGGTGGATTGTTTGTAATAGAAAGGTAATAGATGTAAAAAAGAATAATCACCGGACTCTCGTTCTTGAAACTCGGAAGCTATGGTGTCGAGTATCTCAAAAAAGTTTTGGAAAATATTGGAAACATCGGTCGACTGAGTCACAACTTTGTTATTTGTGTTAAACGATTTAATTTCTAACATTTGCATAGTTTCGTGCACATAACATTCAAAAACTTCAAGATTTATTTTAACCGCATCGTGGAGATGAATCTGATTAAGTACAACACGCAAACATTTGTCGAGGACATCATTAAAAAAGTATAAGACAGGAAGTACTTCGCTGTCGTAATACGAAACGAAGCTATCCTGATAGCGAAAGCAGAGGAGAGGAATCCTCCAGGGGTGAGCAGCATGTTTTTTTTTGTTGTAAGGTGCGCACATGACCGTTGTTTGAATTTTGCGGAACATAAACTTTACAGGTGTCACACCACCGGTCGGTGGACATCCCAGGTGCAGCACAGTGGGGTTTTTGCTCGGTATAGACGATGTAGCTTCGTGTTGCGCTCGTTTACGACATGAAGCGTTTTGATGTCTTTTTAAATTGTCAGATCGCGTAAAGGAGGTATGACAATGCGGACAACAAATCATATCGACAAGTTGCAAGAGACGTTTCTCAACAAAGACTGAGGACAACCGTTGGGAGAGGTAAATTTAATAGTATAAGAAAATGGGAGGGAGAAGGGAAATTTGAAAAAGAGTGAGGATTTTAGGGGATAGAACATATTTAAGAAAGAAATGTAGAAGTTGAGGTTAGGTAAAATGACTGAAAATGTAGAGTGTGGTGTTGCCGAAGTACCCGTCATTACCCTAGACGAGTTAGAGCTGTCGACGATGTTAGAGCAGTTCTTCCCCAACGATGAGTTGATTGGTAAGACGTCATCGTCCGGTGGAGGAGAGACGAGTGTAGGAGATGTGGTCACGCAAAAGCCTGTCGCTAGTACATCGCGAACGGTGGCAGGGGGCGTTAAATCCATAGCTATGAAACCGAAGAAACGGACGTGGAACAGAAGAATTTCGAGCGGTCCGTTGGATTATTTAAAGCTTGTGGACCAAGTTAGGGAAGCAGCGAAGACTCTTCAACGTGAGAAGCGTAAACGTGAAGGAGAAATAAAGAAGCACCACACGAAGGACGCTCTACTGTTGGAGCAGATACATCGAAAAGAGAAGGAGTTGGAGGACCTGAAGAAAAGTCGTGAAAGCAGCAGCAAATTGGTGGTTGAAGGTAGAAAGCGAGTAGAAGAGGTGGAGCAGCAGTTAGTTAGCTTACGCACACATTTATTGGATATATTTGAATGAAATTTTGCAAAAGATATGAAATAAATGTATGTAATGTAGTATAAATTTTATTTTAAATTGATAAATACACATAAAATATCGCTAAAATCGAATTTATTACTTTATTAATTACATGTATGTATATATACAAATACAAATAAAATACAAATTTTTTAAGTTACAAAGTATTCGTGAATATGGAGTTTCAACAATTAAAAGCTTCCTCTATTGAATATTTATATATTTTTAAATATTAAAATGTGACGCTACACATATTCCATATGTAACATATTGTGCTACACCGGAACCCTTAACCTCCAACAACCGGAGATGCTTCTTCAGTTCCAAACTGAAATCCACGGGAGGCATCTTGTCCTTGATGGTGAAAGTGCGACCGTCCCTTCCGATGTCGCCCACTGTCGGTGTAGCAACACAAAAAACTTGTTGGGGTTTATTTCCACAAGTGTCCCGGTGAATACGATAAAATAATGCATGTTGCAATTCTGCTTGTTGAAGTTGCACTTGTTTCGCCAAGGAGAGGAAATCTTCTGCCGAACGAACGAAATCTGAGGGTATTTATATGATTCGGAGGAGGACATAAGCAGACAACATTCGATTCGTTTGTAGAATACCGTGGTTCGATAACCGTTCCTTATCGAGATTGTTTAGTGATAGAGGAGTGGGTAGGTTATTTGTTTTGTATTGCAGACTGCGAAGCAGAGGAGTGGTCGGTCATAATCTTGACGATCAGGTGTAATTATGGTGACATTATTTTTATCGGTTAACGACGAGACATGCGAAAACAGCGAGAAAATATTGGTAATAAAATACAAAAAAAAATGTGCGGTTGTAAGCAGACAACAACCCGAAATGCAACGAATAAAATTAATTCTCAATCTAATCGTACTGCCCAGGAACGTGAAGATCGCGACGAATGTAAAAGAATTCGGTTAAGACAGACCCGTAAGCGCGACATTCGAATAATAACGGTGCAAGATCGAATCGAGCTGCTTTAGGTAGGTTACCTGCTTTGCATCGGAGCAGACGTGTGTGCAGAGGAATGGTCGGTCGCAATCTTGACGATCGGGTGTAATTATTGATGACATTATTTTTATCAGTTAACGGTGAGACATACGAAAACAGAGAGAAAATATTGGTAATAAGAAATACGAAAATTGTGCGATTACATCAGTACCTAAGCAGACAATATAAGATTCGTTTGTAGAATATCGTGGTTCGATAACCGTTCGTTATCGAGATTGTTTAGTGATAGAGGAGTGGGTAGGTTACCTGCTTTGTATCTGAGAAGATGTGTGTGCAGAGGACTGGTCGGTCATAATCTTGACGATCAGGTGTAATTATTGGTGAAATTATTTTTATCAGTTAACGACGAGACATGCGAAAACTGCGAGAAAATATTGGTAGTCAAATACGAAAAAAATGTGCGGTTGCAAGCAGACAACAACCCGAAATCGTACTGCCCAGGAATGTGGAGATCGCAATGAATGTAATAGAATTCGGTTAAGGCAGACCCGTAAAGCGCGACATTCGAATAATAATGGTGCAAGTTTGAATCGAGAAATTGTCTGTGGTAAAACTAAAAACCGGGTTATGTTAATGTTGCTGAATATTTTAATTATTAAACAGTTACACTAGTTAGGTTAGGTGACACACGCTAATAGAATATACGAGAAAAATGCACATTATTCATGAAATACTTACACCTACTATTAATAAATTAAATAAACAACCGAATCGTTTCTAATAATTAAATATTATAGCACAATTCAGTTAATTTTTTTCTTCTAATGCAATAAACGACAAATTTAATTTCCTGACATATATAAACCATAGAATATGTTATAACTACCACTCATATGTTTGGGTGCGTTCATTTATACTAAATCTATTTACAGTGTTATTTCTAAACTGATCTAAAGGAAATAAGACATTTAAGCCTGGTAAAAATATAAAACTCACACTATAGACATTGAAATTCAGCAGTTATCGATAATTAGTATAGATGTTTAACCACAAAAAGAATAAATTTTGTACTTGATAAATGAATGAGATTGTCGAACATGGGTAGTATAAGTTACAACGCTTCAGAAAACTGTAAGAGAACATTGTTCTAAATAAATCATAATGATCGCATTTTACTTTTGGTGAATTTATCTTTCCTGGGACAGGGATAAATATATAAATAAATTTTTTTCTCTTACACTTTTTACAACTTACCAACATTATCTTCCTCTTTCATATACACTACATACCCCCACCTGAATCCTCACCATTCTCCCAACCCTCTTTCTCCTTATTTAAATCATTCACTCTCTGTTCGCAACACTATTCCTTCTCTAACCTTCCTCATAGTAACAACATGTCTATGAACCAAGTACAAGGTACTCTCCTCCCAAACAATTACTCATTACCTGGACATGCTATCATTGCTGTACAACCGTTCCGACAGGTGGTTAAATCCTCTATCACCTTCAAGGTTACCACTAAGTTGCAGTGTCAGCAATGTCTTCAGCTATGTCCTAGCACGAAACGCTTTGTTTGCCTTTCATGTCGGTTTATGGAACCCCTGAGTTTTGTACTAGCTGTAAAGCTTACTCGGAGCATGTTGTAAACCGAACTTGTCCTAATTGCAGATCAGGATACCTCTGCGATAAGACCGGTTTGTTTTATGAGTCCTCATAGTATCATATCTTGCAGTGCTACATTTGCGCTTCATGGTATGATAGGGAACAATTCCGCAACGACCTAGAAAGTTTTCTACCGAAGAGTTCACACTCTCGTAGTTGTCTTATTTCTTTCTCATCCTTTCCGACCTGTTTCGACTGTAACACATTCGAAACATCGGCTTCTATACTCCACTTTTTCCAATCCTACACCACTCTTACCCCACTTCTAAGGTCATCCCCACTCATCCCCTCTCTTCCTTCTTCCTATTTAAGATGTTGCAACTGTGTAGCACACATCACTGCATGAGTGCGGTTCACTCGTTGAACTTGAACCTTTCTCATGTTTCACTTGTCGTTAATCCTTTCAGACAGACAAGTTCCTTAAACTTTAAATGGTTGCAAAGTGGATATGGTTGACGTCTTCGTGAAAGCTGTACGGCTAAGACACGATACTGTTGCACTGAATATATCACTAACGCACACCTGTTTTTGTCACAGAGTATCACTATGATGTCATAAACTGGTGTGGTGACTGATTCATATCTCTGCGAAAAGTTGGATCTAGTATATGAGATCGAGGATATACACACGCTCTTCTGTTTACTATGTACTACAACTGAGCAAAGACATCAACTATTTCAATACATCATGAGGTTACTAACCTTCTATTTATATCAAAATAAAGAATCGTTTATTTTAACAACGTTTCCATTAAATTCTAACGTCTCGAGAGGTAAATATAGATAATACAATATCCTACATACAGTAAACTGGAGCGAATGGTTGGGTTTGGAAAGGGGAGGGGGGGAGTATGCTGTTGTATTTTCTAAGTATCATGTAGGTACGTCTCCGATAGCCGTTTCTAAAACAAGGACGGGAGAGGAAGGTCGTTACCCGACAGGTTAGGTTAAGGTATCGATTTTCCTCCCTCGTCCTTGCTTTAGAAACGGCTATCTACCCCTACTAGTGTGGGAGAGGTGAAAAGTATATGTATAATAGTGGTTGTGTTGGTAAATAAATTTATAGAATCTTCAAAATATTTCAAGAAATATAAAACACTTTTCACTCACCTTTTTAAATTAAGCTCTTTCTAAAGAACACTGAATAATTAATAAAACTATTTAAAGTAAGTTGGGCGCCAGACATTCACTTCATGAATATCAAAAGTTCACCAAACATTCTTAGTGAAAATAATGATATTTAGTGAACATTTGTGGAATAGGAGTAAGCAAGTATTGAATAATAACGGAATTCTGTTACTAAAGTCTTAATTTTTTGTAAATATAGTTTTGGTTTTTACATTAACAGTAGGAGCAGATAATTAAAAATAAAACAAATAAAATTACAGAAAAAAGGATTTATTGAAGAATTACTGATAAAAAGTTATACCATACAGTATTGCTTAAGTCAAAATTATAAACCCTTACCTACTAACTTATTGTGATTAAATAAATATTAAAAATAATAAAACACGGTTACTGTAAAATAGAAGCAGAAAATACTGTTATTCACATTATCACATAAAATTTTACGTAAAAGAAAATGTAATCACTCACGATTACACCAGTCCAACGAAGTAAAAAAGAAGAAAAGTTCGTATATTTTTACATACTGTACGTTCCGTTTCCAACTTCTCGTGTTTCTTTACTTCTACATACCTTATCAGTAATCACACACGAAAAGGTTCGCATTACTTTATATTTTTGTCATAATACTTTTACCTGTTTGGGCAGGATATATTTTTTTGATGGTTAGATTTTTGTTTGTTTGTTTGTTTGTAACGATAATCTATTTAACAATTCTTGTTTCTTAGAAACGGTTGTAATTTGTACTGTAGCGCCACCTAACAATCTGGGCCGAACTAGGGCAATGAAAAACCAACTATCGCCATTAGATTGTCTAGGCCCTGAACGGACAGTTCACCACAGACAACCGTTTGTATCAGACGTGTTGACTTGAGAACCGTAAACGTTGAAATATTTGTGCTTGATTTGTGTATTATTACAATGGAAACTGTCACCATGATACCAATTACATTGATTGATGGCAACACGAACCGATTTTTTGAATTGCTTGTGTTGCCACAAATTGCGGAACGGGTTGAGAAAGGTAAAGTTTTTTTTATAATTAGTTGTAAATGTAATAACGTTATTTTTTATTTAATTTACAGATGTATTTTATGCAACAAACTTACTAAATCATCATATTGCAACAGGTAAAGGATACTGTATAAATGTATTATAAAAGAATGTCGTTTAACGTTGTGTTTAAACTTAATATGGAGGAAGGTATATTCGGAATCAATTATTTTTGATCAAGGAAATACATCCAGTGTTGCAGATAACAGTGAGGCATGTGGAAGTAATGAAAACAGTGGTAAGAGATTGTTAAAAAAATATTAATTGTTGTTGTCTATGAAACCGAATGCATAATAAGAAATATGTTATTCTATATTTTTGAGTTTGGTTTGGTACACAGTTTGTTTTCACAGACCTTCATGTGGAACAATAGAGAAGTGCTTCTTCTCATTGACTGCTATAAGCAGCAACAACATCTGTTTGCAGAGAAAAAGACTCCCAAAGGAGATGCATGGAAGGTAGTTGCAAAGAAATAAATTCAGTTAGGGCACTTGAAGGGTTAAAAGACATTCAGACAAAAAAAATTATTTCAAAAATGGATAGTCTAAAGAGGCATTACAAATGCGTAAAGAATTCAAAAAAAAAAATCTGGAAGTGGCAACATACAGTGGAAATATTATTATGTAAGTTACAAACTTAATGTTATATTGTAAAATTTATTCTTATTGTTCATAATTATAGTAAAATTGTACATGCTATCTGTATTGTAGGCAATGGATGAATTATTCTGCCCTCAGCCATGGATAAAACCGTTGTCAGTGGCTGCTTCGGACAACATTGATGACATTGGTAATTATATAATTTGTCATACCTTATTTATTAAAAGTGACTTTAAATTCGAATTTATTGCAAAATATTTTCAGTTATAAAAATATAATTTTGTTGGTAAATTGATATTTTTATGATCAATAGAAGGCAACATCGGCAATAACCAACTGTTGGAGACACACATAAGGAATCAATATTTTTTTTCTTTTTTGTTTATGTTATCATTTATTTCCGTCTAGAGCAGCCGCTTGTTTATTTTGTAGTTGTTTTAATTCGCTAACCGGACTGCACGTGCAATAATATGATAAGCCAAATACTGCGAAGAGTGTATAATACAGTGGTTTATTGTATGTTTTTTAATGTAGTTGTTTCGATTCTTTCAATGTTAAGTAGAGTAGTTGATATTCTTTTGAGATGTAAAGATGTACCTTGTGATTGTTCTTATTGTTAATTATATTCGTAATAATTTTCTCTCGGTATTTTACTTTGGCACTTGCTAGTCGCTTTGTCCGAACCAGTGAACGGGGTAAAACGGGTAGTTTTATTTTCCGGTCACAACACCAACAATTAATAAAAATCAATTTAATGATGCGACGTTTTGTTCTTCAAAATCGGTCATTAGACAAACAACTAATATCAATAAATATAACCTTCTTTTGATCATTAATGTAAGAAGTGAGTAAATTGGTAAAATAATTTTTATTATTTCTCGGAACTGATTCTCAATGAACATTGAATAATGCTTTTGTTTTCTAATCGAGAGGCATTTATCGGGAAATAAACAAAACTCGAACTCTAGACCAAACATACCTATTTAAAAATAGAGCCAATGTATGTAGTTGACTAAGATATATTTCCTTTGATATTTCTGCATATTTTAAACGATCAATGTTTCTTTGGTGAAACCTTGTCATTTAGTCAGTGTCCTTCTATTGTGACTGTTCAAATTAAAGTGCGTTTTGAGCGAAACTGTTTATTCCCTAAATTAGGTGAGTTTTCTCACAGAGTAGCTAATTTATTTAAGTTAATGATTAATACTTGATTTGTTTGTATATTTATTACATTTTGTTTTGTTGTGTCTTGGAGTACGTCGCGCGTCTTCCCTTCGTACTCTGTGTGTTCTAGAGTGGGTACTATGCGAGTCTTCCCTTAGTACTTAAGTGAGGTTACAGTACCTTATGCGTTTTCCCTTGGTACTTGTTTGTACGTTACACTGTTTACCATAGTAGATAAGCTCTGCATGCCATTTCTAGGAGGTATTTTGCGCGTTTTTTTCCCTTAATACCGATGAATAGAAATGTTGACACAACATCCCTACAGTTAATCAAACATTTAACTAATATTTTACTGATTTATCTATTTAATATTTTTACACTTATACACTCATTGCTCTATTTCAATAATATTATTTATTTGGATCAATTCATTAGATGAGGTAAATTGGTTGCTCAGGTTGTTTTTGTATTTTTTACAGAATTGGTCTTGATCATATTTCGGCCTGGTAGTTACCATCCTGGACAGTGTTATTTTATTTTGTTTCAAGGCACTATTATTGTATATTACTTTGTAAGTATATTTTTTGTTAAATTCAACGGATTTTGTTTCTTTTTCCTACATTAATTTAAAAGATCAGAAATAATAGCCTTGGATTTAAGAAGCCTTAAATCTAAGGTGAAACGTTTGGAAATTTTTCAATAAACAAACAATTTTTTACCTCATTAGTTCTGGTCTTTTAAATTAAATTGAAAAAAATATTCTGTGAAAAAAATTGGGAACCGTTTAATTTGATTTCTCCATTAATTACAGAAGAAGAGAGCCAACCACCCCGCATAAAATTAAAAAATATGGTATCTCTGTGTGAGCAAATAATTGCCAATAGAAGAAAACGAGAAGAAAATAGAAAATAAGAACATAAGGAAAAAATAGCAGTGTTAACAAAACTGACTGAAGCAGTAGCAGAACTGGCAAAAAGAAGAAACAAAGACTAAATATTTTTATTAAAGTTCTATGTTTTTATTATAATAAAATTTAGTTATAACGTCCGATTACTATAAGCTTGCCAGTTTTGGATTATAAAGTCAAATTTGTAAATCTTTCATTTTGTTATTTAGCAGTGGTACAATAAACCAACTACCATATATACCTACCGCATTATAGAGAAACATGCCGTGGTCTTTGTTGGCGAATGAAAGGTAATAATCGCTGCAGTTATTAAAAAAGTATACTTTTTGCATATTTCTCTTATAAATGAAATTCTTATAAGTATAATAAACTAAAAGAAAAGAAACCTATTATTATACTTATAAGCAGTTCGTTTACTAGAAAAAGATGCAAAAACCGTATTATTCTACCTGCAATGATTATAATCTTCTATTCGTCAAGAAAGACCAGGGCATCTTGTTCTTTATTGGGGTATACGGTAATTAATTTACTGTACTAGTAATAAATAACAAAATACAGGATTTACATTTTACTCTATAGCGTATACACACGCTTATACATACGCACAAAATCATATATAGTACAAACAAGGGAGGTTATATTTACAACCCACATTTTCAACATAGTGTAATGAGCGTATGTGTGCGAGAGTGGGCAGTGTAGCGAGCGTATATGTGTACGAGAGCGAGCAGTGCGGCGAGCGTGTGTGTGTGCGATAGCGGCGACGAGAACCGACAGCAGATAAGCGGAGCTCAAAGAATGCCGGCGTCGGTCGGCGCTTTGATGATGATAAACAAGGCCATAAATTACATGAACACAATAGGCACTCCAGTAAAGTCTAGTATGTAATTCTGGAACTTTCTGGATTGTTCTTAATCAGTATAAATACCTGTTGACGTGGCCAGTAGTCAGTCAGTTCACAGTGAGCTTCCGAACAAGTAATATAAATAGCGAACTACGATATACCGAGTGATATAAATACGCATTTTCCTTGTGATATAAATAAGTCGTTGAATTATTATTAGTGTTTAAGTATTCTATTAGTGTTTAAGTGTTAAATAAATAGTTGTAAAATAAATATCCGTTAAATAAATAAGTTCTACTAGAAAAGTCGTTACATTGGTGTCAGGTGTGGGGTGCTCAGCCAATCGATCCCCCAAAGAAGATAATTTTCTAGTAGAAGAAAAATTGTTAAATAAATCAAAATGCCGAAAAAGTTGTTGGAGCTGAAAGTTGCCGAATTGAAAAGTGAACTCGAGGAGCGAGACGAAGATACGTCTGGTAACAAGCTCACCTTACAAGGGCGACTAGAGGAAGTTCTGATACGAGAGGGTTTCGATCCGAATACCTACGAATTTGAGGATGAACTAGAAAAGAAATTAAAGGAAAATTCAAAGGAACAAAAAGGAAATCTGGAAGAACTGAAAGAAAATCTGGAAAAGAAATTAAAGGAAAATTCAATGGAATTGGAAGGGAAACTGGAAAAGAAATTAAAGGAAAATTCAATGGAATTGGAAGGGAAATTGAAAGAAAATCTGGAAAAGAAAATGGAAAACCTGGAAGAGAAATTAACCGAAAATTCAAAAGAACTGAAGGAAAATTTAGAGAAATTCGACGCAAAATTGGCCGAAACGGAACAGAATTTTGCAGGAAAATTTCAAGAAATAGATTCACGAATTAAAGAAATAGAAGAAAGGTTTCTATGTACGACAATGTCCGAACAGATCGATAATGATGCTAGAAGTGTAAAGCAGGAAAATGGGCACGGTGTTTCATCGAAAGCATATACGAAGCCACCTAAGTTCGACGGAAAAACATCGTGGACCACTTTCCTTAAGAAATTTGAAACGGCCGCGAAGTCGAACGCATGGACGTTGGAAAATAAAGCCTCCGAGCTGGTTTGCGCGCTGCATGGTAATGCCGAGGAAATTTTGGATACCATACCACCCGAGAAATTGAACGACTATGAACACCTAGTGAAGAAGTTAGAGATGCGGCATGGTCAGGCACATATGACAAGCGTCAGTCACGTGCAGCTAAGAAACCGACGTCAGAAGGCAGGGGAAAACCTGCAAGAATACGAGGCCGATATCGCTCGTCTGGTCCGCCTCGCGTATCCAGGTACTCCCGACGACACGCTAGAAAAGTTGGCTGTCGACTCTTTCATCGATGGGTTGAGGGATGACGACATACAACAGCGACTCCGATTAGACAGGCCAAAAACGCTCGCTGACACGTTGGCTCGGGCACTGGAGTATGACGTCGTTAAACAGGCATCGCAACGGCAAGGTAGAGTGCGTGAGCTAAGGGAGGAGCCCGACGGTCGATACGAGGACAGACTAGAAGAAATAGTTAGCAGGATAGTGGGAAGATTAAACAAGAAACCCAGACCAATACGATGTTGGAACTGCGGGAAATTGGGACACGTAAGAAGCGCTTGCAAGAACAAAGAGGTTACTCAAGAGCGCGTGCCTCGCGTTTCGGAAAACTGCAAGCACTGCAAGCGCCTGGAGGAACATGAAGAAGTCCGGAGGATAACTGTCACGGATGAACAATGGCATCCTGATAACATCAAGACGGAACAGGGTTCTGATCCGGTCCTGAGCTTGTTTCAGAAATGGAAGAATGAAGGCAGCCGACCGACCTGGCAAGAGATCGCCGCTAAATCTCAAGAGGTGAAATCGTTGTGGGCCCAATGGGACTCTATTGTTGAGGAAGATGGACTCCTGAAGCGAGTAGTGGAAAACCAGGATGGTACTGAGAGCAAACGTCAATTGCTTGTACCGAAGAGCCTGGTAAAGGAAGTCTTGAAGTGCCTCCATGACGATGCTTCGGGGGGACATTTTGGTGTTAACAAGACCCTTGGAAGAGTCCGTGAGCGGTTTTACTGGGTCAATTGCAAAAAGGACGTTGAAGACTGGTGCAAGAAGTGCACAACTTGCGCAGCCAGCAAGGGGCCACAAAGACGACGGCGTGCTCCTATGCGCCAGTACAATGTCGGCAGTCCATTCGAACGGATTGCCATGGACATCGCAGGACCGTTTCCAGAGACCGATGATGGCAATAAATACATCCTGGTGGCGATGGACTATTTCACGAAATGGGTTGAAGCGTACGCACTCCCAAATCAGACAGCCACCACAGTAGCGGAGGCACTCGTAAACCATCTAATCATTTTTATTCGTGACACTGTCCCCCGGGGCGCCACTGGAAGTAATAATTACCATTTAATTAGTGCTAACTGAGCGTCTTATTAAAGCTTACATCACCAGCGAATTTCAAGAAAATCGGTCAACGTGCCTTTGAGATATTGATAAAAAAAAAGTTTTTTGAAAAAAACTTTGACACCCTGTATTTTGAAAACCATGCACTTCCGGGCATCAGTCTAATATCTCAAACTGCTTGTCTATGGTTCCTCAATATGCCCTAGAAGTTTTTTCCAATTGAGAGGGGACACCCTGTATATATAAAAATAACGAAGAACGAGAAAGAGAAATACAAAATTTTTAAAAGTCACCAATCGTCGGTACGAACTGCAACGCCTTGACTGTATTGTTAAATAGTTTGCATCGTTGCGACATCACCGTTGCAAAATCTTGACTGCGATCTTGTCGCTGGAATTCTACAGGGAAGTACGCCATAGATTCCACCGACATATCGAGAGAAATACCACTACAAGTAATTTTAAAACCACGTACTTGCAAGAGCACCATAGCGTGCACGTAAGTCGGTTGAATCAAATGTTGCCACTTGACCATTTTCATTTCGCCAGTTGTTTTTTGAAAGAGAAATAAGGGCGACGTGATTCGACTCGGCATATCGTTACTGTTAAATACTCGAAATCCAAAGATGCCTGAAGTTTCTTGGCCTGTAGACGATCTTCTACCGTCTTTCGCAGTTAACAATTTCGTGCACCAATTTTCAAATACCTGTTTCATATTATGTAGAATATTAAAACGCTTGCAAGCTTCCACGAACGCTGGAACACTTGCCAACACCTTAACATCCATCACGAAACGTTCGATAAAATCTTGCATTAATGTTCTGCTGTCTTCATGCCACCAATAATTTACTGTAGGTTCTAGCAGTTGTACTCAATGTTTCGGTTCTAATTGATTAATAAGTCGCAAAATAGTGCGATGCAGGTAATCCTCGGAATGTGTAATTGTTAGACCGTACGCGTTGGTAACCAGAAACAATGTTGGAGGCTTTTTGTGTACAAATTGGTAGCAATGTTTCTTATCGATGGGCCTTTTGGAGAATTTTAAAGTGGCCTCGCGTAACTTGGAGGAAGAAGCGAAAACATTTAAATGAGGTAAAGCCTGCAACCAATCGTCGCGATAAGGCCCAATATTTTCTGTGGAAAAAGGCGAATCGATTGGAGGCCTCTTACAGTACAGGCTTTCTGAATCCTTGGATGAATCATCATCATCATCGGACGACTCCGCAACGACAGCGTTGGAATCTTTTAGCGTTACCGGTGACACGGACAATGTACGAGATTTTTTATTCCGTTTCGGTAATCGTTGATGCTGCTGTTTTTGTGGCAGTTGCTGTTCAGACAGATGCTTACGAGGTGACTTTCCAGCTTTTGGTGCTCTCTGTAATGCGGGGGACACCGTTGTAGAACGTCCCTTAATTTGCAATGTTGAGACCTTATGTATAGCACATCGTTCTAGTGCAAACGAAACATCAGCGTCACTCTCTACGTCTCTGCTCGCCATCTTGGGACTGTTGCTCTGCAAACAAATAATGTCTTAGTCGAATTGTCAAATTACCTAAACAACGGAATTTAAGGTTTTGAAAGAAATATGGGCACCAACAAAATGAAGCAAACGATGAAGTTTCCGTTGCTACTACCGGAACATCTGCAACACACGACACATTTCATACTTAACAAGTATATAATAATAAAACAGCCTACAAATATATTTTATTTAACAGCACAGTACCCACCTGCAGAATTATTGTTTATATTTCGGAGTTTAAGAGACTGTAGTGCATGTAGAGACTGTGAATGACTCGAACGTGAAATTGTGGCATCTGAGCCGGTCGTATTTAAATCCGTTTAATGTATAAGTGCTAGGAGTTACCGATGAATCGTAAAGTACGAAACATACGTAATTATTTCGATTGGTACATTGTTGAAGAAAGCTTCTATACGTGTACCAAAACGTGTTGTAGTAACTCCCGGTGTAGCAAATTGCAAACCGTGGATATCTCTAAGATAATTAAAAACACGTGGTGATTGGCCAACATCGAAATTAAAATCACCGCATAGTATGATAGGACGATGAGCCAAGTGATCTTGTTGAGTTATGTGAAAGCCTGCCGTATTGCGATGAAACTGCCACAATGCGACATCCATGAAATTTAAAAGATTACCGTCAGATATGTCCGGTATAACGTAAACACAAATCAAATATATTGCTCTTTTCAAGTTCAATTTATCGCAAGTAGTGTAAGATGACCGGTTCTAATTCAGAGGAGGGGAGATTACTTAAGGTCAAATTGACGAAAGGTCATTGACTTTAAACTTGTGTGTATGTAGTGGTCGAATGCTTCACAATGAATTGAAACATATGTACATATATCGGTAATGTGAAGTATTTTGATATAAATGAAGACCGTATTTGAAGAAGGATATGTAATTGAAATAAGTAATAATCTTGGTTATGTAGAAGGAGCGTGACTGAAGTTTACTATTCTTAAATACGTTTACATGATAATGTAGAGGAAGTGGAGAAAAGTGTAAGGTATAGACATACGAAATGAAATTGAAGTCGTTATAGTGAACGATTCTTTATTTTGATATAAATGAAGACCGTATTTGAAGAAGGATATGTAATAGAAATCAGTAATAATCTTGGTTATGTAGAAGGAGCGTAGTACGTGTACATGTATATATTTGTGTTAAGAAATAGATAAAGAAGCAAAAGGTAGTAGACGTTTGAGATATAAGATTAAGGTAGAGTTTGGGGATAATAAGAAAGTAGTATTGAAAGTGTATTAAGGTCACAAGTCTTTAAAAAGCAAAAGGAAGGTGTAGGAGAGGGGACAGGTAATGGCATTGTAATTGAAAGGTAGGTTTATGAAAACATAATGGATCAGAAGAGTTGATGCCTTTGCTCGTAAGTTTTGCAAAGAATACAGTACAGCGTGTGCGTATCATCGATCTCGTAAACAAAGCCCGACTTTTCGCAGAGGTACGATTGAATCCCCTGACGACAGGGTCGGCAGCACAAGTTTACGACATCGTAATGATAAAATCTGCAGCTGTGGCAGAAAAGCAGAGGTCCGCTACATTGTAACATACATGACGTGATTGCTAACAAAAAGGTGCGCGTAGAGCCAGGGTGGTCCTGATAAGGACCGATGAATTGGAAGCGTGTTTCAGGATCCAATTATTAGCGAGTCAGGTCTAATCCTGACTGACTTTATTACAATAAATTACAGCTATTTATACAAAGTTTATTTACATATGTCTTGTGGTAGAATGCGCCGTCAGCCATTTACGCTAGTGTGCGTATTTGCTTTTTATACCAAGTTTATTTGCATATGTCTTGTGGTAGAATGCGTCGTCAACCATTTACGCTAGTGTACGTATTTGCTTTTTATACAGTTTATTTGCATATGTCTTGTGGTAGAATGCGTCGTCAGCCATTTACGCTAGTGTGCGTATTTGCTTTTTATACAAAGTTTATTACCTATTATGATTGTTATTGAAATATGCACAGTTTGGTTAGCAAAGTGCTGCTGGTATACAGGTGTTAATCAGAAAGTATCCACACCTCACTCTACAGCCATTTACGCTAGTGTGCGTATTTGCTTTTTATAAAAAGTTTATTTACATATATTTTAATAGCATTGCAACATATGGAATTATAGCATGGGGAGGAGCTTATCCTAATGTCCTAAACATGTTAATAAATATCCAAAATAGAATCCTAAAAATAATATATCAAGACTCCACTAATCCTATTCCTGAAACTAATACACCACTTTCAATATCCCAACTTTATAAACTAAACTGTATACTTTCTTGCTACAATGAACTACAAAGCCTTTATACTAACTCGACAACCAAAACAAGAAATAAACTTATTCCATTACCAATAGGCCAATTAAAAATAGGACAAAAAGCACATATATACACTGCTACCAAAACTTTTAATGAATTGCCAGCAGAATTGAAATTACTCAAACTCAAAAACTCAAATCACTTGAAAAAGAAATTGAAAAATTGGTTAGCTAAAAAAGGACAATGAAAAAATGCAACAAACTTTACTACATGAATAAATGAACGTCAACAGCTAAATACACTCTCTTCTACCATCAGCTTTAACTTTAACTTTAACTTTAATTTTAATCTTAGTTAAGTTAGTTTTTAGTCTCTAATCCTAGTTTAAGAAAAACCATGGCTGTATACGGGAGCAATGGCACCTCCTACAGCCAAAGATACACATGTACAAAAAAAAAAAAGTGAAATAAACCTCCAATAGTGTTATATTGTTTTGACATAAATTAAGGAAAATTATACACAAACAAACTTGATGTATCATATATGGTTAAAAATAAATAAATATGTCTTGTGGTAGAATGCGTCGTCAGCCATACTTGACCTTGATTTTCAGTACCGACATTTCGGTACGGCATGTTTTCTTAAACATGTAACCTATTTCTATTTGCTGAATAAGCAATGGTTCACACCCTACATGAGCCATGTATCAGAACTTTTATGCATGTATGAGATGATATCAAACACAATGTCTATCCTTAGGTTCACGACATTACTCCTTCCCCCTTATATTGAAGACGTTTCCGTCTTAGGTATAGGATGACCTCGAATACCATCAATTTCCTGGGAACTCGGAATTTTCTTGCCATAATTTCTTATAACACTAATTATTTTTAATTTATAAAATATCAGCAAAATCAATACCTATTATGATTGTTATTGAAATATGCACAGTTTGGTCAGCAAAGTGCTGCTGGTATACAGGTGTTAATCAGAAAGTATCCACACCTCACTCTACAGCCATTTACGCTAGTGTGCGTATTTGCTTTTTATACAAAGGTTATTTGCATGTCTTATGGTAGAATGAGTCGTCATCCATTTACGCTAGTGTGCGTATTTGCTTTTTATACAAAGTTTATTTGCATATGTCTTATGGTTGAATGCGTCGTCAGCCATTTACGCTAGTGTACGTATTTGTGTTCTGACTTAGTTTAGCGGCTAGAACTGTTACAATTCTCTGTCAGCAGAATTTAGGTTAGGTTATTTAATATAATATAATATAAAACATCATTGAATTTTAATCATTAAATTTACTCAGTAAAGCAGACTTAAGGTTAGCTAGCTTATTTTCGATTTCTTGTACCTCCTTTCTCGTTTCAACTACCGATCTGGTGTGGGAAGAAGGTCCCCGAGTGGAAGTAGCCGAATCTGAAAAAATTTTTGAAAAATAGAGTTGACAAAAAGTTGTCTCCATTACGCATAAAAAAAAATAGAAGCAGTTAAAAAAAGTGTTCCTCTTGGAAAATGTAATTTGAACAGTGGGCTAAATGATCCTAATGGGAGAAGTTGTGGAAACACCCTGTATTATGTACAATTCGGAAAGTATCACACTCTGTACAGCAGAATCTAAATTCTGCTGACAGAGAATTGTAACAGTTCTAGCCGCTAAACTAAGTCAGAACACAAATACGCATACTAACGTAAATGGCTGACGATGCATTCTACCATAAGACATATGTAAATAAACTTTGTATAAATAGTTGTAATTTATTAAACTAGGTCAGAACACAAATACGCATACTAGCGTAAATGGCTGATGATGCATTCTACCATAAGACATATGTAAATAAACTTTGTATAAATAGTTGTAATTTATTAAACTAGGTCAGAACACAAATACGCATACTAGCGTAAATGGCTGATGATGCATTCTACCATAAGACATATGTAAATAAACATTGTATAAATAGCAAATACACACACTAGCGTAAATGTCTGAAGGCGCATTCTACCATAAGATATATGTTAATAAACTTTGTATAAATAGCTGTAATTTATTGTAATAAAGTCAGTCAGGATTAGACCTGACTCGCTTATAATTGGATACTGAATAACGCTTTCAATTCATTGGTCCTTATCAGGACCACTTTGTCTCTACGTGAAGACTGAAGGTACCACTTGGCAATGTCTGAAGTAATAAATTCAGACAACTACCCCTCTCGGACTTAGGCCTCCCGACCCCCCCCCTCCTCCCACCTCCGGCGCCTTAATATTGGTTGTATTGTATAAATAATAATAAAACGTTACTACACAACTTGTTTGTTTACTATTTTTATTCTGCGAAATATATTCCTCAACTTCACAAATAACATGTGTACCATTTCTACTATTACAATTTATTGTTTCAATAACATTAACAATGAATAAATTTTCTTATAATCTTCGATATTACTTGATGGCCATTTGCCTGAGTCAGGACCGCTCTGCCAGCCTGCAGCTTTCTCCGTTCCTTCTCTTAAAATGTTTTCTTCTATCCATTGCAGCACTGTTTGATGACGACCATTGATATTTGGACTTAATGTATACGGAAGCCGAAACAAGTTGATCAGTTTAATACACTTTTCCAAAATTTTCGGTTGTGCATAGTATGCTACATCCAGTATTAAGTCATCCACACACTTTAACAATGTAACATACATTTTCTTCACATTCATTACGGAGAACTTCTTATCCCGCATTAGAACTGATCCGTTTGTTAACATTTCCTTTAAAAAATATACGTCGTGTCGCATGAAATTATACTTTGTTTTATTTAAAATCATTTCGACCTCATCAACCGTTATTTCCACTGTTTCACAGCAACCTTTTAGAAATTCATCCACCAATTCGTCACACCTTTGCTTTCTTTCGAATATGAAGTATAAAATATCGAACGATGTCTCTAGTGTTACAGTTAACCATTTGAATGCTTCCTTTGGTACTGCAACTCCCAACTTCGACAACACAACTTTAAATCTATCTAAATCGTTTGATAGTATTGCTCTTCGAAGGTTGAGAATGAGGACTTGCTTTTCTGCTTGATACAGCTCGTACGATAATGAATCCATTTTTATAAAAATTATACTTCAAAATCGTCAGGATCGCTCTCATCTACCACTAAGTAGCCTCCTATTACGATTTTATCGTATTCACCTTTTAATTCGAATTCTTCTGTCACGCTATCCAACTCTGACGCTACCAAATATCTTTTCAAAGATAATAAACCCTCTTTGAAAAATTTAACTTCAATTACGTAACTTTCAACCATTACTACGTCTTAAACTTTCAATGCAGCAACTAACGATTACAACTGATTAAACTCATCACATTTTATCTTATTTATAATCATACTTTGGGGAAGGGGTAAAGAAAATCATTATTAACATTGCAGACTTTATTATTAGAAAAAAAAACTGGGGATACATTACAATACGTAAACCATGTCACCTTTTCGTTTTAGTACACGTTCCACCAAATAAACATCTGGATATTTCGCTTTCTGTAGTTCCATACCATAAAACCCTCCTTTTATGTCTTCCCCTTTATCATCGTTTAAGTAATACATAATTGGATGTGACAATTTTATGTAGCTAATCGTAAATAATTCGTTAGACCAATTCGGGGTATAACCTTTGCTAAACAATTCACGATGTTTACTTATTCGTACCCGGTCTCCAACTTTAAACTTAATTTCTCGTAAATCCACCTTCTTTGGATTGTTGTAAATACTTTCCAAAAGTGTTTCTTCGTTTCGTTTATTAACTTTGCTTGGTCTCATTCCGATAGTTCTGTGAACCGAATTGTTATATTCCTGTACTATATCTGGTAATAACTTCACCCATTTGTAGGATCCTTGTAAACTAAAGCGTTGCCACATTTTTGATTTTAGTGTTCGATTTACCCGCTCCACAACTGACGCTTTCTTGGTGCTATACGTTGAGTAATGGTTAATTTTATATTTTTGCATAACTCATTTCACTTGTTCGTTGCAAAATTCTTTTCCCAAGTCAGTTTGCATATTCTTAGGAATACGTTTACTTCTTTTGAAAATTAACTGTAAAGCCCTTCCAACATATTCACCTGTTTTGCGTTTTACTGCTTGAGCCCACAAAAATTTTGAAAAAACGTCTATTACAACCAAAATGTATCTGACACCTTTATTTTCTCTCGCATACGGAATCATTTCCACTAAATCGGCTTGATGAAGATCATCTAATCCTTTCACTATCACTTTACGCAGGTTTATGCAGTTCTTTTACTAGTTTGCGCTACCTGTTCCTCTTTGTTGTTGTAGAGTATCTAGCCTTACTTTCAGCTCCTTTGCTTCCTTTTTTAGTGATTCCACCATTACCACTAATTCGTTTTTCAGATCATCTTTCTTTTTATTGGTTCGTTGAATTTCTTTCTCTGAAAATTCCTTAACTTTTTTACACTCATCCTGAATCGCGATTTTAATTAATTCAAAACTGGTGTCTATATCATTTTTCATATCTTGCACAATTTTAGTCTTCAATTTCTTCGATACTTCTTCATCCCCTTTCCTAACAAACGCTTCTACATCTTTACGATCTAGTTTTACTTTTGTTGCAAGGACGTCCATTACTCCGACAGCATTCTTTTCTATTAAATCGTTCACCGTGTTTGTTATTTCTTTATCCCTGTCAGTATTATATTTTTCAAGTCCTCTTTCCAAATTTTTAATCGCTAATTCTAAAATTTCGATGTTTGCTGTCTTAACTTGTAAACTGCTCCCGTACGTTTTAATATATCAGCGTAGTCTTTCCTTTCTTTTATCGATGTCGGATATTCAGAACGTAATTTGAAGAGTAGCTCGTATAATCCCACAGTACCTATGTATTTAAATTTTCCATCGATTACAACGTTTGGTCCGTCAAAATCCAGTTCAGAATCACCAATAAAAAATTTATTTGTGTTCCATTCGTATCGCACTTTATCAAGACGAGGATTCAGAACGTCAGCGTTAAATGTGTCACCATCATAGTCTTTAATAATTCCTTCTATATAGTCTCGAGGTAGAGGATCGAATTCTTCCAAATATTCAGCAAATCGAGAGCTATTAATATAGTCTATGTACGCTTTCTTCAATTGTTCAAAGTCATCATTATCCTGGTTTGTGTTTTCATGACCCGTTGTTGGGTCTCTTTCATAAACACTTTCTTCCCTTAAGAATGAAGGAGCACCTGGTAGTAAGGTACCTGGAGCATTCGAAGGGTCAAGCTTTCTAATTTTTATTGGTGTTGACGAAGCGGGAACGTCACCTTTCGACCAATTACTCACTTCTGGCTTTAATTCTTTTTTGATCTCTTCACCCAGCTCTGATTTCAAGTTAAGAAGCGATTTTGTAAGTGGTTGATATGGTTGCTGCAACAGGAGATTCTGTCCTGCTGTCGATTCCTTTAACATTTGCAATTTCCTCTTTACCGCTTTCCTAACTTACATTAATATATATTTATCGAATCCTAAGCGATCTTCCCTCATTTATACCACAATCCTTGTTTATCACTAGAAATCCAAACTTCTTTTTCCAACACTCTGCGCAAATATTTTTAAATTGGTCAAAAGTCATGTCTGGAGTGACATGGTCTGAGAAGACGTGTTTGAGATTTAATTCATCCTGTTTAAACAGTATTATTAAATTTGCGTTATCTCTAATTAAATGTTTGGGAATCTGTGCATATGTTTGATTTAAATAAAAAGTGTCGATTGAGTTATGTCTTCCCATACTAAAGTATTCCCTTATCTTATTTTGATTTTCATTCGCAACATCGTCAAAGATGAATACAGAATTAGGTCTTGCCTGTGATGGAGCAATTACATCGTCTGAGTCTCTATAGGGAAAATAACCAATTCCACCAATTGGTTTCAATAATTCAGCTAAATACTTATATTTTGGTTGATGCAATGACTTGGAATAAGCGTATACGTTTGCGAACCGTAAACCGTTCGGTTGCTCCAAGAGTCCTATAATCACATTTGTTTTTCCACAATTTGAAGGTCCGGCGACAATGGCTCTTATTGTGGATGGTAGTAATGGACCCTGTCGATTTATATTCCTAACACTGTCGAAGTCACGATTGGTTATGGGTAGAGCAGATGGATGTTGTACTATCCGCATGTTTATTGACCATTAAACGGTTTACGCATGTGCTCTCGGATATATAAATTTAGAGTTAACAGTGTTTATGTAGTCATTTCGTTCAGTATAGTGAAAGAGTTAACACTACACATGTTCCATGACACGAGGTTTTCTGAATAGGTTTATAGATAAATTACCTATTGAATTACACCTCCCAGGGTATAACTTTTGCGGTCCAGGGACTCGACTGGACAAACGATTAGCTCGAGGTGATATCGGTATAAATCCCCTTGACGAATCTTGTAAATTACACGATATTGCTTACAAAACTTTTCCAGACATTTCCCATCGTCGAATTGCTGATAAAGTTTTGGCGCAACAATCATTACAAAGACTAAAGTCGTCGAACGCGTCTTTTGGTGAACGCTTGGCAGCTCTCACAGTTGCTTCAGCTATGAAGAGTAAAGAGAAACTTGGAATGGGGCACAAAAAGCGACGTCGTAAAGTTGGTGGTTCAATTCCGTTGCGAAAAATAAAGAAGAGAAGACGAACAAGAAAAGGAGGAGCTCTACCGTTTCGTAAGCTAGTGACAACTACGAAAATTGCTCTTAAGAAAACGAAACCTCTCCAGCTGATAAATGCTGCTAAAATAGCACTAAATACAATTCGCAAATTTGGAAAGCGATCTAAATCTCCCAGAATCATTCCTATTCCAAAGACAGGTGGTTTTCTACCGTCAATTCCGATTTTTGCTGGACTATCAGCACTTGAAGCTCTCTCTGGCGGTGCTGCTGGGATAGCTAAAGCTGTACGTGATGCGAAAACAGCACAACAACAGCTAGAAGAAGATAAACGTCATAACGCTTCAATGGAAGCTATTGCTCTTGGAAAAAATATTTCAGTACAACCTTTCCGTAAAGGTTTCGGTTTATACCTTAGACCTTATCAACAAAAAAAAAACGTAAAATTTTTCGTAAAGTTACCTAATCGTTCTTTGACAGATTTGGATTTAGTCAATTACATTAACTATTTACAAATTCCACATTTTCGGGGAATCTTTATGCGTAACGAATTACCCAGAAAAGTTAAAAGGTGTGAAAGTGGAATTGTTAATTTAGATTTAAACACAGGAACTGGTACACATTGGACAGCGTATGTAAAACGAAATAAAAAAGCTATGTACTTTGACAGTTTTGGAGATCCGTCCACCTAAAGAATTGGTTCAATATTTACAATCTTCCGGACCTTGTGCTATTGCTTATAACTACAATCGTGTTCAGAACCCCTCAGATTTTAACTGCGGCCATTTAGTTGTTCAATTCCTTAATGAGACTAGGCAAACCTTTTCTTAAAATCAAACCACCAAACTAACTTCGTTGTAGTAGACAGAACGTCAAACCGAAAACATGTCTTACACATTTACCTTGACTAATACAAAGTCGCAGCTGCAAATGATAATAAGTCCGCCAATTTTTTTAAGCGATGGTGATGAATATCAAATTGCTTTGTTAAATTTTGAAGCATATAACAGTATTCCGAATATCGATGAAACTAACAACAAATTCTACTTTGAAGGTTTTACACCACCAGTCGTTGTTCTTCCGGAAGGATCCTATGAAATCGATGATATTAATCATTATCTTCGCGAGAAATTGCGAGATACTGATGATGCAATTGAATTGTTTCGAGACAATACTACCTTAAAAAGCCATATAAAAAGCACCAAAAAAGTCAACTTCGCTCCTACAGATTCTCTCGCAAAGATATTGGGTTTTGAAAATAAGCTTCTACCATCACTTAAAGAGGTGTCTGATCATGTAGCTGACATTTTCAAAGTAAACACGATTTCAGTGATGTGTAACCTCGTAACTAACTCCTACATACATACCAGTGATGGTGTTAAAGGACTAGATGGACATATACTACATCAATTCTTTCCCAATGTACCCCCCGGATTTAAAATTGTTGAGAATCCCACGAATCTTATTTATTTATCAATCAACACTCGTGTCATCGACTACATTTCCCTTAAAATAGTTGATCAAGACGGTAATCTAGTTAATTTCCGTGGAGAGCGTGTCACAATAAGACTGCACTTACGAAAAGCATAACATGGTAGTGCAATATAGCTGTCCCCAATGATATTCAAAGAAGAATAGTACTATAAAACTACTACCACAATCCCGAATGCTTATTTCGCCTACAACCATTAAGCGATTAACACCGCTCAATAAACAGTTCCTTAAATCTTTGGGGTTGCGATTGAAAAAGAGGAAACGGTAAAATGGTAGCAGAAATACTGAATGTTACCGAAAAATCAGTCTTCGATAACGCTATAGTTAACGCTGATAAACATACTCATCAACCTTATACGAACTCAACTTTCAAAAATAATGATACGATACGTTTTCCAATAGAAAATGAAGATGTTTACACTTTGCCTTCTAGTAGTTTCCTATACATAGAAGGTCTTTTGCTTCTTTAAAATTATGGAAAGGCAACTGCGAACACTTCTTTTATCCACAGTGGAATTTTACACCTGTTTGATGAAATTCGTTATGAATTAGGCGGAAAAGTTATTGATCGAGTCCGTAATCCTGGCATGGTTACAACAATGAAAGGTTACGCATCTTACAACGAGAATGAGTAAACGTCTCAGCAACAGTGGAGGGTTGCCTCCTGCTTTAAGCGATCTACAAGGAATTAAGCTTAATTCTGTAAAACTAGTAGATTCCAACGGTTACTTCAACGTTTGTATTCCACTACGTATAATTTTGGATTTGCAGAAGACGTCCGAAAAATAATATTAAACGTTCGACAAGAATTAGTTCTTGTTCGCAGCAGCACTGACAATAATGCTTTATATTGCTCAGCAACCCCATTTGAAGATGTACTTGTACATTTGGATCAGATTTCTTGGAAAATTCCTCATGTCTCTGTAGCAGATGCTGAACGTTTGAAATTGTTGCGTTATGTTGATCGAAATTTAAATATGGAACATTCATTTCGGAGTTGGGAACTACATGAATATCCGCTACTTCCCAAATCGTATTCTCACAACTGGAATGTGAAAACAACATCACAATTGGAAAAGCCACGCTTCATTATTTTCGGATTTCAAACAGATAGAAGTAATAATCTTGCAAAAAATTCCTTCGATCACTGCAAACTAACCAATTTTAAAGTTCACTTAGGATCTACTATGTACCCGTATGATAATTTGAATTTAGATTTTGATACTTCTAGATTTGCCGTTTTATATGAAATGTATGCCAACTTTCAACAATCGTATTATGGTAATGTAAGTGAACCCTTATTTGATCCTAAACGATTTCTAGTCATTGCTCCTCTTGTAATAGTAGACTGTTCTTATGAGAATGAAACTGTTAAATCTGGTAGTATAGATATCCGTCTAGAGTTTCAAACTAAAGAAAATATACCAGAGAAAACAGCAGCTTTCTGTTTAATAATACATGATCGTGTGATACGTCACAATCCGTCCACAAACTTAGTTCAAGAAGTATAAAACACAACGATCACTTCCACAATTTAGTTTTCTTACCGGTACTGAACAGTGAGCACGATGACTTTCTTATTGGACGTACAAGGTTTTCAGTGTAGTGAGAATCGATTTGTTTTTAAAGAAGTAGCTGCTGTTGCTCTAAAAGAAGAACCAGTTTATCATTTCACATTTGAACCACCATTTCCATGGGGCGCTCATCCCGTTCGTTACAGAAGTCAAAATCGTTGGTTAACAAGAAATTTTCATGGGTTATATTGGGATAAGGGCGATCTTCCGTAGTCTACACTTTATGATAGAATTTACTCCATATTGATGGAGTCATCAGTTGTATATGTTAAAGGATTACAAAAGATGATGTGGTTGCAGAAATCCTTTCCAACTGTTAACTTTGTTAACATTGAAGATATCGGATGTCCAGCTCCCTCGAAACTCCCAAATCATTTTAAAGTTAAAGTGTGTTCTTATTATTTATTTACAACCGCTGTTGAACAGAATTGTGCTTATAAAAATGTTCTTTTATTAAAATATTGGTTGCCTTTACACTCAATTGACTGTATTTTTTTCCTTTAAACAAATAAAACACATTCATAATATAAATTAGATTTTTATTTTTTTTATATTCTTATACAATGTTATACATTTTACATATGTATTTCTAAATCAGCCGCTTTTCCAACAAATCCTTTAAGGCGAATTGACGGATGACCCACTTCATTCACAATTTTTTCGTTTATGTCCTCGATTTCTGCATCCGTAAAAGCTTCTGCGTGTCTGCACGGAAGAAATATGATAAAGCTGTAAAAATCAGTTAATAGACGAGGTCCCCATTTTGTATTCACCTTTTTGAAGCGTTGCACGGGATACGTTTGACTCACTTCCAGTGATTTCAGAGCACGTATTTCTTTCTCTTCATAACCCACCCGCACATTATTAAACTTTTCGATAAAGGTTTCCATGTTATTCTGACTTAAACACACTCAACTCTGTTATACATCTACTGCTCCTTCACTCATTCCCGTAACTTATGTAAAATCCCCTTCCACTACATAAGCTTAAGTGGAAGGGAACTTATTATACAAACCACGTTGCTCGTTTTAAATGTCTCAGTTGTTATGGAAAAAAGCAATCATGATCAGTGTGTCATCGTTACTGATTTTAACATATTTGTATAACAATACCCTCTACATTTCCCGACCTGATAATACTATTGGAGATGAAGCCTATGTTTGTAAAAATTTTAATAAGGATATTGATGTGTCTTGTACATAGAAGAAAAATTGGGATACTATTATTTTAAGAAATGTTAATGGAACAAATGTCTTTACAGTTGAAAACGTGCAGAACCTTCAATCTGTAAAACTAGCATTTATTGATAAACATGGACAGTTTCGAAGATATTTTGAAAGCCGATGGATTCAGCTTAAGGATAATGAAAACAGAGACGTTACAACTAAGGGCTATATCACCGACTCTTTCTTATTTCTACAAGTTGTTAGTATAATTAATATAATCTTATTGTTCAATATTTTGATTGTATCACTTACATACTTCATTTATATCAAAATAAAGAATCGTTAACTATAACGACTTCACTTTCATTTTACATGCCTATACCTTACACTTTTCTCCACTTCCTCTACATTATCATGTAAACGTATTTAAGAATCGTAAACTTCAGACGGTTGCAGACGTATTTAATTTTACATTACCGACACATGTACATATGTTTCAATTCATTGTGAAGCATTCGACCACTACATACACACAAGTTTAAAGTCAATGACCTTCCATCAATTTGACCTTAAGTAACCTCTCCTCCTCTGAATTAGAACCGCAATAAATTACAGCTATTTATACAAAGTTTATTAACATATGTCTTATGGTAGAATGCGCCTTCAGACATTTACGCTAGTGTGTGTATTTGCTATTTATACAAAGTATATTTACATATGTCTTATAGTAGAATGCATCATCAGCCATTTACGCTAGTATGCGTATTTGTGTTCTGACCTAGTTTAATAAATTACAACTATTTATACAAAGTTTATTTACATATGTCTTATGGTAGAATGCATCATCAGCCATTTACGCTAGTATGCGTATTTGTGTTCTGACCTAGTTTAATAAATTACAACTATTTATACAAAGTTTATTTACATATGTCTTATGGTAGAATGCATCATCAGCCATTTACGCTAGTATGCGTATTTGTGTTCTGACCTAGTTTAATAAATTACAACTATTTATACAAAGTTTATTTACATATGTCTTATGGTAGAATGCATCATCAGCCATTTACGCTAGTATGCGTATTTGTGTTCTGACCTAGTTTAATAAATTACAACTATTTATACAAAGTTTATTTACATATGTCTTATGGTAGAATGCATCATCAGCCATTTACGCTAGTATGCGTATTTGTGTTCTGACCTAGTTTAATAAATTACAACTATTTATACAAAGTTTATTTACATATGTCTTATGATAGAATGCATCGTCAGCCATTTACGTTAGTATGCGTATTTGTGTTCTGACTTAGTTTAGCGGCTAGAACTGTTACAATTCTCTGTCAGCAGAATTTAGATTCTGCTGTACAGAGTGTGATACTTTCCGAATTGTACATAATACAGGGTGTTTCCACAACTTCTCTCATTACAGACGTCCTCTAAGTTTCGTTGGAAGCAAATTGTTCTTCATGGAAGACTAAAAATTTTTTATTCAGACATTTTCTCCCTATCATCTACCCTTTATACACTTTTCGAGGGTTAAAATGTGAGGGTGAAAAACGTTAAAAAAATATTTCTCGACTTTTCAGGGTAGGATCATTTAGCCCACTGTTCAAATTACATTTTCCAAGAGGAACACTTTTTTTTAACTGCTTCTATTTTTTTTTTTATGCGTAATGGAGACAACTTTTTGTCAACTCTATTTTTCAAAAAATTTTCCAGATTCGGGTACTTCCACTCGGGGACCTTCTTCCCACACCAGATGGGTAGTTGAAACGAGAAAGCAGGTACAAGAAATCGAAAATAAGCTAGCTAACCTTAAGCCTGCTTTACTGAGTAAATTTAATGATTAAAATTCAATGATGTTTTATATTATATTATATTAAACAACCTAACCTAAATTCTGCTGACAGAGAATTGTAACAGTTCTAGCCGCTAAACTAAGTCAGAACACAATTACGTACACTAGCGTAAATGGCTGACGACGCATTCAACCATAAGACATATGCAAATAAACTTTGTATAAAAAGCAAATACGCACACTAGCGTAAATGGCTGTAGAGTGAGGTGTGGATACTTTCTGATTAACACCTGTATACCAGCAGCACTTTGCTGACCAAACTGTGCATATTTCAATAACAATCATAATAGGTATTGATTTTGCTGATATTTTATAAATTAAAAATAATTAGTATTATAAGAAATTATGGCAAGAAAATTCCGAGTTCTCAGGAAATTGATGGTATTCGAGGTCATCCTATACCTAAGACGGAAACGTCTTCAATCTAAGGGGGAAGGAGTAATGTCGTGAACCTAAGGATAGACATTGTGTTTGGTATCATCTCATACATGCATAAAAGTTCTGATACATGGCTCATGTAGGGTGTGAACCATTGCTTATTCAGCAAATAGAAATAGGTTACATGTTTAAGAAAACCTGCCGTACCGAAATGTCGGTACTGAAAATCAAGGTCAAGTATGGCTGACGACGCATTCTACCACAAGACATATGTAAATAAACTTTTTATAAAAAGCAAATACGCACACTAGCGTAAATGGCTGTAGAGTGAGGTGTGGATACTTTCTGATTAACACCTGTATACCAGCAGCACTTTGCTAACCAAACTGTGCATATTTCAATAACAATCATAATAGGTAATAAACTTTGTATAAAAAGCAAATACGCACACTAGCGTAAATGGCTGACGACGCATTCTACCATAAGACATATGCAAATAAACTTTGTATAAAAAGTAAATACGCACACTCACAAGACATATGCAAATAAACTTTGTATAAAAAGCAAATACGCACACTAGCGTAAATGGCTGACGACGCATTCTACCACAAGACATATGCAAATAAACTGTATAAAAAGCAAATACGCACACTAGCGTAAATGGCTGTAGAGTGAGGTGCGGATACTTTCTGATTAACACCTGTATACCAGCAGCACTTTGCTAACCAAACTGTGCATATTTCAATAACAATCATAATAGGTAATAAACTTTGTATAAAAAGCAAATACGCACACTAGCGTAAATGGCTGACGACGCATTCTACCACAAGACATATGCAAATAAACTTTTTATAAAAAGCAAATACGCACACTAGCGTAAATGGTTGTAGAGTGAGGTGTGGATACTTTCTGATTAACACCTGTATACCAGCGGCACTTTGCTAACCAAACTGTGCATATTTCAATAACCATCATAATAGGTAATAAACTTTGTATAAAAAGCAAATACGCACACTAGCGTAAATGGCTGACGACGCATTCTACCATAAGACATATGCAAATAAACTTTGTATAAAAAGCAAATACGCACACTAGCGTAAATGGATGACGACTCATTCTACCATAAGACATGCAAATAACCTTTGTATAAAAAGCAAATACGCACACTAGCGTAAATGGCTGTAGAGTGAGGTGCGGATACTTTCTGATTAACACTTGTATACCAGCAGCACTTTGCTAACCAAACTGTGCATATTTCAATAACAATCATAATAGGTAATAAACTTTGTATAAAAAGCAAATACGCACACTAGCGTAAAGGCAGACGCCGCATTCTACCACAAGACATATGCAAATAAACTGTATAAAAAGCAAATACGTACACTAGCATAAATGGTTGACGACGCATTCTACCACAAGACATATGCAAATAAACTTTGTATAAAAAGCAAATACGCACACTAGCGTAAATGGCTGACGGCGCATTCTACCACAAGACATATGTAAATAAACTTTGTATAAATAGCTGTAATTTATTGTAATAAAGTCAGTCAGGATTAGACCTGACTCGCTTATAATTGGATCCTGAAACACGCTTCCAATTCATCGGTCCTTATCAGGACCACCCTGGCTCTACGCGCACCTTTTTGTTAGCAATCACGTCATGTATGTTACAATGTAGCGGACCTCTGCTTTTCTGCCACAGCTGCAGATTTTATCATTGCGATGTCGTAAACTTGTGCTGCCGACCTTGTCGTCAGGGGATTCAATCGTACCTCTGCGAAAAGTCGGGCTTTGTTTACGAGATCGATGATACGCACACGCTGTACTGTATTCTTTGCAAAACTTACGAGCAGAGGCATCAACTCTTCCGATCCATTATGTTTTCATAAACCTACCTTTCAATTACAATGCCATTACCTGTCCCCTCTCATACACCTTCCTTTTGCTTTTTAAAGACTTGTGACCTTGACACACTTTCCATACTACTTTCTTATTATCCCCAAACTCTACCTTAATCTTATATCTCAAACGTCTACTACAGGTCAATTATTATAGAATGAGCTCTGGTTTTGCTTAGCCTTAGGATGCGCAATGGCAAATGTTACAACTTATTGCCGAGAGCTGCAGAGGCATCGAGAGACATCATTTCAATGCCGGCTCTCTAGCTCTTCGTTACTCAGGGCGCACACTAAGTTGCCCGGCAATTCACTTAACATGTAATTTTGAAACAATTATGATTTTTTTTACAAAATATAACAAAAAAGGTCGTTTCTGTAGGATTATAAAGTAGCTAATTAAAATAAGTTTGATTTTCAAGATTAAATTATTATGATAATGCATCCCTAAGTCCTAATGAAGTTGTCGTAAGGCAATTAATTTTGCGTTTCAGCGGGGTGGGAGATGGCTATAAAATAGATAATTAGAATAAGTTGATTTTCATAATTAGTACGGTAATGGCTTTGTAAGCCTACTAATAAAGCCGTCGTTGAAGACAACTAATATTTATTTGTTTTAATGCGTTTGTCTTTCTAGTATAATATAACAAAAGAAATGCATTTCTGCAAAATAGAATATGACTATAAAGTATATGTATAATTGGAAAGGTTCGATGTTATAAGGGGGGTTCATTAAGAACGTCTATTTATTAATAGAAATTTATATCTGGTTTTGAGTCACAAACAGTACCGAGAAATTGAGGTATAAATTAAACTGATAAGTACCAGACCGTAGACATCAGGTACCCCGTTTAGAAAATATTATATTTATTTGTCGCAGTCTTCGAGCGTAGGTTGCATCTTTATTCCTCCGAATGCGTTCTCCTTCTTTCTTCTACGCAGATTGTAAAATTTTCAGAGCTCACCTTACATTAACCGACCTGTACCTTTTGCTTCTTTATCTATTTCTTAACACAAATATATACATGTACACGTACTACGCCCCTTCTACATAACCAAGATTATTACTGATTTCTATTACATATCCTTCTTCAAATACGGTCTTCATTTATATCAAAATAAAGAATCGTTCACTATAACGACTTCAATTTCATTTCGTATGTCTATACCTTACACTTTTCTCCACTTCCTCTACATTATCATGTAAACGTATTTAAGAATAGTAAACTTCAGTCACGCTCCTTCTACATAACCAAGATTATTACTTATTTCAGTTACATATCCTTCTTCAAATACGGTCTTCATTTATATCAAAATACTTCACATTACCGATATATGTACATATGTTTCAATTAATTGTGAAGCATTCGACCACTACATACACACAAGTTTAAAGTCAATGACCTTTCGTCAATTTGACCTTAAGTAACCTCCCCTCCTCTGAATTAGAACCGGTCATCTTACACTACTATCGCAATACTGCAAACGTACACTACATACATCACCATATGGAGCCCCAGTAATGTCTACGCAAATCTTAGTAACCGCTGAAAAATTAGAAACCAGCGACTCATAAATCGCAACACCTCCCGCCGAATTGCGACCAGCATTATGTCGAGCAACACAACGATAACCACACATCTCAACTGCAGGTATTGTGTCAGCCATACGCGTTTCAGACATAGCCACTACTTGACACCTAGGAATGAGCGGATCTGCTTGTACGTCCTCAACATGAGCTCGTATACTTTGTACGTTTAAATGAAGTATTCTAAGACAATCTGGAGTATCGCGTAGTTTTCGATCGATGGTGTCGAGGACACACATCGATATTTACGGCAGCCTTCCCGTAGTGGCTCAAACGACGCAGGAACACTTGCCCGCTATAGCATCTAATGACATTCGATTAGCAGTCTCGTTCTGTATTTAATAACGTAACTCTTTCCCGAACCTGCTGGTCCTGTAAGAAAAACTCGCAGATGTCCTTCTGGTACGTACACGAGTCGATTAATAACCTCAAGAAGAAATTTCTTTTGTCCCTCGTTCGTCTGTCGCATAACAGCACAATAATCAGCATGTCACATAACATCGTCTCGTTTACGAACTATGGAATATCGCATTACGGCATCGACGTCTGCATCATTAACTCGCTGATTTGATAAATCTGATCGAATATAGTCAGCTTCTACCGTACGCACAAAAGGGCCAAGTTCTGATGGTTCAGCTCCATCGTTGTTATTGCGTTCTTCTTCATCGCTATTATTGAAATTCTCAACAACAAATGTAGCGATTCGTTCTATCGACATGCCAACGTCGTAAGTACGACGACGTTCAATAAACAACTCTTTACGCTCATCGAAAATATGTAGGTAAACGTCTCTATTGAGAATGTCTAATTCTTCGTTTCGAAGCGGCTAAAATCACGTTTAAAATTTAAGCCATCTTCCGACGCCATATGATTCTTCCAACGCAAGACGCGAGGTTGACTGCGCTTATAATACGGTTTCCTTCTACAATGAGGCATTCTCTTTTAGTGTTCTTGGGCCTTAGCGTTATCATTGTTATTATTACTATTATCGTGATCATTGTCACTGCCGTCAGATAACGACGCAACTTCACCACTCTCATCATTTCTCTCGTCACCAATACCTGATTGCCTATGATTTCTAATAACATACCACGCCACAAAATCTGCTAAACATACTTCATCTAAATTTTGTGACGCCGTTCATACTTTTGTATTATAGTTAATCGCCAAACATCAGTAGAATCTTGAGATAAACCTTCAGCATCCATCTGCCTAGTTTTACGCGTCAGCGTTCTTTCAGAAGGATGCTGTGTTGGAAAATATGTAATTTTTCGCGAAGCCTTAGACATCGGTAAATTTAACAAAAACCTATATTGTTTAACGCCCGTCTGCCCAGCTCACGCAAGTGACATTCATAGTCCATTTCGGAAATTCGTCGCGCAATTGAATCAATTGCCTTTGCAACGAACTGAAACCGCATTCACTCTTATTAACGTACTCTGCCACGTAAGCAGCACACGAATACTCATCTAATATAATTTGTAAGTCCATGTTCGACTGTAATACCCCAGAAATCGTAGCATTAAATGGTGTGGTCCAAATATCTTCAATATCACGTCGATAAAAGACAGTAGGTCGACGTATACCTTGTCGCAAAATATTGAGATATTCTTCTACCATCTCTATACAATGTCTATCGAAAAACTGCTTTATGCTTTCATAGTGTTCATTTTCGAGATTTTTATGAGTAGCGAGAAACCGTTCTAGTAAAGAAGCTTCTCTAGAACCTGCATCTGCAGGCAACAAAATATGCGTACTATCCATTTGCCAAAACGGGGCTCCGAAGCGACATTTGCTATGTTTCTGATAACATGTATATGTATGCCTGTGTGTCTGCAAGGGTCGATCGCCATCTAACAACGTCTGATTGACCGTCGACAGTGTATCAATTAACGCTCTGGTCTCTGGCATGTTTTCACTAGCAGATATATTCGCTTCACGTTCACACGGCGCGTTATCTAACCATAACAACATATGACAATGAGGGCTGCCGCGATGCTGAAACTCGATAAGGCGAAAATACTCGCGTATCTGTTTATTTTTATTTACAGAACTTATTTCCTAGTATACCTCCGTTAGATGCAATTAAAATTGTAGAAAAATTACTTTTAGAAAATAAAGTTAACCCAGCCATTATATCAGATATTATCACAACCTTACATACATGTTTACAACAAAATTATTTCCAGTTCAACAATAATATCTACAGCTGTTCCCAAGGCCTAATAATGGGAAATCCCCTTAGCCCATTATTAGCAGAAATATTTATGAACGATTTGGAAAATAAAATCTCTAAGAACACCCTATTCATAAACAACTTTCAATATTGGTTCAGGTACATTGATGACGTCTTTACTTGCTTCAAAGGTACATCCAGACAATTAAAATGTATTCTAAAATTTATAAACAATTTACACCCTAACATTAATTTTACAATTGAAGAAGAAATTCCGGTAATCTAAATTTTCTTGATTTAACTATCAGCGGAAAAACTCAAAACATGAATTTAATATTTTTCATAAACCCACACATACAGACACCACAATAAACAAAAAATCAAATCACCCTATCCAACATAAACTTGCTGCCTATCATTCTATGATACATAGATTGACTAATCTTCCTCTATCCGACACGAATTATCAATTAGAACTTAATCTTATCAAACAAATAGCTCATAACAATGGTTACAACGTTAATCTTATTGACAAATTAATTGACAAAAAACTGTACAAAAATGCAGTTCGTTTAGTGTATCCCTCACATTTTGAAAAGAAAAATTATTTTAGTTTAACATACTTAGGTAAGATTAGTAATATAGTTTCATGTATTTTAAACAAACAAAATGTATATACTACTTTTAAGACATCTAACAAATTAGGTAAACTCATCAAAAACAATAGACAAATCAGATCCTGCTAGTCTATCTGGTATCTATCAATTAAACTGCGGTTCTTGTGAAAAATGTTACATCGGTCAAACAGGTAGATCCTTCAAAATCAGGATCAATGAACATATAAAAAAGTTTTGTAAATAAAAAGCAGAACTCAAATTATGGTAACCATCTGCATATAGAAGAACATAATTTTAACAAAGATTACAAAATACTTCATGTCTCGAGTAAAGGATCCAAGTTAAACATTTTTGAATCCCTTGAAATAAATAAAATCAAAAATTGTAATCCTGATCGACTACTAAACGACCAAATCGATTTTGAATTGTTCACCATTACTAAATATATTCAAAAATTAACACCACCCCGAATAGGTTTATATAAGCTAAAACATTGTAAATACTTGTACCACAATTATTCAGCACTTGATAAAGCTACAGTGTAGCGAAACTTAAGTTGTGTTAATAAATAAATATTGTGAAAGGTTTTTTGTGTGTCTTATTTATTTAAAAAATGGATAACGCGTTCTAATTGTTGAACGTTGTTACCTGTCATTTTGCTAAATTTATTAATTTTTTTAATGTTATCGTTAGGTTTCAACTCGTTCTTTTTGAAAGCTTGTGCAGAAGCATTATAATTTTTAATAGCATCTGAAATAATATGGATCTGTTGTTTCATTAAGGTTTGGACTTCATGATTTTGCGTAAGAAGATTCCGAATAGAATCGCTATAAAACTGAGCGTCGGCGGCGTCCGGCGTACCAAATAACCAATTGAAAGTGTAAGACACTCTATTGAAAAAACCGCGACGGTTTCGTGATTTTTGACTATATTTGTGACCTACTAGGTGAATTATAGTATCGAATTTAGATTGCAGCTGAGGAACTTGGTTTTTTACTAGTTTCAGTTGGTTTTGACAAGGTGCCGCTGATAAAGCTTTTGAACACATAACCATAACCATTGTTTTGTCGAGGTTTAATTTGATCAGGTTTAATTTATCTTGATATAGAGGTACATTGTTGAACTAGAGAAGTGAGAAATGCTCGCTTGAAATTTTCGCGAAGCCTAAGTTATGATAGAATATACCGGCTGTATTTTCTAAGATTCTATTGGTATAAGGTAATTCAGAGCGTGAAAATATAATGAAGGTGAGGAATTGGATGGTTGATAAGGAAACGGACATTTGATATTTAGTCGTCATTTTGATTACCTGAAACAAAGGGTTTCAGTAAGTTGATGTGATAAGTCATTCTCTTATTTGGTTTATTTTGTACTTCAACAGTTTGATTCGAATTGATCTTCGTAATTTTGTATGGACCTTTAAAGTTCGGGCTTAATTTTTTACTCAACCCCGGTTTTATATTTTCATTTACTATACAGGGTGTTACTGATATAACTGCGGATATTTAAGGAGGTGATAGGGCAGTAGAAAATAAGAAAATTAAGCAAAACTTCGCAGGTCCTAAAGTTTACCGTTTTCGAGAAAAACGTATGTGAAAATACAGGCAAAACCGAGTACGGTCCTGTGTAAGACGTGTCCTCGATTGACCTGGTCGTGTGTAGTGGCAACGCTGTCTTCAATCAGCTGACGGTGAATGAGGTTACTCGGTTACTGTAACGTAAACAAGTGTGTTCGAAAATGGCGTTTAGTTCATCAGAATTTTGTGACAGTTGCCAAATGTGTTGCTTAAGTCAAAGCGAAAACGCACAGGACCGTATTCAAATTAATTCATGTTAAGATGTTTTTCAAAAATTTTGAAAATTTTTTTGTTTCTTCACCGCGCTGCTGTAGTGACCATTCGATTACATATTGCATCTAGTTGACACCCTCCAAAAATCCGTATTTATAACAGAACCACCCTGTATAAACCATATCACCTACATTAAAATTTATTTGTCGTCTTTTGGTCGTAGTACCATTTTGAATTTTCTTTACTTTTAATTTGAATGTCCCTAGTAATTTCATATGATTTGTTTAGTTTTAATTTGAGGTTTGAACAGTAGCCGTCGTAAGAATACTTGAATTCGGGATTCGCCGTGATTGAATTCGGTATCGTAGCTTTATGACCAAAAATTAACTCGTAAGGTATAAAATTTGTAGATTTATGTATGTGCGTATTGTAAGTAAACATGGCCAATGGTACGTACTCGTCCCAGTCGGTCTGATTGTCATTAATAAAATGTTTAAGGTATTCTTTCAAGGTTTGATGGCGGCGTTCTAATGCACTGCTTGTCTGCGGGTGGTAAGGGCTGCTAAATACATGCCTTACCTTAAAGAGTTTGTTTAATTCTTTGATTACGTTAGAGCAGAAATCGGAGCCTTGGTCTGATAGAATGCTGTCCGGGATTCCGAAGATTGTTATAAACTCTAGCAAGGAATTTGCTATTGTGAGTGCTTCGTGATTTGGAAGTGATTTCGCGAATGAATATTTTGTCAGGTCGTCTTGCATAGTTAGTATAAATCTGTTGCCATTTTCGGTTGTATATCGATGGCTAGCCTTTGAAAGGGGTGTTTACTAGTGGTTGTTATTTCCATAGGTGCTTTAATGGGTACGCGGTTAGATTTATTTTCTTGACACGATTTACAAGACTTAATGAAATTTTTGATGTTACTTTTCATGTTGCTCCATTTATAGTTCTTTTATTCGTTTATAAGTTCGAATGAAACCCGAGTGTCCGGAAATACTACTGCTATGATTCTGAGTTAGAATTTCTTTTATTTGATTTTTATCACTCGGCTGAATCTTAGGTTTATTAACTAGTATAACTTCAATTTTGTTTTCAAAAAATATAAACCTTATTAATTCGTTAAACATATCTTGTTTTAAATTGCTGTTATTTTATATAGGGTTTTTTATATGGACTAAATTTATTCCTTCTTGAATTAATTTCTTACGGAGATTAAGTAATGTATAAAATAGATCCTTATAGCTAATTTTGTCATAGTGGTTAAGCTTACTGATTAAAAGAAACTTAACATTACTGTTTGAATTTTCTAATCTGATGGCGTCATATGCTGTTACATCTTCGGGTACTGCTTTTAGGTCGTGAATGGCAGTTTGATTTTCAAACGAGTCGTTGTTATCGTCAAAGTCTTTAGAGAATATTAATGCATTAGGAAATTTAGAAAACAAATTTTCTTTTATTATCTGTATGTCCGGTACTGAAGTGTTGGTATAATGGAATTTTATGAAGTCGTCATAGGTTATATTTGATTTAGCTTCCGTGAATAATACTGTATTTCGTGATAAAGCGTCCGCATTTGAGTTTACCTTTCCTGGTTTGAATTCTATTCTATATTCGTATATACGCCAGCGAACTAAACGACTATTCGGATCTTTACAGTTGAATAACCACGTCAGTGGACGGTGGTCAGTTAGTATGAGAAATTTTCTACCATAGAGATAGGGGCGAAAGTGATTGGTTGCCCAGACGATGGTTAGCATTTCCTTATCGCTGGTCGAATAATTTACCTCGGCCTTGTTGAGTGTGCGCGATGCATATGCTACTGGTAAGTCTTTGCCGATATCGTCTTGAGATAAAACTACCCCGATGGCATAGTTAGACGAGTCGGTGGCTAGAATAAATTCCTTGTTGAAATCAGGGAATTGTAAGAGAGGTTGCGAAGTCAAGGTAGTTTTGAAAGTCTGAAAAGCTTCTTCGGCACTAGGTGACCAGGTGAATTCAGAAGAGAGGTGTGGTTTTGCTATTTTAGAAAAGTCTCTGACGAAATGACGGACAATTTTTCGTCTGAGTTTAGGTGATCGAGTCGGAGGTTCTCTTTTAATAGTTGTAATCGATTATTGTTAGAAGTGGGTGATACACATTCGTTAATATTTAATACGAACGATTCATTTTGATCGAATGGTTCTAACGTAAGTTTTATTTTCTTTACGATCATTTTATGATTAGTTGTGTTGAGAACAGTTGTGATTACTTTTTTATTTTTAATATCGACTGAAATTAACGTTTCGGAACGCGGACTTAAATGGTAAACATTTCCCTGTTAGGATTTGAATTAGTGTGTAAAATTTACACTGTAAATTGATTGGGAAAGGCAAAGAATCGATTGTTATTAGACGTTTATTGAAATCAATTTGCGCATTTTCTTTTTTGTAAAAATCATTGCCGATGAGTCCATCAAGCGGAATGTTAGTCTCTTGCTTGACGATATGAAATTTGGCTTCGAAGTTTTTGGAAAAGACATCGAGTTTTAAATTCACGCTACCTATCGTTTTGATGGGAGCGTTAGTGCTAAGACCGTTTAGAGTAAGAATTTCGGAGGGATTAAACTTCGTTTTTGTGTTTTTTAACTTCGGCAATTTTATGAGAGATACGTTTGCGCCAGTATCTATTAAAAATGAAAACTCAATTCCTTGATAGTGCGCTTTAATATACGCTGTGTTTTCATGAGTTAGAACGATATTGAAATTGGAATTGTCGTTTTGTTTTTTTTTTTTTAAGAATTGATTTGAGGGCCCTTGGAAGGGCACGATATAGGAATTTGATTACGATGAAGATTGGAGTTTGAAGATATTTTTACGCCATTGAGAAGCCGATTTCTGCAGGTGCGGCGTTCACCTGTGGTGGACACAAGTTTAAATTTACCTGCTCAAAACTGTTAGACGATTGCGCGTTATTGAGAGCTTTCATTCTGTTGTTATACTCTCGTTTTCGGCACTCATTTATTAAAGCTCCTAGGAATGAGCGAGCATAAAAAGTTCAATTGAAACATGTCATTTACGTTAGAATTTTGGCTATAGACTACCTGTCCACTTTGATGTGGAAGCGACATTTTGATATAGAAATGGGGGAAGAGGATTTCCTATTATCACAATTAAAAGAATTACAGAAAAGGGTCTTATGACTTACGGTTCCAATCCAGGACGTTGATGCGTTAGATGACCAGTCCGTGGATTCTGCGGTTGACGGCGGAGTATTGCTTAAAGCAGGGGTAGGCAACGCGGCACCCGCGGGCGCCATGGCGTCCCCGATCGATTTTTAATGCGCCCTCGCTGGACTAATGTAAATGTATGATAGCCAGATCGATTTACTTACTCTTGTCAAACGGCAATATACAGCAAGTAGTCAGTTGAGTTTAGGATTGTGCATCGTGCATTTAAAACTACCAAGTAATCCGAAATAATTCTTTTCTTTCAAAACCCTTCATGGATAAATGTAAAAGAAAAAGAACATATTATTTTATCGATGAATGGGAACATCTATATTGTTTCGTTGATTACAAAGGGAAGTGTATTTTTTTGTTGTGTAATAATACTGTTGCGATTCCCAAGAAAAGTAATATTGAACGACATTATAAGACCGTTCATACCAATTTTGATAGTGACTATCCAATGAACCCTGAAATTAGAAGAAAAAAAAATATTTCTTTAAAATCTTCAATAACTAACCAGCAAAGTTTTTTTACTAAACCACTGCAACAACATAAAGCAGCAACGATCGCGTCATATAAAATATCGCATTTGCTAGCTAAGAATAAAAAACCATTTACAGATGGAGAATTAGTGAAAGAAGCCATGTTAGAAGCTGCTGATTCACTTTTTGAAGAATTTAAAAATAAAAAGGAAATAGTTTCAGCTATAAACACGTTTCAATTATCAGCACGAACTGTTACTAGAAGAATTGAAGTAATTGCGGAGAATTTGGAAGCAGAATTAGCAAATGATATGAAAAATTGTATTTTCTTTTCGCTACAGATGGATGAATCGACAGACGTGACAAATATATCACAATTAGCAATTTGCGTGAAGATGGTATTTTCTGATTTTACAACAAAAGAAGAATTCCTTAAAGTTCTGCCATTAAAGGGAAGCACCAGAGGAGAAGATATCTTTTCTACTTTTAAAAAGTATATAACAGAAGTAAAATTAGCTGTACGAAAGTTATCGTCAATTACAACAGACGGGGCACCAGCGATGACTGGTAAGAAAAAAGGATTTATTGCCTTATGTAGACAGGATTCCTTATTTATTTCTTATCATTGCCTCATACATCAGGAAATGTTATGCGCAAAAACAATCGGTTTTCAACACGTATTTACGATAGTAACAAAAATTATTAATTCCATAAGATCGGGAGTTATGCAACACAGATTGTTTAAATTACTTTTAGAAGATGAGTTATAAAAAATCTGTTTTTTTTTAATGCCTATTTATACCTGTTGATTATCTGTAAAATATGCGCCCTCAATGATTTTCAAATTTAGTATTGCGCCCTTAAGGACAAACAGGTTGCCGATCCCTGGCTTAAAGAGTTGAAACCCACCAAATCGAAGAGCTAAGATTAATGGCTGTTGTCTTCTTTTTGAAGCACTATCCCACTCCTGACACCAAATTTGTTAGGTATCTCCTGACACCAAATTTGTTAGGTATCTCCTGACACGAGACAGTCTTTTATTTCCGTGTTTGTCGACACGTTTGATAAATAACGTCACGACGAGTCCTTTTTATTCCTTTATTGTCTAATCGTAATTAACAGGAAGGTGAACAAGTAACCGTACAAATAGTTAAGTGAAGTTGAAGAAGTAATATAGCGCAACTGCAACTGGAACTGCAACTGCACTGCAACTGCCTGACTCCGCTCAAAGAGACATTTTTATATTGGGACAAGAGTCCACGCCCTCGCCCTAAAGACTAGGTAACACCACTATGCTAATTCTGGAGAGCGAGTACACAATACATACATAAATACGAATACGTATACATAACTCTGAGAATGGTACACACCCCAGTTCCGTCGTAGATAGATAAAGAAAAATAAACAAATTCACTTCTAACTAAGAGAGTGAGTTTGACGTACCCTTGTGAAATCAAATAGACAAAATAGACATTTGTAAAATGTTACAGATAGCAAGTTTTAGGGTCTCAGATAGGGACGTGAATCAACAATCATGAGATATAGCATTAGATTGATATTAACTGGTAAATGCAGACTAAACAAACAGTATATGCATTGGTTTTCTAGACATCAAAATAAATAATAATAATAATATAATAATACAATAATGTGGGAACACTCAGTATTCATCATATTATCCAAATTAGTTCACTCTGTACAGCAGAACTTAAATTCTGCTGACAGAGAACATCGGCAGTTCTGGTCACAAAACTAGGTCAGAACAATTACGCACACTAGCGTAGATCGCTGACGGCACATTAGCCATAAGTTCAATGTAAATATAATTTGTATATATAGCTGTAATTTATTCAATAAAATTATTCTAGTCTAATCTAGTTCTTATCAGGACCAATCTCTCTACACGAACCTTCATGGTAGCAACTACGTTCGCTACAATAACCTACCCTTGTTTGGTTTTAGCGTGTTGGTGCTGGCCTTTTATATTAAAGGAACAAATGTAAGTTTTAGTGAGAAAGTATTAATAATCTAACCCACGATTTCCGTGGTATCGGGTGCTAGTTATCTTTAGTGGATACACAAATGATTGTTAACATTTAACGCTAAAAATGATAGTTGCCTAAGATTAAATAAAGTAAATCAATGCTTGGTATCTAACAGTAAGGCTATTGAAGATGTTTCTCAAAGACCATCTAAGATCATCAATGCTGAGCTAAGGAAAGCTGATACGGAAGTAAACTTGACAACACAAGATATTTTAAATATAAGAAAGTCTTTACATATATAGATTAAGAAGAAGTGTTTTGCCAACTTTGCCACGATCGTTGGAAGACGTCCACAACGCTCTAGAATCCATCTCTTTTAAAACAAATAAGGATGAAGACTTTTTATTGATAAATAACAAGAGTTTAAACATAATACTTTTTTCACGTCGAACCAATTTACAATATTTGTGTTCAAGACCAAAAATTTATGTAGATGGGACTTTTAACTTCTGCCCTAAATTTTTCACGCAAATGTTTACAATTCATAAAGTAGTGAACGGACATTATATACCGCTAGCTTTCAGTTTACTTCGAAATAAATGTTGGAAAACTTATTTTGAAGCATTTCTGATATTGAAAAAATATTGTGCTGATATTAATTTAAATTTGGAACCAAAAGAAATTGTAAGTGATTTTGAAAAAGCGATTCACGTTGGCGTTAAGAAAATTTGGCCTGATGTAAACGTAGTTGGATGTAGGTTTCATTTAACACAGTCTTGGTTTCGAAAAATTCAAAATTTAGGTTTGGTATCTGAGTACAGGGATTCTCATTCACCAATAGGTCAATGGTTACGTTGGACTTTTGGATTATTATTTCTAAACCCTAACGATGTAGGAGATGGTTTTGTAGAAGCTCTTCAATCAATTTGTCCTCAAAATGATTAATTGAATATGCGGAGTATTTAGTTAAAAATTACATATCTGAAGATTCTGTTTTCCTCCACAAATATGGGCGTTTTGTAGCAATGATAAAGAACGCACAACAAATGCTTGCGAATCTTTTCACAGACACTTCAATTCAAGTTTTTATGTAGCGCATCCTGACATTTTTAAATTTATTGATGTGTTAAAAGATGTTCAACTTAATTCTTACATTAAAATTAATAGCATAAATTTACCTAAGAAATGTAACAACACTAGATATCAAAAGCGTAAGGATTATGTAATTAATTCATATGTCAATAATGCTATTAAGAGAATCGATTTTGTTAAAAGTGCAAGTCATGAGTTCGCAAAACAATAATATTATTTGCACATAATATTTTGTTTTATTTAGGTTTCCTTCTAGGTGATTTCTCTATGATACTGATTTTTTAAATATGTCTACTTTTACTCCAGAGAAGTAATAGTGCAGAGTTATATATACCCTGTCATGGCTATAGGATTATCAATCCTTCATTTCCAATCTTTTTTACAATCACAAAACATAGAAGTATCTGAAGATATATTATTGGAGTTGAGTAGGTTACAATCCTGCTCAGCTTCATCATTCACGATAGAAGATGAACAACTCATGGAGCTATACGAGAATTATGCTAAATATGAAGAGAAAACAATGAACTAAGAATTGGGTAAAACCGCCCAATTTTATATGATGTACATAAATCTCGTTCATTATTATTTAACTTTAAGAAGTATTCGCACAGGAGATTTTGAGTTATTTAAATACATATTGCCAAGGATTACAAATCTGTACCCCAGTGCCAAACTATGCCAAGTCCAAAATTGGCCAAAATGAGTTAAATATGCCAAGTCACGGATATTACGGTCCCAAATACATTGGAATAATTCTGTTTCAATAATATAGGACACTTTAAAAGATAGCCTAGAAAGAATAATGCCAAGTCCATCAATTATCAAGAGCTTATATAAGCCAAGTCCAGCTAGCTTAGTTTGCCTTAAAATTTATTATAGCTGCGCAAATGCTAAGTCCACGTGTTCACTAAATAACCGGCGTGTATAACCTCAAATAATACATTATTTTATAGTTTGGTGTGATCCATCGTTAAAGCCGGTTGAGGTCCCTTAAAACAACGCAAATTTTTGTTAAACAATAAGTTTAGTGTTTTAAATATGTCCGAGAGAACAAAAAAGATTTTGGGACTGTTAAATGGTAATAAGGAAAAAATTAGTGAATTTACAAGTGAGAAAATTACCCAATCACTGGAAAGAGAAAACGGTAAGTGCCTGGCCTTAGGTAGTATTTTAGAACTACAAAGTACATTTCTCAATGGATTTTCTTAATTATTGATGGTTATTCTTATCATTTTAATACCTTAGCATATTTAAATACTATTTGAAGAAGGGACTTGACATTTTTTAAAGTGGGGCAAACAATAAACAACAATTTTATTTTCAAAATATCTACAAAGATTCCTTGATATTTTAGCATTAGAACACCAAAATAGCCAAAAACTGGGAGCTACTTTTAAATCACTAATATTTGATTCAACAAGTGAAAACCAAAAAACCCCCGGGGATTTTTTACATATCAATCCTGTTCAACCTTCTATGGCATTGACGTCTGAACACCTCTCCATAATCCGTAAATCTCCAGAACAATTCCAGAAAACTTTGAATGATGGTATTGGTAATACAAAATGGACAACCCATTTTCAGAACATCTTTAAATTATTTATTTTTGGTGTAGCTTTTGACGACCAAAATAGCCATAATCAATCCACCCCCGAGGATAATTTCCGATCGAACCCCGTTCAAACTTCTATAAGATTGACGCCTGGGGGGCTTTCTCCGATTGGTCAGGTTTCTAAAAAGTTGCCTTCTACAACGGTGCGACAAATTTTTTGTAAATCGCCGGACTTATCCATGGAAATTTTTAACGATGGTATTGGCAGTAGGAAAGAAGTAGTTAAGGATAATCCAAAAAATGATCTTAATGAAGCTTTGTCTACGTTAAGAAAAAACACACGTCATGTTACTGCTGACCAACCTTTCCAAGAATCTTCTTTCGTAATTTCCCAAAATGACCAAACTGTAATGGATTTTGACAGTGATGATGATGTAGCTGATCCCATATACGAGAGACCAGCGAATGAAAATAATGAGTCTGATAGCACGTCTGATTCTAGTGGGGAGGAAAAGCAAATTCAACGAAAAGGAAGAAAAAGACGTAGTAACCCCGAGCTTTGGATGAAAAATACCAAGAAAGCTGCAAAGCATGCTGGATTAGAATACACTACAAAAAGTAACAGGCTTGTTAAGGAAAAGACAATAAAACCTCCATGTCGTGGTGATAGCTGCAAACTGAAGTGTACAACAAAAATTTCTGAAGAAAAAAGACAGAGTATTCATACCGAGTTTTGGAATTCCAAAAGGAATTTCGAAACCAGAAGACAGTTCATTGCGTCGCATGTTGAACAAGTACAAATACAAAGAGTGCGAGAAAGGACAGGAGAGAGAAGCGGTCAAAGAAAGCACATGAACAAATATCACTTTGAAGTGAATGGTTCAAAAGTAGTTATCTGCAAAACATACTTCTTAAATACTCTGAGTATTTCCCATCAGTCAGTCGACACTGCTGTTGCCAAAAAAAGAGAAGGCGGAATACTCACACCAGACAAAAGGGGTAAGCACACTCCCGTTAACAAAATACCGGAAGAGGTACGAAATAGTGTAAGAGAACATATTTCGAAATTTCCTGTTCATGAGTCACATTATAGTCGAGAAAAAACAACACGCAAATACTTGGGCAATCACTTAAATATATCACGAATGTATGCTCTTTATAAAGAAGACTGTCAAAATCTGAGAAAAGATGATATAGCAAAAGAATGGCTTTATGCCGAAATATTTAACTGTGAATTTAATTACGCTTTTAAGAGTCCTGATACTGACACTGAGAGAAAAAAAATACCACAGTTTCAAATAATAACTCCCTGGGCCTGGCAGCAAATGGTTCGCTTGTGCGGTGAAGGCAAGGCAGCTCCTTATGTTGCAAACAAAAAATCTGAAAATGGAACGGATTAATTGGCGTAGTCCTGATTCGGGTCTATAGGCCGTCGTTGGTTGGAATTACTTCCTAACGTTTCGCTGGCGCGAGTGGCGAGCTTCTTCAGAGGTCTTTCCATCTTCGATGTTGGATGTAGACTACATCGAAGATGGAAAGACCTCTGAAGAAGCTCGCCACTCGCGCCAGCGAAACGTTAGGAAGTAATTCCAACCAACGACGGCCTATAGACCCGAATCAGGACTACGCCAATTCATCAACTGGCCGCGAAAGCCTTAACCATGGAACGGATTTTCTTATTTCAAATTCAGTCCAATTACAGGTTCGAAGAGATACCCCTGGTGTACTGTTTTACAAAACCAATTTCAATCAAGAAAACTTCTTAAAGGTTGATTTAAACAGAAAAAAAAGACACTCACGTAGCATTGCAGAAGGTATTTCAGCAATAAGAGCTGGACACAAGCCAATATCAACCAAAAAATACACTCACCTCCAGAAACTGCTTCAATGGGTACCTACCAGATTTCATGATTTTTATAAAAATTTACCACATTGTTCGAATGAATCAGATGACTAAGTTCTTGTTTTAAGTATAGTAAGCTGATTTTATGTAGGGGTTTCTTTTATAATTATTGTTGCCAAAGAATACCTCCTGTTAAATCTTCCATTATTTTATTAATTATAAGTTCTAATAATAATAAAACATGCTGCGTTATTATATTCTTAAACAAACACACAAATATCCTAGTACTTATTCTCTATTATTGTTATTATTTTTAATACTCACCTATTGAGCGTACTGCTCAAAAACCATTGTTTTAAGTGTATTTTTTCGTTTTTAAGGTAGAAAAATAAAGGTTTTGCATTTAGTAATTTATTTTTTTTATGTTAAAGTAAAAATATAACACTATATTAATAATTTAAAATATTTTAAGTCCAGTTGTTATATTTCTTTTTTGGACTTGGAATAGGTCAAGTCCGCAAATAAATATTTTTTGGAATGCTAAATAATGCCAAGTCCGTTTTTGAAAAAAATTAACAACTAATTTTCAAAAGCTTTAGTTTCTTAGAAGATAAACCAATAAAGAATACTATTATAGCACATTCCTAGAGATTCCCTAATTAACAAAGTAGTAACAATGTTATTACATAATTTAAAAACTTTAAACGCGTCTCCTGCAAAATCAAGTTTTTGGACTTGGCATAGTTTGGCACTGGGGTACAGAAATGTATTTTTTGCTTGCAACTAGCCGAATTATGCACGCTGGACTGTAAAATATCATTACAATTTGACGAAAGATGCAGAAACACATCCAGGCTTAGAAGAAGATTTAAAAGGATGTTTTGGAATTAAACGAACCGAAAAATCGTCTTCAAATCAACCAATAGATTTGACACTTGAACAGACGCTTAATGCTGATGCTGGTCGAAGACTCACCGGAGTTGGGCATTTCACAAACTCCATATCTGCTCGACAACGTTGCCATGATATTCGTTCCACGATTATAAGTCATGCATTCGAGGAATTGGGATTTACGAAACAAGATGATACTTCAGGCGAATTACAACCTCATAACATAAAGAAAAATTGTGAACAGTTGCAGATATTTATTGATTCTTTCGATCGATATATTAATCCCGTCAGTGCAGAATTATCTCCTGATAAATTATTTAATATTTCCACCGGAAAAGCAGCCTCACCTCTCGTAGAACAATTCCTTTCAAATGTAAAAAGTATTGGGAATGAGCAATGAGAACTATTTATTTCTGACTGTATAATAGACATTACCAGATTCAAGAGGAGTATTAAAGAAACACCTTACCATATTTTTTCTAAAGAATTAGAAAAGAAAAAAGTGTAAAAGTCGGTGGAAAAGTGCAAGAAATCCGACTACAACGGGATTTATTTGGGCGGATGTTAGCTATTTCTATGGATCACAATGTCGATGTCATGAAAATTTTATCATATCCCATCACTCCTGTACCTTTATTATTATGTCATTTAGATGGTGCGATATGTAAGACGAATACATCGGTACTGGCTAAATGCCTGGAAACTGACATTGACCATAAGCCACCTCGTTATACTGATGTATTTGTAATACATGGTTTCTTTCTACTGCACACCATGAAAGAGATACCAAAATCATTTGGCAACATTTCGAAAACGATAATCATATATTTCGGGTCGAGTAAAGGTCGTTCTGAATGTGCGGAGTGAAAAGATAAAGAAATTGAGTAGAAAAAAGCCGTGAAAATTTAGGAAAGAGATATGGAAAGCGAGGTAAAAGATCAGAGGAGCCATCCGAAAGTGAGAAGAAGAAAGTAAAAAAACAAGGTAGGATATTTTGCACATAAGCTGAACAGAAGGTTATGTCCAGTTATGTCAAAAAAGACAAGTAACAAGGAAAAAGAACAATTCGGGACCAGCAGTGACAGCTCACGGCCAAGAGCGAAAAGCTTCAGCAATTAACATCATAGTACCGATTTCTACAAGCGTAAGAGAGAAACAGAAGCTGCTTTACAACAGGAAGAAAACTGCCAACTAAGCAAGAAACCTGAATTATCGGAATCTAATACCACCAGTAGTAATAGGAGAGGGCTACTGAGATCATGTCCCGTTAGATTGTTGCTGTTTCTGTCTAACGTTAGTTTGCCGTATAAGTCCATCCTTCTCGCACCTATGGGAAAAAGGTGTATGTGTTCTGAGATCATTTACCGTTACTTTAATGATGTGACGTAGCAAGGAAGGAGCAGGATTGGACCAGTTTGGAGTGTAACCTTTTGCAAAAACTTCGCGATGTTTGCTAATGCGTACGTAATGTCCAATGGAAAATTTCTTTCTCTTCAGATCTACTGTTTTAATGCGAGAATATACGGTATTCAATAGTAGCTTTTCGTTTTCCTTCTTTACAGCATTTATCGGTTTCATTCTGATAGTTCTGTGTTTTTTATTATTATAAACTTGAACTAGTTTAGGTAACAAATCTAACCATTTGTAATTTCCTTGCAATGTAAATTTTTTCCACATTATACCTTTTAAGGTTCTGTTGGCTCGTTCGACTATAGAAGCCTTTTTACTGCTGAAAGTTGAATAGTGATTAATTCTGTATTTTCTCATTAGATTCTGAAACCATTTATTGTAAAACTCTTTTCCCATATCAGTTTGCAGGTTTGTCGGTATACGTTTATTTTTGCGTAATATATCTTCAAACGCTTTCGAAACATCTCCGTTTTTTCGTAAAACCGGTGACGCCCATAGAAATTTAGAAAAAGTGTCAATTACTACAAGAATGTATCGATACCCTTTATTTTCTTTTGCATACGGAATCATTTCAACTAGATCGGCTTGAAACAGATCGTATAATCCTTTAATAATTGTTCTTCGTCTAGTAAAATTTTTTCGAGCTTGTTTATGTAATTCAGCTACCACTTGCTCTTTTATAGTGGTTGTTGTTTTACCGTTTTTGCTAGAATCGTTTTTTATCTTTCCTTTTAGTATTTTGACCATTATTATTAAACAGAAGATGTGGTGGTGGTGGCGGTGGTGGTGGTAGTGGTATCGATATTGCTAGGCAATACACTTGACGGCGTGGCTGTATCTATTATTGTATCCAAGTATTTTTTTGTGACAATCTTATCTTCAATCTGTTCCCCATCATCGTTGTCGGCGTCGTCGTCGTCGTCGCTCGTTTTAACTCGAGCGAATAACTTATTATTTCAATCAAGAATTTATCTATCGTTTCAAACTTTCGTTTAGAAGCCCCCGACAATGCTCGACCGAATTTATCAACAACCATATTGAAACTAAGTGAGAATATAAATTATTTATTCTATTATACCACACTCTCGAAGTTCTTCGACAATAGATGTGATTTCATTGGTATGGTTGGTATTTCCTGCAGATTGAGATGAAATGAGTAATTTTAAACGATCACATAATTCGTTAACATCATTTAAATATACATATTCTAGAGGTTTATCGTTTAAATTCATCCATAGACCTTTACCCAAAGGATTTTTAACTGGAGTCGAAGTAGCTGCTATGACATTGGCAGCAGCGGAAGGAAATAGAGGTCCGATCATGAATTTCTTGATTAGCTGATACTTTTTTCCTTTGTTTCCAGCTATTGGAGCGGTACTCTTGTAGCCAATTTTATGAGCATTTGTTCTATACACTATATCTTTATATTTCGCCAAATCAGATTCCTTATAGCCATTGGGCTCCTTTTTAAACAAAAGCTCCAATAATCCTCGGGATAGTGTATACCTTACATTTTTTATGGTTATTTTGTTAGTTCCAAACTTTATTTCGGAATCTCCGATAAAATATTTTTGTCTCTCTGGATTAAATCTTACACCATATTGCGTGTCAAAAACTCCTTTAGTATCATGATTTAGAGATGTTATATAAGTTTGAGGGTTATCTAATCGAACGAGCTGCATTATTTCCCTATAGACATCCCTATCTTTTTGCTTATCTCCGACAGGATGCTTCTTGAAAAGTAACTCATATAGTCCAGGCGTTCCGACAAATTTACGTCCCATTATTTCTAGATTTTTACCGACCACCTTCATTTGTTCATCGTCAATATATAATTTGTTCTGAAGCCAATCGTATCGAACATCATTTCTATTGTCATTTTCTCCTTCAGTCTCGCTTAATACTCCTTCAATATAATATCTCGGTAATTCTTCATAATCATCTAATATATCTTTAAAAGCAATATCGTTTATGATTTTCTGTATTTCTTGTTTAGTGTAATCAAATATTCTATCTTCTTCCTCATCTTTCAGTTGAAGCATTGTAGAAAGATCGGAATCTTTTACCGAGGTATTTAATGAGGTTGGTAATGATGATGATGATGGTGAGAATAAATCTGGTGCTATGAACGATTTCTCAACATCTTCTTCTTCTTCTTCTTCCTTTTTAATTTCTTGCTTAATTTTCGGTTTAGAAAATTGTATTTCTTCTTTTAATTGCATTAAAGGTTCAACCAAAGGTTTATAGGATTTCCGCAATATATCTTCTTCCTCTATCGCACCCTCTTTTAAAGCTTGCAATTTTCGTTTTACATCTTTCCTTACCTTTACAAGCTCCTGTTTAATTTTCGAGTCCATTACAGTGATAATATGATCCTCACTCGTTTACTGCTTTTATATTACTCAGAGGTAAATCGCAATGGTTATAAATATATATATTGATCAAAACCTTTACGGTATCGACCGTTTTTAACATCACTATCTTTATAAATACTTATAAACCCATATTTGTCATCCCAACAAACTTTGCAAATGGTTTTAAATATTTCAAATGGCATGTTAGTATTGACATGATTTGAATAGACATGCTTAAGATTTAGCTCATCCTGTTTGAATAATATAATTAGATTTGAATTGTCGCGTATTAGATGTTTTGGAATATGAGTATATGTTTGACAAAGATAAAAACAATCGACGTTGTAATGACGTCCCATACTAAAATAATCTCTGATTACATTCTGATTTTCGCAAGCAACATCGTCAAATATAAATATTGAATTAGATTTCGCATTTGATGGAGAAATAATATTCTCAGAATCTTTGTAAGCGGAATAGCCAATGCCTTTTATTGTCTTAAAAAGCTTGTCTAAGTATTCATATTTTGGTTGAGTTAGCGATTTAGAGTATACGTAAACATTCTCGAATCGGAGACCATTGGGATGTTGTAAAAGTGAAATTATAACATTCGTCTTTCCACAATTGGAAGGACCTCTAACGATTGATCGTACTGTTGACGGTAGTAGGGGTCCATGTCGATTTGCCTTTGGTACATCGTTAAAATCACGGTTAGTAATAGGCAGCACAGCTTTTTGTTGAACTATTCGCATGTCAATAATCTAATGAAAAATATGGTTACTGTTTTTCTATTTTATAAGCTGATAGCTCTGCATGAATTGGTTTATTTCGAAGAAAACTTTGAATAAGAGAGAGCAATGCGGAAAGTGCAACGAGGCAATGGTTTACTTAATAAACTAATTAATTCTTTTGTGGACCAGGTACAAAGTTAAGCGAGAGGTTGGAAAGAGGGGACAAAGGAATAAATCCTTTAGATGAATCCTGCAAAGCTCATGATATTGCATACTCTAATTTTAAAAATCTAGAACACAGACATAAAGCAGATAGTATTTTAGCTAGAGCAGCACTTAGACGAGTTCATTCATCGGATGCAAGCATTGGAGAACGTTTAGCTGCTCGAGCAGTTGCAACCGCTATGAATGTAAAAACAAAGTTGGGTATGGGAGTTCAACAACAACAACAACAAAGAAGAAAACGAACTAGTAGTTCTATGAAAAAAAGGAAGGGTGGAAGAATAAGTTTTCGAAAATTTATAAGAAAAGCAGCGAATGTTCTAAAACAGAAAAAGCCAGAAAATGTCATTCGGGCAGCACGATTAGCAATGTCACAGTTAAAAAATGCAAATCAGAAAAAAGTGACCGATTTTCCCAGGATAATACCGGTTCCAAAAGCGGTGGATTTCTTCCATTAATACCACTTTTCGCTGGATTATCAGCTTTAGGTGCTTTGTCCGAAGGAGCAGCCGGAATCGCGAAAGCAGTTAATGATGTTAAAGCAGCCCAAAGAAGTCTTAGCGAATCTGAACGACATAATAAGGCTATGGAAAAAATTGCTCTTGGAAAAGGTCTTTTCTTGAAACCTTATAAAAAAGGTTTGGGACTTTATTAACCTTATCAAAAAAAAAAAAAACATCTCTAAGTATGCCACAACGAGCACTAACCGACGAAGATTTACATAAATATGTTAAAATGCTTCAAATTCCTCACTTTCGTGGAATATTTATGCGTGACGGTTTACCTAAAAAAGTGCGCACCATCGAATGTGGAATTGTAAATCATGATAAGAAAACGGGCATGGGTACGCATTGGACAGCATACAAAATTAAAAACGGCAATGCAGTTTATTTTGACAGCTTCGGAAATTTGCGACCACCTCCGGAAGTTGTGAAATATTTAAATTCTTCTCAACCATGCAAAATCTTTTATAATTATGATCGCAAACAGATGTACAACTCATTCAACTGTGGTCATCTAGTATTACAAATTCTTTATAATATCACACCACCCTTTCACTTTTAAAACGTTAACGCAGACGATAATAGTTCCATTTAATCTAACGTTAACAGACTATCAACATGTACACGTTTAATTTAACCGGAGACAAATCGATATTGCAAGCTAATATTAGCCCACCAATTGTTTTGGGTGACAATTTTGAGTATTCTTTAGGACTCGTTAATTTTGAAACGTACAATTCTATTCCAAATATAGATCAAGGTAACAACAAATTTTATGTTGGGAATAGAGTAATAACCATACCGGAAGGATCGTATGAGCTTGATGACATAAATCGTTATCTACGCCTTCAATTAGGCGATCCGAGAGCAAAAGGTAAAGATATTATATTTCTTAATATAACTGGAAACAACAACACTTTACTTTCGGAAATTAACTGTACAGGGCAAGTTTATTTCACAAAACCGGATTCAATCGGACGACTGCTAGGATTTAAACCGAGAATTATTAAAGCTAATAGTCATGAAGTGTCTGATTATCCTGTAAATATTTTTAAAGTAAACGCTATATGCATCCATTGCAACCTTGTTTCCGGTTCATATAGAAATAAAGAAGAAGCTCATTTTATTCATCAACTTTTCCCAAACGTTCCGCCAGGCTACAAGATAGTGGAAAATCCAACTAACGTTATTTATTTGCCTATAAATTCGAGGATTATTGATTCAATAGTCATTAAAATAGTTGATCAAGACGGTGAGTTGGTTAATTTTCGTGAAGAGACCGTTAGAGTAAGACTTCATTTGAAACGTCTCTCTCTGTCTAATAGGTATCAAACCATAATGGTTTGCCGTTATAAAAATTTTAACAAACGTAAGGAGATTTATAGGAAACCAACATTATCACAATCGTTCAGTGCAAAAGAAGAAGTGAAGCGATTAACACCTTCAAACGCACTCTTTTTAAAAAGTTTAGGATATCAAGTTAAGAAGCTAAAACCATCATGCATTCTGAAATCTTGAATGTTACCGAACGTGCATTATTTGATTTATCTAAAACCAATGCGGAAAAACATACTCTACAACCGTATACAAATACAACGTTTAAAAATAATGATGAAATCCGCATTCCAATTGAAAACGAAGATGTCTACACTTTACCATGGGATAGTAGTAGGTAAACTATGTCGGAGCTGCGACAGAGGATGGCGTGTCCATCCAGTTCTTACCATTGATGGTGTTTTTTGATGTCTTTCGAGGTCATTCTTCGTGTCTTTCGAGGTCATTCTTCGTGTCTTCCGAGGTCATTCTTCGTGTCTTCCGAGGTCATTCTTCACATGTCTTCCAAGGTCGTGGCCTTCGAAGGTCATTCTTTGGGTGGTGGTGGTGTTGGCGAAGAAGGGGTGGCGCTGGTCGCAGAGGGTTGTCTTCGGGGCACTGCTGTGGAGGTGATGATGATGATGATGTGTGTGTGTGTGTATTAGAGGCTGATGACGTAATTTTTTTTTTGTTGAGAAAAAGTGTATGTGGTGCGCCCGGGTTCGAACCGTTTGCGCGAGGAGCTGCCGTTGTAACAGGCACGGACGCTAACTCGCTGAGCCAACAGCCGTACCGCTGGACTGTGTTTAAACGGTGGATAAAAAAATATATTGTTGTGTGTGTGTGTGTGTGTGTGTGTGTGTGTGTGTGTGTGTGTGTGTGTATTTGTTTTACTTTTATTTTGTTACTGTTTACAATATTGTCAATACAGCGCTATTGAATGGAGGATGGCGCGCTGGTGATATTAAAAATTGAGACTAAATTATGTTTCTTTTTTTCTTTATTAATTGTATAAATACTTATTTTGAAATAATACGATTTTAAAAATAATTTACCTCGACAGTGGTGATAGATAAAAAAGAAAACACTAATAATTTTGTTTAATACATATATTTATTACATACATATTATTAGGCACGACAATTCTTATAATAGTGGTAATATTTACTTTTGTATGTGTACAATTATACATTTTGTTATTCAAAGAAGTTTAATTAGAATAAAGAAATATCTTTTATGATGTTATTTTCTACGTCAACATCTTCATCATTTTCGTATGTAAAATCGAATGGTATCATTTCATATCCAAAATGTTTATATGAAAATGATGTTCCCAGTCGAAGTAAAGGTGTAACCATGCAATAGTGGCATATCCATTGCATACTTTGTATATCTGTTATTATTTCCCTAAGAGTTAAATATGCTTTGTAGTATCGCATACTTGTAAATTTGTGCAATGGCTCGTTGAAAGCTTGTTCTTCTACAATTTCTTTTTTGAAGTGATTATTCCAACATTGTTTACAAATCATTGAACAGTGTTTTAGGGGAGTTTTATAATAATTAAATTTTGCATACAATTTAAAATAATCAAAGAAAATATCTTGCGAATGCTTAAATAATGTAAGTATTTGAAACTTTGGGATTTTAATTTTTGGTGAAAATCTCCAACTATATAATGATGGATTACTAGTACGGTTGTAAATGCTCTTAATATACGTATTACAATTCAATCGTCTTTCAAACAACAATGATTTTATATTGTGTGGGATTTCTAAGTTATGTATTTCCTTATATGTTAATAAATAGGTATTGAGTAATTTATCAATAGAAAGATTCAGCAAAGATGATGGTAGGGCAAGCATGCTTCTCTGAAACTTTCCGCTTCAATCTACAATTATATTGTCAATAATTAAATGGAAAAAAAAATTAAATGCTATCTTTATAGCCCCATGGATATGTATCTGTATAAATATAATTTATAATTCGTTTATCGTCGTGTGGACTAAGTGCCACTTTATTTTGTCTTACCGTGTAAACATCATGTTTTTTAGATACAAATATATTTTGAGTCGTTTCAATAATTTTGTTATTGAATAAACATTGAAAATAGTCCTTAAATGTAATTTTCCTGAGCGCAACTTTTTTAATCCCTTTAGATTTTTTTGTGAATTCTACATTTTCCTCTTTGTCACTATACATTTTTATTACATACATTTTTGAACGCAAACCAATAAATTCCCACATTATCTTACCTTGACATTCATCTTTCATAAGACCTAATTTTTTCTTATTTTCTAGAGGTATATTATAGATATTGTTTGGTGGGTAGTCAGATGTATCAAATTTATGTATATCACTTTTTATATATTGGTAAATATCATCAACAGAGAAATGGTAAATTAAGGAATCTGTATCAGTATAAAGTAATTTCGCCCTATCGGAAAAACGTTTTTGGATGTAATTGTAGTGAAAATCGTATAGCACTGTTTTTGAAATGTCAAGTATACTGAATCCTATAAACATTGGCTTATTAAAATAAATGTTCAATCTTTTCATTTCGATGAGTACCATATCATCACCTAATATTGTACAACTATGAAAATTGGGTTGGGAAATATAATAGTTTGCCCCATATCTTCCATGCCATTTATTCACTAGTTTAACATCTCTGTATTTTCTGACATCTTCTAAAGTTTTACCAAAAACTGCGTTATTCATCAGTTTATAGAAATTTTTTTCAAAATCGTTTTTACTCGTCTGTCGTAAGTTTGCATTTAAATCCACATATTTTTTTAACCAAGGTGATTGTTTAAATTTTAATATTCTATGAATCTTTTTAATTTCGATACCCAAATTTAAAGCTTGTTTTAAATTTCTATAATGAATAATATATTTTTTCTTATCATAAAGTGTAGTCATCAATTTAGTTATTTTCGAATTTGATCCGGGTGGAATTAAATGTTCCGGAAGCAATGGTAAATCTCTATGTTGCTTATGAAGTTTAGTTGGATAATGGAAATTAATTTCAAAAATATACCCAAACTCACCATTGTCAGGGATTTTATCAATAACTACAGAATAAATATCAGTAACCCATTCAAATTGTCCTTCCGGTAGTGGGAATGTCATTGCATAACCGTATAAGTTGTTTACATCATAATACATTAAATATGATATAGGTTCGTTTGAATTAAAATTGTCTCCCATGTATTTATTATTTGCTTTTCCATATCTATTACACGATTGTGACACTCCCCCTCGTATGCCTCGTTCTAAGAACATCATCATATCAATATCAGTAAATAGTTCTAACTCTATTCCTGTAATTTTAAGCATACTATCAATAGCGAGTCCTGGTGCTGTGTAATAATGTAAACTGTCTAATTTATATGTGTTCCAACACGTTAAACGGAAATTTTCAAATACATCAGCCAGTAACAAAACATCTGTTTTCAAGTAGAGTTCAGCATATTGCTGTAAAGTTGAAATTTTAAAAGTATCCCAAACTACGCACGCATGCTTATAGTCCGCATCAGAAATGTGACATTCATTAATTGTGCTGAAGAAACATTCTTTAGGTGGTAGTTTTATATCCTGCAATTTTTCCCAACAGCTCAAATATTCATATGGAAAGACACCCTTACGCTGTACCAATTCAAATTCGTTTTCATTTTCATAATATTTCATAGTTATTATTTTCCGTTCTTTATCTAGATAAGATGATAATTTATCTAAACTGCTGGACATAAACCGAAAAGAATCTAAAAATCTGAAATTTATTTTGGTATTCTCTATATATTTCGTGAACGAAATGTATTTTTCTTTGTTTACAGGTAATAATGATATTCTCCCGTTTACTTCTACAGTTAAATTAAATTAAAAAATGACTATCGTATCCAGATAAATTGGGAAAAATAACAGGTATTGTATGAGTTTCTTTGTAATTCAAGTTACACCCTACATGGGATGGACCGCGGTAATTACCTGTTAGATGACAGTGATCCTTAACTTTTTCAAACGGTTTAGAACAAATATGACACAGTGTTGCAGTAATAAATTTATTTTCCTGCTCGAAGGTTAACGGTTTCATAGGAATAATATTAGAGAAAATGCTATCTAATTCTTCAGCAATTTTTTTAAGTTCCCTAACAAACCATGTAATACAATCTTTTCCGGTGTTTAATTTAAATCTGGAATATGAATCGTCATAAGTACACTTTAAATAATATGCAATACTGAAAGGTTCATGTCTTTGAATTTTTTGTGTTTTGCTGGTAGCATTATTTATACCTTCATCACAACTAATGAGTAAACATTCCAAATCAGCATAAATAGCAAACGGCACTAATTCCTTATTTTTAAAATTTCTAAATTTAAAAGGATTTTCCGATTCAGTGGGTAAAGTAATTTTTGTTGTGTTTAAATTTTTACAATCGATCGTATGCCTTTCCAGTATTTCTTGTGATGAAAAATGATTTAGACATCGATGACAGAACCACTTCTTTTGACTAACTCTATTGGTTTGTTTATGCAATAACTTAGATAAATTATTAATTAAAGCAAAATTGGTCATCATTTTGAATATTGAGAACAGACTTAGTATTTTTAATGTAAGATGGTAAGTCTACATAAGTTGATATTCCAAAGTTAATTGGTGTGTACTGATTAATGTTTATTTTAAGTTGAATAATTTCAAAAAGTGCCCAACCACTGTCCCTCTCTAGAAAATCATCTATTCTAGATAAAAGCTTATCATTTATGTGCTGATTATACCAGTCTCTTAAATTCGTAGCCCAATCAATTATATTATTTTTAGTTGAAAAGTGTTTGATATCTGTTTCTCCAGTTGAAGGTTTAATAAAGTTAGCGTAAAAGATAGCATTTACTTTTAGTAGTGTTTTTTTTAATTCTTTCTTAATTTGGATTCGAAAGCTGTTAAACGCTTTTTTAAAAAACAAAATTGGTTCTTTAATACTATAATTTAATATACTTCCTGTCCTTATTCTACTATCGAAACAACTTTCTACATCAATCCATTGTATGTTTCTTGCTTTCTTTCTAATTTTTTTTTGAAGTTCATTTCTGAATTTGTTTTTAAAATATTTTAATAAAGATAAATTAGCTTCTAACTGAGATTTATGTTTGATCTCACATTTTTTTTCTTGTTTTAACAATTTCATAACCAGTAAAATATTAACATTTAAAATTTTTATCCACTTACGATATTCCCTCCTTTTCTTAATTAAATTGTTAACTTGCTCAATCTTCTGAATGAAGTCTTTTAAAATAGAATTAGCTTCCATACCTAATATAAGAATCTAAATATAATTTACTACGTACTCGTTAAATTTTCTGAAAAAAAAAAAGAATATTAGTAAAATATGTAGGTAAGTCATACGTATGAACCATTTACCTGATACTAAATTTGTATGAATTCAACTAGCTCAGCTTTGTTGTTTTTTCCAAAGTCTTTGCTTCCTCGGTAGATAATTGCAAATTTTGATTTATTCGCAATCTCTACTCTCTCGTCTGTGAAGGCATCATACATACGTTTTGGTAAAAATATAAGATTTTCTGCAGTTTCTACAGCAATTGCATCTCCATGACGCGTTTTTCTTCGTGACAGGTGCACAACTGGATATGGTTTATCTATAATCATATCCTTTATATGTAGGAGTGGTTTTGAGTCACATAAACCCCGTTGGTTGATAGCTTCCAAAAAATGAGCCTCAATTTCATTTTGAACTGATGAAGACATAATTACTCGTTTCAATAGCAGAATAATAACAGGAAGTACGTTTAGAAAGGCACACTCACCACAATAACTGATAAAAGTGGATGAAACTTAAGAAAATTTTCTCTTATTTATATTACATTATAACACACACACACACACACACACACATTCATGTTTTAACTTTTAAATTTTTCTTCATATTCTGTCTAAGAATTTTATCAGTTTTGTGTTCATGTTCTTGTTATTTTAAATTATACATTCAGTTAATTTAAATAATTTTTTCTTATATTTGTTTAAGCATTTTATCAGTTTTGTGTTCATGTTTATGTTATTTTAAGTTATGCATTCAGATAATTTAAATATTTTTTATCAGTTTTGTGTTCATGTTCTTGTTATTTTAAATTATACATTCAATTAATTTAAATAATTTTTTCTTATATTTGTTTAAGCATTTTATCAGTTTTGTGTTCATGTTTATGTTATTTTAAGTTATGCATTCAGATAATTTAAATATTTTTTATCAGTTTTACGTTCATGGTTTTGTTATTTTAAAATTATACATTCAGTTAATTTACATAAATTAAAATCGATTGAGGTTTGCTGTTTACTGTGTTCTTTTTTTTCTTATCTACTGAATATATTATACAAATTACACAAAAACAATTAAAGAACTTTTTATTTACTCAATATAACGATACTTAAATAATGTATATAAATTGCAAATGATTAGACCAATAACTTTAACAGAAAGAATTATTATAGCAAACACAAAATAATAATTTATATTCGCTGAAAGGTTTACAGCTACGGAAGAACATTTTTCTCCTTGCCTTGTTGATGTAAGGTGAATCCATTGACTATCCGCATATTTTTCATTTTTTAGAAAATACCGTATTTGAACATTTTCGTATGAGCTAAGGTTTTTATTTTTTATTTTAAATGTGTAAGTGTTATACAAGTCATACGATGCTGAAGTTCTATTCCACCCGTCTGGCCATGTACATGTCTTTAATTGAGAAGTATCATTTTGGAAACATGTGAAGGCATAAAGTGCATCATACGGCCGTGAGATAAATAAAGATCCATTGTAGATTGATGCAATAGCTGTAATTGTTGTTAGTAGAGCAGCCATCTCTCTTCCGTAACGTTTGAACTATGACTGATTTGAGATACAAGTAATTCGTTTTATTTAAAAAAGCAGCTATTGAAAAACTTGAGATAATGACAAGTTTCCTTCCCATGCACCTTCTTCATCATCATCATCATCATCATCATAATCTGCAGTATTAAACAAACCTTTTCCCGTTCTTTCATTATTTGTGATATATAATTTGGAAACTATTTTGTACAATTTAGATAAAATTGAATTTGTTGTACATTGAATATCTATAACATTAACAAATATCTCAATACCAGAATTTTTAATTGATTGTATAGCACGTCTAGTAAATGGATCAAATTCAAAAATGAAATTCTTGGAAAAGAAATAGAGATGACCGTTAGTAAATCGAAAAACTGCTCTAATGTTATTTGGTATACCTGGAAACATCTCTTTTATGAAACCTGCAGATTTAACAATCATAAGATCATTACAGTCGTTTAATTCTAAATAATAACCTTTTTTGGTAAACATGAAGGTTCTACCATCATTAGAGTTCACCAATCCGGTAATTTCTTTTTTATTTATTCGATAATTAAGGGCAAAGTCTATAGTATAATTATTTTTTAACTTTAATGAGGGGAATTCAATTATATATGTTATAGTCAAACATCGAAGCTTCGGCGCTCCTAGGTTTGGCTAGTCAAACCTTAGGACTGACATAAAGTCTTAGGCAAAGTCCGAACCAATATCGTTTTTTTACCTTTGACTAACAAATTTTCGTCTAATCCAAAGAGTGACTAATTTGGACAGTCAAACGCCGAAACTCATTTTAATAAAATCGGGATTTGACTAGTCAGAGCTATATTTGGTACAGGACTGTGTTAGTTTGTGAGATTAGGTATAATAATAGCATATTTTTTAATTTTAATGTTTATTGTTTCAATATTATAAGAATGGATTGACAAGTAATCAGAATAAGTAACAATGTTTTTTGTTGTTTTGTATTAAGACAATAATTAATAAACACATTACTATTTATTTTGACAAGGTGATGAATTATGGCATTTTGAGTTGCACAATACGTTTGATCTTTTACATTTACACAATTTTGAGGAGCATTTTTTATTGCAGTGGCATTTTATAAAGCCTTGGCCCCCAAATTTGGAATCTTTTGTAATGATCTCCCTTAGAGACAGCTGAACGTCAGGCACATCTTCGAAATTAAGAAACTTCTCTTTGCATTCCTGTATCTGATTCCGAGCAAAAAGCGTGTTTATTATTCCGTATTTCGTTCCTACTCGGTATAAACCATCAACTGTTTTCTCTTGTATTATGCTCACAACATTTCGAGCATCTCCTTTGGCTCTATCGATGTTGGGAATAGGTACGGTTACAGTTTTTCCGATTGCGATTGGCGGAAATTTTTGTTCAGATAATTGTTTCATAATATTGGCCTGAACTTGTAGACCTTCAATAGCCTTTTTTTTGTTTATGTTTATATTTTCTATTTGTGCACAACGAATGCATGTAACTTTACTGCCGAAGCCTTCGTCATCTGTATTAAGTGTAGTGTCAGCGCACACAAAATGCACAACCTGTTTACAAATTATGCATGTATGTGCTCCGGAACTTTCTTTTTGGCAAATACAACAAAGCACGTTTGAAGAAGTAGCTTCGACAGTTGAAGAATTTTCTTCCTCTCTTAGTGACAACGGTCCAGGGACTTTGTCAACTTGGTGATTCTTAGCTTTTTCTCCGGTTGAAGTATTTTCTTTTTCTGTTGATGACGACGGCCCGGGCGTTTCCATTTCATTTGTTTGGGCTAAAATTAAATTCATATACTTAGTTGAATATCATTGAAATGATCAATGAAATCGAATATTTCAGCACTTAATTAAAAAGTTGCTACTTACTAGTATCCTCAATGTCATTTTCCTTCTCACCGGACGAATTGATAGCATTTTCTAACTCTTCCTCTGTCTGAAGGACTTTTTTTATCGAATCTGGCAGTGTTTGAATTCCGACATGAGCTTTTCGTCCTAGAAAAAAAAACCAATTCATAAAAATGTTAAATTATTAAATACAATGCTACTATTTAGAGCAATTTCTTATATTTATTTATTTTTAAATTACTTACCAAACATTACTTCAAACGGCGATTGCTGTATGCCATGATGGTATTCGCAATTTTTTTGTAGTTGACAAAATCGGAGGCCTTCACCCCAGCGATTAGTTTTATTTTCGTCCATCCAGGCATACAATATTTTTTGTACATCTTGATTGGCACGCTCGATGCTTCCCTGACTTTGTGAAAGACGTGGTTTGCCATGTACTATGGACAATTCGGGCCACATAACTTTTAATTCTTCTACAACACGGTTAGCAAATTCTCGTCCATTGTCTGATTGAAGCACAGAAGGCGCACCCAAAGTACAGAAAATATCAAGAAGAATGTGAGCAACCTCCTGTGCTGTTTTTGTACGTAGTGGACGTAGTTTTAAAAATTTTGTCAAATGATCTTGATAATTTAAAATATATTTGTAATCACGATCACGACACGTTTGCATGTCTATAAGGTCTACTTGTCCCCGTGCGTGAATCTCTTTAAATAATAACGGTTTAACTACTAGCCCCTTTTTAGGGTGACTTTTTTTCTTGTGACATGTTTGGCATAATTCTAAATAAAAATTTACGCACTCTTTTGTGACATTTGCATACTTTTTATTCAAGGCTTTAATTGTGAGATCTCTACCACCATGACCACATTCGTGATGAGCACTATCAATCACTTCGAATAACTCGTCGTCTGTAACGTAATATTGGATATTTTTTGTATCGGACAATGGCTTAATCAATTTTTTTTCGTCTCCGAAACACACAACGTCGTATCGTTTTTGACGACGATACTGTAAAGAAGTTTTCTTGGTAGCAACTTTGGCAGATTCTACTTCACAGATAATCTCCTCATATTTCCGTTTATTCTTAATATGAAATGAACACTTATCTTTATTTAAATTATTAATTTTATTCGTAAACTTCGCTTTTAAAGCTTCTTTATCCACATTTTCAGTCACAACACAGTTTGGTTCACTCATCTTTAAGCTTATACACCTGCACGTTCATAGTACAAATGTGGAATAACCAATGAATTTATTTGAATATCGCAAAGAGTTAGGGTAACATGTATAAACCTGTTTGAACATGTAACAAGTGCAGTACAAGTTAACGCGTGACCGAATTTGCCTTAGTCGCTTCTAGGATAGACTAGGCAAAGCCCGAAAGAGATTATTTTACTTTCAACGTTTGACTAAAAATTTAGGTATTTCTAGGTTTGACTAAAAATACATCAGTTAAAGGCCGAATTTAGAATATATTTCGTAGTTTGCCGAAAGGCGCTGGTCAAACCTAGGATGAACCAGTTATTTCGCGAAGAGGCTGCATATCGATCTATGACTATAACATATACATTATATTATTGCTAAGTAATACGATGTTGGTATTAGGTTTTTGATAGATTGCATTTATCTTACTAAAATTTCTTGGAAGGAACGGTAACCATTGTGTAATTAATTCTGGTTCTTTATTATATATGTCAATTGCACCGTTAATTAAAGGAATCGTCCACACCCACACAGCATGAAACACAAACAATTTTCCGTTAAGAACCAAATATGTGTACAAATTTTTTATACTGCATTAATCAGGTTTATTATCAGGTTTTTGTCCACCTGGTATAGCAGATACTGTTGTATGTGTAGGTAAAGCTGATGTATATACAGGTTTAGCTGTTGTACTTGCTGTTTGAGCTGTTGTATGTATAGGTAAAGCTGATGTATATACCGGTTTAGGCGTTGTAATTACTAATATTTAAACTTTCGAGGGTGCACTTATTGTGAAACATAATGAATTACACGCAAAAAATGATAAATAAAACAATGGAATAGTTTCACCAATTTAAATTTATTGTACTCAACAATATTGTTTCAGATCATTGTTTAAGTTTAGGTCATAGTTTAGATCTAGATAACACGAAAGTTTTACACACAAATGTAAACAAAGGTAAAAAACTATCTTTGTTAGAGTCATTAGAAATAAAGAAAGCCATATATAAAAAAGAAATATTAATGAACAACCAATTAGAACTAGAAACTTATTCCTCCCCACTCATATTATGTAAATTATAAATTTTGTGATTTGTATAGTTTAAGTTTAGTAACAATATACTCTTGATAATGATCACATAGATCGAAACAATATTGTTGAGTACAATAAATTTAAATTGGTGAAACTATTCCATTGTTTTATTTATCATTTTTTGCGTGTTGTAATTACTGTTTTGATAGTAGATGAAATAGTTGTTGCAATGGATGTAGGTGGTGGCAGTGTATAGTAACCTCCACTAGAAGATTTTCCATATAAATTTTGAATTGCTTTAATATCATCTTCATATAAATCAAAATAAATAAGACTTGAAATATTTTGAGGTACAAAATAAAAAGGATTCATAATGCTTTCATTCGCGTCAGAATGAGCAATACCCAAAGTATGTCCAATTTCATGTAAAAGTACCAAGTATAAATTTATTGTACCTGTATTATCAGCAGGCGTCATCAAAGATGAATCCCATTTTTCTTCAGCATCTAAATGTATTTCTAGTTGTATTTTATATTGAGAAGGAAAACTTGCATGAGCAAGAACCCCTCTCTCACCGTCGAATGAAGAGCATTGCCTATTGGGAGTTTCGCTATAATTATGCTGTCTTGAAAATTTACTGATAACTATATTTGCGTTCTTTTGTTTTATAATAAATCTGATATTAGAATGTTTTGACCACAAATGAAATGCTCTTAATGTTATAAATTGTTCTCGAGCGGTTGCGTTATTGAAGTACCAGGTTAATGTTGAATTAGACCATTTATGAGGAGACGTAGAGTATTTTTGTTCAATTTCACTCGTTATTCCACAATGAGGTCTTTTAATGTATCGTATCACTTCTTGTTTTATCTTTCCATCAGTAGGTTTTAAATTGTTGTTTATTTGAAAAGCTTGAACTGCCGCAATTAACGAACTATTATCTCTCTTAATTAAATTATTTATTTCATTCAATGTTATTGGACCGATAATGTCTGTAAAATACCTTAATTTATGTAAATGATTAACAACAATATTAATATCATTTTCTTCAGATGTTGACCATGACGCTGAATTAAATGAACATACTGTATGTAACACCAATAAGATTTATACAGCATCCATGTCTTACTGACCGAAAACTCTATACAACTGAGAACATTTTAATAGTCTTTCCTTTAATTTTCTTCTTCTTCTTCTTTTTTATTTTTTGATTTTGAATACAATGTATGTATGTAGATGTGTATTATGTTTTGAAAGCATTTACATATCAAGTTGCATTTTTATGCAGTCTAAGTAGGAAACCACTACTGATAACAAATTCATATATAAGAGCTGTGAAATTGTATATTAGTTAAAAAACCATAATGAGCACACGAAGCGATGTGGAATTCTTAAGAAGGGTACTGAACCCAAATTTACTGGTAAGTCTACCTTATTATTTTGATTTTGTTTTCTTATACTAAATAGAGATTTATTTGTGCTTTCAGTATAAACCGTTAATAGTGCTAGAGTCACAAGTGCCTCCACCGGCACCGCCGTTTCAATATATCGGGATGCAGGGAGAATACATTTATTTTATGGAAAACGGCACGTTTTTTATTGAAGTTTGGAAAATGTAAGTAAAGAGAATATTTTTTTAATTTCATTTCTGTAATTCTTCGGTATAAAAACCTCCACTTATGGCATTGCCGTTTAAATCTTCTAATAAATATGTATATGGGTTAGTATAATTAATTTTTGCTACTTTAAATAATTCAGTTGTCCAGTTGGGTCTTATTTTCATTTTGTTTTTTTATCGCTTTTGAGGGTGTCATTCTTATTGTTCTATGTACGGTGTTATTATATTCATTAACCACGTCATCGATTACATCTATCCATCTATATGACCCTCTATAATGTAACGCTTTAAATAATTTAGTTTTTATCGTTCTAATTACACGCTCAACAATGGACGCTTTTTTCACTGAGTAACTACTATAGTGATTAATTTTATATTTTTCCATCAAAGATTTAAACTGACCATTATAATACTCCTTACCATGGTCAGTTTGTAAATTCTTAGGAATGGAATCTAATGTTTTCAGTATTCGTTTCATACCATTAACAACTTCAGTTGCAGATTTGTCTTTAATAGCTTGTACCCATACATACTTAGAGAAACAATCGATAACAATTAAAATAAATTTGTAATTATCGTTAACTTTTGCATACTCTCTTAATTCAATTAAATCACTTTGATATAAGTCTGATAGCCCTTTGATAATTACACGTCGACGTTTAAAATTCTTCCTAGCATGTCTATGAATTTCATTAACTAATCCTCTTTTTACTATGTTCACTTTTGAGGTCATTTTTGAATTCTTTTGAATTGCAGATATCACCACTTATATAAGTATGTATTACAACCCATACAATATTTTTTTGGTGGGGCAGGACCATCAATCTGAAGTCGACCTTTATTGTAATGCTCAAAGCAAGGATATTCCTGTTTAAATTCTTCATCTTCTTTTAAGTGATTCGGTAATTTATTCCATGCATAGTAGCGGTCTAAGTAGCTCACCTGATCTAACAGATACTGTCTTGGTAAAACTCCTATTTCTTCCGCTGTTAAGTTATCTAGAAAATAATTTTCTTGTCTTAACTTTTTTAGAACTTTGTTAATATTAAGCAATTCCTTTCTTAACTCGTCCATGACTGGAGTTATACTGTTGTTTTTTGCTATTTAAACAATTACTTATATACATACACATATATATATGTATAAAAAAATAAAAAAATTGGTCTAATGGATTGCTGACGTTGAAGGTTTTGTTCGTACACTGTTGATGGCAGTAAATAAATCCTCTCGCAATGTTTGCAGTTTTAGATTTGTTTCGCTCATCGCATCCCGTTTCTCTTTTTCACATTCTGCCCTTATTTGATATTTAGTTTTTCTATCCTTTTCATCGACATAAGCTTTATTTACAGCGTGGAAACCAGCAGTCGGTGTGGGAATATGTATGATGCGCTTATTTTGAAAATCAAGGAAATACTCAATTTTATCAGTTTCACTTTTCAACATTTCATTAAAATATTTTGTAAGATCCTTTTGTTTACTATCAATCAAATTCAAAATATGTTCTTTCTCGCTCTCAATGTTCTCGTGAAGTTCACCCTCAATAGATTTTTTTAAATTGGCCAATCCGATACTCAGCTTTTGATCAATCATTTCCGGTACGTTTCTGATACTAAGATTGACTTTATTCTGCTCAAGTTTTAACTTATTGTCAACGTAATCTTTATTTACTACATCGTTAGAATTAACCGGAGATTTTACGTTGCAAACACGTCTATTTTCTATATCAAGGTCACCATCGCTGGTAAAAGCGAACCCAAACCTTTCAGATTTTTTGAAATATGACGAAGAAGACAACATGGATTCGTCTATGGAGGCAGAGCGTTTCGACTGTCCAAATTTGTTCACACTCATCATATCGTTCAATTTAAATGAAATGAGAGATAAGATACAAAATCGATAATTTATATATTTAAAAAATTACACCTCCCTCCCTCAACTCGGAAATTATTGACGCTATTTCATTTGTGTGAGCATGATTACCAGCCGCTTCTGAAGACAAAAGTAATCGCAATCGATCTACTATTTCGTTGACGTCATCAAAATAGACATACTCTATAGGGTTTTCGTTATAAGTCATATCCAAACTTTTCCCCCTGATAGCAGCAAACCCCTCACCACCTAGTGTAGACTTATTTCGCTTTCTTTCAGTGTTACCAATATATCTAGGTAATTGTGTTGGAGTGAGAGTTGATTGAAATAAAGGACGTATTATTTCCATATATTTGTATGATTTGCCACCGCGCATTTGTTTTTTCGCATCATAGTCACGATGAAGAACATTTGTAATTTCTAAAATCTGTTTATATTGTTTCAAGTCGTCTTTTTTGTAACCTGTAGGCTGCCGTTTAAAAATCAATTCATATAAACCTGGTGTTCCACGAAACGGAATATTTTTAATAATCAAATTACTTTCTTTGTCAATATTCATTTCACTGTCTCCCATTGTCCATTTATCAACTGCTGAATTGAAGTTAATTCCATAAGTAGTATCATATTCGTTAGGATGATCTTTAAGAAATCCCTCAATATATGTTCTAGGTAGAGGTGGATATTGTTCTAAATATTCCGTAAGCACTTTGCTATCTGTCATTTCCATGTAACTTCTACGAATTTCATCAATCGGTGCATTTTCCCAATCTGTTGTTGTTGTTGGTGTTGACACAGCAGCTACATTTTTGAATGTCTCTTCCTCCTTTCCTCCTCCTTCACCAACAGATGCATCTGCATCATCTTTCTTCCTCTTACTAAGGTATGGTGAATAGGAAGAGAAGTAGGTTGTTTGCAGTTTCTTCTTAACTGGTGGTGATAATTTTTCTTCTTTTTTAATATCAATCGTCTGATTCAACGTTTTATCAGCTATCTTAGAAAGAGGTTCGATCACTGGTGTCAATATTCGTTTAATAGATTCATTTTCCTGTTCTCGCCCCAATTTTAAACTTGTATATTTTTGTCTTACGGCCTTTGATAACTCTATTAATTTCTTCTTGAGTAATTTATTTTTACTAATATTTTCAGCTTCCATATTTTTTTTTCCTTTCTTTTTTAACGTACACACACTGCTTACAACGAAACAGACAGAGATGAAATGACAACTAAGACGAAATCATAATGTATTTATCAAATCCATAACGGTAACGACCATTGTTTAAATCGTAATCTTTAACAATGACCAAAACTCCATATTTATTTTGCTGCCAACAATTCATACATATACTTTTGAAATTATCAAATGACATGTCTGTATTGACATGATCATTGTAAACATGTTTTAAGTTTAAATCATCCTGTTTGAAAAGAACTAAAAAATTGGCATTATCACGAATCAGGTGCTTCGGTATGCAAGTGTACGTTTGACAAAGATAGAAGCAATCGATATTCTTATGCCGGGACATGCTAAAGTAATTCCGTATTTTATCCTGTTTCGAAGAGGCAATATCATCGAAAATAAAGATTGAATTTTCTCTCGCTTCCGACGGATCTATTATTGTTTCGTTATCATCATATGGAAAATAGCCTATTACCTTGGTTTTTTTCATAATCTGCTTTAATAGTTCATATTTGGTCTGATATAGCGATTTAGAGTAAACGTAGATATTTTCAAACCTTAAACCGTTCGGATCGAAAAGCAAGCTGAACATAATATTAGTTTTACCGCACCCGCTCGGCCCACTTATTATCGCTCTTATTGAATTAGGTAATAAAAGCGAATGATGATGAGAAGATGGTGGCAAATTGTCATTTTCATCGAAATTGATTAGGGAAAGGGAGGTAGGCTGTTGCACAACTTTCATTTTAACACTAATGCCTCTCAGTCAACACTTGTCCTTTATACATAATTACCTATAAATAGAAGTGACATGCAATGGGTGAAGTCAGTTCCAATGATAATTCATAAAGGTAAAGGTGTGTTAAATACGCTGATTAACAATCTACCGTTTGAACTTCATCTTCCAGGCGGTTATCAGTATTGTGGACCAGGTACAAAATTATCAAAACGTCTAGAACGCGGAGACGCCGGAATTAATCCGCTCGATAAAGCTTGTAAACAACACGACAACGCTTACTCTAAAAGCAAGCACCTTTCAAATCGGCATTTGGCTGACAGAATATTAGAAGAGAAAGCGTGGCAACGTGTTAAGGCGAACGATTCAAATTTTGGTGAGAAAACTGCGTCTTGGTTTGTCACTAACACAATGAAAATTAAAAGGAAACTAGGAATGGGTTCACAATTAAGAAAACCGAAACGAAAAACTGGTACCAAAGTACGAAAACAGGCTTTCCGTAAAGCGATCGTAAATAAAGTTCTTGATAAAATTAAAAAATTACATAATACTGATTATATCAAGTCATTATCTAAGGATGTCATTAAAGCTGCACGGCAATATGTAAAAGAAGCCGGCGGCCGTAAAAAGATACGAATACCAAGAATTATTCCAATACCTAAAAGAGGTGGATTTCTACCACTAATTCCAGCGATTTTAGCAGGATTATCGGCTATAGGAGGATTATCAGGAGGTGTAGCAAACGTTGTTAGAACTATCAATGATGCAAAGGCGGCAAAAAGGCAACTTGAAGAAGCGCAACGTCACAATAAAACTATAGAAGCCATATCTCTCGGCCAGAAAGGAAATGGATTGTATTTGAAACAGCACAAGTCCGGTATGGGATTATATCTAAAAAAAACTTCCATTGAATCTACCCTCTCGAGCACTAACGAATGATAAAGTGGATAAATACGCACGAAAATTAAAAATACCTCACTTTAGAGGTGTATTCATGAGAGACGCTCTACCGCAATATGGTGCTAAAAAATATGAAAGTGCTGTAGTAAATTTGGATGAAAGCAAAAATCCTGGAACACATTTTTGTTGTTATATAAAAAGAAATAAGGAAATTTTTTATTTTGATAGTTTTGAATAAGAAGACTAACCAGAAACAAGAGAAACAACTACTCCGAGGGCTAATACCCCTACCGGCATTGAATTACACTAATGAATCTGAAGGTCAACACATGTTAGACGTAGATAAAATAATCTAAAAGATAGGTAAATACCTGTACGTCTAAAAATAAAGGATTACAAATCCTACATTTGGAACGTGTCCTATACAATAGGCAAAACGAACCATGAGCCAATTCTGCGACCGGTTTCGACCTATTGGGTCTCTTCAGGCAGAAGCAGGTAAAACACAAACTGTAAAGTTCACTTGAATAACAAGACTAACCAGAAACAAGAGAAACAACTACTCCGAGGGCTAATACCCCTACCGGCATTGAATTACACTAATGAATCTGAAGGTCAACACATGTTAGACGTAGATAAAATAATCTAAGAGATAGGTAAATACCTGTACGTCTAAAAATAAAGGATTACAAATCCTACATTTGGAACGTGTCCTATACAATTTGTATAGGATTGTTCCTATTGTTCCTATACGATTTGTAATCCTTTATTTTTAGACGTACAGGTATTTACCTATCTTTTAGATTATTTTATCTACGTCTAACATGTGTTGACCTTCAGATTCATTAGTGTAATTCAATGCCGGTAGGGGTATTAGCCCTCGGAGTAGTTGTTTCTCTTGTTTCTGGTTAGTCTTGTTATTCAAGTGAACTTTACAGTTTGTGTTTTGCCTGCTTCTGCCTGAAGAGACCCAATAGGTCGAAACCGGTCGCAGAATTGGCTCATGGTTCGTTTTGCCTATTGTATAGGACACGTTCCAAATGTAGGATTTGTAATCCTTTATTTTTAGACGTACAGGTATTTACCTATCTTTTAGATTATTGATAGTTTTGGTAATTTAAAACCACCACCGGAGCTAATCAGATATTGGCAAAGTGACATTGAACCTAATAATATTCACTATAACTTCGCTTCTTATCAGTCTTTTAATTCCTACAACTGCGGTCACTTATGTCTTGAATTTCTCTATAAAAATTCAAATATATAAATCCATATAGTCAGTCATGTCACAAACGTTCACCTTAACAGGTAAAACAAGTCTTCTCTCAGTAGATTTTTATCCTCCAATCGAATTAGACAATCGCTGTGAATATTCAATTGCTTTAATTGGCTTTCACACCTATAACAGTGTTCCCAATATTCAAGAGGGTAATAATAAATTTTACTATATAGATAAAAGTGAGAGTAAGAGTGACCAGGTTATAACTATTCCTACAGGTTCTTTTGAAAATTCTGATTTGGACAACTATTTACAATTACATTTATCTCCAGCGAATAGTAATTATACAGTGCGTAACAATTATTTAAGTTTAAAACCTAATAATAATACATTAAAGTCAGAATTAAAATGTAAATACAAAGTAAACTTCATTCCTTCAGACAGTATTGCGAAACTGTTGGGATTTTCTCCGAAAATTTTAGAAGAAAACACTACATGAATCAGATTTACCAGTAAATATAATTCAAGTGTCTACAATTCCACCTTTCAGCAGAAAATCGTAACTTCTTAGAAAGTATAGGATTAAAAGTCAGGAAGAATGGAAAATAAATTACAGCTGTTTGCCAATCCCATTTACGATGAGTCAATTACAAAAGAAGAAACACATACGTACCCAACGGAAACAAAAGCTTATAACAATAGCGACGAATGTGAAATAAATATTAACCAACAGGATGCATTTTTGGATATGAGTGATGCAGCGTTAATTATCGACGTTACTGTTGAATTAGTTGGAGAAGCACCTCAGGCTCAAGTAAGATTAACCAACAACGCAGGTGCATTCCTCTTTAAATATATAAGTTATGAATTAAATGGCATAGAAGTGGACAGAGTGCGTGACCCTGGTATGACAAGTACAGCGAGAGCCTTGTTATTGTATAATAGAAATCAATGTCGTGCACTTGACATTGCCAGCTGGAATTACATGGAAAATATTGAAGGAAGACCAATTAGTGAACAAAAACAACAGTTTTTATTTCGTATACCTTTGAATTTCCTTTTCGGTTTATTTAGCGACTATTGAAAAGTTTTATGCGGTCGTCATAAAATTCTATTAGTTCGTTCACACACAGATGCCAATTGTTACAAAACGAGTGATATTGCAAAGAAATTAACCTTCACAATTTCAAACATTGAGTTACATGTAAAACATGTATATCCAAACGATGCAGTTAAATTGCGACTTTTGGAACAAATAGGTCAGAATAAACCCATAATTATTCCGTTTAGACGATGGGAATTACACCAGCTACCGGCGTTACGCAATACTGATAAGGATATTTGGGTTGTTAAAACAAGTATTAGTATTGAAAGGCCACGTTATGTAATCGTTATGTTTCAAACTGCAAAACGGGATAATACATTAAGAGATATAACAGATTTTGATAATATAAATTTAATGGATTTACGTTTATATTTAAATTCTGAATGTTATCCGTATGAATCTCTTAAAATGGACTTTAATAAGAACCGCTACACTGAAGCTTATCAGATGTATATGGATTTTCAAAAGAGCTTTTCTAATAAAACGCTCCCTGAACCGTTAATCTCCTATGCAGCATTTAAAGATAATCCAATATTTGTCATTGACACTACTAAACAAAATGAGGCAATCAAATCGTCAACCGTTGATGTAAAATTAGAATTTCAAAGCAGAGAAGTTTTTCCCCCTAATACAAAAGCCTACTGCATTATTATTCACGACTGCATAGTTGAATATCTCCCTCTTACCAATATTGTACGAAATTTGATATAAATAATAAATATATTCATCTGACTAGTTAGTCTCCACTTAGAACTCAAAATGACTGCTGTCATTCTAGACATACAAGGATTTCATATCCATGAACTTAAAAAATTTGTAGCAAAAGAACTATGTATTTTCGATGGTGATTGTATAGCTCATTTTGTTTTCCAACCACCTTGTGAAATTAAGCAACTGTCATCTGCTACAAGAAAACAAATTCAATTCAATGAGGGTAGTGTAAATTTAAACCAAATACCAAACATTCTGGAACGATATTTATCAAATTCACATGTAATATATGTAAAAGGATGTCAAAAATACTTCTTCATAAAAAGCTATTTACCCAATGCCAATGTAATTGATTTAAGTCTAAATAATTGTATTGTACCTAAATTGGAAAGGGGACCAGCCCTTTGTATGTCACATAGAAATTATAAAAATACCAAGTGTTCTATATCTAATTGCGTACATATTTATGAATATATATTTAATAAAAAGGAAAATAATGTAACAACTAGTTGTACGTACACAAACACATAACAGGAAGTTACTTCTGTAGAAGTGTACAATGGCAATAAAATGTATAATTGAATTATTGCATTTTCTAAAAATATAAATATATGTATTAAACAAAATTATTAGTGTTTTCTTTTTTATTTATCACCACTGTCGAGGTAAATTATTTTTAAAATCGTATTATTTCAAAATAAGTATTTATACAATTAATAAAGAAAAAAAGAAACATAATTTAGTCTCGATTTTTAATATCACCAGCGCGCCATCCTCCATTCAATAGCGCTGTATTGAGAATATTGTAAACAGTAACAAAATAAAAGTAAAACAAATATACACACACACACACACACACACACACACACACACACACACACACACACACACACACACACACACACACACACACACACACACACACACAACAATATATTTTTTTATCCACCGTTTAAACACAGTCCAGCGGTACGGCTGTTGGCTCAGCGAGTTAGCGTCCGTGCCTGTTACAACGGCAGCTCCTCGCGCAAACGGTTCGAACCCGGGCGCACCACATACACTTTTTCTCAACAAAAAAAAAATTACGTCATCAGCCTCTAATACACACACACACACATCATCATCATCATCACCTCCACAGCAGTGCCCCGAAGACAACCCTCTGCGACCAGCGCCACCCCTTCTTCGCCAACACCACCACCACCCAAAGAATGACCTTGGAAGGCCACGACCTTGGAAGACATGTGAAGAATGACCTCGGAAGACACGAAGAATGACCTCGGAAGACACGAATAATGACCTCGAAAGACACGAAGAATGACCTCGAAAGACATCAAAAAACACCATCAATGGTAAGAACTGGATGGACACGCCATCCTCGGTCGCAGCTCCGACATAGTATACCTACTGATAGTGTATTATATGTTGAAGGAAAATTGCTAAAAACGGATGGTACACCTTCAGCAACTGCCAAATTTATAAATAATGGAATTGCACACCTTTTCGACGAAATTCGTTACGAAATCGGTGGTAAAACTGTTGATCGTGTTCGAAATCCTGGAATAACTAGCACCATAGAAGGTTATGTTTCTTACAACGTAAACGAGAGCTTGCGTCTTCAGAATGCTGGTTGGGCTCCCAATGATGATACATTTTCGGCAATAGATCAAAATGGAAATTTTAGCGTATGCATCCCACGACGTATGCTTTTAGGTTTTGTGGAAGATTTTCGAAAAATTCTTCTCAACATAAAACAAGAACTTATTTTAATAAGAAGTAGTATCGATACTAACGCTATAATAAATACAACTGCAGGTGAAACTTTAAAAGTAGACATAAATAAAATTTCTTGGAAAATTCCACACATATCTGTAGCAGATGTAGAATGTCCTAAACTTTTAAAATATTTGCAAAGAAATCAACAAATGGAAATTAATTTCCGTAGTTGGGAGTTGCATGAGTATCCTTTATTGCCTCAAACAAATAATCACACATGGGCTGTGAAAACTACGTCACAACTTGAAAAACCTCGTTTCGTGATAGTTGCATTTTAAACAGATAGAAATAATAAACCTGAAAAAAATAAAGCCCACTTTGATCATTGCGAACTTAATAATATTAAATTACATTTGGGCTCTTCTATGTATCCTTACGACAACCTTCATCTTGATTTTAAGAATAATAAATTTTCTATATTATATGAAATGTATGCTCAATTTCAACAGTCTAATTACGGAACGGTTAGCGAACCGGTAATGAAACCATCAGATTTTAAGAAAATTGCTCCCTTATTTGTAATCGATTGTACACATCAAAGCGAAATTGTGAAGGCGGGCGCTATAGATGTACGTCTAGATTTTGAAACTAATGAAGCAATTCCAGCAAATACAGCTGCATATTGCTTAAGTCTACATGATCGAATGGTTCGCTACAATCCATCCAACAACATTGTTCAAGTATTGTAACTTGTACTTACATATTATAAAGATGAAATTCATAGTGGATGTGCAAGGATTTAAGCCAGCGGGTAATACCTTCATATTTAAGGAAGTTGCTTTCGGTAAAATAAGCAATGAAGAAAAAATTGCATGGTATTTATTATCCCCACCATTTCCTTGGTCGCAACTTGCAGCCCGTTACAGAAGTCAGAATGGATGGCTTACTAGAAATTATCATGGAATCGAATGGAATTTTGGATTGCACAGTTATTACGAGACAATAAGTCAAATAGGGAAAATTTTAAATGATTGTACAACTATTTATGTCAAAGGTTTGGAGAAACGAAGATGGTTATCAAAAGAATTTCGCTATCTGCAGAACATTATAAACTTGGAGGATTTAAAATGTCCATCTCTAACAAAACTTATTGCAGATTATAAAGTCGCTACAACTACTACATCACTATGCACCTACCACCACTACCACCATCAAAATTCAAACTATAATAAATTCTGCATTAGAAAACGTTTTTGTTCTAAGAAGTTGGTTACTAAAAGACTATATGTAGATGTGTATAGATAATGAATAAAAATATTATTCCTCCACTTTATTAATATTTATTAATAGGTAATGAGAAATAATATAAACAATTAAACACTGAGTCGAATCATCTCCCCTCCACCTACCTACTCCTCTTCAATTTGTCATAGAACTATTAGAGAATTTTAGTATTGTTTTAGTATATTTTTACCATGGTACGAGAAAGCATGTCTGATTGCTCATACTAATACATTACTATAATGTTTTACGAAAATGGTGTGCTGATTGAAAGCAAAACGCTCGAAGCTAAAGGTTTAGTAAACATTTTTGAAAAATTTGATGTTTCTGCATATGATTAAATAGAAATATTGGGTAATTATTTCAATCATTTGGTCACAACTGATTCATCTGAGAATAATAATAATTACAACAGCAGCAGTAGCGATAGTGACGAGTTGATTTATTTTCACAATTAAAAAATATCTACTAACAAGAATGGATCCAACCTCTTATGCAATTTACAATAGCGATGTGAATAATTTGAAAAAGGAACTTTCCTATGCATTTGTTCAAAATAATGAACAGACAGCAAAAAATATTTTTATGCGATTAGGATTTCAAGTGCCCTTGACATGGATTACAAAGACTTTTCCATCTCTATCGTTGCTGGATTTGTTATTTCACCGTCAAATTATATGCGAAGATTTTGTACAATCCTTTTTGAATACAGTTTCAGATGATTTATACTTTTTAAGTGTATTTGATGTAGTGAGTGTATTAACTGAAATGAAGGAAATGACGACTTTGTGCACCAATGATATATTTTTCCTTCAACATCTCCTTTCAAATTATAATCCTTGCAATTAGATGTTAAGGTCATTAACGTACAAATAAAACACAAGTATCTAATGGTTTCAAGTTAGTTTATTGAACATCATTTTTTCATTATAGTAATTAACTAACTCTATATAATAATTAAAACATTAAGAAATCATTAAAATAACCTAACTTAAATTATTGTTAGTATTATCAGTAATTTTGTAGTGTCCCCATGCTAGTCTTATACATTTCTGGTATATGGAAACGTTTATCATCATCCGCAGACAAAGCAATTTTATTAATGCATTGAGAATAAATTATATGCTTTAAAGATGTAAATACATTTTGTCGCTTCAGTACTATCTCGTTTTCATTTAATACATATGTATTTAAAATCTTTTCCCGTTAATGACTTTATAACATTCTTTTTAACACCTTTAGCCTTTTTCATTATCAAACTTCCTTCTATATTCACTTCATACATTTTAGCTTTAAGACCGACAAATTCCCAAATAATCTTACCACAAACTTCATCTTTCATAAGTGCTGGGATGGCTTTGTTTACCAAAGGCATTTCAAAAATATTATCAGTAGAATAATTTGAGGTATCAAATCTATGTAAATTATTCTTCATATCATTATAAACATTATCCGTTTCTATGAAATACAACAAACTATCAGTATCTGTATACAAAAGTGATGCTTTGGAACCATATTTTTTTTTTTATAAAGTTATAGTGAAATTCATACATTACAAATTTGGCAAATTTCCAATACTGCAAAACCCGGCGTAAATTGGTTTATCATAATAGATTTGAGACATTAACAATTGTACTGCTGCAAAATTTTCATCAAAAATGGATATACTATGAAAATTTGGTTGTGAAACTAATTTCTCAACTCCTTTTTTATTACCCAAATCTTTCCACGAATTGACTAAATTAACGTTAACCCTTTTTTCTATATTTTCGATACATTTTCCATAGTTTGCATTATTTATTAATTTGTACATATCTTTTTCAAATGCGTTTGCGGCACTTTGTCTTAGACGAGTATTAAAATCGGTAAACGATTTCATCCAAGCAGATTGCTTGAACGTGAGAATTCTATGAATCTTTGACAACTCTAAACCATTTTCAATACATTGCTTAAGAGTCTTTATATGAATAACGTAATTTTGCTTATCGAAAAAGGTTTGTAATAATTTTTTACATTTTGAATTTGGAGGTTTCATTTTTTCAATACACATTGGAAAATCATTGTGCGAATCATGCAAATGTTTTGGGTAATGGATATCGACTTCCAAAACATATCCTTGATCATCAGAATCTGTATAGTTATTTATATTAAATGAATCAATTTCATTTTGTGAGACCCATCGAAAGTTCGATATAGGCAGTTTTTCCGAAAGCGCATATCCATATCAATTATTTGCATCCCAATATGATATGTAAGATGTTGCTTGTGAATTGTTGTAATTAGAGGGAATATATTTATTGTTGGCCTGTGCGAAACGTTGAACCACTCCAGCATAACCACCTCGGATATTTCGTTGAAAAAAGAGTACCATTGAACAGTCAGTTAACAACTCCAATTGTACATTGGTAAATTTTAGCATTGCCTGCCATGACAAGCCGGGTAAACTATAAAAATGGGTCAGATCTAATTTGTATGTATTCAAACATAAATTTCGGAAATTTTCGAAAACGTCGCATAATAAAATTACGTCTACTTTTAAATAGAGGTCACTGTATTCACCTAAATTTTTACATGAAAATTTATGCCAAATATCGTTTGCTCTTTGATAGTCTGCATCAGAAATTGAAGTATCTTGCATTGAATCGTAAAAATCCATTTTTGAAGGTAAAACGTTCGTTATTTAATTTTTCCAACGTATCTAAATAATTGTATGGGAAAACACCCTTTTGACGCATTAATCTAAATTCTTCATCATTTCGAAAAAAGTTTCTCAATTCTATAATTTGATCTTCTGATAAATTTGCAGCGAGTGTCTCCAATTTTCGATTCATAAATCGATAAGAATCTACAAAACGTAAATCTATGTAACTGTTTTCATAATTTTTTCTATCAACTAAAATTTTCTTTGTAAATGAAATATACTTTTCTTTATTCACCGGAATGACATTCATTGGTTCGTCATCTTCGGCGGCAAATTCACGTATAAAAAGATGACAATCATAATTGCTAAAATTGTGAAAGAAAACCGGGATACAATTAACGGTTTTTACTTTCAAATTACAGGAATTATGACAACAGCCTCTATATTTGCCGGTGAGGTGACAGTGATCTTTAATTTTATCTGAACCTAAATCTCCGTTACATAAATAACAGTTTGTTGCCGATGCGAAATTTTCTAAATCCTCTTCAGTTAATTCTTTCATAGGAATAATATTTTTTAAGTATGTATGGTATATATGAGAAGCCTCATTTTTAATCATATTACATAAAACTTTTGCACAATTGTCTCCCCTGTTTTAGTATCTATCGACGATTCTGAAGATTGTTGAATTGGAACTAGCAAAGATTCAAAATCGGCATATATATAACAAAAGGAACATTAATTTGCTTTTCTATTTGTTTAAATTTTAAAAAATTATTTCCAGCTGAAGGTAAAACGGTTACACATTTCGTACAGTCCTGATGCATATGATTGGCTAAAAGATTTTCACTACCAAAATATTGCAAGCAACCATCACAAATATATTTAACAGTTTTTCTCCGACTTAGCTGCTTCGAAATAAGACGACTTAAATTTTTAATATAACAGTAATGTTGTTTATTTTCTTCTTCGATGTATAGTAAGTTAACATGGTTTAATTTTCTACATTGAGAGATATACCATGGTCCTACAATTATTGACTTTTCTTTTTGTTTTTCGAGACCAAAAACATTTACACTTATATTAGGATTCAATTTTTCAAACAATTTAATGTTACAAAAGGTCATTGGAAAGGTCATACCTGTTAAATTTAGCTTTGAAAGATATTTCCTATAACTTGATACATGATTTTTACGACATCTGACGGGATATAGTGCGGAAAGAATTGCCCAGATGAAACACTTATTATCTTGGTTTTTAACGTTAATAACAGCCTTTTTGCGCTCAATGTCCAATGGAAGTTTTACATAGGTGGAAGCTTTCAGTGGATTGTATTTCACCAAATTGACTTCCAAAAATAAAAGTTCCTGAAGTGCATATCCACTATCACGTTCCTTAAAACAAGTATAAGCGTTTTATTAGTATTATTATTACTATTAGACTAGACTAGTTTTAACTTACCTGGAACTCCTCAAGCTTTTTCTTTAAATTTGCAATTAAATTTTCAATTACTTCGTTTACATTGATAGATTTATCTACAACTTGGTAGGGAACCAGAAAAAGATTTTACTTCCAAGTTATGTTTTCCATCATCATCATCTAAGACTGCTGCAGGCTTCAGAAAACTTCCATAAAGTTCGAAATTTACTTTCAGCACGTTAAAATCCTTAAGTTTTTTATTTATGATGGTCACGATTTCATTCCGTATATCATGAATGAAGTTTTCTATTAATAAATTGCTATAGTCGTTTATAGGTAGATTGACAATTTTTGTATTATTAGGTATCAAACGATTGGTAACCACTTTTCGATTGAATGCTGACAATATTTCATGAACATTAGAACCAAGAGTGACATCACGTTCCAAACATTTATTCTTGTGGTTAATAGATTTAAGATGCGCAGAATAATTTACGGATTCAAGTGTACACTTGCAAATATCACATGTTGTAAGCTTAACTCTTTTAGCTGGAGGCTGCTCCATGATGTTACTCGGAAGCGAATGTAATTTTTCATTCAAATGTTGATTCCTATGCATTTATTGCATATACTTATATGTAAGAATATTTTTTATTGAAAAAACGAATAAAATTGTTCACTTAAATATTGATATCCGCGTATAGTTTGTTGATTAATTTTACTAACACACTCACGCATACACTATAGTGAAAACTTGTCTTCATTTTTTCGAAATTAATTTAATTTCGGACGTTTCTGCTCCATTTGGTAGTTTTTTGACACCTTTTAAAACAAGGCCTGTGTCCGCGAATTCTGAAAACTTTTCATCAGGAATAATTTTGGCTCATCTTTGTGGTAAAAAACATTCAAAGTTTCGTAGATCGACCTTCACCTGTCGACCATATCGCGTTTGTACGGCGAAAACTCGTTCAATGGGAAACAGTTTCCCAATTTCTAACGATTTTAACGATACCGTTGTTTTGAACTCTAGCGAACCGGCCGCATTTAATTGTGTTATATAATCCATAGTTAAAATACTTTTTAAAGACTAAACTTTAGTTAAAGTATAGGTAGATACTTTGATTAGGAAATAACCGACTTTAAAAATAGTAACGTTTGCACCATTATTTATAACTATTATCCCTCTTCAACAGATAGTTAGATTTAATTAAGGAATACTTTTATGTTATTGGTTAAAATTATTTCGAATCGTTGTTATAACGGTAATGGAGGTGGTGGTGGTAGTGAGTGAGTATTGGTAATAATTTCCGGCATATAATGATGATAGTGGAAAATATTCTCAATTAATAAATCTGTACACTTATATCTACCATTTGTACGCAAACGCACATTATACTTACAGATCTTTGTAAATAAATGCAAACTCATTAGAAGCCCGCAGTTAAGATTATTAATTATAGAGCATCCGTTGCAGGTTCCACTTGTATGATTGCATTTTTACTATAACTGTAACATTTTGTCATATACGTAGCTATTTAAAATTGTAGTTATAATAATATCCTAATTTTTATCATTAAAAGGCAGAAAAATATTACTTCTGACATCCTGTTATGCAGGTGGTAAATAAATATACCAGTTTGAGCATTTTAAAAAATTATCAACTCACATAAATACAGCATGATCTTTTTCAAGTTTCATATATTCCCATTAATTGACACTTTTTCTAAATTTCTATGGGCGTCACCGGTTTTACGAAAAAACGGAGAAGATGTTTCGAAAGCGTTTGAAGATATATTACGCAAAAATAAACGTATACCGACAAACCTGCAAACTGATATGGGAAAAGAGTTTTACAATAAATGGTTTCAGAATCTAATGAGAAAATACAGAATTAATCACTATTCAACTTTCAGCAGTAAAAAGGCTTCTATAGTCGAACGAGCCAACAGAACCTTAAAAGGTATAATGTGGAAAAAATTTACATTGCAAGGAAATTACAAATGGTTAGATTTGTTACCTAAACTAGTTCAAGTTTATAATAATAAAAAACACAGAACTATCAGAATGAAACCGATAAATGCTGTAAAGAAGGAAAACGAAAAGCTACTATTGAATACCGTATATTCTCGCATTAAAACAGTAGATCTGAAGAGAAAGAAATTTTCCATTGGAGATTACGTACGCATTAGCAAACATCGCGAAGTTTTTGCAAAAGGTTACACTCCAAACTGGTCCAACGAAATTTTTAAAGTGGTTAACATTAAATTTTCTAATCCAATCGTCTATTATTTGCAAGATTTAACAGGTAACGACATAAAAAGAGGATTTTACGATAAGGAACTGCAAAAGGCGAAACATCCCGACGTGTACCTGGTGGAAAAAATTTTGCGAAGAAAAGGTGATCAAGTCTACGTAAAATGGCTTGGATTCGATAAATCTCAAAACAGTTGGATTCCATCTAATAATGTAATTTAACATTTTTTTTTAAAGAATAAAACTATTTCTGAATAACAATACTTTTTATTTACCATTGTTACCTACCTACCTATCTACCTATTCATAACGAAGCAATTCCATGCACGCAATTAGGTACTTTAGTAAATTCATTCATTAGAGTCTAACGCATAAGAAAAATAATAATTATTTCTTGCACTGCGGCAGCGGCATGCATGCATGTCCAGCCGAACCGGAAAGACAATTAACACATATTCCTTGATAGATACGTCGGTCGCGACCAACGGGAAAAAGACACTCCTTCCTTGCTACGTCACATCATTAAAGTAACGGTTCATGATCTCAGAACACATACACCTTCTGCCCATAGGTGCGAGAAGGATGGACTTATACGGCAAACTAACGTTAGACAGAAACAGGAACAATCTAACGGGACATGATCTCAGTAGCCCTCTCCTATTACTACTAATCTTCTATTTTAATATCATAATTATTATGGTTAGTATTTGTTAAGTTAGTAACTACATAATTGTTATTCAACTTTACTATTTTCTATTTTATTTTCAATCTTACTTTCATGCGATAATGGTAATATGGTTTCAAAATTTTTTAGGTGGTATATACTTTCTGGAATAGTTTCGGTTTTGGTAATAATTGGACCTATTAAAACATCACAATTTTTGCAATTTACCTTTAATTTTTTCTTTTCGAAAGTAGTTCATTTATGCCTTCTTGATAGGCAATTGTCGCATTAGGCGTTTTCAAGGTTTTGGTTTCGAAGTTTAAAGTGACATTTAATGAACGTAAATCTTTATTACCTATTAAACAGTCATACTTAGAATGCCAAGGAACTATTAAGAGCTCAATTTCTCTAACCTCTCCGAATTCATATAGTAACGGAATTTTTACAGCATGTGTGCCCTGTACCGTTTTGTGTAAAGCAGTTACTTCAAATTGATAGGGGTAAATATAATCTGAAAAATATTTATATGCCACGTCTGAGTTAATTATTGACGACGAAGCACCCGAATCTATTAAAATTATATAAAAGGTAATTTTGGTTGATTAAAAAGACTATTTGTATGAATTACGTATTGGGTTTTTTTGACCGACCGGAAAAAAACGCTCCTTCCTTGCTACGTCACACCATTAAAGTAACGGTTCATGATCTCAGAACACATACACCTTTTGCCCATAGGTGCGAGAAGGATGGACTTATACGGCAAACTAACGTTAGACAGAAACAGCAATAATCTAACGGGACATGATCTCAGTAGCCCTCTCCTATTACTACTACCACCGCTAATATAAACAGCATTCAAAAAGAAGTTAGTTTTTCGGAAATAGGCAGGGAAGAGGAATTGATAAATTTAGTAAAGGAAGTAAGAAAGGGTATAAGGGAATTGAGAAAGGAAAACAAAGAGTTAGCGGAAGAAATTAAAACAATGAAAGAAGATAACCATATGGAATGAGAGAGATGGGGAAATGAAACAATAGAACAATAGGGTACGAATATGTCGGAGCATGGATGGTAGCAGGTAGAGTGGAAGGTAGCGTAGATGGGACAAATAAAACCGTCTGTACAGACAGGATCATTCATAGTGAAGCGTAAAAGGTCGCTGTTATGCTAGCGTGTTAGATCAGGTAGCGTCAGGATAGAATGGTTCCATTCTTCCAGCGACCAGTAAGCAATAGTGATGTAAAAAAAGTAACTATTCGTTACAAAGTATTCGCTACTCATTGAGTACTCGTTGTAACTAATACTCGATCTTAAAAGTATTCGTTCCTTGTCTGGTTTCGTTAATAATATACTAATACGTTACTTACCGAGAGCTGGTTCAAGTCAAGTAGTAGGTACTGGGTATTCGCTATGTGCGAAGTCATGGTAGGGGAAATGAAATCGACTGAACGTTTGCGTTCGCAATTGTAAGCAAATACATGCACGGGGCCCCGAAATTTTATCTTTGCATTGCATCCTCGCGCTTATTTCTTAAGTATTTTCAATAAATTTTATACCATTGGAAAGCTCTATCTTTGTAGATTCCAAATCTGTAAAGATCCTAAATTAAATGTTATAAACAAAAGCGACGGAATTTGTTCAAACGAAACGTACGCGAAAAGTGCAGGCAGAAATTGAGCATGCGGCAAACTTTTTTATTTTTAGAGATAGATGGGGTATTAATCGAGACAAAATGTAGGAAATGAATCCAGGAATTTTTTTTATTTGAAACATTTTTCGATAAAACGTATAGTTTATGAAAAAGAAGGGTTATCACTTGCGGCATTGAATCGTCACTTCCGCGCGCACCGCTACCGATAGATCACGCCGCAACTTAATGTATAAAATGTAACGAGAATACTTTATCTATCCGTACGCCTACGGCCTACGTCAAAAACGAAAAACGATTGCTAATTCGTTCTTCTACACGAGTAAGGAGGAGTAACGTAGCGAAATAACGAATATCAAGTAACGAATACTAACAACGAAAGTAACGAATCATTCCAAATACTCAAAAGTAACAATATTTTACATCACTAGTAAGCAATGAACATCGAAAAATTAATTCAAAGTGTACGAGTATGCACGCCATTATGAGATCAGTCGCACCCTGATTATCAAAATAGATATGTGCTAAAGAAACTATGGACCAAAGTAGCGACGGATATGAATTTAGATAGTAAGTTAACAGGGCTGTTTTTTAATCTATCGGCAATTCTTTTGCGATCAGTGTAGAATACATCCACATGCCACATAGTAGGTTATGAAGGTTAAAAATGATATTACCCTTTATAACAGGTACCACAGTACAAAAGAAATGGAAATATCTTAGAGATTACTTTAGAAACGAATACGCGAAAGTGTATGAATACCACTCAGGAAAAGAAGGTGGTTGTTCATAAGTTATGGGCTAAGTGCTGTAAGTATTGCTTGGCATTTTATTCAAAAGAAATAACTACAGAATAAATGTAATAAACATAACCTATAAGAGTGCGTGCTCCTAAATTATCCAATTGTGTTCAGGTAATATCATGGCATAGAAGCATATTGTATCAATTACCATGGTTGCTGACTTCATATCGGAGTAAGCACGTCCAGAACATGGTGTTTGAAGCAGAAGTGAAGCCTGCTGTTTTGAGAGGCAATGTTACTGCCAGTATGAAAAACCGGGCATATGCTGTGGAGGTAACACAATTGTAAAATAAAATATTCCACCAGTAGTACTTTGGATGTATTTATTTACAGGTATCTATTAACATGGACGACCAAATAATATTAGATGCATTATGCACATGCCCAAGAGGGTTGGTAAAACGCCACCACATGGCAGTCTTGTGCATTCAAGCACATCAAGATGTGAGTGTTACTGACACAGTTTGTGCTTGGAGTCCCCTTTCATAATCTTCAGAAGAAGAGATAAGACAATAGCTGAATTGCACCCAAAGCAAAAACAGTACGAAGCAATGAACACAGAAATACCACAAGAAAATATTTTAGAGTTTTGTTCAAAACTAAGACATGGAAATGTTGTGGGCTTCAGTTGGTTGTTGCAACCTGAGGTAGATGGAGATTTTGAAGTAGTTATTCCATCAATTGAAGAAATGATTTTCAACACAGAATATTTAGAGGCGCCCGATAAAGTAAAATATATGCAAATAAAATGGCGCCTAACAGAAGCGTAGATTGCTGAAGTCCAAGAGAAAACCGTTTAACCGCTAGCAATTTTGGTTCTGTTTTATTAGCGGTAAAACGGCAGCGGTTCCGCCATCGTTATTCATGAAATTGGTAGAAGGTTATAACCTATCCTCAGTATTGGCAGTGCAGTGGGGAAAAGAAAACGAGGCAACTGCTATAAATACATTTCATTCAAAATTCCAAGACATGAGAGTGACGCCAACAGGTTTATGGTTGGAAGAAAGCGGAGTTTTAGGAGCATCACCAGATGGACTCACTGGCGATAATGGGATCGTAGAAGTGAAATGTCACTACAAATTTAGAAACTGCAGTCTTAATCAAGCTCTGCGCAATGATCAGTCATATATAATTTACAAAGAAGGTGATGAAGCTATAGTTAATACTGACCATCACTATTACCACCAAGTGCAGGGGCAGCTGTACATAGCGAAACGAGAAATCTGCTATCTTATAATATGGACCCCAAACGAATGTGAAGTCTTTGGGATCAACAAAGACCCAGATTGGAAACCAAATTTGCAAGTTTTGCGCAATTTTTATTTTAACAAATTTGTGCCATACATATCTGGTCTGAATAAACGATCATGATTTTTATTGACTATTGCTCTTAATATTACAAAGCATACTGTAATGTTCGTGGGTTTATTAAATTTATTTACAGACTAAATGTGCGGGAATAACAATTTATATACACTAATTTATTAATTAAACTTAAACAGTATTTAATTATTACTCACTTAGAGTACTATTTATTTACACTTTATTCACTTATAGGCGCTTCTCAATTTATGTATTTGTATTGTCACTACTATCATTGCCACTGTCTATTTATTACTAACTCTTTGGTTTTGTTTTTGTTTTCGTGGAAGAGGGGAACCTTCAGAGGACACCCAGCCGCCCGATGCGACTGGGTAGTGTCGGATTCCTAAGGAAGGTGTCCTCAGACCTACCGACTAAAACCCCTCTACCTCAGGCCGTATTAGGAATATTCGAAACGTCGAAAGTTGTTTACATTTCTGCGAACCGCTTAACTGCCTTCTTAGAAAGTAGGTACGAGACACACATTTACAAACACGACGCACACACTGCCCAAACCGGCCGCGGCTAGTTGAGTTGGCCCGAAACACGTACAAGTGTACCTGACCTCACACAAGTATACTCGTGTTCGCTACAATACTTTTATAAACAGCAAATAAATAAGTAGTTTGTGTACGATGGTGTCTACGTTTACTTGGTTGAAATTCATAATACACGAAAAATAAATACACTGTATTGTAACTTAACAATTGTTTCGCCAAACTTTAGCTTCTTCAGAAGTTATACAAGTCTTGTATATGGATACTGCAGCTTGTGACATATTAAAACGCTGGGCCAAATCCATCTGTGCAAAATTATGACCTAGTTTCATAAGGGTCAATAATAACTGATCCGCCTGATTTAATTTCTCCACTTTCCACTTAAAAAAATAATTAATTTGTATGCCTTTTAATAAATCCAAAATACTTTAAAAAACCAAGGCATTTGGCAGACCTGTATATAATAATATAAGGTTTTCATTATTTCGTATGTTATCAAATGACATATGATTTTTAAATTCGATAGTTCCTTTTCTTTTTGTAACAATTGTTGTTCAAGAAAATAATTTTCAGCTTCAACAACGACTACACTAGTAGTTTCCACGCTTCCCTGCTTTGATGTACTAGGCTGCACCTATACTTCTGGTAGTTCTTCGTCCATGGCAACTGCATAAGAAGTACTTGGTTCAGGTTGTTCTTCTAATTCTAAGGCCCTACAAAATAACCCTGATTTTACACATTCTTTGTTACATACTTTGTGACATGCCTTGCTGCTGCTTCTGCTACTATTTTCTTCTGAAGTGGTTTGCGCTTCTTCTTTTCAGGCGATGGAAATGTGAAGCGTTTTTCTTCATTATGTCTGAAGAGCTCAGGGCCGTTTTCTTTTTTCCCATCAACAAAATGGCAAGTGCATAGAGTGGCTCCTGGGCCTGGCATCTCGTCTAAAAAGCTACTACCTACTAATAGCTTCTTTTTCAGTAATACAACTTACCTAACTAATAAAATCCACTTTTTCCTAAGATTTTCATTCTTCAGAAATTTGAGGAATTGGCAGGTTTCTCTTTAATTGTAGTAGTAACAACCAGGCGCCCAACACATCACCATGTTATAGGTTATGTTCACTAAAATTTCTCGATGAAAGTAATCTGTATTGCAGAAAATGTTACGTAATACTTACAGTACTTAGTCTAACTTACATGAACTTTAATACAAACGATTCCAAATGTTCAGCAACGCTCAAAAAAATCGAAAAATTCATCCTCCAAGTTTCGTCCATAAGCTAACAGACGCACCGATGTTTTGTTTTGATCCCGCAAAAAATACCTTGATCGCGTGACGTAATACTAATAGAGCGTATAGTCTCGTTCCATTCGTGAAAAAAAATACCAGCTCATAAAAAGCTGCTCTTCCGTACAAAAGTGCAAGAAATCGTGCAGCAACTTGCTTTTGATGATTGCTCTCTTCAGAGTAATTCAGATTATCAAGTACCTGCTTCGGTGTACCCATCGAACAGTACAGGACAAGGTCCACGACACATCCAAGAGCAACTACAACATGGCACTTACTAGGCCTACGACTATTAGGTGTCGGGTACGCTTTGTTTATTATATTAGATAGTTTATTTAAAATTAATATATTTCGTACGTTCTATTTAAAATAAAGGAGTTATCATTGTAGATAAGATTTTTCTATTATAAGTTAGTACACCTCATTCAGTCAGGAATAAAGCAGTCTCCGTTTGTGCATGTAGTAAGAAATATAATAGTTTCCGTTGGTGTTAAATATATAGCTTTTGACAGTATTCGCCATTTTGAATATAAAATTCTAAATAGAGACTGGATAGTTTTTCTAGCTCTTGAAAGCCGTTCGTTAAAATACTCTTTTTCTGGGCTTAGGTGCTTACCACTGAATGGTACTAATAAATGTTTTAGTAATGGATACGCATCACCCGCTACGAATACATATGGCATGGATATTAAAGTGTGAGTAAGAACCAGTAGTGTAAGATGACCGGTTCTAATTCAGAGGAGGAGAGGTTACTTAACGTTAAATTGACGGAAGGTCATTGACTTTACACTTGTGTATGTAGTGGTCGACTGCTTCACAATGAATTGAAACATATGTACATGTATCGGTAATGTAAAATTAAATACGTCTGCAGTCGTCTGAAGTTTACGAATCTTAAATACGTTTACATTATAATGTAGAGGAAGTGGAGAAAAGTGTAGGGTATAGACATATGAAATAAAAGTGAAGTCGTTATAGTTATCGATTCTTTATTTTGATATAAATGAAGTATGTAAGTGATACAATCAAAATATTGAACAATAAGATTACATTAATAGTACTAACAACTTGTAGAAATACGAAAGAGTCGGTGATATAGCCCTTAGTTATAACGTCTCTGTTTTCATCATCCTTAAGCTGAATCCATCGGCTTTCAATATATCTTCGAAACTGTCCATGTTTATCAATAAATGCTAGTTTTACAGAGTGAAGGTTCTGCACGTTCTCAACTGTAAAGACATTTGTTCCATTAACATTTCTTAAAATAATAGTATCCCAATTTTTCTTCCATGTACAAGACATATCAATATCCTTATTAAAATTTTTACAAACATAGGCTTCATCTCCAATAGTATTATCAGGTCGGGAAATGTAGAGGGTATTGTTATACAAATATGTTAAAATCAGTAACGACGGCACACTGATCATGATTGCTTTTTTCCATAACAACTGAGACATTTAAAACGAGCAACGTGGTTTGTATAATAAGTTCCCCTCCACTGAAGCTTATGTAGTGGAAGGGGATTTTACATAAGTTACGGGAACGAGTGAAGGAGTGGTAGATGCATAACAGAGTTGAGTGTATTTAAGTCAGTATAACATGGAAACCTTTATCAAAAAGTTTAATAATGTGCGGGTGGGTTATGAAGAGAAAGAAATACGTGCTCTGAAATCACTGGAAGTGAATCAAACGTATCCCGTGCAACGCTTCAAAAAGGTGAATACAAAATGGGGACCTCGTCTATTAGATGATTTATACAGCTTTAGATCGCTTTCCAAATTTACGAATTGTATTTAGTGCTATTTTAGCAGCATGTATCAGCTGGAGAGATTTCGTTTTCTTAAGAGCAATTTTCGCAGATGTCACTAGCTTAGGAAACGGTAGAGCTCCTCCTTTTCTTGTTCGCCTTCTCTCCTTTATTTTACGCAACGGAATTGAACCACCAACTTTACGACGTCGCCTTTTGTGTCCCATTCCAAGTCTCTCTTTACCCTTCATAGCTGAAGCAATTGTGAGAGCTGCCAAGCGTTCACCAAAAGACGCGTCCGGCGACTTTAGTCTTTGTAATGATTGTTGCGCCAAAACCTTATCAGCAATTCGACGATGGGAAATGTCTGGAAAAGTTTCGCAAGCAATATCGTGTAATTTAGAAGATTCGTCAAGGGGATTTATATCAATATCACCTCGAGCTAATCGTTTGTTTAGTCGAGTCCCTGGACCGCAAAAGTTATAGCCTGGGAGGTGTAATTCAATAGATAATTTATCTATAAACCTATTCAGAAAACCTCGTGTCATGGGACATGTGTAGTGTTAGCTCCCTCACTATACTGAACGAACTGACTACATAAACACTGTTAACTCTAAATTTATATAACCGAGAGCACATGCGCAAACCGTTTAATCATCAATAAACATGCGGATAGTACAACATCCATCTGTTCTACCCATAACAAATCGTGACTTCGACATTGCCAGGAAAATAAATCGACAGGGTCCATTACTACCATCCACAATAAGAGCCATTATCGCCGGACCTTCATATTGTGGAAAAACAAATGTGATTATAGGACTTTTAGAGCAACCGAACGGTTTACGGTTCGCAAACGTATACGTTTATTCCAAGTCATTGTATCAACCAAAATATAACTATTTAGCCGAATTATTGAAACCAATTGCTGGAATTTGTTATTTTCCCTATAGAGACTCTGACGATGTAATTGCCCCATCACAGGCAAGACCTAATTCTGTATTCATCTTTGACGATGTTGCGAATGAAAATCAAAATAATATAAGGGAATACTTTAGTATGGGAAGACATAACTCAATCGACACTTTTTACTTAAATCAAACATATGCACAGATTCCCAAACATTTAATTAGAGATAATGCAAATTTAATAATACTGTTTAAACAGGATGAATTAAATCTCAAACACGTCTTCTCAGACCATGTCACTACAGACATGACTTTTGACCAATTTAAAAATATTTGTGCAGAGTGTTGGAAAGAGAAGTTTGGATTTCTAGGGATAAACAAAGATTGTGGTATAAATGAGGGAAGATATTTCTTAGGATTCGATAAATATATATTAATGTAAGTGATATAAAGTCAATCAGTTGTTAAAAGACAACCTTGACAAGAGCATGGATGTAAAAGCAAAGAAAGAACTAATCAAAATTAGGAAAGCGGTAAAGAGGAAATTGCAAATGTTAAAGGAATCGACAGCAGGACAGAATCTCCTGTTGCAGCAAGCATATCAACCACTTACAAAATCGCCTCTTAACTCGAAATCAGAGCTGGGTAAAGAGATCAAAAAAGAATTAAAGCCAGAAGTGAGTAATTGGTCGAAAGGTGACGTTCCAGCTTCGTCAACACCAATAAAAATTAGAAAGCTTGACCCTTCGAATGCTCCAGGTACCTTACTACCAGGTGCTCCTTCATTCTTAACCCTCTAATGCACATGATCGCCTGAAGGCGGACTTTACGTGTATCTAGTCTATATGCATGCTATCAATCGACTGCCTATTGACGCTTGCCTCCGCCTTCGGGCACATTTGTATTTACACCGGACTTCGATAAGTTCAGCGCTAGATAGCGTATTAACGATGTATTTGGCAATTGTTTGGCGCGCTACGGCGTATGTGGTGAGGTTATTGTTGACAAAACAAAGTGCTATTCGTAAAGGCTAGTGTGTTTCTGAGCGAAAAATAATTCCGGAAAAAAATACTGGTAAGTAGTTTGTAATGTGTAGTTCACTCCTGTTTATTTCATGTAGCACAGAAGCTACTTGGCTAGGCTATTGCAGCCCTGTTTCTGCCCTCCGCTTATAGGCGGACGTATGCAATTCCACAAAAAGGTGAAATTGTCAATAGTGTCGTATTCTTATTTTTTTCTTGAAGTACAGATAGGTTTATTTCTTTATTCTTTCAATATAGACATGGCACATCCGCGGAACGTTTATAAATTGGCGGACATGACTGATGAGGATGCATGGGCTGTTTTGAACGCCATTCCATCAGATGACGAAAATACCGATGTTGAAGATGAAGCTGGCTTTAGTAGTGATGATAGCATCGCAGATCCAGATTACGACGCCAATGATGATGATGGCTTCAGCTATGAACGGTCCAACATTGACAACGACAATGAAGCATCTGACATAACACAACCTATAGTAAACGAAGTAGCAATACCATCTACATCTAAAATCACAAATGAAACAACACGTACTGATAACGAGCCGTGTACACCATCCGCGGCAGATAAGTCAAACGAAGCAGCGAAGGTTTTCCGCCGCCACCAGAAACGCTCACGGTTATGATCTCCAGAACCAATGGAAGAAGACGATGGCCCTAGCGCTTCGACTACTACCTCGTTCACCGGCAATGTGCAATCGTTGGTAAATGATTCTCATGAGTTGAAGTCAATTCTCTGGAGGAAGAAACATTTGCAATTGCATATAAATGAAATCGTATTCCGTGGAGAGAAGGTCTTGCCACCGACACTGAAGGAATTGGATAGTCCTTATCAGTGCTTTTCTTTCTTCATGAGTGATGAGCTTTTTCAACATTTGTCCGAACAAACCAATTTGTACGCCAGACAAAAAAATATAAACACCCAATTTCAAGTTACGCCCGCTGATCTAAGGAAATTTATTTCAATTTTGATATTCATGTCAGTTTATCGCTATCCTAATGTACGCTCATACTGGGGAAAACATTCCTTAGAAACAGTTCGTGAAATGATGCCAGTACTCAGATTTGAAGAAATTCGACGTTACTTACACTTCAATGATAATTCAGACATTATTGAAAAAGATAAGCCGGGATATGATCGCCTTTACAAAATTCGTCCGTTGGTAAAACACTTCAATGAAAGGTTTTTGCAAGTACCTATGCTTTCCAGACTCTGCGTCGATGAACAAATGTGTGCCACTAAAATGACCGGTAGCCAACTTCGTCAATACATGCCGAATAAGCCTCACAAGTGGGGCTTCAAACTGTTTACACTTTGCGATACGTCTGGTTTTTCGTACTGTTTTGAAATTTATACTGGCGCTGGTGATAACAAGATTTTACCAGATACTCCAAACCTAGGGGCAGCATCAAATGTAGTTGTTCGTTTGTCGCAATATATACCAAATTTCGTAAATCATATTCTCTATTTTGATAATTTTTACACCTCTTTGGGCCTCCTCCTGTATCTTAGGACTAGAGGAATCTAGTCTAGGGACCGTGCGTACAAACCGATTACCAAATTGTAAACTTTCCAGCGACGCAGATTTGAAAACGAAAAAGGTGAATCGTGGTTATACAAAAGAATTTGTTGGCCACGCACATGGTATTGACATTTCATCTGTGCTATGGAACGATACGAAACCAGTACGACTGGTATCAACGTACGTTGGTGTAAGAGCACTGGCGTCAAAAAATGTAAACCAGCAACCGAATAAAGCACTTCGATGGGACAGGACTAAGAAGAAACACTATGAAGTTGACTGTCTACAAATTATAAAGGACTACAATCGTCATATGGGTGGTGTGGACTTGATGGATGGATTATTGGGGCGTTATCATATTCGCATGAAAACCAGGAAATGGACTAATCGTATATTTTACCACCTTATTGATGTTGCTATGGTGAACGCATATCTACTTTACCATCGAATTCATTCCGATAGGGTAAAAATTCAGCTGCCGGTGTTCCGAACGCAGGTGGCAGAAGCGCTTTCCTTGTGTGGTATTGTACCCAGAAAACGACCAGTTGGTCGACCATCAGCTGTATGCAAGAATGAGCGTCCAAAGCCGGCCAAGAGGGCTTACCTTCCTACTGACGATATTCGGTACGACCAAGTGGGGCACTGGTGTGTTTTTCGAGATCGTACTGGGAAAAAACAATGCAAATTTCCTAAATGTATGTCAGAAACACAAGCATTTTGTATTAAGTGCAACATTTCATTGTGTAATTCTCCTACTAAAAGTTGCTTCTATGATTTCCATAATAAAAACTGAGGTTCTGTTTTTGTTTTTATTAGTCTTTTTGTTCGTAGTAGTGCATAGGTACTCCTAGAGGCAGGCAACTTTTTTTTATTTTTTACATGTGTTCCGAGAGGAAGAAATCGGAAAAATGTAACTTATGAACACTCTATTATCCAAATTTACACTATATTTAATTTTTTATCCTTAAAAAAAATATATGCATTAGAGGGTTAAGGGAAGAAAGTGTTTATGAAAGAGACCCAACAACGGATCATGAAAACACAGACCAGGATAATGATGACTTTGAACAATTGAAGAAAGCGTACATAGACTATATTAATAGCTCTCGATTTGCTCAATATTTGGAAGAATTCGATCCTCTACCTCGAGACTATACAGGGTGTTTCTGATATAACTACGGATATTGCAAGGAGATGATGGGTAGTAGAAAATAAGAAAATTAAGCAAAATTTCGCAGGTCCTAAAGTTTACCGTTTTCGAGAAAAACGTATGTGAAAATACAGGCAAAACCGAGTACGGTCCTGTGTAAAACGTGTCCTCGACTGACCTGGTCGTGTGTAGTGGCAACGCTGTCTTCAATCAGCTGACCGTGAATGAGGTTATTCGGTTACTGTAACGTAAACAAGTGTGTTCGAAAATGGCGTTTAGTTCATCAGAATTTTGTGACAGTTGCCAAATGTGTTGCTTAAGTCAAAGCGAAAACGCACAGGACCGTATTCAAATTAATTCATGTTAAGATGTTTTTCAAAAATTTTGTAATTTTTTTTGTTTCTTCACCGCGCTGCTGTAGTGACCATTCGATTACATATTGCATCTAGTTGACACCCTCCAAAAACCCGTATTTATATCAGAACCACCCTGTATAGAAGGAATTATTAAAGACCATGATGGTGACACATTTAACGCTGACGTTCTGAATCCTCGTCTTGATAAAGTTCGATACGAATGGAACACAAATAAATTTTGATTCTGAACTGGATTTTGACGGACCAAACGTTGTAATCGATGGAAAATTTAAATACATAGGTACTGTGGGATTATACGAGCTACTCTTCAAATTACGTTCTGAATATCCGACATCGATGAAAGAAAGGAAAGACTACGCTGATATATTAAAACGTACGGGAGCAGTTTACAAGTTAAGACAGCAAACATCGAAATTTTCTAAAGGTGGAGGGTTGTCGTTGTTGACATACAACGAAAAACCGATCGAATACAAATATTTTGATGACGTTAATGAGTTGTGTGATCGTTTAAGGTTATTGGTTGCTTCTCAACAAGCAGGCAACACAAATCATGAAAACGAAATTCTATCAATTTTAGAAGAGTTGCGTTAGTGCAATATAATCGTATAAACAAATTATTAAGCTTATTAGTTAGACAATGACGGTTGATAAGTTCGGACGTCCGTTAGAAAAAAAAAACGATTGTTTTCGCAAGCATTCAGCAATGTTCATGATTTCAATCATAACCGCTTAACAAGAATCGGTGATCCTCAGCAGGAGCATGATGCTGTGAATGTGCGATTTTTGGAGAAGAAGGTGCAACGTCTGTTATCGCAAGATGATGTAACCGATATTAGACAAGCATTCGATAAAGTGTTGTATTTCGTTGATGTGGCTAATAAGCGTATTACACATTTGAACGAGCCTACCGCTGGGTTTCATGCAGCTACTAAGATGTATGTAGATGAGAAAGATCGGTTAACAAAAGAGCATATCAGAATCGAGTGTGAAAAGGTAAAGGATCGTGCTGTCAGTGAAGGTGTCAGAAGGATGAAGGATTTACGAGAAGAATTGAAAACAGCTGTCTCCAAAAGTGGTGAAATGATGATGAAAACTTTTAGTGATAATATAGAGTTAGCGATTAAAAATTTTGAAAGAGAACTTGAAAAATATAATACTGACAGGGATAAAGAAATAACAAACAAGGTGAACGATATAATAGGAAAGAATGCTGTCGGAATCATGGACGTTTTTTCAACAAAAGTAAAACTAGAGCGTAAAGATGTAGAAGCGTTTGTTAGGAAAAGGGATGAAGAAGTATCGAAGAAATTGAAGACGGAAATTGTGCAAGATATGAAAAATGATATAGACACGAGTTTTGAATTAATTAAAATCACGATTCAGGATGAGTGTAAAAAAGTTAAGGAATTTGCAGAGAAAGAAATTCAACGAACCAATAAAAAGAAAGATGATCTGAAAAACGAATTAGTGGTAATGGTGGAATCACTAAAAAAGGAAGCAAAGGAGTTGAAAGTAAGGCTAGATACTCTGCAACAACAAAGAGGAACAGATAGTGCGAAATCGAGCAGCTTTAAACCAACAACAACAGCTCCGTCCATGTAGTTCTTCATTATAAGGAAAATGTTAAATATGAAATAAGAACTAGTGAAAGAACTGAATAAACCTGCGAGAATTAATTTTACACGTCGTAAAGTGATAGTGAAAGGATTGGATGATCTTCATCAAGCCGATTTAGTGGAAATGATTCCGTATGCGATAGAAAATAAAGGTGTCAGATACATTTTGGTTGTAATAGACGTTTTTCAAAATTTGTGTGGGCTCAAGCAGTAAAACGCAAAACAGGTGAATATGTTGGAAGGGCTTTACAGTTAATTTTCAAAAGAAGTAAACGTATTCCTAAGAATATGCAAACTGACTTGGGAAAAGAATTTTACAACGAACAAGTGAAACGAGTTATGCGAAAATATAAAATTAACCATTACTCAACGTATAGCACCAAGAAAGCGTCAGTTGTGGAGCGGGTAAATCGAACACTAAAATCAAAAATGTGACAACACTTTAGTTTGCAAGGATCCTACAAATGGTTGAAGTTATTACCAGATATAGTACAGGAATATAACAATTCGGTTCACAGAACTATCGGAATGAGACCAAGCAAAGTTAATAAACGAAACGAAGAAACACTTTTGGAAAGTATTTACAATAATCCAAAGAAGGTGGATTTACGAGAAATTAAGTTTAAAGTTGGAGACCGGGTACGAATAAGCAAACATCGTGAATTGTTTAGCAAAGGTTATACCCCGAATTGGTCTAACAAATTATTTACGATTAGCTACATAAAATTGTCACATCCAATCATGTATTACTTAAAGGATGATAAAGGGGAAGACATAAAAGGAGGATTTTATGGTATGGAACTACAGAAAGCGAAATTTCCAGATGTTTATTTGGTGGAACGTGTACTAAGACGAAAAGGTGACATGGTTTACGTCAAATGTGTGGGGCTTAACAAATCTCGTAACAGCTGGATTCATAAAACGAACGTTTTGTAATGTATTCCCAGTTTTTTTTCTGAAAATAAAGTCTGCAATGTTAATAATGATTTTAACATAATGATGTAGGCTTTCACGGTCGGTGTCTATATGTAGAATGGTTTCCGGGCTGAGTTGCCGTGGTCTAGTAGGGTGAATTCCCGACGTTTCGTCCAAATCTGCGCTGGACATTATCAAGGGCGTCGACGAAGAGCGTAGCGATGTGACGTGGATGGAAGCTCGAGATCGAATGCAAGTCCTCATTCTCAACCTTCGAAGAGCAATACTATCAAACGATTTAGATAGAGTTAAAGTTGTGCTGTCGAAGTTGGGAGTTGCAGTACCAAAGGAAGCATTCAAAAGGTTAACTGTAACACAAGAGACATCGTTCGATATTTTATACTTCATATTCGAAAGAAAGCAAAGGTGTGACGAATTGGTGGATGAATTTCTAAAAGGTTGCTGTGAAACAGTGGAAATAACGGTTGATGAGGTCGAAATGATTTTAAATAAAACAAAGTATAATTTCATGCGACACGACGTATATTTTTTAAAGGAAATGTTAACAAACGGATCAGTTCTAATGCGGGATAAGAAGTTCTCCGTAATGAATGTCAAGAAAAAGTATGTTACATTGTTAAAGTGTGTGGATGACTTAATACTGGATGTAGCATACTACGCACAACCGAAAAATTTGGAAAAGTGTATTAAACTGATCAACTTGTTTCGGCTTCCGTATACATTAAGTCCAAATATCAATGGTCGTCATCAAACAGTGCTGCAATGGATAGAAGAAAACATTTTAAGATAAGGAACGGAGAAAGCTGCAGGCTGGCAGAGCGGTCCTGACTCAGGCAAATGGCCATCAAGTAATATCGAAGATTATAAGAAAATTTATTCATTGTTAATGTTATTGAAACAATAAATTGTAATAGTAGAAATGGTACACATGTTATTTGTGAAGTTGAGGAATATATTTCGCAGAATAAAAATAGTAAACAAACAAGTTGTGTAGTAACGTTTTATTATTATTTATACAATACAACCAATATTAAGGATAAAATAATTACATTGAGTGACATTTCAGCGTAAGCTAAACTTAAACAGAACTCCAAGTAGGTATAACAGTAGGTGTTCATAAATATTGACAATGGCTTCCTGTGGAAGTGACGAAGCTTCGAAAAGTCTTTTAATAAAGTATTCTCCAACCGTTAAGTCGTCGGTATACGGTTGATGAAAATTTTGTATAAATCGATCAACGGCACCGTCGAACTTTGAAAGGGAACTGTTTGAGTTTCTTATATTGTAATATCCCCAAGGAAGAGTATTCGTTGTTTTCGGAATTAAGAAACGTTTATCATCTTTGGGAGAGAGGGCTACTTTCGTTTTCATATGGGTAAACATAGTATGCAGATCGGAAACGAAAACATTCATACATTTAAGAATGGTGGCGTCATCTCTAATGACGCCTAGGTAATCTTCGATTTGAAGATGTAATAGGGATATTGAAACTATTATTATGGGGATAATTGGAAGTGTCGAAGTGATGAATATTTTCAATCATATCTCTGTAGAAATTTTCGGTGAAAACTTTAAGAATGAAGGAATCAGTATCCATATACATCAAAGAAATATTTTCTTGATATTTTTGCTTAAGAAAGCCGTAGTAGAAGTCATACATAACAACTTTTGGTAAATCCAAAATAGTGAAACCTACATAGAGCGGGTTATCGTAAACAATGTGTAATATATTCATCTGAATAGCTACGAAATGGGGGGTGAAAATTTTTGAATTTCTGAAATTGGGTTTGGCTATTAAACTTTCAGCACCAAGGTACCGTCCAACGTTTTGCCAATGAGTAACTAACTTGACGTCAATTTATTAATTTATCAACGCTCTCCATCGTTTTTCCGAAAGTACTGTTGTTCATCAATTTAAAGAATGATTTCCCAAACTTATTATTACACATATTGCGTTTTCTAGTATTCAAATCAATGAAAGGCTTCAACCATTGCGACTGTTTAAACTGAATAGCTGGAGAGCTTGTTTAAGCGGTAGGTAATGAACAATATACTTTGTCTTAGTCATAAGGTCCGGAATCAATTTTTTGACTCTACCATTAGCATTACCAGGAGAAATAATATTTTCAACTAAAAAGGGAAGATCAGCATGTAAATCGTGTAGGCTTTGAGGATATTGAACGTTAACTTCAAGTACATAACCGTATTCAGAAGAAGCATGTAAATCGAGAACATTTAATTCATCAATTTCAGCATCGGTGAGCCAACGAAAATGGAATATGGGAAGGTATTGACTCATGCTGTGTCCATACAAATTGGTAGCATCCAAATACATAATGTAGGAAGTGGGAGCAGATGCGTCATAATCAGGAAGGTGTGGGTTATTGGCGAAATGCATTCTTTGAACATACTGACTTATTCCTCCGCGTACCCCTTTTTGGAAAAACTTTAACATATCGATGTCAGTTAGAAGTTCTAAATTAACGCGAGTGAATTTTAACATGCTATCCCACGCTAGCCCGGGAGCGGTGTAATACTGAGCGGGGTCTAAGGCGTAAGTGGAAATACATATTTCACGAAAATTCTCGAACACGTCAGCTAACAGTAGGACATCGGATTTCAAGTAGAGGTCAGAATATTCTCCGAGAGTGGAGCAGTTAAAGGTTTACCAAACGGTGGCAGCTCTTTCATAATCTTCATCGGAAATGGGTAGAGATGTTAATTTATCGAAAAAATCGTCTTTGAGAGGGAACGTTGATTGGTCAAGTTTAGTAATATCGTCGACGTAGGAGTAAGGGAAAACCCCTTTCCGTCGCACAAGTTGAAATTGTGTAGGATCAGAAAAATACTTCTTCACTTGGAAGCATTCAGAAGGGTCGAGTTCTTCAGATAGTTTATCGAGGGAGGAAGCCATAAAACGAAAGGAATCGAGAAATCGAATCTTAACAAATACGTTTTGAGTAGAGTTATCTGAAACACCGGGAACAGTATCAACTCGCAATAATTTGGTAAAAGAAACGTATTTTTCTTTATTTTGAGCAATTACACTAAATTTAACATCGTTGACAGCCATTTCTTTTAAAAATAAATGACAATCGTAACCGAGTGCGGTTGATGTTCGTGGGTAGGTGTGGTGGAGGTCTTGTTAGGATCGGAAAAGCATGTATGAATGGGTCGCAATATGGTTTCGAAGTCTGCATAAACAACAAAAGGTACTTTGATACGTTTGTGGTAGTTTTGAAATTTTAAAACGTTATTAGGGATGAGCCTACCCATCTTATCCAATTTGAGATCAGCAGTTGGCAGCGTCGTGTAAACGTGGTTGCAATCATTCCGCTGGTGACGGTGCAGGTGAGCCACAGAGCTGAAGTATTGCAAGCAGCCGTCACATAGGAATTTGCGATGTTCTGTTTTGGAGAGTTGTTGAGAGAGAAAACGGGACATATATTTAATCCAACAGTAATGATTATTTCCTCGATCATCGTGTAGCAAGAGTAAATTGATGTGCAGCCTTCGTTTGACGGACGAGTAGTAGAGGGGACCAACAATTTCCCAGATCCATTTTCCATCCTTCAAAACGTATTCAGTCCCGTAAACATTCACAGAGCAATGGTTCTTTGTTTCAAACTTGGGAATGTCGTTTAATTTAATAGGAAAATCGATACCGTCATAGTCCATCGTGCGGGAGTAATGCGGATAGGAAGTCGTTCTGTGCGGGTTGGCTTGGGCGGGATACAAGGCTGAGGTTATTGCCCACGCAAAGCAGGCTTGGTCATCGTTTCGTACGTTCACAACAGCTCTCTTAAGTTCAATTTGTTATGGTAGAGGAATGTAAGAGGAAGCTCTAAGAGGATTGTACTTGTTGCAATTGAGTTCTAGGAAAAGGATTCTTTCCAAAGCCCACCCTGTAAGAATGAAATAATAGTAAACACAAGTGTAATATATATAAAGAGAGAATGATAAATAACCTGACTCTCGTTCTTGAAACTCAGAAGCTTTACCCTCAAGAACGCCGAAGAAGCTTTGGAGAATATTGGAAAGATCCGTCAACTGAGTGACAACTTTGTTATTGGTGTTGAAGGATTTCACGTCAACCAATTGTTTAGCATCGTGCACATATCACCACACTACTCTATACCACTTCCTTTACATCCCCACTATTCCCCCACTACTTCCCCACTCTTTCCCCAACACATACCTTCCTATTTAAACCCTTGTCAACCTGAGAGAGCATCACTTCACCAGAAGGGTCTTATGAATTAAAATGGACCTTTCTCGTGTATCTATTGTCCTTTCACCATTCAGGCAAACTGCTAATGAAACCACCTTGCTCCAATGCGGATATTGTTGGCATCTGCGTGAAAGCTGTATGGCTGAAACAGGATTCTGCTGTCAAGAATGTTTTGACAACAAACCTCTGCTTTTCTGCCACAGCTGCAGATTTTATCATTGCGATGTCGTAAACTTGTGCTGCCGACCTTGTCGTCAGGGGTCTCAATCGTACCTCTGCGAAAAGTCGGGCTTTGTTTACGAGGTCGATGATACGCACACGCTGTACTGTATTCTTTGCAATACTTACGAGCAAAGGCGTCAACTCTTCCGATCCATTATGTTTTCATAAACCTACCTTTCAATAGCTCCCTCTCCTACACCTTCCTTTTCCTTTTTAAAGACTTGTGACCTTGACACACTTTTCACCCTCTCCTACACCTTCCTTTTCCTTTTTAAAGACTTGTGACATTGACACACTTTCCATATAACTTCTTATTATCCCCAAACTTTACCTTAATCTTTTATCTCAAACGTCTACTACCTTTTGCTTCTTTATTTATTTCTTAACACAAATATATACATGTGCACGTTCTACACTCCTTCTACATAACCAAGATTATTACTTATTTCTATTACATATCCTTCTTCAAATACGGTGTTATTTGTGATACGGTAGTTCTCACTGCAAACAAACTCGTACCTGCACATCTCACCACACCATCCACAATGAATGTGAACTTCGTCATGGATATACACTTCCAACATCCATAAATTCTGAACTCGTGTATATAATGACACAATTCCTCCATTACTTCGCCCATATCGACAGCTCCAACACATTGGTAGGTAGCGAAGATTATTCCTATCACAGTACAGCACATACGCAGAACATGCTGAGAAGTTCGTTTCACATTTGAAGAGTTTTCGAGCTACGTTCCACCCTTTCATTGAGCTAACATCAAACATCACTTACATACTTCTTTGCTTTATTTACAGTATACTCCTCTGTGTCTACGTAATCTCCTCTATGTAACACAGTGTTACGCTGCGCATCATTCAATCCTTCCATGTGGTCCGCATTATTCCAATACTCTACTTCTTTTGTACCACCACAAACTTCATCGATACAACTACCTCTACTTCTGCTTCTTACATCCATTCTCAAACCAATCTTCTCAACTACTTCTGCCTTCTCTTCCTTTTCACTACTTTAACGGTTGTCTACCTCCTTACAACTGCACTTCTTTCCCATCCTTCCCCATCACAATATCTACATGAATCACGTACAATTGCAATTGCAATAATCAGTGTAAGTGTAACTAAATACCTAACATCATTCCTCGAATAACGTTGCAATGACACTTCAACGGCTGTAGACGTATTTAAAACTTTCCGTCATAAAAATCGTAAACTTCAGACGACTGCAGACGTATTTAATTTCACATTACCGATACATGTACATATGTTTCAATTCATTGTGAAGCATTCGACCACTACATACACACAAGTTTAAAGTCAATGACCTTCCATCAATTTGACCTTAAGTAACCTCTCCTCCTCTGAATTAGAACCGGTCATCTTACACTACTAGAACCCATCTCGTGGAATATTCAGCTTGTTCTTTGACAACAACTGGTACATAGTTGATGAACGGAATGTACCTCCATCGTGTTGTTTTCCATACCCACCTACATCAATAATTGTAAATCTATAATGTGCATCACACAGCCCTTAAGGCACTATAGAATAGAACTGCTTGTAGTTAAAATACATCGTACCAGAATGCTTGGGATATTTAATTCGGACATGTTTTCGGTCTAGTGCGCCTATACAATTAGGGAAGTTCCAAATACCATAGAAGTTCTCAGCAATCTCTTTGAATTTCTCAGCAGTTAGTGTTGGCATGTGTACTGGTTGTAGTACCTTCTAAATTTATTTAACCGTTTCTTCTACAATTTTTGAAATAGTTGACACTCCAATCCGAAATTCAAAGGCTAAATGCGTAAATGACGCTCCAATAGCTAAATACCTGTTGACACTTATACTTGGTCATCTGCATATATAATGTGTACATTAGCAGTAATATCTTACCTCAATGTAACTACTAGCCTTTCTTCTTGCAGAATAGGTTGTCTGTGGCAGTCTTTCCATGTTTTCTTTAATTTATGGCTAATCGCATTTAGTATGTAATCGAACGTTCCAATGTCCATTCTCAGATATTGTCGAAAACGGTCGGGGAATTCGCGCAGGCTTTTATATAAACGGTGGTATTGTCCAAATTTGGGTCTTTTTGCTTCTACTTCTTCCCTTTCTATCTCACATATCACATAATACCAGGCTGTACATCTATTTTGCACTAGCATTAATTCTTCACTACCGTATTCAGACATACCTCAAGAAAGCGCCAACGTAAATGAATCATGGGGGCATGATATGCCACCTTTTACGCTACAAGCTACCATCCACCTAACCATCCAGGCTCCGACGTATCCGTACCCTTACAATCCAAAATTGAAAGTTTGGAAGAAAAGATGGATAAAATAGAAAGAGCCGAAAAAAAAGAATAATATAGTAATTAGAAAAGGAGTTTAATGTTTCAATGGTTTTTCTGATAAATGAGTTAATAACCGATCTAAACCATTCATTTATTGACAATCATAATAAATTAATTACATAACACAGACGTTTCGATCACTAAGCTTTGTGATCCTTTTCAATGTGCGGAAGATAAATCTAAAAAATAATAATTTAACAATACTAATTTTTAATTTTAGATAACCTAATGAATTTGATATAAACATTAAAAGTACCTACCTAGGGGATGAAGCATAAGTAATGATATCAATACACCTTTACAAATTAATCATTAAATACCATGCGGTTTGTATATGAGGAAAGTTTTTATAAATCACACTATTTTAAACTTTAACATATAAAAATGAAGGGTAAAATTATAATGATGGTTTAGAAAATTTGAAATAATTAAGGATATTAAATCATATTGAATAAATTATAAAGCAAGTTAAGTGGATGTTAACTTGAGGAGTTAACATCCAAGAATGAGGAAAAATTACACTTATGAGTGATAGTAAAAGGTGACACAAATGAGGTCAATAAGAAAAAAAACAAATTATCAAAAAAGTAAGTTTCAGTTTATATGTTGGATCAGAGCAAAGACGGCCAGAAAGGAATTTTAAATCGCTTTAAGTAATTTATCATAAATTTTATTAAGTTGTTCAGAATCTTTTTGATCATTAAGAGTATTAGGATGTTTTTTTATGTGTGTCATTTCGGATATATGTCGTTTATAGTACTGGGGTTCATTGTCAAGTATAGAAGTTCCTTCCCAGTCCATTTCATGGTTGAGATCAATGACATGTCTAGATATAACTGAATCAGGCTTTTCAGTAATATTACGTTTATGTTCTTTTACTCTAGTTTTTAGGTGTCTTTTGGTCTGTCCAACATATGCACTGTTACAATTATTGCTCTGATGGTGAATAGTTATAAAGTAGTACATAGCTATTACGAAAAATTACTCTCTTTATTTTAGTATTAACTCGGGTCGGATATTTGTATTTTTCAAATCAGGTTAAGTTAGGAAATAAAATATTAAAAAGACAATCTATCTTTACTTTCTCGCCATTCGTAATTTAAATCAAAGTTGTATCGACATACACGTTAAAATACTGTCTGGTGTCAGAGGTCTATGACAAAATTGGTGTCAGAAGTGGGATACACTGTTACAGTGCCAAGGATTACCTTGTGTTTTCTGGTGGATTTTAATTCTTCGAACGGTCTCCACGTCGACGAACCTCCCAGGAGTCAGCGAAGGACAACGAGAGCCTTTCTATGCGCGTGACTTCAAATATAAAAAGTAAGTGATAGATCTTTTAATCGACTGGCGTAGCTTGGTTGTACAAATTATTCCGATACCTCAAATTCACCTATTCCTAATAAAAGTAAACTCATTAAGATGTCCACTCAAAATTCAGACGTAAATTCTAATAATTCTCCTAACGAACAATTTAGCCTACAATTTTTATGTTCGTTAATTCCTAAATCGTTTGATGGAAAGAGGACCGATTTTCACGAGTTCCTCACAAATTGCAATAATGCTGTATCACTTTCTAGCGATTCGCAAAGTCGCGCATTATTAGCTTTCATTATTTCCAGACTAACAGGAAGTGTTAGGTCTTTGCTTCACGGCAAAACGTATCAAAATTGAGCGGAACTCAAAGGAATTCTTTGTACCTTTTATCAGGACAAAAAGCACTACATACAGTTGATGGAAGAACTTAATACACTTAAACACAACGGCAATGAGCCGATAGCTTCATTTCATGAAAGGTTAGATAAAGTCATCAACCGTATAATTGGTGCTGTCCTATCGAAACGAAATAGATAAAACATGTAAAATAGAAACCATTCAAGAATTGGCCTTAAGTAGAGTTATACACCACTCTATTCCCGAAATTTCTCGTTTCCTACGTTCGCAGAACATAGACACCTTGTCCTTAGCCTTAACAAAAGCTTTGGAAGAAGAGAGAGCACTTAAAATTTCTAAGGAAGAATTTAAACCCTCAAATTCTAAACATTGCAACTTCTGTAAAAGAAATGGTCATAACACTAAAGATTGTTACAAAAAGAAAAATTCTCAAAATCACTCAGTCAATTTCAATCAAAAAATTAATTCCAGATATCAACAAACGAACTTTAATCCAAACTCAAGTCAGGCAGATAAGTTCTGCAAGTACTGTAAAAAACAAGGTCACTTAATTGGTGAATGTAGAAAACGAGAATATAATAACAAACGGAAAGAACTATCCAACAACGTCAGTAACAATAATAACGAACAAATTCATTTAAACTCCTCCCAACCACAAGTGAACGCCGCTCTTGTGGACGCCGATATTTAAATGGCGTAACACATCTACCTAAAGAGACAAATACCAATAAATTTTCATCTTATCCTAAGGTAACAAGTCATCTAAATCCTGAACTAATTACTAAATCTCATCCAAATATTAATTCGATATCTTTACATTATAGTAAGCGTGGTGTACCTAATCCTAATTCTCTCGTTGCTCCTGGCGGCAACTCTGTCTCCGAAATCGTACATCCACTTCCTTCAAATTCTCAAATTTCAAAAATTCTCACCATTACCGAAAACACATCATACATAACAGCAAAATATCAAGGAATAGAATTTAAATTCTTAATAGATACAGGTGCCAATGTATCAATTATTAAATTGGATAAACTAAAGCAAACAAAATCTAGCTATAACCCTTCCGAAACACTCATCTTAAACGGGCTAAGGATCAATTCACCTGTACAAACTATAGGTAGTATAACTTTACACCTGCAAGTTCATAATAAAGAATTCAATGTCAAATTCCATATCATTAAACAAGAATCAAATGTCCCCTTTGACGGATTAATCGGCAATGATTTTTTAAAAAAGGAAAACGCCGAAATCAATTTTAAGAAGTTTGAAATTAAAATAAATTCTCTTCCTTTTCCTATTCCTCTACACCTGAATTCTAACCCTTGGAAGGCTCAAAATTACCTTCTCAAACCTCGTTCAGAAACTCTTATCGAAGTCGATGTAGTTAATGATGCTATAACACAAGGAATTGGTCCCGAAATCACTGTCTATGATGAAGTGTATTTAGCGAAAGCTATTCTAAGAGTTAACGAAAATAGAAAAGCGCTAACAACAAAATATCCTCTTTGAATTTGTAAAAATAAAAAACAATAGATGATGTTTCACTAGGAGTTTTTATTATACTCGACTATATAGTTTCGATCGGTTCGATCATTATCAAGAGTAACTAGACTAAAGTAAAAACAAATGACAACGAATATATTACTATTTACAAATCACAAAGGAGGAGTGGGGAGTTTGAAGAACTTAATTCTGTTTGAGAATTCACTAAATTTAAACTTTTGCTAAAGGCTTTTTTAATTTCTAAATTCTCTAACATAGTTAAAATACGATTATTACCTATGTTTGAGTGTAAAATTTTTACATTATCAATTGTGACCGAATGATCCGAATCAATGCAGTGCTCAGCGAGACCTGTTTTTTTGAGTTTTTTATGAATTGAATAGCAATGTTCTTTTACCCTAGTTAAAATGGCTCTCCCACTTTTTCCTATGTAAATTGCATCACAATCGTTACATGAAATTTTATAAATACCACTTTTTGTTAAGGGTGGTTGTGATGGTTTATTTTTAACAAGAAGAGTTTTTAAGTAATTTTTATTAGTTTCGACCGCTTTGAGATTGAATTTTCTTAATTTATTTTTAAACTTGTAACTTACGTTATGAATAAATTTGATTGAACAGAATTGATCTACTATTGGTGACTTCAAAAATTTGGTGTTATAAATTTGACTTAAAACTTTATCATTGAGTTTTTTATTGATGAGTTTATCAATGATTGACGTATTGTACCCATTGTTTATTGCTATAAATTTTATGACGTTAATCTCTTTTAAATAATTCTCTTTTGATAAAGGTATATTAATAAGACGGTTAATCATTGCGTGGAACGCTGCATGTTTGGTTTGAAAATCATTTACAACATTTTAGATTCTGATAACGTTTGGATAGACAAAAACATTAAATTTAAATTCAAAAACTTGAACCCTGCAACCCCAGTATTGTATGGTCTGCCTAAATTACATAAGGAAAACGTCCCCATGAGGCCAGTTGTTTCGTACTTACAAGCGCCATGTTACAAATTATGTCGTCAAGTCAATACGATTTTGCTTAATAATCTTAATTGTTTTTCACCATATAGCATAAAAAATTCCATAGAATTTGTAAATAAAGTTAAAAAACTAACAATTCCGACCAATTGTTATCTTGTTTCATTTGACGTATGTAGTTTATTTACCTCTATTCCATGTAATAAACTTATTCCAATTATTTCTAAATTAAATAGAGTGTTTTCCAATTGACCCATGAATATTTCTGCCAATATCGGTAACAGCGGGGAACCCATAGGGAGCCCGTTGTTCTGTTTGTAGATTATGTCGTCAAACGAGAAATAATTTTGTTCAAGGCAAGTATTTATTAATATGAGCAAATCTTTTCTTTGTATATTGGTTAAGTTACTGTCTGAAATTAATTTAGAAATAATTGGAATAAGTTTATTACATGGAATAGAGGTAAATAAACTACATACGTCAAATGAAACAAGATAACAATTGGTCGGAATTGTTAGTTTTTTAACTTTATTTACAAATTCTATGGAATTTTTTATGCTATATGGTGAAAAACAATTAAGATTATTAAGCAAAATCGTATTGACTTGACGACATAATTTGTAACATGGCGCTTGTAAGTACGAAACAACTGGCCTCATGGGGACGTTTTCCTTATGTAATTTAGGCAGACCATACAATACTGGGGTTGCAGGGTTCAAGTTTTTGAATTTAAATTTAATGTTTTTGTCTATCCAAACGTTATCAGAATCTAAAATGTTGTAAATGATTTTCAAACCAAACATGCAGCGTTCCACGCAATGATTAACCGTCTTATTAATATACCTTTATCAAAAGAGAATTATTTAAAAGAGATTAACGTCATAAAATTTATAGCAATAAACAATGGGTACAATACGTCAATCATTGATAAACTCATCAATAAAAAACTCAATGATAAAGTTTTAAGTCAAATTTATAACACCAAATTTTTGAAGTCACCAATAGTAGATCAATTCTGTTCAATCAAATTTATTCATAACGTAAGTTACAAGTTTAAAAATAAATTAAGAAAATTCAATCTCAAAGCGGTCGAAACTAATAAAAATTACTTAAAAACTCTTCTTGTTAAAAATAAACCATCACAACCACCCTTAACAAAAAGTGGTATTTATAAAATTTCATGTAACGATTGTGATGCAATTTACATAGGAAAAAGTGGGAGAGCCATTTTAACTAGGGTAAAAGAACATTGCTATTCAATTCATAAAAAACTCAAAAAAACAGGTCTCGCTGAGCACTGCATTGATTCGGATCATTCGGTCACAATTGATAATGTAAAAATTTTACACTCAAACATAGGTAATAATCGTATTTTAACTATGTTAGAGAATTTAGAAATTAAAAAAGCCTTTAGCAAAAATTTAAATTTAGTGAATTCTCAAACAGAATTAAGTTCTTCAAACTCCCCACTCCTCCTTTGTGATTTGTAAATAGTAATATATTCGTTGTCATTTGTTTTTACTTTAGTCTAGTTACTCTTGATAATGATCGAACCGATCGAAACTATATAGTCGAGTATAATAAAAACTCCTAGTGAAACATCATCTATTGTTTTTTATTTTTACAAGTGTTCAATATGTTTCACAAACGTTGCATATCGAAAGTCTTAACTCTTTGAATTTGTCAAACAGACTCAAACTTCTTAAAGAAAATCTTCGATTAGATCATCTGTGCTTAAAATCTGTTCTGAATTCAATGACATTTTTTTTCTCCCTGACGACAAACTTACTAGTACCAATGCAATCCAACACGAAATCGTTGTCACCGATCCAACACCTATTAACTCGAAAATCTACCGATTCCCCGTTGTTCATAAAGAAGAAGTTGATAGACAAGTACAGAAAATGCTAAAACAAGGTATAATACGTCCATCAGTTTCACCGTATTGTAGTCCTCTTTGGGTAGTGCCCAAAAAGTTAGACGCTTCAGGCGAACGTAAATGGCGTATCGTAATTGATTATCCTAAGCTAAACAATGTTACCGTGGGTGATTCTTTTCCCCTGCCAAATATAGATGAAATACTTGACCAACTTGGACATTCACAATACTTCTCAACCCTGGATCTTGCCAGTGGTTTTCATCAAATTAAAATGAAAAATAGCGACATTCCTAAGACAGCTTTTTCAACCCCATTTGGCCATTATGAATTTACACGAATGCCATTCGGTCTAAAAAATTCCCCATCAACTTTCCAACGACTTATGAACAACGTATTAACAGGACTTCAAGGTCTCCAATGTTTCGTTTATTTGGACGACATTGTTATCTATGCCAGCTCTATAAAATAACATTCTGAAAAGCTAAATCCTATTTTCTCCCGTCTCCGTTCTAATAACTTGCAATTACAGCCCGACAAGTGCGAATTTATGCGCCACGAAGTCGCATATTTAGGACATGTTATTAGCGACAAAGGTGATTCACCCAATCCTGAAAAAACTAAAGCCATTTCTACCTATCCAGTTCCGAAAAACGCTAAACAAATAAAACAGTTTCTTGGCCTAGTAGGCTATTATAGAAAATTCATCAAAGACTTTTCAAAAATCGCTAAACCCCTCTTACCTCACTATTAAAAAAAGACACCGAATTTACATGGTCAAACGAAGCGCAAAAAGCGTTTGAAACCTTCAGAGACATCCTTACGTCACAACCGATCCTCCAGTTCCCAAATTATATATATATATATATAATCAACTTCCCATCTACCGTATGGTGTAGGGATTTTCATTTTAGAATTAGGTATATACAAATGAACTCCACATTTTTTTGTCACTTGTCATTTCTTTTGCTTCGGACCACGTTTTTCCTTTTCTACTTAATATTTTTCCTATTGTCTTATCCCATGTTTCATGCGGTCGACCCCTTCTTCTTGTTCCTAACACTTTTGCTTGCCATATTTTTTTAACTGTTCTGTCATTCTTCATCCTATGTAGATGTCCCCACCAGCTGAGTTGTCTCTTTTCTATAAAGTCAGTCAGTCGGTTTATTTCTAGTTCTTCTCTTATTTGGCTACTACGGATTCGGTCTTTCAGCGTAATACCTTTTACTCTTGTTAGGTATTTCATTTCCATTGCTTCTAGTCTTCTTTTCATTTTATTTGTTAATACCCAAGTTTCGCAGCCATATGTCAGTACAGGTCTATAAATTACCTTATATATCTTTATTTTGGTACTCTGGGATATTTCTTTCTTATTGATGAAGGTCTTGTTTATTGAATAATATAATTTATTGCTTTTTTCTATTCTTTCTGTTATATCGATTTCTTGTTTTCCCATTTCGTCTATTGTTACACCTAAATAATTGAACTGTTGCACCTGCTCAACCAATATTCCATCAAGTTCTATTTGTATTTGCTGTTTTTCATTACCTACTACCATTACTTTGGTTTTGTCCACATTTATTTTCATGCCAAATTCTTGTAGTGTTTCATTCCAAATTTTCATGTTAGTTTCCAGCCATAATTACAACATCATCAGCAAAAGAACATTCGGAAATGAACACTGGTTGTAGATGTCTATAACCCATATGTAACTTTTTAATTCCATTTTGACATTTTTTCATTATATCATCCATGAATATTGTGAAAAGTACTGGACTCATAACTCCTCCTTGTCTTAATCCTTCTGTTGTTATAAATTCTTCTGATTGGCTATTATGACTTATTACGTAGTTTCTGTTGTGTTTATATAAGCTTTCTATTGCTTTTCGTAATTTTGGATCTACTCCTCTATTTTCCAAGCTTTTCCATATTCTCCCTCGTGGTACTTTGTCGAACGCTTTCTCTAAATCAATAAATGCCAAAAATGCTTTCTTATTTACTTCTTGTAATTTGGCCGTTATTTGTTTAAGCGTAAATATATGATCTTGTACGCTACGCCCTTTACGAAATCCACACTGTGCTTCTGATAATGTCGGTTCTACAATTTTTCTTAATTTGTTTTCCAGGATTTGTTCGTAAATTTTTAGTGGTACACTTAGCAGTGTTATTCCTCTGTAGTTATTACATTGCTTGCTGTCCCCTTTTTTATATATTGGTATTATTTGGCCTATTTCCCAGTCTTTCGGTATTTTTTCTTCTTGCCAGATCTTGTTGTACAACATCAGTAACATTTCATTACCATCTTCTCCCATTTTCTTAATCATTTCCGCTGTTATTTTGTCGTGTCCTGGTGCTTTACCGTTCTTCAATTTTCTAATAGCTTCATTCATCTCTTCTTCTGTTATATTTATTTCCTTTTCATTCATTTGATTTTTCCTCATTTCTGTCTTTTCGTTTGCATTGTCATCTTGATTTCCTATATTGTCGATTTCTTGTCCACCTAATAGTTCTTGAAAGTGTTCTTTCCATCTTCGCAGTATATCATTTGTGCTGGTAAGTATTTTTCCTGTACTACTTTTTATTGTCTGTGTTGCTTTCGGTTTGTTATTTCTCAGCTTTTTTAACACATTGTAAAAGAGTTTCTGATTTTCTTTACTGCTAGTTTCTAATTTTTCACCAAATTCTTTCCATGATTTTTCTTTCGCTTCATTTATCAATTGTTTCACCTTTATTCTTTGGAGTTTATATTCTTTATATTTATTTTGTGTTTTATTTGTTAAATATTTCTGCCATAATTGTTTTTTCAGTTTCACTTCTTCTCTTATTGTTTCATTCCACCATGCTGTTCTTTTATTACTTTTACCTATTATATTGGTTCCACAAGCTTCTTTCGTCGCATTTATTATTAATGCCTTTACATTTTCCCACATCTCTTCTGCTGTCATTTTATTCCATTGCCATTTTATATGTTGTATTTTATTTCTTACTATTATTTCATATTTCCTGGTTACTTTTTCATCTTGTAGTCTGTATGTTTTTATAACTTCTTTTTTATTTGTTCTTTCTGTATTTCTTTCTTCTTGGACTGTATTTATTGTTTTTATTTTACCCAGGAGTAAAAAATGATCACTGTAGATTTCGGCACCTCTTCTCACTCTAACGTCCTTCACTGCTTTTCTTTCTTCTTTTTCAACTAATATGTAGTCTATTATTGATCTTTCTTCTCTACTTGGCACTACTCTGGTATACTTGTGTATGTCTTTATGCTTATAGAATGTATTAGTTACTATAAGATTATTTACTGTACAGTAGTCGATTAGTCTGTCACCGTTGTTATTTCTCTCTACTTCTCCATATTTTCCTATTACTGATTCCCCTATGTTTTTTCGTATACCCACTCTACTGTTGAAGTCTCCAGCCACAATAATTTTCCCTTTACTTATTTCTGTAACTAATGAAAGATCGTTCCAGAATTTATCTTTCATTTCTTTTGTCTCATTTTCGTTTGGTCCATAAACAGCTATCAGCGTGATCATTTCAGTGTTAATCATCAATTCTAGCGTTAGTATTCTTTCTGTCCATCCCTTCCAATTTATGATATTTCTTATATGTTTCCTGTTTATTATACATCCTACCCCCTCTGCTGCTCTACTATTTTCGGATACCCCAGTATATATTAGTAAATGGCCCTCACTTAATTCCATTTCCCCTTGTCCTCTTTTCTTTGTTTCCGCTATTACCAATACGTCTATTCCTATATTGTTTATTTCATAGATGATTTCATTTTCTTTTCCATTTAAGCTCCTAATATTCCATACCCCTAGTTTCCATATATTGTCATCTTTTTTCTTTTTTCCTGTATCTAATTTCCAAAGTCTCGCCAGCTCCTTTTCGTTCCTTTTCGTCATCTGTTTTCCGTTCAGCTTATTTAACAAATTTAGTTTTTTGATTCTTCTTGTGAAGTTGCTTTTTTTAAATCTTGAGATTCGTTGCACCACGTCCATTTTTCATTATCGATAATTAAGTATTTGTAACCAATTTTCGTTTTTCTTCCGTTTTTCCGTTCTTCCTTCGATCTTTCGCTTATTTTCTTTTGAACGGTTCTCTCTCTGAAGGTGAGATCGCTGGAGATGTATACTTTTCTATCTTTAATATTGTTTAGGATGGACTTAGCTTTCATTATGTTAATTTTTTGTTCTAGCGTTTCTAGGGTTGCCATACATAAGTTGTTGTTGATTTTTTTGGCCATTGTAAGTTTCACATTTAGTTTTAAATGCGTTTTTAAAAATTCTTCAACCTTTATTTTGATATTCTTTTCGTTGATTATTTGTAGATTTAGTCCAGCCACAATGATATTATTCTTTTTTTTTGCTTTCTCTTCATTTTCTAATCTCCATTCAATGTTTTCTAGCGCTTTAATTTTATTTCCCATGGTTGCAATTTCTGCTTTAAATTGTGATTTTCTTGTCTCAGAGCTTTTAGTTCGTTCCTGTACTCGGTGTTTTCTTTCCTTAATTCTTTTATGTCCCCCATCACTTCTAACAGCATTTTATGCAATTCTTCCATTTCCGTTGGAATCCTACTCTTCTTCTTGCTTCTCTTGATGGGCGATTCTTCCTCACTTCTTTTCCTCTTTGTATCGTCTGTAGAGTATCCGTCCGCACTTGTATAGCTCATTCATGCAGTTTTTAAAAGTACAATAGGTAATTAGGTCAATTGTCTATATTTTCGCCGTGTCGTTATTAGCACAAAACTCACGTGTTACTCGGGTCAATAACTCGCGGCAACTACACGTGGCTATTTACTGTGTCTCAACTGGTTTTGTTTAACAATAAGATTATGTATTCATTTAATTAATTTTATCAAATAACTTCGGTTTTATCGGAACTGTTTTAATTGTCACTTTGGCTTTGAATTTTGTAATTTGTCGATAGTGTATGTTTTACTCGTGTTGATCCAAATTTGGATTTTCAATACGGAGCTACTTCACACACGTCTATACCGTACCACAGTCACGCTCGAACCCAGTACCCAAATTTTAAAGAAATATTCGTCCTTACTACAGACGCCTCAAATTACGCTATAGGAGCAGTCCTATCTCAAGGCAAAATCGGTAGTGATCTTCCGATCGCATATGCTTCTCGCACCTTAAATAAAGCAGAGACAAATTACTCCACAACAGAGAAAGAACTGTTAGCCATCGTGTGGGCAGTAAATCATTTTCGACCATATCTTTATGGCCGTAAGTTTATCATATTAACCGATCATCGTCCCCTTACTTGGCTGTTCAATTGCAAAGATCCGACTAGTCGTATTGTCAGGTGGCGTTTAAAACTAGAGGAATACAATTACGAAATCCGTTATAAACCAGGTAGAATTAATTCCAACGCAGACGCTCTTTCACGTAATACAATCCTTAACGTCCACCCAACTTCCCACGAAACATTCGATAACTTTATAAAATTCCATTATACAAATCAAGAAATTCCCTCAATAGAGATAATTAAAGAAGATATGTTTAGTAAATACCCTAATGCTTTAATATTTTCAAAAGATTTTGATGAGAATAACTCCTATTTTGAAAGCCTTATTGCAAATCAAGATCCTAATTCCATTCCTCCAGACATACAACTATATTCAGTTCAAACCTTAGAGAACTTAAATAATAAAAAGACTTACTTAATTATTTCCAAATTAAACCACTTTGATAAATTAGAGTATAAAGACTTATTCTATTCATTACTTAACTTGCGCGAAGCTCTAAAGAAAGACAAAATCGAAACGTTATACCTTAAAAATCCTATTGAAGACAATCCTAATTTAAAACAAGAAAGGTTTAACGAAATGCTACATTATATATTTTCAAAATCAAAGGTAAAAATTATCCTTGTAGACAAACCGAAAATTCAACCTAAAGATAAACAAGAAATTCAAGTTATTTTAGAACAAAATCACTCTTCAGCAATATCTGGTCACTCAGGCTTTATCAGGACTTATAAAAGAGTTAAAGAAAACTATAAGTGGCCGAACATAAGACATAAAAAATTTCATAAAGTCTTGTCAATCTTGCCAAATTAATAAGACAAACCATAAATCAAGCAAAGTTCCAATGGAGATAACAACCACGAGCGAACGCCCTTTTCAGCGACTCGCCAGAGATGTAGTAGGTCCTTTAACCCGTAAAGAAAACGGTAATAAGTTCGTTATCACAATGCAAGATGATTTAACAAAATACTCTTTCGCAAAGTCCGTACCAAATCACGAATCTTCAACGATTGCAAACACACTACTCGAGTTCATTACTATTTTCGGAATTTCCGAAAGTTTATTATCAGATCAAGGTCAAGATTTTTGTTCTAACATCATTAAAGACCTAAACAAACTATTCAAAATTAAACACATATTTAGCAGTCCATATCATCCGCAAACTAATGGTGCTCTAGAACGAAGTCACCATACTCTGAAGGAATATCTTAAACATTACATTAATCAAAACCAAACTAACTTGGATGAATATATATCATTAGCTATGTTTACATACAATACGCATATTCACAAATCAACGAACTATACTCCCTATGAATTATTATTTGGTCATAAAGCTTATATTCCAAACCCTTTAACTAGTTCTCCCGAATTTAAGTACTCCTATGATGACTATTATTCAAATTTAAAATTAAAATTTAATAAGTCTTACGAAATTGCACGCGAAGCGTTACTTAAATCTAAGGAACAATCGAAATTTTATTATGATAGGAAAATTAATCAAGTAAATTTTAAAGTCAATGACCTAGTGTATATATTAAAGAAGAATGTCAAACCAGGCCTCAGCAAGAAATTGTGTCCAAATTATAAAGGTCCATTTAAAATAACTAGAATCAATAACAATAATACAGTAGAAGTAGAAATAAGAAAGAATAAAAGGACTACTTATCACACTAACTTATTAAAACCCTTTGTTCCAGGTAACTAGAATGGAAAGCAAATCTATTTACCTGTTTTCGCTCCTTTCACTATTTACCTTATTTTATCAACCTGTTACCTGTGACATCCCATACAGTCTCGAAAAGATTTCTAGCCCGGCAGGCATATTTTTCCACAACCTTGGATAAGCTAAAGTTTCTAATGATCATTTCACACTTCTTTCGTTCACTAACATATCATTTTTCCAAACTAAAATAAACTTTATTCAATCGACTTTCGACAAAACCCTCGTGTTATGTGCTAAATACCCCTCTGTTAATTCTTGTCAAGAACCATCTAAGTTAATTCGAATCCAAATTTCTCAAGTAAAAACTAAGTTCGACACAATTACGCACATAATAGGACATAAAAATCCAAATATACGTTATCGTCGTGGCTTATTTAACGGAGTATCATATGCTTTTAACTGGTTATTTGGTACACCCGACGCTGCTGATGCTAAATTTTATACTGACTCCATTCACACTTTGTTAGATCAAAATCATGATGTTCAAGTTCTCATGAAACAACAAATTCACATCATTTCAGATGCCATAAAAAACTATAACGCTTCTGCTCAATTTCTTAAACTAAACGAAGAAAAATTAAATAATAATATTGATAAATTTAATAAATTCAGCAAGGTAACTACTAATAAACTGCATAATCTGGAAGTAAATGAAATTATTGATGAAAACATCAATCTCATCACTCAAATTGTTAATGATCTAAATGTAGAATGTGATACAGAAATATCTTCCATTCTCTTTGCAAAGCAAAATATTCTTCATCCTTCGGTAATAACACCAACTAATTTTAGAAACGAACTTTTAAAGGTAAAATTAGATACAAACACTGAGTTTCCCATTTCATTGAACGACCTTAATAATTTTTACAAATATTTCTCCATTTGCGATCTTACAGTTATATACGATAACGAAATAATAATTTACGCGGTAAAAATTCCAGTAGTTAATGGACAAGTTTACAATTTATACAATCTAATTCCTTTGGCTGCACCTATGCCGAAATCCAACGTATATTCATACATCGATCCTTCATATCCTTATCTCCTCATGAGTACAACTAAGACCCATTACAGTCGATTGAAAAATTTATCCACTTGCAAAAAGCTCTCCGACGAAGATTACCTGTGCTCGAAGTCTATCGTCCATGTGACTTCCGAAAGGCCAGTTTGCGAAACCCTTTTGCGAATCAACCCGACGTCGAAAGTCCCAGAGGATTGTCCAACCAGAACCATCAGGGCACATTTGGAACTATGGCATCCCCTATCAACAAATTCTTGGCTCTACGTCATGACCAACACTTGCGTCAATCAGCTGCGAAACCTCCAATACAAATATTATCGATGTAAAATTAAATGACATCGGTATCCTAAACTTACAGCCGAAGTGCAAATGTTACACATTTTCTACGGTGCTTTACACTACGTCCAACAACATCGCCAATTACACCAACTTTATTCCGAACGTCGACCTCAACACCGATGATTGCTGCGTCCGTCGCCGAAAATACCTTAATGAAAGTCAAATTCTTATGGAACCAATGGAACTTAGCAATTTCAACTTAGACGAACTGCGTCACTCTCAACACAAGCTGGAACAATTTGAAGATGTCCTGGACCGGAACCTAAATCAACCCTTTCTATCGAAACATCTATCGTGGTTCTCGTTTTCGTTCGCGACTGTGCTTCTAATAGTGTTAATGGTCATTTTGTGTTGTTGTTGTAACTGTTCGTGGTTGCCAGTGATCGGACGTTATTTCCCAAAACATAAAAGGTGTTGTACGTTACCGAACATATGTATCACCAATCACAATGAACATTTTGAAGTCAGCGATCAGCAACTGATGCGTCTGAGTCGTTTGAAACAGATAGAAGAAGATGAAAACGACCAACATGGGCACCTGAGAGACTTTTCACCACCACCTGCGTATACTAAATTCCACGGTGCTTCAGCTCCTAAGTACGAAACGAGATCGAGAAGATCCGCCTCAGTCGAAGGCCACTTCAAAATTTAAGCAACATGCGTATGCATTATTCCTTTGTAACCAATTTTTCTATATAACTACATATACTATACATTTCCAATAAAGAGGAAACTTCGTTTTATTTTAGATTAAGATAACGCATTTACTATAATTTGCTTTCTAATATAGGTTATTTTGCCTTACTTTTAATATCATTTCAATATAATGTAGAATTGAATCTATATTTCTATATCTATAAATTTCCTTTTTTTAACTATTCGTAATTATTCTAAGTACTTAATCACTATATAATATATATTATTGTAATTTTAATCGACGTATTAAGTTTGTTCTATTATCCTGTATAACTTCTTCTAAAATATAAATTTTGCTTGTAATCGATTTTCAGTCAATTTTAATGCAGTACAACCCCATTAAAATTCTAAAAGGGGGAGGTGTTAGATACTTACCTGTTTGACATCAAACAATCTAAATTATCTTTTATTTAATAAATGTATACAAACTTAATTCGTTCGGATGAGAGAACAATCTCAGTGATGTTTATTTGTCAACCCTCCAATGTTCGGAAAATATACAGAGCGTTCTCTCAACCATATTGTGCTAAAATGTTACACATGGTGTTAAAATCTTTATGTAAACTTTCATCTGTTTTATTATCTTTTCCGTAATTATTATTTTTAGATTCTCACCCTAATTTTTCGTTGTTTATAAAAGTTCCCCTTGATTAAACAGTTTGTCCCTTGTTTATAAAAACCACTTACGAATTTCCAAACAATATTTGAGGGTGAACACTTTGCTCAGGGGTGTAACTTAGTTCTCCCCCAAAAGACGAATATTGGCTAAAAGATGTAAACAAACGTTTTCATACGTCGCGAGTCAGGGCGGGATTAAAAACGGAAAAGTATAAAAACTGAAGATGAATAGTTATAAAGTAGTACATAGCTATTACGAAAAATTACTCTCTTTATTTTAGTATTAACTCGGGTCGGATGTTTGTATTTTTCAATCAGGTTAAGTTAGGAAATAAAATATTAAAAAGACAATCTATCTTGACTTTCTCGCCATCCGTAATTTAAATCAAAGTTGTGTCGACATACACGTTAAAATACTGTCTGGTGTCAGAGGTCTATGACACAACCTTGGTGGACCTCAACCCCGACGAGCGGTTACGTACTACTTAGACAAGTCGTCTTCCCCCCCCTCCATCCAGCCGATACTTGCGACACTTGAAGACAAGGACCTGGATGAAATGGCCGAGCTTGCTGACAACATTACAGCAAGTTTAGTACAAACCATTGCCACCGCCACCCCAACCCCCACAACTACTCCTATCACGGACTCCATTCAAGAACTACAATCCTACCGCAAATCAAAAAACTCCTTATTGTTGAAACAGATCCACATTCCTGGCTCAAACAAGGCTATTTTCTGCGACATTTTCACTGGAACTGCAAGACCCTTTCCGACCCCAACTTTTCGTTTTGCTGCGTTCAAACAGTTACATTCACTCACGCATCCCGGCATTTGAGCATCAAACAAATTGGTAACACAACGTTTCATATGGCCATCAGCAAGTAGAGATTGTGCACGATGGGCTCGTGAATCTATGAGTTGTCAAAAAGCCAAAATATCTCGTCATGTTTCAGTTCCCTTAGGCACCTTCGAGCTACCAGCAGAAAAATTTGATCATGTCCTCTTCGAAATCGTCATCTTACCGCACTCAGAAGGAGGTTAAGCTCCAGGCTTCAACACTGGGAAGGGGGTCCTGTGGGAACACTCAGTACGTATTTATCAAACTACAAGAATTAGTTCACTCTGTACTGTGGAATTTAAGTCTGCTGACAGAGAACATCGACAGTTCTTGCCACTAACTAGGTCAGAACAAATACACACACCATTGTAAACCGCTGACCATATACTCTCTATAAGAGCAATGTAACTAATAGTCGTATAAATAGCTGTACATAATTCAATAAAATTAGTCTAACCCTGACTCGCCTTTCCTTCATCACTGATACCGAAGAAAATATCCTCCCTAATACCGAAGAAGGTATTAATGGTTCACCACGAATGCTGACATAGACAACCGCATCTTAAACGGTTCTTCTTAGAACCACCACTACTACACGCACCTTGTACATGTTAGCGACATACGCTACACAGCTACTGAATTTTGTTCTGGTGTATGGCTTCAGTGGCGTAGCGAAGGATTTAGCCGCCCAGAGCACTATTTAAATATATAAATTATGCGTGTGTGTGAGCGAATGCGCGTGTTTGTGTCTGTCCTTCGAAACAACTTTTCGGGTAGAATAAAAAATTAAATTATTATTGTTTTATTATTATTCTACAAATAAATTAATGGTATCGATATCTGTTACAAAAAAAGTTCAACAGGTCAACAATTACAAATCTCAAATCACAACACGCACTTAAAAAATTGTAAAAAATCATCGAGTCTATGTGCCTGGATGATTGAAACCAATGATTTAAACTTTTCTTTAATTTTCAAAATTCAAATAATTTTGCCTATAGGGGGGCGGCATTTTTAAAAAACTTCCCTGTCTAGATTCTAATTGAGTTGCCACAACATCAAGAAAAAGTAATTCAATATTTAATCGTACATTATGAGACATATACTTTGATATATTTTTCAAAGTTCGTCCAATTTTGTAAAGAAAAGGAATTGATAGCATAAGGTGTAATCATATAGAAATATTAATACATGCGGCAGATAACTTGGCCCGGTTGAATGTAAATACTGTAAAGCTGAAAACCCTCAATTTTGAAAAAATAAAAATCAATCAGACGAGTAATTGAAAGTGATACAAAAAGATCTTTTTTAAAAACGCTAGTGGGGTGACCTCAACGGTAACCGGAATCTGCAATAAATAGTAACAAAGGAAGGCGGTAGGCAATTCTGCATTTCACTGACCGCAGCATATTACTGACCGAGGTACAGGCAAAGATGTGTTAAGAATTTTTAGCAATAAAAATATGCCGTTGCATTTAAGTTTCTTGTCGTTATTGTCGTCTTTTTCAACTTTCTTGGTTTAACTGGTAAATTTGCCGAGCTATTGAGAACTGATGTAATATCAAAGTTATTTTGACCTTTCGACTGCATTACTTATGGTGAAATTTTGCAAAACTGGAAACTCAAAAAGTGCCGCTCGGAGCGGACCGCCATCTTCACCCCCGCCAAGCTACGCCACTGGGATCACGATCTAATTGTTTATTAGGAGAATTGAGTTTATTAACCTTTAACTAGTGACGTGTAGTCTCACAGGCATCGCGAGTTCTGCAAATTCTTGCTACTTCCCCTGGCTTGCCGCGACCGCGCATCTTAGTAGCTTTGGTTTAGTGTAGTTTAGTGTCAAAACGACCGTGAAGGAGAGAGACGTGTCATTGGTTCTATAACACGTGAATAAAATTAACCAACAGATCGGACGTAGCCTACCAGGCTACATGTCCTTAATTGTCATAAAAAATATCTTTTTCGATTTTCAAACAATTATCTAGTGAAAAATGGCAGAAAACGCTAAGAAACGCCAGCACCCGAATTTATCAAAGAAAAAAATATTATTTGAAGATGAAATCAATGACCTAATGCTGGCTTCAGATCAATCTGATAGCGAAGATAATTTTGAAGAGTTTTTGATTTTTGAAAGGGAACTTTTTCAGCATCATGAAAATGATGAAGATGAAGATCCAGAGGAGAGTCAGATCATTCCAGAAGAAGATAGAAGCGGTGAGGAGAGTCAGGTTACTCGAGAAGAAATTGGCAGCGATAATTCTGAAGATGAAGATAACGAATTGTGATAAAACCAATTTTGACGAGTGAAATGAATTCTAGGTGTCAAGTGGATCTTATAGATTTACAGACACAACCAGATAATGAATTTTAATTTAATTTTAAATTATCAAGATCATTTAACCAAATTTGTTGTACTGCGCTTACTAAAAGCAAAATCTGCGTCAGAAGTAGCAAAACAAGTTATGGACATTTTCACTCTTTTGGCAGCTCCATCCATTCTCCAATGTGATAATGGTAGGGAGTTTGCAAATAAAATTATCCATGAATTAGCAAATATGTGGGATGGTATAAAAATAATACACGGGAAGCCTCGCCATTCCCAAAGCCAGGGCTCGATAGAGCGGGCGAATCAAGATGTTCAAAATATGCTTACAACCTGGCTTATCACTAACCAAACAACCAAGTGTTCAGAAGGTTTAAAATATGTTCAACTGATGAAAAATAGAGCCTTTCATGAGGGTATAAAGCAAACTCCCTATGAAGCTTTATTTGGAACAAGAATTAAATTGGGTTTGAAAACATCAAATTTACCTGTGGAATCTGTACAACAGCTAGAAACAGAAGAAGAGTTAGAAGGAGTACACACAGTTAATTCACCACATATCAAAGTCGAAGAAAAAGATGAATATTCCATTGAAACGTTAGACATTTTGAATGATGGTTTATTATGCAACCAAATTGAAGATGGAGATGGAAGTTTTGAGTTAAATCCTGTTTAAAACGTGAAGAAAATTTTAGTTAATAATGCTCGAAAGAAAGCAAGGGAAAATTTAGAAAATAATAATAATAATAATAATAATAATAATAACAATAATAAAAAGACTTTATTATGATGCATTTAAGATTACAAAAATTATGCATAAGATGGCGAAGTTTAGCTAAATAGCTACTCTTACACTTAACCATCATCGAAACAAAGAAAAAAATAATTAAACAAATAAAAGATTAAATATTTAACAATAAATTTTTTATATATTTTTTAAAAAGATGGAGCGAAAATGTTGACAAGTTACAATTGGAGGTATTAATGATATCGTTGTACATTACACACGCGTTATACGAAAAACATCTACTAAACAACGAGGAGGAATGGCGTGGCATTGACAGGATAAAGTTGCAAGTTATGTCTAAAAATTAACTTTTCCCTTAAATATAACGGGTTGTTAGAAAGAATTAATTTTATGAATGAAAACAAGGTAGTTATATTTAACCAGATTAGGCAATTTCATCCACTTAATAAGCGGATATAGATGAGAGACATGGTCGAATTCTTGTTTCTAAAAATAAATCTTATACAATTGTTATGTACAACCGATATACGATTTTTTGTAAGTTGATCTAAACAGGGGTAGTAAACAATATTACAATAATTGAAAACCGACATAACTAGGGACTCACAAAGGATTTTTCTTAAATTGAAGTTGAGAAGTGAAGAATTAGCATAGAGACTTCTTAAACGAACATAGGATTTTTGAAGAAGGTTACTAGTATGTTTATGGAAGCGCAGCCCATCGTCCAATACGATACCCAGGCATTTGGTATGATCAGAGAAAGGCACTATATCACTGTTTATTTTGATTTTAATATTTGCTTGTACAAAACCTTTTTTGTTCTCTGAGGAAAACAATTGTAAAGACCATTTGCCAGGATTGATGGCAAGATTATTCCTGCTGGAATACTGAGAAAGGCTTATAAGGTCATTATTTATTTCAGATGCAGCATTAATAATATCACTTTGATCAAAAAAATAAAGAAGTTGAGTATCGTCTGCATAAGAGTGAAGATGGCAGAACTTTTCAAAAGTTGAGATATCCGCAATATATAATAGGAACAGCAACGGACCAAGTACAGACCCTTGTGGAACACCTGACAGAACCAGGTGTTGGTTTGAGAAGTCACCATTTACAAAGACACACTGGTAACGGTGGGATAGATATGATTGAAAAAACATAACTGCAAGTTGGTCGAAGCCGTAATACTTAAGCTTCGAACACAGCAGCTTACGATGAATCTTGTCAAAAGCCTTGGAGTAATCAAGTGAGATTAAGGCAACGCACAATTTTTTGTCAAGGGCCCGTATTATGTCGTTAATTAAATTTAAAAGGGCAGTTTGCGTACTGTGAGACTTCCTAAAACCTGATTGAGTAGTAGGAAGAATTGCATTGACTTCCAAAAACTCAACCATTTGCATGTGAACTACCTTTTCAAGAATTTTAGATAAGACACACAATATACTAATAGGGCGTAAGTCAGGGTATGTAGTGGGATTATGTCCTTTAGGGATAGGTTTGATAATAGCCAATTTCCATTGTTGTGAAAAATGCCCTTTTTCTAAGCAAAGATTGATAATATGAGTTAAATGATTAGTGAAGCGACGATTTTCATAAGAAGCATGCAATGCGGGATCAATATCTTTGGCTTCAAAAACTGATGCAAAGTAATTATTAATTTCATTAGGGTCATTAAGGCTATCAGGAATAGGGTTGGATTTATTGCTAGAAGAAATATTCATATTATTGAGAAGTTTCCATACCTTATTTGACATGTTATGTTGATGGAGAAATTTTAAGTGGGCTGCTTTTTCCCGCCTTATAGAAGAGAGAGCGAAATTCCTCTTTGCCTTGTAATCATTCCAATTGGCTTCGTTAGGAGTCGATTTAAATTTCAACAAAGCAATCATTTTTTGTTTAAGGATTATCCTTAAAGGGTAAGCCACGGAGCACGTTTTTTGAAGACCCTAATGACCTTAACAGGTGCATGTAAGTTAAAAGTATTGAGTATCATGGAATTAAGATGTTCAACTTTACTGTCAATGCAGGTATTGGAAATAAGCGCATTCCAGTCAAGTGACTGCAGATCTTCTAGATATCCGGCTTCAAAATTATTAAAATAACGGAAACTTATAAATTTAGGCGTATGCTTAGGTACGTAAATATTTAACATGTGAGTTTATGGTCAGATACAGAACCATAGGGTCAGAAAAAATATGATCTACATTAGTAAAAATTACATCTATTAAAGAAGCAGAATTAGCTGATATTCTGGTGGGCACTTTAATTAATTGTTTAAAAAAATAGCACTCAAAACAATGGGTAAGGGGGTGATTGTCACAATCTAGAAGATTGATATTCATATCACCCAATACAATTATGTTTTCGTTGTTTTGTCTAGAGATGACTATAAAAATTGATATAAATTAGGAACTAAACAGGGAGTTTTAAAACAATCTTATTCTAGGCATGATTCGCGATTTGCGAACAAAAGTTCATATCATACGAAGATGTTCCTCAAGATGTTGAGAAATCGGTAAGAGAAATTATAGGAATGCAGTCCCTTACTGGTGGACAAGGTTTTAAAAGATGCATCTGTAAAGGAACATGTTCCTCAAAAAAATGCAGTTGTAAAAATGCTGGAATATTATGTAATTCCAAGTGCCACAATAGCAATTCTTGCTCAAATAAATAAAACTTTTTTCATTATGAAATTTCTATATGTTCCTTTATATTTTTATAAAATTTAATTGTTATAATAAAGAAAAGTATGTTATTACGATTTGTTTGATTTCCATCGTATTGGTCCTGAAAAACTAGGACGAAAATTGTATTTATTAATATTGGAATCATAACCTACGACGTATTATATAATATGCAAACAAAAGTATGATTTGTTTGTCATTTACATTTTTTAATTAAAATAATTTTCGTTATTAAAGCCTTTTGTATTATGTTTATTTAAATAAAGAATTTTTTACTGCAACAACATTTTTAATTTATTTGTATTCCAACTTTTCTTAAACCATGAAGGTAAGAGTATACATGTACCAAAACGTGAAGTTAAGAGTACACATTTGCCGGTAAATGTAGATATTGTAAGAAAAATCGTTATGGGCAACTTTACTGTTCCCAATAAGTGGTGGATTTCTCCTATGTCCATTGGTACAGCACACTTCGGGATTGCCGAAAATAGGCGAGCAGGTTCCTGCGGTGGTCGACGCGGTGATTCATATATGATATGACTTACGAACTTAACGTGTTACCTTTGCTCTGTTAATGAGAATGTATCTTGAGTTACAAAATATATTTGTTCTTATTTTGTATGCTTAACAAATCAGGAGTGAGATAAGTGACCTACTGTGAACGTTCTTATTTTGTTCTGGCGAATTTGCTTGTTTCCGCGAGTGATGCAACTATCTATCCCGTAGGAATTTGGACTTGTGAGTAAATAATTTTAATTATATTCTATACTGCCTGTCTGATCTGCACCACAATTACTATTTTGGTTTAATCGTTTCTAATTTTCTAATAAAAATGGGTCGTAAAAGTAAAAGCCGCGATGAAATGTCATTCGAAAGACAATTCAAAACGTTATCGTCATAATAATAGTGATAATAGTAGATTCTTAAGACTTATAGAAAACAAATTTGAGCAATTAGAAGCTCTATTGCGTAGCGATAATTCTCAGGGAAATCCCCTGCCAACATCGCGATATACTCCGTCTCCGCCACCGCCGGCTCCGCTCGAGTTGGCGCCACGTACGGCGCAGATTTGTTTGCAGCAAAACCAAACTTATTCGCCGCGATTCTCGACACCGCTCACCGATGAACCTAGCTCCTCGCGTGGTCCGGTATCGTCCCGTGAAACTTCAGCTCCAGCGCAATCACCAATCCAACGATACGTTGGCCGCATGGAACTGATACCTGAATTTGATGCATCAACGGACAGTATTACTATACGTCAGTGGTTAAACAAAACTTTATGGATGGGACGATAAGACACGAATATTTTGTATGCTTAGCAAACTTACCGGCAATGTTAAATCTTGGTATGACTTCCAGACAGAAGTCAACGCAAGTTGGCAACATTGGAAGGAGAAGCTGATGACTGCTTTTCCTTCGGTCCGAAGTGTTGCCGCAATAATGAAAGAATTCGTAAACAATGAAAGGCAATCTAACGAAGATGTCGTAACCTTTTATTATCGAAAACTTCGTCTTGGTAGACATTGCAATTTACCAGACAACATCATCAACGACATAATTATATCAACACTTAATAATAATCTATTGCAGGTCAGCGCACAAGCTGCCGGATGCAAAACAACAGAACAGTTATTAAAATTTTTAATCGAATCTGACCATTCTAGCTTTCTAACATTAACAAACAACACTAAACATGATGCTAAAATAAAACCAAAATTACAGTCACATAAAAACAGTATCAATTGTTTCACATGCGGAAAACCAGGCCATAAGTCTAGAGATTGTTTTAAAAACCGCAAAGATTCAAACCGAAATGAGACGTGTAGTTATTGTAAACAAACCGGCCATTCGCGAGATAAATGTTACAAATTAAAATCAAACTCAAACACGACTAAAGTAAATTTTATTTCAAAAGACGATAGAAAATATCATGTACCGGCAACAATCAACCAAAAACAAGTGTCAGCCTATATTGATTTTGGTAGTGCCTGCAACATCATGAGACTGGACTCAGCAAATACCCTTAATTTACAAATAGACCATAATAAAAAAATAATATTACAAGGTTATGGTGGGGCAAAAATTGTGTCAATTGGTGAAGCAGAAGCAAAGATAGCAATCGACAATGTTGACCGCAACGCGCAAATCGTAATAGTCGACAACAAATATCAAGATGTGGACGTAATTATTGGCCGTGCCTTTACTGAATTACCAAATATTCGCGTCATCAAAACAGCAGACAGTCTAAAATTCCATGATGATAAAGGTTCCAATTTAACAACAGACTTAATCGATGACATCACGAAATTTCCCCTAAAAGTGAATGAAGAAACAAAAATACCTCCCGGAGTAAACCGTATACAAATTTCTTGTCCACTCCTAAATGGAACACTACAATCGAATTTTTCAGAACAACAGCAGGGTGAAAGCAAACTTCCATTAAAAGATATTGAAATAATAAATGGCTTAGGACATCTTACAATTTTTAATTTGAGCAAAGTGACAGCTATAATCAAACCAGGACAATGCGTAGCACGGGGAATCTCTGTGGAGCAGCCCTCACAGACTGAAGTACTCGTGAATTTTGCAGCATTGACAGCTGATGAAACAATGAAGCTGGACAAGTTGCTGCATAAATTTCAGCGTTGTTTCGCAAAGAACAACTCAGAACTGGGCAACACCCATGTAGAAATTATAATTAAATTAACAAGTGAAAAACCTGTTTGTTACAGGCCTTATCCGTTATCATATCATGAGAGAAAGCAAGTTAGAGAAATTGTTGATGACTTGTTAAAGAATGACATAATTGAACCCTCAAACTCCCCTTACGCCAGTCCAATTCTTTTAGTTCCAAAGAAATCCGGTGAAATAAGAATGGTCGTTGACTTTAGAAAATTAAACTCCATTACTGAAAAGGACAAATACCCATTACCTCTCATAGAAGATCAGCTGGACAGGCTAGCGGGAAACAAATGGTTCACCACTCTTGATCTAGCAGGAGGCTATCACCAACTACGCGTAGCAAAGGCCAGTAGACCCTACACCGCCTTCATTACGCCAGACGGGCATTACCAATATAAGAGAGTCCCTTTTGGCCTAACAAACGCACCCGCAGTATTTCAACGGGCTATCAACGAAATACTTGGACCGTTACGTTTTTCATTTGCCCCAGCCTACTTAGATGACATATTGATCATGTCAAAGGACGTCAAAACAGGACTAGAACGACTGGAAACCGTATTAGAACTCATAAAGAATACTGGCCTCACCCTAAAAAGAGAGAAATGCTCATTCTTACAGCCCCAGGTTGAGTATTTGGGATCAATCATTAGCGAAGGCACACTTAACCCTTAAGTAGCGACCACGGTATGTCCTACCGCTACAGAAAATATTGAGGTTTGTAACTTCAAAATTTACAACAATGCAATTCTGGCTGTCTATGTACCTTCTCAATATTCAATGATAAACGAATAAATCGAGTTTTGCGGCTTTTTATCTGTTAAGTCATTCGTTTATAAACGTCTTCTCAATAAGCAAGCGGTCTAGGATACCGATAGTCGCAAATATTGTCTGCATTTTTTCTGTGCTGTTTATACAATTAAAGTTACATTTCGATAATATTAGTGAATGGACAGTTTTCTGGTTTTCCTCTGTCGAACTGCTTCATCAATTGCGTAAAAGGGGGCTTACCTATACAGGTACTATAAAGAAAAATAAGCAAGAGATTCCACCAGAATTTCTACCTTCGTCAAGAAGATCAGTTGGATCAACTTTGTATGGATTCTCTGAAGATATGTTCACTATTATATCTCAAGTTCCAAAAAAAAAATAAAGCAGTTTTATTAGTTTCTTCAGTACATCATAATAAAGCAACAAATTCAGAAAAAAGTCTTGCCGAAGTTATTTCGTTCTATAATTCGACTAAAAGCGGGGTAGATATACTCAATATGAAATGTGCTAATTATTCTTCGGGACGTCGTTGTTGGCCCTTAGCAATCTTTTATAGAATTATTGATATATCAACCAATAATGCCTATGTGTTATTCTTGCATTATAAAGATTTTACTCCTAAACCTAGACGTTTATTTATAAAAGAGCTGGCAATGAATCTTATAAGACCTCATATGCAAAAACGAGTTGAAAATACAAAACTAAATAGGGAACTTCAAAATTTAATCAAGAGTATCATCGGAACAGATAGTACTCATCAGCCATTAACATCCAGGGATGAACGTTTGGATGTGAAAAAACATGTTTATTATGTCCATATGAGAGAAAAAGGAAAACCTTTTATAAATGCTTTATCTGTCAAAAACCGATATGCCTTGAACATGCCAGCAAAGTATGCAAAAATTGTACAGACCTAGAATAGCATAAACAATAAATTACCTACTTGTATTTCCCTTTTGTAACAAACGGTATAAAATAACGGTATAATAAAAATATGTATCCTACAAACGGTTTTTTGTGTTTTATACGTTTTAACGCAGTAGCGGTATGTGATGCCGATAGTCGCTACTAACGTAAAATTTATTCACCTCGCTAGTTAAGGGTTAAACCATCCCCATATAAAGTAGAGGCCGTCACAAGATTTCCAGAACCACAAAACGTGCACGACACAAGAAGATTCCTGGGACTAACATCCTACTTTAGAAAATATATCAAATATTTCGCTTTAAAGGCAAAACCGTTAACGATATTGACAAAGAAGAACCAAGCATGGACATGGGGAAACGAGCAGCGGAAAGCATTCGAATCACTTAAAACTGAACTTGCAAGTGGACCTATTTTGGCATTGTTTGACCCTGACCTAGAAACCCAATTACACACTGATGCAAGTAAACTAGGATTTGGAGGAATCCTTCTACAGAAACAAAAGGATCAAAGTTGGAAACCTGTTGCGTACATGAGCCAACAAACATCAAAATGTATCATAGTTACGAATTGAAAACACTGGCCGTCGTAAAAAGTGTAAAGAAATTCCGTAACTATCTTTCTGGAAGAAAGTTTACCATCGTAACAGACTGCAACGCTCTAAGATTAGCATGGACAAAAAAAAGACCTTTCTGCTCGCATAGGTAGATGGTGGTTAGAGCTTCAAAGTTTTGACTTTGATTGCATTTATAGACCAGGAACGCAAATGCGCCATGTGGACGCTTTGAGCAGAGCACCCTTAGAAAAGATTGCTTCTATAAAACAGTCAGATTGGATTGAATCTGTTCAATATATGGACGACGAATGCAAATCAATAAAGGAACAGATAGAAGCAGGAAGTTGTGAAGAGAATTATTCCCTTGTTAATGGAAAGCTATGTCGAGTGGTAAATGGAGACAACAAAATCGTAATACCCAAAGATGTAAGATGGCGCATCAGCAAATTGTATCACGATGATAACGGACATCCCGGCATTAAAAGGGTATTAGAGGCAGTCCAACAGAAATACTGGTTTCCCCAAATGAGGAAATTTATAACAAAATACGTTGAAAGCTGTATAGACTGTTGATGCACGAAAAGACCAACTGGCCGACGATGGGGACGACTCCATCCCATCCCAAAGATCGGTGTACCATTCCATACACTCCATCTATCCATACTTACTAGTCGTAGTGGATGGTTTCACTATATTCACATGGTTGGAAGCCGTACCTGATACAAGCTCTCAGCATGTGACACGAACCCTTGATGTTTTGATTAAATTCTTCGGAATACCTGAACGCATTATCACAGACCGTGGTAAAGGATTTACTAGCAAAACAATGCTAGACTTTTGCAAAGAACATAATATAAAACATGTGCGTTGTGCTACGGCGTGTCCAAGAAGCAACGGGCAAGTTGAGCGCTTTAATGCAACCGTGGGCCTCCGTAGGGGACGAATACGGTAAATGGGAGAAAAAAATTAAATCGGTTCAGTACGGGATTAACGGTACGATCAATTCTACTACGGGGAAAACGCCTTTCGAATTACTATACGGGTTCCGCCCTAGGTTAAAATTCGACATAAACATAGACAAAACCGATCAGGTAGAAAGGCAGTCTAAATTAAATAGTTCGCGATCAGAAGCAAAGAAGAACTGTGACAAAGTTGCACAAGGGCCTTAGAAATTGAAAGATATTTCTCTTGTCATTCATTTATGCACTAAAGTAAGACTAATAATATTATGAACCATTTAACCTTAATAGTAAAAATAGATGTATCAGTCATGTGATGGGTTTAGGAACCCTAGGGGTTGAAAGACACTCCTCTCGTTGCTGACTGAATTAGAGAATAGAATGCTTCGCGCACTGTAAACGGTTTATTAAACTATTCGTTTAAAAGCACCAATAGAGCAGATTGCTTTTAAGATTATCTTCTACATTTAGGAATGGTCCCGGGACGTGACCAACGCAGGATGGCCGATTGTAAGATAAATCGTTGTGGGCAACTTTACTGTTCCCAATAAGTGGTGGATTTCTCCTATGTCCATTGGTACAGCACACTTCGGGATTGCCGAAAATAGGCGAGTAGGTTCCTGCGGTGGTCGACGCGGTGATTCATATATGATATGACTTACGAACTTAACGTGTTACCTTTGCTCTGTTAATGAGAATGTATCTTGAGTTACAAAATATATTTGTTCTTATTTTGTATGCTTAACAATATACATTATATTCAGTTCACATATACCTAACTTTTTGGGAACTGTACATTTACCGTAACATATACACCGGAAAAGGCTCTGATGGTGCTGGATTGACCACACAATACAAAAAACTTCTCGTGCCTACTCAGTGTGTTATGCGGTTGACACAGCCAATTCAAAGAAGCAACCGAAATGTGACTGCTGATAACTGGTTCTCTTCTATAGAACTCGTTGATGAATTAGCAAAACGGAAGCTGACATATGTGGGCATTTCAACACATTTCTGAAACATTGAAATTAAATATTATAACAAAAATTGACTTTAAAAGTAATAGCCTGTGAGACGTCACGTCACTTATGTATACAGTTACAAATTTGTCATGTCCCCAATTAAAGGTTAAGAGCATAAGTTGTTACATCGCAAAATATTATTAATATTATTATATATAAATATAATTATAATGTATATTGCAATAATTTTTCATGTAATAAATAAATCAATATATATGTTATATGTGTCTAAATAACACAATCTATTCATTCATTTAAAACCACACGGTTACTTTAATTAACAGGCAGGACAAATTCTTTAAGTGTTTCTTTCCGATCCTATTTTCTCACGTTTTAACGTCAATCTGTTTCTTTTAGCCCTGTACCTCATAAATAACCATATAACCTATAATCCCGACCCAACTCGAAATCAAATACCTCAACCATAAGTGCCCACTAATCACGAATGTTCCATATTGCCACGTAATAATAAATATGTCAGTCAGCTTAGATACTTAAATTAGTTTCGCTTGCCTGGTTTAGTTTTATTTACACATTTCTATAACTTACATTTATTCCGAAATAGGCTACATTTTCCCATGTGAATTTTAACATCCATAAATGTCCCCGCCGTGGTAGTTTTAGTTCAGTTGTAGCTCTGTTTTAGTCGGTAATAGTTCACTTGTAACCAGCTGTAGTTTGTGTTCTAATAAACGTCTTAAACGACTATTTTATTCTTTGAATCAGAAGTAATACATTACTTAAATAAGTTGATCAAGAAATAATAAAAAACAGTTGAGCTACGCTCCAAGCTAATATTTTGATCCAGAGAAGTTGTTTGTGCAACTTAAATAAGTTTTTGGTCAAAAGTATTAGAAAGTCGACTCGACACTATCTCCAACAACAGCGAGCCTAGCAAACTCGTGGAGATTAGTGCTGTTAAATAAATTCCTGTTTACCTCTAATTTATCCGAGATATAACATATACATACAGGGTGGCCCATTCAACTTGAGACAGGCTTGTGTCTCAACAACGGTACCTTTTATAAAAAAAAATAATAATCCAATTGTAAATTTAGAAGATAAAACATGAAACAATATTCATTAATAATGTTGATGAATAGTGGGCAATTAGGGCAATAAGGCAATTTTTCATTAATCCAATTTTCTTAATAAACAGTGATCAATGATAAGGTGAACAACGCACGGGCCGCCAACCGTGGCGGTTGGCGGTTGAGCGGCACCGCAGGATAGCGCGGTTTGCTCTCGCGGAAACCGCTGATAGTAGCAGTCATGAATGTGTCCACGGTAGGATGTGTAGCCATTTGGCTTTTGTACAAATTTATTATTTCAAAAAAATGAAATAAACGTTATTGCAAACGAAGATACTGGGTTCACCCGCTGCTCCAACAAGGAGTACCAATGGAACTTTCGTATTGTTCTACAGAGATTTGAGAAAATTCGAAGATAAGTTTTTCAACTATACGAGAATGTCAACGTCATCTTTCGATGAATTGCTGAACAAAATTTGAATGAAAATAACTGGAATAACTACAAACATGCGCGCATGTGTATGCCCTGAAGAAAAGCTTTTAGTTACACTAAGGTAAGTAGGACGGAGAAACAAATAATCGTCTTATTTGAAATAAATTCGGTAAATCAGAAAGCAGTCGATGACGTCATATCTCAAATTTTGGACAAGCTGTATAATCTTTTTTACATCAAGAAAAAAAAGCGCAATTTAAAAAACTAATCAACTTATCAAGCAAATTGGTGAAAAAAAATCTTTGATTTACTGAATTTATTGTTTTGAAATGTAGTCAACAGGTTTAGTGAAGCAAACAACTCATAATAATATAGAAGTTTTATTAAATTTATTGCGTATTTTGTGTGGAAAACAACTCATAGTAGCTACTTATTTGAGAATGGTCTGACGTTGCAGAAACAGATTCAGGAGAAGTTACGTTTGGTAATATATCGTTCTCATTTGTAGTATTTCTGTCAAAGCTGCATGAAGGATTGTGTGCTGAATAGGCGTTACGTGAATAGTTTTGGGATTGTGGTGGAAGAAGGTGGTAATTGTAGTACTGGTCTGTAGCCTCCATGATCACTTTCATTATGTTGATTTTAGTTATTCCTTTCAAACGATCGGGGACGCGTTTAAAATCGTTTAGCAGTGATAGTAGAAAGTGACGATCTGGGTCATCGTTATTATTAGAAATATTTTCTTTCAAAACCGTTATAAGCTCTATACCTATGTTTTCACCTTCTTCTGTGTCATTAGCCTTTCTTTTCTTCCTTCTTGGAGTACTTTGTACTATAGCCTCATCAGTGTCATATGGTCTTGGTCTCTCCTCACTATGGCCTGCTTCAGATGCCTGTTCTTCTGTTTCCTGTCTTCCTTCAGTGAAATTGTTGTCTCTCTTATTTATAGCAACAACGTCTTTCAAAAACATAAGCTGATTAAAGTAGATTTAAGTGGGCTTTTTCTTAGCACCCGACCCACTAGGTAAACTGCTGATTTTGCGATATTCCTTTATGAAAGAGTCACGAAGATTTTTCCACCTCTTCTGCAGTGAAATACCTGTAATAAAAAAATGTTCATTTTATTCGTGTAGATACCTCGCTTCGGGATGCTCATTTGCTGAGCTACACTACAGCTATCGATTGGGAAAAACTACAATCAGTGAAACTGTTCAAGAAGTTTGCCAAGCAATTTGGATCAACCTGAAAACAGAATTCCTTCCGCCGCCAACGACTGAAAAAAGCAAATTTTCCACACATTATAGGAGCAATAGATGGCAAACATATTCGTGTAATAAAACCAGCTAACACTGGAACGCTCTACTATAACTACAAGCATTTTTTCTCTATAGTTTTGCTGGCAGTATGTGATAGTAATTATAAATTTACCTATGTTGATATTGGCGCATATGTTAAATGTAGTGATTCCTCAGTCTTTAAAGATTCTGATTTTTACAAAAACCTGATGAATGAAAATAGTAATATACCCGATGAAGCATTAATAGAAGGCATTGAAGGCCAAATGCCTTATTTCCTGGCTGGCGATGAAGCATTCACTCTATCAAACCACGTTTTACGACCGTTCGCAGGAAACAATTTAACTCGAAATAAAAGGATTTTTAATTATCACTTAGGCAGAGCTCGTAGATACATTGAATGTACTTTTGGCGTTTAGACAATAAATGGCGTATATTCCATCGACCCCTAAATGTCAACATAAAATTGACACTCAGTATTATAAAAGATTGTTGTGTACTTCATAATTTTACGCGTGAAAGACATGGAGTTAATTTCGAGCACATTTTACATACCGAACGTGAAGGCTTAGAAGATGTTCCAAGAGGGTTATTTCTATTATTAACAATAGAAATTTATTGTCAGATTATTTTTCTAACGTCAATACTTTGCCATGGCAAGACAAATTCGCCTAAAAACTATAGTTGCGACCAATTTTTCATTTTTTACCGACGAAACAAAAACGGAGGAGGTTCTCAATTCGACGCGTATATATTTTTATGTATGACCACGCATAACTTTTTACAGAGTAGTCCTATTTTGATAATTCTTTTTCTATTGGTAAGGGTATACTCCGAAGTTGGTCCCATATAAATTTGGAAAAAAAAATCAAACCCTAAGGGTGGGAAAATAGGAGTGATTTATTGTTTACTCACAGACTTTAACCCTGTATTTCAATTAAGCTATTTTAAAAGTAGTCAAAAATTAAGCATGTAGTAATTAGTAGAGTATAGCCACAAAAAATTGTAAAATAAAAACTTTTTAACAAAAAAATTAAACCGACGAAAAAACTGAAAAGCCAAAAATAAACGTTTTTTATTTAACCTTAATAACTAAGTTCTTAAACTAATGTAAGTATATCTAAGTAATGTGGAGTCGGTGCCAAACAAAGATCATTAAATTACCTTAAATTTAAAGAAAACACCAAAAAATTAACTTCGTGAACGCTCGGAATTTTCTGGCGAAGGATGCTTGTTTGGCACCGACTCAAAATTACTTAGGTATACTTACATTAGTTTAAGAACTTAGTTATTAAGATTAAATGAAAAAGGTTTATTATTTTTTGCTTTTCAGTTTTTTCGTCGGTTTAATTTTTTTGTTAAAAAGTTTTTTGCTATTTTAAATTGAAATTGTTAAATGCGTAATACTGAATACCAACAACTAGTTATGTAAATTATAATAATGTAGGATATAACTTTGTAATCTATCTAATGAAAATAAATAAATAATTAAAATAACAACTACATACTTACCCAGTTTTTTTTTTTCATTTGTTGTCATTTCCTTCCCTCCGAAGGTATCCACTAACTCTTCCCACATTTTTATTTTTAAAAGACGATCACTATAGTCTGTAATGTCAACAACCGCGTAACCGCGCGGTTTCCGCGTGCACCGCGTCCAATGCTAGCGCCCGCTCAACCGCGCGGTTACGCGGTTGCCAGTGTGTGGTCTATCATATATTCCTCTGTAAATTAACGTCCGCTCAACCGCCAACCGCGGCGGTTGGCGGCTCGTGCGTTGTTCACCTAAAGATCGAAGTTATCAATTTTTATTCGAGAGTTGCATTCTCATATCAATCGTTTCTTCTACGGAAATATATTCTATATTTAGCGGAAAATGTAAAAACTGATAAATAAAAAACCTTAAACTAACAATAGTTAAATTAATTTAAGTTCATTAAATCTGACAGTATAATTTTGGGTGAGTCGTTCTGTTTGTTTAATTCGGGTAATTAAAGCATAAAAAATTGAGATCTAGATGACTTATGGATTAAAAGTTGATAACTACACTCTTGATCATTGATCACCGTTTATTAAAAAAATTGGATTAAAGAATAATTACCTTATTGCCCACTATTTATCAAAATTATTAACGAACAATGTTTCATGTTCTATCGTCTAAATTTACAATCGAATTATTATTATTTTTTTTTTTAATAAAAGGTAATTATTCTTTTTCGTAGAATGCTATTATGCAATAAAAAATATACGTTTCCATTAAAAAAAAAAGGGAAGTGACTTTGACACTGAAAAATCAATATCACCATCTTCTTTCCCCCTTAACACTAAACTTTCATATAAACCTTTTCTTTATAAAAGGAACCGTGGTTGAGATACAAGCCTGTCTCACGTTAGATGGACCACTCTGTATATGGTATATGTAGGATTTCTTTCAAGGAAAGGCTGAAAGGTCAAACACAAATTTGGCTTTGTAAAAATTTTTATAATAGTTTTGTGTGTTTCTGTAGCCATCAAGAAAACTATTCTTATACTTGGAAGTGCAGGTAGTTGAAGGTTCGAAGTCTATAAGAGCCTCCAACAACATGTTTCAGGGTGTTAAAAGGAATCTCCGAAACGATCGTTATTTATTTTTTATTTTTGTGCGGTGCTTGCAAACGCGTATTCAGCTACCTGCGAGATTGCTAGTATCCGGTCATTTTTAAATTCAAAATTTCGTCGTATTCATCATTCGGGGTTTTTGTATATATGTGTACATATTTTCTTTTAGATTTATCTTTTCTTATGATGCTTCGGCGGGAACACATGAAATGAAAACACTCTTACACAAATCTTCCGCGCGAACTTTACTACGATCCAAATTATAATTCTTCGGGAAATTCATTTCTGATGTTCTAGCCAAAGCGGAACTAGCGTACTTGTCCGATTTTCCTAATTTTCTTTTTACCTTCATTGTTTGATTTCACTTGCGCGTCAGTAAAGCGAAGAGTTCCTCGCATTCTACCCGAAGCATGTAAACTCATTGTGAATATAATTCTATCAGGCCCTCCTCCGATCCCACCTAAACTTTTTAAATTTTTTGTGTACCATTTATTGCCAAATAAAGCTACTTTCGAAAGTTTTGGAGTTTTTTATCCCCGTGCATGGTAGGCCGAAGGGGAAAACGTAGGGATTATAAATGTAACTGAGTTAATTAGATTAATTATTAATATAAAAAGACAGGTAAATTCCTGTTCCGTCTAAATAATTAAGGATTACTAATCCCACACTTGGAACGCGTCCTATACAATAGGTAATAGATTAATTATTCTCTAAGTTAAGTTAATGAATTTAGTTTTTTACATGCATTAAATATATACCTGTACATATTAATATTAGCGAAGACCGCCGCTGTAGTACCTTCGGGTGGAGCAGCGGCACCATGTACCTAAATATTTTCAATTAATAAATTATACTGTATGATCGTAAGCGAACTTCTCAAATAAATCAGGTAGATAATCATAGTCTTGATCAACAGCCCATCGAAATTAATGATGATTACAGTGACAGCGATGTTGACCGAGACGTTATTGATTGTGTACAAGTACAATACAGGAAACGAACCAAAGCAAAGAAATTACGCTGGAAAACATATACATTAAACGATGATCCCATGAATTATATGCGGGAAGTAGTAACACTATTTTGGCCTTTTCGAAGCGAGGAATTAGAATTGCTTGATCGAGATGAGTACTTGCGCATTTATGAGACACATGCCGATGCGTTATTAACTAAAAGGAAAGAGTATGAATGTGGATTGTCTATCGAGAATGTAGTTCGTATTATTGACGAAACATTGCATGTTACAACAGACGAAGAGGTAAATAGTAGCAATAATCCACTTGGTCCTGCGGTACGGAGCGTTGAAGTGCCATATTTACAGCGAACCCAGGATCAACTGAACGGAAGCGGAAACGGATTTAGATACCATACAACGTTATAGTATGGTTCGACCTGTAGAAAATATGTTATCGCATTCACAGTTTTGTGCCTTATTGCAATCTACAAATGTTGGACAATTAAAGTTTGCAATAGAGTTAATATATCGTTTGACACACGCTGACTCATCGCCATTGACAAGTGTTTTTTACCGGTCCCACAGGATCGGGTAAAAGTTACGTGCTAAAAATATTAATGGATTAATATAAGTAAATGTGATTTTATTGCCTGTGCAACTACTGGTAAAGCAGCAGTTAATATTGATGGCACGACTGTTCATACAGCATTTAATATCGGCATTAACACAAAACGACGATTGCCACTAAAAGGTGATGTGTTGCAAACAATGAAATGTAACTTTCTTGGAGTTAAAACGATTATAGTTGATGAAGTGAGTATGATGAGCTCAGATATGCTTCATTAAGTTGGGGAGCGATTACGTTCGTTAGGTGCCGATCCGACTCAGCAATTTGGAGGTATGAACATAATATTTTGTGGTGTTTTACGTCAATTACGCCAGTTAATGCGAGAGCTGTTTACGTTCGACCACCTAACATGTTGCAAGATAATATGTTATGGCATAATTTAACTTATTATCAATTGACAGAAGTAATGAGACAATCAGATACTCAGTTTTCTTCCATATTAACTAAAATCGGTAATGGTGACGTACTTAATGATACTGAGCGGTCTTTGATTGAAGGGCGGTTTTTTACCTCTGAACAATTGGAACACATGGATGTGCGGAATGCTATACGATTGTTCCATGGAAACGTGGACGTAGATCAGTACAACTATGATGTTATGAATGATGCTGAAGTTCTTCTTTCACTAGCCAAAGACGAAGTGCGAGGTTATGTGAACTTACAACAGTTGAAATCAACACATGATAAACTAAGAAAAATGGATGTAGTTAGTACTGCTAATATGCCGTTCAAATTATTATTGGTTTTAGAAAGTCCATTCATACTTACGCAAAATTTAGATAAAACAGATCGACTGATTAATGGATCATTCGGCTACTTGAAATATGTGGAAATGGATGATAATGGCGAAATCTTACGTTTATGGGTTCATTTTTCAGATAGTAATGCTGGTAAAATATGCATCACACGCACATGTTCTAAACTTATCCTCGGAGTGGACCCCACTTTTACGAAGAGAAGGAATTATATATGTACAATCAAAAATCATTAAAGTTCGGCGAAAACAATTTCCTGTTGTACCGGCTCATGCTATGAGTATTCACAAATCACAGGGAGGAACATACGATCAAGTAGTTTATGAATATTCCAAATCTCACGAAATTTCATTGGTATATGTAGCTATGTCTCGAGCTAAAACAACTGAAGGTTTATTTTTAACAAATAACAAACATGATCACAATTTCTATCATTGCAGCAAGAATAAGGATCGCCAAATTCTGCGAACCGAATTTAAACGTTTGAAAAAACATAGATTAGTAACAATTGTAGACAAATGTACATATTTTTTAAAACATAACGCGTATCTATCGGTTGCTTATTTTAACGTACAAAGCTTAAATGCGCATATGTTGGACGTCCTATATGATCCAGTATTACCAAAAGCCTCATTACTTTCCATGTCGGAAACTTGGATGCAAGATAAAGATCCCCCAGTTGATGTTGCCGGCTATCGTTGTATAGCACGTAATAATAATGAGCGTAATAGAGCTGGAGGCGTTGCTATATATGAATCTCTGACTTCTCGATTCAAAAGTACACATAAAATAACTTACGATACTACAAACGTTCCTTATGACGACGTGCGTTGTGCTCGAATAGATGAGGACAGAGAGCAGCAAGGTAAACATTTTTACCTTATAACTATTTACGCTAAACCAGGTGTAACGAAAAATCAAGTAATGCAACTAATGGACTATGCGTTGATGCGATTCAGCAAGTACACCTTGATGTTTGCAATTAATCATTCAAACAATTTGCATAATAGTCCTTTACTTATATGTGGTGATTTCAATTATAATGTAAATTGTTCAGAATTAACAACGTATCTACAGGATCGTTACTCTGTTTCTTTGGCTTCGAAAAGTTTAATAACCACTCGAAACGGCACGTCAATAGATGGAATATTTTACAGAAACGGACAAGTTGGAGTTATTCCGTATGTATCGTATTTTAGTACCCATACTCCGTTGCTAGCGCTGTTGGCAAATAACCCCACCGTCGGGACCGGCCAATCGGCTGTTGCCACATCGGCGTCAGTACCAGTGATTCAGACGGGGACGACGCCGAGTTAGTTTATAATTCGTGATTATACCGAATAAACTGTTTTAGTGCTGGCTAATAATGTTTTCAACTACCGATAAAGGTTCTACTTCTAAGCGCAAGTTTTCGCACACTGAGTTGGCAAATTCCAGCCCGCTAACTTCTTCCAAACTTAAAAAGACGAGCTCGCGGCGGACATATGCCAAGCCAACGAGTTCTTTTTTTGATGATTCTGAAATTGTTCGAGAGAGTTCTGTTGCACCATCGCCGAATCGTCAACAACTAAAGAGTAAATTTTTGCCGGGTGTTTCGTCATCATCTGATGAGGCCGAACACGATGACGTTGGCAACAGTCCTTACATGATTAAACCACCATCAGGTACGTTAGGCAATAATGTTTAACTTGTTGGTAAGTTTTTTATTTCATGTTTTACAGGTACACTGTTTGTTCCATCTGAATTGGAAAACTTTTATGACCGTTACAAGAGATCTTTACCAGATTGTCATTCTATTCGCATAGCCGCTGAATTGCAGGACATGAATTACAAGTTCCGGAAAAGTGCTATTAATCAAATCCATTTTAGTCAATTTCAATATAAGAAACCTCCATTGTTATTCATTGTAACTAAAACGTATGGGGCTTTTATCACTACCTCCGAGGACTACTTTTCGAGATCGACTATTCATGACATTAAAGCGTTACAGCCGCGACATCGGGTTTCATTGTTAGTCCCGACTATTCAACATTGGTGGAATGCAGAAAGCAAAGCGATGATGTTAGCTTTCTTGGAGCGTTTCATCAATGATATGAAATGTTTGGCTGCAGGTCAACAGTTTCGTTTGGCTATAGAGCGCTTTGGCATTGTGGATATCAAAGAATCATTGTAAGCACGAACAAAACTAATATCTGCAACCAAAAATATAAATAGTCAAACCACACCCGGGGTCTTTGGCCTTCGTATAGAAAACACTTTAAACGTTCCCAGTCAGATACATGTGAGTTTAGCAGAGATTGTTGGTAAAACGATATATCCTTCAAAATGGAAAAAGTTGATAGTACCGTCATACATGAACGCAGCTTTAATGATTTCGGGTAAAGGTTTTAAGATTACCAAAAGTGGTTTTAGTTTAGATTTTAACGTAGAGTCTTTAGCATACATGAAAATCAATGAAATTGATAAAGTGCCAAAACGCCGGTCTTTTGGATTTGACCAACTGACTGAATTTAAAAACAGTAAATGTTCAGTCATCTTCAAGTGATGATGACGATAATGTTAATGCAGGTGCGTCTACCAGTAGCAGCTCTGATAAAAAGTTTGATACGTCCATGTGGTAGTTTTGCGTTTTAACGTATTGAAATTTGTATTTTTTTATTATATTAGGATTAATCTAAAAAGACAGGTATGTATGTACCTTCAGATTCAATAGTGTAATTCAATGCCGGTAGGGTTATTAGCCCTCGGAGTAGTTGTTTCTGTTGTTTCTAGTTAGTCTTGATATTAGGATTACTTTTAGTTTAATTGTAAGTTAAATATAAATATGTTTCATGTATTGTGTTTTCATTTCCAATGTCTCCGATGGTTGCAAGGATTGCGAAATCTGTGAGTTTTTTTTCTTCATTCTAGGTTCTTCAATAAAGTTTTATTCGGTTAAAATCTGGTCGAATCATTGAAGGAGGAAGGAATGCAGTTTAACAATTTTGACTGATACTTTTTTAAAATGCCCTGTGATTTACATTTCAAAGTTTATGTTTTATATGGGGATCCTTGTTTCGGTATTTAGTATGCGATCCTTTAGGACATGAATACAAGAAATACGTCCAATTTTGTGGTTTATTCAAACTTAGCGATAATACATTTAAAATAAAAGATGTAAACATTTCCAAAATCAATGATTATCAAAACTTTATACGTCAATGTTATCTTTAGAATTAAAAAATAAGTTTAAACCCAATAGAACTATAAAAAACTTATTTTTTAATTCTAAAGATAACATTAATAAATATGAAAAAACTGGAGTATATAAGTTAAAATGTTCAGAATGTGATGCATTTTATATTGGCCAAACAGGAAGATCTTTTAAAGTCCGTTACGATGAGCATTTCCGGTCCTATAAATTTCAGAAAAACAATTCAAATTTCGCTAATCATTTTTTTCAGTCAGATCATAAATTTCCCTCCATAGATAATCCAGAAATACTACATGTTAAAAACAAAGGTTTTAAATTGAATATTTTAGAAGCCGTAGAAGTTAATAAAGCTAATATTTTTTCCAAAAATAATCTGTTAAACGAACAGCTAGATTTGTACCATTCAAGATTATTCAGCACGTTTAGGGATTTACGATAGGTATTTCCGAAGTAGGTAATATTGTATAAATATAAGTTACACCCTATTTAAATTTATTTTTTGAATCGCTTGACAATGGTAACTGTGTTGCCGAAACTATAGTCGCAATTTATGCAAAAATAAAGTGATAGAAAAAACAAAGTAGTGTTTTATTTATTTTTTCGTTCGATTATGATAAACTATCACAAAGTAACTGCCAACTCCATCCAATTTTTGTGGAGTTGTTCCAAAAAAAGCACCAAATGTGGGGAAAACTTTATACGCTTTCCCAAAACTACGAAGTTGTTATACAAAGTGAATTGGAGCACAACCACCCACCAGAACCTAATTTAGTTAGACAAATAGTGAGCAATAAAGTAAAAATGAGAAACTCACCCCTAATTACCACACATTATTTAATTGCGGACACGTGTTTCGCCCACTTCTATGTGGGCATTATCAACGCGAGACTAATTCAAATTTGGTACATGCTGCTATATATATGAAAGGCGGGGGTTGAAGAGAGATAGCGGGAAAAAAGAAGCTAGGTTGGACGGGAACTTGAATACGTTCAATAACATCAGCTAAAAACTGAAAATGCATAAATATTGCATAAAATATGATCTTAACTGAAGCATGCTTCGACACTCAAGTGAAGGGAAGATGTAAAGTTAACGTAAGTGTTCAATAACCGTTATTTAAAAAAGGGGTTAGAAGGCCTTTAAGGGCCAAAAAATATACCTTTAAGCAAAACGCATGCTTCACTAAACTTAACCAAACAACGAAAATGGTAGGAAACTCAAAGTCATGAGCGTTCAATACCGTAGGTGAGGAGGCCTATAGGGCCGATTTAGACTACGTATGCTTCACGTCACGCACTAAGAGGGAAAGGAGGGCAAACAAGCTTAATAACTAGGAACTATTATCAATTAAGTCTTTTGCAAGAGTTTGAATAAAGCGGAATCCGTGATGGGACCTAAGTCTGAATTCATTAAATGTTTTGTTTTTTTGGATGTGTAAACATTCCCAAATATCAAGTTCTGACTTGCAAGAGACTTATTTGATTAGTTTTAGACATTTAGGGCCTATAGGGTGGCTTGTATTAAAAATATGTTGGGCTACCCTTGACTTTTCATAACGATTAAATCTAAAATGTGCAATGTGTTCTTTATATCTTGTTGATATAGCCCGTTTTGTTTGCCCAATATATTTCTGTTCACAACCTTCACAATTAATTTCGTAAATTCCTGATTTTTGTTCATTTTCTAATTTATTTTTAGTGTTTCTTAAAAAATTTTTTTTTTAAGGCTGTTGTTTGTTTTATAAACTGTCAAAAAATCAAACTCTTTAAAAACTTTATCGATCCCTGAACTGATAGGATGGAAAGGTAATTTAAGAAATTTTTGTTTGTTTTGCAAGGAACCCGAAAGAGTTGTGGACTTCTTAATATAGGCCCTAAATTAAATAGTGAGCAATTCCGTAAAAATAAAAGCTACAACAGATGTGTATATTAAACCAGCGAAAATAATCCACAGTGAATTAAAAGATTCTCCTCATCATTTGAAAGAGTAATCAACCCTCGATTTGGACTACATAAGAACGAATATGTACGTGGCAAGAAGAAAGTTAGTGCCTGTTTTACTACGGAAAATTATGCGTCGGTCAAACTAACAGCTTCAGAAATGAAACTTTTTATGTTATTCGAAAACTGTCAATGAGTGTGCAAAAGTTTTGATAAATGGTTGTAATAATCTTCATTTGAAATTTATATATCGTATACTCCTTCTCCACAAATAAATTCTTTAAAATTGTTCCAACGATCTTGCTATTATTAATCGAATAATATAATGACATTCTTGAGTTGAAAAAATAAAATAAGACAAACATCTGAATAAGCAATTCCCATCGCCAATGACTGGAATTAAAATTTTTGGTCCATTCATCCTCATGTATCATCAAATAATTTTAAATTATTATTATTATTAAATAAATACATTTAACCATATAACACATAAGTTGTAAGTACAGGTTACAAATTGATACAGGTTTTACTTATAGAAGTAATGCAGAAGCGTGGCTTTTACGCATCCTTCTAGTATAGTTTTTTTTTTTTTATGTATCTCAATTAAGTAGACGGGACTGATGGATTGATGAGTTGAAGTTACTTAGTTTGAGTCTTGCAGCGTTTGCCCAGAACTTTTTTCGGAAGTATATTTTATCCATTTGATAATTTTTTTTTTATAGTTTTTGTTTGATACCAGTTTTCTCAATTTTTCTGGTAATTGATTGTAGGTTTTCGTGCCTATATATATGAATGATTTTTGCCCAGTCGTTGTATTCATTTTGGGTATATTAAGATCTTTCCTGAGGTTGCTACGGGTATTTGTAGTGCTGTCTTTGATGTTGCTGAGTGGAATAGTATGCATAATAGCTGTATAAGTGTAAAGTGTTTCTAAATTTGTGATGCCGGTTTCTTTGTAGAGTTGCTTTGTACTATAGAGATGTTCTTTTCTGTATATTATTTTAATAACCTTATTTTGGAGGGTTTTGATTTGGTCTATTGTATTGTCATAAGCTCCACCCCATGCCACAATACCGTATGTAAGGAGGGAGTGGAAAAGTGCATAGTAAACCATCAGGAGCTGCTGTGTGTTGAGTATAGGTTGGAGCCGTTTAATGAGGAATATAACTCTTCGTAGTTTATTTGTTAGATCATGCACATGTGTTTTCCATTTTAAGTTACTATCAATAGTGATTCCCAAGAACTTTTGGGCATCCGATCTGTGTATCGTAGGTTGTGTGTTTGTTATTGAGTTAGTTTGTTGTACTATATCTAATTTCTTGTATATTGGTAGGCTGGTGTTATAGTATCCAAAAGGTGTAAAGCTTGTTTTGCTATAGTTAACAGTGAGGGAGTTTTGTGCAAACCATTTAAAAATTAAACTGAGGTCATTTGTAACAGTAGTTTTTAAATCATCCCAATTTTTACTACTGTAAATGAGGGTAGTGTCATCTGCAAATGCTATTATTGTTGCTTGTACCTCTTGATCCATTAGGTCGTTCAAGTACAGTATAAATAAAAAGGGCCCGAGAACTGTACCCTGCGGTATACCAAATGTAATATATTCCTCTTCACTGACAGTTCCTGCAATCTTAACCATCTGTTTACGCTGATTGAGATAACTGCAAATTAAATTATGTATTACACCTCTATATCCATATCTGTGTAATTTGTTTAACAAGGTTGTGTGGCATATAGTGTCAAAGGCTTTTGCCAAGTCTAAGCCTACCATTAATACTTTCTTCTTTTCGCTCAAAAGTTCATGTATAGTGCTCACAACTCTAGCTATTGCGTGATTTGTAGATATCTTTTTCCTAAAACCAAATTGATTTTTGTTCAGCAGCTCGTACTTCTCAGCAAAACAGGTCATTCTGCTTAACATACATTTCTCGAAAATCTTATTAATGCAAGGGGTGATGGAGATGGGTCGATAATTGCTGCAGATTTTACAGTCTCCTGATTTAAATACAGGAGTTATTAACGCGGTTTTTAGACTATCAGGATATACACCTTTTATAAAGCTTAGATTGACCAACCTACTTATTACTGGGGTTACGTATTTTTGTATAATCTTAAGAACTTTTGGTGCGATTTGGTCAGGACCAGTCGATTTTTTTACATTAATATCAGTAATAAGGTTATGAACTTCATGTTCTGTGACTGGTTGTAAAAAAAAAGGTATTTTTGTTAATTCTGTTTCGAGCGGTAGTATCCCTTTCATGAATTTTATTAGCTAAGTTCGGTCCAACTTGAGTAAAATATTTGTTAAACATGTTTGTTATCTCCTTTTTTTCAGAGACCTCGTTATTATCATCACCTATTAGTTTTTCAACTGGACATCTATCTTTGTCCTTGCGGCCAGTAATTTCATTTATCGTACTCCATAATTTCCTCGGGTTATTTCTATTTTTTAGTATTTGATTGGCTTCGTGTTGCTTTTTTGCTTTCCTTATCATTAAAGTCAATGTATTTTTATATAATTTGTAGCTGTTTTTTAGTTCTATGTTATTCGGATCTTTTTTATGTTCAAGGTAGAGTTGCTCTTTATAATTAATACTGTTTATGAGTCCCAAGGTAATCCAAGAATTTTCAATTTGTTTCCTATTTTTGACAGTTATTGTGGCGGCTTGCACATGTTTATGGAGAATATTGATAAATTTTTTAGTGCATTCGTTAGGGTCATCTTTCTCAAAAATATTCCACGGTTCGTGCTGGATGGAGCCTAGTAAGTGACTTTCAATAAGCCTATTTTTTCTTATATTGTGTCTGTGTTCCTTCAATTGGGCCTTCAAAGGTAGGGTAAGTACGACTGGGAAATGGTCTGTAAATTCAGTTTCTACGACAACAGCTAGGAGTTCTTCGTGGTTTATTCTCGTTTTGACAAAGATGTGATCTATGCATGTCTTCGAGTCATTTTTTACTCTTGTAGATCGTGTAACAGCTGGTATAAATCCTTCGGACAATAAAATGTCAAGGTATAAATTAGATTCTTTTGTGCATTCTAATATATCTATATTTATATCGCCGATAAATATTGTCTGGTCTTTAGTGCTGCTTAAGTAGAAAGCTAGGTTTTCCAGAAATAAGTTAACATCAGAGCTTGGTGGCCTATATATGGCTGTAATCGTGAGGTTGGACTTATCTGCATTATGTATTTTGATTTCAATAGCCACAAGATTACCGATATTGATTAGTTTTTTGACCCATTGTATTTTATTTTTTATATAGATCACTGTACCATCATTTTGGTTGATTTTACTACAGCTATATATAATGCTATAATCGTTTAAGATGTATGAGTTTGGGTTTTCTACCTCCCATGTTTCAGAGCAAACTATGACGTCAAAGTTATTTTTATAGAGATGCAGAAGAGCTTGTAGTTCATTAAAGCGTTTATTTAAACTTCTGACGTTGAAATGTGCAATTGTAAACTTATTTTCGTGTTTTTCTAGTAATTTCATACATTCTAGGTTTGTTTGCAGGCCTTTATTAGTTATTTCAGGTACATTTATATATTGTAATATACTCATAACTTTATGGAATAATTTAGAAAGAATAGTCTATTTTAGATTTTAAGTATTCTATTCTTGATTTAAAGGTTTCGCAGATTTTTATATCATTAGCCGAGTGGTTTGTTGATCTATTGTGTTTGTATTTAATGTTTGCCTCTATGCAATTCACACATCTCAGCTGGTTTTTATCTGGGCATTCTTCAGATCTGTGATCTTGTGCACAATAACTACAAACAGTGTTGTTCGGGCATTTTTTTAAAGTATGTCCAAGAGCACAGCATCTAGAACATCTTCTCGTGTCCAAGTCTTCATAAACCCTACACCTATCCCAGCCTATGTGTAGCTTTTTGTTTTTGATCGAGTAGTAGAATAATACTGGGTCGAGTTCGACATAAGCAGTGCATGTGCTATTTCTTCTTTTCTCATTTTTGTCTTTGCTTTTATTATGTTTATATTTGTCGCCTCTTGGAGTTTGGATGTATGTAACGGTGCATTGTTTTTCAGGAAAATCAGCGAAGTTTTGTTTTTTAATAATTTCTTGCAGTTCTAATTCACTATACTCTTTTGTAATATCCATAATTTTTATTCTCGGTTTCCTCAATTTTTCAATATTGACTTCGTATTTATCAGAAAAGTTTTCATTTATTTCATTTATAATTTTCTTACAGTCGTCGGCTGATTTGCAAATTATTTCCATTGAGCCATCTTTTCTTTTTTTTGTGGTGATAACCTTGGCCTGTATATCAACAGGTTTAACATTATTTTGCACCTCTTTAACTAGTCCATCAAAATTTGTATTTGTTTTAGATTTTATAATTAAGCTAGATGTAGGTTTCATTGGAGAACTCACTTTCATTGTAGTAACGTTTTTTGTTACATTTGCATAAGATATTTGACTACTCACGTTTACCAATTGTTCATTTTTTCCACTAATAATGCATTCTTATCCTTTAATTCACACACCAAAGATTTCAGAAGTTCATTTTCTGTCTTCAATTTTTCATTTTCAAATTTGTATGCAATTTTCACTTCACTTTCAGCTTGTTTGTCATTTTTTAGTTCGTTAACTACCTTTTGGAGATTTGTATATTCCTCCAGTATTTTTGATAATTTTTCTTTTAGCTCACTAATTACGGCATTTTTTGCTTCTTCTGGTGATTTGTTTCCTGCTCTTGAGGTTGACTTCGTTTTGCACGAGCATACTCCTGTTACTCCGCCAAAACTGATAAATTTTTTTCTGTCAGAACAACAGTAGTGATATAACGATTCGCATAATATACAAACACATACTGAAGCGGGTTTTTTATCTGGACAACAAGCGTAATTAATAAGACCGTCTCTCGAACCGTTTTTAACATCGCTCGCCATCTTGAATTCAAGACTTTATTACGATTATTAAATTACAAAGAGAAATCCTTTTAAAAAGTTTCACTTCAATAAATACGACAACACTAGTTACAACAATGCCTCTCACAAGGCGCTTTGTTCCCATATGCGCGCGCAACTACATTTGGTATGCTCGGCGGCAATTCTGCCTCTCTCACTCTGCCTACGTAAATAGTAATTAGAAAAGGACAAGGAGTTTAACAGATTTTCTGCCTCTCTCACTCTGCCTACGTAAATGGTAATTAGAAAAAGACAAGGAGTTTAACAGATTTGTTAGCTCTACGAGTTAACTCTCATGCCAAAAACTTCTGTAGTGTCCCATAAGAAGTTTACTTCAACAAAAGTGAAGTGTTTTCTGTGGTAGAAACTTTAGAACCCAAAACATGTAAAGAAGAACGGTTCCTACAAATCAATAGTATAGAAGATGAAATTATTGTGTTCTCTTGTTATACCAATTTGTTCTTTTTATGTTCAGTAAATACTGTTTACATGGAAAGAAATTTTGAATTTTGTACAAAATTTTTTACACAGTTATTTACCATTCATGGTTATAAAAACGGACATTATGTCCCACTTGTATTTTGTTTGCTTCATAACAAGAGTCAATCGACTTATCAGTGTTTTTTTAAAATGATTACTAATAAATGTGCAGAATATAGTTTAGTTTTCTATCCCCAGAATGTCGTCATTGACTATGAAATAGCAATACATAAAGCTGTTACACATATTTGGCAAATTACTTCTATAATGATTTGTTTGTAAACATTATCTTGTAGGTAATTATGTATAGGTGTGTATAATGTGTGTGTATTCGACGAAATATAATAATATTCTATTTATATGTCGTTTTCTTACGATTAGAAACAAGACTAACTAGAAACAACAGAAACAACTACTCCGAGGGCTAATACCCCTACCGGCATTGAATTACACTATTGAATCTGAAGGTACATACATGTTAGACGTAGATAAAATAATCTAAAAAGACAGGTAAATTCCTGTTACGTCTAAATAATTAAGGATTACTAATCCCACACTTGGAAAGTGGATTAGGATTAGGATTAGTAATCCTTAATTATTTAGACGTAACAGGAATTTACCTGTCTTTTTATATTATTTTATCTACGTCTAACATGTATGTACCTTCAGATTCAATAGTGTAATTCAATGCCGGTAGGGGTATTAGCCCTCGGAGTAGTTGTTTCTGTTATTTCTAGTTAGTCTTGTTTTTCAAGTGAACTTTACAGTTTGTGTTTTGCCTGCTTCTGCCTGAAGAGACCCAATAGGTCGAAACCGGTCGCAGAATTGGCTTGTGGTTCGTTGTACCTATTGTATAGGACGCGTTCCAAGTGTGGGATTAGTAATCCTTAATTATTTAGACGTAACAGGAATTTACCTGTCTTTTTAGATTATTTTATCTACGTCTAACATGTATGTACCTTCAGATTCAATAGTGTAATTCAATGCCGGTAGGGGTATTAGCCCTCGGAGTAGTTGTTTCTGTTGTTTCTAGTTAGTCTTGTTTTTCAAGTGAACTTTACAGTTTGTGTTTTGCCTGCTTCTGCCTGAAGAGACCCAATAGGTCGAAACCGGTCGCAGAATTGGCTTGTGGTTCGTTGTACCTATTGTATAGGACGCGTTCCAAGTGTGGGATTAGTAATCCTTAATTATTTAGACGTAACAGGAATTTACCTGTCTTTTTAGATGATTAGAAACAAAATTTAGATATATTAATTATGCTACAATAATAACAATAGCTACATAAATTGTGCCTCCCGCGGAGGAAGCAATTATCTTACGGTGCTCAACTCGAAGATAAGCATAAAGGGGCCCCTGCTGGCATGCGATATTTGGCAGGTAAAATTTTAACTTTGAATAATAAAACAATGAAGTATTTTGTTGTTAAAAATGTCCAGAAAGCCCGCAAGTTCCGAAGGTAAGACAATATTTATATATTTCAAAAAATACAACATTAACTACATTTTTTTAAAGTACACCATACATTAATACAAAATCCAAGTATTTGTCAAAGAAGGTCTGGGCAAATAGTAGAAGCAGCACTGCGTTTATATCGTAAGTAAAGAGAAGTTAGTTGGTTACTTCTTTCGTAGATTTCGAAAAACAGATTGCAATTTTAAGCCATATAGCCAGTATATGTAAAAGCTGTAACAGCGTTTTTTTTGAAATTAATATAGTTAATCTTTTTAGTTGAAAAAAGTTTTTGTTTTTCGAAACCTTAGGATTGAGAGTGTAATATGGAAAATGTAGTTTCTGTTTTAACTTTTTTTTTTGTCACTGATACATACTCCATATTCTTTTCTGATTGTTCTTGAAAGGCGTATTAATAACAGTACAACAAAAAATATTTTTATTAGAAATTTGCATCAATCATTTTTTCTTATTAAAAAGGAAATACGGTTTGGTGCCATTCGACTGTTACTAACTGAACTTTTAGACAATACTTCCTGTTCTGTCGAACTATGACTTGCCACGTATTTTGATCTCCTAGCGGATGCCGAAACTTTGCAATTACAAATTCAAACTCAGCCTAACAATACCTTAATTCACCAAAATGAGTCAGTAGGTCAAATAAGTGAACTTTCCGAAACTGGAGATTTGTCTAAATAATAATGTAGAATCACGAAATAACAATGGTATATTTGCGAATAATAAAGGATGTGTAAAGTTGCCAGAAGCCTCTTTACCATCTTTCAGCGGAAATTATGAAGAGTGGTTACCCTTTAAAGGCGCATTCACGTCCCTTATTGATAAACGAGAGGATTTGAGTAACGTAGCGAAATTGCAGTATTTAAAGTCAGCTGTGATCGGTCAAGCAGCCAATAAAATAAAACACATTTGCGTTTCCGGTGAAAATTATCAACGCGCGTGGAATCTTTTACAAAAGGCTTATGCAAACGAACGCTTAATTATTTCTCGTCATCTAAGTTTGTTGCTTAAATTACCAGTTCAAAAATCCGAATCAGCTGACGGGCTACGTAGATTGGCAGATGACACAATGCAACACGTTGAATCACTCGCCGCGCTCAGTGTTAAAATCTCGGAAGAAATCCTAGTTCAGAATCTCGAAGAGAAATTACACAAAAATACCGCTGAAAAATGGGAGGAATCGTTAGACAGTAATATGTTTCCGAAACTCGAAGTAATGATCAATTTCTTATATAAAACCGCTGCGCGTCTATCTAAACGAGATAATGATAAAACATATGACACAGCATCGTCACTAAACAAGGGTGATTCAGGTTTTAAGATGTTAAGAGCAAAACCGAAGAATAACAAGGCGTTCTTAACGACACCCAAATACAATTGCCCTAGTTGTGATAAAAAGCACCCACTGTATAGATGCGATGAGTTCAAAAAATTTTCCATTGAAAAAAGGTTACTATTAGTAAAAAATAATTCTCTTTGTGAAATGTGTCTTCGAAATCATGGCGATAAGAATTGCAAATTTGAAAAATGTATTGCATGTGATCGTCCGCAGAACTTTTTGTTACATGAGCATAAGGCGGTTAATAAATTAAATTTTTTAGACTTGGAAGTAACAAAACATACAAATCAATTAGAATATAATATTTATAGAAAACCAACTTCTACTGATTTAATAATTCCTTCTAACTCATTTCAATCATCAAATATAAAAATGGCAGCTTTTAATAGTTTAATACATAGACTTTTCACAATTCCTTTAAGCAAAACTAACTCAAAAAGAAATAAACACAATAAAACTTATCGCTGAAAACAACGGGTACAAAACGAGTCTAATTGATAAACTTATTAAAAACAAAGAAAAGAAACTTATTGTAAACACATTTTATACACCTAACAATACTATAACTAACACCAATTATAATTTTGTAAACTACTGCGGCAAGATAACAAACAAAATATGTAACAATCTTAATAAATTAGGTATAAATAGTATATCATTAAATAAATGCAATCTAGGTAAAATATTAATAAATAACAAAGACAAAACTGAAACTTTACATAAGAACGGGGTTTACAAATTATCCTGTAACAGTTGTGATGCTTATTATATAGGTCAGACTGGCAGAAATTTGAAGGTACGTTTGAATGAACATAAAAAGTCAATTATAGATAATAAACATAACACCGGTTTAGCTTCACATTGTATAAATTTTAATCATTTTATTAATACAGACGGCATAAAATTAATACACAACGAAAGAAAAGGCAAACGCTTAGATCTATTAGAACATTTTGAAATTAAAAAATCTTTAAAAAATAATGATAATTTAGTCAATGAACAACAAAATTTTATCAATACAACGATAATAGACGCCAGACTTACCAGTATAATAAACAAACATAGTTCAAAGTAGCCAATATTAGGATTTTCCAAAATACCTGCCCATTTACCTTTACCTTTACCACATACTTTCAATTAGGTATAAATAGATGTTAAGAACCTCTTAATGTTAGTAATATCCTGTTACTCTTGAAAAAGGTTTTGTAAAACCGAAACAATTGTAGAGTAAATAATATATTCTATTTTGAAACATTTAAAAGTGTGTTTTATTATTTTTTAAACGGTTAATAAAAGTTGACTAGAGGCGCCCACAGAAACAAATCGACACTGTCTCGCTTCGTTAGAACAATCATCCGCGAATCAATTGATAACAATTGCTGTTCTAAATATATTAGACAATAAAAATAATAAAATACGATGTCGGGCTTTACTTAATACGTGTGCTTCTGTGAATTTGATGACAGAAGACTTATCTAATGTGCTTAATCTTCCCAAAAGACCGTGTCGAGTTTCAGTGGGAGCTCTCAATCAATTGGAAACTATAACACAACATAAGGTCACAGCGACTATTCAATCCAGCTATAGCGACTATAAAAAGACCCTCGATTTTCTGACCATATCAAATATTTCAGACGAAATTCCGAGCGAGTACGTTTCCAGAAAAAATATCGCGATTCCGGCCAACATTAAACTTGTGGATCCGGAATTTTATAAACCGGCACCCGTAGATGTTTTATTGGGCTCCGGACCAACTCTTTCTATGTTTTCGATCGGACAAAGAAATATTTCGACAAAAAATCTGGATTTGTATTTACAAAAGACTACGCTAGGTTGGATAATTGGCGGGCAAGTAACTGCGAAAAGATTAGGAAAAATAAGTAAATGTAATCTTACAACTGTGCAATACGATCTTGAAAAATTTTGGCGTATTGAAGAGGGTTCGTCACGTCCTCATTTTTCAAATGAAGAATTACAATGTGAGAATCACTTCGTAGCGAACGTAAGTCGCGATATAAGCGGTCGGTTTATAGTGGCCCTTCCCTTCAAAAATAACCGAGAATTACTAGGCGAATCACGCATTCAGGCAAGCAAACGGTTAAATTGTTTATTAAATAAATTTCGAAAGGATCGCGAATTCGGAAATAGATACACAGCAGTAATAAATGAATACATACAGCTTGGACATATGTCGGAGGTGGAAGATTATTCAGATATTAGGTTTTATTTACCACACCATGCTGTTTTCAAGGAAACTAGCACTACTAGTAAACTGCGTGTTGTTTTCGATGCTTCGGCAAAGACAAGCAGCGGAATTTCATTAAATGATGTTCTTATGACGGGGCCGACGATTCAGGATGATATGTTCTTGCTATTAATTCGTTTCCGCATACCAAAATACGTTGTAAGTGCTGACATAGAAAAGATGTATCGGCAGGTTTTAATACGGGAAGATGATAGGAGTTATCAAGCGTTATTGTGGAAGGTAAACGATGAAATAAAAACCTTCAAATTAAATACGGTTATATTTGGGTTAGGTCCAGCCCCCTTCCTCGCTATTCGATGTTTAAAAAGGTTAGCCGAAGAAGAAGGTGAAAAATACCCTATCGCGGCAAAAATTTTGACCGAAGATTTATACGTTGATAACATGCTTACTGGCGCTGAATGAAGCTCGCGAAATAAAAACTCAAATGACTTCTTTATTAAGGCTTGGCGGATTCAATCTCCGCCAATGGGCATCCAATAACTTACACATTTTAGGCGGTTTAAATGAGGAACAAATTGATACAAATTTACTGTTTGACTCTGATCAAAATCTAAAAACACTTGGTATTTCATGGAATACGAAAAGGGATAAAATTACATATAAGGTTAATTTTTCCAATATTAAATGTGCAAAATCTAAGCGTGCAGTTCTTTCGGAAATTACTAAAATTTTTGATCCGTTAGGTTTACTTGGCCCAATTATTCTATATGCTAAATGTATTATGCAAGAAATATGGAAGCAAAAGCTAAATTGGGACGAATCCTTAACAAGTAGTTTGCATTCGTTATGGAGTGAGTTCTATCAGCAATTACCTTTAGTAAACAATGTTTCGTTCAATAGAAAAACCTTATGTTCAAAAAATTCTTCGTGGTTTTTGCGACGCAAGCGCAAGCGGAGCTTGTTTTTATCTTGGATCAATCGATAAGGATTGTAAGATTTATTCCCAGCTACTCTGCGCGAAAACTCGTGTAGCTCCGGTAAAGACAATGACCATACCGCGACTTGAATTGAGTGCAGCCTTACTGCTTTCCAAATTATTCATACAAATAGCCAGTACACTAAAGATATCATTTAACAAAATTACCTTTTGGTCAGACTCTTCAATAACGCTCCATTGGATAAACACGTCACGTATTTTAAAAACCTTTGTGGAGTCATGGACCGTCCTGGTTAAGCGAAAAGGAGTCAACATGGCGCCAGTCAAATCTATCAGGGTTGTCCGGTGAATTACAAGAAATAAAAAGGGAAGCATGCCTCTTAACTACTAAATTAGGGAATTCAATCGATAATCATGCCGGTGACTTATCAAAATTTCAAGTATTCTCTCGATTCTCCTCTTACATGAAACTTAAAATATTTGTCGCTATTGCACTGTACGTATTGAAATGCGGCAGAAAATATTCAGCATCATTACATACTGATGATTTAATTGAAGCCGAAGAAATAATTATAAGACACCTCCAGTCCGTTTACTATGTTAATGAAATACGGTGCCTGAAACAAAAAGGTGAAGTTAAAAGTACAAGCAGATTGCTCTCATTAAATCCCTTTTTAGATAAAAATGAAATTTTGCGGGTAGGAGGACGCTTGAAAAATTCCAATTTATCATTTTCACAGAAGCATCCTATTCTTATCCCAAAATCAACGCACGTTACTGATCTAATTATTCGTCATTGTCATGAATCATACCACCATGCGGGAATCCAATCGACGCTATGCCTACTGCGACAAAAATTTTGGTTGCTTGATGGTTGAAATCAAGTACGCAAAATTGTAAAAAATTGTATTCGCTGTTTTCGTGCTAATCCTCCGACAATCGAATATCTCATGGACGACTTACCAAATGATCCCTCTGCCTTGACTCCCGGTCATTTCCTAATAGGCGATTCTTTGACAAGCCTGCCCGAAGAGGATTTCAGCTCTATCCCTTCAAATCGACTGCCACATTGGCAACATATCCAAAAGGTCCGCCAGCATTTTTGGAACCGCTGGTATAAACAGTACCTCAACGAACTTCACATTCGTCATAAATGGACTTCTGGAAAGCATAACGTTAAGGAAAACGCTATTGTCCTTCTAAAAGGGGAAAACGTTCCACCTATGCAGTGGATAATAGGGAGAGTAATTAAGACTTTTCCAGGTGGGGATGGCATAATCAGAACAGTGGTAGTGAAAACAATGAAAAGTGAACTAAAAGAAGTGTTAAAAACCTTGCGCTTTTACCAATTTTAGAAAATTATCCAAAAAACAAGGGATTGTAGAACATCTGTGTGAATAATTAATTGAGTGAAACCCTCAACTGGGGGAGGATGTTCTGTTGAACTATGACTTTAGTTATAATGACTTTAATCTAGCTAAGTTAATATAGTTTAATTCAATATAATATTTTTTTTGGTCTGGTCTTCTTATAGGAAAAGGAGACAAACTTTGTGCAATAAAACTTTGTAACCGGGGTAAGAGGTACCCCCGAGTGTAGCTTTCTCTAGCGTCCTTATAAAGGGAGCAGGTTGACGACAAAAAAACACTCCAACTTTCACAGTGACTTTGGCTACAACACAACCTGTAAAATTTAGTTTTAAAATTCCTAATTCAAGTTTTTAACCAGTTTTTTGTCTCTCTCTCGCATCATCTTAATACTGTAATTCTGATTAAATTGATAGTTAAGTGAAGGTGTTTGTCTTTTTATTGCCTGTACTTAATAATCCAACACATCTAATCGCTTACGAGTAACTACCAGAGCGATACTATATTGCCAAAAATAAAGAAAGCAATATTTTCCACTGTATAAGGTGCAGAAAACTTGCGCTTACATATATTCCGATCATTTCAAAATCGAAACCATAAATTTACGAAAAAATCAATTTATAGAGGTTGCAATAGAATATTGAGCCGGCATACTTCCTATAAGGGAGCGACAGCCTTGTTTTACTTTAGATATTCGCAAAAATAAAATTAAGGGTCAGGTTGTAAGGTGCTAAGGATGGTGTCGTAAAAAAAAAGATGTAGTGCAATAAGCACGGTATGACGCTCGGAGGGTTAATTACGTCTTAATTGGGGTTGATATATGTGTTCTACTAGTGAAATATGCGTACAAGATGTTCATTTCTGATTTCCATCACACTTTACCCAGGATTGGAATGGAGAGGCAATAAATTTCGACGTGTTTAAAATCAGTTTCATTTTGTTTAAATACTTTGCAATAGTGTATAATTCTACCGGTGGAATGACCTCACGTAATCACATGGTAAACTAGTTCGAATTACTAAAGTGATGTTTGCATCATCTGCTACTCTTACTCGCGTAATTGACTGCATAGCGACAGTCAAAGAATTTGCATTAATAGATAATTGTGCTCTGGGAATTGAAGGGTGATTTACTACCAATCATTGAACTATTGGTAATAATTTAATATATTTTTAAGAACTCAATTGAAGATGATTGAAAATCCTATTCTTCGCAAAAAAACATAATTATTACATGAATTAAATTAAAGAATAAAGAATTGTACAAATTAATTGTATTTTTTGATTTGAATAATTATGAATATTATTGCAAACGAAATAATTTTGCGAGAAATAAGAGAAAAGAATAACAAAATTACTTTTAATTGGGTTACTAAAATAGTCCAAACTACTGCTGAAGTTTCTTCACACGAGTAGTAGCAGGATCCCTAATTTTTTTAATTATAAATATACCCTGTTACTCAGGGATAATGTAGCATTCTAATAGTGAAAGAATTTTTGAAGTAGGTCCAGTATTTTTTGAGTTGATTCGTTACAAACATACAGAAATATAAATTTTTCCTCTTTATAATATTAGTATGATTATGTCAGACATGATTTGAAATACAATGTAATGTACCCAAGACATGCGGTGTATACCCTATCCCTAATATTTCTCAACTTTGACCTGACCAAAGCCAGGTATACATTTGCCTGTACAAGCTTGTTTCACTAAATTTTGAGTGTACGATTTTTCACTGCAGATTTCATTTACATGAATGTTAATTTAAACATGTAAGTGTAACAAGGCTGCCATTTTCATTCTTATATGACGCATGCCGGCTCTGCATTTTTTTACAACTCCATAAATTGTTTCTCCTTGAATTTATGATTTTGACTCTTTAATCCAGAAGAGAAAAAATCAAACTTCATCCGAGTATACAAATGGTGAGCAATGGTTTAGTACATTTTACGGTAATTTTTTACAATTGTCGATTCCCTTTCGATTCTCTTAAAAAAAAGTATGTTATGGAGTTCGTGATGCTGATAAAGAATACATATGGGCGGAAAGCACCCCTTCACTGAGTTTCTGAGCTTATTCATTAAAGTTTAATTAATTATACTTACACTATTAATACCAGGTAACTACTAAAACCCCTCAACTTTCGAATCAACTCTCTGTATAGACTACTTTTCTACCCCTAACCACCCACCCACCCTAACTTTAACTAGTCTATCTCAACTTGGGTGTTAGGAGGGGGAGGTTAGTAACATCCAACCCCTAGGAAGTGGGGGTGGGTTAAAAATACCAATATTACTAATTTAAATGTGTATGTCATAGGTACCTATTATGTATATATTTTGAGTAGAGCAGTCATATTTATGAAATTTCAAACCCTTATTTTTATTACTTACTCGTCGACAGTCGTTTATTATTGGCTAGATTAGCTTTTATTGATCTTACAAATTAAATTCAAGTAACTGAGAAAACCGAAAATATATTTTTCAATATTACACTTTCAATTCGTAGGTTAAGGACCCGAAAGTAATTGTTTCAAAAGATTCTTCTGAAAATAATATTTTTAATGCTTCTGTCTTCTTTACAAAAACTTAATACATCTTCACTGTCTCGTGATTTATCTGATTCGGAAAGGATTTCAGCGCCTTTGGAATTAGAAGATGTACAATCAAAGATAAAAATGAAAAAACAAATAAGTTTCACGAAATTTTTATTGTCTCGACAATATTGTTTCGGTCGATTCGACCATTATCTAGAGAGTACAAAAGATATTACAATATTGTCGAGACAATAAAAATTTCGTGAAACATTTGTTTTTTTCATTTTTATCTTTGATTTGAAATGTTTCACAAAAAGTGCACTATTCAAAGTTTAAGTTTTAGAAGATGTACGTTTATTTAATAAAATTTCTCCTTTCATGGTTGTTAACATTATAATTAGAAAATTAATTTCTTTTAAATAATGACATAAATATATATCGATTATACACTATGATTTGCCATCCAACAACTTCATCAATTCTTTAGATATTCATTGTCTTTTTAAAGTTCAAGTACAAACTAAATTTCAGGATGAAAGCATTAATACTATTAATCAGAAAGTACAGAATTGGTTAATAGAAACAGAGGAGGCTGAAAGTTTTTGTTCATATTTAGGCTAAACATTGGTTGGCGAATTAATTTTCAATATCCAATGTACATAGCAAACTTATTAGTTATGAAAAGAATTACGTAGATAAATAGGAAAGGATCATTTCTAGACAAAATTGAGACACATCAACAAACAGTAAGAAATGTAATGTGTGGAATCATTGCACCTGAACTTGAAAATGGCCCTCCTTCACCTGTTTTTGAGAGTCAAAATAATAATTGTGGACCCAAACCACCTTAAGCAGTTTTGGTAAAATTAACTAAAGGTGACGACTTTAACAAAACCAGCGCCTTTACTAAATTACAAAATTTAAGGCTCAAACCGGGGAATAATACTGAACATGAAAAAGTTAATAAACACTCCGGATTAACAACAATGTTAACTAAACCCCAATTTGCAGCAGTAGATATTATCAGCAATAAAAGTACAGATTCTGATTGGGTGCCATCATCTGACTCAGACCAGGAGAATGCTACACGTGAATTTAATTCAAAAAAAATATATATAAGAAAACTTATGGCAACTTTTGCGAATGTTTGATTATTTTTCTGGACATCTTCAAAAAAAGCACGCAGAAAAAGAAATGGTTAAAGCGTTGATTGCTACAACAGGTGAGTTTCGTATACAGGGTGCACCAAGGAAAACCTTCGTTAGAACTTCAGGAAGTAATAATCGGAATTTAATTTTAAAAATTTCGCTTTCGCGGTAATTTGATATGAACTTCTCATCTAAAATATTTTCAAGTCAATCTTACTTCTTGTTATACCGGAAATAGGCACTAACTTTGTTAACTGTACACCTAGATATTTATTTTTCTATTTATTTTTAAATTATAAAAATATACCTAAACGGCAGCAGATGAAGTTGAAACAATTTCGTTATTGCATCTGTCAATCACTGACTCGATTTGGCCGTGAGAAACGTGGGAAAGTGACTGAGACTAGCAGACTACCCCTGCAAGTAATCCGCACACCATCGCAACCACGACCAAATCTAGATGTAAGATACGATAAATTTGATCATTTCCCTAGTTTTACATCGAAAGGTCGCTGTAGATACTGTGCCAAAGGACAAACCACGGTGCTATGTCAAAAATGTTCACAACGACTCTGTTTGCTACCTGATAGAAATTGCTTTTACGCTTTTCACAATGACCATTAGTTATGTATTACCAGTAGTTTCCTTACAATTTATCAGATGAAGGTAATAGGCGAGGAGCCAACAATGCTGAAAGACCCGTCATCGCGGATTCTAAAATTTTTAATGAAAATTTATATATTCTATTGATTCGGCGGTTACTTTGTGATATTCCATCGTAAGGACAAATAACAAAATTTTACTTTGTTTTATATCACTTTATTAAATGGTTTCAAATTTTACATACACAGGATGCGACTAGTTTCGACAAAGATTGTCATTTTCAAGCGATTCAAATTGAATGAATTACAAACGTAAATACCGAGTATTTATAATATCAGGTAATTTTGTCGGGGGTGTTTATAATAGTTGGGAATGCCTTAAATGTATTGAACAGCTGCGAATGATATACATCTACCTGATCATTTAGTAATTTATCTTTTTCTGTAATTTTGGATTTAAAAATTTCTAATGATTCTAAAATATTTAACTTGAATCCTTTCTTTTCTACATGTAATATTTCTAAATTTTGAATAGTTGGAAAATGATGATTTGTATCTAAAAAATGGTTTGCAAAATTTGAATTATTTTTATTAAGGTTGAAGGATCTAAAATGTTCATTAAAACGAATTTTAAACGAGCGTCCGGTTTGACCTAAATAAAAGGAATTACATTCTGAACATTTTATTTTATAGACTCCTGTATTATCAAATTTATCAATTTTATCTTTTGAATTAAAAAGTAGTTTTTTTAGTGACGTGTTTACTTTAAAACTAACTGTTAAGTCATGTTTAGATAAGATATTGGCGATTTTTAAAGAAATGTTATCAAAGTATGTTAATGAGATGTATTTTCGGTTATTGTCTTTTATGTATGGGTATATGTTATAGCATGCTAGTTTGAATTGCTTTTTGTTAATTAGCTGTTGAATCAGTTTTTTATTAAACCCGTTATTTTCTGCAATGGATAATATAATGTTGATTTCTTTTATGAGATTTTCTTTTTTGAGAGGAATTGTTAATGCTCTATGTATCATTGAGTTGTAGGCGGCTAATTTGTGTGGCAATGGGTGACATGAATTATATGGGATGGATAAAACGAAAATGAAACACTTGGTATAACTTTTCACAGTTTTTATTATCGTAACTCGACAATTGTTTCGACAGGGTCTGTCATTATCAAGAGTACTTACGTAGAAATACTGAATATATAAAATGTGAACAAATCTATTTATAGTTCATAATAATGATGGGGAAGTTTCTTAATGATTTAGCCCGTACAATAACAAAGGCGAGTTGTTGGTATACATTTCGAGTTGAGAATTCACAATATTATGTTTATTATACAAGGCTTTCTTAATTTCTAGGTTTTCCAGGTAGTTGAGTTTCTTGCTTTTGGGTTGTATATGTAGTAATTCAAAGTTTGGATTGATGTTATGTTTATTTTCAATGCAATGTTTAGAAATGCCTGTACAGTTATTGTTATTTGAGATGCTTTTTAAATGTTCTTTTTTACGAGTATTAATGGATCTTCCTGATTGTCCGATGTATACAGCATTACAATCGTTACATAGAATCTTATAAACGCCGCTATTATCTAAGGGGTCAAATTTTGGTTTGTTATTGACAAGTAATTTTTTAATTGTAGTTTTATTAGATACAATCGCTGTGATACCAAATTTTTTAAGATGCGATTTTAAAATTTGACTGGTTTTTTTGACGTAATGAATGGAGCAAAAAACTTTATTGGGAGGGTTCTGAGAAATTTGTGGGTTGTAAAGTAATGAACGTGTTTTGTTGTTTAGTTTTTGTTTAAGAATATTGTCCACGATTTTGGTATCATAGCCATTGTTTACAGCTATTTGTTTAATAGTATTTAATTCTAAATTAAAATTGTCTTCGTTTAAAGGAATGTTTATTAATCTGAATAAAGTACTGTGGAAGAAGGCATGTTTTATATTATTAGTTTGATTGGAAGAGAAAGGTATGATAGTATCAGTAGTAGTGGGCTTACGGAAAATATTAAATTCTAGCTTGTTGTTGACTCTTTTTACTGTGACATCAAGGAAGTTAAGTGAATTGTTAGACTCTTTTTCTAAAGTAAATTGTATGTGTTTGTCTAAGCTGTTCAGGAGTTTAAAGAATTTATCTAAAAGTCTTTCGGAACCTGACCAAATACAAAAAATATCGTCGACGTATCTGTAGTAAGCAAAGATATTCTTGATAAGGGGGTCTTTAAGTTTAAAAAGGTTTTCTTCGAAATTGTTCATAAAAATTTTCTGCAAGGATGGGGGAAAGGGGGGAACCCATAGGGAGTCCATTTAGTTGTTGTATGTATGTGTCGTTAAAGAAAAAATAGCTTTGTTTAATACAAACGTCGATTATATTCAAGAGTTCAGTTTGTTCACCGATATTTAAGTTAGAATGAGAGATTTTTTCTGTTAATATATTTTTTAATTTCTGAATAGGTATGCTAGTAAACAGGCTACAAACATCGAAGGAAATGAGTAAAGATCTGGGAGGTAAAACTATATCTTTTAATTTATTGGTGAAATCTGAGGAATTTTTAACACTAAATTTAGAATAACATTCTACAGTTGATAATAAGATATTGTTAGTCCATTTACAAATTTTAACAGAGGGGGCGTTAATAAATGAAACAACAGGACGGACAGGGGTATCAGCTTTGTGGATTTTAGCAAGACCGTATATTTTCGTTTTATCTATTTAAAATGTACTTTCACAATAATTGTACCCTAGATACCTTGAACTTTATTATATGGGATGGTTGCGTCTGTGAATGTGGGTTTTCTAAAAATATTAAAGATTATATTGTTTTGTGAGCGTTCTAATGTTAAATCTAAGAAGTTTATTCTATTATCATTTTCTGTTTCTAGGGTGAATTTTATATTCGGATGTATTATATTAATAAAGTTTAAGAAATTTTGCAGTTGTCTTTTAGTCCCTGTAAAACATGCAATGATATCATCAACATATCTGTACCAAAATTTAATGTGCTTTTTGGCGTTGTTTGATTGCATAATTTTATTATCTATGGATTGCATGAAGATGTTGGCCAATAGGGGGCTTAATGGGGAGCCCATTGCTAGTCCTGTCTTTTGAATAAAGAATTGGTTATTATATTGACAGTAATTCTGACTAATACATATTTCAAACGCTTCAATGAGTTCTTTTTTGAAGTTAGGGTTACTTGTAGTTTCATCTAAAACATCTTTAATTAGAGGTAAGCATTCTTTAGTTGGAATATTTGGGAAAATTTATAGTTTATACTCACACGTATAAAATGCGCTTGGTCGGCTTGGATTTTATTAGCCGGTAATGATTTAAATAAATTATATATGGTTAAATTCATTAAATGTTTTACCATCATCGTGGATTTTAATTTTCCTATGGGTGATTTTGAGCAAAATGTTGTATTTAATTAGAAAAAAATCGGCCGACCAACATTTTTTAGCCGGAAAGGGTTCGCAACCCTATTTAAATGATATTAGAGGGGGTAAAATTTCTCCGTTATCACGGATTTCTTTATTTTTTTTTTATTTTACGCGTTTTAATATCAGTTTTAAAAATATCTTGGTATGCCTGCTTAGAAATAGCCGGAAGAATCGCGCATACCAGTTTTTATTATTTCGCTAAGCATCATGCATTGTACTACTTTGAAGACTCTTTCTTTTGGAGTAATTTATTTTTTCTACCTCTGATTTCTCTCTTAAATTTTGAATTTTATATAGATTAATATAGGAAAAAGGAAAGTCAGGGCTGAATAATGCTAACTCTCTTTAGATCAATTGGATTGCTGTAAGAGTAAGTGAGAGCAACATTGAGTTTATCTTAAATTTTAATAGGTCTTTTTCTCTTCCCCCCCAGAAGGTCAAAGTTGCCTAACCTTGTCCTACAACATTTTGGGGGTTCAGGTCATTTTGACACGTTAGTCTGCTGTTTTCCTAGCTGTTGAAAGTATCATAATAATGTTCTGTTTCTTTTTTGTATCTTATCTACCTCGTACGTTTACTGCTGAAGTTTGTAGGACAACTTTGTGTTCCAAATTAGATTTAAGAATTTTTATTTTTTATTAATATTACTAATTGTAAGTGTAGTTATGTAAGTGTTAAAAAATAAAGTTTTCGGAAAATGAATATATATATTTTTATCTACCTTTTGGTTGAAAAAAATAATAAATAACGCTTCGGCTAAACTTGCTAATGTATCCCATAAGATACGTTGATCAGCTACGATATATCTATTAATACCAGGCAATGTATCTAGTAAAAAAAAATTTTTCAGCATCTTTACCTCGTTCTCTGTATTACAATAACTGAAAAGTGACAAAAAAAAAAAAACAATAAAATAGAGCAAAAATATTCCCGCCAAATTAAGGGTTAAAAACCCTTAAATAGGTAGTCATAGTTTACTAATTTTTTGTTGTGTTGCAGCTATTAAATAATAATGAAAATATACATTTGAGTATGCTGTGTCGAAGAATGTGAGGAAATTAGCCCAAGGTAATAATGCAATGATGTTTAATATACAAGAGAATAAATACATTTATTTTTTGTAATTCTTGTAGACACAAGTTTCCCAAACAACCCCATTTGTAAAGCGTATGGGTGGAAAGGGTGTTTTCTGTCCTGCAAAGAGGAAGCCAGCCGGCCATTTTAATGGGAAATTGAGGCGACACGCAGTGCCTACTATGTATTTACCTTGTAAGCATTTCAATTGCAAAAATTTAGCAAAAAATTATTTGAAATGTTCTATGTAGATTATAACATTCCTGAAGGAGTGCTTGCTGAAGCTGCTTTTTATGTTCCTGAAGGAGAGGTACCAACGAAAGTGGCAGGTATTGTAATTTTTAGTTGTGAAACTTAAGTTTCAAAGAAAATGTTTTGTAGAACTTCAGATAGAGAAACAGGAAGAGACAATTGTCTCTTCCAATCCTGTCCCCTTTAAAAAACAGCGATGTACTGCTTCCAGTAAGAACGTATGGGGGGAAGAGAAGAAGTGTTTCATCTGTAGATAGTTATACAGATAACAGTTTCAGATATCCAAAACATATGTAATTATTTCCACGCCATTCCTCCTCGTTGTTTAGTAGATGTTTTTCGTATAACGCGTGTGTAATGTACAATGATATCATTAATACCTCCAATTGTAACTTGTCAACATTTTCGCTCCATCTTTTTAAAAAATATATAAAAAATTTATTGTTAAATATTTAATCTTTTATTTGTTTAATTATTTTTTTCTTTGTTTCGATGATGGTTAAGTGTAAGAGTAGCTATTTAGTTAAACTTCGCCATCTTATGCATAATTTTTGTAATCTTAAATGCATCATAACAAAGTCTTTTTATTATTATTATTATTTGTTATATAACGTACAGACATCATTGGCATTGTGCAAGCCAGTACTTTTGCAGTTTCTGAAACTTAATCACCACCTGTAGAAGCATGAAGCAGTACTAAATTAGGTAAACAACTGTTTCATTGTACATACAAATATACCTGTCTTTAGGTAATTTAATTATTCAAATTAAAATACAAGAAGGGGATCGCTATATGTAACTAGCAATATGTTATTTTCAAAAACTAAGTTGTATTGTTACTTAAGTGTAATGATTTCATTACAGGGATTCGAAAAGGTTCGAAGAGTGGATCAACTGTTCTGGACAAGATTCATAACTAGTAGCAGTCATGCGACAGCTTTGGTGTAGAAGAACGGACATCTCCTAAATTTGAAGGGCGTGAATGATTTTACCCTTCACTTTTTGAAGTGTCAGTTAAAAAACCAGAAGCTGCAACTCCGGGGACGACGGTTTACACTTTACAAGCAAAGTGGTAAAAGCCTACCAGTTTTTATCCCAATTTTGTAGCTGCTAAATGCAGCAAATATAGACTATTTATTTATTTATTTATTTATTAGGTATATTTACCATTTAACTAATTATTTATTTATTCAGTTATTTCACATGTCACCCAATTTTTTTTTGGCGCAACCCTTAATCGTACAGATTTTTATTTTTATACGCAATTTGAATAATATAGTTAATAACAGGTTCTTGGCGTTTTGAAGTTTTCTACTACTTTTTATAGTAAATTGCAACTATCCGTTCTGAACAAAAATCATATGACTAGAAACTATTAACATAACTACCTTTTTTGTATTTACTATTTGAATTAATTGATGTTATGCTATTACTCGTATTTTGTGCTAATTGCACTTATTATTGTATTTATACGTTGATATTAAAATTGTTTATATTCGAGTGTTTTTCTTTTTTTTTTATATTGTATTATATACTCTGTGGGTAATCGTTAAAATCCCTAATTTATTGTAATATTTTTTCTGCTCTATAAAAGACAATAGGAGTCTATTCCTGTGGGTATACAGCGGTTGCTCCTCAAAAAACTGAATATATGTACAAATAAGGAGTAGGGGAGACTGGTGTCGATTGTAACAGGTGTCAAATGTAACACAGGGCGTAGGAAACGCAATATTGTAATTTAAACGATGACCTCTGGTAGTAAGTAGCGAAATGTTAATTTATTTGTAATAACCTACGATCAAATTGATCGGATATAAAAAAGTCCGTTGAAAGCAAATGTCGGTTTATGCGTGTTGAAGTAAAATTCAAGCACTGTCGAAAATTTTGTCTGATGGGTGACCTACTCAGTGTGAGCAAATTTCAACGTAAGAATTACTTTTTATATTGTCTTCTCTTATTATTCCCATAGTTAGTTTGCCGGATTATTGTTTTATATATAAAAAAAAATAAAAAGATTCCGTTCATGCTGTTAAGTGTCGTTTGTAACACTTGTAATGGTGTCGATTGTAACATGTTACTATTGGCACCAGTTAACACAATGATGATTTTATTTCATCAGGTCTTTCTTTCTATTAAGATTAATAACAAATGGTTAAGCCTAGGCCTCGAAAGACAGAGAGGGTTGATACCTAAAGCTATTTATAACGAAGCAGCTGAAAAAGTCATTACTGATAAGCAATCTATTAGGAAGGTAGCTGCATTTTACGGATTGTGTCATGTCTCATTATATCGATATGTGACATCTCTTCGTAAGAATCTACAGCCAAAAATAGGATATAATCCTCACAATAGAGTATTTACTGAAGAAGAGAAGCTACAACTTGTAAAATATTGTGAAAACACTGTCGATTTATACTTCGGCCTCACTACAAAAGATTTTCACAAACTGGCATTTCAGTTTGCAAAGGCTAACAAGCGTTGCTACCCTGTAAAATGGAATGAGACTGAACTCGCAAGTGCGGATTGGCTCATCGTATTTTTAAGGCGACACCCGCAGCTAACACTTCGCACTCCTCAAGCCACTAGCCTTGCCCGTGCTATGAACTTCAACAAAGTCAACGTTGCTTCCTTTTTCGGTAAATTGTCATCTGTTTTGAAAAAATATAATTTCGAACCACAAAATGTATACAATATAGACGAGACGGGCGTTTCCCCAGTACAAAAGCCAAGCAAGGTTCTTGCCAGGAAAGGCACAAAACAGGTGGGATCTGTAACATCACAAGAACGTGGCACGATGGTAACAGTATGTGTAGCTGTCAATGCTGTTGGAAACACTGTCCCTCCTATGTTTGTTTTTCCCCGGAAACGATAATAAAGACTATTTTATTAGAGATGGGCCATCAGGTTGTACAGGAACCGGCAATAAATCTGGTTGGATGAGGGAAGCTGATTTTCTCAACTTCATGAAACACTTTGCGAGGCATACACAGGCAAGTGAAACCAATAAACTTTTGGTTTTGTTGGATAATCACTCATCCCATATTTCCATTCCACTTATAGATTATTTATTGTAGATTGTTGTCCTTTCCCCCACTTACGTCTCACAAGCTACAACCCTTGACCGAGGGTACGGTCCATTTAAAAAATACTACAATAATGCTGCAGATCAATGGATGAAGAACAATCTCGGGAAAAGGATGACAATTTATGTCTTGCCATCTATTGTAAAAGCGTCACTCCCATTGGCCACTACACCCACAAATATTCTTTCTGGGGTTTCCTGTACAGGAATATGGCCATTTAAACGAGAGGTTTTTCAGGACTGTGACTTCGCTCCATCAGCTGTGATAGACAGACCGATCGAGAATGAATCTACTGTTTGTAATGATCCGCAGTCATCGACGTCCCAAGACATTTGTGAAGTGTAGACACTCCTGAAAAGCTCCTTCTTGAAGAAATGGTTTTAAAGAACGTTCCTTTTAAACTAGGGGCTAGTACAAAAAAAATCCTAAGTCGAAAGCGGCACATAAATCCGAAAATTTGAGACTAACTAAAAAGAATAAAAAAAGAGTTTCGAAAGAGACATATGATGACTTCCGAATCTTCAGAAAATGAGACATTTTGTTTAGTGTGTTGCGGAGCATACTCATAAAGCAAAGAAGATTGGCTGCAGTGCGGAGACTGCAAATTGTGGGCTCATGTAAGCTGCACAGACGGAAATCCCTACTACACTTGTTTGAATTGTTTGTCTGAGTAAATTTTGCTGCGAAATGTACTGTTTTATGATTTTACGTTCCTAAAAATTACTTATTATAAATTATATTATTTGTTCATAAAATCTTTAGTATTTATAAATTTCAAATAAAAAAGTTTTTAAATGTTTTCCCTATTAACTTGTCATTTTGCAGAACTGTTACAATTAACACCAGGGCTGTTACTTTTGACACCTGGTGGGTGTCAGTTGTAACAGTCTGTTTAAATTTGGTGTAACTTTTTTATATGAATAATAAATATCTTCAAAATTTACAATATGGTGTATTAAGTATTAAGTGTTTGAATAAGAATTATTTAAAATATTTAAATTCTTAACCTTTTCATAAAAAAATTTTTTTTTTAAAGTTTGTTACAATTGACACCAGTCTCCCCTACTCAGAAAAATTGCGCATTTTTGCCCTAACACTCAACTTTTATTCAAGTTCTGCGTACAATTACATTCGGAAAACCTTTTCTAAACAACTTCCATGTCCGAAAACGTTACAGAAATGGTATCGAGCCGTAGAAGGAAAACCAGGCTTCACGAATGAGGCGCTAAAAGTGCTAGAAATTAAATGCAATCAATTAAGAAATGATGGTAAATCACTTGTTTGTAGTTTAATTATGGACGAAATGGCAATTAAACAACACGTTCAGTGGAATGGACAGAGGCAAGTTGGATATGTGGATTTTGGAATCGAAATGGATAGTGACGCTTTACCCGAGGCTAAAGATGCATTAGTTTTCTTGTTAGTGGGGCTGTAAATTGTAGATGGAAAATTCCCATAGCATATTTTTTTATCAATGGTATAACAGCGCAAGAAAAAGCGAATTTAGCCCGAAACTGCTTACAACTGGTCCATGACGTTGGTATCACGGTAACATCTATTACTTTCGATGGGGCAGCAGCTAATTTATCTATGGCCAAAATCTTAGGTGCCAAATTTCACTTGATAAATTTAAAACATATTTTCCGCATCCAGTTACTAATGAACCGATTTACATTATTTTTGAAATGTGCCATATGGTCAAACTTATACGGAATGCATTAGGTGATTGGGGATGTCTTTTGATGAAGATGATAAATCCATCGAATGGATTTTTTTCGAACGTCTAGTTGATATGCAAGAGAGGCATGGTTTTCATGCTGCTACAAACATTAGACGTCGACACTTAAATTATAAAAAAGAAATAATGAAAGTTAAGTTGGCAGTACAAACTTTTAGGAATAGCGTGGCAGATGCTCTAGATTTCTGTTGTAATGATTTAAAATTACCAGAATTTGAAAATGCAAATTTTACCTCAAGATTCTATCGAATGATAAATAACACCTTCGACATATTGAATACGCGAAACGCATTGTGCAAACAAATGTATAAAAGACCATTGTCTGACACCAATTTAACGTTTATTCAAGACTTCTTTGTTTCTGTAAAACATTATATTTAAAATCTGAAAGATAACTCAGGTTGCAACATCATATTATGTACATTCAAAAAGAAAGGCGGGATTTTTAGGATCACTTGTAAATATGGCTAGTGTTGAAGGTATTATCCAATTTCACATGAAAGAAGAAATATTTGAAATATATGTCAAGACCACATTGAAATGTTTTTTTTTGAATATTAGAACAACAGGTGGCTTGTCAAATAATCCGACTGCAACTCAATTTGAGTCGGCTTATAAAAAAAATTTAATTCATACAGAATTGACAAGTTCAGAATTCGCAAATTGTATAGCGCAAGATGAACGAACATTTTGAAAGTTGCCAGCACTAATAATTCAACAGCAAGAAGTGAGTTATGTTTAAGTGATTTCGTTTATCAAACAAGTTTACAGTTTGCAGAAGATATAACAATTACAGATAATACGTCCTTATATACAGATAATGTTGTTGCCTACATTGCTGGATTTGTCTCTAAAAAGTTAATAAAAAGTGTGAATTGTGACATTTGTATTCGCTCATTAACCGATAAAAATTTGTCTTCTGCACTTCTAGATAGAAAAAATAGAGCTGGTTTAATGAAACCTCACTCTAACATAATATATGTTTGCAAAATAGCCGAAAATGTCTTCAAAAGTACGGCAGAATTCAATAATCATTTAAATATTATAGCCAAATTGATTTTACTAGCAATCCGACAATCAGTTACTATAATATATTTCAATCATTAAATTGCCATATTCTAGATCAGGATCCAATAAATAATCATTTAACACAACTTGTATATTATATACTAAAGATTTACTTCACACTTCGTATTAATCATAAAAATAAAAGTTTGCATGATACAAAGGTTAGAATTAGACATTTATACACAAAGCTAATTCATTTTAGGCATCAATAAAATATTCGTATTCATGTACCTATATAAACTGAAACATGGAAATGTCATTTTTAGGGTTTTATTGTTTATAATTATTCTTTAGACAACTAAGAAATTTTCCTAATCTATGCCAACAGTACTGTCCGCTTATAATTTAAGTTTATATCTTATTTAGAACAATTTAAAAATAAATAAGTTGCTAACCGATCTAAACCATTCATTTATTAGAGATCATAACAAAATAATTACACAGACGTTTCGATCACCAAGCTTTGTGATCCTTTTCAATGTGAAATATGATAAAATCTAAAATTAATAATTTAACATTAATTAATATTTAATTGCCAGATAGACTAATGAATTAATATAACATTAAAAGTACCTACCTAGGGGATGAAAAACATGTGGTGATATCAAGACCCCTTTACAAAATAACCTTTAAAAAACCATGAGGTTTGCGTTGAATGGAAATTTATATTAACTACACCAATTTTAAAACTTTAACAAATAATTATGAAGAGTGAGAATTACATTGATGGTTTAGAAATTTTAAAATAATTAAAGATATTAAAACATATTGAATAAAATTATAAACAAGTTAAGTAGATGTTAGTTTGAAGAGCTAACATCCAAGAATGAGGAAAAATTATACTTTTGAGTGGTAGTACAAGATGACGTAATAAAAATGAGGTCAATAGAATCAAATTATCTCAAAAAGTAGGTTTCAGTTAATATGTTGGATTAGATCAGAAGACACTCAGAAAAGAAAAATTAGATAGCTTTAAGTAATCTACTATATAAAAATAAGTCGGGTTTTCCTTCCTGACGCTATAACTCCAGAACGCACGAACCGATTTCCACGGTTTTGCATTCGTTGGAAAGGTCTCGGGCTCCGTGAGGTTTATAGCAAAGAAAATTCAGGAAAAAATTCAACAGAAAAGCGGGAAATTATTATAAATTATTATTAATTATTATTAAGTATTGTGCAAATTTTAATTCAATTTCAACAGCAGGCATTTGTCTTTAAGGTGGTAAGTTGAACTGCGTAAATTATGTGGATCGTGCATTTGTAGTTAAATACACCACTCTGTCCATAGTCCAAAATGCCTAGAGGACGACGTGCGAACATCGGCCGCCGCACAAGACATGCAAGCCAGCAACAAGTGTATTCACAGAACTTAAGCGAAGAAAGACAAAATGTAATAAGAGAAAATGCCCGATTGAGACAACGCGTGAGCACAAAAAGATCATTGGCATCATACAATCGCTTGGCATTCCAATATAATCCCACTGCGAACTACAGTGATGATGAAAATTTAGATATTGGACCAATGACGACTATATGCCGATATTGCAATGCGTTAAAGTTCAAAAGAGAAACGGCTGGATTGTGCTGCGCAAGTGGAAAAGTCAAACTGGATCCATTACTTACACCACCACAGCCACTGAAACCATTGTTCGATGGAAGTGATCCCGATTGCAGCCATTTTCTTCAACACATCCTTGAATACAATAACTGCTTTCGCATGACTTCCTTTGGAGCTAATATCATTCGAGAAGGCGGCTTCATGCCGACTTGCAAGGTAAAAGATACAACACACATAACCAATCACTCACACCAACACAATGAATTGCAACACATAAAAACTACATATACATCACACACTACACCATCACATGATCAGAAGTTACACCGTATTCTTCAACAAATGATTGTTTGCAATTACAGATACAAGGACAAATATATCATTTGCATGGTTCAATGGTGCCAACACCAGATGAACCGCATCAATTTCTGCAAATATATTTCATTTCGTCGATGGTGGATCAGCTGAATGTGCGGTACAATATACAGGGAACACAACAGTTAAAGAGACGAATTATTGAACAGTTGCAAGCATTTTTTCACGCTAATAATGCTGTGGTTAATATGTTCAAAACAGCATTGGAACGAATGCCATCGGATACGCACAAATTTTTCATAAGAGCGGATTGTACCCCAACAGGTGAACATGTGCGAAGATTCAATGCACCCACCGTTAATGATGTTGCTGCAATTATTGTTGGCGATCCAACTAAATCGCGAGACATTGTCGTTCAGCGAAGAAGCAATATCATGCATCGTGTAAACGAGACACATCGTTTGTACGATGCGTTACAATATCCAATCATTTATTGGCAAGGGCAAGACGGATACGACATCACGTTGAAGATGGTCGATCCAATTACAGGTACAATAGTCACACACTAATTATTGCTATTATTGCTATTATTGGTTTCCATTAACAATTCATTTAATTTTGCATTTTCAGGCGTATCAACGAATAAAAATCTAAGCGCAATGAATTACTATGCGTATCGTATGATGATTCGTACAGATGAAGAGAATGTCATTCTGAAGTGCCGTCGGCTATCCCAGCAATTCGCTGTCGACATGTATGTCAACGTCGAGACCGAACGTTTAGCGTTCATCCGATTCAATCAGGCAAAGCTACGATCTGAGGACTATATACACTTGCATGATGCTATTCATTCAGATGGTGATGTTCAGAATATTGGACGTCTGACGATTCTCCCATCATCTTATATCGGAAGCCCACGCCACATGCACGAATACGCTCAAGACGCTATGACGTACGTGCGAAATTATGGAACTCCGGATTTATTTATTACGTTCACATGCAATTCGAAATGGACGGAAATTGAACGTGAGTTGGAACCGGGCCAAAAACCGCAAGATCGCCATGACATAATCGCCAGAGTATTTCAGCAAAAACTCAAGGTTATGATGGATGTGCCCAGGAAAGATAAATTCGCTAAAAGTAAAATGCGATCATTATGATTTATTTAGAACAATGTTCTCTTACAGTTTTCTGAAGCGTTGCAACTTATACTACCCACGTTCGACAATCTGATTCATTTATCAAGTATAAAATTTATTCTTTTTGCAGTTAAACATCTATTCTAATTATCGATAACTGCTGAATTTCAATGCCCATAGTGTTAGTTTTATATTTTTACCAGGCTTAAATATAATTAACTTTGTTAAAACAAAATAAAATAAAAAGGATTCCACTTTTAATCACATATATTGCTTAACAATTGTTTCGCGTATACATAAGCATCTTCAGAAGAAGTATAGCAATATATGTGATTAAATGTGTAATTCTTTTTGTTTTATTTTATTTTAACAAAGTTAATCATGTTAGTGAATTACCACAAAGTAGACGCCGACACAATTAAATACATATTTGAAAGGCTTAAATATCTTATTTCCTTTAGACCAGTTTAGAAATAACGCTGTAAATAGATTCAGTATAAATGAACGTACCCAAACATATGAGTGGTAGTTATAACATATTCATTTTGAATATTAATTAAAAACACTATGTTTCAATAACTTTATTTTTGTAGACACTACAATATTGTTTCGCCAAACATTGGCTTCATCAGGTGATAATTTTACAAACTTCGGTATTTACAAACTATCTATATATATACAAGTCAAGATGTGAAACGAATGGGAGGGGGAAAGAATAAAATGAAAGTTAAAGAAAAATATTAAGTAGCGGTGAATTTTTAATCTCTATTTGATCGTTTAGGGCTAGGTCTTTTTTATGGTATCTGTTGATTTCCAGGCTTTCTAATAAATTTAATTTTAAACTTTTGTTTTGGAAATGTAAAATTTTGTAATCTGAATTAAAATTATGATTTTCATTAATCAAGTGTTCTGCATAAGTAGAATCCATTTTTTTATTATTAAAACTCCTGATTTCAATTCTCTAGGAGTTTTACATTTATTATTTAATATTAATTGGCCTAATGAATTATTGGTTTTAAAAGCAATATTAGTGTTATTTATTTTTCTAATATGTTTACTTATCTTCATAGAAATATTACCTAAATAAGTGAAACTATTGTATTTTTCATGTTTAATTTTTACATACGGATAAATTTTGTTCAAAGTTTGTTGTTTCAATTTTTTGTTTAAAATGCTATCGACTAAAGTTGGCGAATAACCATTGTTTTGCGCTATAGTGTAAATTCTTTTTAATTCTAAGTTGAAATTGTCTGAATTTAAAGGAGTATTAATTAGTCTATGGACAAAGGCATAAAAAGCAGCTAATTTATGTGACATAGGGTGGAATGAATTGGCGTGTATTACGGTGTCCGTATGAGTTGGTTTGTGGAATATATTAAAGGACTAGCAATGGGTAACCCTTTAAGTCCGTTGTTGGCCGAAATTTTCATGAACAATCTCGAAAATAAAATTAAAACACACCCCCTTTTCAAATATTGTATCTATTATGTAAGGTATGTAGACGACATTTTGATCTGTTTTAATGGTTCAATAAGACAATTAAATATGTTTCATGAATTTATAAATAGTTTGCACGCAAATATCAAATTCACCATTGAATTAGAAGTAAATCGTTCTTTAAATTTCTTAGATTTAACTATTACACGCAACGGAACCAAACACGAATTTAATATATTCCACAAACCAACTCATACGGACACCGTAATACACGCCAATTCATTCCACCCTGTCACATAAATTAGCTGCTTTTTATGCCTTTGTCCATAGACTAATTAATACTCCTTTAATATTTTTCTTTAACTTTCATTTTATTCTTTCCCCCTCCCATTCGTTTCACATCTTGACTTGTATACAGGGTGTTAGGTCTATAAGTACAAAAAAAAGAATCATGGATTCCTTGCACAATAAATAACAAAAGTCTAAAAGCATTTTTCAATCGAGTGACAATTAAGTACGCAATTCGTGTTCGAAAATTTGACCCTGAAATTCGGTTTAATACGGGCCTGGCGAAATACGAATTCTCGTAACTGATAGTTTGCAACGAGCAGCGCCACTTACGAAACAGCGTTATCTATCACCGGCGACTATTCTCTAGGGAATAAGCCAATTGCACGTCTATTTTCCATCACTTTCACGGGTAATTACACAATTTCACAAATAAGTAATTATCTAAAACTAATGTGTGCTTTGTGTTGTGATGATGAACATGTTTAAAAATCGTAAAAAATAAAATAGTAAAATGTTCCAGCGAAATGATTTAATAAATTACTCGACAATTGTTTCATTCAAATAGTTAGTTTCAAGAGTACAGACAACAGTAATACATTTTATTATTTCATTTTTTACGATTTATAAATCATCACACCAGCCCAACTCTTAAGTTGATCAAAATTCAAAACAATTGTTATCGTAGCCGCCAGAACTGAAACATTAAGATTACTTAAATAAATTTAACGGGAAAAAATCAAAGCACATCACTAGTATTGCAATTCACACCTACTCTTTAAAAAAATACTTTCCACTGTCAACAAAACTTCAATAACGTCAATAACAATAATTAAAACAATATGAAAACTACACACAATTACACCGCATCAATTGCCAGAAGCACACGAATCCACCGATACTGACACACTGACCCTGAATTATGAACTTCTCGTTCAATCGATACACCTAAAAGTAGCATTTGTAACCTGAAATAATAATTAAGGCGCGCTAAACCAGGGCCGGCCTCAGAAATCAAAATAATTTTTAAATTTTTTTTTATTTCAAAAGTCTAAAAGTGTATAAATTCATGTTTGAAATGCAACAGGGAACATGTGGTTCTTTTTTCTGTACTTATAGACCAAACACCCTGTATATATATAGATAGTTTCTAAATACCGAAGTTTGTAAAATCATCACCTGATGAAGCCAATGTTTGGCGAAACAATATTGTAGTGTCTACAAAAATAAAGTTATTGAAACATAGTGTTTTTAATTAATATTCAAAATGATTAATAATTCGTTTCAACATGTAAAAGCATCTGTCATTGATAAGTATAACATATTCTATGGTTTATATATGTCAGGCAATGTCAGGAAATTAAACTTGTCGTTTATTGCATTTAGAAGAATAAAAATTAAGTAAATTGCGCTATAATATTTAATTATTCGAAACGATTCGGTTGTTTATTTAATTTATTAATAGTAGGTGTAAGTATTTCATGAATAATGTGCATTTCTCTCCTATATTCTATTAGTGTGGGCCACCTAACCTAACTAGTGTAACTGTTTAATAATTAAAATTAGTTTTACCACAGGCAATTTCTCGATTCAACCTTGCACAATTATTATTCGAATGTCGCGCTTTACGGGTCTGCCTTAACCGAATTCTTTTACAGTCACTTTCCATTTTATCGTTAAGATTATGACTGACCAGTCCAATGCTTCGAAGTCTGCGATACACAAAACAAATTACGTACTTTCGCTGTTTTCACATGTCTTGTCGTTAACTGATAAAAATAACGTCGTCAATAATTATAATGTTACCGATAATTACACCTGATCGTCAAGAACAACCAGTCCACTGCTTCGAGATACAAAACAATTAGCCTACTTTCGCTGTTTTCGCATGTCTTGTCGTTAACTGATAAAAATAATGTCATCAAAAATTATAATATTACCAATAATTACACCTGATCGTCTGCTTCGAGATACAAAACAATTAACCTACTTTCGCTGTTTTCACATGTCTTGTCATTAAGTAAACGAACTCGATAATAAATGGTTATCGAACCTTGATATTCTACAAACGAATACAATGTTGTCTGCTTATGTCCTCCTCCTCCTCCGAATCATATAAGTAGCCTCAGATTTCGTATCGAATATTCCAAAAAAATGAAAAAGAGAATTCATGAAATTCTTGGAATGAACATTGCTGAACAGCCTGCTGAACCTTCAGCAAATCAATGAGGGCGATGTGCCATGTGCGACAAAAAAAAACCGACCGACCCGATGTTATTGCAGAAAATGTCACACTTATGTATGTCTGGAGCACGCCACAGTAATGTGTCCCGAATGTTTTGAAGCAGCTTACTAGGAAAACTGATGAACTTGTTTTTAGTGTATGTACCCAAGCTATATTGTTTTAGAGTTAGTCGTTTGTTTTATTTGTATTTTACCTATCAAAATTTCAATTTAGGTTCTTCTTGTTAGCAACTTCTATTAAATATATTTTTTGAGCATAATGTGTTTCTCTGGTTATCATTAGTTCGTTAGTTATTCATTTCAATTCTTTACGGAACCACAAAACCCTATTTTCTAACTGCGGACTGGGAGTCCGCAGCGACCACCGGTGTCTTCAATTTCGTGCGACCACTAGAAGGTTAAACTATTTAATAATTTTCAATATAATTTTTCATTCTTTTAAAAACTTAATTTTATTTATTGTTTTGATATTCATTAAATGAATGTCTGGTGCCCAACTTTAAATAATTTTATTAATTATTCAGTGATATTTAGAAAGAGCATAATTTAAAAAGGTGAGTGAAAAGTGTTTCTTGAAATATTTTGAAGAATCTATAAATTTATCTATAACACAAACACTAACACATATACTTAACTCATCTCTCTCTTTCTCCCTCACTCACACCGCCACGCATACACGATAATTTATGATTTCAATCGTTTTAAAAAAAAATTTAGTTGAATTCAATAGTTCTAAAGGGTAGAAGTTTGTTATATTTATGTACTTGCGTTCTGAAAAAGTTATAAAAATGGATTCCGGAAATAATGATACTATGACTATGTTATTACAAAAGTTAGAAGAAATGAACAAAAATTTAAAAAAAGAATTAAAAGAAGAGAACAAAAATCTTAAGCAACAATTAATAGAAGACAATAGAAAATTAAGTCAAGAATTTAAAGAAGACAACAGGATTTTAAATGAAAAAATAGATGGTAATATAAGAAGAATAGAGGAAAATATGTTGCTATTTAGTGAAAAGATTGAAAATATAGTAGATAGGATGGAAAATATAAACAAATAAATTAAAGAAAATCTTCAAGAAGATAGTCAGAAGAGTATACAAGAAAACAATTTAAAAATAAAAGAAGTTATAATTCATAATAAAATAATAGAAGCGTTAGTAGACACAGGAAGTGAGGTATCTCTACTTAATAAACAATTTTTCTTAGAACATCTTAGGGATTTAGAACAACACATAACAAAAGTATCCAAAGTAACATTGAAATCTGCGAATAACAAAAAAATGATTGACGCTAATGAAATGCTAACTACTTAAGTACAAATAGGGGAGAAAATTTTAAATGCACAATTTTTAATTATACCAAATCTACAATTCGTGTGTATTTTAGGTGAAGATTTATTACTAAATATTAAAGCAATTGTTGATTTGAAAGAAAAGAAGGTTATAATTGATGATAATCAAATTAATATAATAAGCATTAAAGATGATTTAAAAGAAAATATTATTAATGAAGAAAAGCTATGTAATAATTTAAATGGATCGGATAAAGATCCAAATAATATTATTATTAAAAATCAACAACAAAACAATATCGTAATAAATACTGAGCCAAAGTATAGGGGAATTGTAGATGATTTAATTAAAAAATTTAGTAGTTTGACAAACAACAGGTCTAGGATAGCAAAAGTATGCGTCAGTCAAACTAACAGCGTCAGAAGTGAAACTTTTTATGTTATTCGAAAACTGTCAATGAGTGTGCAAAAGTTTTGATAAATGGTTGTAATAATCTTCTTCATTTGAAATTTGTATATTGTATAATCCTTCTCCACAAATAAATTCTTTAAAATTGTTCCAACGATCTTTGATGAATTTTGCTATTATTAATCGAATAATATAATGACATTCTTGAGTTGAAAAAATAAAATAAGACAAACATTTGAATAAGCAATTCCCATCGCCAATGACTAGAATTTAAAATTTTGGACCATTCATCCTCATGTATCATCAAATAATTTTAAATTACAAAGAGAAATCCTTTAAAAAGTTTCACTTCAATAAATACGACAACACTAGTTACAAAAACTCTCTCTGATGAACTGAGACTTATTTTCCCTACAACGCAAGATCTCACAAGTCCGAACTAGTCCTAATTCTATATTTATTTATTTATTTATTTATTTAAAGTCAACGGGCAAAAATTTTACCCTTTTGTACATACAATTCAATCTAACTAGAATATTATACTATCTTTATATCAGAGTTTATACAAAATAAATTAGTACAACGGTATTAAGAAAGCACTAGAGCATGAATTATATTCAAAAATATCTCATTACAGCATTTTTGAGATTTCCTTTAAACAAAGCTAAATTATTAGTATTCGCAAAATTTGATGGAACAACAATTTTATTCAATTTCCGTTTTAACCGTGGAATTGTAGAAAAGTGAATATAATTCCTTACAGAGCTTTTCTCAGTGATTTCTCTCACTAGTCTTAGTTGATATGGAATATCTCTGGATACAAAAATATTACTCAGTTCATCACATTTTATTAAGTTTAAGTTAATCATTTTAACAAAATAAAGGTCATAATAAATATGTAGTGATTTTATTGATACCAGATGAAGACGTTTAGCCAAAGCAGAGTAATCGTGATCCATATAACTCATACAAGTTCCACTAATGAAAGCCACGTATCTGAGAAATTTATGTTGTACATACTCTAAGGTTTTTAGATGATCGTTATATGTTGGAGACCAGATGAGTGATCCATACAATAATATTGGTCTAATTAACGTTTTATATAAATTAACTATAGGCTCAACGCGCTTAAATTCCTTAGTGGACCTTTTGAGAAAACCGAGTAGCCGATAAGCTTTGGACGTGACACAACTTAAATGAAGCTTAAATTCAAATTTATTTTCAAAAATCACACCCAAATCAGTTATTTTATCAACTCGTTCAAGAATTTCATAATTTATAGAGTAGTCAAATCTAAACCTATTAACCTGACTTCTCACGAAAGATATCGTTTTGCATTTAATACAGTTTAATTTTATAAAGTTTTTGCAAGACCATAAATATATTGCATCTAAATCTTTCTGTAGACAAATTTGACCATAAAAATTATTTATTTCATAAAATATTTTTATACCATCTGCATAGATGAGTATTTCAGCAGCTTTTAAATTCTCAGTGACATCATTAATAAATAGAATAAATAGTAACGGTCCCAAGTGAGATCCCTGAAGGACACCAGTCTTTGCAAGAAAAGGTTCAGATAAGTTACCCTTTATTCTCACAACTAATTCTCTACATGAGAGATAAGATGCAATCCATTTCAAAGTACCACCCTTTAAACCAAATTTGAAAAGTTTATACAATAAAATATTATGATTGACTGAGTCAAAAGCTTTAGCAAAATCTAAATAGATTGCGTCAACTTGTTTAAATTTATTAAGAGACTCCGTAATATAATGACTATATAATACAAGGTTAGTTAAAGCAGATCTACCCTTCACAAACCCATGTTGATTCTTAATAATGTAATGGATGCACTTTTCTGTAATTTTATTTGCCATAATAGCATCAAATATTTTAGATATAGTACCCATAATGGCAATAGGTCTGTAATTTGAAATGTTATATTTATTACCTGTTTTGTACACTGGAGTTATAAAAGATTTTTTCCAAAGTTTTGGCATATTACCAAGTATTAAAGATTGATTAAACAACAGACATAACGGTTTAGCAATTGATTCTATACATTTTTTTACAAAATACGAAGAAATTCCATCCGGGCCAGTTGTAGTTGTATTTTTTAGGTTATTAATAGTGCTAGTAATTTCATCAATATTAATATTAAAATCAGGCTCATCATTTAAGAACAATTGATGATAAAAGGATGAGTTATTTTGTAAATACACAGATTCAAAATTTTTTGCAAACAAGTTACATATTTCTTTACTACTATTTGCTCTTGTGCTATTAAGAGACATTTCATTTGGTATGTCGTTTGACCTTGTTAAATTGTTAGCAAAATTCCAAAAAAAATTTATATTCTTCGACGAACTTTCTTCTACTTTTGCTATATATAATTGTCTATCTACTCTAGATTGCCTAATGCACATGGCGCGTAATTTCTTAAATTCAATATAGTCGCAAGGAATATGAAACTTAAGCCACTGCTTATGTAATTTTTTCTTTAGTATAATATTAGTTATGAGTTCATAGGAATACCAACATGGATATGTATTCACAATTTCCTTTTTGGCAGGTACATGCATTTTAATAGTATCATTAATGATAGAGTAAAACTTATCAACATTGGATACGATGCAATCATTATTAAGATATTCTTTCCAATTAATACTGGACAATTTTACATTTATACTGGCATAGTCAGCATTTTGAAAGTCTAATTTATCTTTTACATGTTTAATACTATAAGGACGCTTACAATTCAACTCAAAAAAAACTTGATTATGATGAATATCTAGAGGAACCAATGAATCAATTGAATCTATGATGCAAACATTATTTTCATCTAGTGTAGAAAAAGCAAGATCCAAAGTATATCCTGTAAGCTTTAGTTTAAATACTTCTTTAATGAATACAATAATTTATGTGTATAATTGACCAAATACAGGAAATATCTAATAACAGCTATATATCGACTGTAATGCAAGGAGTCCCGGCACCAAGTCCCCTTCTGGCCTCTCCAGCGCCTCCGCTCGCTAGCACTCGATGACGTACCGTCATCCATAACCCAAACAATTCCCAATAACATTGATATCATTGAAACCTGTTGCTAACAATCCCTTGGCAGGGTGAATAGGATAATACTGATTCATTCCGAAGAAAGAAAACATATTCATTAGAAGATCTGCATTATCTTGAATTACCTTAAACGGAGTATCACAGATTGCCAATAATGTGTCAGAAAGCGAGTTACAATTAGACCATACAGTATTGGGTAAATTATAATCTCCACATATAAAGAAATCGTGCGACTTAAAAGTAGACCTCAATTTATCAATCATATTAACATGTTCCAGGTAAACATCAAAATTTTCCCACGGAACTGGGTAGAAACAACCAATAACTAATTTATTTGAAACATCGCTACATTCAAGAAAAATTTCCTCTATATTGTGATCATCAACTTCTATAAGTTTTGATATCAAATCGCATTTAGTAGCAGTTAGGACACCCCCACCATGGGAGAATTGACAAAATTGTGCCTGTCTTTTCTATGTATAACATAGTTAGAGAGTCCAATTTCAGCATTATTTATTCCCGGATGAAGCCATGTTTCAGTAAGAACAATTATATCAGGCGAAGGAGTTAAAAGGCTAATATAATTGGCAACAACATCTAATTTGGTACGAAGACCCCTTACATTCTGATAGTAAAGTATTAGTTTTTTGCACGTTGACTTATAGCGTTTTTTGAATTTCTTTCCAAAGATTCACAAACTGAATCCATCTTTTTATCTTTAATTGTAATGATGGTAGGATTACCTTTTATAAATTTTACAATCTTTTTATTATTATTCTTATTGCGGTTAACTTCATTGAACTCACTAGCTTCAGCCTTTAACTTTTTTAGATGCAACCTTTGACAAGGAGTAAGATCTGCAGACACGTAAAATTGATTAGGAATAAGTTTCCAATGCAATAAGACATTAGTGACATCCTGATGTGAATCCATTTTTACCAATATTGGTCTAATTTTATTTTCTTTAAAGACACCTAGACGTTTTATATTTTTCGAATTTAATTTAGTATTAATATTTTTTATATTACTTATTATACTAGAAACTAGCCTAAGATCATAGTCACGAATAGAGTTATCAGAGTTTTCGGGAACATTCAGGATAAGCACGTTACATTCTCTCTTCTTTCCATCTTCAATCTCATTCAGTATAGTCTGAAAACTACTGGATACATCAGTTGGCACAGAGGAGATAGAAGCTTTACAGTTATTAGTAATTTTATTTTCCATTTCCTTGCAATGTTCTTTAATACTGATTATTTCATTGGAACAATCCCAAACATGATTATCCAGAGATGATTTTAAATTTGTATGAGAATCACGCAATTTATCGATGTCCAGATGAATCTGGGGAATCACACTTTTTGTCAATTTCTCAAGAGTTTCAGAGATAGATGATAATTTTTGTATAGACATTTGCAAATCAGCTATTGTCTCTACAAGATTCGGATTATCACCACCATTGTCCGAGCAAGTTTTGCATCTGTAGACCATCTTTGGCTTTGTTTTTAATTTTAGAACGCGTATTTCAGACGCAGTGGTTCCAGAGCAGTTTTTTCCATTACCATCATTTGAGTGAAACAGGTCATGACACACACTGCATACGGCAATAGTATCACTATTATCAAAACCATTATTGCATCCAGAACACGTTGTAGCCATAGTATATTAAGTTTTAACTGCAGTATTATAAGATTATTAAAAAGTTTTCTTTTACTTTTTATTTTTTTTATTTTTATTTTATTTTATATATATTCGTTTTTATATTTATTTAACGACTATAAGGTAGATAGCCAAAGAAATGACCTCATGTATAGGTCACACTTATATTATCACGATAGGTCTGTATTTTGTGACAGTTCAGTAAAATGTTTTAACTATAAAAAGCGTATCAAATTTTGTCAAAATTATTTCACTAGGTGACTTGCACTTAACACCAACTGTAAGACAAAAATGCAATCCTATAGGATTTGGAGAACCTATAATAATAGCAAATTCAATCGGAGCTCAATTTATATAAACTAAACGACACAACGACGCACACCTTATGAAATTAAAAAAAAATAATGCTTGACTCCTATGCAGGCATATAAGTACATTAATAAACTCTCAATAAGTAACATGATCACCCTCAATAAACAATGCCTCTCACAAGGCGTTTTGTTCCCATATGCGCGCATAACTACATTTGGTATGCTCGGCGGCAATTCTCGGCGTCTCCTCTTTGTGCGGATCTTCGTAAACTTTTCCTGTCTCTCTCACTCTGCCTACGTAAATGGTAATTAGAAAAAGACAAGGAGTTTAACAGATTTGTTAGCTCTACGAGTTAACTCTCATGCCAAAAACTCCTATAGTGTCCCATAAGAAGTTTCACTTAAAAAAAAAATAATAATAATATTAAAAAATTTTTGATATAAAATAATTTAATAAATATAATATAAAGATTCTACATCGAGAAAAATATTATATACCAATTAATGTGACTTATGTTAGTGAATCACAGATTCAAATATCTTTATTAGCACTGTCACTTTGATTTGGCAAAATAAAAATAATTGGCTTATGATAGCTGAAGTAGGATGTAAATACTTCAGATCTCAGTGAATTCAAGTGTCTTGAAAAAAACAGCATCCAAGCAAGTTCCATATCGCGTTGTTGAAATACGAGTGTCATTATTTATTTTTAATTGTAATTTATCATTTAAAAATAAAATGAGCGGTTCTGAACTTTTATCACTAAAATTTACATTGAAATCTCCACCTAAGATCATTGGAATCTTATCCTTTTCTGATTTAGTTGCAGATGCATGTGGTACAGTATATATTAATAATTTGTTAAAGATAAACTCTATAATCTCATTATTTTTTTGTTTCGGATAAATATATATTGATATAATAATTATAGATAATCGTTTTGCAGTTGTACATACAACTGCACACAAATCACCGACACTTAATTCTTGTGTTGTTTCTGGATAGGGGACTTTTAACATGCAATTAAGATTTTCAGCATCATACGGTGATGAATTATTGGTATCGATTAATTCTAATGTCTTAACAGTATCTGAACTTTTCTGAAATATTGCAACACCTCCAGCTCTTCTTTGTGGCCTTATATATTTAATAACACATCTAAAATTTGGAATATCTATATTTTCATCATCGTTCATCCATGTTTCACATAACAATAATATATCACAATTTTGTAGGACTTGATCCTTCAGATCTAACCTATGAGCTTGTAAGCTTTGACAGTTGAATGTATAAGTGGACAGTCCTTCTGCTTCCATAATCATATTAACTATATGTTGATCTATTATTATTAAACTTTTAGTTTCTAATCTTTCCAATGCTTTTTTTTACTACTAAAGTAGAAGTCGTATTTCGACGTCCATGATAGAATTTAAAATCGTTATTTGATGTAACAATAAATATTTTTTCTAAAGTTGTGAGTAGGTATACTATGTCGGAGCTGCGACAGAGGATGGCGTGTCCATCCAGTTCTTACCATTGATGGTGTTTTTTGATGTCTTTCGAGGTCATTCTTCGTGTCTTTCGAGGTCATTCTTCGTGTCTTCCGAGGTCATTCTTCGTGTGTCGTGGCCTTCCAAGGCCATTCTTTGGGTGGTGGTGTTGGCGAAGAAGGGGTGGCGCTGGTCGCAGAGGGTTGTCTTCGGGGCACTGCTGTGGAGGTGATGATGATGTGTGTGTGTGTATTAGAGGCTGATGACGTAATTTTTTTTTTTTGTCTTCGGGGCACTGCTGTGGAGGTGGCGATGATGATGTGTGTGTGTGTGTATTAGAGGCTGATGACGTAATTTTTTTTTTTGTTGAGAAAAAGTGTATGTGGTGCGCCCGGGTTCGAACCGTTTGCGCGAGGAGCTGCCGTTGTAACAGGCACGGACGCTAACTCGCTGAGCCAACAGCCGTACCGCTGGACTGTGTTTAAACGGTGGATAAAAAAATATATTGTTGTGTGTGTGTGTGTGTGTATTTGTTTTACTTTTATTTTGTTACTGTTTACAATATTGTCAATACAGCGCTATTGTTGAATGGGGAGGATGGCGCGCTGGTGATATTAAAAATCGAGACTAAATTATGTTTCTTTTTTTTTCTTTATTAATTGTATAAATACTTACTTTGAAAAATAATTTACCTCGACAGTGGTGATAGATAAAAAAAACACTAATAATTTTGTTTAATACATATATTTATTACATACATATTATTAGGCACGACAATTCTTATAATAGTGGTAATATTTAACTTTTGTATGTGTACAATTATACATTTTGTTATTCAAAGAAGTTTAATTAGAATAAAGAAATATCTTCTATGATGTTATTTTCTACGTCAACATCTTCATCATTTTCGTATGTAAAATCGAATGGTATCATTTCATATCCAAAATGTTTATATGAAAATGATGTTCCCAGTCGAAGTAAAGGTGTAACCATGCAATAGTGGCATATCCATTGCATACTTTGTATATCTGTTATTATTTCCCTAAGAGTTAAATATGCTTTGTAGTATCGCATACATGTAAATTTGTGCAATGGCTCGTTGAAAGCTTGTTCTTCTACAATTTCTTTTTTGAAGTGATTATTCCAACATTGTTTACAAATCATTGAACAGTGTTTTAGGGGAGTTTTATAATAATTAAATTTTGCATACAATTTAAAATAATCAAAAAAAATATCTTGCGAATGCTTAAATAATGTAAGTATTTGAAACTTTGGGATTTTAATTTTTGGTGAAAATCTCCAACTATATAATGATGGATTACTAGTACGGTTGTAAATGCTCTTAATATAGGTATTACAATTCAATCGTCTTTCAAACAACAATAACTTTATATTGTATGGGATTTCTAAGTTATGTATTTCCTTATATGTTAATAAATAGGTATTGAGTAATTTATCAATAGAAAGATTCAGCAAAGATGATGGTAGGGCAAGCATGCTTCTCTGAAACTTTCCGCTTCAATCTACAATTATATTGTCAATAATTAAATGGAAAAAAAAAAAAAAAAATTAAATGCTATCTTTATAGCCCCATGGATATGTATCTGTATAAATATAATTTATAATTCGTTTATCGTCATGTGGACTAAGTGCCACTTTATTTTGTCTTACCGTGTAAACATCATGTTTTTTAGATACAAATATATTTTGAGTCGTTTCAATAATTTTGTTATTGAATAAACATTGAAAATAGTCCTTAAATGTAATTTTCCTGAGCGCAACTTTTTTAATCCCTTTAGATTTTTTTGTGAATTCTACATTTTCCTCTTTGTCACTATACATTTTTATTACATACATTTTTGAACGCAAACCAATAAATTCCCACATTATCTTCCCTTGACATTCATCTTTCATAAGACCTAATTTTTTCTTATTTTCTAGAGGTATATTATAGATATTGTTTGGTGGGTAGTCAGATGTATCAAATTTATGTATATCACTTTTTATATATTGGTAAATATCATCAACAGAGAAATGGTAAATTAAGGAATCTGTATCAGTATAAAGTAATTTCGCCCTATCGGAAAAACGTTTTTGGATGTAATTGTAGTGAAAATCGTATAGCACTGTTTTTGAAATGTCAAGTATACTGAATCCTATAAACATTGGCTTATTAAAATAAATGTTCAATCTTTTCATTTCGATGAGTACCATATCATCACCTAATATTGTACAACTATGAAAATTGGGTTGGGAAATATAATAGTTTGCCCCATATCTTCCATGCCATTTATTCACTAGTTTAACATCTCTGTATTTTCTGACATCTTCTAAAGTTTTACCAAAAACTGCGTTATTCATCAGTTTATAGAAATTTTTTTCAAAATCGTTTTTACTCGTCTGTCGTAAGTTTGCATTTAAATCCACATATTTTTTTAACCAAGGTGATTGTTTAAATTTTAATATTCTATGAATCTTTTTAATTTCGATACCCAAATTTAAAGCTTGTTTTAAATTTCTATAATGAATAATATATTTTTTCTTATCATAAAGTGTAGTCATCAATTTAGTTATTTTCGAATTTGATCCGGGTGGAATTAAATGTTCCGGAAGCAATGGTAAATCTCTATGTTGCTTATGAAGTTTAGTAGGATAATGGAAATCAATTTCAAAAATATACCCAAACTCACCATTGTCAGGGATTTTATCAATAACTACAGAATAAATATCAGTAACCCATTCAAATTGTCCTTCCGGTAGTGGGAATGTCATTGCATAACCGTATAAGTTGTTTACATCATAATACATTAAATATGATATAGGTTCGTTTGAATTAAAATTGTCTCCCATGTATTTATTATTTGCTTTTCCATATCTATTACACGATTGTGACACTCCCCCTCGTATGCCTCGTTCTAAGAACATCATCATATCAATATCAGTAAATAGTTCTAACTCTATTCCTGTAATTTTAAGCATACTATCAAAAGCGAGTCCTGGTGCTGTGTAATAATGTAAACTGTCTAATTTATATGTGTTCCAACACGTTAAACGGAAATTTTCAAATACATCAGCCAGTAACAAAACATCTGTTTTCAAGTAGAGTTCAGCATATTGCTGTAAAGTTGAAATTTTAAAAGTATCCCAAACTAAGCACGCATGCTTATAGTCCGCATCAGAAATGTGACATTCATTAATTGTGCTGAAGAAAAATTCTTTAGGTGGTAGTTTTATATCCTGCAATTTTTCCCAACAGCTCAAATATTCATATGGAAAGACACCCTTACGCTGTACCAATTCAAATTCGTTTTCATTTTCATAATATTTCATAGTTATTATTTTCCGTTCTTTATCTAGATAAGATGATAATTTATCTAAACTGCTGGACATAAACCGAAAAGAATCTAAAAATCTGAAATTTATTTTGGTATTCTCTATATATTTCGTGAACGAAATGTATTTTTCTTTGTTTACAGGTAATAATGATATTCTCCCGTTTACTTCTACAGTTAAAGCTTTAATTAAAAAATGACTATCGTATCCAGATAAATTGTGAAAAATAACAGGTATTGTATGAGTGTCTTTGTAATTTAAGTTACACCCTACATGGGATGGACCGCGGTAATTACCTGTTAGATGACAGTGATCCTTAACTTTAACATCATCATTTTTAAACGGTTTAGAACAAATATGACACAGTGTTGCAGTAATAAATTTATTTTCCTGCTCGAAGGTTAACGGTTTCATAGGAATAATATTAGAGAAAATGCTATCTAATTCTTCAGCAATTTTTTTAAGTTCCCTAACAAACCATGTAATACAATCTTTTCCGGTGTTTAATTTAAATCTGGAATATGAATCGTCATAAGTACACTTTAAATAATATGCAATACTGAAAGGTTCATGTCTTTGAATTTTTTGTGTTTTGCTGGTAGCATTATTTATACCTTCATCACAACTAATGAGTAAACATTCCAAATCAGCATAAATAGCAAACGGCACTAATTCCTTATTTTTAAAATTTCTAAATTTAAAAGGATTTTCCGATTCAGTGGGTAAAGTAATTTTTGTTGTATTTAAATTTTTACAATCGATCGTATGCCTTTCCAGTATTTCTTGTGATGAAAAATGATTTAGACATCGATGACAGAACCACTTCTTTTGACTAACTCTATTGGTTTGTTTATGCAATAACTTAGATAAATTATTAATTAAAGCAAAATGGAAAGTCCTATTTAATTTTATGATTGTATCATTTTCTGTTAAATTATCTCTAGAAGAAGAAGAAGAAGAAGGGACATGTGAAACAGCTAATAAATTAATATGTGGTGTAAAATCGTTTTTGCTGAGACAAAGAGGTACAATTTCCTTTCTCTCTATAGTAAATATATTTATTGATAATTTATTCATTTCTTCAAATTTATTTATATCTTTAAATTGAATAGGGAAATTAATTCCTTCATATTTAAGAACTGTACTAAAGTGTGGATATGATGAGGTTCTGTTACAGTTTTTGTTGAGGGTTGTTGGATGGAGTGCAGCAACAATACTCCACAGGAAACAAAATTGATCATCATTTTGAATATTGAGAACAGACTTAGTATTTTTAATGTAAGATGGTAAGTCTACATAAGTTGATATTCCAAAGTTAATTGGTGTGTACTGATTAATGTTTATTTTAAGTTGAATAATTTCAAAAAGTGCCCAACCACTGTCCCTCTCTAGAAAATCATCTATTCTAGATAAAAGCTTATCATTTATGTGCTGATTATACCAGTCTCTTAAATTCGTAGCCCAATCAATTATATTATTTTTAGTTGAAAAGTGTTTGATATCTGTTTCTCCAGTTGAAGGTTTAATAAAGTTAGCGTAAAAGATAGCATTTACTTTTAGTAGTGTTTTTTTTAATTCTTTCTTAATTTGGATTCGAAAGCTGTTAAACGCTTTTTTAAAAAACAAAATTGGTTCTTTAATACTATAATTTAATATACTTCCTGTCCTTATTCTACTATCGAAACAACTTTCTACATCAATCCATTGTATGTTTCTTGCTTTCTTTCTAATTTTTTTTTGAAGTTCATTTCTGAATTTGTTTTTAAAATATTTTAATAAAGATAAATTAGCTTCTAACTGAGATTTATGTTTGATCTCACATTTTTTTTCTTGTTTTAACAATTTCATAACCAGTAAAATATTAACATTTAAAATTTTTATCCACTTACGATATTCCCTCCTTTTCTTAATTAAATTGTTAACTTGCTCAATCTTCTGAATGAAGTCTTTTAAAATAGAATTAGATTCCATACCTAATACACGCACACATACACAAGTTAACAGGATGTATAATGATAAGAATCTAAATATAATTTACTACGTACTCGTTAAATTTTCTGAAAAAAAAAAAAAAAATGAAGTATTAGTAAAATATGTAGGTAAGTCATACGTATGAACCATTTACCTGATACTAAATTTGTATGAATTCAACTAGCTCAGCTTTGTTGTTTTTTCCAAAGTCTTTGCTTCCTCGGTAGATAATTGCAAATTTCGATTTATTCGCAATCTCTACTCTCTCGTCTGTGAAGGCATCATACATACGTTTTGGTAAAAATATAAGATTTTCTACAGTTTCTACAGCAATTGTATCTCCATGACGCGTTTTTCTTCGTGACAGGTGCACAACTGGATATGGTTTATCTATAATCATATCCTTTATATGTAGGAGTGGTTTTGAGTCACATAAACCCCGTTGGTTGATAGCTTCCAAAAAATGAGCCTCAATTTCATTTTGAACTGATGAAGACATAATTACTCGTTTCAATAGCAGAATAATAACAGGAAGTACGTTTAGAAAGGCACACTCACCACAATAACTGATAAAAGTGGATGAAATTTAAGAAAATTTTCTCTTATTTATATTACATTATAACACACACACACACACACACACACACACACACACACACACACACACACACACACACACACACACACACACACACACACACACACACACATTCATGTTTTAACTTTTAAATTTTTCTTCATATTTTGTCTAAGAATTTTATCAGTTTTGTGTTCATGTTTATGTTATTTTAAGTTATGCATTCAGATAATTTAAATATTTTTTATCAGTTTTACGTTCAAGGTTTTGTTATTTTAAAATTATACATTCAGTTAATTTACATAAATTAAAATCGATTGTGGTTTGCTGTTTACTGTTTTCTTTTTTTTTTTCTTATCTACTGAATATATTATACAAATTACACAAAAACAATTAAAGAACTTTTTATTTACTCACTATAACGATACTTAAATAATGTATATAAATTGCAAATGATTAGACCAATAACTTTAACAGAAAGAATTATTATAGCAAACACAAAATAATAATTTATATTCGCTGAAAGGTTTACAGCTACGGAAGAACATTTTTCTCCTTGCCTTGTTGATGTAAGGTGAATCCATTGACTATCCACATATTTTTCATTTTTTAGAAAATACCGTATTTGAACATTTTCGTATGAGCTAAGGTTTTTATTTTTTATTTTAAATGTGTAAATGTTATACAAGTCATACGATGCTGAAGTTCTATTCCACCCGTCTGGCCATGTACATGTCTTTAATTGAGGAGTATCATTTTGGAAACATGTGAAGGCATAAAGTGCATCATACGGCCGTGAGATAAATAAAGATCCATTGTGGATTGATGCAATAGCTGTAATTGTTGTTAGTAGAGCAGCCATCTCTCTTCCGTAAAGTTTGAACTATGACTGATTTGAGATACAAGTAATTCGTTTTATTTAAAAAAGCAGCTATTGAAAAACTTGCGATAATGACAAGTTTCCTTCCCATGCACCTTCTCGATCATCATCATCATCATCATCATCATCATCATTATCATAATCTGGAGTATTAAACAAACCTTTTCCCGTTCTTTCATTATTTGTGATATATAATTTGGAAACTATTTTATACAATTTAGATAAAATTGAATTTGTTGTACATTGAATATCTATAACATTAACAAATATCTCAATACCAGAATTTTTTATTGATTGTATAACACGTCTAGTAAATGGATCAAATTCAAAAATGAAATGCTTGGAAAAGAAATAGAGATGACCGTTAGTAAATCGAAAAACTGCTCTAATGTTATTTGGTATACCTGGAAACATCTCTTTTATGAAACCTGCAGATTTAACAATCATAAGATCATTACAGTCGTTTAATTCTAAATAATAACCTTTTTTGGTAAACATGAAGGTTCTACCATCATAAGAATTCACCAATCCGGTAATTTCTTTTTTATTTATTCGATAATTAAGGGCAAAGTCTATAGTATAATTATTTTTTAACTTTAATGAGGGGAATTCAATTATATACATTATATTATTGCTAAGTAATACGATGTTGGTATTAGGTTTTTGATAGATTGCATTTATCTTACTAAAATTTCTTGGAAGGAACGGTAACCATTGTGTAATTAATTCTGGTTCTTTATTATATATGTCAATTGCACCGTTAATTAGAGGAATCGTCCACACCCACACAGCATGAAACACAAACAATTTTCCGTTAAGAACCAAATAAGTGTACAAATTTTTTATACTGCATAAATCAGGTTTATTATCAGGTATTTGTCCACCTGGTATAACAGATACTGTTGTATGTGTAGGTAAAGCTGATGTATATACAGGTTTAGCTGTTGTACTTGCTGTTTGAGCTGTTGTATGTATAGGTAAAGCTGATGTATATACCGGTTTAGGCGTTGTAATTACTGTTTTGATAGTAGATGAAATAGTTGTTGCAATGGATGTAGGTGGTGGCAGTGGATAGTAACCTCCACTAGAAGATTTTCCATATAAATTTTGAATTGCTTTAATATCATCTTCATATAAATCAAAATAAATAAGACTTGAAATATTTTGAGGTACAAAATAAAAAGGATTCATAATGCTTTCATTCGCGTCAGAATGAGCAATACCCAAAGTATGTCCAATTTCGTGTAAAAGTACCAAGTATAAATTTATTGTATCTTCATTATCAGCAGACGTAATCAAAGTTGAATCCCATTTTTCTTCAGCATCTAAATGTATTTCTAGTTGTGTTTTATATTGAGAAGGAAAACTTGCATGAGCAAGAACCCCTCTCTCACCGTCGAATGAAGAGCATTGCCTATTGGGAGTTTCGCTATAATTATGCTGTCTTGAAAATTTACTGATAACTATATTTGCGTTCTTTTGTTTCATAATAAAACTAATATTAGAATGTTTTGACCACAACTGAAATGCTCTTACTGTTATAAATTGTTCTCGAGCGGTTGCGTTATTGAAGTATCAGGTTAATGTTGAATTAGACCATTTATGAGGAGACGTAGAGTATTTTTGTTCAATTTCACTCGTTATTCCGCAATGAGGTCTTTTAATGTATCGTATCACTTCTTGTGTTATCGTTCCATCAGTAGGTTTTAAATTGTTGTTTATTTGAAAAGCTTGAACTGCCGCAATTAACGAACTATTATCTCTCTTAATTAAATTATTTATTTCATTCAATGTTATTGGACCGATAATGTCTGTAAAATACCCTAATTTATGTAAATGATTAACAACAATATTAATATCATTTTCTTCAGATATTGACCATGACGCTGAATTAAATGAACATACTGTATGTAACACCAATAAGATATATACAGCATCCATGTCTTACTGACCGAAAACTCTATACAACTGAGAATTATTAAAATGTACTAACATTTTAATAGTCTTTCCTTTAATTTTCTTCTTCTTCTTCTTTTTTATTTTTTGATTTTGAATACAATGTATGTATGTAGATGTGTATTATGTTTTGAAAGCATTTACATATCAAGTTGCATTTTTATGCAGTCTAAGTAGGAAACCACTACTGATAACAAATTCATATATATAAGAGCTGTGAAATTGTATATTAGTTAAAAAACCATAATGAGCACACGAAGCGATGTGGAATTCTTAAGAAGGGTACTGAACCCAAATTTACTGGTAAGTCTACCTTATTATTTTAATTTTGTTTTCTTATACTAAATAGAGATTTATTTGTGCTTTCAGTATAAACCGTTAATAGTGCTGGAGTCGCAAGTGCCTCCACCGGCACCGCCGTTTCAATATATCGGGATGCAGGGAGAATACATTTATTTTATGGAAAACGGCACGTTTTTTATTGAAGTTTGGAAAATGTAAGTAAAGAGAATATTTTTTTTTTTTTTAATTTCATTGACTGTAACATTGATAGAATTTTCTTTTTATTTACAGACGTCGGTGAAAAAAAAAAAATGTATTATATATATATATATGTATAAATAAATGATCAAGCGACATCTGATGTTTTAATCCAACTGTTATATTTGTCTGAAAATCCTAACCATTTAACAAAAAGGTTATTACTTTTTCGTTTTAGTACTTTTTCAATTAAATAAATGTCTGGATATTTAGTTTTCTGTAATTCTTCGGTATAAAAACCTCCACTTATGGCATTGCCGTTTAAATCTTCTAATAAATATGTATATGGGTTAGTAAAATTAATTTTTACTACTTTAAATAATTCAGTTGTCCAGTTGGGTGTGTAAGACTTTGAAAATATATGTTTTGCTTTACTTATTCGTACAATATCACCTAGGTGAAATGTAGGTTTTCCATATACCATTTTTATATGACTGTACGCTGTATCGAGTATGTACTTTTCATTTTGTTTTTTTATCGCTTTTGAGGGTGTCATTCTTATTGTTCTATGTACGGTGTTATTATATTCATTAACCACGTCATCGATTACATCTATCCATCTATATGACCCTCTATAATGTAACGCTTTAAATAATTTAGTTTTTATCGTTCTAATTACACGCTCAACAATGGACGCTTTTTTCACTGAGTAACTACTATAGTGATTAATTTTATATTTTTCCATCAAAGATTTAAACTGACCATTATAATACTCCTTACCATGGTCAGTTTGTAAATTCTTAGGAATGGAATCTAATGTTTTCAGTATTCGTTTCATACCATTAACAACTTCAGTTGCAGATTTGTCTTTAATAGCTTGTACCCATACATACTTAGAGAAACAATCGATAACAATTAAAATAAATTTGAAATTATCGTTAACTTTTGCATACTCTCTTAATTCAATTAAATCACTTTGATATAAGTCTGATAGCCCTTTGATAATTACACGTCGACGTTTAAAATTCTTCCTAGCATGTCTATGAATTTCATTAACTAATCCTCTTTTTACTATGTTCACTTTTGAGGTCATTTTTGAATTCTTTTGAATTGCAGATATCACCACTTATATATGTATTACAACCCATACAACATTTTTTTGGTGGGGCAGGACCATCAATCTGAAGTCGACCTTTATTGTAATGCTCAAAGCAAGGATATTCCTCTTTAAATTCTTCATCTTCTTTTAAGTGATTCGGTAATTTATTCCATGCATAGTAGCGGTCTAAGTAGCTCACGTGATCTAAAAGATACTGTCTTGGTAAAACTCCTATTTCTTCCGCTGTTAAGTTATCTAGAAAATAATTTTCTTGTCTTAACTTTTTTAGAACTTTGTTAATATTAAGCAATTCCTTTCTTAACTCGTCCATGACTGGAGTTATTCTGTTGTTTTTTGCTATTTAAACAATTACTTAAACAGTAAATAAATTCTCTCGCAATGTTTGCAGTTTTAGATTTGTTTCGCTCATCGCATCCCGTTTCTCTTTTTCACATTCTGCCCTTATTTGATCTTTAGTTGTTCTATCCTTTTCATCGACATAAGCTTTATTTACAGCGTGGAAACTAGCAGTCGGTGTGGGAATATGTATGATGCGCTTATTTTGAAAATCAAGGAAATACTCAATTTTATCAGTTTCACTTTTCAACTTTTCATTAAAATATTTTGTAAGATCCTTTTGTTTACTATCAATCAAATTCAAAATATGTTCTTTCTCGCTCTCAATGTTCTCGTGAAGTTCACCCTCAATAGATTTTTTTAAATTGGCCAAACCGATACTCAGCTTTTGATCAATCATTTCCGGTACGTTTCTGATAATAACATTGACTTTATTCTGCTCAAGTTTTAACTTATTGTCAACGTAATCTTTATTTACTACATCGTTAGAATTAACCGGAGATTTTACGTTGCAAACACGTCTATTTTCTATATCAAGGTCACCATCGCTGGTAAAAGCGAACCCAAACCTTTCAGATTTTTTGAAATATGACGAAGAAGACAACATGGATTCGTCTATAGAGGCAGAGCGTTTCGACTGTCCAAATTTGTTCACACTCATCATATCGTTCAATTTAAATGAAATGAGAGATAAGATACAAAATCGATAATTTATATATATATTTAAAAAATTACACCTCCCTCCCTCAACTCGGAAATTATTGACGCTATTTCATTTGTGTGAGCATGATTACCAGCTGCTTCTGAAGACAAAAGTAATCGCAATCGATCTACTATTTCGTTGACGTCATCAAAATAGACATACTCTATAGGTTTTTCGTTATAAGTCATATCCAAACTTTTCCCCCTGATAGCAGCAAACCCCTCACCACCTGGTGTAGACTTATTTCGCTTTCTTTCAGTGTTACCAATATATCTAGGTAATGGTGTTGGAGTGAGAGTTGATTGAAATAAAGGACGTATTATTTCCATATATTTGTATGATTTGCCACCGCGCATTTGTTTTTTCGCATCATAGTCACGATGAAGGACATTTGTAAGTTCTAAAATCTGTTTATATTGTTTCAAGTCGTCTTTTTTGTAACCTGTAGGCTGCCGTTTAAAAATCAATTCATATAAACCTGGTGTTCCACGAAACGGAATATTTTTAATAATCAAATTACTTTCTTTGTCAATATTCATTTCACTGTCTCCCATTGTCCATTTATCAACTGTTGAATTGAAGTTAATTCCATAAGTAGTATCATATTCGTTAAGATGATCTTTAAGAAATCCCTCTATATATGTTCTAGCTAGAGGTGGATATTGTTCTAAATATTCCGTAAGCACTTTGCTATCTGTCATTTCCATGTAACTTCTACGAATTTCATCAATCGGTGCATTTTCCCAATCTGTTGTTGTTGTTGGTGTTGACACAGCAGCTACATTTTTGAATGTCTCTTCCTCCTCTCCTCCTCCTCCTTCACCAACAGATGCATCTGCATCATTTTTCTTCCTCTTACTAAGGTATGGTGAATAGGAAGAGAAGTAGGTTGTTTGCAGTTTCTTCTTAACTGGTGGTGATAATTTTTCTTCTTTTTTAATATCAATCGTCTGATTCAACGTTTTATCAGCTATCTTAGAAAGAGGTTCGATCACTGGTGTCAATATTCGTTTAATAGATTCATTTTCCTGTTCTCGCCCCAATTTTAAACTTGTATATTTTTGTCTTACGGCCTTTGATAACTCTATTAATTTCTTCTTGAGTAATTTATTTTTACTAATATTTTCAGCTTCCATATTTTTTTTTTCCTTTTTTTTTTTAACGTACACACACTGCTTACAACGAAACAGACAGAGATGAAATGACAACTAAGACGAAATCATAATGTATTTATCAAATCCATAACGGTAACGACCATTGTTTAAATCGTAATCTTTAACAATGACCAAAACTCCATATTTATTTTGCTGCCAACAATTCATACATATACTTTTGAAATTATCAAATGACATGTCTGTATTGACATGATCATTGTAAACATGTTTTAAGTTTAAATCATCCTGTTTGAAAAGAACTAAAAAATTGGCATTATCACGAATCAGGTGCTTCGGTATGCAAGTGTACGTTTGACAAAGATAGAAGCAATCGATATTCTTATGCCGGGACATGCTAAAGTAATTCCGTATTTTATCCTGTTTCGAAGAGGCAATATCATCGAAAATAAAGATTGAATTTTCTCTCGCTTCCGACGGATCAATTATTGTTTCGTTATCGTCATATGGAAAATAGCCTATTACCTTGGTTTTTTTCATAATCTGCTTTAATAGTTCATATTTGGTCTGATATAGCGATTTAGAGTAAACGTAGATATTTTCAAACCTTAAACCGTTCGGATCGAAAAGCAAGCTGAACATAATATTAGTTTTACCACACCCGCTCGGCCCACTTATTATCGCTCTTATTGAATTAGGTAATAAAAGCGAATGATGATGATGATGAGAAGATGGTGGCAAATTGTCATTTTCATCGAAATTGATTAGGGAAAGGGAGGTAGGCTGTTGCACAACTTTCATTTTAACACTAATGCCTCTCAGTCAACACTTGTCCTTTTATACATAATTACCTATAAATAGAAGTGACATGCAATGGGTGAAGTCAGTTCCAATGATAATTCATAAAGGTGAAGGTGTGTTAAATACGCTGATTAACAATCTACCGTTTGAACTTCATCTTCCAGGCGGTTATCAGTATTGTGGACCAGGTACGAAATTATCAAAACGTCTAGAACGCGGAGACGCCGGAATTAATCCGCTCGATAAAGCTTGTAAACAACACGACATCGCTTACTCTAAAAGCAAGCACCTTTCAAATCGGCATTTGGCTGACAGAATATTAGAAGAGAAAGCGTGGCAACGTGTTAAGGCGAACGATTCAAATTTTGGTGAGAAAACTGCGTCTTGGTTTGTCACTAACACAATGAAAATTAAAAGGAAACTAGGAATGGGTTCACAATTAAGAAAACCGAAACGAAAAACTGGTACCAAAGTACGAAAACAGGCTTTCCGTAAAGCGATCGTAAATAAAGTTCTTGATAAAATTAAAAAATTGCATAATACTGATGATATCAAGTCATTATCTAAGGATGCCATTAAAGCTGCACGGCAATATGTAAAAGAAGCCGGCGGCCGTAAAAAGATACGAATACCAAGAATTATTCCAATACCTAAAAGAGGTGGATTTCTACCACTAATTCCAGCGATTTTAGCAGGAATTTCGGCTATAGGAGGATTATCAGGAGGTGTAGCAAACGTTGTTAGAACTATCAATGATGCAAAGGCGGCAAAAAGGCAACTTGAAGAAGCGCAACGTCACAATAAAACTATAGAAGCCATATCTCTCGGCCAGAAAGGAAACGGATTGTATTTGAAACAGCACAAGTCCGGTATGGGATTATATCTAAAAAAAAAAAACTTCCATTGAATCTACCCTCTCGAGCACTAACGAATGATGAAGTGGATAAATACGCACGAAAATTAAAAATACCTCACTTTAGAGGTGTATTCATGAGAGACGCTCTACCGCAATATGGTGCTAAAAAATATGAAAGTGCTGTAGTAAATTTGGATGAAAGCAAAAATCCTGGAACACATTTTTGTTGTTATATAAAAAGAAATAAGGAAATTTTTTATTTTGATAGTTTTGGTAATTTAAAACCACCACCGGAGCTAATCAGATATTGCCAAAGTGACATTGAACCTAATAATATTCACTATAACTTCGCTTCTTATCAATCTTTTAATTCCTACAACTGCGGTCACTTATGTCTTGAATTTCTCTATAAAAATTCAAATATATAAATCCATATAGTCAGTCATGTCACAAACGTTCACCTTAACAGGTAAAACAAGTCTTCTCTCAGTAGATTTTTATCCTCCAATCGAATTAGACAATCGCTGTGAATATTCAATTGCTTTAATTGGCTTTCACACCTATAACAGTATTCCCAATATTCAAGAGGGTAATAATAAATTTTACTATATAGATAAAAGTGAGAGTAAAAGTGACCAGGTTATAACTATTCCTACAGGTTCTTTTGAAATTTCTGATTTGGAGAACTATTTACAATTACATTTATCTCCAGCGAATAGTAATTATACAGTGCGTAACAATTATTTAAGTTTAAAACCTAATAATAATACATTAAAGTCAGAATTAAAATGTAAATACAAAGTAAACTTCATTCCTACAGACAGTATTGCGAAACTGTTGGGATTTTCTCCGAAAATTTTAGAAGAAAACACTTTACATGAATCAGATTTACCAGTAAATATAATTCAAGTGTCTACAATTCGTATAGAGTGTAGCATTGCTACTGGTTCGTATTGTAACGACTTATCTTGTCACACAATATATGAGTTTACGCCAGCCGTGGACCCTGGCTACTCAATTAATATTGAACCGAAAAATCTTACATTTTTACCTATCGATAATAGACGATCAATAGGCAATATAACAATTAAAATAGTAGATCAAAATTCACAATTAATTAACTTTCGAGGAGAAGATATAATCGTTCGATTAGAATTAAGAAAACAAAATGGGCCTGGTATTTAATCAGGATATAGTGAACCAACACTTATATAAAGCAGCTGATTTGAAACGAGATATTAAAAAAATATATAAATCTTTAAATAACAACAATATTCAGTCATTTAGTGGTGGATCGTTAAATAAGCGACATCATCGCAACAACCACCACCACCACCACCTTTCAGCAGAAAATCGTAACTTCTTAGAAAGTATAGGATTAAAAGTCAGGAAGAATGGAAAATAAATTACAGCTGTTTGCCAATCCCATTTACGATGAGTCAATTACAAAAGAAGAAACACATACGTACCCAACGGAAACAAAAGCTTATAACAATAGCGACGAATGTGAAATAAATATTAATCAACAGGATGCATTTTTGGATATGAGTGATGCAGCGTTAATTATCGACGTTACTGTTGAATTAGTTGGAGAAGCACCTCAGGCTCAAGTAAGATTAACCAACAACGCAGGTGCATTCCTCTTTGAATATATAAGTTATGAATTAAATGGCATAGAAGTGGACAGAGTGCGTGACCCTGGTATGACAAGTACAGCGCGAGCCTTGTTATTGTATAATAGAAATCAATGTCGTGCACTTGACATTGCCAGCTGGAATTACATGGAAAATATTGAAGGAAGACCAATTAGTGAACAAAAACAACAGTTTTTATTTCGTATACCTTTGAATTTCCTTTTCGGTTTATTTAGCGACTATCGAAAAGTTTTATGCGGTCGTCATAAAATTCGATTAGTTCGTTCACACACAGATGCCAATTGTTACAAAACGAGTGATATTGCAAAGAAATTAACCTTCACAATTTCAAACATTGAGTTACATGTAAAACATGTATATCCAAACGATGCAGTTAAATTGCGACTTTTGGAACAAATAGGTCAGAATAAACCCATAATTATTCCGTTTAGACGATGGGAATTACACCAGCTACCGGCGTTACGCAATACTGATAAGGATATTTGGGTTGTTAAAACAAGTATTAGTATTGAAAGGCCACGTTATGTAATCGTTATGTTTCAAACTGCAAAATGGGATAATACATTAAGAGATATAACAGATTTTGATAATATAAATTTAATGGATTTACGTTTATATTTAAATTCTGAATGTTATCCGTATGAATCTCTTAAAATGGACTTTAATAAGAACCGCTACACTGAAGCTTATCAGATGTATATGGATTTTCAAAAGAGCTTTTCTAATAAAACGCTCCCTGAACCGTTAATCTCCTATGCAGCATTTAAAGATAATCCAATATTTGTCATTGACACTACTAAACAAAATGAGGCAATCAAATCGTCAACCGTTGATGTAAAATTAGAATTTCAAAGCAGAGAAGTTTTTCCCCCTAATACAAAAGCCTACTGCATTATTATTCACGACTGCATAGTTGAATATCTCCCTCTTACCAATATTGTACGAAATTTGATATAAATAATAAATATATTCATCTGACTAGTTAGTCTCCACTTAGAACTCAAAATGACTGCTGTCATTCTAGACATACAAGGATTTCATATCCATGAACTTAAAAAATTTGTAGCAAAAGAACTATGTATTTTCGATGGTGATCGTATAGCTCATTTTGTTTTCCAACCACCTTGTGAAATTAAGCAACTGTCATCTGCTACAAGAAAACAAATTCAATTCAATGAGGGTAGTGTAAATTTAAACCAAATACCAAACATTCTGGAACGATATTTATCAAATTCACATGTAATATATGTAAAAGGATGTCAAAAATACTTCTTCATAAAAAGCTATTTACCCAATGCCAATGTAATTGATTTAAGTCTAAATAATTGTATTGTACCTAAATTGGAAAGGGGACCAGCCCTTTGTATGTCACATAGAAATTATAAAAATACCAAGTGTTCTATATCTAATTGCGTACATATTTATGAATATATATTTAATAAAAAAGAAAATAATGTAACAACTAGTTGTACGTACACAAACACATAACAGGAAGTTACTTTTGTAGAAGTGTACAATGGCAATAAAATGTATAATTGAATTATTGCATTTTCTAAAAATATAAATATATGTATTAAACAAAATTATTAGTGTTTTTTTTATCTATCACCACTGTCGAGGTAAATTATTTTTAAAATCGTATTATTTTTCAAAGTAAGTATTTATACAATTAATAAAGAAAAAAAAAAAAAAAGAAACATAATTTAGTCTCGATTTTTAATATCACCAGCGCGCCATCCTCCCCATTCAACAATAGCGCTGTATTGACAATATTGTAAACAGTAACAAAATAAAAGTAAAACAAATACACACACACACACACACAACAATATATTTTTTTATCCACCGTTTAAACACAGTCCAGCGGTACGGCTGTTGGCTCAGCGAGTTAGCGTCCGTGCCTGTTACAACGGCAGCTCCTCGCGCAAACGGTTCGAACCCGGGCGCACCACATACACTTTTTCTCAACAAAAAAAAAAAATTACGTCATCAGCCTCTAATACACACACACACACATCATCATCGCCACCTCCACAGCAGTGCCCCGAAGACAAAAAAAAAAAATTACGTCATCAGCCTCTAATACACACACACACATCATCATCACCTCCACAGCAGTGCCCCGAAGACAACCCTCTGCGACCAGCGCCACCCCTTCTTCGACAACACCACCACCCAAAGAATGGCCTTGGAAGGCCACGACACACGAAGAATGACCTCGGAAGACACGAAGAATGACCTCGAAAGACACGAAGAATTACCTCGAAAGACATCAAAAAACACCATCAATGGTAAGAACTGGATGGACACGCCATCCTCTGTCGCAGCTCCGACATAGTATACCTACTGTTGTGGCTCTTGATAATGCAACATACACTAATTGCTGATCTTGACTTTTTTCATATTCATAAACGATTTCATCGAAAGTGCCTCCTTGAGATTTATGAATTGTCATTGCATTTGCTGGTAAAAGTGGGAAATGACATCTTTTTAGTAATATTGTTTTATTGTTATTTAACGGTATTGATGATGTTGGTTGAATAATAGGTACAGCAAATTTATCTAAATTTTCTTTTATAGTATAATGAAAACATTTTTTTTCGTAATTTTTCGCCTGTCTTTTTATCGGGGAATGATAACCATACTCGACTTATATTTTGTCACTTGTGTATTCAATATGACTTAATTTGCCAACTACACCGTTAGCCAATCCATCAGATACATCAATATTAGTTGTAATTATGTAATTTTTGTTTTCGACAAAAATAATTTCTTCAGGTAAACCTCCAGTATCAATTGTTGATTTTTTATGAACTTTATCACGCAAAAAATTTTGTTGCTCATCGGAGTGACAGTTAATATAAATGTCTAATGCCTTAGAAATAACCTTATTGCTTGATTTATTGTGTTGAATTATTACGTTGAGTCACTGCATCATTTTTAAAGAATAATCTTACTCCCTTTGGACATAGTCTGTTTGCTTCATCGGTGTCAAAGAATCTTGATTCAATTATTTTTAATTCTTCTTCATCTAATTTAATTCCATCTCCAATCTTTGTTAAAAGATTAGAAAATATCTTCTTGTCTTGTCTCATTACTTCATCTAATTTGTAAAATTTTAAATTGCGCCATAGATCAATTCGTGTATCCAAATTGCCTTTGATTGGCTTGAAAATAACTGTAGCTCTAACTGGCGGCAGTTGTCTTAAATCTCCAATTAATATGATATCTAAATTTTCATAATTAACTTCATAATTTCCTATTATTTCTTTAAGCCGTTTATCAATTTTATGAAGTGGTTCCGCGCTTATCATACTGACTTCATCTATTATAATTATTTTTACATATTTAAAAAGTGTCCTGTATTGAGCCAATACTTCATATGATAATGGTAACAATTTACACAAAGGTATTTTCAGAGCAGTATGAACTGTTGTGCCATTTATTGCAACAGCAGCTTTACCTGTAGACGCGCATGTTATGTATGCATTACAAAATGAAGTAAGAGACTTAGTTCTTTTTTGTTAGCACTTTGCATTAACTTCCAAAAATTTTCATTATCCATAAGATTTTCTTTTTTTTTCGCAATAGGACCTAATTTATTAACGCTTGCAAAAAAACAAATCTTAATTAACTGGATCACCACCATTAAATATTTCTTGATCGTTATTTTGTGGCAAAATATGAGGTATATTTTCAGGCTGTGTTTCGTTTTCAAATTCACTATCCCGGCACAATTTCCTACAAATTTCAATAGTTTTACTTATATTCAAGTCTAGTTCAAATTCTTTTCTACGCTCAAGAAAAGTAGCTTCATTTTTATTGTAAATGGTTATATATTTTGATTCTTGAAGAATGTCTTCATCTTCATCTTTAAATGGATAGTGCAAGGTTACCATTTCTCTCTTATATTCATTTAAGTCGGTGCCCATGTCAAATTGTCTGTACCTTTATGCTTATGTTTTCTCTCTACATAATCTCCTTTTTTGTTTGAATAAAATTTCGAAACAAATTGATCTAACGTTACATTATCTAGTGATGCTGGCATTTTTTGATATTTATCGAAACAATTTTCTTTCCATATGTCTACACTTTCTGCATCAACGTCAATTTTATCTAATTCTTCTTTTGTTTTCTTGATTTTATGTCTATCCTGTGGCCACATAGTTGGTATAAAGATTACTTTTATTGAACATTTACACATTGGTTCTCGTAGCAAATACCAAGCAGCTTCCTGACTAGACATTTCAACACTGTTTAACATTTTTATTCCTAAATTTCTTGCTACTTCTATAATATCAAATTCTGGATACTCGTCCATAACATGACTTATTTCTCTTTGCAAATTACTGATACCTCTATCTGTTTTGTTAACATATTCTGCAACATAGTGAGCACATGAATATTCTTCGGTAATGAATTGAATTATTTATGTAATCATCATCACTCAAAATTCCGTTACTTTTATAATAATCTTTGAAGTTTTGATAGTCATTACTTTCTAAATTACTTCGCAAAGTTTTATATTTTTTCGAATAATTTGCATACCCTTCCTCTTCTTTTTGCATTAGTTTCAGTATCATTGTTTTTTTTTACAGGTAAAAATGGTGCTTCAAATCTACACGTTGATTTATTGTTTGATTTTACTTTTTTATATCATGTAAATGTATGTCTATGTGTTTGCAGTTTAATGTTATCGGACGATTCTGATTCTGAAACTGTAATTAGGATAATCAATTAATTTTATTGCATCACTCATTCCTTCTTCCATAGCATGTTGAGGAGCATTATCTAACCACAATAGTATGTGAGCATGATGACTTCCTCTTTGCTGAAATTCAATCCGTTTAAAATAAAATTCAACTTTATATTTTCCAAATGGGCTGAAGGTTTTTGATTGTAGTATGTTTAAAAGAATATTTATAAGTTTATTAAAATAGATTGCACAGGTAACAGCATCTTCATTTATGAGTGTTGTTTTTACAATAAAATGCATATCTACAAGATCTTTTTCTGAAGTAACTGCTCCACTATTCTTTAATTTGTATAAAGTTTGGAGTAAATCACTCCATCCAACTTCATTTGCACTTATGGTAAGAAAGACAGTTGGTTTTCCCAGTTGTCTTATCATTGCAAATAAATCTTTTTTTCTTTGTGACCAATACCAGGCTGAGTTTTGAATACAACGTAAAAAGGTTAAATTACTCTCAAGACAGTTATCAACATATTCTTCAGACTCAATTTGTTGACATGTAATTTTACTATTTGTTCCAATGTTTTTAAAAGTCACTTTGAGTGAATCACGAAGTCGTAATCTTAATATTTTTACGGCGATGTATAATAAATGATTTGGTTCAACAGCACGTCTATCTGATGTTCTTATCTCACTTGTAGCAATCATAAAAGGTGATACCGTGATGCCATCTCTAAAAGTACGAAAATGTCCTAAATAAATTGATGGAAATGACAGCTCTTCAGCATATTCATCAAATAGCAGGCTATGTGGAATATTATTTTCACCTGGTGATATTCGTAAATATTGCTCATCGTCCCATTGTAAAGTCTTCTGTTGTGCGAACAAACTTTCTTCAATTGGTACATCTTCTAGAAAATCATGATTTGGATCGTCTGTTAACATATTGTCTTTACTGAAAAATGCGTCATCAACTTTAATATCATAATATTTATACAACGGAGTATTTTTCAAATAATCTAACCATAATTTGGTGTCATTTTTCTTTACAAATCCTATCAAATAACTCGATTTATGTATCTGTCTTTTTTTTAAATGGACATTAATACAATGATCATCATCAATATTTCTAAACAATTTACCATCGTGTTAATCTCTACTGGAATATTTATAATTTGACCTGGTATTCCATACTGTCCTTGACCATGCCTTAATCTTCTTATCTGCATGAAGGGTATTCGAGGTGATATAAGCCTTTCTGATATTGGGTTAAGTTCTGGAAGATTACTTGGTTTATCTATAAATTTAAACCCATTATAAATACTCATAGTGGAATTTTTTCTTTTTCTTTTAAAATTGTCTGTTTACATGTAGAACACACTTGCACGTTATCAATATCAATGTTCGGAATAATAGTTTTTATGATCTCATCACTTGACTTTGGTATATTTTTCAAATCATTTTTGAACTATAATCGATCACAAACTGAACATGCATAACCAAAAGAATTTGTAGTAAACTCTTTATCAAAATATTTATGAGCTAATATATGGTCATTGTAATTACTATATTTGTTATTTGTATCAATTAAAATAGTATTTTTAAGAATATTTTCGTCATTTATTCCTATTTGATCATTTTAGTCTGTTCTTCAATTTCGTTCTTATCATTAGAAATTTCATGATGTAAATTTTCGACATTCACACTCTGACTAAGGTTGTTGTGATATATTTGATTTAAATGTCCATTTTCTCCTTGAATTTTAGCGTTAATAACACATAATCTATTTTCTGTAATGTCAATAATATTTAATTTTTTGATGTCTCTTTTTTTTTGTTCCTCTCTTTTTTTTTCTCATATATTCTCTCATGTATATTTTTTTGCTCTGTCTTGGAGTTTTATTAGTGTTAATTTCTTCAGTATCTGGATCGATCATTCTTTCATTACATTCTTGAACAAATTGCTGCAAATTTTGATTGTCTACATCATTTATATCTTCTGTTTGTAGTAATTTTCGTTGATAAATTCAAATTAAATATTAAAATTTACACACGTATATTGAAATAAAGCAGTATTCGTATATAAAAAAAACACTATTTTACAGGTCAAGTATAATGTACATATATCCAACTATATTGTCTTTATCCAGACTCGTAACTGAATGAATAATCACCGTTGTAGCATTTCTTATTCAATCCATTGCATATTTTTATAACCCGGTACTTCTGCGAACAAATGCCGCTGACAATGGAGCTTTGTTTCCTTACCCACTTATATCGGCGTGTTGCTTACATGTTTCTTTATTGTTAATATTTATATCTTGAATATCTTGCTGTAATTGATCATTATTACTTAGTTGTATGAGACATGACATTATCGTTTTTGTTATTCCAATTTTGTTTATTTTAATCGCTTCAACATCTGAATGAATATTTTGTTCCTGTTGATTTGATTTCATTCTATATTTTCTCATGTATTCCTTGTGGTATTGTCTTTTTTTATCTGCATCAAAATGTTTTTTTGTATCAAGTGCTGAATTTTTGAGATGTTCAATATTTTCTACCTTGTAATCTTCGTTATAATATTGAATTATGTCGTAGTGTCCAGAATCAACTATACCACTGAGTTTCAATATTAATTGAAAATTAGTTATAGTATTTCCATATTTGACAGGTGGTCTATTATCTTGATGTATAACTATTTTTATATTAGGAAAAATATGTATAAAAGCAGCAATTTCTACTTGACCTACATAGATTCGTTGTTTTGATAAATGGTTGTAATAATCTTCTTCATTTGAAATTTATATATCGTATACTCCTTCTCCACGAATAAATTCTTTAAAATTGTTCCAACGATCTTTAATGAATTTTGCTATTATTAATCGGATAATATAATGACATTCTTGAGTTGAAAAAATAAAATAAGACAAACATCTGAATAAGCAATTTCCATCGCCAATGACTGGAATTAAAATTGACTTTTGCTTTGCATACATCGACGATATTTTGGAAGCATCAGTCAGCAGAACAGCACCACCAACACCTACATACGGTGTTTTCACGGCTACAGTCGTACGGCATACTGCTGAACCAAGCAAAGTGCAAACTTGGTACGAAGGAAGTCTCTTCTGGGTTACTCGCTCACGGCAAATGGAATACGTCCTTTACCTGACCGAGTTACGTCAATCAGCAACTACCCAAAACCTACCTCAGCAAAACAATTGCGTCAATTCTTGGGTATGCTGAACTTCTATAGAAAATTCCTGCCAAATGCCGCACGCACACACTCACCACTCAATGAGCTACTAAAAGGGAAAATTAAGGGCAACGCACCACTTCAATGGAACACCACGGCTGATGAAGCATTCAACACAAGCAAGCGACAGCTTGCACAAACTACTCTACTTCATCACCCACAGCCAAATGCTACACTAGCAATATTTTGTGACGCTTCCGACCACAGTTTGGGCGCCGCGTTACAACAATTCCACGAAGAAAAATGGGAGCCACTGGCATTATTTTCAACAAAACTCTCCAACACGGAGACAAGATACAGTGCCTTCGACAGAGAACTTCTGGCAATTTACCGTACCATCAAGCTCTTTCGACATTTCCTTGAGGCTCATGACCTCATTATCTTCACAGACCACAAGCCGCTCACGTTCGCCTTCCGTCAGAACCCCGACAAGTGCTCCCCCAGACAGTCCCGCCATTTGAGTTACATCAGCCAATTCTCAACGAACATTCAGCACATTTCGGCAAAGAACAACGTAGTAGCTGATACTCTCTCACGCATATCAGAGTTATAAACCCCCATTGATTACAAAGCCCTTGCTACGGAACAAGAGACCGATAAAGAACTAAAATCCTACCGCGAAGCAAACAACTCCCTAGTGCTGAAACAGATCCATATTCCTGGATCAAACAAAGCTATTTTCTGCGACATTTCCACTGGAACTGCACGACCCTTTTTGACACAAACTTTTCCTTACGCTGCATTCAAACAGCTGCATGCACTCACGCATCCCGGCATTCGAGCATCAAGCTCAACACTTCATTTGGCCATCAGTAGGCAGAGATTGTGCAAGATGGGCTCGTGAATGCATGAGTTGTCAAAAAGCTAAAATATCCCGACATGTTTCAGTTCCCTTAGGCACCTTCGATCTACCAGCAGGGAAATTCGATCATGTCCACATCTTACCACACTCAGAGGGATATCGCTACTGTCTCACCTGCATAGATCGATTCTCACGCTGGCCGGAAGCTTTCCCCCTTAAAGACCAAGAAGCTGTATCGGTAGCCTTAGCTTTCTACGAAGGTTGGATTTGTCGATTTGGTACACCGCTACGAATCACGACGGATTAAGACCGACAAATCGAGTCACAACTCTTCAACGAATTGTCTCGCCTGACGAACTCCAAACGCATCCATATAACCGCTTACCACCCTGCAGCAAATGGAATGGTGGAACGACTACATCGCCAATTAAAAGCTGCGATAACATGTCATCAAACCAACGGCTGGACCCAGATTCTGCCCACTGTTCTTCCAGGCATCCGTGCAGCCTGGAAGGAAGATCTGAAAGCCACAACTGCCGACATGTTATATGGTGAAGCACTTCGTCTACCTGGAGAATTTTTAGCACCATCCACGAAACCAACCGACGCCACACCATCATCATATATACAGCAACTACGTCAGCAATTCCAGACATTACGACCCTTGGCTCCATCTCGGCATGGTGAGAAGAAGACCTTCCTTTTCAAGGACCTTCAGACATCAGAATATGTCCTCATCCGTCGCGATGTACCCAAGAAAGCCCTGCAATTCTCTTACGATGGTCCATATAGGATCCTTAAAAGGAACAAACATCACTTCACCTTACAACTGCCCAATTCGGAGAAAACCGTGTCCATTCATCGTTTAAAACCGGCTTATGTAACCACAGATGAGAATCGCGCACCAGTTCCCACAAATACAACGACCGATGAGCAAGATACACAGAAGAAAACCACCAGCTCCGGACGATGAGTTCGATTTCCTCAATACTTCCAAGCTTCAACAATGGGAAGGGGGTCCTGTGGGAACACTCAGTATCGTTCGCAATTCGGAAAGTAGCGCACTCTGCACAGCAGAATCTAAATTCTGCTGACAGAGAATATTGACAGTTCTGGCCACAAAACTAGGTCAGAACAATTACGCACACTAGCGTAGATCGCTGACAGCACATTAGCCATAAGTTCAGTGTAAATATTTTAGTGTAAATACTGTGATTTATTGTAATAAAGTTAGTCTAATCCTGACTCATTTATCATTAGAACCTGAAATACGCTTCCAATACAACGGTTCTTATTAGGACCAATCTCTCTACACGTATCTTCATGGTAGCTGCTACGTTCGCTACAGAACAATGCTGCTACCTATTTGATAATATTTATAAAGAATTGGGAATTAAAGAAATGTAGGATTTTTTAAAATAAAGAAAATCTTATTAATATTAATATTTTATTATCATTAATGTTAAGCATACAAAAAAGTCTTACATTAATTCTTGCAAAATATTGAAAACACTTTTATAGTCATTAGAATAAATAGATGGTAATTTTACAGAATCAGATCCATTTTCATCTTGCCAACCTACTGGCAGTCCTTTTTTCGCTTTTTCTAAATTACCAACAAGCCATTGAAAGACTGCTTCTTGTCTACAATTATGCAATGGTTCAAATTTATAAGCCAATTTGTTGGCATTCATAATCTGAATTACGTAGTACAATAGTTTTGGTTGTGCATAATAAGCAGTTTCTAGTATGATATCATTCAAACATGCTAATACATTTTTATAGTTTTTCTTAATATTACTTATGGGAAATTTTTCTAAATTGCAAGAATTATAATTTGAAAGGAGATCCTGAAGGAAAAATATATCATTGGTGCACAAAGTTGTCAATTAAAAAGTGTAAATCACCTGACACTGTATTAAAAAAAGATTGTACAAAATCATCGCATATAATTTGACTGTGAAATAACAAATCCAGCAACGATAGAGATGGAAAAGTCTTTGTAATCCATGTGAAGGCTTCGAAGGGCACTTGAAATCCTAATCGCATAAAAATATTTTTGGCTGTCTGTTCATTATTTCGAACAAATGCATAGCAAAGTTCCTTTTTCAAATTATTCACATCGCTATTGTAAATTGCATAAGAGGTTGGATCCATTCTTGTAAGTAGATATTTTTTAATTATGAAAATAAATAAACTCGTCACTATCGCTACTGCTGCTGTTGTAATTATTATTATTATCAGATGAATCAGTTGTGACCGGATGATTGAAATAATTACCCAATATTTCTATTTGATCATATGCAGAAACATCAAATTTTTCAAAAATGTTTACTAAACCTTTAGCTTCGAGCGTTTTGCTTCCAATCAGCACACCATTTTCGTAAAACTTTATAGTAATGTAGTAGTACGAGCAATCAGACATGCTTTCTGGTACCATGGTAAAAATATACTAAAACAATACTAAAATTCTCTAATAGTTCTATGACAAATTGAAGAGGAGTAGGTAGGTGGAGGGGAGATGATTCGACTCAGTGTTTAATTGTTTATATTATTTCCCATTAGCTATTAATAAATTAATATTAATAAAGCGGAAAAATAATATTTTTATTCATTATCTATACACATCTACATATAGTCTTTAAGTAACCAATTTCTTAGAACAAAAACGTTTTCTAATGCACAATTATAGTTTGAATTTTGATGGTGGTAGTGGTGGTAGGTGCATAGTGATGTAGTAGTTGTAGCGACTTTATAATCTGCAATAAGTTTTGTTAGAGATGGACATTTTAAATCCTCCAAGTTTATAATGTTCTGCAGATAGGGAAATTCTTTTGATAACCATCTTCGTTTCTCCAAGCCTTTAACATAAATAGTCGTACAATCATTTAAAAATTTTTGTTTGGTATATTTTCTTTAGTTTGAAACTCTAGACGGATATCTATACTACCAGATTTAACAGTTTAATTCTGATAAGAACAGTCTACTATTACAGGAGGAGCAATGACTAGAAATTGTTTAGGATCGAATAAGGGTTCACTTACATTACCATAATACGATTGTTGAAAGTTGGCATACATTTCATATAAAACGGCAAATCTAGAAGTATCAAAATCTAAATTCAAATTATCATACGGGTACATAGTAGATCCTAAGTGAACTTTAAAATTGGTTAGTTTGCAGTGATCGAAGGCACTCATATTTTTTGCAAGATTATTACTTTTATCTGTTTGAAAACCGAAAATAATGAAGCGAGGTGTTTCTAATTGCGATGTAGTTTTCACAGTCCAGTTGTGAGAATGCGATTTATTAAGTAAGGGATATTCATGTAGTTCCCAACTACGAAACGAAAGTTCCATTTTTATATTGCTTTTTAAGGTAGTATTGTCTCCAAACAATTCAATAGCATCATCAGTATCTCGCAATTTCTCGCGAAGATAATGATTAATATCATCGATTTCATAGGATCCTTCCGGAAGAACAACGACTGGTGGTGTAGAACCTTCAAAATAGAATTTGTTGTTAGTTTCATCGATATTCGGAAAACTGTTATATGCTTCAAAATTTAACAAAGCAATTTGATATTTATCATCATCGCTTAAAAAAATTGGTGGACTTATTATCACTTGCAGCTCCGACTTTGTATTAGTCAAGGTAAATGTGTAAGACATGTTTTCGGTTTGACGTTCTGTCTACTACAACGAAGTTAGTTTGATAGTTTGTTTTTAAGAAAAGGTTTGCGCAGTCTCGTTAAGGAATTGGACAACTAAATGACCGCAGTTAAAATCTGAGGGGTTCTGAACACGATTGTAGTTATAAGCAATAGCACAAGGTCCGGAAGATTGTAAATATTGAACCAATTCTTTAGGTGGACGGATCTCCAAAACTGTCAAAGTACATAGCTTTTTTATTTCGTTTTACATACGCTGTCCAATGTGTACCAGTTCCTGTGTTTAAATCTAAATTAACAATTCCACTTTCACACCTTTTAACTTTTCTGGGTAATTCGTTACGCATAAAGATTCCCCGAAAATGTGGAATTTGTAAATAGTTAATGTAATTGACTAAATCCAAATCTGTCAAAGGACGATTAGGTAACTTTACGAAAAATTTTACGTTTTTTTTTTTGTTGATAAGGTCTAAGGTATAAACCGAAGCCTTTACGGAAAGGTTGTACTGAAATATTTTTGCCAAGAGCAATAGCTTCCATTGAAGCATTATGACGTTTATCTTCTTCTAGCTGTTGTTGTGCTGTTTTCGCATCACGTAAAGCTTTAGCTATCCCAGCAGCAGCGCCAGAGAGAGCTCCAAGTGCTGATAGTCCAACGAAAATCGGAAATAACGGTAGTGAACCACCTGTCTTTGAAATAGGAATGATTCTGGGAGATTTAGATCGCTTTCCAAATTTACGAATTGTATTTAGTGCTATTTTAGAAGCATGTATCAGCTGGAGAGGTTTCGTTTTCTTAAGAGCAATTTTTGCAGTTGTCAATAGCTTACGAAACGGTAGAGCTCCTCCTTTTCTTGTTCATCTTCTCTTCTTTATTTTTCGCAACGGAATTGAACCACCAACTTTACGACGTCGCTTATTGTGCCCCATTCCAAGTTTCTCTTTACCCTTCATAGCTGAAGCAATTGTGAGAGCTGCCAAGCGTTCACCAAAAGACGCGTCCGACGACTTTAGTCTTTGTAATGATTGTTGCGCCGAAACCTTATCAGCAATTCGACGATGGGAAATGTCTGGAAAAGTTTTGTAAGCAATATCGTGTAATTTACAAGATTCGTCAAGGGGATTTATACCGATATCACCTCGAGCTAATCGTTTGTTTAGTCGATTCCCTGGACCGCAAAATTTATACCCTGGGAGTTGTAATTCAATAGGTAATTTATCTATAAACCTATTCAGAAAACCTCGTGTCATAGGACATGTGTAGTGTTAGCTCTTTCACTATACTGAACGAACTGACTACATAAACACTGTTAACTCTAAATTTATATATCCGAGAGCACATGCGCAAACCTTTTAATCATCAATAAACATGCGGATAGTACAACATCCATCTGTTCTACCCATAACCAATCGTAACTTTGACATTACCAGGAAAATAAATCGACAGGGTCCATTACTACCATCCACAATAAGAGCCATTGTCGCCGGACCTTCAAATTGTGGAAAAACAAATGTGATTATAAGACTTTTGGAGCAACCGAACGGTTTACGGTTCGCAAACGTATACGTTTATTCCAAGTCATTGTATCAACCAAAGTATAACTATTTAGCCGAATTATTGAAACCAATTGCTGGAATTGGTTATTTTCCCTATAGAGACTCTGACTATGTCATTGCCCCATCACAGGCAAGACCTAATTCTGTATTCATCTTTGACGGTGTTGCGAATGAAAATCAAAATAAGATAAGGGAATACTTTAGTATGGGAAGACATAACTCAATCGACACTTTTTATTTAAATCAAACATATGCACAGATTCCCAAACATTTAATTAGAGATAACGCAAATTTAATAATACTGTTTAAACAGGATGAATTAAATCTCAAACACGTCTTCGCAGACCATGTCACTACAGACATGACTTTTGACCAATTTAAAAATATTTGTGCAGAGTGTTGGAAAGAGAAGTTTGGATTTCTAGTGATAAACAAGGATTGTGGTATAAATGAGGGAAGATATCGCTTAGGATTCGATAAATATATATTAATGTAAGTGATATAAAGTCAATCAGTTGTTAAAAGACAACCTTGACAAGAGCATGGATGTAAATGCAAAGAAAGAACAAATCAAAGTTAGGAAAGCGGTAAAGAGGAAATTGCAAATGTTAAAGGAATCGACAGCAGGACAGAATCTCCTGTTGCAGCAAGCATATCAACCACTTACAAAATCGCTTCTTAACTTGAAATCAGAGCTGGGTGAAGAGATCAAAAAAGAATTAAAGCCAGAAGTGAGTAATTGGTCGAAAGGTGACGTTCCAGTTTCGTCAACACCAATAAAAATTAGAAAGCTTGACCCTTCGAATGCTCCAGGTACTTTACTACCAGGTGCTCCTTCATTCTTAATTGAAGAAAGTGTTTATGAAAGAGACCCAACAACGGGTCATGAAAACAGACCAGGATAATGATGACTTTGAACAATTGAAGAAAGCGTACATAAACAATATTAATAGCTCTCGATTCGCTCAATATTTGGAAGAATTCGATCCTCTACCTCGAGACTATATAGAAGGAATTATTAAAGACTATGATGGCGACACATTTAACGCTGACGTTCTGAATCCTCGTCTTGATAAAGTTCGATACGAATGGAACACAAATAAATTTTTTATTGGTGATTCTGAACTGGATTTTGACGGACCAAACGTTGTAATCGATGGAAAATTTAAATACATAGGTACTGTGGGATTATACGAGATACTCTTCAAATTACGTTCTGAATATCCGACATCGATGAAAGAAAGGAAAGACTACGCTGATATATTAAAACGTACGGGAGCAGTTTACAAGTTAAGACAGCAAACATCGAAATTTTCTAAAGGTGGAGGATTGTCGTTGTTGACATACAACGAAAAACCGATCGAATACAGATATTTTGATGACGTTAATGAGTTGTGTGATCGTTTAAGGTTATTGGTTGCTTCTCAACAAGCAGGCTACACAAATCATGAAAACGAAATTCTATCAATTTTAGAAGAGTTGCGTGAGTGCAATATAATCGTATAAACAAATTATTAAGCTTATTAGTTAGACAATGACGGTTGATAAGTTCGGACGTCCGTTAGAAAAAAAACGATTGTTTTCGCAAGCATTCAGCAATGTTCATGATTTCAATCATAACTGCTTAACAAGAATCGGTGATCCTCAACAAGGGAAAATGATGCTGTGAATGTGCGATTTTTGGAGAAGAAGGTGCAACGTCTGTTATCGCAAGATGATGTAACCGATATCAGACAAGCATTCGATAAAGTGTTGTATTTCGTTGATGTGGCTAAAAGCGTATTACACATTTGAACGAGACTACCGCTGGGTTTCATGCAGCTACTAAAATGTATGTAGATGAGAAAGATCGGTTAACAAAAGAGCATATCAGAATCGAGTGTGAAAAGGTAAAGGATCGTGCTGTCAGTGAAGGTGTCAGAAGGATGAAGGATTTACGAGAAGAATTGAAAACAGCTGTCTCCAAAAGTGGTGAAATGATGATGAAAACTTTTAGTGATAATATAGAGTTAGCGATTAAAAATTTGGAAAAAGAACTTGAAAAATATAATACTGACAGGGATAAATAAATAACAAACAAGGTGAACGATATAATAGGAAAGAATGCTGTCGGAATCATGGACGTCTTTTCAACAAAAGTAAAACTAGAGCGTAAAGATGTAGAAGCGTTTGTTAGGAAAAGGGATGAAGAAGTATCGAAGAAATTGAAGACGGAAATTGTGCAAGATATGAAAAATGATATAGACACGAGTTTTGAATTAATTAAAATCACGATTCAGGATGAGTGTAAAAAAGTTAAGGAATTTGCAGAGAAAGAAATTCAACGAACCAATAAAAAGAAAGATGATCTGAAAAACGAATTAGTGGTAATGGTGGAATCACTAAAAAAGGAAGCAAAGGAGCTGAAAGTTAGGCTAGATACTCTGCATTGGTCTAACGAATTATTTACGATTAGCTACATAAAATTGTCACATCCAATTTTGTATTACTTAAAGGATGATAAAGGGGAAGACATAAAAGGAGGATTTTATGGTATGGAACTACAGAAAGCGAAATATCCAGATGGCTATTTGGTGGAACGTGTACTAAGACGAAAAAGTGACATGGTTTACGTCACATGGTTGGGGCTTAACCAATCTTATAACAGCTGGATTCATAAAACGAACGTTTTGTAATGTATCCCCAGTTTTTTTTTGTGATTATAAATTCTGCAATGTAAATAATGATTTTGTTTACCCCTTCCCCAAAGTATGATTATAAATAAGATAAAACGTGACGAGTTTAATCAGTTGTAATCGCTAGTTGCTGCATTGAACGTTTAAGACGTAGTAATGGTTGAAAGTTACGTAATTGAAGTTAAATTTTTCAAAGAGGGTTTATTATCTTTGAAAAGGTATTTGGTAACGTCAGAGTTGGATAGCGTGACAGAAGAATTCGAATTAAAAGGTGAATACGATAAAATCGTAATAGGAGGCTACTTAGTGGTCGATGAGAGCGATCCTGACGATTTTGAAGTATAATTTTTATAAAAATGGATTCATTATCGTACGAGTTGTATCAAGCAGAAAAGCAAGTCCTCATTCTCAACCTTCGAAGAGCAATACTATCAAACGATTTAGATAGAGTTAAAGTTGTGTTGTCGAAGTTGGGAGTTGCAGTACCAAAGGAAGCATTCAAATGGTTAACTGTAACACTAGACACATCGTTCGATATTTTATACTTCATATTCGAAAGAAAGCAAAGGTGTGACGAATTGGTGGATGAATTTCTAAAAGGTTGCTGTGAAACAGTGGAAATAACAGTTGATGATGTCGAAATGATTTTAAATAAAACAAAGTATAATTTCATGCGACACGACGTATATTTTTTAAAGGAAATGTTAACAAACGGATCAGTTCTAATGCGGGATAAGAAGTTCTCCGTGATGAATGTCAAGAAAAAGTATGTTACATTGTTAAAGTGTGTGGATGACTTAATACTGGATGTAGCATACTACGCACAACCGAACAATTTGGAAAAGTGTATTAAACTGATCAACTTGTTTCGGCTTCCGAATATATTAAGACCAAATATCAACGGCCGTCATCAAACAGTGCTGCAATGAATAGAAGAAAATATTTTAAGAGAAGGAACGGAAAAAGCTGCAGGCTGGCAGAGCGGTCCTGACTCAGGCAAATGGCCATCAAGTAATATCGAAGATTATAAGAAAATTTATTCATTGTTAATGTTATTGAAACAATAAATTGTAACAGTAGAAATCGTACACATGTTATTTGTGAAGTTGAGGAATATATTTCGCAGAATAAAAATAGTAAACAAACAAGTTGTGTAGTAACGTTTTATTATTATTTATACAATACAACCAATATTAAGGATAAAATATTTACATTGAGTGACATTTCGGCGTAAGCTATACTTAAACAGAACTCCAAGTAGGTATTACAGTAGGTGTTCATAAATATTATCAATGGCTTCCTGTGGAAGTGACGAAGCTTCGAAAAGTCTTTTAATAAAGTATTCTCGAACCGTTAAGTCGTCGGTATACGGTTGATGAAAATTTTGTATAAATCGATCAACGGCACCGTCGAACTTTGAAAGGGAACTGTTTGAGTTTTTTATATTGTAATGTCCCCAAGGAAGAGTATTCGTTGTTTTCGGAATTAAGAAACGTTTATCATCTTTGGGAGAGAGGGCTACTTTCGTTTTCATATGGGTAAACATAGTATGCAGATCGGAAACAAAAACATTCATAGATTTAAGAATGGTGGCGTCATCTCTAATGACGCGTAGGTAATCATCGATTTGAAGATGTAATTTAATGACATTTTTCTTGACACCTTTTGCTTTTTTAACAATTTAATCAACGGCTTCAACGCAGTAAGCTTTTGCTGCGGTTCCATAGAATGCTTTAATGGGATTATTAGGGAATTCGTCTTTAAATTTGCCAATAACAGAAGAGGTAATAGGGATTTTGAAACTATTATGGGGATAATTTGAAGTGTCGAAGGGATGAATATTTTCAATCATATCTCTGTAGAAATTTTCGGTGAAAACTTTAAGAATGAAGGAATCAGTATCATGTTCGAGACCGTGCGAGTGTGTTGACGTGTTGGATTTGAGTTCTGAATTTTTCAATCGTGAATTTAATAAGTTAAGTTTTAAAAATTAATAAATGTGATACTTCATGTAACTAATGGAGGCGATAGCAGTTCCTCCTGATAAAATTGAAAACGTTTTTAAATGTCATCCGAACTTGAAAGTGCCGAAGATAGTTATTTGTCTGATTTGCGATAATGTTTATCATGAAGGAGATTTTAACAAATACAAAAAAGGATACTATGTGAGCAAGTTTCTAGTTGTATGTCCTGACCATCATGATGAGGATTTAATGACAAATAATGACATTGCAAGACTGGATAAAAATGCCAGAAAAATAATTCTACAAGTTAAAAGGCATGAGAAAGAAGAACTCAAGAATAGTATGTCTCACAACATATCTTTTAATCAACGATCTTTATTAAACGATACAGTAATACAAGATGATGAGCATGATCTAATTAATACAAAAGTGGAAATTGAATTACTTAGAGATTTAAATAAGGAACTGAAAGAAAAAAATGATTTATTAAAAGAACTACTTGAAAAAACAAAAACTGAAAGTCAATATGCTCCTCTATCATATGCTGAAGCCATAAAACCTAAAACAGTAAATGCTAAGAACTTTGAAACTGTACCAAACATCCTTATTAAATCAATAGATAAGAATAATGATAATACATTAGAATGTGTAAAGCAAAGATTAACTAGTAATACTAGTGCGCCTATAAATATAGTTAAAACTACCAAGAAAGGTGAAGTTATAGTTAATTGTAGGAATAAGGATGATGTCACTAGGACACAGATGATTCTAAGTGATGAGTTGCTCTACTTCTCAGTGTTCAAAGATCTTATTTTGATTCTCAGAATCGTGGAATTCTTTTGATTTAATTAAATAATCAAATCGCCAACCAGTGTAAATATGTTTATTCTTATACATACATAAAGTATTAACTAAACGAATAACCTTTGAAATATAAAACGAACAGAAAAGAAATCTTGCTTACAGTGAAACGAATAGTACCTAAAAATACTCAATCTTTGTTGCGGATCCTACTGTCCTTCGGTGGTCTGCGGTGACTTGCAGGGTTCCTACGATGGGTCATAAGCGGTGGTCCAATTTGGTGGTGGACAATTCTAAATCAATCCCTATTGATTTACAATCTTTGTGTATAAATTTCCAATTATGGAAATGTATGACTTTTAGTTTGTTAACACTGCAAGGTATCCTTATCACGGGCGGACACCACCCTTCTCTCACAGCTCGCTCGCTACTGACTACTACGCAAAACGTAGCTGACCTTTAACAAGGACGCATGGACATAGGGGCGCGCACGCACCCATCGGTACATAAACGCTAAACACGTATACACCCAGACAGCGTAAAAACCCATCATCTCATTACCCCCCTATTAAATTTTATTGTCCCACAAATAAAACTTTAATATCACTCACATATTCTGTTCCATCTTCCTATTTTTCTTTTCGAGTTTCACTTCCGCACTAGTTTAAACTACTACAATATTATTCAAAACCAAAACATTTTGTTTTTTTATACAGTAAATACAGTACCAATAATATCAGTACAATAACATCAAGTAGTTTGTGCTAACCTAACTTATGCTACAGTCTTATACAGCTTCAGATTTACGACATTCTGTTGGCTCAAGTTACTACCACCTTTATCGCCAATCAAATAGGCATTCGCCCCCACACGTTTAATAACAATATACGGTCCTTCAAATAACAGGAAGAATTTCTTAATCTCAGATTTTTCAGCAGACGACAACTTTTGAGACCGTACCAAGACTACGTCGCCTTCGGAAAACTCCGTTAATTTATGATTATTCGCGTGTTTTAATTTACGTTCTTCAACTTTTCTTTTTATTTTGGCCCGTGCCAATTCTAAAACATACTCTTTATTTTCCTCATTAATGCCCACTTCGGGATACCGAATCAATTTAAAAATATTATTTTTCTTTACCGTACCAAACTGGATGAAGTTCGGTGTATACCCCGTAACAGAATGTACTACATTGTTTAAACATTCTTCTACATCATTTAGTTTACAAGCCCACGAAGTATGCTTATCAAAACAAATGGTCCGTAATAAACGTCCTATTTCTTTATTTTCCCTTTCAGTCATATTTCCCTGCGGAAAATAAAACGAGGTAGTTTTCACTTTAATACCTAATTCTGAGAGTTTCTTACTCCAAAGCTTTGAGCGAAATTGGGTTCCGTTATCCGTAAGAATATTTCCCGGAAATCCAACAATTTTAAAATAATCGTTTATCAAACGATTTAGAATAGCGCGTGCATAATTTTATGTATCGAGAAAATGCGTCAATCACCACCAATAACTGAGTGACCTTACCACGTGATCTAGGGAGCGGTCCCATTAAATCTAAACAAACTAATTGTCCAGGATGATCCACTACTACTGGATTCAATTGTCCTATACACCGCACCGTACTCTTGGTCTTTTGACAGAGATCACACGCAGTGACAATTTTCTTTACGTCCCTCAGCATCTTCTTCCAATATAAGTCTCTAGATATGTGATAATACGTTTTCTTATAACCGAAATGCCCTAAATCGGCATGTTGTTGTTGAACTAAATCATGGATTAAATTATTAGGTACACATAACTTGTACCCCGGATTAAAATCATTTCCGTTTTTGAATAGTACCCCATTGTAAAGTTTGTAATCATTGAATTTCTCGTCATGTTTATTGTCTGACCCTTCCTGAGTTTCTAACAACGTTATAATTTGGCTGAGATCCTTATCGTTTCTCTGGTCCGATTTTATATTACCAAGTTTTTCCTTTAATGTTTCAAAAACTTCCGTACACTTCAACATATTTAAGAGTATTTCTTCCCTCTCAAGAGGCTGTCTCGACAGACAATCTGCCAGGCAATTTTCAATCCCCTTACAGTGCAATAATGAAAAATTAAATTCTTGTAAGTACAGTATCCACCTTGATAAACGAGACGTACCCAACTTACAACTCATTAAGAAACATAATGCCTTATGATCTGTTACAATTGTCAAAGAATGACCTAAAACAAGCGTGCGCCATTGGCGTAAAGCAAATATAATCGCGATTGCTTCTTTCTCTGTAACTGTATAGTTTAGCTCCGGGCCACGTAATACTCTGCTAGCAAAAGCGATAATTTTTCTCTCATTATTTTCTTCATTTAACTGATAAAGACAACCACCCACTCCATAGCCAGAACTATCAGTTTGAACATAAAAGGGAAGTTCAAAATTTGGATGAGCGACCACGGTATTCTTTAGAAAAATATTTTTGATTTCTTCAAATGACTTTTCTTCGGTTTCACCCCACGACCATTTTTTATTCTTTTTTAATAGTTGTAACAGCGGCAAAGTTAAATCTGAATATTTGTCGCAAAAACGACGTTCGTAATTCACGAAACCTAAAAAACCTCTTAATTCTTTAATATTCTTGGGACGCGGATATTCCCTTATAGCACGTACTCTGTTCTTATCTATTTCCATTCCCTCTGCCGAAACAATATGACCTAGGAAGGTTAAACTACGACGTCCAAAAACACACGCAGTTTAATTGTGAGGTTTGTTTTTTGAAATTGTCTTAACAACGTTTTAATGTGTAATATATGTTCTTTTTCATCTTGTGAAAATATCAAAATGTCATCGACATAAACCAACGAAAAGTTTTCAAATTCAGGGCCTAGAACTTTATTAATACATCTTATAAAATTCGCTACTGACGTTGACAAACCGAACGGTAAAACCTTGAAACACCAAGTTTTGTTATCGAATACGAACCCAGTATATTTTTGATCTTGTTCTCGTATTGGTATTTGCCAATACCCTGAAGTCATATCGAAAGTGCTAAGAATCTGACCCCTCTTAAATCTAGCTAATAATTCCTCCGGTTTAGGCGGCGTTACCCTATCCATACACATTCGACTATTTAAACATCTAGCATCAATGCAGACTCGAACACTTTGGTCTTTTTTCTTTACGACAACTAAAGGAGACACATACTCTGTTTGACATTGCTTAATTACTCCTAACGCTTCCATTTGGTTTATTTGGCGCTTTGTTTCCTCTCTATATGCTACTGGTATTGGATACGGTTTTTTATAAAATGGGCTACTTTCTCGCATGATTATTTCATGTTTATAAATATTGGTTAATCCCGGTGTTTCGGAAAACACGTCAGAATATTTATTGATCAAATCGTTTAATTCTTTTTTTCCGTTAATGCTTAACGTTTCGGCCTGTGATGTAAAAATTTCTATTTCTTCGCTTGAATATTTGTGCCGCGTACAAGTTTCCGTTCCGTTAATTGAATCTATCAAAATCAAGTTCTCATCTTTTTCTTTTAATCGTAATTTCAATTTTACTTTTGCTTCACCTTGTAAGTTTGAAATGTTACATATTTGCTTTTTAAAATCAATCGTCGCTCCATTTTGTGATAACCAGTCACACCCTAAGATAACCTGATAGTTTAATTTTGGTACCACTAAACAATTTACTTCGAAACTTCTTTCTGATATCCCCATTTTAATTAATACCTGTTCCTTTATTCGCTGCGTCTTTGATCCTACCGCACAACCGATATTTGTATTAGCCACTGGTAACGTTGGAACGTTTATTCCCTTTTCTTTTATATAATTAATAAATGATTCAGAGACTGATGATATTTGGCAACCTGAATCGACCAACGCATCTATTTCTTCGTTACCAATCTTAATTGAAATAACAGGTGTTATAATTGCTGTGTTTCTCTTCATATCTTCCTCTACTTCACTTAATAAATCTTCTCCTTCCGCTAACGACTTATACACCAAATTCACATTTCTATTCTGTCCATCGTTACCTGATCTATTATTATTATTATTGACTGTATGTTGTCTGTCATTTTCTACTCCACGCCCTACATTTTTACGATTCTCGGTACGCCAACCTACTCTTCTTTCATTATTTTCGCGCTCCGCGTAAGTTGTATCAATTTTTTGAAGGTATTCATCTAAGCTATCGATTGTTTTTATGCCAGTTATTATTATTCCTCTCTCTATTTCTGCGGAAAAGTGTTTGCTGATGTAATCGATAAATTTCTGTTCAGATATTGGCTCAGCCAAATAGTTAAGGTTGTTTGCCATTTTTAGCATGTAATCCGCTCTCTTCCCTCCGCGGAAACTGCCGTACTTTAATTCGTAAAACAAATTACGTTCCTCCTCGACCCCCCAGTATCTATTTCGAAATGATTTTGAAAAATCTTCAAACACTCTAAAGCTTCTTTCTTTGGTTGCAGCCCAATCAGCGGCTGAACCCTTTAAACAGTTTATTGCCAGATTCGTTTTAGCGTAATCCGGTATACCCGCTTCTTCGAACAATTTAATTAGTTTATTCAAAAATCCGATGGGATGTAAGGAACCGTTCGGATAAAAACTTAAATTTGACCCCCCAACATCCTTCCACGTTGTAATATACTGTTTGTTTCCCGTGTTCGCAACAACCGACTCAGTTTGAACCAACAGATCGTCGCTAACCCTTTTGTTTGTAATCTTTACAGAACTTGTGAGTTCCTGAATGCTTACTTGCATTTGAGCTAAATTATTGGTTAATTGGCTAACCACCTCTTTCAGTTTTTCTACTTCATTGACATTCTCTACGTTTTTCTTTTGTGGAGACATTATTATAATTTGCAATGCAATTATCTTACTTAATACTACAACACGTACCAATAAAATCAGTTTAATTTTAACATTTTTACACTGGCCTGACTCGTTGGGTGCCAATTTATGAGTTGCTCTACTTCTCAGTGTTCAAAGATCTTATTTTGATTCTCAGAATAGTGGAATTCTTTTGATTTAATTAAATAATCAAATCGCCAACCAGTGTAAATATGTTTATTCTTATACATACATAAAGTATTAACTAAACGAATAACTTTTGAAATATAAAACGAACAGAAAAGAAATCTTGCTTACAGTGAAAAGAATAGTACCTAAAAATACTCAATCTTTGTTGCGGATCCTACTGTCCTTCGGTGGTCTGCGGTGACTTGCAGGGTTCCTACGATGGGTCATAAGCGGTGGTCCAATTTGGTGGTGGACAATTCTAAATCAGTCCCTATTGATTTACAATCTTTGTGTATAAATTTCCAATTATGGAAATGTATGACTTTTAGTTTGTTAACACTGCAAGGTATCCTTATCACGGGCGGACACCACCCTTCTCTCACAGCTCGCTCGCTACTGACTACTACGCAAAACGTAGCTGACCTTTAACAAGGACGCATGGACATAGGGGCGCGCACGCACCCATCGGTACATAAACGCTAAACACGTATACACCCAGACAGCGTAAAAACCCATCATCTCAGTGAAAAGCTGGGAAATAACTTTAGTGTGAATCTGGCGAATATGAAACTGCCGAAAATTAAACTCGTCGATATAGATAATGATATGAATAAAAATGAATTACAAGAGGACATTGCTAATAGGAATAATTACATGCTAGACGGTAAATTTTCAATTATAGCCGATTTTAAAAATTTACGTAACAAACGCAGCGTTATGCTCGAAGTCTCACCTGATATTTATCTGCTAATAATAAATGCCGGAAACAAACTATATCTTGGTCATCAATGATGTCGTGTGTACGATGTTCTAGATCTAAACATCTGTTATAAGTGTGGAAGATCAAATCATAGCCAAAAAAAATGTAGTAATGAGGTGAAATGTTTAATATGCGCAGAAGACCATGAAACCAAACATTGTACCAGTTCCATCAAAAAGTGCGTTAACTGCTTATTTTATAATAATCAAAACAATAAGAATAGGTGCGTTAATCATGTTGCTACAGACACAAACGCTTGTGAATATCTAAAATATAAAATAAATAATATTATTAAATCAACTGACTATCCAACTCAGCCTAAATTTCAGCGTTACCTCGGTGGGATCCAGGAATCAAAGTTATCAGCAATATCGTCTATTAACAGGGAAGGGACTAGCAAGATACAAAATATTAATACTAAGTCTTATACTTCATTTCCTAATAATAGATAGTAATCTGGAATTTAGCGAAATTATTCAACAAGAAATTGATTTTGATAATATAGTCTCACTTAATAATGAAATCAAAAAACTTAATAATTTAATACTTCATTTGAATATAAGAAGCATCAATGCCAACTTCAATATGTTGGAAATATTTATTAGTAGATTAGTTAATAAACCAATGATTATTGTATGTTCTGAATCATGGAATTTAACTCATTATAATTATTTTCAATTATCAGGGTATAAAATTTTTTATAATCAAAGTCAATTAAATAAAGCAGATGGAGTTATTATGTATATTAAGGAAACTATTGTTGCCGTACGAGCTTAACAGACTAATACTGCGATCCGCCTGCGAACTGGATGACAGCATCAAAAGGCACGGACTGACGAGAGAACGAAGTGTGTTCTCTCGCACCCTACGATCTTCGACCACTCCGCCACGCTGGTTCCACGTCCTCTGGCCGTCAACGTAAGCGACGGTATTAACGTACACGGACCGGCGAGAGAACGACCCGCCAGATCGACCGAACGGCGTGGGAGAACCACCACGATCGCCAGCCAATCACAGCGTTCCACCAGCATCCCCCGCTCATCATCCCCGGAATAAAAGGAGCTCCGAAATCCATCTAAAATCAGATCCTCTCAGGTTCTCGTCTAGCTCTCGTAGCTACCTTTAGCTCTAGTAGCTACCTTTAGCTCTAGTAGCTACCTTTAGCTCTCGTAGCTACCTTTAGCTCTAGTAGCTACCTCTAGCTTTCGTAGCTACCCTACAGCGTTTCCACAACACGGCCTGTCGTCAACGCCGATGCCACGAGCCGGACGCTCCGCGCTGCAGCATCGACAACGACATCGCCGGGAACGAGAACGACGAGACGCCGCCGCCGCCAGACGACGCCTAAAGACGCCGCCACGTCCGTTTGAGCCCCGCTACCACGACCACCTGGATACCGTCTTCGGCCAGCTCGCCAGCAGGTACGCGCCGAACCTTTGGAACAGCGCCGCCGATACCATCGCCACCGCCGTCGTGACGCCGACGCCGCCGCCACCTCCGGCCGCCCTGTTGACACCGCCACGGAGCCGCCTGCCTTCCTCAGTCGACTGGACGTCGCCGCTGCCATCCCTGCCGTCGCCGCCGCCGCCGCTATTATCCCCGCTGCCAACGACGCCGCCCAGGTACCGACGCTCCCTGTTTTCCCCGTGACGCGTGTGTTTGCCCCTCCCCCTGTGTTTGACAATAAAGAAGACTCTCAGTGAGTGCGATTTCCCGCGATAGACTATAAGTATATATATATATTCTGTAGATGTTAAGTTCAGTATGAATGGAAGGATGAACGCCCTCTGTAAATATTGTTAAGGATGAAAGGACGATGAATGTTTTGACTAGGTAGTAAGGCTTTATCCAGTATATAGATTCTTTGTTGTACATATTGTTTTAATATAATCATTTAAAACTCAAAAGACTCGTTCGTCCGTGGTCTATAAATATTTTGTCCCTGTTCGGCTGCCGTCGTTATCCCTGGAGAGCGGAAACAAGGCTCCGCCCCAGCGTCGACAAACAACGACCGCCCCGAGCAAAGGCGACAGTGGCGCCCAACGTGGGGCCAGGCTGACAAAGAAGTAGGACTCTGGAGAGTCCGACCCTGCCCCGAAACCACGGACAACGAAGAATTCCACCGACGATTACGCAGTGGCCGCACGTATCCAACCGCCAACATGCCGAGCGACCCTCCAGCAACCCCAGGCGCTTCAGTTTCGTCCGATCTGTTAGGCAGCGTTTCGACCGAACAACTGCCTTCATCATCAGGGACAAACGGTGAACTGGCGGAAATCCTGCGCACGCTGACGCGGATTCTGGAACGACAGGTCGTACCTCCTACAACCATAGGACGTCTTCCCGAGTTCTACGGCTCAGATCACGAAGATCCCACAAATTTTCTGGACTTAGCCGAAAAATACTTCAAGGAGAACCAGACGCCAGGCGACGAGCGCACCGAGCTCGCCGCTAAACAACTGAATGGTCCCGCAGCCCAATGGTACGCCGGATACGCCCGACTAATACCAAGCTGGCCAGAATTTCGTCGCTTACTACAACAGCGATTCAATTCCACCGCCATCTTAGCCGGACTACGTGCCAATTTCTACGGCGCACACCACGACCTTCGAACTCCCGTAGAACATTTCCTAAGGGAGAAGATACTATTGGCCCGACGACTCGCTCCGGAAATTGGACAACTCGATTTGGTAGCCACCCTCATCGAGCTGCTCCACCCACGACTGCGTCGACATCTACGCCCGGCCAATATATCAGACACTGACACCCTCATCCGAACCGCCAAGGACTTGGAAGCCGACTACAGGGCCGAAGGTGTCGGAAAAGGGAAGGACGTTAAACCGCCTGCGCCGCCCGACCGACCGCAACGCGTCCCGCCGCCCGCGAGACGGCCGAACATTTCCGAAGTTCCCCGACCTCATCCAAAGTGCCAGTTCTGCCCGGAATTCCACTTTCATCGTCATTGCCCAGTCCTGAGAGAACGTTCGTCGCATCCGGGAAACGCCAATCCGGCCGGACTCCCCCGCCGCGTGGAATCCAACAACAGGCCGAATTGAACGCGACTACCCCCACTCCCCGCGTCCCGAAACTGCGCGTACAGGACCAGAATGGTCGTTGGTACACCGCGCTGATCGACACCGGCGCTAGCGAGAACTTCGTTCGCCGAGGCCTAATGGCAGGCAACGTCGAACCCTGTGCGGACAGGATTATCCTTGCGGCCGGGAAAGCGTCCGGACAAATCTCCGGGATGCAACACCTTACGCTGCGACTCATGGACCAGCAGCTAACAGGAAGATTCTACGCTGTACACGACCTGAACCATGAAATAATTCTGGGCGCACCATGGTTAAATCAACACCAGGTACACATTGACTTCGTACGAAAATGCGTACATCTCGGCACGAACAAGCGGACCATGGTTTACTGGGAACAACAGGGCATACCCAGGCGCCCCCTACCTCCTATGACCGATATTGACCATGGTTTCTCCGGCCGCGGCGCATCAAAATTCCACAGTTTACTCCAGGACTTTCGAGAAGTATTTGAAGAGGTTCCCCAGCCGTCTCCCAGCCGCAGTGTACGCCATACTATCCGGCTGAAAGAGGATCGCCCGTTTCGCATCGCCCCATACCGGTGCAGCGAGGAGAAGAAAAAGGATATCCTGGTCCAGGTCGAGGAAATGCTGGCACAGGGCATCATCGAGCCCAGTGGCTCTGACTATTGCTCTCCCATCGTAATGGTCAAGAAGAAGGATGGCAGCCACCGCTTTTGCGTCGATTATCGACGCCTCAACAGCATCACGATCGACGAGCCCGCACCGTTGCCCATCATACATGAGACTCTAAGGGACCTCGGGACCGCCACCGTCTTCTCTTCCTTGGACTTACGCTGCGGTTACTGGCAGGTTCCACTGCTGGAGGCGTCTCGCAAATACACCGCCTTCGCCACCCCCGATGGTTCCGTCTTCCAATTCAAGGTCATGCCGTTTGGCCTGAAAAATGCACCGACCAGTTTCCAGCGCTTCATGTCACAAACACTCGCCGGGTTGCTCCATCGGACAGTTTTGGTGTACCTGGATGACATAATAGTCTATTCCAGAGACGAGAGCGAACACCTCGAGCACCTACGTCAGGTGCTAGAACGGCTACAGCTGCACGACCTCCGGTGCGCTCCAGAGAAATGCCGCTTTGGGAAGACCGAGTTGGAATATTTAGGCCATACGGTGACCTCCACTGGGAACAAGCCACGTCAGTACCACCTAGACCAGATTCAGGATGCACCGCCACCCACCAACCGCAAACAGGTTCGAAGGTTCCTGGGGCTATGTAATTGGCTCCGGGAATACATTCCCCGGTTCGCCGAGCTGGCCGCCCCACTAAGCGACCTACTCTCCACCAAACAACGATGGAAGTGGAGTTCCCGGGAGGACCACGCATTCCATAAAATCAAGGAGGCCTTCCAGCAACCTTTGGTGTTGCATCGGCCCGACCCTAGCTTACCGTTTACCCTACAAACCGACGCCAGTCAAATCGGTATAGCGGCGGTCCTTTATCAATCAGGGCCAGACAACCAGAGACGCATTGTCTCCTATTCCAGTGCCCGATTCTCCCCGACTGAAGGCCGATACCACGTAAACGAGCAGGAGTGTCTAGCCGTTGTGTGGGGGATGAAAACCTACCGTCCCTACTTGGAAGACCGGCCGTTCACCTTAAAGACGGACAACAGGTGTCTGCTGTGGTTGAACGACCAGAAGGACGCTCGGACAAAGTTAATGCGTTGGTCCCTTCTGTTGCAAGAATTTAACTTCCGGGTAGAGCACTGCCCTGGCCGCGACAACCATCTACCGGACCTTTTATCAAGGCAGCCCGAAAACCAGATAGTTCCGCCAGAAACTTTCCAGGACTTCGACGTCCTGGTAGCACCCACAGTAGGCACCCAATGCCCCAACGCCTCCCCTGCCGACGTCCGGACCCTGGCCGATGAAATCCGAGAAGCCCAGCCAGCCGATCCCGAGCTCCAAGTCCTCATGCAACGATGGCACCAAGTTGCCGAAGACGGGGCAGAGAACGATGCAGACGAGCAGTTCGTCCAATTGTACAGCGTCCTCAACGATGGTGGCCTGTACCAAAATATTCACGACAGACCTCTACTGCTGGTCCCCGTCGAACTCCGCCAGCGAGTCCTGTACACCCTCCACGACGCTGCGCTTGCCGGCCATCCCGGGATCGATAATACGGTGGCCGCGATAAACGAGCAATTTCACTGGCCGAACCTTCGTCGAAGCGTGGCCGAATACGTGAAGAACTGCCTGGTATGCGCCACCCACAAACCCGGCGCCTACCAGGTTCCCGCCGAGCAGCACCCTCGCCAACCCCAGAGGCCTTGGGAGGCCATATCCATCGACTACATGGGTCCATATCCAGTCACCACTCAGCGTAACCGATTCTTACTGGTGGTATCCGACCTGTTCTCAAGATGGGTTGAAGCCTTCCCGATGGAGCGCGCGACCACGTCCCGGACCATCCGCCATCTAGAACAGGACATCTTCCCTCGGTTCGGCTATCCGAAAACAATAATCTCCGACAACGGACCACAATTCACGGGACACCGCTGGGCCCACTTCTGCCGCCGATATTCCATACGCTGGCAGAACATTCCGATATACCACCCTCGAGCCAATCCAGTAGAAAGACGAAACCAGGAGACCAAGAAATTGATGCGGATCCTGCTGTCCCATCGACGCCCGTTTACCTGGGACGTCCGGCTTAACTGCGCCCTGTTTGCGCTCCGACGGAGGCCCAACGCCGCCACAGGGCAGTCACCAGCCACCCTGCTGTTTGGCTATAACCTCCCATATCCCGGAAGTTGGGATAACCCCGCTCCCCAACCACAGATCGACCACGAACAGATCCGAGACGCCGCTAGGGAACATCAGAACGCCTACGTGGAACGGCGCCGACCCCCTCAACGCGGGAGGCCAAGGATCTACCAAGCAGGGGACCAAGTGCTACGACGAGTTTTCTCAAAGACTGGCCAACCTTTCAAACCAAAGTGGGCAGGCCCCCATCCCATCCTCGAACGAGTCAACGACTCGACATATATCATCGACTGCCCCACCGGGCCGCAGAAGATGCACGTCGACGACCTACGTACCGCACCTCGGCCTCGCCATCCCGATCCGCAGTATCAGCCTCCGGAGGAGAGGGCGGATGTTGCCGTACGAGCTTAACAGACTAATACTGCGATCCGCCTGCGAACTGGATGACAGCATCAAAAGGCACGGACTGACGAGAGAACGAAGTGTGTTCTCTCGCACCCTACGATCTTCGACCACTCCGCCACGCTGGTTCCACGTCCTCTGGCCGTCAACGTAAGCGACGGTATTAACGTACACGGACCGGCGAGAGAACGACCCGCCAGATCGACCGAACGGCGTGGGAGAACCACCACGATCGCCAGCCAATCACAGCGTTCCACCAGCATCCCCCGCTCATCATCCCCGGAATAAAAGGAGCTCCGAAATCCATCTAAAATCAGATCCTCTCAGGTTCTCGTCTAGCTCTCGTAGCTACCTTTAGCTCTAGTAGCTACCTTTAGCTCTAGTAGCTACCTTTAGCTCTCGTAGCTACCTTTAGCTCTAGTAGCTACCTCTAGCTTTCGTAGCTACCCTACAGCGTTTCCACAACACGGCCTGTCGTCAACGCCGATGCCACGAGCCGGACGCTCCGCGCTGCAGCATCGACAACGACATCGCCGGGAACGAGAACGACGAGACGCCGCCGCCGCCAGACGACGCCTAAAGACGCCGCCACGTCCGTTTGAGCCCCGCTACCACGACCACCTGGATACCGTCTTCGGCCAGCTCGCCAGCAGGTACGCGCCGAACCTTTGGAACAGCGCCGCCGATACCATCGCCACCGCCGTCGTGACGCCGACGCCGCCGCCACCTCCGGCCGCCCTGTTGACACCGCCACGGAGCCGCCTGCCTTCCTCAGTCGACTGGACGTCGCCGCTGCCATCCCTGCCGTCGCCGCCGCCGCCGCTATTATCCCCGCTGCCAACGACGCCGCCCAGGTACCGACGCTCCCTGTTTTCCCCGTGACGCGTGTGTTTGCCCCTCCCCCTGTGTTTGACAATAAAGAAGACTCTCAGTGAGTGCGATTTCCCGCGATAGACTATAAGTATATATATATATTCTGTAGATGTTAAGTTCAGTATGAATGGAAGGATGAACGCCCTCTGTAAATATTGTTAAGGATGAAAGGACGATGAATGTTTTGACTAGGTAGTAAGGCTTTATCCAGTATATAGATTCTTTGTTGTACATATTGTTTTAATATAATCATTTAAAACTCAAAAGACTCGTTCGTCCGTGGTCTATAAATATTTTGTCCCTGTTCGGCTGCCGTCGTTATCCCTGGAGAGCGGAAACAAGGCTCCGCCCCAGCGTCGACAAACAACGACCGCCCCGAGCAAAGGCGACACTATCAATGAAACTACTATAATTAACAATATTAATAACTTAAGTATTATAAGCTCCTCGATCCAATTAACTGATCAAATTAATATTAGAGTATCTGCCCTATACAGATGTCACGACTTACTGAAACCTGATTTTATCCAAGGCCTAAAAACGTATCTTATTGATAATAGAAATATAAAAAACCATATAATAGTTGGAGATTTTAATTTTGATTTGATGGACCTAAACAATCTAACACTCGAGTACTTGAGTATTTTCCTAGAACATGGTTTTACCCCCTGTTTCACTGGCGTCACAAGGCCGACTGATGATGGTTTAAAAGGATCATGTATCGATAATATGTTTATTAAAACCAACAACTTTGAATATAAATCACTTAGATTAAATATAATTCAACCTGATCACTTTCCACTCTTTATTGCTCTTGATATACCAATTAATGAACAAACTTCTTCTGTTTTCATGACAGTTAATCACAAGAAATTATTAGAATACGCTAATAAATTAAATTGGAATGAATTATATCTAAACGATCCCAACACAAGTATTGAGTTACTAATTAAAACTATCCAAGACTGTATATCATCAGCTACCACTCCTAGATTGAAACTAAATAATAAGACAAGTTACAATCCCAGAAAAAAATAGATTACTCCAGAAATTATTGAATGCTGTAAACACAAAGAAAGTTTATACAAACTTTGGAAAACGGATCCTTCAAACAATGAACTGAAAAACAATTACAAAAAGTATGCAAATATGTTAAATAAAATGATAACCGATGCCAAAGTCAGACATGAGAGTAGTACAATTGCAAAGAATATTAATAATAATAATAGGCTGTGGGAAATTATAAAAGATAAAATGGGTAAAAAAATAATAAAAGAAAATAGTATTGATTATTTGACCGATGTAAATAAGAGTAAAATCAAGGATTCTCTGGTAATTGCCAATTCTTTTAATGTCTATTTTTGTAAAATAGGTATTGAATTAAGTAAGTCAACTGCTCATAAAGTTGGATCCCAAATCAAATTACCTAACATGAATCCTAAATCAATATTTATAAGTCCTACTTCTGTTGGTGAAATAAAAAGTATTATTACTCATCTGAAAAATAAAGGTGGTGGAGTGGACAATATCAACACTAAAAATTTAAAGATATTAATTGATCACGTTGCTAATCCATTAGCGCATATTTTTAATTCCTGCTTAGATCAAGCAATTTGGCCTGATATACTGAAGAAGGCTAATGTAGTACCAATACACAAGGCAAAAAGTAAAAGTCTAACCGAAAATTACAGGCCTATTTCCTTAACATCTAATATATCTAAAATTTTTGAAAAGGTAATGTACAATAGAATCTTTAAATTTATACAGTCTTGCAAAATTATTTCTAAGAGACAATTTGGTTTTTTGAAGAATCTAGGGACAAATGATGCATTGCATTTCTTAACTAATAACATAATTAATTGCCTTGATAAAAGCAAACCAATAATTATAGCATTTTTGGACATAGCAAAAGCTTTTGATACAGTTAACCACCAAATACTTCTTGAGAAATTATACTGTTATGGCATCAGAGGTAAACCACTTAAGCTTATCGAAAGCTACCTTTCTAACAGACTCCAAAGGGTAAAGGTAAATAACGTCTATAGTGAATTTAAAGAAATAAATATTGGAGTACCACAAGGTACTATACTGGGCCCTTTATTATTCCTATTATATATAAATGATCTCTTAGAGGAAACTGAAGATGAATCTATTATCTCCTACGCTGATGACACAGCAGTTATATCCTCTGCTAATAATTGGGAAGAGGCACGACTAAAAATGAATAATTTTTTAAATCAGATTTACACATGGTTACAACTGAATAAACTTTCCTTGAACGTGGACAAGTCAGTTTTCATGACGTTTGGTAACCAAATCGATAGTATACCTATAGAAATCGATATAACGATAAATAGTAAAATACTTAAACGAGTGGATAATGTTAAATACCTGGGTGTATATTTTGATGCATATCTAAAATGGGACAGACATATCGAATATGTTATCAATAAAACGAAATATTTGATTTTTATCTTTCACAAATTAACCAAAACTATGCCAACTAGTACACTGTTACTAATCTACTATGCTTTCTTTCAAAGTATTGTTTCTTACGGAATAATAGCTTGGGGAGGGGCTTACAAAAATTGTTTAAATCTGTTACAAAATATTCAAAATAAATTGCTAAAAATAATTAGTAAGAACAAATCTATAGAAAACTATCCCCTTAATATCGAACAATTATTTGCTTATGTCTCACTGAAGCACCATTTTCCACAGCTGCAATTCAAATATAACCAATCCTCTAGTATAACACGTAATAAAAGTTTACTTTTACCAAAAATGAATAAAGTAATAAGCAATAAAAATAGCTACATTCTAGCTATTAAATTATTCAATAAGCTAACTAACGAACTAAAACTGCAAGACGCTAATTTATACAACTTCAAATACAAGTTAAAAAACTGGATAAAATCAAACGTTTAGTTTAGTTTAGTTTAGTAATACTGTTAGAATTTACCTTTTCAAACCTTAATCTCATTTTTTGCTTTTAATCTAATTTTGCTTTTTATACATTATTAGTTACCAATCATAAATATCGTAATATTTTAAGTTAAGTATTATTTCTGGTTTTAACATTATGTTTATTTTGTATTAATTTAAAGAAATACTATTTTATTTAAAAATCTTATGAATTTACATGAAATGTTATTTGTCGCTTTCGCTTGAATTACTGATATAGTTTTTAGTTATTAGTTAGGTTTATGACCAGTCCTAAGCACAGGTAATTTATTTAACAGCTGGTTTAAATAAATAAATAAATAAATAAATAAATAAAATAAATATACATCAAAGAAATATTAAGAAATATTTTCTTGGAGTTTTTGTTTATGAAAGCCGTAGTAGAAGTCATACAAAACAACTTTTGATAAATCCAAAATAGTGAAACCTACATAGAGCGGTTTATCGTAAACAATGTGTAATTTATTCATCTGAATAGCTACGAAATGGGGGTAAAAAAATTTGAATTTCTGAAATTGGGTTTAGCTATTAAACCTTCAGCACCAAGGTACCGTCCAACGTTTTGCCAATGAGTAACTAACTTGACGTCAACTCGTTTATCAACGTTCTCCATCGTTTTTTCCGAAAGTACTGTTGTTCATCAGTTTAAAGAAAGATTTCCCAAACTTATTATTACACATATTGCGTTTTCTAGTATTCAAATCAATGAAAGGTTTCAACCATTGTGACTGTTTAAACTGAATAGCTCTATGCACTTTAAGTAATTTTAATCCTCTCTGGAGAGCTTGTTTAAGCGGTAGGTAATGAACAATATACTATGTCTTAGTCATAAGGTTCGGAATCAATTTTTTGACTCTACCATTAGCATTACCAGTAGAAATAATATTTTCAACTAAAAAGGGAATATCAGCATGTAAAACGTGTAGGTATTGGGGATATTGAACGTCAACTTCAAGTACATAACCGTATTCAGAAGAAGCATGTAAATCGAGAACATTAATCAATTTCAGCATCGGTGAGACAATGAAAATGGGATATGGGAAGGTATTGACTCATGCGATGTCCATACAAATTGGTAGCATCCAAATACATAATGTAGGAAGTGGGAGCAGATGCGTCATAATCAGGAAGGTGTGGGTTATTGGCGAAATGCATTCTTTGAACACACTGACTTATTCCTCCGCGTACCCCTTTTTGGAAAAACTTTAACATATCGATGTCAGTTAGAAGTTCTAAATTAACGCGAGTGAATTTTAACATGCTATCCCGCGCTAGCCCGGGCGCGGTATAATACTAAGCGGGGTCCAAGGCGGAAGTGGAAATACATATTTCACGAAAATTCTCGAACACGTCAGCTAACAGTAGGACATCGGTTTTCAAGTAGAGGTCAGAATATTCTCCGAGAGTGGAGCAGTTAAAGGTTTTCCAAACGGTGGCAGCTCTTTCATAATCTTCATCGGAAATGGGTAGAGATGTTAATTTATCGAAAAAATCGTCTTTGAGAGGGAACGTTGATTGGTCAAGTTTAGTAATATCGTCGACGTAGGAGTAAGGGAAAACCCTTCCGTCGCACAAGTTGAAATTGTGTTGGATCAGAAAAATACTTCTTCACTTGGAAGCATTGAGAAGGGTCGAGTTCTTCAGACAGTTTATCGAGGGAGGAAGCCATAAAACGAAAGGAATCGAGAAATCGAATCTTAACAAATACGTTTTGAGTAGAGTTATCTGAAACACCGGGAACGGTATCAACTCGCAATAATTTGCTAAAGGAAACGTATTTTTCTTTATTTTGAGCAATTACGCTAAATTTAACATCGTTGACAGCCATTTCTTTTAAAAATAAATGACAATCGTAACCGGAGAGGTTGTGGGAGAATACAGGCAGAAAGTTGGGTAGTTTGTTGTTTAAGTTACATCTGGAACGAGCGGCCCCTATTCCAAACTTTACCAATCAAATGACAATGATCGCGAACCTTTACATCATCGATTAGGAAGGGCTCTTCGCAAATATTACAAGACGACGTTTCAGAGAAAAGTCGCATTTATTCGTCAATCAGGGGTATCATAGGAGCCGGGATCTTTAAAAATCGGTGATTAATATAAGAAACGTCTTGATCAAGAGTTTTAACAAATTGATTAGCACAATCAGGTCCTCTATAAGTTCTGAATATTGAAAGGGAATCGTCAAAAGAGCACTTAATCAAGTAAGCAAACGAGTGCGGTTGATGTTCGTGGGTAGGTGTGGTGGAGGTCTTGTTAGGATCGGAAAAGCATGTATGAATGGGTCGCAATATGGTTTCGAAGTCTGCATAAACAACAAAAGGTACTTTGATACGTTTGTGGTAGTTTTGAAATTTTAAAACGTTATTATTTACTACGACTACATATATATATTTACACTATTTACAATTCACCTTATATACTACTATATATCTAGACATCTACCTCTTGGTAACCGACATCACCTGCTGCTTCGCGATGTCAAGCCACGTTTCCAGTTCTTCCAACTTCGGACCCTTTTCTTCCCTCGCGCGCTATAAGACGTCCACTTCTTGATGGAGCTGGTGGTACTCCTTCACCAGTTCGACCCGTTTATTCAACAAGGCTTCCGTGTTACAGACAGACTTCGCCACTTTTGCTTCAAGCTGAGCAATCTCAGCTTTCCACTTAGCGACGTCGTCGTCCTGTTCCAAGATAGCCTTGTCGACTTGGGCAAATTCAGCGCGCACCTATTGCTGCGCGCCTTGCTTCCCAAGCGGACGTCAAATACGCCATCTTTTCGCACACTTTCGGAATTATCGCAAAGGCGCGTTCCAGACTATCTATGTCCTGTGATAGCGTCGTCTGAGAAGGCGGCGTTGTGGTTTCCGGAAGTGGAGAAACAGGCGATGGAATCGGCGTAAGCGTCGGAAGTGAAAAACCGCAGTCACTTGACATCGAAGCAGCAGTTGTCATCGTCGTCGCCGTTGTCCAGGTACGGCGCCGTGGACGTGGACAACGGCGTCGGTACCGTGTTCCTCCTGGTGGTCGTTGCGGTGGTAGGCGACGTCATCGAAGGACGCCTCAATTGCGTCATCTCCAGCCTCCGCTTCTTTCGAGCAGCAGAACATGTTGTTCGTTCGACGACAAACTCGCACTATAAAACAAAATTATTAATAAACAATTACCCAATTACTTCAACAATATTAATTAATACTTACACCACTTGTCCTCGATTTTCCATACCGGCATTTCGGTACGGCAGGTTTTCTTGCTTTTTTGCTGTTTTCCATTTTTTAAGTTTTTATTATCTCGAAGTCAATTTTTAAAAAATTGAAACTTGAGAATTTCAATTTTATCGAGAAACTGAAGTGTAGACTAGGAGTAGCCAACAATATCTGATCTACCTTTGTTTTACATGAAAACATGTAACCTATTTCTATTTGTTGAATAAGCAATCATGACATTACTCCTTCCCCCCACCGACAATATCTGATCTACCTTTGTTTTACATGAAAACATGTAACCTATTTCTATTTGCTGAATAAGCAATGGTTCACACGCTACATGAGCCATGTATCAGTCCTTCTTCGCACAAACACTTGTATTGATCTTAACTTTACCCCCACTCATATCCTCCTCCTCGAAATTGTATAAATACTCAAGTTTTCACAACATTCAGCACAGGTCGCTAACACTGTCCCAGCTAATACAACAACAACAAAAATGGTTCAATATACTGTGCTGCTTCATGGTTCCGTGTCCACTGACATCAATATCAGGGTGGACATAATGATTTACAATGGTACCACTCCTGGAGGCTTCACGTTATGGAAGGTGTCCGACAGAAGACCCGTTGGAGCCTTCTGCCGACACCTGGAACAACAGCTGTTACGGACCTCATTCCAGGGGACATTGGTCGTTTCTGCGATGGACCATGGGGCCACAATTTGCATCAAATCATTCAAATGAATTTGTTTTTTTATTACTGTACCTATATTGCTTTTATTATGTATTACAATAAATAAAATGTTTATATTTATAATTTATATTCTCTTTTATTTTCTTTAATTACAAAATATAAAACGATACAAAATAACAGAATTTTATTTAATATAATACAATATAATACAAAACAACATTGAATTTTAGTCATTTAATTTACTCAGTAAAGCAGACTTAAGGTTAGCTAGCTTATGTTCGATTTCTTGTACCTCCTTTCTCGTTTCAACTACCGATCTGTTCAACTCCTCCAGCTCCTTCTCTTTCCGCTACATGTACTCAGTCAATGAAGCGGCCTTTGTCTCTCTTTCATTCAGTACCACTTCTCGTCGCCGCTTTTCCTCCTTAACACTATTTATGGCTTCTCCTACTTGGTCGACTATCTTGGAATAATCGAATGGAGCAGCCGACAACCTTCGTGTGTACGATCGCTTCTTCGGCTTCATCGATATCGACTTCGTTCCCGCCACCGCCATCGTAGAGGTGCTAGCCACAGGCTCTACCATCGTTACCGTGGTAGCACCTCCAACACACCCCTCACCTTTAGCGGGTGATGTGAAGGAATCGTTTGGAAAGAAGTTTTCCAATATATCAGCCAGCTCAGTTTCGTTCATATTTAGCTCGGCAGCTAAATCAGCACCGTTACCCTTTGTCCAGCACTCATCTTACCACACCGTACCCACTACAGTTTCAGTATATTTTTCTTTCGTCCCTCTCCTTATGCCCTCTCTACCTTACATATCCCTCCCCTTTTCTATCGTTATTTATTGTCCCTCGCGTTCAGTATTCCTCAGTCGTTGTCGAGATATACCTCTTACCGCTAGGCGCTATGATCCCTTGTCCGGACTGTGATGCTTCCTTTACGCGATCTGATAATTTAAAAAGACATCGATTAACTTCTTGTCGGAAACGAGCACAGCTCCAACGAACATCGCCTCTGCCGAAGAAAAAACTTAAAATTGCTACGCCTGCTGGTTCTTCTGACCGCTGTTGTGATACTTGTAACATTTACGTTCCACAACATTCCTACAACGGTCACCTTCGCAGCCTCAAGCATAAACAAACTTGCTGCTCTCCTCTTGAGGAAGGAATTACTTTCCTTTCGTCCGCGTTCGCTAACAGAATTGTGTCCTTTCGTATTTCATCCGCCAAGTTCTTCCTGTCGTATACCGACTTTTTCGGCGAAGTTTTCGACAAATGCTTGCGTGTTATTCGTAATCAGATACAACTGCTTGACACGCTTAAACTAAATCTTGAACTTTTCGGACGGTATGTGCATGATGCTAAACAATTGGTTGACGTGAAATCCTTCAACACCAATAACAAAGTTGTCACTCAGTCGACGGATCTTTCCAATATTCTCCAAAGCTTCTTCGACGTTCTTGAGGGTAAAGCTTCTGAGTTTCAAGAACGAGAGTCAGGTAATTTATCATTCTCTTTATCTAATATATATATTTCACTTGTGTTTACTATTATTTCATTCTTACAGGATGGGCTTTGGAAAGAGTCCTTTTCCTAGAACTCAATTGCAACAAGTACAATCCCCTTAGAGCTTCATCTAACATTCCTCTACCTAAACAAATTGCACTTAAGAGAGCTGTTGTGAACGTACGAAACGATGACCAAGCCTACTTTGCGTGTGCAATAACCTCAGCTTTGTATCCCGCCCAAGCCAATCCGCACAGAACGACTTCCTATCCGCATTACTCCCGCACGATGGACTATGACGGTATCGATTTTCCTATTAAATTAAACGACATTCCCAAGTTTGAAACGAAGAACCATTGCTCTGTGAATGTTTACGGGACTGAATACGTTTTGAAGGATGGAATATAGATCTGGGAAATTGTTGGTCCCCTCTACTACTCGTCCGTCAAACGAAGACTGCACATCAATTTACTCTTGCTACACGATGATCGAGGAAATAATCATTACTGTTGGATTAAGGATATGTCTCGTTTGCGCTCTCAACAACTCTCCAAAACAGAACATCGCAAATTCCTATGTGACGGCTGCTTGCAATACTTCAGCTCTGTGGCTCACCTGCACCGTCATCAGCGGAATGATTGCAACCACGTTTACACGACGCTGCCAACTGCTGATCTCAAATTGGATAAGATGGATAGGCTCATCCCTAATAACGTTTTAAAATTTCAAAACTACCACAAACGTATCAAAGTACCTTTTGTTGTTTATGCAGACTTCGGAACCATGTTTCGACCCATTCATACATGCTTTTCCGATCCTAACAAGACCTCCACCAGTCCTACCCACGAACATCAACCGCACTCGTTTGCTTACTTGATTAAGTGCTCTTTTAACGATTCCCTTTCAATATTCAGAACTTATAGAGGACCTGATTGTGCTAATCAATTAGTTAAAACTCTTGATCAAGACGTTTCTTATATTAATCACCGATTTTTAAAGATCCCGGCTCCTATGATACCCCTGATTGACGAATAAATGCGACTTTTCTCTGAAACGTCGTCTTGTAATATTTGCGAAGAGCCCTTCCTAATCGATGATGTAAAGGTTCGCGATCATTGTCATTTGATTGGTAAAGTTTGGAATAGGGGCCGCTCGTTCCAGATGTAACTTAAACTACAAACTACCCAACTTTGTGCCTGTATTCTCCCACAACCTCTCCGGTTACGATTGTCATTTATTTTTAAAAGATATGGCTGTCAACGATGTTAAATTTAGCGTAATTGCTCAAAATAAAGAAAAATACGTTTCCTTTACCAAATTACTGCGAGTTGATACTGTTCCCGGTGTTTCAGATAACTCTACTCAAAACGTATTTGTTAAGATTCGATTTCTCGATTCCTTTCGTTTTATGGCTTCCTCCCTCGATAAACTGTCTGAAGAACTCGACCCTTCTCAATGTTTCCAAGTGAGGAAGTATTTTTCTGATCCAACACAATTTCAACTTGTGAGACGGAAAGGGGTTTTCCTTTACTCCTACGTCGACGATATTACTAAACTTGACCAATCAACGTTCTCTCTCAAAGACGATTTTTTCGATAAATTAACATCTCTACCCATTTCCGATGAAGATTATGAAAGAGCTGCCACCGTTTGGAAAACCTTTAACTGCTCCACTCTTAGAGAATATTTGAAGACCGATGTCCTACTGTTAGCTGACGTGTTCGAGAATTTTCGTGAAATATGTATTTCCACTTACGCCTTGGACCCCGCTCAGTATTACACCGCTCCCGGGCTAGCGTGGGATAGCATGTTAAAATTCACTCGCGTTAATTTAGAACTTCTAACTGACATCGAAATGTTAAAGTTTTTCCAAAAAGGGGTACGCGGAGGAATAAGTCAGTGTGTTCAAAGAATGCATTTCGCCAATAACCCACACCTTCGTGATTATGACGCATCTGCTCCCACTTCCTACATTATGTATTTGGATGCTACCAATTTGTATGGACACAGCATGAGTCAATACCTTCCCATTTCCCATTTTAGTTGGCTCACCGATGCTGAAATTGATGAATTAAATGTTCTCGATTTACATGCTTCTTTTGAATACGGTTATGTACTTGAAGTTGACGTTCAATATCCCCAAAACCTACACGATTTACATGCTGATCTTCCCTTTTTAGTTGAAAATATTATTTCTCCTGGTAATGCTAATGGTAGAGTCAAAAAATTGATTCCGAACCTTATGACTAAGACGAAGTATATTGTTCATTACCTACCGCTTAAACAAGCTCTCCAGAGCGGATTGAAATTACCTAAAGTGCATAGAGCTATTCAGTTTAAACAGTCACAATGGTTGAAACCTTTCATAGATTTGAATACTAGAAAACGCAATATGTGTAATAATAAGTTTGGGAAATCATTCTTTAAATTGATGAACAACAGTACTTTCGGAAAAACGATGGAGAACGTTGATAATCGAGTTGACGTCAAGTTAGTTACTCATTGGCAAAACGTTGGACGGTACCTTGGTGCTGAAGGTTTAATAGCTAAACCCAATTTCAGAAATTCAAATTTTTTTATCCCCATTTCGTAGCTATTCAGATGAATAAATTACACATTGTTTACGATAAACCGCTCTATGTAGGTTTCACTATTTTGGATTTATCAAAAGTTGTTTTGTATGACTTCTACTACGGCTTTCATAAACAAAAACTCCAAGAAAATATTTCTTAATATTTCTTTGATGTATATGGATACTGATTCCTTCATTCTTAAAGTTTTCACCGAAAATTTCTACAGAGATATGATTGAAAATATTCATCCCTTCGACACTTCAAATTATCCCCATAATAGTTTCAAAATCCCTATTACCTCTTCTGTTATTGGCAAATTTAAAGACGAATTCCCTAATAATCCCATTAAAGCATTCTATGGAACCGCAGCAAAAGCTTACTGCGTTGAAGCCGTTGATTAAATTGTTAAAAAAGCAAAAGGTGTCAAGAAAAATGTCATTAAATTACATCTTCAAATCGATGATTACCTACGCGTCATTAGAGATGACGCCACCATTCTTAAATCTATGAATGTTTTTGTTTCCGATCTGCATACTATGTTTACCCATATGAAAACGAAAGTAGCCCTCTCTCCCAAAGATGATAAACGTTTCTTAATTCCGAAAACAACGAATACTCTTCCTTGGGGACATTACAATATAAAAAACTCAAACAGTTCCCTTTCAAAGTTCGACGGTGCCGTTGATCGATTTATACAAAATTTTCATCAACCGTATACCGACGACTTAACGGTTCGAGAATACTTTATTAAAAGACTTTTCGAAGCTTCGTCACTTCCACAGGAAGCCATTGATAATATTTATGAACACCTACTGTAATACCTACTTGGAGTTCTGTTTAAGTATAGCTTACGCCGAAATGTCACTCAATGTAAATATTTTATCCTTAATATTGGTTGTATTGTATAAATAATAATAAAACGTTACTACACAACTTGTTTGTTTACTATTTTTATTCTGCGAAATATATTCCTCAACTTCACAAATAACATGTGTACGATTTCTACTGTTACAATTTATTGTTTCAATAACATTAACAATGAATAAATTTTCTTATAATCTTCGATATTACTTGATGGCCATTTGCCTGAGTCAGGACCGCTCTGCCAGCCTGCAGCTTTTTCCGTTCCTTCTCTTAAAATATTTTCTTCTATTCATTGCAGCACTGTTTGATGACGGCCGTTGATATTTGGTCTTAATATATTCGGAAGCCGAAACAAGTTGATCAGTTTAATACACTTTTCCAAATTGTTCGGTTGTGCGTAGTATGCTACATCCAGTATTAAGTCATCCACACACTTTAACAATGTAACATACTTTTTCTTGACATTCATCACGGAGAACTTCTTATCCCGCATTAGAACTGATCCGTTTGTTAACATTTCCTTTAAAAAATATACGTCGTGTCGCATGAAATTATACTTTGTTTTATTTAAAATCATTTCGACATCATCAACTGTTATTTCCACTGTTTCACAGCAACCTTTTAGAAATTCATCCACCAATTCGTCACACCTTTGCTTTCTTTCGAATATGAAGTATAAAATATCGAACGATGTGTCTAGTGTTACAGTTAACCATTTGAATGCTTCCTTTGGTACTGCAACTCCCAACTTCGACAACACAACTTTAACTCTATCTAAATCGTTTGATAGTATTGCTCTTCGAAGGTTGAGAATGAGGACTTGCTTTTCTGCTTGATACAACTCGTACGATAATGAATCCATTTTTATAAAAATTATACTTCAAAATCGTCAGGATCGCTCTCATCGACCACTAAGTAGCCTCCTATTTCGATTTTATCGTATTCACCTTTTAATTCGAATTCTTCTGTCACGCTATCCAACTTTGACGCTACCAAATATCTTTTCAAAGATAAAATACCCTCTTTGAAAAATTTAACTTCAATTACGTAACATTCAACCATTACTATGTCTTAAACGTTCAATGCAGCAACTAACGATTACAACTGATTAAACTCGTCACGTTTTGATAAAAAGAAAAAACACTTGGTGTTTTTGTTTCACAAGTTTATTAAATAAGTCTGACAATATTGTTTCGGCAGTTATGCCATTATCAAAGTGAAGAAATTATGTGAAAGATTGTATTTATAAGGGGTTGAAAATACATAAACATAAATGTTAATACACAAATACAATTATATACTAAGAAAGGAAAACCTATACAAGTAAATTACAATTCGGTCCTAGTAGCTAACTTTAATAGTGGGGAAATCCTGAACTCAATTTGGTCGTTCGTTACCTGTTTATCTTGGACTATTGCTTTATTTATTTCTAGAATTTCTAAAAGGTTCAGGCGTTTACCTTTATTACAATTATGTACAAGTTTTAAACTGTTACAATCTATAAAGTGATTATTATTAAAGCAATGTTCCGCTATACCTGTGTTCTTTTTACAATTTATGATAGATTTTTTGTGCTCATTTAGACGTATTTTTAATGAACGACCCGTTTGACCTAAATAAATGGATGGGCAATCAGAACATTTTATTTCATAGACTCCATTTTTGTCCAGAATATCTTTTTTATCAATTTTGTTATTAACTAGTAAAGAACCTAAATTCGTTTTATTGACTGGGTGATATCTAGTTTCTTTAATCTATTGGTGACGGTATTGGACATAGTTGGTACATAGTTTAAATAGGTGAAAATATTTTTCTCAATAATATCACAACGATAAAAGGATTTAAAATGATGTTTTTTTCTGTTTTTTGTATATAAGGTCGTTTATTAAAGATATGTCGTAGCCATTATTTAATGCTAAAAGTTTGATGGTATTTACTTCTTTTTCGAAATTTTCTTTTGTTAAGGGTAAATTCAATAATCTGTGTATATATGAATGAAAGGAACTTAATTTTATTTTTGATGCTTGTCTCGAATTCGATGGTATCAATGTGTCTGTGGCCGTCGGTACAACACTTTATCGAATGCTTATCTGATATCGGTTACATCATCTTGCGATAACAGACGTTGCACCTTCTTCTCCAAAAATCGCACATTCACAGCATCATTTTCCCTTGTTGAGGATCACCGATTCTTGTTAAGCAGTTATGATTGAAATCATGAACATTGCTGAATGCTTGCGAAAACAATCGTTTTTTTTCTAACGGACGTCCGAACTTATCAACCGTCATTGTCTAACTAATAAGCTTAATAATTTGTTTATACGATTATATTGCACTCACGCAACTCTTCTAAAATTGATAGAATTTCGTTTTCATGATTTGTGTAGCCTGCTTGTTGAGAAGCAACCAATAACCTTAAACGATCACACAACTCATTAACGTCATCAAAATATCTGTATTCGATCGGTTTTTCGTTGTATGTCAACAACGACAATCCTCCACCTTTAGAAAATTTCGATGTTTGCTGTCTTAACTTGTAAACTGCTCCCGTACGTTTTAATATATCAGCGTAGTCTTTCCTTTCTTTCATCGATGTCGGATATTCAGAACGTAATTTGAAGAGTATCTCGTATAATCCCACAGTACCTATGTATTTAAATTTTCCATCGATTACAACGTTTGGTCCGTCAAAATCCAGTTCAGAATCACCAATAAAAAATTTATTTGTGTTCCATTCGTATCGAACTTTATCAAGACGAGGATTCAGAACGTCAGCGTTAAATGTGTCGCCATCATAGTCTTTAATAATTCCTTCTATATAGTCTCGAGGTAGAGGATCGAATTCTTCCAAATATTGAGCGAATCGAGAGCTATTAATATTGTCTATGTACGCTTTCTTCAATTGTTCAAAGTCATCATTATCCTGGTCTGTTTTCATGACCCGTTGTTGGGTCTCTTTCATAAACACTTTCTTCAATTAAGAATGAAGGAGCACCTGGTAGTAAAGTACCTGGAGCATTCGAAGGGTCAAGCTTTCTAATTTTTATTGGTGTTGACGAAACTGGAACGTCACCTTTCGACCAATTACTCACTTCTGGCTTTAATTCTTTTTTGATCTCTTCACCCAGCTCTGATTTCAAGTTAAGAAGCGATTTTGTAAGTGGTTGATATGCTTGCTGCAACAGGAGATTCTGTCCTGCTGTCGATTCCTTTAACATTTGCAATTTCCTCTTTACCGCTTTCCTAACTTTGATTTGTTCTTTCTTTGCATTTACATCCATGCTCTTGTCAAGGTTGTCTTTTAACAACTGATTGACTTTATATCACTTACATTAATATATATTTATCGAATCCTAAGCGATATCTTCCCTCATTTATACCACAATCCTTGTTTATCACTAGAAATCCAAACTTCTCTTTCCAACACTGCACAAATATTTTTAAATTGGTCAAAAGTCATGTCTGTAGTGACATGGTCTGCGAAGACGTGTTTGAGATTTAATTCATCCTGTTTAAACAGTACTATTAAATTTGCATTATCTCTAATTAAATGTTTGGGAATCTGTGCATATGTTTGATTTAAATAAAAAGTGTCGATTGAGTTATGTCTTCCCATACTAAAGTATTCCCTTATCTTATTTTGATTTTCATTTGCAACATCGTCAAAGATGAATACAGAATTAGGTCTTGCCTGTGATGGGGCAATTACATCGTCAGAGTCTCTATAGGGAAAATAACCAATTCCAGCAATTGGTTTCAATAATTTAGCTAAATACTTATATTTTGGTTGATACAATGACTTGGAATAAACGTATACATTTGCGAACAGTAAACCGTTCGGTTGCTCCAAAAGTCCTATAATCACATTTGTTTTTCCACAATTTGAAGGTCCGGCGACAATGGCTCTTATTGTGGATGGTAGTAATGGACCCTGTCGATTTATTTTCCTGGCAATGTCGAAGTCACGATTTGTTATGGGTAGAACAGATGGATGTTGTACTATCCGCATGTTTATTGATGATTGAAAGGTTTGCGCATGTGCTCTCGGATATATAAATTTAGAGTTAACAGTGTTTATGTAGTCAGTTCGTTCAGATAGTGAAAGAGCTAACACTACACATGTCCCATGACACGAGGTTTTCTGAATAGGTTTATAGATAAATTACCTATTGAATTACACCTCCCAGGGTATAACTTTTGCGGTCCAGGGACTCGACTAAACAAACGATTAGCTCGAGGTGATATCGGTATAAATCCCCTTGACGAATCTTGTAAATTACACGATATTGCTTACGAAACTTTTCCAGACATTTCCCATCGTCGAATTGCTGATAAGGTTTTGGCGCAACAATCATTACAAAGACTAAAGTCGTCGGACGCGTCTTTTGGTGAACGTTTGGCAGCTCTCACAATTACTTCAGCTATGAAGGGTAAAGAGAGACTTGGAATGGGGCACAAAAAGCGACGTCGTAAAGTTGGTGGTTCAACCGTTGCGGAAAATAAAGAAGAGAAGATGAACAAGAAACGGAGGAGCTCTACCGTTTCGTAAGCTAGTGACAACTGCGAAAATTGCTCTTAAGAAAACGAAACCTCTCCAGCTGATACATGCTGCTAAAATAGCACTAAATACAATTCGTAAATTTGGAAAGCGATCTAAATCTCCCAGAATCATTCCTATTCCAAAGACAGGTGGTTTTCTACCGTTAATTCCGATTTTCGCTGGACTATCAGCTCTCTCTGGCGGTACTGCTGGGATAGCTAAAGCTGTACGCGATGCGAAAACAGCACAACAACCGCTAGAAGAAGATAAACGTCATAACGCTTCAATGGAAGCTATTGCTCTTGGAAAAAATATTTCAGTACAACCTTTCCGTAAAGGTTTCGGTTTATACCTTAGACCTTATCAACAAAAAAAAAAACGTAAAATTTTTCGTAAAGTTACCTAACCGTCCTTTGACAGATTTGGATTTAGTCAATTACATTAACTATTTACAAATTCCACATTTTCGGGGAATCTTTATGCGTAACGAATTACCCAGAAAAGTTAAAAGGTGTGAAAGTGGAATTGTTAATTTAGATTTAGACACTGGAAATGGTACACATTGGACAGCGTATGTAAAACGAAATAATAAAGCTATGTACTTTGACAGTTTTGGAGATCTCCGTCCACCTAAAGAATTGGTTCAATATTTACAATCTTCCGGACCTTGTGCTATCACTTATTACTACAATCGTGTTCAGAACCCCTCAGATTTTAGCTGTGGCCACTTAGTTGTCCAATTCCTTCATGAGACTACGCAAACCTTTTCTGAAAAACAAACCATCAAACTAACTTCGTTGTAGTAGACAGAACGTCAAACCGAAAACATGTCTTACACATTTACCTTGACTAATACAAAGTCGGAGCTGCAAATGATAATAAGTCCACCAATTTTTTTAAGCGGTGATGATGAATATCAAATCGCTTTGTTAAATTTTGAAGCATATAACAGTATTCCGAATATCGATGAAACTAACAACAAATTCTATTTTGAAGGTTCTACACCACCAGTCGTTGTTCTTCCGGAAGGATCCTATGAAATCGATGATATTAATCATTATCTTCGCGAGCAATTGCGACATACTGATGATGCTATTGAATTGTTTGGAGACAATACTACCTTAAAAAGCCATATAAAAAGAACCAAAAAAGTCAACTTCGCTCCTACAGATTCTCCCGCAAAGATATTGGGTTTTGAAAATAAGCTTCTACCATCACTTAAAGAGGTGTCTGATCATGTAGCTGACATTTTCAAAGTAACCATGATTTCAGTGTTGTGTAACCTCGCAACTAACTCCTACATACATACCAGTGATGGTGTTAATTGACTAGATGGACATATACTACATCAATTCTTTCCCAATGTACCCCCCGGATTTAAAATTGTTGAGAATCCTACGAATCTTATTTATTTATCAATCAACACTCGTGTCATCGACTACATTTCCCTTAAAATAGTTGATCAAGACGGTAATCTAGTTAATTTCCGTGGAGAGCGTGTCTCAATAAGACTGCACTTACGAAAAGCATAACATGGTAGTGTAATATAGCTGTCCCCAACGATATTCAAAGAAGAATAGTACTATAAAACTACTACCACAATCCCGAATGCTTATTTCGCCTACAACCATTAAGCGATTAACCCCGCTCAATAAACAGTTCCTTAAATCTTTGGGGTTGCGATTGAAGAAGAGGAAACGGGAAAATGGTAGCAGAAGTACTGAATGTTACCGAAAAAGCAGTCTTCGATAACACTATAGTTAACGCTGATAAACATACTCATCAACCTTATGCGAATTCAACTTTCAAAAATAATGATACGACACGTATTCCAATACAAAATGAAGATGTTTACACTTTGCCTTCTAGTAGTTTCCTATACATAGAAGGTCGTTTGCTTCTTAAAAAGGATGGAAAGACAACTGCGAACACTTCTTTTATCCACAATGGAATTTTACACCTGTTTGATGAAATTCGTGATGAATTAGGCGGAAAAGTTGTTGATCGAGTCCGTAATCCTGGCATGGTTACAACAATGAAAGGCTACGCATCTTACAACGAGAATGAAAGTAAACGTCTCAGCAACAGTGGATGGTTGCCTCCTGCTATAAGCGATCTACAAGGAATTAAGCTTAATTCTATAAAACTAGTAGATTCCAACGGTTACTTCAACGTTTGTATTCCACTACGTTTGATTTTTGGATTTGCAGAAGACTTCCGAAAAATAATATTAAACGTTCGACAAGAATTAGTTCTAGTTCGCAGCAGCACTGACAATAATGCTTTATATTGCTCAGCAACGCCACTTGAAGATGTACTTGTACATTTGGATCAGATTTCTTGGAAAATTCCTCATGTATCTGTAGCAGATGCTGAACGTTTGAAATTGTTGCGTTATGTTGATCGAAATTTAAATATGGAACTTTCATTTCGGAGTTGGGAACTACATGAAAATCCGCTACTTCCCAAATCGTATTCTCACAACTGGAATGTGAAAACAACGTCACAATTGGAAAAGCCTCGCTTCATTATTTTCGGATTTCAAACAGATAAAAGTAATAATCTTGCAAAAAATATGAGTGCCTTCGATCACTGCAAACTAACCAATTTTAAAGTTCACTTAGGATCTACTATGTACCCGTATGATAATTTGAATTTAGATTTTGATACTTCTAGATTTGCCGTTTTATATGAAATGTATGCCAACTTTCAACAATCGTATTATGGTAATGTAAGTGAACCCTTATTCGATCCTAAACAATTTCTAGTCATTGCTCCTCCTGTAACAGTAGACTGTTCTTATCAGAATGAAACTGTTAAATCTGGTAGTATAGATATCCGTCTAGAGCTTCAAACTAAAGAAAATATACCAGAGAATACAGCAGCTTTCTGTTTAATAATACATGATCGTGTGATACGTTACAACCCATCCACAAACTTCCCGTTCGTTACAGAAGTCAAAATCGTTGGTTAACAAGAAATTTTCATTGGTTATATTGGGATAAGGGCGATCTTCCATACTCTACACTTTATGATAGAATTCACTCCATATTGATGGAGTCAACAGTTGTATATGTAAAAGGATTACAAAAGATGATGTGGCTGCAGGAATCCTTTCCTACTGTTAACTTTGTTAACATTGAAGATATCGGATGTCCAGCTCTCTTCAAACTCTCAACTCATTTTAAAGTTAAAGTGTGTTCTTATCATTTATTTACAACCGCTGTTAAACAGAATTGTGATTATAAAAATGTTCTTTTATTAAAATATTGGTTGTCTTTACACTCATAAATTGACTGTATTTTTTTTCCTTTAAACAAATAAAACACGTTCATAATATAAATTAAATTTTTATTTTTTATATTCTCATACAATGTTATACATTTTACATATGTATTTCCAAATCAGCCGCTTTTCCAACAAATCCTTTAAGGCGAATTGATGGATGACCCACTTTATTCACAATTTTTTCGGATATGTCGTCGATTTCTGCATCCGTAAAAGCTTCTGGGTGTCTGCACGGAAGAAATATGATAAAGCTGTATAAATCAGCTAATAGACGAGGTCCCCATTTTGTATTCACCTTTTTGAAGCGTTGCACGGGATAGGTTTGATTCACTTCCAGTGATTTCAGAGCACGTATTTCTTTCTCTTCATAACCATAACCCACCCGCACATTATTAAACTTTTCGATAAAGGTTTTCATGTTATACTGACTTAAACACACTCAACTCTGTTATGCATCTACCGCTCCTTCACTCGTTTCCGTAACTTATGTAAAATCCCCCTTCCATTACATAGGCTTCAGTGGAGGGGAACTTATTATACAAACCACGTTGCTCGTTTTAAATGTCTCAGTTGTTATGGAAAAAAGCAATCATGATCAGTGTGTCGTCGTTACTGATTTTAACATATTTGTATAACAATACCCTCTACATTTCCCGACCTGATAATACTATTGGAGATGAAGCCTATGTTTGTAAAAATTTTAATAAGGATTTTGATGTGTCTTGTACATGGTAGAAAAATTGGGATACTATTATTTTAAAAAATGTTAATGGAACAAATGTCTTTACAGTTGAGAACGTGCAGAACCTTCACTCTGTAAAACTAGCATTTATTGATAAAGATGGACAGTTTCGAAGATATTATTGAAAGCCGATGGATTCAGCTTAAGGATGATGAAAACAGAGACGTTATAACTAAGGGCTATATCGCCAACTCTTTCGTATTTCTACAAGTTGTTAGTACTATTAATGTAATCTTATTGTTCAATATTTTGATTGTATCACTTACATACTTCATTTATATCAATATAAAGAATCGATAACTATAACGACTTCACTTTTATTTAATATGTCTATACCCTACACTTTTCTCCAGTTCCTCTACATTATCATGTAAACGTATTTAAGATTCGTAAACTTCAGACGACTGCAGACGTATTTAATATTACATTACCCACACATGTACATATGTTTCAATTCATTGTGAATCATTCGACCACTTCATACACACAAGTTTAAAGTCAATGACCTTAAGTAACCTCTCCCCCTCTGAATTAGAACCGGTCATCTTACACTACTAATACGTGCATTTAGTTTTTATTGCTCAACCGTTGTTACAAATACAAATAGTAGAACGAGCATTAACTTTTGCCCGTGAAGAAATATTAAGTTACAAATTAATAACAAATCTACAATTAAGAGATATGATGACACGTTTGGATGATATTTATGATAAAAATCAATTATTACCACACGCAAGTGAAGATGCAACAATCATTTAAAATTTAGCAAACAAACAATGATTCAGTCAGATAACATTATAATTGGAATTATAAGTTTCCCTATTTCCTATCCAATGGAATACCATCTATTCAACGTTATTCCCTTATTATCACAAAATAATACTCTGTTGTTGATACCCTCTAAATTAAACGTTAGATTTGAAACTATTTCAAAATGGTATCAGAAATGTCACTTATTGCAGATGCAAAGTTACTTTTGTGAAAACATATTAAACACCAATGTAACTAATATAAAAACGAGTTCTAGCATCTTGATAGACAGATATGAAGAAAAACATCAACTACAAAATGGTTCGATCCTCCTGACAACCAATCAATAATGGATAACACCATCTGGTAGGCACCCCAAAGGAAATTATATAATCAACTTCAATGACAAGGTTACCATTAATCAAGATGTCTACTTACGAGAAAGGACAACGATCACTAACATCATGATAACCCCTTATTATGTACCGATGGCTTCACCAAATAAGAAGATCAAATATCTCAGTTTATCCAGAAAATGGAGAAGAAATCCAACAAGTGTTGGAATATATTGAGAGGACACCGGTGCATCTTCAAAAGACCACCTACCTTCTATGCTCATACTTCTATTGGAGCGGTACTCTTGTAGCCAATTTTATGAGCATTTGTTCTATGCACTATATCTTTATATTTCGCCAAATCAGATTCCTTATAACCATTGGGCTCCTTTTTAAACAAAAGCTCCAATAATCCTCGGGATAGTGTATACCTTACATTTTTTATGGTTAAAAACTCCTTTAGTATCATGATTTAGAGATGTTATATAAGTTTGAGGGTTATCTAATCGAACGAGCTGCATTATTTCCCTATAAACATCCCTATCTTTTTGCTTATCTCCGACAAGATTCTTTTTGAAAAGTAACTCATATAGTCCAGGCGTTCCGACAAATTTACGTCCCATTATTTCTAGACTTTTACCGACCACCTTCATTTCTTCATCGCCAATATATAATTTGTTCTGAAGCCAATCGTATCGAACATCATTTCTATTGTCATATTATCCTTCAGTATCGCTTAATACTCCTTCAATATAATATCTCGGTAATTCTTCATAATCATCTAATATATCTTTAAAAGCAGGATCGTTTACGATTTTCTGTATTTCTTGTTTAGTGTAATCAAATATTCTATCTTCTTCCTCGTCATTCAGTGGAAGCATTGTAGAAAGATCGGAATCTTTTACCGAGGTATTTAATGAGGTTGGTAATGACGGTGATGATGATGATGATGGTGAGAATAAATATGGTGCTATGAACGATTTCTCAACATCTTCTTCTTCTTCTTCCTTGTATTTCTTCTTTTAATTGCATTAAAGGTTCCACCAAAGGTTTATAGGATTTCCGCAATATATCTTCCTCCTCTATCGCACCCTCTTTTAAAGCTTGCAATTTTCGTTTTACATCTTTCCTTACCTTTACAAGCTCCTGTTTAATTTTCGAGTCCATTACAGCGATAATATGATCCTCACTCGTTTACTGCTTTTATATTAAGTACTCAGAGGTAAATCACAATGGTTATAAATATATATATTGATCAAAACCTTTACGGTATCGACCGTTTTTAACATCACTATCTTTATAAATACTTTTAAACCCATATTTATCATCCCAACAAACTTTGCAAATGGTTTTAAACATTTCAAATGGCATGTCAGTATTGACATGATCTGAATAGACATGCTTAAGATTTAGCTCATCCTGTTTGAATAATATAATTAGATTTGCATTGTCGCGTATTAGATGTTTTGGAATATGAGTATATGTTTGACAAAGATAAAAACAATCGACGTTGTAATGACGTCCCATACTAAAATAATCTCTGATTACATTCTGATTTTCGCAAGCAACATCGTCAAATATAAATATTGAATTAGATTTCGCATTTGATGGAGAAATGATATTCTCAGAATCTTTGTAAGGGTAATAGCCAATGCCTTTTATTGTCTTAAAAAGCTTGTCTAAGTATTCATATTTTGGTTGAGTTAGCGATTTAGAGTATGCGTAAACATTCTCGAATCGGAGACCATTGGGATGTTCTAAAAGTGAAATTATAACATTCGTCTTTCCACAATTGGAAGGACCTGTAACGATTGATCGTATTGTTGACGGTAGTAGGGGTCCATGTCGATTTGCCTTTGGTATATCGTTAAAATCACGGTTACTAATAAGCAGCACAGCTTTTTGTTGAACTATTCGCATGTCAATAATCTAATGAAAAATATGGTTACTGTTTTTCTATTTTACAAGCTGATAGCTCTGCATGAATTGGTTTATTTCGAAGAAGACTTTGAATAAGAGAGAGCAATGCGGAAAGTGCAACGAGGTAATGGTTTACTTAATAAACTAATTAATTCTTTACCATTTGAATTTCATATACCGGGTTATCGCTTTTGTGGACCAGGTACGAAGGTAAACGAGAGGTTGGAAAGAGGGGACAGAGGAATAAATCCTTTAGATGAATCCTGCAAAGATCATGATATTGCATACTCTAATTTTAAAAATCTAGAACAAAGACATAAAGCAGATAGTATTTTAGCCAGAGCAGCACTTAGACGAGTTCATTCATCGGATGCAAGCATTGGAGAACGTTTAGCTGCTCGAGCAGTTGCAACCGCTATGAATGTAAAAACAAAGTTGGGTATGGGAGTTCAACAACAACAACAACAACAACAACAAAGAAGAAAACGAACTAGTAGTTCTATGAAAAAAAGAAAGGGTGGAAGAATAAGTTTTCGAAAATTTATAAGAAAAGCAGCGAATGTTCTAAAACAGAAAAAGCCAGAAAATGTCATTCGGGCAGCACGATTAGCAATGTCACAGTTAAAAAATGCAAATCAGAAAAAAGTGACCGATTCTCCCAGGATAATACCGGTTCCAAAAAGCGGTGGATTTCTTCCATTAATACCACTTTTCGCTGGATTATCAGCTTTAGGTGCTTTGTCCGGAGGAGCAGCCGGAATCGCGAAAGCGGTTAATGATGTTAAAGCAGCCCAAAGAAGTCTTAGCGAATCTGAACGACATAATAAGGCTATGGAAAAAATTGCTCTTGGAAAAGGTCTTTTCTTGAAACCTTATAAAAAAGGTTTGGGACTTTATTAACCTTATCAAAAAAAAAAAAAACATCTCTAAGTATGCCACAACGAGCACTAACCGACGAAGATTTACATAAATATGTTAAAATGCTTCAAATTCCTCACTTTCGTGGAATATTTATGCGTGACGGTTTACCTAAAAAAGTGCGCACCATCGAATGTGGAATTGTAAATCATGATAAGAAAACGGGCATGGGTACGCATTGGACAGCATACAAAATTAAAAACGGCAATGCAGTTTATTTTGACAGCTTCGGAAATTTGCAAGCACCTCCGGAAGTTGTGAAATATTTAAATTCTTCTCAACCATGCAAATCTTTTATAATTATAATCGCAAACAGATGTACAACTCATTCAACTGTGGTCATCTAGTATTACAATTTGTATATAATATCACACCACCCTTTCACTTTTAAAACGTTAGCGCAGAAGATAATAGTTCCATTTAATCTAACGTTAGCAGACTATCAACATGTACACGTTTAATTTAACCAGAGACAAATCAATATTGCAAGCTAATATTAGCCCACCAATTGTTTTGATTGACAATTTTGAGTATTCTTTAGGACTCGTTAATTTTAAAACGTACAATTCTATTCCAAATATAGATCAAAGTAACAACAAATTTTATGTTGGGAATAGAGCAATAACCATACCGGAAGGATCGTATGAGCTTGATGACTTAAATCGTTATCTACGCCTTTAATTAGGCGATCCGAGAGCAAAAGGTAAAGATATTATATTTCTTAATATAACTGGCAACAAGAACACTTTACTTTCGGAAATTAAGTGTACAGAGCAAGTTGATTTCACAAAAACGGATTCAATCGGACGACTGCTAGGATTTAAATCGAGAATTATTAAAGCTAATAGTCATGAAGTGTCTGATTATCCTGTAAATATTTTTAAAGTAAACGCTATATGCATCCATTGCAACCTTGTTTCCGGTTCATATAGAAATAACGAAGAAGCTCATTTTATTCATCAACTTATCCCAAACGTTCCGCCAGGCTATAAAATAGTGGAAAATCCAACCAACGTTACTTATTTGCCTATAAATTCGAGAATTATTGACTCAATAGTCATTAAAATAGTTGTTCAAGACGGTGAGTTGGTTAATTTTCGTGGAGAGACCGTTATAGTAAGACTTCATTTGAAACGTCTCTCTCTCTCTCCCTCTCTAATAGGTATTAAACCATAATGGTTTGCCGTTATAAAAATTTTAACAAACGTAAGGAGATTTATAGGAAACCAACATTATCACAATCGTTCAGTGCAAAAGAAGAAGTGAAGCGATTAACATCTTCAAACGCGCGCTTTTTAAAAAGTTTAGGATATCAAGTTAAGAAGCTAAAACGATCATGCATTCTGAAATCTTGAATGTTAGCGAACGTGCATTACTTGATTTATCTATAACCAATGCGGAAAAACATACTCATCAACCGTATACAAATACAACGTTTAAAAATAATGATGAAATCCGCATTCCAATTGAAAACGAAGATGTCTACACTTTACCATGGGATAGTGTATTATATGTTGAAGGAAAATTGCTAAAAACTGATGGTACACCTTCAGCAACTGCCAAATTTATAAATGATGGAATTGCACACCTTTTCGACGAAATTCGTTACGAAATCTGTGGTAAAACTGTTGATCGTGTTCGAAATCCTGGAATAACTAGCACCATAAAAGATTATGTTTCTTACAACGTAAACGAGAGCTTGCGTCTTCAGAATGCTGGTTGGGCTCCCAATGATGATACATTTTCGGCAATAGATCAAAATGGAAATTTTAACGTATGCATCCCACTACGTATGCTTTTAGGTTTTGCGGAAGATTTTCGAAAAATTCTTCTCAATATAAAACAAGAACTTATTTTAATAAGAAGTAGTATCGATACAAACACTATAATAAATACAACTACAGGTGAAACTTTAAAAGTAGAAATAAATAAAATTTCTTGGAAAATTCCGCATATATCTGTAGCAGATGTAGAACGTCTTAAACTTTTAGAATATTGGCAAAGAAATCAACAAATGGAAATTAATTTCCGCAGTTGGGAATTGCATGAGTATCCTTTTTTGCCTCAAACAAATAATCACACATGGGCTGTGAAAACTACGTCACAACTTTAAAAGCCTCGTTTCGTGACAGTTGCATTTCAAACAGATAGAAATAATAAACCTGAAAAAAATAAAGCCCACTTTGATCATTCCGAACTTAATAATATTAAATTACATTTGGGCTCTTCTATGTATCCTTACGACAACCTTCATCTTGATTTTAAGAATAATAAATTTTCTATATTATATGAAATGTATGCTCAATTTCAACAGTCTTATTACGGAACGGTTAGCGAACCGGTAAGAAACCATCAGATTTTAAGAAAATTGCTCCCTTATTTGTAATCGATTGTACACATCAAAGCGAAATTGTGAAGGCGGGCGCTATAGATGTACGTCTAGATTTTGAAACTAATGAAGCAATTCCAGCAAATACAGCTGCATATTGCTTAATTCTTTATGATCGAATGGTTCGCTACAATCCATCCAACAACATTGTTCAAGTATTGTAACTTGTACTTACATATTATAAAGATGAAATTCATAGTGGATGTGCAAGGATTTAAGGCAGCGGGTAATACCTTCATATTTAAGGAAGTTGCTATCGGTAAAATAAGCAATGAAGAAAGAATTGCATGGTATTTATTATCCCCACCATTTCCTTGGTCGCAACTTGCAGCCCGTTACAGAAGTCAGAATGGATGGCTTACTAGAAATTATCATGGAATCGAATGGAATTTTGGATTGCACAGTTATTACGAGACAATAGGTGAAATAGGGAAAATTTTAAATGATTGTACGACTACTTATGTCAAAAGCTTGGAGAAACGAAGATGGTTATCAAAAGAATTTCCCTATCTGCAGAACATTATAAAATTGGAGGATTTAAAATGTCCATCTCTAACAAAACTTATTGCAGATTATAAAGTCGCTACAACTACTACATCACTATGCACCTACCACCACTACCACCATCAAAATTCAAACTATAATTGTGCATTAGAAAACGTTTTTGTTCTAAGAAATTGGTTACTTAAAGACTATATGTAGATGTGTATAGATAATGAATAAAAATATTATTTTTCCGCTTTATTAATATTAATTTATTAATAGCTAATGGGAAATAATATAAACAATTAAACACTGAGTCGAATCATCTCCCCTCCACCTACCTACTCCTCTTCAATTTGTCACAGAACTATTAGAGAATTTTAGTATTGTTTTAGTATATTTTTACCATGGTACGAGAAAGCATGTCTGATTGCTCATACTACTACATTACTATAAAGTTTTACGAAAATGGTGTGCTGATTGAAAGCAAAACGCTCGAAGCTAAAGGTTTAGTAAACATTTTTGAAAAATTTGATGTTTCTGCATATGATCAAATAGAAATATTGGGTAATTATTTCAATCATCAGATCTTTGTAAATAAATGCAAACTCATTAGAAGTCCGCAGTTAAGATTATTAATTATAGAGCATCAGGTTCCACTTGTATGATTGCATTTTTACTATAACTGTAACATTTTGTTATATACGTAGCTATTTAAAATTGTAGTTATAATAATATCCTAATTTTTATCATTAAAAGGCAGAAAAATATAACTTCTGACATCCTCTCATGCAGGTGGTAAATCAATATACCAGTTTGAGCATTTTAAAAAATTATCAACTTACATAAATAAAGCATGATCTTTTTCAAGTTTCATATATTCCCATTAATTGACAATATATATTGTCATGATCACACTTCATCATCACACATACTTAAACACATACAGACTTTCATGACAACATTCTTACTAAAATTTGTAGAATTTTCTTAAATTTTGAGATTTAACCCAACTTGATATTCCTTATTTTTTATTTTTGAATTCAAGCTAATTTTATGTCTTAGAAAGATTAATTTTGTTTGACATTTGAAGATATTATTTAACACTTTACGATGACTACTCACTTTTCTAAATTTGTATAATTTGTAGATTTAATGTAATAATTTTGAATAAGGATATGTTCATTTCAAATTTATAATTTAGCACTAGAGTTGGACGTTTTATATTCATGGCAGGGAATATTTTCTGGTCATGTCGAGGAGTTCTATATTTTAGTCTTCCGATACTTGGAATTCCTCTGTAAAAGAGTTTGAGTTTGCTAAATTAATTCAGGATTTCCTTATTAAATATTCTTATTCAATTTAATCATGATAAGTTCAAAATTAAAAATTATATTGAAATTTAATTTACAACTACATATTCTGTCATGTATAATTTTTGTAATTTCTGTTAAGGGAAAAAGTAGGTACTATGTGTAATACATCTAAATAGTTACATTATATTGTAATAAGGGGATTTAAAATGTTAGTGTTGAAATTAAGCAAAATTTTGGAAAAAAAAAGTAAAATTTAAAGAAAGGTTTAACATTAATATTTTTCAATTAAATATTTAAGAAGAAAGAAGGAAAATAGTAATTTATAGTTAATTTTTATTTTTTAAAGTTTTCATGTCATGTAAACTGTCCTTAGTTTTGTTAAAATTTTGAAAAATATTCAAGATTTTGTATTTAATTTCGACATTTGGATTCAGGTGGTCTTTCGGATTTTGCTTAGTATCTAGGGAAAACAATTGTATTTTATGTGGTATCCAAAACATATTTTCAAAAAACAGTAGGTGCAAAGAATAAACTATAGTGTAATGAGCGTATGTGTGCGAGAGCGGGCAGTGTAGCGAGCGTATATGTGTACGAGAGCGAGCAGTGCGGCGAGCGTGTGTGTGTGCGATAGCGGCGACGAGAACCGACAGCAGATAAGCGGAGCTCAAAGAACGCCGGCGTCGGTCGGCGCTTTGATGACGATAAACAAGGCCATAAATTAGACGAACACAATAAGCACTCCAGTAAAGTCTAGTATGTCATTCTGGAACTTTCTGGATTGTTCCTAATCAGTATAAATACCTGTTGACGTGGCCAGTAAGAGTCAGTTCACAGTGAGCTTCCGAACAAGTAATATAAATAGCGAACTACGATATACCGAGTGATATAAATAAGTCGTTGAATTATTATTAGTGTTTAAGTATTCTATTAGTGTTTAAGTATTCTATAAGTGTTTAAGTGTTAAATAAATAGTTGTAAAATAAATATCCGTTAAATAAATAAGTTCTACTAGAAAAGTCGTTACATTGGTGTCAGGTGTGGGGTGCTCAGCCAATCGATCCCCCAAAGAAGAGAATTTTCTAGTAGAAGGAAAATTGTTAAATAAATCAAAATGCCTAAAAAGTTGTTGGATCTGAAAGTTGCCGAACTGAAAAGTGAACTCGAGGAGCGAGACGAAGATACGTCTGGTAACAAGCTCACCTTACAAGGGCGGCTCGAGGAAGCATTGATACGAGAGGGTTTCGATCCGAATACCTACAAATTTGAGGATGAACTAGAAAAGAAATTAAAGGAAAATTCAATGGAATTGGAAGGGAAACTAAAAGAAACTCTAGAAAAGAAATTAAAAGAAAATTCAATTGAATTGGAAGGGAAACTGAAAGAAAATCTGGAAAAGAAAATGGAAAACCTGGAAGAGAAATTAACCGAAAATTCAAAAGAACTACAAGGAAATCTGGAAGAACTGAAGGGAAATTTAGAGAAGTTCGACGCAAAATTGGCCGAAACAGAACAGAATTTTGTAGGAAAATTTCAAGAAATGGATTCACGAATTAAAGAAATAGAAGAAAGGTTTCTATGTACGACAATGTCCGAACAAATCGATAATGAAGCTAGAAGTGTGAAGCAGGAGAATGGGCATGGTGTTTCGTCGAAAGCATATACGAAGCCACCTAAGTTCGACGGAAAAACATCGTGGACCACTTTCCTTAAGAAATTTGAAACGGCCGTGAAGTCGAACGCATGGACGTTGGAAAATAAAGCCTCCGAGCTGGTCTGCGCGCTGCATGGTAATGCCGAGGAGATTTTGGATACCATACCACCCGAGAAATTGAACGACTATGAACATCTAGTGAAGAAGTTAGAGATGCGGTATGGTCAGGCACATATGACAAGCGTCAGTCACGTGCAGTTAAGAAACCGACGTCAGAAGGCAGGGGAAAACCTGCAAGAATACGAGGCCGATATCGCTCGTCTGGACCGCCTCGCGTATCCAGGTACTCCCGACGACACGCTAGAAAAGTTGGCTGTCGACTCTTTCATCGATGGGTTGAGGGACGACGACATACAACAGCGACTCCGATTAGATAGGCCAAAAACACTCGCTGACACGTTGGCTCGGGCACTGGAGTATGACGTCGTTAAACAGGCATCGCAACAGCAGGGTAGAGTGCATGAGCTAAGGGAGGAGCCCGACGGTCGATACGAAGACAGACTAGAAGAAATAGTTAACAGGATAGTGGGAAAATTAAACAAGAAACCGAGACCAATACGATGTTGGAACTGTGGGAAATTGGGACACGTAAGAACCGCTTGCAAGAACGAAGAGGTTACTCAAGAGCGCGTGCCCCGAGTTCCGGAAAACTAATCAGGGACGACGCGGCGGGGCAAACGTCGGTCCCGGGACACGAGGCCCCAGGTTTAGTAGCACTGACTAAGACAATGAAAGACCAAACTGACAGCCTTTTTCTCACTGGACTCATAAACAGGAAGCAGTGTTCATTTCTGCTGGATACTGGAGCTAGCAGAACAATCATAAGGCCCGGAATATTGACCGAGCCCAGTAAACTTCTGCCAACGCAATGGAAGCTCCGTACCACCACTGGAGAACAAGTGGTAGTCAGGGGTGAAAGTTACGTCAACATCCAAATGGGATGAACGTCTTTTAAACACTGCGTGTTAGTGGCAGAAATAGAGGACAATGTAATACTGGGTTTGGACGTCCTCCGAAAATATGACTTCTGCTTGAATTTCCGGAGAAACAATGTGACACTGAACGGCGAAACGTTCCAGTTACACGCTCAGGACACTGCCATGCCACAAGTTAAAAGATTGAGTTCAGGGATGCGCAAAGTTCAAGGTATTCCGGAGGCGTTGTTAAAACTGTACAAGGAGGCGGGTGAAAACCGTAATCAACCTGAACAACGTCGAATAGGGGAATTCCTTGTAAAGTACCAGGACGTGTTCGCATTGGACAACGGCAAGAAAGGGCGAACCAACATCGTCGTCCATAAAATCAACACTGGCGAAGCGCAGCCCATCCGTCAGAGACCGAGGAGACCACCACTGGCCAAAAAGGAAGAGGCCGAAAAGATTATAAGCGACATGCGGAAGGACGGAATAATAGAACCATCGACCAGTCCATGGACGTCGCCGGTAGTTTTGGTCAAGAAGAAGGACGGATCTACACGCTTCTGTGTTGACTACCGCCAGCTAAATAATGTCACCAAGAAAGACAGCTACCCCTTGCCACGCATCGATGATACCTTGGACACGCTTGCGGGGTCGACAATATTCTCAACGCTAGACCTTAAAAGTGGATACTGGCAAGTAGACCTGGATCCTGAGGCCAAAGAGAAGACGGCATTTTCGATCGGAACCGGGCTGTGGCAGTTCAACGTGATGCCGTTCGGGTTGTGTAATGCGCCAGCCACATTTGAACGACTTATGGAGACGGCCTTGAACGGCTTGATTGGGAAAACTTGCCTGGTATACCTTGACGACATAATCGTGATCGGAAAAGACTTCGACGATCACCTGAAAAACTTGGAAGAGGTACTTCGAAGGCTGCGTGATGTCAACCTTAAATTAAGCACCAAGAAATGCCAGCTATTTCAGGAGACAGTGAACTACCTGGGGCACGTAGTCACGAAGACCGGCGTTTCAGTCGACCCGCAGAAGATCACAGCCGTACGAGAATGGCCAGTACCTACTGACGTACATCAGGTCAGAAGCTTCCTTGGCCTCTGTACTTACTATAGACGCTTCGTTCCTGGATTTGCCAATATTGCCAAGCCATTGACTCGACTAACCGAAAGTGGCAGACCATTTTGCTGGGAACCGGACTGCCAATCTGCCTTCGAAAAGTTAAAGCAAGTTCTCGTTTCCACACCCGTGTTGAGTTATCCGATACCAGAGGGGAAATTTGTTCTGGACACCGACGCTAGCAATGTTGGGTTAGGCGCAGTACTCTCACAAATACAACACGGAGAGGAAAAAATCATCGGCTATTTCAGCAAGACCCTATCCAAGCCCGAACGAAACTACTGTGTAACCCGACGAGAACTACTGGCAGTAATAAAGAGCGTGGAGCACTTTTATAAGTACTTGTATGGAAGGAAGTTCCTGCTCCGAACAGATCATGCTGCTTTACGGTGGTTACTGAGTTTCAAGAATCCAGAGGGTCAAGTCGCGCGTTGGATAGAAAAGATCCAAGAATACGACTTCGACATAGAACATCGAGCTGGAAATAGCCATAAGAACGCTGATTCCTTATCCAGAAGACCATGTTCCGAAAACTGCAAGCACTGCAAGCGCCTGGAGGAACATGAAGAAGTCCGGAGGATAACCGTCACGGATGAACAATGGCATCCTGATAACATCAAGACGGAACAGGGTTCTGATCCGGTCCTGAGCTTGTTTCGGAAATGGAAGAATGAAGGCAGCCGACCGATCTGGCAAGAGAGCGCCGCTAAATCTGGGGAGGTAAAATCGTTGTGGGCCCAATGGGACTCCATTGTTGAGGAAGATGGACTCCTGAAGCGAATAGTGGAAAACCAGGATGGTACTGAGAGCAAACGTCAATTGCTTGTACCGAAGAGCCTGGTAAGGGAAGTCTTGAAGTGCCTCCATGACGATGCTTCGGGGGGACATTTTGGTGTTAACAAGACCCTTGGAAGAGTCCGTGAGCGGTTTTACTGGGTCAATTGCAAAAAGGACGTTGAAGACTGGTGCAAGAAGTGCACAACTTGTGCAGCCAGCAAAGGACCGCAAAGACGACGGCGTCCTCCTATGCGCCAGTACAATCTTTAGGCATTCACAAAACCCGGACAACACCTCTGCATCTTCAATCAGACGGCATGGTCGAGCGAATGAACAGGACCATTAACAAGTACTTGTCCAAAGTGGTCTCCAAACACCAAAGAGACTAGGATCGCCATCTGCCACTGTTTCTTATGGCATATCGATCATCGATTCACGAAACTACTGGACAAACACCAGCAAAAGTACTGTTTGGTCGAGAGCTACGGTTACCATGTGACCTGAAGTTTGGCTGCAAACCTGGTGAGGACGTTGCCGGAGAAGACTACGTTAGTGATCTCCGCAGAAGACTTGACGATATCCATGAGGAAGTACGTTCCCGGATGCAGATAGCTAGCGATCGCATGAAGGACACATACGATATACGGGCCACTGATGGAGGTTTCCAGGAGGGAGACATGGTGTGGTTATACAATCCACAGCCCCGTAAAGGTCTTTCGCCGAAGCTACAGCAGCACTGGGAAGGCCCATATACAATCGTAAAGAGAATAAATGACGTTATTTACCGGATTCGATGCACACCAAATGGAAAGCCGAAGGTTGTCCATTTTAACCGTTTGGCCCCATATGCCGGTGACAATCACGAAGAAGCACGGATCAGGCTTATGCAAGCTCGTTCTCCGGATCCCCAGTATGACGAGTTTATGGCCACGCCGAGTTTATATGCCAATTCCAGATTCGGTGTCACCTCCGAGAGATCCGAAGATTTGTTTTCTGCTTCGGACTCGCTGGTTCATTGTGTGGCCAAAGACTTGAGGTTGGATCGCGGTATTGCCACCGTATTCAAGAAGAAGTTTGGCCGCTTGTCAGAGCTGCGGGACCAACTCGGAGATGGAAAGAAAGTGCTAAGTCTGGTGGACGGAAACCGATCCATTTACTACCTGGTTACTAAGGAGGCGTCGTCTGAGAAGCCCACCTACCGCTCGTTATGGAATTCGTTGGTGGAACTAAGAGACCAACTGCTATCCACAGGTACCACAAGGTTAGCCATGCCAAGGATAGGATGTGGGTTGGATGGACTGAACTGGAGAGTGGTGCGGAGCATGTTGGAGGTCCTGTTCCGGTGGAGCGGCGTCGAAATAACGGTATACACCAATAATCCCCAACGAGATTCCGCACAGCCAAGGACGGTGGATTGCTACTTCCATATGACGACTGGGTGCCTTAGGGGACAGAATTGCATGTACCGGCATGATCCTTCGAAGGAACGGAAGATGTGATCCGGGACGGATCACCCTTAAGGAGGGGGCAGTGTAATGAGCGTATGTGTGCGAGAGCGGGCAGTGTAGCGAGCGTATATGTGTACGAGAGCGAGCAGTGCGGCGAGCGTGTGTGTGTGCGATAGCGGCGACGAGAACCGACAGCAGATAAGCGGAGCTCAAAGAACGTCGGCGTCGGTCGGCGCTTTGATGACGATAAGCAAGGCCATAAATTAGACGAACACAATAAGCACTCCAGTAAAGTCTAGTATGTCATTCTGGAACTTTCTGGATTGTTCCTAATCAGTATAAATACCTGTTGACGTGGCCAGTAAGAGTCAGTTCACAGTGAGCTTCCGAACAAGTAATATAAATAGCGAACTACGATATACCGAGTGATATAAATATGCATTTTCCTTGTGATATAAATAAGTCGTTGAATTATCATTAGTGTTTAAGTATTCTATTAGTGTTTAAGTATTCTATTAGTGTTTAAGTGTTAAATAAATAGTTGTAACATATATATAAATATATTATCGAAGGGCCTTTCTACCGTAGTGGTGTAAGGCTTTTCACTGCTAGTTATTGTACGTTTATATCTGTTGATAGTAAAGTTATCTTAATATTTCACTGTTGATAAAACTTCTCCACTTCTTCCTATCTTGTGCCAGCTCTTTGCCCTGTTGCAGCGTCGTTCCACTCCTCTCTAGGATTTTCCCTACTTCACTTGTCCATGTATTTCTCGGTCTTCCCCTCTTCTTCCTTTTGATTATTCCCGTTTCCCATACTTTTCTTGACTGCCTTTCTCTGTTCATTCTATTGACATGTCCGAACCATCGCAACTGATTCTGTTCTATGATGTTATGTATTGGTTGTAGTCCTAATTCTTTTCTGATGTCCACGTTCCTTATTTTATCTAACCTTGTGACTCCTAGAATTCCTCTGAGATATTTCATTTCCATTGTTTGTAACTTGCTTTTATGGCTTCCAGATAACACCCATGATTCAGAACCGAAGGTCAATACTGGTCTATATACGGATTTGAAAACGTCTATCTTTGTTTTTCTGGACACCTCTCTCTTTCTGATGAAGCTTCTATTTAACGCACCGAAAACTTTTGCAGCTGCTGTTGTTCTTTCATTTATTTCTGCTTCTTGCTTTCCTTCTTCATTTAGTGTACAGCCTAGGTATTTAAAGTCCCGTACCTGTTCTATTATTGTTCCGTCTAATTCTATTTGAATGTTACTTCTGTTATTTCCAATGTGCATTACTTTTGTTTTTTCTATATTTATTTTCATGTCCTTCTTTTTCAGCGATTCGTTCCAGATATTTATATTGAATTGCATGTCTTTCTCATTCTTCGCAAAGATCGCAAGGTCGTCCGCAAAGGCGCATTCTGTAATTTCTGTTATCTCTAGATTTCTGTATCCTATTTGTAACGCGTTCACCCTCTCCCTGGTTTCCCTAATAATTTCATCCATCATTATAATAAATAGGAGAGGACTTAATATGCTTCCTTGCCTTAAGCCTTGGTTGGTAGTAAACTCTTCTGTGATTATGTTTCTCGTCCTAACAACATTTCTACATACTCTGTACATACTTTCTATCGCTTTTAATAATTTTTTACCCACTTTCCTTTGTTTAAGAATGTACCATATTTCTTGTCTATCTGCTCTATCGAAAGCTTTCTCTAAATCTAAGAATACTATACATGCCTCTCTGTCTTGCTCTAATATTTTCTCTGTTATTGGTTTTATAGTAAAGATGTGGTCCTGGATGCTGTAACCTCTTCTGAAGCCACTTTGCGTATCGATAAGCTGGTTTTCTATTTTCTGTAGCAATTTTGCTTCAACAATTCTTTCGTAAACTTTAGCTACAACGCTTAGTAGTGTTATTCCCCTATAATTCCTACAGTCTTTATTATCCCCTTTTTTGAATATGGGTATTATTACGCCTATTTCCCAATCTTTTGGAATTTTCCCTATGTTCCAAATTTTTGTAAACAGATTTTTGAGAAATCGAATTCCCGTATTTCCTAGTGCTTTTAACATCTCCGGCCTAATGGAATCGTGCCCTGCTGCTTTTCCCTTTTTAATTTTCTGTATGGCTTCCTCAATTTCTTTTGTAGTTATATCATGTACTTCCTCCTCCTCTTCTTCTTCCTCCTCTTTTTCTTTTTCCTTTTCTTCTATATACGCTCGTTCTTGATTAGCCGTTTCTTCTTCCTGTTTTATGCATAGTAGCTCCTTAAAATATTCTGCCCATCGTTGTCTTATGTCGTCCTCTTCTGTTAATAGTTTGCCCTCTTTGTCCTTAATTTGTGTGCCTCCTCTTCTATTATCCTTGCGGATTGACTTTAGCATGTTATAAAAGAGTTTCTGGTTGCCTTTTCTAGTGTTTTCTATCCGTTCCCCGAACTCTTCCCATGTTCTTTGTTTTGCATCTATTACCAAATTCTTGACTTTTATTCGCTGCTTCCTGTAGTCTTCGTATGTATTTTCGGTTTTTTCTTTAAGGTACTTTTTCCATTTTAGCTTTTTAATTTTCACCTGTTCCCTTATTTCATTTGTCCACCACGCTGTTTGTTTTTTACTTTTATTTATTTTTGTTACACCACATACCTTTCTTGCAGTTTTTATTAAAATATCCTTGAAAGTATTCCATAATGTTTCTATATCGTCCTCTTCGGATATACTCTCATATTCTGTCAGCTGTCGCTCTAATTCTTCAGTGTACTTCGCTGCTATATCAGGTTCATTTAGTTTATACACTCTGACTGAGTCATATTTTGGTTGCTTGGTATTTGCTGCTTTGATTGTGGTTTGTTTTTGATTTTCTTTAATGTTTCCTACCAAAAGATAGTGATCGCTGCCAATTTCAGCTCCTCTTCTGACTTTAACGTCTTTTACTATCGTTCTGTGATTTTGTTCAACTAGGATGTAGTCAATAATAGATTTTTCATTTCTACTTGCCACTTCTCTTGTGAATTTGTGTATGTCTTTGTGTTGGAAGAAAGAGTTCGTCTGTTTCCGTTGCTATTCCTTGTTACTTCTCCGTGTTTTCCTATTTCTATGTTCGTCCACCTGTCCGCTTTTCCTACTCTACTATTTAAGTCCCCTGCTATTAAAATTTTACCCTTACTACTTTCTACTGTGACTATTAGCTGGTCCCAGAAATTGTCCTTATTTTCTACTGTATCATCCTCGTTCGGGCCGTATGCCACTATTACTGTAATGGTACTCTTACTATCTTCAAATTCTAGCGAAAGTATTCTTTCATTAATGAATTCTACCCTTTTTATCCTTTTTCTCCACTTCTCGTTTATTAGGCACCCGACACCTGCTCTCGCTCTTTGCTGTTTATCTACTCCAGAATACACTAATAGACTACCTTGTAATTCAATTTCCCCTTGCCCTTTTCTTTTCGTCTCTGTTATAACTAGTACATCCAGTCGTTCCTTTACAAATTCGTCATATAGTTCTTCTTCCTTTCCATTGATACTTTTAATATTCCATACCCCCAAAGTCCAAATGTTATATTCTGAATCCTTAAGTCTTAAACCATTTGTAATCCGGTCCGTCATCTTCCCGTCCTTTAATGTTTTCCTAGTCAGTTTTTTGTCTGTATGTGATCTTCAGTTGATTGTAATACTTTTTCTGTTTTGTTCCATACCCATTTCCTGCCATTTATAAAAAGTTTTTGGTATCCTACTTTGACTTGGTTTCCCTTTTCTTTTTCTGTTTTCGCTTTCATTCTTATTTCTTTTTGTATTCTCCTTTCTGTATCTGTAAGTTCGCTGTTTATGTATATATTGTTTTCCTTCAAATACGTGCATTTCCCTTTCAATTGCATAATTTTAATTTTCTTTTCAAAGTTTTCCACTTCTACTATCCACATGCTGTCATTTATTTTCTTGACCAATCTTACCGTTTTTTCTAATTTGAACCACTCTTTCAGTGACTTCTCTAGCGTTAGTTTTATATCATTTTCGCACTTGTTTTTGCACAGTTCTTTTATCTTTGTACCTGATAACACTATATTGTTTTTTATCTTCTCTCTTTCTGTTTTTTCTATATTTCGTTCAACAACTTCTAGATGTTTCACTCTTCTTTTTAAATTTGCCATTTCTTGTTTGAGTTGCTCGTTTTCCTTCTTTATATTTTTGATCTCTTCTTTATATTCCTTGTTCTCTTTTCGGATTTCTTTTATTTCTTCCCATATATTGCTCATCATTTCCATCATGTTTTTCATTTCTTCTTTAGCCTGGTTTTCCTTTCTTGGTGATCTTATCGTTTTTTTACTTCTACTAAATATATCCCCGGTCGAACAGTCCAAACGTTTTCTTTTGAGTGCATCGTCTGATGTGTATTCTGAAACACTGTCATTCATTTTGAGGTATGATGTGTTGCCTACTCTATGATGATGATTTGGCGCCAAGCGTTCAATATTCCGGTTCAACACCTCGGAGAATTTGAAGCCTACCAGCTGATCGTAGGTTAACGCCCTGAGTATTAAATTTCTCTTAGTTATTGTTTTACCTTTAGTATTTGTTACTGCACTATATTGGTTTACTGGCACTGACCACTCTAACAAATTGTTGAAACTTATTTTTCACTTTATTTTTGCTCGAAACCTTCCGTATTCGAATTTAATTTCGGAGCGACATAAAGTGCGTCTTACTACCAACAGCTCGACCTCCGTTAAATAAATAAGTTCTACTAGAAAAGTCGTTACAATATATACTAACGTATATAAGAATCGGAATTTCCATAGTAACTGAAAACCGAGCAGCGCCTCTATGAACCTGGGCCGAACTAAACGCTAAATGGCGGCAAGTTTGAATGTTTCTATTTCTTTTTTCTTTGTTATTGTAATATTTTGAAGTTTCTTACCCCTATTCCACAAAAGTTTACCAAACAATCAGTGAAAATAATCATGTTTGGTGAACTTTTGTGGAATAGGAGTAAAAAAGTTCTGAATAATAACGGAATTCTGTTACTAAAGTCTTAATTTTTTGTAAATATAGTTTTGGTTTTTTACAATAATGGTAAATACAAAAATAAAAAATAAAATTACAGAAAAAAGGATTTATTGACGAATTACAGCTATACCATACAGCATTGCATAAGTCAAAATAATAAACCCTTACCTACTAATTTATTATGATTAAATACATCAATATTAAAAACAATAAAACACGGTCACAATAAAGTAGAAGCAGAAGATACTGTTATTCACATTATCACATAAAATTTTACGTAAAAGAAAATGAAAGCACTCACAATTACACCACAATTACACCAGTCCAATGAAGTAAAAATCAAGCAAAGTCTCTATATTTTTACATCCTGTACGTTCCGTTTCCAACTTCTCGTGTTTCTTCTTTACTTCTACATACGTAATCAGTAATCACACATATAAAAAGGTTTACATTACCTTATATTTTTGTTATAATACTTTTGCCGGTTTGACGGATTACATTTTTGATGGTTAGATTGATGTTTGTTTGTATCGATAATTTATTTAACAACCCTTGTTGCTTAGAAACGGTTGTAATTTTACTGTAGCGCCACCTAACAATCTGGGCCGAACTAGGGCAATGAAAAACCAACTATCGCCATTAGATTGTCTAGGCCCTGAGTAGGTGTTTTGGTCTCGTCTGGATAAGACGTATTTAATTCTGCTCCGAAAATAATTTCAAATATCAGTTATCATCTTAAAATAAATATTAATTTAAAAGCGAGATAATTCAACGTCGATACATACCAATCACCGAAGTTAAAATCATGAGATTTTTTTTTTTAACAACAACAAATAATAATTAATTGATGTATTCAATAATAATGAAAATTACCAAAGTGAGTGTGACTATATCTTGAACTTTACTGGCTGTCAAAAAACCAACACCAACTGATTACTGTGTCATCCTGTTCGCAGCGCCAAGGAAATTGAAATAATACCAGAATCAAGAGAAAGACTATGAAAGCAAAGTGAGTTTAAAATTCAAAAACTTTATAAACGTTTAGTTATATTGTTGTTATTTTTTTTCGTTTTGTATTTTAAACTTAATATTTAATTTAACTAGTTATTTAATTTAATTTTTAATTATATTTACTTTTGTTAATATTTCTAAAATTTATTTATTTTTTTTATCTCACTATCTGAGATAAGAATTTCATGTTTTCATATCTAAAAATTTTGTAAACAGTTAAACATTATAATTTTCAATATAATATTTCGTTCTTTTTAAAAAAATTTTTTTTATTTATCTATTGTTTTGATATTCATTAAATGAAAGTCTGGCGCCCAACTTTAAATAATTTTGTTAATTATTTAGTGATATTTAGAAAGAGCATAATTTAAAAAGGTGAGTGAAAAGTGTTTTATATTTCTTAAAATATTTTTGAAGATTCTATAAATTTATTTACAACATGAACACTTACTCAGATACTTTTCATCTCTCACTCACTCACACCGCCACTGAACTCATAACAATATATACAATTGTATAACGTCGCCACGCCACCAATCAGTTTATAGATGTTTCACATCAATAGTAATGCATAAAGTGCATGTGTGCCCTTATATTTTTTATCTTTAACAACTAGATCTGAACCGTCTATAGATACGTAATTTGGTATTGCCAATATGCAACATTTCAGTATTCATGTCATGTCTAACACCGGTTTCAAAATCGTTGGGGTTACCTGTAAATCGTTCGTGAATATATTTTCAAAGTAATGAATCATATTGCTCCAAATATTCCGAGGATGATTTTTCATCTATTCCGGATAAATATCTAAAACCTGTTTCTTCTTCATTTTTTTCCTCAATTTCATTTATTATTTATTGCTTTAAAAGTGATAATGATGGACTTTCTTGTCTTCTATTTGTTTCGAGTAAACGTTTTTGTTGAATAGGAGTAGAAGAAAACCACTGTACAGGCGACGACCCTGCTGCTGCTGCTGTTGATGAAGCCTTTGCAAACATTGGTACATCGCAATATTCTTCATTTTTAATATTAAAACTACTCCCATAACTATTGCTACTGGAAAAATAAATCTGTAACTAACTTTTTCAACTATTTGTTCAAAAATCTTTACAATTGTTTCGCCCAACATGGGCATCTTCAGAAGACATACACGGTCCCAGACTTAACCTCCCTGCCCCTCAAGCAGAAACAGAGATAACTAACCTCGACCAATTCTGCTTTTTTGATGAAGACAATGCATGGTTTGGAAACGTCCTCCAAATTATGAGTACTTACTGCTCGTACTTTGTAGGTTCTACAAACCTAGCATCAGAGAGCACCTCAGCCACAGTAGCTCCACTAATCCAGTCAGAACTGACATCTGGATCTACCCGTGACCCTGCTGCCAACCCAATTCACGTGTTGACACACGCCTTTCCTTTGTGCCTGTATTCTCCCACAACCTCTCCGGTTACGATTGTCATTTATTTTTAAAAGAAATGGCTGTCAACGATGTTAAATTTAGCGTAATTGCTCAAAATAAAGAAAAATACGATTCCTTTACCAAATTATTGCGAGTTGATACTGTTCCCGGTGTTTCAGATAACTCTACTCAAAACGTATTTGTTAAAATTCGATTTCTCGATTCCTTTCGTTTTATGGCTTCCTCCCTCGATAAACTGTCTGAAGAACTCGATCCTTCTCAATGCTTCCAAGTGAAGAAGTATTTTTCTGATCCTACACACTTTCAACTTATGCGACGGAAAGGGGTTTTCCCTTACTCCTACGTCGATGATATTACTAAACTTGACCAATCAACGTTCCCTCTCAAAGACGATTTTTTCGATAAATTAACATCTCTACCCATTTCTGATGAAGATTATGAAAGAGCTGCCACCGTTTGGAAAACCTTTAACTGCTCAACCAATACTACGTCTTAAACGTTCAATGCAGCAACTAACGATTACAACTGATTAAACTCGTCACGTTTTATCTTATTTATAATCATACTTTGGGGAAGGGGTAAAGAAAATCATTATTAACATTGCAGACTTTCTTATCAGAAAAAAAAAAACTGGGGATACATTACAAAACGTTCGTTTTATGAATCCAGCTGTTATGAGATTTTGACGTAAACCATGTCACCTTTTCGTCTTAGTACACGTTCCACCAAATAAACATCTGGATATTTCGCTTTCTGTAGTTCCATACCATAAAATCCTCCTTTTATGTCTTCCCCTTTATCATCCTTCAAGTAATACAATATTGGATGTGACAATTTTATGTAGCTTCCCTTAAGAATGAAGGAGCACCTGGTAGTAAAGTACCTGGAGCATTCGAAGGGTCAAGCTTTCTAATTTTTATTGGTGTTGACGAAACTGGAACGTCACCTTTCGACCAATTACTCACTTCTGGCTTTAATTCTTTTTTGATCTCTTCACACAGCTCTGATTTCAAGTTAAGAAGCGATTTTGTAAGTGGTTGATATGCTTGCTGCAACAGGAGATTCTGTCCTGCTGTCGATTCCTTTAACATTTGCAATTTCCTCTTTACCGCTTTCCTAATTTTGATTAGTTCTTTCTTTGCTTTTACATCCATGCTCTTGTCAAGGTTGTCTTTTAACAACTGATTGACTTTATATAACCTACATTAATATATATTTATCGAATCCTAAGCGATATCTTCCCTCATTTATACCACAATCCTTGTTTATCCCTAGAAATCCAAACTTCTCTTTCCAACACTCTGCACAAATATTTTTAAATTAGTCAAAAGTCATGTCTGTAGTGACATGGTCTGCGAAGACGTGTTTGAGACTTAATTCATCCTGTTTAAACAGTATTATTAAATTTGCATTATCTCTAATTAAATGTTTGGGAATTGGCAATTACATCGTCAGAGTCTCTATACGGAAAATAACCAATTCCAGCAATTGGTTTCAATAATTCGGCTAAATACTTATATTTTGGTTGATACAATGACTTGGAATAAACGTATACATTTGCGAACAGTAAACCGTTCGGTTGCTCCAAAAGTCCTATAATCACATTTGTTTTTCCACAATTTGAAGGTCCGGCGACAATGGCTCTTATTGTGGATGGTAGTAATGGACCCTGTCGATTTATTTTCCTGGCAATATCGAAGTCACGATTTGTTATGGGTAGAACAGATGGATGTTGTACTATCCGCATGTTTATTGATGATTAAAAGGTTTGCGCATGTGCTCTCGGATATATAAATTTAGAGTTAACAGTGTTTATGTAGTCAGTTCGTTCAGTATAGTGAAAGAGCTAACACTACACATGTCCCATGACACGAGGTTTTCTGAATAGGTTTATAGATAAATTACCTATTGAATTACACCTCCCAGGCTATAACTTTTGCGGTCCAGGGACTCGACTAAACAAACGATTAGCTCGAGGTGATATCGGTATAAATCCCCTTGACGAATCTTGTAAATTACACGATATTGCTTACGAAACTTTTCCAGACATTTCCCATCGTCGAATTGCTGATAAGGTTTCGACGCAACAATCATTACAAAGACTAAAGTCGTCGGGCGCGTCTTTTGGTGAACGCTTGGCAGCTCTCACAATTGCTTCAGCTATGAAGGGTAAAGAGAAACTTGGAATGGGGCACAATAAGCGACGTCGTAAAGTTGGTGGTTCAATTCCGTTGCGAAAAATAAAGAAGAGAAGATGAACAAGAAAAGGAGGAGCTCTACCGTTTCGTAAGCTAGTGACAACTGCGAAAATTGCTCTTAAGAAAACGAAACCTCTCCAGCTGATATATACTGCTAAAATAGCACTAAATACAATTCGTAAATTTGGAAAGCGATCTAAATCTCCCAGAATCATTCCTATTCCAAAGACAGGTGGTTTTCTACCGTTAATTCCGATTTTCGCTGGACTATCAGCACTTGGAGCTCTCTCTGGCGGTGCTGCTGGGATAGCTAAAGCTGTACGTGATGCGAAAACAGCACAACAACAGCTAGAAGAAGATAAACGTCATAACGCTTCAATGGAAGGTATTGCTCTTGGAAAAAATATTTCAGTACAACCTTTCCGTAAAGGTTTCGGTTTATACCTTAGACCTTATCAACAAAAAAAAAACGTAAAATTTTTCGTAAAGTTACCTAACCGTCCTTTGACAGATTTGGATTTAGTCAATTACAATAACTATTTACAAATTCCACATTTTCGGGGAATCTTTATGCGTAACGAATTACCCAGAAAAGTTAAAAGGTGTGAAAGTGGAATTGTTAATTTAGATTTAGACACAGGAACTGGTACATATTGGACAGCGTATGTAAAACGAAATAACAAAGCTATGTACTTTGACAGTTTTGGAGATCTCCGTCCACCTAAAGAATTGGTTCAATATTTACAATCTTCCGGACCTTGTGCTATCACTTATAACTACAATCGTGTTCAGAACCCCTCAGGTTTTAACTGTGGCCATTTAGTTGTCCAATTCCTTAATGAGACTACGAAAACCTTTTCTTAAAAACAAATCATCAAACTAACTTCGTTGTATTAGACAGAACGTCAAACCGAAAACATGTCTTACACATTTACCTTGACTAATACAAAGTCGGAGCTGCAAATGATAATAAGTCCACCAATTTTTTTAAGCGATGATGATGAATATCAAATTGCTTTGTTAAATTTTGAATCATATAACAGTATTCCGAATATCGATGAAACTAACAACAAATTCTATTTTGAAGGTTCTACACCACCAGTCGTTGTTCTTTCGGAAGGATCCTATGAAATCGATGATATTAATCATTATCTTCGCGAGCAATTGCGACATACTGATGATGCTATTGAATTGTTTGGAGACAATACTACCTTAAAAAGCCATATAAAAAGAACCAAAAAAGTCAACTTCGCTCCTACAGATTCTCCCGCAAAGATATTGGGTTTTGAAAATAAGCTTCTACCATCACTTAAAGAGGTGTCTGATCATGTAGCTGACATTCTCAAAGTAACCACGATTTCAGTGATGTGTAACCTCGTAACTAACTCCTACATACATACCAGTGATGGTGTTAATTGACTAGATGGACATATACTACATCAATTCTTTCCCAATGTACCCCCCGGATTTAAAATTGTTGAGAATCCTACGAATCTTATTTATTTATCAATCAACACTCGTGTCATCGACTACATTTCCCTTAAAATAGTTGATCAAGACGGTAATCTAGTTAATTTCCGTGGAGAGCGTGTCTCAATAAGACTGCATTTACGAAAAGCATAACATGGTAGTGTAATATAGCTGTCCCCAACGATATTCAAAGAAGAATAGTACTATAAAACTACTACCACAATCCCGAATGCTTATTTCGCCTACAACCATTAAGCGATTAACCCCGCTCAATAAACAGTTCCTTAAATCTTTGGGGTTGCGATTGAAAAAGAGGAAACGGTAAAATGGTAGCAGAAATACTGAATGTTACCGAAAAAGCAGTCTTCGATAACGCTATAGTTAACGCTGATAAACATACTCATCAACCTTATGCGAATTCAACTTTCAAAAATAATGATACGATACGTATTCCAATACAAAATGAAGATGTTTACACTTTGCCTTCTAGTAGTTTCCTATACATAGAAGGTCGTTTGCTTCTTAAAAAGGATGGAAAGACAACTGCGAACACTTCTTTTATCCGCAATGGAATTTTACACCTGTTTGATGAAATTCGTTATGAATTAGGCGGAAAAGTGATTGATCGAGTCCGTAATCCTGGCATGGTTACAACAATGAAAGGTTACGCATCTTACAACGAGACTGAAAGTAAACGTCTCAGCAACAGTGGATGGTTGCCTCCTGCTATAAGCGATCTACAAGGAATTAAGCTTAATTCTATAAAACTAGTAGATTCCAACGGTTACTTCAACGTTTGTATTCCACTACGTTTGATTTTTGGATTTGCAGAAGACTTCCGAAAAATAATATTAAACGTTCGACAAGAATTAGTTCTAGTTCGCAGCAGCACTGACAATAATGTTTTATATTGCTCAGCAACGCCACTTGAAGATGTACTTGTACATTTGGATCAGATTTCTTGGAAAATTCCTCATGTATCTGTAGCAGATGCTGAACGTTTGAAATTGTTGCGTTATGTTGATCGAAATTTAAATATGGAACTTTCATTTCGGAGTTGGGAACTACATGAATATCCGCTACTTCCCAAATCTTATTCTCACAACTGGAATGTGAAAACAACGTCACAATTGGAAAAGCCTCGCTTCATTATTTTCGGATTTCAAACAGATAAAAGTAATAATCTTGCAAAAAATATGAGTGCCTTCGATCACTGCAAACTAACCAATTTTAAAGTTCACTTACGATCTACTATGTACCCGTATGATAATTTGAATTTAGATTTTGATACTTCTAGATTTGCCGTTTTATATGAAATGTATGCCAACTTTCAACAATCGTATTATGGTAATGTAAGTGAACCCTTATTCGATCCTAAACAATTTCTAGTCATTGCTCCTCTTGTAATAGTAGACTGTTCTTATCAGAATGAAACTGTTAAATCTGGTAGTATAGATATCCGTCTAGAGTTTCAAACTAAAGAAAATATACCAGACAAAACGGCAGCTTTCTGTTTAATAATACATGATCGTGTGATACGTTACAATCCGTCCACAAACTTAGTTCAAGAAGTATAAAACACAACGATTACTTCCACAATTTAGTTTTCTTACCGGTACTGAACAGTGAGCACAATGGCTTTCTTATTGGACGTACAAGGTTTTCAGTGTAGTGAGAATCGATTTGTTTTTAAAGAAGTAGCTGTTGTTGCTCTAAAAGAAGTACCAGTTTATCATTTCACATTTGAACCACCATTTCCATGGGGCGCTCTCCCCGTTCGTTACAGAAGTCAAAATCGTTGGTTAACAAGAAATTTTCATGGGTTATATTGGGATAAGGGCGATCTTCCGTACTCTACACTTTATGATAGAATTCACTCCATATTGATGGAGTCAACAGTTGTATATGTAAAAGGATTACAAAAGATGATGTGGCTGCAGGAATCCTTTCCTACTGTTAACTTTGTTAACATTGAAGATATCGTATGTCCAGCTCTCTCCAAACTCCCAACTCATTTTAAAGTTAAAGTGTGTTCTTATCATTTATTTACAACCGCTGTTGAACAAAATTGTGCTTATAAAAATGTTCTTCTATTAAAATATTGGTTGTCTTTACACTCATAAATTGACTGTATTTTTTTCCTTTAAACAAATAAAACACGTTCATAATATAAATTAGATTTTTATTTTTTTATATTCTTATACAATGTTATACATTTTACATATGTATTTCTAAATCAGCCGCTTTTCCAACAAATCCTTTAAGGAGAATTGATGGATGACCCACTTTATTAACAATTTTTTCGTTTATGTCCTCGATTTCTGCATCCGTAAAAGCTTCTGCGTGTCTGCACGGAAGAAATATGATAAAGCTGTATAAATCATCTAATAGACGAGGTCCCCATTTTGTATTCACCTTTTTGAAGCGTTGCACGGGATACGTTTGACTCACTTCCAGTGATTTCAGAGCACGTATTTCTTTCTCTTCATAACCCACCCGCACATTATTAAACTTTTCGATAAAGGTTTCCATGTTATACTGACTTAAACACACTCAACTCTGTTATGCATCTACAGCTCCTTCACTCGTTCCCCTAACTTATGTAAAATCCCCCTTCCATTACATAGGCTTCAGTGGAGGGGAACTTATTATACAAACCACGTTGCTCGTTTTAAATGTCTCAGTTGTTATGGAAAAAAGCAATCATGATCAGTGTGTCGTCGTTACTGATTTTAACATATTTGTATAACAATACCCTCTACATTTCCCGACCTGATAATACTATTGGAGATGAAGCCTATGTTTGTAAAAATTTTAATAAGGATTTTGATGTGTTTTGTACATGGAAGAAAAATTGGGATACTATTATTTTAAAAAATGTTAATGGAACAAATGTCTTTACAGTTGAGAACATGCAGAACCTTCACTCTGTAAAACTAGCATTTATTGATAAAGATGGACAGTTTCGAAGATATTATTGAAAGCCGATGGATTCAGCTTAAGGATGATGAAAACAGAGACGTTATAACTAAGGGCTATATCGCCGACTCTTTCGTATTTCTGCAAGTTGTTCGTACTATTAATGTAATCTGATTGCTCAATATTTTGATTGTATCACTTACATACTTCATTTATATCAAAATAAAGAATCGATAACTATAACGACTTCACTTTTATTTCATATGTCTATACCCTACACTTTTCTCCACTTCCTCTACATTATCATGTAGACGTATTTAAGATTCGTAAACTTCAGACGACTGCAGACGGATTTAATTTTACATTACCGATACATGTACATATGTTTCAATTCATTGTGAAGCATTCGACAACTACATACACACAAGTTTAAAGTCAATGACCTTCCATCAATTTGACCTTAAGTAACCTCTCCTCCTCTGAATTAGAACCGGTCATCTTACACTACTTCCGTTAAGATAGTTACGGGATCTAGTCCATACCATGTATTGCTGGCGATGTTTCCGGAAATCACCCGACCCGATGGAACTATTAATCAGCAGAAACATCACACAGAACATCATATTCGGACAACAGCAGGACCACCAGTATCCCACAGGCCAAGGCGATTGGCGCCGCAAAAACTACATGTGATAGAGTTATTAGTATAGTGAAGGGGTCACTGGACCAAAGAAAATTGCCAATGAATCTAAAGACATCGGTAGTAGTACCTATTGCAAAAGTAAAAGGTAGTGTTAAATGTACAGATCTTCGACCAATTAATACATTACCAGTGATAGAAAAATTAACTGAATCGGTGGTTTATGAAACATTAATGGAATATATTAAGGAGCATGAAATATTAACAGTACCAATCGGGATTTAGGGAACAACATAGTACAGAAACTGCATTACAATTGGTCATAGAAAATTGGATGAGAGCAATAGATAAAGGTGAGGGAATTGTGGCAGTTTTTTGGATTATAGCAGAGCTTTTGAAACAATTAATAGGGAGTTATTATTGCAAAAATTATCAAAAATGTATAATATTAATGGTGAAGTATATGAGTGGATTGAAGACTACCTCAAAGAGAGAACTCAAAAAGTAAGATTTAAAGATAAGGTATCTGAGGAAAAAGATGTGCCATATGGATTTACAGGGTAGTAAATTGGGGCCCTTATTGTTTGTTCTGTATATAAATGACTTGCCAGATGTTCTAAAGCATTGTAATATCCAAATTTTTGCTGATGATACGTTAATTTATTTAACAGGGAATAATGAATATGAGATTGTTAGAAAATTAAATGAAAATTTAAATACAGTTGGGGACTGGCTAAGTTGGAACTCCATGAGTGTAAATGTGGGAAAAACAAAATGTATGACAATAGGAAAACCACGATTTGTAGAAGAAATTGAAGTAAGACAACCTGTTATACTTATGAATACACAATTGGAATGGGTGAAAAAATACGAATATCTTGGGGTAATTATAGACAACCGTCTAAATTTTGCAGAACATGTTGAATATATCAATGGTAAAATGGCTAAGAAAGTTAATATTTTCTATAAATTAAGGAAAACTTTGTCTAAGGATGAGAAGAAACTGTTGTTTAAAACTATTGTGATGCCACATGTGCGATATTGCTCTACAGTTCTTACAATGGTGACTAAGTCAAATATAACAATATTACAAAGAACCTTCAATAAGGGATTCAGGGCAGTACTTAATAAAAGACGGAGAGATAATGGTAATGACATGCTTCAGGAAATGAGATTTTTAACCATTGAAAAGGAAATTAAACGAGACGTCTTAACCTTTATCTATAGATTGGAGAATGATATGTTACCCAAATATTTAACCCATTTACGGCCGCTGTTGCGTATACGCAACACCGCCGTAATGATTTTTTTAAATAAAACTGGAGTACATTTTTGGATGAAATATGTTCCTACATCATTGTTTCAAGGTTCAGTTAGTATGATAAAACCGTATATGAAGTAATTTAATCACTCGATTTTTTTTGAGAAATTTTCAAATTGCCCTCATTTTGTTACGCTTTGCTAGCAATCCTATAAAAATTAAAATCTCAATAATATGTTTTCATTTTAAAGGTATTGATAGTCGTACTTCATGAAATATACCGCTAGTTAAACCATTACGTTGAAATAATAATTCTACCTGAACTGGGGTTTTCCTAAATAGGGCACAATTTATACTGTTGCGTTCGCGCAACGCCGGCCGAATAAGTGAAATCTCAGGTAATAAACCGCATCGCAAGGGTTTTCGGAAATACGTGTACTGTAATTATTGGGTGCGCGTTTGTTTAGTGTTGATTTATTCTTGTGCGTTGTTTGTTGTGAAAATGGTAAAATTTCTTACGATAAGAGATTTAGAGTTAGCTCTCCAGGAAGTGATGTGTGAAATTGACGATAAAAATGGTAAATATATTATCATTCTATTTCCTTGAATGTTTATCCAAATTTGTGAACAGTTTCAACGTAGTGTCACTTTTGTTCCGTTGCAAATTATTATTCAAGATTTTTCATTTTCTAGAGCCAATTTACGCTGTCTACATTCCCCCAGAGGTTGATCTGGAGAATAACGGAGTAGGACAGAATGGTGACATAGCGGGGACATTCGAGATCCATACGTCCGTGACCGAGGATCATTATGAAGAATCTGACGAAGAAGATTTGGCCACGAAACGTCGTAAAATTATAGAAGAAAAGGCCGTTAGCCGCAAACCAACTTGGAAATCTGGTGAGTTCATTCATCAAAATTTGCCTGTATCCAAAGAAGAGGAAGTCATTCAGAAAATGAGAGGCGAATTGGAGGGCTTGTCGCCGCTGGATTTTTTTTTAAATTTATCGATGAGGATGTTATGGATTTGATTGTCAAGTTTTCGGAGAAATACGCACAGGATAATAATAGACATAATTTCCATTTGTCACGAGAAGAATTACTGAATTTTCTTGGGATCATAATTTTGTCCGGATACCACAGTTTACCCCAAACAGATATGTATTGGTCTTTAGATGAAGTCAAAACTGTGAATATTGTTAGGGACTGCATGAGCAGGAATAAGTTCAGATCGATAAAGCGAAACCTACACCTGAGTAACAATAACAACCTAAATACATCTGATAAGTACGCAAAACTACGTCCCTTTTTTGATTCAATGAATGAGAAATTTCTACAGTTTGGCGTTTTTTCGTTCAATTTGTCAATTGATGAACAAATGGTACCCTATTTTGGACGCCATTCTTGTAAGATGTTCCTAAAAGGCAAACCTGTCCGTTTTGGGTTCAAAATTTGGTGTATCTGTTCTTCAAGTGGATACTTGTACAAGTTTGTTCCTTACGCAGGAGCATCTGAAAATAAAAATGAACTTGGACTTGGTGCGAGTGTAGTTATTGACCTTCTATCAATTGTGAAAGATGTTGAGAACTACAACATCTTCTTTGACAACTTTTTTTCGTCATACAAGCTATTGTCCCTCTTAAAAACAAAAGGCTATTTCGCCACAGGGACAATTCGCGAAAACAGAACGGGAAATTGTCCTTTGGTATCAAGCAAATCACTATCAAAACAAGAGAGGGGCTGCTATGATTCGCAAGTTGATGAATTGACGCAAATTTCATTAGTACGATGGAATGATAACTCAATTGTGACAGCAATTAGTACCCATTACAATGTAGAACCACTTGCCTCTGCTAAGAGATATGACATAAAACTAAAAAAACAAGTGCACCTCCCTCAACCTGCCATAATTGCAGCATATAATAAGTACATGAGACGGGTAGATTTGCATGACAATGGTGTGGCAAATTATAGATTCGGTGTAATGGGTAAAAAGTGGTGGTGGCCACTATTTATAAACGTAATTGACAGTACTCTTGTTAATTCATGGAAACTCTACAACACGGTCAATTCAACTCACATGTCACAGTTAAATTTCAAATCATTTATAGCTGTCCGGCTCCTAAAAACAAAGAATTTCGTGGCAAGGGCACTATTGATAGAACCGCCTGATGAAGTAAGAGCCGATCAATTCGGACACACTATTAGTAGAACTGACACCCGCAGAAGATGTCGTGTATGCAAAAGTCAAACAATTTATATATGTGAACGTTGCACAGTTTATATACACCCCGACTGTTTCCGACAATATCACTTATCCCTTTAGCAAACCAAGTGAGTTTGTCTAATTTACGTAGGGTAGTTGAGGCACTTGCCAACGGTGCAACACCCCAAGTGTCAAGACACCTTTTCTACCAAAACAATCCAATACCTGGTTGTGTATGGGACGCTGCACCTAACAACCAAATACTCTTAAATCCAGATGATGTTATGCCAGCAGAATATACAGCTAACGATCTTCAGAACGATCGTGAAGATCTCCAGTACAAAATGGAGTTGATGTGTAGTAAGATGCCGAAGTATTTTACTGACACGATAAAATATGAAGCGACTGGCAATAAAGGAATGCTCACCACTAATTCAATGGGCACGTTAAGAGTATCAGACAGGTTACCAGACCAGGACCTTCGTGATTATTGCGCCTAACCTAACCTAACCTAACCTAACCTAACCTAACCTAACCTAACCTAACCTAACCTAACCTAACCTAACCTAACCTAACCTAACCTATATAGACCGTTGATGCGTATACGCAACACCGTTTTCCTCGGCAAGTAGACAAACAAAAAATTTTTTAACGCCACATTTGTGTTACTATAATGTATATCGACAATAAATATTCATTCCTTTCAATTTTTGTGTTTGATTTCGACCCTTGGCCGAAAATGGGTTAAATAGATTAGTGAAAAAGAATAGTGATATACATCAACATGCAACAAGAAATTCAGATAAATTTCATGTAGAGAGGGGAATTAAAGGACAAAAGACTGTATTTAATAAGGGTTTAGTACTGTATGATACATTGCCACAAGAGATAAAGGAAGCCGAAAGTGTAGGACAGTTCAGAAGTAAAGTGGGTATGTGGTTGAAAAATATGGACTTTGAATTGATAGATGAATGTTAAATGCTGAAGGGTATAATTTGTCAAAAGCAAAGTCTCATTATATTTATAAGACAGTATGAATGTATTTATTATTATAACTGTGAAATCATTCTGTTATGCATAAAGCTGCAAATAATGTTGGAGAATGTATATATGTATTAGCCGTAGACTACTTGTTAATAAATAAATTAAAAAAAATAATAAAAAAATAATCTTGGTTTTTCAAATATGCTTCTTTTGTCACCAAATTCTATTCAAATTCTTTGAAATACTATTCTCTGTGTAAATATCTTTATTACTGCAATTTCCGCCAAGCTCATTTAACATTTCTACTTGCATTCTTACTAACAGCATGATGTCTATAATAGTCTCGTTTCTTCCTAATTCTTAATTGCAATTTTATTACGGGTTTCTTAGGTACTTTTGGGTAACTTCACAATTCTTAGTATTTCCTAACTTTGATATTTCCAAAAATTCTGTTCTATACTATTGGTTCCCTACTTTGACTTGCACGCTGTTAGCTCCTCCTAAATTATTTTCTAACTCCTCCTTTATAATTTTCTTTTTAATTTAATCTTCAAACTACTATCAGTTCTTATTTAGCCTTCGACTCCGAAAATTCTATATTTATAAACTTATACTCACTGTTTCATTTTCACTCTACCATTTACTATTTCACTTCTCAGTTTTGTTTTAATTGTGTTGTTTATTAAATCTTTTGTTTACCGTTGTTGCAAGTTTTATTTCTTCGTCGCCTCCTGTAACAGGACACGTAAGAAGACCAAAACATTAATAATTTTCATTTTTTTATTATTAATAAGAAGTCTCACCAAGTATCAGCTAATATATATACATTAATTAACTTAAGATACAAAAATAATTGAATGAATTGTCCTTGCAGATATATTTTCCTATGTCTTTTAAATAATATTTTACATATTGTACCTCTATTGCAAAGAAATATTTACTTTTTGTGGTCCTATTTGTCGCGTTTTTGCATTAATTAATTTATTTATTTATTAATAGATAAAAAAAGTTACTTAATAGTTCTGGTAACTTACGATCATTATGGTGGAAGTGGAACTTTCATTGCATGATCAAATACAGCCTCCAAATCGGGTTTTCCCTCAGGGACGCGATAATCTATAAAAGTAAAAATCAATTTCCGCATACTCGTCGACTTTGAAATACTTACAAGGTAAATGGACACTTGGAACTACACTCCGTTTGAGTTTACCATTAGCCCACTTATATGCAGGGTGAAAATGTTTTCCACATACATAGTAATTTTTTTTGAAGACTTTTGGGAAGTCTTTTTCAAACTGTAGGGGAAAAAACCCTTTCCTCCCATACATGTTGCACTTCTTCATTCTTCGGAATGGAATGCCTACAAAAATAATAATTAAGACATATTTACAATTGCTTAATGAAAATTAATTTGTTTTTACATTGTGGTAGCTTCTGGTATACACCCCTCAACAAGCATCTTTGTTTCTTTAGTGCTTCCATGGTCTATAATTAACAATATATATTTTACTAACAATAATACCAAAAACATGATCATCCTTCAAGTAGTTTTACAGCCTTGGTTAGAACTATCACTACTCAGGTGCTGCAAGTGTTACCTGATCTTCTTCATCAGACTACTGTGATGCAAAAGTTTCTGGATTATTTCAAAATTGACGATTTCTTATGTCCCGACCATATTAATTATCAAAAGCACTTTTTACAAATTGTAGCCTAACTTATTTTATTTAATTACATAAAAAAACTAAATTTCGTTTTGAAAGGAAAAATCCAGCAGCCCTACACAGATCCCCTCATGGACTTGGCCACAGCCAAATGTAGGCATAAGAAGTAATTTTGTATTTATTTATTTATTAATTGCAGACATCAATTGCAGATCATTTATTTAATTTTTTTATTTTACTTCTCCATAAATGAGAAAATGTCTTACCCCAAGTTACCACTACTAAATTTTTATCACTAGCGGACACGTGTTTCGCCCACTTCAAGCGTGGGCATTATCTCGCGTTGATAATGCCCACGCTTGAAGTGGGCGAAACACGTGTCCGCTAGTGATAAAAATTTAGTAGTGGTAACTTGGGGTAAGACATTTTCTCATTTATTCATTTACCACTGTCTCCTTCTCTTTCTATTTTACTTCTCCATATTGAACTATTATTAATATAATCTAAAAAGACAGGTAAATTCCTGTTACGTCTAAATAATTAAGCATATTATTAATATGCTGAAAGTTGTGTTAACGTTTACCAGTGATTCATGAGTTTACCAATAATTATACACTACACCAAAAATTGTATTTAGGTAAGCTAATTGTCTAATTTCAACAATAGAATCATGCAATATTTTTGTTCCATACAATTATGGCTTTACATTTGTTTTTCTGCTATTGCTGTTGTTATATAAACATAGCTTATTGTTGTAATTATTATTTTTTTTAATATATTTTTATCACGATGTATTGTGTTTGTTTTGATAACGAATTAAAATTGAAATAACCAAAAATAAAAATCCTCCCAACCTGCCATTTTAAACTTCGCGCCATAGCCGGTAAGGTAGCTTTCTATGTTCCATATTTTTCAAGTTCCTTTTAATTGCGGTGATGTCCGAGAAGGTTGCGTTGGACGTTCAAGATCGAAGTCGAGTTTCGCATCTATAAACTCATCTAGGAAAAAAAGGTATTTTATTACCAAAATAAAGTAATAAAACTGTGCACATACAGTTTTCACCATCGACATAAATAACTTGAACGTTGAAGGTAGTGGTGGTGGTTATTGTTTTTTTTTTTTTTTTTTTTATGTACATTGCACATATACTTTAAAGTTGGTGAGCGTGGTGTTTTTGGAACAATTGTTTTAGGTTAATTTTAGGTTTAAGTTGGTGACTGGGATGTTGCATTTTTAGCCATTGATTCTGAAAATAACTTATGTACATACCTTTTATTTCATGTATATTTCGATTATTTTTAATAATGTGTATAAATAACGGTGTTTCTAAAAATACTGTTAACAGCAATTTTTGTATCTATTTTTCGTGGTAAATTTGTTTCTACTAACAATTGCATGCTGCTTTGGATAAAATTAATTACTACGCAATATATGTAAATAAGAAGATGAGATAGACATATGTTTCTTTTATTTTCTTATAAGGTGAATGTATTTTTTTTTTGACCTGAATCAACATACAGGTTTTTGTCGTGTTTTATGTTGCACGGAGGTTCTTTTTTAGACAAAGGGTAAAGGATTATTGCGCTTTTACTTTAATAAAACACCGATTTTGCATTTGTTTTCGGGATTACTTTATTATTTTTGAGCAAGGTGATTCCTGTAGATTGTTGGCGCAATTGTTGTGGATTCACGAACCAGTGCAACTACAACAAAAAATGGATTGCAAGAAGAGATTAAAATCAACATGGATGCGATTGAAGAAGAATTCACAGAGAGTGGAAGGCCATTTAACTGGACAAATATCTGCCGGAAAACCTTTCAAGCAGTAAAAGATGAAGTTTCCAATTCCCCGATTTTGAAACGCTTATCGTCGTTAGGGCTTAAAGCTACCTTATATTTTAATTGGCTAAACATTTGATGCAATCGAGAAGTAAAAACTGACATTTGCTCTATTATTTGATTTTGCCCATTTACAACGGAAACATAGTGTTTTTCATCTAGCCGGTTTTGAATCACGGAACGTGTCACACCTTTTGCTTTCTTTATAATTGTTGAATCGTCCAATTTAACACAATACGCTTTCGCGCCAGTACCATAAAAGCTTTTATAAAGCAAAACGCTCGAAGCTAAAGGTTTAGTAAACATTTTTGAAAAATTTGAAGTTTCTGCATATGATCAAACAGAAATATTGGGTAATTATTTCAATCATCCGGTCACAACTGATTCATCTGATAATAATAATAATTACAACAGCAGCAGTAGCGATAGTGACGAGTTTATTTATTTTCATAATTAAAAAATATCTACTAACAAGAATGGATCCAACCTCTTATGCAATTTACAATAGCGATGTGAATAATTTGAAAAAGGAACTTTGCTATGCATTTGTTCGAAATAATGAACAGACAGCCAAAAATATTTTTATGCGATTAGGATTTCAAGTGCCCTTCGAAGCCTTCACATGGATTACAAAGACTTTTTCATCTCTATCGTTGCTGGATTTATTATTTCACCGTCAAATTATATGCGATGATTTTGTACAATCCTTTTTGAATACAGTTCCAGATGATTTAGACTTTTTAAGTGTATTTGATGTAGTGAGTGTATTAACTGAAATGAAGGAAATGACTACTTTGTGCACTAATGATATATTTTTCATTCAAGATCTCCTTTCAAATTATAATCCTTGCAATTCAGAAAAATTTCCCCCAAGTAAAATTAAGAAAAACTATAAAAATGTGCTAGCATGTTTAGATGATATCATACTAGAAACTGCTTATTATGCACAACCAAAACTATTCAAATTATGAAAGCCAACAAACTGGCTTATAAATTTGAACCATTGCATAATTGTAGACAGAAAGCAGTCTTTCAATGGCTTGTTCGTAATTTATAAAAAGCGAAAAAAGGATTGCCAGTAGGTTGGCAAGATGAAAATGGACCAGATTCTGTAAAATTACCATCAATTTATTCTAAAGACTATAAAAGTGTTTTCAATATTTTGCAAGAATTAATGTAAGACTTTTGTGTATGCTTAACACTAATTGAAATAAAATACTCATATTAATAAGATTTTTTTTATTTTAAAAAATCCTACAAATCTTTAATTCCCAATTCTTTATAAATATTATCAAACAGGTAGCAGCATTGTTCGTTTTTCGCTGTAGTGGGCGGCGGCGCCGGCGGCGGCGAGGATGGTAGTGGTGGTGATATCAATGCATAAGATTCTTTCTCGTTTCTTTTCCTTTGTCTTTTTTTCCTTTTTCCGTTACTATTCTTCTTTTCTTCAGTTCTTTAAAAATATCTCTTCTTTTCTGCACTTCTAACGCTAATGTTTTTCCTGTATGGTAAATTTCTTCATTATTACCATTATTAGGATCGATGGTTTTTGGATAATTTAAAATTTCAGATAGCGGACAAGCTACAATATTGAACAAATCACTATCAAACACGCCAGTGCTTGATGTTCTCCATTTTTCTTCTAAATTTGCAATACTGTTATGCCAATCCTCAGTCGCTTGCACAACATTTGCCAGTTGGATTAATTCAAATGCTGAAAGAACTTTGATTTTATTTCCCGGTTTTAACTGTACAACTGCCATTTTGCTTTCTAAAGTTAAAACTAACGTATTTGTTTCGAGAACTACTCTTTAAATTGGTTATTACCACTACTATCATCCATTCCTCCTCCTGCTCCTTCTCTTCCTAGATGTTAAGGTCATTAACGTACAAATAAAACACAAGTATCTAATCGTTTCAAGTTAGTTTATTAAACATCATTTTTTTCATTATGGTGATTAACTAACTTTGTGTAAATATTAAAACATTAAGCTAAATATACAAATCATTAAAATAACCTAACTTAAATTATCAGTAATTTTGTAGTGTCCCCATGCTAAAGTCTTATACGTTTCTGGTATATGGAAACGTTTATCATCATGCGCAGACAAAGCAATTTTATTAATGCATTGAGAATAAATTATATGCTTTAAAGATCTAAATACATTTTGTCGCTTCAGTACTATCTCGTTTTCATTTAATACATATTTAAAATCTTTTTCCGTTAATGACTTTATAACATTCTTTTTAACACCTTTAGCCTTTTTCTTTATCAAACTTCCTTCTATATTCACTTCATACATTTTAGCTTTAAGATCGACAAATTCCCAAATAATCTTACCACAAACTTCATCTTTCATAAGTGCTGGGATGGCTTTGTTTACCAAAGGCATTTCAAAAATATTATCAGTAGAATAATTTGAGGTATCAAATCTATGTAAATTATTCTTCATATCATTATAAACATTATCCGTTTCTATGAAATACAACAAACTATCAGTATCTGTATACAAAAGTGATGCTTTGGAACCATATTTTTTTTTTATAAAGTTATAGTGAAATTCAAACATTACAAATTTGGCAATTTCCAGTACTGCAAACCCGGCGTAAATTGGTTTATCGTAATAGATTTGAGACTTTAACAATTGTACTGCTGCAAAATTTTCATGAAAAATGGATATACTATGAAAATTGGGTTGCGAAACTAATTTTTCAACTCCTTTTTTTATGACTCAAATCTTTCCACAAATTGACTAAACTAACGTTGACCCTTTTTTCCATATTTTCGATACATTTTCCATAGTTTGCATTATTTATTAATTTATACATATCTTTTTCAAATGCGTTTGCGGCACTTTGTCTTAGACGAGTATTAAAATCGATTAACGGTTTCATCCAAGCAGATTGCTTGAACGTGAGAATTCTATGAATCTTCGACAACTCTAAACCATTTTCAATACATTGCTTAAGAGTCTTTATATGAATAACGTGATTTTGCTAATCGAAAAAGGTTTGTAATAATTTTTTACATTTTGAATTTGGAGGTTTCATTTTTTCAATACACATTGGAAAATCATTGTGTGAATCATGCAAATGTTTTGGATAATGAATATCGACTTCCAAAACATATCCTTGATCATCAGAATCTGTATAGTTATTTATATTAAATGAATCAATTTCATTTTGTGAGAGCCATCGAAAGTTCGATATAGGCAGTTTTTCCGAAAGCGCATATCCATATAAATTAATTGCATCCCAATATGATATGTAAGATGTTGCTTGTGAATTGTTGTAATTAGAGGGAATATATTTATTGTTGGCCTGTGCGAAACGTTGAACCACTCCAGCATAACCACCTCGGATATTTCGTTGAAAAAAGAGTACCATTGAACAGTCAGTTAACAACTCCAATTGTACATTGATAAATTTTAGCATTGCCTGCCGTGACAAGCCGGGTAAACTATAAAAATTGGCCGGATCTAATTTGTATGTATTCAAACATAAATTTCGGAAATTTTCGAAAACGTCACATAATAAAATTACGTCTACTTTTAAATAGAGGTCACTGTATTCACCTAAATTTTTACATGAAAATTTATGCCAAATATCGTTTGCTCTTTGATAGTCTGCATCAGAAATTGAAGTATCTTGCATTGAATCGTAAAAATCCATTTTTGAAGGTAAACATTCGTTATTTAATTTTTCCAACGTATCTAAATAATTGTATAGGAAAACACCCTTTTGACGCATTAATCTAAATTCTTCATCATTTGGAAAAAAGTTTCTCAATTCTATAATTTAATCATCTGATTCATAAATCGATAAGAATCTACAAAACGTAAATCTATGTAACTGTTTTAATTATTTTTTCTATCAACTAAAATTTTCTTTGTAAATGAAATATACTTTTCTTTATTCACCGGAATGACATTCATTGGTTCGTCATCTTCGGCGGCAAATTCACGTATAAAAATATGACAATCATAATTGCTAAAATTGTGAAAGAAAACCGGGATACAATTAACGGTTTTTACTTTCAAATTACAGGAATTATGACAACAACTTCTATAGTTGCCGGTGAGGTGACAGTGATCTTTAATTTTATCTGAACCTAAATCTCCGTTACATAAATAACAGTTTGTTGCCGATGCGAAATTTTCTAAATCCTCTTCAGTTAATTCTTTCATAGGAATAATATTTTTTAAGTATATATGTATGGTATATATGAGAAGCCTCATTTTTAATCATATTACAGAAAACTCTTGCACAATTTTCTCCCCGAAACGAATAAAATTTCGAAAGTGAATCGTCATAACAACACTTAACGTAATAGGCAAAACTAAATGGCTTATGAATGTGAGTAGATACTGTTTTAGTATCATCTATCGACGATTCTGAAGATTGTTGAATTGGAACTAGCAAAGATTCAAAATCGGCATATATAACAAAGGAACTTTAATTTGCTTTTCTATTTGTTTAAATTTTAAAAAATTATTTCCAGCTGAAGGTAAAACGGTTACACATTTCACACAGTTCTGATGCATATGATTAGCTAAAAGATTTTCACTACCAAAATATTGCAAGCAACCATCACAAATATATTTAACAGTTTTTCTCCGACTTAACTGCTTCGAAATAAGGCGACTTAAATTTTTAATATAACAGTAATGTTGTTTATTTTCTTCTTCGATGTATAGTAAGTTAACATGGTTTAATTTTATACATTGAGAGAAATAATATGGTCCTACAATTATTGATTTTTCTTTTTGTTTTTCGATACCAAAAACATTTACACTTACATTAGGATTCAATTTTTCAAACAATTTAATGTTACAAAAGGTCATTGGAAAGCTCATACCTGTTAAATTTAACTTTGAAAGATATTTCCTATAACTTGATACATGATTTTTACGACATCTGACGGGATATAGTGCAGAAAGAATTGCCCAGATGAAACACATATTATCTTGGATTTTAACGTTAACAACAGCCTTTTTGCACTCAATGTCCAATGGAAGTTTTACATAGGTGGAACCTTTCAGTGGATTGTATTTCACCAAATTGACTTCCAAAAATAAAAGTTCCTGAAGTGCATATCCACTATCACGTTCCTTAAAACAACTATAAGCTACTCTAAAAGATAGGTAAATACCTGTACGTCTAAAAATAAAGGATTACAAATCCTACATTTGGAACGTGTCCTATACAATAGGCAAAACGAACCATGAGCCAATTCTGCGACCGGTTTCGACCTATTGGGTCTCTTCAGGCAGAAGCAGGCAAAACACAAACTGTAAAGTTCACTTGAATAACAAGACTAACCAGAAACAAGAGAAACAACTACTCCGAGGGCTAATACCCCTACCGGCATTGAATTACACTAATGAATCTGAAGGTCAACACATGTTAGACGTAGATAAAATAATCTAAAAGATAGGTAAATACCTGTACGTCTAAAAATAAAGGATTACAAATCCTACATTTGGAACGTGTCCTATACAATAGGCAAAACGGTCGCAGAATTGGCTCATGGTTCGTTTTGCCTATTGTATAGGACACGTTCCAAATGTAGGATTTGTAATCCTTTATTTTTAGACGTACAGGTATTTACCTATCTTTTAGATTATTTTATCTACGTCTAACATGTGTTGACCTTCAGATTCATTAGTGTAATTCAATGCCGGTAGGGGTATTAGCCCTCGGAGTAGTTGTTTCTCTTGTTTCTGGTTAGTCTTGTTATACAACTATAAGCGTTTTATTAGTATTATTATTACTATTAGACCAGACTAGTTTCAACTTACCTGGAATTCCTCAAGCTTTTTCTTTAAATTTGCAAGTAAATTTTCAATTACTTCGTTTACATTGACAGATTTATCTACAACTTGGTAGGGAACCAGAAAAGATTTTACTTCCAAGTTATGTTTTCCTTCATCATCATCATCATCATCGTCATCTGAGACTACTGCAGGCTTCAGAAAACTTCCATAAAGTTCAAAATTTACTTTCAGTACGTTAAAATCCTTAAGTTTTTTATTTACGATGGTCACGATTTCATTCCCTATATTATGAATGAAGTTTTCTATTAATAAATTGCTATAGTCGTTTATAGGTAGATTGACAATTTTTGTATTATTAGGTATCAAACGATAGGAAACTACTTTTCGATTGAATGCTGACAATATTTCATGAACATTAGAACCAAGAGTGACATCACGTTCCAAACATTTATTCTTGTGGTTAATAGATTAAAGATGCGCAGAATAATTTACAGATTCAAGTGTACACTTGCAAATACCACATGTTGTAAGCTTAACTCTTTTAGCTGGAGGCTGCTCCATGATGTTACTAGTACTCGGAAGCGAATGTAATTGTTCATTCAAATGTTGATCCCTATGCATTTATAGCACGTTAATTTTTTTAATAACACTTCTTGCATATACTTATACGTAAGAATATTTTTTATTGAAAAACGAATAAAATTGTTCACTTAAATATTGATATCCATGTTTAGTTCGTTGATTAATTTTACTAACACACTCACGCGTATACCGGAGTGAAAAAATTTCTTACTTTAGTTTTTCGAAATTAATTTCAGACGTTTCTGCTCCATTTGGTAGTTTTTTGACACCTTTTAAAACAAGGCCCGTGTCCACGAATTCTGAAAACTTTTCATCAGGAATAATTTTGGCCCATCTTTGTGGTAAAAAACATTCAAAGTCTCCTAGATCGACCTTCACCTGGCGACCATATCGCATTTGTACGGCGTAAACTCGTTCAATGGGATACAGTTTCCCAATTTCTAACGATTTTAACAATACCGTTGTTTTGAACTCTACCGAACCGGCCGCATTTAATTGTTTTAGATAATCCATAGTTAAAATACTTTTTAAAGGCTAAACTTTAGTTAAAGTATAGCTAGGTACTTTGATTAGGAAATAACCGACTTTAAAAATAATGACGTTAGCACCATTATTTATAACTGTTATCCCTCTTCAACAGATAGTTATATTTAATTAAGAAATACTTTTATGCTGTTGGTGAAAATTATTTCGAATCGTTGTTATGACCACGATGATGTTAGTGGAAAATATTCTCAATTAATAAGTCTGTACACTTATACCTATCAGTTATTAATCGCTTCTGTCACTAACTCATCCTTATTTTAAAAATGGCTTTAATTCCTAAATTAGATAATTATTTTTTTGTAAAAGATAGACAGTTAAACTGTAAAACTTTTTTTTCCAAATTTAAATTTAATCATCATTCTATTAAATGGTTTTTACTTGAACTGCAGCATTCTAAGATTTATAGTTTAAACAATATTCCTATCGAAAATTTATACAGAACTATTTTAACTTCAGATCAAAAACCTGTTTATTTAGTAAAAAGTTTGAGTGCATTATGTTTGGAAGTAGTTTTTAACGATTATAAAAAAATCAAAAAGGATGAGTTAACTATTTCGTCAACAGTATGAGCATTGGATTGCGTATTGAACTGTTAAGACCTTGGCAAATGACTATGCCGAAAAATGATATGTCAACGTTTGAGGTCCTATCATTTATAAAAAAAGAGTGCAACCTACTTAACATTAGGGTGGCGTCGACAGAACAAAATTTTACAATTATAACTGTTAGTGACAATGCCATTTGTTTGTCATCTGCATTATACATCTACTATATATAAAATATTGTTGGTGAAGAGAGGATTGTCTGCAGGTAAGCAAACACATATTATACTTACAAATCATTGCAAATAAATTCAAAGTCATTATAAGTCCGCAGTTAAGATTATTAATTATTGGACATCCGTTGCAGGTGCACTTGTATGATTACATTTTTACTATAATTGTAACATTTTGCCATATACGTAGCTATTTAAAATTGCAGTTTCCCACAATAATATCCTGCTTTTTATCTGTTTAAGTATTCAACTCAAATCAGTAAAGGATATTTATTTCAAACTTCATGGAAAAAGCAAAGGCTGAAAAAGATTACTTCTGACATCCTGTCATGCAGGTGGTAAATCAACATACCCGTTTGAGCATTTTAAAAAAATTATCAGCTCACATAACTACAACATATTGTTTTCAAGTATCATAATTTCCATATCAGTCATGAATAAATCAACATACCAGTTTGAGCATTTTAAAAAATTAACAACTCACATAATTACAGCATATTGTTTTTCAAGTTTCACATATCCCATTATCAGTCATGAATAAATCAACATACCAGTTTTAACATTTTAAAAAATTATCAACTCACATAAATACAGCATGTTCTTTTTCAAGTTTCATTATTTCCATTAGCAACCATGAATGCGAATGGTAAGTTTTGTGAGTAAGAGACTTACTTATCCTATATTACATATCATTAATTTAATTTATTTTTCAGAGAAACTTATGGTTATAAATTGCATTGCCAATTTAAATCTTCCGGAGTTGGAGGTAAACTATTTTGATATTTGAATTTCTTAATTTATTTTTATTATTTTTCAGGATATAGACCGTTTTATGGTCATTTGCCATAGTCCTCCGCAAGAGGCTATGTATTTAGGGTTGGTAAGTATGCCCGCGACTTGTCCGAGGGCATACTTAACGGTTGAAAGATCATCGGGATGTGAACCATGGGCAACCATTTGGTTAGGTGTGTATGTAGAAAATTTTAAATGTATATATATTTATATTCTTTAATTCTTTTTAGAATAATGGATTGCCCATGAAAATATATACTTTATTTTTACTTTTTTATATAATAAAATTTTGTTAAACTTTTAAACATTTGTGTTTTATTTCTTACATGATAATAGAGTTTAAAAATATAAGTATCTCCTCAATTAAATGATCAACTTTACATGGATTTCATATAATGTTGTGATGTAGCCTTTTTTTTTAATAATTGTTGAAGAATAAATCATTAGTATTGTGATTTGTGCAAATAGATCAATAAACATTACCTTCCTCGAAAGGAAAAACTTGCAGTGAATAATGTAATTTAACTTTTTTTTTTTAAAGAATAAAACTATTTCTGAATAACAATACTTTTTATTTACCATTGATACCTACCTAAGTACCTATTCATAACGAAGCAATTCAATGCACGCAATTACTTTAATAAATTCATTCATTAGAGTCGAACGCGTAAGAAAAATAATTATTATTTCTTGCACTGCGGCAGCGGCATTATGTCCAGCCGAACCGGAAAATCAATTAACACATATTCCTTGATAGGTACGTCGGTCGCGACCGTGGTGGGAGCATTGTATGGTGTGCTAATGTGCATGTTTAAATTGAACGCGTTTGGCGCATATACGTCATCTTGGGACCTCACGAATCGACGCTCTGGGCTCGTTTAAACGCAATAACGGTTTTTTGTTTAAAATTACTTAGAATTTGAATTCTGTTTAAAGTAATTGATAGCAAGATTGTGAAATATGCCATTGTGTGCAGTGTATGGGTGTAACAATTGTGCTAAAAAAACCAAAGGCTCAAACATAAAGTACTTTAGTTTTCCCAAAGATGAAAATATACGTATGAAATGGGTTACCTTATGCAAACGACAGGACAAATTTAATACTAACAATGGTACGTAAAATTTTAAATTAATTCATGTATAAGTAGTTATGTATATTTTGAACAGATATTGTTTTTGTTTTGTTGTAGCTCGCATTTGCTCTATCCATTTCAACCAGAACAGTTATTGTATACCTCTCCGACAGAAACTATTAAAATATACGCCAATAACTGCAAGAAATTTAAAATCAGATGCAATTCCCACAGAAAATTTACCTTTGCAGCATAACAAACAAATAAGTAACAGAAATATCAGGATGAAAACAAGAGATCAGCGGGATATTGTACAACAGATTTTAAATGAAAAACAACCCAAAAAGGATCATAATCCAAATCATGAACAGAATTCTTGTACTGTTATCTCTGATGATATAGTTATAGAAAAGAACGTACCTCAAAATCCACTACATATGTAGGTGTCTATTAATTTTAAGTTGCCTTAATATTATTTCTACTTTATTTAAATATCTTAGAAGTTCGCTACAAGAAGAAATTGCCTATTTGAAACAAAAAAATACCGAACTGCAGCTACAGAATGATCATTTGAAGACAGAGAATTTTTCATTGCGTCAACAACAACACTGTAATACAACCAAAGAAGAAATCATAAATGGTACACTATCTAAGTACTTTACTGCAGATCAGGTGCGCCGAATTTTAAATCCATCAAAGAAGAAAATAAGGTGGAGTGTTGACGATATTGCTTCTGCAATATCTCTGCGTGCCATAAGCCCTAGAGGTTACAGATACCTAAGAGGTAAAGGTCATCCTTATCCAGCATTATCTACATTACGGAGATGGGCCTTATCATTACGTCTAGAACAAGGACTACTTAATGACGTTATGTTTCTTATGAAAGAAAAGGGTAAATGTTTCAACGATAGGGAACGTTTGACGGCCCTGTGTTTCGATGAAATATATATATCAAACCAAGTTTGTATTGAACCAAGAACTCAGCAAGTACTAGGCCCTCATAAGAGCTGCCAAGTTGTTGTAGCTAGAGGTTTGTTTTCACCATGGAAACAACCGATATACTACAAATTTGATCAACCCATGACCAAAGACATTCTTCTAATCTTGGTTTCTCAATTATATAACATCGGTTTTCCTGTAGTTTCGGTGACTTGTGATATGGGCAGTTCAAATCAATCGTTGTGGTCTCAGTTAAAAATATCATATGTGGGAGAATGCAGTATTAATCATCCACAAAATTCAAATTTGAAAATATTTATATTTGCTGACGCTCCACATCTAATAAAATTAGCTAGAAACCATTTATTAGATGGGGGATTTAATTACAAAGACAAAGTTATAAATCGAACGTGCGTTGAAAGAATAGTAACTGCATCAACAAACGATCTGACTATTTTACCTAAAGTGAACAGTTACCATCTTAACGTGCGGGGATCTGAAAGGCAAAAAGTACGACCTGCGGTTCAACTTTTTTCTGCAACTACCGCTAAAGCAATCAACTGGTGTGGGCAAAGAGGCTTACTCGAGGGTACACACTGGCAAGAAAACAGTCAAATATTTCAGTTATTTAATGATTGGTTCGATATTTTTAATGCTACTGCTAAGTACGGATCCCATCCGGGTGTAAATGCGTTTGGTGTTCATCAAGAAAGCCAGAAAAAAAATTTAGAAGATATGTCTCAGTTTATCTCAACAATGACAGTCGGAAAGCATTCCAAAATGCTGCCCTTTCAGAAAGGAATTGCTTTAAACAATAGGTCCTTGGTTGAATGTTATGAGTATCTTAAACGAATGTATAATATAGATTACATTATTACCTATAGGATTAATCAAGATGTAATAGAAATTTTTTTTTCATATATACGTGGAATGGGAGCAACGAATGACCATCCGACTCCATTGAACTTTATGTACCGCCTAAGGTGGTATATTCTTGGAAAACACTCTGCCGCCGTGTTCACAATGGGTAAAAATACGGAGGAAAACATGAATGAAACATGCCTAGTTCAGCCCCTTCGTGCACACATTATAGAAAGCGATGCTAGTTTATGTATTTCGCAATCACTGCTAACACGCCTAAATGAGAAGTCTGAGAATAATGCATGTGCTGATGAAGAAGAATTCGCTGTTCCCTACACCTTTGTACAATCAGATTATCCGGAGTACGAAACTAGCGACTTTAGAATAACCCCGACACTTAAAAATTTGTTGAAAAACTTTGAATTTTCAGAATGTTTATCCGATGAGGGATTAAAGTATATAGCGGGTTATGTTGCTTATCGTTTTCAATCAAAATATCCAGCTATTGATCTAGGGACGAAAACAAGCAAAATAGACACAAATAACAAGCCTATAGATTGGATTGAATTCTTATCAAGAGGGCACCTCATGTATCCTAGTGATCAGCTACTAAACGTTACAAAAATTTTAAATAAAGTTTTTTCGGAAATTCATGGAAATTCCCTTTCTTTGGAGCCTATGATATTTAAGCGAGTTGCAGATCATACATTATCCAAGTTACCCTTAGAAGCAAGTTTACCTTTTGATATAATTGCTTGCTTGTCGCGAACTCAAACCTACATAAGGTTGCGAGCAATCAATAAAAGGATTAGCTTTGATAATTGCAAAAAAAAGTTACAAAAGAAAATGTCTAAATTTACCAATAACCTATGCAAACAGTAGTGCTGTTAAATACCTACCTGTTCGTTTTTTAATCATAAATGTAGTTTTTGTATTCGTTTTCAATGTCAAATATATTTGAATTCCTTTGTTTTTTATTTTTTAATTTTTTATATGTACTTTTAAAGTCCTAATAACCATTTTATTGTTTAAAATACATGTAACGTAGTGAATTTGTTAATTGTGAACTAATAACTTGTCCGAAAACAAAGTGCACACGTTAATAACGAAGCGCGGATTGTTGCTTTCTAACTTTTTTGTCTTGGGTGGTTTCAACTGACATTATTGTATAGGTAGCATTATTTTAAAAAGTGTAAAGTAAAATTGAACGAGTAATAGCAGCTACAGGTTAGCATAGAATAGATATAACAAATTCAGACAATATGGTGCAGAAAATGTGTAGGACACTATGTATGTATCCTGTATTCTGACTGTTTTTGGTCCCAAGCTGACGTCATCACTGTGTGATAAGGACAACTATACCATGCGCGTTGGCACACCATACAATGCTCCCACCACGGTCGCGACCGACGGGAAAAAAACGCTCCTTCCTTGCCACGTCACAGCATTAAAGTAACGGTTCATGATCTCAGAACACATACACCTTTTGCCCATAGGTGCGAGAAGGATGGACTTATACGGTAAACTAACGTTAGACAGAAACAGCAACAATCTAACGGGACATGATCTCAGTAGCCCTCTCCTATTACTACTTTGGTAATTTAAAACCACCACCGGAGCTAATCAGATATTGGCAAAGTGACATTGAACCTAATAATATTCACTATAACTTCGCTTCTTATCAGTCTTTTAATTCCTACAACTGCGGTCACTTATGTCTTGAATTTCTCTATAAAAATTCAAATATATAAATCCATATAGTCAGTCATGTCACAAACGTTCACCTTAAGAGGTAAAACAAGTCCTTTCTCAGTAGATTTTTATCCTCCAATCGAATTAGACAATCGCTGTGAATATTCAATTGCTTTAATTGGCTTTCACACCTATAACAGTATTCCCAATATTCAAGAGGGTAATAATAAATTTTACTATATAGATAAAAGTGAGAGTAAGAGTGACAATTACATTTATCTCCAGCGAATAGTAATTATACAGTGCGTAACAATTATTTAAGTTCAAAACCTAATAATAATACATTAAAGTCAGAATTAAAATGTAAATACAAAGTAAACTTCCTTCCTACAGACAGTATTGCGAAACTGTTGGGATTTTCTCCGAAAATTTTATAAGAAAAAACTTTACATGAATCAGATTTACCAGTAAATATAATTCAAGTGTCTACAATTCGTATAGAGTGTAACATTGCTACTGGTTCGTATTGTAACGACTTATCTTGTCACACAGTAGTAGTGTAAGATGACCGGTTCTAATTCAGAGGAGGAGAGGTTACTTAAGGTCAAATTGACGGAAGGTCATTGACTTTAAACTTGTGTGTTTGTAGTGGTCGAATGCTTCACAATGAATTGAAAGATATTTACATGTATCGGTAATGGAAAATTAAATACGTCTGCAGTCGTCTGAAGTTTACGAATCTTAAATACGTTTACATGATAATGTAGAGGAAGTGGAGAAAAGTGTAGGGTATAGACATATGAAATAAAAGTGAAGTCGTTATAGTTATCGATTCTTTATTTTGATATAAATGAAGTATGTAAGTGATACAATCAAAATATTGAACAATAAGATTACATTAATAGTACTAACAACTTGTAGAAATACGAAAGAGTCGGTGATATAGCCCTTAGTTATAACGTCTCTGTTTTCATCATCCTTAAGCTGAATCCATCGGCTTTCAATATATCTTCGAAACTGTCCATGTTTATCAATAAATGCTAGTTTTACAGAGTGAAGGTTCTGCACGTTCTCAACTGTAAAGACATTTGTTCCATTAACATTTCTTAAAATAATAGTATCCCAATTTTTCTTCCATGTACAAGACATATCAATATCCTTATTAAAATTTTTACAAACATAGGCTTCATCTCCAATAGTATTATCAGGTCGGGAAATGTAGAGGGTATTGTTATACAAATATGTTAAAATCAGTAACGACGACACACTGATCATGATTGCTTTTTTCCATAACAACTGAGACATTTAAAACGAGCAACGTGGTTTGTATAATAAGTTCCCCTCCACTGAAGCTTATGTAGTGGAAGGGGATTTTACATAAGTTACGGGAACGAGTGAAGGAGCGGTAGATGCATAACAGAGTTGACTGTATTTAAGTCAGTATAACATGGAAACCTTTATCGAAAAGTTTAATAATGTGCGGGTGGGTTATGAAAAGAAAGAAATACGTACTCTGAAATCACTGGAAGTGAATCAAACGTATCCCGTGCAACGCTTTAAAAAGGTGAATACAAAATGGGGACCTCGTCTATTAGCTGATTTATACAGCTTTATCATATTTCTTCCGTGCAGACACGCAGAAGCTTTTACGGATGCAGATGACTCGATCAATAACTTTTCCGCCTAATTCATAACGAATTTCATCAAACAGGTGTAAAATTCCATTGTGGATAAAAGAAGTGTTCACAGTTGCCTTTCCATCCTTTTTAAGAAGCAAACGACCTTCTATGTATAGGAAACTACTAGAAGGCAAAGTGTAAACATCTTCATTTTCTATTGGAATACGTATCGTATCATTATTTTTGAAAGTTGAGTTCGTATAAGGTTGATGAGTATGTTTATCAGCGTTAACTATAGCGTTATCGAAGACTGCTTTTTCGGTAACATTCAGTATTTCTGCTACCATTTTACCGTTTCCTCTTTTTCAATCGCAACCCCAAAGATTTAAGGAACTGTTTATTGAGCGGGGTTAATCGCTTAATGGTTGTAGGCGAAATAAGCATTCGGGATTGTGGTAGTAGTTTTATAGTACTATTCTTCTTTGAATATCGTTGGGAACAGCTATATTGCACTACCATGTTATGCTTTTCGTAAATGCAGTCTTATTGAGACACGCTCTCCACGGAAATTAACTAGATTACCGTCTTGATCAACTATTTTAAGGGAAATGTAGTCGATGACACGAGTGTTGATTGATAAATAAATAAGATTCGTAGGATTCTCAACAATTTTAAATCCGGGGGGTACATTGGGAAAGAATTGATGTAGTATATGTCCATCTAGTCAATTAACACCATCACTGGTATGTATGTAGGAGTTAGTTACGAGGTTACACATCACTGAAATCGTGGTTACTTTGAGAATGTCAGCTACATGATCAGACACCTCTTTAAGTGATGGTAGAAGCTTATTTTCAAAACCCAATATCTTTGCGGGAGAATCTGTAGGAGCGAAGTTGACTTTTTTGGTGCTTTTTATATGGCTTTTTAAGGTAGTATTGTCTCCAAACAATTCAATAGCATCATCAGTATGTCGCAATTTCTCGCGAAGATAATGATTAATATCATCGATTTCATAGGATCCTTCCGGAAGAACAACGACTGGTGGTGTAGAACCTTCAAAATAGAATTTGTTGTTAGTTTCATCGATATTCGGAATACTGTTATATGCTTCAACATTTAACAAAGCAATTTGATATTCATCATCATCGCTTAAAAAAATTGGTGGACTTATTATCATTTGCAGCTCCGTCTTTGTATTAGTCAAGGTAAATGTGTAAGACATGTTTTCGGTTTGACGTTCTGTCTACTACAACTAAGTTAGTTTGATGGTTTGTTTTTCAGAAAAGGTTTGCGTAGTCTCATTAAGGAATTGGACAACTAAATGGCCGCAGTTAAAATCTGAGGGGTTCTGAACACGATTGTAGTTATAAGTGATAGCACAAGGTCCGGAAGATTGTAAATATTGAACCAATTCTTTAGGTGGACGGAGATCTCCAAAACTGTCAAAGTACATAGCTTTGTCATTTCGTTTTACATACGCTGTCCAATGTGTACCAGTTCCTGTGTCTAAATCTAAATTAACAATTCCACTTTCACGCCTTTAAACTTTTCTGGGTAATTCGTTACGCATAAAGATTCCCCGAAAATGTGAAATTTGTAAATAGTTAATGTAATTGACTAAATCCAAATCTGTCAAAGGACGGTTAGGTAACTTTACGAAAAATTTTACGTTTTTTTTTTTTGTTGATAAGGTCTAAGGTATAAACCGAAACCTTTACGGAAAGGTTGTACTGAAATATTTTTTCCAAGAGCAATAGCTTCCATTGAAGCGTTATGACGTTTATCTTCTTCTAGCTGTTGTTGTGCTGTTTTCGCATCACGTACAGCTTTAGCTATCCCAGAAGCACCGCCAGAGAGAGCTCCAAGCGCTGATAGTCCAGCGAAAATCGGAATTAACGGTAGAAAACCACCTGTCTTTGGAATAGGAATGATTCTGGGAGATTTAGATCGCTTTCCAAATTTACGAATTGTATTTAGTGCTATTTTAGCAGCATGTATCAGCTGGAGAGGTTTCGTTTTCTTAAGAGCAATTTTCGCAGATGTCACTAGCTTACGAAACGGTAGAGCTCCTCCTTTTCTTGTTCGCCTTCTCTTCTTTATTTTCCGCAACGGAATTGAACCACCAACTTTACGACGTCGCTTATTGTGCCCCATTCCAAGTTTCTCTTTACCCTTCATAGCTGAAGCAATTGTGAGAGCTGCCAAGCGTTCACTAAAAGACGCGTCCGGCGACTTTAGTCTTTGTAATGATTGTTGCGCCAAAACCTTATCAGCAATTCGACGATGGGAAATGTCTGGAAAAGTTTCGTAAGCAATATCGTGTAATTTACAAGATTCGTCAAGGGGATTTATACCAATATCACCTCGAGCTAATCGTTTGTTTAGTCGAGTCCCTGGACCGCAAAAGTTATACCCTGGGAGGTGTAATTCAATAGGTAATTTATCTATAAACCTATTCAGAAAACCTCGTGTCATGGGACATGTGTAGTGTTAGCTCTCTCACTATACTGAACGAACTGACTACATAAACACTGTTAACTCTAAATTTAAATATCCGAGAGCACATGCGCAAACCGTTTAATCATCAATAAACATGCGGATAGTACAACATCCATCTGTTCTACCCATAACCAATCGTGACTTCGATATTGTCAGGAAAATAAATCGACAGGGTCCATTACTACCATCCACAATAAGAACCATTATCGCCGGACCTTCAAATTGTGGAAAAACAAATGTGATTATAGGACTTTTGGAGCAACCGAACGGCTTACGGTTCGCAAACGTATACGTTTATTCCAAATCATTGTATCAACCAAAATATAAGTATTTAGCCGAATTATTGAAACCAATTGCTGGAATTGGTTATTTTCCCTATAGAGACTCTGACGATGTAATTGCCCCATCACAGGCAAGACCTAATTCTGTATTCATCTTTGACGATGTTGCGAATGAAAATCAAAATAAGATAAGGGAATATTTTAGTATGGGAAGACATAACTCAATCGACACTTTTTACTTAAATCAAACATATGCACAGATTCCCAAACATTTTATTAGAGATAATGCAAATTTAATAATACTGTTTAAACAGGATGAATTAAATCTCAAACACGTCTTCGCAGACCATGTAACTACAGACATGACTTTTGACCAATTTGAAAATATTTGTGCAGAGTGTTGGAAAGAGAAGTTTGGATTTCTAGTGATAAACAAGGATTGTGGTATAAATGAGGGAAGATATCGCTTAGGATTCGATAAATATATATTAATGTAAGTGATATAAAGTCAATCAGTTGTTAAAAGACAACCTTGACAAGAGCATGGATGTAAAAGCAAAGAAAGAACTAATCAAAGTTAGGAAAGCGGTAAAGAGGAAATTACAAATGTTAAAGGAATCGACAGCAGGACAGAATCTCCTGTTGCAGCAAGCATATCAACCACTTACAAAATCGCTTCTTAACTTGAAATCAGAGCTGGGTGAAGAGATCAAAAAAGAATTAAAGCCAGAAGTGAATAATTGGTTGAAAGATGACGTTCCAGCTTCGTCAACACCAATAAAAATTAGAAAGCTTGACCCTTCGAATGCTCCAGGTACCTTACTACCAGGTGCTCCTTCATTCTTAAGGGAAGAAAGTGTTTATGAAAGAGACCCAACAACGGGTCATGAAAACACAGACCAGGATAATGATGACTTTGAACAATTAAAGAAAGCGTACATAGACAATATTAATAGCTCTCGATTTGCTCAATATTTGGAAGAATTCGATCCTCTACCTCGAGACTATATAGAAGGAATTATTAAAGACTATGATGGTGACACATTTAACGCTGACGTTCTGAATCCTCGTCTTGATAAAGTTCGATACGAATGGAACACAAATAAATTTTTTATTGGTGATTCTGAACTGGATTTTGATGGACCAAACGTTGTAATCGATGGAAAATTTAAATACATAGGTACTGTGGGATTATACGAGCTACTCTTCAAATTACGTTCTGAATATCCGACATCGATGAAAGAAAGGAAAGACTACGCTGATATATTAAAACGTACGGGAGCAGTTTACAAGTTAAGACAGCAAACATCGAAACTTTCTAAAGGTGGAGGATTGTCGTTGTTGACATACAACGAAAAACCGATCGAATACAAATATTTTGATGACGTTAATGAGTTGTGTGATCGTTTAAGGTTATTGGTTGCTTCTCAACAAGCAGGCAACACAAATCATGAAAACGAAATTCTATCAATTTTAGAAGAGTTGCGTGAGTGCAATATAATCGTATAAACAAATTATTAAGCTTATTAGTTAGACAATGACGGTTGATAAGTTCGGACGTCCGTTAGAAAAAAAACGATTGTTTTCGCAAGCATTCAGCAATGTTCATGATTTCAATCATAACCGCTTAACAAGAATCGGTGATCCTCAGCAGGAGCATGATGCTGTGAATGTGCGATTTTTGGAGAAGAAGGTGCAACGTCTGTTATCGCAAGATGATGTAACCGATATTAGACAAGCATTCGATAAAGTGTTGTATTTCGTTGATGTGGCTAATAAGCGTATTACACATTTGAACGAGCCTACCGCTGGGTTTCATGCAGCTACTAAAATGTATGTAGATGAGAAAGATCGGTTAACAAAAGAGCATATCAGAATCGAGTGTGAAAAGGTAAAGGATCGTGCTGTCAGTGAAGGTGTCAGAAGGATGAAGGATTTACGAGAAGAATTGAAAACAGCTGTCTCCAAAAGTGGTGAAATGATGATGAAAACTTTTAGTGATAATATAGAGTTAGCGATTAAAAATTTGGAAAGAGAACTTGAAAAATATAATACTGACAGGGATAAAGAAATAACAAACAAGGTGAACGATATAATAGAAAAGAATGCTATGCTGTCCGAATCATGGACGTCTTTTCAACAAAAGTAAAACTAGAGCGTAAAGATGTAGAAGCGTTTGTTAGGAAAGGAAATGAAGAGGTATCGAAGAAATTGAAGGTGGGAATTGTGCCAGATATGAAAAATGATATAGACACGAGTTTTGAATTAATTAAAATCACGATTCAGGATGAGTGTAAAAAAGTTAAGGAATTTGCAGAGAAAGAAATTCAACGAACCAATAAAAAGAAGGATGATCTGAAAAACGAATTAGTGGTAATGGTGGAATCACTAAAAAAGGAAGCAAAGGAGCTGAAAATAAGGCTAGATACTCTGCAACAACAGAGGAACAGGTAGTGCGAAATTTAGCAGTTCTAAACCAACAAGAACAGCTCCGTCCATGTAGTTCTTCATTATAAGGAAAATGTTAAATGTGAAAGAAGAACTAGTGAAAGAACTGCATAAACCTGCGAGAATTAATTTTACACGTCGTAAAGTGATAGTGAAAGGATTAGATGATCTTCATCAAGCCGATTTAGTGGAAATGATTCCGTATGCGAGAGAAAATAAAGGTGTTAGATACATTTTGGTTGTAATAGACGTTTTTTCAAAATTTGTGTGGGCTCAAGCAGTAAAACGCAAAACAGGTGAATATGTTGGAAGGGCTTTACAGTTAATTTTCAAAAGAAGTAAACGTATTCCTAAGAATATGCAAACTGACTTGGGAAAAGAATTTTACAACGAACAAGTGAAACGAGTTATGCGAAAATATAAAATTAACCATTACTCAACGTATAGCACCAAGAAAGCGTCAGTTGTGGAGCGGGTAAATCGAACACTTAAATCAAAAATGTGGCAACGCTTTAGTTTGCAAGGATCCTACAAATGGTTGAAGTTATTACCAGATATAGTACAGGAATATAACAATTCGGTTCACAGAACTATCGGAATGGGACCAAGCAAAGTTAATAAACGAAACGAAGAAACACTTTTGGAAAGTATTTACAACAATCCAAAGAAGGTGGATTTACGAGAAATTAAGTTTAAAGTTGCAGACCGGGTACGAATAAGTAAACATCGTGAATTGTTTAGCAAAGGTTATACCCCGAATTGGTCTAACGAATTATTTACGATTAGCTACATAAAATTGTCACATCCAATTATGTATTACTTAAAGGATGATAAAGGGGAAGACATAAAAGGAGGATTTTATGGTATGGAACTACAGAAAGCGAAATATCCAGATGTTTATTTGGTGGAACGTGTGCTAAGACGAAAAGGTGACATGGTTTTCGTCAAATGGTTGGGGCTTAACCAATCTCATAACAGCTGGATTCATAAAACGAACGTTTTGTAATGTATCCCCTATTTTTTTTTTTTTTCTGATTATAAAGTCTGCAATGTTAATAATGTTTTTCTTTACCCCTTCCCCAAAGTATGATTATAAATAAGATAAAACGTGACGAGTTTAATCAGTTGTAATCGTTAGCTGCTGCATTGAACGTTTAAGACGTGGTAATGGTTGAAAGTTACGTAATTGAAGTTAAATTTTACAAAGAGGGTTTATTATCTTTGAAAAGATATTTGGTAGCGTCAGAGTTGGAAAGTGTGACAGAAGAATTCGAATTAAAAGGTGAATACGATAAAATCGTAATAGGAGGCTACTTAGCGGTCGATGAGAGCGATCCTGACGATTTTTAAGTATAATTTTTATAAAAATGGATTCATTATCGTACTAGTTGTATCAAGCAGAAAAGCAAGTCCTCATTCTCAACCTTCGAAGAGCAATACTATCAAACGATTTAGATAGAGTTAAAGTTGTGTTGTCGAAGTTGGGAGTTGCAGTACCAAAGGAAGCATTCAAATGGTTAACTGTAACACAAGAGACATCGTTCGATATTTTATACTTCATATTCGAAAGAAAGCAAAGGTGTGACGAATTGGTTGATGAATTTCTAAAAGGTTGCTGTGAAACAGTGGAAATAACGGTTGATGATGTCGAAATGATTTTAAATAAAACAAAGTATAATTTCATGCGACACGACGTATATTTTTTAAAGGAAATGTTAACAAACGGATCAGTTCTAATGCGGGATAAGAAGTTCTCCGTAATAAATATCAAGAAAAAGTATGTTACATTGTTAAAGTGTGTGGATGACTTAATACTGGATGTAGCATACTACGCACAACCGAAAAATTTGGAAAAGTGTATTAAACTGATCAACTTGTTTCGGCTTCCGTATACATTAAGTCCAAACATCAATGGTCGTCATCAAACAGTGCTGCAATGGATAGAAGAAAATATTTTAAGAGAAGGAACGGAGAAAGCTGCAGGCTGGCAGAGCGGTCCTGACTCAGGCAAATGGCCATCAAGTAATATCGAAGATTATAAGAAAATTTATTCATTGTTAATGTTATTGAAACAATAAATTGTAATAGTAGAAATGGTACACATGTTATTTGTGAAGTTGAGGAATATTTTTCGTAGAATAAAAATAGTAAACAAACAAGTTGTGTAGTAACGTTTTATTATTATTATTTATACAATACAACCAATATTAAGGATAAAATATTTACATTGAGTGACATTTCAGCGTAAGCTATACTTAAACAGAACTCTAAGTAGGTATTACAGTAGGTGTTCATAAATATTATCAATAGCTTCCTGTGTAAGTGACGAAGCTTCGAAAAGTCTTTTAATAAAGTATTCTCCAACCGTTAAGTCGTCGGTATACGGTTGATGAAAATTTTGTATAAACCGATCAACGGCACCGTCGAACTTTGAAAGGGAACTGTTTGAGTTTTTTATATTGTAATGTCCCCAAGGAAGAGTATTCGTTGTTTTCGGAATTAAGAAACGTTTATCATCTTTGGGAGAGAGGGCTACTTTCGTTTTCATATGGGTAAACATAGTATGCAGATCGGAAACAAAAACATTCATAGATTTAAGAATGGTGGCGTCATCTCTAATGACGCGTAGGTAATCATCGATTTGAAGATGTAATTTAATGACATTTTTCTTGACACCTTTTGCTTTTTTAACAATTTGATCAAGGGCTTCAACGCAGTAAGCTTTTGCTCCGGTTCCATAGAATACTTTAATGGGATTATTAGGGAATTCGTCTTTAAATTTGCCAATAACAGAAGAGGTAATAGGGATATTGAAACTATTATCATGAGGATAATTGGAAGTGTCGAAGTGATGAATATTTTCAATCATATCTCTGTAGAAATTTTCGGTGAAAACTTTAAGAATGAAGGAATCAGTATCCATATACATCAAAGAAATATTTTCTTGATATTTTTGCTTAAGAAAGCCGTAGTAGAAGTCATACATAACAACTTTTGATAAATCCAAAATAGTGAAACCTACATAGAGCGGTTTATCGTAAACAATGTGTAATTTATTCATCTGAATAGCTACGAAATTGGGGGTGAAAATTTTTGAATTTCTGAAATTGGGTTTAGCTATTAAACTTTCAGCACCAAGGTACCGTCCAACGTTTTGCCAATGAGTAACTAACTTGACATCAACTCGTTTATCAATGTTCTCCATCGTTTTTCCGAAAGTACTGTTGTTCATCAATTTAAAGAAAGATTTCCCAAAGTTATTATTACACATATTGCGTTTTCTAGTATTCAAATCTATAAAAGGTTTCAACCATTGTGACTGTTTAAACTGAATAGCTCTATGCACTTTAAGTAATTTTAATCCGCTCTGGAGAGCTTGTTTAAGCGTTAGGTAATGAACAATATACTTTGTCTTAGTCATAAGGTTCGGAATCAATTTTTTGACTCTACCATTAGCATTACCAGGAGAAATAATATTTTCAACTAAAAAGGGAAGATCAGCATGTAAATCGTGTAGGTTTTGGGGATATTGAACGTCAACTTCAAGTACATAACCGTATTCAGAAGAAGCATGTAAATCGAGAACATTTAATTCATCAATTTCAGCATCGGTGAGCCAACGAAAATGGGATATGGGAAGGTATTGACTCATGCTGTGTCCATACAAATTGGTAGCATCCAAATACATAATGTAGGAAGTGGGAGCAGATGCGTCATAATCAGGAAGGTGTGGGTTATTGGCGAAATGCATTCTTTGAATACACTGACTTATTCCTCCGCGTACCCCTTTTTGGAAAAACTTTAACATATCGATGTCAGTTAGAAGTTCTAAATTAACGCGAGTGAATTTTAACATGCTATCCCACGCTAGCCCGGGAGCGGTGTAATACTGAGCGGGGTCCAAGGCGTAAGTGGAAATACATATTTCACGAAAATTCTCGAACACGTCAGCTAACAGTAGGACATCGGTTTTCAAGTAGAGGTCAGAATATTCTCCGAGAGTGGAGCAGTTAAAGGTATTCCAAACGGTGGCAGCTCTTTCATAATCTTCATCAGAAATGGGTAGAGATGTTAATTTATCGAAAAAATCGTCTTTGAGAGGGAACGTTGATTGGTCAAGTTTAGTAATATCATCGACGCATAAGTTGAAAGTGTGTAGGATCAGAAAAATACTTCTTCACTTGGAAGCATTGAGAAGGATCGAGTTCTTCAGACAGTTTATCGAGGGAGGAAGCCATAAAACGAAAGGAATCGAGAAATCGAATTTTAACAAATACGTTTTGAGTAGAGTTATCTGAAACACCGGGAACAGTATCAACTCGCAATAATTTGGTAAAGGAAACGTATTTTTCTTTATTTTGAGCAATTACGCTAAATTTAACATCGTTGACAGCCATGTCAGGTCCTCTATAAGTTCTGAATATTGAAAGGGAATCGTCAAAAGAGCACTTAATCAAGTAAGCAAACGAGTGCGGTTGATGTTCGTGGGTAGGTGTGGTGGAGGTCTTGTTAGGATCGGAAAAGCATGTATGAATGGGTCGCAATATGGTTTCGAAGTCTGCATAAACAACAAAAGGTACTTTGATACATTTGTGGTAGTTTTGAAATTTTAAAACGTTATTAGGGATGAGCCTATCTATCTTATCCAATTTGAGATCAGCAGTTGGCAGCGTCGTGTAAACGTGGTTGCAATCATTCCGCTGATGACGGTGCAGGTGAGCCACAGAGCTGAAGTATTGCAAGCAGCCGTCACATAGGAATTTGCGATGTTCTGTTTTGGAGAGTTGTTGAGAGAGCAAACGGGACATATCCTTAATCCAACAGTAATGATTATTTCCTCGATCATCGTGTAGGAAGAGTAAATTGATGTGCAGCCTTCGTTTGACGGACGAGTTGTAGAGGGGGCCAACAATTTCCCAGATCCATTTTCCATCCTTCAAAACGTATTCAGTCCCGTAAACATTCACAGAGCAATGGTTCTTCGTTTCAAACTTGGGAATGTCGTTTAATTTAATAGGAAAATCGATACCGTCATAGTCCATCGTGCGGGAGTAATGCGGATAGGAAGTCGTTCTGTGCGGGTTGGCTTGGGCAGGATACAAAGCCGAGGTTATTGCCCACGCAAAGCAGGCTTGGTCATCGTTTCGTACGTTCACAACAGCTCTCTTAAGTACAACTTGTTTAGGTAGAGGAATGTAAGACGAAGCTCTAAGGGGATTGTACTTGTTGCAATTGAGTTCTAGGAAAAGGACTCTTTCCTAAGCCCATCCTGTAAGAATGAAATAATAGCAAACACAAGTGAAATATATATAAAGAGAGAATGATAAATTACCTGACTCTCGTTCTTGAAATTCAGAAGCTTTACCCTCAAGAACGTCGAAGCAGCATTGTAGAATATTGGAAAGATCCGTCGACTGAGTGACAACTTTGTTATTGGTGTTGAAGGATTTTACGTCAACCAATTGTTTAGCATCATGCACATACCGTCCGAAAAGTTCAAGATTTAGTTTAAGCGTGTCATGCAGTTGTATCTGATTACGAATAACACGCAAGCATTTGTCGAAAACTTCGGCGAAAAAGTCGGTATACGACAGGAAGAACTTGGGGGATGAAATACGAAAGGACACAATTCTGTTAGCGAACGCGGACGAAAGGAAAGTAATTCCTTCCTCAAGAGGAGAGCAGCAAGTTTGTTTATGCTTGAGGCTGCGAAGGTGACCGCTGTAGGAATGTTGTGGAACGTAAATGTTACAAGTATCACACCAGCGGTCAGAAGAACCAGCAGGAGTAGCAATTTTAAGTTTTTTCTTCGGCAGAGGCGACGTACGTTGGAGCTGTGCTCGATTCCGACAAGAAGTTAATCGATGTCTTTTTAAATTATCAGATCGCGTAAAGGAAGCATCGCAGTCCGGACAAGGGATCATAGCGGCTAGCGGTAAGAGGTATACCTCGACAACGACTGAGGAATGCTGAACGCGAGGGACAATAAATAGCGATAGGAAAAGGGGAGGGATGTGTAAGGTAGAGAGGGCATAAGGAGAGGGGCTAAAAGAATATAAACTGAAACTGTAGTGGGTACGGTGTGGTAAGATGAGTGTTGAACAAAAGGGTAACGGTGGTAATTTAGCTGCTGAGCTAAATATGAACGAAATCGAGCTGGCTGATATATTGGAAAACTTCTTTCCAAACGATTCCTTCTCATCATCCGCTAAAGGTGAGGGGTGTGTTGGAGGTGCCACCACGGTAACGATGGTAGAGCCTGTGGCTAGCACCTCTACGATGGCGGTGGCGGGAACGAAGTCGATATTGATGAAGCCGAAGAAGCGATCGTACACACGAAGGTTGTCGGCTGCTCCATTCGATTATTCCAAGATAGTGGACCAAGTAGGAGAAGCCATAAATAGTGCTAAGGAGGAAAAGCGGCGACGAGAAGTGGTACTGCATGAAAGAGAGACAAAGGCTGCTTCATTGACTGAGTACATGAAGCGGAAAGAGAAGGAGCTCGAGGAGTTGAACAGATCGGTAGTTGAAACGAGAAAGGAGGTAAAAGAAATTGAAAATAAGCTGGCTAACCTTAAGTCTGCTTTACTGAGTAAATTTAATGATTAAAATTGAGTGATGTTTTAAATTATATTGTATTATATTAAATAAACTTCTGTTATATTGTATCATTTTATATTTTTTAAATTATATTGTATTATATTAAATAAACTTCTGTTATATTGTATCATTTTATATATTTTTTTTAATTAAAGAAATAAAAGAGAAAATAAATTATAAATATAAAGATTTTATTTATTTTTATACAATACAGTTATATTAAAAAAAAAACAATACAGCTATAGTATTAAAAACAAATTCAATTAAATGTTTTAATATAAACGGTTGGCCCGTGGTCCTCAGCAAACACGACGAGTGTCCCCTGGTAGGAGCTCCACGAGAGCTGGATCTCCAGGTGCTGGCACAACTCTGCGAAGGGCCTACCGTCAGTAACCTTCCAAATTGTGAAGTTGCCTTGTGTGGTGCCAGTGAACTTCATTTTCTCCACCCTTACATTCATCTCCGTTGGCACGGAGCCATGGAATATTGCCGTATATTCAACCATCTTTATTTATTTATTTATTGTTGTACAACCTTACGACAGTGTTAGCGATCTGTGCTGAACGTTGTGAAAACTTCAGTATTTATACAATTTGGAGGAGGAGGGATATGAGTGGGGTAAAGTTAAGATCAATACAAGTGTTTGTGCGAAGGGTGTTTGGTATTATCTCATACATACATAGAAGTAAAAGTATTTGTATTTGCTGAATAAGCAATGGTTTACACGTTACATGAGCCATGTATCAGTCCTTCTTCGCACAAACACTTGTATTGAACTTAACTTTACCCCACTCATATCCCTCCTCCTCTAAATTGAATAAATACTGAAGTTTTCACAACGTTCAGCACAGATCGCTAACACTGTCGTAAAGCAATACAACAATTAGTTAACAATATAAAAATGGTTGAATATACCGTAATTTTCCATGGCTCCGTGCCAACCGAAATTAACATCAGGGTGGAGAAGATGAACTTCACTGGCACCACCACAGAAAACTTCACTATTTGGAAGGTTAGTGATGGTAGGCCCTTCGAGGAGTTGTGCCAGCACCTCGAGGTCCAGCTCTCATGGAGCTCCTTCAACGGGACTGTCGTCGTTTTTGCCGAGGACCACGGGGCATTGATTTATATGAAAACGTTTTCATAGAAAATTTTTAATATAATTATTATTGTGAAAATAGTTTTTAATTTTAGTTTTTACAGCTTTGTTGTAATAATAATAGAAAATTAAATAAATAATTATTTTGAATGTTGTTTTTTACTTGATCCCTTTTTAAAACGTATATTTAATAAATAAATATATATATAATTTATACTCTCTTTTATTTTCTTTAATTACAAAATATAGCAAAAAAAAATAAATAAATTATTTTTAAAAAACAGCTTCTGAGGATAAAGTAGAAAAGGTCCTAAAATAATTTGAACCAAAAAAAGTTAAGATTAGTACAAGTGTTTGTGCGAAGAAGGAAAAACTAGAAAGAGAAGTTGTTTGAGCTATAAATGATAATGTAAGTTAGAGTGAGGTGTGGATACTTTCTGATTAACACCTGTATACCAGCAGCACATACATAAAAGTTCTGATAAATGGCTCATTTAGTGTGTGACCATTGCTTATTCAGCAAATAGAAATAGGTTACATGTATAGTAATGTCATGAACCTACGGGCAGACATGGTGTTTGGTATCATCTCACACACACACATAAAAGTTGTGATACATGGCTCATCGAGCGTGTGAACCATTGCTTATTCAGCAAATAGAAATATGCAAGAAGTGTGGAGGGAAGGTAGCAAGCGGAGCGTCGTCTCATTCTTCTCTCGACTCTCGTACTGCGAAGACGTTTCAATCAATATATAAAAATTAATAACAAATTAAAAATGGAAAATGAAAATAAACAACAACGAAAACCTGCCATACCGAAATGCCGGTACGGAAAATCAAGAACAAGTGGTGTAAGTATTAATTAATATTGTTGAAGTAATTGTGTAATTGTTAATTAATAATTTTGTTTTACAGTGCGAGTTTGTGGTCGCCGTCACAACGATGGCTGCGATAGCTGCGGTGTCGGCGCCACCAACATGTTCTGCTGCTGCTGGTGGAAAGAAGAGGAGTTTGGGGATGACGCAAAGGATGCGTCCTTCGACGACGTCATCCACCAGCGCAACCACTACGCCATCGACCAGGAGGAGGAACACGGTACCGACGCCATTGTCCACGTCCACGGCGGCGGCAACGACGTGTACCTGGACAACGGCGACGACGATGACAAGTGCTGCTTCGGTGTCAAGTGACTGCGGTTCTCCACTTCCAACGCTCACGCCGATTCCATCGCCTGTTTCTCCACTTCCAGAAACCCCAACGACGCCTTCTCAGACGACTCTATCGCAAGACATAGATAGTCTGGAAAGCGCCTTTGGGATAATTCCGAAAGTGTTGGAAAAGATGGCGTATTTGACGTCCGCTTGGGAAGGAAGGCGCGCTGCGCAGCAGAAGGTGCGCGCTGACATTTCCCAACTCGACAAGGCTATCTTGCAACAGGACGACGACGTCGCTATGTGGAAAGCTGAGATCGCTAAGCGAAAAGCTGAGATCGCTCAGCTTGAAGCAAAAGTGGCGAAGTCTGCCTGTAACAAGGAAGCCTTGTTAAAGAAACGGGTCGAACTGGTTGAGGAGGACCACCAGATCGATCAGGAAGTGGACGTCTTAGAGCGCGCGAAGGAAGCAAAGCGTCCGTAGTTGGAACGACTGAAAACGTTGCTTGACACCGCGAAGCAGCAGTTGACGTCGGTTACCAATAGGTAGATATTGTATAGTAGTATATAAGGTAAATTGTAAATAGTGTAAATGTATATATGTAGTCTTAGTAAGTAAGGGTTAGTATGTAAGTGTTGTAAATAAGTTAATTAGTAAATAAGGGTTAGTATGTAAGTGTTGTAAATAAGTTAAGTAGTAAATAAGGGTTAGTATGTTAGTGTGTAAATAAGTTAAGTAAATAGTTTGTTAGAGTTAGTTTGTAAGTTGTTTTGAAAAAAAACAGGTTAGGTTAGGTTGTGTAAGTCGGCCCCATACAGGAAATGGCAAAGAGACCATTGTTGTTCTAAATTGTGAATAAGACATATATGTGAAATTTGGTGAATTTATCTCTCCTAGGAGAAGTTGTGTATAGGTATGCAAGGGATGAAAAAAGGGGTGGAAAAGGGGTTGAGAAGAAAATCCGCTGAAAAACATCATAGGGAAATGGGTACAGGGGGGGGGCAGGGCGCCGAGGTGGGCTGGTGGGGGGAGGTCGGGAGGCATTAAGTCCGAGAGGGGTAGTTGTCTGAATTTGATACTTCTGACATTGCCAAGTGGTACCTTCAGTCTTCGACATCAATAGTGAGAGAGGTACCTTTTTTTTTAGCACCGCTCCTTATACCTTTAATTAATTCTTGAAATTTAGGGTTGAAATTACTTCTCCCATTACAGACGTTCTCCAAGTTTCGTTGGAAGCAAATTGTTCTTCATGGAACACTAAACATTTTTTACTCAGACATTTTCTCCCTATCATCTACCCTTCATACACTTTTCGGGGGTCAAAGTATGAGGGTGAAACACGTTAAAAAAAATATTTCTGGACTTTTCAGGGTGGGATCATTTAGCCCACTGTTCAACTTACATTTTCCAAGAGGAACACTTTTTTTTTTTAACTGCTTCTATTTTTTTTTAAGCTTAAAGGTGTCAACTTTTTGTCAACTTAATTTTTTTTTTTCAAAAATTTTTTCAGATTCGGGTACTTCCACTTAGGGACCTTCTTCCCACACCATAAGTTATTATCCGATTTCAACTCCTTCTGCTTCAAAAAAATTTCTAAAGCTTCATTTTTACACTTTTACCCCCATCATTTTTTACGCTGAAGTATTTCATTAAATTAATTTCTGGACTTAGACACACACACACACACACACACACACACACACACACACACACACACACACACACACACACACACACACACACACACACACACACACACACACACACAAAGTGAACGTTCACTTTCAATAATTCCTGATATCTCCAACTCTTTAAGCTTCGATAGCCTCTTCTGGTGTTACAAGACTAAATTCTTCTTTTACTGGATATGATGTACTTGAAGGAGTTATAAATTCTTTTGTTGATGATTCACGAACAACAGACTGTTCTGTTTTGGTCGTTTGTGTTTCTGCTGTTGTCGTTGTTGTTGTTGTTGTTGTAGTATTATCGCTTTCACTAACTAAAGCAGTCTAAACTCTGCTGTACTGTGTGAATTGCTTCGGCGAAATTGATGTATACAGAGTGTTCCCACAGGACCCCCTTCCCAGTGATGAAGCTTGGAGGAGCTGGGAGATCGAACTCGTCGTCCGGAGCGGGTCTTTTGTCTGTGGGCTTCCTCGTTGTCGTTTCAGCAGAATGGCGCGGAAAATTGCCTAGTTGGATCCAGGAGTGCGGATCGGTTGCAGCAGTAGGGAGTTGTTTCCATTGCAGTCGGATTGTAGTTCCTCATTGGTTGGTTGTACCGTTGCGAGGTTGTTCTTGCCGGAAATGCGCTGAATCTTGTGGAAAAATGATGGGACTGTGTGGGGAAGCACTGGTTCTGAAGTTTAGAAATTCTCTGCCGAAAGTACTGTACTCCGCGTTGGGGAGTTTCGCAGGGAGAACGCGTGGCTCTGTAGTTCAGAGGTTCTCTGCCGAAAGTACTGTACTCCGCGTTGGGGAGTTGCGTAGTGAGAATGCAAGTGGCTCCCAGCCGTGGTGTCCCATTGTTACCCAAGGTTGTAGCAATTGTTTCGCTGTGTGAGGCTTGGGCAATTGTTGATTGGTTTCACTCGGTCAGGTAAAAGACGTATTACATTTGCTGTGACCGAGTGACCCAGAAAGGAGGTTACTTTCATTCCACGTGTTGTATTTACTTGGTTCAGCAAGTTTCCGTTCTGCTGCAACTGTGAAGGCGCTGGCGGGGCGGTGCTGCTCTGCTGAGTAGGCTGGTGCGTCATGCAGGTTTTCCACGTAGATCCAAATCGTCGGACAGAATGCTTGTGCCAAAAATCGTGATAATGGTACCGTTTGCAGCTTGAAGTGTGCAGTTGGACATCTAACGTGGCCCATGTATAAGAGACTCGGAATACACGTAGATGTCAGCGACGGTGTTGACCAGAAATTTTTGGCGTGTGATTCTGTCCGCTGTTGGTCCAGTGTTCATGAGGGGTTGGTGGTGAGGGTTGGCATGCATGTTGAGGAGCTGGCGCCGGGCGGCAGCATGTTTAATGAGGAGCTGGCGGCGCGTGGTAGAATGCTTAATAAAGAGCTGGCTGCGGGGGGTTGATGGCGACGGCGTTGGTGGGGACGGCGGTGGGGCACTGACGGCGGCAAGGGCGCTGCACCATGTTGATCACGTCACTAATGTTGCGTGTGGGAGGGTCGCAGCATCACTTGGGGCGGCGTCGCTGGCGAAATTGATGTATACAGAGTGTTCCCACACTGGCAAATCACTACTTTTTTTTAATAATTTAAATGATAAATTAATTGGCACCATTTCATTATTTGGCAATAACAAATTGAATCTCATTTTGCTTGCTTCTTCATCGTCTAATAGTAGAATTTGAATTGGTAATGAAATCGATACAGTATTTTGAATAATATCCATTTCACTTGACTTTATATTGATCATACAGGTAAATTTGCAATACAAAACATAAATTACTTATACAAACATAAATTAAGATTAGGGTTAGAGTGTCTTTTACCTTTGGTTGTACTAATGCACCCGCACATAAACACGCTTAACACACTACTAGCCCCGCAGAATCCCCGCAATGATACACTTTTCGACTGGGACGCCACAACAATTAAATACGTCTGCAGCCGTCTGAAGTTTACGATTCTTAATAACAAAACGCAGGTGTTTGCGATGATGCTGACGCCACGTCTGGAAACTACATTCCATCGATCATGGATGCAAGTTGTGCGAAGAGCGTATTGTAACAAAACGCAGATTTTTGCAATGGTGCTGACAAACACAAATACATACACAGAGAAACTCGGCTTACCGAGAAACATAAACATCTGGAATGCTACATATACATACATGTGTGTGTGTGTGTGTGTGTGTGTGTGTGGGGAACACTTCACACTTGAAAAATGACGTCTGGAAACTACATTCCATCGGTCATTCGAGGACATTGGCTTGGATGCAAATTGTGTGAAGAGCGAATTGTAACAAAACGCAGATGTTTGCGATGGTGCTGACGTCGCATGCTTCACAATGAATTGAAACATATGTACATGTGTCGGTAATGTAAAATTAAATACGTCTGCAGCCGTCTGAAGTTTACGATTCTTAATAACAAAACGCAGATGTTTGCCATGGTGCTGACGTCACGTCTGGAAACCACATTCCATCGGTCATTCGAGGACATTGGCTTGGATGCAAGTTGTGCGAAGAGCGTATTGTAACAAAACGCAGATGTTTGCGATGATGCTGACGTCACATGCTTCACCCACTCATATCCTCCTCCTCCAAATTGTATAAATACTCAAGTTTTCACAACGTTCAGCACAGATCGCTAACACTGTCCCAGCAATAATACAACAACAAATACAACACCAACAAAATGGTTCAGTATACAGTATTGTTTCTTGGCTCCGTGCCAACTGGTATCAATATAAGGGTGGACACCATGATTTTCGAGAGTACCACTCCTGGAGGGTTGACGTTATGGAAGGTGTTGGACAGAATAATAGTTATTTTTTAAGTCATCATGCAGTCATTAAAAGTACTAGTACAACTACTAAGTGTAGGGTAGTTTTTGACGGGTCAGTAAAAACAGATAGCGGTTATTCATTAAATGATAGCGGGACCTACGATTCAGTCCGATTTAATTTCAATTATTCTAAGATTTCGTTTAAAAAAGGTGGTCTTAAATGCTGATATAAAAATAATGTACAGGCAGATTTTAATTGATTTGGAAGAGCGCATGTTTCAGAAAATAATTTGGAGATACGATTCGACTGAGGAAATTAAGGTTTATGAATTAAATACTTTGGTCTATGGACACACTAGTTCACCTTTTTTGGCAACGAGGTGGCTCATGGAATTAGGAGCGCAAAATAAAGATAAGTTTCCACGTACATGTCAGTTTATTCAAGATTCATTTTACATGGATGATCTATTACTAAGTGTTGATTCAGAGAAGGAAGCTATAGAAATTTTTACGGAAATGAATTTGATACTTAGAAGTGCGGGTTTTGAACTTAGAAAGTGGGCGTCAAATAATTTCGAAGTTTTACAATATATCAAAGAGCAGACGAAACACATAGATGATAGATTCATATCGGAAGAAAATAAAGAGCTTAAACCGTTAGGCTTATATTGGAATCCTGTGGAAGATTCGTTTCATTATACAATAAAACAGATCAAACAGAGTAATTATTATACTTAAAGAATTATATTATCAACTATTTCGCAAATTTTTGATCCGTTAGGACTGATAGGTGCTATCGGCGTTAAAGCTAAAATTTTATTGCAATTGCTTTGGAGGTTAAAACTAGAATGGGATGAGCCTATTCCGGAAAAAACAGATAGAATCATGGGAAACATTTTTAAGCCAACTCAAATTACTAAACATTGTTAAGATAAATAGGCAAGTATTATGTAATAATTACCAATTCGTTGAACTGGTGGGGTTTAGTGACGCATCCGAGGTAGCTTACGGTTGTTGTATTTATATAGTTTCAAAAAATTTATTGGGTGAGGCATATTGAAACTTATTATGCGTTAAATCAAAAATAGCACCTTTAAAAAGCTTATCAATACCTAGATTAGAACTATTGGCTGCAGCATTACTTGCGCGTTTGATTAAGGCAATGAAAGATAGCTTAAATCTAAAAATTAACAAAATATGTTTATATACAGATTCTACTATAGTCTTAAGTTGGTTGAGAATTGAACCAAGTAAATTAAAGACCTTCGTGAGCAATCGGGTAGTTCATAATTGAGAAAATATAGATATTACTCAATGGCATCATGTATCGAGTGAAAATTATCCAGCAGATATTATTTCAAGGGGTGTAAATGCGGAAGAGTTATCAAATTTGAAGCTTTGGTATCATGGTCCGGAATTCTTAACAGATAATGCAAATAACATGGTACAATTACCTGAAATAAAAGAGCAAAAAATAGCAGTAACGCTTACAATAATGAAGGATAATAAATTGCTAAACATTTTCTTTTCCAAATTTTCAAAATTGACTAAATTGATAAGGATAACAGCATATATACTTAAATTTCTAGGTAAAATTGGAAAGGGTTCTAAAACGCATTCAAATATTTTAAGCAAATTAGAAGTTAAAAAGGCAGTTAAGCATGTTAGCCTGAGCATAGAAGACATCGCAACGGCATTTAATTTATTAATTAATTTATGTCAGGTTCAGGAATTTGAGAATGAAATTAAGGAACTACAAGGTTCACGCAAAATTTCATCTAGTACTATATTAAGTTTAAATCCTTTTCTAGATAATAATGGAGTACTTAGAGTAGGAGGCAGATTGTCTAATGCAGACATACCATTCGATCAGAAGTATCCAATTATTCTACCATATAAACATGTACGAGAAAAATTTACATACTGGAATTCAGAATTTACTATCAATTATAAGATTAAAATATTGGCCTATTAAAGGAAAAAATTTAGTAAAATCGGTTATTCGAAACTGCGTGAGATGTTTTAGAGTCAAACCAAAAAATTTTGAATACTTAATGGGAGAATTACCAATTAATAGAGTGACACCTAATAGAGTTTTTTCGAAATGTGGCGTGGACTACGCAGGGCCAATCTATATTAAAAGTGGAATGTTAAGGAATAGCAAGATAATAAAATCGTATATTTGTATTTTTATTTGTTTGGTGGTTAAGGCTATTCATATAGAGTTAGTGATGGACCTTTCCACTGAGGGCTTTGTCAATGCGTTCAAACGATTTATTTCAAGACGGGGTAAACCAGTAGAAATTCATTCAGATAATGGTACTAATTTTCAGGGTGCCAATAATTATTTCATTGAATTGTATAATTTGTTGTCCAAAAAAGAGCATCAACAAAAGGTGACCGATACTTTTTTATCAGACCATATAGAGTGGCATTTTATCCCTGCGAGCTCTCCTCATATGGGTGGTATATGGGAGGCAGCAGTGAAGTCCACAAAATATTACTTAAGGCGTATCGTCGGTAATTCAAATTTTACTTACGAGGAAATGCTAACAATATTAGTACAAATTGAAGCGCAATTGAATTTACGTCCTATCACACCTTTATCTGACGACATTAACGATTACCTACCTTTAACTCCCGCTCATTTCTTGATTGGGGATTCCTTATTGTCAATACCTGAGAAAGGTCTTTGTGAGACAAACATTCACCGATTGAAGCAATACCAGAAAAGCTTATTTGGAAAAGATGGCATAACGAATACTTGACACAATTACAACGTCGTAGTAAATGGAAAAGGGAAGGACAAAACATTGCTATGGGCGAGTTGGTTATCCTTAGGGACAGTAACAGTCCAGTCTTAAAGTGGCCACTGGCTCGTGTAATCGAACTGCACCCTGGATCGGAGGGTGTAGTGCGAGTTGTGAGTGTTAGGTTAGCTAACGGAACGAAGTTAAAAAGGTCAGTGACGAAGATTTGTCCTTTACCAGGAATGTAACTTTAATTTTAATTTGTCATTTATCACTAACAGTAAACTGTCTCTGGTGCACTTATTGTGAAACATACTGATAAACTTAAATATCAAATAAAACAAAAGTAATGTTTTCACCAATTTATTCACGTCTAACTCGACGATATCGTTTCGGTAGATGCTACCATTCTCAAGAGTACAAACTAATACTGTATTATATATATACTGTATATCGTCGAGTTAGACGAGAATAAATTGGTGAAAACATTACTTTTGTTTTATTTGATATTTAAATTTATAACTAATGTGTCATTTATTTTCATTTGGTTTGTGTTAAACATGTACCTTTAATGTGTATTTACATTTTGTATTTTATTTTGAAATGAAGACATTTCAAAAGGGCGGCATGTTGGCGCAATAGTATGATTTGAATTTTTAAATGTACCGCTACTCAACTACTTTGGGCGCTGTGAATGTTCGGTAGTTCCGAGCGATTATTGATTTTCCGAAGACCATCGTTTGCCTGCGAACGGCTCTTGCCTACGTGACTGGATTCATTCATGCGAGAAACGTGCTAGAAGATTTTTCATAAGGCAACATGTCGCCATTTCCGACAATGTATATTATTGCACAATAATTATTTCTATTAAAATATACCGTCCACTAATGCATCAATTGTTTAATTGAAACAACGCATCAATTATGGAAATAATGAAGGTGACGATGACAACGATGAAGATGAAGATGATTGAATGTAATGTAATATTAAGCATGAATGAAATATATTGTCATGATAGAAAGATGCCTACAATACAATTTAAAAAAAAATTAACAAATTTAGAAAATGAAAGTTCCACAATATTAAAAAAAAAAGTATATTAAAAAGAAAAATGTATTATTATTAGTTACGTTTAGTGGTTTATTAGAATTTTAAAGTTGTAACAAATAAAATTTATTTTAATTAATCAAAAAAAATGTTTTGATTTGAAATCACTGTAGCATTTCAAAATTATAATACTAATCATGATTGCATGAATTTAAAATTGAATTTTATTTGAAAGATCCAGACAGTGGAGAATTTGTTATTATGATATTAGACTTTTAAAAAAATTAAGAACAGAAAATTTTGAAATTAAAAGAAAATAAATTAAAATCAGAAGAACATAATTAATAAAATAGAAGATATTTAAAGTGGTGAAGTAAACAAGTGTTAATATAAAGAAAGAAGAATTAATTAAAGTTTATCGACAATTCAAGATTTTTAAGAAAGCAATATAAATGTAATAATACATTAACAAGAAGAAAAAGGAGTTATTAAAACAAAAGAAAAGAAAAATTAATGTGGATATGGAATTACTTCATATTTTGGCAAAAGCTGATTTTTCAATTGACATTGATTGACTTGTGCAGTGACTGAATTAAACTTGTCATCATAATTTAATTAAAACTATAGAATGTTTGATTGTTTAAAATTTCATTATAACAAAAAAATTGTTAATAGCACTTAATTAGTTTTATTTATAAAGTAGAATTTTTAGAATTTTATTTAATATAAAAAAGGAAATTGTAAATTTTATATATTGATAAACTTACACTGAGAATATAGTTATTCATGCTCTTAAATATTTTAAAAATTAATATTTGAATTCAGTAATGTAAATTAAAATTAAAAAAATTGTTTTGTATCTCATCAAATCATAACAAAATTTATTATCCCCACAAAAAATACATCACAAAAATATATATACATACATGTATATTTACTAATTAATACTAAGCTGAATTTAATTTATTTACTAATATTAATAAATAAACAATCTAGATTTAATATCTATGTACTGAACAAATAATATTTTTCTCATCAAATTCACTTAACTCAACAATTTTTTGATGCTTCCTCACATATAGTTCTAGCTAGCTCTTATTCAGTCTCAGGGGGTGTTCAACCCTTCCAATATGTCTGGTTGTTTGAATATTATTGTATGACAATTTTAAACTAATATGTACATATAATTTTTATTAATTATAAATTTTAAACTGCAAGAAAAGTCACTGAAATTCATTCGTATACCTGAGTAATGGTCTCTCAGTGCATTTGACCTTCTACCGTGTCTAGGGGAGTGTTAGACCCTTCGGATAAGTCTGGCCATTTAAATACAAACTTAAAATGGTCATTTGAAGACTGTATAAATCCCAGCTTTTATACTTTAACGTGAGAGAGCTCATTTACTGCGCCCCTAATTACCTGATACCTACCGAAGGCACCATTAGCCAAGGTTTGTAACCCCCAAACATTGTTCCCTAAACCAGTGAGAATACGCAAAAAAAATTTCAGCTTTTATACTCTAACGTATGTCTGGCAGGCGTTGGCTCTTAGTCTATAAAGTTCCCATCCCAAAATTATTTCTTATTAGAACACAATGGGATCGCCATATCTATCATTCTACAGAATCTTCTAGCAATAAATAAAGTATTGCCAAATAAAGGGGGTAAATTATCGAAACTCATATAAGAGGGTGGTCTCCTTGAGGTATTGTGTCAAGTTTCGAATAAGGATTAGTAGTTTTCAATGCACTTTTATATACAAGTACATGCATAGATTATGAAGAATTGGTTGAATGATAAAGATCTTGTGACGAATAATTGATTTTTGTATTCTTTCCAATAATCGAACCCCACAACTGCAGTTCGAAATACCAACAATCCAAACACGAAATTGCTTAAATCTCAACATTAGCAAGAGGAAACCGTTATAAAAAATGTGGGCAGAAATAATAACTGAACCGCAATATGCAAAACCAGGAACAATCACTGTAAATTGTTAGGCAGTTGTAGATTAAATAAAAAGTTAACCGATCTAAACCATTCATTTATTGAAGTTCTTAACAAAATAATTACAACAGACGTTTCGATCCCTAATTTTGGGATCCTTTTCAATGTGATATGATAAATTCTAGGGGATGAAGAACGTGTATAGGTATCAAAACCCCTTTATTACTAAATAACCTTTGAAAAAACCATGCGGTTTGCGTTGAATAAGTTTTTTTAAAACTTCAATAAATGAATGGTTTAGATCGGTTAACTTTTTATTTATCACTACAACCATTGGAATATTAAACTCCTTAATTGTAGATTAGTTTACAATCGTCACAAATTACAATAATTACACTACCAACGTTGAATCATACGGTCAGTTTTTAACAAGGACAGAACAAAAAAAATCGAGTAGCATTAATCATATTGTTCGTTCCAAATCTGATATTCGATATGGATTCAAATTGAAGTAAAAGATTGGAATCGACGAATTGTGGTTCGATCAGCAATTCGTATATGAGTTTATCTCGTTATATTTTATGCACAGAAAAAGTTTAGAAAAAGATGTGCCCAGAAACAACAATCGGCAATCAATGCAAAATCTGGAACAATCGCAGGGTTGTTAAGCAATCGTAGATTAGTTTACAATTGCCCCAAATGACACTAAATACCAACGCTACATCACAACATCAAATTTATACATGACAACAAAAAGTCAAATTATATCAATTATGTTCTTGTTTCCACTTATTATTGATTTGAATCCAAAATCAAAATTGGAATAGTTCTTTGGACTTGTAGTTCAGAATATCAGATCAGTAATCCATTCATTATGTTCTCGTTTCCACATAGTATTTATAAAGACGTGGATTTAAACTGCTAGAGAAGATAAGAATCCATCAGTTGTGACTTAAATAGAGAAAAATTAAGGAGAATGTTCGAGATGGTAATTATTAGAAAGACTTTAATTACGGTATTTCACATCACTGCCTCAGTCTCATTGACAATATTACAGAGGAAAGGGCTCCAGTAAGTTAGCCCCACTTGTGTCGAATTTTGATTTTATTTTATTTTTAATGGAATGTTCGTCGTTTGTTCTTTATTGTTCGTTCATTAAAATTGTTTGTTCGTCTTTTGTTTATTGATAATTAATTAAACAAATTTTCATTCTTAAGTTAGCCCCCCGTCATCGATATTTTTGTTTTTTATCTCTCAAACACATGTGTTTTTATTTATTATTGATTGTTCGATCATTATTGGCGATTGTTCGTTCATAAATAATGTTGATTTATTAATTATTTCATATTTTTAAATAAAATGCTATCTCATCTCCTTATGCAGCGCATGCGCTAACGTGTATAGTTCTTATCTGTCAACTGTCATCATTCTGTCATATTGTTTGTTTTGACTTGCAGAATAAATTCGAATTAAATTTGTTTTTAAATTTCAGAAGAAATAACTGTAACCTTTAATTTTTCTAAAAATGGTTTATTAGATCAAGTAGACAGTTGTGACACGTGACATAAATGAGTAAGTTGTCAAATACGCATGTTAATAATGTGTACAAAGATTGAATGATCAGTAAAAGTAATAAGTATTCAATGATCATATAAGTAGATCCTCGATGACATGTATTCGGAACCCTCGGGTTACGATGCATTGGGATGCTATGTACAGGCGTCCGGGGAAGCCTCTACTTTTTCAGGTGACTAGCTAGTAGTTGAAGATTGAAGATAACCATGATATTATGTGGAATATGCAATTATTAACTTTAAAACCTAGTTGATTTCGATATGATTACTGGATATCACGATCCAGTCATATGAGCATTGTGAGAGGGCAGAGGACCCCCGGTGAGTACCTTACGTAATTGGCAATATTAACAGAACAGTAATTTTTGTTCTTTGTTACATGTATTTAATTTTCGTCTGTCTGGTTGCGTTAATTCGAACGATGCCAGAGGTTAACTGCTCTGACCTGACCCACTGTGGAACTCCAAATATTTTCCATTGATTAGGTAAAAATAAAACTCTAGATTACATAACTCACATCGTAGTGTCGCAGGTGTTTGAAAAAATAATTCAAAAGTGACAAACTGTTGCTTTTTCGGTTTCCAAGGAATTCAAAAATCAAAAAAAGTGAGTTCGCAAATGCTATTAATAAGTAGGATCCTAAAAACTAAACAATTTGCGTTGGCCAAATTTTGAGGAATACAATTCTGAAATTATATACATATACAGGAATAATTACAAAGTAATTTAACTTTGTCATAATCAGTTCTAGGTAATAATACTATCGAAGAGCTTCTACTTAAAAATTGGTGTTTTATATACCATGTGTGTCTACAATTTCCACGGACATCTAGTACAATACATAAATAGTCTTTAGAAATATTAATTCAATCTAATTCCTGTAGAAGTCAGACAGGTATTTACAAATATACCAGCTTACATCACATCATGCTGCAGTTGAATGGATTGGAACATGAATTAAAAGGATTGAAATCAAAACTTGCTGATTGTTATTTCTCAAATTATTTTTCTTTCAGATTATTATTTATTTTAATAATTTTATCAAATCAAGTTAATTTTTTTAAAGTTTTATACTGTATAGGTACACCAACATTAGGTAACCTAACTGATAAATTTAATTTAATTAGCCTTACAGTTATAGATATTTTAATGATGTAATATTTTGTTTTTTGGAAAATAAATACAAATACAAAAATGAATCGGTGTTTGGTTTTAAAATATACAAGGAATACGTAGAAAAAAAATTTCTATGAAACTAGAGCATGATTCAAGGCAGCGAATCAATTTCTCAGTATTTTACTGTAATTAATTGTAAGTACGGATAACAATTCTACATACTCTTGACAGTGAGGGTTGGAACACACTGTGTGTACCAGGATACTAGGTGCGTTATTAAATAATATTTTCCATAGGTTACTAATGTAATATAACAATTGATAACTTTCCATACATCCTTCTTGTTCGCAGCCCTGATTAGTTTTATTGTATATTGGGTTGTATATTTCTGGTACGTGGACATAGTGGGTACGTCCTTCAAAAAATCAATCAGAAATTTAAAAACGGGACTTTCCGATTGCACAATAAATTAATGGAAGCTCGTATTTTCAAATGTACCATAGAATAACAATTGTACGATTGTATCGAAAGGGCAAGTATTGTAGACTATCCATTTATTCGAATTTAATTGAACAATGCCGCTTAAGTTACCATTTTTTAATAAAACATTTTTTTATTCTTAAATGTATCAAAGTTAGAAGCCACTAGATGTAATGGTGCAAAGCAGGTTGCATACATTATGGTAGATTGGGGAAAAACTGGCAGTTAATTGCAGCGTGCAGTTAATTTTACTCAAGCATTCAGTGTACAGAATATAATCCAGTCAAAATCTAGTGTGTAAATTAACAATTAAAATCAAAGTAATTGTAACAATACGCAACTTATTATTTTACTTTCTATGATATGATTTTGTTTCATGTTTCTACAGAAAATTGTTGAATTGATTATGGGACCAGTATCAGCAGTACCTATTGAATTGGCTGTTCGAGTCTTAAAATTATTTCACCATTTTACTGACGGGTTACCACAATGGAGTTCAGATGTGTGGAAAGCAATTGAAAAAGATCCAGAGCTCCAAGGAAGATGGAATATCAATTGTATACGAACCAACATTAGACAGGATAGAAGAAGAATTTCATCTATTGCACGAGAAGAAAGTGGAATTTCTACAGAAAATAAATATAAGCCAAATGACATTAATAATGACCATCACATTTCTGAAATTATAGAAAATGTTTCTATTGGTGATAGTGATTTGTATGATGATGTTGGAGGTACAAGTTATGATCCTGAGAAATTTGATGATGAACGTGACAATTTTGTAGTAGAGATTACTCAAGAATTATAGAATGAAATTAAGAGTAAGGATCCTCAAATGTACAAGGGCCGTAAATACGTTGGATTTAAACCTTATGTATGGTCAAATAAAGTTTCCTTTGCTTTTTGGAAGCAACATCATTTGAAATGTAGTTTAAAAGAGCAAAAATAACTGAGAACGGTAAGCTTTATGCCTTAATGGAAGGTCACTGTAAAGCTCATAGTTGTAAGAACCCTGTTAATGGAATTATTAAAGGCCGTCCTGGAGATGTTCGTCCAGTATACATCACAATGATGTGTTGTGATACTCGGTTTGTTAAACATGAGGATGTCACACGACCACTCAATGGGATCGAAAGGCTTAAAGTGCAAGAAGAGTTATTAATCATGGGTGTTTCTGCTTGGAGAAACAAAAAAGCTAAAGATATTTTCGAAACAGGAGACACTACATCACCTTTTTTATATAATGCAAATACTCTTCATCAAGCTAATGATAAAAAACTTGGCATTAAGTCAGATGAAACACGAGATATGATACTAGCTATAAGAAATATGAATGTAGATCCATCTTATGTGAACTGTATTTTGGCCATTGGTGATACACTTTTTTACGTTTTTTATGCGACACCAACATAATTTCATGCATACGCTGAATATCAACGTACTCACCGACAATACAAACAGTAAAACTGATGACCAAGATTTAGATTAAAAAAATTTGAACGGAACAAATAATCATTGTTTGATGTCAGAAATTGAAAAATCAGAAAACAAAAAGGATACTAAATATTTTCAAAATCGTCCAGAAATAAAACTGCAAAATAAAATAGTAAACCTAAAAATAAAAAAAAATTTTATTAAAAAATGGGAACTTAAGCGGTACTGTTCATTTAAATTCAAAAAAATGGATGGTCTACAATACTTGCCCTTTCGATACAATAGTACAAATGATATTGTACGGTGCATTAGAAAATAAAAGCTATCATGAATTTATTGTGCAATCTGAAAATCCCATCTTTAAATTTCTGATTGAGTTTATGAAGGACGGACCTACTAAGACCACATACGAGAAACGGTTGTCAATATTACATCCAATATACAATAAAAATACACAGGACTGCGAACAAGATGTAAACAAAATTGATGTATGCAAAGTTATCAATTGTTATGTTAACATTAGTAACCTGTGGAAAATATTATTTAATAATGCACCTAGTATCCTAGTACAAACAGTGTGTTCAAACCCTCCCTGTCGAGAGTATGTAGAATTGTTACCTGTACTTACAATTAATCACAGTACAATACTGAGAAATGGATTTTCTGCCTTGGATCAAGCTCTAGAGTTTCATAGAAAAGTTTTTATATTCCTTGTAAATTTTGTAAATTTGGAAAACAAACACGGATTAATATTCCTGAATAGTATTTATATATTGAACTAGATGTCCGTGGAAGCTATAAAGAAACACGTGGACGAACCTGCAAGCTGAGTGAATTTCCAGTACAAATTAATTTGAAAATTGAAGATCCAATTAAAGTTAAATCATATCGGTAAGTTTAGTATGCTTTATATTTTTCTTATATGTATGTGGGATTTCATTTAATTCTGTCTTGTTCGTAACTGTATTTATTCATTTCACAGGTTATTTTTATTTGTTTACTTATTGCGGTATTTGAGTTGTACTTCTGCGACATGATTGCAGTGGCACCGATAATGTTATCTCGCGGTGATTCCCCGAAATTACCAGATTACGTGTCGACACAGGTCGCGTACCGGAGGGCGCGTAGGGGTCGGACATGGACATTCTATCGCTAGCATTCAGACGTGAAGGTAGCAATAGCAATCAGTTAGTATTATTGAGTATAATACTTTGGCGCAATATATATACTGAGTGTATAGAAGAAGGCCGTTAGGAGATTGTACGGTGTTCAGATTGTCGTATCATAGTTATTTCATCTATCGTGTTTTGTCACTGAAAACAGTATTTTATTTTGAAAATATATTCCTTTCCATCAAAGTATTCGGGAGGCATTTTATTTCCAATACCCTAGACTGCGAAAAAGATCCTACATTTTGGGGGCTCGTCCGGGATGGAAAAGTGAATATATGGAGGGATGAAAAGAAGAGAAGAATAGTGAGAACTGTATACGAAAAGCAAGACGAAAACGAGACAGAAAGTGAGACGAAGTAAATTGTGAAAGACGAGGATTTACTGTGTGATTCAGTGCAGTGAAACTGAATTTGGATTTGTGAAACCAAAAAAATCAAGATTGTGTCGAGAAGCTGTTGTTTTGTTCATCCCTGCAGATTGCTGTCCGAACTTCGAGGATTTTGCGAGTGAACCATTCACGCCGGACTTTGTTGACATAAGGTTTGATGCATGTTTTCTTTCCAATTTTAATTCGAACTTGAAAAAAAAAAAAATAACACGAAGAGGAAAGGTTAGTTGTTTGTTATTATTTCAAATATTTTGATTGTTAGATTTTGTTCAATTTGCATTTTGTTTTGGTGAATAATTTAGATTCAATTTTATATTTTGTTGTGGTTGGGAATATTAAATTGTATTTTTCTATTGTATTTCTCTTTGTAAGTACAATCGCTTAACGTGCTACTGTTTGTTTTCGCGATCCCAAGAATTTCTGTCGCTGGTTGCTATCGCGCTAGATTAGATAACAGAAACAAGACGGAGCTGACCAGATTGACTCAGCCATATCGTTTTGGGTAAACGGATTAGGTTTATTTTATTTTACTGCCGACGATAATTTTCATTGGATTGTTCGAGTGACAAAATTTAATGAATGAGATTATTATTTAGAGCATTGTTTTGTTATCTTTGAGAAGCCGTTTGGGTGATATCATGATGTCGACTCTGGGAAATTTTGCGGGAATTGAATATCATATTACACGGGCTAAGATTACTGCAATCAGGGCACTACATAAAATTTGTTTTGAAAACGAAGGCGAACCTCGTAAGTCTAGCAAGGCGTTGCGTGAATTTGCAGGTTTTAAATGGGATAAACACACTGACGAGTATTCCGCTAAGGTACAGTATGTCACAAATAATTTACAACTGGCTGACCTCATTGCTGTATGTAGCATACTTGAATTGGATTATGAAGGTAATGCTGAAGAAATAGCCGATCGCATTTGTTCGTTTTTAACAAACTTCGAACGCAATAACAATGACACCGACGGCGACGTTGAAAATCGTGAGGAATCTGAGGAAGAGGAACTTGATCAGTACGACGAAGAAATTGACGAAAATAATGAAGACGCATCCGGTAAGGAAGATGAGGTCTTCGACCGGGCGGGAGCCGCTGTTCCTTTAGTTGATACACGAGGAGTGGGGTCTACCAACAGAAAGGATAATTTCTCACTCACATTTAGGGATATTGAAGACAATATCAGACCATTCGACGGAAAAGATGATTACCCAATCAAGAAATGGATAGAAGATTTTGAGGACACTGCCGACATCATGGGATGGAATGATCTTCAGAGATTGATTTTCGCAAAAAAATCTCTGCGAGGACTTGCTAAACTGTATATACAATCGGAGAAGGGTATCAAAACATGGGGTGTACTGAAAAGAAAATTGATTGGCGAATTTGAGATCAAGGTCAATAGCGCACAGGTACACAAAATGTTGATATCCAGAAAGAAAAGACACGATGAAGGAGTTCAAGAGTACATCTTGACCATGAGAGAAATTGGCAGTCGCGCTTATATTGAAGAAGAGGTGATAATACAATATATAATCGATGGTATTCAGGATGATTCATCGAATAAAATTATTCTGTATGGAGCCAAACACTTTAGGGAACTCAAAGAAAAGGCAAAACTGTACGAGAGTGTTTGCAAAAAGAAACCGCCATCATATGGGAATGTTCCTAAAGCAAAGAAGGAATACTTAAAATCGGATTCGAAGGTTGGGCATAACCGGGGAACAAATGACGACAAGGTTAAGAACGAGAAGCCACAGAGTCGAAAATGTTTCAATTGCGGAGGTACGTGACATTTGGCAAAAGACTGTCCAGACAAGGGTCGGGGTATAAAATGTTTCAAATGCCATGAGTTTGGGCATGTCTCATCGGCATGTAGGACTTCTAGGACACGTTCGGCTGACGTTGCTGTGATTGAGGCCAAACATCGGAATGGGATAACACTAACTTTTGGGGAAGTTGTGTTGCCTGCTTTGTTTGATACGGGAAGTGATATTTCTGTCATGCGCCAAGACGTGTATGAAGAATATTTTGGAAACGAAACAGTAATGAACGAGATCGTTACACTTAAGGGCATTGGGAACAATAATGTGAAAACAATGGGTTGTTTTAGAATGAATGTCATCATAGATGCAGAGACTTTTGAACTTACGTTTCACGTTGTTCCTGAGAACGCCATTCAGTTTCGAATAATAGTTGGCAATAATTTGTTAGGTCAGGCTAATGTGCGAATTGAGGAGGATGGTATCGTTGTGTTTAAAAAGCAGAATGAAAATTTTTTGATGGACATCACTGTAGATACGGATGTTGAGAGGAATCAGTTGGATCTGGATCACATTGGGGATCATGAATCCAGAAAGGAAGTGATGGACATGATCAACAATTATGAGCCGAAGAAGACCAAAACTACTGACGTTAAAATGAAGATTCTACTCACGACTGAGGGACCGATCAGCCAGAGACCGCGCAGATTATCCGAACCAGAGAAGGAAGAAGTGGAGAAACAGATTGAGGAATGGCTGGAAGCGGGAATAATTGCAGAAAGTTCATCAGACTTTGCTAGCCCAATAGTGCTCCTTAAGAAGAAGTGGGGCTACAAGAATATATTGCGATTACCGGAAGCTGAACACTCTAATAATAAAGGACAGATTTCCATTGCCACTTATTGAAGACGTGCTAGACAAACTACAAGGAGCGATGGTCTTTTCAACGATTGATCTTAAAAATGGATTTTTTCATGTAGATGTGGAAGAAGACAGCGTCAAATACACATCGTTTGTTACGCACAATGGGCAGTATGAGTTTCTCAAGTGCCCATTTGGGCTGTGTAACAGTCCATCGGTGTTCCAACGTTACATAAATCACATCTTTAGGCCGCTCACGTCAAAAAATATTGTAATCTATTACATGGTTGATCTTATTATTCCTAGCGAAACGGAACGAGAGGGGATCGAACGATTGAAAATGGTTTTAAATTTGGCCAGCGAATACGGCCTGGAAATTAAGAGATCCAAGTGTCAGTTCTTGAGGAGAACAGTCCAATTTTTAGGATACATCATAGAGGATGGTAAGGTGAAACCATCTGAGGAAAAAACGATGGCTATCAAACGATTTCCTGAACCAACGACACATAAACAACTTCAATCGTATCTCGGGTTGACTGGATACTTTAGGAAGTTTATTCCGTCATACTCCACAATAGCTAAACCACTTAGTGACTTGCTAAAGAAGGACATGTTGTTTAATTTTGAAGAGAAACAACGTAACGCATTTTTGAAGCTAAAAGAACTACTGACAAGCTATCCTGTTTTACACATTTTTCAGAGAGGGCTACACACCGAACTGCACACTGACGCCAGTAGCCACGGTTATGGGGCATGTTTGATGCAAAAATCAAGAGAGGACTCTAAATTACATCCGGTATATTATCTGAGCAGAAAAACAACGCCGGCCGAGGAAAAGTATACCTCTTATGAGTTGGAGGTTTTGGCCATCATAACGGCGGTGAAAAAATTCCGTGTTTACTTGTTGGGCTCAAGGTTCAAAATAGTAACGGACTGTTCGGCTTTCCAGAAAACAATGCAAAAAAAAGACTTAACAACGAGAGTTGCTAGGTGGGCACTATTATTAGAAGATTACGATTACGAGATCGAACATCGTAAGGGCAGCCGAATGTCGCATGTTGAGTCATTGAACCGTTATCCGGCCTTAATGACGATCATCAAAGAAGACGGACTGATTCAACCAATAAAAATTACCAATATATTTTCACGGTAGTGGATGATTTTACCAAGTTTACTTGGATTTATCCGGCCAAGTCTACCACTGCTAAAGAGGCGGTAAATTGTTTGATTAAACAGCAGAAGAATTTTGGGAATCCCGCCAGAATAATCTCGGACAAGGGCTCCGCATTTACATCGGGAGAGTTCGCTGATTATTGCAGAGAGGAGCAAATCTTGCACATAACTATTACAACAGGCGTTGCACGCGGTAACGGACAGGTTGAGCGAATACATCGAACTATCATTCCGGTACTCACCAAATTGACCATAGAGGATCCAACCAAATGGTATAAGTATGTTGATAGAGTTCAACGAGCATTGAATCGTGATGGTGAAAAAGAAAGATGGCCGACATCGCTTCTGTGTCGACTACCGACGGCTGAACAGCCTGACCGTTGACGAGCCCGCTCCCCTGCCAATCATCCACGAGACCTTGAGGGACCTCGGCCCCGCCCCCATTTTCTCATCCCTGGACCTACGCAACGGATACTGGCAGGTATCCCTCCAGACAGAATCAAAGAGGTATACTGCCTTCGCCACGCCCGACGGATCGGTGTATCAGTTCAAGGTCATGCCGTTCGGGTTAAAAAACGCCCCGACCTCTTTTCAACGCTTCATGGCCCAAGCTCTCGCGGGACTGCTCCACCGGTCGGTTATGGTATACTTGGACGACATTATCGTATATTCAGCCAGCCCTGAGGAACATCTGGTGCACCTTCGCCAAGTGTTCGAACACCTCCAACTCCACGATTTACGGTGCGCCCCCGAAAAATGCAGGTTCGGAAAAGGGCAATTGGAATACCTGGGCCACACCGTCACCTCCACAAGAAACGAACCCCAGCAGGTCCACCTCCAGCAGATCCACAGCGCCCGGCCGCCGTCCAACCGTAAACAGATCCGGAAGTTTCTGGGGATATGCAACTGGCTCCGGGAATACGTCCCCCGTTTCGCCGAACTCGCGGCTCCCCTCACGGATCTGCTCTCTACGAAGCAGAGGTGGAAATGGGGCGCCAGGGAGGCAGACGCCTTCGAAGCAATCAAGGCAGCCTTCAGCAAGCCTCTCCACTTACACCGGCCCGACCCTGACCAGCAGTTCATCCTACAAACGGACGCCAGTCAGATTGGTATGGCGGCCGTCCTATACCAAACGGACCAGAAGGGAAACAGGAGAGTAATCTCCTACGCCAGTGCCAGATTCTCGCCGACCGAGACCCGTTACCACGTGAACGAGCAGGAATGCCTCGCTGTTGTCTGGGCCATAAAGATGTACCGGCCCTATCTTGAAGTCCGACCGTTCGTCCTACGCACAGACAATCGTTCACTGCTATGGCTGAACACCCAGAAGGACTGCAGGGCAAAACTGACGCGCTGGTCCCTACTCCTTCAGGAATTCAACTTCCGCATAGAGCACTGCCCCGGAGAAGCGAACCAACTACCCGACCTACTGTCCCGACAACCTGGAGACGAGGCAGCACCATCCGAGGTATTCAACAATTTTGACGCCCTGGTCCCAGCAGCCCTGGCCATTGCCCAGGCCTGCCCGGCCGACGTGCGCTCTCTAGCCGACGACATCCGCGAAGCCCAGCGAGCCACCCCGAGCTGGTGAACCTTTGTCAACGATGGCAGCAGGTTGTCGAACAAGGGCCAGAGACAGAGGAAGACGACCAACTCATCCACACCTACTCGGTCACTGAGGATGGAATCGTGTACCGCAATGTCGACGGCGAGGCCCAACGATTAGTTGTCCCCACCCCCGTACAACCACGCGTGCTGTTTAACTACCACGATGCCGCGTTAGCAGGACACCCAGGGGTTGACAATACCATGACAGCTATCAGCGAGCGGTATTATTGGAAGAACATGCGGCAGGACGTGGCCAACTACATCCGCGGTTGTTTGGTTTGCGCTACCTACAAACCGGGTGCACCACAAGTCCCCGCAAACCAACGGCTGCGACAGCCTCAACGACCTTGGGAAACTCTCTCCATAGATTATATGGGCCCATACCCGATCACACCTAAAAGGAATCGGTTCCTGCTCGTCGTCAGCGACCTGTTCTCCAGGTGGGTAGAGGTCTTCCCGATGGAGAGGGCAGCCATCAGCCGCACCATTCAACACTTGGAACAAGACATCTTCCCGCGTTTTGGGTTTCCCAAAACCATCATCACCGATAATGGCCCTCAGTTCGTGGGACGCCGTTGGATACACTTCTGCCGCAGACGTTCCATTCGATGGGAGAATTTTCCTGTCTACCACCCCCGAGCCAATCCTGTCGAGCGTCGGAACCAGGAGGTGAAGAAGATCGTCCGCATCCTGCTTGCGCATAGGCGTCCATACACATGGGATACGAGGCTAAACCAAGCCCTCTTCGCTTTCCGACGACGACCAAACGCCGCGACGGGGAAATCACCAGCTACGTTGCTGTTCGGGTACAACTTACCCTATCCCGGGGATTGGGACAATCCCGTTCCCCCACGGCAGGGTGACGTAGAACAACTCCGCGACGCCGCCCGGGAGCACCAGAGGCGCTACGTTGAGCGTCGAAGACAACCTCCACGGGACCAAACGAGGGAGTTCCAGCTCGGCGATCAAGTCCTTCGCCGCGCGTTCGCCCAAACACCCTTCGGGCCGAAATCGAGCGGTCCCTACTCCGTCGTCGAAAGGATCAACGACAACAGTTACATCATCGAGCTCGACACCGGACGACAGAAAGTTTACGTCGACGACCTTCGACCTGCACCACCACCCCGTCCGCTAGAACCGCAGCACCAGCCTCGAGAGGAGGGGGCGAATGATACCATCTAAGCATTTTAGGCCGTTGCCGCGGTCCAAGGGCACACTAACGGTCTTACGTGACAAAGTCAAATTGCACGTACCGGCGAGAGAACGACCCGCGAGGACCGCGAGCACCAGCGAACGAAGTGGGAGATTCACCCCAACACACCTACCAATCAGAGCGCTCGACGTTCATCCCCGCCGTTGCGCCCTAGAATAAAAGACGCTCGGAATACAACAGAGAATCAGAACCAACCCGGCTCTCCTTTAGCTCTAGTAGCTACTTTTAGCCTTAGTGGCTACTATTTTAGCTTCCGTAGCTACCATCACGCCGATGTGTCACCACGTCGATCGATGCCACGAGCAGGACGTTCGGCACGTCTTCACCGAGACCGACACCAGAGGGACCGCGATCGTCGTGACGCCGCCGCCCGCCGCCGCCAGAAGCTGAAGCAGACACGGAGGCCTTTCGGACGTACGTTCCACACGTCCCTGGACGCCCTCTTCGAGGAGTTGGCACACGAGTATGCGCCCAACCTGTGGGTGTCTGCAGTTCCCGCCGTCGTGACGCCGCCGCCGCCGCCGACTCCGGCCTGGCTATTGAAACGACCATCGACGCCCGAAGACCTAGATCTCTCTCCGCTACCGCCGCCGCCGCCGGCCCTACTGTCGCCGCTACCGCCGACGATCAGTGTTCGCCACCCCCGATCGCGAGTGCGCGTAGACAGACTTTCCGCTAGTGATAAGTTTAGGTTAGGTTAGGTAAATTTGTCTTGTACATATATATATATATATATTTTACTTAGGTTAGTTCCTCTTTTTTTTGTTTTGCTTGTTTCTCTTTGATTATGACACATACTTAATAAACGTTTTGATAAATCTATATGCTTCTTCCGATCAACAATTTTGTCCCTGTTCGGCTGCCGTCGCTCTACCTGGGGAGCGAAGACGAGGCTCCGCCCCCACCGCCTACCAGCGACCGCCCCGAGCTAAGGCGACAATCTCACACATACATAAAAGTTCTGATACATGGCTCATCGAGCGTGTGAACCATTGCTTATTCAGCAAATAGAAATATGCAAGAAGTGTGGAGGGAAGGTAGCAAGCGGAGCGTCGTCTCATTCTTCTCTCGACTCTCGTACTGCGAAGACGTTCCAATAAATATAAAAAATTAATAATAAAATAAAAATGGATAAAGAAAATAAACCAGAAAGAAAACCAGCCGTACCTAAAAGCCGATTCCATCGCCTGTTTCTCCACTTCCGGAAACTCCAACGACGCCTTCTCAGACGACTCTATCGCAAGACATAGATAGTCTGGAAAGCGCCTTTGGGATAATTCCGAAAGTGTTGGAAAAGATGGCGTATTTGACGTCCGCTTGGGAAGGAAGGCGCGCTGCGCAGCAGAAGGTGCGCGCTGACATTTCCCAACTCGACAAGGCTATCTTGCAACAGGACGACGACGTCGCTATGTGGAAAGCTGAGATCGCTAAGCGGAAAGCTGAGATCGCTCAGCTTGAAGCAAAAGTGGCGAAGTCTGCCTGTAACGAAACGGGTCGAACTGGTTGAGGAGGACCACCAGATCGATCAGAAAGTGGACGTCTTAGAGCGCGCGAAGGAAGCAAAGCGTCCGAAGTTGGAGCGATTGAAAACGTTGCTTGACACCGCGAAGCAGCAGTTGACGTCGGTTACCAATAGGTAGATTGTAAATAGTGTAAATGTATATATGTAGTCTTAGTAAATAAGGATTAGTACGTAAGTGTTGTAAATAAGGGTTAGTATGTAAGTGTGTAAATAAGTTAAGTAAATAGTTTGTAAGAGTTAGTTTGTAAGTGTTTTGGAAAAAAAAAAAAACAAAAAAAAAAAAAAAAAAAACAAAAAAAAAAGAAAACAGGTTAGGTTAGGTGGTGTTAGTCGGCCCCATACAGGAAATGGCAAAGAGGCCATTGTTGTTCTAAATTGTGAATAAGACATATATGTGAAATATTTGGTGAATTTATGTCTCTTAGGAGAAGTTGTGTATAGGTATGCAAGGGATGAAAAATGGGGTGGAAAAGGGGTTGAGAAGAAAATCCGCTGAAAAACATCATAGGGAAATGGGTACAGGGGGGGGGGCAGGGCGCCGAGGTGGGCTGATGGGGGGAGGTCGGAAGGCATAAGTCCGAGAGGGGTAGTTGTCTGAATTTGATACTTCTGACATTGCCAAGTGGTACCTTCAGTCTTCGACATCAATAGTGAGAGAGGCACCTTTTTTTTTTAGCACCGCTCCTTATACCTTTAATTAATTCTTGAAATTTAGGGTTGAAATTACTTCTCCCATTACAGACGTTCTCCAAGTTTCGTTGGAAGCAAATTGTTCTTCATGGAACACTAAACATTTTTTACTCAGACATTTTCTCCCTATCATCTACCCTTCATATACTTTTCGGGGGTCAAAGTATGAGGGTGAAACACGTTAAAAAAATATTTATCGACTTTTCAGGGTGGGATCATTTAGCCCACTGTTCAACTTACATTTTCCAAGAGGAACACTTTTTTTTTTAACTGCTGCTATTTTTTTTTAAGCTTAAAGGTGTCAACTTTTTGTCAACTTTATTTTTTTTTTCAAAAATTTTTTCAGATTCGGGTACTTCCACTTGGGGACCTTCTTCCCACACCATAAGTTATTACCCGATTTCAACTCCTTCTGCTTCAAAAAAATTTCTAAAGCTTCATTTTTACACCTTTACCCCCATCTTTTCTTACGCTGAAGTATTTCATTAAATACTTCATTGTCTTCTTATACTACACCTCATTATCCATATTTTCATGTACTAATTTTTCATACTACTCTTTTCCTACCCTCAAAATATATTTTTCTTTAATTTCTGGACTTAGAAAATTTTTACCATTATCTGGACTTACCATTATTCTCACCTAAAAATTTTTCCTCCGACAACTGTCTATTAAAATTCATAAACGAATACAACAGGTTCAATAACACATATTACGCCTTATGTACTCTTTTAATTACCCCACTCCTTCATCAATTAAAAAATTACTACTACCTAGCGATGCCACCTCATTATAAAAAATATTGCTACACCATCACCTTCGCTACCACACTACTCTATACCACTTTCTTTACATCCCCACTATTCCCCCACTCTTTCCCCACCACATACCTTCCTATTTAAACCCTTGTCAACCTGAGAGAGCATCACTTCACCAGAAGGGTCTTAGGAATTAACATGGACCTTTCTCGTGTATCTATTGTCCTTTCACCATTCAGACAAACTGTTAATGAAACCACTTTCCTCCAATGCAGATATTGTTGGCGTCTGCGTGAAAGCTGTTCGGCTGAAACAGAATTCTGCTGTCAAGAATGTTTTGACAACAGACCTCTGCTTTTCTGCCACAGCTGCAGATTGTATCATTGCGATGTCGTAAACCTGTGCTGCCGACCTTGTCGTCAGGGGACTCAATCGTACCTCTGCGAAAAGTGGGGCTTTGTTTACGAGATCGGTGATACGCACACGCTGTACTGTATTCTTTGCAATACTTACGAGCAAAGGCGCCAACTCTTCCAATCCATTATGTTTTCATAAACCTACCTTTCAATAGCTCCCTCTCCTACACCTTCCTTTTCCTTTTTAAAGACTTGTGACCTTGACACACTTTCCACCCTCTCCTACACCTTCCTTTTCCTTTTTGAAGACTTGTGACCTTGACACACTTTCCATATAACTTCTTATTATCCCCAAACTCTACCTTAATCTTATTTCTCAAACGTCTACTACCTTTTGCTTCTTTATTTATTTCTTAACACAAATATATACATGTACACGTTCTACACTCCTTCTACATAACCAAGATTATTACTTATTTCTATTACATATCCTTCTTCAAATACGGTCTTATTTGTGATACGGTGGTTCTCACTGCAAACAAACTCGTACCTGCACATCTTACCACACCATCCGCAATGAATGTGAACTTCGTCATGGATATACACTTCCAACATCCATAAATTCGAAACTCGTGTATATTATGACACAATTCCTCCATTACTTCCCGCATTTCGACAGCTCCAACACATCGGTAGGTGGCGAAGATTATTCCTATCACAGTACAGCACATACGCAGAACATGCTGAGAAGTTCGTTTCACATTTGAGGAGTTTTCGAGCTACGTTCCACCCTTTCATTGAGCTAACATCACTTTCATACTTCTTTGCTTTATTTACAGTATACTCCTCTGTGTCTACGTAATCTCCTCTATGTAACACAGTGTTACGCTGCGCATCATTCAATCCTTCCATGTGGTCCGCATTATTCCAATACTCTACTTCTTTTGTACCACCACAAACTTCATCGATACAACTACCTCTACTTCTGCTTCTTACATCCATTCTCAAACCAATCTTCTCAACTACTTCTGCCTTCTCTTCCTTTTCACTACTTTAACGATTGTCTACCTGCTTACAACTGCACTTCTTTCCCATCCTTCCCCATCACAATATCTACATGAATCACGTACAATTGCAATTGCAATAATCAGTGTAAGTGTAACTAAATACCTAACATCATTCCTCGACTAACGTTGCAATGACACTTTTACCATCTCTACCTACCAATTTGGTCAAAATTAATCTTACAAAATAAGCATTTCCGTGAATTTTACAATTTTGAAAAACAAAATCAACATTTTCAGTGAATTGGTGAAGGGGAATGTTGTCACCATCAAAAATAGAAATCAATTCTGCTAATTCCTTCCTACTGTATGTTATCGTGGTAGAATCTGTATTTTCGACTAAATTTGCGTTTGACATTTTTACTTTTTCGCTCAAGTTAGAAACATTCTCTTCAACAATTTCTACTACGGACACAATGTAGAGAATAAAGGAAATTAAAATAAGGAAATCAAAACCCGCATCACACGAGGCTAGATTACGCGCTGGATTGTTAGCTGAGACCTCTGCTGGTAACCAAGCTGGCTGAGGAGGTAGAAAATGACGTCACTGCGGGCTTGGTTGCTTGGGAGCCTGCTAGATTTTACGGATAGAACATGCGCTATTTTCCGAATTAGATTTGCTGCTGGATTTGAATGAGAGCCAATCGGGAAGCAGTATTTTATCACGTGGTTGACATGCGCATAAGATGAGAAGATGACAGATGATATAGTATTCAATCAGTGTTTTTGAAAGTGAAGTGTTTTCCACAATAAGTAAAGAAAATACAAATTCTAAAGGTGAAAAGTGTTCTAAAGATCAAATTGAATTATTGATTGATGCTGTCAAAGATGAGCAGTGTTTATATGCAACGGATTCACCGAATTATCACAATAAGCATCTTCGTAAAGAAGCGTTAGACAAAGTGTATCAGAAAGTTGTGAAGTTAAGGCCAAGAACGAGCTTACAAGAGTGTCAAACAAAATTTAAAAACCTGAGAAATCAATTCAATCAAGAACATGCAAAAGTGAAAGCCTCTCTAAAAAGTGGAACTGGAACTGATGATGTAAGTTTTCTATTTTATTAATTCAACAAGTACATTCAACAATGTCAATTATTAATTATCAAATTAGTGTATACTTCAAATAATTTTCATATCTTTGTTGCAATCTTGTTCAAACTTGACAATAAATTTTGAAATTCTAGGTTTACAAACCAAACTTGTGGTACTATTCCCTACTGCTGTTTGTAAGTAAAACTCGCCACCTATTTGCAATAATACCGAAGGCGTTTTCTACTACTCTTCGAGCACGGCTTAATCTATAGTTAAAAATTCTTTTTTCATCTGTCAAGTCACGATCTGGATAAGGTTTTAATAAATTTTCCTTTAAGGTGAAGGCATCATCACCAACACTCACGTACGGCAATTTATAGTTATAGAATGGCATTTCACATGGAGGAGGCAAATTTAGAGTCTTATTCTCCATTTTAATACCCAATAAATTTGTTCGAAAGACAGTCGAGTCGTGCATACGACCATTTCGCCCAATATCTACGAACAAGAACCTGTATTCAGCATCAGTAAGACCTAGAAGCACAATACTGTCTGTTCCCTTATAATTTCTAAATTTTGATCCTTCCTTCCGAGTAGGACGAAAATTAATGTGTTTCCCATCCAATGAGCCTATGCAATGAGGAAAATTCCACACTGTTTCGAATTTATGTCCAATTAATTGCCATTCCAGTACTGTTGAAGGAAAAAGCATGACTTTACTCTGGAGCACTGTTATTATGGCTTCAAGAATTTTATGAACGATGAGGGAAATGGTGTTAGCTGCAATACGAGTGGAGTAGCTAAGATCTTGAAATGTATTGCCCGTTGCCAAGTATCGAAGAGTTATAGAAAGCCTATCTTTCGGTTCGATGGCTTTTCGCATATTTGTTTTTTTTTTTAAATACATGGTGTCACTAGTGACAGCAGTTCATTCCAAGCATCATCTTCCATTCGAGTGTAGTTGGTAAAACTTGAAGGATCTTCTGGTCTAAAATATGAAATGCAAAGAAAAAATTTAATTAATTTAATTTCCTAAGAAGATTCTTAAAATATTAATTATCATTTTAACTTTTAAATATTAATAAAAATATTCTAGAAATACATTTAACAACTAAAATTAACATACCCAAGTTCATTAAAGAGCATTCTCAAAACACTACTTTCTTGATCACGTCGCAATAGCCATAATCGACTCCACAATCTTGGGGGCTTATTTACACTTTTTGTTCTTCGATATTTTTCATAAAGTAATGAAAAAGCAATAATTGCAGCTCGTCTACGATTAATAATTTCCGCAATAATCTTATTATTATTTGCATTTTTGTTTATATTGGAGCTGTCACTGCGCATGCAACAAAACCAGATAGCTTTAAAATCCAGCTTCAAAACTTGCACCGTGTGAAGCCAAGCGTGAAAAAAGCTATCACGACATCTAGCGTCATAGCACGCTTCAAATCTAGCTACTCAAATCGAGCAAAGATTCCAGCGCGTAATCTAGCCTCGTGTGATGCGGCCTTTACTAAGTAGCCGACCTTGCTATAGCGATGCTCCAAATTAGTTCGGATTGTTTCCCACGCGACGAAAGAATCAATCCTACTCACTGCGCTAATTTTGTTACAATATATTTTTTAGAAAAACAGTTTAAAAAAACACAGCTTTATTTAAAACAATATATCTGTACTCAATCCAGTCTGAAGCAAGAATAATTCTTTACAATCAAAAATCATAGCAAAGGCATAAAAAATAACTATCATGGGAAAAAGCAAAAGCCAGAAAAATTACATCAGCGTCCGCGGTGTCGTGTAGCGATCAACCGTGGGACTTTGCCAAGCAAAGCACATTAATCCTAATTTCACGTGAGAACTTTAGAATAGTACCTACAAAGTGGGTAGCTAGAAACAATCATTTGAGCTATTTTTATTAACCTAACCAGTTGCTGATATAAACTATTACCTAACGATCAAAATTATTTTAATTTTCATCTGAGAAAGATACTACTACTAGAACTTTATTAACTTTTAAAAGAGGTTTATAATACAATGCCGAAAAAAAAATTTTGCTTAAGACAGATTAGGTATATCTAGTGTCGCTTAGGATAAGCTTTCTTCTCAATAATGTAAATACAACCACAAACGCATATTGAAAAATTTATGATGCAATGATTGCATTGGTATCTAACAGACATTCTTGTTAATTCTGACAAATAAGATTAGGGTTTTTTTACTTTAATTCAAAATTAAACCCAGTTTTGTGGTGGTGCATTATGATCATTTCATATTTGTAGTCCATGTCTGTTAGTCGTTTTAAATTAAATATTTTCAATCGCGGTTCACCACTAATAAATAGTGAAGATAAGCAGACACGTCTTAAGCGAATTACTAGTGCATGTTTTATTTAATTTTTTGAACAATTTTTGCATTTATAATTTTTTTTATAGAGTTGGATAAATAATAGTAACTTAGTCAGCATGATTACTATGTGGCAAATTTTGAGTCCATGAATTTGAATATAAAAGATAAAAATATATATACCCCAAATGATAATGATAAAATAATATCGAATTCAGGTACTAGTTTTTCAAATAAGAAGTTATTAAATTCATGTATTACAAATTTACGAGGGAAAAGTTCTGAAGAAACTTCTACATCAAAAACTGAAGAAAGTTAAAATTTCAGGGGTATATGTGTGAACAATAATTTATTAAATGTTTGAATTTTAGATATTGTCAAATTCAGCACAAAAATTCAATACTGAATCCACCCGTTGTTTTCCGTCGCACTCAAATACTTTAGATATCTACGAATTTAACCCGGCGAGGCTGTGGTTGGGTGTGACATACCCCACGCAATACTCCAACGATCGTTTTGTTTTAAATTTTTGCTGTAACGGTTTGTCTCGCCGCATAGCTGGAGCTAAGGAGCTGCGGGAGGGGATAGTGGCGTGACCGCAGTGTTGCGCTAACCGGCGCTTGAGATATACGTGCGCATACTCCTGTCGGGTACGTAATACCCCGCCACATAGTTGGTGTGTGGTTATTTCGGTAAAATTGAAAGTTGTTTTTTTGGTTTATTAGCTTATTATTTGTTTTTTGTTTTAGTTTTTGAACGAAAATGAGTTTCGAAAGAGATCAAAGGCGTCTTGAGTCCATGATAGAGGAGGTTTTCCAAGCACTCTTGCTCAACATGTGGGAAGGCCATATGTATAGAGCATGCAATATTTTCCTGCAAAAATTGTTGTGATGATGACCCTAGTTCCTAAGCTGTTCCAAAGTATTATGATAGTTTTTTATTTCTAATTCAAAGACTGATGTTTTTTCCTTAATTTAGTAGTTGTTGTTTAAAGTAAAATTTTGTTGTTGTTTATTTTAGAGGTTTATGAAGATAATGCCTATTTTTGTTTAAAAAAAACTCAGTTTCTTTTATTTTCCTAAATAATAATAAAAAATTTATTAAAATATTAAAGTTTTTTCATTAAAAGCTGTTTATTGTTTATATTAATATCACAAAACATAAGATTAGAACTCAATTTATCGATATTATGATATTTATGGCCAATTTAATAAGTGGGTATGTCAAACCCCACCACATACTCAATGTTACATTTTGCCACCACAGCCTCGCCGGGTTAACTCTATTAGCAATGACAATGATGATATAAACGATAAAGATTTTGATATTAATGACTACGGAACTGAAACTTCTACTGATAAGGAAACGAAGTTGTCCGAAAATAATAGTATCCAACCCGAACTTCTTACTGTATTACCCGTTCCGTTTACGTCAAATACTGTACAAAATGGTGGCGAAAATGATGATGATGTTAATAAATGTGAAAGCAACACACCCACTATTAGACTTCATAGAAGAACCGCTGTATATGGGTGTGAAACGGAAGGTGTACGGTAGACTACCGTCGGTAGTCCAGGAAAGCAACTTGCAGAATCGTTCAAGGCTAACATATTGTATTATTAAACTTGTATAACTTATCTATGTTTATATTCAGGCGATATTTCAGACATTTTATGTTACAGGTACTGTTTAGCTTTTGCAGAGGTATTTATATAAACAACAATGAGTAAGAAATGATTGAGGAGGAGGAGAGGAGAGTCAGAGTAAAGTTGACCGAGAGAAAGTGAATGGGTGGTCGGTATCTACGCGAGAATAAATTGCGAAAGTCAAAGTGACTATTATTTAACTATTATTTCTAATAATTAGGGAAAGAGAATCAGTCAGATATGATACTTTGGATACAGAAATTATTAGTGAATTACCTGTGTAAGGTGTCGTGGTTAATCAGCGGCCGATTCGCCTTAATCAATGTTTATTGTTTATGTTTTGACTACTTCCAGTCAACGCGAGTTCGAACGCGAATTTTAGAAGTAACAATAATGTCTTTGTGCGTTACCATCGTAAGAGATGGCCAGAGCGCAGATGACGTAACAGCTAAACATGGCGGAGAAAGTTGGCCCGTACATCGTGCTTGTGGTATGCGGCGATTATGGAACCAAATCAGTGTTTATAAATTTTTTGTTGTACCGATATACTTTTTCTATAAGCATGCATATGTAACAAAATGAATGGTATAAATTTATTCGCTGAGCACGCATACCTAATTGACATCGATCTTTCTCAGTTGCCATCGACTCTTCGATTGTATTTCTCATCAATTGCCCGCCCGAGGCGTTATTAGTTTTTACTGTGTGAAAAAGCATTGACAATAATTGTGCAATAATTATAAACGGTATATTAGGTACTTGTTTTTAAAGACAGTATAGATACATTATGCCATTTAAGTGCTGTGTGCCGGGGAAAATATAGAGGTGAAAAACGTGTGCATGTTTTTGGTTTCCCAAAGATGGTGATTTGTGTAAGAAGTGGCTTCGGGAAATTCACCGCGATGATTATACAGTGAAAAAAATAGCAAGGTTTGTGAACGTCGCTTCAACAAAGGCAGTATTTGGAAAACCACACATGCAGATGAAAAAAGCAAGGAAGTGATAAAGGTACAACTGAAATATCCCAAACTTAAAGTCGGTACCTACTTCCCCAACATTTTTTCCAAATTGGCCGTCTTACTTATCAAAATCTGATAATATTAATAGAAAAAGTAGACAAGAAAAATTTTTATTACTTGAATAAAATTTATTAAAAGCGATAAAACAAAGTGCCGAAGAGTATTTAGCATATAAAAATCGCTATTTCCTACCAATTTTGAGAAACAAAATGTTGCATTAGTGTAAGGGATATGATATTATTTTATATATTTTTATAAAAGACTTCTAAATTAGAACGGCTGAAAACTCTAGTCGAGAGAACATTCCTTTACGTTAGTGTAAACAACTTAATAGAGCAAGTTTTGTTACCTAATCCACCCACTTGACAGAGGGGTTCCATCCCTCTCGATGCGGAACGAACTAATTGACATTACATGTGTGTGAAACGTTGTGTCGGGTAGACCCAAATTTTGTGAACTATTGTTATTAAAAATAAGTGTTTGTGTCGTATATAATTTTCCTGTAATTCAGGGTGAGTTTTCACTGAGTACTTCAAGCATGCTTAGTAATAATTTTAGTAGATCGTCTGTGGGATGATGCTGATTAATAAGAGTATTGTCTGTCTTTCAAAGTAATTGAAGTAAAATAGGGACGCTACCTGGACTGTTAGCTGCGGTGACACAGTCTTTACTTTAGGGCTGAGATTTACAGCGCTGCGGTGCAATGAGGACTGTTGGCTGCGGTCATACAGTTATTAATTAACTCATTATTTGTCTCAGCCCGTATTTTGGGCAGAAAAGTCTGTCTTGCAGAGGTAGTGCGGGAGGAGGGTGCTTGCCCTTTCCCAAGAGTTTGTTTTCATACAGCAGTAACTGTTTAAAGTAGACGATAACACAATTTGGCTGCGGTCAGTGTTTATTATTTTATTGCAATAAGGCCTTATGTACAGTGATATGCATGATTAATGCTAAGTCGAAGGTATGCTTGAGTGCACACCCTTATTTCTTTTTATATTGTTAGACGTGCCAATTCTTTGCTCGTGAATAGTGAGATTCGTCGAAAACCGGGCTTGGCAGATGATAACAAAGTAAGTGTTCGTTAAATATATCTTCATGTGTAATTATCTGGTTACTCTCTTAAAACAATAACGCTCAACCATCCTAGACTGACTGTTCATATAGCATGTGGGACACGCCCTGTATACTACGTTATGTGTTGCGTAGTTGTGATTTCTTATTATCACGATCTCTCCCTTTCATTAGCATTACAAATTTTTAATCCATTTGTTGTTTAGGCTCTTTTACGATTTGGTACAAAAATTACACATTCCGAAGATACAGCTTGTTTTCTTCAAATCATATTAACTTGGTGGAAAATAGTAAATGTTAAAACACCACTTAAAGATAAACGTCTTAAAGATGTATATCAAGAACCAATCACTCCAAATTCTTTTAATTCTGATGATCCAAAAATTACTTTTTTAGAAAACATGGTTGGAAATATGGAATCATTGTCATACATTTACAAAAAAATTAACGCTACAAACTTTTACCGTTTTACATCATGCAATTTATGGCATGCTGGAAATAATAAAATATTGTTTTTGAGAACTAAACGTGAAGTATGTTTTACTATAGGTTTGTTCCAAGCAACAAAATGACCGTACATTGTATTGCCATAGACCTGCGCAAAACAAAATAAACGTTCCAAGCATGAGTAGGATCGTTCATTGTACGGTTTTACTTTCGTTCCAAGCAAACTGCGACCATACATGGGATAGTTTCGTGACGATCATTTCAGTACATAGTCTATAGAGGTTGTTCAAGGTTTGGACTGACATGCGCAGTAGTATAGTTTTGAATTTGTCATCCGTTAACGTTCGTTGAAGGAGATACCAGCGATAGTGACGATGAAGTTGTCTACGAACAACGTTCAAAAAAACGAAAACTATTTAGGTAAATATATATATTGTATGTAAAAGCAATAATAAGAAGGTATTAATCGCATTTTCATATTTTACAGAGTTAATTGTTTCACGATATTCTCCGCAAGTTTTCTTCGAACATTTTCGTTTATCGAGGGAGCTTGTAAACAATTTAAGCGTAATTTACTAGAAAATAGTGCAGATCTATGTAAATCATCAAAAGCAGAACTACAGTTACTTTTAAAAACCTGCTTAGGTCAATTATATTTTAAATTCAATAACATAATTTATAAACAACTAAATGGTCTACCTATGGGATCTCCTTTATCCCCTTTATTAAGTGAAATCTTTATGAATTACCTTGAGGAGAAACTTTTTTCTTTAGACAATCATCTAATTAAAAACGTTTTATTTTGGGCTAGATATGTTGATGATATCATTTGCATCTGGTTAGGATCAGATAGACAGTTGAAATTGTTTTTAGAATTATTGAATTCATTTTATAGTAGCATTAAATTCACAGTAGAAATTGAAAACAATAAAACTCTAAATTTTTTGGACTTATCACTTAACATAATTGATGATAAGATTTCTTTTGGTATTTATCGGAAACCAACTTTCACAGATACGTTACCCCACGCAAGTTCAAGACAATCCACCAGTATAAAATTAAGCGCCTTTCATTCATTCGTACATAGATTGTTATCTTTACCTCTAGGAAAAGACGAATACCAAAAAGAAGTCGAATTAATAAAAATCCTAGCCCTAAATAATGGCTTTGATACCTCTCTCATAGATAAATTAATTATAAAAAAGAAAAAGGCCCTCTTACTTAATGAAATGTACGCACCTATATCTTCTTCAAAAAGTAACACAGAAAAAGTCTTCCACTTCATTAATTATGTACCAAATCTCAGTAATAAAATTTGCAATAACTTAAGAAAACATAACATTAATACCATTTGTGTAAATAAATATAATCTAAAATCATTTCTGTGTAACAACAAAGAAAAAATTGAATATTTGTCAAAATCGGGTGTTTACGAAATTAATTGTAAACATTGTGAAGCTATTTACATTGGACAAACCGGTCGAGCATTGTCAACACGCCTTAAGGATCATTTAAAATCGATCCAAAACAACAACAAATGCACAGGCTTCTCAGAACATTGCATTTCTAATAACCATTCCCTAGATACAAACAATGTCAAACTACTACATTATTTACCTAAAAGCAAACGACTTAAATCTTTTGGAAATCCACGAAATTATGAAAGCTATTCATAATAACAAATTAGTCACTAATGATCAATTAGAATTTAATATTTCACCTTTGTTAAAATGTATTATCTAGTTATTCTTAATTACATGTATATCCGTATTTGTGTATGTATATCTGCATTATCCAGCTATTCTTAATTACATGTATATCTGTTTTTGACCTATAAATTGTGTAGGAGTTTTTATGTGTTGTCTAGGGGTATGGGGCGAAAGAAAGCTCCAGGAGTTATTAAAATGAATTTAATAATAGAAGAAACAAGATACACGCTGGTGACACAAGAGGAACGATGCTATTTTAGCTGCTACGGGCAACAACTCGACTTTTAGGATAACAATAGTTTTCTCACACTTCTTAGTGCACATCTTATGAACAAACTATATATACGTATTTACATCTGTGGTATTTTCTACCCGTCTTTACGTCGTCGCTTCGTCTTATATTAATTTAACATTAGGGCTAAGTAACCCTCGTCGTATAATGGAAAGCTCCCGTCTTATATAGTTATCTACTACCTTATCGAGAGTCTAGTCTTGACTGACTTCACAATTTGGCACGACCCCCTCTTTTCCCGTCTAGTTAATTCTGTTAATTCTGCCCTTCAAAGAAGTCATGAAATGTGCCGGCATTGCATCATTATTGACTGAGTTATTTATGACCTACCGTAGAAAATCGAGCGGCACCCGCCAAAGCGACTAGCGTATAATAAACATGCAAACACCAAACCACCGTTGGTCAAAATAACAAAAAAAAAAAGAAAGAAATCATTTTAAAGTAAAACTTGAAAGAAAACATATACTACAATTGTATTGTATTTTAGAACATAATTTAGTACTGATTTGTTACTCTTTAATAATGGCATAACAGCCGAAACGGTATCGTTAGAGATATTTTAATAAACTACTGTGAAACTTAGCCAAGTGTTTTCTTTTCCTTCTCAAGTTCTTCTTAAGAAGTTTTTGTTTATAATTTAAGCGTAATGTTCGAACAAAATCAGTATTTTCATACCGATGTTGGACAGTATAGAAAACTATTAGCAATGCATCACGTATGTGCTTCACAAACCTATATGTTTATTTTATATCCATTAATTTAAGGTATTAATATTTATGTGGTACATTGGACATCAGACCGCAAGTTTTTGAGATGTAGCTGATCGCTTCAACATTACGATCAGTTCCGTTAATAGAATTTTGCGAAGAGTAGGCTTTTTTTTTAAGTAATTTAGCGCCAGAAATCATCAAATGGCCAAATGATGATGAAAATTTTGTTAGTGCACAGCATTTTAGACGGAATGGTTTTCCAAATGTTTTTGGTGCGATTGATGCAACACATATTAAATTGGACAAACCAACAAATGATCCTGACTCTTACATCAGTAGAAAGGGATATTATTCAATTAACGTAACTTGTCCATGTTTTCATGTTTCTATTCAAGCAAAGTTAATTTTTGTAGATGCAGGCTGTTTGCAACAATAGGAAAAAGTTCATTGACGTCTTTATCGGATATCCGGGATCAGTGCACGATAGCCGAGTTTTTCGTTATTCTCCTCTGGGAAATGAATTTGTGTGATAAATGTGGTACATATTACCTATTAGGAGATAGTGGTTACCCGTTACAACCAAATCTATTAACTCCATACAAAGATAGGGGTAACCTAACACGACAACAACAACTTTACAACGTCAAGTTAGCACAAAGTCGATATGTATTTGAACATAGTTTTGGCTTATTAAAACAAAAGTTTAGACAGATGTATCACTTGAAATTAAGAGACATTCGATTTATTATTCATATAATACGAGCTGCTTGTGTCCTTCACAATATAGCCATAGATTATTTGGTTGCGAATTACAATGACGTTAACATCCCTGAAATGATACCACTTTGGAAACTAGATGCCCACAAGATTTAAATAACCGCGCACTCTCTAGTCCCCACCTTGCCGATGCGGGAGTGTGGAGGGGTCATTCGTCTTCTTGTGCTGCTAACGCCCGCACGCGTTTGGTTTCAACGCAATTTGTAAGTATCTTATTTATTATTCTTTCACCTTTTTTAGTTATGGGAAAGAACAAGAAACGTAAGCACTCTACGAACAGTTCAGAATCTGAAGAAAGCTCTTTGCCTTCCAGAAAGGAGCTAATAAAGAGATTGCATCGCCTGGAAAGGAAGGTTAGCAAGCGTATTAGGTGTGCTCATTCACGTGATCGAAGTCCGAGCGACCCGACACATCAGCGCGAGCGCTATCGCAGCCGTTCCTCCTTTTCTAATTGCTCACGTTCTCGATCAGTACGTAGTTCTGTTCCCAATGACCGCAGCCCGCGCGGCTCGGCTTTGTGGAGAAATGAGCGGTCATCATCTAGCGATTCTAAGTCTCGTTCGCAATCCCCTGCTCCGCAGCGCCCTTTGTTGTCACCTAGGCGTGGTTCGCCTGTAGTTATCACTGGTAACGACCGTAACCCGTGCGGTAAGGCATTACCCAGAGCGGCGTCTCCTAACTTAACAGCCCCGTCGATAAACCCGGAAGTAGTCGCCATCATGTCGGGACCATACCTCAAACGCGATGAGTCTCACGCTGACTTCCAAAACCAGGCTGGTAAGGCTTTATCTGCTTTGGGGAAAGGCTTCAATATTCTTTTACAAGATAATCTTACCAAAGAGACAAAAGACGAGCTGCTAACCTAGTTATCGGACTCTGGCCGATTTCCGACAGATCTTTTTCACAACATATCTGTTACAAGGCGGTCTCTAATCTTACCGATAATGACGAAATCAGTAAAGGAATTGGCAAAAAAACCACTCCTTCGGATCTGTTATTCGGTGCCGATTTAGGTGAAAAAATCAAGGCGGCAAAAGCCTTGGCAAGAGCGGGAAATGAGATTAAGTCTCAAACGTCTTGCCTCGCATCCTCCAGAAGACCAAAGGTTAGTGGTGGGGCACGCCAGGCTACCTATAAAAATCCAGGTTCTTACCAGGCTTTAAACAGGTCACGCCCGATCCGCCGACAGAGGGATGCGAGATTATCAAAGGGGCAACCCTCGAAACCGGTCAACAGATCATACAGGAGGCAGAATCATCATTAACCGAAGTGAGTAATTTTCCCTTTGCCGGTCAGCTACAAAGGTTTTATTCTCAGTGGGTGCAGATATGTGACAATCCCCAGATTTTGTCCTGGATCATGGGTTATAAATTGAATTTTATAAATCCGCCCCGTCAGGCTTCGCCGCCCGGAACTCCGAGTTTCTCCTCGATCGACTTGCCTCTCGTACATGAAGCCTTAGGGGAACTTTTACGGCAGGGTGCAATTTCCAAATGCCACCCCTGTGCTGATCAGTATATCTCCCCGTTTTTTCTAGCGGATAAACCAAACGGGAAAAAACGGTTTATACTCAATTTAAAAAGACTAAACGCCTATTTGGATCCTCCCCATTTTAAAATGGAAGATATCCGAACGGTCTGTAGACTTCTACAGAAGAATTGTTTTTCACGTCTATTGACCTCAAGGACGCTTATTTTCTGATGTCAGTTGACCCAATTTTCAGAAAATACCTCCGATTTATCTTCAAAAACGAGTTATTTGAATTTACTTGCTTACCCTTCGGGTTATCATCGGCTCCGTTTACTTTCACGAAGTTAACAAAACCGATTATCCGAAAACTCCGTGAATTCGGTATTCCCTGCGTGAATTACCTGGACGACTTCCTAATTCTGGGAGATACTTACGAAAATTGTCTCGGAAATACTAATACTGCCTTAACTTTTCTTGAGTCTCTAGGTTTCGTCACAAACAGAGAAAAAAGTGTTTTAATCCCTTCTCAAAGAATCAAATTTCTGGGATTCCTTTTTGATAGTAAAAATTTAAAAATTGAACTAACCGATCAAAAAAGGACTAATATCTTACAACAGATCAACCGTTTTAAAACTAAACGTTCGTGTACAATAGGCGACTTTTCTCGTTTCATTGGCGTTCTAGTTTCGGCTTGCCCAGCCGTAAAATACGGTTGGCTATACACGAAATCCTTTGAGAGGGAAAAATTTCTGACGTTAAGGCAATGTTATCTTAATTACAATGCCACAATGAATTTACCGATAATTATTTTCAATGATTTATCTTGGTGGGAGCGCTGCATACCCAAAACCTTCAATGACATCAAAAAAGATGTCTTTGCTCTCGAAATCTTTACAGATGCTTCTCTTGCAGGCTGGGGAGTCTATACAAAAGAAGGAAAATCTCACGGTTGGTGGCGCTTCCACGAAATAAAAAATCACATTAATTTTTTAGAACTCAAGGCTATCCTTTACAGACTGCAATGTTTTGCGGGACAGCTTAGATATTGTAACGTTTTAATTCGGACGGATAACACTACTGCCCTGAGTTACATTAATCGCATGGGCAGCGTCCAGCACCCTGTCCTAACCCCTAACCCGGAGAATCTGGCAATGGTGTGAGAGGAGAAATCTTTGGTTGTTCGCGTCTTATATTAGCTCCCAGGATAACTGGAAAGCAGATCACGAATCTCGTTTGCTCCCATCAGAAACTGAGTGGGAACTCGCTCCTTACGCTTTCGGAAAAATATGCGAATCCTTTGGGACTGCAGTTCTAGATCTTTTTGCTTCAAAAGCCAACTACAAATGCCCTAATTATGTTTCTTGGCTTAAGGACTCTGGGTCTATCGCAGTAGATGCGTTTACAATTCCTTGGAGCGGATCTTTTTTCTATGCCTTCCCACCTTTTTCTCTTACCCTAAGAGTATTGCAAAAGATATTAACTGACAAAGCAGAGGGGATCGTTGTGGTCCCTCTTTGGACAGCTCAGCCGTGGTACCCACTGTTTATGAAACTTTCAGTTGGTGAAACCATCAAATTCCGGCCAAACAATCACTTATTATCTTCTCCTTGCAGAAAAGTACACCCGCTAGCCAACAGCCTTACCCTGGTGGCCGCCAGGTTGTCAGGCAAGCGTTCCGCTTAAAGCAATTTCCCGAAAACACCATTGATACGTCTTTGAAATCTTTATCAGCATCTTCTTTGGAGCAGTATTCTTCAATCTACAAATTATGGTGGAACTTCTGCGCTCGGTCTGGATTATCACCCTACGAGGTACGACCCTGCGACGTCATGACTTTTCATCAGGAGCTACTGGAGTGCCAAAGAAACTCCTATGGTACCTTTAACTCGCACAGATCGGCTTTAGCTCTTATCCTGCCGGACAGCATAGGAAACGACCCATCGTTAAAACGCTTTCTGAAGGGTATATCAAAAATAAGACCATCCAGACCCAGATACGACTGCATCTGGGATCCAAACCCGTCCTGGACTATCTAGAAGCTCAGTTTCCGCATTCGGAAATACCGCTAAAGTCATTATCGCACAAGCTAGCCACATTATTGGCGTTAATAACCGCCCATCGAATCCAAACCCTAGCTCTCATCAGAATGGATCATTTCTTCATCCACCTGATGAAGCCACTGTATGGCGAAACTATAGTCGTGGGACTTCTTCAAATAAACTTAGAAACTCAAAAAAGTGTGTCTTTTATTTAATTTATGAATTTACGCTTCAAATCTAGCTACTCAAATCGAGCAAAGATTCCAGCGCGTAATCTAGCCTCGTGTGATGCGGCCTTTACTAAGTAGCCGACCTTGCTATAGCGATGCTCCAAATTAGTTCGGATTGTTTCCCACGCGACGAAAGAATCAATCCTACTCACTGCGCTAATTTTGTTACAATATATTTTTTAGAAAAACAGTTTAAAAAAACACAGCTTTATTTAAAACAATATATCTGTACTCAATCCAGTCTGAAGCAAGAATAATTCTTTACAATCAAAAATCATAGCAAAGGCATAAAAAATAACTATCATGGGAAAAAGCAAAAGCCAGAAAAATTACATCAGCGTCCGCGGTGTCGTGTAGCGATCAACCGTGGGACTTTGCCAAGCAAAGCACATTAATCCTAATTTCACGTGAGAACTTTAGAATAGTACCTACAAAGTGGGTAGCTAGAAACAATCATTTGAGCTATTTTTATTAACCTAACCAGTTGCTGATATAAACTATTACCTAACGATCAAAATTATTTTAATTTTCATCTGAGAAAGATACTACTACTAGAACTTTATTAACTTTTAAAAGAGGTTTATAATACAATGCCGAAAAAAAAATTTTGCTTAAGACAGATTAGGTATATCTAGTGTCGCTTAGGATAAGCTTTCTTCTCAATAATGTAAATACAACCACAAACGCATATTGAAAAATTTATGATGCAATGATTGCATTGGTATCTAACAGACATTCTTGTTAATTCTGACAAATAAGATTAGGGTTTTTTTACTTTAATTCAAAATTAAACCCAGTTTTGTGGTGGTGCATTATGATCATTTCATATTTGTAGTCCATGTCTGTTAGTCGTTTTAAATTAAATATTTTCAATCGCGGTTCACCACTAATAAATAGTGAAGATAAGCAGACACGTCTTAAGCGAATTACTAGTGCATGTTTTATTTAATTTTTTGAACAATTTTTGCATTTATAATTTTTTTTATAGAGTTGGATAAATAATAGTAACTTAGTCAGCATGATTACTATGTGGCAAATTTTGAGTCCATGAATTTGAATATAAAAGATAAAAATATATATACCCCAAATGATAATGATAAAATAATATCGAATTCAGGTACTAGTTTTTCAAATAAGAAGTTATTAAATTCATGTATTACAAATTTACGAGGGAAAAGTTCTGAAGAAACTTCTACATCAAAAACTGAAGAAAGTTAAAATTTCAGGGGTATATGTGTGAACAATAATTTATTAAATGTTTGAATTTTAGATATTGTCAAATTCAGCACAAAAATTCAATACTGAATCCACCCGTTGTTTTCCGTCGCACTCAAATACTTTAGATATCTACGAATTTAACCCGGCGAGGCTGTGGTTGGGTGTGACATACCCCACGCAATACTCCAACGATCGTTTTGTTTTAAATTTTTGCTGTAACGGTTTGTCTCGCCGCATAGCTGGAGCTAAGGAGCTGCGGGAGGGGATAGTGGCGTGACCGCAGTGTTGCGCTAACCGGCGCTTGAGATATACGTGCGCATACTCCTGTCGGGTACGTAATACCCCGCCACATAGTTGGTGTGTGGTTATTTCGGTAAAATTGAAAGTTGTTTTTTTGGTTTATTAGCTTATTATTTGTTTTTTGTTTTAGTTTTTGAACGAAAATGAGTTTCGAAAGAGATCAAAGGCGTCTTGAGTCCATGATAGAGGAGGTTTTCCAAGCACTCTTGCTCAACATGTGGGAAGGCCATATGTATAGAGCATGCAATATTTTCCTGCAAAAATTGTTGTGATGATGACCCTAGTTCCTAAGCTGTTCCAAAGTATTATGATAGTTTTTTATTTCTAATTCAAAGACTGATGTTTTTTCCTTAATTTAGTAGTTGTTGTTTAAAGTAAAATTTTGTTGTTGTTTATTTTAGAGGTTTATGAAGATAATGCCTATTTTTGTTTAAAAAAAACTCAGTTTCTTTTATTTTCCTAAATAATAATAAAAAATTTATTAAAATATTAAAGTTTTTTCATTAAAAGCTGTTTATTGTTTATATTAATATCACAAAACATAAGATTAGAACTCAATTTATCGATATTATGATATTTATGGCCAATTTAATAAGTGGGTATGTCAAACCCCACCACATACTCAATGTTACATTTTGCCACCACAGCCTCGCCGGGTTAACTCTATTAGCAATGACAATGATGATATAAACGATAAAGATTTTGATATTAATGACTACGGAACTGAAACTTCTACTGATAAGGAAACGAAGTTGTCCGAAAATAATAGTATCCAACCCGAACTTCTTACTGTATTACCCGTTCCGTTTACGTCAAATACTGTACAAAATGGTGGCGAAAATGATGATGATGTTAATAAATGTGAAAGCAACACACCCACTATTAGACTTCATAGAAGAACCGCTGTATATGGGTGTGAAACGGAAGGTGTACGGTAGACTACCGTCGGTAGTCCAGGAAAGCAACTTGCAGAATCGTTCAAGGCTAACATATTGTATTATTAAACTTGTATAACTTATCTATGTTTATATTCAGGCGATATTTCAGACATTTTATGTTACAGGTACTGTTTAGCTTTTGCAGAGGTATTTATATAAACAACAATGAGTAAGAAATGATTGAGGAGGAGGAGAGGAGAGTCAGAGTAAAGTTGACCGAGAGAAAGTGAATGGGTGGTCGGTATCTACGCGAGAATAAATTGCGAAAGTCAAAGTGACTATTATTTAACTATTATTTCTAATAATTAGGGAAAGAGAATCAGTCAGATATGATACTTTGGATACAGAAATTATTAGTGAATTACCTGTGTAAGGTGTCGTGGTTAATCAGCGGCCGATTCGCCTTAATCAATGTTTATTGTTTATGTTTTGACTACTTCCAGTCAACGCGAGTTCGAACGCGAATTTTAGAAGTAACAATAATGTCTTTGTGCGTTACCATCGTAAGAGATGGCCAGAGCGCAGATGACGTAACAGCTAAACATGGCGGAGAAAGTTGGCCCGTACATCGTGCTTGTGGTATGCGGCGATTATGGAACCAAATCAGTGTTTATAAATTTTTTGTTGTACCGATATACTTTTTCTATAAGCATGCATATGTAACAAAATGAATGGTATAAATTTATTCGCTGAGCACGCATACCTAATTGACATCGATCTTTCTCAGTTGCCATCGACTCTTCGATTGTATTTCTCATCAATTGCCCGCCCGAGGCGTTATTAGTTTTTACTGTGTGAAAAAGCATTGACAATAATTGTGCAATAATTATAAACGGTATATTAGGTACTTGTTTTTAAAGACAGTATAGATACATTATGCCATTTAAGTGCTGTGTGCCGGGGAAAATATAGAGGTGAAAAACGTGTGCATGTTTTTGGTTTCCCAAAGATGGTGATTTGTGTAAGAAGTGGCTTCGGGAAATTCACCGCGATGATTATACAGTGAAAAAAATAGCAAGGTTTGTGAACGTCGCTTCAACAAAGGCAGTATTTGGAAAACCACACATGCAGATGAAAAAAGCAAGGAAGTGATAAAGGTACAACTGAAATATCCCAAACTTAAAGTCGGTACCTACTTCCCCAACATTTTTTCCAAATTGGCCGTCTTACTTATCAAAATCTGATAATATTAATAGAAAAAGTAGACAAGAAAAATTTTTATTACTTGAATAAAATTTATTAAAAGCGATAAAACAAAGTGCCGAAGAGTATTTAGCATATAAAAATCGCTATTTCCTACCAATTTTGAGAAACAAAATGTTGCATTAGTGTAAGGGATATGATATTATTTTATATATTTTTATAAAAGACTTCTAAATTAGAACGGCTGAAAACTCTAGTCGAGAGAACATTCCTTTACGTTAGTGTAAACAACTTAATAGAGCAAGTTTTGTTACCTAATCCACCCACTTGACAGAGGGGTTCCATCCCTCTCGATGCGGAACGAACTAATTGACATTACATGTGTGTGAAACGTTGTGTCGGGTAGACCCAAATTTTGTGAACTATTGTTATTAAAAATAAGTGTTTGTGTCGTATATAATTTTCCTGTAATTCAGGGTGAGTTTTCACTGAGTACTTCAAGCATGCTTAGTAATAATTTTAGTAGATCGTCTGTGGGATGATGCTGATTAATAAGAGTATTGTCTGTCTTTCAAAGTAATTGAAGTAAAATAGGGACGCTACCTGGACTGTTAGCTGCGGTGACACAGTCTTTACTTTAGGGCTGAGATTTACAGCGCTGCGGTGCAATGAGGACTGTTGGCTGCGGTCATACAGTTATTAATTAACTCATTATTTGTCTCAGCCCGTATTTTGGGCAGAAAAGTCTGTCTTGCAGAGGTAGTGCGGGAGGAGGGTGCTTGCCCTTTCCCAAGAGTTTGTTTTCATACAGCAGTAACTGTTTAAAGTAGACGATAACACAATTTGGCTGCGGTCAGTGTTTATTATTTTATTGCAATAAGGCCTTATGTACAGTGATATGCATGATTAATGCTAAGTCGAAGGTATGCTTGAGTGCACACCCTTATTTCTTTTTATATTGTTAGACGTGCCAATTCTTTGCTCGTGAATAGTGAGATTCGTCGAAAACCGGGCTTGGCAGATGATAACAAAGTAAGTGTTCGTTAAATATATCTTCATGTGTAATTATCTGGTTACTCTCTTAAAACAATAACGCTCAACCATCCTAGACTGACTGTTCATATAGCATGTGGGACACGCCCTGTATACTACGTTATGTGTTGCGTAGTTGTGATTTCTTATTATCACGATCTCTCCCTTTCATTAGCATTACAAATTTTTAATCCATTTGTTGTTTAGGCTCTTTTACGATTTGGTACAAAAATTACACATTCCGAAGATACAGCTTGTTTTCTTCAAATCATATTAACTTGGTGGAAAATAGTAAATGTTAAAACACCACTTAAAGATAAACGTCTTAAAGATGTATATCAAGAACCAATCACTCCAAATTCTTTTAATTCTGATGATCCAAAAATTACTTTTTTAGAAAACATGGTTGGAAATATGGAATCATTGTCATACATTTACAAAAAAATTAACGCTACAAACTTTTACCGTTTTACATCATGCAATTTATGGCATGCTGGAAATAATAAAATATTGTTTTTGAGAACTAAACGTGAAGTATGTTTTACTATAGGTTTGTTCCAAGCAACAAAATGACCGTACATTGTATTGCCATAGACCTGCGCAAAACAAAATAAACGTTCCAAGCATGAGTAGGATCGTTCATTGTACGGTTTTACTTTCGTTCCAAGCAAACTGCGACCATACATGGGATAGTTTCGTGACGATCATTTCAGTACATAGTCTATAGAGGTTGTTCAAGGTTTGGACTGACATGCGCAGTAGTATAGTTTTGAATTTGTCATCCGTTAACGTTCGTTGAAGGAGATACCAGCGATAGTGACGATGAAGTTGTCTACGAACAACGTTCAAAAAAACGAAAACTATTTAGGTAAATATATATATTGTATGTAAAAGCAATAATAAGAAGGTATTAATCGCATTTTCATATTTTACAGAGTTAATTGTTTCACGATATTCTCCGCAAGTTTTCTTCGAACATTTTCGTTTATCGAGGGAGCTTGTAAACAATTTAAGCGTAATTTACTAGAAAATAGTGCAGATCTATGTAAATCATCAAAAGCAGAACTACAGTTACTTTTAAAAACCTGCTTAGGTCAATTATATTTTAAATTCAATAACATAATTTATAAACAACTAAATGGTCTACCTATGGGATCTCCTTTATCCCCTTTATTAAGTGAAATCTTTATGAATTACCTTGAGGAGAAACTTTTTTCTTTAGACAATCATCTAATTAAAAACGTTTTATTTTGGGCTAGATATGTTGATGATATCATTTGCATCTGGTTAGGATCAGATAGACAGTTGAAATTGTTTTTAGAATTATTGAATTCATTTTATAGTAGCATTAAATTCACAGTAGAAATTGAAAACAATAAAACTCTAAATTTTTTGGACTTATCACTTAACATAATTGATGATAAGATTTCTTTTGGTATTTATCGGAAACCAACTTTCACAGATACGTTACCCCACGCAAGTTCAAGACAATCCACCAGTATAAAATTAAGCGCCTTTCATTCATTCGTACATAGATTGTTATCTTTACCTCTAGGAAAAGACGAATACCAAAAAGAAGTCGAATTAATAAAAATCCTAGCCCTAAATAATGGCTTTGATACCTCTCTCATAGATAAATTAATTATAAAAAAGAAAAAGGCCCTCTTACTTAATGAAATGTACGCACCTATATCTTCTTCAAAAAGTAACACAGAAAAAGTCTTCCACTTCATTAATTATGTACCAAATCTCAGTAATAAAATTTGCAATAACTTAAGAAAACATAACATTAATACCATTTGTGTAAATAAATATAATCTAAAATCATTTCTGTGTAACAACAAAGAAAAAATTGAATATTTGTCAAAATCGGGTGTTTACGAAATTAATTGTAAACATTGTGAAGCTATTTACATTGGACAAACCGGTCGAGCATTGTCAACACGCCTTAAGGATCATTTAAAATCGATCCAAAACAACAACAAATGCACAGGCTTCTCAGAACATTGCATTTCTAATAACCATTCCCTAGATACAAACAATGTCAAACTACTACATTATTTACCTAAAAGCAAACGACTTAAATCTTTTGGAAATCCACGAAATTATGAAAGCTATTCATAATAACAAATTAGTCACTAATGATCAATTAGAATTTAATATTTCACCTTTGTTAAAATGTATTATCTAGTTATTCTTAATTACATGTATATCCGTATTTGTGTATGTATATCTGCATTATCCAGCTATTCTTAATTACATGTATATCTGTTTTTGACCTATAAATTGTGTAGGAGTTTTTATGTGTTGTCTAGGGGTATGGGGCGAAAGAAAGCTCCAGGAGTTATTAAAATGAATTTAATAATAGAAGAAACAAGATACACGCTGGTGACACAAGAGGAACGATGCTATTTTAGCTGCTACGGGCAACAACTCGACTTTTAGGATAACAATAGTTTTCTCACACTTCTTAGTGCACATCTTATGAACAAACTATATATACGTATTTACATCTGTGGTATTTTCTACCCGTCTTTACGTCGTCGCTTCGTCTTATATTAATTTAACATTAGGGCTAAGTAACCCTCGTCGTATAATGGAAAGCTCCCGTCTTATATAGTTATCTACTACCTTATCGAGAGTCTAGTCTTGACTGACTTCACAATTTGGCACGACCCCCTCTTTTCCCGTCTAGTTAATTCTGTTAATTCTGCCCTTCAAAGAAGTCATGAAATGTGCCGGCATTGCATCATTATTGACTGAGTTATTTATGACCTACCGTAGAAAATCGAGCGGCACCCGCCAAAGCGACTAGCGTATAATAAACATGCAAACACCAAACCACCGTTGGTCAAAATAACAAAAAAAAAAAGAAAGAAATCATTTTAAAGTAAAACTTGAAAGAAAACATATACTACAATTGTATTGTATTTTAGAACATAATTTAGTACTGATTTGTTACTCTTTAATAATGGCATAACAGCCGAAACGGTATCGTTAGAGATATTTTAATAAACTACTGTGAAACTTAGCCAAGTGTTTTCTTTTCCTTCTCAAGTTCTTCTTAAGAAGTTTTTGTTTATAATTTAAGCGTAATGTTCGAACAAAATCAGTATTTTCATACCGATGTTGGACAGTATAGAAAACTATTAGCAATGCATCACGTATGTGCTTCACAAACCTATATGTTTATTTTATATCCATTAATTTAAGGTATTAATATTTATGTGGTACATTGGACATCAGACCGCAAGTTTTTGAGATGTAGCTGATCGCTTCAACATTACGATCAGTTCCGTTAATAGAATTTTGCGAAGAGTAGGCTTTTTTTTTAAGTAATTTAGCGCCAGAAATCATCAAATGGCCAAATGATGATGAAAATTTTGTTAGTGCACAGCATTTTAGACGGAATGGTTTTCCAAATGTTTTTGGTGCGATTGATGCAACACATATTAAATTGGACAAACCAACAAATGATCCTGACTCTTACATCAGTAGAAAGGGATATTATTCAATTAACGTAACTTGTCCATGTTTTCATGTTTCTATTCAAGCAAAGTTAATTTTTGTAGATGCAGGCTGTTTGCAACAATAGGAAAAAGTTCATTGACGTCTTTATCGGATATCCGGGATCAGTGCACGATAGCCGAGTTTTTCGTTATTCTCCTCTGGGAAATGAATTTGTGTGATAAATGTGGTACATATTACCTATTAGGAGATAGTGGTTACCCGTTACAACCAAATCTATTAACTCCATACAAAGATAGGGGTAACCTAACACGACAACAACAACTTTACAACGTCAAGTTAGCACAAAGTCGATATGTATTTGAACATAGTTTTGGCTTATTAAAACAAAAGTTTAGACAGATGTATCACTTGAAATTAAGAGACATTCGATTTATTATTCATATAATACGAGCTGCTTGTGTCCTTCACAATATAGCCATAGATTATTTGGTTGCGAATTACAATGACGTTAACATCCCTGAAATGATACCACTTTGGAAACTAGATGCCCACAAGATTTAAATAACCGCGCACTCTCTAGTCCCCACCTTGCCGATGCGGGAGTGTGGAGGGGTCATTCGTCTTCTTGTGCTGCTAACGCCCGCACGCGTTTGGTTTCAACGCAATTTGTAAGTATCTTATTTATTATTCTTTCACCTTTTTTAGTTATGGGAAAGAACAAGAAACGTAAGCACTCTACGAACAGTTCAGAATCTGAAGAAAGCTCTTTGCCTTCCAGAAAGGAGCTAATAAAGAGATTGCATCGCCTGGAAAGGAAGGTTAGCAAGCGTATTAGGTGTGCTCATTCACGTGATCGAAGTCCGAGCGACCCGACACATCAGCGCGAGCGCTATCGCAGCCGTTCCTCCTTTTCTAATTGCTCACGTTCTCGATCAGTACGTAGTTCTGTTCCCAATGACCGCAGCCCGCGCGGCTCGGCTTTGTGGAGAAATGAGCGGTCATCATCTAGCGATTCTAAGTCTCGTTCGCAATCCCCTGCTCCGCAGCGCCCTTTGTTGTCACCTAGGCGTGGTTCGCCTGTAGTTATCACTGGTAACGACCGTAACCCGTGCGGTAAGGCATTACCCAGAGCGGCGTCTCCTAACTTAACAGCCCCGTCGATAAACCCGGAAGTAGTCGCCATCATGTCGGGACCATACCTCAAACGCGATGAGTCTCACGCTGACTTCCAAAACCAGGCTGGTAAGGCTTTATCTGCTTTGGGGAAAGGCTTCAATATTCTTTTACAAGATAATCTTACCAAAGAGACAAAAGACGAGCTGCTAACCTAGTTATCGGACTCTGGCCGATTTCCGACAGATCTTTTTCACAACATATCTGTTACAAGGCGGTCTCTAATCTTACCGATAATGACGAAATCAGTAAAGGAATTGGCAAAAAAACCACTCCTTCGGATCTGTTATTCGGTGCCGATTTAGGTGAAAAAATCAAGGCGGCAAAAGCCTTGGCAAGAGCGGGAAATGAGATTAAGTCTCAAACGTCTTGCCTCGCATCCTCCAGAAGACCAAAGGTTAGTGGTGGGGCACGCCAGGCTACCTATAAAAATCCAGGTTCTTACCAGGCTTTAAACAGGTCACGCCCGATCCGCCGACAGAGGGATGCGAGATTATCAAAGGGGCAACCCTCGAAACCGGTCAACAGATCATACAGGAGGCAGAATCATCATTAACCGAAGTGAGTAATTTTCCCTTTGCCGGTCAGCTACAAAGGTTTTATTCTCAGTGGGTGCAGATATGTGACAATCCCCAGATTTTGTCCTGGATCATGGGTTATAAATTGAATTTTATAAATCCGCCCCGTCAGGCTTCGCCGCCCGGAACTCCGAGTTTCTCCTCGATCGACTTGCCTCTCGTACATGAAGCCTTAGGGGAACTTTTACGGCAGGGTGCAATTTCCAAATGCCACCCCTGTGCTGATCAGTATATCTCCCCGTTTTTTCTAGCGGATAAACCAAACGGGAAAAAACGGTTTATACTCAATTTAAAAAGACTAAACGCCTATTTGGATCCTCCCCATTTTAAAATGGAAGATATCCGAACGGTCTGTAGACTTCTACAGAAGAATTGTTTTTCACGTCTATTGACCTCAAGGACGCTTATTTTCTGATGTCAGTTGACCCAATTTTCAGAAAATACCTCCGATTTATCTTCAAAAACGAGTTATTTGAATTTACTTGCTTACCCTTCGGGTTATCATCGGCTCCGTTTACTTTCACGAAGTTAACAAAACCGATTATCCGAAAACTCCGTGAATTCGGTATTCCCTGCGTGAATTACCTGGACGACTTCCTAATTCTGGGAGATACTTACGAAAATTGTCTCGGAAATACTAATACTGCCTTAACTTTTCTTGAGTCTCTAGGTTTCGTCACAAACAGAGAAAAAAGTGTTTTAATCCCTTCTCAAAGAATCAAATTTCTGGGATTCCTTTTTGATAGTAAAAATTTAAAAATTGAACTAACCGATCAAAAAAGGACTAATATCTTACAACAGATCAACCGTTTTAAAACTAAACGTTCGTGTACAATAGGCGACTTTTCTCGTTTCATTGGCGTTCTAGTTTCGGCTTGCCCAGCCGTAAAATACGGTTGGCTATACACGAAATCCTTTGAGAGGGAAAAATTTCTGACGTTAAGGCAATGTTATCTTAATTACAATGCCACAATGAATTTACCGATAATTATTTTCAATGATTTATCTTGGTGGGAGCGCTGCATACCCAAAACCTTCAATGACATCAAAAAAGATGTCTTTGCTCTCGAAATCTTTACAGATGCTTCTCTTGCAGGCTGGGGAGTCTATACAAAAGAAGGAAAATCTCACGGTTGGTGGCGCTTCCACGAAATAAAAAATCACATTAATTTTTTAGAACTCAAGGCTATCCTTTACAGACTGCAATGTTTTGCGGGACAGCTTAGATATTGTAACGTTTTAATTCGGACGGATAACACTACTGCCCTGAGTTACATTAATCGCATGGGCAGCGTCCAGCACCCTGTCCTAACCCCTAACCCGGAGAATCTGGCAATGGTGTGAGAGGAGAAATCTTTGGTTGTTCGCGTCTTATATTAGCTCCCAGGATAACTGGAAAGCAGATCACGAATCTCGTTTGCTCCCATCAGAAACTGAGTGGGAACTCGCTCCTTACGCTTTCGGAAAAATATGCGAATCCTTTGGGACTGCAGTTCTAGATCTTTTTGCTTCAAAAGCCAACTACAAATGCCCTAATTATGTTTCTTGGCTTAAGGACTCTGGGTCTATCGCAGTAGATGCGTTTACAATTCCTTGGAGCGGATCTTTTTTCTATGCCTTCCCACCTTTTTCTCTTACCCTAAGAGTATTGCAAAAGATATTAACTGACAAAGCAGAGGGGATCGTTGTGGTCCCTCTTTGGACAGCTCAGCCGTGGTACCCACTGTTTATGAAACTTTCAGTTGGTGAAACCATCAAATTCCGGCCAAACAATCACTTATTATCTTCTCCTTGCAGAAAAGTACACCCGCTAGCCAACAGCCTTACCCTGGTGGCCGCCAGGTTGTCAGGCAAGCGTTCCGCTTAAAGCAATTTCCCGAAAACACCATTGATACGTCTTTGAAATCTTTATCAGCATCTTCTTTGGAGCAGTATTCTTCAATCTACAAATTATGGTGGAACTTCTGCGCTCGGTCTGGATTATCACCCTACGAGGTACGACCCTGCGACGTCATGACTTTTCATCAGGAGCTACTGGAGTGCCAAAGAAACTCCTATGGTACCTTTAACTCGCACAGATCGGCTTTAGCTCTTATCCTGCCGGACAGCATAGGAAACGACCCATCGTTAAAACGCTTTCTGAAGGGTATATCAAAAATAAGACCATCCAGACCCAGATACGACTGCATCTGGGATCCAAACCCGTCCTGGACTATCTAGAAGCTCAGTTTCCGCATTCGGAAATACCGCTAAAGTCATTATCGCACAAGCTAGCCACATTATTGGCGTTAATAACCGCCCATCGAATCCAAACCCTAGCTCTCATCAGAATGGATCATTTCTTCATCCACCTGATGAAGCCACTGTATGGCGAAACTATAGTCGTGGGACTTCTTCAAATAAACTTAGAAACTCAAAAAAGTGTGTCTTTTATTTAATTTATGAATCTGTTTTGTTGTGTTTATTAATATCCTACTTAAGGTACGTCTTTTCAGTTGTAATCTGCAGCATTTATCTTGTCGGTAAAGTAGACTGTATGTATAGTTATACTGCCTTCCTTGATGACGAGTAAAGTGTTTTTATTTGCTCTCCTGTTTTCTTCATTGTGGATCATGTTCCTCCGAGGAAAATCGCGACATATCTTTAAACATCTACATGTTTAAGTGATATAGAGGACTGGACACCGAAATATAATCTAACGATCAAGCGAACTTACCTGAAGTTAGATCGTGATTATATGAGGTGTCCAGTCCGAATATATCACTCCCAACCCTTCCCTTAAGTACCTTGAAGGGTACTTTCCCCGATCGCGATTTTTTTTATTTAAACAAATGACCCCTCCACACTCCCGTATCGGCAAGGTGGGGACTAGAGAGTGCGCGGTTCTTTAAATCTTGTGGGCATCTTGTATCCAAGAGACGTACTACATGGTTAAGTGATATATTCGGACTGGACACCTTATATAATCACGATCGAACTTCAGGTAAGTTCGCTTGATCGTTAGATTTTAATTTATAGATTTAAGACGTTTTTGTGGAAATTCTGAATAATTTTATCTGTGTCATTTTTAAAAGGATGTGGTTCTAACTAAATACGCATTTTATGTTATTCATGATATGAGTCGGCTAAATTCCATACCTTCTACATTGTAGTAAAAAAAATCTTCGGTTGGTGAGTGATGCTATACTAATTCCTTTCTTTCAAACAACATAAAATAAACACATTTTCTCTAAAATAAAATTCAATTTTACATCCAATAATTTTATATGTTGACTAAGTCGATGAACAATTTAAAGACGTACAAATACTCTATGGTATCACAATTTAAAAGAATTTCTCTACAGTATTTTTATATCTGACAGTCTCAGAAGAATTGTCACTTTCACTTGGCAAGATGTAGTCAACACGGCAGTAGCGCGTTGGTAGCATGTTAGAATATTAAGTTAAGTTTTCCTTTTTTATCTCAAGAATCATTTTTAATTTTTAAATTTTCGGAGGTGTACAGTGTTTTTTAAATGTAGAATCACAATTTTAAGTTTAATTTTTTAACAAGAAAAATGATCATTTGACGGATTGAGTAACCACGCTGTTGAATGTTGTACAGTTGCCCTTTGTAATTGACTAACCCAACCGGTTTTTTGGGTTTTAATCATATTATGTTACAACGAAAAGAAAGAAATTAGAAAATGAGGTAAATATAAAATTAAAAAATTAAATTATACACATGTTTAAATTTTCGTATTAATATTCTTAATTAAATTATATTTTTGTAACTATCAATTTCATACTTAATCATAAAAAACTTTTCAAATTTAATCAGTTAAATATTTTATCTTAAAATAATGTATTTAATAAATTGCTTAACTTTCATATTATTGTATAGTCCTTTTAAGTTCTAATTTAAATCACTTAATGTTCAATGAGGTAAACGAATACATATATCAGATACATAGTAGTGACTTTATAACAAACTTTGTAGTTGCTGAAGAAGCTACAATAAAGTGGCGAAACGTCCAACGAAATTTTCAAACTACCTTTCTTTGAATTTTTCTAACCTGTCCAAATCCCCACGATTGACCGACTTTAATGAACTACATGGACATGAACACAAACAGATTAACAACAATATTAATATCATTTTCTTCAGATGTTGACAATGACGCTGAATTAAGTTCACATACTGTATATACCACCAATAAGATTGTAGCGAGGTAAGTAGCTAACGTGAATAGGGTGCGTGTGCTGGTGGTTCTAAGAAGAACCGTTGAGATGCGGTGGTTTATATCAGCATCCCAGATGAACCATCAATACCTTCTGCGGTATCAGGGTGGATACCTACTGCGGTATTGGTGATGACAGAAAGACGAATCAGAGTTGGGCTAGACTGACTAATTTTATTAAAATAATTACAGCTATTTATACAAAGAATATTTACATTGATCATAAGTTAAGTACATGGTCAGCCGTTTACATTAGTGTGTGTATTTGAGTTCTGACCTAGTTTGTGGCCAGAACTGTCAAAGTTCTCTGTAAGCAGAATTTGTATTCTGCAGTACAGAGTGTACTAACTTCCGTATTTGGGTATGTACGGAATGTTCCCACAAGATATGTACAGCATCCATGTCTTACTGACCGAAAACTCTATACAACTGAGAATTATTAAAATGTACCAACATTTTAATAGATTTTGTTTTAATTTTCTTCTTCTTTTTATTTTGAATACAATGTATGTAGATGTGTATTATGTTTTAAAAGTATTTGCATATCAAGTTGCATTTTACGCAATCTAAGTAGGAAACCACTATTGATAAAAAATTCATATATGAGCTGTGAAATTGCATATTAGTTAAAAAAACCATCATGAGCATTCAAAGCGATGTGGCATTTTTAAGAAGGGTTTTGAAGCCAAATCTGCTGGTTAGTCTACTTTATTATTTCAATTTTGTTTTCTTATACTAAATAGAGATTTATTTGTGCTTTCAGTATGAACCGTTAGTGCTGGTAGAGGGACAAGTGCCTCCACCGACACCGCCGTTTCAGTACATGGGGGCGCAGGGTGATTATATGTATTTCATGGAGAACACTATGATTTTTAGAAGTTTAGAAAATGTACGTAAATAGAATATTTTAATTGCATTGACCGTATCATTGATAGAATTTTCTTTTTATTTACAGACGTCGGTGAAAAAATGTATTTTATATATATAAATAAATGATCAAGCGATATCTGATGTTATAATCCAACTGTTATATTTGTCTGAAAATCCTAACCATTTACCAAAAAGGTTATAACTTTTTCGTTTTAGTACTTTTTCGATTAAATAAAATAAATGTCTGAAAATTTAGTTTTCTGTAATTCTTCGGTGTAAAAACCTCCACTTATAGGATTGCCGTTTAAATCTTCTAATAAATACAGGGTGTTTGGTCTATAAGTACAAAAAAAAAGAACCACATGTTCCCTGTTGCATTTCAAACATGAATTTATACACTTTTTGACTGTTGAAATAAAAAAAAAAATTTTGATTTCTGAGGCCGGCCCTGGTTTAGCGCGCTTATTCCCTAGAGAATAGTCGCCGGTGATAGATAACGCTGTTACGTAAGTGGCGCTGCTCGTTGCAAACTATCAGTTACGAGAATTCGTATTTCGCCAGGCCCGTATTAAACCGAATTTCAGGGTCAAATTTTCGAACACGAATTGCGTACTTAATTGTCACTCGATTGAAAAATGCTTTTAGACTTTTGTTATTTATTGTGCAAGGAATCCATGATTCTTTTTTTTGTACTTATAGACCTAACACCCTGTATGTATATGGGTTAGTATAATCAATTTTTGCTACTTTAAATAATTCAGTTGTCCAGTTGTGTGTGTAATTCTTCGAAAATATATATTTAGCTTTACTTATTCGTACAATATCACCTACGTGAAATGTAGGTTTTCCATATACCATTTTTATATGACTGTACGCTGTATCGAGTATGTACTTTTCATTTTCTTTTTTTTTATCGCTTTTGAGGATGTCATTCTTATTGTTCTATTTACGGTGTTATTATATTCACTAACCACGTCCTCGATTACATCTATACATCGATATGACCCTCTATAATGTAACGCTTTAAATAATTTAGTTTTTATCGTTCTAATTACACGCTCAACAATGGATGCTTTTTTTTACTGAGTAACTACTATAGTGATTAATTTTATATTTTTCCATCAAAGATTTAAACTGACCATTATAATACTCCTTACCATGGTCAGTTTGTAAATTCTTAGGAATGGAATCTAATGTTTCCAGTATTCGTTTCATACCATTAACAACTTCAGTTGCAGATTTGTCTTTAATAGCTTGTACCCATACATACTTAGAGAAACAATCGATAACAATTTAAATAAGTTTGTAATTATCGTTAACTTTTGCATACTCTCTTAATTCAATTAAATCACTTTGATATAAGTCTGATAAACCTGGGTACTTGAAATCCTAATCGCACAAAAATATTTTTGGCTGTCTCTTCATTATTTCGAGGTAATGCATAGAAAAGTTTCTTCAGTTATTACCACCCACAAACAACAAACAGTTTTGTAAACGACAGAAGTCGTGTACAGTTTCCGAAAAACTAATATTATTTAGAGATTTGCAATATCCTTTATCCACCATTTTTAATGAAAAGCCAACAGCACAGCCGTTTATCTTAGCGATCGGATCATCTAAGTCACCAGTAAGTCAATAGTATATAATATATATATATATATATAATTTGAGTTGAGTTGCTCGTCGTGTATAGACGTGTGAAATGTGCTCGGTCTGCAAAGCCTTATTTGTTGAACATTTCAAGTCCGAATAATTCAATTTTTAGTGACGCTCTGATGATATAACTGTGCCAATGTTCTTTGTAGTTTTGATACCGAACAATGATGGAATAAATGATGTTTTAGAGGTCTAAAACCTACATAATTGTGTGTTATCCAAATTGCCAACGTGTGACCTTCGAGGGGTCGACCCGGGCCAGCAGGCGGAACGAGTTTAAAGGTGCAAAAAGTTGGAGCTGATATAGTTTTTTTTTTTTTGACGTTTTTTCAGCTAGATATATAATAAATGAAAAGGCTATATTTTTGTATTATGTAAATGGCTGAGAAAGACAAAAATAAAAAAAGGAAGAAGGAAATAACCGCAGAAAGTCCGGAACAAGAAGCCAGAACGGCAAAAAAGAAGAATACGGATAGGCAACTAGCATTGGAGATGGAAGAAATAAAAAACATGTTACAGGAAAGATGGAGAGAAGAAGAGGATAGGCAGAAAGCAAGAGAAAAAAAAGGAGACGAAAGATGGGAGGATTTACAGAATAAGATGAAACACATGGAAATAAAGGTTAATCAGAAATTCGATGAGATGTGTAAACAAATTAAAGAGTTCAGAGAGAACAAGAAAATAGACAAAATGAAAATAGATGAGCTGACAAGAAAAACCAAGGAGATAGAAGAGAAGATGGACAGTTTGAACAGTAATGCAGAAAGGATTGATAATGGGAACTACAATGAATTAAGAAGAAAAATAGAAGAGCAAGAACAAAGAACAGGAAATATGGAGAGCGAAATGGAAAGAAGAAATAAATATGAAAAGAAGAGCAATGTAATGATATTTGGAATAGATTTGGGATCTGGAAATTGGAAGGAGGCAATGGCGCAAATGGTTAATGAGAAAGTGAAAGTCAATGTAGGTATAGTTGATGTATGGAAGGTGAAAGAAAAAGTGTACAGAGTGAAGCTAGAAGATGTTACACAAAAACTGAAAATATTAAAGAATAAGAAACAACTAAAAGGTTCAAATGTGTACATCAAAGAAGACCTAACATTGGAGGAGAGAAGGATAAACAAAATTAGATGGAATATGGCAAAGCAAGAGAGAAACAACGGGAAGGAAGTAAGAGTGCTGCATAAAAAAGTGCAAATAGGTGGGGTATGGTGGATTTGGGACGAAAAGAAGAAGATGATGGTAGAAGAATCAACAAATAGGTTTTTTTCGTGAAAAGAGGTGAAGGATCATAATGAACATGGTGAGCAAAAAAAAAAAAGTTAATTTGGTTACGTGGAACGTTTGGGGACTGAACACTAAAGGTAATAATTTTTGGAAATTTATAAATATATATGAGATAGTGTGCTTGAATGAAACGTGGTTAGAAGAAAATGGAAAAGAGGATAATAGTATAAAGCTAAAGAAGACGTATAAGTGGGCAACTGTTAGTGCAGTAAGGCCATCGAAGAAAGGTAGGGCAAAAGGGGGAATTTTGATCGGAATAAAAAAATATTTGAATTTGGAAATCAAAGAACTAAATAAAGATGTAGTAACAATTAGGGGAGTTATAGGGAAAGAAAAATGGTTAATTATGTGTGTTTATCTTAATGTAAATAGAATAAGGAGGCTAGATGTAATAGAAGAGCAGATAGAGTTAAGTAAAGATAGTAATGTAATGATAATTGGGGACTTTAATGCAAGAATTGGGAGAGAAATAGGGGCTGCAGTAGACGATAATGGGAATAGTAGAAATACACAAGATGGGCATATAGATAAGGAGGGAAAAGAATTAATAATGTATTACCTTAAGGTTTTAATAAAGAATTACTTATATATATATATATATATATATATATATATATATATATATATATATAAGCCCAACCTGTGACATTGTAACAACTTTTGACCTATGCTTCAAAACACATTTTGTGTAATTTAGAATTCGATAAATCACTGGAAAACTTCTATAGATTTATTCAACATCAGTTTTATAACATAGAAGTTGATATTTTATCTAGTAGAATGCGAGAATTAAGAACAAAAATTAAAAATTATTCAGATGGCACATTATGATTTTATACGTTTATTTATATGCACATATATAAATTTTTGCGTATTCATTTTTAGTTACCTGCTTTAAAGAATATTTTCTTTGTTTTATGATTTGAGTTAAACATTTCAGTTTAAAAACTTATTTTTTTGTTCGTTTGTGGTTTTTAAGACTACGTGTATACATAAGTTGCTTTTTACTATTTTTTACTATTATTAATATTATTCAGACATTAATAAAATGTTCTCCTGCTTTATATGTAAAAATGAATCATTCAGTGTAAATGAATTGGTAAAACACTTACGAAAATATCATGCATTATATGATGGCAGTTCTTTACGACTAATATGTTGTAACTCAAAATGTTCGAAAGTTTATGAATCGTTTAGTGGCTATAGAAGGCACTTACAACAGTGTATTATACAAGGGACTACTGATAAGTATTGCAATTTGAAACCGGCTTATAATAAATTAGAGCAAGATATAGGACAAAGGCATTTCACTTTGGATCATTTGAACGAATTTTGCGTAAAGCCAAACAATACTGAATGCACTCTATGTGACTATGTAGCAAATTTTATTTCAAAACTTTATTCATTAAGTTTGCCAGACAGTACAGTACAATTTATAATACAGTCTAATGAAGAATTATTAAAGATGTTTCTCAACTCTCCTAATATTAATAGCATAGAAGCAATGAAAAATATTTTTGCTAATTTCAATTCTAAATACAAAACGGAACTCTCTTTCAAAAAATACATTGTGAATCCAAAGGAAACATTTTTAGGTAATAGATTTGATCAGGTTTGGAACAAGATATTGCTTTTATATGAGCATAAACCAGTCTCTTGTTACTTCTCATATTTCCATTTTAGAAACACTGCGATTTCTCATACGAAATGCTTCCTTTAGAAAGGCGATGACGGAATTCTCCCACAATTCGCCTGTTATTACCAACTTTTGCCATGGTAGTGTATTCAAAAATAGCTGCTTCTTCAACAATAACAGCAATGCTCTTCAAATACAACGTTTCTTTGACGAATTGGAGTTGGTTAATCCTCTAGGTTCAAAAACCAATAGTCATAAATTAGGTGCAGTTTACGTGGTTGTTAGAAATCTCCCACCTTGTTTGAACTCTTCATTATTGAATATACACTTAGTAGCTTTGTTTTACTCACAGGATTGTAAAAAATTTGGGATTAATTCGATTTTGAATGTAATCGTTGAAGATTTAATTCAGTTGGAGAAGGAATTTCTGATGAAGATTATAACATACATGTGAGAGGTATTTTAGTGGCCTTAAGCCATGATAACCTTGGAGGAAATCAACTGCTAGGACTACCTGAATCGTTTTCTGCAAATTACTATTACCGTATTTGTATTGCAGATAAAAGTAGTATCCAAACAATTACTATCCAAAATAATCAACTTCTGCGTAGCAATGATTTATACGAAGAAAATCTGAGACCTATGGAGTAAGATTTTGAAGTTCATTTAACAATTTATCTTTTTTACATATATGTAGTAATCAATCGGTGGATATAATGCACGATTTGTTCGAAGGCGTTTCACAGTTAGAAATTAAACTCTTCATAAAATTTCTTATAGCAGAAAATATAACTACAATTACTGTGGTGATCAATAGAATTTCAGCTTTTAATTATGGCCTAAATAATAGATCAAATAAACCAGGTATTCTATGTTTGGATAAACCAGGAAATAGTATTGGCCAAAGAGCTGCACAAACGCTGTGTTTAATAAAATTTTTGCCTTTAATTTTGTCAGATAAAATACACTCCTTTTCAAATGAACAGATTGGAAAATACAAGGTGATACAATTGCTGATTGAGATCACTAATATTGTGTTTAGTCCCTTGCTTGCAAGGAATGCAGCTGATAATTTAAGTAAGTTAATTTCAAACCATCATACTCTGTACATGCAAGAATATTCTTGTAATTTAATTCCAAAACACCACTTTATGATCTACTATCCAGATATTATTTGTAAAATGGGTCCACTTGTTTCTTTAAGTTGCATGAGGTTTAAAGCTAAACATGGTTATTTAAAGCGTTTAATACATAGTCTTAAAAACTACAGAAATGTTAGTAAAACCCTAAGCTATAGACATCAAGAAGATATGTGGCATGAGTGGACAAATATCGACACTTTAGGAAAACCTGTTTACGGAAAAATTAGACACATTAATATTGACGAAAAAGAGTTCGCCGAGTATTTGAAGAGTTTTGTAATTATTTTACCAATACATAATTCAGTTTTCACAGAGTTTGTTACGACTAATTCAGTAACACTACTAGGGACCTGTTAAAAAAAATGTTTGTTACAAAAAAATATAATGATTTGGATTACCCAGAATTTTGTCAAATTTTAGAAATATGTGTTGTTAGAGAGCATGTACTACTGATTTGTGTTGCTTGGAACACTGTCACATTCGATGAATATTATCAGTCATATATTATCGAAAAGGTAAAACCACAGAAGTTTGTTATAAATGAATTTAATAAGTTATCGCATTTTATTTCTTACGAATTGCATAAACCTTATGGCCAGGATTTGAACGTAATTGTTCCTAAATACGATATCATACTTTATCCTTAGTTCAAAAAATTTACAAATATAACCAATCGATTATGTTCGTTACCATCGTAAAACAAGGCCTTCGCGCTGATTGCGCAACCACCTATGCAGTGCATCAGCCTACTATGATAGTAGGCTCTTAGGTGGTTACGATATCAGCGCACAGGCCTTATTCCACAATGGTTTTCGCCGATTCGACGGCCGATTCGGCACATGATTTCTAATTTATATAGGGGCCAAAACACATGGATCGTCACGACGCTGGGTGCAGCGCTGCCGCCGCGCGTATAGTCGTCCGAACCATGTGCCGAACGCGGTTTTATGACTCGAGCGTACTCTCGTCCAATATAAACAAATACAGCAAAACACACACGGAGCGGCGGCAGCGGCGGCGGACGGGTAGACTATTGCCAAACCCGAAGCATAGACATCGCAGTGTCCAATATATGTGAAAACCAAGAAGATGGCTACAACGACAATAGACATTGAGAAGTTTATTGGGGAAGTTCACGCAAGACCGGCAATTTGGCATATGCAGCACGCAGATTATGCTGATAAAGTCAAAAGGAGACGAGCTTGGGATGAAATTGTTGATATTTTTATAAATGAAACTGAGTCATCAGAAGAAAGAAAAGAAATGGGTAAGTTTGTATCAAAAATTTTTATTTTACTAAATGTAATCATTTTGCCACTCCAAAGGAGCAATATTTGCAAAATAGTTAGTAAATTTATCTCTTACGTTTAGAGCACGCGGATTTCCTCTGCTTGTTCTATCATTGGCAATGCCATTCATATTCGTTTTTGTTAATGTTGACGGATTGTCATCTTTGCGATTCCCATCTCTCGTTCGAACAAAATTGTGAAGTACACAAGTAGCTTTTATTATCTTTTCGGAAAATCTATGTCAACGTTAAGTGGCCTATGCAAAATTCGCCACTTATTTGCTAAAGTTCCAAAGCTACACTCGATGTGTCTTCGTGCTCTCGTCAGTCGGTAATTGAATATTTTTTTTTCATTGGTCAAATTTTTACCACCATATGGCCGTAGCAAATTTTCTGACAAAGGAAAAGCCTCGTCGCCCACTATGACAAATGGATATTGTGGCGTAGTATCATTTACAAGTGATGTTGGTAATGGAATTTTAAGTGACTGATCCATCAATTTTTGTATAATTGGGATTTTTTGAAAATGCCAGAATCGCTACTTTTCCCTTATGAACCTACATCTAGAAATGTAAATATATAGTTGGAATCGCACATCGCAAACAGCACCATTGAAAAATAATCTTTATAATTATAAAAAAGTGAGCCACTGTTTGCAGGCTGTATAATTCGGATATGCTTTCCGTCAATAGCACCTATGCAATGAGGAAATTGGGCAGCATTTTCAAATCCTTGGGCAATTTCTAGCCATTTCTCATGACAAAGTTCAGGTATGACGATGGGTGCTATTCGAGTCCAAAGTTTCTCGCAAACTTCCTCAATTATTTTGCTGGCAGACGATCTTCCAATCCGAAACGAATAATGCAAATCCGCCAAAGAACAACCTGTAGTCAAATATCTGAAACAACATTATAATAATCTAAAAAGACAGGTAAATTCCTGTTTCGTCTAAATAATTAAGGATTACTAATCCCACACTTGGAACGCGTCCTATACAATAGGTACAACGAACCACAAGCCAATTCTGCGACCGGTTTCGACCTATTGGGTCTCTTCAGGCAGAAGCAGGCAAAACACAAACTGTAAAGTTCACTTGAAAAACAAGACTGACTAGAAACAACAGAAACAACTACTCCGAGGGCTAATACCCCTACCGGCATTGAATTACACTATTGAATCTGAAGGTACATACATGTTAGACGTAGATTAAATAATCTAAAAAGACAGGTAAATTCCTGTTTCGTCTAAATAATTAAGGATTACTAATATGTTAAATAAGTTGTTAATTATAAATATAAACATTTTATTTATTTTGATATACAAAAAACAATACAGCTACAGTAATAAAAAAACAATACAGCTACAGTAACAAAACACAAAATTCACTGAAATGTTTTAATGTAAACTGTTGCCCCGTGGTCCTCGGTAAACACGACCAGTGTCCCCTGGAAGGAGCTCCACGAGAGCTGGATCTCAAGCTGCTGACAGAACTCTCCGAAGGGCCTACCGTCAGTAACCTTCCAAATTGTGAAGTTGTCTGTAGTGGTACCAGTGAAATTGATGTTCTCCACCCTGATATTCATTTCGGTTGGCACGGAGCCATGGAACACTGCTGTATATTCCACCATTTTTTATTGCTGTATTATTATTAGTATTTTGTTATTGAGACAGTGTTAGCGATCTGTGCTGAACGTTGTGAAAACTTGAGTATTTATACAATTTGGAGGAGGAGGATATCAGTGGAGTAAAGTTAAGATCAATACAAGTGTTTGTGCGAAGAAGGACTGATACATGGCTCATGTAACGTGTAACCCATTGCTTATATTTTGTAATTAAAAAAATAAAACAGAGTATAAATTATATATATAGATTTATTTATTTATTTATTTATTTATTTATTTATTACGTATTCGTTTACAAAAATTCGGAAAGTATCAGACTCTGTACAGCAGAACCTAAATTCTGCTGACAGAGAATTGTAACAGTTCTAGCCGCTAAACTAAGTCAGAACACAAATACATACACTAGCGTAAATGGCTGACGACGCATTCTACCATAAGACATATGCAAATAAACTTTGTATAAAAAGCAAATACGCACACTAGCGTAAATGGCTGACGACGCATTCTACCATAAGACATATGCAAATAACCTTTGTATAAAAAGCAAATACGCGCACTAGCGTAAATGGCTGTAGAGTGAGGTGTGGATACTTTCTGATTAACACCTGTATACCAGCAGCACTTTGCTGACCAAACTGTGCATATTTCAATAACAATCATAATAGGTATTGATTTTGCTGATATTTTATAAATTAAAAATAATTAGTATTATAAGAAATTATGGCAAGAAAATTCCGAGTTCCCAGGAAATTGATGGTATTCGAGGTCATCCTATACCTAAGACGGAGACGTCTTCAATCTAAGGGGGAAGGAGTAATGTCGTGAACCTAAGGATAGACATTGTGTTTGGTATCATCTCATACATGCATAAAAGTTCTGATACATGGCTCATGTAGGGTGTGAACCATTTCTTATTCAGCAAATAAAAATAGGTTACATGTTTAAGAAAACCTGCCGTACCGAAATGTCGGTACGGAAAATCAAGGTCAAGTATGGCTGACGACGCATTCTACCACAAGACATATGCAAATAAACTTTTTATAAAAAGCAAATACGCACACTAGCGTAAATGGCTGTAGAGTGAGGTGTGGATACTTTCTGATTAACACCTGTATCCAGCAGCACTTTGCTAACCAAACTGTGCATATTTCAATAACAATCATAATAGGTAATAAACTTTGTACAAAAAGCAAATACGTCACTAGCGTAAATGGCTGACGGTGCATTCTACCGCAAGACATATGCAAATAAACTTTGTATAAAAAGTAAATACGCACACTCACAAGACATATGCAAATAAACTTTGTATAAAAAGCAAATACGTACACTAGCGTAAATGGCTGACGACGCATTCTACCACAAGACATATGCAAATAAACTTTGTATAAAAAGCAAATACGAACACTAGCGTAAATGGCTGACGACGCATTCTACCACAAGACATATGCAAATAAACTGTATAAAAAGCAAATACGTACACTAGCGTAAATGGCTGACGACGCATTCTACCACAAGACATATGCAAATAAACTGTATAAAAAGGAAATACGCACACTAGCGTGAATGGCTGACGGCGCATTCTACCACAAGACATATCTAAATAAACTTTGTATAAATAGCTGTAATTTATTGTAATAAAGTCAGTCAGGATTAGACCTGACTCGCTTATAATTGGATCCTGAAACACGCTTCCAATTCATCGGTCCTTATCAGGACCACCCTGGCTCTACGCGCACCTTTTTGGTAGCAATCACGTCATGTATGTTACAATGTAGCGGAAAAAATATGCACAGTTTGGTTAGCAAAGTGCTGCTGGATACAGGTGTTAATCAGAAAGTATCCACACCTCACTCTACAGCCATTTACGCTAGTGTGCGTATTTGCTTTTTATAAAAAGTTTATTTGCATATGTCTTGTGGTAGAATGCGTCGTCAGCCATACTTGACCTTGATTTTCCGTACCGACATTTCGGTACGGCAGGTTTTCTTAAACATGTAACCTATTTTTATTTGCTGAATAAGAAATGGTTCACACCCTACATGAGCCATGTATCAGAACTTTTATGCATGTATGAGATGATACCAAACACAATGTCTATCCTTAGGTTCACGACATTACTCCTTCCCCCTTAGATTGAAGACGTCTCCGTCTTAGGTATAGGATGACCTCGAATACCATCAATTTCCTGGGAACTCGGAATTTTCTTGCCATAATTTCTTATAATACTAATTATTTTTAATTTATAAAATATCAGCAAAATCAATACCTATTATGATTGTTATTGAAATATGCACAGTTTGGTCAGCAAAGTGCTGCTGGTATACAGGTGTTAATCAGAAAGTATCCACACCTCACTCTACAGCCATTTACGCTAGTGTGCGTATTTGCTTTTTATACAAAGGTTATTTGCATATGTCTTATGGTAGAATGCGTCGTCAGCCATTTACGCTAGTGTGCGTATTTGCTTTTTATACAAAGTTTATTTGCATATGTCTTATGGTAGAATGCGTCGTCAGCCATTTACGCTAGTGTGCGTATTTGCTTTTTATACAAAGTTTATTTGCATATGTCTTATGGTAGAATGCGTCGTCAGCCATTTACGCTAGTGTATGTATTTGTGTTCTGACTTAGTTTAGCGGCTAGAACTGTTACAATTCTCTGTCAGCAGAATTTAGGTTCTGCTGTACAGAGTCTGATACTTTCCGAATTTTTGTAAACGAATACGTAATAAATAAATAAATAAATAAATAAATCTATATATATAATTTATACTCTGTTTTATTTTTTTAATTACAAAATATAAGCAATGGGTTACACGTTACATGAGCCATGTATCAGTCCTTCTTCGCACAAACACTTGTATTGATCTTAACTTTACTCCACTGATATCCTCCTCCTCCAAATTGTATAAATACTCAAGTTTTCACAACGTTCAGCACAGATCGCTAACACTGTCTCAATAACAAAATACTAATAATAATACAGCAATAAAAAATGGTGGAATATACAGCAGTGTTCCATGGCTCCGTGCCAACCGAAATGAATATCAGGGTGGAGAACATCAATTTCACTGGTACCACTACAGACAACTTCACAATTTGGAAGGTTACTGACGGTAGGCCCTTCGGAGAGTTCTGTCAGCAGCTTGAGATCCAGCTCTCGTGGAGCTCCTTCCAGGGGACACTGGTCGTGTTTACCGAGGACCACGGGGCAACAGTTTACATTAAAACATTTCAGTGAATTTTGTGTTTTGTTACTGTAGCTGTATTGTTTTTTTATTACTGTAGCTGTATTGTTTTTTGTATATCAAAATAAATAAAATGTTTATATTTATAATTTATATTCTCTTGTATTTCTTTAATTACAAAATATAAAATGATACAATATAACAGATGTTTATTTAATATAATACAATATAATTTAAAACATCATTGAATTTTAATAATTAAATTTACTCAGTAAAGCAGACTTAAGGTTAGCTAGCTTATTTTCGATTTCTTTTACCTCCTTTCTCGTTTCAACTACCGATCTGTTCAACTCCTCGAGCTCCTTCTCTTTCCGCTTCATGTACTCAGTCAATGAAGCAGCCTTTGTCTCTCTTTCATTCAGTACCACTTCTCGTCGCCGCTTTTCCTCCTTAGCACTATTTATGGCTTCTCCTACTTGGTCGACTATCTTGGAATAATCGAATGCAGCATCCGACAACCTTCGTGTGTACGATCGCTTCTTCGGCTTTATCAATATCGACTTCGTTCCCGCCATCGCCAACGTAGAGGTGCTAGCCACAGGCTCTGCCATCGTTGCCGTTGTAGCACCTCCAACACACCCCTCACCTTTAGCGGGTGATGTGAAGGAATCGTTTGGAAAGAAGTTTTCCAATATATCAGCCAGCTCGGTTTCGTTCATATTTAACTCGGCAGCTAAATCAACACCGTTACCCTGTTGTCCAGCACTCATCTTACCACACCGTACCCACTACAGTTTCAGTATATATTCCTTTCGCCCCTCTCCTTATGCCGTCTCCACCTTACACATCCCTCCCTTTTTCCTATCGCTATTTATTGTCCCTCGCGTTCAGTATTCCTCAGTCGTTGTCGAGATATACCTCTTACCGCTAGCCGCTATGATCCCTTGTCCGGACTGTGATGCTTCCTTTACGCGATCTGATAATTTAAAAAGACATCGATTAACTTCTTGTCGGAAACGAGCACAGCTCCAACGAACATCGCCTCTGCCGAAGAAAAAACTTAAAATTGCTACGCCTGCTGGTTCTTCTGACCGCTGGTGTGATACTTGTAACATTTACGTTCCACAACATTCCTACAACGGTCACCTTCGCAGCCTCAAGCATAAACAAACTTGCTGCTCTCCTCTTAAGGAAGGAATTACTTTCCTTTCGTCCGCGTTCGCTAACAGAATTGTGTCCTTTCATATTTCATCCGCCAAGTTCTTCCTGTCGTATACCGACTTTTTCGGCGAAGTTTTCGACAAATGCTTGCGTGTTATTCGTAATCAGATACAACTGCATGACACGCTTAAACTAAATCTTGAACTTTTCGGACGGTATGTGCATGATGCTAAACAATTGGTTGACGTGAAATCCTTCAACACCAATAACAAAGTTGTCACTCAGTCGACGGATCTTTCCAATATTCTCCAAAGCTTCTTCGACGTTCTTGAGGGTAAAGCTTCTGAGTTTCAAGAACGAGAGTCAGGTAATTTATCATTCTCTCTTTATATATATATATATATTTCACTTCTGTTTACTATTATTTCATTCTTACAGGATGAGCTTTGGAAAGAGTCTTTTTTCTAGAACTCAATTGCAACAAGTACAATCCCCTTAGAGCTTCGTCTTACATTCCTCTACCTAAACAAATTGTACTTAAGAGAGCTGTTGTGAACGTACGAAACGATGACCAAGCCTGCTTTGCGTGGGCAATAACCTCGGCTTTGTATCCTGCCCAAGCCAACCCGCACAGAACGACTTCCTATCCGCATTACTCCCGCACGATGGACTATGACGGTATCGATTTTCCTATTAAATTAAACGACATTCCCAAGTTTGAAACGAAGAACCATTGCTCTGTGAATGTTTACGGGACTGAATACGTTTTGAAGGATGGAAAATGGATCTGGGAAATTGTTGGTCCCTCTACTACTCGTCCGTCAAACGAAGGCTGCACATCAATTTACTCTTACTACACGATGATCGAGGAAATAATCATTACTGTTGGATTAAGGATATGTCCCGTTTGCTCTCTCAACAACTCTCCAAAACAGAACATCGCAAATTCCTAAGTCAGTGTGTTCAAAGAATGCATTTCGCTAATAACCCACACCTTCCTGATTATGACGCATCTGCTCCCACTTCCTACATTATGTATTTGGATGCTACCAATTTGTATGGACACAGCATGAGTCAATACCTTCCCATATCCCATTTTCGTTGGCTCACCGATGCTGAAATTAATGAATTAAATGTTCTCGATTTACATGCTTCTTCTGAATATGGTTATGTACTTGAAGTTGACGTTCAATATCCCCAAAACCTACACGATTTACATGCTGATCTTCCCTTTTTAGTTGAAAATATTATTTCTCCTGGTAATGCTAATGACAGAGTCAAAAAATTGATTCCGAACCTTATGACTAAGACAAAGTATATTGTTCATTACCTACCGCTTAAACAAGCTCTCCAGAGCGGATTAAAATTAACTAAAGTGCATAGAGCTATTCAGTTTAAACAGTCACAATGGTTGAAACCTTTCATTGATTTGAATACTAGAAAACGCAATATGTGTAATAATAAGTTTGGGAAATCATTCTTTAAATTGATGAACAACAGTACCTTTGGAAAAACGATGGAGAACGTTGATAAGCGAGTTGACGTCAAGTTAGTTACTCATTGGCAAAACGTTGGACGGTACCTTGGTGCTGAAAGTTTAATAGCTAAACCCAATTTCAGAAATTCAAAAATTTTCACCCCCCATTTCGCAGCTATTCAGATGAACAAATTACACATTGTTTACGATAAACCGCTCTATGTAGGTTTCACTATTTTGGATTTATCAAAAGTTGTTATGTATGACTTCTACTACGGCTTTCTTAAGCAAAAATATCAAGAAAATATTTCTTTGATGTATATGGATACTGATTCCTTCATTCTTAAAGTATTCACCGAAAATTTCTACAGAGATATGATTGAAAATATTCATCACTTCGACACTTCCAATTATCCCCATAATAATAGTTTCAATATCCCTATTACCTAACAAGACTAACTAGAAACAACAGAAACAACTACTCCGAGGGCTAATACCCCTACCGGCATTGAATTACACTATTGAATCTGAAGGAACATACATGTTAGACGTAGATAAAATAATAAATGGGATTAGTAATCCTTAATTATTTAGACGTAACAGGAATTTACCTGTCTTTTTAGATTATTCCCTATTACCTCTTCTGTTATTGGCAAATTTAAAGACGAATTCCCTAATAATCCCATTAAAGCATTCTATGGAACCGGAGCAAAAGCTTACTGCGTTGAAGCCGTTGATCAAATTGTTACAAAAGCAAAAGGTGTTAAGAAAAATGTCATTAAATTACATCTTCATATCGATGATTACCTACGCGTCATTAGAGATGACGCCACCATTCTTAAATGTATGAATGTTTTCGTTTCCGATCTGCATACTATGTTTACCCATATGAAAACAAAAGTAGCCCTCTCTCCCAAAGATGATAAACGTTTCTTAATTCCGAAAACAACGAATACTCTTCCTTGGCGACATTACAATATATAAAACTCAAACAGTTCCCTTTCTTCGACGGTGCCGTTGATCGGTTTATACAAAATTTTCATCAACCGTATACCGACGACTTAACGCTTGCAGAATACTTTATTAAAAGACTTTTCGAAGCTTCGTCACTTCCACAGGAAGCCATTGATAATTTTTATGAACACCTACTGTAATACCTACTTGGAGTTCTGTTTAAGTATAGCTTACGCTGAAATGTCACTCAATGTAAATATTTTATCCTTAATATTGGTTGTATTGTATAAATAATAATAAAACGTTACTACACAACTTGTTTGTTTACTATTTTAATTCTGCGAAATATATTCCTCAACTTCACAAATAACATGTGTACCATTTCTACTATTACAATTTATTGTTTCAATAACATTAACAATGAATAAATTTTTTTATAATCTTCGATATTACTTGATGGCCATTTGCCTGAGTCAGGACCGCTCTGCCAGCCTGCAGAAAGTATCACACTCTGTACAGCTGAACCTAAATTCTGCTGACAGAGAATTGTAACAGTTCTAGCCGCTAAACTAAGTCAGAACACAAATACGTACACTAGCGTAAATGGCTGACGACGCATTCTACCATAAGACATATGCAAATAAACTTTGTATAAAAAGCAAATACGCACACCAGCGTAAATGGCTGACGACGCATTCTACCATAAGACATGTGCAAATAAACTTTTTATAAAACGCAAATACGCACACTAGCGTAAATGGCTGTAGAGTGAGGTGTGGATACTTTCTGATTAACACCTGTATACCAGCAACACTTTGCTAACCAAACTGTGCATATTTCAATAACAATCATAATAGGTAATAAACTTTGTATAAATAGCAAATACCCACACTAGAGTAAATGGCTGATGACGCATTCTACCATAAGACATATGCAAATAAACTTTTTATAAAAAGCAAATACGCACACTAGTGTAAATGGCTGTAGAGTGAGGTGTGGATACTTTCTGATTAACACCTGTATACCAGCAGAACTTCGCTAACCAAACTGTGCATATTTCAATAACAATCATAATAGGTAATAAACTTTGTATTAAAAGCAAATACGCACACTAGCGTAAATGGCTGACGACGCATTCTACCATAAGACATATGCAAATAAACTTTGTATAAAAAGCAAATACGCACACTAGTGTAAATGGCTGACGACGCATTCTACCATAAGACATGTGCAAATAAACTTTTTATAAAAAGCAAATACGCACACTAGCGTAAATGGCTGTGGAGTGAGGTGTGGATACTTTCTGATTAACACCTGTATACCAGCAGAACTTCGCTAACCAAACTGTACATATTTCAATAACAATCATAATAGGTAATAAACTTTGTATAAAAAGCAAATACGCACACTAGCGAAAATGGCTGACGACGCATTCTACCATAAGACATATGCAAATAAACTTTGTATAAAAAGCAAATACGCACACTAGCGTAAATGGCTGACGACGCATTCTACCATAAGACATATGCAAATAAACTTTTTATAAAAAGCAAATACGCACACTAGCGTAAATGGCTGTAGAGTGAGGTGTGGATACTTTTTGATTAACACCTGGATCCAGCAGCACTTTGCTAACCAAACTGTGCATATTTCAATAACAATCATAATAGGTAATAAACTTTGTATAAAAAGCAAATACGTCACTAGCGTAAATGGCTGACGACGCATTCTACCATAAGACATATGCAAATAAACTTTGTATAAAAAGCAAATACGCACACCAGCGTAAATGGCTGACGACGCATTCTACCATAAGACATGTGCAAATAAACTTTTTATAAAACGCAAATACGCACACTAGCGTAAATGGCTGTAGAGTGAGGTGTGGATACTTTCTGATTAACACCTGTATACCAGCAACACTTTGCTAACCAAACTGTGCATATTTCAATAACAATCATAATAGGTAATAAACTTTGTATAAATAGCAAATACGCACACTAGAGTAAATGGCTGACGACGCATTCTACCATAAGACATATGCAAATAAACTTTTTATAAAAATCAAATACGCACACTAGTGTAAATGGCTGTAGAGTGAGGTGTGGATACTTTCTGATTAACACCTGTATACCAGCAGAACTTCGCTAACCAAACTGTGCATATTTCAATAACAATCATAATAGGTAATAAACTTTGTATTAAAAGCAAATACGCACACTAGCGTAAATGGCTGACGACGCATTCTACCATAAGACATATGCAAATAAACTTTGTATAAAAAGCAAATACGCACACTAGTGTAAATGGCTGACGACGCATTCTACCATAAGACATGTGCAAATAAACTTTTTATAAAAAGAAAATACGCACACTAGCGTAAATGGCTGTGGAGTGAGGTGTGGATACTTTCTGATTAACACCTGTATACCAGCAGAACTTCGCTAACCAAACTGTACATATTTCAATAACAATCATAATAGGTAATAAACTTTGTATAAAAAGCAAATACGCACACTAGCGAAAATGGCTGACGACGCATTCTACCATAAGACATATGCAAATAAACTTTGTATAAAAAGCAAATACGCACACTAGCGTAAATGGCTGACGACGCATTCTACCATAAGACATATGCAAATAAACTTTTTATAAAAAGCAAATACGCACACTAGCGTAAATGGCTGTAGAGTGAGGTGTGGATACTTTCTGATTAACACCTGGATCCAGCAGCACTTTGCTAACCAAACTGTGCATATTTCAATAACAATCATTATAGGTAATAAACTTTGTATAAAAAGCAAATACGTCACTAGCGTAAATGGCTGACGACGCATTCTACCATAAGACATATGCAAATAAACGCTGTATAAAAAGCAAATACGCACACTAGAGTAAATGGCTGACGACGCATTCTACCATAAGACATATTCAAATAAACTTTTTATAAAAAGCAAATACGCACACTAGCGTAAATGGCTGTAGAGTGAGGTGCGGATACTTTCTGATTAACACCTGGATACCGGCAGCATTTTGCTAACCAAACTGTGCATATTTCAATAACAATCATAATAGGTAATAAACTTTGTATAAATAGCAAATACGTACACTAGCGTAAATGGCTGACGACGCATTCTACCATGAGACATATGTTAATAAACTTTTTATAAAAAGCAAATACCCATACTAGCGTAAATTGCTGTAGAGTGAGGTGTGGATACATTCTGATTAACACCTGTATACCAGCAGCACTTTGCTAACCAAACTGTGCATATTTCAATAACAATCATAATAGGTAATAAACTTTGTATAAATAACAAATACGTACACTAGCGTAAATGGCTGACGACGCATTCAACCATAAGACATATGCAAATAAACTTTGTATAAAAAGCAAATACGCACACTAGCGTAAATGGCTGACGACGCATTCTACCATAAGACATATGAAAATAAACTTTGTATAAAAAGCAAATACGCACACTAGCGTAAATGGCTGACGAAGCATTCTACCATAAGACATATGCAAATAAACTTTGTATAAAAAGCAAATACGCACACTAGCGTAAATGGCTGACGACGCATTCTACCATAAGACATATGTAAATAAACTTTTTATAAAAAGCAAATACCCATACTAGCGTAAATGGCTGTAGAGTGAGGTGTGGATACTTTCTGATTACACCTGTATACCAGCAGCACTTTGCTAACCAAACTGTGCATATTTCAATAACAATCATAATAGGTAATTAACTTTGTATAAAAAGCAATTACGCACACTAGTGTAAATGGCTGACGACGCATTCTACCATAAGACATATGCAAATAACCTTTGTATAAAAAGCAAATACGCACACTAGCGTAAATGGCTGTAGAGTGAGGTGTGGATACTTTCTGATTAACACCTGTATACCAGCAGCACTTTGCTGACCAAACTGTGCATATTTCAATAACAATCATAATAGGTATTGATTTTGCTGATATTTTATAAATTAAAAATAATTAGTATTATAAGAAATTATGGCAAGAAAATTCCGAGTTCCCACGAAATTGATGGTATTCGAGGTCATCCTATACCTAAGACGGAGACGTCTTCAATCTAAGGGGGAAGGAGTAATGTCGTGAACCTAAGGATAGACATTGTGTTTGGTATCATCTCATACATGCATAAAAGTTCTGATGCATGGCTCATGTAGGGTGTGAACCATTGCTTATTCAGCAAATAGAAATAGGTTACATGTTTAAGAAAACCTGCCGTACCGAAATGTCGGTACGGAAAATCAAGGTCAAGTTTGGCTGACGACGCATTCTACCACAAGACATATGTAAATAAACTTTTTATAAAAAGCAAATACGCACACTAGCGTAAATGGCTGTAGAGTGAGGTGTGGATACATTCTGATTAACACCTGTATACCAGCAGCACTTTGCTAACCAAACTGTTCATATTTCAATAACAATCATAATGGGTAATAAACTTTGTATAAAAAGCAAATACGCACACCAGCGTAAATGGCTGACGACGCATTCTACCATAAGACATGTGCAAATAAACTTTTTATAAAACGCAAATAAGCACACTAGCGTAAATGGCTGTAGAGTGAGGTGTGGATACTTTCTGATTAACACCTGTGTACCAGCAGAACTTCGCTAACCAAACTGTGCATATTTCAATAACAATCATAATAGGTAATAAACTTTGTATAAAAAGCAAATACGCACACTAGCGTAAATGGCTGACGACGCATTCTACCATAAGACATATGCAAATAAACTTTGTATAAAAAGCAAATACGCACACAAGTGTAAATGGCTGACGACGCATTCTACCATAAGACATGTGCAAATAAACTTTTTATAAAAAGCAAATACGCACACTAGCGTAAATGGCTGTAGAGTGAGGTGTGGATACTTTCTGATTAACACCTGTATACCAGCAGCACTTTGCTAACCAAACTGTGCATATTTCAATAACAATCATAATAGGTAATTAACTTTGTATAAAAAGCAAATACGCACACTAGCGTAAATGGCTGACGACGCATTCTACCATAAGACATATGCAAATAAACTTTGTATAGAAAGCAAATACGCACACTAGCGTAAATGGCTGTAGAGTGAGGTGTGGATACTTTCTGATTAACACCTGTATACCAGCAGCACTTTGCTGACCAAACTGTGCATATTTCAATAACAATCATAATAGGTATTGATTTTGCTGATATTTTATAAATTAAAAATAATTAGTATTATAAGAAATTATGGCAAGAAAATTCCGAGTTCCCAGGAAATTGATGGTATTCGAGGTCATCCTATACCTAAGACGGAGACGTCTTCAATCTAAGGGGGAAGGAGTAATGTCGTGAACCTAAGGATAGACATTGTGTTTGGTATCATCTCATACATGCATAAAAGTTCTGATGCATGGCTCATGTAGGGTGTGAACCATTGCTTATTCAGCAAATAGAAATAGGTTACATGTTTAAGAAAACCTGCCGTACCGAAATGTCGGTACGGAAAATCAAGGTCAAGTTTGGCTGACGACGCATTCTACCGCAAGACATATGTAAATAAACTTTTTATAAAAAGCAAATACGCACACTAGCGTAAATGGCTGTAGAGTGAGGTGTGGATACATTCTGATTAACACCTGTATACCAGCAGCACTTTGCTAACCAAACTGTTCATATTTCAATAACAATCATAATGGGTAATAAACTTTGTATAAAAAGCAAATACGCACACCAGCGTAAATGGCTGACGACGCATTCTACCATAAGACATGTGCAAATAAACTTTTTATAAAACGCAAATAAGCACACTAGCGTAAATGGCTGTAGAGTGAGGTGTGGATACATTCTGATTAACACCTGTATACCAGCAGCACTTTGCTAACCAAACTGTGCATATTTCAATAACAATCATAATAGGTAATAAACTTTGTATAAATAGCAAATACGTACACTAGCGTAAATGGCTGACGACGCATTCTACCATAAGACATATGCAAATAAACTTTGTATAAAAAGCAAATACGCACACTAGCATAAATGGCTGACGACGCAATCTACCATAAGACATATGCAAATAAACTTTGTATAAAAAGCAAATACGCACACTAGCGTAAATGGCTGACGAAGCATTCTACCATAAGACATATGCAAATAAACTTTGTATAAAAAGCAAATACGCACACTAGCGTAAATGGCTGACGACGCATTCTACCATAAGACATATGTAAATAAACTTTTTATAAAAAGCAAATACCCATACTAGCGTAAATGGCTGTAGAGTGAGGTGTGGATACATTCTGATTAACACCTGTATACCAGCAGCACTTTGCTAACCAAACTGTGCATATTTCAATAACAATCATAATAGGTAATAAACTTTGTATAAATAGCAAATACGTACACTAGCGTAAATGGCTGACGACGCGTTCTACCATAAGACATATTATGCAAATAAACTTTGTATAAAAAGCAAATACGCACACTAGCGTAAATGGCTGACGACGCATTCTACCATAAGACATATGCAAATAAACTTTGTATAAAAAGCAAATACGCACACTAGCGTAAATGGCTGTAGAGTGAGGTGTGGATACTTTCTGATTAACACCTGTATACCAGCAGCACTTTGCTAACCAAACTGTGCATATTTCAATAACAATCATAATGGGTAATAAACTTTGTATAAAAAGCAAATACGCACACCAGCGTAAATGGCTGACGACGCATTCTACCATAAGACATGTGCAAATAAACTTTTTATAAAACGCAAATACGCACACAAGTGTAAATGGCTGACGACGCATTCTACCATAAGACATGTGCAAATAAACTTTTTATAAAAAGCAAATACGCACACTAGCGTAAATGGCTGTAGAGTGAGGTGTGGATACTTTCTGATTAACACCTGTATACCAGCAGCACTTTGCTAACCAAACTGTGCATATTTCAATAACAATCATAATAGGTAATTAACTTTGTATAAAAAGCAAATACGCACACTAGCGTAAATGGCTGACGACGCATTCTACCATAAGACATATGCAAATAAACTTTGTATAGAAAGCAAATACGCACACTAGCGTAAATGGCTGTAGAGTGAGGTGTGGATACTTTCTGATTAACACCTGTATACCAGCAGCACTTTGCTGACCAAACTGTGCATATTTCAATAACAATCATAATAGGTATTGATTTTGCTGATATTTTATAAATTAAAAATAATTAGTATTATAAGAAATTATGGCAAGAAAATTCCGAGTTCCCAGGAAATTGATGGTATTCGAGGTCATCCTATACCTAAGACGGAGACGTCTTCAATCTAAGGGGGAAGGAGTAATGTCGTGAACCTAAGGATAGACATTGTGTTTGGTATCATCTCATACATGCATAAAAGTTCTGATGCATGGCTCATGTAGGGTGTGAACCATTGCTTATTCAGCAAATAGAAATAGGTTACATGTTTAAGAAAACCTGCCGTACCGAAATGTCGGTACGGAAAATCAAGGTCAAGTTTGGCTGACGACGCATTCTACCACAAGACATATGTAAATAAACTTTTTATAAAAAGCAAATACGCACACTAGCGTAAATGGCTGTAGAGTGAGGTGTGGATACATTCTGATTAACACCTGTATACCAGCAGCACTTTGCTAACCAAACTGTTCATATTTCAATAACAATCATAATGGGTAATAAACTTTGTATAAAAAGCAAATACGCACACCAGCGTAAATGGCTGACGACGCATTCTACCATAAGACATGTGCAAATAAACTTTTTATAAAACGCAAATAAGCACACTAGCGTAAATGGCTGTAGAGTGAGGTGTGGATACTTTCTGATTAACACCTGTGTACCAGCAGAACTTCGCTAACCAAACTGTGCATATTTCAATAACAATCATAATAGGTAATAAACTTTGTATAAAAAGCAAATACGCACACCAGCGTAAATGGCTGACGACGCATTCTACCATAAGACATGTGCAAATAAACTTTTTATAAAACGCAAATACGCACACAAGTGTAAATGGCTGACGACGCATTCTACCATAAGACATGTGCAAATAAACTTTTTATAAAAAGCAAATACGCACACTAGCGTAAATGGCTGTAGAGTGAGGTGTGGATACTTTCTGATTAACACCTGTATACCAGCAGCACTTTGCTAACCAAACTGTGCATATTTCAATAACAATCATAATAGGTAATTAACTTTGTATAAAAAGCAAATACGCACACTAGCGTAAATGGCTGACGACGCATTCTACCATAAGACATATGCAAATAAACTTTGTATAGAAAGCAAATACGCACACTAGCGTAAATGGCTGTAGAGTGAGGTGTGGATACTTTCTGATTAACACCTGTATACCAGCAGCACTTTGCTGACCAAACTGTGCATATTTCAATAACAATCATAATAGGTATTGATTTTGCTGATATTTTATAAATTAAAAATAATTAGTATTATAAGAAATTATGGCAAGAAAATTCCGAGTTCCCAGGAAATTGATGGTATTCGAGGTCATCCTATACCTAAGACGGAGACGTCTTCAATCTAAGGGGGAAGGAGTAATGTCGTGAACCTAAGGATAGACATTGTGTTTGGTATCATCTCATACATGCATAAAAGTTCTGATGCATGGCTCATGTAGGGTGTGAACCATTGCTTATTCAGCAAATAGAAATAGGTTACATGTTTAAGAAAACCTGCCGTACCGAAATGTCGGTACGGAAAATCAAGGTCAAGTTTGGCTGACGACGCATTCTACCACAAGACATATGTAAATAAACTTTTTATAAAAAGCAAATACGCACACTAGCGTAAATGGCTGTAGAGTGAGGTGTGGATACATTCTGATTAACACCTGTATACCAGCAGCACTTTGCTAACCAAACTGTTCATATTTCAATAACAATCATAATGGGTAATAAACTTTGTATAAAAAGCAAATACGCACACCAGCGTAAATGGCTGACGACGCATTCTACCATAAGACATGTGCAAATAAACTTTTTATAAAACGCAAATAAGCACACTAGCGTAAATGGCTGTAGAGTGAGGTGTGGATACTTTCTGATTAACACCTGTGTACCAGCAGAACTTCGCTAACCAAACTGTGCATATTTCAATAACAATCATAATAGGTAATAAACTTTGTATAAAAAGCAAATACGCACACTAGCGTAAATGGCTGACGACGCATTCTACCATAAGACATATGCAAATAAACTTTGTATAAAAAGCAAATACGCACACAAGTGTAAATGGCTGACGACGCATTCTACCATAAGACATGTGCAAATAAACTTTTTATAAAAAGCAAATACGCACACTAGCGTAAATGGCTGTAGAGTGAGGTGTGGATACATTCTGATTAACACCTGTATACCAGCAGCACTTTGCTAACCAAACTGTGCATATTTCAATAACAATCATAATAGGTAATAAACTTTGTATAAAAAGCAAATACGCACACTAGCGTAAATGGCTGACGATGCATTCTACCATAAGACATATGCAAATAAACTTTGTATAAAAAGCAAATACGCACACTAGCGTAAATGGCTGTAGAGTGAGGTGTGGATACTTTCTGATTAACACCTGTATACCAGCAGCACTTTGCTGACCAAACTGTGCATATTTCAATAACAATCATAATAGGTATTGATTTTGCTGATATTTTATAAATTAAAAATAATTAGTATTATAAGAAATTATGGCAAGAAAATTCCGAGTTCCCAGGAAATTGATGGTATTCGAGGTCATCCTATACCTAAGACGGAGACGTCTTCAATCTAAGGGGGAAGGAGTAATGTCGTGAACCTAAGGATAGACATTGTGTTTGGTATCATCTCATACATGCATAAAAGTTCTGATGCATGGCTCATGTAGGGTGTGAACCATTGCTTATTCAGCAAATAGAAATAGGTTACATGTTTAAGAAAACCTGCCGTACCGAAATGTCGGTACGGAAAATCAAGGTCAAGTTTGGCTGACGACGCATTCTACCACAAGACATATGTAAATAAACTTTTTATAAAAAGCAAATACGCACACTAGCGTAAATGGCTGTAGAGTGAGGTGTGGATACATTCTGATTAACACCTGTATACCAGCAGCACTTTGCTAACCAAACTGTTCATATTTCAATAACAATCATAATGGGTAATAAACTTTGTATAAAAAGCAAATACGCACACCAGCGTAAATGGCTGACGACGCATTCTACCATAAGACATGTGCAAATAAACTTTTTATAAAACGCAAATAAGCACACTAGCGTAAATGGCTGTAGAGTGAGGTGTGGATACTTTCTGATTAACACCTGTGTACCAGCAGAACTTCGCTAACCAAACTGTGCATATTTCAATAACAATCATAATAGGTAATAAACTTTGTATAAAAAGCAAATACTCACACTAGCGTAAATGGCTGACGACGCATTCTACCATAAGACATATGCAAATAAACTTTGTATAAAAAGCAAATACGCACACAAGTGTAAATGGCTGACGACGCATTCTACCATAAGACATGTGCAAATAAACTTTTTATAAAAAGCAAATACGCACACTAGCGTAAATGGCTGTAGAGTGAGGTGTGGATACATTCTGATTAACACCTGTATACCAGCAGCACTTTGCTAACCAAACTGTGCATATTTCAATAACAATCATAATAGGTAATAAACTTTGTATAAATTGCAAATACGTACACTAGCGTAAATGGCTGACGACGCGTTCTACCATAAGACATATTATGCAAATAAACTTTGTATAAAAAGCAAATACGCACACTAGCGTAAATGGCTGACGACGCATTCTACCATAAGACATATGCAAATAAACTTTGTATAAAAAGCAAATACGCACACTAGCGTAAATGGCTGACGACGCATTCTACCATAAGACATATGCAAATAAACTTTGTATAAAAAGCAAATACGCACACTAGCGTAAATGGCTGACGACGCATTCTACCATAAGACATATGCAAATAAACTTTGTATAAAAAGCAAATACGCACACTAGCGTAAATGGCTGTAGAGTGAGGTGTGGATACTTTCTGATTAACACCTGTATACCAGCAGCACTTTGCTAACCAAACTGTTCATATTTCAATAACAACCATAATAGGTAATAAACTTTGTATAAAAAGCAATTACGCACACTAGTGTAAATGGCTGACGACGCATTCTACCATAAGACATATGCAAATAAACTTTGTATAAAAAGCAAATACGCACACTAGCGTAAATGGCTGTAGAGTGAGGTGTGGATACTTTCTGATTAACACCTGTATACCAGCAGCACTTTGCTAACCAAACTGTGCATATTTCAATAACAATCATAGTAGGTAATTAACTTTGTATAAATAGCAAATACGCACACTAGAGTAAATGGCTGACGACGCATTCTACCATAAGACATATGCAAATAAACTTTGTATAAAAAGCAAATACGCATACGAGCGTAAATGGCTGTAGAGTGAGGTGTGGATACTTTCTGATTAACACCTGTATACCAGCAGCACTTTGCTAACCAAACTGTTCATATTTCAATAACAACCATAATAGGTAATAAACTTTGTATAAAAAGCAATTACGCACACTAGTGTAAATGGCTGACGACGCATTCTACCATAAGACATATGCAAATAAACTTTGTATAAAAAGCAAATACGCACACTAGCGTAAATGGCTGTAGAGTGAGGTGTGGATACTTTCTGATTAACACCTGTATACCAGCAGAACTTCGCTAACCAAACTGTGCATATTTCAATAACAATCATAATAGGTAATAAACTTTGTATAAAAAGCAAATACGTCACTAGCGTAAATGGCTGACGAAGCATTCTACCATAAGACATATGCAAATAAACTTTGTATAAAAAGCAAATACGCACACTAGCGTAAATGGCTGACGACGCATTCTACCATAAGACATATGTAAATAAACTTTTTATAAAAAGCAAATACCCATACTAGCGTAAATGGCTGTAGAGTGAGGTGTGGATACATTCTGATTAACACCTGTATACCAGCAGCACTTTGCTAACCAAACTGTGCATATTTCAATAACAATCATAATAGGTAATAAACTTTGTATAAATAGCAAATACGTACACTAGCGTAAATGGCTGACGACGCGTTCTACCATAAGACATATTATGCAAATAAACTTTGTATAAAAAGCAAATACGCACACTAGCGTAAATGGCTGACGACGCATTCTACCATAAGACATATGCAAATAAACTTTGTATAAAAAGCAAATACGCACACTAGCGTAAATGGCTGTAGAGTGAGGTGTGGATACTTTCTGATTAACACCTGTATACCAGCAGCACTTTGCTAACCAAACTGTGCATATTTCAATAACAATCATAATGGGTAATAAACTTTGTATAAAAAGCAAATACGCACACCAGCGTAAATGGCTGACGACGCATTCTACCATAAGACATGTGCAAATAAACTTTTTATAAAACGCAAATACGCACACAAGTGTAAATGGCTGACGACGCATTCTACCATAAGACATGTGCAAATAAACTTTTTATAAAAAGCAAATACGCACACTAGCGTAAATGGCTGTAGAGTGAGGTGTGGATACTTTCTGATTAACACCTGTATACCAGCAGCACTTTGCTAACCAAACTGTGCATATTTCAATAACAATCATAATAGGTAATTAACTTTGTATAAAAAGCAAATACGCACACTAGCGTAAATGGCTGACGACGCATTCTACCATAAGACATATGCAAATAAACTTTGTATAGAAAGCAAATACGCACACTAGCGTAAATGGCTGTAGAGTGAGGTGTGGATACTTTCTGATTAACACCTGTATACCAGCAGCACTTTGCTGACCAAACTGTGCATATTTCAATAACAATCATAATAGGTATTGATTTTGCTGATATTTTATAAATTAAAAATAATTAGTATTATAAGAAATTATGGCAAGAAAATTCCGAGTTCCCAGGAAATTGATGGTATTCGAGGTCATCCTATACCTAAGACGGAGACGTCTTCAATCTAAGGGGGAAGGAGTAATGTCGTGAACCTAAGGATAGACATTGTGTTTGGTATCATCTCATACATGCATAAAAGTTCTGATGCATGGCTCATGTAGGGTGTGAACCATTGCTTATTCAGCAAATAGAAATAGGTTACATGTTTAAGAAAACCTGCCGTACCGAAATGTCGGTACGGAAAATCAAGGTCAAGTTTGGCTGACGACGCATTCTACCACAAGACATATGTAAATAAACTTTTTATAAAAAGCAAATACGCACACTAGCGTAAATGGCTGTAGAGTGAGGTGTGGATACATTCTGATTAACACCTGTATACCAGCAGCACTTTGCTGACCAAACTGTTCATATTTCAATAACAATCATAATGGGTAATAAACTTTGTATAAAAAGCAAATACGCACACCAGCGTAAATGGCTGACGACGCATTCTACCATAAGACATGTGCAAATAAACTTTTTATAAAACGCAAATAAGCACACTAGCGTAAATGGCTGTAGAGTGAGGTGTGGATACTTTCTGATTAACACCTGTGTACCAGCAGAACTTCGCTAACCAAACTGTGCATATTTCAATAACAATCATAATAGGTAATAAACTTTGTATAAAAAGCAAATACGCACACCAGCGTAAATGGCTGACGACGCATTCTACCATAAGACATGTGCAAATAAACTTTTTATAAAACGCAAATACGCACACAAGTGTAAATGGCTGACGACGCATTCTACCATAAGACATGTGCAAATAAACTTTTTATAAAAAGCAAATACGCACACTAGCGTAAATGGCTGTAGAGTGAGGTGTGGATACTTTCTGATTAACACCTGTATACCAGCAGCACTTTGCTAACCAAACTGTGCATATTTCAATAACAATCATAATAGGTAATTAACTTTGTATAAAAAGCAAATACGCACACTAGCGTAAATGGCTGACGACGCATTCTACCATAAGACATATGCAAATAAACTTTGTATAGAAAGCAAATACGCACACTAGCGTAAATGGCTGTAGAGTGAGGTGTGGATACTTTCTGATTAACACCTGTATACCAGCAGCACTTTGCTGACCAAACTGTGCATATTTCAATAACAATCATAATAGGTATTGATTTTGCTGATATTTTATAAATTAAAAATAATTAGTATTATAAGAAATTATGGCAAGAAAATTCCGAGTTCCCAGGAAATTGATGGTATTCGAGGTCATCCTATACCTAAGACGGAGACGTCTTCAATCTAAGGGGGAAGGAGTAATGTCGTGAACCTAAGGATAGACATTGTGTTTGGTATCATCTCATACATGCATAAAAGTTCTGATGCATGGCTCATGTAGGGTGTGAACCATTGCTTATTCAGCAAATAGAAATAGGTTACATGTTTAAGAAAACCTGCCGTACCGAAATGTCGGTACGGAAAATCAAGGTCAAGTTTGGCTGACGACGCATTCTACCACAAGACATATGTAAATAAACTTTTTATAAAAAGCAAATACGCACACTAGCGTAAATGGCTGTAGAGTGAGGTGTGGATACATTCTGATTAACACCTGTATACCAGCAGCACTTTGCTAACCAAACTGTTCATATTTCAATAACAATCATAATGGGTAATAAACTTTGTATAAAAAGCAAATACGCACACCAGCGTAAATGGCTGACGACGCATTCTACCATAAGACATGTGCAAATAAACTTTTTATAAAACGCAAATAAGCACACTAGCGTAAATGGCTGTAGAGTGAGGTGTGGATACTTTCTGATTAACACCTGTGTACCAGCAGAACTTCGCTAACCAAACTGTGCATATTTCAATAACAATCATAATAGGTAATAAACTTTGTATAAAAAGCAAATACGCACACTAGCGTAAATGGCTGACGACGCATTCTACCATAAGACATATGCAAATAAACTTTGTATAAAAAGCAAATACGCACACAAGTGTAAATGGCTGACGACGCATTCTACCATAAGACATGTGCAAATAAACTTTTTATAAAAAGCAAATACGCACACTAGCGTAAATGGCTGTAGAGTGAGGTGTGGATACATTCTGATTAACACCTGTATACCAGCAGCACTTTGCTAACCAAACTGTGCATATTTCAATAACAATCATAATAGGTAATAAACTTAGTATAAAAAGCAAATACGCACACTAGCGTAAATGGCTGACGATGCATTCTACCATAAGACATATGCAAATAAACTTTGTATAAAAAGCAAATACGCACACTAGCGTAAATGGCTGTAGAGTGAGGTGTGGATACTTTCTGATTAACACCTGTATACCAGCAGCACTTTGCTGACCAAACTGTGCATATTTCAATAACAATCATAATAGGTATTGATTTTGCTGATATTTTATAAATTAAAAATAATTAGTATTATAAGAAATTATGGCAAGAAAATTCCGAGTTCCCAGGAAATTGATGGTATTCGAGGTCATCCTATACCTAAGACGGAGACGTCTTCAATCTAAGGGGGAAGGAGTAATGTCGTGAACCTAAGGATAGACATTGTGTTTGGTATCATCTCATACATGCATAAAAGTTCTGATGCATGGCTCATGTAGGGTGTGAACCATTGCTTATTCAGCAAATAGAAATAGGTTACATGTTTAAGAAAACCTGCCGTACCGAAATGTCGGTACGGAAAATCAAGGTCAAGTTTGGCTGACGACGCATTCTACCACAAGACATATGTAAATAAACTTTTTATAAAAAGCAAATACGCACACTAGCGTAAATGGCTGTAGAGTGAGGTGTGGATACATTCTGATTAACACCTGTATACCAGCAGCACTTTGCTAACCAAACTGTTCATATTTCAATAACAATCATAATGGGTAATAAACTTTGTATAAAAAGCAAATACGCACACCAGCGTAAATGGCTGACGACGCATTCTACCATAAGACATGTGCAAATAAACTTTTTATAAAACGCAAATAAGCACACTAGCGTAAATGGCTGTAGAGTGAGGTGTGGATACTTTCTGATTAACACCTGTGTACCAGCAGAACTTCGCTAACCAAACTGTGCATATTTCAATAACAATCATAATAGGTAATAAACTTTGTATAAAAAGCAAATACGCACACTAGCGTAAATGGCTGACGACGCATTCTACCATAAGACATATGCAAATAAACTTTGTATAAAAAGCAAATACGCACACAAGTGTAAATGGCTGACGACGCATTCTACCATAAGACATGTGCAAATAAACTTTTTATAAAAAGCAAATACGCACACTAGCGTAAATGGCTGTAGAGTGAGGTGTGGATACATTCTGATTAACACCTGTATACCAGCAGCACTTTGCTAACCAAACTGTGCATATTTCAATAACAATCATAATAGGTAATAAACTTTGTATAAATTGCAAATACGTACACTAGCGTAAATGGCTGACGACGCGTTCTACCATAAGACATATTATGCAAATAAACTTTGTATAAAAAGCAAATACGCACACTAGCGTAAATGGCTGACGACGCATTCTACCATAAGACATATGCAAATAAACTTTGTATAAAAAGCAAATACGCACACTAGCGTAAATGGCTGTAGAGTGAGGTGTGGATACTTTCTGATTAACACCTGTATACCAGCAGCACTTTGCTAACCAAACTGTGCATATTTCAATAACAATCATAGTAGGTAATTAACTTTGTATAAATAGCAAATACGCACACTAGAGTAAATGGCTGACGACGCATTCTACCATAAGACATATGCAAATAAACTTTGTATAAAAAGCAAATACGCATACGAGCGTAAATGGCTGTAGAGTGAGGTGTGGATACTTTCTGATTAACACCTGTATACCAGCAGCACTTTGCTAACCAAACTGTTCATATTTCAATAACAACCATAATAGGTAATAAACTTTGTATAAAAAGCAATTACGCACACTAGTGTAAATGGCTGACGACGCATTCTACCATAAGACATATGCAAATAAACTTTGTATAAAAAGCAAATACGCACACTAGCGTAAATGGCTGTAGAGTGAGGTGTGGATACTTTCTGATTAACACCTGTATACCAGCAGCACTTTGCTAACCAAACTGTGCATATTTCAATAACAATCATAGTAGGTAATTAACTTTGTATAAATAGCAAATACGCACACTAGAGTAAATGGCTGACGACGCATTCTACCATAAGACATATGCAAATAAACTTTGTATAAAAAGCAAATACGCATACGAGCGTAAATGGCTGTAGAGTGAGGTGTGGATACTTTCTGATTAACACCTGTATACCAGCAGCACTTTGCTAACCAAACTGTTCATATTTCAATAACAACCATAATAGGTAATAAACTTTGTATAAAAAGCAATTACGCACACTAGTGTAAATGGCTGACGACGCATTCTACCATAAGACATATGCAAATAAACTTTGTATAAAAAGCAAATACGCACACTAGCGTAAATGGCTGTAGAGTGAGGTGTGGATACTTTCTGATTAACACCTGTATACCAGCAGAACTTCGCTAACCAAACTGTGCATATTTCAATAACAATCATAATAGGTAATAAACTTTGTATAAAAAGCAAATACGTCACTAGCGTAAATGGCTGACGTCGCATTCTACCATAAGACATATGCAAATAAACTTTTTATAAAAAGCAAATACGCACACTAGAGTAAATGGCTGACGACGCATTCTACCATAAGACATATGCAAATAAACTTTGTATAAAAAGCAAATACGCACACTAGCGTAAATGGCTGACGACGCATTCTACCATAAGACATATGCAAATAAACTTTTAATAAAAAGCAAATACGCACACTAGCGTAAATGGCTGTAGAGTGAGGTGTGGATACTTTCTGATTAACACCTGTATCCAGCAGCACTTTGCTAACCAAACTCTGCATATTTGAATAACAATCATAATAGGTAATAAACTTTGTATAAAAAGCAAAGACGTCACTACCGTAAATGGCTGACGACGCATTCTACCATAAGACATATGCAAATAAACTTTCTATAAAAAGCAAATACGCACACTAGAGTAAATGGCTGACGACGCATTCTACCATAAGACATATGCAAATAAACTTTTTATAAAAAGCAAATACGCACACTAGCGTAAATGGCTGTAGAGTGAGGTGTGGGTACTTTCTGATTAACACCTGGAAACCAGCAGCACTTTGCTAACCAAACTGTTCATATTTCAATAACAATCATAATAGGTAATAAACGTTGTATAAAAAGCAAATACGCACACTAGCGTAAATGGCTGACGACGTATTCTACCATAAGACATATGTAAATAAACTTTGTATAAAAAGCAAATACGCACACTAGCGTAAATGGCTGTAGAGTGAGGTGTGGGTACTTTCTGATTAACACCTGGATACCAGCAGCACTTTGCTAACCAAACTGTTCATATTTCAATAACAATCATAATAGGTAATAAACGTTGTATAAAAAGCAAATACCCATACTAGCGTAAATGGCTGTAGAGTGAGGTGTGGATACTTTCTGATTAACACCTGTATACCAGCAGCACTTTGCTAACCAAACTGTGCATATTTCAATAACAATCATAATAGGTAATAAACTTTGTATAAAAAGCAAATACGCACACTAGCGTAAATGGCTGACGACGCATTCTACCATAAGACATATGCAAATAAAATTTTTATAAAAAGCAAATACGCACACTAGCGTAAATGGCTGACAACGCATTCTACCATAAGACATATGCAAATAAACTTTGTATAAAAAGCAAATACGCACACTAGCGTAAATGGCTGTCGAGTGAGGTGTGGATACTTTCTGATTAACACCTGTATACCAGCAGCACTTTGCTAACCAAACTGTGCATATTTCAATAACAATCATCATAGGTAATAAACTTTGTATAAAAAGCAATTACGCACACTAGTGTAAATGGCTGACGACGCATTCTACCATAAGACATATGCAAATAAACTTTGTATAAAAAGCAAATACGCACACTAGCGTAAATGGCTGACGACGCATTCTACCACAAGACATATGCAAATAAACTGTATAAAAAGCAAATACGTACACTAGCGTAAATGGCTGACGACGCATTCTACCACAAGACATATGCAAATAAACTTTGTATAAAAAGCAAATACGCACACTAGCGTAAATGGCTGACGACGCATTCTACCATAAGACATATGTAAACAAACTTTTTATAAAAAGCAAATACCCATACTAGCGTAAATGGCTGTAGAGTGAGGTGTGGATACTTTCTGATTAACACCTGTATACCAGCAGCACTTTGCTAACCAAACTGTGCATATGTCAATAACAATCATAATAGGTAATAAACTTTGTATAAAAAGCAAATACGCACACTAGCGTAAATGGCTGACGACGCATTCTACCATAAGACATATGCAAATAAAATTTTTATAAAAAGCAAATACGCACACTAGCGTAAATGGCTGACGACGCATTCTACCATAAGACATATGCAAATAAACTTTGTATAAAAAGCAAATACGCACACTAGCGTAAATGGCTGTCGAGTGAGGTGTGGATACTTTCTGATTAACACCTGTATACCAGCAGCACTTTGCTAACCAAACTGTGCATATTTCAATAACAATCATCATAGGTAATAAACTTTGTATAAAAAGCAATTACGCACACTAGTGTAAATGGCTGACGACGCATTCTACCATAAGACATATGCAAATAAACTTTGTATAAAAAGCAAATACGCACACTAGCGTAAATGGCTGACGACGCATTCTACCACAAGACATATGCAAATAAACTGTATAAAAAGCAAATACGTACACTAGCGTAAATGGCTGACGACGCATTCTACCACAAGACATATGCAAATAAACTTTGTATAAAAAGCAAATACGCACACTAGCGTAAATGGCTGACGGCGCATTCTACCACAAGACATATGTAAATAAACTTTGTATAAATAGCTGTAATTTATTGTAATAAAGTCAGTCAGGATTAGACCTGACCCGCTTATAATTGGATCCTGAAACACGCTTCCAATTCATCGGTCCTTATCAGGACCACCGTGGCTCTACGCGCACCTTTTTGGTAGCAATCACGTCATGTATGTTACAATGTAGCGGACCTCTGCTTTTCTGCCACAGCTGCCGATTTTATCATTGCGATGTCGTAAACTTGTGCTGCCAACCTTGTCGTCAGGGGATTCAATCGTACCTCTGCGAAAAGTCGGGCTTTGTTTACGAGATCGATGATACGCACACGCTGTACTGTATTCTTTGCAAAACTTACGAGCAAAGGCGTCAACTCTTCCGATCCATTATGTTTTCATAAACCTACCTTTCAATTACCATGCCATTACCTGTCCCCTCTCCTACACCTTCCTTTTGCTTTTTAAAGACTTGTGACCTTGACACACTTTCCATACTACTTTCTTATTATCCTCAAACTCTACCTTAATCTTATATCTCAAACGTCTACTACCTTTTGCTTCTTTATCTATTTCTTAACACAAATATATACATGTACACGTACTACGCTCCTTCTACATAACCAAGATTATTACTGATTTCTATTACATATCCTTCTTCAAATACGGTCTTCATTTATATCAAAATAAAGATCGTTCACTATAACGACTTCACTTTCATTTCGTATGTCTATACCTTACACATTTCTCCACTTCCTCTACATTATCATGTAAACGTATTTAAGAATAGTAAACTTCAGTCACGCTCCTTCTACATAACCAAGATTATTACGTATTTCAATTACATATCCTTCTTCAAATACGGTCTTCATTTATATCAAAATACTTCACATTACCGATATATGTACATATGTTTCAATTCATTGTGAAGCATTCGACCACTACATACACACAAGTTTAAAGTCAATTTGACCTTAAGTAACCTCCCCTCCTCTGAATTAGAACCGGTCATCTTACACTACTCCTCGAGACGAAAGGTCTGCTGGATTTATCTCGCCGGAAACGTATCTCCAGGTCCACGAAGCAGTTAACTCTCGAATTTCTCGTACACGATCCCATACATACGTGCCCCATTGTGTATCGCGATTTATCCAGGTGAGTATTGTAGTTGAATCGGACCAACCGTAAATAGAAACATTTTCATAACCTTAATTATTTCGCTGGTTTGTCTACTATTGATGCTGCCAAAAGTTCTAATCGTGGAATAGAAGCTTTATCAGGAGCTACCTTGGCTTTCGCAGCCAATAATCGTATTACAACACCGTCATCTTTTTCTATGCGCAGAAAAGTAACCGCAGTATAAGCTAACTGACGACTAGCATCGCAAAAAGTATGTAGCGAAAGTCTACCTGAATCAAGTTTTCGAGGTATTTTAATTTCATATAACAAATTTAGCTGCTCGTACCACTTTAAAATTTCTTTACGCGTGTTTTCATCGACGGAAGTATCCCAGTCACATTTCTCATTTTTCCATAGATTTTTCAGAATCAGTTTTGGTATTAATGTAACTGGTGCAGTAGAACCTATCGGGTCGAAAATTTTATGCGCAGCTGACAGAATAGTACGTTTACTTACGCCCTTTTCAAACGTGTTACTGACTAAAGTGTGATTTATTGAAATTGTATCGAGTTTTTTATTGAACAAAATCCCGAGTACCAGGGTGGTTTTCTTCGCGGCAGAGTCTCGTGTAAACTCCCACCCTCTTAGCTCAAACCCTCTCGTAGCCATTAAGCTCGTAGCTTTAGCAATAAATGATTTTAGCTCATCAGTAGAACAAACACTTGTTACACAGTTGTCAACGTAAAAAGATTGTGACAATTTTTTAATTACACTGATGCGACTTTCTGAATTCGTTTCGTTTGCATGGGATAGAGCTGTCGATATATGATGTTCCAATACCGCGCCCAAAATAAATGGACTACATGTAAGTCCAAATACCACATGTTTATGTCTAAAAACCATAAATCCCCCTCTTTCAATCATAGAAATCGTAAATAGTCGCGATCATTCGGGTTAATTTCAATCTGTAAAAATGCTCGTTTTATATCCGACATCACGGCAATTTCGTGTTTTCGGAACTTTAATAGAGAAGTAGGCATTAATTCTATGAGATTCGGTCCCTTTTCAAGACACTGATTCAGTGAAGGAAAACCTTTTTCACTCGCCGATGCATCGAAAACCGGTCGAATTTTCGTAGTGCTCTCCGGTTTGACTACGTGACGATGCGGTAAATAGTGAGAGAAATTATTTAACTCATCTTCTGGTACACGTTCAATGATATCTCATTCTTGCCATTCGTTAAACACGTCGTTATAAGCGGTAACAAGACCCTCCTTTTTCAATTTCTTTAACGTATTTTCAAGTCTCTTTTTTGCTAAGACAAAGTTATTTGAAATTGGCGCATGATCCTCTAGCCACTGTAAACTTACCGAATACCGAGAATTTTCGCTTACCAATAGTGATTTTAAAAAATTTTCCTTGAACTCCTTTTCGTTAATAAGACGATTCGACTTTTCAATAGGATCTTTTATACCTAAAATATCTAAATTCCATAAATCTGAAATTTTTCCGTCATTCGCTAACCTTTTCGCTGCTACCAAGTGAAGGCACCCTACACCCAAAAGCGGGAAGTTCTCTTTTACATATTTGCAATGTAACGACCTGTGTCACATATCCGTGACGGGCGCACATGGCTCAAAACGTTTCCGTCACGGATCCGTGCCAGGCGCAGTGAATGTGCTAACAAAGATAAAGTCGCCATCACGCAATCGTTTTTTGTCTTTTTTAGGAATTTTAACAATAACCGTCCAACCAACTTTATATTCAAGCGCCGTTAAACCATTTGACATTTTTTTAGGAATTTTAACAATAACCGTCCAACCAACTTTATATTCAAGCGCCGTTAAACCATTTGACATATCTATTTTATTCCCGGTAAAAAGTTTGCCTGCTATATCGGCCCCAATTAACAAATCGATTCTATCGTTACACTTATTTGAATTTGAATTTACACCACTTAAAACAATATTTCTTGAATTCAATTCATTAAACCAATCGCTCTTATCAATTTTAGGTATATCCATGCAAATAACATTTTGAGACATAGCCTTAAAATTACATGAATAATTCCCCTTCAAGTCCTTCATACGAACCAAATAAACCTCATGTTTCTGCTGTTGAGAACGGACTCCTCCAAATAGCGAATGTACAACCTCCGTGTCACCTATGGGTTGATAACCAAGGGATTGTGCCACTTCTGTACGGATGTATGAACGTTGTGACCCATCATCGACGATGGCACGTACCACCTTTTCTTTGGAATCTGAATACAAGATCACTTGTAACGTCTTCAAACGAACATACGGGAAATCACAAATATTCGCGAGATTTTGTTCCGTTTTCTGCGTCTCGCGCAAACATTCCTTCTTACTTGGAACCGCGTTGTTGTTGCTGGAATTGTTAATCGTCGAGCAAACAAGTAGCAAATGGCGACTACCGTACCACGCACATGTCACTTTTACCCTGCAATTTTTTGCTAAATGCCCGCGCTTTATACATTTGTAACAACAACTATTTTCTTTAATAATTTTCTTTCGCGTATCAACCGGCATCTTTTTTGCTTTTTCGCACGTATCATTTTCATGTTTTTCGTCACAAAATATGCATTTTGTAAAGCCCGATTCGCCACTAAATAAAACATTCGCGGTTGGCGGATCCGGACTAACCGTTGTTTTACTCATCCCGGTTTTTATCGCGTTTACCTGTCGTATCATCGACGGAAAAACCACACATTGCCATTTTGAAACTTTCTTCATTGTCGGCTTCAACTTCTAAAAATTGCAATAGCCGTATCAGTCTATCTGGAACTTTTACGCCATTCTCTTCCTTACTCGTCGCTGTAACTTTGTAGTTCGTACGTTGCCAAATTTTTAAAATTTCCTCGGGCAGCGAAGATTCTACGAGGGGGTACAACATAGTGGCGCAGTTGTTCGTTTTAACACCAAGTGTTTCCAACGCGCGTATATGTGCTGACACCTTATCATAAATATTGGACAGACTTGATTTCTGTTTACCTTTGTTTGTCGCATTTTGGAGTGCCAAGGAAAGCAATTCTCTTGTATAATATTCTATTAGTAGATCGTCCCGGCCATAGCAATTCTTGAGGCTCTCGAAAGCTTTATCGTAATTCGCGGCTGATATCGGATAACCTTCCACCATACGTTCTGCTTTCGAGCCTTTTTCCATCTGACGTTTCAGATATTCCAGCTTATCCTCTTTAGAAATACCAGCATCTTCGTGTATCTTTCGAAAATGGGACCAAAATTGCAGCCACTTACTCACACTGCCGCCAAAAGTGGGCGGATCCAGTGTGGGCCGTTTAAATGGTTTGTCCATAACACCAGTACTCGTTTGATTTTGACTCCCCAACGTTCCACTAGTGCTTGCTTCAACACCGAAATTCAATTTGGCCTGCAGAAACTGAGTCTTGTACCTTTCCTGAGATTCGATCTCTACTAGAATGACTTCTTCAGCCTCATTCGTTGTATAAAGCGTTTCGACAAACTGTAAATCTGCAGCTTCCAATTCTGACATTCGTGTTTCCAGTAATCACCAAGCAACACTCTTTTCGGCACGACTAGCATTCGCGTCCGCGCACTTCTCATGAAGAGCTTTAAGGTTCTTTGTAAAAAGCGCCCGCTGCACTGTTCTTACTTTCTTGGCCGACTCTATTTCTTTTAACCCCTCACAAAAAATTGCTTCAATTCACCACGGCAACGTCCTGTCACGGTCGCCAGATGTTGTAAATAATTCTTTTGACGTTGTTTGGTGAATAATAAAGTACGAAACACAAAAACTAAACGCTGTTTATTGTAATCACTAATAACAAAAAAAACATAACATAAAAAGAATAAAGTCGAAAGAAATTATGAATGACTATAAGTAAAAGTAAAGAAACCTCAATCGCATAGACTCAACTTAACTCTTCCTACCCCACTACCACTTTGGCATAGCAACAACCTCGTCTTCTCCCTCTCTCGCGTCTACAAATCGATATACATATAGGTGCAGACACCCGTATAACTACATACATAGATATATTTAAAACCTATATAATATTATTTCTATTTACTACCAATTTAGAACAGTTTCAATGTATTCGTGTTGGTTCTTTGAAGTTTATTTGTGTTCTTTATAGTTTGTTTCATGTACCGTACGTGCATTATAAGCAATAAAATATAATATCTACCAAACTAAATACATAATGAAAAGCTTCTTACCTTAGTGTTATTACCAGTTTCTCCTCTGGTGAATACTCCGCCTCATCGTAGTGTCCTGCTTCGTTATGTCAAGTTTTATCAAGTGAAGTAATTCTAACCATTGGAGTGTGATCACTTGGTGAAACATCTTTAAACAATTTAAAAAATATGTAAAAAAATACACTTGGAAAATTTGTTTCACTATTAATGTTTATTTTCACTCTATACGTATTTCGCCTTCTTAGGGCATCTTCAGGAGTTACAATTTAACTAACATTCTATATACAATTCTCTTTATATCTGTTATCAGCTAAAGGGGTGGGGGGATAGCAATGGGTTGTTTTCAAAGTTTGTTTGGTCGTTTGTTAATATTTTCTTTTCTTTTAATGCTTTCTTTATTTCAACTATTTCTAACCTATCTAATAGGGGGCCTCCTTTTTGTTTATGTAACAACTTTAAGTTTTTAATTTCACAAGAATGCTTACAATCAATAAGATGGGTGCAGAAACCAGATGCATGTTTACCTTTTATTGCATTGTTGACGTGTTCTTGGAATCTTATACTTATTTTACGATGGGATTTACCCAGGTAAATTGCAGGGCAATCGGAACACTTTATTTCATAAACCCCGCTGTTTTCACTTTCATCTATTTTTTTACCTACCTTATTGTTTATTAACATTCTTTTTAATGTGCAATTATTGAAATATGCCGGATTAACGTTTACATTTTTTAGACATTTAACAATATTTTGATTGTAATTTCTTAAATATGGGATTTTTCTCGTTATCTTATCATTTTTAATTTTTTCTATAGCGAAAATTGTATGGTTAATTTTTTTTTTAACTTAACGGCTTAACATCTTATCCACTAATTGTGTATCGTACCCATTATTTCAAGCTATAGTTTTTATAATATATAGTTCCTTATCAAAATTCTCTTTATTAAGTGGTATATTGATTAGCCTGTTCAGCAGAAAATGAAAAGCAGCTAATTTTATGTTGTAGGGATGGTAGGAATCTTTGGGTATGATACAATCAGTGAACGTATCTTTTCTATAAATATTGAATTCAAATCTAAGGTTATTATTGATGCTAATATGTAGGTCTAAAAAATTTAAACTATTTCCGCCTCTTTCTATAGTAAATTGTATATGTTTGTTTATATTGTTTAATTCCGATAAAAACTTATTTAATTGTCTATCCGTACTTAACCAGATGCAGAAAATATCGTCTACGTATCTATACCACTTTAAAATGCAATTCCTGAATTTACTATTCATCATAATATTATTTTCAAACTTATCCATATAATAATTAGCGACGAAAACCGCTCCGTGTGTCTTTACCCTAACGCTATGTTATCGTTTGTAACAGTAAATCTTAATAGCTGTGAGGCCGGATACGTTTTTGACGCACCAAAGCCATGGAAAAAATTCGATTTCATTTCATTGTCACTGAAATTTTGAGAACTAGCGAATGAAGCATGTTATATCCAATTAACTCATTGTAAACAGAAAAACCACGAAAATTGTTTCTTTTTTTTAGAAGCCCGATTAAATGATTCTTCATCGACAAAACATGATCTTTTTCAAAATTGTCTTTTGGCATACAGCTGCTCTGTTAAAAACACTGAGATTGGAGAATTGTGCCCCATCATTTTTACTTTCAGTAACTATTTTTAATATTAAAAATGAGTAATGTCAAAATTATCTATATTGGAATTTCCCAAAACAATCAACGCTAAGGTTACCTTTAAGGTTTGCTTGAAACTTCACATCATTAAATTACCGGAGGTGTGAATAAACAGATCAACTTTCATTAGCGTTTTCCCGACTCTTGTATTGGGCTTATATTCGTTAGGATTAGATAGCTGTTCTATTTTGTATGTTCTACCAACTATCCTGCAAATGATAACAGTTGGTTTGCTGTAAAATTTATTTAACCATATTAAAATAGTTAAAGGTCGAAGTCAAGGTTAGTAAGACGCACTTTATGTCGCTCCGAAATTAAATCCGAATACGGAAGGTCTCGAGCAAAAATAAAGTGAAAAATAAGTTTCAACAATTTGTTAGAGTGGTCAGTGCCAGAAAACCAATATAGTGCAGTAACAAATACTAAAGGTAAAACAATAGCTAAGAGAAATTTAATACCCAGGGCGTTAACCTACGATCAGCTGGTAGGCTTCAAATTCTCCGAGGTGTTGAACCGGAATATTGAACGCTTGGCGCCAAACCATCATCATAGAGTAGGCAACACATCATACCTCCAAATGAATGATAGTGCTTCAGAATACACATCAGACGATGCACTCAAAAGAAAACGTTTGGACTGTTCAACCGGGGATATATTTAGTGGAAGTAAAAAAATGATAAGATCACCAAGAAAGGAAAACCAGGCTAAAGAAGAAATGAAAAACATGATGGAAATGATGAGCAATATATGGGAAGAAATAAAAGAAATCCGAAAAGAGAACAAGGAATATAAAGAAGAGATTAAAAATATAAAGAAGGAAAACGAGCAACTCAAACAAGAAATGGCAAATTTAAAAAGAAGAGTGGAACATCTAGAAGTTGTTGAACGAAATATAGAAAAAACAGAAAGAGAGAAGATAAAAAACAATATAGTGTTATCAGGTACAAAGATAAAAGAACTGTGCAAAAACAAGTGCGAAAATGATACAAAACTAACGCTAGAGAAGTCACTGAAAGAGTGGTTCAAATTAGAAAAAACGGTAAGATCGGTCAAGAAAATATATGACAACATGTGGATAGTAGAAGTGGAAAACTTTGAAAAGAAAATTAAAATTATGCAATTGAAAGGGAAATGTACGTATTTGAAGGAAAACAATATATACGTAAACAGCGAACTTACAGATACAGAAAGGAGAATACAAAAAGAAATAAGAATGAAAGCGAAAACAGAAAAAGAAAAGGGAAACCAAGTCAAAGTAGGATACCAAAAACTTTTTATAAATGGCAGGAAATGGGTATGGAACAAAACAGAAAAAGTATTACAATCAACTGAAGATCACATACAGACAAAAAACTGACTAGGAAAACATTAAAGGACGGGAAGATGACGGACCGGATTACAAATGGTTTAAGACTTAAGGATTCAGAATATAATATTTGGACTTTGGGGGTATGGAATATTAAAAGTATCAATGGAAAGGAAGAAGAACTATATGACGAATTTGTAAAGGAACCACTGGATGTACTAGTTATAACAGAGACGAAAAGAAAAGGGCAAGGGGAAATAGAATTACAAGGTAGTCTATTAGTGTATTCTGGAGTAGATAAACAACAAAGAGCGAGAGCAGGTGTCGGGTGCCTAATAAACGAGAAGTGGAGAAAAAGGATAAAAAGGGTAGAATTCATTAATGAAAGAATACTTTCGCTAGAATTTGAAGATAGTAAGAGTACCATTACAGTAATAGCGGCATACGGCCCAAACGAGGATGATACAGTAGAAAATAAGGACAATTTCTGGGACCAACTAATAGTCACAGTAGAAAGTAGTAAGGGTAAAATTTTAATAGCAGGGGACTTAAATAGTAGAGTAGGAAAAGCGGACAGGTGGACGAACATAGTAATAGGAAAACACGGAGAAGTAACAAGGAATAGCAACGGAAACAGGCTGATACGTTTCTGTCGAGAAAACGGATTTATTGTAGCGAACTCTTTCTTCCAACACAAAGACATACACAAATTCACAAGAGAAGTGACAAGTGGAAATGAAAAATCTATTATTGACTCATACTAGTTGAACAAAATCACAGAACGATAGTAAAAGACGTTAAAGTCAGAAGAGGAACTGAAATTGGCAGCGATCACTACCTTTTGGTAAGAAAAATTAAAGAAAATCAAAAACAAACCACAATCAAAGCAACAAATACCAAGCAACCAAAATATGGCTCAGTCAGAGTGTATAAACTAAATGAACCTGATATGGCAGCGAGGTACACTGAAGAATTAGAGCGACAGCTGACAGAATATGAGAGTATATCCGAAGAGGACGATATAGAAACATTATGGAATACTTTCAAGGATATTTTAATAAAAACTGCAAGAAAGGTATGTGGTGTAGCAAAAATAAATAAAAGCAAAAAACAAACAGCGTGGTGGACAAATGAAATAAGGGAACAGGTGAAAATTAAAAAGCTAAAATGGAAAAAGTACCTTAAAGAAAAAACCGAAAATACATACGAAGACTACAGGAAGCAGCGAATAAAAGTCAAGAATTTGGTAATAGATGCAAAACAAAGAACATGGGAAGAGTTCGGGGAACGGATAGAAAACACTAGAAAAGGCAACCAGAAACTCTTTTATAACATGCTAAAGTCAATCCGCAAGGATAATAGAAGAGGAGGAATACAAATTAAGGACAATGAGGGCAAACTATTAACAGAAGAGGACGACATAAGACAACGATGGGCAGAATATTTTAAGGAGCTACTATGCATAAAACAAGAAGAAGAAACGGCTAATAAAGAACGAGCGTATATAGAAGAAAAGGAAGAAGAAAAAGAGGAGGAAGAAGAAGAGGAGGAGGAAGTACATGATATAACTACAAAAGAAATTGAGGAAGCCATACAGAAAATTAAAAAGGGAAAAGCAGCAGGGCACGATTCCATTAGGCCGGAGATGTTAAAAGCACTAGGAAATACGGGAATTCGATTTCTCAAAAATCTGTTTACAAAAATTTGGAACATAGGGAAAATTCCAAAAGATTGGGAAATAGGCGTAATAATACCCATATTCAAAAAAGGGGATAATAAAGACTGTAGGAATTATAGGGGAATAACACTACTAAGCGTTGTAGCTAAAGTTTACGAAAGAATTGTTGAAGCAAAATTGCTACAGAAAATAGAAAACCAGCTTATCGATACGCAAAGTGGCTTCAGAAGAGGTTACAGCATCCAGGACCACATCTTTACTATAAAACAAATAACAGAGAAAATATTAGAGCAAGACAGAGAGACATGTATAGTATTCTTAGATTTAGAGAAAGCTTTCGATAGAGCAGATAGACAAGAAATATGGTACATTCTTAAACAAAGGAAAGTGGGTAAAAAATTATTAAAAGCGATAGAAAGTATGTACAGAATATGTAGAAATGTTGTTAGGATGAGAAACATAATCACAGAAGAGCTTACTACCAACCAAGGTTTAAGGCAAGGAAGCATATTAAGTCCCCTCCTATTTATTATAATGATGGATGAAATTATTAGGGAAACCAGGGAGAGGGTGAAAGCATTACAAATAGGATACAGAAATCTAGAGATAACAGAAATTACAGAATGCGCCTTTGCGGACGACCTTGCAATTTTTGCGAAGAATGAAAAAGACATGCAATTCAATATAAATATCTGGAACGAATCGCTGAAAAAGAAGGGCATGAAAATAAATATAGAAAAAACAAAAGTAATGCACATTGGAAATAACAGAAGTAATATACAAATAGAATTAGACGGAACAATAATAGAACAGGTACGGGACTTTAAATACCTAGGCTGTACACTAAATGAGGAAGGAAAGCAAGAAACAGAAATAAATGAAAGAACAACAGCAGCTGCAAAAGTTTTCGGTGCGTTAAATAAAAACTTCATCAGAAAAAGAGAGGTGTCCAGAAAAACAGAGATAGACGTTTTCAAATCCGTATATAGACCAGTATTGACCTTCGGTTCTGAATCATGGGTGTTATCTGGAAGCCATAAAAGCAAGTTACAAACAATGGAAATGAAATATCTCAGAGGAATTCTAGGAGTTACAAGGTTAGATAAAATAAGGAACGTGGACATCAGAAAAGAATTAGGACTACAACCAATACATAACATCATAGAACAGAATCAGTTGCGATGGTTCGGACATGTCAATAGAATGAACAGAGAAAGGCAGTCAAGAAAAGTATGGGAAACGGGAATAATCAAAAGGAAGAAGAGGGGAAGACCGAGAAATACATGGACAAGTGAAATAGGGAAAATCCTAGAGAGAAGTGGAACGACGCTGCACCAGGGCAAAGAGCTGGCACAAGATAGGAAGAAGTGGAGAAGTTTTATCAACAGTGAAATATTAAGATAACTTTACTATCAACAGATATAATCGTACAATAACTAGCAGTGAAAAGCCTTACACCATTACGGTAGAAAGGCCCTTCGATAATAGATAGATTAAAATAGTTAATGTACCTAGATGTTTACAGTAAATAAATATTTTGTTCACATGTACAGTTTTTCATTTCATAAATGAGATCGTCTGGTTGGATTGGCAGTGTATTCAGTTTTCAAGTTTTGTTTGAAAGCATATTTACAAAGAAGTAATTTATTATTTTGTGAATTGAATAGGAAGCATTACCCCAAGGCAGTAGCTATTGGAAAACATCAACCAACAGTCATTGTAGATGGAACAAATAATTAAGGTACTGAATTTTTTCATTAAGTGCAGCAAAATATAAAATTTTAATTTAGGTAGGAATATTGCACCCTGTACGTAATTGTGATGTGAAATTTACAATTTTGTAACGTTAAATTCACAAAATACTTTAGCTAAACTTTCAACATTTCATTGCTGCTTTCAGTTTTGTGTTTCCAATTTAATAAAATTATTATGTGAATTTCACAACATGAATATGATATATTTACACTATATCAGATGAAAAAAAAAACAATTATTTGAAGCATATATAGCAAATTTAATTTTTATATTGAACAACATTTTATTGTTGAACTGACAACCAAGGTTTGCAAGAATTGCAGTATCAAAGTGTTAAATGAAGAAGATTTTATCGTAGAAATAACAATAATTTTTTGTTGGTCTTCAAATATTGTATTACATGTTTAACTACAAAATTTTGTTAATTAAGAGAAACCCGTTTGTTGAAAATACAATCTGGAACAGTTATTTTTACTGCATTACCTTTCTTTATTGACAAAATCCTTCTTAGCAGATATCACTACAAACCTAGTTGTTAAAATTACTATAAAAGGGTGTGGACCTGTGGGCAGACCCTATTTTTGTTAATTAGACCACAGATTTTTTACTGTTTTCTCTGCTCTATTAAAGACAATTTTGTATAGGAGTCTGTTCCTGTGGGTATACAGCAGTTTCTCCTCAAAAAACTGAATATACATATGTACAAATAAGAAGTACTCAGAAGAATTGCGCATTTTTGCCCTAACACTCGACTTTTATTCAAGTTCTGCGTACAATTACATTCGGAAAACCTTTTCTAAACAACTTCTACATCCGAAAACCTGACAGAAATGGTATCGAGCCGTAGAAGGAAAACCAGGCTTCACGAATGAGTCGCGCTAAAAGCGGTAGAAATTAAATGCAATCAATTTAGAAAAGATGGTAAATAACTTGTTTGTAGTTTAATTATGGACGAAATGGCAATTAAACAACACGTTCAGTGGAATGGACAGAGGCAAATTGGATATGTGGATTTTGGAAATAGAAATGGATAGTGACGCTTTACCCGAGGCTAAAGATGCATTAGTTTTCTTGTTAGTGGGGCTGTAAATTGTAGATGGAAAATTCCCATAGCATATTTTTTTATCAATGGTACGGTATAACAGCGCAAGAAAAAGCGAATTTAGTCCGAAACTGCTTACAACTAGTCCATGACGTTGGTATCACGGTAACATCTGTTACTTTCGATGGGGCAGCAGCTAATTTATCTATTAAAATTACCAGAATTTGAAAATGCAAATTATACCTCAAAATTCTGTCGAATGATAAATAACATCTTCGACATATTGAATACACGAAATGCATTGAGCAAAAAAATGTATAAAAGACCATTGTCTGACACCAATTTAACGTTTATTCAAGACTTCTTTGTTTCTGCAAAACAGATTTTAAATCTGAAAAATAACTCAGGTTGCAACATCATACATTCAAAAAGAAGGACGGGATTTTTGGGATTACTTGTAAATATGGCTAGTGGGTTCTGTATCACTTTAGCACCACAAAAAGTAACAAGTGTCACGTACAGGAGATGAAAGAGAAGAGATAGTTGAATAAGATTATGCGAAAAAATTTGCGGAAAACTCAGGAAATTTGTAGATAGATGATATCGATGCGCAGGAAATTGTAGACGGTTTGATGCTGTCATTCGGTGTCAGGCGTTGCTGTCAAGAAATAAATGAGATTATTGCTGTTTATTTTGGTGCTCGTTTTTTGTGTTTGTAGATGCTCAGGTTAGGTTAGTGAGTATGGAAATTGAAAGTGTGGAGGACGTTATTTTAGAGGTCCGATGGAAGCGTATTGAGGCGGCTACAACGATGGCGGTTAATCAGAAGAGTATTGCGATGTACAACTAGGAACTGCAGACGATACTGCGAATTATACGTTCGGCAGGATTCCGTTTTAGGACATCACTTTGTGTGCAAAAGATGTAGGAGAGGGTTTAGTGTGCTGAAGGGGTCAGGTTAGGTTAGGCTAGGTTAGGTTAAGTTAGGTTAGGTTAGGTTAGGTTAGGTTAGGTTAGGTTAGGTTAGGTTAAGGTTAGTGTAGGTTATGTTACGTTAAGATTTGTGTCTATTGATTGTAAATATATTTTCTGTTATTAAAAAATATTTTGTTGTTTTACTACATCACTACTAAGGCCTTAAAACGCTGTTCTGTGCAAAAATTACTAATTTCCCTGTGTGGTGCTAAATTGATAAGTCCCCGGCTAGTGTTGAAGGTATTATCCAATTTCACATAAAAGAGAAGAAATATTTGAAATATTTACTCACATAAAGGTTATGTCAAGGCTACATTGAAATGTTTTTTTCGAATATTAGAACAAGAGGTGGCTTGTCAAATAATCCGACTGCAACTCAATTTGAGTCGGCTTATAAAAAAATTTCAGAATTCGCAAACTGTATAGCGCAAGATGAAACGAACATTTTGAAAGTTGCCAGCACTAATAATTCAACAGCAAGAAGTGAGTTATGTTTAAGTGATTTCGTTTATCAAACAAATTTGCAGTTTGCAGAAGATATGACAATTACAGATAATACGTCCTTATATACAGATAATGTTGTTGCCTACATTGCTGGATTTGTCTCTAAAAAGTTAATAAAAAGTGTAAATTGTGACATTTGTATTCGCTCATTAACCGATAAAAATTTGTCTTCTGCACTTCTAGATAGAAAAAATAGAGGTTGTTTTTCGAGACCAAAAACATTTACATTTACATTAGGATTCAATTTTTCAAACAATTTAATGTTACAAAAGGTCATTGGAAATGTCATACCTGTTAAATTTAGTTTTGAAAGATATTTCCTATAACTTGACACATGATTAGCACGATGTCTGGCGGGGTATAGTGCGGAAAGAACTGCCCAGATGAAACACATATGTATTATTTTGGGTTTTAACGTTAATAACAGCCTTTTCGCGCTCAATGTCCAATGGAAGCTTAACATAGGTGGAAGCTTTCAATGGATTGTATTTCACCAAATTGACTTCCAAAAATAAAAAGCTCCTGAAGTGCAGTGCATACCCACTATCACATTCCCTAAAACAAGTATGTATAAGCGTTTTAATAGTATGATTATTATTATTATTACTATTAGACTAGACTAGTTTTTACTTACCTGGAATTCCTCAAGTTTTTTCTTTAGATTTGCAATTAAATTTTCATATATTTCAATTACATTGACAGATTTATCTACAACTTGGTAGGGAACTAGAAAAGATTTTATTTCCAAGTTATGTTTTCCATCATCATCATCATCATCATTATCTAATACTGCTGCAGACTTCAGAAAACTTCCATAAGGTTCGAAATTTACTTTCAATACGTTAAAATCCTTAACTTTTTTATTTATGAAGGTCACGATTTCATTCCCTATATCATGAATGAAGTTTTCTATTAATAAATTAATACTATAGTCGTTTATAGGTAGGTTGGCAAATTTTGTATTATTAGGTATCAAACGATAGGAAACCACTTTTCGATTGAATGCTGACAATATTTCATGAAAATTAGAACCAAGAGTGACATCACGTTCCAAACATTTATTTTTGTGGTTAATAGATTTAAGATGTGCAGAATACATTTACGGATTCAAGTGTACACTTGCAAATATCACATGTTGTAGGCTTATCTAACTCTTTTAGCTGGAGGCTGCTCCATGATGTTACCAGTACTCGGAAGCGAATGTAATTGTTTATTCAAATGTTGATCCCTATGCATTTATAGCATGTTAATTTTTTTAATTACACGTCTTGCATATACTTATACGTAAGAATAATTTTTATTGAAAAACGAATAAAATTGTTCACTTAAATATTGATATACATGTATAGTTCGTTGATTTATTTTACTAACACACTCACGCATATACTGGAGTGAAAAAATGTCTTACTTCAGTTTTTCGAAATTAATTTCGGACGTTTCTGCTCCATTTGATAGTTTTTTGACACCTTTTAAAACAAGGCCTGAGTCTGCGAATTCTGAAAACTATTCATCAGGAATAATTTTGGCCCATCTTTGTGGTAAAAAACATTCAGTCTCCTAGATCGACCTTCACCTGTCGACTATATCGCGTTTGTACGGCGAAAACTCGTTCAATGGGATAGTTTCCCAATCTCTAACGATTTTAGCGATACCGTTGTTTTGAACTCTACCGAACCGGCCGCTTTTAATTGTTTTATATAATCCATAGTTAACAAACTTTTTAAAGGTTAAAGTATAGGTTTGATTAGGAAATAACCGAAATAATGGCGTTTGCACCATTATTTATGTAAGAAAGGTTTTAATTTTATGCTTATAATGTTTACTAATGCTAAAAACAACGAATTTAACGAAGAGAATATTAAGCGACAAAATAACGTAGATATCTTTTGGGTCGTTTTTGAGTCGCAAGGCACAGCTAATGATGATACAAAATACTAGGAACAGTTATTTTGGAACAGTTACGGACATGTAACAGATTGTAAGAGGTATCTGTTTAATAAAATACCTGTTCCAACTGTTCCGACGTTCCGAGTTCCTACTGTTCCAACTGGAACTGTTCCGAAGCATGCTGTTCCTTAGTTCCTCTGTTCGTCTGTTCCAACGATCCGGAGATTCCAATCTTCCGAATTCCGACTATTATATTGCTGTTCCGCAGAGAAGATGGTTTAAGTTTAGACTTCAGACGTTTATCAATTTTAAGTGTAAAAATGTGTCGACCGTCGACAGCTATGCGACTCGCCCACATACACATCCTTTAGCAGGTAATGCAATAAAACCCCAAATACAAGGAAGAAGGAACACGAACAAAAATATTCGTTTTGGGGTACACATAACAAGAAAAGTAAATTAAATGGGTAACTTTGCAATTTTAATGCAAATCTTTGAAGAATATTGCAGCCTTTTTTCACATTTTTACAAAAAAGTTAATGGTTTAAAGAAATAAAAAATAATTTTGAAATTAATTTTTGTTTTCTAATATATATTTACACCAACCAAAAAAAAACTAGATATTCTTTAAAGTAGATATGTACCATTACTACAACAAATATTAAAATCGGAAAGGCGCTTTTGAAGTAATAAGCAAATTATTATACCTATGAAAAATACACTGGATTAATTTACGTCAGCCTCAGCCGTGAAAACCTCGAAGAGCCATAATATCCAAATAATTTATTTATTACTTGAAAAACTCTTCCGATTTTAATGATTTTTGCTGTAGTAATAGATAGTACATCAAGTGATGTTGCAAATGTCAATTTTTAAATGCGAATGCGAACATCTGAAATGCGAGCTAATCCAAAAAAGTTTATTATTCATACCATTAACATTAAAGAAGAACCAATCAAATGAAGTAATAATTTTAACTTGTTGAAAACAGTCATCAAAGTGAGTATTTTTTTTAATGTGTCAGACTCCTTTGGGTGATCAGACAGACAGTCTATTCGCATGTAGGTAATAAAGATAATAAAAACATATGCAAACAAACTAACTGAGGAAACAAGAATAAGCAATAAGTTTAACTTTTAACGTAAAACCAAATGTCCTATCCTCTCATCTGGCAGCTAGGTGAGGTATATTATATATTTTATTGAAGATCTGAATATATTGTTTGGGTTGTTATGCCATTTTCAATGTATAACATATTTGGGAGTATTTATGAATGGGGGTTGAAACGTTACCATTATTACTATCGTAATCGTAACTACAAGGCATACCTACGCATAAAATTACTGGTGTGACCCAATGACTAGTTTTAACAACGGGGAATGCCCAAACTCCATCTGATCGTTTGTTACCTGTTTGTATTGTACCTAATATAACTCTATTTATTTCCAATATCTTTAACCTACATATTTAGGCGTTTACTTTTATTACAATTGTGTAAAAGTTTCGAACTATTGCAATCTATGAATCTATTATTATCTATTATATACAATGCTCTGCTAAACCCCGCTAAACCTACATTCTTTTTACAATTTAAAATATTTATTTATTGGCTAAAATAACTGCTACGATTGTTCTTTGATAGACGACCTTATACACAAAAAAAAAACAGAAAAAGCATAATTTTAAATCATTTTACCATTCTATCATAGTTAAAGACAAACCATTCGTTTATTTAAATTACATACCAAATATTTTAAAAAACATTGCCAATAAATTAGAATTAGTCACTAGAAGTTACACTCATTATCTCTTTAAATAAGACAAACCTAAGTTCCTTTTGTGGCGGACAGAAATCAATATTATTATTTTTTTAAACAAGTAAGTTTAATGGATTGTTTCAACCTTTATAAGTTTAAAAACTTGTGTCGACAGCTAACCGACCAAAAATCCTTTTGCAGGTAATGTCGTAAAACCGAAATACTAAGAAACTGGTCGGTCGTTTTTGCCGTTATACGAACAAAAATATTAATCTTCACTTGGGGTGTAACGGCAAAAGAGGGAAATAATTTTTTAGACCTAATTAATTGCAACACCATGGAATCCAAAAATCAATTCAAAATAGAAATAACTTAATGTAAATTGAACATTAACATAAACGGTTACCTACTTTAAAATTGAATAGGTAAAAAAGTATGTTTCCTTGTCTGGCCGAGGAGGAGTGACCATATTATTATTGCATTTCCGTAACTTCAAATTTTGTAAAATGTCATTTTTTTCAAAAAGTGGCTTAACTAAAATCAGCCCAGATGTTACTCCAAGGACATTCTTTTATTACTTACCCTTCATAAACATTGCCGATGGGTCAGTTATTAGGTCTGCTAAATGGAAAAATACCACTTGTTTCGGTCCTCTACATCTTATGTATTTTTCTGATGTTTAATATTCGCATAAATTTTGTTATACAAATGCAAAAGGCACCAATAAGTAGTACCATAAAATGCTTGGAAATTGGGGATTTCCTACAAATACCTCCTACCTAACCACCCTTACTTTACAATTATTTATTATTATCGTACTTATATAACACTCAATTTTTTTTGTTTTTTTCATCACTTTTGATTTTCGGTGTACCTATTTCGCAGTCAGGGCAAATTTTTCGAGTAATATTTCCGTAGTAGAAAAGAGTGTTTGTTAAGTTTTTAAAATTCTGTTACCTACTTTTTGTTGATATTTATTTGTTATTTGTGTGTTATTTGTTTGTTATTTGTGTGTTATTTGCTCTTTTATAATGAGCAAAGTAACTCAAAAATCCAGCATTGTCTGGAAATTTTTTTATATTTCTGATATCGAAAAACAAATAGCGAAATGTAACTTATGCAATCATAAATTGTCCTATAAATCGACGATTTCAAACTTCAGAGAGCATATAGACCGAAAACATCCAACAGTGCAATTAATGAAGGCCACGAAAGCAATTAATAACAATGCACGGTCTGAAATTAAAGGAAGTGATGAGCAGCAACTTTTATATCATCTATTACCGGTATGTAACAGGTCCTTTTTTTGTTTTTATTTCTTTTTTAAGAATACTAACTTTTGTGTCTCAAAATATTTTTTCAAACAATTACAAAATGCAAACTATATACAATTACGGATATAAAAAAAGAACATATTGATCGTAGTGAAAAGGTAAATAGCTCGTCGAACTTTTAACTTATTGTTTTGTTATGTTTTCTGCTACCATGGCTGAAATATACTTTTCTAATTTTCTACACCTTTTTGTACGTCTACAGAAAGAGAAGGATGAAAATGCAGTTGCAGTTCCCATTTCGACTCCTGCTACAAGTTCTTCTGGTTCCGATACTTCGCGGGCCAACAAACAGCTAGTATCATTACGAAAAAAAATAGATGAAGCAAGCAAGCGGAATACAATCGATAACTACATTCCGAAGAAGTTAACCAATGTAGCCAAAGTTAACACGTACAGTGCCAGCACTCAAATAATATATAAATTGACCTAATGGCCAAATTCCATTTTTTTTATAGTAAGAGGGAATGGTGTGAAATTTAAAGAAAATATATTGAATTTAATAACATTTGAAAAATAAGAAAAAAATCAAAGATTTTTCTTGGTGGGTCACTTTGACCCACCGCGGCCACCGAGTCAAAATAGTTCCTATTTTGTACTGGGGGGTTGAGCACTCCCACCACATATTCTTGTCACAACTCGCAGTTTTCTGTGTATGGCGCCTGCACGTAGTGGATTATTTCTTAGTTTTGAGTTAGTGCATCGTGCTGGACGCAACATGTCGACTTATGACGAACAGCAAGTCAAGTTACAAAAAATTTGGGATCAAATGTTATCGGATTTTTCACCAGATGTATCAGAATATGAACCTTCTTCAACTGGTACTTCTTCTGACGTGTCAGATAATGAAGGACCCAGTAAGAAATGTTTCAAACGTAATAAAGGTGGAAAAAGCAAAGTACTGAAAGCAAGAACTGTAAAAATTTTACCGAGGGAACACGAAAGAAAAGGTATGCCTGATAAAGAAAATTTACAGCAGGTTTTAAATAATCAGTTCAAGAACAGAGAGGATTTCTGCCAGGATATTCACTTTGTATCAGAAGTTTAACTTGAGGCTCAACCTTCAACAAGCAAGGACAAAACTGCTCCAAATGTACAACATTTGTCAGAAATCGATCGAATAATTGAAGAGGTTATAGCACAGAACTCATATGAAGCTTTATCCGATTCCGAAATTGAAAGTGATTTAGAAAAACCTGACAACATTGTGTGGGGGTCAATCACAGGCAATAAAAGGAAATCATTCAAAAATAAATCACAGTCGAAAATACGAATTTTATTTTATCAGGCCATGGTGGGTTACATATATCCACCAAACCTCAGGCCAATTACTGTTTTTGGTTTGCTAAAGCATTTACTTTAACAATTCTATACGTTTAGTAGGCAAATAGTGGGTCAACGCTACCTGCCACGGCCACAACTGTTTTAAGATCCGGTGGTTAACAATAACCCACCACAGCCAGAATGATAAACCTTTTTCTCCTAATTTGGTGGGCTACCTAAACCCACCATGGCACTTTACGTGTTAAAATCGAAAATGCTTTATTAAAGCTGTTTTATTTAGATTTTTAGCCGTTTAGTATTATTGAAGACAAGGGTTTTAAAGGATTTTTGTTCATGAATTAAACCCTTCGTACCAATTACCTAACCGGCAAACGGTGTCAAAACCCCTTATTCCAGGACTGTACGAGAAATGCAGATTTAATTTAAAAAATATGATAAAAGCAACAAAACCATTTGTTTGCTTGACAACGGACTGCTGGACATCGATTAATAATGAAAGCTCCATGGCAGTAACAGTTCATTTTATTAATAGTAAATTTGAAATGCAATCCGTCCTTTTAAATTGTTCGGTATTTTATGATTCCCATACGAGTGAGAATTTAGCTAAAGAACTTACACATATAATAAAAGAGTGGGACTTAGAAGACAGAGTTGTGCTAGCTGTTTCTGATAATGCAGCAAATGTTAAAGGTGCCATAAACATGGTAGGCTGGAAATTTGCCTTTCCACCATGCCATTTGCTTGTGGGTGATATGCTGTGGTACGAATGTGTTTCGTTCCAAGGAGTTGGCACAATTCCTTGAACAATCCGGACTCGAATTGACGACCTTGATCAGAAGTGATACGCAGTGGGACGGCGAAACGGGAAATCCAGGTTGACAGTAGCGCTTTTGCCACGGTGGCAGCTTCCATATCGGCTAAGGGAACGACTTCCGGCCATCGGGAAAAAAGATCTATGCACGTCAAACAATATCGAAATCCTTGCGAGTATTGCATCGTAATTATATCGATATGGATATGTTCGAAACGGCCAGCTAACTCTGAAGTCCGCAACTGGGGTAGAGACGTGTTTTGTAATTTTACATTTTTGACACTGAATACACTGTCTTGTCCAATCTCTACAGTCTTTGTTAATGGAGGGCCAAATAAACCATTTAGATACGAGCTTTTGTGTAGCTCGTATGCCGGGGTGTGACAAACTGTGTAAAGAATTAAAAATACGACGTCATAGTTGTTTCTCCATAAAGGATAGTATCGCTCGATATGTCACAGTAAACAAAAGCGTTGAATTCGGGAAAATGCACCTTTTTGAATTTCAACGTGTTGGTTGCGTCAATAAGGAGATCTTTGAGTTCCAAATCTTCCATTTGAGCAGTTTCCAAAATTTTATGGTTGGCTTCTTGCGAAATTGCGTCGATTCGGGACAGAGCATCCGCCACATGGTTTTCAACGCCTCTGATATGACGAATGTCGGTTGTAAATTGAGAGATGTAGTCGAGATGGCGGAATTGACGGGGTGAACACGTATCTAAATTCTGTTGAAATGCGAAAACTAAAGGCTTGTGGTCCGTAAATATAATAAAATTTCGTCTGGAAACGTTTAACTGCACTGTAAATCGCAAGGAGTTTGCGGTCGTACGCACTGTATTTTCGTTGCGAATCGGACAGCGATTTCGTGTAGAAACCTAGTGGTTGCCACGTGCTGTTGGTGAACTGTTGAAGCACTGCTCCGATTGCATAATCCGACGCATCTACGGAAATGCTAATTGGTGCGCCAGATACAGGGTGCACTAACATTGTCGCGTTCGCTAGGGCAGTTTTCGTATTGTTGAAGGCGGTGTCGGCTGCATCGGTCCAATTTATGGGAGCATTGCCTTTCATTGGACCTTTTAGTAAGGCATTTAACGGAGAAAGTATGTCTGCCGCTCCAGGTAGAAAGCGTTGTTAAAAATTGACCATTCCTAGGAATCTCCGTAGATGTTTGATTGTCGCAGGTTTCGTAAATTGATTGATAGCATCAACTCTCTCTGATAACGGTCTTATACCTTTATGGTTTACGGAATACCCTAAAAATTCGATTTCGTCGACTCAAAAATACACTTAGATGGATTTATAACAACTCCATAATCGCTAAGTCGCTTAAATAACCAATAAACAATGTTCGATGTGCTGTCTTTCGTTTTCACTCGCGATAAGGAAGTCGTCGATGAAAGCGAAAACAAAATCCAGCCCACGGGTGATTTCGTCGACGAATCTTTGGCAGGTTTGGGCTGCATTGCGTAATCCGAACATAGTGTTCACTGCCTCAAAGAGGCCGAAGGGGGTTACGATCGCGGTTTTTTCGATGTCTTGTGGTGCTACTGGTATTTGATGGTATGCGTGCACAAGATCGATTTTGGAAAAAACCTTTCTTCCGTGAAGGTGGTGGGCGAAGTCTTCTATGTGGAGAGGAGAGTAACGGTCGGGCACTGTACGGGCATTCAACGCGCGGTAATCTCCACAGGGTCGTAAACTACCGTTCTTTTTTGGCACTATATGTAAAGGTGATGACCAGGGACTTTTTGATGGTCGCAGGATACCCTGTTCGATCATTAGGTTAAATTCTGCCTTAACCCATTTAGTGCTACTGCACTTTATAAAGGACAACACTTTTACCTAATCCTAAGAAATAGCTACGCTCCTTAAATTGAGATTGCGCCACCAGTTATACAATGAATAAGGTGTTCTTTAACTAATATCACAGTATTGTGCCTGCAACGAGAAGTAAACGTTGTGGTGACCGACTCTTTGTAAACACGTGTTACGCGGATTTTTTCAATGGATAGTTGCAGGTAAGTTTTTTATGTTTTTTTCGTAAGGTTTAATTGAAATTTGTATTAGCTTTAATAGTATATTACCTAAATTGATGCCTAGAGGTCATATTTTATTTTGTATTTTATAGTTAACGGCAAAATACGAGTTGAAATTTTATAGAACTTTTAAAAGGCCAGTAGGACTAAGCACTATTATTAGGTGGTATTATTTGTCTTTTATTTTAGCTATAGAAAATACGGCCAATAGATGATCTTAGTTCATGAGGTGGTCTATTAGTTTGGAAGCGAAGTCTCAAGTAGGGCTCAATCAACTGTTTCGCTACAATTTTCATTTCATACGAGGAATAATAAAAAATGCAAAAAAAAAAAACAATTTGTTACGTACTTGCCGTCGTGAGGTCCCAGGGACCTCGATCACCCTCTCACGTTAAAATCGTGGGGGTACATAGCAAAATGTATTGGCTTGGGTCCCAGGGATGTCACAACGCCAGTTAAGGGTTAATTTTAGTTTTTCTAACTTATTTCTGACACATATTTGCAATGAAGTCGATTCCTTTAAATACATTTCGTCAAACTTTTTCATGATATCTACGGCCTTTTCTTTGTCTTTAACAAATTCGAACTGATTATTCGAAATTACACAATATATATAATTCACTGCTTTCAAATCCTTTTTTAGCCATTCTTCTTCTTTGTCTGTCTGTTGTTTCTCTCTGGTCACTACCTCGTCACACTTTTTTAATTTTAAAAACATCAAAATTCTCTTCCTCCAAATACGTGTACAGTACCTATACATATACATATGTAAATTTACACATATTCCAACACTAATCGACAGTGCTGGCAATATTCCTATACAATATTTAAAAGAGTCTCCAAACATACTGTCGATTCGCATCGTTTCAAGACACGTAAAGTCAAAGACGTACAAACTGTACATTGATTACCAACCTGATGGCGAGGGTATTGATGCAATAAAACGTTGGTACTGTGAGTGCCCAAATGGTGCCCGCAATTTGGGATGCTGTTCACACATAGCTACTATTATTTATTATTTATCGAATGCTAGATATATGAAAAAGGTATTGAAGCCAGCAGATATATTATCAAAATTGTTTGATTCAAATGAAACATCAATTATAAATGAGGACAGAGATGAAGATTAAATAAACCTTTTTTTAAATAGTATTTTTATAATAAAATGCAGTGTAACTTACTTTAATACTTTCTTTTATTTAACATTTATTCCAATACAAATTTCCAAATATTTAATTAATTTGGATTAAAAAAATTAGGGAAAATCAGCAAAAAGTGGTTTTAAAAGACAAACTTCGAATTCTTCATGCTACTAAAAATCGTGAAAACTCTACAGAATTATGTATATAGACAAAAATATACAGAAATGAATCAACTGAAAAGTATTTCTTTAATAAAATGCAAAAAATAGCGAAAATAATAGTTTTTGATTTTTTTTACCCCCTTCCTCCAATTCTAAAATTCTGAAAAAATTCACAGTGATTTTTTGGATTATAGTACATAACATATATTTTTTTGTGATTTCTATTTGTTTTGGTTTTGGTCACGAAAAAATTTAAACTTCCCACCAAAAAAATTGAAAAAATTACATTTGTTAAGCGCTTCTAAGGCCTTTAAAATGGCGCAAGAATAGTTAAGAAAGCTTCAAATGCGGCTGAGATATTTGAAAAAAACGAAAAACCTTACTTTTTGAATAAAACGGTCACGTGACCACCAATAAGGCTGAAACTTTGGGAATGAGCATATCTTTGTATTCCCTATATGGAAGACTAAGTTTTATATCTCCACGTTCGGGGGCATTTTTCACCCCCTTATCCGAAAAGGCCCTGTATAAGTAATTATGCCAAAATTGTCCTACCCCTAACCAGGTGCCTTAAAAAAAAATCAAAAATTGACGTAAACAATAATGAATATGTTAATTCCATCAATCAGATAAAAAAGTTAATTAAGAACCCGCCTATACTGGCTTATCCAGATTTCAATAAACAATTTCTCATTACAACTGAAGCTTCTGATAGGGCCATAGGTTCCGTCATTTCCCAAGATCATCATCCCATAGCTTTTTACTCGAGAACCCTAAACAACGCCGAGAGAAATTATAGTACGATAGAAAAAGAACTATTATCAATCATAGAAGCATGAAAAAACTTTCGACCATATATATTTGGCCGTAAACTTCTATTACAGACTCATCAACCGTTAGTCTGGTTAAACTCTCTTAATGAACCACAGAGCCTTTTGGCTAGGTGGAAAATAAAGTTGTCAGAGTATGACTTTGAAATTAGGCACATAAAAGGTAAGGAAGACCGTGTCGCGGAAGCTTTACTACAGTTTTAAGAAAACTAAGACACTTTATTAATCATCACAACTTACCTGGTAAAATCATTACCGACCCGGGAGTTGAATTTAATAATACACATTTTAGGGATTTTTGTAAATTATACCATATAGATCTACATTTAGGTTCAATTAAAAATCCGACCACTATTGCTTCATTAGAAAGGTTACATTCCACCCTAAAAGAAAAAAAGTTACGGCTTTAAAGGAAATCAACCAAACCGAAGGCATTCCCGATTTAATGATTCAGTCAATATTTATATACAACAATTCTTATCAGTCCACTACTAAGTTACGACCGTTTGATATAATATATGGACCCTACAAGGATATTGGCGAAATGTAAGTAATTGAAATCGATACACCTATCCAATATATTGAAAAACGAATGAATAAATTAAAGTTACTATATGATCAAATAACAACCCGTTGTCAAGAAAAACAATCAAAGGCTTTAAATAAATTGAATCAAAACGTTAGGGATTTACCAAGTGAAAATTTACCCGCTAATATATCTAAAGAAAGTACTTTCTTCGTTTAAAATTTGCCACGCTTCGTGTATTACGCGCGCCTTTTAATTAAACCCGCTATATGGAACAATAGATAAGATGATTAGCAATTTTGAATATTTGATAATAGTAGGCTAAGAGAAAATCAGTTGACAGAATAACAAAGAAAGTGATACATATTAGAGAAGTAAATTGAAGATTTTTATTGTGTTAATTGAGTAAAGCAAAGATGTGTTAATAATAAGCTTTAATTGTTGTTTCTTTTGTTTAGAGGTAATTTTTTAGTTATTGTAAACAATGTAAATATCTAATAAAATCTTTACTTTTGTTTACAGAGAGAAACTAAACTGATTATTATTATTGACTAAAATTAACACTCTTATAAAACAATAATTTTGTTTATCATGTCAAAGTTACAATTTGAGTTTACGACAGTGCCTTCATCTAAAGATACTAAAACAAATGTGATTACTATAACCTCAATTTGTACAGAAGATGGAAAGAAATATATATTACCAAAGGACCTCAGATACATAGGAGATCATACAGAATTGAAGAAAACAAATAACTATAAGAAATCAGATAAGAAGAGTGTGGATCACTGACAAAAGAATGAACAGAGATATACATAGATGAAGATGGAAATCTGCAGTTTGGATCAGTATCTAGAGGAGGTAGATGAAACAAATACAAATATGACACAAGGTAGTAACTGGAATTCACTTCGCTCCAATTTGTGACGTTCGTTCGTGGGTAAAATTTCCAAAATACAAATAAAATATAAAAAACTACACAAACTGTATTTCTATGCTACGTATTTAGTAGGTAAGTCTTTTATTTTGGCTATTTATTGTTAGTAATACCTAATGTTTGGTAATTCATGAGTTATCATCGAATTATAGTTTGTAACATTTCTGCAACATTGTGTGATTACGTTCCTAGAGTGTAATACATTGAACTTTATTTGTTTTCGTGGTAGTATGGCTTCCCGACGATTAGGAGAAAAAGAAATTGAGCATTTTCTTATTGATTAGGAGGATAGTGAGGATGGTTTTGATGGGGATGACGACAGCATAGCAGATCCCGTTTTTTTTTTCTGAACTGTAGTTACCACTGGAAGATGAAGCTGAAAGAGAGATTTCCGAAGAGGATGTTCAAAGAACGATTGAAGACTTGAAGCAAAATGATTGTACTTCCCAACACCCAGTCACTGAGCCAGCGAATCCTTAACCAGGACCCTCTGTACGCCGTCAAGCTAGACAGAAATTGAATGTACGCTGGAGAAAGAGGAATTTAGTGGTAAATGAATAACAGGTTCGTTTTATGAGCGATGAAACTTTGCCCCCAGAATTCTTAGACCTTGATACACCTATACACTTCTTTTTCAAATTATTTCCCAAAGAACTGATTCAAGATATCATCGATCAAACTAATCTTTATATTATCCAGAAAGATCCCAGTATGACATTTCGGGTCACTGTAACAGATATACAGCAGTTTATTGGACTGGAGTACATTATGTCTTTAGTGCATCTTCCGAGAGTCACAAAACATTGAAATGGCAATATTGGAACTGCACTAGTAAAAGATACAATGCCAGTAAATAAATTTGAAAAATTAGAAGATTTATTCATTTCAATGACAATTCGAAGGGTGTTCCTTGCGATCATCCCAACCATGACCGAATATTCAAGATTCGACCAATCGTCAATAAACTGAATGAAACCTGTCAGAATGTGCCTTACGAAACGTATCCTTTGTAGATGAGCAAATTTGCTCCACAAAAGCCAGACAAAATCTAAAACGGTATAACCCCAAAAAACCCTATAAATGGGGGTATAAAATATATGTCTTGAGCGGTGTGTGGTTTTGCTTACAAGTTTGAGCCGGAAACAGGGGCAGAAAACATAGTTGGACCAAGTGACTTAGAAACCGCGTCAAATGTTGTAGTCAGAATTTCGCGTGAAATACCGCGAAATCAAAATTACAGATTGTAATTTAACAATTGCTTTACATCTTTGCCATTATTAGCATATCTAGCCAAAGAAGGTATTATGAGTCTTGGAACTATCAGCAGAAATCGTATACCTGATTGTAAACTGCCTACAGATAGAGACATTTTGAAAAAAGAACGTGGCTACTCGGTTGAATACGAGGGCAGTGTTGAAGATATATCAATAGTCGCCTGGAAAGACAACAAAGTGGTCATCCTAGCATCAAGTTCCGTTGGTGAACTGCCCAAGACACAGGTCTCAAGGTATGACAAAATAAATAAAAAATACGTGCACATTGACCGACCAAAAATCGTGAAGGAGTATAACCGCCACATGGGAGGTGTGGATTTGATCGACAGTATTATGGGCAGGTACAAAATAAAACTACGAAGTAAGATATGGCAAATCCGTATGTTTTACAATTTTTTGGATCTTGTAATGTCTAATTCCTGGCTCTTGTACAGAAGAGTACGTAAGGCAAAGAACATACAAGACACGCAGCTATCGTAAGCCAGTTTTCTTGAGGAAATTGCTACAGTGTTGTGCAAGTTAGGTACGAAAGCAAATTCAACACGATGAAGCATTGAACCAAGTATCCAGGCAAAAAAATCGTAAGGGTCCAGCCCAACACATTCCTCCAACAGGCGTGCGATAGGATCAAGTTGGACATTGGCCCATATGGGCCGAGAAGAGGATCCGATGCAAGTACCCTAACTGTGCCGGTGTATCACAAACTGTGAAAAATGTGGTGAAGCATTTTGCTATAATAAGTTGAACAATTGTTTCAAGGCTTTTCATACATCCTAGAGAAACAGTATACTACAGGTGTTTTTTTATTTATTTAAATTATTGGAAATGGCAACATACAGTTCCTTCTTTCCATACATTTCTTCAATTGTTTGGATGTGATCTTCGACATTTACCTTTACAGCAGTGATACCCCACTGCCTTTCAATATCAGTGGCACTAATGTTATAGTGGGCAAAATATGTATAACAATGCAGCCACATGATGACATACAACTTATCCTCGAGGACATGCACATGAATTTGACACATCGTCTTTGTGTTTAAATATATCGATACCTGCAAAAATAAGAAACGTTGTAATGATCTGCGTCGTTATCTCTAGAGCCGGCTTTACTCTTTACTCATTTGATTTATTCATGTCGCTTATTCTCAACAACGAAACTACAGATAGGACAATTACAAAGTTCGATAATTAATGAGCGTCGACGAACACTTCGATTAGCTGGAATGTGTCAAGACTTTTTGGACGGACGGTGTATCATAGAAAATAGCAGACTTCCTCATATCAGTATATCGGGAATTACAAACATTAAATGTCCCATGTGCTTGAGTAAGATTTCAAAGACGAAATTAATGTGTTATGTGAAATGCAATTATATTGTTTGTAAAGACTGTGACAATAATTTAGGGCCTAGCCTAAAAGACGTTTGAAACAAGTTGAAGTAGGGTACAAGACAGAGAAAATGTCACTCCGAAAAAAATTTGGAATGTGCTGCGGAGGGACAACGAGTCATTGAATTAAAATGTATGGCATATCACAAGTACTGCACCGAGTGTAAACAATTTTCAAATATAAATAATTTTGAGAAAGCAAACAGACAAGAATTACATAAAATTATAAACCTACGTAGGCCGAGGTTGAAAATCTGTCTATTACCGCCATATCATCCGGAGTTCAACACGCTTGAATACGTTTATTATAAGAATTTTGTTGCCGAGCGCAACATCTCTTTCAAGTGGGTGACAGAGAAACACTACGAAGACATTTTCTCAAGTTTCTATTCCGTGATGCATACACTTAAGAAGATCCAGCGGTAGAAAGGGTTATTGAAGATTTCCTTATTAACGTACGAGTAAACGATAAATTTTCTGGCTCAAACGATGAATAGTTTGAAAATTATGAATAATAGAAAAACTTTTACACTAAATACTTCATGCTTGTCTATTAACCTCTTCAATCCCTCTGTAACCTCTGTAACGTATTTGATACATTAGTTCTTAATTTTTTTATTAGTAGAAATTACTGAGAATTATATTTCAAACCGATTTACTCATATACAATATACTGTAGACTGCCCCCTATTGTACATAATAGCGAAACTATGTTGGTTTACTGACAGATTATGTGTGTGTAGAAATGGCGCCCACAAGCAAAAAAAATAATCTTACTTTAAATATTGGGAAGTTGTAGATTTTTCCTGGTTGTATTAGTAGAAATAAATTACAACTTTTGAATACAAACATAACTTGAAGAAGGGACGAACTATTTAGAACGTCCTTACCAAGGGACGCACAAGATGCAAAGCACTCTTTGGAAGAGATCATGAAACCTTTTAAATGTTTTTCAAAAAATATTGATGAAGATGTATTTGTCAATATGGCAATGTGTTCAAATATGAGACATGTGCATGAAAAAGGAAATTCCCTCAATACTGACAAAAAAAGGAATGAAAACATATTGGGGAATTAGCATCATAACATGCTTACTAATATTTCCGCGAACGCGCATGTTTTGGGAAGATGAGAGAAGAAAGGATATGTCCTTCAAGGTACAACCATTGTCAGAAAATATTCGGCAAGCTTGGCTTTCAACTCCCAAAACCAAATATGTAAGTACTGACGAACAAATGATTCAGTTTCTTCGGGATAACTGAACATGTGGTAAGCGTGCCGTTAGAGCAAGTAGAACGGTGAATTAAGAATGGTACACAACCTTTTGTTTGCCATTTCCTGGTGAGACGACAATGTAAGCTCCCACACACCGGCTAAATCAATCGCCTATTTGACTGGTTGAAACGTTTTGATGGGTCATTCTCTACATAGCCCTAATTTGACATAAAACGGTCTCTTAATTCCCGTAAATTAAGAATAAATTGCACGACCTACGGCGACTGAAGGAGCTGTTGAAGTATTCAAAAATTATGTTTTCAAGGTGGCTCAATCGGTGTGGAAAAAGTGTTACGAAAACTAGTTCGAGCGTATAGAAAATTGTGTTAACCATCATTTTCGATAATAAATTACTCTTTTCATTATTGCGCTTAAAATTAAAATAAAATAGCAACCCTGGTACAGTTATGATATGGGCTCCATCCCCCACGAACTAATAACATGTTTTAAATTATTTATTATTTTTACATTCTGTGTTAAAAAAATAAGTACATACCTGTTTTCTGTTAAAATAAGACAATGTTTATTCCTTAAAAGTAAATGTTAAAATAAATGAAGTAGTCTCATTTCTGCTAAAAAATATATATATATAAAAACGTCGATTTCGGTCACAAACTTCATTGTTCCCTTTTTCAGAATATCGATGTTCTAACATCACTGTTTTTTATGAGCGATGTTGCATCCCTAATTAGTATTTACAAATATTAGCCATTGTATTATGAATATTGTTCGACCTAGGTCTTTCAAATCTAAATTACAAGGTGGAATCAAATATAAACGGTAATTTTACTATTTAGATTAGCACGTAATTCCCATACAAAGGATTCGATTTTCGAGTGTTGTTTAGTTTATTAGGAGGGGGAAAACTTGTTTGAGTAGAAACTGTGCTCGGTTCTGTACCTTCGTCTGTTGCACAACAACAACGCATCACCATTCAGTTTTTACACTGTCTGAGAATCGAGTGTATACGTGGGTCAGAGGGATAAATTGATAAGATATGCGCTGGAAAACCATCGAGCATTATCCTTATAGCCCTGACTTGTCATCCTGTGATTATTTTTTGTTTGCGCCCTTGAAAGAATCACTTGTAGGCAAAAGATTAGAAAGCGATCAAGAAGTAGAGGAGTATGTGCGGAATTGGCAGACAAGTCGCCCTCAAACTTTTTATGAAGGAGAAACAATCAAGCTTCCAAATCCATCGCAAAATGTGTAGAGCACGGAGGTAACTACATTGAAACGTGTTTGGTTGTGTATACCATTGATCAATAATTTATTTTACAAAATTACCGCTTGTATTTGATTCCCCTCCCCTCCCGTATTACATTGAGTTGTGTACGATCACGAACAGACACAGAAAAATTTACCATTGAAAATGTTCTTGTCAAACAAGCAGATGTTCTGATCGTTGAAACGACAATAGAACAATTTAACTCAACAAATGAAACTACTGTTGTTGGTGAAGATATTGATTTATTGGTATTACAACTCGAATTCTAACAGAAAAAATTATTTATTTAAGACTGGAGTGGGGTGAATCGGTAGAGGACGATCCACATGAAGAAGCTAATGTAACCGCTCGAACCGACGCGAATTTCATGCTCATCAAAGCTGACCGGCGCCTAAGCATTCGTGCATTGTCTGGGGAGTTCAATGTCAACAAAGAAACCATCCAGTAAATGTTACACGATGTTTTCGACAGTTCTCGCTCATAAATAAAAACAAATGCAAAAATCGATCTGCGAGGATCTTTTATCTCACAGTTGAAGCAACGGCAGAAACTGAGTGAGTCAAGTGATCACTGGAAATGAGACCTGAATATTTAAGTATGACCCCAAGACCCCTAGACGAAGTCAGTATTGGATAGAAAAGGGTGAGAGCATCCATCAAAAACGAGGATTTCCAAATCGCGATTGAAATCAATGTTGATCATTTTTCGATATCCACGGCACCGTTCATCGTGAATATGTTCTTGACGGCCAAACAGTGAGTCTGGAAAATAAATTGGAAGAAAATGGTAAAAGTTTGGAAAGCAAATTGGAAGAAAACTGCATAAGTCCGAAAAATAAATTGGAAGAAAAAATTGGACCACATACCACAAGCAAATCGAGGCAGCTGCAAAGGCGAATAATTGGGCCCTTGAAGAAAAAGCCACTGCGCTGACCGTTGCGCTTCGTGGGGACGCATGTGACATTTTGATTGCTTGGTACTTATCTAATATTCTGTGTAAAAGAGAGCAACGGGAAATAGCCAATTTGTCAGCTATTTTATTTCAAGCTCAAAAACCGACCAGAAATTTCTCTATGCATTGCCACCCCAACGTCGCGGAGACGTCGTCGTGTATACGAAGAAATAACGCTGGAGGAGGAGTTCAATTTATTAAAATAAAATTATTTGTTATATTCTTCTAAGTGGGCTCGAAAAATACAAAAAAATGTAAGTATGTCTCCTGAAGTTCAATTTAGATTACTAAAATTACTGTTTTTGTTACAGGTTTACTCTGCATAATCCAAGGACTCTCTTAACGACCGTCTAACTGAACGGACGCGTCCTCGACGCTCTTGGTTAATTTGTTTTAAATGTGGTTTCTTCTCAACCGATTTTAATGTGTTTTACGTCAATAGACCCGTAATTTAATGTTTTTAACTGTGTGTGTCAGTGTCATCTGTGACGTCCCGGCTTTTCCTGTTATTCCCATTTTTGTGTTCGGAAACTCGTTGTGTTAACCAAGGGCAAGGACAGCCACGTGCCTGTTTTCATCATAGAGAGGTATTATCATCCTTTTTTTAAATTCTTTTTGCTCCTCTTTTTGTGGCCCTTCTTTTCATATACCTTCCTTCTCTCTCCTAGGCCTTTCTCATTCCTTGATTGAATTTTGTCTAAGTTCCCAGGCCTGTTTGTGCCTAATGTGACGTCACTTCTGGGTTCTTATCTTTTAATCTTTCGCACCCGTCACCGTTTTACTCTACCGCATCCATCCCTGGTAGTCCCGGTTCCATCTTTGGTTGCTGGAATTCATATAGTGGCGTTTTCTACTTTTGGTAGTATCAGGGCAGCATAAGTTTTTGTTTGTCCCATCAGGCGCCGTAAAAATTATTCTATTATCTACCACTTCTTACCTGTTTTATCCAGCACCCTTCTCGAGTACTACACTTGGTTTCCCCCTTTCATTTTATTGGAGATTCGTGTGTTAGTGTTCACTTCCCGGGTCCTCCACCATTATTCTATTCTATTTCTTACCTGATTAAATCTAATACTTACCTTTTACTTACCTGATTAACCCTTACTTACCTGATGTTTACCTTCCTTCGTCGGCAGTTAATCTTGTAGTCAAGTACTGTAACTTCCTCCGTGGCCAAAATGAGCCATTAATATAACAACCGCAAAACAAAGACAAACAAAGAAATTAATAAACTAATAGTTCCATATTTATGTTTCCTCGACGTTCAGTGTAGTTATTTTTTATAGTTTCACAAGTTTATCTAGTGCATTTATTGATTTTTTAAAAATTGAAATCTGTGATGCCTAATAAGATATCTGTGTAGGAACGTTAGTGAGGTCGACGGAGCGGGAGATAAATAAGAAAAAAATAAGATAAAAGTATATACCTAGTAAATATAAGTATTACATACCTATTACAATAAAAAAGTAAATGACAATAAAAAAGAAAGGATGTCGCGTAATACACGAGCAAAATCAGAAACAGTAATAACATGCGAATGTGTAGGAATTACTGAGTTTTTTAAAGATATTAAGACGAAATTAGAGGATTGCTACAACATTGTTCTGGAACAAAGTCTAAAGATTAATGAGCTGTAAAACGAAATTAAAGAGCTGAAAGACAATAAACCAGCAGCACTTGAATATACCCAAACAACTTTTGCACAAGTTCTTAATAAGCGCGATCATGTCTTACTTGTTAAACCAAGACAAGAAAAAGGAGTACAAAAGATGAAAGAAGATATTTGAAGCAACATCAACCCGGCAGATTTACAAGTTGGCATAAATATTAATAAGAATACACGCAATGGAGGAGTAATTTTAAAATGTGCAGATGCTGAAGCACTGAACACTGTAAAGGACAATATTAAAACTAGAATGGAAGATGAATATGAAATTCAAGTACCAAAAAAACTTAACCCAAGGGTTGTCATTATAGGTATTGCTGAAGAGGAAGTGCTTAATCAAAAGGATGACAATGAGTTAACACAAAAAATAATCAGACAAAACAAAATACCCCAAGAAACTAATTTTCAATTTGAAAGTGTCCACAAGACCAAAACGCGAAAAGGAAGGTTTAATTTGATAGTTAAAACTGATTTGACAACTTTCAGACGCATAATGAGTAGGGAAGAACAAGTACTACACGTTGAATGGAATAGCTGCAATATTTATGAATACTTTAGTGTGAGAAGATGCTTTAAGTGTGGAGGATACAATCATGAGGCAAAAAATTGTAAAGGAAAAGTTGCTTGTGTGTTGTGTACCGAGGAACATGCAAGTAGTGAATGCAAGAGTGAGCAGAAAATGTATTAACTGTATACGCACAAATCAGAAACTGAATCTGAACTAAGATGTCCAGCATGCTGCTATAGATAGAAAATGTGAATGTTATTTAAAAATTGTTGACTCAATTAAAAAGAAAATAGCTTATCAAGAATAGCAACTACAGTTTGACAATGATCTATTTATGTCATGTTTAAATACTCACATGCTCGTTATAGATCAAAAATTATAAAACCCGCTGAAATATTGACGTCCATGTTTGATACGACTGGTGTAATGACTACTATTGAAAAAAACAGGGACGGTGAAATGTAAATGCAACAAATAAAAAAAAAACATAATTGCGATACTATTCTCGTGTTTCATCGAGTTAAATTTCTTTTATAAAAATAAATAAAAAAAGACTAAGGAAGATACAATGTATTGTAATGAGCGTATATGTGTGTGCGGAGCGGCCAGTGTAACAAGCGTATATGTGTGCGAGAGCGAGCAGTGCAACGAGCGTATATGTGTGCGATACCGGCAACGAGATCCGACAGCAGATAAGCGAAGCTCAAAGAATGCCGGCGTCGGTCGGCGCTTTGATGACGATAAACAAGGCCATAAATTAGACGAACACAATAAGCACTCCAGTAAAGTCTAGTATGTCATTCTGGAACTTTCTGGATTGTTCCTAATCAGTATAAATATCTGTTGACGTGGCCAGTAGTAGTCAGTTTACAGTGAGCTTCCGAACGAGTAATATAAATACCGAACTACGATATACAGTGATATAAATACGCATTTTCTTTGTCATATAAATAAGTTGTTGAATTGTTGTTAGTGTTTAAGTATTCTATTAGTGTTTAAGTGTTAAATAAATAGTTGTAAAATAAATATCCGTTAAATAAATAAGTTCTACTAGAAAAGTCGTTACATTGGTGTCAGGTGTGGGGTGCTCAGCCAATCAATCCCCCAAAGAAGAGAATATTCTAAAAGAAGGAAAATAGTTAAATAAACCAAAATGCCGAAAAAGTTGTTGGAGTTGAAAGTTGCCGAACTGAAAAGTGAACTCGAGGAGCGAGACGAAGATACGTCTGGTAACAAGCTCACTTTACAAGGGCGACTTGAGGAAGCTCTGATACGAAAGGGTTTCGATCCGAATACCTACGAATTTGAGGATGAATTAGAAAAGAAATTAAAGGAACTAAAAGGAAATCTGGAAGAACTGAAAGAAAACCTGGAAGAGAAATTAACCCAAAATTCAAAGGGACTGAAAGAAAAAAGAACGCATGGAGGTGGAAAATCAAGCCTCCGAGCTGGTCTGCGCGCTGCATGGTAATGCCGAGGAGATTTTGGATACCACACCACCCGAGAAGTTGAACGACTATGAACACCTAGTGAAGAAGTTAGAGATGCGGTATCGTCAGGCACATATGAGAAGCGTCAGTCACGTGAAGCTAAGAAACCGACGTCAGAAGTCACGGGAAAACTTGCAAGTATACGAGGCCTATTTTCCTTGTCATATAAATAAGTTGTTGAATTGTTGTTAGTGTTTAAGTATTCTATTAGTGTTTAAGTGTTAAATAAATAGTTGTAAAATAAATATCCGTTAAATAAATAAGTTCTACTAGAAAAGTCCTTACAGTATGTATTGTTAGCGGCATTCTATGTGCAGTTACTCGAGTGGCCACCAGACTAGAGCCACTGTCGCGGATGGAGGGAGAAAGAAAACACATAAAGTAGGGATTCGAACACTAATGAATTAATTAAGAGACGTGAGAGATGGTTTTATGATCATTACTATAATTATCGAAAATTATTGTATTCATTAAAGAAGTATTTAAATTAAAGCTTTCACCAGGAGTGCGATATATGTTCCCACGTGCTAATTAAATTGGTGTTTAACAAAAGTGTGTGGCGATTGCAACAATGCCACGAAATCATAAACACGAAAACAATGAAAACCTGGAAAAGCATGGTAATAAGAATCAAGCTGTAGTTGAAGGACACTGATACCATCTCCGCCGGCCACGGCGTTATCTGGGTATGAACGTACTTGGCGAGGTGGCGAACTCGGTAAAGATTAAGGAGTTCGGGGTTGGTAAAGTAACCCGCAGGTTGACGTGAGTACAATAATAAATAAATTTATTGCGGAATTTAACTTGAATGATATTTTTATGAATTTGCGTATATATTTCTATATTTATCAAAGCCTAAATGTTTTATTGGCTTGGGTGGAGTCCTTTCGTGTGACTCATCAAGTAGCAAAGTTTCACCTTGACACTCTCGAGAGTAACAACGAACAAAAGTAACAAGTAAACAGAGACGTATTGATAAAAAAATATATAACATTGGTTCGTTATCGTAATCTGCGTCCGATGAATTCATCATGGTATACAAGTGTATTATAAACAACAGCGTTATGAAAGTAGGAATATAAAATAATAGCTGGGTAAAAACTTTACTCAATTATCTATACCAGGTAAATTATTTTAGATTTAAGTTGACAGGGTAATTTTTATTTGAAAATAAATAAAACAAAACGCAGTCAGATTATACATTGGGGTATATTACGTACGATAACTTATTTGTTGATGTCACATTGGCACTCAGATGTCAAAGTCGGCACATCACGCATTCATTGCCGCTGTTGAAGGCAAGAAAATACGTTAGTTTTGATGTCACATTGGCACTCAGATGTCAAAGTAGGCACATTACGCATTCGTTGCAGCCAATTAAGGAAAAAATTGTACAACTTGGTGGTCACACTGGCACCAATATGTCAAAATGGGCAGATAAACCCTAACAGCGAGCAAATTAGGCAAATTCATTGGTTTAACATTACAATTTATTATCATTACCGTTAATATCTTTGTTTGTTCCCATCAATTGCAGGATCTCGAGGACGAGATCCAGATCAGGATTGGCCGTGTTAGCGGCATTCTACGTGCAGTTACTCGAGTGGCCACCAGACTAGAGCCACAGTCGCGGATGGAGGGAGAAAGAAAACGCATAAAGTAGGGATTCGAACACTAATGAATTAATTAAGAGACGTGAGAGATGGTTTTATGATCATTATTATAATTATCGAAAATTATTGTATTCATTAAAGAAGTATTTAAATTAAAGCTTTCAGTATTTACATAAAGCCACCACAAACTTCAAGCGGATACATACATAATTACTACTACAAATTAACAAAAAAAAATTTAAAAAACATACAAAACTAGTTAATGTTGATAACCTAAACTCAGACAATCAAAAATATGAAACAAGAAATAATTAAGCAATTGAAGGTCACGTGGTGACAACGGACTGCATTGAATTTTGTCGCCTTTTTTCTGGGAGTAGAGAAAATATTCGTAAATGAATATAAAATAAACTGAATGTTTGAGCACGAATCTAGCTCCAACAGTCTGTTAATAAAATATACTGCAAAGAAAAAGTTGGTAATTAACAATCAATTAAATTTCATTACGAACCATTATTGAAAGTTGCGTTGAATATATTCAGCACGAAATACGTTTCCTCTAAAATTTTCAGGTGGCTGTACTGCAACCTCCACATCATCTCTGCATTCGTCACCTGAATCGTCTGAATCGTCACTCAAATCTGAAAGGAAATTGTTAAAATATTGCATTTTCATTTCAATTATGAACAAACCATTATCTAATCTTTCATTTAAAATTATATTGTGAACTACAGCCGTTGCCACAATAGCTGCTTTTGTGGTTTTTAATTTTAAATTTAGGCCATTGAAAAAACATCTAAATTTATTCTTTCAAATGCTGAACAGCCTTTCTACAACATTTCTTGTTGACGAATGGGCTGCATTATATCTAAGTTCGGCTTCTGTTACTGGATTTAGTAGCGGTGTTAACAAGTGTCTTGATGCAGGATATCTACATTTGGCATCGCTGACAACCTGCACAATAACAAGAGAAGGAAACTGTTTCAGTAAATACCTGCACATTTAGGGAATAAAATCCCTTTCTATTTAAAAATATTAAGGGATTTTCACCACCTGGATTTTTAATTTTTACATGGGTGCAGTCAATCGCCCCTACAATGTCAGGACAACCTGCCATGCGAAAGAAGTCTGCCTTTGTTGTTGGCAGTTCTTCATTTCTTGGAAATTTAATAAATTCCTCTCTATGTCTGGCAATTGCTTCCACAACACGTTTCACTATTACACTTAAGGAGGGTTGTGAAATACCATGTTAGTCAGCTTCAAAAACATAAAAATGGTTCTTCAATTGTAGAAATTTGGCATTCATACACCTTACCAATTTCTAAACCATAAGCTCCTTTAGCTAGGTAACGCAACGTAGCTAGCATCTGTATATCTACTGCAATTGGCAATCCTCTGTTGTTCTTAATGTTCCCTATGTCGTCCTGTACCAACTCTACTATAAAACGCGCCATTTGTTTCTTCATTCTGTACCTATATTTTTATTTATTTAGTTACTCGTAATTGCCACATATTCAAGCTGATATATCTACATGCAGCTATATAAAATAAATACCTCATTCAAAAGTTCTCTTCGTCATACATTTGAAATGGATTGCGACGAGGTAAATATATTTTAGGATTCCTGTGAATAACATTTGCTTCCTTTGCTTCCAACACTTCTTGATCAACGTCCAACGTTTTTTTAACCGTCTCTACGTACGTACGTACGTACAACGTTTACCTCAGCTGTTTATATTTCTCTCTCTCCGCCAATTAATTAATTAAATTTATATTAATTAGCAATTTCGGGCATTAATGTGTTTTCTAATAAAATATCCAGTGAAATTAAAATTCCTCACGACCATCTGCAAAGTTTTTTCGATACAAGAAAACTGTGGCTGAAGAAGACAACGTCGTTGCTGTGAACTGATAAAGTGCCAAATCGAAAAGTCACCTTGTACTTCCTCGTGCACAGCAACTCATAACAACTAATTCCAGCACTGGTGTACGAAGGGTCACAGTCACACAGTGGTTCGATACTTCGGGTCTTTCAAAGCAAGTCAAATCATGGACAAGTGTGCAGTATGTGAAAAGGTCTTCACGACAACTTCAAGACCGCAAACTTATGAGCACTGTCTCAAAATTTATCACTCTTCGTGCATGAAACTTAGCACCGTACGTGATAAGGATAAAGAGAATGATAAGGAGGTTTCTTTGAAGGTGTGCACGACTTGTATTTCTGAAGCTAATCCGCTGACGAAGAGCAGGTCTGCCTCAGTTAGCTGTAACAGCTCTTCTAGGGCCACGTCTCCCACCTCAAATAGTAGAAATGAATTTGTTGAGCAACTTAAAAAAAAATTGTCAAGAATGGAATCTAAAATAGATGGCATTGTAACCAAAGTAACTCTATGGACGCACGCTTGGAACCTGTCGAAAATCACGTCGAATATATCGACAAAAACGTCAAAGATTTTGGTAACAGACTTGAAACTGCTGAACAGAACATTCAGGCTTTACAAGAAAAGCAGACAGCTTTCACTGAATCGACTGGAGCTAAACTCAAGGAACTTGAAGCTAATCATTCAGCTATGCAGCAACGCATGGAAGACTCCACATTGGACGCTGAAGACATGGAGCGCATCCAGGTACTCGAGACAAACAACAAAACCTTGAAAGCTGAAGTACAACAGCTGAAAATGAAACATCAGCACCTTGTACACGCCACCGAAGTTATGATAGGTGGTATTCCTTACCACAATGAGGTGGATCTTAAACTTGCAGCCCTCTCGGTCTTGAGAACAATCCAACCTGAGTTCCTAGATGATAGGATTCAAGAAGTACGCCTACTTCGCCGGACGGTATCTAATGATAACCTCAACCCTCGTGCCTCACCAGCAAATCGCACCGCTGCAAATACTAGCTCATCAACTAGCTCCGGATACAACATTAATCTCGTATCAATCATAGTCCTGCTTCGTGACTCTCATACAGCAAAGGGCGTCATTAATGCCAAAATCAAGTGGAAAAAATTAACTACATCACAGCTTAATCAGTATCTGGCTGCATCCGCGGGTTTGACGCTACTCGATTGTCCGGCTACCATCAACATTAACCAGTATATGTCCAAGGAGCACTACAACCTGAAACGACTCGCCTATAGGAAATCAAGAAATAAGGCCCTCAATTTTGTGACTTTCGTTAAGGAGGGTTGTATTTATGTCAGGAAGAAGAACGAGAAAACTGCGATTGCAATATGCTCAAGACAAGAGCGGTCAACATCGATCGCTTCAGCATAACACTCGGAACTCCTCAGCCATGTCAACCCTCCAGAGCCAACCGACATCTTCGGCTCTGTTACATGAGGATGGGGAGGAACCTCCTGCTCCAACACAGCTTGAATTAACCTTCAATGCTGATACTGGTCTTAGAGCGCGTCATTTTACGCCAACTCACTCAGAGCACATATTGAAACCCTTCGTCTTTTTCTGACAAAACATCAATTCTTTCATCTGATAGCTGTATCTGAGACCAAACTTGGCCCCATTGTCGAAGATTGCATAGTTGCTCTAGAAAATTATACTATACTGCGGCAAGATCGCAAGACAAATGGAGGTGGCGTTGTCTCTACGTACATAATTCGCTGACTGTTTCTAAGATCTGCTCATCTACAGAAGCATGGACAGGAAAGCCAGGGCTTCCTGATTATCTATTTTGCGAAGTAACACCACCACCAAATCTTCCACCCATTTCTGCCGGAGTAGTTTACCGTCCCCCTCATGCTCCCTTTTTGGCTGGCGAAGGAAATCTCTTCATCACAGACCTCGTTGAATCCATGCACAACTACTCTACCAAGATCATCATGGGCGACTTCAATGCGGATCAGCTCTCCACCTCGGCTGATGCAATCTTTATCCTGATCGCAGACAATGCGTTGTACTCGATCCCTTTCGGAGCTACTTTTCATCAGGATGAGGTGGACACTGCACTTGACTTATGTCTCATTGACTCGGAGGACAGTGGAAAACCGATGTACCCTTCACCGACGGACATGATCTGATCGCAGTAACTCTGAAGTCTTCTCTATCGAAACCCCCTCTGCAGGATATCGTTTATCGAGACTACAAGTCGCTCAATGTTGACGGATTGCTCTCACATCTCGAGACCTGTGACTGGACAGCCTTTAACACTGAGTCCTCTCTGGATGATCAACTCTTTTGTCTAAATAAGAATCTGCAAGAAGCCACACATTTTAACACGCCACTTAAGACGTTGAAACAGACTGGGAAAATCTTACCTACCATGGTTTTCGCGAGAACTTGATGCTCTCACTGAAGAGAAAGATCATCGATATAGGCGTTATAAGCGGACAAGAATGAGGGACGACCTACTGAGATATCGGGCTGCACGGGATGAGGCTCTCCAAGCAATCGAGAATGCTAAACTCTCATACTATCATGAAAGACTTAAAGACATAAGAGAATCGAAGAAGATTTGGAGGGAATTGAAGAATCTCGGTCTCTGCTCGAGCGACAATGACTGTCCCCTCATCTTCTCTGCGGAAGAATTAAACACTCACTTCACCTCAGTCTCTTACGACCTATCGACTGCATCGGTCACGGAGCTGATTAACGAGATGGATGAAGCAGCTGAGCAATTTCCACTTTTTTCTTTTAGTGAAGTTACTTTGTCTGATGTAGCCTCAGCAATTAATCACTTTACGTCACCTGCAAGAGGTTGTGACGGAATACCTAAAAGCATTGTAACCGCTGCCTTCCCTCTCATCGCAAAATACATACTGAGTATCTTTAACAGCTCCATAAACAGATCTATATTTCCGTCGATGTGGAAGAAGGCGCTAGTCATAGCCATCAGTAAAGTCAAATCGCCCAAAACCATGAATGACGTAAGACCCATTTCTCTACTCTGCTTCTTGTCCAAAGTTCTTGAGAAGCTGCTGCATCAACAGATCAGTGACTACGTTGAGACATGCATGCTCTTAAACAGACACCAAACTGGCTATAGAGCTGAACACAGTACGCAAACTACGCTGCTGAAACTCACTGATGACGTCAGAAGTGCCATGGATCGCAAGCAGGTCTCCATGTTGCTACTATTCGATTTCAGCAAAGCTTTCGATTCCGTATGCCATGTCACATTACTTCGCAAAATGCGATCGATGGGTTTCTCTATCTCAAGTTTAAAATGGATAGCTTCTTATCTCTCAAATAGAGAACAGGCGGTATTGGATACTAATGGAGTACCCTCAACTTTCGCCATGACAAACAAAGGTTTTTCTCAAGGTTCGGTTCTGGGTCCGCTGCTATTTGCTATTTACGTGAACGACATATGTCAAGGATTTGACCCCACTGTTTCTTCTCTGATGTACGCCGACGATCTACAAATTTACATCTCTTTCCCACTACATCGACTGCAAGGTGGTAGATAGCGAATCACCTAAAACTAAATGTAACCAAAACGAAAGCAATCATTCTTGGCTCGTATTATTACATCAATCAACTGTAAATGTCTGGCGTTGATGGCATCTTACTAGGTTACACTTGGATAAAATTCGAGTCATCTGTTCGCAGCCTCGGGGTAATACTTGATTCGAAACTGTGTTGGGAAGAGCAAGTGTCTAACACCTGCAAGGAAGCTTACTCACTACTATATAAGATTAATTTCTTCAGGAAAAGTACAAACTTTGAGCTACGCAAACACCTTTTTCAGTCACTGTTATTTCCCATCATGGACTACTGCTGTAATGTCTGGTGTGACCTCACTGATGAACTCAACTCAAAACTACAAGTTGTCATGAATGCAGGCATCAGATACATTTATGGTATTCGCAAGAGGAACATATCACTCCATATAGGATTGCTCTTCGCTGGTTAACAGTCATGTTCCAATCAGGACAACCAGAGTATCTCATCACTCGCTATATACGGAATACGAGTGATAGGCCTGTCAGAGGAGAAAGACCACCACTATGTATTCCATCATTCAGAAAGGAATTTTTGGAAAATTCCTTTTATGTATCGACATCATACCTCTGGAACTCTCTACCATCTTCAATCAGAGATTTCACATCCATCCGGTCTTTCAAGAGATGCTTACACTCGTATCTGTTTTCCTTGTATGATGGGCATGTACGACTGCGCTCACATCTGTAGATTGGCAACCGCTACAAACACTGCGGACTGCCGTCAAAATGATTTTGCAGATTATTGAATATAGAAATTTGGTATCAATTAAATTAGTCTATGCTTTGCTTTACTTTAAAATGTTGTAACTCCAATGAGAGAACATATTTATTTTTCAAATGCTTTAACTATTTAAATAATACAAATTATGTAAGTATTAATTTGTACATACAATAAATTATCTATCTATCTATCTATCTATCTATCTATCCAACGCTTCAAAATCTTCCATCTTTAACTTGGAACTCACACACTTTGAAAAAAACACTGACACTAAACAAAAACCGCAATGACAATGACCGATTCAAAACTTAAAAGTAGGGTTAAATGTCAAAATTACCGCCTTTTCGACGTTCAGTAGGTCGTTTGCAACAATTTCGCGCAGTTGTCAAGTCGTTACGATGCAAATCATCCTATTAGCTAGTAGCATGTTAAATGACAACTATAATATGACACACTTAGTGGAATCTTAGTGGCTACTAACTAGTAGCGTGTTAAAACCCTACTAAGACGTTCACTATTAATAAAGCTAAATATTACTAAATGCGGGACCCAAGAAGAATCCGAATCTGAAGGATCTACAAGTTCAGGTGTGAGTGCACCGAAAAAAAGCAGGTCTGGGTATGAAAGTATGCAGCAACAGAAACTAAACTTTAAAACTCCACTGATACAATCATTGGGTGAAATATTGGCGAGGCTGGCTGCAAAAGACGGCTTCACCATAAATGGAATCACAAAAAGTGAATTCATTCGTGATTCACTTTCTGCTAAAGGATATAAACTGCCCATGTGTGTTGATGATGTTATGAATATAATACTAAAATACTATGAGGATAAAGAAAAAGAAATGATAAAAGAACTTCCAGATATTTGTTCTTCAGGTAACCGGCTAAGTGTGAGTATTGACGAGTGGACAAGCATACGTAACAAACGCTATTTTAGTATTATTCCTCATACCACAGAAACAACACATTATAAGTTGGGGTTAGTCTATATACCCGGTAAATGTGGGGCCGTTGAAGTAAGACAAATAGTGAAGGAACGCTTGAAACATTTTGGAGTGAAATTTAAGAGTGATGTTGTTGCCGTAACAAGCGATGGGCCAAAGGTAATGAAAAAATTTGGCAGAGAAAGCCCCTGTGAAATGGTTCAATGTGTAAATCATGCCATCCATTTAGCTATTGTTGACACATTTTGCCAAAAAAACAGTCAGAAATTACAGCTGCTAGGAATGCCTCGCATAACGATGACGAACACAGCAGAACACAGCAGCTCCCATGAAACCAGCATCGCTGATAACAATGATGAATCTTATATATCTAATGAAGAACCTAGACCGCAAATAATTGATGACATAAACAATGTAATGACTGAGACCCGATCGATTATAAGATTTTTCAGAAAGAGCTCTAAAATCAATCACACTGCAGAAACATGTAGTAGCCGAATTCGGAGTAGAACTAGTTTTGTTACTCGATGTCAGAACTAGATGGAATTCAATGCTGACAATGATTGAACGTTTCTTGAAATTAAAAAAATCAATCAAAAAGGCATTGACAGATTTAGATAGCTCACAAAAATGGAATGAAGATAATATTACTGTGCTACAAAAACTGCAGATGATATTAACACCAACAAAACTTGCAGTGAGGCGTTGAGTAGGCAAGATGGCAATTTATTGACTGCAGAGGCTATAATAGACGTATTGCTAAAAAATTAGAAAGTATCAATGATCCTTTGGCCCTCAAATTAGTAGATTCACTTAAGTTGAAAATATCAGAGCGCCGTAATACGTTTCTAATATCGCTGCTAAAATACTTGAACAGTCCTGACAATTTCATGCACAAAAAAGTAACTACTTCATTAATAACAATAAGACATTTTTTATCGGATACGCTGAAAGAGAATATAATCGTTTATACCCTGCCATCACAACTTTGACCGAAAATGAGTCGGGAGTGGTAGAAGAAGTAAGCCCATCAGAACCTGAACCCGAAAGCTTCGAAATTCAATTAGAAAAAGCAATTAAAGGCATTTCAAAAAATGAGGAGGCAAGTGCAGTGGCACTGTCAAAATCTATAGTAAAGAAAGAGTTCTTACTTTTTGAACAGACTAGGAAGAGGTCACCAAATTTAGTATCGATGTACAAAGCATTGCTTTCAGTTAAGCCTACTTCGACTGAAAATGAAAGTGCTTTCAATTTCAGGAAATATAGTTAATAAAATAAGAAACCGGCTGTCTGATAAAGCTATAAATGCTTTAGTTTTTCTAAAGGCATATTTCATCAGACAGAGTAAGCTGACCAAATTGTTATGTATCTGTCTGACTGTATGTTCAGCTCCTCAGCGTGAGATGTTCCATTGATCTTGGAAAGTTTTAATTTGTTTTTATTCTAATTAACATGCCATAAATGGTGCTGTGATTGTAATTTAATTATAATTTACATTTATTTTCTACCTGAATTTAAGATATTAACGTTTTCTTTCATGTTATTTTTTTTTTGTTTTATACAAGCTATTTTTGTTTACAAGTTTTAAGTTGATTTTATTTCTAAATAACCAGCCAAAAATGGTGCTGCGATTGTAATTTAATTATAAGTTAAGATATCAACATTTTCTTTCATATTGGTAGTAAACAAAAAACACACTTGTCACTTTCACAACTTTATTGTCTAACTTGACACGTGTTTCGCCAACACTGTGGCTTCTTCAGAAGTATAAATTGTACTTAAAACAGACAAATTACTCAATGATCAAGTAGATATAAACCATTCACCATTGCTAAATCTATTTCCGTTCCCCGCCCTTCACTTACCACCGTAAAAACGATATTTATAGAATTATATCCTAGGTAGTTTTAAGTACAATTTATACTTCTGAAGAAGCCACAGTGTTGGCGAAACACGTGTCAAGTTAGACAATAAAGTTGTAAAAGTTACAAGTGTGTTTTTTGTTTACTACCAATATGTTAGACTTTCACCAAGTATCCATTCAATCAATACAAATGTTCTATTTCATGTTGATTTTTTGTTTAGTTTAATAGAAGCTACTTTTGTTTATAAGTTCTAAATAACCAGCCAAAAATGGTGTTGTCATTATAATTATGAGTCTAAATACTATTATTTCTGTATTTTTTTAAAAAAAGTTAATTAGCTTATTCATAAGATTAATGTTTTTGAATATAATCAATAAAAGTTTTATAATTAATTTGATACTTTTATTTGAGAGGAAAACCACTGAATTTGTTGACGTTATTGGAACCAAATAATATGAGGAAACGTACGTAAATGTCAATTTCTCGACAGCTCGAGAGGCCTCGAGAAATTAGCCTCAAAAATTCTCGAGACCCGAGAAATTGAAAAGCTCGAGAAATAATGAACCCTAGTTACTAATATGTTTATGGAAGCGCAGCCCATCGTCCAATACGATACCCATGCATTTGGTATGATCAGAGAAAGGCACTATATCACTGTTTATTTTGATTTTAAGATTTACTTGTACAAAACCTTTTTTGTTCTCTGAGCAAAACAATTGTAAAGACAATTTGCCAGGATTGATGGCAAGATTATTCCAGCTGGAATACTGACAGAAGCTTATAAGGTCATTAGTGATTTCAGATGCAGCATTAATAGTCACTTTGGTAAAAAAAATAAAGAAGCTGAGTATCGTCTGCGTAAGAGTGAAGATGGCAGAACTTTACAGAAGTTGAGATATCCGCAATATATGTATAATAGGAACAGCAACGGACCAAGTACAGACTCTTGTGGAACACCTGACAGAACCAGGTGTTGGTTTGAGAAGTCACCATTTACAAAGACACACTGGTAACGGTGGGATAGATATGATTGAAAAAACATAACTGCAAGTTGATCGAAGCCGTAATACTTAAGCTTCGAACACAGCAGCTTGTGATAAATCTTGTCAAAAGCCTTGGAGTAATCAAGTGATATTAAGGCCACGCACAATTTTTTGTCAAGGGCCCGTATTATGTCGTCAATTAAATTTTCATTTTCTGATAGTGGCGTGGCCATTTCAGTTTGCGCAATAGCAGTGCCTAGCATTTCCAGGTATCAGCATAAAGCCGGGCAGAGGCGGGTTAGGTTAGGTTAGGTTAGGTTAGGTTGCATGTGCGTCCAGCCTGTCCAGTTTTTGTTAAGCATTTTAAAACTTTTACAACTCAATTGTAAAGGAAAATGAGCTTTTAAAGCAGGTGTCTGCTACCCAATAAGGTCCATTACTTTTTGTTATTTCAATTGTTGAAATAAATTTTGTAATGAATATTGAATGATTAATAGTAAAAAGCAGGCTGGAGTCGTCCAATTTTGTTATTTCGTTAGAATTTAAGATTTAAGAGGAAATTTTAAAAAGGCTTGTTTTACTATTAAAAAACTGTCTTGTTAAAAAAAATTAGGGCATCCGTCCAGCCTATTAACTCAGATGTCCGGTTGAACTGCCTGGTCTGTCCGATTTTCGGTTTTAAAACCTGACTGTTGAGGAATAACTGCAAAAGGCAGGCATATAAGTATAAACACGACTACTTAACGTGTACCAAGCGAGGATGCGTATTAGCCCCTACCCCATAGAAGTTCATGTTGATATATTAAAAATTTTGCGCGGGCTACAGATTCAGGAAGACGGACATCTTGCATGATCCAACCATCCAAATGGAAGCAGAATGCAGTTTTTATTTTACAGGATAGTGATTTTCATGTAAATATATATTATATTTGCGTATATATGTAAATATATTTTTTCAAAAATTCATAACAGAAACATAATAGCTTCACAAAAAACAACTTCAGACCTTTTCTATTCAGATTAAACCAAAGAATATAAAAGAATTGTTCCGGCCAAAAAAGCCGTTTTTTCCCATTTGTGTAAACAATCGTGATTAAAACAATACCCGGTCGGATTACCGGCTGGCAACCTACATTGTTGTATTCAGGAGAACAAGGTTGCGTAAAAAAAATTAGTGCGAATAATTTTTCCCACTTGCCACTCATATTTCCTGGACAAGGTTCACCTACTTAAACAGCTTACTGAAATTTTACGTTCTTCTAAAGCCTAGTATAAAAAAATATAACTAAACAATAAATTGAAAGTTTTTTAAGAATATGCATTTTTGAGGTTTCGTACGAATCCAGAAATTCGAAAGCAGTGTATCAAAGCGATGAGGCGCGAAAACTTTATCCCTTCAAACCGCGCAGTTGTTTGTAGTGAGCACTTTTTAAGTACTGATTTTTTTTAATTCAGCTTGGAAAAGGAGGTTACACAAAGGCGCTGTACCATCTATTTTTAATTTCCCGAAGCATTTATTTAAAAAATCAGTACCTCCACGATCGAGGCGAAAAACTTTACGTCGAGATATATAAGAACTTTTTTAACGTGAAAAGTATTTTTTTAAAAATTCTTCCGGCGTTTTCCAGAGTAAGTACAGACTTTCCATTTACATCCAAGAAATCCTCTGAAAGGTACTACTACATACATATTTATCTATATTTCTTTTCAATAAGTTCAAACTAACAACAACAAACATAAAAAGTCATTTGCATGAGAATGAGACAGCTTAAACATTCCAGTAAACACTTTTCATAAAAATCCTACTCGTTTTAGTTTTGAAAGTGTCTAAGTAGATATCAATCAGGGTTTTTTCAGTGCGCAGGTATATATTTGTTGAATGTTGTTATAAATTACTTTCTTTGACAATAAATTAGAATCTAAAATAAGTAAGCAATCTTATAGTAAATATGTAATAATTTTAGTGAAGCTGGATTAGATGTAAAAAATTTCACCACCTGCTTCTGGAAAGCATACGACACATTTTTAATGAAAATTTTCACTAAATTATTCTCATAATACAAATATATTATACATGCCGCAGGAAAAGGAAATTTCTATTCGGAGACTTTATAGAACATAATTTACAAAATTCTAAAAAAGCAAAACTGATGTGGCACACCGCCGAAAAGACAATACTATTGAAGAATAAAAAAATCAGCTATTTACAACAAAAGGTAGAAGACAATAAAAAAAATATGAACATTAAGGAATTTAATAGATCATTTAAAAGGAACAAAGAAGATTTCTAATAACTGCTTACAATTTCTAGAGGTACTTAAACAAAATTAGTTATACAATAGCAGTAGCAGTAACTTATTTAGTATCTTCCTTTAACAACATATTTATTAAACAAATAATTCACTTTTAGGAAACTGTTTCAAAAACACTAATGAGTATTTTATTAAAATAACTAAAGTAAACAAATCAAAAGTCATTTCCTCCTCAGATTCGTTGTTTTGCTTTAATATTAAATTTTTATTCTTATTCTGCTTATAATTATGTAAGCAAAACTTTTGCAAAATGTCTGCCTCATCCATGGACACTTAGAAAATGGTTATCATCAGTCGATGGTTCACCTGGCTTTACTTCTGAATCCCTTAATGCTATTAGAGTGAACTAAGGAATTAAAACTACAAAATAAAAATTTGGTGTTGGGTTTTGTGGTGAATGAAATGAGTATTAGAAAGCATATGCAGTGGAATGGTAAACATTATCAGGGTTATGTTGATATAGAAAACCATATACAGAGTGATTTACTGCTGCAAGCCAAACAGTCACTAGTTTCTCTAGTAGTTAAATACGAGATGGAAAAAAACCAGTCGCGTATTCTTTAATCGATGGTTTGGGTGCCTTTGAAAGGGCTAATTACATTAAAAATTGTTTACGAACACTTTTTGATTGCGGAGCTACAGTTGCATCATTAACGTTTGGTGGAACCGTCACCAATTTTGAAATGGCTTCTGTATTAGGTGGAAAATTAAAATACCCCAACATACAGCCATGGTTCCCACATCCTTCGAATAATCAACGTGTTCAAATTTTTCTAAGTGTGTGCCACATGATTAAATTAATCAGAAATATACTTGGCGATATCTCCACCGACCATCCAGCGAAGAAGATCTCCTGAAGATGTTACCCACGCGAGGTGACGAAACGTCGAGAACTACAAGTCTCATCCGACGACGGCCAGATAGCCCGAAAACCAACCACGACATTCTTGTTGGCCGCGAAAGCTTGAACCAGTTTGCGATTGGAAGTTATTGCTAGATCAAAGCGGAGGTATGGTCTTTCGGGACGATATATTTTTTTCTGCCTTTTTTCACGATATCGATATCTTCTCCAAAACGGTCCAATATTTTCTTCTCAAAATGTTGTGTGCTGAATAAGTTGTCATAATGTCCATTATCCTCTTCTGCTATTTTTTTAATAGTAGCTATGTAATGTTTGCATATGTAATCGAAAGTAAAGTTCTTTTTATTTTCAATAATATTTTCTGTTATAAAATCGCTTATTTCAATGAACGTCTGCTTATGGTAATTTCGTAAATTATGGAAAGATGATGCTGGTTTTTCGGGTTTATCTTGAGATTCATATTGAAAATTTAGTCGGCAAGGATTATGATATTTTATTTGAGTAGATGCTAAATTCATTAATTTTTTAACTATTTCATTATCGACTGAAATTTTTAGAGACTCAAGAAATTTGATTCTTTCGACCAAGTGTAAGGGCAGATAACGTGCTTTAACTTTTTTTGTTCTTTTATTACAAAAGCAACACAGATTATCATTATCTTCATTTGATAGCCCTGCAGAATCTCCACGCTCTTCAGATCTGCCTTCTGTGCCTCCAATACCTGGATTGCCTACAATGAATGTATAGTTTCAGTTTTTAAAATGAACTCATCCTAATGAAATAATTATTTTAAGCTTCTTCAAAAACAATTTTATTGTACTATCATTGATTTTTCTATTTCAAGAAATAATGAAATTAAAAGTAAAATTATTGTACGAATTGATTATAATATAAATAATGATTTTTAATATGCAAGATCACATAATTTATAGGAATAAAAAATTTAATATAACAAGTATTAAAAAAAATGTATATGTAATATAATATTAAAGAAATAATATTTACCTGCAGATTCACATGAAACCAACGAATATTTTGTCATTATTGCAGAAAAATTTTTGTAACATTCACTATGATATCCTGCTGTATCGTTTATTTCATCAGGTAAAACAATATCACTATATTTATGTCTCAGAGATTTTTTAATGTTCAATACCTCATTGCTTTTGATAAAATCTGAGGTTTAAATTTAATCAATTTATTATTATTTTTTTCCTTACAAAACACACAGATTATTTCTTGCACTTCCATAATTGATGAAAACAAGTAGTCTTTTCTCTTTTGTCACTGATAGAAAATTATTACGTACAACTGATCACAATAATGTGGCTGAGATATGAAAAAAATATACAGTTGAGTCGAAAACTGACTCTAAAAACACTCAAATATGGAAAGAAACGGATATTGAACAATCAAGTATCCAAAGATGCAATTTTTTATGTATTTCGTTAGTAAATTAGACGAAACTATGTAAGTCAACTTGCTCCGAAATAAGCAGCGTTGCAACTGACAAACCTAACGGAAATTTGTCTTAAAATGTTCTACTCCCCTACCTAAGAATGTATTACCTGTATGTCAACCTTAAATTCAGGTAAAAATTCTTTAGCTGAAGGGTCGACACGGTCGGTAGACTTTTGTGATGAAAATATTTTTTTTATACTCAAAATTGTCTAATTAAAAATATACTCAAAAGCCAGATTTGTGAAGATACATTTTTTTAAATAAAAAATTTGCAATATGCAAAAAACAGTGAATATTGTTCCAACCGCGCTAACCCTGCCAGAAGTTGATTTTTCTACTTTAACTATATTAAATAACATATAGAAAAAGTTTCAGCCTTGTGAAGGTACCTTAGTCGAAGTGGCGACCAGCTCTCCGACTATTAGATCAAGATCCACTGAACACCCACATGATGCAATTAATAAATTCAATATTGAGAACTTACTTTACTGTTAAGGTTCATTATTTTACGAAAATTCAGAATGAAAAAAGTAATAAAGTTAGACAAATGTACACTACACTTATTTTATTTCAAAAACCAATAAGGCCATCACTTTGTACTTTTATTTATCATAGAATATTTTTTTTGTTTTATTTTTTAATCTTAACTCTTGCTTTTGTGTTATTGTTCCGTTACTTTTTGTTTTAGTTCGATTTCCGCAATACTTTCAAGCTGATTGAGCTTCAGGCATCAAGAGTGGGAAGAGGATCCTGTGGGAACACTCAGTACTTATTAAACTACAAGAATTAGTACACTCTGTACTGTGGAATTTAAGTCTGCTGACAGAGAACATCCACAGTTCTGGCCACTAACTAGGTCAGAACAAAAGCACACATCAGTGTAAACCGCTGACCACGTACTCTCAATAAGAGCAATGTAACTAATAGTCATACAAAATAGCTGTATATAATTCAATAAAATTAGTCTAACTCTGACTCGCCTTTCCTTCACCACTCATACCTCCCTAATACCGAAGAAGGTATCCTCCCTAATACCGAAGAAGGTATTAATGGTTCCATACGGATGCTGACATAGACAACGCACCCTATACATGTTAGCTACATACGCTACAGTTCTTTTGTTAACCTAACTTAACTTAACCTAACCTAACGGTGTCTAAAAGTAGGTGTCTCAGGTTTAATAAATTTTTCATGGTATTAAATAGGATTATTTCACTTTTACTTTGTATAATACTGTAGGTATTTACATATTTGCAAAGTGCTGTTCTTTTACCGCAAAATTTATTTCGAAATGTTAAGTTTTGAATGACGCTCATTAGGTACTACTTAATCTGCACACACTTGTACATTTTTCTCTTTGGGTACACCTAATACAAATTCTAGGTACTTTAACGGATCATCTCTTAAATAACTATATTAAATGTTTATTTTAAGTATCAATGAAAACATCTTCATTTTCAAGAAAATCGATTGCCGGTAGGTACTACATAATCTTAACAATTATCAAAACTTTTTGAACACCATGAAAAATTGTTAATTAATTATTGCCAATAACCAGCAACTGTTAATGAATAATTAAGCAACGTTTCGACCGTCAGATTCGGTCATCGTCTTCAGGCTAATATACAGGATTTTTCACATAACCAGTCCGTTAAGTTATTACCTATAATACAGGTAGAGCTTTGAAAATATAAATAAGTTATGACTTAATTTGTTGAATTGATGTTCGAAACGTTGCTTATTTATTCATTAACAGTCGTTGCTTTTTGGCAAGATTAGCTGTTATTGATTGATCTTTAAGTAAAATTAAAATAAAAGATGACACGGGTACGTGAGCAGTGAATTCTGTGTATCTTCTCAATATCACTGTTTATAGCGCATATGTAACGCCTAATTATTATTCTAACAATAGGATAGTATCTCTTGGAATTTGCTTTACAAACTACGTAATAAAATTGGCATGTTGTGCATCAAGTTTGACCATTAACTGAAATAATTTTTTCACGTGAGCATCCTAACCTCAATCGACATGTCGAGCTCAATCAGTTGTATCTATTGTAGTAAAGGGGTTGCAAAGGACAAGGCTATTAAATGTTCTAAGTGTGATCATGTTGCTCACCCGAGCTGTGCATCCAGATTATCGCGTTGTGAGTTGGATTTTAATGCCTTTTCTAAGTGTTGTGGGAAAACTGAGCCTCAGTCTGCCTCTATTCAAGCTATTACACTTGATGCACCACAAGAGCATTTGCTAAATAAAATTAATAAAAATATGAGGAAGGCCAATGATGATCTCTGAGCTCGTCTGGATGACAGAATAAAGGAGGTGCTTGACCCACTTCAAGCTGCTATCTTGTAATGCGAAGATAGGTTAGATAAGGCCTTTGCAAGAATGGAGATAATTGAGAAAAAGTCAGAGACCATCCAGGACAGTATTGTCAATAATGTTATGGGAGAACTACATGAGAGAAGGAAACGTGAAAACAGCCTTATTTTCTTTGGATTGGAGTCTGACAATCAACAAGCTGATAAAAAAATTCTATTTGATTTGCTTTCTAATTCTCCTGTTGACCTAAATAAAGCTGTTTGTTATAGACTTGGTAAGAAGGGGAATAGCACTGATGCATCTGACAGTTCAGACCCACACAAAAACAGTTCTAAGATAGTTCACTTGATTAGACCTTTGAAGGTTGTCTTCAGCTCTGCATTTGAGGCTACTTGGATTTTGTCTAATAGGAGTACTCTGAAAATGGATAAGGTTATTGTCTCTGCTGGTAAATCTCCCCTTTAGAGACAGCAGTATAAAGCTGGCTTAATTGAAAGACAGAAAAATGGGGAAGAAAATTCAATCATCAAGTATATCAATGATATTCCCACTGTGGTTGGCAATGAGCATATAAATAAATACAAAAAATATGTAAAGGGAGTTAGCAGAAATAAGATTAGTAAAAACAGTAGTAAAGGGAACAAAGCAAGTGGTTCAAAAACTCAGTGGAATAGACGAAATTAGATTATATTACCAGAACACAAGAAGCATAAAGAATAAATTGTCAACCTTTCAGAGTTCAATCATATGCTCCAACTTGGGGTACGACATCATATGCTTGGTGGAAACCTGGCTCGACCAGTCAGTTAGTGATGCAGAACTTGTCTTTCCTGGTTACACTACAGTTCGAGTAGATAGAAATTTAACAACTACAGTAAAAAAACGGGGTGGAAGTATTATGATCTTATTGAGATCTCATCTGATATTTAAGCAGTTATTTTTTAGTGATGACCAAGTGGAGTTTTTTGTACTTGAAGTAAAGTTAAAATTCAAGAAGAAACTTGTTTTGGTTGTAGTTTATGTTCCTCCATTTACTTCACTAGGTTCTGAAGAATTTATGTCTGGATACTCTGTTTTGCTGTACACAATAGCAAACGAGTATTCTTGCAATAATGATTGTGAACTGCTACTGCTAGGAGACTTCAATTTGCCTGGATATAAGCGGACTTGTCAAGATGACATCATGTGTTCAGTTGGCTCTAATCCCTCGCAAACTATCCAAACAAGTATGATGAAGGTTTGCAATGCTGTTAGTTGTTTTGGTGCTAAACAAGTTAATGAATGTGTCAATGGCAAGGGTCCACTGCTGGATCTAGTCTTCACGTCTATGGAGTCCGTAATCTGTTCACTGGCTGATGATTCTCTCATCGATCCGGAGATCTACCATCCCGCACTGAATATTGACTTGGCTGATACATATGTGAACACATTAGACTTTGGTTTTGTATCGTTTAACTTTTCTAAGGTTGATAAAACATTGCTAGTTTCTTCGTTGAATTAGGTTGAATGGGATTTTGTTTTCAGTTCGGATCTAAATGTCAGCCAAAAAGTAGATAAATTTTATTTAAGCCTTTATGAAGTTATTGATATGACTGTTCCAACTAAAAGTGTATCATCCAATACCCATGTTCCATGGCTGAATAGTGATTTGTTAAAATTCATTAGAACTAAGAAAGGCTTCCATAGAAAGTGGAAGTCAACAAACCAAATTTTTTATTATGATAAATTTCAATATTACAGATCTCTGGTTAAGTCATTAGAACGTAAACTATACAAGCATTATATTGACAAGGTAGAAAGAGACTTTATATGTTGTCCTAAGAGATTTTGGAACTATGTTAATTATAAGAAGGGCTTTTCAATGCCTAATTATATGAGTCTTGATAATGCTGTTGCAGATTAGGGCGAATCCATCGTTAATCTATTTGCTGACCACTTCAAATCGGTGTATAAATCTGGTCCCTGTAAATTTGACTGCTCACATTTCTCTCCAAGAGATTATATTAGTAAGCTATCATTTTCGGAGTTAGAGGTAAAACAAGCATTGTTATGATTGTCTGATGATCTTTCAGTTGGACCTGATGGAAGCCCGGTTTCATTTGTTAAGCAATTGATCGATGGGTTCGTACCTCTGCTCACTAAAATTTATAATTGCTCGTTGAGGGAGGGGATCATTCCTAATGTATGAAAACTCTCGAACATATCTCCAATTTATAAAAAGGGTGATTGCAACTCTGTCAAGAATTATAGACCCATATGTAAGATATCGTTATTCGCTAAAATACTTGATGGGTTGGTCAGTAAGCAACTGATGCGCTTTTTTTATGGTACTATAGTGTGTCAGCAGCATGGGTTTGTCTCTGGGAGGTCAACTGGATCTAACCTGGCGGTTTATAATGAGTTTGTAGTAAAGAATTTGCTATTATGCAAGCAGGTGGATGCTGTATATATGGACCTAAGGGCTGCTTTTGATACTGCTGATCACATGTTATTGCTAGAGAAACTCTCTAATTATGGGGTTCGTGGGCGGCTCCTGAAATGCATTCAATCCTTCATAATAGGTAGAAATTACGCTGTTAAGATAAAGAATTTTATATCATATAAATTTCACTTGAAAAACAAGACTAACTAGAAACAACAGAAACAACTACTCCGAGGGCTAATACCCCTACCGGCATTGAATTACACTATTGAATCTGAAGGTACATACATGTTAGACGTAGATAAAATAATCTAAAAAGACAGGTAAATTCCTGTTACGTCTAAATAATTAAGGATTACTAATCCTACACTTGGAAAGTGGATTAGGATTAGGATAAAATAATATAAAAAGACAGGTAAATTCCTGTTACGTCTAAATAATTAAGGATTACTAATCCTACACTTGGAAAGTGGATTAGGATTAGGATTAGTAATCCTTAATTATTTAGACGTAACAGGAATTTACCTGTCTTTTTATATTATTTTATCTACGTCTAACATGTATGTACCTTCAGATTCAATAGTGTAATTCAATGCCGGTAGGGGTATTAGCCCTCGGAGTAGTTGTTTCTGTTGTTTCTAGTTAGTCTTGTTTTTCAAGTGAACTTTACAGTTTGTGTTTTGCCTGCTTCTGCCTGAAGAGACCCAATAGGTCGAAACCGGTCGCAGAATTGGCTTGTGGTTCGTTGTACCTATTGTATAGGACGCGTTCCAAGTGTGGGATTAGTAATCCTTAATTATTTAGACGTAACAGGAATTTACCTGTCTTTTTAGATTATTTTATCTACGTCTAACATGTATGTACCTTCAGATTCAATAGTGTAATTCAATGCCGGTAGGGGTATTAGCCCTCGGAGTAGTTGTTTCTGTTGTTTCTAGTTAGTCTTGTTTTTCAAGTGAACTTTACAGTTTGTGTTTTGTCTGCTTCTGCCTGAAGAGACCCAATAGGTCGAAACCGGTCGCAGAATTGGCTTGTGGTTCGTTGTACCTATTGTATAGGACGCGTTCCAAGTGTGGGATTAGTAATCCTTAATTATTTAGACGTAACAGGAATTTACCTGTCTTTTTAGATTATCATATAAATTTACTTCCCAGTCGGGAGTTGCCCAAGGATCCCACCTAAGTCCATTATTATTTTTGGTTTATATTAATGATCTGATTCACTTTCTGCGACATGCTCATGTATTGCTTTATGCGGATGATATCAAGTTGTTCATGACTGTTGACTATTTGGATGATTGTGGGTATTTGCAGAATGACATTAATGGAATCAGTGAATGAATCCGAGCAAATGGATTGAGCCTCAGCACAATTTTCTAAGGTTGATTTCTTATCGTATGGGCACTCCAATGTCCAGATTGCGTTGGATCTTCGTATTCCCTCCCTAAGCTCCTTCAGACAATATTTGGATTTATTATTTCTTTATAAAGTGATTCATGGGATTATCGACTCATCTGATTTACTGGCTGAGATTTGCTTTAGGGTTCCTGGTAGGGATCTACGTAATAGTATCCAGTTTGAGCTACCTATTCATGGTCACTCGGTACAAGACCGGTCAATTATTTTTCGATCTTGCTCTATAGTTAATAATGTCACTGATCTCCCTGATATCTTGGACACGTATACTATTTCTAGCTATAAGAATAGATTGAGAGAGGCTATTTTTGTTTTAATTGATGAAATTTAATTTTTGATTCTGATGTTGATGCATTTATAAGTTTTTTACATATTGTAACGACTTTTCTAGTTGAACTTATTTATTTAACGGATATTTATTTACAATTATTTATTTAACACTTAAACACTTATGGAATACTTAAACACTAATAACACTTCAACAACTTATTTATATGACAAGAAAAATGCGTATTTATATCACTCGGTATATCGTAGTTCGGTATTTATATTACATGTTCGGAAGCTAACTGTGAACTGTTGTCACTGGTCATGTTAACAGTATTTATACAGACTTAGAATATTCCAGAAGTTCGAAAATGACGTATTAGAACTTACTTACTTACCCACAAACACTCCATCTATAGATCGGGGTGCGAGTTTATCTTTGCTTGGATCCTTATTCAATACCGCGACTTTTGAACCGAATTTCTTAAAATAGTTCACATTTGCCTTTTTTTGGTCCACTTCTCATATGGTATGATGCCATTCAAGCCACTCGTTGGACACCTATTCCTTATATGACACGCTGTGGCAATTGCTTCAGACCAAAACATTGCGCTTAAGTTCGACTGCAATAATAAACATCGTGCCATGTCAAGCAATGTACGATTCAATCTCTCACTCACTCCATTTTGCTGAGGAGTGTGGGGAACAGTCAGTCGTCTTCTAATTCCATTCGCTCTCAGGTATGAATCAAACTCTTCATTACAGTATTCGCGACCGTTGTCCGACTGTAAACATTTTATCTTCTTGCCAGTCTGCCTTTCAACGAATTGTTGATACATTTTGAATGCTTCGAAGACACCACACTTGCGTCTGAGAAAATACACCTCACACCATCGTGTACAGTCATCGATAAACACCACAAAATATTTGGCTCGTCCAGTTGATTCAACTCTAAATGGGCCGACGATATCAGAGTGCACTATACTTAGTACCTCCTTGCATGGCGAGTATCCCTTTGGAAATGGTAACGCTACCATTTTTCCTCTCTGATATACCTCACAACGCGATAATTGTGTCGCATCTTTTACACTCAGGCCTGGTAAGACTCTGTTTCGCACTAGTTTTGCAATATCTTTACCATTTAAGTGTCATAGCCTTTGATGCCACAATAACAGTTTTGAATTGACGTGCTGAGCTGACAACGCTTCAGCACACTCATCACCTTCGCGCAAGTAAAACAGATCACCTTTTCTCCGGGCGATCATTACGACTTCCCCTTGAGAATTGTACACAGTTCCACAATCTTTTTCGAACAGTACTTTATAGTTTTTGTCTACAATCATTGCGACGGACACGAGATTTGATCTTAGATCGGGTACATATAGCGTATCGCATAACTCAATCGTCTTTTGACCTTGAGTGCTCTTCATGGACACCCGAACATTGCCTCGTCCCTGCACTTCAGTTGCCCCACTCGCAAGATTCAGTTTAACAGCAGACGTTGTTTTCACAGACTCGAACGACGCACGATCACCGCACACATGCTTCGTACATCCACTATCAATAATCCAAGCTTTGTTGATAGTTTTTGTTGTCGTCTCATTCACACCCGTCCTTCAACAAACGCGGTTGAATAGACAAAATGATTTCTGTCTTCGCCATATCGTCCTTCTCTTCCCAAGAGTGCATCGCTTCCGTTGGCGCGGCACCTGTCCCGCGTTCCGGTTTAGTCAGCGATCCATCCACGTATTTCCACAAGCCATTTCTTTTAAGCCATGCTTGCATTTGTATTATCCATGTGTCGTAATTGTCTCTGGATAACAACTCTATACGCGATGTCGACGACACTGACACGTTTGACGCCATCTTTTCTCGTACTTTTTACACGCACACAGCACGCGAAAGAAACGTAACTTTTTATACGCGATCACTTATTTGTCCTGGTTTTTTCAACAGTATATACAGGCATGCGACTGGGCCCATAACTTATTGGAATCACTGTTGGTGCAAAGAAAAATAATGTAAAGTCAAGTCCAAGTTATATTAGAGAAGTGTATTCAAATATACAGGGTGGTTCTGATATAAATACGGGTTTTTGGAGGGTGTCAACTAGATGCAATATGTAATCGAATGGTCACTACAGCAGCGCGGTGAAGAAACAAAAAAAATTTCAAAATTTTTGAAAAACATCTTAACATGAATTAATTTGAATACGGTCCTGTGCGTTTTCGCTTTGACTTAAGCAACACATTTGGCAACTGTGTATCATGTCACAAAATTCTGATGAACTAAACGCCATTTTCAAACACACTTGTTTACGTTACAGTAACCGAGTAACCTCATTCACGGTCAGCTGATTGAAGACGGCGTTGCCACTACACACGACCAGGTCAATCGAGGACACGTCTTACACAGGACCGTACTCGGTTTTGCCTGTATTTTCACATACGTTTTTCTCGAAAACGGTAAACTTTAGGACCTGAAGTTTTGCTTAATTTTCTTATTTTCTACTGCCCTATCACCTCCTTGAATATCCGCAGTTATATCAGTAACACCCTGTATATGAAGACAGATACAGAGAGTAAACAAATAATAGTACCGTTAGCTTTGAGGGACTTAATCGAACTGTTATTTGTCTAGCAAATCCTAACCATACACACACACAGACAACCAAGAGAAATAGTGCGCATGTGATACGCGATATAAAATAGTTCCAACAAGGGCAATCATTTAATATAATGGCATATCCTTACTTGCTATTTGCAGACCTTATCTATTTAATTAAACTGTTTCATTTTTTATACTAAACTTTAAAACCTACTTATGCAAACCAAGGCCCCCCTTGTTCGCATTTGCTGCAGGTCCCGCGCTGACTTAAACCGGCACTGGTTCAGCTTAGTGACGGGTCGTTATTCCGTTAACGTTATTTTGTTGCAACGTTACGGAACGTTACTATTTATCGTATAACTCGTTACTGAGGAACGTAAAGTGGCAAGCGCTGCAACACAACAGAACAGATGAACGGAATAGATCGACTATCGGGTTCGGGACCGCGGCGACCGCGACGTCCGCGCCGGGTCGGGTAACGCGCTGTTCGCAACGGCAACGGCGCAATACGCAACACTCGCAACAGGAACAGATTGATGAGGGAGGCCGACCGATCGACCACTAGTCTCGTGTGGGGAGAATAAAGAATATTATGTGATGTGTCACAGTGAAATATTTTTAATAATAAAAAAATTATAATGATGTTAATATATTACTAATCATATAGGACATTATTATTTTATTTATGAACTGAAACTTACTTCTAAATTCATGTAATAAAAATAAAAATTAACTTTTCAACAAATAACAAAGATACACCTAAAAAAATACTAATGAAATAGTAATAACTAATAAAATAATAAATAACTAGGTAGTACAGGAAGACCAAGTGTTATGTGAAGACCTGGAAAGCCTTAATGCTAATCATGACAATTTGATTGTATTTATAAACCAACTGCGCAAAAAACCGCATATAGTAATTTGCACCAAATCCTGGAATTTAAAGCATTATTTGTATTACACAATAGCGGATTATAGTTTGTATTACAGTGATAGTTATTTGAATCAATCGGATGGTGTATGTGTCTACGTGAGGAATGATGTAGAGGTTGGTATTAAAAGGGAAATTTTTGGTTTGTTGAATGTTTTGACTGTGCGAGCGGTTGGCGAGCTGGGTGCTGGTGTTGTGATCACGGCGCTTTATAGGTGTCATGACTATGATATTAACTTGTTTTTAAATGATCTAAGATCCATGATGAGACATCACGGTAATACTAAAAATAATATTGTGGCAGGGGATTACAACATCAACATACTCGATGAGTCTGTCCTTTCTATCGAAAATATGAGTAGCTTTATGCAATGCAAATATGTACCGCTGTTTACAGCTGTGACTAGGCCATCGGCTGATTGCAGTAGGGGATTCTGCATTGATAATTTTTTTGCTAAAAGTAATAATTGTTGTATCAAAGCTTGGTTGCTACAGATTCCCTTCACTGATCATTGCCCACTGTTTGTGTCAGTCATCAAGGACCATGCAAACAATAACCATGCTGTGAGCAACGAAGCCACTAGTAAAATTGATTTTAAAAAGCTACTTAAACTAGCGATAAAACATGATTGGAACACCATTGATAAAATGCGGGATCCCTACACTGCAGTGAACTTGTTGATTAACACCATAAAGAATCTTGTGTCCTCGTCTACACGAAGTAACTATAAAACTAGGCGTGAAAATAGGGCTAGAAATCAGTGGATCACAAGTGGGCTTATAACCTCATGCAATAACAAGCAAACTTTGTATAAATTACTAAAAAAAATCCTAGAAGTTTAGAAATAAAAGACATGTATAAGTCATAATGCAAGTTATTGAATAGGTTAATTGCTCGTGCGAAATTAGCGTTTGAGCGGAGTGAAATATCACAGCTAAAGGATGATCCAAGAAAACTCTGGCAATACCGAAATAGAAAAATAAAAGGTCAAAACAAATCAAATTCCAAAATGAAGCTCCGCAATAAAAATTGAATAGTGATAGATAGCGACATTGGTGTTGCAAATTGCTTTAATGACTTTATTAGTAGTGTAGGAACGGACCAGGCGTCCAGGATCCCACTGCCACACCACCCGGTACGTGAAAAAAATAATAATGTAGTAAATTCTATTTTTATAAAACTAATAATTGTTGAAGAAGTATAAATGGAGTTTTCTAAATTAAAAAAGAAAGCGGCTGGAGTGGATGGAATTGCCGTCTCGGTTTTGAAATGTATATCAGCGTGTGTTGCTCCTTCTTTGACTAATACATTTAACTTATGTATTGACGTGTCAGTATGGCCCGATGCCATGAAAGTTGCTGAGGTCGTGCCGATCCATAAGTCTGAAAGCAAAAGTGAATGTACCAACTACAGACCTATATCGCTCATATCCAATGTTGCTAAACTGTTCTAAAAACTTATTTACAAAAGAATATTGTCATTTCTAGAGAGCCAAAAGGTCATTTCACAATCACAATTTGGTTTCAGACAGCGTATTGGCACCTCAGATGCGCTGAAGTTTGTGCTTGATAAGATTTTGAACGGCATAAACAAAAATAAGAAAATCATTGTAGCTTTTCTTGATATTAAAAAAGCATTTGATACAGTGAACCACAATCTGTTACTGAATAGGCTGGACAACGTTGGAATCCGGGGGACTGCCAAAAGATTATTATCGAGTTATCTATTAAACAGACGACATTGTGTGCGTGTAAATGGCGTTCGCAGTGATAGTAGAATGATATCGATTGGTGTACCACAGGGTACCATCCTCGGTCCCCTTCTCTTCTTGGTCCGTATTAATGGTCTGTTACATGTGTGTGATGATAAAGTTATTTCATATGCAGATGATACGGCGGTTGTATCCATTGCTAAAGATTGGAGGGGGACCCAGGATGGTTTAAACAGAAGTTTGGCGTTGATTTCGGACTGGCTGGCTTACAGTCAGTTGGCCCTTAATGTGGCTAAGACTGTCTGCATGCCTTTTAGGTGCTACGCTGACAGTGTTCCTGCATCTTTAAATATAAGAATAGGTGGTACGATTGTTAAAAAAGTGGATTGTGTTAAATATCTGGGTGTCCTTTGATTGTAGAATGAGGTGGCAGGAGCATGTAGAAAGCGTGGAAAAAAGAACCAAATATCTTGTTTTTGCACTAGCGAAGTTGGCCAGACTGGTACCCAGAGACATCCTAAAGACAGTTTATTTTGCACTTTTTGAGAATGTTTGCAATTACGGTGGAGGTGCCTACCGTTACGTACTTCGGCCCTTACTTGTTCTAAGAGAGAAACTATTGCTAATTGTATTGTATATAAGAATGGGCACTTTCATAGTAACTGAAAACCGAGCAGCGTCTCTATGAATCTGGGCCAAACTAAACGTTAAATGGCGGCAAATTTTGAATGTTTCTTTTTTTTCCTTGTGATTATAATATTTTGAAGTTTCTTACGCCTATTTCACAAAAGTTCACCAAACATTCTTAGTGAAATTAATGAACTTTTATGGAATAGGAGTAAGAAAGTATTGAATAATAACGGAATTCTGTTACTAAAGTCTTAATTTTTAGTAAATATAGTTTTGGTTTTTACATTAATAGTAGGAGCAGATAATTAAAAATAAAACAAATAAAATTACAGAAAAAAGGGTTTATTGAAGAATTACTGATAAACAGTTATACCAAACAGTATTGCTTAAGTCAAAATCATAAACCCTTACCTACTATCTTATTGTGATGAAATAAATATTAAAAATAATAAAACACGGTTACAATAAAATAGAAGCAGAAGATACTTTTATTCACATTATCACATAAAATTTTACGTAAAAGAAAATGCGAGCACTCACAATTACACCAGTCCAGTGAAGTAAAAACCAAGCAAAGTTTCTATATTTTTACATACTGTACGTTCCGTTTCCAACTTCTCGTGTTCCTTTACTTCTACATACCTTATCAATAATCACACATATAAAAAGGTTCACATTACTGTTTGGGCAGGTTATATTTTTTGATGGTTAGATTGTTGTTTGTTTGTATCGATAATCTATAAATAAATTATCGATACAAACAAACATCAATCTAACCATCAAAAATGTAATTTGTCAAACCGGCAAAAGTATTATAACAAAAATATAAGGTAATGTAAACCTTTTTATATGTGTGATTACTGATTACGTATGTAGAAGTAAAGAAGAAACACGAGAAGTTGGAAACGGAACGTACAGTATGTAAAAATATAGAGACTTTGCTTGATTTTTACTTCATTGGACTGGTGTAATTGTGGTGTAATTGTGAGTGCTTTCATTTTCTTTTACGTAAAATTTTATGTGATAATGTGAATAACAGTATCTTCTGCTTCTATTTTATTGTGACCGTGTTTTATTGTTTTTAATATTGATGTATTTAATCATAATAAGTTAGTAGGTAAGGGTTTATTATTTTGACTTATGCAATGCTGTATGGTATAGCTGTTTATCAGTAATTCGTCAATAAATCCTTTTTTTTGTAATTTTATTTTTTATTTTTTTATTTACCATTATTGTAAAAAACCAAAACTATATTTACAAAAAATTAAGACTTTAGTAACAGAATTCCGTTATTATTCAGAACTTTTTTACTCCTATTCCACAAAAGTTCACCAAACATCATTATTTTCACTGATTGTTTGGTGAACTTTTGTGGAATAGGGGTAAGAAACTTCAAAATATTACAATAACAAAGAAAAAAGAAATAGAAACATTCAAATTTGCCGCCATTTAGCGTTTAGTTCGGCCCAGGTTCATAGAGGCGCTGCTCGGTTTTCAGTTACTATGGAAGTGCCGATTCTTATATACGTTAGTATATATAGTATATTCTTTGTGAAAAACCAACTATCGCCATTAGATTGTCTAGGCCCTGGTTTTTCTCCTGGGTGCTAGTCGGACCTCTGTTGAGTTACCCCTAACTTTAATACAGACTTTTGAATTGGAGGCAGTTGTGGCTTATTATAACGAATTAAAAAATTAAATCAATGCTTTGTGTGGTGTACACAACTGTATATTATGATTATGGCCTTATAGCCGAAACGTTTTCGTCAAGAATACTTGAATAAAATTTGTGAAATTTACCCAACGTGTTGTTTTTGTACTCATTAAAAACTTTACTTTGAATTAAAAAATATTTATGTATATAGAGTTAGTAAAACTAGATGTGAGGCATTAAACCTTCCTAGAATTGACAGAACAATATTTGCAAACAGTGCTCACATTATTAAAATTGACAATATTCTCCATGGTTAGTTATTTTATTTGTTACTAGTTCAAATTATTCAGACTATTAAGAAAAAGTAAAGTTTTTACTTTGCCTGGGCTAAGCTTGTTTCTTCTTTCCGATATTTGTCCAGATTTTAAAAATAGTCTTTCACATGTCACAGACGTTCCAACTGATACAAAATTTTCTTTCACAACTTCGCTCAAATTAGGAAAGTTATATGAGTTTGTTCTCCACCAAAGCAATGGATCGTCTTCTCTAGGAATTGTTGGCTCTTCCAAGTAACTTTGGATCTCAATTAAAGCTTTTGAATGTGCAGTGCCTACTGGGACCGTAGTATTTTTTATTTTTTCAAACTTTTCCCAAATATTATTTTGTTTCGACAACATTGGCCTTGGGGTTTCCTGATGTAATATGGACATCGTTTGACTTTTATGATTGATAATTCGGGTAAGTAGTGAAGTAACTAGTTCTATTGCTTTGTCTGCAGTTGTATCATTTGAAAAGCCCACAATCTTATAGCGGGGATCCAAAAGCGTAGTAACGATTAGACTGTTACTGTTCTCCAGTTTGTCCAACCTATTTTGAATTCCTTCTAAAATCTTGTCTACCATTTCGCAAAGTACAGGTGGTGAAGAATTTCCTTGGCTAATTTTCCTTCGTAAGTTTCGATAAACGTGGGTAAGCCCATCCGTTAAAATAACTATAGAGAAAGCTGTGCCATAATTTTCTCCGCTTATGAATCGTGTTACATTTTCTAGAGGTTCTAAAATTTCAAGTAGTTGCTTCATAAATCCCCATTCTTCTCCTGTTATTATCGGAAGGTCTTTATAATGCTAATGTTGACCGTAATGGTTCTACCAATTCCAAAAATCGCTGAATATAAAAAGTGGAATTCCACCTTGTAGGTGTGCATTGGATTAGTTTCTTGGGATTTCTGCTTAGAAGTTTTTGTTGTTCCATTAATTTGGCCATTGATGAAGCACTATGTTTGAAAGAAGTTATTATTTGTATTAATTTATTTAAAGTGATATCTAATGTCTCAATTTCTAACGCATGTTTTGCTATTAGATTGACCGTGTACGCATAACAAGGCAAATGTTTTAATTGAAGATTTTCTTTTACAGCTTTCACTATGTTATCTGAGACAATTATTAATACATTTTTTTCTAAATTCCATTCATCTATGACCTTTTTTAATGCCTTGGCGAGATTTTCACTCGTATTCCTATCTGGGAAGCATGCACAACCCAACATTACGGATATTAAACAAAAGTTATCTGTTATATCGTATAATGTCCAGTAACCGCAAAATAATTTTCTGTATTTGTTGACGTCCAGGAATGTGTAGTTAAAGTAATAGCTTTTATATTCATCATAGTTTCTTTGAATTCGTTATAAGCTTCTTCATAAGCAGCCGGTAGAAGCGAATTTGTGATGGTTTTTCTCGATGGTAATTTATAGGATGGGTTTAGAGCTTTCACCAAAGCAACAAATCCAGCATCCTCCACAATCGTAAAAGGTTGAAAATCTTTCGTGAACAAAAGCAGTAATGTTTTGTCAATCTTTCTTCTTGTGTGACTTCCTAGCTTTTTTCTTAGAAATGATGTAACCGTAGGTTGGCTTAAATGCGATGATTGCTGTGAAGTACTTGCTGTAGCCATAGCCGGAATTGTGGATATACTGGGTTGTGGATTTGGATCGTCTAAGTCAATATCTCCAATGATAGCTTGCTGCTGAATGCTAAAATAGGATTCTGGTTCAACGCTTGCTTTAGTTAAAATTTGTGTTGTTTTTGGAGCTGGAGATGTATTACCGTTTGCCTTTTTGATTTTAAGTTCAGTTCTGTTATCCGTTATTTTTAGCAGGGGAAGCTTCTTTTCCAAGTGTTTTTTTTAAACTGCTGGATGTTGAACTATAGCTCAACTGTTGTTTACATAAATTACAAGATGCCACTCTATCTGTTTTGGGGACAGGTGTGAAGAAGTCCCATACAGGCGAATGCTTAATACTTTTATTGATTGCAAGTTTCTGTGTAGGTACCCTAAAAATATGCAATAAGTACTGTTAAGAAGTTGTTACCTCCCCCCATAAGGAAAGCTAAGGTAGGAAATTTCAATTTTACTATTGTCACGTCCCCTACCAATCCTTCAAAATTGAGTATCTAAATACGGTTCTCAAAGGAGAACCTCATTCTCATACAGAGAATTTAGAGGCACATACTTTAGAAGAAGAATTAATTAACATGAGTACCGAAAATAGTAATAGCCAAATCCCGCTAATAAAGCAAACTTAGATAATGGTATATTTCGCTTAATGATTGACGTGATACCTGAATTTGATGGAGGTTACAATTCGGTGAAATACCCCTTATTTAAGAAAACAATTACAAATGTCTATAATAAATGTTCCATAGAGCAACAAAGTATTTATTTTAGTGTTTTGAAAATTAAAGGGGCATGCATTAAAAGCTGTCATAAACTGATCCTTACATAATATAGACGATATTATATTTGTTTTCGATTGTTTATATGTCCAAGAAAAATCATATGACCATTTAATTTGGGAAATGTTCATGCTGAATGGAAATCAATGTAAAACGGTCAAAGAATTATATTCAAAAATAGCGCCGTTACGCGACGCTATAATTTCTTCAGTAATTAACGCAAAAAAATTAACAGACGAAACGAAGAAAACAGTAGCTAGTATTTTTGATCAGATGGCGGTGTCATGTTTCGTTAGGAAACTACAACCTGAAATATCGAATTTGGCACTACAAAATCGCTATTCAGACATAGAAAACGCGTTTGACCACTGTTTACAATTCGAACAGGTATGCAAGTTTAGGGCCCTTGAGAAAATGCGGGATAATCATAAATCTTATTCAAATAAAATACTAAATAAAACTAGCAAATTTGAAAGAAAGAAAAAAACTCATTTTAGTCCCCAACCTTCTAGTGGCAAAGAAAATAATTCTGAAAAGACATGTTACTATTGCAAGCGAATAGGGCATTTAAAGGAAAATTGTTTTAAGTACAAGAAGGACCATGAAGACAAAAGAAAAATTAACGTTACCGAACCTAAATTAGAATCAGAAGATAATTGTTCAGATGATGAAGAATTAGATTATAATGAGCACAATTTAAACTCCTATCAGGAATCCGAACAAGAGGGCACGGACTCCCAATAGTTAGAAGTCCCTCCAACCCAATTAATAAGCTAGATGGATACCAACGCCTACTTTTCATTAAAGTCAATGTAAGTGAAAGGATTGTAGATTATTGATAGATAGTGGCGCTTGCATATCTGTCTTACGCTACTCTAGATTTCTACCGGAGCCTGATAAATCAAAAACCCACACTAAACGGTTTAAATTCCCCCTCGTTTGAAACGTTAGGAACGATAAAAACCTATTTGGAGGATACTGATTTACCTATCACATTTCATTATATTTCCAAACACAATCTGGAAATTGATGGTATTATTGGTACCGATTTCTTTTTCAAGCACAAAGCCTTGTTACATTTTAAAAATAACAGTCTGACTATAAATAATAAAAAATTCACACTATATTTCACGGAAAAGAAAATATTGAATATTGTCACCGTATCTAGAAGATGCGAACAAATAATTAAGTTAAAAGCAAATAATTATAAACCCAATACGGAATATCTTATGCTGAATATTAAACAAGACGATATACAAATTCCTTCAAGGTTAGTTAGGACAGATAAAAATCTAAACTTTGCAACCACTTCCATCAATACCTCGGATAATGATATTACATTCGAAATACGCGATCTAAAATTGTTGCCAATACCTGATAGGATCACCATAAACAAAATTCAATTTAGTCAACAAAATAATGATATTCGCAAACAAGAATTACTTAAACAACTTAGATTAGAAAACTTAAATTTGGAAGAAAAAGAGTCCTTAATTCCGATTATACTATCTTATCACGATATATTCCATTTACCCGATGATAAACTGACCACAGCAAACATCCTCAAACATAAAATAATAACGACTGACGAAATTCCCATTCAAACTAAGACATATAGGTATCCACAAATACATAAGGAGGAAGTACAAAAACAGATAAAGAAATTACTAAATGACGACATTATACAACCATCCTTTTCCCCTTGGAATTCGCCACTTTGGATTGTACCGAAAAAGAAAGACGCGTCCGGTCAACAAAAGTGGCGCATGGTGATCGATTACCGTGAACTGAATAAGAAAACTATCGATGATAAATACCCTTTACCCAACATAGAGGAAATTTTAGATAACCTCGGAAAATCCGAATACTTTACAGTCCTCGACTTAACTTCCGGGTTTCATCAGATACCAATGTCTCGAGAATCAATACCTAAAACGGCTTTTACAGCTAATGGTAAGCATTATGAGTCTAAAACCATGGCTTTTGGACTTAAAAATGCACCATCCCAATTCCAAAGAGCAATGAACTTAGCCTTGCAAGGCCTTACACCTCAGCAATGCTTAGTTTACATTGACGACATTATAACTTTTGGTAAATCTTTAAAAGAACACAACGAACGATTAGTTAATGTCCTTAAACAAATCCGTCAACATAATTTCAAGATACAAATAGATAAATCAGAATTCTTAAGAAAGGAAACCACGTTTTTAGGCCAGGTTATAACTCGCGAGGGAATCAAACCAAACCCTGATAAGATTAGATGCATCCAAAACTTCCCAGTACCTAAAACACCTAAACATATCAAACAATTTTTGGGACTTGTAGGTTACTACAGGAAATTTATCCCAAATTTTGCATTAATATCCAAACCACTAACAAAATTATTACGGAAGAATGAATTATTCAACTGGTCCGATAAAGAACAAAGTGCCTTCGAAATACTAAGGGACGCGTTGATCAAAGAACCAATACTACAATACCCGAAATTTAGTGAAGAATTTCTATTGACTACGGATGCCTCTAAGCATGCAATAGGATCTGTCTTATCCCAAGGTGATGTTAAAAATTCACTTCCTATAGCAGATTGTTATGTATGAAATACTTACGATTACCTAGTATAATTTATTAGCTATTAGACTTTCACTAGAGCCCTCAGCCGACCTATATAAGTTGCCCTAAATTTGTAAGATACCAGATTTTGAATAAACTTCAGTGCCGAACATGGTAGTTATTATTCTTGTCTCCGTTACTCTCAGAAATATTAACAATAATTACAATTAAATCAGTGATTTACTTCAGAAGTGATTATTGTTTAGGTGATGTTTCTACTTGAGTTATCGGCCTCGTCATAAATTGTGTAAAGTGCAATACATTGACTTAGTGAGGGAAAACTATCTTGTCCATTTCTAAATTTCTTTTGAGTTATACTGATCACGGACATAACAATTGGCACAGTCAGTAGGATTCACATTTTCCGTGAATCCAAGAATCAGCGAAAGAACAGCTGTGTCGTCAAAGAAGATTTCGCAAGAAGAAATCAGTTCCTGATACTCCTTGCTGAGAGAAATCATCTTCAAAGAAGAAGCGGCCCACGTGAACCCTTTGGCTACGGTGATATCATATCGATCCGCCAAATCTACACGTCCAGGAGGCAGCTCCTTCATAATCCGAACATGCACGAGTCGAAAGCATCGTGGGTAAACAAGGATCCTTTCAAAGTCTCAGTAAATTAGCAGGGATAGTAAAAGGTTGGTGAAATTTTAGTCTCTTGACATTGTTTTACTTTCCACCTTGCCCCTGTTACTCCTTTATTTAAAATTCATTCACTTGTAAATCATCGTTATCTAAATAAGTAGTCAAAATTGCGCTGCTAAATTTATTTAAGACTGAATTGGATACCGAAGGTTCAGAAGAATCTTCAGAAATGTCTTTAGATAATAACCTTTTTAAATTAATGTTAGATGCTATTTCAAAGTTCGATGGTGGTATAAATTCAGTGAAGTATGAAACTTTTAAAAAAACAGTAACTGGGTTACAAAGTAAGTGCTCGGAAGAACAAAAACAAATCTTAGATACCGTTATTTTTAGTAAACTGGAGGGTAACGCCCTAAAAGCAGTCATAAATCGATCTCTTCATAATGTAAGCGATATCATTTTTGTTTTTGATTCTTTCTACGTAGCAGAAAAATCTTTCAATCCCGCCATTTGGGAAATGTTTACAATAAATAGTAATCATTATAAGTCCGTAAAAGATTTATATTCAAAAATTGCTCCACTTCGAGATTTAGTTCTAAGTACCGCAACGTCACAAACTAAGGTGAAAGAATGTAAAGAAACTATATCAAAAATCTTTGAGCGCTTAACAGTAGGTTGTTTTATTAGAAAACTAAATCCCGAAATCTCTAATTTAGCTCTACAAAGCACGTATACTAATCTAGAAGCAGCTTTAGATAAATGTTTGCAATTTGAACAGATAATTAAATTCCGCAGTACGGAACAACAAAGGCACGAAATTAATAAATATAATAAACATAAAAATAAAAACCTAGTAAAATAAATATAATTGATTTAAAGAAAGATTCAAACTCCTCCGAGTCTGAATCAGAAAGCGAGATAAATATCAATAATTTAAACTTGTATCAGGAATCGCAGAGCGAAGGCACCGATTCCGAATAAAACAAAGTCCTTCGATCACTAGCAATAATTATTACACCCCTTTCGCAATAAATTCATTAGAAGGCTATAGGACACTCCGTTTTATTAAGGTAAATATAGCAGGGAAAAAATGTAAATTGTCAGTAGACAGTGGTGCATGCGTGTCAGTTTTACGTCATTCAAAAAAATTCCCAAAACCGGATATAAAAGAAATCCATACTTTAAACGGACTAAATTCCAATCCTTTTCAGACATTAGGAACTTTAAGTACATTTCTAGAACACCCAAAACTACCAATTAAATTTCACCTTGTACCTGAGTCAAACTTGGAAATTGATGGTATAATTGGTTCAGATTTCTTTTCTAAACAGAAGATCAATTTAAATTATATTAGTAATAACCTCGAAACAAAATATAAAAAATTTCTTTTGTATTATGCCGAAAACAAAGTTTTGTGCACTATTAACATTCCAGCTCGCAGTGAAAATGTCATAATCATTAACGCTAAAAACTACAAACCTAATACGGAATATTTATTACCTGAAATTAAAGGTGAAAACTTTAAAATTCCCAGTTGTTTAATTAGGACCGACAAAGACCTTAATTTCAAAACTACCGCTCTAAACACTTCCACAAACGACCTACAATTAGAAATTGAATCATTACAACTTTTACCAATACCTGAAAGTCCCTTAATGATACATACATTAAACTCTGATAATCAAAATTCCGAAGATAGAAAGCGCGAACTATTAAAACAATTACGTTCAGAACATTTAAATAACGAAGAAAGAGATTCAATTATCCCAATAATTTTAGAATACAATGACATGTTTCATTTACCAAACGACAAATTGACCACCACATCGATACTCGAACATAAAATAATCACGACTGACGAAATACCTGTACAGGCTAAGACATACCGCTACCCCCAAGTACACAAAGAAGAGGTTAATCGACAAATTCAGGAATTACTTAACAACAAAATTATTCAACCATCGTTCTCACCGTGGAACTCCCGGCTTTGGATAGTACCAAAAAAACGCGACGCCTCAGGTAAAGTTAAATGGAGAATGGTAATAGACTACAGGGAACTGAATAAAAAAACAATTGATGACAAATACCCACTTCCTAACATCGACGAAATCTTAGACAACCTAGGCAAATCTTCTTATTTTACTGCTCTTGGTCTCACTTCTAGCTTTTACCAGATCAAGATGTCTAAAGAATCAATACCAAAAACAGCATTTTCCGCCAACGGGAAACATTACGAATTCAGAACTATGCCTTTCGGTTTGAAAAATGCCCCTTCCCAATTTCAACGCACTATGAATTTAGCCTTACAAGGTTTAACTCCACATCAATGTTTAGTTTATATCGATGATATTATTATTTTTGCTAGAAATTTAAGAGAACATAATGACAGATTAATAAATGTATTAAATCAATTAAGAGCTCACAATTTTAAAATTCAACTGGATAAAAGCGAATTCTTACGTAAGGAAACGACATTTTTAGGGCATGTCATCACACCCAACGGTATAAAACCAAACCCTGACAAAGTAAAATGTATTAAAGAATTTCCTATTCCTAAAAATAGTAAAAATATTAAACAATTTCTTGGCCTCACTGGGTACTATCGGAAATTTATTCCCAATTACGCGTTAATAGCGAAACCGCTTACACAGTTGCTGAAGAAAGACGAAAAATATATTTGGACTCAACGGGAACAATATTCTTTCGAAAAACTACGGGATGCTCTAATTACAGAACCGATATTGCAATACCCAAACTTTGATGACGAATTCATCCTAACCACCGATGCTTCAAAATTCGCCATTGGGGCAGTCTTGCCACAAGGCATGGTAAAAAATTCATTACCTATCGCTTACGCGTCAAGAACACTAAATCCCGCGGAAACGTGATATTCAACCATCGAAAGGGAATCGTTAGCGATAGTTTGGTCGTTAAAGCACTTCCGTCCCTATTTATATGGCAAAAAGTTTAAAATAATAACCGATCATCAGTCGTTAAAATGGCTGTTCTCAGTCAAGGACCCCACCTCACGATTGATGAAATGGAGGTTAAAAATTGAAGAGTATGACTATGAAATAATATACAAGCCTGGCAAGCAAAATCAGAACGCAGACGCCCTCTCCCGAATATACGCCACTGAAAATGAACGAGAAGCAATCCGTTACGTAATAAACCCTAAAATAGATGATTATGAAGTAGTTATGCTTAGGTATTCTGATAACCCCCAAAAGATAAATTCTTTACTTCTAGATTCTGATTTTAAAAAAACCCTTCGCGAGTTCGAAGTCACTACTCTGAAATCATTAAATAAAACATTAATTATAGATAAAATCGACAAGGAACAGGATTTTAAATTAAATATTCAAAACATGCTCACAGTGTTCCTGAACCAGAAAATTTTAGTAGTTAACGCCAAAGGCGAGTATGATACAGTAATAAAAGAACACGGTTTCGAAATAACTTTGGATGTTTCGCGATTTGTAAAGATAGACATTCCAGAAGAATTAAAAATAAAAACTATCAAACACGTCCTTAATAATCACAAGGGTATACACGAGACACTAAACAAATTAAAACAAGATCATCAATTTAAAAACATGAATGAGCTTACAACAAAATTAATAAATTCTTGTGATGTTTGCGTTAAAAATAAAATTGATAGGGTCTCACATCGCGTACCATTAGTCATACCTCAAAAACCCGACAATATTAACGAAAGAATTAACTTAGATACAGCAGAATTAGAAGCTGGAAAAAGAAAAATATTTGTTTCAATTGTCCAAGACGATCTTTCCAAATTTTGTCAAGTGTATCCCACATATGAACCGATTACTTACGTTTTGTTAAAAGTTCCTTAATACAATACTTTTCCGCCTTTGGATTTCCAAAACGAATCCACTCGAATCAGGGAAAAGAATTTATAAATAAAACAATTGTGGCCCTAAATCGTATGTTGAACATTAAATGGACGAAGTCCTGTATTTACCACCCTCAATCCAATGGTTCCGTAGAAAGATTTGTAGGTACATTAAAAGAATCATGTAAGACTATTTTCTCTACGCAGAAAAATAATTTAAATAATTTTGAGATAATTTATTTGGCCGCACACAATTACAATACTTCGGTGAATAATCAGCATAATTATACACCGTATGAATTGCAGTTTGGAATAAAACCCCTTTCGTTCGGTACAACCCCTGAAATAGTAGAGGAAATAAATCCCACACAACGAAATGTGCAAATAAATGAGATTAGGGAACAAGCTAAGTCAAACCAGCTTAGTTCACAGGAAAAAGCCAAAGAAAGGTATGACAAAAATGCGAAGATGATACAATCTTATGAAATCAATGAACAAGTTTATGTTAGGATGAAAAAACATGGTGACAGAAAACCAGTTTATTACGGCCCCTTTAAAGTTGTCCAAAAAATAAATGAATATTGTTACAAAATTAACTGTCCAGATCCTAAAAATATAAATATATCTAATATTAAGAAAATAATCATGCAAAATTAGTAAAGAAATTCTTTTCCATTTGTTTCAGATGAAAGCATCTCTCTTGCTCCTTATAATAATCCCATACCTAGCTTACTCACAATTAAACCCCATAGATATACAGACTGTACCCTCTAATACTGGACTTTATCTTAGACCAGTAGGTAAACTTAGGATAATAGAGCAATATTTTACTCTTATAGTATATAAAGATATTTCACCATTATATAATAATTTATGTAAGGTACAACAATTAGTTAATAATGTTAAGAATATCGAAGATAAATTGTTAGGTCAACATCATCAATATGTTCATGCACTAACCTTAAACAAAACACTTAAAAGAATAAATAATGAACTAAAATCTATTAATGCAATGCTACCCCATGAAAATAATCGAAAGAAACGAGGATGGATTAATGCTGTAGGGACTGCATTTCATTATGTCTTTGGGATAATGGATGCAAACGACGAACAAGAAATAAACGCGGCAATTCAAAAATTGCAAGAATCTTATAAAAATACGTTGGCTTTGATGGACCAAACGGTACACATTGTACGTCGTTCAAGATTTTAGTGCTACATTGAGCAGTCTAAATGTTAATGAACAAAAAATCGCGGCAAATTTTGATAAAATTCAAGAGAAATTAAATAAAAATTCTATAGAAATAAACAGTAACGAATTTGCAACCCAATTACTCAATTAAGTTGTCACATGTGATGAAATAGTATCTGAACTAGAGTATGAGATAAATAAAATCAAAACCCAATTACTCTACTCAAAAGTAAACACATTACCACCCTCTTTCTTAGAGAATAATTTATTTTTCAACTGTTTAACTGAAATAAATAAGCAGATTCCAGAATACAGTCTACCTTTTGATTTGAAAACTGATCGGTTATCAAAATTTTTGAATATTGTCAAAATATCTACAGTACTGAAGAAAAATTCTATCATTTATCACATAAAAATTCCGCTTATAGCTAAAGATGAGTACCAATTATATAATATCATCCCGATCCCAATCCTTGGAAAAGATTCTTATCATTCTATAATAATCCCTAACCATCCCTACATCGCAGTCGAGAGATTGAAATTTCACTATATAACTGTAAACTATCTCTCCGAATTATCCGAGATACATGGACAATGGTTCATGAACAACCCTCAAGTCAATAACAGGGATGACAAGACGTGCGAATCGGAGGTTGCCTTCACTGGGAAATGGTCCCCACTGTGCCACCCGTCGCAAATACCCTTGGAATCTGAAGAGATAAGAAGGTTGGAAGAGAACCAATGGCTGGTGGTCCTTACCAAACCGATCGATGTCACTTACAAATGTTCCAATGATGAGATAAAATCAAATACGATTCGGCAAACCAGTATTATCACTCTTCACGCCCCCTGCGCTGGAATGGTTGGCAACACATTCAAGATAAGTCTTCTTAAAAATAACACCAATTACAAAAATGTAACTGAAAATCTGATCGACGTCCCTGAAAACTGCTGTCTACCGCAATCCGCTGGAGCTGAAGACTTCACGCTAAATAAAATCACTATTCACGCCCTTAATCAAGAAGAATTGGGTCTCAATAAGCACCGACTCAATCACCTAAATGAAGCAATATATAAAGAAGAACGATTACGTCCTGTTATGCAAATTATGGGTACGCCTTGGTGGAAAATTCTTCTTTCATTGGTTGGAACAATTCTATTAATTCTTAGCTTATGCTGCTGCTGCTGTCCTGGTTGTCTCCGCCTCCTTCGACCCCGTTGGCCTGGTAATTGTGGACACTGCATAAAAATATTTAATTATCAATGTGATAGAAACCTGGTGCCCACTCAACGACCCCCAAGATACAGTCTGGAACCCTCGGTCCAATTCAGTAAGAACCTCACCTCATCAACACCTATCCTAAAAATGACGGCAATCCCAAACATGGACGTTGAGTATGACAACGAAGAATGGTCACCCCGATGTTAAAAGACTGATTCTTATACTTAGAAATGTACTTATTAGGATAATCTTCGGTATATTAGGTTAGGAAATACATTCTTTAGGATTAATTTTAACTCTCAAGAATGAGTATTTTAAATTTTTAATTATCTGAATTTAAAATTAATAATTAAAAATCTTAGATGGGGAGGAATTGTTATGTATGAAATACATACGATTACCTAGTAGAATTTATTAGCGGATGTTGCAGCGCTACATGAAGGTACGTGTTGAGAGAGAGGTTCTAATAAGGACCGTTGTATTGAAAGGATATTTCAGCTTCCAATGAAATGCGAGTCAGGATTAGACTAATTTATTTACAGAAATATACAGGTATTTATACAAAAAACAAATACATTAAGCTTATGGAGAAATGCATGGTCAACCGTTTACACTTGTGTGTGTATTTGCGGTTGACCTAATTTGCGGTTCAAAATGACAATATGCTTGTCAGCAGAGTTTGAATTCTGCTGTACCGTGTGAACTACTTAGGAGAATTCGATGTATATAGAGTGTTCCCACAAGCTATTAGACTTTCACTAGAGCCCTCAGCCGACCTATATAAGTTGCCCTAAATTTGTAAGATACCAGATTTTGAATAAACTTCAGTGCCGAACGTGGTAGTTATTATTCTTGTCTCCGTTACTCTCAGAAATATTAACAATAATTACAATTAAATCAGTGATTTACTTCAGAAGTGATTATTGTTTAGGTGATGTTTCTATTTGAGTTATCGGCCTCGTCATAAATTGTGTAAAGTGCAATACATTGACTTAGTGAGGGAAAACTATCTTGTCCATTTCTAAATTTCTTTTGAGTTATACTGATCACGGACATAACAATATGCATCAAGGACTTTAAACCCGGCCGAAACCAGGTATTCCACTATATCGAACGGAAACTTTTGGCAATTGTTTGGTCTCTGAAACATTTTAGACCAAATCTTTATGGTAAGAAATTTAAAATTATTACGGACCATCAACCATTAAGGTGGCTGTTTTCGATTAAGGACCCCAGCTCAAATTTTCAAACTTAACCTGCGAAACTTAACTATGATGTTCCAGAACGAAAAAATTTTCGTAATTAGCATTAACGACGACAAAGATAAATTGCTACAGGAAAATTATGATCATAAATTGTATATGTCACGTTTCATTAAATCAATCGATATCCCAGAAGAAAACAAAATCAAATTAATTAAGGAATATCATGAACATTCTTTAAATTACCACAAAGGTATTAATGAGACTAAATAAACTGAGAGAGGATTATAAATTCAAAAACATGTATGAACTGACGGAGAAACTAATCAAATCATGTACAGTTTGTATTAAAAATAAAGTTGACAGAACACCTCGCCAATACCCTTCCGTCATACCCGAAAAACCAACCGACGTTAATGAACGCATTAACATTGATTCCCCGGTATTACAATCAGGTAAACGCAAAATTTCAATTATTCAAGATGAATTATCCAAGTTCTGTCGTCTATTCTTTTGATATATATATAAGCTTTATTTAGTTTCACTAATTTAATTACATTATAGTATTATAGTATAAAAAAAAAACAAAAAAAAACTCTATCCTAAAATTATAATAAAAGTATAATACTTGTATAATTAATTAATTACAGAACCAATAATATTACATTCTTAATATATGTTCTTTTGCAGCCTTTTTAAAAGAACACAATCTTTTACAGTTTTTGATTTCAGATGGTAATCCATTATATTCATTTATGCCTTTAAAAAATATACTGTTCTTCATTAACTCTGTATTTACTCGGGGTAGGTGAAAATTTCCGGCAAACCTCGTAGCATGTTCATGTTTATCGCTATTGTACATTAGGAACTGTTTTAGTTCTGGACTAGTTAAATCTTTTGTGACCTTAAAGATAAATATAAAGACATTATATTTAAAATATTGCCTTATATTCAACCAATTCAATCATCGCAGCATATGGTCGATATGTGTCAGCGGTCCACAACGTAAAATTGTTCTCATTGCTCTATTCTGTAGTACTTGCAACCTATATGATAACAATATAGATGGGTCAAGTATTAGGATAGCTTTATTAACATATTTTTCCGCTTTTGGTATACATAAAAGGATTCATTCCGAGCAGGGGAAGGAATTTGCTAACCTATTTGCTCCACCTATCACCCACAATCTAATGGATCGGTGGAACGATGCATCGCCTCTATTAAAGAGCAATGTAAATTATTGTACAACACTCAAAAGTACAACTTAAATAACTCTGAAATACTACAATTAGCAATACATAATATTAATACCTCCACCAACTCTGCTCATGGTTTTATACCAGATGAACTAATGTATGGAAAAAAAAACCTTCCCTAGGCACGGTTAAAGAAAGTTATTAATAGGAAGTGACCAAAAGAAACGAACAGTTAAGTAATACAAGACAACAAGCAGTCAAAAATATTCAAAATAGACAAGAAAAAGTAAAAACAAAAAGGGACATTAAAGCTAGGGAAATAAAACAGTTTAGTGATAATGAAATAGTTTTTATTAGAGTTAAGAGAAACTGTGAATATAATTTTAAAGGTCCATATAAGATTAACAAAAAAATCAACGATTACTGCTATGAAGTAAATTGCCCCAACCATCAAAAATTAACATTTTAAACTTAAAAAAGATCCCCATTCAAGACTAACTTTTATATTTTTTGTTACAGATGACAAAAATAACAACCATTTCTTTGCTAATGATCCTCCCTTTGATTTACACTAAAGATATTGAAATTGACAAAATTCCTCAAAACACAGGCTTTTATAATAAGCTTATGGGGTCATTAAAGATCATTGAAGAAGAATACACTTTAATAATATTCAAAGACATTAAGCCACTTTTCGACAACCTTAATAATGCACGAAAATTAGTCTCCAAAGTAAAAACAATAGAAAACAAAATAAAAGGTCAATTCCATTCATGTGTTCATTCCCTCACTTTAGATAAACAATTAAAGCAAATAAATAAAGAGCTAAAAACAATAAATTAAATGTTACCACATGAAAACAGAAAACGACGTGGATTAATTAACGGTATCGGTACACTCTTTCGTTATGTCTTCGGGACTTTGGACGCTAGTGAGGACGAAGAGATAACGAAAACTAGTCAAAATTTACAAGTATCGAATAAAAATATTCTAACAATAATAGATAAAAATATTCATGTAGTTAAGTACTTCGTGAAAGACTTTAATGCTACCCTATCTTCTCTATCTCTAACGGAAGCAGGAATAGCTGAAAATTTTGAAACAATTCAGGAATCGGTCAATAATAACTCTGCCTTAATATACAATGATGAATTTGCTTTGCAATTGCTTAATATGATAACTTTCAGTGATGAAATACTGAACGAAATCATAAATGAAATAAACGAAGTAAAAATTCAACTACTATATTCTAAATTAAATATAATACCACCTTCTTTACTACAAGACAATTTGCTTCAATCAAGTTTAATAGAAATTAACAAAAACATCCCAGAATACGAATTACCTTTTGATGTTAACAAAGAACTGTCAAAATTTTTAGACATAGTAAAAATAAACACGGTAATTAAAGAAACAAGTATCATTTATAAGCTTAGGATACCCCTAATAAGTAAAGATGATTATTAAATAAATCACATCATTACCCTGCCCATACCAGAAGAAAAGAACTTCCAGATTTTAATTCCATCCTTTCCCTTTGTGGCAATAGAAAGGTGGAAATTCCAATATATAGGCTTATACAACACCGACGCAGTGAAACAACTACATGGAATCTACTTTACCCATGGACCACAAATAAGAAATAAGGACGATTCAATCTGCGAATCGGACATCCTTTTCTCTGGACGATGGTCAGATAGCTGTAGGACATCTCTCGTCATAATGATCTCCAACTAAATGACGAGAATTGATGAAAACCAATGGTTTGTCATCATCACCAAGCCGACCGAATTCACCTACAAGTGTTTCAACGGAGACATTAACACAATTCAACTGAAACAGAACTGTGTCATTACAATGTACAACCCGTGTATTGGAATGATTGGGAATAATTTAAAACTCACTCTGACCAGGAAGTTGAAATCTTATAGGCACATCTCCGAAGAACTGACGGCAATCCCTGACGACTGTTGCCTTCAGAAAAACAAGAAGACCAAAGAAGTGCATTTACATGCCATATCTATTCATGCGCTTAATCAGGAAGAGCTTATGAATCGACACAAACTAGATCACTTGGAGGAAGATGTTTATGAGGAACAACTGCTACCAGTTACGCGAGCAATGGGTCTTAAATGGTGGGAAGCCCTAGCTTCAGTGGCCATTGTCCTGACTGTTTAAAATTAATTCGACCTCGTTGGTTCGATTGTGGTAAACATTGTAACAAGATAGTCAACGTGTTGAATATTACACCATCTCGACGAGCACTTCCACCCAAATATTATGAAACGAAATCATTAACCCAATTTGATCGTAAATTAATAGCTTCAGCCCCGATACTGACCAGAACCAGTAGTATGCGTTTTAGTGACATTAAGGAACCAGACCATCGTGAAACCCTAATTGAGCAGGGCGATTGGTCACCAAAAAGACTCTGAAATATTACTATTACACTATTCGTAATATCTTGTATTACTGTATCTTTTATTTTAATAAAAAAAATATTATTATAGAAATCTTAAAAGGGGAAGAATGTTAAGAAGTTGTTACACCCCTACCCTTAGTATAAGGGTTTGCACCCTACTCTATGTTACATCCGGGTATATAAACCCCTGTATCCATTTTTGTAGTAGTTCTAGTATCTCACCTTTCTCGTAATAAATGTATTTTAAAGTTATTGGTGGTTATTGAGCTTCGTTTCACTTGAGAGATTACATACAGTGATTACTATTACTAAGTGAACTTGTCCGTTCGTAATAGCGATTAATACCTAAAGTAATCAGTGAATCGAACTAGATACGAACCAACGAACGACTGTAAATTTCTACATTCGTTCTCCGATTCCTGGATCTTAACAGTACGAACGAACAACCCGAACAATCACACAAAATGAATGATTTTAAAAAACGAAACGGAAACGATGGATGTAGAGTTTGCAATTTTAAATTTTATTTATAAATATTGTAAATTGTAAACTATCCGCCAACTTGAAACTATCAGCGGTGAGATATAGTAGCATTCGCTGTAAACAACATGACTTCATGGACCAAGCAATAAAATATATAAGTTATTATGTTTATATTACAAGGAAATGAAATCACAAATCGGCACTGCCGACAGGAAGTAATAAAAATTCGTTGGAATAATTTAAAACATAAGTCGCCTCTCTGAATTTAATATATCTAATTACTCAATAAAAATTAAGATTAGGAATCATTTTCAATTATTTTTTATCTTTATTGACATAATATTACTTATTTTTTCAGCTTTCTGGTCTGTAGTCTGGCCTATTCAGTCTCAGTCTTCATTCATATTCATATTTCATTCTCACTGTTCACTTCTGAGTTGTAACAGGAAGAAATCCACATCGGTGGATATCCCATTATCATCGTATAGATAACATATTATATAGACAAGATTGCGACTATTTAACAGAAGTGCGTCAGGCATTTCGTCAAGAATGCCCACTGGGATGCGAAATTTCGCAGATTATGGTATCGCAAGGGATTAGTAATCGAAATTTCATCCAGGTACAAATTTTGGTGAATTGTCGCTGCAAAAAATAGCCCGTCGTCGACGCAGCATTAGAAACTGTAGGAACAGCTCCCATTCCTCACGCTCATAACTCTAGCGAAATTGTACAAGTGTCAATGTCAATACATTGAAATTCGAACATGAACAATCATTCTGTTCAGGTAGTAAAAATAATCATTTTTATCATTCATAAGCCGTTTTATTTTAATTGAGTATTATAGTAAACATACTTTTATATTATGTATGGTAACATTTTTTTCCGTATCCTGTATCCTATGTATCAAATAATCAATAATAATGTATGTTATATATCATATTGTAACGACTTTTCTAGTTTAACTTATTTATTTAACAGATATTTATTTACAACTATTTATTTAACACTTAAAAACTAATAGAATAGAATACTTAAACACTAATAACAATTCAACAACTTATTTATATGATAAGGAAAATGCGTATTTATATCACTCTGTATATCGTAGTTCGGTATTTATATTACCCGTTCGGAAGCTAACTGTAAACTGCTGTCACTGACCACGTCAACAAGTATTTATAGAGACTCCGAATAGATCCAGAAAGATCAGGAATGACCTTCTAAACCTTACTCGAGCTTCTATTGTGTTCGTTTTACTTATGGCCTTATTTATTGTCATCGAAGCGCCGACCGACGCCGGCATTCTTTGAACTCCGCTTATCTGCTCCCGGATCTCGTCTCCGCTCTCGCACACATACACGCTCGTTACACTGCCCCCTCCTTAAGGATGATATTCTGCCGCTCCTTCAAAGGATCATGCCGGTACTTGCAATTCTGTCCCTTAAGGCACCCAGTCGTAATATGGAAGTAGCAATCCACCGTCCATGGCTGTGCGGAATCTCGTTGGGGATTGTTGGTGTTTACCGTTATTTCGACACCGTTCCACCGGAATAGGACCTCCAACATGCTCCGCACCACTCCCCAGTTCAGTCCATCCAACCCACAAACTCTCCTTGGCATGGCTAATCTTGTGGTACCCGTAGATAGCAGTTGGTCTCTTAGTTCCACCAACGAATTCAATAACGAGCGGTAGGTGGGTTTTTCAGACGACGCCTCCTCATTGAAAAGGTAGTAAATGGATCGGTTCCCGTCCACCAGACTTAGCACTTTCTTTTCGTCTCCAAGTTGGTCCCGCAGCTCTGGCAAGCAGCCAAGCTTCTTCTTGAATACGGTGGCAATACAGCGACCCATCCTCAAGTCTTTGGCCACACAATGAACCAGCGAGTCGGAAGCAGTAAACCAATCCTCGGATCTCTCGGATGTGACACCGAATCTGGAGTTAGCATACAAGTTCGGCGTGGCCATACACTCGTCATACTGTGGATCCGGAGAACGAGCTTGCATAAGCCTGATCCGTGCTTCTTCGTGATTGTCACCGGCATATGAGGCCAAACGGTTAAAATGGACGACCTTCGGTTTTCCATTTGGTGTTCGTCGGTAAATGACGTCATTTATTCTCTTGACGATTGTATATGGGCCTTTCCAGTGCTGCTGTAGCTTCGGCGAAAGACCTTTACGGGGCTGTGGATTGTATAACCACACCATGTCTCCCTCCTGGAAACCTCCATCAGTGGCCCGTATGTCGAAGGTGTCCTTCATGCGGTCGCTAGCTATATACATTCGGGAAAGTACTTCTTCATGCATATCGTCAAGTCTTCTATGGAGATCCGGCAGCGTCCTCACCAGGTTTGCAGCCAAATTTCAGGTCACATGGCAACCGTAACTCCCGACCAAACAGTACTTTTGCTGGTGTTTGTCCGGTAGGCAGATGACGATCCCAGTCTCTTTGGTGTTTGGAGGCCACTTTGGACAAGTACTTGTTAATGGTCCTGTTCATTCGCTCTACCATGCCGTCTGATTGAGGATGCGAGTTTTATTATTTCATTAGGTTAGGTTAGTAGCTCAGTGAACGTTCCTAAACTAAAAGGACGTGAGAACTACGACGACTGGGCGTTTGCCGCCGAAAACTTCATGATCCTGGAAGGCATGGATGTAACCAGCACCACGGGGCTAACGGAAGCTGAAAATAAGAAGGCGAGGGCAAAAATAATTATGATAATCGATCCGTCGTTGTTTGTCCATATAAAAACCACGGTACAAGCTTTGTGGGCCAAACTGAAATTATTGCTCGATGATTCTGGTTTTACGCGCAAGATTACTCTCCTAAGAAGCCTAATATCAATACGTTTGGAGAGTTGTGATAGTATGACCAGCTACGTTAATCAGATTGTGGAAACGGCTCAGCGATTGAAGGGCACCGGATTCGAAATAAACGACGAGTGGATCGGCTCTCTGTTGCTAGCCCAATGATAATGGCAATCGAACATTCAGGATTGAAGATAAGTGCTGATGCTATAAAAACGAAATTGCTTGATATGAGTTCGGAATTTGAGGTTAAGTCAGAAGGCGCGCTAATTGCAGAAATACAGAAACGCCACCTACAGGCGCATAGTGGCAGTAGCAAAAATGAAATGAACATGTCATCTGTCAGTAGAAATGTCAATGTCAATACAACCCAGAAAAAAACAAATTCGTTGCTACCATTGCAAAAAGATCGGACATTTCAAGAGCCAGTGCCGTCTATTAAATAAAGACAAACAGAAATCAACTTCGAATGTGCTGAGTGCAGTTTTTCTTTCGCGAGTTTAATCAAGACGACTGGTACGTCGACTCTGGTGCAAGTGCTCACATGGTGTTAAACAAGAACATGTTGACAAATATATCTTATGAACCGAAAGTGAAAGAAATAATTGTCGCTGATCGCACGAAAGTTTCAGTGTTGTGTTGAGATCTTCGGCTTACTACGCGAGTGAAAACAATCACACATGAAGTAGAAATAAAGAATATTTTGTGCATACCAACACTCACCACAAATTTGCTTTCAGTCAGCAGAATGATCGCAAATGGTAACAGAGTATCCTTCAATAAAGATGGATGTTACATTTAGAACACTCAGAATGTTTGTATTGGTGAAGCGAGCTTGGAAAATGAAGTATACAGATTAAACATTGAAAAGCCGTAGCAGCTTTTAGCGGCACTTGCACAGACCTCATGCAACACTTGGCACAGACGATTGGCTCATATAAATATGAATGACCTTGAGAAAATGAAAAAAGGAGCAGTTAAAGGTGTAACTTACCAGGAAAAACAGAATATAAGCAAATCAAGTTGTGTAGTTTGCTGCGAAGGCAAACAAAGCAGGCTGCCTTTCTCTGCTAGTACCAGCACGAGCAGCAGGGTCCTAGAAGTGGTTCATATGGACCTGTGTGGCCCCATGGAGAAGAAATCACTTGGTTTGGCTAGATACTATCTGTTGTTTATTGACGACTACAGCCGGATGTGTTTTGTTTACTTTCTAAAGGAAAAGAATGAGACTTTTAAGTATTTTCGTGAATTCAAAGAGCAGGTTGAGAATCAGCGGTCACAAAAGATTAAGATAATGCGGTCCGATAACGGTGGGGAATTCTGCTCAGTGGAGATGTAAAATTACTTAAAGCGACATGGGATAATTCATCAAAAGACAGTTCCCTATACACCGGAACAGAATGGCTTAAGTGAAAGATACAATAGGTCAATTGTAGATAAAGCGCGCTGTCTTCTGTATGACGTTTCATTCGACAAACACCTATGGGCGGAGGCTGTGAATACGGCAGTATATTTGAAAAATCGATCACCAGCAGCAGTTTTAGACAATAATACTACCCCATATGAGATGTGGACTGGCAGAAAACCCGATCTACAACATATTAGAGTGTTTGGGAGTCCAGTTATGGTCCACATTCCAAAAGTGAGACGTAACAAATGGGACAAAAAATCGCAAATGTTACATTTGGTTGGGTATTCAGAAAATACCAAAGGCTACAGATTATATGACCAGAAAACAAATAAAATAACTGTGGCATGGGATGTTGTGGTCATGGAGAGTCATATGAATGACACAGTAGATGTGGTGGTTGAAGAGAGGGCCCCAGACAAAGATATAGAAAAGAATACAGGTGTTGAAGTGGAAAGTGCAATAAGCATTGAAGACAATGAGAGATCAGACCGAGAAGATCCAACATATATTCCAAGTGATTCGTCAAGTCCTCACGCATAGCTACGACTGTGTGAAACGCACACATACATAAATGGAACAAAATATGTTCTCGGTCAGTATTCTGTCGAAACCACCAGACACGGATCGCGATTTCGAGCTGGTTGGCTCTCATCAGCGTGCCGCGTGAGGACTGGTTTAACAAGCATTGCCTTAATGAAAAAGGCATCTTGTTGAACACTACAGTACCTCTTATTAAATAGCATTTACCATAGATGGCGCTCTAGTGACATCTTTGGTCCTTATTAAGAAGACTTTACTAGTAAACAAATATCTCTACAGGACGCCCCCACGGGACCCAAAAGAGAGCATTGGCGCAGGGCTATGCAAGAAGGACTGAAATCTTTTAGGGACGTGGGTTTTAGTGGATAGGCCAAGTGAAGGCACAGTAATGAAAAACTAGTGGGTATTCAAGGAGAAATGTGACAGTAGTGGTAATGTGCGCTATAGAGCCCGACTTGTGGCTAAGGGCTTCACTCAAATCAAAGGTGTGGACTATAACTCCTGTTGTGCGTTATTCTACCTTGAGACTACTTTTTGCCTTAAGTGTTCAACTAAACTTAAAAATGAACCATTTAGACGTACCAACAGCTTTTCTAAATGGTAATATTGATGAATGTGTATTTATGGAAATACCAGAAAATTCTAATTTTAAAAATTGTGAGAATAAAGTTTTAAGGTTAAAAAAGGCCATATATGGGCTAAAACAGTCAGCTAGGGCCTGGTACATAAAAGTGGAATCCAGTTTGTTAAAGTTAGGTTTCAAGAAATCCAAGTATGAACCCTGTCTATTCATGAAATGTCATAATAGTTTGAAAGTTTATGTAGCTGTATTTGTCGATGGTTTTTTTGTGTTATACAACTGCGATAACACTTACAAAGGGCTGATAAGTGTATTAGAGTCAGATTTCAAAATTAAAGATTTGGGTCAAACAAAAAATTGCCTTGGTATGAATGTAAATGTTCAAAGGAATTATGTAACCTTGGACCAAGAGGAATTCATTGACAATATTTTGAAAAGATTTAATATGATTGATTGCAAAACTTCAGATACTCCAATGGAAGTAAATTTAAAATTAAAAAAGGCCGATAATGACCATTGTAGTGAAACCTATCCTTATTAACAATTGGTTGGATCACTGATGTATCTTTCAGTTCTCACAAGGCCAGATATTTTTTATAGCGTAAGCTTTCTGAGCTAATATAACACATGTTATAACACAACACATTGGAAACATTTGAAAAGATTGTTAAGATATTTGCAAAAAACTAAACGGTCGTATGTTACGTACTATGCCTTCGATGGGCTTACGCGCTCTGTAGGAAGAAAAACAAGGTCGTTGTCAAACAGCGACTGCGTCAGATCGTAGTTGGAACCAGACACCCCGACACTAGAAGAAATGGAAACATGGACACCCACAGTCCTTTCAATGATGAACCAAGCCCGGAAATAGTTCTTCCGAGGAGTGGGACTTATATCTCGGACGCAGTACATACAAACGAAGTACCAACGAATGCTAACGTAAAGCTGTGTCCATGAGACAGAAGAACACAACTACAACACACACGCAATCGTGTAAAAAGAGGAGCCCCTAGTAAAGGGAGGAGCCAATCTCACCACACATCCTCCTCAACGACCATTGCACCAACGGACCCAATAACTCTAGCCCAAGGGGGACAGCTCGCCCCTTTTGGACCGATATCCGACGGTGTGCATCCACCAGAATTTATTATTTTAACTATGTATTATGTACACTTATGGACTACAATAAAACGTACTAACAACTGGTTTTCAAAATATCAAGAAAATGGTCAGCAACGCACGGTTGTGTGTTGCTCTTACTACTTCTTAAGACTCCCTGTCTACTTTCTTAAATTTGTCCAAAAAAGGCATTCAAGGGTAGCGGAGGGTGGTTGCAGAGAGGGATGGTTGAGGAGAAGGATGGTCATAAAAAATAGGTACACGGGTCGTTGGTAGACGGAATGAAACTTAACTTAAAATGTATGTTCGAAAGAAAAATTAAAACAAAGGAGTGTGAATTAAATCTAAAATAATGCATTCCTTGATTTGATAAATACATATAAAAAGAAACTTAGATTGCTACAAAACATTCTCCCCCCGTTGAGAGATAATATCGATCAACTTAAAAATTACAGCAATGCGTGAAATATAAAATTACAATAATTATTTTACTTCTATGTTTTACATAAAATTACGTGTACCATGGGCTAATTAGTCATGATTAAGTTCCTTTTGTTCGATTAGTAAAATCGCAAGTTTCGTACACTTCTTTTTAAGGTAGTTTTCGCCACTTCCCGGATAACACTCAACTACACGTCCTATGGCCCATTGTGTTGGTGGTAAATTATCTTCCTTAAGGAGGGCGATCGTACCCGTGGCAATGCTTGGCTGGTTTCTGGTCCACTTGGTCCTGATGGTCAATTCATTCAAATATTCATGATTCCAACGTTTCCAGAAGTGCTGCTTCGTTTGCTGAATATGTTCCCAGATTGATGACGGTCGGATGTCGGTTAACGTATGATCGCGACTATGTAGGCTGGTTAACGAATCACCTATCAAAAAATGACCAGGGGTGAGGACGAGAGGATCATTGGGGTCAGAGGAAATAACCGTCAGTGGTCTAGAATTTAATTTCGCTTCTATTTCAGCGATCAAGGTATTAAATTGTTCGTATGTAAACAGCATCTCTCGTCCGGCTACACGATTCAGATGCTTTTTGAATTACTTAACCGCAGCTTCCCATAAACCTCCAACGTGAGGTGATTGCGGAGGTATAAAGTGCCATTGTATATTTTTTGCGGTTAAATATCCCTGTATGGTTTCTTGATTTTGTTGATCTCGTAGCATTGCTGCTAATTCCTTCAATGAATTATTGGCTCCAATAAAATTTCTTCCATTGTCGCTATAAATGTCTTAGCATAGTCCTCGCCTAGAGGTAAATCGACGTAGGGCAGAAATAAATCCTTCAGACGTTAGATCGGTAACTAACTCTAAGTGTACTGCTTTCACGGCTAAACAGACAAAGATGGAAACATAAGCCTTGATTCCGGATTTGTTTCGAAATTTCTTTTATGAAAGGGCCGCAATAATCCACTCCGACTTGACTGAATGGTCGGGACTGATTTACACGAGGTCTCAGTAGCTGACCCATTTTGTGTTCATTCTCGATTTTTAATTTAGTAATATGGTGGTCCTTTGACAAAATTATCGGATGTCTTGAGTCATACGGTAATATGGAAAATGTTAGGCGACCTCCTACTCTCATACATCCGTCCTTATCAATAAATGGGTTTAATTTAAACAATGGTGACCTTGCCTTTAACGGATTGCCTGCATGTAATAAATTTATTTCTTGTATAAATGTTTGGTTTTGTACTATCTTTATTACTCGGCGTAAAACATCTTGTAATTCGTTGACTAATAATGGTCCTGTTGGTCGAGGTTTGCTTATGAATCTAAGACAGTAACCAATTGAACGTATTAATCGACCTATGGATGAAAATCTCTCGAATATTTGATCATCCTTTGTTCTTGTTAGCGTGGCGAGACAAATTGATGTGCGTTGGTCAGGTAATTCGTCTAATCTGCTCAACTCCGATTGAGGCCAATTTTTCTCAGGTTTCGCCAGCCATGATGGTCCGAATTTCCACATATGTGATGAAATAAAACTGTCTGGTAGCTGACCTCTGGATATAAGGTCGGCTGGATTGTCCTTAGTTCTAACAAATTACCACTGCTTTATCGCTGTCGTTTCTTGGATATTGCTAACACGGTTCGCTACAAAGGTCTTTAAAAGGTGAGGTGGGGTATTTAACCAATGCAGCACGATTGTGGAGTCGGTCCAATAGAAGATCTGATTGAAATTTAGATGGATTGCTGAAACAACATTTTTCGCTAAAAGTGCTAGAAGTTTTGCGCCGCATAGTTCCAATCTTGGTATTGTTTGGCTTTTCAATGGCGCGACTCGCGATTTAGCACATAAAAGTTGTGTTATAATATCACCTTGAGTGTCAATTACCCTTAAGTATATGACTGCCCCATAAGCCCTTTCACTGGCATCCGAAAATCAGTGGAGTTGTATATTCCTAACGTTAGCTGTAATAATGGTTCGTGGAAAAGATAAATTATTGAGTCTTTGAAGCTGATTATAATAAATTCGCCACTGAGTGTGAATCTCACTTGGGAGTGATTCATCCCAATGTACTTTAATGGTCCATAATTTCTGTAGCATCATTTTGGCGATAATGACCACAGGTGCTAACAAACCTAGGGGATCGAAAATCGTTGCGGTTTCGGATAGAATGTGTCGTTTGGTTATCTTAGTAGTAAATGACGAAGGTTTCACTGAATAATTAATTGAGTCAGTTGCAGAATTCCAATAAACGCCCAAGTTCTTTAGAGTAGACGATTGACCAAGTTGTAATTGAAGATGTACATTTTCGGTTAGAATAGTTTCCAATACTGCGGTATCATTTGAAGCCCATTGACGTATCGACAAACCTTCCTTGGAGAGAATTTGTGTTAATTCTCTTCTAAGAGTGATTGCTTCATTTCTATCATTTGCTCCCGTAAGAACATCATCTACATAAAAATCTTCCTAGTTTTTTTCAAAATAGTTAACACGGGATTTTATGGTTGCTGTCACCATTTCCTTTGAATACGTCGTCATTGTATTTAGTGCACCGACTGGCACGTTGCAGGTTTGTGGCGAAAACCACCAAATTTGACGTATTCCGCCGATTGTGGCGGTGATTTCAGAGGTTTCGCCAAATATGGGGTTATTAATCGCCTGGGGGTTAGCTTTTGGTGGATGGTTGAGACTCGCTTGGCAAAGCAAGAGTGCACACGAACAATTAACAACTAATTTATTAATAAAAATAGTAACAAAATGAGTAAAGACAATTGAATAATAATTTATCCTTAAAGTAATAATAATATGATACAACTTACCCCAGAACCCAGAGTAGACAATAATATTCCGTCTTCAGACGGTGCGGACACTGACTTAGCGATCTGTTCTTGGTGACCCCTTTTATGGGGCCGTCACCTGCTTATTCCGCGGTTACAAAACATTTGTTTGTCGGAATAAGTAGGTGACATCGCTACCGGGTGAATAAAGATTTCCATATATTGGGTGATATGCGACATCACCCCCCGTCGGTGCTACTCTGAGTCCCGCAGAGAAAATACTTAATATCTAAAATAACATTAAAAAATTTCTAACACACCAGATTGTTGAGCAGCCACCCTAGTTACCCCGGTTGGCGAAGGCTTCAATCTCCTAGTTGTTTAGTGGCGACGTCGGCTTCTCGCAAACTGAAGATATGAATACATGCTTTAGCTCTGCCTTATTTACTTTTTTCACACTTGTTTCCATTTTTTGGATTAGGGATATCTTTCATTTCCTCCATTTTCCTTTGGAGTCGTCTTTTCTATTAATGATTCCCTTTGGTAGGGTACGTAGACTGAAGTTCACCTCAATAACAACATCTCATAGGAAAAGCTACCATTTTTTTTTGATGAGGGATATCCTTTACTTCCTCCATTTTACTTCGAAGTCGTTCTTTCCGTTAATGATTCCCTTTGGTAGGGTAGGTAAACTGAAGTTCATCTCAATTACGATATGCCATAGGAAAATGTCACTTGTGGAAATTCGATATTCCTTCTGTTTATACACACAACAGTTTTGTATTGTACCCATTTTCCATTTATTGAAGCTCTCTACGCCACCATATGTTGATTTGATGAATCGGTGCATCACATTATCTCATTTTCCATAGAAGATCCTCCATCCTTCTTGTTAATATTCCAGGATATCCCTTCTTCACTTTTTTCCTAGACTGTGGGATTTGAATGTGCGGGCGACCAGCGGACTGTGTTAAGACGACTACTAACATTTATGAATATAAAAGTTAATCCTAATTTAAAATACGCAAATATACATACTTACATATATGTGGAGTTATTAATACTATGTAATATTTTTAGAAGTGATTTAAATTTTACTTACCATATTTTTAAGAAAATACTTACATATTTACACCCTCGAATAAAACTATGCACCTATTTTACCTTATTTACATGAATGGTTGCGAACAATATACACAATAATTGTAATTTATTTACTCAATGTAGAACATTATTATTAATGTTTATTGTTATTATTATTATTGTTTATTATTTTTACATTTGAGAATATATTTAATTGATTGTTCGCCACCATATGAACATTTTTTGTATTTCCATTAAATTCCTAATTATTTAGGTTGATTGCTCAATTTTTGTTAAACATTGTGTTCATATACTTTCTTTTTGCAACTTGTCAAAATTGTTACCGTTGCATCCATTATGTCACAATAATTTGCAATTTAAAAAAAAAAAACAGATTTTAAAATATTTTTTCTTAATTGAGATGGACAGTTGTCCTTCACTTCCGAAACATGCTGCAACTTTTACAAATTTCGCAAATATATCCGTATTACCTTAGCACATATTTTATCAATTGTCAAGTGTCCTCATTCGCTGAGAGTTTGTTCTACTCTGGGTTCTGGGTTTTATTCCTCTTTATAAAATGTTATCGTCGTTTGGTTTTCGGTAATCTTTCTCATTCCTATAAGATTTATTACTTATATTTTCGGAGGGAACATTCCTTGCACAATTTGCGCGTTTTTCTAAAAATTTTAGCAAGTCCTTGTAAGATAGTATTTTATTAAACTGTCTCTGGTGCACTTATTGTGAAACATACTGATAAACTTAAATATCAAATAAAACAAAAGTAATGTTTTCACCAATTTATTCTCGCCTAACTCGACGATATCGTTTCGGTAGATGCTACCATTCTCAAGAGTACAAAACTAATACTAAAGTTTACAATGGTCAAATCTTAATTTATAACTACTGCTAATTGGTTACCACCTATATTATAGGAGTGGGGAATTTACAGAATCTAATTCGGTTTGATTATTTAATAAGTTTAATTTTGCATGTTTTGCCTTTTTAATTTCTAAGTTTTCTAATAATGATAACTTTTTTCCTTTACTAACGTTGGTGTGAAGAATTTTTACTTTTTCCCTGTCTATGTTATTTTGCGATGATGTACAGTGATCAGCAATTCCCGTTTTATTATCTTTTTTATTAATGTTCTGAATATGTTCTTTTATCAGTGTTTTAATCGCTCTCCCACTTTGTCCTATATAGGTGGCATCACACGAGTCACAAAACAGTTGATAAATTCCACTTTTCTCTTTTATGTCTTTTTTCGGTTTATTATCCACTAAAAGATTTTTTAAGGTTTTTGTGTTTGTCTCCATAGCACATATGTTGAATTTCTTTAGTCTGTTTTTTAATTTACAAGAAACATTATCAATGCAGTTTAGTGAACAATACTTATGATTATCGGTTTTTATTTCCAAACTATTATTGTATAATATTTTTGTGACCATTTTTTGTTTTTTACGATTTACAATTTTGTCCACTAACGAAGGGTTATTACCATTGTTTGTAGCTATGGTTTTTATAACGTTGACTTCTAGTTTAAAATCTTCATCCGATAACGGTACATTTAGAAGTCTGTGAATTAGAGAATGGAACACAGCATGTTTTATTTGTTTAGGGTGGTAAGAGTCGCATGGTATAATCGTCTCTGTGTACGTAGGTTTTCTGAATATTTTAAAACTTAAACTATTGTTACAATATCTTACTTCTAAGTCTAAAAAGCTTAACTTATGTTCTATTTCTTTCTCTATTGTAAAGTTAATATTATTATCTATTGAGTTAATAAATTTCAAGAACATGTCCACTTGCCTATTACTACCTGCCCAAATACAAAATACGTCGTCGACATAACGATGCCAGGAAAATACATGTTCAATAAGGAAGTTATTAGAAGAGAATAATAATTGTTCGAAGTGAGCCATATAAATTTTTGCAAATATTGGAGATAACGGGGACCCCATAGGGAGTCCATCATTCTGTTTGTAGTATTTGTTTTGAAAGTTAAAGTAGTTTTGTTCCAAGCAAAGTTCTAAAATTTTTAATAAATCTAGTTGTTGGTTTTTGTCTAAGTTACTTGAAATAATTTTATCTCTTAGAATATCTAATAACTTGTTGACTGGAATACAAGTGAATAGACTTGAGACATCAAATGACACTAGTATTACATTTTTTGGTAACTGTAGTTCTTTTACTTTGTTTATAAAGTCTATTCCATTTTTTACGCTATACTGTGAGTGAATTTGAATATTATTAGGTAGAATAGTATTAGCGTGACGACATAATTTATAACACGGGGCGTTTATGTAAGGCTAATTCTAAGTTATACCTAGCAATTCAAAGTCTTTTTTGCTGTGGTTAGGGAATGGCGCAAATTTTAACCCTTTATTTAAGATGACATTTTTCTTTTAAAATGGTTAAGGCGGTGTTATAGTTCTCGTCGTTGGTTTCTTGCGACTCAATTGCATTTGCGGCTTTTCCTGTGACCGATTGACGGAGGTACTGTAGTTTTTTTTACTGGGGGTATTTTTTCTTGGTCAATTAATGTTTTAAAAAGACTGTAAAACAATGCCCATTTCTCTACGGTGCCATCGAATGTTGGTAGAAGAGTTGTTGGTAGAGTTTATTTATTTATTTAAACCAGCTGTTACATACATAAAAAACATATACATAACATGAACCTAAAGAGGTAAATAAATTACCTGTGCTTAGGACTGGTCATAAACCTAAATAATAACTAAAAACTATATCAGTAACTCAAGCGAAAGCGACAAATAACATTTCATGTAAATTCATAAGATTTTTAAATAAAATAGTTTTTCTTTAAATTAATACAAAATAAACATAATGTTAAAACCAGTGTTAAGAATGCCTATTTCATCTACAACCTCATTAGCGTCACCTGGCGCTTAATTAGTCAAGCTCTTATGAAAATATTTGATACAGATAACCTTATTGTATTTCAGTTGTTGCTTAACCTCTTATACTTATTCGATTACGATTCAATTCAATAAACATCATTCTCTACAAAAGGTGTTTTGCGTTTATACTTTTCATCAGGTTATGGGCCCAGCAGTAAAAATAATATTTGTATAAAACGAGTGGGGTACAATTTTTCTTTTGCTTCTGAAAATAGTATTTTTAATAATATTCTGTTGCACGGAGAGGTTATACACGTGGCATTAAAATGAACATCACAGGCTTAAGTGGATCAGATAGACTTGGTGATGAAAATTATGAGCCCTGGAGACTACAAATGAAGAGCATATTAGTCTATAACGATTATTGGCAACATGTTAGTGGAGAATCAGTACGACCAAATGCCACGGCTGTAGCTGAACTCAATGCATGGATCAAAGCTGATAGTAAGGCATTGTCATTAATCACAATGGGAATAACACAAGGTCAAGCACGCCACATTAAAAATTGTATCTCATCAAAAGAAGCCTGGGATACATTGGAAAGAGTACATCGATCAAAAGGTCCAGTACGTAAATCTGTACTTTATCGATAACTTTATCAAATGAGAAAAGAATCGAATGTTACAATGATAAAACACCTCGGAGATTTTGTTGATAAAGCGAATGAACTCGAAGAGGCGGGTATAGAAATTCCACCAGAATTGTTGACAATTATGTTGCTAGATACATTGCCTAGTGAGTATGAAAACTTTATTGTTGCAATGGAGTCTAAAGAGGAGGTTCCAACTCTTGAATTCGTGAAGTCCAAGCTGATTGAAGACGAGGCAAGGCGTTCTGGTGCAGAAAAACTTACGGAGAATGCACATGGGGCACTATATATCCAATACAGAAATAAACGACGTTTTCCAGGGAAATGCCACAATTGTGGCAAATTTGGTCATATGATTAGAGATTGTCGTAGTAAACCTGCTACTAACAAATCACCGAATCATTCTGCTCAACAGGTGGAAGGTTAAAGTATAGTTGATGCTTTGATCATTGAACCTACTAGCACAAGAGAGTTAATAGGCGTTATGGAATCGAATCTTCTTACTGAAAGTGATAAAGTTTGGTGCCTAGATAGTGGCGCAACTGCACATATGTGCAAAGATCGATCATTGTTTTCGAAGATTGAAGCCTGTTCTGATTGTACTGTAAATACTGCAGGTTCTAAAACGCTAAAAGTTGAAGATATTGGAACTGTATATATCAATGTTAAATCAAAGGAAAAATCCGTTCAAGTCAAATTGGATGATGTCTTGTTGGTCCCTACTTTAAGAAGAAATTTATTGTCAATACCCAAGGCGGCAATACTACAATCATAGGAAAACAAACAGCAAAAATGATGCGTTCTGATGGGAGTGTTCTACTTCATGGTCATCGAGTTGGTAAATTATATGTGGTAACAGAAACGATTAATAGAGTTACGTATTATGCTAACAATGCAGCAGCAAATAATGTCGAATGTTGGCATCAAAGGTATGGCCATCTTAATTACCGTGATCTACATATGTTACAGGTTAAAAATTTAGTAATTGGTCTTAATTTAAAAGGTGAATATCGAAAAGCCGATTGTATTATTTGCAGTAAAGCAAAAATACATGGTTTACCATATCAACCCGCTGAAAATAGAGCCGTTAGAGTCCTAGGTTTGATACATACCGATGTTTGGGGGCCTGAACGCACGGAATCACTTGGAGGTTCAAAGTATTTTGTTAGTTTTATTGATGACAAATCCAGATATATTGAAATTTTCTTAATAAAGAAGAGAACTGAAGTTCTAGAAGCATTCAAAAAATATAAGAATAAAGTAGAAACCGAAAAAGGGGTAAATTTTGTCAAAATTCGCAGTGATAACGCTCGGGAATACCTTTCTAAAGAATTCACAACACTTTTGGATGAAAAAGGAACCCAACGACAACTTACGGTAGAATACACCCCACAACAAAACGGTGTGGCAGAGAGAGCGAATCGAACTCTTGTTGAAATGGCGCGATCAATGTTAATTCAATCAGAATTACCGAAATTCCTGTGGGCAGAAGCAATAAATACAGCAGTCCACATTCGTAATAGATGTCCAACACATGCTTTACAGTACAAAATGACACCTTTCGAATGCTGGTATGGTTATAAGCCAGATGTCAGCGGACTCCGAATTTTTGGTAGTACAGCTATAGCTTTGAAGAAAGGACCAAGTCAAGGTAAATTTGAACCGAAAGGAGAAGAACTTATCCTAGTAGGCTATTCAAATGAATCAAAAGCATATAGACTATACAACGCCAATAAAAGAATAATTGTTAACAGACGCGACGTAATATTTCACGAAAAACTTAAATTTCCGGAAACGGATGAACAAGACAATAAAAATAGTGTCGAAAACAAAAATGTACAAAAACAAATTGAAACAAATGAAAAATCTACTACATGCCCAATAGCTTTACGTTCACATAATGACAATCAAATAATTAATAATGATAACCATGAACTTGCTGATGATACTGGTTTCTTTGATGCAACGACACTGAACGATACACGTGATAATCGCTCACCGAATGATTTTCCGACAAGCCCAGAAATACACGTAGAAAATGTATCACCCGAATATTTGGAAGCAGTAGATACTCCAGATGCTGATGACGACTATCAAAATGTCCTTGATGAAGACTTAGCACAAACAAGAGGAGAGACAACACCCGTGTCATGTTCAGATGATACAGCCGTCAGAGGGAGGGGTAGACCAAGACTATTGAGAACCGGTAATCGAGGAAGGCCGAGAAAAATTTACCAAGACTTCGCTTCCCTGGCAATGGACAAACTAGAGGAAGATCCACTAACGATTAACGAAGCCAAATGCACTAATAACTGGAATAAGTGGAAAAACGCTATGCAAGAAGAGTACAATTCTCTTATAGAAAATGGAACTTGGGAACTAGTTTCCCGACCAGATGAAAGAAAAGTCCTCACGTCCAGATGGGTTTTCAAAACAAAAAGGAATCAAAACGGTAGCATTGAAAGATTCAAAGCAAGACTAGTAGCAAGAGGATGTGAACAAATTTTTGGCATTGACTATGACGAGATATTTGCTCCAGTAACAAGATATGAGACGGTTCGCACGATTTTAGCCAGGTACTGTAGAGAAGGAAATGTATGTACATCAAATGGACGTAATAGCTGCTTATGTTCAAGGCAATTTATCAGATGTGCTGTTCATGGAACAACCAGAAATGTTTAAGGTACTAGGAGCAGAAGACAAAGTGTGTAAATTGAGAAAACCACTATACCGATTGAAACAAATGGGCAGGGAATGGTACAAAAAATTAGATAATACTCTGACTAAACTAAACATGAAGAGAACTGAGGTTGACCCATGCGTCTTCACTAAACTAGAAGGTACTATCAAGATTATTATCGCCATTTACGTCGACGATCTATTAATTTGTTCGAACAGACGGGAAAATCTAGTTGAAATAAAGAATGTGTTAAGCACAATTTTCAAGATGAAAGATCTTGGAGCAGTAAATAACATACTAGGTATCAACATTAAGCGAGAGAGCGAAAATGGCAGCATAAAATTAAGTCAACCTAGATACATCGCAGACTTGTTGATAAAGTTCAATATGGAAAATTCAAATGCAGTCGACACGCCATTAGAAACTGGTTTAAAACTAACGAAAAATATGACACCGAAAAAAACGGAAGAAGTGGAAGAGATGAAAAATAAGCCATACAGATTTCTCATTGGGGCATTGGTCTATCTGTCAAACACAACAAGACCAGACATAGCCTTTGCGGTCAGCCTTCTGAGCCGTTTCTGTTCCAATCCTGAAATTTTACACTGGAAAGCAGCTAAAAGAATATTACGATATTTGAAAGGTACCCAAGACTTAGGAATTACTTACAACCAGTGCGGGAAACCCTTATTGGCTTATTCTGATGCTGATTGGGCTGGTGACATCGATAAACGAAAATCAACTTCTGGATATATCATGATGTTATCAAGCGGACCAATAAGCTGGCAAACTCGTAAACAAAAATCAGTGGCACTTTCGACAATGGAAGCCGAATATATGGCGCTTTCAGATGCAGCTAAAGAAGTTATTTATCTGAGAAAATTAATGGAAACGGTCGGATTGAATGAGTTTGTTTTGGGAGCAACTACACTCTATTGCGATAATCAAAGTGCAATCCACCTAAGTAAAAATTTTGTATACCACGGTCGAAGTAAACATATTAGCATACGCTATAACTTCATTAGAGAAGCTCAAAAATCCAAAGAAATCGAAGTGAAACATGTTTCAACAGATATTATGTTGGCTGATGTACTGACGAAAGGATTAGGTGGGACGAAGCATCAAAAAAAATTTGTACCAACTTGGCATGACAAAATAGATATTTTTTTTGGTAATGAGCTTGTTGATAGAGGGAGTGTTAAGAATCCCTATTTCATCTACAACCTCATTAGCGTCACCTAGCGCTTAATTAGTCAAGCTCTTATGAAAATATTTGATACAGATAACCTTATTGTATTTCAGTTGTTGCTTAACCTCTTGTACTTATTCGATTACGATTCAATTCAATAAACTTCATTCTCTACAAAAGGTGTTTTGCGTTTATACTTTTCATCAACCAGAAACAATACTTAACTTAAAATATTATGATATTTATAATTGGTAACTAAAAATGATAAAAAGCAAAATTAGATTAAAAGCAAAATAAGATTAAGGTTTGAAAAGGTAAATTCTAACAGTATTACTAAACTAAACTAAACGTTTGATTTTATCCAGTTTTTTAACTTGTATTTGAAGTTGTTTTTATTAGCGTCTTGCAGTTTTAGTTCGTTAGTTAGCTTATTGAATAATTTAATAGCTAGAATGTAACTATTTTTATTGGTTATTACTTTATTCATTTTTGGTAAAAGTAAACTTTTATTACGTGTTATACTAGCGGATTGGTTATATTTGAGTTTCAGCTGTGGAAAATGGTGCCTCAGTGAGACATAAGCAAATAATTGTTCGATATTAAAGGGATATTTTTCCATAGATTTGTTCTTGCTAATTATTTTTAGCAATTTATTTTGGACTGGGAAAAGACTTTTTAGAATCACAGCAAACCGGAATTAACTACAAAGATCAATACGTTAAAATACAAGGCAAGGAACTCTACTTCAACGGATGCTTCCCCCAAGACCGTCCATCACATTACCCCCAAGGAGTGAAACGGTCATACAAATCGACGTCATTAATGGGGTTAAAGAAAGCGTGATTCGAGCCACACGACTCACCGAGCACGTCCTATTGCCAAATGCTCTGGTCACTATAAGCGACGGCGAAAAGGCCATTTGCACGGTCATTAACGCTAGCAACTCAGAGGTCAGCATCATGAAATCTATGAAATTCGCCAATTAAATCGCAAAGAATCTCTCAATCGTACAAACAGGTTCGAGCTTCTCGACGAAAATCTACGTCTCGATCATCTCATTGAAGAGGAAAAAACATCCCTACAAAAAATTTGTTACGACTATCACCACATTTTCCATCTTCCATGAGACCAACTAACATCGACCACATCGGTCATGCATAAAATCCCAGTAATAAATACCTCTCCAATATTCACCAAACCTTATAGGTACCCTAAGATCCATGAAGAGGAAGTTAACAAACAAATTAATAAGATGCTGAAACAGAACATCATCGAGCCATCCACGTCCCCGTGGTCATCTCCAGTATGGGTTGTCCCTAAAAAGATGGACGCATCTGGAGAAAGGAAATGGAGGATCGTCATAGACTACCGGAAGCTTAACGAAGTAACAACAGGTGATGCGTATCCTCTTCCCAACATCAAAAGTATACTGGACCAATTGGGGCAGTCAAAGTACTTCACCACTCTCGATCTCGCCTCAAGCTTCCACCAAATAGAAATGTCAGAGGAAAACAAAAGCAAAACTGCCTTTAGTACACCCCTGTGACATTACCAATATAATAGAATACCGTTCGGGTTGAAAAATGTCCCAGCAACCTTCCAAACGCGAATGAACAATGTTCTAATCGGGCTACAGGGGAAAAAATGCTTCGTGTACCTGGACGACATCGTCGTATACGGGAATTCGTTGCAGGATCACAACAACAAGCTAATCAGCATCTTTAAACGACTTAACGAACATAATCTGAAACTGCAACCAGACAAACGCGAGTTCTTCAGGAAAGAGGTAATGTACCTTGGACATATCATATCCGAGAAGGGTGTCGAGTCAAATCCCGACAAGATTAAGGTTATAACAGAAATTAAAACGCCAAAAACTCCGAAAGATATAAAATCTTTCCTAGGCCTCGTAGGTTACTACAAGAAATTTATCCCTGATTTTTCTAAAACTGCAAAACCTCTAACGAAATTACTAAAAAAGAATGAAAAATTCTCATGGTCCCCAGAATGCGAAAAGGCATTCCGAGCACTAAAAGAAGCATTAACAAAAGAACCAATTCTCAGCTACCCAGATTTTAGCAAGCCTTTCATACTAACAACAGACGCTTCTAACGAAGCAATCGGATCTGTACTCTCGCAGGGAGAAATTGGATCAGATTTACCTCGCATATTACTCTAGGACGCTGAACAAGGCGGAACTGAATTATTCCACAACCGAGAAAGAGCTTCTTTCCATCGTGGACTCAGTGAAACATTTCAGACCTTACCTCTTCGGTCAAAGGTTCTTCATCTACACTGACCATCAACCCCTTACGTGGCTAAAAAATTGCAAAGACCCCTCAAGCCGTCTAATCCGCTGGCGTCTTAAATTACTTGAATATGACTATGATATAATTCATAAACCAGGCAAATCTAACACTAACGCCGATTTTCTCAGCCGCCCTATAAATCAAGTAACAACCGACACCGAACGAAAAACATTCGAGGAATTCCAAGTTTTCCACCAACAAAATCTGAATGTCAAGGAAAGAGTAAGAGACAAGACAGCAATCACACAAATAAAAAATCTTGTAATACCACTAGCTTGTGACGCACTCGACAGTAATTTACATATGGATTATCTAAAAAAACAGTTCCCGAACGAAAATTTCCAAAACGGATTATTGGAAGAAATACGCACGGTAAGACTACCAGGACAGACGATTTACGTCGTCTACATAAAACAATTCACGCAGGACTCGACAACTTACAAAATTCTGTTCAACAGTCTTATAAATTTAAAACTTCTCTTAGAATTCAATAAGACAACTTCGTTCACAATTGTAGATTTAAGTTTACAAAACAAAGTAATACAACCAGATACCCTAAACAGTTTACTACAGTATTTATTCGAGGCATACGACTATAGAATTCTAGACAACGAACGACTGACTATTGTAACACCGGAGGAAATGGAACTGGTTTTGATAGAGAACCATGATCACCCAATATCGGGTCACCAAGGATTCCAGCGCACGTACGAAACTATCAAAAATCGCTACTACTGGGATAATATGAAAGAATACATAATGGAATACATAAAAAAATGTCCTATCTGTCAACAGCCCAAGACCAATTTCAAGCCAAATAAAAGCCCCATGATTGTCACAACCACATCCCGAAAATTTTGCGAGCAAATAGCAATGGACATTGTTGGACCACTGCCGGAAACGCCTAATGGAAACAGATTTTTATCTTAACTTTACAGGATGACCTCACCAAATTCATTCAGGCTTTTGCAATGCCAGAACACAATGCAAAAATCGTCGCTATTCATTTTCTTAAATTTTGCTCCCAGTTCGGTTTTCTAGACATCTTATCAGACCAAGGAAAGGAGTTCACTTCAAACGCCTTTAAGGAACTCAATAAGCTTCTATCAATAAAACATACTCACTAGCCCATACCATCCCCAAAGCAATGGATCACTGGAACGTACGCACTTGACGTTAAAAGACTACTTTAAATGTTATGTTAATAAAGACAAGAACGATTGGGACAACTACCTAGACTTTGCAACATTTTCCTACAACACGCACATTCACAAATCAATGGGAGTAACCCCTTATGAATTAGTTTTCGGACAAAACCCGCGAATACCAAATTCTCTAAGTCAACCCAAACTAAATAACAATTATCAGGACCTTACCCAAGAAATTACTTCAAAATTCCAGAAACTAAGGGAAGTAGCCCGAGAAAACCAGCTAAAAACAAAAGAGAAAACCAAGAAACAATATGATAAAAACCATGATAGGCAATACAAATTTTCGGAGAACGATCTAGTCTTAATAAAAAACTCACTTGCAAACAACACAAATAATAAATTAGCCAAAGAGTACAAAGGCCGATATAAAATTGTTCAGGTGCATGATAACAACACAACAAACTAAAAACCTATCATATCGATTTACTGAAGCCTTATGTTTCAGGCAAAAAAACACCCGAAGCTAACAACACTGAACATGAAGACTAACTCACTCCTTCTTCTCCTCCCTATCCTACAGATAGTCACCACCTACAAAATTACACCACTGAACTCCTCTAGCGGTTTAATTTACCAGCACCTGGAGAAAGCTAAAATTTCCAATAAAAGATTTTCACTACTGACATTCACCAACTTGACACAAATCAAGGAACAAATTACTTCTTCCCAAGATATATATATATAAAATCTACCAACCTATGTAACAACTTGATTGAAAAACACGTTGATTTTCATTGCCGGAATCAAATCAAATATATTAACACCAAATTAAAAAGAATCAATCAAAATTTTAAAATAATTGCTCATCAAACTTCGCGTAAGAAACGAGGTCTCATTAATGGTATTGTAGATGCTCTTAAGTGGCTTTTCGGTACACCGGATGCTACCGATGCTGAATTTTATACTGATTCAATAAATCTTTGCTATCAAATCAAAAGCAAACGGAAACTCTGATGCAACAACAGGTCAGAATCGTTTCTTCAACTATCACCAACTTCAACGATTCACTTCAATTATTAAATAAAAAAAGTACAAAAGTACTCAACGATAACATTCTTAAATTCGATAGTTTCATGCCACAGACAGCATCTAACGAACAAAAATTATCTCTCCAGAAGAAAATTAGTCAACACGTTCTAACATTAGTAGAGGTAACGGATGAACTACAAAATCTTTTGAACAATTACATAGATGGACTGAGCCTTATTAGCAAAGGAATAATTAGTTACAGTATTTTTAGCCCAGAAGATTTATTTTCGGAACTCAAATCGATTAATGAGAAACATATGTTACCATTAGAATTAACCCTAGAAAATACTTACCTTTATTATAAAATAATGAATATCAAATCGTTTATAAGAAATAATTTATTAATTATACTTTTCGAAATCCCCTTAGTTAATACGCTAGTTTATGATCTTTTCGAGATTCGTTCACTTTTAACTCCTCATAAAAACGATCCAAAATTATTTTCCTACATTATACCCTCAAGTTTCCATATCCTTATATCCATCACAAGAACAACATACGCAACTTCGAACGATCTACAAGACTGCCAGGAGATCATACCAACACAATGGATATGCAAGAAGATAAACACTATTAGAAGAATGGATCAACCCACGTGTGAAGCCGAATTATTCTCGAAAACAACCACATACATTCCCAAGTCATGCCGAATAAAGCATGTCTTTGCCGACATCGAGATCTGGCAGAAAATCAGGCCGAATCAATAGGTCTTCGTTCTATCCAAACCATCGAGAATTAACATCCTCTGTGAACACACACAGGACCACGAAGAAGTTATCAATCACATGGGAACATTAGAACTGGATGGAAACTGCAAAGCATTTACGGACTTCACTATACTGGAAGGACAAACAGTCATGGACTCCATTATCATCACAAGCAGAATCCCCACCACGGACATCACTACGGACGACTGCTGCGAAAGATTAAAGGAAAATATCACCTTGAAGTCAATAAAGCTTCAACCTCTAACATTAATCACCCTCGACCTAAAAGAACTAAGATATGCACAGCATAAGCTAAATCAATTTGACGAAGTCCTACAATAACAACTCAACAAACCCTTCGTTATACAACACTCACGTTGTTGTATTAGAAGAATCTAAGTTATCTAACGCCAATTTTGTGTAGATTGCTAAGTAAATTAGATCTTTATTATTACTTACATTAGGGCAATATTTAAGACCTTTGTTTAAAAGATTATGTTCCAGTTGATTGAAAGTTGTGCTCGATAAATTTTGCACTCTGTCATAAAATTTGGGTGTCACAATATTTTCTATCTCATGATGGTGGTTTTCTTCATTTTTCTTCTTTTTGGAATCCAAACTCTTTTGGTCCAAGAGGGTTTGGAGTTTTTTACTTTGAGATACGAATTGTAGATGGGCAATTCTATTAGCTTCTTCTCTTACGTGGTAATCTATCAAGTCGAATTCTATGTTGTTGTAGTTATTATGTAATTTCATGTGAATTAACTTCTAAGTCGGGGGTGTATGAAATCAATTGTAAAAACTGTGAAGCGATCTATATTGGACAGACTGGTCGTTCACCTAAAATCCATACAAAATTCAAATACATGTACAGGATTTTCGGAACATTGCATTTTGTATAAACACTTCCCAGATATAGACAATGTTAAAGTACTACACAATATTCCGAAAAGTAAACGCCTGAATTTATTAGAATCCTTCGAAATAGCTAAGGCTAGTAACAACAACAGGTTAATTACCAACGACCAATTGGATTTCTTCATTTCACCGTTATTGAACTTATTTTTGTAAACCAGGTATATACAGGGTGTCCATTAAAGATGCGGCCAAAATTGAAGGGGTTATTCCTTGGACTATTTTAAGAAAATTTTGTCCTTTGGTGATTTTTGAAAAACCGCTTTGTTTCGATGATACAGGGCGAAAACTATTTTCGACAATAACATTTTATTCTGAAAGAAGTAATTCGTTAAATAATATTTTGTGGAATTTTTATTTGGGTTATTTAGTACGGAGCAAATTTTCATTATTATGCAGCTAACTAAAAAGACAAACCTTCCTATACCATAAGAATTTGCACAATTAAATATATTGCTGCAATACAAATAAAAAAGATATAATTATCTATAACGTAATTTTTATACACTAATTTATATTGTCATAAAAATTGCTTCAAATAAATTTCAGTTGGATGTCGAGGTAAAATATGTGTCTCTAAGTTAGTGGTATGTAATTTAAAAAAGTACAATAAAAATAGTTTATAAAAAAAAAAAATGTAAAGGATCTGGCAAACAAAATTCATGTATAATTCGAATTCAGTGAATTTCCATAAAGTACATAATTTTATTTCCAGACATTTTCATTACATTGTATTTTTAAATTGTTGTCACATGTTATTTAAAATGGATTAAAATTATCTACAAAGATAATAAAAATTCTTGAATTAAACTTATCTATTTAGATAATAAAAATTCAGGAATTAAAATCTATATAGATAATTTTAATTCACATGTGGTGATTGTGTCTCCCCTCCCGGTTTCTTATATCTATGTTACATTTCCTCGGTCCTATTCCTTTCCTATTGAAGTACTTTGAACTACTGCAATTGACACTAAAACTATTCCGGAAATCTGACTAAGGGCCGGTTTTACAAACACCGAATAAAGCACGGAATAGTGCTATTCGGCGAATAGATGCGAAAAGTGGTTTTACAAATCACGTTTATTCTACGAATAGCGTATACGCCGAATGAACATTAGAATAAACTATTCCGCCGTGAATAACCGTTTAAAGTTCCTATCCTTGGAATAACCTTAATTAAAAGTTTGCTTTTTGTTCATTGGTGATTGTCGGATGAATGTGTTTGATGTGGAAATATTTGACTCTTCAGATGACGAAAATTTATATCAGAGGCGAATTAAGAAGGGCTAAAAAAATCAAAAAACGGTAATCATAATTTACAACAAAAGGTACATCTACTTGACACAATGTTACCAATGATCCAAATTGGCTTTTAGTAAAGACTACTTTGAAGTATTGGACGAAATAGAAAGAAGGGTGTTGGCTAAAATCGAGCATCATATCAGAAGCCAAACTAACCAAAATAATGCGGTTTCACCAGCAACAAATTTTTATTAACATAAAAAAAAATTACTTAAATCTAATGTCTATTTACAAAATTTAGGTTACTAAAATTAAAAATTTAAATATAATAAAAACTTAAATCTACAATTGTTGTTTACAGTGCGTACATTTATTTTGCAATGCCAAAATTTCGAGGGCATGTTTCTCAGTATTTCGAGCTTTTCGAGCTTCGTATTCCCTTTTCAAGATGTCCATCTGTAGCCGCAGGAATTCTAATTTGGCGTTGAGCAACAGTTTGTATTTATTGTTGGATGATTTAACACGCTTCCGCTTATTTGGTATCTTTGGAACTGTATCGTTTCCTTGTGGTCTTTTTCCAAGCATTCCAATTCATGGTGATTTGCTTCGCATTCGGCCTGTTCCAACCACCCCATTAAAATTATCTGCAAGCTTCTCAAATTCTGCGTCTTTGTCGCGATTGCTTACTGCGTCGGTAACTGCACAATGACAAAGTACGCATACCTATTACTTTCTGGTAGCTTTCTACTAAAGCCAATAAAGCCTCCATCTCAGCAGATGGGAAATTGGTGCACCGGGCTCGCTTGGCACTTTGCATTATAAACTGCGATGGTGTAATTGGGTGTAATACAGTAAGATTGAATTTTTTTAAAAAAAAAAAAAACGCTGATTGTCACACGAAACTGTCATTTACAACGCTAGCTCAAAACAAATATTTACTACCAACATTAGTTTTTTTTTTTGTTACTCTAGGAATAGTTATTCTGCGAATAAAGTTGCTTGTAAAACGGTAGTCCGCTATTCCTCGGACTATTCGGAGAATAACTTTAATCCTGGAATAGCTATTCCGTCCTTTATTCGGCGTTTGTAAAACCGGCCCTAAATATCTATGATAATTTTTCACGCGTTTCGCGCGTAAATGCACAATTTTTATGACATGTTTGACATGTGTTGGTTATGCCATTTTTGCACAAGGACTAACAAAAATTTAGTTTTTACCAAAAATATGAGTGAGTCAGTGGTAATAGCTGATCGTTTGTTAAGAATAGCGATGGATGCTTCACTAGATGGGGGTGGACTGACAAAAGAATTATTTAATGTGTTTTTTCAAAAATGTTGCGAACAATTTTTTCGCGGTGAAGACAGCTTAGTTCCGCATTTAGAATTAAATAAGCGTAATGAAACGGATAAATTTATTGCAATTGGAAGGATTTTGCAGCATATGATTATTTTAACCCAAACCATTCCGACAAAATTATCAAACATTACTTTAATGCTAATCGGTGATCCTAATACAAACATAGATTCTGATATTTTGCAACATGATTTGTTAAATTACGTTAATCCTTTTTTGCGAAAAATGTTGAAAAAAGCTTGTGCGGATTTTTCTCGTTTAACTGACAAAGAGATTCAGACAATCCAAGATTTCTATCAAACGCATCGTTTCTATGAACGACCTAATCAGAAAAAATTAAAGATCAGTTGATGTTAATTGCATCAGAAATTTTTGTGGAGAAACCTAATAGGTTAATATTGAAATTGCGGAAAGGTGTTTCTCCAGAAAGACACCCTGAATTCTGGAGTAAACGTGATTTTTGTACACTTGTAGATTTTCAAAGGTCTACACCAACGAAAGTTGTCAACTGCTTAATAATAGATAATAATTTAACTAATGATCAGAGTGACGTATTACAATTACTTTACGATGTATATTCATTGCTTAGAGACAGACAAGTAAGCATCTTTGGTATTTTTGATAACTGGTTCCTTTATGATGCTAAACAATACCAATGTAAAATTTAGCGATGTAGTTGGTCTTAGACAAAGACCTACATTCAGCACATGTACAGATACAATTACATTACCGGAAACCTATGGCAGTTACGATGAATTGAAACATGATCTGAACATTTGCTTAAATTCAGAAGATGCCAAAGAATATAAAATGTATTAAAAATATTACCGATGCATACATGTGTACCATTTTTTAATAAGTTCTACCAAATATTATATTTTATAAAATTAAAAAGCAAATTAGAATTTTAAGTTTATTTATGTTGAGTTCATTTGCATCTAGTATGAGGTTTTTTTTATACGACAGCAATAATTAGTAATAATATTTAAGATGTGTAATGAGAGTGCTATAAATAATAAATAAATTAGTTTATTTAAGCATAGTCTTACAAAGAAGGTGACCAGTACATTTTATAAATACATTTTATCCAGTAAAAATTTTTAAAATGAATTTTTCTTATCAATAACCTTCGAGTTTTATATTAACCATCATTTAAAATAATCTGCTTTCAATTAGCACATTTTAAAAAATTCTTATGAATTCAAATCAACATTAAAACAGAAATGGAAAATAAAGATACATTCTAACCTGTTGTGCAACTGACACCTATATTTTCTGATCAAATTATTATTATGATGGTAATTCATTATTTCAAGTAGGTTTCATGAACTCAAATAATTTATGTATAACAAAAAATACTTTTCCTTGTCTGATTTATCTTCGATACAAACTATATTCTTTAATTGTGTTTTCTGATCTTCATTTAACTCTAACACTACGGCAAAAGATGAAGTAGTATCGCCATTTTCATTGTTTAAAATAGGAACAGTTATATCAACCCCTAAAGCTGATAAACATCCAATAAGCCGACTGTGCAAAGGAATATTTACATTTACAATATCATTTACTGAAGTGGATAATCTATTGTAATTAGCCAATATTCCTTCCAACCATAATTGTCGGGGAGTTTTATTATTCTCTGTTCGTAGTTGATGTAAATTCCAAGCCGATTGAAATAATGACAATTTCCGATTGATGGCCGTAATATATACATATTGTACACAAAAACGATGTGTTATATTTTCAATATCTAGTACACCTTCCTCTTCCATTGAATATAACTCTGTATATATTGAATCACATACTTGTTTCTATACGTCAACCCATAGTCCTTCTATTCTTTGATTATGAACAGACTTGTCAGTTATGTGACTTCCTCTATTTAATCCCCGAATAACATTAATTAAAATAGCGACTAAAATATTGTCTAACCGTGATCAGATCATACTCGTGAAGACAAACCGTATTTATTAACAGCATATGCGAAAAGATTCATTACAGGTTCAGCTTGGATGGATGTTTCGCATTTCAAATATAAAATAAATCTAGAAAACCATCAATATATCCATGGATGACAAATCCCCGCCTGTTTAAGAAACAATCAATTTAGTAAAATTTAATAACATATAAATTAAATTTAATCAACCTTGACAATTTTAAAAGAGCATCCATATGCCATAACGAGTTTGGAGTTTGTACTCTATAAACTCTTCTCTTGATTGACTGACTCCATCGAGAAGCAGTTCCGATAGGATCTACGTCACTAAGAATTTTCCTGGCCCTTTGGCGAGGTACAATAATTTTAACTGCTTTTAAGTATGAAAGCATCATCTGTAAGATATAGATAACTAAACGTTCGAAGCTTTCGAATTTTCAATGTCACCTATATACGATACGAGAAATATTTCATTGTGTAAAACCTACTGTTTGTCCGGAGTTAGGGTGATCATTGTGAATTCTCGTAACTATTAACTTCAATTCTAATCCGATATTTCGGTATATCGTGCTTTCAATGATATATTGTACTCACGCAACTTTTTAGAAATAGTACTACGAGAACAGTTAAAGAGCTTGCTCATTTTAATAACAGTGAAACCTTCACTAGACTATAGTTCCAACTGATTTCTAGTTATATTGACAGCTCGACGACCCCTTCCTAGTGAAACCAAATGAAAAATCAGAATTAAAATTCAAAATTTTCAATCATTGATGTTTCAAATCCTAAATAAAAACAATTCAAACTAAATCTAGGTGCTACATAACATCTTTGTTCGATTAATGCGTCATTATCCAATTGGAGTAACGCATTAATAGCGTTTTGCAATTTATCATATCTGCTTGAAGAAATATGTGTACATATTCTATCTAAATTAGTTTTAGCTTCATTTAAAGAATTAATTTCAATAACTTTCAGAATGTTCGTAAGATCTTGCAGAACCTGCAATAACCGCTAGGATTCTCCGTAAAGTATGGACTATATTTATATTTAACGGATTATCCATAACTGTTGAACAAACTTGGATTGTTTATTGAGAATCACCCCAAAGTACCAAACAGAATCACCGAATAACTGATCGTGTATACAGGGTGTTTCACAATTTATCCACGAAATTTTAACCACATATGCACTGTTACGAAAGAAGTTTATTTTTCAAAAAAAAAATGTAATAGAAGTCCTACAGAAATTAAGTTATAACCCTGAGTTTCAATAACAAAATGAAAAATAAATTTCTGTATTTTGCGTTCATCGTTGCGATATCACAACACTAATTAATAATTTATTGTAGTAAATGTTGTACCAAACCACTAAAGAAAACAAAATACAAGGATTTTGTTGTTTTTTCCATATTAGATAAGAACATGTTAATACGTGTCGTGACCTTACTGCACACGCCGGCTGCCGCAACATGAACTGCGTACGTGCATGCGTCAACCTGTCGGACGTAAAGACATGAGGTGGCCGCGATAAATGTTTAATCTGGATCGTATGTGATCTGAATGAACAACGGTCGATTTGTGTGAATTTAAAGAAAGTATTTTGCGAGTTTATGTTGTTCGATATTTAAAAATGGTACATGTGTATAGTAATGAGGAGTTGGTGGAAATTGCTTTAGCGTATGGAGAAGCAGGGCAAAATTCGCAAGCGGCTTCTCGTTTGTATGCAAACCGATTTCCGAATAGGCACATACCACATCCCCAAACATCTACTTCAATTGTTTTACGTGCACGTGCTAGTGGAGATTTGCGCCCAAACGTGGGGTGGATGGGGGTCGGGTTCGTCCACAACGCGTTTTAAACGCCGAAGAAGAAATTTTGCATATTGTTGAAGAAAATCCAGGAATTAGCACAAGGAGGTTAGCCCAACAGGTCCCACAAGTCTCACATGCGACAGCGTGGCGCATAAAGCCCAACTGTACCCTTATCACGTCCAGAAAGCCCAGGCGTTGCTACCCACAGACTACTCTCTGAGAGTAACATTTTGTGAATGGTTGTTGCAAAAAAATGCTGGAAATGCCCGTTTTACAGCTGATATTTTGGCCACCGATGAAGCAATTTTTACTCGTAATGGTGTAACCAATCTTCACAATACACACGTTTGGTCCTTTGAAAATCCTCACGCAATGGTCCAGACAAACTTCCAACATCATTTTTCTTTAAACATGTGGGCAGGTATTGTCGATGAACGTCTAATTGGACCGTTCATATTGCCAGGTCGGATGGATGGTCACCAGTATTTGGAATTTCTCCGGAATGATTTGCCGCTCCTTCTTGAAGATGTGCCATTGGCGATCCGAGCAAGGATGTAGTTTCTGCACGATGGGGCACCTCCGCATTTTCGTTTAGAAGTTCGTAATTTTTTGACTGAGGTGCACCAGATACGCTGGATCGGAAGGGGTGGACCAATTGCATGGCCTCCGCGCTCTCCCGATCTAAATCCTCTGGACTTGTTTTTATGGGGATACTTGAAAAACGAGGTATACCGTACTCCAGTTCAGAATATTGAAGATCTGCGTGATCGAATCACAGTGGCTGTCGATAATTTGAGACTTCAAGCACAGCAGGAAGGAGGTGTATTTCAGCTAGTGCGCCGAAATTGGATTAGATGCGCCCAAGCTTGCATTGAAGCCAATGGAAACAATTTTGAACAGCTTTTATAAGTAAGTGAAATGGTAAACTGTATTATTTTATTATCTCCATTTCTGTAGGACTTTTATTAATTTTTTTTGAGAAATAAACTTCCTTCGTAACAGTGCATATGTGGTTAAAATTTCGTGGATAAGTTGTGAAACACCCTGTATATGAACTAAGCGCTTGTCAAAACACGACCAGAATGTGCCTCTGCACGGATCGCAATATAAATATGGAACTTTCGTTTCGTAGTTGGGAACTACATGAATATCCCTTACTTAATAAATCGCATTCTCACAACTGGACTGTGAAAACTACATCGCAATTAGAAACACCTCGCTTCATTATTTTCGGTTTTCAAACCTATAAAAGTAATGATATTACAAAAAATATGAGCGTTTTCGATCACTGCAACTTAACCAATTTTAAAGTTCATTTAGGATCAATTATGTACCCATATGATAATTTGATTTTAGATTTCGATCTTTCCAGATTTGCTGTTTTATATGAAATGTATGTTAACTTCCAACAATCGTACTACGGTAATGTAAGAGAACCCTTATTCGATCCTAAGAAATTTCTAACGATTGCTCCACTTGTAATAGTAGACTGTTCTTATCAGAATGAAATTGTGAAATCTGGCAGTATCGATATTCGTTTAGAATTTCAAACAAAGCAGAATGTACCATAAAACAGCAGCTTACTGTTTAATTATTCATGACCGAATGATACGTTACAATCCCTCTACAAATTTGGTTCAAGAAGTATAAAATCCAATTACCACTGTAGCATAAGATATTTTACTTAGAATTAGGAGTATTATTATTTTCCAGTTTAGGTAGTGGTTTAAGTTTTAAGTTTAAGTAAGAAAGGGTCTGTTTGGTTGTGAGTTTTGTCGTTTGAATGAGAGAGAGGAAAGATGTAAGTCAGAGTGAGATTGAATGATTGGAATGTGTTCGGGGTAGAAAGTGTGTGCAAGCGGGGTAGAAAGGCGGCAGTCGGAAGTAGGTTGAAGAAAGAGAAACACGACGTTGTAGAAGCTGTTTTCTTCTGTACATAATTTGTAAATAGACTGGTATTTTTCGACATTTCGCCTTGCATTTCTTATTTTACTAACTGGCCGAAAAAACTAACAACAGTATAAACATATTATACTACACCACTTCCCCACTTTACTTTCTTTACTGATGGTGAACGGTGAGCACTATGACTTTCATCTAGGCCGCACAGAAATACAGGCCGGCATATAACGCTATCTCTCTCTCCACATCCGTCACGCTAACCAACCAAGGACCGAGCATCCACCGATCGACTTATTAGGCTGGCAAATGATTATTGGGGGATGCAGGCAATTCGTTTGAAAAATCATGGACAGTTAACTTTTCTTTTTCATGAGTCTCAATTCTTAATTAGGTCAGTTTTTTCTTTATGTCTATCTTATCACAGGATGTTTAGGCTACAGTCTAATTAACTTCACGTATAGACAAGGCATAATAGCTATCGTACATGTTTTCGCAAGTACCTACATACCTATCTACAGACCATTCGCCCGTTGAGTAGAAACTTTACCACATTAGTTTTATTAATTAGTATCCGTACTTTTTTAAATTGTCCGTGTACGTTCGCGAGAGTGTCTTATTCTATGTCTACCTATTATCTTTAAGAAACAAACATATAAAATTGCTCTTGGAAAAGGTCTTCTCTTGAAACCTTATTAAAAAGGTTTGAGACTTTATTTACCATATCAAAAAAAAAAAAAAACCTCTCTAAGTCTGCCACAACGAGCACTAACCGATGAAGATTTGCATAAATATGTTAAAATGCTTCAAATTCCTCACTTTCCCGGAATATTTATGCGTGACAGTTTACCTAAAAAAGTGTGCGCCATCGAATGAGGAATTGTAAATCATGATAAGAAAACGGGCATGGGTAGGATTTAAAATGTCCATCTCTAACAAAACTTATTGCAAATTATAAAGTCGCTACAACTACTACATCACTATGCACCTACCACCACTATCACCATCAAAATTCAAACTATAATTGTGCATTAGAAAACGTTTTTGTTCTAAGAAGTTGGTTACTAAAAGACTATATGTAGATATGTATAGATAATGAATAAAAATATTATTTTTCCACTTTATTAATATTTATTAATAGGTAATGGGAAATAATATAAACAATTAAACACTGAGTCGAATCATCTCCCCTCCACCTACCTAGTCCTCTTCAATTTGTCATAGAACTATTAGAGAATTTTAGTATTGTTTTAGTATATTTTTACCATGGTACGAGAAAGCATGTCTGATAACTACATTACTATAAAGTTTTACGAAAATGGTGTGCTGATTGAAAGCAAAACGCTCAAAGCTAAAGGTTTAGTAAACATTTTTGAAAAATTTGACGTTTCTACATATGATCAAATAGAAATATTGGGTAATTATTTCAATCATCCGGTCACAACTAATTCATCTGATAATAATAATAATTACAACAGCAGCAGCAGCAGTAGCGATAGTGACGAATTTATTTATTTTCACAATTAAAAAATATCTACTAACAAGAATCCAACCTCTTATGCAACTTACAATAGCGATGTGAATAATTTGAAAAAGGAACTTTCCTATGCATTTGTTCGAAATAATGAACAGACAGCCAAAAATATTTTTATGCGATTAGGATTTCAAGTGCCCTTCGAAGCCTTCACATGGATTACAGAGACTTTTCCATCTCTATCGTTGCTGGATTTGTTATTTCACCGTCAAATTATATGCGATGATTTTGTACAATCCTTTTTGAATACAGTTCCAGACTTTTTAATAAGTGTATTTGATGTAGTGAGTGTATTAACTGAAATGAAGGAAATGACGACTTTGTGCACCAATGATATATTTTTCCTTCAAGATCTCCTTTCAAATTATAATCCTTGCAATTTAGAAAAATTTCCCCCAAGTAATATTAAGAAAAACTATAAAAATGTACTAGCATGTTTAGATGATATCATACTAGAAACTGCTTATTATGCACAACCAAAACTATTCAAATTATGAAAGCCAACAAACTGGCTTATAAATTTGAACCATTGCATAATTATTGTAGACAGAAAGCAGTCTTTCAATGGCTTGTTGGTAATTTAGAAAAAGCGAAAAAAGGATTGCCAGTAGGTTGGCAAGATGAAAATGAATCAGATTCTGCAAAATTACCATGAATTTATTCTAAAGACTATAAAAGTGTTTTCAATATTTTGCAAGAATTAATGTAAGACTTTTTTGTATGCTTAATTGAAATAAAATATTCATATAAATAAGATTTTTTTTATTTTAAAAAATCCTACAAATCTTTAATTCCCAATTCTTTATAAATATAATCAAATAGGTAGCAACATTGTTCGTTTTTAGCTGTAGTGAGCGGCGGCGGCGAGGATGGTAGTGGTGGTGATATCAATGCATAAGATTCTTTCTCGTTTCTTTTCCTTTGTCTTTTTTTTTCCCTTTTTCCGTTACTATTCTTCTTTTCTTCGGTTCTTTAAAAATATCTCTTCTTTTCTGCACTTCTAACGCTAACGTTTTTCCTGTATGGTAAATTTCTTCATTTTGGATAATTTAAAATTTCAGATAGCGGACAAGCTACAATATTGAACAAATCACTATCAAACATGCCAGTGCTTGATGTTCTCCATTTTTCTTCTAAATTTGCAATACTGCTATGCCAATTCTCCTCAGTCGCTTGCACAACATTTGCCAGTTGGATTAATTCAAATGCTGAAAGAACTTTGATTTTATTTCCCGGTTTTAACTGTACAACTGCCATTTTGCTTTCTAAAGTTAAAACTAACGCATTTGTTTCGAGAACTACTCTTTAAATTGGTTATTACCACTACTATTATCCATTCGTCCTCCTCTTCCTCCTCCTCCTGCTCCTTCTCTTCCTAGATGTTAAGGTCATTAACATATGTAAGTAGTGTAAGATGACCGGTTCTAATTCAGAGGAGGAAAGGTTACTTAAGGTCAAATTGACGGAAGGTCATTGACTTTAAACTTGTGTGTATGTAGTGGGTCGAATGCTTCACAATGAATTGAAACATATGTACATGTATCGGTAATGTGAAATTAAATACGTCTGCAGTCGTCTGAAGTTTACGATTTTTATGATGGAAAGTTTTAAATACGTCTACAGCCGTTGAAGTGTCATTGCAATGTTATTAGAGGAATGATGTTAGGTATTTAGTTACACTTACACTGATTAATGCAATTGCAATTGTACGTGATTCATGTAGATATTGTGATGTGGAAGGATGGGAAAGAAGTGCAGTTGTAAGCAGGTAGACAATCGTTAAAGTAGTGAAAAGGAAGAGAAGGCAGAAGTAGTTGAGAAGATTGGTTTGAGAATGGATGTAAGAAGCAGTAATAAAGGTAGTAGTATCGATGAAGTTTGTGGTGGTACAAAAGAAGTAGAGTATTGGAATAATGCGGACCACATGGAAGGATTGAATGATGCGCAGCGTAACACTGTGTTACATAGTGGAGATTACGTAGACACAGAGGAGTATACTGTAAATAAAGCAAATAAGTATGTAAGTGATGTGAGCTCAATGAAAGGGTGGAACGTAGCTCGAAAACTCTTCAAATGTGAAACGAACTTCTCAGCATGTTCTGTGCTGTACTGTGATAGGAATAATCTTCGCTACCTACCAATGTGTTGGAGCTGTCGATATGCGGGAAGTAATGGAGGAATTGTGTCATTATATACACGAGTTCCGAATTTATGGATGTTGGAAGTGTATATCCATGACGAAGTTCACATTCATTGCGGATGGTGTGGTGAGATGTGCAGGTACGAGTTTGTTTGCAGTGAGAACCACCGTATCACAAATAAGACCGTATTTGAAGAAGGATATGTAATAGAAATAAGTAATAATCTTGGTTATGTAGAAGGAGCGTAGAACGTGTACATGTATATATTTGTGTTAAGAAATAAATAAAGAGGCAAAAGGTAGTAGACGTTTGAGATATAAGATTAAGGTACAGTTTGGGGATAATAAGAAGTTATATGGAAAGTGTGTCAAGGTCACAAGTCTTTAAAAAGGAAAAGGAAGGTGTAGGAGAGGGGACAGGTAATGACATAGTAATTGAAAGGTAGGTAGGTTTATGAAAACATAATGGATCGGAAGAGTTGACGCCTTTGCTCGTAAGTATTGCAAAGAATACAGTACAGCGTGTGCGTATCATCGATCTCGTAAACAAAGCCCGACTTTTCGCAGAGGTACGATTGAGTCCCCTGACGACAAGGTCGGCAGCACAGGTTTACGACATCGCAATGATAAAATGTGCAGCTGTGGCAGAAAAGCAGAGGTCTGTTGTCAAAACATTCTTGACAGCAGAATCCTGTTTCAGCCGTACAGCTTTCACGCAGACGCCAACAATATCCGCATTGGAGCAAGGTGGTTTCATTAGCAGTTTGCCTGAATGGTGAAAGGACAATAGATACACGAGAAAGGTCCATGTTAATTCATAAGACCCTTCTGGTGAAGTGATGCTCTCTCAGGTTGACAAGGGTTTAAATAGGAAGGTATGTGGTGGGGAAAGAGTGGGGAAGTAGTGGGGGAATAGTGGGGATGTAAAGGAAGTGGTATAGAGTAGTGTGGTAGCGAAGGTGCTGGTGTAGCAATATTTTTTATAATGAGGTTGCATCGCTAGGTAGTAGTAATTTTTTAATTGATGAAGGAGTGGGTAATTAAAAAAGTATATAAGGCGTAATATGTGTTATTGAACCTGTTGTATTTGTTTATGAATTTTAATAGACAGTTGTCCGAGGAAAAATTTTTAGGTGAAAATAATGGTAAAAATTTTCTAAGTCCAGATAATGGTAAAAATTTTCTAAGTCCAGAAATTAAAAAAAATATATTTTGAGGGCAGGAAAAGAGTGGTATGAAAAATTAGTACATGAAAATATGGATAATGAGGTGTAGTATAAGAAGACAATGAAGTATTTAATGAAATACTTCAGCGTAAGAAATGATAGGGGTAAAAGTGTAAAAATGAAGCTTTAGAAATTTTTTTGAAGCAGAAGGAGTTGAAATCGGGTAATAACTTATGGTGTGGGAAGAAGGTCCCCAAGTGGAAGTACCCGAATCTGAAAAAAATTTTGAAAAAAAAAAATAAAGTTGACAAAAAGTTGCCACCTTCAAGCTTAAAAAAAAAATAGAAGCAGTTAAAAAAAAAAAAGTGTTCCTCTTGGAAAATGTAAGTTGAACAGTGGGCTAAATGATCCCACCCTGAAAAGTCGAGAAATATTTTTTTAACGTGTTTCACCCTCATACTTTGACCCCCGAAAAGTGTATGAAGGGTAGATGATAGGAAAAAAATGTCTGAGTAAAAAATATTTAGTGTTCCATGAAGAACAATTTGCTTTGAACGAAACTTGGAGGACGTCTGTAATGGAGGAAGTAATTTCTACCCTAAATTTCAAGAATTAATTAAAGGTATAAGGAGCGGTGCTAAAAAAAAAGGTGCCTCTCTCACTATTGATGTCGAAGACTGAAGGTACCACTTGGCAATGTCAGAAGTATTAAATTCAGACAACTACCCCTCTCGGACTTAATGCCTCCCGACCTCCCCCCACCAGCCCACCTCGGCGCCCTGCCCCCCCCCCCCTATACCCATTTCCCTATGATGTTTTTCAGCGGATTTTCTTCTCAACCCCTTTTCCACCCCATTTTTCATCCCTTACATACCTATACACAACTTCTCCTAGGAGAGATAAATTCACCAAATTTCACATATATGTCTTATTCACAATTTAGAACAACAATGCTCTCTTTGTCCTTTCCTGTATGGGGCCGACTAACACCACCTAACCTAACCTGAAAAATTTTTTTTTTTTTTGCTTTTTTTTTTTTTTTTTTTTGGTCCAAATTATTTTGGGACCTTTTTGTTTTTGTTTTTTTTAATTTAATTTGACTTACTACTTTTATTAATTTTTTTTTTTTTTTTTTTTTTTTCCCAAAATATTTTAGGACCATTTTGGTTGGTGGTTTTTTTTTTTTGTTTTTTTTTGGTTTTTTTTTTTTTTGTTTTTTTTTGGTTTTTTTTGGTTTTTTTTTTTTTTTCAAAACAACTTACAAACTAACTCTAACAAACTATTTACTTAACTTATTTACACACTAACATACTAACCCTTATTTACTACTTAACTTATTTACAACACTTACATACTAACCCTTATTTACTAATTAACTTATTTACAACACTTACATACTAACCCTTATTTACTAAGACTACATATATACATTTACACTATTTACAATTTACCTTATATACTACTATACAATATCTACCTATTGGTAACCGATGTCAACTGCTGCTTCGCGGTGTCAAGCAACGTTTTCAGTCGTTCCAACTTCGGACGCTTTGCTTCCTTCGCGCGCCCTAAGACGTCCACTTCCTGATCGATCTGGTGGTCCTCCTCAACCAGTTCGACCCGTTTCTTTAACAAGGCTTCCTTGTTACAGGCAGACTTCGCCACTTTTGCTTCAAGCTGAGCGATCTCAGCTTTCCACATAGCGACGTCGTCGTCCTGTTGCAAGATAGCCTTGTCGAGTTGGGAAATCTCAGCGCGCACCTTCTGCTGCGCAGCGCGCCTTCCTTCCCAAGCGGACGTCAAATACGCCATTTTTTCCACCACTTTCGGAATTATCCCAAAGGCGCTTTCCAGACTATCTATGTCCTGCGATAGAGTCGTCTGAGAAGGCGTCGTTGGGGTTTCTGGAAGTGGCGAAACAGGCGATGGAATCGGCGTAAGCGACGGAAGTGGAGAACCGCAGTCACTTGACACCGAAGCAGCACTTGTCATCGTCGTCGCCGTTGTCCAGGTACACGTTGTTGCCGCCGCCGTGGACGTGGACAATGGCGTCGGTACCGTGTTCCTCCTCCTGGTCGATGGCGTAGTGGTTGCGCTGGTGGATGACGTCGTCGAAGGACGCATCCTTTGCGTCATCCCCAAACTCCTCTTCTTTCCACCAGCAGCAGAAGAAGATGTTGGTGGCGCCGACACCGCAGCTATCGCAGCCATCGTAGTGACGGCGACCACAAACTCGCACTGTAAAACAAAATTATTAATTAACAATTAAACAATTACTTCAACAATATTAATTAATACTTACACCACTTGTCCTCGATTTTCCGTACCGGCATTTCGGTACGGCAGGTTTTCTCACTTGTTTGTTTTCCATTTTTAATTTTAATTTTTATATTTATTCTATTTTATATTATTTAAACGTCTGCTCGGAACGAGAGTAGAGAGAAGAATGAGACGACGCTCCGCTTGCTACCTTCCCTCCACACTTCTTACATATTTCTATTTGCTGAATAAGCAATGGTTCACACGCTCGATGAGCCATGTATCACAACTTTTATGTATGTGTGAGATGATACCAAACACCATGTCTACCCGTAGGTTCATGACATTACTATACATGTAACCTATTTCTATTTGCTGAATAAGCAATGGTCACACGCTAGATGAGCCATGTATCAGAACTTGTATGTATGTATGAGATGATACCAAGCACCATGTCTATCCGTAGGTTCATGACATTACTAAACATCTAACCTATTTCTATTTGCTGAATAAGCAATGGTTCATACCCTACATGAGCCATGTATCAGAACTTTTATGTATGTGCTGCTGGTATACAGGTGTTAATCAGAAAGTATCCACACCTCACTCTAACTTACATTGTCATTTATAGCTCAAACAACTTCTCTTTCTAGTTTTTCCTTCTTCGCACAAACACTTGTGCTGATCTTAACTTTACCCCACTCATATCCTCCTCCTCCAAATTGTATAAATACTCAAGTTTTCACAACGTTCAGCACAGATCGCTAACACTATCGCCACGTAATAATACAACATCAAATACAACACCAACAACAAAATGGTACACTATACAGTATTGTTTCTTGGCTCCGTGCCAACTGGAATCAATATAAGGGTGGACACCATTGTTTTCCAAAGTACCACTCCTGGAGGGTCGACGTTATGGAAGGTCTCCGACAGAAGACCGGTCGGAGCCTTCTGCGAACACTTTGAACAACAGCTCTTCTGGACCTCGTTCCAGGGAACATTAATCGTTTATGCCATGCACCACGGGGCGGCGGTCTACATTAAAAATTTTGATTGAATTTGTTTTATTATTATTATTATTATTATTATTATTATTATTTTATACCTAGCTGTACTGTTTTTTGTATACTAAAATAAATAAAATGTTTTTATTTATAATTTATATTCTCTTTTATTTCTTTAATTACAAAATATAAAACGATACAATATAAAAGAATTTTATTGAATATAATACAATATAATATAAAACATCATTGAATTTTAGTCATTAAATTTACTCAGTAAAGCAGACTTAAGATTAGCTAGCTTATGTTCGATTTCTTGTACCTCCTTTCTCGTTTCAACTACCGATCTGTTCAACTCCTCCAGCTCCTTCTCTTTCCGCTTCATGTACTCAGTCAATGAAGCGGCCTTTGTCTCTCTTTCATTCAGTACCATTTCTCGTCGCCGCTTTTCCTCCTTAACACTATTTATGGCTTCTCCTACTTGGTCCACTATCTTGGAATAATCGAATGGAGCAGCCGACAACCTTCGTGTGTACGATCGCTTCTTCGGCTTCATTGATATAGACTTCGATCCCGCCACCGCCATCGTAGAGGTGCTAGCCACAGGCTCCGCCATCGTTACCGTGGTAGCACCTCCAACACACCCCTCACCTTTAGCGGATGATGTGAAGGAATCGTTTGGAAAGAAGTTTTCCAATATATCAGCCAGCTCGGTTTCGTTCATATTTAGCTCAGCAGCTAAATCAACACCGTTACCCTGTTCTCTAGCACTCATCTTACCACACCGTACCCACTACAGTTTCAGTATATATTCCTTTCGCCCCTCTCCTTATGCCGTCTCCACCTTACACATCCCTCCCCTTTTCCTATAGCTATTTATTGTCCCTCGCGTTCAGTATTCCTCAGTCGTTGTCGAGATATACCTCTTACCGCTAGCCGCTATGATCCCTTGTCCGGACTGTGATGCTTCCTTTACGCGATCTGATAATTTAAAAAGACATCGATTAACTTCTTGTCGGAAACGAGCACAGCTCCAACGTACATCGCCTCTACCGAAGAAAAAACTTAAAATTGCTACGCCTGCTGGTTCTTCTGACCGCTGGTGTGATACTTGTAACATTTACGTTCCACAACATTCCTACAACGGTCACCTTCGCAGCCTCAAGCATAAACAAACTTGCTGCTCTCCTCTTGAGGAAGGAATTACTTTCCTTTCGTCCGCGTTCGCTAACAGAATTGTGTCCTTTCGTATTTCATCCGCCAAGTTCTTCCTGTCGTATACCGACTTTTTCACCGAAGTTTTCGACAAATGCTTGCGTGTTATTCGTAATCAGATACAACTGCATGACACGCTTAAACTAAATCTTGAACTTTTCGGACGATATGTGCACGATGCTAAACAATTGGTTGACGTGAAATCCTTCAACACCAATAACAAAGTTGTCACTCAGTCGACGGATCTTTCCAATATTCTCCAAAGCTTCTTCGACGTTCTTGAGGGTAAAGCTTCTGAGTTTCAAGAACGAGAGTCAGGTAATTTATCATTCTCTCTTTATATATATTTCACTTGTGTTTAATATTATTTCATTCTTACAGGATGGGCTTTGGAAAGAGTTCTTTTCCTAGAACTCAATTGCAACAAGTACAATCCTCTTAGAGCTTCATCTTATATTCCTCTACCTAAACAAATTGTACTTAAGAGAGCTGTTGTGAACGTACGAAACGATGACCAAGCCTGCTTTGCGTGGGCTATAACCTCAGCTTTGTATCCCGCCCAAGCCAACCCGCACAGAACGACTTCCTATCCGCATTACTCCCGCACGATGGACTATGACGGTATCGATTTTCCTATTAAATTAAACGACATTCCCAAGTTTGAAACGAAGAACCATTGCTCTGTGAACGTTTACGGGACTGAATACGTTTTGAAGGATGGAAAATGGATCTGGGAAATTGTTGGTCCCCTCTACTACTCGTCCGTCAAACGAAGGCTGCACATCAATTTACTCTTGCTACACGATGATCGAGGAAATAATCATTACTGTTGGATTAAGGACATGTCTCGTTTGCTCTCTCAACAACTCTCCAAAACAGAACATCGCAAATTCCTATGTGACGGCTGCTTGCAATACTTCAGCTCTGTGGCTCACCTGCACCGTCATCAGCGGAATGATTGCAACCACGTTTACACGACGCTGCCAACTGCTGATCTCAAATTGGATAAGATGGGTAGGCTCATCCCTAATAACGTTTTAAAATTTCAAAACTACCACAAACGTATCAAAGTACCATTTGTTGTTTATGCAGACTTCGAAACCATATTGCGACCCATTCATACATGCTTTTCCGATCCTAACAAGACCTCCACCACACCTACCCACGAACATCAACCGCACTCGTTTGCTTACTTGATTAAGTGCTCTTTTGACGATTCCCTTTCAATATTCAGAACTTATAGAGGACCTGATTGTGCTAATCAATTTGTTAAAACTCTTGATCAAGACGTTTCTGATATTTATCACCGATTTTTAAAGACCCCGGTTCCTATGATACCCTTGACTGATGAAGAAATGCGACTTTTCTCTGAAACGACGTCCTGTAATATTTGCGAAGAGCCCTTCCTAATCGATGATGTAAAGGTTCGCGATCATTGTCATTTGACTGGTAAAGTTCGATTAGGGGCCGCTCATTCCAGATGTAACTTAAACTACAAACTACCCAACTTTGTGCCTGTATTCTTCCACAACCTCTCCGGTTACGATTGTCATTTATTTTTAAAAGAAATGGCTGTCAACGATGTTAAATTTAGCGTAATTGCTCAAAATAAAGAAAAATACGTTTCCTTTACCAAATTATTGCGAGTTGATACTGTTCCCGGTGTTTCAGATAACTCTACTCAAAACGTATTTGTTAAGATTCGATTTCTCGATTCCTTTCGTTTTATGGCTTCCTCCCTCGATAAACTGTCTGAAGAACTCGACCCTTCTCAATGCTTCCAAGTGAAGAAGTATTTTTCTGATCCAACACAATTTCAACTTGTACGACGGAAGGGTTTTCCCTTACTCCTACGTCGACGATATTACTAAACTTGACCAATCAACGTTCCCTCTCAAAGACGATTTTTTCGATAAATTAACATCTCTACCCATTTCCGATGAAGATTATGAAAGAGCTGCCACCGTTTGGAAAACCTTTAACTGCTCCACTCTCGGAGAATATTCTGACCTCTACTTGAAAACCGATGTCCTACTGTTAGCTGACGTGTTCGAGAATTTCCGTGAAATATGTATTTCCACTTACGACTTGGACCCCGCTCAGTATTACACCGCTCCCGGGCTAGCGTGGGATAGCATGTTAAAATTCACTCGCGTTAATTTAGAACTTCTAACTGACATCGATATGTTAAAGTTTTTCCAAAAAGGGGTACGCGGAGGAATAAGTCAGTGTGTTCAAAGAATGCATTTCGCCAATAACCCACACCTTCCTGATTATGACGCATCTGCTCCCACTTCCTACATTATGTATTTGGATGCTACCAATTTGTATGGACACAGCATGAGTCAATACCTTCCCATATCCCATTTTCGTTGGCTCACCGATGCTGAAATTGATGAATTAAATGTTCTCGATTTACATGCTTCTTCTGAATATGGTTATGTACTTGAAGTTGACGTTCAATATCCCCAAAACCTACACGATTTACATGCTGATCTTCCCTTTTTAGTTGAAAATATTATTTCTCCTGGTAATGTTAATGGTAGAGTCAAAAAATTGATTCCGAACCTTATGACTAAGACAAAGTATATTGTTCATTACCTACCGCTTAAACAAGCTCTCCAGAGCGGATTAAAATTACTTAAAGTGCATAGAGCTATTCAGTTTAAACAGTCACAATGGTTGAAACCTTTCATAGATTTGAATACTAGAAAACGTAATATGTGTAATAATAAGTTTGGGAAATCTTTCTTTAAATTGATGAACAACAGTACTTTCGGAAAAACGATGGAGAACGTTGATAAACGAGTTGACGTCAAGTTAGTTACTCATTGGCAAAACGTTGGACGGTACCTTGGTGCTGAAAGTTTAATAGCTAAACCCAATTTCAGAAATTCAAAAATTTTCACGCCCCATTTCGTAGCTATTCAGATGAATAAATTACACATTGTTTACGATAAACCGCTCTATGTAGGTTTCGCTATTTTGGATTTATCAAAAGTTGCTATGTATGACTTCTACTACGGCTTTCTTAAACAAAAATATCAAGAAAATATTTCTTTGATGTATATGGATACTGATTCCTTCATTCTTAAAGTTTTCACCGAAAATTTCTACAGAGATATGATTGAAAATATTCATCACTTCGACACTTCCAATTATCCCCATGATAATAGTTTCAATATCCCTATTACCTCTTCTGTTATTGGTAAATTTAAAGACGAATTCCCTAATAATCCCATTAAAGCATTCTATGGAACCGGAGCAAAAGCTTACTGCGTTGAAGCCGTTGATCAAATTGTTAAAAAAGCAAAAGGTGTTAAGAAAAATGTCATTAAATTACATCTTCAAATCGATGATTACCTACGCGTCATTAGAGATGACGCCACCATTCTTAAATGTATGAATGTTTTCGTTTCCGATCTGCATACTATGTTTACCCATATGAAAACGAAAGTAGCCCTCTCTCCCAAAGATGATAAACGTTTCTTAATTCCGAAAACAACGAATACACTTCCTTGGGGACATTACAATATAAAAAACTCAAACAGTTCCCTTTCAAAGTTCGACGGTGCCGTTGATCGATTTATACAAAATTTTCATCAACCGTATACCGACGACTTAACGGTTGGAGAATACTTTATTAAAAGACTTTTCGAAGCTTCGTCACTTCCACAGGAAGCCATTGATAATATTTATGAACACCTACTGTAATACCTACTTGGAGTTCTGTTTAAGTATAGCTTACGCTGAAATGTCACTCAATGTAAATATTTTATCCTTAATGTTGGTTGTATTGTATAAATAATAATAAAACGTTACTACACAACTTGTTTGTTTACTATTTTTATTCTGCGAAATATATTCCTCAACTTCACAAATAACATGTGTATGATTTCTACTGTTACAATTTATTGTTTCAATAACATTAACAATGAATAAATTTTCTTATAATCTTCAATATTACTTGATGGCCATTTGCCTGAGTCAGGACCGCTCTGCCAGCCTGCAGCTTTTTCCGTTCCTTCTCTTAAAATATTTTCTTCTATCCATTGCAGCACTGTTTGATGACGACCGTTGATATTTGGACTTAATGTATACGGAAGCCGAAACAAGTTGATCAGTTTAATACACTTTTCCAAATTTTTCGGTTGTGCGTAGTATGCCACATCCAGTATTAAGTCATCCACACACTTTAACAATGTAACATACTTTTTCTTGACATTCATTACGGAGAACTTCTTATCCCGCATTAGAACTGATCCGTTTGTTAACATTTCCTTTAAAAAATATACGTCGTGTCGCATGAAATTATACTTTGTTTTATTTAAAATCATTTCAACATCATCAACCGTTATTTCCACTGTTTCACAGCAACCTTTTAGAAATTCATCCACCAATTCGTCACACCTTTGCTTTCTTTCGAATATGAAGTATAAAATATCGAACGATGTCTCTTGTGTTACAGTTAACCATTGGAATGCTTCCTTTGGTACTGCAACTCCCAACTTCGACAACACAACTTTAACTCTATCTAAATCGTTTGATAGTATTGCTCTTCGAAGGTTGAGAATGAGGACTTGCTTTTCTGCTTGATACAACTCGTACGATAATGAATCCATTTTTATAAAAATTATACTTCAAAATCGTCAGGATCGCTCTCATCAACCACTAAGTAGCCTCCTATTACGATTTTATCGTATTCACCTTTTAATTCGAATTCTTCTGTCACGCTATCCAACTCTGACGCTACCAAATATCTTTTCAAAGATAATAAACCCTCTTTGTAAAATTTAACTTCAATTACGTAACTTTCAACCATTACTACGTCTTAAACGTTCAATGCAGCAACTAACGATTACAACTGATTAAACTCGTCACGTTTTATCTTATTTATAATCATACTTTGGGGAAGGGGTAAAGAAAATCATTATTAACATTACAGACTTTATTATCAGAAAAAAAAGCTGGGGATACATTACAAAACGTTCGTTTTATGAATCCAGCTGTTATGAGATTGGTTAAGCCCCAACCATTTGACGTAAACCATGTCACCTTTTCGTCTTAGTACACGTTCCACCAAATAAACATCTGAATATTTCGCTTTCTGTAGTTCCATACCATAAAATCCTCCTTTTATGTCTTCCCCTTTATCATCCTTTAAGTAATACATAATTGGATGTGACAATTTTATGTAGCTAATCGTAAATAATTCGTTAGACCAATTCGGGGTATAACCTTTGCTAAACAATTCACGATGTTTGCTTATTCGTACCCGGTCTCCAACTTTAAACTTAATTTCTCGTAAATCCACCTTCTTTGGATTGTTGTAAATACTTTTCAAAAGTGTTTCTTCGTTTCGTTTATTAACTTTGCTTGGTCTCATTCCGATAGTTCTGTGAACTGAATTGTTATATTCCTGTACTATATCTGGTAATAACTTCAACCATTTGTAGGATCCTTGCGAACGAAAGCGTTGCCACATTTTTGATTTTAGTGTTCGATTTACCCGCTCCACAACTGACGCTTTCTTGGTGCTATACGTTGAGTAATGGTTAATTTTATATTTTTGCATAACTCGTTTCACTTGTTCGTTGTAAAATTCTTTTCCCAAGTCAGTTTGCATATTCTTAGGAATACGTTTACTTCTTTTGAAAATTAACTGTAAAGCCCTTCCAACATATTCACCTGTTTTGCGTTTTACTGCTTGAGCCCACACAAATTTTGAAAAAACGTCTATTACAACCAAAATGTATCTGACACCTTTATTTTCTCTCGCATACGGAATCATTTCCACTAAATCGGCTTGATGAAGATCATCTAATCCTTTCACTATCACTTTACGACGTGTAAAATTAATTCTCACAGGTTTATGCAGTTCTTTCACTAGTTCTTCTTTCACATTTAACATTTTTCTTATAATAAAGAACTACATGGACGGAACTGTTGTTGTTGTTTTAGAACTGCTCGATTTCGCACTACCTGTTCCTCTTTGTTGTTGCAGAGTATCTAGCCTTACTTTCAGCTCCTTTGCTTCCTTTGTTAGTGATTCCACCATTACCACTAATTCGTTTTTCAGATCATCTTTCTTTTTATTACTTCGTTGAATTTCTTTCTCTGCAAATTCCTTAACTTTTTTACACTCATCCTGAATCGTGATTTTAATTAATTCAAAACTCGCGTCTATATCATCTTTCATATCTTGCACAATTTCCGTCTTCAATTTCTTCGATACTTCTTCATCCCCTTTCCTAACAAACGCTTCTACATCTTTACGCTCTAGTTTTACTTTTGTTGAAAATACGTCCATGATTCCGACAGCATTCTTTTCTATTATATCGTTCACCTTGTTTGTTATTTCTCTATCCCTGTCAGTATTATATTTTTCAAGTTCTCTTTCCAAATTTTTAATCGCTAACTCTATATTATTACTAAAAGTTTTCATCATCATTTCACCACTTTTGGAGACAGCTGTTTTCAATTCGTCTCGTAAATCCTTCATCCTTCTGACACCTTCACTGACAGCACGATCCTTTACCTTTTCACACTCGATTCTGATATGCTCTTTTGTTAACCGATCTTTCTCATCTACATACATTTTAGTAGCTGCATGAAACCCAGCGGTAGGCTCGTTCAAATGTGTAATACGCTTATTAGCTATATCAACGAAATACAACACTTTATCGAATGCTTGTCTGATATCGGTTACATCATCTTGCGATAACAGACGTTGCACCTTCTTCTCCAAAAATCGTACATTCACAGCATCATGCTCCTGCTGAGGATCACCGATTCTTGTTAAGCGGTTATGATTGAAATCATGAACATTGCTGAATGCTTGCGAAAACAATCGTTTTTTTTCCAACGGACGTCCGAACTTATCAACCGTCATTGTCTAACTAATAAGCTTAATAATTTGTTTATACGATTATATTGCACTCACGCAACTCTTCTAAAATTGATAGAATTTCGTTTTCATGATTTGTGTTGCCTGCTTGTTGAGAAGCAACTAATAACCTTAAACGATCACACAACTCATTAACGTCATCAAAATATTTGTATTCGATCGGTTTTTCGTTGTATGTCAACAACGACAATCCTCCACCTTTAGAAAATTTCGATGTTTGCTGTCTTAACTTGTAAACTGCTCCCGTACGTTTTAATATATCAGCGTAGTCTTTCCTTTCTTTCATCGATGTCGGATATTCAGAACGTAATTTGAAGAGTAGCTCGTATAATCCCACAGTACCTATGTATTTAAATTTTCCATCGATTACAACGTTTGGTCCGTCAAAATCCAGTTCAGAATCACCAATAAAAAATTTATTTGTGTTCCATTCGTATCGAACTTTATCAAGACGAGGATTCAGAACGTCAGCGTTAAATGTGTCACCATCATAGTCTTTAATAATTCCTTCTATATAGTCTCGAGGTAGAGGATCGAATTCTTCCAAATATTGAGCAAATCGAGAGCTATTAATATAGTCTATGTACGCTTTCTTCAATTGTTCAAAGTCATCATTATCCTGGTCTGTGTTTTCATGACCCGTTGTTGGGTCTCTTTCATAAACACTTTCTTCCCTTAAGAATGAAGGAGCACCTGGTAGTAAGGTACTTGGAGCATTCGAAGGGTCAAGCTTTCTAATTTTTATTGGTGTTGACGAAGCTGGAACGTCACCTTTCGACCAATTACTCACTTCTGGCTTTAATTCTTTTTTAATCTCTTCACCCAGCTCTGATTTCAAGTTAAGAAGCGATTTTGTAAGTGGTTGATATGCTTGCTGCAACAGGAGATTCTGTCCTGCTGTCGATTCCTTTAACATTTGTAATTTCCTCTTTACCGCTTTCCTAACTTTGATTAGTTCTTTCTTTGCTTTTACATCCATGCTCTTGTCAAGGTTGTCTTTTAACAACTGATTGACTTTATATCACTTACATTAATATATATTTATCGAATCCTAAGCGATATCTTCCCTCATTTATACCACAATCCTTGTTTATCACTAGAAATCCAAACTTCTCTTTCCAACACTCTGCACAAATATTTTTAAATTGGTCAAAAGTCATGTCTGTAGTGACATGGTCTGCGAAGACGTGTTTGAGATTTAATTCATCCTGTTTAAACAGTATTATTAAATTTGCATTATCTCTAATTAAATGTTTGGGAATCTGTGCATATGTTTGATTTAAGTAAAAAGTGTCGATTGAGTTATGTCTTCCCATACTAAAGTATTCCCTTATCTTATTTTGATTTTCATTCGCAACATCGTCAAAGATGAATACAGAATTGGGTCTTGCCTGTGATGGGGCAATTACATCGTCAGAGTCTCTATAGGGAAAATAACCAATTCCAGCAATTGGTTTCAATAATTCGGCTAAATACTTATATTTTGGTTGATACAATGACTTGGAATAAACGTATACGTTTGCGAACCGTAAACCGTTCGGTTGCTCCAAAAGTCCTATAATCACATTTGTTTTTCCACAATTTGAAGGTCCGGCGATAATGGATCTTATTGTGGATGGTAGTAATGGACCCTGTCGATTTATTTTCCTGGCAATATCGAAGTCACGATTGGTTATGGGTAGAACAGATGGATGTTGTACTATCCGCATGTTTGTTGATGATTAAACGGTTTGCGCATGTGCTCTCGGATATATAAATTTAGAGTTAACAGTGTTTATGTAGTCAGTTCGTTCAGTATAGTGAGAGAGCTAACACTACACATGTCCCATGACACGAGGTTTTCTGAATAGGTTTATAGATAGATTACCTATTGAATTACACCTCCCAGGGTATAACTTTTGCGGTCCAGGGACTCGACTAAACAAACGATTAGCTCGAGGTGATATTGGTATAAATCCCCTTGACGAATCTTGTAAATTACACGATATTGCTTACGAAACTTTTCCAGACATTTCCCATCGTCGAATTGCTGATAAGGTTTTGGCGCAACAATCATTACAAAGACTAAAGTCGCCGGACGCGTCTTTTGGTGAACGCTTGGCAGCTCTCACAATTGCTTCAGCTATGAAGGGTAAAGAGAAACTTGGAATGGGACACAAAAAGCGACGTCGTAAAGTTGGTGGTTCAATTCTGTTGCGGAAAATAAAGAAGAGAAGACGAACAAGAAAAGGAGGAGCTCTACCGTTTCGTAAGCTAGTGACATCTGCGAAAATTGCTCTTAAGAAAACGAAACCTCTCCAGCTGATACATGCTGCTAAAATAGCACTAAATACAATTCGTAAATTTGGAAAGCGATCTAAATCTCCCAGAATCATTCCTATTCCAAAGACAGGTGGTTTTCTACCGTTAATTCCGATTTTCGCTGGACTATCAGCACTTGGAGCTCTCTCTGGCGGTGCTGCTGGGATAGCTAAAGCTGTACGCGATGCGAAAACAGCGCAACAGCAGCTAGAAGAAGATAAACGTCATAACGCTTCAATGGAAGCTATTGCTCTAGGAAAAAATATTTCAGTACAACCTTTTCGTAAAGGTTTCGGTTTATACCTTAGACCTTATCAGCAAAAAAAAAAAACGTAAAATTTTTCGTAAAGTTACCTAACCGTCCTTTGACAGATTTGGATTTAGTCAATTACATTAACTATTTACAAGTTCCACATTTTCGGGGAATCTTTATGCGTAACGAATTACCCAGAAAAGTTAAAAGGTGTGAAAGTGGAATTGTTAATTTAGATTTAGACACAGGAACTGGTACACATTGGACAGCGTATGTAAAACGAAATAACAAAGCTATGTACTTTGACAGTTTTGGAGATCTTCGTCCACCTAAAGAATTGGTTCAATATTTACAATCTTCCGGACCTTGTGCTATCACTTATAACTACAATCGTGTTCAGAACCCCTCAGATTTTAACTGCGGCCATTTAGTTGTCCAATTCCTTAATGAGACTACGCAAACCTTTTCTTAAAAACAAACCCTCAAACTAACTTCGTTGTAGTAGACAGAACGTCAAACCGAAAACATGTCTTACACATTTACCTTGACTAATACAAAGTCGGAGCTGCAAATGATAATAAGTCCACCAATTTTTTTAAGCGATGATGATGAATATCAAATTGCTTTATTAAATTTTGAAGCATATAACAGTATTCCGAATATCGATGAAACTAACAATAAATTCTATTTTGAAGGTTCTACACCACCAGTCGTTGTTCTTCCGGAAGGATCCTATGAAATCGATGATATTAATCATTATCTTCGCGAGAAATTGCGACATACTGATGATGCTATTGAATTGTTTGGAGACAATACTACCTTAAAAAGCCATATAAAAAGCACCAAAAAAGTCAACTTCGCTCCTACAGATTCTCCCGCAAAGATATTGGGTTTTGAAAATAAGCTTCTACCATCACTTAAAGAGGTGTCTGATCATGTAGCTGACATTTTCAAAGTAAACACGATTTCAGTGATGTGTAACCTCGTAACTAACTCCTACATACATACCAGTGATGGTGTTAAAGGACTAGATGGACATATACTACATCAATTCTTTCCCAATGTACCCCCCGGATTTAAAATTGTTGAGAATCCTACGAATCTTATTTATTTATCAATCAACACTCGTGTCATCGACTACATTTCCCTTAAAATAGTTGATCAAGACGGTAATCTAGTTAATTTCCGTGGAGAGCGTGTCACAATAAGACTGCACTTACGAAAAGCGTAACATGGTAGTGCAATATAGCTGTCCCCAACGATATTCAAAGAAGAATAGTACTATAAAACTACTACCACAATCCCGAGTGCTTATTTCGCCTACAACCATTAAGCGATTAACACCGCTCAATAAACAGTTCCTTAAATCTTTGGGGTTGCGATTGAAAAAGAGGAAACGGTAAAATGGTAGCAGAAATACTGAATGTTACCGAAAAAGCAGTCTTCGATAACGCTATAGTTAACGCTGATAAACATACTCATCAACCTTATACGAACTCAACTTTCAAAAATAATGATACGATACGTATTCCAATAGAAAATGAAGATGTTTACACTTTGCCTTCTAGTAGTTTCCTATACATAGAAGGTCGTTTGCTTCTTAAAAAGGATGGAAAGGCAACTGCGAATACTTCTTTTATCCACAATGGAATTTTACACCTGTTTGATGAAATTCGTTATGAATTAGGCGGAAAAGTTATTGATCGAGTCCGTAATCCTGGCATGGTTACAACAATGAAAGGTTACGCATCTTACAACGAGAATGAAAGTAAACGTCTCAGCAACAGTGGATGGTTGCCTCCTGCTTTAAGCGATCTACAAGGAATTAAGCTTAATTCTGTAAAACTAGTAGATTCCAACGGTTACTTCAACGTTTGTATTCCACTACGTATGATTTTTGGATTTGCAGAAGACTTCCGAAAAATAATATTAAACGTTCGACAAGAATTAGTTCTAGTTCGCAGCAGCACTGACAATAATGCTTTATATTGCTCAGCAACGCCACTTGAAGATGTACTTGTACATTTGGATCAGATTTCTTGGAAAATTCCTCATGTATCTGTAGCAGATGCTGAACGTTTGAAATTGTTGCGTTATGTTGATCGAAATTTAAATATGGAACTTTCATTTCGGAGTTGGGAACTACATGAATATCCGCTACTTCCCAAATCTTATTCTCACAACTGGAATGTGAAAACAACGTCACAATTGGAAAAGCCTCGCTTCATTATTTTCGGATTTCAAACAGATAAAAGTAATAATCTTGCAAAAAATATGAGTGCCTTCGATCACTGCAAACTAACCAATTTTAAAGTTCACTTAGGATCTACTATGTACCCGTATGATAATTTGAATTTAGATTTTGATACTTCTAGATTTGCCGTTTTATATGAAATGTATGCCAACTTTCAACAATCGTATTATGGTAATGTAAGTGAACCCTTATTCGATCCTAAACAATTTCTAGTCATTGCTCCTCTTGTAATAGTAGACTGTTCTTATCAGAATGAAACTGTTAAATCTGGTAGTATAGATATCCGTCTAGAGTTTCAAACTAAAGAAAATATACCAGACAAAACGGCAGCTTTCTGTTTAATAATACATGATCGTGTGATACGTTACAATCCGTCCACAAACTTAGTTCAAGAAGTATAAAACAAAACGATTACTTCCACAATTTAGTTTTCTTACCGGTACTGAACAGTGAGCACGATGACTTTCTTATTGGACGTACAAGGTTTTCAGTGTAGTGAGAATCGATTTGTTTTTAAAGAAGTAGCTGTTGTTGCTCTAAAAGAAGAACCAGTTTATCATTTCACATTTGAACCACCATTTCCATGGGACGCTCTCCCCGTTCGTTACAGAAGTCAAAATCGTTGGTTAACAAGAAATTTTCATGGGTTATATTGGGATAACGGCGATCTTCCGTACTCTACACTTTATGATAGAATTTACTCCATATTGATGGAGTCAACAATTGTATATGTTAAAGGATTACAAAAGATGATTTGGTTACAGAAATCCTTTCCTACTGTTAACTTTGTTAACATTGAAGATATCGGATGTCCAGCTCTCTCCAAACTCCCAACTCATTTTAAAGTTAAAGTGTGTTCTTATCATTTATTTACAACCGCTGTTGAACAGAATTGTGCTTATAAAAATGTTCTTTTATTAAAATATTGGTTGTCTTTACACTCATAAATTGACTGTATTTTTTTCCTTTAAACAAATAAAACACGTTCATAATATAAATTAGATTTTTATTTTTATATTCTTATACAATGTTATACATTTTACATATGTATTTCTAAATCAGCCGCTTTTCCAACAAATCCTTTAAGGCGAATTGATGGATGACCCACTTTATTAACAATTTTTTCGTTTATGTCCTCGATTTCTGCATCCGTAAAAGCTTCTGCGTGTCTGCACGGAAGAAATATGATAAAGCTGTATAAATCAGCTAATAGACGAGGTCCCCATTTTGTATTCACCTTTTTGAAGCGTTGCACGGGATACGTTTGATTCACTTCCAGTGATTTCAGAGCACGTATTTCTTTCTCTTCATAACCCACCCGCACATTATTAAACTTTTCGATAAAGGTTTCCATGTTATACTGACTTAAATACACTCAACTCTGTTATGCATCTACCGCTCCTTCACTCGTTCGCGTAACTTATGTAAAATCCCCTTCCACTACATAAGCTTCAGTGGAGGGGAACTTATTATACAAACCACGTTGCTCGTTTTAAATGTCTCAGTTGTTATGGAAAAAAGCAATCATGATCAGTGTGTCGTCGTTACTGATTTTAACATATTTGTATAACAATACCCTCTACATTTCCCGACCTGATAATACTATTGGAGATGAAGCCTATGTTTGTAAAAATTTTAATAAGGATATTGATATGTCTTGTACATGGAAGAAAAATTGGGATACTATTATTTTAAGAAATGTTAATGGAACAAATGTTTTTACAGTTGAGAACGTGCAGAACCTTCACTCTGTAAAACTAGCATTTATTGATAAACATGGACAGTTTCGAAGATATATTGAAAGCCGATGGATTCAGCTTAAGGATGATGAAAACAGAGACGTTATAACTAAGGGCTATATCACCGACTCTTTCGTATTTCTACAAGTTGTTAGTACTATTAATGTAATCTTATTGTTCAATATTTTGATTGTATCACTTACATACTTCATTTATATCAAAATAAAGAATCGTTAACTATAACGACTTCACTTTTATTTCATATGTCTATACCCTACACTTTTCTCCAATTCCTCTACATTATCATGTAAACGTATTTAAGATTCGTAAACTTCAGACGACTGCAGACGTATTTAATATTACATTACCGATACATGTACATATGTTTCAATTCATTGTGAAGCATTCGACCACTACATACACTCAAGTTTAAAGTCAATGACCTTCCATCAATTTGACCTTAAGTAACCTCTCCTCCTCTGAATTAGAACCGGTCATCTTACACTACTTATGTACAAATAAAACACAAGTATCTAATGGTTTCAAGTTAGTTTATTGAACATCATTTTTTCATTATAGTAATTAACTAACTTTATATAATAATTAAAACATTAAGAAACCATTAAAATAACCTAACTTAAATTATTGTTAGTATTATCAGTAATTTTGTAGTGTCCCCATGCGAAAGTCTTATACGTTTCTGGTATATGGAAACGTTTATCATCATCCGCAGACAAAGCAATTTTATTAATGCATTGAGAATAAATTATATGCTCTAAAGACCTAAATACATTTTGTCGCTTCACTACTATCTCGTTTTCATTTAATACGTATTTAAAATCTTTTTCCGTTAATGACTTTATAACATTCAGTTTAACACCTTTAGCCTTTTTCATTACCAAACTTCCGTCTATATTCACTTCATACATTTAAGCTTTAAGATCGACAAATTCCCAAATAATCTTACCACAAACTTCATCATTCATAAGTGCTGGGATGGCTTTGTTTACCAAAGGCATTTCAAAAATATTATCAGTAGAATAATTTGAGGTATCAAATCTATGTAAATTATTCTTCATATCATTATAAACATTATCCGTTTCTATGAAATACAACAAACTATCAGTATCTGTATACAAAAGTGATGCTTTGGAACCATATTTTTTTTTTTATAAAGTTATAGTGAAATTCATACATTACAAATTTGGCAATTTCCAATACTGCAAACCCGGCGTAAAATGGTTTATCATAATAGAATTGAGACTTTAACAATTGTACTGCTGCAAAATTTTCATGAAAAATGGATATACTATGCAAATTGGGTTGCGAAACTAATTTTTCAACTCCTTTTTTATGACTCAAATCTTTCCACAAATTGACTAAACTAACGTTGACCCTTTTTTCCATATTTTCGATACATTTTCCATAGTTTGCATTATTTATTAATTTATACATATCTTTTTCAAATGCGTTTGCGGCACTTTGTCTCAGACGAGTATTAAAATCGATAAACTATTTGCATCCCAATATAATATGTAAGATGTTGCTTGTGAATTGTTGTAATTAGAGGGAATATATTTATTGTTGGCCTGTGCGAAACGTTGAACCACTCCAGCATAACCACCTCGGATATTTCGTTGAAAAAAGAGTACCATTTAACAGTCAGTTAACAACTCCAATTGTACATTGGTAAATTTTAGCATTGCCTGCCATGACAAGCCGGGTAAATTATAAAAATTGGCCGGATCTAATTTGTATGTATTCAAACATAAATTTCGGAAATTTTCGAAAACGTCGCATAATAAAATTACGTCTACTTTTAAATAGAGGTCACTGTATTCACCTAAATTTTTACATGAAAATTTATGCCAAATATAGTTTGCTCTTTGATCGTCTGCATCAGAAATTGAAGTATCTTGCATTGAATCGTAAAAATCCATTTTTGAAGGTAAACATTCGTTATTTAATTTTTCCAACGTATCTAAATAATTGTATGAGAAAACACCCTTTTGAGGCATTAATTTAAATTATTCATAATTTGGAAAAAAGTTTCTCAATTCTATAATTTGATCATCTGATAAATTTGCAGCGAGTGTCTCCAATTTTCGATTCATAAATCGATAAGAATCTACAAAACGTAAATCTATGTAACTGTTTTCATTATTTTTTCTATCAACTAAAATTTTCTTTGTAAATGAAATATACTTTTCTTTATTAACCGGAATGACATTCATTGGTTCGTCATCTTCGGCGGCAAATTCACGTATAAAAAGATGACAATCATAATTGCTAAAATTGTGAAAGAAAACCGGGATAAAGTTAACGGTTTTTACTTTCAAATTACAGGAATTATGACAACAGCCTCTATATTTGCCGGTGAGGTGACAATGATCTTTAATTTTATCTGAACCTAAATCTCCGTTACATAAATAACAGTTTGTTGCCGATGCGAAATTTTCTAAATCCTCTTCAGTTAATTTTTTCATAGGAATAATATTTTTTAAGTATATATGTATGGTATATATGAGAAGCCTCATTTTTAATCATATAACAGAAAACTTTTGCACAATTTTCTCCCCGAAACGAATAAAATTTCGAAAGTGAATCGTCATAACAACACTTAACGTAATAGGCAAAACTAAATGGCTTATGAATGTGAGTGGATACTGTTTTAGTATCTATCGACGATTCTGAAGATTGTTGAATTGGAACTAGCAAAGATTCAAAATCGGCATATATAACAAAAGGAACTTTAATTTGCTTTTCTATTTGTTTAAATTTTAAAAAATTATTTCCAGCTGAAGGTAAAACGGTTACACATTTCGCACAGTCCTGATGCATATCATTAGCTAAAAGATTTTCACTACCAAAATATTGCAAGTAACCATCACAAATATATTTAACAGTTTTTCTCCGACTTAACTGCTTCGAAATAAGGCGACTTAAACTTTTAATATAACAGTAATGTTGTTTATTTTCTTCTTCGATGTATAGTAAGTTAACATGGTTTAAATTTATACATTGAGAGAAATAATATGGTCCTACAATTATTGATTTTTCTTTTTGTTTTTCGAGACCAAAAACATTTACACTTACATTAGGATTCAATTTTTCAAACAATTTAATGTTACAAAAGGTCATTGGAAAGCTCATACCTGTTAAATTTAGCTTTGAAAGATATTTCCTATAACTTGATACATGATTTTTACGACATCTGACGGGATATAGTGCGGAAAGAATTGCCCAGATGAAACACTTATTATCTTGGTTTTTAACGTTAATAACAGCCTTTTTGCGTTCAATGTCCAATGGAAGTTTTACATAGATGGAAGCTTTCAGTGGATTGTATTTCACCAAATTGACTTCCAAAAATAAAAGTTCCTGAAGTGCATATCCACTATCACGTTCCTTAAAACAAGTATAAGCGTTTTATTAGTATTATTATTACCATTAGACTAGACTAGTTTTAACTTACCTGGAACTCCTCAAGCTTTTTCTTTAAATTTGCAATTAAATTTTCAATTACTTCGTTTACATTGACAGATTTATCTACAACTTGGTAGGGAACCAGAAAAGATTTTACTTCCAAGTTGTGTTTTCCATCATCATCATCATCATCATCATCTGAGACTGCTGCAGGCTTCAGAAAACTTCCATAAAGTTCGAAATTTACTTTCAGCACGTTAAAATCCTCAAGTTTTTTATTTATGATGGTCACAATTTCATTCCGTATATCATGAATGAAGTTTTCTATTAATAAATTGCTATAGTTGTTTATAAGGTACATTGACAATTTTTGTATTATTAGGTATCAAACGATAGGAAACCACTTTTCTATTGAATGCTGACAATATTTCATGAACATTAGAACCAAGAGTAACATCACGTTCCAAACATTTATTCTTGTGGTTAATAGATTTAAGATATGCAGAATAATTTACGGATTCAAGTGTACACTTGCAAATATCACATTTTGTAAGCTTAACTCTTTTAGCTGGAGGCTGCTCCATGATGTTACTAGTACTCGGAAGCGAATGTAATTGTTCATTCAAATGTTGATTCCTATGTATTTAAAGCACCTTAATTTTTTTAATAACACTTCATGCATATACTTATATGTAAGAATAATTTTTATTGAAAAACGAATAAAATTGTTCACTTAAATATTGATATCCATGTTTAGTTCATTGATTAATTTTACTAACACACTCACGCATATACTGGAGTGAAAAAATGTCTTACTTTAGTTTTTCGAAATTAATTTCAGACGTTTCTGCTCCATTTGGTAGTTTTTTGACACCTTTTAAAACAAGGCCCGTGTCCACGAATTCTGAAAACTTTTCATCAGGAATAATTTTGGCCCATCTTTGTGATAAAAAACATTCAAAATCTCCTAGATCGACCTTCACCTGTCGACCATATCGCGTTTGTACGGCGAAGACTCGTTCAATGGGATACAGTTTCCCAATTTCTAACGATTTTAACGATAGCGTTGTTTTGAACTCTACCGAACCGGCCGCATTTAATTGTTTTAGATAATCCATAGTTAAAATACTTTTTAAAGGCTAAACTTTAGTTAAAGTATAGGTAGATACTTTGATTAGGAAATAACCGACTTTAAAAATAGTAACGTTTGCACCATTATTTATAACTATTATCCCTCTTCAACAGACAGTTATATTTAATTAAGGAATACTTTTATGCTATTGGTTAAAATTATTTCGAATCGTTGTTATAATCATGATGATGGTGGTGCTGGTGGCAGTGAGTGAATGTTGGTAATAATTTCCGGCTTATAATGATGTTAGTGGAAAATATTCTCAATTAATAAGTCTGTAACACACTTATACCTATCAGTTATTAATCGCTTCTGTCACTAACTCATCCTTATTTTAAAAATGGCTTTAATTCCAAAATTAGATAATTATTTTTTTGTAAAAGATAGACAGTTAATGAACTGTAAAACTTTTTTTTCCAAATTTAAATTTAATCATTCTATTAAATGGTTTTTACGTGAACTGCAGCATTCGAAGATTTATAGTTTAAACAATATTCCTATCGAAAATTCATACAGAATTATTTTAACTTCAGATCAAAAACCTGTTTATTTAGTGAAAAGTTTGAGTGCATTATGTTTGGAAGTAGTTTTTAACGATCATAAAAAAATTAAAAAGGATGAGTCAACTATTTCGTTAACAGTACGAGCATTGGAGAAACAGATTCCGTATTGAACTGTTAGACCTTGGCAAATGTCTATGCCGAAAAATCATATGACAACGTTTGAGGTCCTATCATTTATAAAAAAAGAGTGCAACCTACTTAACATTAGGGTAACGTCGACTGAACAAAATTTTACAATTATAACTGTTAGTGACAATGCCATTTGTTTGTCATCTGCATTATACATCTACTATATATAAAATATTGTTGGTGAAGAGAGGATTGTCTGCAGGTAAGCAAACACATATTATACTTACAAATCTTTGCAAATAAATTCACACTCATTATAAGTCCGCAGTTAAGATTATTAATTATTGGACATCCGTCGCAGGTGCATTTGTACGATTACATTTTTGCTATAATTGTAACATTTTGCCATATACGTAGCTATTTAAAATTGTAGTTTCCCAAAATAATATCCTGCTTTTTATCTGTTTAAGTATTCAACTCAAATCAGTAAATGATATTTATTTCAAACGTCATGAAAAAAGCAAAGGCTGAAAAAGATTACTTTTGACATCCTGGCATGCTGGTGATAAATCAACATACCCGTTTGAGCATTTAAAAAAATTATCAGCTCACATAACTACAACATATTGTTTTCAAGTTTCATATTTCCCATATCAGTCATGAATAAATCAACATACCAGTTTGAGCATTTTAAAAAATTATCAATTCACATAATTACAGCATATTGTTTTTCAAGTTTCACATATTCCCATTATCAGTCATGAATAAATCAACGTACCAGTTTGAACATTTAAAAAAATTATCAACTCACATAAATACAGCATGTTCTTCTTCAAGTTTCATTATTCACATTAGCTAACATGAATGCGAATGGTAAGTTTTGTGAGCAAGAGACTTACTTATCCTATATTACATAGTATTAATTTAATTTATTTTTCAGAGAAACTAATGGTTATAAATTGCATTGTCAATTTAAATCTTCCGGAGTTGGAGGTGAACTATTTTGATATTTAAATTTCTTAATTTATTTTTTATTTTTTCAGGATATAGACCGTTTTATGGTCATTTGCCATAGTCCTCCCGAAGAGGCTATTTATTTAGGATTTATATTTATATTTAAAAAGTCAAATATCAACCAACAACAACAAATATGGTCCTACAAAAAGAACTAATGAGTGGTTGTTTGCAGGTAAGCCTTGCGTTGCATTTGCTGCAGTGGTTTTCGAGCGTTTTTCCTAACGCTCGCCCGCAAGCAACGCGGGCTTACCGGCTATTGAAGAGGTGCCTAGAGCGGCCCCCAAAAATACGTTGTAGGTACATTAAAATTGAGACCTAGATAAATGTGTTACAGAAGTTTTTTCGTTCACAGCCAAGAAGCAAGCATTCCTTAAAAGTAAGTCGAAGGTCGGACGTCTTGTTCTCTTGCACTATTTCGGTATAGTGAGCTGGAAGATGACCCAGGCTGAGCGGCGCTTTTTGTCCTTGCCGAGGTCGATAAGGTCGGACGAACTGAAAGTTCAAATCGACCAGGCCTTGGTGAGGATGAAAGGTCGGAACGCGAGGGCATTCAGCTGGGTATGAAATTTTCTCTTTATTTATTTGAATGATGGTTATAATTTTTATTTATTTTCAGGCAAACCGCAAGCTTACCGGAATGGTGCGGATTATAAGACGTCTGGAGCGCCGCAGTGTCAAACACACCGTGGGACTTCTTTCCTTTCGGCTTGTCCGAGGGCATACTTAACGGTCGAAAGACCTGAGGGGTGTGATCCCTGGGCAACCATTTGGTTAGGTATGTATGTAGAAAATTTTAAATGTATATATATATATATATTTATATTCTTTAATTCTTTTTAGAATAACGGATTGCCCATTAAAAAAGTTTATATTTTATTTTTATTTTTATTTTAAAGAATAAAATTTTGTTAAAGCTCATAAACATTTGTGTTTTATTTCTTACATGATAATAGAGTTTAAACATATAAGTGTCTCCTCAATTAAATGATCAATTTTACATGTTGTAATGTAACATTTTTTTAAATAATTATTGAAGAATAAATCATTAGTATAATGATTTGTACAAATAGATCAATAAACAATACCTTCCTCGAAAGGAATTTAACATTTTTCTTTTTAAAGAATAAAACTATTTCTGAATAACAATACTTTTTATTTACCATTGTTACCTACCTACCCACCTATCTACCTACTCATAACGAAGCAATTCAATGCACGCAATTACGTACTTTAATAAATTCATTCATTACAGTCGAACGCGTAAGAAAAATAATAATTATTTCTTGCACTGCGGCAGCGGCATGCATGCATGTCCAGCCGAACCGGAAAAACAATTAACACATATTCCTAGATAGGTACGTACGTCGGTCGCGACCGACGGGAAAAAAACGCTCCTTCCTTGCTACGTCACATCATTAAAGTAACGGTAAATGATCTCAGAACACATACACCTTTTTCTCATAGGTGCGAGAAGGATGGACTTATACGGCAAACTAACATTAGACAGAAACAACAACAATCTAACGGGACATGATCTCAGTAGCCCTCTCCTATTACTACTACTTTTTATTTACCATTGATACCTACCTACCTACCTACCTATCTACTTATTCATAATGAAGCAATTCAATGCACGCAATTACTTTAATAAATTCATTCATTAGAGTCGAACGCGTAAGAAAAATAATTATTATTTCTTGCACTGCGGCAGCGGCATGCATGTCCAGCCGAACCGGAAAAACAATTAACACATATTCCTTGATAGGTACGTCGGTCGGTCGCGACCGACGGGAAAAAACGCTCCTTTCTTGCTACGTCACATCATTAAAGTAACGGTAAATGATCTCAGAACACATACACCTTTTTCTCATAGGTGCGAGAAGGATGGACTTATACGGCAAACTAACGTTAGACAGAAACAGCAACAATCTAACGGGACATGATCTAAGAAGCCCTCTCCTATTACTACTACCAATTTCTTATTCTTAGTATGTATTATTTATTCTAATTATTAAAAACATTTCTATAAGTACAAGTCGGTTCAAGATGTGTTTTATATAAGTGATAGGAACACACCTTTACTTTAAAATCAGTTACTAAATTTGAAGGAGACGGACATCCGATATCTTCAATGTGTACAAAGTTGATATATAGAAAGTATTCCATCAACCACACTTTCTTTTGTAATCCCTTAACAAAGAGAGCGTCCCATAGAAACGGTGATTCAAATGTGAAATGATGAACTGGATCTTCCTTGAGCGCAATAACAGCTACCTCTTTGTGCCAATGACCTTAATTGGGGTACTGAACTTTTTCATTGAACGAGCGTAAGACTACAACCTCGATAATCGTTTTAGTTTCATGTGAGGCATTGGCCGGTTATTAGGTCATACAGCACGTACTTATATAAACAACAAGGCTATTTAGAAAAGAGAGTGAGAACGTTCTTGACAAATAAGAAGGTTCATGACCGGAAATTTGTTTATTAAACTTTTATTTCGTCGAATGGTTGTGGGGAGGGTAAAATATCACGGGTCGGCTCTATGCAGTGATGTGAGTGGGGGGGTAGAGTATTTAGAGGCGAGAACCTTTAACTTCTTACTAAAGCCTGTGTAGTCGGCTGAAGAAAGGTGTTCATTGTAAGTAAACGTGGTTTTTGTAATCCTTCCGCCGCGAAATAAATTTAAAGGATTAAGTGTTTACGAAATAATTCAGTTGGGGGATGTGCTTAATAGACCAAGAGCCAGTGACCAATTTTAGGTAGTCATTTCAAAAGTCATGAAAACTCACACAGTCAATCCTCTATACTTACTGAACATTAAAAATTACATCTGGCAGCCCCCTGTGGCCGGGGTTAACTACCCTAAAATTTAAAGGAGGGTAAGAAATAAAATTTATTTTAGTCAAAGTATTAGTCATAAAATTTTAGGAAATTACCTTTGATAGTATTTTCTTCTCACATAATTTTTGCCAGAACATTTACATCCCTCCTAATTGTTAACAGAACGCTATAAATATTTATAAGAAAAAATAACATTTTTGTCATTTTATCAGTCTTGAAATTTTAACAGACTAAATAAAATAAATGCACAATAAATAATATAAAATGCCAGAACAAAATTCCATCTCCAACAATCTGCCAGAGCGAAAAACGTGTCCGTGCGAGTGCAAGTAAGACAGCATTATGGCAATGTGCGGGTTAGAAAGAAACAACATATGGAGAATAAAACATATGGGAGTGAAAGATATACAATGCGGAAAAAAGTTTATTATAATAGTTGAAAATTACAAAATTTATTTTGATTATGAAATTATTTAATTGTTTATTAGTCTTCTCCCTCGTGTTCGCTATCATACTGATCAATGGTATTCTCAATGAATATAGTATCATTGGAATCCTCTATCAAATCAATTTGATGCTCTAACATCTCATCATCTGTAAACAAGATTAATAATAATTATTACTTTACGAATTAATATACATATATATATATATATACAAATCTATGTTACCATCGATACTGGCATTATTCGCTTCGATGTCGATGTTGTTGTTTGCAATGGCATCACTTACTGTAGGTGGTAGCTGATCTCCCTCGAACCACTGAAAATTATACTGGCCATCATTTAACACCCATCCATGGTCTTCTGGGTTTAATATTGAAGGCACATCCAAGTATGCATTTCTCCATATACAGGCGATATATTTTGTTCTTAATACTTGCTGATGTAGTTCAGCTTTACACGGAGGCAAATGACACGCATCAAATTTTATTACTTTATTTTCAAATGGTTCATCAATATTCTCAGCTGTAAAATTTTTCATAAACAGTTCGAATCTCCCGCTATTAATGTCATCACATTTTTTAATTTTATACATTTGGCATACGAATTTTTCTAATGTTGAAAGAATGTTATCATACATTACATCGTCATTTACATTAACAAGATTGATGAAAGCTTCTTGATAAATTTTCGATTTCATTAATAGCTTGAACGGATTAACTTTTCCTTTTCTATAAAATGCTGGATTATAATCACATCCAGTAAAGGCGTGATAAGCGGGTAAACTTTTACAAACATCTGGACCAATTTTTTGGTATAATTTTGACACATTAATATAACGTTGGTTATTGCCTGTACTAATATTCATCCAAATTTTCAAATGTATGTTTTATAGGTGATCCATATTTCCAAGCATAATAATGAGAATATCTGTATCAGAACATCGAATAAGTATATTTTCTTCATCTTCTATTTTACAAATATGATGAACAATTTTAGTGTCAGCTTCCTCGTGATCTCGGCAAGATAATTGTGGACAAACTGTTGAGATGACTTTGTCATCGGTACATTCATAACGATGGCATTCTTTGAAGTTCAGATGAACAATTTTATTACCAATAAACGGAGCTATTTCATCTGTTGCCCAGTGTTGAATGAAAAAAATTACTATTGCTTCTTTAAACTTACTATTTCTTAATTCTTTTGTAAAATCAATTGGTCTTTCTTGATCTGCTCCTACTATCGTATATTCTCGGATGTTATGTTCTCTTAATTTTCTTTCATAAGTTTTTTAGATGGTTCAAAGTACTGGTCAAAAACAATGTCAATTCTTCTACCTCCAAATCGTGCAGCCATACTTAAAAATCGTTTTGCGATTTTATCGAATGTTTTTGGTACGTCTTTCATTGTGTGTAATAGGAAAAATCCATCGATAACTACTACACCTATAGAACTTGGCTCATCATGATTGACACCTTTTTCTAAAAATTTTAAGAGCGAAGATTTTTCTGTTTTACAGATTGCTCCATCGATGTGACACATTGAAAAAGGTACTGGAGTTAACGGATATGAGAGAACTTTAGTAATATCTACTTGATATTTAATTGATATTGCTAATAGCCTACCAAACAAATCTCTTTGCAGACGAACTTCTTGAACTTGTTGCCCAATTCTTATTTTTTTTTCCCAGTTCGGATGAAAAATTTCGTATTTCTATTTTCTTAATGCTTTGTTCAAATCTTACAGTTGATGTAGAACATTCAGAAACAAACCTCTTTCGTAACTCTTCTCCAATAGTTTCAATATTTAATAAATAATTAACAACTTCTTCTGATGCTGCTTTTCCACTGCAGATATTAAAAAGAAAATCTTTGGATAATGCTGAACTAAACGGGTTTACATACTTTGAAAAAGCATCTAGAAATCTTTGGAGTTGTATCGAACTTTGTCGTATAGAATGTTTCTCTAAATCTTTTGAAATATCTTGTTTCTTTTTAATTCCTGTTTCATTATATGTGTAACTAATTATACTTGTTCTTATATCATGGCTTTTTGCCCATCTTTGTCGGGCTGATATTGAGTTCGTAAAATGTAAAATGCCTGTTAATCGCTTGGCAGCATCTGCATTGACCGTTTGTTCTAATGTTAAATCAATCGGTTGTCTAGAGAAAGCCTTATTTGTTTGTTTTACTCCAAAAAATCCGTTTTCAAATGCTTTATGTAATTCAGGGTAATCTTCTTCAACTTTTAACAAATTATCATAATATTTAATTAACCATCTAGCGTAATTTTGTTGATTACAACTAAAAAATAAGTTTGTTATTTTTGGTAACACCCATTTATACAAATTGAAGTCTCCAGTACGAAAACTTCTACTTAAATATAAATAATAACTTTTTTTGTTTTTCAAAATAAATATTATAAACAAACTTTCGGTACACCAATGGGTAGTCCTTTATCGCCTATGTTATCCAACCTAGTTATGGAAGACTTGGAAACTCATTGTCTCAACCTTTTATCTTTCACTCCTCTTATTTACAAACGTTATGTGGATGATACTTTTACTATCGTTCCTAATAATAAAATTAATGAAATCATTGATGTGTTTAATAATTACCATCCCAGACTTCAATTTACACATGAAATTGAATCCAAAAATCAATTAAGTTTTTTGGATGTTACGGTTGAACGAGACCATGATATTCTTATCACTAATTGGTATAAGAAAGAAACCTTTTCAGGTAGATACCTAAATTTTCATTCTAATCATCCAGTTCAACACAAAATTAGTGTAGTCAATAATTTAGTTGATAGAGCAATCCTTCTATCTGATGAACGTTACCATATTAATAATATCAATTATGTCAGAAATATACTCTTAAATAATTGTTTCCCATTGAACTTTTTAAATAAACACATAAACAAACGCATACAGATAATTAAAACTAAGAACTTTATTACTAATAAAACAAACACTGATACAATAAATTTAGAACAATCTATTGTCATTCCTTATGTAGGCCCTCTATCAATGAAACTTAAAAATATCCTAAATAAATATAACATCCACACTATTTTTAAATCTACTAAGAAACTTAACACTATTATTAAAACTGGGAAGGATGAGCTTAATAAATTTGAAAAGACTAATGTAGTTTATAAAATAGAATGTAAGAACAATAGTTGTAACAGTTCATATGTTGGACAGACCAAGAGACATCTAAAAACAAGAATAAATGAACATAAACGTAATATCATTGATAAGCCTGATTCAGTTATTTCTAGGCATGTAATTGATTTTAACCATGAAATGGACTGGGAAGGAACTTCTATTCTTGATAATGAACCTCAGTATTATAAACGTCTCATCTCGGAAATGTCACATATAAAAAACAATCAAATACACTTAATGAACAAAAAGATTCAGACCAGCTGAATAAAATATATGACAAATTACTTAAGGCTATCTAAAATCACCCCCTTTTTTTGAGTGTTCCTGTGTTCTGTCCAACATAAGAATTGAAACTTACTTCTTGGATATCTTGGTTTTTTTTATTGACCTCTTGTATGTCAATTATTATATTTCTCAAAAAAATGTAATTTTTCCTCATTCTTGGATGTTAACTCATCAAGTTAACATCCATTTTACTTGTTTTCTTTACAATTTATTTTTATATCCTTAAATATTTAAAAAAATTTAAATCATCATTATATTTACACCATTCATTTTTATTGGTAATATGTGTTAAAATTAGTGTATTTTACAAAAACTTCTTAAACGTAATCCTGATTGGTTTTTTAAATGATGTTTTGGAAAACGTGTTCTTCATCCCCATGGTATGTATCTTATTAATTATGTTATATCAAATTCATTGTTATTTACAATTAAAAATTAAGATTATTTTACATTATATATATAAAAATTTTTTAGATTCACATTGATAATGATCATAAAGCTCAATGATCGAAACGTCTGTATTTTGTCATTGTTAGATACAATTTTATTTAATAAATGAATGGTTTATATCGATCAACTTCTTTTTAAAATAATAACCATTGAAATATAAACTCCTTTTCACTTATTACTGGTAATTGGATTGAGAATTTTTACATTGGTGCATAATGGGAATAAAATTCTTTAAATGGATTGGTCTTAACTATGGGTTACACACAGTCAAACTTATGAAAGACTGGATCAACATTGTTTTGAAACTACAACTCCTCACCAATCAACTCTTTTTTCTGGAAAGATGCAGACGACAAGACATCATTCCCAAGCACATCAATTACCTGAGGATGAATAACGGTATTTACTTCAAAAGTAGAACAATCAATTAATGAAACTAAAATCAAACTTTTAAATTATGAAATTCAAGATGCTCACATAAATTTACAGTTTCATCAGGACAAATTATTCAATATTGAAAATAAGCTAATCAAAATCCTACCGAAACATATATTAATTAACTTTTTTCATTCCAATCATAATAGAATTTACAAAGAATTTAAGAAACAAAAACTTAAACATTTAAAAAAAATTACTTACATTTCCAATAAACAATGCAAAATTAATGATACCAAAAACAACTTTTTTAATAGTTTCAATAGCAAATGGCTCATCAATCTCAGTAATACTAATATACCTACAAATGTCGGAAAGATTTTAAGTCTTGGTGGTAATTTCTCTATGCCAATTATTGATAAGAAATCTCTTCCAGTAATAGATATAATTAAAAACTTTGAAATAAAAAGCAATATCATCAATGAAACTGACAGAAACATAGCAAGAACTGATATTACTAATACAATCATACATAATATTTGTCAAACTAAACATATTTCATTTTTTCATAAAAATTTTATTAAACAATTAAAAATTTGCAATAATTTTTTAAAAAATAATAATCATTTACTTGTAACTAAAGCTGATAAAGGACAAATCACTGTTGTGATAGATAGAGTAGACTATTACAACAAAATGTTAAATCTGTTGAATGATCCTACTACGTACACTCCAATAAAAACTAACCCTTCTAACTCCATAAAAAATAAAGTCCATAAACTTATAAAGGTTTGGTTAGAAAATGATTGGATTGACCGCTCACAATATTACAAATTAACTTGTCACAATGGTAATCTTCCACGTTGCTATGGTCTTCCTAAAATTCATAAACTGAACACCCCTTTAGGAATCATTATTTCATCTATTGGAAGTCACACATATAATTTAGCTAATTTTATCAATCACATTCTATCTATTTCTATCCCTCCACCTGACTCATACATCAAAGATAGTTGGACTTTTGCTGACCTTATTAAAAACTTTAAAATTAACTCTTGTTCGTTCAATTAGTTTATTTTGTTAGCACGCCCATGTCGGCTATTTTATTATAATTACGTTACGCCTATGGCAATTTTGGTTCAAGTTTTCATCGTTGGTGGCGCTATATAAAAATCGATATTACTTTTACTTTTCATGTAGTACCGCATGGGTAGGACGAAATTTTTCTGTTCCATTTTTGATATGTATTGTTTGTTGAGTTAAGTTTTATTAAATGATGTTAATTAAAAAATGCTTTATTGAAATCATCAACATCATCACGTTCAAGAAAAAATACAGCCCACTAAATAATTAAATATCAATCCAATATTCAACATGGTCCTTCGAGCCGGATTCAATCAACATGGCAGCATCAAAAACTGTGAGTTCGTTCCTTTTATTACATTTCCTTTAACAATTTTCTCGACTTCGCTCGTCGCAACAGTATTAAACTTAATATTGATCACGTCACACGATTTATTAATTTTTTATTAGTCAAGTTGCTAATTACAATTGTCTTACAAACAAAACATCACAATGAGTAAAAACGGTGAGTCTAATCAATCTAATGAAGAAAAATTAAAACTTCTAATTAACAGGCGCGGACATTTAAAAGGTCAAATGACAAGATTTATTACATTTGTAGATAAATTTGATAACAAGAAATCACTTTCCGAATTAGAAGGTCGTCTAGAAAAAAATGAAGCATTATGGAAAGATTTTAATGTTATTCAGCAACAAATCGAGTCAATTGATAGCTCAGATGAACAAATAGAATATCGCGAAGAGTTTGAAAATATCTTTTTTGAAATTAGTTCACGTGCCAAAGATATTATATTGTCCAAAAAAGCATCAGTGAACAATATTCCGTCAAACAGTGATATTTCAACAAGTAATATTCTCAATATTCCTAGTAACCATCCAACATTTGTAAAGTTACCGTCAATAAGCTTACCGAATTTCGACGGTCAATATGATAAATGGCTGTCATTTAAAGATTCATTTGAAGCTTTAGTTAATCGAAATGAAAACATAAGCACCGTTCAAAAATTCCTTTATCTACAATTGTCATTAACAGGTGCCGCAGCAAAGGTAATATCAGAGTTAGAAGCCGCAGAGAGCAATTACGATATCGCGTGGAAATTACTCAAGGATCGTTTCGAAAATAAAAAGATCATATGTCATTCACACGTTAAAGCTCTTTTTGAACTGCAAAATTTAAGCAAGGAATCGCCTCAAGATTTACGAAAATTAGTAGATGATTATAATAAGCACATCAGAGCGTTAAAAAATTTAGGCGAACCAACAGATCATTGGAGCACTTTATTAATGTACCTTATATATTCTAAATTGGACAGAAATTGTCAAAAAGATTGGAACAAAGAATCGTCAAAATTAGAGAAAGTTACAATTGATGATCTTATACAATTTTTATCCAACCGTTGTATTTTCTTTGAAACACTAGAAACTAGCAATAAACCTTTCTTTAAAAATTCATCCTCTCATTCAAATGAAAAATTTCGCGATAAGACTTTAGCACACATATCTCAAAACATGACTTGTTATTACTGCAAAGGTCCCCATTACATTTATAATTGTAGTAACTTTCAAAGGCTTCCTGTCAAGTCGCGATATGACGAAATAAAGAAAATCGGATTATGTACGAATTGTTTTAAACAGGGACATTCCTCAATCACATGTCGCTCGTCTAGCTGCAAAAAATGTCAAAACAAGCATAACACTCTCCTTCATTTTGAAAGTGATAAAAATAAACAATTTAATAAAAGTAACCAATAGACAAATTTAGACAATTCACAAATTAGCGAGAATAATTCAAACAAAAATACACACAATGCAAATTCAAACGCAACGACGTCGTCAGCTAATAAAGCAGAAACTGATTAAAAAAATTCGACACTCATGATGCATAACAAAACGCATTTTCGTTCACCTACAAATACATACGTACTACTATCGACTGCTATCATAAACATTTTAGATAGTCAAGGTCACCCCGCACAAGCTCGTGCAATTCTAGATTCAGGCTCAATGAGCTCTTTCATATCCCGAGATCTTTTACAAAAATTAAATTTGCCACAGCAAGCCATTAATACAACTATTCTAGGTTTAAATGACTCATCTTCTACCACTACTGTAAGAACTACAGCTACTGTTCAGTCAAACTTTAGTAATTTCAAGAAACAAATATCTTTTCTAGTGGTCAATGATGTAACCAAAAATGTTCCTCTCGTCTCGTTCGATATAACAAATTTAAGCATTTCAGAATCGATCACATTAGCCGATCCAAATTTTAATATCCCGGACACGGTCGATATTTTAATCGGAGCCGAGATTTATTATGATCTTTTATGCATAGGACAAATCAAATTAGGCTCAAATAAGCCAATTTTGCAAAAATCAAAATTCGGATGGCTAGTTTCAGGACCAATTCTTGTTAATAAATTCAACAATAACGTTTCGAACTGTAATGTCTCCACGAACCAAATCATCCAAAATAAACTTGAAAACTTTTGGCGCATCGAAGAAATAAATATTCCCAAAATTAATAACAAACAAGATTTAGAATGTGAACGCATTTTCAATGAAACTGTCGCAACCAATAAACATTCAGGTCGCTTTATAGTAACACTGCCTATGGTTACTCCCGTGCCAGAACTTGGAGATTCTCGTGATGCAGCAATAAGCAAATTTTTATCACTCGAACGTAAATTAATTAAGAATCCTGAATTACAACGGCAATACAACGATTTCATGTTAGAATATGAATTACTTGGTCATATGACTAAAATAGATGATACGCATATTATTCCAAGCAACAACGAATTGATTTACTATTTGCCACATCACGGCGTTGTACGCGAAGATAGTTTGACAACGAAACTCAGGGTTGTTTTCAATGGATCATTCGAAACTACTAACGGCAGATCTCTTAATGATATATTATTGGTAGGTCCTTCATTACAGGAAGATCTATTCAGTATAATCACTCGTTTTAGAAAACACACTTACGCCATGATTGCAGACATTGAAAAAATGTATCGGATGGTCGAGGTTACCGAATCTCAACGTAATCTTCAACGAATTATTTGGCGTTATAAAACAACTGAACCCTTAAATCATTATCGTCTTAACACATTAACATATGGAACAGGGCCAGCAAGCTTTCTTGCTATCAGATGTTTACATCAGTGTGCTCTTGAAAACAAAGATAAATTCCCGAACGCATCACGTACAATATTAACTGATTTTTACGTTGATGATTTAATAACAGGCTCGAATTCGATAGAAAGTGCCATTCAATTGAGGCAAGACGTTTCTAATATTTTAAAAGGTCACGGATTTAATTTACGCAAATGGGCATCAAATGCACCCCAAATTTTAACCAACGAATCAGATTCTAACAATGTTTCTCGGTATTTAATAACTGATGACACGAATCATAAAACTTTAGGATTACAGTGGCAATCAAACACAGACACATTAAAATTTATCATTAACTCAAATTCCAACGTCATTCAAAAAATTACAAAAAGGCATATCCTTTCTACTATTAGTCAACTTTTCGATCCAATGGGCTTAATAGGGCCAGCTATAATCAAAGCAAAAATAATTTTACAGCATTTATGGCAATCAAAGGTAGAATGGGATGATGAAGTTCCGTCCTCGTTAGCAATAGAATTTACCCATCTTAAAAATCAATTACCTCATCTCACTAAAATTTCGATTCCAAGACATTCAATTTTACCTAACCCCATTTTAATAGAAGCACACGGTTTTTGCGACGCTTCCCAGCGCGCATATGGAGCATGCATATATGTTCTCTCACATGACTCATTAGGTAATCGGTCAGCAAAACTTCTTTGCGCAAAGTCTCGGGTAGCCCCACTAAAGGTCATATCATTACCAAGACTAGAACTTTGCGGAGCTCTTCTTTTAGCTCAATTGATGAACAAGACCAAAAACGCATTGAAAATTGACTTATATGATAAAAGATTGTGGTGTGATTCAAGCATTGTATTAAATTGGTTACATTCAGAACCCTCAAACTGGCAAGTATTCGTCGCAAATCGCGTATCGGAAGTACAAAAGTTAACTTCTACTGAAGAGTGGCATCATGTCAGTAGTGAAGATAACCCGGCTGATGTCATTTCGAGAGGTCTATATCCCGATAAATTGGTAGACTGCGAATTATGGTGGTCAGGACCACAATGGCTTTTGTTTGATAAAAATTTATGGCCCACAACAACTATTAAATTTAATTTAAATATTATTCCCGAAAAACGAAAAACGCTTTCATTATTAACCCCGACACAAGACACAAGCGAAAATGATTTAATTACTAGGTACTCAAGTTTAACAAAATTACAGCGAATCGTCGCCCTTTGCATACGATTTATTAAAAATTGCTCCAAAAGACAAAAAAGTATTTCAAGAAATTTAACTTTAAATGAATTAGATCATTCTTTAATCGTCATCCTTAGGATAATTCAATCAAAAGAATTCTGTCAAGAATTAAAAAAGTCACTCAAATCAGAAAAATCAGTATCCCCAAGCAGTAAATTATCATCACTGAATCCGTTTTTAGACAAAAATAATTTGATTCGCGTTGGAAGTAGAATTTCCCGAGCTACAGTTAGCTACGACATGAAATTTCCAATTGTATTACCATCACACAATCATTTTACCAATCTAGTTATAAGACATGTACACGTAATTAATTTACACGCAGGCACGCAAACTACTTTGGCTGCCATCAGGCATAAATTTTGGCCACTGAATGGAAGGTCAACAGTCAAAAAGGTTTTAAGAAAATGTTTAACTTGTTGTCGTGCCAATCCCACAAATGCTTCTCAGAAAATGGCAGATTTGCCTAAGTGTAGAATAACCCCTGCTCGACCGTTTTTGGTGTGTGGCACTGATTTCGCGGGTCCCTTTCTAATAAAGGACGGTAAAACTCGTAACAGAAAGATAATTAAAGCATATCTCTGCATATTCGTGTGTTTTTCAAGTAAAGCAGTTCATTTTGAACTTGTTGGAGATTTGACTAGTGATGGCTTTTTGAATTGTTTTAAGCGATTCGTCGCTAGACGCGGGCTGTGCACTGATGTGTTTTCTGACAATGGCACAAATTACGTTGGTGCAAATAATGATTTAAAAGAAGTCTATACACGTTTGTCAAATTTATCTAAAGATGCAAAAATCACGAATTATTTTTCCGAAAATCATATTAACTGGCATTTTGCGCCAGCTAAATCGCCTCAGTTTGGTGGGTTGTGCGAAGCAACTGTAAAGTCAGCAAAATTTCATTTGCGGCGTATTTTAGGAAACGCTAATTTAACTTTTGAAGAATTATATACTGTGGTCGTACAGGCTGAATCGGTCCTAAATTCTCGCCCTATAATCCCTCTTTCCCACGAACCTAACGATCTCCTCGCTCTTACCCCTGGTCACCTACTCATCGGTGATTCACTCACTGCTGTTCCACAAGATGATCTCATCGAAGTACCTATGAATAGTTTAAATCAGTATCAAAGACTCCAGCAAATGCTTCAGCATTTTTGGCAACGATGGAAGCATGAGTACCTTGGTACGCTGCAGAGCAGATACAAGTGGAAATTTAAATGCCCAAATGAACAACTACAGCCCGGTGCGTTGGTGTTGGTGAAAGATGAGAACACTCCTCCCTTAAAATGGCCGTTAGGAAGAATTATCAACGTTTACCCCGGTGAAGATAAACTTATCAGAGTGGTACAAGTGAAAACCGCGAGTGGCGTTTTCAAACGTTCAATTACTAAAATTTGTCCGCTTCCGATAAACGACAGTTAATTGCATAATTTATGTTCATTATGTTCTGAGTCTTCATACTTATATGTAACAAACAAAATGTACTTAAGTTTCAGTTCTTGTTTTTTGCTTTATTTTATTGATAGCTGGTGCTCTCAAGGCCGGCGGTTTATGTTCGTTCAATTAGTTTATTTTGTTAGCACGCCCATGTCGGCTATTTTATTATAATTACGTTACGCCTATGGCAATTTTGGTTCAAGTTTTCATCGTTGGTGGCGCTATATAAAAATCGATATTACTTTTACTTTTCATGTAGTACCGCATGGGTAGGACGAAATTTTTCTGTTCCATTTTTGATATGTATTGTTTGTTGAGTTAAGTTTTATTAAATGATGTTAATTAAAAAATGCTTTATTGAAATCATCAACATCATCACGTTCAAGAAAAAATACAGTCCACTAAATAATTAAATATCAATCCAATATTCAACTCTAACTATAATTTAATATCTCTTGATGTTAAATCATTGTTTACCAATATACCAGCTGATCTTTGTGTCAAAGCTATTGATAATAGATGGCAGCACATATGTAACAACACTTCCTTACCTAAAAATCAAATTATTAATGCTATTAACTTAATATTGGATTCAACTTTTTTTGTTTTTCAAAATAAATATTATAAACAAACTTACGGTACACCAATGGGTAATCCTTTATCGCCTATGTTATCCAACCTAGTTATGGAAGACTTGGAAACTCATTGTCTCAACCTTTTATCTTTCAAAAATTGAATATTTTCGACCTTTGCTTGATGAAAATCCATAATCCAGGAAATAAAAACACCACAACGGTAGATTTTCACAAATTTTATTATAACATGTAACATATGTTTCGCCAAACTTTGGCTTCCTCAGACATGTGAGTACTTACTACTAAATTTTGAGATCTTGGGAAACTGCTTAAATATCTAACTGAACAGTGGGGGTGAAAAAGTAGGTATTTAAAATAAATTTAATAGAGGGGAGTTGTTTCCTTCTATTTGATCGTTTAGTATGATATTTAGTTTTTTATATCTGTTAATTTCTAAAGTTTCTAACAAATTTAATTTTTGACTTTTGTTACATTTGTGTAAAATTACTAATTTATTATTGTATTCATGATTTTCTTCTAAAATATGGTTTGCAAAATTGGAATCATTCTTATTTTTGAGAAAACTATTTCTATGCTCTAATTCACGTTTTCGGAAGTTCCTGCCAGTCTGGCCAATATATACTTTGGGGCAAGACCCACAGGTCATCTTGTAAACACCAGAACATTTGTCATTATCTATTCTGTCTTTATTATTTTTTATGAATTTTCCTAATGAGTAATTGGTTTTGTAGGCAATATTCAGACCTAACTTCTTCAACGAGGAACTAACTTTGTTTGTAAAGGGGCCAAAATAAGTTAAAGTATTGTAAATATTATTATTTGTAGTAGTGTTAGGGTATACGGATTGTAGCATTAACTTTTGTTGTTTTTTAAAAATTAGTTTGTCAATCAGTGATGGGTCATAACCATTATTGTAGGTTATTTGTTTAATAATCCCTAATTCAAGTGAATAATTTTCTTTAGACATTGGAATGGTTAAAAGTCTGTGGATCATACTATTGTAAGCAGCTAATTTATGTTGAAAGGATTTGTTATGTATCGTTACGTCTGAATGTGTAGGTTTATGATATACGGAAAAACTAAATTTGTCTTGCCCCAAAGTATATATTGGCCAGACTGGCAGGAACTTCCGAAAACGTGAATTAGAGCATAGAAATAGTTTTCTCAAAAATAAGAATGATTCCAATTTTGCAAACCATATTTTAGAAGAAAATCATGAATACAATAATAAATTAGTAATTTTACACAAATGTAACAAAAGTCAAAAATTAAATTTGTTAGAAACTTTAGAAATTAACAGATATAAAAAACTAAATATCATACTAAACGATCAAATAGAAGGAAACAACTCCCCTCTATTAAATTTATTTTAAATACCTACTTTTTCACCCCCACTGTTCAGTTAGATATTTAAGCAGTTTCCCAAGATCTCAAAATTTAGTAGTAAGTACTCACATGTCTGAGGAAGCCAAAGTTTGGCGAAACATATGTTACATGTTATAATAAAATTTGTGAAAATCTACCGTTGTGGTGTTTTTATTTCCTTTTATCTTAAACTCCTCTTATTTACAAACGTTATGTGGATGATACTTTTACTATCGTTCCTAATAATAAAATTAATGAAATCATTGATGTGTTTAATAATTACCATCCCAGACTTCAATTTACACATGAAATTGAATCCAAAAATCAATTAAATTTTTTTGGATGTTACGGTTGAACGAGACCATGATATTCGTATCACTAATTGGTATAAGAAAGAAACCTTTTCAGGTAGATACCTAAATTTTCATTCTAATCATCCAGTTCAACACAAAATTAGTGTAGTCAATAATTTAGTTGATAGAGCAATCCTTCTATCTGATGAACGTTACCATATTAATAATATCAATTATGTCAGAAATATACTCTTAAATAATTGTTTCCCATTGAACTTTTTAAATAAACACATAAACAAACGCATACAGATAATTAAAACTAAGAACCTTATTACTAATAAAACAAACACTGATACAATAAATTTAGAACAATCTATTGTCATTCCTTATGTACCTCTTACCTCTTTCGTAACTCTTCTCCAATAGTTTCAATATTTAATAAATAATTAACAACTTCTTCTGATGCTGCTTTTCCACTGCAGATATTAAAAAGAAAATCTTTGGATAATGCTGAACTAAACGGGTTTACATACTTTGAAAAAGCATCTAGAAATCTTTGGAGTTGTATCGAACTTTGTCGTATAGAATGTTTCTCTAAATCTTTTGAAATATCTTGTTTCTTTTTAATTCCTGTTTCATTATATGTGTAACTAATTATACTTGTTCTTATATCATGGCTTTTTGCCCATCTTTGTCGGGCTGATATTGAGTTCGTAAAATGTAAAATGCCTGTTAATCGCTTGGCAGCATCTGCATTGACCGTTTGTTCTAATGTTAAATCAATCGGTTGTCTAGAGAAAGCCTTATTTGTTTGTTTTACTCCAAAAAATCCGTTTTCAAATGCTTTATGTAATTCAGGGTAATCTTCTTCAACTTTTAACAAATTATCATAATATTTAATTAACCATCTAGCGTAATTTTGTTGATTACAACTAAAAAATAAGTTTGTTATTTTTGGTAACACCCATTTATACAAATTGAAGTCTCCAGTACGAAAACTTCTACTTAAATATAAATAATAACTTTTTTTGTTTTTCAAAATAAATATTATAAACAAACTTTCGGTACACCAATGGGTAGTCCTTTATCGCCTATGTTATCCAACCTAGTTATGGAAGACTTGGAAACTCATTGTCTCAACCTTTTATCTTTCACTCCTCTTATTTACAAACGTTATGTGGATGATACTTTTACTATCGTTCCTAATAATAAAATTAATGAAATCATTGATGTGTTTAATAATTACCATCCCAGACTTCAATTTACACATGAAATTGAATCCAAAAATCAATTAAGTTTTTTGGATGTTACGGTTGAACGAGACCATGATATTCTTATCACTAATTGGTATAAGAAAGAAACCTTTTCAGGTAGATACCTAAATTTTCATTCTAATCATCCAGTTCAACACAAAATTAGTGTAGTCAATAATTTAGTTGATAGAGCAATCCTTCTATCTGATGAACGTTACCATATTAATAATATCAATTATGTCAGAAATATACTCTTAAATAATTGTTTCCCATTGAACTTTTTAAATAAACACATAAACAAACGCATACAGATAATTAAAACTAAGAACTTTATTACTAATAAAACAAACACTGATACAATAAATTTAGAACAATCTATTGTCATTCCTTATGTAGGCCCTCTATCAATGAAACTTAAAAATATCCTAAATAAATATAACATCCACACTATTTTTAAATCTACTAAGAAACTTAACACTATTATTAAAACTGGGAAGGATGAGCTTAATAAATTTGAAAAGACTAATGTAGTTTATAAAATAGAATGTAAGAACAATAGTTGTAACAGTTCATATGTTGGACAGACCAAGAGACATCTAAAAACAAGAATAAATGAACATAAACGTAATATCATTGATAAGCCTGATTCAGTTATTTCTAGGCATGTAATTGATTTTAACCATGAAATGGACTGGGAAGGAACTTCTATTCTTGATAATGAACCTCAGTATTATAAACGTCTCATCTCGGAAATGTCACATATAAAAAACAATCAAATACACTTAATGAACAAAAAGATTCAGACCAGCTGAATAAAATATATGACAAATTACTTAAGGCTATCTAAAATCACCCCCTTTTTTTGAGTGTTCCTGTGTTCTGTCCAACATAAGAATTGAAACTTACTTCTTGGATATCTTGGTTTTTTTTATTGACCTCTTGTATGTCAATTATTATATTTCTCAAAAAAATGTAATTTTTCCTCATTCTTGGATGTTAACTCATCAAGTTAACATCCATTTTACTTGTTTTCTTTACAATTTATTTTTATATCCTTAAATATTTAAAAAAATTTAAATCATCATTATATTTACACCATTCATTTTTATTGGTAATATGTGTTAAAATTAGTGTATTTTACAAAAACTTCTTAAACGTAATCCTGATTGGTTTTTTAAATGATGTTTTGGAAAACGTGTTCTTCATCCCCATGGTATGTATCTTATTAATTATGTTATATCAAATTCATTGTTATTTACAATTAAAAATTAAGATTATTTTACATTATATATATAAAATTTTTTTAGATTCACATTGATAATGATCATAAAGCTTAATGATCGAAACGTCTGTATTTTGTCATTGTTAGATACAATTTTAATTAATAAATGAATGGTTTATATCGATCAACTTCTTCTTATAAATAATAATGTACTAATTTAATATAAATCATGTAAAATTTTGGTGTTAATCCAAACTCTCCTTTCAATGTATCCTCTTGATATGTAGAGTATTCAGCTAATAAGTGTTGTAATAATGGTTTATTTGTTTTTACGTTAGGAGACTTATTGCTCCAGAGGCTAGTAAGCTCGGATACGATTTCTTCATCAATTTCAATATTTTTAGTCTCTAAGAAAGATCTAAAGTGTAATATTTCCAGTCCTAGAGCCATCATCGGATGAAGACGCTTGCACCGATTGAAGTGTTTGCCTTCAATAAATCCTGAAATTGATCCACTTCCAAGAAGATCACTCTCTATCATAATTGTTGTTAAGCCACAATCATTGATAAATTTTCCAATTGTTTTAAAATATGCCATCATTATGTGAAACCCACCTAAATGAATAAAAATATTGTTAAATCGTGGTTTTTATTCTGATTGAATTTGCATAGCAATTTTTGCAATCGCCAAGTCATAAGTTACTTGAATTAAGGGCTGCTGTACTTCTTCTGCAATTTTTTGGCTTTGTTTCAAAGTTTCAAAAACGACATTTTTATCTGTAGGGGATAAGTTAACTGGAGTTAAATACCAGATTTTTTGTGGGAGACTTTGATCATCTATGATTTGACTATTAAAACCAGCCCACATCGGAAGGCTTGGAACTTTAAATGCGTGGCATGACATCCAAATCAAATCAATATTTCTTATTATTGTTATGTCTAATTGAGTAGCTGATAATTGACGACTGTCATCGTTTGGCAATAAAAGATCAAGCATCTTCGGCTTTTTCAGGTAAGGTGTTAGTTCAGGTGCTATTGCATCATAAGTTCTTCTTCTTCGTCGTGGTCGATTGACCGTTTCTATTGTATTTGTAGGAATTTGTTCGGGTTGTATTTCGAGTTCTCTTTCAGATTCTTCTGCTGGTTCTTCTTCGTCATTTGTTTGTGTCATTATATCCTGGTAAATTATACCAACAGTATCATGCAGGGTATCTTTCCCATTCACGGTTTCAACGTATCTATCGAAATTATCGAATGCAACACCAGTATGTAACGTTGGTGATTGAATAATACCTGGTGTTGATGAATTTGATGACGAAAAGGTAGCTTCTGTTTCCAGTTCTTCAATTGTGTGGTAGCTACAGCAATGGCCGTAACGGTTTATTATATCAATGATTTTTCTGCTGCTTGTGAGACTTTTTAATGATAAACCCAATGTAACATGTTTTGATGTTTTAATGCTACCATTGGACACATTATATATTATGTCTTCAGCAACGGACTTTACAATTCTTTGACAAGCAGCACTTTTATGACGTCTGCGATTAGTACCACCGAATAATGTGTAACAAAAATTTTTTAAGTTATCTGGAATTGAACACTCGCCTGCAATTAGATCTTGAACGGAAATATCGCTTAAAAAGGGTTTTTTCGTTATTTTTAAAACAGCTTTTCTTAGAAGAAGTGCCGCTCTTTGTAAAATTTCAGATTCTTCTAATTGTTTAAATATTAAAGGTACTGTACAGTCTGTCGGCATGATAACAATTCGATTATGCATGTTAACAATCCTTAAATCTTTTCCATAACTCTTTTCAATTTTCTTTTGTAATTGGTGAGCTGTATATTCAGCTTCATATTCCTGGGAGTGCTCTTCGACTATTGTTTTTACTGAAGTTATATACTATAATGAATGAAGGTGTGACAAAAAAAACTTCTCTTTGCTATCAAAATATTTTCTTCAATAAATTCAGCAAATTCATCAAATGCTGATTCATGATAGCGGCGAAATTTATGCCAATCGGTTGGTGGAGTCTCTTTTTCAATCGATTTACATTTATTAACAGTAGTCACTTTACAAATGTTATGATAATAAAATGTGTCTCCATTCAAATTTTGAAATCTTTGCCACATGCTATCTGAATTATTTAATGTACAGTATTTGTGAATAAGTTCAGTTACAGTACCTTTCTTTGTTGCATATAATTTTTGTTCTTTACCACGATGTTGCTTCCTTCTCTTTTCGCAGAAGAAATATTCAGCATTCAATTCTGGTTCGATTATTTGAAGCTCATTATTGTCATCCTCGTGTCCTTCATCATTGATTTCATCTTGCTCCATTTCATCTGTTTCCGCGGATTTTCGTGAAGTCGATGGCTGAGGTGATAACGGACGATTTTGTGGGGTCGCAGTCACAACACTTGTTTCATCTAAATATTTTTGCCCTACTGCAGTGAAATTTGCATAACACTTCCTATGGTATCCAACATCGGTGTTTATATCGTCAGGTAAAACCACATCACAAACCCGCATTTGATGTTTCTTACGAGCGGCTAACATTCTTCTACATTTATTTAATTTTTCTTCTCCGTCAAACAGTAAAATTTTATCACCTGATTTTTTACAAATTGCACAAATCATTTTCAAAAACTGTCACTATAACATTGTATGTAAAAAAGAGAAATGTCTGTAGTATACGAGTCTGAAGTATTATATAATGAAATAGGGAAAAAACACACGTATAAATATACTTCACGATACTTCAAAATTTTGTTTACACGAATATTGAGATGATCAAACCGTTAGAAGATCCCCACTTCTTGTTCATATCTGTGTTAGGACCTTCGAAATGTAAAGTAATGAATAGAGAACTAGCGGCGTCTTAGGAGATTCAAAAGTCATAAATCATAAGATGCGCAGTGGCAAAGTGTAGTCCACTCAGGGCGGGGGTTATCAGCCAGGAGGTTAGGTTAGGTGGAGGTGGAGGGTAGTTTCAAATAGTTACAAATGAATAGGGGTGAGACGTAGTTATTTACGATTTGGGTCCAACAATGTTATTCGCTCTTCTATTTATTGCTGTAGTAATGTTTCCGCCTGCCTACCAGTCAATCTGACCGTCACTGAATCTCCTTCTTCTTCTACGTCACAGATGCAGGTAAGAGCAATGGACCTTCGATAGATTGTTCTCCCCAAAAGGAAAGAATAGCTAGTACCGTATGTGTTTCAGAATTTCAATATTTTTCACAGTACCCTTGAAAATGACCCAAAGAATACATGTGTCACAGGTACAGAAAAATCTTGATAAACGTGATGTTTCTACGAGATTGAGAAAGAGCCATTGCATTATATAGAATTTTAAATCTATGTCTAATGAAGTCCAAAGATGCCCAATTGGCGCTCTCTAACCCGCAGGTTGCCATAATGCTGTCTCACTTGCACTCGAACGGACACGTTTTTCGCTCTGGCAGATTGTTGGAGATGGAATTTTGTTCTGGCATTTTACATTGTTTATTGTGCATATATTTTATTTAGTCTGTTAAAATTTCAAGACTGATAAAATGACAAAAATGTTATTTTTTCTTATAAATATTTATAGCGTTCTGTTAACAATTAGGAGGGATGTAAATGTTCTGGCAAAAATTATGTGAGAAGAAAATACTATCAAAGGTAATTTCCTAAAATTTTATGACTAATACTTTGACTAAAATAAATTTTATTTCTTACCCTCCTTTAAATTTTAGGGTAGTTAACCCCGGCCACAGGGGACTGCCAGATGTATTTTTTAATGTTCAGTAGGTATAGAGGATTGACTGTGTGAGTTTTCATGACTTTTGAAATGACTACCTAAAATTGGTCACTGGCTCTTCCTCTATAAGCAAACACAGAATTTGGAAGAATCGCTACATATTTTGGAGTCGTATTGGAAGCGAGCAACTGATGTTTGATATGGATCTTATCAGTATGGCTGTTGCACTCATAACGGAATTTTTGACACATCGCTTAGAAGAACAGAAATGTCATCAGTTAGCCAAAAAAAAATCAAGAAGGATGAAATAAGAGAAAATACTTTAAAAGAGGGAATCATCTATAAAACAAAACTACGAAGAATGTCGTTTATCAATGAAGTTGCAGAAAGAAGTCAATAAGCATCTAACGTTGGCATTAAACAGCAGCTCCTGCCGAAAGTGGGGCGGAATTAGATTTCGCTCGAAGTAAGATAACGTTAAACGAAGGCTTTCGAGAAAATCATCGAAACAATGTGCCGCACAAAGCGTTATAGAAGAAAATCCGTCCACTTCCTTACCAAACCTTAAGAAAAATGCTGATGCAATAAGTAGAGGAGCATGCGTAACGGAAACAACTCACGATATATTAGAGGTATTTCTTAAACCAGTACAGAAGCCGCTTTCAATAGCCTTCACGCAAAACGCTCAAAGAGATAAGGAATGGGAAGAGATGTTTCAAGCAATGGAAGGGCAGAAAGCAAGTCAGCAGCAGCTAAATAAAATAATTATGCTGGATGGCGATGATGACGTCTTTAATAGCATAGTTTTAAACAATCGTTAGTTGAAGACTTTGTAATATACGCATAGTGTGTGTACCTTACCTAACCTAACTCAACCTAACCTGACGTGACTTAACCTAACCTAACCTGGTGATCTGAAAATGGGGATTGGCGGAAGGGGAGAGAGGGGGTATGAGTAACCAAAGCAGCAGGCGGCGATTATTGGGTGGAGAATGTGGTGAAAGGTCAAGATAAGGTTATGAACCTATTAACCTTCTAATTGAATTCAAGCGTAAATGCAGGGAAAGGGGGGAGTAGGAGTGAGGCTGGGGCTTATTAAGAGGGGATACACTACTTTTGTATATAAGTTAAAGCAGCTACCAGCGTCAATACGTTTCACATTAATTAACAAACTTCAATACTTTTGCACCATGAGTAGTACTAGTAACCAGTATATATCAATCCATCTTACCGGGCTATTTACACCCATCGCGGCGCGAATAATATATAATATTTTAGGCGATTTAATATTAAATTTTGAAATCGAATCAGTGACTTCTCGATTTTATGACCGGTATTCGAATGGTTTTTAACAGAAATGTGTCTATTGAATGTTTACATTATGTTAAGTGTCAGTTCATCATGATTGGCATGTTTGAAGCTAACGCTATACGTGTAGAAATGGTTGATTATTCCCGAATATAAACTTCAAATTTTCATTCTCAATTTATTTTGCTCGACTAATAACCAACCTTCGCGTCAAGTATCATCGGTAATGCGCTAGACGATTTATTTTTTTCAATTTTGCAATTAAAACGACAACTGCTTCATTTTTTTGGTATCAATTCGTCTAATTTGTAATAAATTCTACATTAAATTGACAATGTTGTGTTACATGAAAAAAGCGTTTTTTTCGGGTTTGTTTGAAGAAGGTTCTACCTTCAACCAAACTGGACCATGGCCAACAAGCCCGAAAAAACGCATTTTTCATGTTGACTCCGGCCATGAAAGCCTACATCACCTAATGTTGTGTTAGTTCGCTATTTTAAAGTACATGCAGTGCAACTTTTACTCATTTACTTAGCAGTAACTGAAGTGTTGGTTATCATAATCTACCAATGTAACCAGTGTCAGAAGAGTTTCACTAGGATAGATAATCTTCGAAGGCATCAAAAGAATTACTGCATAATTTCCAATACCCCAAACGCGGTTGGTGAGCCTAATAGAAAAATACGTAAAGCAGACGGTGCAGCCTTTAAAAGTGATGCGCAAGCAAGTACGTCGGACGCAAAGTTCTGTAAGGAGTGTAATGTTTTTGTACGAAAGCATGCCCAGCAGGGGCATTCGCTATCTCTGGAGCATAAAAGTAAATGCGCTGTCAACGTATGCGATGGAGTTCAAACTATAAGATCAGCATTTCGACACAAAGTTTCGACGTTTAGAATATGGCCAAAACAAAATTATATCAAGACTGACTAGAAACAAGAGAAACAACTACTCCGAGGGCTAATACCCCTACTGGCATGTAATTACACTAATGAATTTGAAGGTACACACATGTTAGACGTAGATAAAATAATCTAAAACGACAGGTAAATATATCGACTATGATGATTTCTTTATGAAGATTAAAGAAAAAGTTTTTGACCTTCTGAATAGCCAAATTCAAAAACTTAAGTGTCAAAATCTGAATGGAACTGTTTGCTCTTTTTATTCATGTTAGAACTGAAGAAATTGATTTAAAATCGTTTAATAGTCCAAATGTTGTTTTGTCGAAGTCCGATATTTTGACGACTACGAGAATTTCATGGATATTTTGAAAACTAAAGCAGTGGAATTCCAAGAGAGAGATTCCGGGAAGATGATACTCTGTTATATTAATTATATTATATTATATTAAATACCTGGAATCATATGAGCACATTTTTTAAGCTAAAATAGCAAAAAATTATTTTTCTTAATTTTATTACATTAATGGTAATAATAATTAATCTTGCAGGATGGGCCCTTGTAAGAATTGAGTTTCTCGAAATAAACTTCGGGAAGTTCAATCCTATGCGAGCAAACTCCTTGATTCCATTACCTAAATTTATCGCATTGAAGAAAGCTGTCGTGAATATAAAGAACAGCGATGACCACTGTTTTGCGTGGTCCGCAGTATCAACTCTCTACCCGCATTCAGGAAACCTACTATAACATCATCCTATCCCCATTATTCAACAGTGTTTACACTGCAAGGTATCGATTTTCCAGTTAAACTTAAACAAATTTCTTTATTTGAAGAACTTAGTAACGTTTCATGAACGTATACGGGTTGGAAAACTCTTTTTCTAACGATAAATATTTAACAAAATTGTTGGACCTTTGTATTATACAAAAAATAGGAAACAGATGCATAATAATTTATTAATCATAAGTGATCTTGGTGGTAATCAGCATTACGCCTGGATAAAAAATTCTCCCGTTTGATTTCAACCCAGATTAATAAAATCAATCATAGAAAATATTTTTGTGACGGATGTCTTCAATATTTTTCGAACAGTCCAAGTCTTTTAGAACATCAAGCTGGAGATTGTAATCATATTACAACAGTCACCCCTTCAGAAAATTTAAAAACTGATGTTAATGGTAGTTTAGTTCCTGAAGATATTTCAAAATTCGAAAAATTTTCAAACAAATCGATTTACCCTTTGTTATTTACGCAGACTTTGAGTGCATTTTGAAACCAATTTTAACATGTCTTCCCGAAAGCCGTCTTCCGCAACCTCGGCTGGAAAAAAGTTGGCATTAACATAAATGGAAACTACCTGAGCCATCTCCGTTTTGCTGATGATATAGTTTTGTTATCAGAAAACACAAACCAACTACAGATGATGTTAAACTCACTACACGAGGAAAGCCGTAAAGTAGGACTAGAAATCAACCTTAATAAAACAAATGTCATGACAAACCATACTAAAGTACCTATTTACCTTGATAATCTACCTTTAACTTATGTTGATACCTACATTTACCTAGGAAAACAAATTTCATTCAACCAAGACAACAACCTACAGGAAGTAGAGAGAAGAGTCAACATCAGCTGGAAAAAAATTTGGAGTCTAAAAGAAATTCTAAAAAGCGACATGACCATCAAGTTGAAAAGTAAAGTCATGAATACCTGCCTACTCCCCTCACTAACATATGCCTGCCAAACCTGGAAATTTACTAAGAGAGTGAAAAACAAGATTATAACATGTCAAAGGAGCATGGAAAGAAGCATTTTGAAGGTTAGAAAGATCGATAAAGTCCGCCATACCGACATAAGACAAAAAACTAAAGTCATTGACGCTCTCAGCTATTCACAAAAAATAAAATGGCGATGGGCAGGACATGTGGCCAGACTTAAAGACAACCGCTGGACCAAAGAAACTAAATTATTGCGAGGACCATCAGGCAAAAGGAGACAAGGTAGACCAAATACATGATGGACAGATGACATTATAAAAATAGCCGGCAACCACTGGACACGAGTAGCAGAAGATAGAACAAATTGGCTATCTCTGGAGGAGGCCTTTACCTTCCACTGAGAGGTGTTCTTACAATAGAAATAATTATGCATGGAATGTAATTCACAACCATTACCATATATTTAATTAATGTACATACTACAATAAAAGTACTTATCACGTACTAAGTACAAATTATCTGTGACACTAAATCAGTCTATCAAAACTAATCAACAATAACAATTTCTTTAAACTGACTTGGTGTGCACTCTGTTTTTTCTTTTTTTTCTTTTTTATAAAATTGTAAACCTACCTGTGTATAGTAGGAAATAAAAGGCTTTTTATTTTATTTTATTTTTATTTATTTATTTTATTTATTTATTTATACGCGTTGGAAAACTCTTTTTCTAACGATAAATACTTAACAAAATTGTTGGACCTTTGTATTATACAAAAAAATAGGAAACAGATGCATAATAATTTATTAATCATAAGTGATCTTGGTGGTAATCAGCATTACGCCTGGATAAAAAAATTCTCCCGTTTGATTTCAACCCAGATTAATAAAATCAATCATAGAAAATATTTTTGTGACGGATGTCTTCAATATTTTTCGAACAGTCCAAGTCTTTTAGAACATCAAGCTGGAGATTGTAATCATACTACAACAGTCACCCCTTCAGAAAATTTAAAAACTGATGTTAATGGTAGTTTAGTTCCTGAAAATATTTCAAAATTCGAAAAATTTTCAAACAAATCGATTTACCCTTTGTTATTTACGCAGACTTTGAGTGCATTTTGAAACCAATTTTAACATGTCTTCCCGAAAGCCGAGATATATCATCATTATTTAAAGTTAATTTTACCCATCAAACGACTAAGTAAAGAACAAGATATTCAGTTCCCAAATTGCAGCCAATGCCATATTTGTTGGAAGGAAATTTCGGAAAATGAAGAGAAAGTTAGAGATCATTGCCATTTAACAGGTCATTTTAGGGGTGCTGCCCATTCTATCTGTAATTTAAATTATCAGCTCCACGATTTTATACCAGTAATTTTTCATAATCTAAGTGGGTATGATACGCATGTTTCCTTTAAGACGCTTTGCACATTAGGAAGTAAAATAGATATTTTTGAAAACTTGCGCAAAATTTGTTATAAAACCTACAAGCTAGTTCCCTGTCAATATATAACAGCGCCATCTTTATCATGGGACAGTTTTTTACATTACACAAATGCGCAACTTGAGCTTCTTACCGATATTTCAATGTTTCATAATTTTAAAAATAGATAAGGGGTGGTATATATTACTAATAATAAATACTTATCTGATTATAATCCCAATGAAAGATCGTCTTTTATAATGTATTTTGACGCTACAAATTTATACGTGTATGCTGTGAGTAAAAAACTTCCAATTTCTGAATTAGAGTGGCTTACAGAATCCGAAATAAGCGTATTTCAGTTAGATAATATGGGAACGAATTCACCTTTTGGCTATATTTTAGAAGTTGATATTCATTATCCGAATTCATTACATGAGTTTCATTCAGATTTTTCATTTTTTTCCGAAAATATTATACCTCCTAGCAGCAAAACCAAACAAACCAAACTAATTACAACCTTAAATCATAAAGAAAAGTATGTAAGCCACTATCTTAATTTGAAACAGGGTATGAGGCATGGTTTAAAAATCGCCAAAATCCACAGGGTGCTAGAATTTAAACAAGAAGCGTTCATGAAGCCTTATATTCAGCTAAATACCGAAATGAGAACTCAATTATCAGTAAAATCGGATAAATATTTCTTCAAAAAAATGGTTCATTCAATTTTTGGAGAAACCCTGGAGAATGTTGACAAAAGAAGCAATATACGAATATCTACGCGGTGGGAAAATGCTGGTAACAGTTTGGGAGCTGAAACGTTAATCGCGCGACCGAATTTCAAAAACTATAGCATTTTCTCAGACAATTGTGTTGCAATTCAAATGGAAAAAATTAAATTTGTTTATAATTAGCCGATTTATCTCGGTTTCCCCATTTTAGAATTATCAAAAACTGTTCTATATGGATTTTATTATGATTTTCTCAAAATAGAATACAAAGATAATGTATCCCTTTTATACATGGATGCTGATTCTTTAGTTTTAAAAATCTATCATGATAATTTCTACGATGAAATAAAAAAACATCTGCAAAAATTTGATACTTCCAATTATCCGGAAAGTAATATTTACGACATTCCTAAAACTGAATCAATTGTTGGTAAAATGAAATATGAATTTGCTGGCGTTCCTATCAAAAGCTTTTATGGTACTGGCGCGAAAGCGTATTGTGTTGAATTGGACGATTCAACTATTATAAAGAAAGCAAAAGGTGTGACACGTTCCGTGATTCAAAACCGGCTAGATGAAAAACACTATATTTCCGCTGAGAATGAGCAAAAGCAGATAATGGAGCAAATGTCAGTTTTTGGTTTTTACTTCTCGATTGCATTATATGTTTAGCCAATTAAAATATAAGGTGGCTTTAAGCCCTGACGGCGATAAGCGTTTCATAATTCCAGGCACTGCTACAACTAACCCTAAAATAATTTCATTACATGAAGCTATTGAATATAGCAATAAACTAATTAACAAAGAAGGAGAGGAGCAATTATTGGTTTCGCAATTAAATACTCTTTTTGAAAGTAATAATGTTTCTGAAGAATATTTAAATGAAGTTTATTTTCTATTAACTAATGCCGAATTATAAACTGTTTTAAGCTGTATTTATTTCTTACATGATTTATTTTACATCTTTCGTTATTGTTAATATTAATGTTTTATTACCATTAGTATGTTGATATTTACTTGTTACCATTGTAAACAGATTATAAAAGAAAATTAAAATTAAAAAATGTAAAAGGTGCTTAAATATGATTATTAAATGGATACTAAACTAAAAGCGTCTTTTATTTCTGAACAGAGAAGGGTGATGTAGAATATAAAAAGCAGCTCATATGTTTAACAATCAGTATACTTGAGGATATCATTATGCGCATCAAAACAGCTATAATAGTTTTGTCGTATTTTTTCAATAACACGTTATATATTTCACGACCGGAAAATAGTAATGGTGATATAGCCTACGCTTGTGTTAAGTTTGAAAATGAGTAAGGGTTTTTATGAGTGGCCGAAAGAGTGGATTCGTTTAATTTTAATACCAGTCAACAACAGTAACGTATTTGTTTTAAACATAACACGCCAAATGAGTTCAAAGTAAGATATTCTACAACAAAGGATAGAAATTTGGAATATATTGACAGCCAATGGCTGTCGGCAACTAAAATATTGGAAAAGAATACTCCAGGATACGTATGGGATTCAATGCTATTCCTTTATATCTATTATGTCTTATTTGATGTATATAAGTAAACGCTGGTGTTGCTAATAAAATTTAAATATAGCACATTATCATTTTTTACCGAGCTGTTTTGTTTCTTTAATAAATACGATATCACATTAAAGAGTGTAGTAATTTCAAAGTGTGCGTGTAGTCTTCAATTTAGGTGGATGGCCACTTTGCCGAATCAGGCCTTAAGTAGTATAACAATGTTGTTACCATTGGGGTGGTTCTTGATGTCTTTCAAGGTCATTCTTTATGTCTTCCAAGGTCATTCTCTATCTCATGCTCCAAGCTGTCAATCTTCAGAAAACTTTATTTATTTCACTAAACTATCAATTTCGCTTAAGTTATTTAAAGAAGTAAGACTAGATATTATTTGATCATCACTAAGTAGATTATCACCCAGCATTACATTTTTTACTAGCAAACGAGGATTAAGCTTCTTGGCTTCTTTTACTACATATTTGTTCCCAAACTGCGATTTAATTACGCCTTTAAGTCTATCCAAGCCATTTTGATCATCACAGAAGACTGCAATCCCGTCACGAATTTTCCTAGTCCGATTGATACAAACATTGATATTTGCAGGAGACACTGAATTCGTCAGGTTCTTTAACACGTCCTCTTTAGTTTTTATCTGGGGCAGTAATCAATAATACAGGTGAGCTAGTAGCAACGGATTTTTTTAAAACACCACTGTAAGATTTGACTTCTGGCTCTCCTTGCAATGGGTTGACGGCTTTGAGAGCTGATAATTCTTTTTCCAAGGTCGCTATCATATTTTTGCAGAGCAGATACTTTCAAGTTCGCTTAGAAGTTTTTCGAGTAAAATGTTTTCACGCTTAATACTGATGAGACTAGCTTGCAAAACGTCAATGTTATTATCATCAGTAGAGGCAGTAGCAGTAGAATTAAAGTTAGCTAGCCATGGCTTCAATTGTGTGTTACACTGATCACAAAACCAGTAGATATTCTCACAATCACCAAGGAATTTATTGAAATTGTCTTTAATATTTACGCAGTTAGGATGAAAACGTACATAACAACTGTCACACGTGGTTAATTTATTGTTAACAATGAAATTATCCGAGCACTTGCCACTCACGTTCACATCCTTCGACATGTTCAATACATCTCCATCTCCAGTTATAATGAGTTATCTGATAATCCCTTGGCTACCTGCTTCTGTTCTGATGCTTTAATGCAAGAGAGTGTCTCAACTGTGTCAAATTTCTTTGCCTATTTTGGGTTTAGTCAATACTTCCCCATTCACTGTAAAAAGGGATATACGTTGGATTTGGCATTTTCCACTTTAAATGACAGTGATGTTCGACGGTTGGACTCCTTGGATTTTTTGGTGCCATTGGACATTCATCATGACCAAATATTTTTAGAAATAGCATGTAAGCATCGTAGTGTAATTAAGCGTAATGAAGTGAAACCAAATTTTAAAAAAGCTAATTATGTAGAAATTAATAATATATTGTCTAATATAATTTGGAATGAGCTTTTCGAATCAAACTGTATTGAAACTAATATCTCTAAGCTTTATTCAATTTTTGATGGATTAATACAAATATATGTTCCTCGAAAGAGGAGTAGTGGAGATACCTATCCAAACTGGTATTCTCAGGAATTAATATCGTTAATTATAAATAAGAAAAAAGTCCATAAAAAATGGTTGCAGTTTAATATATTAAATAATTATATTGAGGTTAAAAAATTTAGGGCTAAGTGTATTAGACAGTCAAAGATTGAGAGGTTACATTATATTGAAGATATTGAAAATAAATCTAATAAAAATATTAGTCACTTTTGGAATTACGTCAGCTGAAGAAGTATTCTTAAATAGTTCAAAAAGTAATAGTAGGAAAGTTTCTTGTGATTTATTTGCCAAAAATTTTGAATTAGTTTACTTGAACTCTAAATCTTCTTTAGCATCAGTTATTGTTAAATATTGAACTTGATTTGACTATAAGTAGGGATGAAATAATCTCTGTAATTATTAATTTTAAAGAAACAAATACTGTCGGGCCTGATGGTCTTTCTACGATTTTTTTTAAGAAATGTTTAGTCTCTAGTTGAACCCCTATATATATTATACAATCAGTCACTAGCTCTTGGTCATATGCCGAAACTTTGGAAAAAAACTTTCATTACTCCTATTTTTAAGTCAGGGAATAAGTGTAAAAAATTATAGGCCTATTGCCATCATTGGCACTATCGCGAAATTGTTTGATTCTATCGTTGCTAGTAATTTGACTGATATTTGCATATTGTATATAGTCCGTCAACAACATGGGTTTGTAAAGGGGAGATCTACCCTCCCAAATTAAATTTTTTATAGTTATTTTATTTCTGAAGCTATTAATGATAGGTTTCGGCCAGATGAAATTGAACAGGTGGATTCTATTTATCTTGATTTTGCGAAGGCTTTTGATCCTGTCAACCATGAGCTTTTGATTTATAAACTTTCGAAATTTGGCCTAAGTGGTGGACTCTTAAAATGGATAGTCTTATTTAAGTGGTCGAGAGCTCATTGTTCGCATCAAAGGTCACCTTTCTGGTCCATTGTTAGCTTCATCTGGTGTACCTCAGGGGTCTCATTTGGGGCCACTTTTGTTTATTCTTTTTATTAAAGATGTATGTGAGAACTTAAAATTTTCTGTGATATTAATTTTTGCTGATGACATAAAAATTTTCAATAGTATAAAAAATTTGTATGATCAAATATGTCTCCAAAAAGATCTAGAAACTATTTATGAATGGTTTAGGGTAAACTTATTAAAATTAAATTGCGATAAGTGCAAAGTGCTATCAATCAACAAGAAGTAAAACAAAAAGATTAACATTTGATTATTCGATAGCTGATACGGCTCTAGAAAAAGTTAATTGTATTATTAAAGACCTTGGTGTAATTTACCAGAGGAACTTTGAATTTAGTAATCACGTAGATACAGTTACATCTAGTTCTTTTAGTAAGCTTGGTTTCGTTATCAGATCTACTAATGAATTTAAATCCCACGAGTCAATAATTTATTTATTTAAATGTTTAGTTAGACCTAAACTTTTGTACGGCCCTGTTATTTGGTCCCCTACCAAATTAATTCATATAAAGTTGCTTGAATCAGTTCAACATAAGTTTTTCAGATATTTAGCGTTTAAAATGGGCCGTCGCTTTCAGTTTGATGAGCATGATTATTTTGAATTTACTAAGATGTTGGGCTTGGAGATGATCAAATCTATTCATGTCTATCATGACTTATATTTTGTAAAAAAGGTGATGATTGGTTTAGTGAATAGTGATGATGTCTCCAACATATTTGTAATAAGAAATTTTCCCAATGACCTGCGTGTTGCTAGAGAATTTGATGAACGCCAATCGGGCAAAAGAAATTTTATTTATTACTCTTCCACGCACAGATTAAGGCGTAAATGGAATAAAATTGTAATTTCATCTGTTGTGCTCAACACAAAAAATTTATATATGTTCAAAAAAGAACTTAAAGCAAATATCAATAGATTTGGTTAAATTTATGAATGATATGTTTATTGTATTGTTGTTATTTAGTTAATATTACAGCTTATATATTTTTTTCCTTATATCTATTTTCTTATATCTTTTTATATACTTTTGCTTAATCGCTTGTAAAGGGTCCTTGACCGGTTGACTATATGAAATAAAATTAAAAAATAACTAAAAAGGTGTGACTTAAAAATTTCTTTTATTTTATATTTGTGTAATATAGTTAGTAGATAAGAAGGAAGAAAACAGGAAACAGCAAACCACAATCAATCATTTTAATTTAAAATAACAAAAATAGGAACACAAAACTGAAAACATACTTAAACAAATATGAGAAGAAAAAATAATTAACAGAAAATCGAATAAACAACTTAAAACATGAATGTGCGTCTGTTATAATGTAATATAAATAAGAAGTGTTCTTCCTTTCATTATTCTGCTTTCGAAGCAAGTAACGAAATCTGTTAGAATTCTAATTATGTTGTGGGAACACTCAGTACATATCATAATACAAAAAGTAGTACACTCTGTACTGCGGAATGTAAATTCTGCTTACAGAGAACATCGACAGTTCTAGCCACTAACTAGGTCAGAAACAAATACACACACCAGTGTACACCGCTGACGGCACACTATCCATATGAACAATGTAAATAGAATTTGTATAAATAGCTTTAAATTATTCAATAAAATTAGTCTAACTTTGACTCGCTCTTCATTCTCATCACGGAAGCTAAAATAGGCATCCACATCTCCACCGGTTCTTATCAGAACATCACTGCACGCACCTACACATGTTAGCTGCAACACGCTACAAGGCCTTCATCAGATCAAAATAATGTTGAGGCTCATTTTTTGGAAGCTATCAACCAACTAAGTTTATGCGACTCAAAACCACCCCCACATATAAAGGATATGATTATGGATAAACCATATCTAGTTGTTCACTTCACGAAGAAAAACGCGTCATGGAGTTGAAATTTCTGTAGACTGCAGAAAATCTTAATTTTTGCCAAAACGTATGTATGATGCCTTCACAGACGAGAGAATAGAGATTGCGAATAAATCGAAATTTGCAATTATCTACCGAGGAAGCAACGACTTTGGAAAAAACATTAACAAAGCTGAGCTAGTTGAATTCATATAAATTTAGTATCAGGTAAATGGTACATACGTATGCCTTACATTTTTAATAATAATTCATTTTTGGTATTTCTAGAAAATTTTGCAACGAGTACGTAGTAAATTATATTTAGATTCTTATCATTATACATCCTGTTAACATCATCGGTAACGGACAAAGCCACCAACTTGTGTATGTGTGCGTGTATCATGTATTAGGTATAGAAGTTAATTCTATTTTAAAAAACTTTATTAAGAAGATTGAGCAAGTTAAAAATCTAATTAAGAAAAGGAGGGAATATCGTAAGTGGATAAAAATTTTAAGTGTTAATATTTTATTGATTCAGAAATTGTTCAAACAAGAAAGAAAATGTGAGATCAAACATAAATCTCAGTTAGAAGCTAATTTATCTTTATTAAAATATTTTAAAAGTAAATTCAGAAATGAACTTCAAAAAAAAAAAATTAGAAAGAAAACAAGAAACATACAATGGATTGATGTAGAAAGTTGTTTCGATAGTAGAATAAGGACAGGAAGTATATTAAATTATAGTATTAAAGAACCAATTTTGTTTTTTAAAAAAGCGTATAACAGCTTCCGAATTCAAATTAAGAAAGAATTTAAAAAAAAAACACTACTAAAAGTAAATGCTACCTTTTACGCTTTATTAAGCTTTATTAAACCTTCAACTGGAGAAACAGATATCAAACACTTTTCAACTAAAAATAATATAATTGATTGGGCTACGAATTTAAAAGACTGGTATAATCAGAACATAAATGATAAGCTTTTATCTAGAATAGATGATTTTCTAGAGAGGGACAGTGGTTGGGCACTTTTTGAAATTATTCAACTTAAAATAAACATTAATCAGTACACACCAATTAACTTTGGAATATCAACTTATGTAGACTTACCATCTTACATTAAAAATACTAAGGCTGTTCTTAATATTCAAAATGATGACCAATTTTGTTTCCTATGGAGTATTGCCGCTGCACTCCATCCAAAAACCCTCAACAAAAACCTCATCACATCCGCACTTTAGTACAGTTCTTAAATATGAAGAAATTAATTTTCCTATTCAATTTAAAGATATAGGTAAGTTTTTAGATAAATTATCATCCTATCTAGATGAAGAATAAAAATGTATAGTGACAAAGAGGAAAATGTAGAATTCACTAAAAAATCTAAAGGGATTAAAAAAGTTGTGCTTAGGAAAAGTACATTTGAGGACTATTTTCAATGTTTCTTCAATAATAAAATTACTGAAACTACTCAAAATATATTTGTATCTAAATAACATAACGTTTTCACGGTAAGACAGAAAAAAGTGGCACTTAGTCCACACGATGATACACGAATTATAAATTATATTTATACAGATACATATCCATGGGGCTATAAAGACAGCATTTAACTTTTTTTTCCTCTATTTAATTATTGAAAATGTAATTGTATGTAGATTGAAGCAGAAAAATTCAGAGGAACATGTTTGTTCTACCATTATCTTTGCTGAATCTTTCTATTGATAAATTACTCAATACCTATTTATTTACATATAAGGAAATGCATAACTTAGACATACCATACAATGTAAAATTATTGTTGTTTAAAAGACGATTGAATTGAAATACGTATATTAAGAGCATTTACAACCCTACTAGTAATCCAGCATTATATGGATGCGGTGTTATTCTCCGGGTATTTTGGCCGTGGTCCGTGGAATTTAACATTTCCAAACGTTTCGCCGATCTTTGCTGACGGCATCTTCAGTGGTGGCTTGGCAGGTGCCGAGTCGTAAATGGTTAGGTACATATACAAGGAATATGCCTTGCGTGATGGGCGAGTTTTCTGAATTACAGCAAGAGAATTGCAATGGGTCGTGCCCAGAGGGATGCGACAGCAAGTGGTTCGCGCAACTGACGACGACAGAGATTATTTTGCTGCGGAGAAGACACTACAAATACTATAAGCATTTTTGGTTCCCGCGTATGCGGAAATACGTTGAGAACTACATAAAATGCTGTATTTCCTGTTTATATAATAAAAAAATATCTGGACCGCAAGAAGGTTTCTTACATCCAAAAGAAAAGGTAGCTGTGCCACTCCACACCATTCACATAGATCATTTGGGACCATTTCCGAAGAGTAAGCGCGGAAGAGAGTACCTTATTACGCTATTGGATGCTTTTACAAAATATGCACCACTGAAGGCGGTGAGATCTACTGCAACGAAATATGTCATTGTCTTTTTGCTAGAAACCTTCTCTACGTTCGGTTTACCAGTAAGAATTATTTGTGATCTGGGCTCATGTTTTATTTCAAAAAGATTCAAGGACTCTTGCAAAGAAAAGAATATAAAACTCAGATTTAACGCTGTCGCTACCCCTAGAGCAAATGGGCAAAACGAACGATTCAATAGAACCATACTGAGTGCGCTTTTGACATCTACCCTTGAAGAAGATCGATGGGATGAACAAGTATCTACTGTATAGCTAGCTATTAATACTGCTGTAAGTAAAGCGACGGGGAAAACACCTTTTGAATTAATGTTTGGTTATCAACCCAGAGGTGACATAGATTCGGTATTAGCACAAGAAATAGGAGATATTCCGAACATGATAGCTGATCTAACTTCGCTACGACAGGAAGTTGCGAAGGATCAAGAAAGACAGAAAAAGTATTATGACCAAAGAAGGAAACAGACGAAGAAGTATAAACAAGGTGACCTTGTTTTGATAGAAAACACCGAGCGTGCTTCTAATACAAGTCGAAAATTGTTACCAAATTACAGTGGCCCTATGGTTGTAAAGGAAGTTCTTCCAAACGATCGTTATGTTGTGAGTGAGTAGGGTATGATAGCCGTTTCTAAAACCTCCCCCGTCCTTGGGTATGATAGCCGATTCTAAAACCTCCCCCGTCCTTGTTTTAGAACCGGCTACCTTTTCACAGCGTTCTATAGGTAGATGTACATGTATGAATACATGCTATTATAAAAATACAACAGCATACTCCCCCCTCCTCTTTCCCAACCCAACCATTCGCTCCAGTTTACTGTATGTAGGATATTGTATTATCTGCATTTACCTCTCGAGACGTTAGAATTTAATGGAAACGTTAAATTTAACGATTCTTTATTTTGATATAAATAAAAGGTTGGTAACCTCATGATGTATTGAAATAGTTGACATCTTTGCTCAGTTGTAGTACATGGTAAGCAGAAGAGCGTGTGTGTATCCTCGATCTCATAAACTAGACCCAACTTTTCGCAGAGGTATGAATCAGTCACCACACCAGTTTATGACATCATAGTGTTACTCTGTGACAAAAAACAGGTGCACTTTAGTAATATATTCAATGCAACAGTATCGTGTCTTAGCCGTACAGCTTTCACGAAGACGTCAACCACATCCACTTTGCAAGCGGTTAAAGTTTAAGGAACTTGTCTGCCTGAAAGGATTAACGACAAGTGAAACATGAGAAAGGTTCATGTTGAAGGAGTGAACCGTACTCATGCAGTGATGTTTGCTACACAGTTGCAACAGCTTAAATAGGAAGAAGGAAGAGAGGGGATGAGTGGGGATGACCTAAGAGTTGGGGTAAGAGTGGTGTAGGATTGGAAAAAGTAGAGTATACAAGCCGATGTTTCGAATGTGTTACAGTCGAAACAGGTCGGAAAGGATGAGAAAGAAATAGGACAACTACGATAGTGTGAACTCGTCGGTAGGATAACTTTCTAGGTCGTTGCGAACTTGTTCCCTATCATACCATGAAGCGCAAATGTAGCACTGCAAGGTATGATACTGTGAGGACTCATAAAACAAACCGGTCTTATCGCAGAGGTAACCTGATCTGCAACTAGGACAAGTTGGTCTACAACATCCTCCGAGTAAGTTTTGCAGCTAGTACAAAACTCAGAGGGTTCCATAAACCGACATGAAAGGCAAACGAAGCCTTTCGTGCTAGAACATAGCTTAAGACATTGCTGACACTGCAACTTAGTGGTAACCTTGAAGGTGATAGAGGATTTAACCACCTGTCGGAACGGTTGTACAGCAATGATAGCATGTCCAGGTAATGAGTAATTGTTTGGGAGGAGAGTACCTTGTACTTGGTTCATAGACATGATGTTGCTATGAAGACGGTTGGAGAAGGAATAGTGTTGCGAACAGAGCGTGAATGATTTAAATAGGGAGAAAGAGGGTTGGGAGAATGGTGGGGATTCAGGTGGGGGTATGTAGTGTATATGAAAGAGGAAGATAATGTTGGTTCGATGTAAAAAGTGTAAGGGAAAAAAAATTATTTATATATTTACCCGTTTTCAATCCCGCCTTACCTAAACACAACCTGTCCCAGGAAAGATAAATTCACCAAAAGTAAAATGCGATCATTATGATTTATTTAGAACAATGTTCTCTTACAGTTTTCTGAAGCGTTGCAACTTATACTACGCATGTTCAACAATCTGATTAATTTATCAAGTATAAAATTTATTCTTTTTGCAGTTAAACATCTATTCTGATTATCGATAACTGCTGAATTTCAATACCCATAGTGCTAATTTTATATTTTTACCAGGCTTAAATGTCTTATTTCCTTTAGAAATAACACTGTAAATAGATTCAGTATAAATGAACGTACCCAAACATAAGAGTGGTAGTTATAACATATACTATGGTTTACATATGTCAGGAAATTATATTTATCGTTTATTGCATTTAGAAGAAAAAAATTAAGTAAATTGCGCTACAATATTTAATTTATTAATAGTTGGTTTAAGTATTTCATGAAAAATGTCCATTTCTCTGGTATATTCTGTGTGTTACCTTACCTAACTAGTGTATGTTTACCTGTAACTGTTTAATAATTAAAATATTCAGCATAATTAACATAACCCGGTTTTTTAGTTCATAGACAATTTCTCGATTCAAACTTGCACCATTATTATTCGAATGTCACGCTTTACGGGTCTGCCTAAACCGAATTCTTTTACATTCATTGCGATCTTCACGTTCCTGGGCAGTACGATTTCGGGTTGTTGTCTGCTTGGAACCGCACATTTTTTTCGTAATTGACCACCAATATTTTCTCGCTGTGTTCGCATAGCCGTCGTTAACTGATAAAAATAATGTCAACAATAATTACACCTGACCGTCAAAATTATGACCGACCAGTCCTCTGCACACACGTCTGCTCCGATACTACCCACTCCTCTATCACTAAATAATCTCCGTAACGAACGGTTATCGAACCACAATATTCTACAACAGCTCCATTCAAACTTGCATCGTTATTATTCGAAGGTCGCGCTGTACGGGTCCGTCTTAACCGAATTCTTTTATCTTTCAATGCGATCTTCACGTTCCTGGACAGTACGATTAAATTGATAATTAATTTGATTCGTTGCATTTCGAGTTGTTGTCTGCTTACATACTGATGGATCGCACTTGGGTTGGGAGAGGGAAGGGAGGAGTATGCTGCAGTATTCTTATAATAGCATGTATTCATACATGTACATTTATTTACCTATAGAACGCTGTGAGAAGGTAGCCGGTTCTAAAACCTCTGATAAAAATAATGTGACCAATAATTACACCTGATCGTTATTATCGAACCACGATATTCTACAACAGCTGGATGCAAAGTTGCATCGTTATTATTCGAATGTCGCGCTTTACGGGTCCGTCTTAATGGAATTCTTTTATCTTTCATTGCGATCTACACGTTCCTGGACAGTACGATTAAATTGATAATTAATTTGATTCGTTGCATTTCGAGTTGTCTGCTTACATACTGATGGAATCGCACATTTTCCATATTTTTAATTACCAATGTTTTGTCGCTGTTTTCACGTCTCATCGTTAACTGATAAAAATAATGTAACCATAATTACACCTGATCGTCAAGATTGCGACCGATCAGTCCTCTGCACACACGTCTGCTCCGATACTACCCACTCCTCTATCACTAAACAATCTCAATAATGAATGGTTATCGAACCACGATATTCTACAAACGAATACAATGTTGTCTGCTTATTTCCTCCTCCGAATCATATAAATACCCTCAGATTTCGTTCGTTCGGCAGAAGATTTCATCTCGTTGACGAAACAAGTGCAACTTTGTAAGGTGTCGATATTCTTTTACCATTCTGTTTGTGAGTATTGTAGTGAACAAAACGTGAATCGCGAGTTCATTGAAAATCAAGGAACTGTTGAAATTAGGTGAGTTATTCACTGAACACCTTGTATGTTTGCATGTTTTAGTATATTATTGTCTTTTTGATGATATTGATTAAATTAGTAATAATTTAATTATGACGATGGTATTAAATCGAGCTCTGAGAAAATTATGATAGGGATGCTACCTAGACTGTTAAGCTGCGGTGACACAGTCAATATTGGGGGTTGAGGTTTTTAAAGCGCTGTGGTGCAATGGGGACGTGGGCTGCGGTCGTACAGTTATCTGACCCATTGATATCCTCAGTTCAGTCTTGGACAGAGAAGTCTGTCTTGCAGAGGTAGTCGTCGTTTGTATAATAAAATTACGATAGATAATGATGCCAAATGAATATATGTACATACATGTAGGTTTGATAATTAAAATTCGCAAGTATTTTTGGTGATGCATGGGCAGGTGTTTACTCTATTTATTTTCTTCTTTATTTCTGTTGGTGCTACCCAAGTGAGTGTTTTGTTTATTGTTTTTAATCTCTGACAGTTTGACTTTCTCCTGCACCGCTCGATTGCCCCTTTCATCCTACAACTTCAACATTACCTACAACATGCATTATTTTATTGTATTCACCGGGACACCTGTAGAAATAAACCCCAACAAGTTTTTTGTGTTGCTACACCGACAGTGGGAGACATCGGAAGGGACGGTCACCACTTTCACTATCAAGGACAAGATGCCTCCCGTGGATTTCATTTTGGAACTGGAGAAACATCTTCGGTTGTTGGAGGTTAAGGGTACCGGTGTAGCACAATATGTGACATATGGTATATGTGTAGCGTCACATTTTAACATTTAAAAATATTATATATTATAATTTTATGTGTATTATTTCGCAACTTAAAATAAAATTTACACCTCATTACATACATTTATTCCATGTTTCTTTTACAAAATTTCATTCAAATATATCCAATAAATGTGTGCGTAAACTAACTGCTGCTCCACCTCTTCTACTCGCTTTCTACCTTCCACCACCAGTTTGCTGCTGCTTTCACGACTTTTTTTCAGGTCCTCCAACTCCTTCTCTTTTCGATGTATCTGCTCTAACAGTAGAGCGTCCTTCGTGTGGTGCTCCTTTATTTCTCCTTCACGTTTACGTTTTTCACGTTGAAGAGTCTTCACTGCTTCCCTAACTTGGTCCACAAGTTTTGAATAATCCAACGGACCGCTCGAAATTCTTCTGTTGTACATCCGTTTCTTCGGTTTCATAGGTATGGATTTAACGCCCCCTGCCACCGTTCGCGATGTACTAGCGACAGGCTTATCCGAGACCACATCTCCTACACTCGTCTCTCCTCCACCGGACGATGACGTCCTACCAATCAACTCATCGTTGGGGAAGAACTGCTCCAACATCGCCGACAGCTCTGACTCGTCTAGGGTAATGACGGGCACTTCGGCAACACCACACTCTACATTTTCAGTCATTTTACCTAACCTCAACTTCTACATTTCTCTCTTAAATATCTTCTATCCCCTCTCTTAAGATCCTCACCCTTTTTCAAATTCCCCTTCTCCCTCCCATTTTCTTATACTATTAAATTTACCTCTCCCAACGGTTACCCTCAGTCTTTGTTGAAAAACGTCTCTTGCAACTTGTCGATATGATTCGTTGTCCGGACTGTCATACCTCCTTTACGCGATCTGACAATTTAAAAAGACATCAAAACGCTTCATGTCATAAACGAGCGCAACACGAAGCTACATCGTCTACACCGAGCAAAAAACCCAACTGTGCTACACCTGGGATGTCCACCTACTGGTGGTGTGACACCTGTAAAGTTTATGTTCCGCAAAATGCATACAACGGTCATGTGCGCACCTTACAACATAAACAAACTTGCTGCTCACTCTAGAGGAAGGAATCTGTTTTCTCTCCTCTGCTTTCGCTAACAGGATAGCTTCGTTACGTATTACGACAGCGAAGTAGTTTCTGTCTTATACTGACTTTATTTACAGATGAAGAAATGCATCTCTACTCGGAGGCGACTTCTTGTAATATCTGCGAAGAACCATTTCTAGACGACGACGTGCGGGTCCGCGATCATCGTGATTTGACCGGTAAAGTTCGCATAGGTGCCGCTCACTCCAGATGTAATTTAAATTACAAACTACCCAACTTTGTACCTGTCTTTTTCCATAACCTCTCCGGATACGATTGTCACCTATTTATAAAGGAAATGGCTGTGAACAATGTTTAATTTACCGTAATCGCTCAAAATAAAGAAAAATACATTTCTTTTTCTAAATTATTACGAGTTGATGTACAAATCGATACAGATGACAGCTCAAAATGTGTTTGTTAAGATCAGATTTCTCGATTCTTTTCGCTTCATGGCTTCTTCCCTCGACAAGCTATCGGAAGAACTAGATTCTTCTCAATGTTTGCAAGTGAAAAAGTACTTTCCAGATCCTCAACAATTTGAGCTTGTGCGACGGAAGGGTGTTTTTCCTTATTCCTCCTACCGGTCCTAGGGAAGGTTTTGGAGAGGCTGATGGTTTTCCGACTGCGAGTTAAGCTGGGCGACCGGCAAAGTGATAAGCAGTTCGGTTTCAAGTAGGGCCAGTGCACCGAGAGTGCCTGGAGTGAAGTGATACGGACGGTGAATGGGTATGGAAAACGCTATGTTCTGGGCATATTTATCGACTTGAAAAGCGCGTTCGACAACTTGCACTGGAGCCGTATCGTTCCTAAGCTCCAACAAGTGGGGTGCGAAGAGCTAGCGCTATGGCGTAGCTACTTCCACGATAGAGAAGTTAGAGCCTACGGATCGAGAACCCACCTCTGTAGGCTGGTCAAGAGAGGATGTCTCCAGGGATCCGTCAGTGGTCCAGAGTGCTGGAACTTAATGATGAATGACCTGCTCATTGAGTACGGGGATTGTGGTGCTTGCGTTGTGGCTTTTGCCGATGACCTGTTGGTATTGGTAGAGGCAAACAGTCACAGGGAGTTGGAACACCGAGGAAGCACTGCTCTAGAGGTTGCTGAGAAATGGGAAGATATGTTGTATGCTTCTGAAGGGCAGGCTGGCTGCTACGCGGCCGCCCTGTGTTAGAAGCGGCAACTTCACAACGGAGTATGTGCGCACCGTGAAATACCTCGGTGTGTGCGTGGGCGAGAGGTTAGCCTTCGGGCCGCACCTCCAAGCATTAAGGGGCAAACTATTGACAGTAGTAGGGCCCCTGAGAAGAGTGCTGCGCACGGGTAGGGCTGGGCAAGCGTGCCGCACGCTGCAGCTTTAAAGGCCTGCTGACGGCTTGTGCCCTGTGTGGATCAAGCGTTTGGTACCAGACGCTCCGTACACAGACAGGAAGGGCGATGTTAAGAATGTGCGAAAGGGTGGCGTTTCCGGCATGCCTGAAGGTGTGTCGCACGGTCTCAACAGACGTCATGCAAGTTCTCATGGGAGAGATTCCGTGGGAGCTAGAGGCGGAGAGGCGTGCGCTCACTTTTAAGGTTAAGCGTGGGCTACCGATGGAACCCGGTGACGTAGTCAGAGAGGATGAAATCGCCGAACTATCGGATAGAGAGGTGCGCAAACAGTTGGAGCGAATGTTGTCACGAAAGTGGCAAGACGGTGGGACCTGTCAGTAAACGGCTGAGTCACATACCGTTTCATTTCGGACGTTCGTACCGTGAGGTCGAGCAGATGGTTTGACCTGAGCTTGGTTGCAGGGTACTTGATCACCGGACGTAGTAGTATGAACGGGTTCTTGTACAAGAGAGGATTGGCAGAGAGTGAGGCGTGTATTTGTGAGGAAGTTGGGAACACTTGCTGGTTAGGTGCCCTCTCTATGACGATATCCGAGACCTTGTAAATCTCGGCGTATTTTGGGAACCCACGGGGGAGGCGAATGTAAGCCAGGTCCTGGCAACGAAAGAGAGACACGACGCCCTGAACGCATTTGCGAAGAGGCTATTTGAGAGACGGCGGCAGCTTGCCAACGCCTGATGAGTTGAACGTACTTAATAAGAGAATGTATACGTACTGTTATAATTGTCGAATCGGTGGGACGAAAAGGGATTTCGTTCCTTTGGTTCCAATTATGTTTTACAATTCAACAAACCTTTTTATAAAATAACTATTACACGACTGAGAACAGTCACTAAGTGTAATAATTAAATTAAAGATTCACTTAGTTGAAAGGGAGGATTTGGACACTTCAATAATCGACACGAAAAAGCTTTAAGAAGTTTATTTCAAAGAAGTTGGCGAAAAACTGCCCTTTTAGGGTGTGGTACAAATATATATAACTATTCCTTATCATAAATAACTCGTGTCAAAGCCCAAACAGACATATCCAAGAGGGGGGTAGTACTGCACTTCTTATCATTTCTCCCCATTTAAGATTTTTATAACGAATTTTCTAAATTAACGGTTATAAAAATTATAATAATAATAATCCTAAATAGTAAAGAGTCCTAAAGATAGTAACATCAAGTGGAGAATTGATTTATAATAAAACTTACAAAGAAGAAATACTATTATCTAAACGAATTCTTAATTATGAGCATTGATTTATAATAAAACTTACAGAGAAGAAATACTGTTACCTAAACGAATTCTTAATTATGAGAAGATAAATTTTTAAAACAAATTTAGAGTCTATGTAAAACTTTTTCCAATGAAAAACACTGATTAAAGTCTCTTAGGTGACCAGTTCAGGTTGGTTTCACCTGGTTCATTAACGCAGTCCCTTATTCCGGAAAACCGAACACTCGGAGTCCTTGTCAAGTTCGGGGCTGAGGCGACCAGACTTCTTTCAAACTGCTCAATGGGGATCATTTCGTCATACCGAGGTGGCAGTGGTTTTCTCGAGGACACTCGTTGTATATTAATTATTTTAGTGCAATGGTCATTGCAATTGGGCCATCTGGGTCGAATTAACTTGAGGCAACTCGGGCAGCAACAACAGCAGAGTAGTAGGGTAAGATAATACCGGACAGAATGGATAAAAGAGCATGCCACCATCTGAGTCCAAGTATTTTAGTGACGGGCCTCAATTGTTCCCTATAGATCTCCTCCAGATTGTCGAGTTTATGTTTGTTCATTATGAGCTCCTCTTGGTTGAGGGCATGAACCGGTAGGGCGTGGAGTTGTATTTCCTTAGCCTTTTTACGTTCCTCGAGGCAGCAATCTTCAGGTATGGATATAAGTTCTTCTGATATGTTTTTGTAAAGTTTGTTTTGTTTAGTCAGAGTTAATTTTAGGTTATTCGTTTGTAGCGAGTTTAACCACAGTCATTTTGCACTGATCTGACCATCGTCCGGTGAATAGGAGGTCAGATTCACCGGTGGAGTCTTCTTTACCATGGATTTGGGGTCCAGATGTGAAGTAGAGATCATGTATTTTCCTTACATTTTCCAAGTCGTGGAGCCCAATGTACTGAAACTTCAATCTCTCTATTGCCATATAGGGCATGGATGGGATGAGGATTTGGAAGTTTTCATTTTCAGGTATTGGTAATGTTAGGAGGTGATACAATTTATAATCATTTTTATTTATTAAAGGGATCTTTATTATATAAACTATGCTGGTATTTCTTAATATTGTCGTGTTTTTTGTGACATCAATAAATTTAGAAAGCTCCTTTGAAAAATCGAACGGTAGTTCGTATTCGGGGATTTGTTTATTTATTTCCAGTAAGCTCGACTGGAGCAAATTATCTTCTAAAAAGGATGGTGGTATCATATTCAATTTGGAATACAGTATCTGTAATTTTACTTCATTTATTTCATTTAATATACAGGGTGTTTGGTCTATAAGTACAAAAAAAAGAACCACATGTTCCCTGTTGCATTTCAAACATGAATTTATACACTTTTTGACTTTTGAAATAAAAAAAAAATTAAAAATTATTTTGATTTCTGAGGCCGGCCCTGGTTTAGCGCGCTTATTCCCTAGAGAATAGTCGCCGGTGATAGATAACGCTGTTTCGTAAGTGGCGCTGCTCGTTGCAAACTATCAGTTACGAGAATTCGTATTTCGCCAGTCCCGTATTAAACCGAATTTCAGGGTCAAGTTTTCGAACACGAATTGCGTACTTAATTGTCACTCGATTGAAAAATGCTTTTAAACTTTTGTTATTTATTGTGCAAGGAATCCATGATTCTTTTTTTTGTACTTATAGACCTAACACCCTGTAGATGTAAGTATCTCATCACTGAATGTTATCATGTTGAGTAGTTGATTCGCGAATTCGTTGCTATGTATGAGAGCTGAGTTATTATTTAGTGAATCTTGAATAGCTTTAAAATTTTCGGAAATTGTTGACTCCGAAAGTGAGAGAGATGTGAGGGTTGCATTAAAGTCTTTTACAACGTCTCTTACAACATGTATATTCTTGTCAAGAATAGTTAGGATATTTTTATTCGAATTTTGTAAATTATTAATAGCTGTAGTCATTTCCTCGTCCTCATTAGCGTCCATTGTACCAAAGGCATAATGGAACAGAGTGCCTATGCCATTAATTAAGCCACGTTTTTTCCAGTTTTCATGCGGTAACATTAGATTTATGCTTTTTATTTCCTTATTAATTTGTTTTATTTGTTTATCTAATGTTAGTGCGTGAACATACGAGTGGAATTGTCCTTTTAAGTCATTCTCGATTTGTTTAATGAAGATACTAGTTTTTATGCTTTGTTTAAATTTTTAAACAGGGGTTTGATGTCTTTATAGATTATAAGAGAATATTCTTGCTCAATTATTTTTAATTGGCCCATATATCTAGTGTAGAACCCGGTGTTTCGGGGGATTGTTTCGATTTCGATATCTTTAGAAAGTGTGGGGTTTGTCAAAAGGAGAAAAAGAGAGATTGTAAGGATCATCTGTAATAAAGAAAATTTTAAGAATTAATTGTTTTGGATATTTGAAATATTTATTTTAGTGGGCATGGGGCAATTGAGTTCATAGCAATGGTCGTTAATTTTGTTATTAATTTTATAAGGGCCTTTAAAACTATATTTACCATTACTTTTTATTCTAATAAAAACTTTTTCATTAGGTTCGAATGTTTTTATTTCCCTAGATTTTTGATCACGTTTTTCCTTTACCTTTTCTTGTTTAGTTTGAATATTTGTTATAGCCTTTTGACGTAGTCTGGCGATTTGTTCATTGCGTTCTAATACTTCGTGCTCTTCCTCTCGTCGGGTGCCTAGGGGCAATGGTTTCTTACCAAACTGTAATTCATAAGGTGTAAAACCGTGAGATCTATTTATAGAAGTATTTACATTATGAACCGCTAGCTGCAATATTTCAAAATTATTCAACTAGTTTTTGTGTTGGTCGAACAGAAGTTCCATTGTTCCTTAATCGAAGCAATGCATCTTTCTACTGAACCATTTGATTGCGAGTGGTATGTGGAAGAAGTGGTCCATTTTATTTTGAGCAATTCAATTAATCTCTTCACATATTGATTGATGAACTCCTTACCCTGGTCTGAATGTATTCTTTTTGGTACGCCAAATGCCGAAAAATAGCCAACTTAACGCGGTCTCCGTCTATATTATCCTGAGAGGAATATACCTGGCAAAATTTTGATAAGTCGTCTTGAATAATGATTATTTTGATTGTATTTTTACCTGATTTTAAATTTTCTGAATCAATATTTAGTCTTTGATTAATGTCAGTGGGTTTTTCGGGTATAACGACCGGATATTGTCTCGGGGTTCGATCCACTTTGTTTCGTATGCATACAGCGATTTAATAAATTTTTCCGTTAGTTCGTTCATATTTTTAAATTTATGATCTTCCTTTAATTTGTTCAAGGTTTCATTTATACCGCGATGGAAGTTTAGGAGATTTTCGTGATATTGCTTGACGATTTTAATTTTATTTTCCTCAGGTATGTCTAATTTAATACATCGAGAAATATACAATTTATGGTTATAATCGTTTTCGGTTATTATCCTGTCGTTATCATCATTTGTACTAATAATAAATATTTTGTCATTTTGAAACATCATACATATATTTTGTAGGTTTAATTTGAAAGTTTGTTCGTTAGGCGAATTGTCGATTACAATTGTTTTATTATAGGTTTTCAGAGTAGTAATTTCTAGTTCGCGTAAAGGTAAGTGTACGTCTGTATCCGTTAATAGAGAATTTATTCTTTGTTTATCGTCCCGATATCGAAACATTATGACGTCAAAATTTTCAATTTTTGGAAAAACTACATGTTCGTAAACTACCTCATTAGTTTGTTCTTGATTATCTTCATCATTCTCGATTGCATATATCCTTGATAAGGCATCTGCGTTAGCATTTAATTTGCCGGGTATATAGCTGATTTCGTAATCATACTCTTCGATTTTTAAACGCCACCTCATTAATCGGGAGCTCGGATCCTTAACAGAAAATAACCATCTCAATGGTTGATGATCGGTGATGATTTTAAATTTTCTACCATACAAATATGGACGAAAATGTTTCAAGGACCATACTATAGCGAGCAACTCACGCTCTATAGTCGAATAACGAGTCTCAGCAGGGTTCAGGGTTCTGGATGCGTATGCTATCGGTAAAGAGGTTTTTACGTCACCTTGCGAAAGAACAGAGCCTATAGCATGTTTTGAGGCGTCGGTTGTAAGTATGAATTCCTCATTAAAATTGGGGCATTGTAAAATTGGTTCATTAATCAATGCGTCACGTAAATGGTTAAACGCTGTTTGTTCATTTTCGGTCCAAATATTTTTTTCGTCTTTCTTTAGTAGTCTAGTCAGTGGTTTGGATGTAAGGGCAAAATTTGGGATAAATTTTCGATAGTATACCTCTAAACCCAGAAATTGTTTAATGTGCTTGGGATTTTTCGGGATGGGGAAATTCTGGATACATTTAATTTTGTCAGGATTGGGTTTTATTCCTTCTCTTGTTATTATGTGTCCTAAAAACGTCGTTTCCTTGCGTAGAAATTCCGACTTGTCTATCTGAATTTTGAAGTTGTAATGTCTTATTTGCTTAAAAATATTAATTAATCTTTTATTGTGTTGTTCTAAACTTGATCCAAAAATAATGATATCATCAATGTAAACTAGACATTGTTGTGGAGTAAGACCTTGTAAAGCCAGATTCATGGCTCTTTGGAACTGTGACGGAGCATTTTTTAATCCAAATGGCATGATTTTGTACTCGTAATGTTTGCCATTTGCAGAGAAAGCTGTTTTTGGTATTGATTCAGGGGACATCTTGATCTGATGAAAGCCGGATCTAAGTATCCTTGAATCATTCCTATTCCGAAAACAGGCGGTTTTCTACCACTAATTCCTATTTTTGCTGGACTATCGGCACTTGGAGCTCTCTCTGGTGGTGCCGCTGGGATAGCTAAAGCTGTAAAAGACGCTAAATCAGCGCAGCAGCAACTAGAAGAAGCTAAGCGTCATAACGCTTCCATGGAAGCCATTGCTCTAGGAAAAAATATTTCAGTGCAACCTAATCGTAACGGCTCCGGTTTATACCTCAGACCGTTTCAACAAAAAAAAACACCAAATTTTTCATGAAGCTACCTAATCATTCTCTAACAGATTTAGATTTGTATAATTATATTCATCATTTACAAATTCCACATTTCCGTGGAATTTTCATGCGCAATGAATTACCGAGAAAAGTTAAAAGGTGTGAATGCGAAATCGTTAATTTAGACACGGGTAATGGTACACATTGGACAGCGTATGTTAAACGAAACAGCAAAGCTATTTACTTTGATAGTTTTGGTGATCTCCGCCCACCGAAAGAACTAGTTCAATATTTACAATCTACTGGACCTTGTGCTATCACTTATAACTATAATCGTGTTCAGAATCCCGCCAATTTTAACTGTGGTCATTTAGTTCTACAATTCCTACGAGGGATTACGAAAACCCTTTTTTTAAAAGGAAACATCAAACTTATTTCTCTGTATTAAACAGAACGTTAAAACGAAAACATGTCTTATACATTCGCCTTGACTAGTACAAAGTCCGAGCTACAAATAATAATAAGTCCACCGATTGTTTTAAACGATGATGAAGAATATCAAGTAGCGTTATTAAATTTTGAGGCGTATAACAGTATTCCTAATATCGATGAAAACAACAACAAGTTCTATTTTGAAGGTTCCACGAAACCAGTCGTAGTTCTTCCAGAAGGATCCTATGAAATCAACGATATTAATGATTATCTTCAAGAGAAATTGGGAGGTACTACTGATAGTATTCTCTTGTCTGGAGATAACACTACATTAAAAAGTCGTATAAAGAGTACTAAAAAAGTTGACTTTACTCCGGCAGATTCTCGCGCAAAGATATTGGGTTTTTAAAATAAGCTTCTTCCGACGTTTCAAGAAGTGTCCGATCATGTAGCTGACATTTTCAAGGTAAACGCGAAATCAGTAATGTGTAACCTTGTATCCAGCTCCTATATACATACTAATGATGATGCCAAAGGACAAGATGGACATATACTACATCAATTCTTTCCCAATGTACCTCCCGGATTAAAAATTGTTGAGAATCCTACAAGTCTTATATATTTATCTATCAACACTCGTGTCATCGATTACATTTCCCTTAAAATAGTTGATCAAGATAGTAATCTTATTAATTTCCGTGGAGAGCGTGTTACAGTAAGACTTCAGCAACGAGAAGTATAACATGGTTGTGCGATATAACTGTACCCAAAGATATTCAAACAAGACAACCACTATAAAACAAATATCGCGCTCGCAGACGTTTATTTCGCGTACAGCATTTAAGCGAATAACACCCTCCAATAAATAGTTCCTTAAATCCTTGGGATTGCGATTGCAAGAGACGAAAAGTTAAAATGCTTGCAGAAATGCTTAATGTCACCGAGAAAGCGGTATTCGACAACGCTGTTGTTAACGCTGATAAACATACTCATCAGCCTTATGCTAATTCAACTTTTAAAAACAACGACACCATACGCATTCCCATAGAAAATGAAGACGTTTACACTTTACCTTGCAACAGTTTCGTATACATAGAAGGGCGTTTGTTGAAAAAAGATGGAACTGTACCTACCAGTACTAATTTTGTAAATAATGGAATTTTATACCTTTTTGATGAAATTCGATATAAATTGGGTGGAAAAGTTATTGACCGAGTCCGTGATCCTGGTATGACTACAACAATGAAAGGTTATACGTCTTACAATAAAAATGACAGTAAACGTTTCATTAATAGTGGATGGTTGCCTTCTACTTTAGACGCTGTACAAGAAGTTGCCCTTCATAGCAGAAAACTAATTGAGGCAAACGGTTACTTCAACGTTTGTATTCCTCTTCGTATGGTTTTGGGATTTGAAGAAGACTTTCGAAAAATAATACTTAACACACGGCAAGAATTGGTTCTAGTTCGCAGCAGCACTGATAATAATGCTCTCTATTGCTCAGCAACACCGGTTGAAGAGGTAATTATACATTTGGATCAGATATGTTGGAAAATTCCTCATGTATCTGTTGCTGATACCGAACGTTTGAAATTATTACGTTACGTTGATCGCAATTTAAATATGGAACTTTCGTTTCGTAGTTGGGAACTGCGTGAATATCCCTTACTTAATAAATCGCATTCTCACAACTGGACTGTGAAAACTACATCACAATTAGAAAAACCTCGCTTCATTATTTTCGGTTTTCAAACCGACAAAGGTAATGATATTACAAAAAATATGAGCGTTTTCGATCACTACAACTTAACCAATTTTAAAGTTCATTTAGGATCAACTATGTACCCATATGATAATTTGAATTTAGATTTCGATCTTTCCAGATTCGCTGTTTTATATGAAATGTATGTTAACTTCCAACAATCGTACTACGGTAATGTAAGTGAACCCTTATTCGATCCTAAGGAATTTCTAACGATTGCTCCACTTGTAATAGTAGAATGTTCTTATCAGAATGAAATTGTGAAATCTGGCAGTATCAATTTTCGTTTAGAATTTCAAACAAAGCAGAATGTACCAGATAAAACAGCAGCTTACTGTTTAATTATTCATGACCGAATGATACGTTTCAATCCCTCTACAAATTTGGTTCAAGAAGTATAAAACCCAATTACCACTTCCCCACTTTGCTTTCTTTATTGCTGGTGAACGGTGAGCACTATGACTTTCATGCTAGACGTTCAAGGTTTTCAGTGTAGTGAGAATCGATTTGTTTTCAAAGAGGTAGCTGTTGTTGCTCTCAAGAATGAACCACTTCATCATTTCACATTTGAGCCACCATTTCTGTGGCACGCTCTTCCTGTTCGTTATAGGAGTCAAAATCGTTGGTTAACCAGAAATTTACATGGGTTATATTGGGCTAATGGTGATTTTCCGTACTCTACGATTTATGATACTGTGGGAACACACTGTATAACGCATAAATTAGAAATTGACACACTCTGTACAGCAGAACCTAAATTCTGCTGACAGAGAAGTGTAACAGTTCTGGCCACCAAACTAGGCCAGAACAAATACATACACCAGTGGAAATCGCTGACCATACATTAGCCATAAGATACGTGTAATTATTTTTAGAATAAATACTGTGATTTATTTGTAATAAATTAGTCTAATCCTGACTCGCTTATAATTGGATCCTGAAATACGCTTCCAATTCAAAGGTCCTTCTCAGGACCACCCTGTCTCTACGAGCATCCTTCTGGTAGCTACAACGTCCGCTACAATACTATTTATCCCATATTAACGGTCAGGTTAGGTCAACGGTTGTGTATGTTAAGGGATTACAAAAGAAAGTGTGGTTGATGGAATACTTTCCTAATTTCAACTTTGTAAACATCGAAGACATCGGTTGCCCATCTCTCTCAAATTTAGCAACTGATTTTAAAGTTAAGGTGTGTTCCTATCATTTATTTAAAACAGATCTTGAACCGACTTGTGCTTATAAAAATGTTCTACTATTAAAATATTGGTTGTCTTTACACTCATAAATGCGTTGTATTTTTTTTTTTATTCGAATAAATAAAACATATTCAACATAAAAATTGTTTTTTATTCTCTTAAAACAACATTATAGATTTTACATTTGAATTTCAATATCAGCTGATTTTCCCACAAATCCTTTGAGACGAATCGATGGTTGACCCACTTGTTTATCAATTTTATCATTTATTTCCTCGATCTCTGTATCTGTGAAGGCTTCTGCATGTCTACATGGAATAAATACAAGGAAGCTATACAAATCGGTTAACAGGCGTGGTCCCCATTTTGTACGCACCTTTTTGAAGCTTTGCACGGGATATGTTTGATTCAGTTCTAATGATTTTAGAGAACGTATTTCTTTTTCTTCATAACCCACCCGTACACTATTAAACTTTTCAATATAGGTTTCCATGTTCTACTGACTAAAACGCACCCAACTCTGCTAAACAAACATCTACCGCTCCTTCGCTCATTCGCATAACTTATGCAGAATCCCGTTCCACTAAAACAAGTAACTGTGGAGAGGGGGTTGTGTAATAAGAATACACTACCCGTATTAACCATCTCAGTTGTAATGGAAAAGCTAATCATGATCAGTGTATCGTCGTTACTGATTTTAACATATTTCTATAACAATACTCTCTACATTTCGCGACCGGACAATACGGTTGGTGACCTAGCCTATGTATATAAAAATTCTAATAGAGATGTTGATGTGCCCTGTGTATGGATGAAAAATTGGGAATCAATTATTTTAAAAACTGTTAATGGAACAAATGTCTTCACTGTTGAAAACATGCAAAACCTTCACTCCGTAAAATTTATGTTTGTCGAAAAGAATCACGAAAATACATCGAAAGCCGATGGATTCATCTTCGTGGTGATCAAAATAGAAAAGAGATTGTTACAACAAGTTACTTGACAGATTCTTTCCTATTTTTACAAGTTGTTAGCACTATTAATGTAATCCTATTGTTCAATATTTTAATTGTAGCACTTACATACTTTATTTATATCAAAATAAAGAATTCAATAAAGACCAAAGATGACACTAGAGCGCCATCTATGGTCAACGCTATTTAATAATAGGTACTGTAGTGTTCAACAAGCATTACCTTAATGAAAAGGTATCTTGTTGAACACTACAGTACCTATTATTAAATAGCGTTGACCATAGATGGCGCTCTAGTGTCATCTTTGGTCTTTATTGAATCCACTTCTGGCAAGGAGAGGCTTTGGTCGGTCGGTATTCTGTCGAAACCATCTGTGGCACGCTGATGAGAGCCAACCAGCTCGAAATCGCGATCCGTGTCTGGTGGTTTCGACAGAATACTGACCTGAGAGCATATTTTGTTCAAAATAAAGAATCGTTAAATTTAACGTTTCCATTAAATTCTAACGTCTCGAGAGGTAAATACAGATAATACTAAATCCTACACACAGTAAACTGGAGCGAATGGTTGGGTTAGGAGAGAGGAAGGGGGAGTATGCTGTTGGATTTTCTAAATATCATGTATACACATCTGCCTATAGTAGGTAGCCGATTGTAAAACCTCCTAGCCAGTTCTGAATAAGGCAAGGACGGGGAAGGTTTTAGAATCGGCCATCATACCCAAGGACGGGGGAGGTTTTAGAATCGGCTATCATACCCAAGGACGGGGGAGGTTTTAGAATCGGTTATCATACCCTACTAAATTAACAATCTTCTAAGACAAACACCAAAATTACCTTATATTACTTCCAAAATATATAATCATTTAATTTTATTAGACACTGGTGCTTCCATGTCTATTATGAACCCTAAATTAGCACAATACCTTTCAGAATATATGTATGAAAAACCTTTTGAAATTAAAACTGCACACGGCAAAAATTACGGTCAATACAGATTAAGATACCCCTTATTACACGAATTCGGAGAAAATCAATATCTCGAGTTCTTTGTTTTTAAATTTCATGATAAATTCCAAAGCTTAATATCCAATCCAGACTTAATTAAATTAAAAGCAACAATCAAGATAAGAAACTTATCACTACTCAAACAGCACAAATTCCATTTACATATAGCGATAACGTCACTAAATACGAATTAAAACAAATAAACACTCACCTACCGGATGGAGATAATGTTATCACTATAGAGCGGACTGATTAGTTTTTTTCCTGGAATTAATGTGCTGTAGTAGTAGAGATGTGCGCGGTGTTAATACAAAAAATTACAATTTTGTGTGTTGTGTTGGTCTGCAATTTGAAGTACGATTACTCCGAATATTTCGTTTTTCTTACAGCTCACCGTTTGCCCTTTTTTTAACAAGAACGTTAAGGCTTTTGTTACATTTTTGAAGTGAACAATTTTTGTGCCCATCTTTATACTGGCTTTATACTAAATCTGAGTGCCTATTGGTCGAACGTTGATATCAATGATTGATACAACCGTCAATTTAAGACCATAGGCGGCGAATGGGGTTTTGCATGGGTATCATGGTTGAGGCAAATATCCAATATATTTGCGGTAAGCGGTGTCTTCTACATCTCCATAGGACCCTATCCGCTATTTTAGTAGTTCAATACGTGTTTTGTGTACTCGCGGCATTTTAACAACACAATTTATTCGCTATCGATTGATTTGCCTTTTCAACACTTTGTAAATTGTTCTCTACCTGCTCGGATTGTACAGTGCTTTTTTTTTTACCTGTCAGAATTTTCGGGATAAGTCGAGACATTGTTAGCACGCCACTGACAAGCGGCGGCGAATTCTGTGTACGCGCCGTTATCGCCGAATTTCTTGGTAAAAAACATCATGTCCGCTCTCTAGTTATCACCGACAACAACATATTACCGGGAATTTATACTGTTAATGATCATAAATTACAAGTACATTGTCTACACAATTTTGATACTGACAACGCTTGTATTTAATCTATAAGGCCTTTCGCTGACGAGGCTACTGAAAAGCGACGCGATTAGGACTCAAATCGGCAACCAGTCGCGTGCAAGTTGCCGCCAATGCATTTCAATGGAAGTTCGCTCACGACGCCACTACAGGGTGATTGGTTTACGATGCGTTGGCTACTAGTTTCAAGCAACTCGTCGTGCTGGTCGCCAAGCGATTAGTTGCCGAGACATTGTGCGCGATAAAAATGAACGAACAGAAACTAAATTTGAAATTTGTAGGGGAAGTAGAAAAATATCCCCTATTGTACAATTATGAGTTACCCGAATATTCCAGAAAAGACTTATTAGAGAAGGCGTGGACTGCAGTGGGTAAAGAAGTAAATTTAACAGGTATGTCCTTAATTCAGATTTATTAAAATATATTTTTTATTTATACAATATAATTCCACTGCCATGGAAGTGATGCGCGCGGGGTAAGAAAGTGGTTAGCCAAATAATTTCTTAAAACATAACCTGAAGAGTGATCAGTTATTTCAATATCTTGTAATTGTGGTATTGCGTTATTAACAGGTAACCCCTGATTTTTTTCAAAATGCATAGGGGTGTACCCAACACCTTCTCTTTGTCGGACATAATTGTGCAGAACACAAGCAGCTTTCACAATGTGATTGACAGTTTCTGGGTTTCGACAACGTATAGGAGTATTCAAAACTTGGAATTTTTCAGCCATCATACCGAAAGTGCATTCAACGATTTTTCTTCCACGACTCAATCTGTAATTAAATATTCTTTTTGTATTGTCCAAACCGCGCTGTGGATATGGTCTCATTAAATAACGCGACAACGGAAAGGCTTCATCGCCCACAAAATAATAAGGGAAGTCATTGTTCTTTTCATCATCGGGTAATCGGGATGGAGGCGGAATATCAAGCCCTTCATTGGTAATCCAGTGTTTAATTGCAGATGCACGAAATATACCTCCGTCGCTATTTCGGCCGGCATAACCTGTTTCTATAAATGTAAATAATCCATTAGCGTCACAACACGCCATCAGTACAACAGAATGATAATGTTTATAATTGAAGTTTTGTGATCCAGTATTAGGAAACTTTTCGATACGAATGTGCTTTCCGTCAATGGCTCCTATGCAGTTGGGAAGTCCCCACAAAGAGTAAAATCGCCCTGCAATAGTTTTCCACTGTTCCCTGTTAGGTATATTCATGTACATTCCCTGCAATATGTTCCACATTATTTCGGTAGTTTCTGCTACAATTCTCGAGACTGTGTTGTCGCCTCTAGCGAAATATAAGGAAAGTGCTACAAATGTAGATCCTGTTGCTAGATACCTAAAATGTAATATTATTGCTTGTTGAATTGTAGATTGTGGATAGCATTGTTATTGTAAAAGAAATCATAATTTTTGTTCCAGCAAGCGAATGTAAAGAGAAATGGAAGAACCTACGTACAGTATTTGTCCGAAATATGAAACCTGCCCCGAGCGGATCGGGGTCTAAGAAAAAAAAACCGTATTATCTGACTGAAGCGATGCAATTTACAATACCATTCATAAAAGCAGTCACAGCTACATCACATGGAAATCTTCCATCCATTGGAAAAGAGGTTCATGACATTCCAGAAAATGAGGACGACATACAATCAGAATCTCAGCAGCATCAATCCCAGAATGAATCCAATCTTGACCAGCCATCCCATAATGAAGAACTGTCACAACCAGAACTACGAGTGCAACGCGACCAACCTCCACCAAATTCACTTAATGGTCGTCCACAAAACCACTCTACTCGCAAACAAAAACGTTCAATCAATGAGGTCGACAACTCATTTGCGGACTATCTTAAAGCAAAAAAAGCTGCCATTACTTCTATGTCAAGCGAGCGTTCAGATGCAAAGAAGATGTTTGTCCTAAGCTTGTTACCTGAGCTGGATGAAATGAATGTCCAACAAATGAAAATGTTTAAACGAAAGGTTTTGCAACTAATAGATGATATATTGAGTACCAAGTCTCCAGCTCCTACTCTGCTGTCTCCACGATCTGTCGCTTGCACTCCCCTTTCATCTCCACTGTCACTCACATCATCCGTAAGTGCGACTGCTTATTACGAAAGTGTGCAAGAAGAATTTATAGATGATCCAGCACTCCGGTATCAGATCTCCAATACGGGCCAAGACTTACCACAAACCTCAGAAGATCCTCTACTCCAACAGTCAAGTCAAGAAATTCAAACAGACAATCAACAAGTATACCCCCAATATTCTTCAACGCATTTTACTCAGTTATAATATTGTTTTAAATCTATAAGCATAAATAAAAAGTCTATTGTACCTTAGCGTTATTAGTATCCTTTCCTCAGGACTTACGCATTCTCTCATATTGGTATTTCTTTGCTGAATACCGGGACTCACTATACGTACAAGTTCCAGATAACTGTCTTTTGACATTCTGTATAATGCTCGAAATTTACTATCGCTATGCTGCAGTTCTTTCGCCGCGACAAATAGCCGACAGTTTATATTTTTCTCAATATAGGGATGCACCCAAAACCTTCTTTGGCGTCTCCGTCTTCGTCTATAGTAATAATAGAGAATAACGTCGTCGTCACTATCACTAGACATTATTTGATTGTTTAATTAGTGGCAGAGTAAGCTCGCGAGTACGAAACTGCAGACATTATTATGCGACGTACCGACAGGTCGCAAACGCGTCACTATTTTTGGGTTGTTTAGTGTGCGAAACCAGGGCATAAGTAGTTGCCAACTTGTTGGTGATTCCAGTTGCTATCCAGTTCCAGTTCCCTTTAAGTAGCCTCGTGAGCGAAAGGCCTAAATGAAAATATCATATCAGACACATGCCATGACAAACATATAAATAACGAGAAGTTTAACCCTTTAAAAGATCTAAGACTAGAATATATGAATAAAGAAGAACGAGATAAAATTACTAAACTTTGCCATCAATACAAACACTTATTCTTAAAAGATCAAGAAAAATTAACAGCAGTAACAAGTACTAAACACAACATACGTACAACAGATGAATTACCCGTCTATAGAAAATCCATTCGTTACCCTCAGAAACTTAAGGACGAAATAGATAAACAAATTAATACTCCTTAATGACGAAATTATATATCCCCATACAGTTCACCCGTATGGATAGTCCCAAAAAAATTAGACGCCTCACAAAAACAAAAATGGAGATTAGTAATAGATTTCCGTGAAATAAATAAAAAGACGATTGAAGACAAATATCCACTTCCTAGAATTGATGGTGTTTTAGACTCTCTAGGTAAATGCCAATACACGACATTAGATTTAACATCAGGTTTTCACCAAATACCTTTAGATAACAATTCCATAGAAAAAACTGCTTTCTCAATCGAAAATGGACATTACGAATACGTGCGAATGCCATTTGGCCTTAAAAACGCCCCTGCCACCTTTCAGAGAATGATGGATGAAGTACTTAGAGAATTTCTTTACAAATTTTGTTTCGTTTATATGGACGACATCGTTATATTTTCTAAAAGCCTACAAGAACATATTAATCATCTAAATTTAATTTTTAATAAACTGTCTAAAGTGAATTTAAAGGTATCTTTGGATAAATCAGAATTCTTAAGAAAGGAAGTCCCTTTTTTAGGCCACATAATAACAACGAATGGAATAAAACCTAATCCAGATAAAATTAAAGCAATTAAAAACTTCCCACTATCAACTAATATAAAGGAAATTAGGGCATTTTCAGGATTATCAGGTTATTATAGGAAATTTATTAGGAACTACGCTAATATTGTCACCCCTATTACTAAATATCTAAAGAAAGATACTAAAATAGATATTAAGAATAATGACTATATAAAAGCCATCGGTCAAATAAAGGAACTAATATGTTACACTCCAATATTAGCATACCCCGATTTTAACAAACCTTTTACTTTAACTACAGATGCATCAAATAAAGCCATTGGTGCTGTATTAAGTCAAAATAACCACCCAGTATCGTTTTACTCTAGAACCCTTAACAGTGCAGAAAGAAATTACTCCACGACAGAAAAGGAATTATTAGCCATCTTAGATTCATGTAAAAACTTTCGACCTTATCTTTTCGGAAGAAAATTCACTATACATACAGATCACCAAGCACTTGTTTGGTTGGTTAACTCTTTAAAGGAACCACAAGGTACACTACTACGATGGAAAATTAAATTAAGCGAATACGACTTTGATATAAAACATGTTAAAGGAAAAGACAACGTTGTAGCCGACGCACTTTCTAGAATAGAAATAAACGCAATCACTAACAAACGTAACGACGATCCCGACGACTTAGAGGACATTGACCTCAGCTCATTATTCCCTAACTTACCAAACAACGAAGACGATATTATTGCACAAGTAATTGAGGATGATTCAGTTACTATACATTCAAACATATAGTCTTGGGTAGTTCGTGAACGACCTAGGTGGGAAGAGCGCTCCTTTAGGTGAACTATGCGAACTAGTTTATCGATGATCTCGCTCTTAGTTTTTTTTATATTTTTTTAATATCCTCTTTACTAGGCAGTGGCGCTACGTGACCAACCGAGTTATTTACTTTTACTGTGCGCGCCTTGATATTACGATATATCGATACTATAAACAACTTCACATCAATAAATAAATAAATATTTGACAACTGAATATCGTCAATTGAGTATTGCTGGCTAATTATTAAACATACTAATACCGTTTATATCTGATTTCATGGTAAGTTTGATAAAAATTATCATTTTACTCTTCTATTTCTATTAATTGTTATAAATACTTGATTATTATTATGTATCACGTTAATTTGCGACATATAACCTATAAAATTCGGTTGTATTATTTTAATTGGTTTGATTCATTCAAAAAAAGTGAAAACTTTTTTAGTTAGTTTTCTTTATAATATCTTATTACAATTTCCATATCATGAAATAGTCTTCAATACTTAGTTTCATAAAAAATTAATCATTGGTAATTTTACAAAGTAAAATCAATTTTTATTGAATGACATTTATTCAGCTCATCTTAAGTTTGGTAATTTATTTATTTATTCAATATTAAATTGTCGTCAGAAAATATCTAGTCCAAATTATGTTTTATTTTCATTAATATTTATAAACATAATGATAGTTCTACTAATCATATATAATAATGTTCTAGTGTCCGGATGTTTGTTTGAGCCCCACTCAGTTGGCCATGAAAAAAATTGCACTTTTCCATTAAAGATTGCCGAAAACCTACAAAAGACGCGCGAAATGCCGTAAACGATATCGATTAAGATTAAAACGAAGTAGGGTTTTGCAAAATTTCATTACGATTTATTAAGCGGTTTCAAAGATATTAGCAAATGAAAACGGGAAGAAACGCATTTTCGGTTAGAAGTGATATCTTCTGCATCTATCTCGTCCGAAGATAGGATAATCTGGAATTTGGCGACTATCAAAACATCTAATCTAAGGACCAAAGGGTTAAATAGGCCTATTTTCATCATCCATTATGTCTTTGTTTAATCAAAATTTGTAATTAAAAATCGTTAATTTTGACATGTCCGGATTCTAAGGAAACAACTGCTCAGAGGGATGGGCGGGGCTTATGTTGTTATTGCTTGAATATATTTGTAGATACGAACCTTGGACGTTTATATTGACGTTTATCAAAGAACGTTTAATAAAGAGGAAATAAGAAAATAAATATAATTTATATGCAATAATATTCATTACAGTCGCTATGGTTAACATAAAAACGAGTAAATATAGTTTCCCAAGTCAAATCGGTTCGTAGCGCATTCGGTAGTGCACTGATCTTACTAACGCCTACTCCAGCAGTAGAGGAGCAGTAGCTGGTTTCTTTTTTTTTGTTTTTTCTTGAATTTGACAATTTTAACGGTAATGATAGACTTTAACCCGCCAACTTAGATTACTTTGAGCTTGTAGTACGCATGTTGTAGAACATGTTAAGCTGAACAAGAATATATAAATACCTATGCTGTAATTATATGTGAGATGCAATACAACTTTTTTAAATATCAATTAAGTATTATATTTAATTTAGATACTGAATTTATTATTTCGAGCATAAATAATTTTCTCAAAGTAAGTTCCAAAACATTAAATTAACATAACCATTTGCAGGTTATTCGAAAAAAAAAAAAACTCATCTGAATTTTGCCATGAACCGGCGATAGGTTACGGTAAATTCGTTAAAGGCTATGCACCACCTTCCAAGTTTGGACAGGTAGTAGGTACTATTACAGTAAAATATGGGGTGTGTTATGAAGGTTAGCGATCATCTTAGAAAACATGGTAGGTAATTGTGTACGCTTTTACTTCCACCTCCCCGTTTCGATTCAAATATCAGTATGTTGTAGTATTTATTTAAAATATTTTATATATTATTCATATTTTATATTTTAAATATTATAAATAAATTAAAAGTTTGGAATGGGTTCGGGAGTGTGATTGGGGGAGAGTTCTTGACCCGCTTAAAACCTCCAACCCCTACAATCGGTACCCATTGTAACTACCACCCAGAACGCACTCATTACTACCCCCACCACCCACCACAACAGTATTCTTAAATTTTTTTAAGATGACAAGGGAGAAACGGTTGTGATAGGGTGTGTATATGTGTGTATCTCCGAGCATGCTTTTTGTCAGGCGGGGATATTGTCAAAAATGGAAATCAAATTATGTAAGGGTTTAAGGAAGTTAAAAAGTAAAAACATAAATATGTAAATCAAATAATATATACACAGTGCAATGCTAAATATTATTAACTATTGCGCAAATAGGGGAAGGGAGGGCAAATTGGAAAAGGAAGGCAAAGTGGAAAATAGCTATTTCACCAACGTAGGTTTAGAAAATTGTAACTATTGTTCCTTAGTTGGCACCTCTAATAACCCCAGTTTGACTCCCATAAATAATTTTAAGGTTGTCAACACTGTTACTCACCATAACCAGTGACATTTCATGTGCCAAGCTCATTCGTTTTGGAGGTAAGTAAATCAGTTTTATGTATTTTTGTTAGCTTATAACACAAAGTTGTTGTTTATTTTATATGATAATATTGAAACCTTCGCCTTTTATTTAAAATAAAATGATCTCGAATGTATCAAAGCGTTACTAAATTAAAAAATAAATTTGTGTCGAAGTGAGGGATTTAGGTTATGAGGGCAAAGTGGAAACCTGTAAACGCGGTTAAAATGGAAAGCTTTCCACCTTGCCCTCGTATATTAGAATTGGAGCATGGATATTATTACAAAGTAATCTCTTATAACGAACCCCAAAAAAGGATCGCTATAAACGAAGTTCGCAAAAAACAGTAAAAACAACTAAACGCATCAAATAATTCACACCTTAAAGATATTGTTATAAACGAAATTTTGCGGTAAGCGGGTTCGTTATAAGCCAACATTTTTGTATAAACAAGGGAAATAAAGTACAGAGTTAGGTGCAGTTATGCTTTAGATTTCAGATAAATGAAAATGGTTCACAATTACAAAAGAAAGACAGATCATGGTAAATGGACAGAGGAGCATATGCAACTGGCTATGGATGAGGCGCGTCGGACGTCTATATCCAGCGCATCCAAGAAATATAATATACCTTTGGGAACTTTACATCGACATATTAAAAAAGGGTCACCTAAAAATAAATTAGGAAGGTATACACCAGTATTCACTCGTGAACTGGAAACGGAGATCGTTGACTATGCTAAGCTACTAGATTCTAGATTTTTTGGCCTAACAAGGGACTCTCTTAAAGAATTAAGTTATCAACTTGCCGTGAAAAATAAAATTCCCAACCCCTTTAGCAATAATAAAGCAGGACGAGCTTGGGTGGAAGGGTTTATGAAGAGGAATCCAGAGTTATCCTTTAGGTCCCCAGAGCCAACTAGTATCGCTCGTTGTGCTGCCTTCAACAGGCGAAATGTGGGGGAATTTTTTAATAACTTGTGGGAGTTATATGAAAAGCACCATTTTGTGGAACATCCAAATGATATTTATAATATGGATGAGACTGGAGTCAAAACTTCTACAAGTAGACCTCCAAAACTGATATCAGTTAAGGGTAAACGGCAAGTTGGAGTGATTAGCTCTGCAGAAAAGGGTGAACTGACTACCATCATTTGCTGTTGCAATGCTGCTGGAAATTTTCTTCCTCCCTGCTTTATTTTTGGTAAGAGAAAAAGAGTTGGCGAGCGAATGTTAGACGCTGCTCCTGTCGGTAGCACGGCTTGGTGTACTGACTCTGGTTGGATTACCACACAAGTCTTCCATGAATGGCTTGAGTTTTTTATTAAAAGTGTGCGACCGTCTGTTGAACATCCAGTACTTTTAACTTTGGACAATCACAACTCTCATTTAAATTTAATGTCTATAGAATTGGCTAGACAGAAAGGAGTAGTTATGCTGTCAGTACCCCCTCATACTACCCACAAACTCCAGCCCTTAGATGTAACTGTGTTTAAATCATTTAAGGGCGCTTTTGAAAATGCAGTCGATGTCTTTCAAAAAAATCATCCTGGACGTAGAATAAATCAGTATGATATTGGAGGTCTTGTGAAAATTTCTTTTGAAAGGAGTGCAAGTATACAGTCAGCATCGGCAGGTTTTCGGAAATGTGGGATATGGCCATACAATAGAGACATTTTTAGTGACCTCGACTTCGCACCATCAGAAGTACATTTTATTCCTGAAGACAACTTTATTCAACAGCCAAATGCTTCCTCGTATTGCAAAAACAAAAAATTCGCAGAAAGTCCTACTTCGTCTAGTCGGTCGGCCTTATCTTCTATTTCAAATACCGTCTCACTTCAAGAGTCCACCGTTCCTCACGATTCGACTACATCTTCTCATTCAACAACAACATTACCTTGCTCTGACAATTTTCTTATTCCTGAAGGTTCATTTACCCAACATCCTGTTTTAACTGAACCCTCTGTTAGCTCTGAAATTACTCTTGATAGATCAGTTGCACCACCTGGCAGCTCTACGATAACAAACTCTCTTTTTACTACCGTATCTCCAAGAGATATTTTACCTTTACCAAAAGCAAACAGGACTACAGAAACACAACGGAGGCGTCGTTGCCAGAAGTCTGAAATTTTAACTAGTTTACCCTTTAAAAATGATTTAATCGAGAAGCAAAAAAAGAAGGTTCCATTAAGAAAGTTTCATGAAAATCACAACAAAAAAGCTAAAGCCAACAAAACCGTTATGCCAAGAAAAATGCCTCAGCCCCCTAAGGAAAATGTGTTGCCTGAAAAAGATATACCTTGTCTAATATGTAATGAACCTTTTGGTAATTCCGCAAGCAAAGAGGTATGGATACGATGCAACTTTTGTCAACTTTGGGCTCACAAACTTTGCACAGATTATGAAACAGGAGTCTTCATTTGCGATTTCTGCAAAATTGGTGTTCTTTCTGATTTAACAAATAAGTAGATGGTGTTAAATAAATAGAAATACTATGAACTGTAAAAAGTGAATACAAATAAAGTATTTTATTACACTTGTTAATAGTTTTATATAAGTAATCTCAACCATCCAATACATTTCCGTTTTACCCTCCCACATTTTCCACTTTGCCTCCTTAACGAGGGCAAAGTGGAAAATACTTACTTTTTTAAAAAAATTTTTTTTTCACATTAAATAGGGTGTTATAATAAAAATTTCCATGTGTTTAGAGAGAGGATAAGCATGTTACTTAAAAACAAGCCCCTAAACTATTCTTAATTTGTTTTTCATAATTTGGGGAACGTTCTAAGTTAACCCTTCCATTTTGCCCCCCGCTCCCCTAATTGAATAATAATATATATTTGAAGCAATGGAATGGTAAATGCATTATGTAGAATACGCTTTGGTATTTAAGGGCCTCTTTGAAATAATAAGATGTGCTCTACGTCATAAATACAAAAAGTAAGGTTGAAGTATTTTACGATTTTTAGATAAAATAGAATTAAAGAAACAAATGATTTTCATCATGAACCGCCGATAGGTGCTATGCACTAATAGGGTAATTGCAATGCACTCCTAGGAGAAGTGCTATGCATCAGTAAGATAAGTGCTATGCACCACCGTGAGGTTACGGTACAAAGCGCTCTGTATATTAAATTAATTAATTCGGTTAGCTGTTACAGTTAATTGGCAATTAACAGAGCATTGCACCGACCTAGTAAGTAGAATACCAAGTCAGTATTTTTCATATAAAAATACTGACTACTAATGTTTTAGAAATAAGGACACAGAAGTTAGTGTAGACATTATTGAATAAGTAATCATATGGACAGATACTAAGATACCGTTAACTATAAGACATGAGTGGGGTTAAAAGCAAATAAAAATTAATTAAAAAGTAGTTATGTGTTTGATCTTAATAAATAAAAACAAAATCTATTACATGGCGACCCTGCCAACTCGGCAACCCTCTCAAATCAGAAGATTCCAGGATTTGTTTTAAAAAATTGTGAAGTTGTGACAAAGGAAGATGGGTCAAACTAAATCGACTTCTCAAGAAGTTACTGACACTGGGGTAGTCAATTCAAATTTTATAGTGCAGGAGAAACAGTTCAATGTTACCTTCGACGTTAAAGTTCTTCTGTATATCATCGTCACTATAATGGTATTTCAAGCATTTTTGAAATTATTCAAAATGTATAAGAAGCAGATTAGACGTCAAATACGACGAGACTTAGCAGTGCAGCCCTAGATGTTCTGAGAATAGTACAGTGACTTACGATTAGTGAGAGTATTTTAATTTCTTTTATGATCATTTTAGTGTAAATGTGAAAAATAGGAAGAGATAATGGTGGTTTCAACGGTACATTGATATGTGGACATTAGTAAGTTACTTATTGAACTTTTACAATTAAGTATTTTTTTTTTTTTTTTTTGTTGTTCTATATAATATGTTGGTCAGCAGTTTGTAGTCGTATGGTTGATGAATTAGGATATGAATAGTTTTTCATTTTTATTGTAAATACAATTAACTAGGTATTACTTTAATCATTACAATTTATATTATTTTAAGTAAATTATAATTTAATTAATGCAGCCCAGTTGGGAAGAGCTACATTTAACGTTATTAGGTATTAGACAAGAAGTTTACAAGGAATCAAAAAGAGCGATAAAAAAACAAATACCTAAATCTGAATTGGTGAAGCAAGATATTTCCAATAATTTAATAAAGCTTTTTAATAATTATACTCAGACTTTAGCACTACATTGGGCAGCTCTAGAAAGCGAACAAAAACAAGCAGCTAGACAAATTTTTCTTTCATTAAGAGATAGAGTGTTAAGAGCATTTCAATTATTAAATATTAAATTTAAAGTACCACTGTCTTGTATAGAGATAATAGATCCTCTAATAGTAAATTCAGAATCTGAAGAAGACGACGAAATAGACACGATGGCTACGTCAGTAACAGATTTTTTTAATTTAGCTAGTAAGTTAGTACCTGCGGAATTCGATGGTTCTTTTGATAAACTCCAATCCTTTGTAGATGCTCTGACCCTTCTCAAAAATAATTCAAATAATCATACTGAGAATGCAGTCGCGTACATCAAAACACGTTTAATCGGACGTGCCAGAGATTTGATAACAGATGAATCAACTATTGAAGACATAATAACAACATTAAAAAATGGCATTAAAGGCGAAAGTTCCAGGCTTTTGACTTCAAAATTACAAAATTTAAAACAAAACTCAAAAGATTCCGTTACGTACGCTGCTGAAATTGAATCGTTAGCTGCAAGCTTAAAAAGAGCGTACATCAGTGAGGGTGTACCACATCCGGTTGCAGAAAAGTACTCTACTGATTCGGTAGTACAATCTTTGAGTAAGAACGCGAACTCAGATAAAACTCGGTTAGTAATGGAGGTTGGAAATTTTTCCAATGTTCAAGATGCAATTACCAAGTTTGTTAATGTTAATTCCCAAACTAGTACTTCCAACGTATTCTATGTTAAACACCAGGGACGCAACAATAATAGAAATCGTTTTCGAGGAAATCCAAACAATTCTAATAATCATTGGCAAAACAATAATCGCGGCAGAGGCAGACGAAATTTTAGGCAACACCGTCCTGCATTTAGTAGAAACAACAGCAACCATTTTTCTAGCAATGTTAGGTCTTACCAAACTGGCTCAGCTCCGGAAAACCGACAGGGCCCCCAAGGTACAAACTTGGGGGAAGTTTAAATTCACGTTTAAATTCAACTTTAGCCTCAAACATTTTTCATTTTGATCTTTCACTTTCTAATTTCGTATTTCTCTCTTCTGAAATGACGTGTTCAAGAGCTACCTTCTTAATTGATACGGGAGCCGATATATCGATTTTCAAACGAAACAAATTAAATTCTTACTCGACTATAAATGTGTCTAACTCGAGTACAATAAAAGGGGTCACGGATGGTATAGTTCATTCATTAGGGAGTATAACAACCAATGTTTCAGTAGGAAAATATAAATTAGAACATTGTTTTCAAATAGTCGACTCTGATTTTCCAATTCCAGCTGATGGCATTTTAGGACGAGATTTTATTTCAAAATACCGATGTAAATTAGATTATTCCAACTGGACGATGACTCTACACATTGGTCTTACAAATGTAACCATTTCAATTCATAATTCTCCCGCAAACAACATTTTGATTCTTCCTCCTAGATGTGAAGTTATAAGACAAATAGACGATTTAAAAAATCTTAAACAAGATGTCCTAGTACATAATCAAGAACTCATTCCAGGTGTATTTGTAGCGAGAACAATTGTTTCCCCTACAAGTCCATTTGTTAGAATAGTCAACACACTTTTTGAGAGTGTAACACTTAAAAATGTCAATTTGGAAACAGTACCTCTTGATAACTTTAACATATATAGTATACAAAGTAAATTTGAAAACAGAAACAATCTACTTATGCAACAGTTGAACGCAAACAATATACCGAATTTTATTAAGGATGATGTTATTCAATTATGTAAAGATTTTTCTGATATTTTTGCTTTAAAAACAGATAAAATTACTGTAAATAATTTTTACAAACAAAAATTAAAACTAACTGACAATAAACCCGTTTTTATAAAAAATTATCGTACACCTAGAATACATAGAGAAGAAATAAATAGGCAAGTAAAACAAATGTTAGATAACGATATCATTGAGCCCTCCGTTTCAGAGTATAATAATCCAGTCCTATTAGTTCCCAAAAAGTCAGTTACAGCAGAAAAAGCTTGGCGTTTGGTCATTGATTTTCGTCAATTAAATAAGAAACTTATTGCAGATAAATTCCCTCTTCCCCGTATCGATGATATATTGGATCAACTTGGACGAGCCAAGTGGTTTTCAGTCATTGATTTAATTTCCGGTTTTCATCAGATTCCTCTTGATGAAAATTCTCGTGATTTGACTTCTTTTAGTGTCGAATCAGGCTCTTTTAGGTTTACTCGTCTCCCCTTTGGACTATCAGTAAGTCCGAACAGTTTTCAAAGAATGATGACATTCGCTTTTACAGGACTTTCTCCCGAATCAGCATTTCTCTATATGGACGATTTGATCGTTATAGGTTGTTCAGAAAAACATCACTTAAATAATCTTAAAAAAGTGTTCGAAACATGTAGAAAGTATAATTTGAAATTAAATCCTGAAAAATGTCAATTCTTTCGAAAAGAAGTTACTTATTTGGGTCATAAAATAACCGATAAAGGTGTATTACCTGACGAGTCAAAGTACGACATCATCAATAATTACCCGATTCCCCAAAATGCTGACGAGGTTAAACGCTTCGTGGCTTTCTGTAACTATTATCGCCGTTTTATACCGAATTTTGCTAAAATTACACAGCCGTTAAACAAACTCACTAGAAAAAATTCCATTTTTAATTGGACTGAGGCATGTCACAATGCTTATACTTATCTGAAATCGGCATTAGTTAATCCTCGTATTCTGCATTATCCAGATTTTTCAAAACCTTTCATTCTTACTACGGATGCTTCTATGGAAGCTTGTGGAGCTGTTCTATCTCAGAATTTTGAGGGTAATGAATTTCCAATTGCTTATGCTTCTAGAGTTTTTACAAAAGGAGAATCTCACAAATCTGTGATAGAGAAGGAGCTAGCAGCTATACACTGGGCAATTAAATTCTTCAGACCGTACCTGTATGGCTATAAATTTTTAGTTAGATCAGACCATAGACCTTTGGTGTACTTATTTTCTATGAGGAATCCTTCTTCTAAATTGACTCGGATGCGATTAGATTTAGAAGAGTATAATTTCGATGTAGAGTACATTAAAGGTAAAGACAATGTCTGCGCCGATGCATTGTCCCGTATTTCAGTAAACGACTTGAAGGAAATACATCGTAGTACATTAAATGTTTTTGCAATAACTAGGTCTAAAACTAAATCCAATTTTCCTCTTAATAATGATAGTAACAAACAAACATTAGAAACTATGTCACCTGAACCCATTGTATACGAAACTATTAACAATTCTGACATTTCAAAATTACCGACACTTAAATTTGAAATTCGCCCATCGTCTGTTAAGTTAATCATCAATAATAAAAAGAAAAAGAGCGCTCAAACTATTCAAAGCATTAATGGCAATTTTGTTCTAGAACAAGTCTTGTCTCAGCTACAAACAATGGCTGGTGCTTGTAAGTATAGAAAATTAAAATTAAGAATTGATGATCAAATATTTAAAATGTGCACAGTAAATGAATTCAAGCAAATGGGACAGAAAATATTACAGAATATAAGTATTGTGTTATATAATGTTCCCAAGGTAATTGATGATGAGGCCGAAAAATCAAAATTAATAGAAAAATTTCATGAAGATCCCATGACAGGAGGTCACTGCGGTCAGAAAAGATTGTTGAAAAAATTAAAAAGTTTTTATTTTTGGAAAAATATGTCGCGGTATGTTGCTAATTTTATTAAAAAATGTCATAAGTGTCAGGTTAATAAGATAAAAATAAAAAATGTTGAACCCTTGATAATCACACCCACCCCCCAAAAAACGTTTGATATTGTTTGCGTGGATACTATTGGTCCTTTTCCGATAACTTCACGTGGGAATATTTACGCTGTTACTTTACAGTGTGAGTTGACAAAATATGTAGTAATTGTGCCAATTCCAAATAAAGCAGCCTCTACAGTTTCTAAAGCCATTTTTGATAACTTTATTCTCGTTTATGGTCCGATGAAACAGCTAAGGACAGACATGGGCTCAGAGTACAACAATCAGATTGTTATGAATCTTTCAAAATTGTTAAACATCGAGCACAAAATGTCAACAGCATATCACAGTCAGAGTATTGGAGGTTGCGAAAGAAATCATCGAGTTCTTAATGAATATATTCGGATGTATATTAATGATGTACATACAGACTGGGATGAATGGTTGAAGTACTACACTTTTTGTTATAATACTACTCCAAGTTCATATCATGAATACACGCCTTTTGAGTTAGTATTTGCCAAAAAAGCCAACATCCCTGAATCAATGGGATCCCGTGTTGATCCACTATACAACATCGAAGACTATTATCATGAGGTTCGTTTTAAATTACAATTAGTCCACAGTAGAGCTAGAGAGTATTTAGAAAAAATTAAACAAAATCGTAAAATTCAATACGACAGAAATGCTTCATCAACAGATTTAAAACAAGGAGATCTAGTAATGTTAACTAATGAAAATCGTAATAAATTAGATTCTTGGTATGAGGGACCGTTTTCAATAGTAAGCACTCATGGTCCAAATTGTGTCATAAAAAATAAAAAAGGAAAACTCATGACAGTGCATAAGAACCGAACGTGTAAATACGTACAATAAGTAGATTATTAACCTAATATATTTAATTATAGGCTTGTGGCAGATCTGCTTACTTAGTATTATTTTGTAACTGTTTATGATATTTTGTTAGCATAACGCATATTTGAAATGTACAAAGGTTAACGTTTGAATAGTAAATAAGTAAATTAAGAGTTGTTATTTGTCATTTTGTGTGCTTCTAAAATTTGGAATGCCCTTTGTAGATGGCCACTACAAAGGTCATTCTCTAGGAAAGGAAGGTGTAACGCTCTGTATATTAAATTAATTAATTCGGTTAGCTGTTACAGTTAATTGGCAATTAACAGAGCATTGCACCGACCTAGTAAGTAGAATACCAAGTCAGTATTTTTCATATAAAAATACTGACTACTAATGTTTTAGAAATAAGGACACAGAAGTTAGTGTAGACATTATTGAATAAGTAATCATATGGACAGATACTAAGATACCGTTAACTATAAGACATGAGTGGGGTTAAAAGCAAATAAAAATTAATTAAAAAGTAGTTATGTGTTTGATCTTAATAAATAAAAACAAAATCTATTACAGGTTGTCTCAAATTCTCTCCCAAAGTAAACAGGTCAACTTTTGTGACAGTTGTATATTCGCCCCCTATAGGTGAGAATGATGAGTGTAGAAGTTATTAAAAGTGAAAAAGGAAACAATCTCTAAATAATTGATAATTTTAAATTTTCATTTCAAAATTGTATATTGTATTGAACTGTCGCTATGAAGCGCCCATGAGTGCTATGCATTAATAGGGCAAGTGCTACGCACCATTAGGAAGTGCTATGCACCAAAAGGGTGTGCTATGCACCAATAGGGTAAGTGCTATGCACTATCGTTAGGTTACGGTACGAAGAGGTCCCTATGAATTTGTTTGTTAAATGCTATGCAGTAATGGGGCAAGTGCTATGCATCATTAAGATGTGCTATGCCCTAATAGGGGTGCTATGCACTAATAGAATATGTGCTATGCACCATCGTTAGGTTACGGTAAGAAGAGGTCCCTATGATTTTGTTTGTTGAATGCTATGCACTAATGGTTTAAGTGCTGTGCACCGTTAAGGTATGCTACGCACCAATAGGGTGTGCTATGCACTAATAGGGTATGTGCTATGCACCATCGTTAGTTTACGGTAGGAAGTGGTCCCTATCATTTTATTTGTTAAATGCTATGCACCACCGTCCTAGCTTTGACAGGTAGTACTACAGCGTAGGTTAAATTAGATTTAACCGCCGATAGGTGCTATGCACTAATAGAAGAAGTGCTATGCACCAGGAAGGTAAATGCTATGCACCATTAGGTTAAGTGCTACGCACCACCGTGAGGTTACGGTACAAAGCGGCCCCTCTGATTAAATTTGTTACAGTGCTATGCATGACCGTCCAAGCTTTGAAGGATTGTATTCATAACAGTAAAAAATTGGATGTGTGGTTAAGAGAAGCAATCAGTTTAAATAAAAACTTTTACAACAATTTTCAAAGATGGATAACTTTTCTCAAAACAGCATGATTATTATACAGACGATTTAGAAAAAAAATTGCAAAAAGCAACTGGGGTCATGATATTAAATTGTCAACCTGATTATGATTTCTTGAATGCTACGCACCACCGTCCAATGCTGGACGGGTTCAACTAGTTAAAATTATAATTAGTAGTAATAGGAGAGGGCTTCTGAGAGCATGTACCGTTAGATTGTTGTTGTTTCTGTCTAACGTTAGTTTGCCGTATAAGTCCATCCTTCTCGCACCTATGGGCAAAAGGTGTATGTGTTCTGAGAGCATGAACAGTTACTTTAATGATGTGACGTAGCAAGGAAGGAGCGCATTTTTTTCCCGTCGGTCGCGACGTACGTACCTATCAAGGAATATGTGTTAATTGTTTTTCCGGTTCGGCTGGACATGTCGCTGCTCAGGACGACGCCGTTGTTGTCGCTAATGAATGAATTAATTAAAGTAATTGCGTGCATTGAATTGCTTCGTTATGAATAGGTAGGTATCAATGGTAAATAAAAAGTATTGTTATTCAGAAATACATGCATGCCGCTGCCGCAATGCAAGAAATAATAATTATTTTTCTTACGCGTTCGACTCTAATGAATGAATTTATTAAAGTACCTAATTGCGTGCTTCGTTATGAATAGGTAGATAGGCGCGTAGGTAGGTAACAATGGTAAATAAAAAGTATTGTTATCCAGAAATAGTTTTATTCTTTAAAAAAAAAAATGTTAAATTCCTTTCGAGGAAGGTATTGTTTATTGATCTATTTTGCACAAATCATAACACAAATGATTTATTCTTCAAAAAAAAATGTTACATTACAACATTATTAGATGGAATCCGTGTAAAATTGCTCATTTAATTGAGGAGACACGTATATGTTTAAACTATATTATCATGTAAGAAATAAAACATAAATGTTTAAGTTTAACAAAATTTTATTAATATATAAAAACAATAAAATATATATTTTGATGGGCAAATCCATTATTCTAAAAAGAATTAAAGAATATAAATATATATACATTTAAAATTTTCTACATACATACCTAACCAAATGGTTGCCCATGGTTCACACCCCTCAGGTCTTTCAATTGTTAAGTATGCCCTCGGACAAGCCGTGGGCATACTTATCAACCCTAAATACATAGCCTCTTGCGGAGGACTGTGGCAAATTATCATATATCGGTCTATATCCTTAAAAATAACAAAAATTAATTAAGAAATTTAAATATCAAAACAGTTTACCTCCAACTCCAGAAGATTCAAATTGACTATGCAGTCAATGATCATAAGTTTCTCTGAAAAATAAATTAAATTAATACTATGTAATATAGGATAAGTAAGTCTCTTGCTCACAAAACTTACCATTCGCATTCATGTTTGCTAATGTGAATAAAGAAACTTGAAGAAGAACATGCTGTATTTATGTGAGTTCATAATTTTTTAAAATGTTCAAACTGGTGTGTTGATTTATTCATGACTGATAATGGGAATATGTGAAACTTGAAAAACAATATGCTGTAATTATGTGAATTGATAATTTTTTAAAATGTTCAAACTGGTATGTTGATTTATTCATGACTGATATGGGAAAATATGAAACTTGAAACAATATGTTGTAGTTATGTGAGCTGATAATTTTTTTAAATGCTTAAACGGGTATGTTGATTTACCACCTGCATGACAGGATGTCAGAAGTAATATTTTTCAGCCTTTGCTTTGTCCATGAAGTTTGAAATAAATATCTTTTACTGATTTGAGTTGAATACTTAAACAGATAAAAAGCAGGATATTATTGTGGGAAACTACAATTTTAAATAGCTAGGTACGTATATGGCAAAATGTTACAATTATAGCAAAAATGTAATCGTACAAATGCACCTGCAACGGATGTCCAATAATTAATAATCTTAACTGTGGACTTATAATGAGTTTGAATTTATTTGCAAAGATTTGTAAGTATAATATATGTTTGCTTACCTGCAGACAATCCTCTCTTCACCAACAACATTTTATATATGGTATATATATAATACAGATGACGAACAAATGGCATTGTCATTAACAGTTATTATTGAGAAATTTTGTTCCATCGACATTACCCTAATGTTAAGTAGGTCACATTCTTTTTTTATAAATGATAGGACTTCAAACGTTGACATATCATTTTTCGGCATAGACATTTGCCAAGGCCCTAACAGTTCAATACGGAATCTATGTTTCTCCAATGCTCGTACTGTTAACGAAATAGTTAACTCATCCTTTTTAATTTTTTTATAATCGTTAAAAACTACTTCCAAACATAATGCACTCAAACTTTTCACTAAATAAACAGGTTTTTGATCTGAAGTTAAAATAATTCTGTATGAATTTTCGATAGGAATATTGTTTAAACTATAAATCTTCGAATGCTGCAGTTCACGTAAAAACCATTTAATAGAATGATTAAATTTAAATTTGGAAAAAAAAGTTTTACAGTTCATTAACTGTCTATCTTTTACAAAAAAATAATTATCTAATTTTGGAATTAAAGCCATTTTTAAAATAAGGACTAGTTAGTGACGGAAGCGATTAATAACTGATAGGTATAAGTGTACAGACTTATTAATTGAGAATATTTTCCACTAACATCATTATATGCCGGAAATTATTATCAACATTCACTCACTGCCACCACCACCACCATCATCATGATTATAACAACGATTCGAAATAATTTTAACCAATAGCATAAAAGTATTCCTTAATTAAATCTAACTATCTGTTGAAGAGGGATAGGTAATAGTTATAAATAATGGTGCAAACGCCATTATTTTTAAAGTCGGTTATTTCCTAATCAAAGTACCTACCTAGTATACTTTAACTAAGTTTAGCCTTTAAAAAGTATTTTAACTATGGATTATCTAAAACAATTAAATGCGGCCGGTTCGGTAGAGTTCAAAACAACGGTATCGTTAAAAACGTTAGAAATTGGGAAACTATATCGCATTGAACGAGTTTTCGCCGTACAAACGCGATATGGTCGACAGGTGAAGGTCGATCTAGGAGACTTTGAATGTTTTTTGCCACAAAGATGGGCCAAAATTATTCCTGATGAAAAGTTTTCAGAATTCGTGGACACGGGCCTTGTTTTAAAAGGTGTCAGAAAACTACCAAATGGAGCAGAAACGTCTGAAATTAATTTCGAAAAACTAAAGTAAGAAATTTTTTCACTCCAGTATATGCGTGGGTGTGTTAGTAAAATTAATCAATAACTAAACATGGATATCAATATTTAAGTGAACAATTTTATTCTTACGTAAAAGTGTATGCAAGAAGTGTTATTAAAAAAAATTAACGTGCTATAAATGCATAGGGATCAACATTTGAATGAACAATTACATTCGCTTCCGAGTACTAGTAAGATAATGGAGCAGCCTCCAGCTAAAAGAGTTAAGCTTACAACATGTGATATTTGCAAGTGTACACTTGAATCCGTAAATTATTCTGCACATCTTAAATCTATTAACCATAAGAATAAATGTTTGGAACGTGATGTCACTCTTGGTTCTAATGTTCATGAAATATTATCAGCGTTCAATCGAAAAGTGGTTTCCTATCGTTTGATACCTAATAATAATACAAAATTTGCCAATCTACCTATAAACGACTATAGCAATTTATTAATACAAAACTTCATTCATAATATACGGAATGAAATCGTAACCATCATAAATAAAAAACTTAAGGATTTTAACGTACTGAAAGTAAATTTCGAACTTTACAACTTGGAAGTAAAATCTTTTCTGGTTCCCTATCAAGTCATAGATAAATCTGACAATGTAAATGAAGTAATTGAAGATTTACTTGCAAATCTAAAAAAAAAGCTTGAGGAATTCCAGGTAAGTTAAAACTAGTCTAGTCTAATAATAATACTAATAAAACGCTTAAACTTGTTTTAAGGAACGTGATAGTGGATATGCACTTCAGGAACTTTTATTTTTGGAAGTCAATTTGGTGAAATACAATCCACTGAAAGGTTCCACATATGTAAAACTTCCATTGGACATTGAGCGCAAAAAGGCTGTTGTTAACGTTAAAAACCAAGATAATATGTGTTTCATCTGGGCAATTCTTTCTGCACTATATCCCGTCAGATGTCGTAAAAATCATGTATCAAGTTATAGGAAATATCTTTAAAGTTAAATTTAACAGGTATGAGCTTTCCAATGACCTTTTGTAACATTAAATTGTTTGAAAAATTGAATCCTAATGTAAGTGTAAATGTTTTTGGTCTCGAAAAACAAAAAGAAAAATCAATAATTGTAGGACCATATTATTTCTCTCAATGTATAAAATTAAACCATGTTAACTTACTATACATCGAAGAAGAAAATAAACAACATTACTGTTATATTAAAAGTTTAAGTCGCCTTATTTCGAAGCAGTTAAGTCGGAGAAAAACTGTTAAATATATTTGTGATGGTTGCTTGCAATATTTTGGTAGTGAAAATCTTTTAGCTAATGATATGCATCAGGACTGTGCGAAATGTGTAACCGTTTTACCTTCAGCTGGAAATAATTTTTTAAAATTTAAACAAATAGAAAAGCAAATTAAAGTTCCTTTTGTTATATATGCCGATTTTGAATCTTTGCTAGTTCCAATTCAACAATCTTCAGAATCGTCGATAGATACTAAAACAGTATCCACTCACATTCATAAGCCATTTAGTTTTGCCTATTACGTTAAGTGTTGTTATGACGATTCACTTTCGAAATTTTATTCGTTTCGGGGAGAAAATTGTGCAAAAGTTTTCTGTAATATGATTAAAAATGAGGCTTCTCATATATACCATACATATATACTTAAAAAATATTATTCCTATGAAAGAATTAACTGAAGAGGATTTAGAAAATTTCGCATCGGCAACAAACTGTTATTTATGTAACGGAGATTTAGGTTCAGATAAAATTAAAGATCACTGTCACCTCATCGGCAAATATAGAGGCTGTTGTCATAATTCCTGTAATTTGAAAGTAAAAACCGTTAACTTTATCCCGGTTTTCTTTCACAATTTTAGCAATTATGATTGTCATCTTTTTATACGTGAATTTGCCGCTGAAGATGCCGAACCAATGAATGTCATTCCAGTGAATAAAGAAAAGTATACTTCATTTACAAAGAAAATTTTAGTTGATAGAAAAAATAATGAAAACAGTTACATAGATTTACGTTTTGTAGATTCTTATCGATTTATGAATCGAAAATTGAAGACACTCGCTGCAAATTTATCAGATAATCAAATTATAGAATTGAACAACTTTTCTCCAAATGATGAAGAATTTAGATTAATGCGTCAAAAGGGTGTTTTCCCATACAATTATTTAGAAACGTTGGAAAAATTAAATAACGATTGTTTACCTTCAAAAATGGATTTTTACGATTCAATGCAAGATACTTCAATTTCTGATGCAGACTATCAAAGAGCAAACGATATTTGGCATAAATTTTCATGTAAAAATTTAGGTGAATACAGTGACCTCTATTTAAAAGTAGACGTAATTATATTATGCGACGTTTTCGAAAATTTCCGAAATTTATGTTTGAATACATACAAATTAGATCCGGCCCATTTTTATAGTTTACCCGGCTTGTCATGGCAGGCAATGCTAAAATTTACCAATGTACAGTTGGAGTTGTTAACTGACTGTTCAATGGTACTCTTTTTTCAACGAAATATCCGAGGTGGTTATGCTGGAGTGGTTCAACGTTTCGCACAGGCCAACAATAAATATATTCCCTCTAATTACAACAATTCACAAGCAACATCTTACATATTATATTGGGATGCAAATAGTTTATCGATTTTAATACTCGTCTGAGACAAAGTGCCGCAAACGCATTTGAAAAAGATATGTATAAATTAATAAATAATGCAAACTATGGAAAATGTATCGAAAATATGGAAAAAAGGGTCAACGTTAGTTTAGTCAATTTGTGGAAAGATTTGAGTCATAAAAAAGGAGTTGAAAAATTAGTTTCGCAACCCAATTTGCATAGTATATCCATTTTTCATGAAAATTTTGCAGCAGTACAATTGTTAAAGTCTCAATTCTATTATGATAAACCATTTTACGCCGGGTTTGCAGTATTGGAAATTGCCAAATTTGTAATGTATGAATTTCACTATAACTTTATAAAAAAAAAATATGGTTCCAAAGCATCACTTTTGTATACAGATACTGATAGTTTGGTGTATTTCATAGAAACGGATAATGTTTATAATGATATGAAGAATAATTTACATAGATTTGATACCTCAAATTATTCTACTGATAATATTTTTGAAATGCCTTTGGTAAACAAAGCCATCCCAGCACTTATGAATGATGAAGTTTGTGGTAAGATTATTTGGGAATTTGTCGATCTTAAAGCTTAAATGTATGAAGTGAATATAGACGGAAGTTTGATAATGAAAAAGGCTAAAGGTGTTAAAAAGAATGTTATAAAGTCATTAACGGAAAAAGATTTTAAATACGTATTAAATGAAAACGAGATAGTAGTGAAGCGACAAAATGTATTTAGGTCTTTAGAGCATATAATTTATTCTCAATGCATTAATAAAATTGCTTTGTCTGCGGATGATGATAAACGTTTCCATATACCAGAAACGTATAAGACTTTCGCATGGGGACACTACAAAATTACTGATAATACTAACAATAATTTAAGTTAGGTTATTTTAATGGTTTCTTAATGTTTTAATTATTATATAAAGTTAGTTAATTACTATAATGAAAAAATGATGTTCAATAAACTAACTTGAAACCATTAGATACTTGTGTTTTATTTGTACATATGTTAATGACCTTAACATCTAGGAAGAGAAGGAGCAGGAGGAGGAGGAAGAGGAGGACGAATGGATAATAGTAGTGGTAATAACCAATTTAAAGAGTAGTTCTCGAAACAAATGCGTTAGTTTTAACTTTAGAAAGCAAAATGGCAGTTGTACAGTTAAAACCGGGAAATAAAATCAAAGTTCTTTCAGCATTTGAATTAATCCAACTGGCAAATGTTGTGCAAGCGACTGAGGAGAATTGGCATAGCAGTATTGCAAATTTAGAAGAAAAATGGAGAACATCAAGCACTGGCGTGTTTGATAGTGATTTGTTCAATATTGTAGCTTGTCCGCTATCTGAAATTTTAAATTATCCGAAAACCATCGATCCTAATAATGGTAATAATGAAGAAATTTACCATACAGGGAAAACGTTGGCGTTAGAAGTGCAGAAAAGAAGAGATATTTTTAAAGAACCGAAGAAAAGAAGAATGGTAACGGAAAAAGGGAAAAAAAAGACAAAGGAAAAGAAACGAGAAAGAATCTTATGCATTGATATCACCACCACTACCATCCCGCCGCCGGCGCCGCCGCCGCCGCCCACTACAGCGAAAAACGAACAATGCTGCTACCTATTTGATAATATTTATAAAGAATTGGGAATTAAAGATTTGTAGGATTTTTTAAAATAAAGAAAATCTTATTAATATGAGTATTTTATTTCTATTAGTGTTAAGCATACAAAAAAGTCTTACATTAATTCTTGCAAAATATTGAAAACACTTTTATAGTCTTTAGAATAAATTGATGGCAATTTTACAGAATCTGATCTATTTTCATCTTGCCAACCTACTGACAATCCTTTTTTCGCTTTTTCTAAATTACGAACAAGCTATTGAAAGACTGCTTTCTGTCTACAATTATGCAATGGTTCAAATTTATAAGCCAGTTTGTTGGCTTTCATAACTTGAATAGTTTTGGTTGTGCATAATAAGCAGTTTCTAGTATGATATCATCTAAACATGCTAGTACATTTTTATAGTTTTTCTTAATATTACTTATGGGAAATTTTTCTAAATTGCAAGGATTATAATTTGAAAGGAGATCTTGAAGGAAAAATATATCATTGGTGCACAATGTTGTCATTTCCTTCATTTCAGTTAATACACTCACTACATCAAATATACTTAAAAAGTCTAAATCATCTGGAACTGTATTCAAAAAGGGTTGTACAAAATCATCGCATATAATTTGACGGTGAAATAACAAATCCAGCAACGATAGAGATGGAAAAGTCTCTGTAATCCATGTGAAGGCTTCGAAGGGCACTTGAAATCCTAATCGCATAAAAATATTTTTGGCTGTCTGTTCATTATTTCGAACAAATGCATAGGAAAGTTCCTTTTTCAAATTATTCACATCGCTATTGTAAATTGCATAAGAGGTTGGATCCATTCTTGTTAGTAGATATTTTTTAATTGTGAAAATAAATAAACTCGTCACTATCGTTGCTACTGCTGCTGCTGCTGCTGTTGTAATTATTATTATTATCAGATGAATCAGTTGTGACCGGATGATTGAAATAATTACCCAATATTTCTATTTGATCATATGTAGAAACGTCAAATTTTTCAAAAATGTTTGCTAAACCTTTAGCTTTGAGCGTTTTGCTTTCAATCAGCACACCATTTTCGTAAAACTTTATAGTAATGTAGTAATCAGACATGCTTTCTCGTACCATGGTAAAAATATACTAAAACAATACTAAAATTCTCTAATAGTTCTATGACAAATTGAAGAGGACTAGGTAGGTGGAGGGGAGATGATTCGACTCAGTGTTTAATTGTTTATATTATTTCCCATTACCTATTAATAAATATTAATAAAGTGGAAAAATAATATTTTTATTCATTATCTATACATATCTACATATAGTCTTTTAGTAACCAACTTCTTAGAACAAAAACGTTTTCTAATGCACAATTATAGTTTGAATTTTGATGGTGATAGTGGTGGTAGGTGCATAGTGATGTAGTAGTTGTAGCGACGACTTTATAATCTGCAATAAGTTTTGTCAGAGATGGACATTTTAAATCCTCCAAGTTTATAATGTTCTGCAGATAGGGAAATTCTTTTGATAACCATCTTCGTTTCTCCAAGCCTTTGACATAAATAGTAGTACAATCATTTAAAATTTTCCCTATTTCACCTATTGTCTCGTAATAACTGTGCAATCCAAAATTCCATTCGATTCCATGATAATTTCTAGTAAGCCATCCATTCTGACTTCTGTAACGGGCTGCAAGTTGCTACCAAGGAAATGGTGGGGATAATAAATACCATGCAATTTCTTCTTCATTGCTTATTTTACCGAAAGCAACTTCCTTAAATATGAAGGTATTACCCGCTGCCTTAAATCCTTGCACATCCACTATGAATTTCATCTTTGTAATATACCTACTTATAGTTACAATACTTGAACAATGTTGTTGGATGGATTGTAGCGAACCATACGATCATGTAGAATTAAGCAATATGCAGCTGTATTTGCTGGAATTGCTTCATTAGTTTCAAAATCTAGACGTACATCTATAGCGCCCGCCTTCACAATTTCGCTTTGATGTGTACAATCGATTACAAATAAGGGAGCAATTTTCTTAAAATCTGATGGTTTCATTACCGGCTCGCTAACCGTTCCGTAATAAGACTGTTGAAATTGAGCATACATTTCATATAATATAGAAAATTTATTATTCTTAAAATCAAGATGAAGGTTATCGTAAGGATACATAGAAGAGCCCAAATGTAATTTAATATTATTAAGTTCGCAATGATAAATGTGGGCTTTATTTTTTTCAGGTTTATTATTTCTATCTGTTTGAAATGCAACTATCACGAAACGAGGTTTTTCAAGTTGTGACGTAGTTTTCACAGCCCATGTATGATTATTTGTTTGAAGCAATAAAGGATACTCATGCAACTCCCAACTACGGAAATTAATTTCCATTTGTTGATTTCTTTGCAAATATTTTAAAAATTTAAGACGTTCTACATCTGCTACAGATATGTGTGGAATTTTCCAAGAAATTTTATTTATGTCTACTTTTAAAGTTTCACCTGCAGTTGTATTTATTATAGCGTTTGTATCGATACTACTTCTTATTAAAATAAGTTCTTGTTTTATGTTGAGAAGAATTTTTCGAAAATCTTCCGCAAAACCTAAAAGCATACGTAGTGGGATGCATACGTTAAAATTTCCATTTTGATCTATTGCCGAAAATGTATCATCATTGGGAGCCCAACCAGCATTCTGAAGACGCAAGCTCTCGTTTACGTTGTAAGAAACATAACCTTTTATGGTGCTAGTTATTCCAGGATTTCGAACACGATCAACAGTTTTACCACCGATTTCGTGACGAATTTCGTCGAAAAGGTGTGCAATTCCATTATTTATAAATTTGGCAGTTGCTGAAGGTGTGCCATCAGTTTTTAGCAATTTTCCTTCAACATATAATACACTATCCCATGGTAAAGTGTAGACATCTTCGTTTTCAATTGGAATGCGGATTTCATCGTTATTTTTAAACGTTGTATTTGTATACGGTTGATGAGTATGTTTTTCCGCATTGGTTATAGATAAATCAAATAATGCACGTTCGGTAACATTCAAGATTTCAGAATGCATGATGGTTTTAGCTTCTTAACTTGATATCCTAAACTTTTTAAAAAGCGTGCGTTTGAAGGTGTTAATCGCTTCACTTCTTCTTTTGCACTGAACGATTGTGATAATGTTGGTTTCCTATAAATCTCCTTACGTTTGTTAAAATTTTTATAACGGCAAACCATTATGGTTTAATACCTATTAGACAGAGAGAGAGAGACGTTTCAAATGAAGTCTTACTGTAACGGTCTCTCCACGAAAATTAACCAACTCACCGTCTTGATCAACTATTTTAATGACTATTGAATCAATAATTCTCGAATTTATAGGCAAATAAATAACGTTGGTTGGATTTTCCACTATTTTGTAGCCTGGCGGAACGTTTGGGAAAAGTTGATGAATAAAATTGTAATACTAGATGACCACAGTTGAATGAGTTGTACATCTGTTTGCGATCATAATTATAAAAAATTTTGCACGGTTGAGAAGAATTTAAGTATTTCACAACTTCCGGAGGTGGTCGCAAATTTCCGTAGCTGTCAAAATAAACTGCATTGCCGTTTTTAATTTTGTATGCTGTCCAATGCGTACCCATGCCCGTTTTCTTATCATGATTTACAATTCCACATTCGATGGTGCGCACTTTTTTAGGTAAACTTTCACGCATAAATATTCCGCGAAAGTGAGGAATTTGAAGCATTTTAACATATTTATGTAAATCTTCATCGGTTAGTGCTCGTTGTGGCAGACTTAGAGAGGTTTTTTTTTTTTTGATAAGGTAAATAAAGTCCCAAACCTTTTTTATAAGGTTTCAAGAAAAGACCTTTTCCAAGAGCAATTTTTTCCATAGCCTTATTATGTCGTTCAGATTCGCTAAGACTTCTTTGGGCTGCTTTAACATCATTAACCGCTTTCGCGATTCCGGCTGCTCCTCCGGACAAAGCACCTAAAGCTGATAATCCAGCGAAAAGTGGTATTAATGGAAGAAATCCACCGCTTTTTGGAACCGGTATTATCCTGGGAGAATCGGTCTGATTTGCATTTTTTAACTGTGACATTGCTAATCGTGCTGCTCGAATGACATTTTCTGGCTTTTTCTGTTTTAGAACATTCGCCGCTTTTCTTATAAATTTTCGAAAACTTATTCTTCCACCCTTTCTTTTTTTCATAGAACTACTAGTTCTTTTTCTTCTTTGTTGTTGTTGTTGTTGAACTCACATACCCAACTTTGTTTTTACATTCATAGCGGTTGCAACTGCTCGAGCAGCTAAACGTTCTCCAATGCTTGCATCCGATGAATGAACTCGTCTAAGTGCTGCTCTAGCTAAAATACTATCTGCTTTATGTCTTTGTTCTAGATTTTTAAAATTAGAGTATGCAATATCATGAGCTTTGCAGGATTCATCTAAAGGATTTATTCCTTTGTCCCCTCTTTCCAACCTCTCGTTTAACTTTGTACCTGGTCCACAAAAGCGATAGCCCGGTATATGAAATTCGAATGGTAAATAATTAATTAGTTTATTAAGTAAACCATTGCCTCGTTGCACTTCTTTCCGCATTGCTCTCTCTTATTCAAAGTTTTCTTCGAAATAAACCAATTCATGCCGAGCTATCAGCTTATAAAATAGAAAAACAGTAACCATATTTTTCATTAGATTATTGACATGCGAATAGTTCAACAACAAGCTGTGCTGCCTATTACTAACCGTGATTTTAACGATGTACCAAAGGCAAATCGACATGGACCCCTACTACCGTCAACAATACGATCGATCGTTACAGGTCCTTCCAATTGTGGAAAGACGAATGTTATAATTTCACTTTTAGAACATCCCAATGGTCTCCGATTCGAGAATGTTTACGTATACTCTAAATCGCTAACTCAACCAAAATATGAATACTTAGACAAGCTTTTTAAGACAATAAAAGGCATTGGCTATTACCCTTACAAAGATTCTGAGAATATTATTTCTCCATCAAATGCGAAATCTAATTCAATATTTATATTTGACGATGTTGCTTGCGAAAATCAGAATGTAATCAGAGATTATTTTAGTATGGGACGTCATTACAACGTCGATTGTTTTTATCTTTGTCAAACATATACTCATATTCCAAAACATCTAATACGCGACAATGCAAATCTAATTATATTATTCAAACAGGATGAGCTAAATCTTAGGCATGTCTATTCAGATCATGTCAATACTGACATGCCATTTGAAATGTTTAAAACCATTTGCAAAGTTTGTTGGGATGACAAATATGGGTTTATAAGTATTTATAAAGATAGTGATGTTAAAAACGGTCGATACCGTAAAGGTTTCGATCAATATATATATTTATAACCATTGCGATTTACCTCTGAGTAATATAAAAGCAGTAAACGAGTGAGGATCATATTATCACTGTAATGGACTCGAAAATTAAACAGGAGCTTGTAAAGGTAAGGAAAGATGTAAAACGAAAATTGCAAGCTTTAAAAGAGGGGGCGATAGAGGAAGAAGATATATTGCGGAAATCCTATAAACCTTTGGTGGAACCTTTAATGCAATTAAAAGAAGAAATACAATTTTCTAAACCGAAAATTAAGCAAGAAATTAAAAAGGAAGAAGAAGAAGAAGAAGAAGATGTTGAGAAATCGTTCATAGCACCAGATTTATTCTCACCATCATCATCATCATCGTCATTACCAACCTCATTAGATACCTCGGTAAAAGATTCCGATCTTTCTACAATGCTTCCACTGAATGACGAGGAAGAAGATAGAATATTTGATTACACTAAACAAGAAATACAGAAAATCGTAAACGATCCTGCTTTTAAAGATATATTAGATGGTGATGAAGAATTACCGAGATATTATATTGAAGGAGTATTAAGCGATACTGAAGGAGAATATGACAATAGAAATGATGTTCGATACGATTGGCTTCAGAACAAATTATATATTGGTGATGAAGAAATGAAGGTGGTCGGTAAAAATCTAGAAATAATGGGACGTAAATTTGTCGGAACGCCTGGACTATATGAGTTACTTTTCAAAAAGAATCCTGTCGGAGATAAGCAAAAAGATAGGGATGTCTATAGGGAAATATTGCAGCTCGTTCGATTAGATAACCCTCAAACTTATATAACATCTCTAAATCATGATACTAAAGGAGTTTTTGACACGCAATATGATGTAAGATTTAATCCAGAGAAACAGAAATATTTTATCGGAGATTCCGAAATAAAGTTTGGAACTAACAAAATAACCGTAAAAAATGATTATTGGAGCTTTTGTTTAAAAAGGAGCCTAGTGGTTATAAGGAATCCGATTTGGCGAAATATAAAGATATAGTGTATAGAACAAATGCTCATAAAATTGGCTACAAGAGTACCGCTCCAATAGCTGGAAACAAAGGAAAAAAGTATCAGCTAATCAAGAAACTCATGATCGGACCTCTATTTCCTTCCGCTGCTGCCAATGTCATAGCAGCTACTTCGACTCCAGTTAAAAATCCTTTGGGTAAAGGTCTATGGATGAATTTAAACGATAAACCTCTAGAATATGTATATATTAATGATGTTAACGAATTATGTGATCGTTTAAAATTACTCATTTCATCTCAATCTGCAGGAAATACCAACCATACCAATGAAATCACATCTATTGTCGAAGAACTTCGAGAGTGTGGTATAATAGAATAAATAATTTATATTATCACTTAGTTTCAATATGGTTGTTGATAAATTCGGTCGAGCATTGTCGGGGGGTTCTAAACGAAAGTTTGAAACGATAGATAAATTCTTGATTGAAAATAATAAGTTATTCGCTCGAGTTAAAACGAGCGACGAAGACGACGACGACGATGATGGGGAACAGATTGAAGATGAGATTGTCACAAAAAAATACTTGGATACAATAATAGATACGTTAGCGACAGCTGAAGATTTTAGAAAGATTTCTTATTTTATTGATTTCGATATCAAACATGTAACTCGTTTAGAGATGCCAACAGCATCTTGGCATGCAGCTACAAAAGCATATGTTGATAATAAAGACAAAGTTACTAAGACCCAAATTAGACTAGAATGTGAAAAAGTCAAAAAGGATGCAATGTCCGAAGGAGATAAAAAACGTGAAATTCTCCGAAACGAATTATTAGTACTAATACACTCTCTCAAGGCTAACATTGACTCAGTAAACATTAATTTTCGTTTAAATACTTTGTATATAGATGCTATCTTTAAGCAACTTGACATACAGAAGAGCTCTTTAATTACAGCCACGCCGTCAAGTGTATTGCCTAGCAATATCGATACCACTACCACCACCACCACATCCTCTGTTTAATAATAATGGTTAAAATACGGAAAGCAAATATAAAAAAAGATTCTGGCAAAAACGGTAAAACAACAACCACTATTAAAGAGCAAGTGGTAGCTGAATTACATAAACAAGCTCGAAAAAATTTTACTAGACGAAGAACAATTATTAAAGGATTATACGATCTGTTTCAAGCCGATCTAGTTGAAATGATTCCGTATGCAAAAGAAAATAAAGGGTATCGATACATTCTTGTAGTAATTGACACTTTTTCTAAATTTCTATGGGCGTCACCGGTTTTACGAAAAAAACGGAGAAGATGTTTCGAAAGCGTTTGAAGATATATTACGCAAAGATAAAAGTATACCGCCGACAAACCTGCAAACTGATATGGGAAAAGAGTTTTACAATAAATGGTTTCAGAATCTAATGAGAAAATATAGAATTAATCACTCACTATTCAACTTTCAGCAGTAAAAAGGCTTCTATAGTCGAACGAGCCAACAGAACCTTAAAAGGTATAATGTGGAAAAAATTTACATTGCAGGGAAATTACAAATGGTTAGATTTGTTACCTAAACTAGTTCAAGTTTATAATAATACAAAACACAGAACTATCAGAATGAAACCGATAAATGCTGTAAAGGATGAAAACGAAAAGCTACTATTGAATACCGTATATTCTCACATTAAAACAGTAGATCTGAAGAGAAAGAAATTTTCCATTGGAGATTACGTACGCATTAGCAAACATCGCGAAGTTTTTGCAAAAGGTTACACTCCAAACTGGTCCAACGAAATTTTTAAAGTGGTTAACATTAAATTTTCTAATCCGATCGTTTATTATTTACAAGATTTAACAGGTAACGATATAAAGGGAGGATTTTACGATAAGGAACTGCAAAAGGCGAAACATCCCGACGTGTACCTGGTGGAAAAAATTTTGCGAAGAAAAGGTGATCAAGTCTACGTAAAATGGCTTGGATTCGATAAATCTCAAAACAGTTGGATTCCATATAATAATGTTGTAATTTAACATTTTTCTTTTTAAAGAATAAAACTATTTCTGAATAACAATACTTTTTATTTACCATTGATACCTACCTATTCATAACGAAGCAATTCAATGCACGCAATTACTTTAATTAATTCATTCATTAGCGACAACAACGGCGTCGTCCTGAGCAGCGACATGTCCAGCCGAACCGGAAAAACAATTAACACATATTCCTTGATAGGTACGTACGTCGCGACCGACGGGAAAAAAATGCGCTCCTTCCTTGCTACGTCACATCATTAAAGTAACTGTTCATGCTCTCAGAACACATACACCTTTTGCCCATAGGTGCGAGAAGGATGGACTTATACGGCAAACTAACGTTAGACAGAAACAACAACAATCTAACGGTACATGCTCTCAGAAGCCCTCTCCTATTACTACTATAATTCAATTAATAAAACTTATTTGTTTCAGATTGAGTGTAATAATGACATCAAGAAGAAAACACAGTTCTTTATGGATGCATTTCACTTAAGAAACTGAGATTAGGAAAGCAAAATGTAAATATTGTTCGTCGTATATTAGCATTGCTGCTGGTTCAAATGGCAATCTTACCCGACATATGAAAACAAAGCATCCTACGATTTCTTTAGCTCCGGAACGGCAAGATCTTATAAATTTATCTGATTCAGATTCTCATGAAACAAGTCAAACTGCATCAAGGAATGGTAATTCTCAATCCTTAGAAATTCCATCCTCGTCATCGATATCAGCAGTATCATCGCTTCAAAATTCAATAACTCAATATATTCATAAGCCACCACCCATTCGAAAAGTTCAAGAAATTGACAGACAAGTTGTCAAGATGATTGCTAAGGGACATCATGCTTTAAGAATAGTTGAAGAACCTGAAATGCGTAAACTAATTCAACTAGTTTCAAATTGTCCTGGGTATCACTTCCCTCGAGAAAAACATTATCAACTAATTTAATGTCTAATGTTCATCAAGAACTACAATGCGAGGCTCGAATAAAGATTAATGCTGCAGTTGCACTATCTCTGACTACTGATGGTTGGACTTCTCTCTTGTTAGTGATAATGCATCGAACATTATAAATGCTGTTAAACTTGGAAAGTGGCGATCAATTGGTTGTTTCGCTCACATTTTAAATCTTGTCGTCCAAACTGCTACTAAAGAAATATCTGATGTTTTAGTGCAAGTTAAAAGTATTGTTGAATACTTTAATCAAAGTACTCAAAGACAAAACAAATTAACCACCACGCAAAAACAACTCAATTTACCCGTTCTAAAATTGAAACAAGACGTCCCAACTCGCTGGAACTCTACATATGACATGCTTCAGCGAATAATACAGGTGAAAGATGCTGTGATTACCACGATTGCTCTATTACGTCCCGATTTAAATATAAAGCAAGAAGACTGGGAGGTCATAGAGAAAGTTTTACCTTTACTTAAGCCATTTTATGAAGTAACAATTGAAATAAGCGCCGAAAAAAAATGTAACCTTATCTAAAGTTATAGTATTTAACAATTTGATTCAAGATTTCTTGAGAAAATATTTTTCCCAGATTCAAAAAATTATTTCAGTGCAATCAGCCTTGAAAAAAGGTATGGAGACTCGATTTAAAGATTTGGAAAATAATATTTTATATGCTGAAAGTACAATTTTGGATCCTAGATTTAAAGCAAGATCATTGAAAAATAAAGACTATCGTGAGCGCGCAATCGAAGGTCTTAAAAATAAAGTCGGTAAAACACCTTTGCAGTCGTTGCAATATAATAATCGAGAAAATTCTTCAAACACCAACTGCTCTTGTGCCGGTATCATCAGTAGATAAAAATGGAAATAAAAAAGATTGTCTGAGCATATGGGATGAATATGATGGTGAAATAAGTAGGATAACAAGACCTGAAAACAAAACTGTGGCTGGTATTCGTGAAATTGATAAGTATTTGAATGAGGAGTACTTAGATCGTAAGATGGATCGATCCTCTGCAGTGGTGGCACGTACGACGTCATACATACCCTCACTTATATGCATATATTTTAAAAAGATTTTGTATCGTCGCAACATCTATGCCTTGTGAACGAGTTTTCTCAGTGGCAGGACAAATTATTAGTCAACGCCGCAAATTGTTGAAACCAAATAAAGTTTCTACACTCTTATTTTTACATAGTAATATGTAGAAAATAGTCTTGTTCTTTTATTTTTTCATTATTATTTGTGTAAGAGATTTTAAGTGCCATAAATAGAAGTGAGAACTTTTATTATAAAAATTCGCACTTTTTAAGTATTGCAATATCATTAATAATAATATATATAAATATATAAATTATTTTATGTTTTCATCATTATTTAGATAAAAACAAAACTTGCAATAATCATAAATATATTTTTTTCTTTATTTATTGTTTTTACTAAATAATTTCAAAAAAAAAACTAATGAACTAATAGAGCGAACTAGTTCATCATTGGATAATGAACTAAATTAGAAGACCCCATACCTACTTTAGAACTAGCACAAGAAAAGGTGTTACAATAGTTTCCCTTACAAATTAGCTTTAAAATAGGAAAATTAAGATCAGGAATGACCACCTTAAAAACTGGAAAAACCAGAATTACTATAACTGTTCCCAACTATACTTATACAAGTTTCATAGAATCCCAATTAAAATCATTTCACATCAAAGTACCAAAAAGAGTAGGAATTCACTTTCATCGACCCACTACAGACGAACAAAGTCAACGAATCTTTGAAGTTATATTTAATCATTTAAGTCAAGTAAATGACAAAATTCAAATTGCTCACGTAGAAAAAGATGTAGAAACTCTTGATAAAGAAAAAGCTGTAGAAAAAATTGAAAATTACCATAATAATAATCATAATGGAATTAATGAAACATATGAAACTTTAAGAAAAGAATTTTACTTCCCAAACCTAAAACAACTAATTCAAAATTATATTAATAAATGTACTATATGTAATAGATCATTTCAGTAAATATGCTCAATGCTATTTATTACCAGACAAGAATGCTACCACAATAATAAGAAAAATCAAACATTACATTAATCACCACAATTTATCGGGAACTATATACACAGATATAGGAAAAGAATTCAATAATGTAGTCTTTAGAGATTTTTGTGAACTATACCATATAGATTTACATTTAGGATCACACGGGAACCCTAACTGTATTTCACCCCTTGAACGTTTTCATAGTACCTTATTGGAAAAGATAATAGCGTCGTTAAAACAGACTATTACCTATGATGACATCAACGACGTATTATTAAAAACAGTTTTCATTTATAATCATTCATCACATTCTAGTACAAAAATGAGACCTTTTGACATACTGTACGGTCCTTATAAACTGATTGAGGAAAACGAAATGCCCAAGTTCAATGACCCCTGCGATTTCATTGAAAATCGAGTTAAGGAATTGGAGAAATCATATCAGTTAATATCAGAAAAAAATAAAACATTGAATAAAAATATTCTCGATAAACTAAATAAGAACAGAGAAGATATTACTAACGTTATACTACCATCGGAAATATTTGTTAAAAAAACTAATAAAGGAAAAATAACCAACGCTTTTGAATCCAGACATTTAATAAGCCAAGAACCTAAAGAAATAATAACCATTTCTAATACTAAAGGCGAAATTCAAAAAGAACACCTTAAAAATATTAGGAGAACTAAGAAAAACCTTATTGTTCCAGATGTTCAAGTTAATAATACTATCGATGATGATACATCTGATGAAGATGGAAATCGTACCGATCAATAACGACATCTCTTATATATCGGAAGACTTAGGTGAAACTCAAACCCTTAGTCATTACCACCAATTTACGTATCTAATTAATATCACACAAATCAGATTAACTTACATAAATTTATTAACAAAAATTACTATTCTCAGAACAAGACAAGACCCTATTTATTCCAACACAGAACTAATCCTAAATCAAATAAATAATAATCTTTAGAAATTAAGACCACAAAGATTAAAGAGAGGTTTAATTAACGGTATAGGTATTGCCATGAACTATTTATTTGGTACTGTTGATAATAATCAATATGATGAGATAAAAGACAATATGCTTAAATTATTTAACAACCAAAAGAAAACTATTGAAAAACAAAACAAATGTCAGTCTAGCGCATCATATAACGAATGATTTCAAGAACGACATAGAAATTATTGAAAAGAACTTTAACATTTCCTATAATACATTTCTAAACGAATTATCTAAAACCAATTATAACATAGAATCGCTACACCTCACCCTTCTATGCCAACAACTTTTAAATAAAATATTATTGATTGAAAGAAGTCATACATTGGCTGAAAACGATATAATTGAATACGAAATTATTAATAACGTTCAAATTAATGAAATTACTAAACATCTGATAGAAGTTTATGGAACAAATCGAATTATAAAAACACATTCTTCTAACCCAATTTTGCATATAAAGTTATCAAAACAAACATTAATTTATGAAGGGGAACTGTTGATAGGGATTATTCATTTACTCATTGTACATCCTTTAACCTATCACCTTAACCAAGTTTATCCTTTAGTCCAAAATCAAATAATGATAATAATACCTTCTAAATTTCAACTACATTATGATACGATTGAAAAATTGTATTCTGATTGTATAACAATTTATAACAATTACAATTTCTGTAAAAATCCTGTATCAAATTCAAAAATCAATGAACTTCCAACTATGAAGATATTAAATTATGAAGAAACCAGAAGACTCAACAATGGTAGTTACATCTATTCTACTACCAATAATGGGAAGATTTCACATTTTTCAGTTTCATAAAAAAATCAAAGTTCTGATGATGCAAAACAGCGTGACTTTACTAAAAATTTAAAAAAAATAATAATTACCGAATTATAAGCATTTTACTATTCGCCGAAGTAGCGAGGCTATAAAACGGTACCTAGTAGCAAGGTTAGCGCTGTGACGTCACAGGTGCTCTCCGCACTGCTCGTCGAAGCGTGGATACGGACGGAGTCTGTAAATCGTCGAGTACTCTTTGCGGAATTCGGCTTTCTACGAAAGTACAACTTATAGAACTCCCAATAAAATATTTGTGACAGTGCCAAAGGACAACAAGACAAAAAACAGTGTTTTGCGGCTGCAAGACGTTTAAATTAAGTCATGTCAGAGCGCGAATGAAGTCAGACGTGGTGCCGCACTTTTTCACATGTTAGACCACAGTCATCTACCCGCTCGTATATCGAAAAAAGATTTAGGAGAAAAGAAATACCTAACTGAATTGTTACATGGGCACCCTAGTTTATTAGAAGAAGATGTTGAAGAGTCAACGGCAATAGACATGGAGAAAACTACAGATCGAACAATTTGCAGCACTGCGAAAAAGTGGACGTCGCTTGCGAAGCCCACGTTTCCCATTTTCGAATTAAAACAGTACAAGTCAAATTTTACACCGAGTAAAAGACATGCTATGCTACAACGTCTCCAATAAAATTTGCAGTCTCCAGACGAGCCAAAGAATCCCCCAGAAAACGGTTGCGACTCATTTGGTTCTTGGTTGTGTACTAATAATGGGCAGATATACGAATTATGTTTTTTTGTGAACTCGACTACTTCTTCGAGGAAACTCTAATTTTACGGAAGTACTGCGAAATGGTTTCGTTTGTTTTCCGATTTCCACAGATTTTATAAATTTAATTGTGCTTCCAATCCGAGCCAAAATCGGTTTCTTACAGTAGCATTCACTGTAGTTGGTGCAGGTTCCTCGGATCTTCGGTGGATCCACATTAGAAATGCCGAACAATCAAGACATTTAATTTCGACAATTTCTTGCCTTTTTTCATTAATTTTGCACACCACACAGTAAGGCTTTGTTCGAACTCTGTGTTCTGGGCAAATCCTTCCACGGATATGCATGTATCTTCTCCTGCGACTTGCACGTAGCCTACAGCCGTATCTCCGCAAGATTCTCTACCAGACCTTTAAAAATTAAAACTTCCAATCATATGAGTAAATAAATAACCTAAATACATTTTCCAAATTCTTCCGTTTCTTCCTTGTAATTAGAAGTAGCCCAGAGTATTGTTTACGTTCCCTAGCACATGCAACAATGCCACTTAAACGAACATTTGAAATGCGCTGAGAAAAAATCCTGCGGGTGTGGTTTTTGAGAGAGACTCTTTAGTAGATAACGTATTTATTTGGAAGACATATTAATTGCATTATTTACACGCGAAAACCTAAATTTCTAAGATTGTCTTAGCGTTACGAGTGCAGTAATGCTCATGTACTAATGCAGGCGATAAGATTCAAAAATCTTTCTCCCTACTTTGACACCGGTAAAATTCGGATTTTTAGCAAGAAAATGCCACACCATTTCTGCATGATGTACATGAGGTAGATTGTGCCTGTCGGTTTTTTGGAAACCTGGTTTCATTTTCAAAAATCGTTGTAATGTGTGACAGATATAACACAAGCGACGGTGCGTAACATCTTGCATTAATGAGTTTTCAATTAGTGTCAGTGAGAGGCGGAGCTTCGGGAGCGCTACTGACGTCAATCCAATCAGTGAACGTTCTGCCACGTGGTCAAAATATTCAAACTTCTTCGGCGGATTTTGAAGAAAGCGCTAAGAATTTTTTTAAGTTTCTTTCACTTTCACGTTTTGTAGTTAGTATTTCACAATATTAGATAAAAATTTATATGTGTTACATTTTTTGCAACCTCCCCATTGGACAACTAATAATGGAATCAAGAAATTAAATGGAAACTTCGTCATTAATATGGAAAAACAACCTATCATTATAAATGAGGAAATCTACGTCAAGGAAATTACTAAAATAAGTAATTTTCCAACCACTCCAGTTAAAATGGAAATGAAGATCCCACAACTAATGATCGACAAATTAAGAAAAATCCCTGACAATGGAAAAGATCTCCAACAGATGTTAAGAAAAATTGAAGAAACTCCAATTCACCTTCAACCAATTACTTTCTTAACTCATGGATTAATTACATTTATAATTATAATCATTGTTGCCTTTATACTAATTATCTATAAGTTTAGAATACAATTAATCAACATAATTAAAAGGGAAAGGGAGATAGCTGTACCAACGGAAGAAAAAAAAATGGACTCCGTCCCTTCGGCACCCCTATATCCAATATTGTGAAAATCGGGGACGTATTTTTAACTAAGAAGAGGAGAGTAATATACGTATATTTGTTATCTACATCCTGTATACGTCAGTTATGTTATACTATATATATGGACCTCGGGCATTGTAACCGCCAGAGTGAGTCAGACCGGACTAGATTGTAAAGCTTGATATTGTTGTAGTTCATAACGTATAATATTCAATAAAGTAAATAGTTTGTTCAATTGTTCTTTTTAAAAATTCGTTTTCTCGAGACTTCGACAAAACTTGTGGGTAAAACAGGATATCCCGTTTTAACTAGACCTATCGTATATCCCGTTTTACCTTTAAGTTGGCATTGAAGAATGTGATCATTTGAAATGTCGAACAGCGGCTACTTAAAATAGTCGTTTGTTCCAGAATATGTTAAAAAAAGAAATGCCATCGGTATATAATAGAAAAAGTAATCGCCAATCATGGAGCTAGACGGCTATGGCTAAAGCCATTGATGGAGTTTTAACCCGCGATCGGTGTCGTCGTTAGAAAAAATCTAACATTTTTACATTTTTAAGCACCCTGTTGAATGTGAAGGCTGTAAACCGAAGCGGTTCTAGTTATGTTTTCTTAGAAATGTACTTGACCTCATCCTACCGCCACTTTCGTTGAAATTGCTGTATACCTGCAGAGGGATGTGTTTATGTTGAACGGAGTCGAGATGTTAGTTGAAATCTAACACAATACCGATTGCGTCGCTTGAAATTGTACTTCAGAAATTTCAATTTTATTCGTGTTTTTATTGAATATTGTAACAAAAGTGTAGTTTTGTATCGTTTGTTGCTGCGCAATCGTTGCATGATGTCTTACGAACGATATCAACAAGAGTTACAGGTGATCTGGGAAAAAGTTTGTGATGAAGATGGAAGTGAAGAAGAGCCAGAGAAAATCAACCGACCAGGGCCATCTAATCAATTGAATCAGCCTCCTCTAAGTGAAGAAGAGGATGGTCCTTCTGACCACAGTTCCCACAGAACAGATACGGACGAATCGAGTTCCGAATATGTAGAGGAAGGGTTTGAGGGTCCTTCACGACCAACACCACCACAATGTAGCATTGCAGGCGGTCCCTCATACACCGGAAAAGACGGAACCAAGTGGTTAATGCATAAAACAAACAAACAGCCTGGTAAAACTGCTCGTAAAAATATAATTACGCAATTGCCTGGCGTAAAGGGTGTCGCAAAAAGTGCAAAAACAATTTGATTGCTGGAAACTGTTTTTCTCTGATGACATTATTGTATACATTACGAATTGCAAAAATAAACAACTAGACAAGATGAGGCTATCATATACGAAGGAGCAGCATTGTTCACCAACAAACTTCGAAGAAATAAATGCTTTCTTAGGTCTTCTTTATTTGGCGGGAATAAAAAAAAGCTCAACACCTTAATACATCAGAATTGTGGATGACAGATGGAACAGCACCGGAATATTTTGCAGCCACAATACCTCAACATCGTTTCCGTGTCTTAGTTCGCGCCATTAGATTTGATGAGAGCGATACACGGGCAGAAAGAGCAAAGAAAGACAACTTAGCTCCAATCCGATATGTATTGGAAAACTTTACCGAAAAATGTGTACAGCATTACAGTGTTGGTTCGTACATAACAGTGATGAGATGCTAGAGGCTTTTAGGGGTAAATGTAAGTTTAGACAGTACATTGCCAATAAGCCTGCCAAATATGGTATCAAGATTTATGCAGCTGTGGATGCGAGAATGTTTTACACGCATAATATAGAAGTTTATGCCGGAAAACAGCCCGATGGTCCGTACAAAGTGAACAATGACGCCCAAAGTGTAGTGCTGCGACTTTTACGACATTGTAGTGGTACAGGCAGGAATGTGACCACTGATAACTACTTTACTTCAATACCATTAGCCAACAATTTGATACAGAACCACCGAATAACATTAGTAGGCACATTACGTAAAAATAAAAGGGCAGTACCACCGATATTTCTAGACGTAAAAAGTCGCTAACTTCGTACGTCCCGAAAAAGAACAAGAATGTTCTAATGTTATCCACATTTCACGATGATGACGAGATTGATCCAGACAGCGAAGAAGTGAAGAAACAATCTGTTATTACCTTTTACAATCTCACTAAAGGGGGCGTTGATGTTGTGGACCGGATGAAAACAGAATATTCTGTAACAAGAGTCAGTAATAGATGGCCGCTAACATTATTTTGCTCATTGCTAAATATCGCAGGAATTAATTCCCAAATTATTTATTTCTCCAACACTGACAACAGAATCCCTAGAAGACGGTACCTGACAGACTTAGCCAAAGCACTTAAAAAACCTCATATTATTCGACGATCAGCACTGACAACTTTATCAAACCCATTGCGCCAAAAAATTCAAAATGTTCTGGGCCCAATGGCATCTACCTCTACAACAGCAGAACTAAAGAGAGGCGAAAAGATCCGGTGTATCTTTTGCCCCAAACGTAAAAACAGATTTACACAAAATAGTTGTAGTACCTGCTCAAAACCAATTTGTAAGGAGCATACAACAAAAACTGTTTTGATATGCAGATTGTTCTAAAGATGAAGATTTGTAAAAATAAATTAGTGTCAATAATGTCTCATTTTGTAGAATGTATTATTTGCAGAACTGTACATCTTAATAAAATTAACAATTGTCATAAATGTAAAATTTGATATTATCATTTATATTATTATTCATATGAGGGACGGCCCAAAAGTAATGGAAATTAGGCTGCGACGAGAGAGGAGTGGGGAACTCATTGTTCCACCAGGTCTCTTCTGAGTTAGTGTGCGAAGTTGTGTCAATGAGAGTGCATAGATTCGTCCTCGGAATTTTTTTTATTGAAACAACTTTTTCCATTTTGCTGACGTCCGATTGTCGAGAGTAACATGCGACTGTAAAATTTTGTTTCTCTCAAGTCTAAGAGTGGTTCTTCAGATTATAAAAATGGAGAAATGTCAATTGATGACTGCCCCCATTCAGGACGCCCCTCAACGTCAAGAAGTGACGAAAACGTTGACAAAATCAATGTCTCGTTCGTGAAGACCGTCATCGAACCATTGATCAACTCTGAGATGTATGGACTATCATGGAACTCAATTTCGATTTTATCCGATGATTTGCACATGAGAGTTACAACCAAATTTGCCCCCCTCTTCTCACAGACGAGCAAAGGGAGCGTCGACTTCGGGCATGTTTTACGCTTCAAAGTAAGCTCAAAGACTTCGAATTTTTTACTGATGTTGAATCGTGGTGTAATGGATACGACCCCGAAACAGGAGCAATCAAGTCCGCACAAAACATCTGGATCGCCTCGTCCCAAAAAAGCTTCCCAAGAGAAGTCAAACATCAAGACAATGTTCATTTGTTTCTTCATCTTGTTTGTGTTTGGTTCGGCAGTGTAGCTAATAAGCAACATATTTGTTTTTCATAAAGTTTCGATCCCAAAATTATTTCCTATTAGAACATAATGGGATCGCCATATCTATCATTCTACAGAATCTTCTAGCAATAAATAAAGTATTGCCAAATAAAGGAGGTAAATTAAACAGGTACAAAAATACTGCAGTTTGCTTTACGTCCAACTTTGTACAATCGTAGAAATATTTCAACCTCATATCTCGCTATGAAGCAGAAAATGATAAAACAGAGCGATTTCAAAAAAAAAAGGGAAACATCCAGCTTAGATTAGACAGAGAGAGAGAGAGAGAGATAGGGATTTTGTCAAACTTTCAAAACTGATAAAATAACAAGTAGATTAGGTAGCCACAAAGATATGTTACCTTTGGAATTGGATTCTGAACAGTTATCGAAATAACAGGGTGATCCCCTTGAGGGTATTGTGTCGAGTTTCGAACAAGAATTAGTAGTTTTCATTAATATATACATAGATTATGAAGAATTGGTTGAAGGATAAAGATCTTGTACCAAATAATTGATTTTTGTATTCTTTCCAATAATCTAACCCCACAAATGGAGTTCGAAATACCAACAATCCAAACACGAATTGCTTCAATCTCCACATTAGCAAGAGGAAACAGTTATAAAAAATGTGGGCAGGAATAATAACTGAACCGCAATATGCAAAACCAGGAACAATCACTGTAAATTGTTAGGCAATTGTAGATTAGTTTACAATCGTCACAAATTACAATAATTACACTACCAACGTTACGTTACGTTACATACTACCAGTTTTAAACACGGACAGAAAAAAAATCGAGTAGCATAAATCATATTGTTCGTTCCAAATCCGATATTCGATATGGATTCAAATTGAAGTAGAAGATTGGAATCGACCAATTGTGGTTCGACTAATAATCAGCAATTCGTGCATGAGTTTATCTTCATATCATTTATGCATAGAAAAAGGTTAAAAAAGAGGTGTCCAGAAACAACAACCAGCAATCAATGTAAAATCTGGAACAATCGCAGTGTTGTTAAGCAATCGTAGATTAGTTTACAATTGCCCCAAGTGACACTAAATACCAACGCTGCATCACAACATCAAATTTATACATGACAACAAAAAGTCAAGTTATATCAATTATGTTATTCTTTCCACTTATTATTGATTTGAATCCAAAATCAAAATTGGAATAGTTCCTTGCATTTGTAGTTCAGAATATCAGATCAGTAATCCATTATGTTCTCGTTTCCACATAGTATTTATAATGACGTGAATTTAAACTTCTAGAGAAGATAAGAATCCATCAGTTGTGACTTAATTAAATACAGCAAAATAAAGGAAAATGTTCGAGATGGTAATTATTAGAAAGAATTTAATTACGGTATTTCACATCACTGTCTCAGTCTCATTGATAATATTACAGAGGGAAGGATGTTACGAAAGAAGTAGCCAGGAATAATAATTGAACCACAATATGCAAAATCTGGAACAATCACAGTATTATGTTAAGCAATTGTAGATTAGTTTACAATTGCCACAAATTACTGTAAATTCCGACGTTAAATAAAACTGTCAGTTTTAAACACATCAAAATATACACATAAATGATCAGAAACAACCATTAAATCACAACTCCCAAGACTAGCAACAAATATACTGTACGATGTTAAACAATTGCAGATTAGTTTACAATTGCCACATTACAGTATCTTCTATTTTAAAACCACTGTCGGGTTTTAGCACGATAATGAAGTCCATAATTTAAACAAAATTTTCTTCAACTTCTGCTGCAAAAACAATAAATTTAAAATAATCATATAAAAAAATTCGAACGTAATTACATATGTACTATAACGTTTTATTTTCCTTATTAGTTTGTAATATTGTATCTACAAATTTTCAAAATTAACGAATACAACCATTTACATTACATTTTAAAATTTTCCCAAATTCATATGTATTTTCGAACATTGAAGGGTGCTAGCAATTTTTTTGAAATCCTCCTCTATATTTATCATTATGGTACAAATGAAAAATAAAATATAGTAAAAAAGAATGGCACTAACACCTCATTAGTTTACGTACAAAACACTTAAGCTTAATATGACCAAATAAATAATACCTACTCATGTACCTATCTACAGGGTGGACCAAATTGGACACTTTTGAAGGCAAAGTAAACTTTAAGGAGTACATAGACAAAAACCAATGTCGGTGCCTGAAGCTCCATTTTTATGTTAATTGGTGAAAAACCGCGTCTCGGTATCTGTCATGGTTTCAGATATATAGGGTTTTTTTTTGGAAAATGTACGTTTTCGAAACTATTATCCTGGCGAAACGGTGTTAGGTGTATTATTGTAAAGTGAATAGTGTTGCTGTAAATAACATGAGCAGTTATTGAGCTGACGTTGAGAAATTGTTATACTAAATGTAAATAAAACAGCAATAACTCTGCTATTATTTTAACGATACTTTTTTGTATGTGGTTTGATTCCACTTACCGAAATTAAGCAAAACCAAATCTTTAAACTGCTGTATTTTGAAAATTATTTGAGAAAAAAATGAAGTGTTAAAATATGCAGGGTGTTTCATTTAAAAAATGACTGTTTATGTTGTTTACAGCTAAAATATTCGCTTTACAACAATTCACCTAACACGATCGAATTCTAAGTAAAAAAAACTGCTTTGGGAATGTTTCAATAGAAATAAAAAGTTTTCGGCAGGAATAAAGTTATAGAGGTTTTTCGAAAACGTACACATTTTCGAAAAACACCCTGTACCTCTGAAACGGTGGCAGATAACGGGACGAGACGCAGTTTGCACCAATTAACTTTTCACGAAAATTGAGCTTCAGACACCGACATCAGTTTTTGTCTATCTCCTCTTTAAAGTATACTTTGCTTTGAAAAGTGTCAAATTTGGTCTACCCTGTATCTATTAAGAATTTACGTTTTCAAAATTTCACTCAAACATCAATTTTATTAAAAAAATTACAGATATCTATCTACCTACATAGTAGTAGGTATGAGGGCCATAACCAAAGTTCCCTCTAATCTGCGCGACTTTTTGAAAGTTGCACAGCCATTTTTGCATTTTGCGCATAACAATTTTTTTAATCATTTTATGAAATAATTGTAACTAAAAAGGCAAAAATCCAAATTTCACAAAAAAATGTTGAAATATTTTGAAATTTGTCTTTGACATTAAAAAAAAAATGATGATGATGATAATACATCCAAATGTTACAAGAGGGTTATAAAAATCTCGTTCAGGTACTAGCTACTCAGCCTAACAGGAACGCGATTCTGAATTCTCCAAAATTTTTGTACTGTACTGAGAGACAATTATACACTTTTTTAAATTTTATTAATTCATTTTATTCCAACAATATAGAATTCACTATAGAAAAAGAAGTAAATAAATCTTTAAACTTTTTAGACCTTACTCTTACAAGAAACGAAACCCATCTCAGTTATGAAATTTAAAGAAAACCAACATATACAGTCACAATACCACATTCTCTATTGACACAGTCTCAAAATATAAAACTTAGCTCTTTTCACTCTTTTATACAAGGATTTTTTCGATTCCCTTATCCCAAAATTTCCTCCAGAAAGAAACTACTATTTTGAAACAGATCGCAGCTAATAATGGATACAGTACCCATCTTATTGAACAAATGATAAATAAAAAACAGAAAAAAACTATTAGATAATCAACTCTATCACAATATAACAAGTAAAACAGACCACAAACTCTGTTTTATTAATTATATACCGAAAGTAAGCACTAAAATTCAAAATAAATTATTAATATATAATATGAGACCAATAGTAGTAAATAAAAACAATTTGGGTTCTCTATTAGTAAACAATAAAGAACGACTAGAAAAAACTGAAAAAAGTGGTGTATATGAAATAAAATGTAAAGATTGCAATTCCATATACTTAGGACAAACTGGTCGTTCAATAAAAACACGCTTGATTGAGCATCAAATGCAATAATTCAACTGTTAAAAAATATTAACTTTGTAAACCATTTCTTTCAAAATAATCATTCATTAGACATAAATAATTTCAAATTGCTACATACACAAAATAAAGGTAAAAGATTAGATTTACCAGAAATACTTGAAATTACAAGAGCAAATAACAATAACAAAATTTTATTGAACGACCAAATAGATTTCGGGGTTTCCCCCTTATTAAAAGTTGTTACAGGTAGAGAAGATTCAGAATAATATTATCACTAGCAATCCAGGTATTTCGGTTTATTTAAGAAAAAAATTACCCATTCTGAACTGCCTTATTTTCTATGGTTAACCCTATTTATCCCTTTTGCCTGGGAATGCGTCTAATCTAAAAATGCACTTAGCCGTCGCCCTTTGGTCGCGGTGTTATCGCCTAAAAGGGTTAGGTCGGTGGACATAACTCCTCCCTCCTTAAGATAAGACGTCCTCGTCTTTGGGTGCATTAGGTAAACTTGGACATACTTTCGGATAATTGTTCATTGGGGTGGATTCTTCCTCCAAAAATTGCTCTCCTTTTGTTATGTGGAATATCGGGCATCTTCTTGTCTTGTAAATGTACACCAAGGGTCCGACCATAATTAAAATGATAATTATGATGGCAGTAGTGGAAAGGTGCATTAGGTGGACGACTGGATGTATTTCCAAAGGATCATTTAGCTTGATTGCTTCTTCTTTTAGCTTGTTGATGTTTAGATGCTCTATTTCTAAATTTATGACCTGATTCACTTTAGATACTTCATTTTTGAAGAGCGTGGGATGCATAAAGTTCACACGGGTGTTTTCGAAAGTAGTATCTTCTATAATTAACTTACAGTTTTCAAAAGAGGATAGTAAGGAATTGTCTTTGACGTAGATACGCTTAATGTTGTTTTTACAGTCTTCAACTATTTCTAATTGTTCTTTAGTGGACACAAGAATTTCGTTATTTTTTAATTGAACATAAAGTTTGTAATTGTTAAGGACACTTGCGAAATTGCATTTTTCACTTGTTTTTAACGAGCACTGGTTGTTATGTGGTTCCTCCAGACAAAGGATTTTTTCGTTGATAGTTTTGCATCTCTCGTTGGTCCAGAGTTCTTCCTTGGAGCTTTCAAGCTGATATTTTGCAGGCGGCAAAAAGATTTGATTTTGTTGGTTGGGAATAGGGTAAATTCGACGGTATTGGAATTTGTGGGATTTTAATATGGGGATGTATAATATACACGTAATAGTATTGTTTATTGAAATTATTTTAAATTTGGAAAACTCCAGTAACTTGACCGGATGTAGCGTATCAAGCTCTAATAATTCTGATTGTTTATAAATTAATCTCAAATGATCAGCAATTTGGGTTAGTTCTGTTTCTGATATTATCTCTAAGTTGGTTGCTTCTACGAAAGCAAGGGAAATTGTCCTCTCAATACTATATATATATACAATATCTAGTATTTTTGAGCTTAAATACAAGTTGTATTGAATAACTGCCTGTGGTTCAAGAACATTGGTTATGTTTATTAATAATTTAGTCGTTAAATTGAAGTTATTCTGAATCATTTCTAAATCTTTTGAATACCTATTAGTTATGTGATTTGCAAATGAAGCAAATTCACCAATTTGTTTTATTACTTTATCTTGGTTTTTATAGAGACTGTTAATGTTATTATTGATTTCTATTAAATCATTATTGTCGGGGTTACCAGTGATATATTTTATAGCCGTGCCTAAAACATTTATGAGTGCTCTTTTATGTAGACGATGTTTAAATTTTTGTAGATGTCCTTCTATCAGAACACAATTATCTTTAAGATTTTCAAGAAGCTGGTCGTTTAAATGTCCTTTTGCCTTTGACTCTAGTATTACAACATTGCTAAGTAAATTCTTATAATTAGATTCTATATCATTTATATTAAAGTAAAAGTAAAACTTATGATAATTATCAATTAACACCTAATTCTTCAACAAAATATCCATTACTTTGGATTTGTCGAACACGGACGGCTTGGGCCTGGACCGCTAGTAGTATCCTGTAACGGAAATTTTTTCTTAACTCTTCTTACTTTACGGACATGAACATTAGCCATGCGGTTAGAATTTTCCCTTATTCCTACAACTTTATTATTTTGTGTTGAGGTTACATTAACTTTATCAAAACAGGGGTCAGTCTTTCTGATTCTTTGTCTAGTGAAATATGCTATAGGTTCATTAATTTCTGGATTTTCTTTATTAGCATTTCTTTTATCTAAAATTCTAGTTTCTTTCTCCAATTGTTTATTGTATAATTCTTCGTAAAATGATATAATTTCATTTTTTCGTTTCTCATTGTACGATTCGTATATTGTTTTCGATAAATCGATTTCGTGGGCATTACGATTCTCAAAAGGACCATAGAATAAAGTAAACGGAGTATAGCCTGTGCTAGAGTGAACTGATTGATTGTAAATGAGTACGGCAGATATCATGAGATTTTGAGGGGTTTCATTTTTATTGTTTAGTTTACCTACTCTTAATTTTTCGAGTATGGTGGAATGCGCTCGTTCAATGGGAGAATTGGAATTTGGATTATAGTTTGTTGTGAAATGTAAGTCAATTTTGAAAAGTGAACAATATTCCTGAAAAACATTATTTTTAAATTCTTTTCCTTCGTCACAAACTATTCTCTTGGGAAAGCCATGATGAGAAAAGTAATGTCTTAATTTATTTAGAATGGTAATACCTGACAAGTCCCCAACGTAGTAGGCTTGTACGTACCTGGAGAATAAATCTATTATTAATATTTAACGATATTCGCGTTGGTTCTTTGTGAAACATTTTTAAATAGAAATAAAAGAACTAATTTGCTTTTATGTTTCACTATATTGTAAGAAAACTCTACAATTGTTTCGGCCTATTGAGCCTTTTTCAAGAGTAACGAAGGTACTGAAGCGTTCTACAAAGAGTAAGTCTATTTATACTACTTAAAGTCTAGGTACATTAAAATGGACAAACCAGGAAACGTAATCACTAAATGTGCTTTAATAAGCTGTCTAAGCATGGAGTATTATCAAATTTTTGTTTATCATTGGTGGTGTTAACATTGAATTTAAATGATTTTTTGATTTCAAAAATTTCCCGTAATAACGTAATAACTATCTTTTCGAAATATGATTATATAGAAAAAATGAATGAATTTTTAACAACACCCGGTATTTCAAAACTAAAATCCGATCCGACAAACAAGTTTCACCTACAAATAAATAGGGCGATAAGAAATAGTAAAGACACACTGGAAATCCCTGAATACAGTTTACGTGTAATGAACCCGTCAGCACCTTGCTTGTATGGACTTCCCAAAGTCCATAAAGATAATTACCCTTTGCGACCGGTCATATCATATGTTAACGCACCTAGCTATAAAGTTTGTAAATTCCTGGCCAAATCTTTACCTAATTTTATAAATTTCAAATCAAAATTTGCTATAAAAAATTCTTTTGATTTAATCCAGTCTTAAAATGTTAACAGTTAAAAATAACTACATTTTAGTTTCTTTTGATGTAAAAAATTTATTTACTTCTATACCAGTAACCGAACTCAAAATTATTATGAATGAACACTTCACAAACTCGGATCTAAATAACAACCAAATAGTCGATCTGAATAACTTACTAGAAACATGCCTAGAACAGAATTACTTTTGTTATAATAATGAATATTACAGTCAAAAAGAAGGTCTCCCTATGGGGTCTCCTATTTCACCTTTATTGTCAGAGATATTTATGTCAGATTTTGAAAAACATCTGTTCAATATAATTTAAACCTCTTTTTGGAATTTCTAAACTCTCTTAATAATAGAATACAGTTCACTATGGAAACTGAAACAAATAATAAATTAAACTTCTTAGATCTTACTATTTCTAAATCGAACAACTTATTTGAATTCGATGTCTTTAGGAAACCTACTACTACAGACACAATTATTCATGCTATTTCCAAACAATCAACCCAAATCAAGCACTCTGTGTTCCACAATTTAATTCACCGGCTTTTTAATTTCTCGTTAAATAAATCTAACTTCAATAAAGAGTTAGATATCATAAAACAAATAGCAATCAATAACGGCTACAAGGTCTCTCTAATAGAAAACATGGTCAAAAACAAAGAAAGAAAAATTATAAGGGAACAATTATATGCAATATCAGAATCCAAAATGAACACTTACAATTTCATTAATTATTACCCCCCCATTAGCAATACCATATGTAACAAGCTCCTCACACTAGGTTATAAAACTATATCTGTAAACAAAAATAATCTAGGAATTCTTCTGGTCAATAATAAAAACAAAAAGGATAAACTTAAAAAATCAGGCGTTTACAAAGTTAATTGTAAAGATTGCGAATCCACTTATATCGGTCAGTCAGGCAGAAATTTAGAAATCAGATTGAATGAACATAAAAAATCTATAAAAAATAATACAAAAAACACAGGAATAGCTACCCATTGCATAGAAAACAACCACCATTTAGATGAAAATATTACATTATTACACAATGAACCGAAAGGCCGAAGATTAGATTTATTGGAAATTTTTGAAATCAAAAAATCATTTAAATTCAATGTTAACACCACCAATGATAAACAAAAATTTGATAATACTCCATGCTTAGACAGCTTATTAAAGCACATTTAGTGATTACGTTTCCTGGTTTGTCCATTTTAATGTACCTAGACTTTAAGTAGTATAAATAGACTTACTCTTTGTAGAACGCTTCAGTACCTTCGTTACTCTTGAAAAAGGCTCAATAGGCCGAAACAATTGTAGAGTTTTCTTACAATATAGTGAAACATAAAAGCAAATTAGTTCTTTTATTTCTATTTAAATCTATTATTGTTATAAATTTGTTGCTATCGAAACTGAAAATGTCTAAGTGTATAATATCAAAAGGTCTTTTGGCTAGTAAAGGTCCTGATAGTTTTGTTTTATATGGGTGTCTTTAATATTTCGTAATTAAGCACGTCTCGCACTCATTTAAAATTTTATTGATTTTCGTTTTCATGTCTGGCCAGTAGTGAGTATTTTTAAGGTGGTTATACGTTTCTGTTACGCCGTTGTGATTGTTTTCATGATATTCTGTAATTACGTTACTTTGTTCGTCTAAGTTTTCGACGTCCTTCGCAAGAATATTTGATTTAATAATTTTGATATTATTATCAAATAAATTTGAACAGATTATACGAAATTTATCTTCTAAAGTGCTATCTTTAAAATAAACACCGTATAAACATTTTGGATCAATTATTTGGCTTACGGCTCGGTTTATGTTTTCTAATTCGTCTCCTGATCGGATTGTTGTTTTATATGTATTTTTGTTAAATGGTTTGGTATAATCTAAGCTATATTTGTCTCCTAATGAAATGATAATTCTATTAGAGAATTAATTTAGTGGTTTTTCGGAAATGGGTATAGTGAATGTAGGGTTGCTTATAGACGTGTGTTGGATGTCATTGGTGTCAACTTCTTTGTTATTTTCTCTGTGGAAAGCCTCTATTACTTCGTCGATATTGTCTATTTCGGGGGTTTCGTCGGGGTCAACATTGGGTAAATGCGAAATGAGGTCTAGGTCGTCCTCGTCGGTCAACGATTCATTTGCATTTATTTCGACTCTTGAAAGAGCGTCGGCTACCACGTTTTCTTTACCTTTTTTGTAGTGTATCGTGTAGTCGAATTCTTCGAGTCGTAATCTCCACTTAGTAAGGCGAGAATTAGGGTCTTTTAATGAGAAAAGCCAAACTAGGGGTTTGTGGTCGGTTTCAATTATGAATTTTCGCCCAAAAATATATGGCCTGAAATGCTTAGTAGTTTCTACGATAGCGAGCAATTCGCGCTCTATTGTGGAGTAATTTCACTCTGCAGAATTTAGCGTGCGAGAGTAAAATGCTATAGGCTTAGAGTTTTGTGATAATACGCCTCCAATAGCAACGTTAGATGCATCGGTTGTTACATGAAAAGTTTTTTGAAAATCGGGATGTCAGAATGGGTGCATTCGTTAGAAGTTCTTTACATTGGGCGAAGCAATCAATGTATTTGGGGTTTGAGGGGTCAATTTTCGTACCCTTATTCAGGCATCTAGTGAATGGTTGGACAACTTTTGCAAAATTTTTGATGAATCGTCTGTAGTAACCTACGAGACCTAGAAAGGCTTTAATTTCTTTAGTGGTCTTCGGAAGGGGGTATTCTTGTACGGCTTTTATTTTTTGAGGATTTGGTTTAATACCTTCTGGAGTTATGACATGGCCTAGAAAAGCTACTTCTTTTCGAAGGAATTCCGATTTATCTAATTGTACTTTTAAATTAAAATGCCTTAGTTTTTCAAATATTTGCCTGATATGTAAGATATGGTCTTGGAGGGATTTTGAAAAGATTACAACATCATCCATGTAGACAAAACATGATTTGTAAAGGTATTCTTTAAGGACGTTGTCCATGACTCGCTGAAAAGTGCTTGGGGCGTTTTTTAAACCGAACGGCATACGTACGTACTCGTAATGACCGTTGTTTACCGTGAAAGCTGTTTTTTCGATAGATTGGGGGTCCATTTCTATTTGATGGAACCCCTGGGCTAGATCTAGCGTGGAGAAGAAAACGCATTTTCCAAGGTTATCGAGAATTTCCTCGATGCGTGGGAGAAGATATTTATCCTCTATAGTTTTCTCGTTAAGTTTACGATAGTCGATGACTAGTCGCCATTTGCGCTTGCCACTAGCATCTAACTTTTTAGGAACTATCCAAACTGGTGAGCTGTAAGGGGAAATGCTTGGTCTGATAATTTTGTTATCTAAGAGTTTTTGAATTTGGTTTTGAATTTCAGTTTTCAGGTGATAAGGATATCTAAAGGATTTGCGAAATACGAGGTCGTCGTCTACTGTTCGAATTTTATGTTTTACTGCGTTTGTGAAAGAAAGATTAGTGTTTTCGTAATAGAATACGTCGCTATATTTTTTGCAAAGTGCTATTATTTCTGCTTTTTCTTCCGGATTTAAGTGATCTGTTCTAATTAACTGTGAAATTTCTAATCTTTGATGGGGAGATTCCGGGTTCTTTATTATCACGTTATTTATGGGCTGTACCGTAACTTGTTGATGAAAATTAATTTCAAGTTCCTTTTCTTCCGGCAATGGCAGAGTACAATAGCCCCTTTTCGCGTATGTTATAGATTCCGGGATGGCTATTCCATTATACATTATTTCAGGGACAATTACTTGACCATTGTCAATGTTGACAGGAATATTGATAATTGATTTTACTTTTTCTTTGTATGGTTTGAAATTTTTATGGTTAATTTCAAGATAAAAGGGAATTTTAATATTACCTATTTCTAATAATTGTTTATTATAATCTATCTTAACTCCTAATTTTTCAAAATCTTCGCTACCTAGCAAGGCATCGAATCGATCGTGCCATTTTAACACGTGAAATTTAATTTCTTTGTTTATACCGTATTCCTGTAGTAAAGGATATTTGATGTTATATTCATTCGTCGTTTCATTTCCGAGGCTTCTTACTGTGAAGGGTTTTTTGAAAAAGAAGTTGCTAAAGTATTTATTGGCTATCTCAGGGTTCATTATGGAGTTTGACGCGCCAGTGTCGGTTAATATTTTTAAGTTGAAACTAGGTATAGTGATAAATGGTAATCTGGGTTTTACTAATATTGAATTTAGGTCGAGTCTAATTGTTGGGAGGCTAGTATTAGAAAATTTTGAATATTTTCGTCTTCGTCTTGTTGTAACATGTAATTTTCGAAATTATCCTGCGTACCATTTGTTGTATCGTACTGGTTGTTTTCGGTATTTGCATACTCGAAATTTTCAGATTCTTCTATATTGTGTAATTCTTCAGATATGAAGTTTCGAGGACCTGTACTACGGAAATAGTTTTGGAAACTGGGAGGATTGTTCGGTCTGGGGTTGGTGTTTCTTGTAGAGATTGACATAGGTGTAGGTGTGTATTCTTGCTTTTTATTAGGATTTTGAGGAAATACTTTTGAATTGGACGGATTGTTGTTTGGTGGACGATTTACGTCGTTTCTTACAGGGGAGGGATTTGTGTTCCAAAAAGGTTGTCGTGGTTGTTGGAAGGCCTTATTTGGTTGAAATTCATTCGTTTGAAATGGTGAAAATGGTGGGAAATTTTGGGTTTTGTTTGGCTGAAACACATTTGTTTGGAAAGGTGAAAAGGGCTTGGGTGTGGTATGTTGTAATGGTTTCGTCTGTTTCATAGGTTTTTGTCTAACAAAATTAAGAAAACTTATTTGTTGTCGGTGGTTGTCATAATTTCTTAAATGTACTAAACAATCTTCTAAAGACACGGGGCTCTTAAATGAAATAAATGACCTGTATGGTTCTACTAATCCTGCCATATAGGTGCTCAATGCTCTTTTATTATACATGTCTGCTTTGTATATTTTGATGTTCATATCATTTTCCCTAATACTTATATGTTCTAGTAATTGTTGTAATTTAGATTTTATTCTTTCGTGATATTGTTCGTAATTTTCATTTGGAAGTTGAAAACAAGTTATCACGTCATTTTCTAATAAGACTTCGTTTCGTTGATCTCCGAAACGATTCAGAAGAGATTCTTTTACTTGCGACCATGTCAAGCAATTGGAAGTTATTAAGGTATCGCGTGCCGCGCCTGTTAATTTTGAACAGCAAAGTTCAAATAATAATTTATTAAAGGTACATTGTTCTTGACCTGGAGTACAGTTTTTATAATTATTTATAAATTTCTCACATTGTTGAATATAATATGATAAATTTTTACTTCCACCATCGTATTGTGGAATAATTTCCTTGGCTAAATTAATTTCACTAAAGTTAACGTTATGGGTCATTTTTAAGTAATTATTTGTAGCGGGTAAACTTAGATTACTATTAGAAACAGAACGATTAATATTAAGATGAGTTTCTTCGTCAGAATTTTCGTTATCACTATCAAAAGTTGTTGATCTCAAAGGTGATCTTTCTCTAATCATCGAATACTTTACATGTATATAAAAATAAAAATGGGAAAGGTACTCACAGGAACAAAACCAACATCGCTCCGTTGAGGTCCTTCTGCAGGTGAAGTCTCTCTAAGCTTTGAAGATGATGCTCTAGGTGAGGGCTCTTTGGGGATGACTTCCAAGACACAGGTCAGGTGAAGATCTGATTAGTCTCGATAAAGTCGGTTTTCGTTAATCGCGAATTAAGAATAAAAATTCACCGACACTCGCGAACTTTTTGCAAAATTTCGCTCAATTGTGCCGTTTCGCGATCCTGTTCGCAGCGCCAATTATGTTCGAAGACAATGAAATTGCCTTTTTAAAAAAAATATTTATTTTACTAAAAATACAAAATGAGCATTTACTTTACAAACTACAGACGTAGTCTAGAGAAAGCAAAGAACTGCCTTATTTTCTATGGTTAACCCTATTTATCCCTTTTGCCTGGGAATGCGTCTAATCTAAAAATGCACTTAGCCGTCGCCCTTTGGTCGCGGTGTTATCGCCTAAAAGGGTTAGGTCGGTGGACATAACTATATGTTAGAGTTTTTCCGGCAAATGTAAATTGCGGCGATGGTCAGATCGGCCCCTCAGGTAGGTATGTAAATTCATTCGATGGTTTCAACAGAGGCATTAACGACCTATGTAAATTCATCCGATTCATTGAATGGGTACTTTGAGAAAATATGTTATGAAGGAAAACTTTGCTAAAAACAAATTGTGTCAATTGTTTAGATTTATAAGAAATAGATCTTCATAGTTAATGTTACAGAAGAAATTGTATTTCAACAAACATGTCTAATTAGGAAAGAACAAACAGATTCATTACCTACTGCATATACAACCTAACCTAACATAACCAGATTAGCTATTTATCGATGTTTACCTATTATGACATATACTTACGATAACCACCATCACCTCAAAAACAAAACAGGGTAATTATCCAATGAGAAGATTGCGACATAGAGAGGGTAGTTGTGGTTGTGACTTAACAAAATTGGAATATTTCTGATTCTATCGTCATTTATCTATTACATTCACGCACAAACACGAAAATGTCTATTAAAGAGATTACCAGTCAGAAAGGTAAATTAATACTTGTCTTCGAATATTACAAATTTTCTAAGAAAGCGAATTTAAAAACTGGTGAGGAAAAATGGGTTTGCTTCCAAAAAAACTTGTTCTGCACAATTTTTTACATTTGGCGAAAAGGACGACAGATTTATTTCTAGAAGTAGCTTGTGCCCTTAGACTAGGAAAGAGAGGGGACAGGTAATAGTCGACTGCAAATTGAGGACGATTGGGATCGCGAGACAGCGCTCAGTATCGCAACATAAAATGTTAAGAGGGAGTTTGTTTTGTTACCATTATTCGTACAATTATTAAGAACTGTTTTTTTGCGTCTTACGCTACTAAGAAAATATTATTTATTTTATGTCAAAGAGAATACATGTTCAATGAAATTAAATGCAAAGAATTATTTTATTAACGTTAATTAACATTATGTGGCGGAACTAATAAACATTAAGACGAATTTTATTAAATAATTAATTTTACTTTTTTAGATTTTTATAACTAAAAGTGACGCCGCCTATGGTAATATTGTGGTAAACGCATGCATCTTACAACTTTGAAAGTATTTATTGTTTCTTACACTATCAGTAAACCATTCCAACAAAAAAAATATGATGCATTAATGATTATTGTACGTAAATCATAACATATTTTAAGTAGTATGTAAACAATAAACAAATTAAACGCGATTTTCTTTGCTTAACCTTACTACGTAAAATTCTTTTTACTTGTGAAATGTGATTTCTGGTTCATTTCTTTCACTGCGGCTTTTACAGCCGTAAGAAGAACAAATCAGCATTGTTTTAAACAAAAATCCACTAAAACCTAACTACTCTATTTAATTATATTGACACTTTTACACAACGCTGTCAACGCACTGTTTGGGATCAGTAAATAGAGCCGGTACCAAAATATTGCGTCAATTTTCGACGTACAGTCGGCATAGGAGTTACGTGTCCCCTCTCTTACCTAGTCTAAGCTTGTGCCACAATCACCAACCTAATAGGGAACGGATAAATCGCCAAATAATTAACGTGGCTGCAAAAAGGAAGGCTATTGAAGAAATTTCAGTCCAACCTAGCAAGATAAGTGTTTGTATCATCATTTTTTAAAAAAGCTAATTGATCTATATTTTTACAGATCTTCAAAAGAAGTTGAACAGATAAATGTTAGTTCAATCAGCTTGGCCGACAGAAGATGCATCCAGCGAAACGTTTACAATGCACGACGAGAAAAATATCCAAGTTTACCAGTGTTTAAGTGATGTTCATTCTGCGTTAGAATCCATAAATTTTGAAATTATCTAAATAGAACCGTTTCTTTTGGTTAACAACAATCATGAAAATATCGTGATTTTTTCCTGTGAGAAAAATTTTAGATTTTTGTGCCATTGTGAAGCAGTGTATTTGGATGGAACGTTCTCTCACTGCGCTAAATTTTTTCTGCAATTATTCTCTATTCACGGATATAAAAACGGACATTACGTGCCTTTGGTGTTTTGTCTATTGAAAGATAAATCTTTGAACACGTATGAAAAGTTTTTGAGATTAGTGAATAGCGAATGCAGAAAATTGGGTGAATATTTTAAACCAAAAACAGTTACTATTGATTTTGAAAAAGCTATTCATAGAGCCGTGAAACAAATTTGGGACGATGTGCAGATTGTAGGTTGTCGATTTCATTTTTCACAGTCGTGGTGGCGAAAAATTCAGCAAGTTGGCCTCTCAACAGACTATAAATCTGGTAATTCTATTGGTAAGTGGCTTAAATACACTTTTGGATTCCAATATTTACCGCCTCAAGAAGTATACGATTGCTTTGTTTCGGAGTTATATGAACTAGCGCCACCAGAATACAACGAAAAAGTGATTAAATTTGTGGAGTATTTAATGGAAATATATATTTCACCTGATTCACAGTTTCCACCTACGATTTGGGCCTGTTCTTCGGCAAACAGTAATCGTACCACAAACAACTGCGAGTCATTCCATGCCCATTTTAATTCAAATTTTTATACGTGCAAACCTTCTTTGTATTCGTTTGTTGAAACACTTTTGGAATTTCAAATAAATACATATATTTTAATAAATAACGTAATTAAAGAAAAGGCAATATCATCGATTACAAAAAAAAAATTGTAATCGTATGGACATTTTAATAAAATTGTTCAATTCGAAGTCTATAAGTAGGATATGATTTTTTAAAAAAAAATTAGCTATAATTTCTCAGAGTATACAGAATTAGTAGGTAAAAGGAAATGTATTTTTTAACTTTAGTATAAAGTAAAATGCTATAAAATAATTTTCTTGTTTTATTCGACATAAGTAGGTAGGTACCTACTGTTACAGAAATTGCCTAGAATTTTTTGATCCTCATTATAGGTGAGTACGTTTCTACCTGAGCAATCGGATCAATTTACATACCACAGGGATCAACAAAAATTGACCGGATGAATTTTCAAGTTTTAGTTAGAAATCGGATGATTTTACATACGCCCAGTTTTTCAAATAAAAATAGTGAAACAAAACCAAGTGTATTATAATTAATTTTTTGAATATATTTTGAATAATGTTTCACCAAGATTTAAGCCAGAACACAATTAATATTATTCTGTATTATTGTTATATAAATACCTATAAAAGCATCTTATTATTTTTATAATCGATAAGGATGTTTCGCAGGGTACTTGGTGAAACATTATTTAAGTAGATTTATAATTAAAAAAACAAACACTTGGTAAAGTTTCACAATCTATTATTAGTTGTCTGACAGCTGTTTCGACTTTAACGTCATTATCAAAGACAGTGAGTGCTTAACATTGAAACTGATATTTATAAAGGGGTTGGTTATGAGTAATTATAATATTGCTTTTATGATGGCAAAAACCTTGAAATCTAGTTGTTCGTTTGTGATGAATTTACCTTGGTGACGGGCTTCCTATGTTACTAATACTTTTATATAATACTTAATCTAATCGAGTACCTTTCGGTTCGCAATGTAAAACTTGAAATGATCATTTTGTATGCAACGTGTAGCAAGGCCTGTTGTATTATTATTGTGTATAATAGATTTTTTATGTTCATCTAGGCATTTACCTAGATTCCGAACAGTCTGACCAATGTAAATTGCATCACAATCTAAACGTCCAACCTCGTACACACCATTTTTTTGTAAAATATTCATTTTGTCCTTATTACTTATAATTAATGAACCTAAATTAGTTGTATTACTACATATGGTGGTTAATCTTAGATTCCTTAAATTACTCTGTATATTAAGAGTGCCTTTTTTACAATGGTTAATAAATCAATATTTATTTTGAGGTTTATTTTGAATTTGTACAAAAAAATTATTTAACAGTAGGTAATTCAGAACGTTTTTTAAAAATCAATTAAATATATATAAATTTTGTATCGTAACCATTGTTAAACGCTAATAATTTGATAAATATAACAGGCCTTGCTACACATTGCATACAAAATGATCACTTTATAAATACAAATAAAGTTAATTTTTTACATTGCGAACCGAAAGGCACTCGATTAGATAACCTGGAAATATTGGAAATACAGAAAGTCCGTCATCAATGTAAATTCATCACAAACGAACAACTACTAGATTTTAAGGTTTTTGCCATCATAAAAGCAATATTATAATTACCCATAACAAACCCCTTTATAAATATCAGTTTCAATGTTAAGCACTCACAGTCTTTGATAACGACGTATAAGTCGAAACAGCTGTCAGACAAATAATAATAAATTGCGAAACATCACCAAGTGTTGGTTTTTTTTTAATTCTAAATCTATTATTATTATTATAGTTGTGTTTATAAAACATAAATATAGAAAGGAGCACTATTTGTGAAACTGCATTTTAAAAATGAAAAAATAGGAAATAAAAAACAGGAAGTTTCACTAAAATTTATTCGAGTACTTACTTGACAAATTTGCTTCGACCTAAACGAAGACATTTAAAAAGGAATACAGAAATCTGTCGAGGTTATCGAATAAATTTTAGTGAAACTTCCTGTTTTCTGTTCTCTAATATTTCGTTTTTATAAAATTAAATTTCAAAACATAAATTTTATAATAGCTCGCCTTAATTAGGCACATACTTGCATATAGGTATTATTTGTTTTAGATAAAAATGTCTAAACAAAAATTAAACGATTACGAAAATATGGACAAGATAAAACTATAATGCACAAATCATTTTCTTGTACATGTATTAATTAAAATACTCCAAAAAGTAATTATTAAAAAAATTATGACACCGGACCACCCTCTCACTTGCACATACGTTTCGGAAATTTTTGTTACTGCAATCAACATAAAAATTAAGAGGGAAAACGTTGGCCATGACACACGTAGCGCGCCAGCGACTCGGCAGCAGAGTCGACCTGAGGTCAAACCAAGCGGCTTTATTGTCGGCAGCCGAGACGGAATTACAGGGTGTTCAATTTTGTTGAAGTAAAAACTAGGAAGAAAAAGGGACAATATTGTTTACTTTTTGAAGAAAATATTCCACTCCTGAGAGTAGAAAAATGCTTGTTATTTTCTGAATTATCGTAAGAGATGTAAAAAAGCTAATAACACAACAAACAACAAAGGATTTGTCTTTTTGGGATATATTTATCGCTTAAAATTAAAAATTGTTGTAGTATCTTGTTTTTGAGTTATAAATAAAAACTAAAATTTGTCGTTTTTAACAGTACGCAAAAATTATTTTAAAGAAATTGTCTACAATCGCTCAGTACATTTTATTAGTATTATTTCGGTCGCGCCCCCTCGTGTGCCGAGAGATTGAAATAATACTAATAAAATATACAGGGCGGTTCCACAGACGATTTCTTAAGAATAATTTTCGCGTACAGTTAAAAATCGACAAATTTTATTTTTTTTTATAACTCAAAAACAAAATACAACAATTTTTAATTTTAAGCGATAAATATATCCCAAAAAGACAAATCTTTTGTTATTTGTTGTGCTATTAGCTTTTTTACATCTCTTACGATAATTCAGAAAATAACAAGCATTTTTCTACCCTCTACCCTGTAATATCGTCTCTTCTGCCGACTGTAAAACCGCCTAGTGTAACTTGAAGTCGACCCTACGTGAGCCATACCCCTAAATTGATATAGATATTGATAAATTTATTGATTTAGACTGTGCGACACAAAAACCATTATTTTTTTTTATAAGTAAACACCTTAACATGTATAATTATATAAAATCAGCAGATATTTCTTATTCGATAAGTACTTTTTAAGATACCAATCGAATAAAAAAAATTTCAGATATCAAATTTTACACCTTTTTTTTTTATTAAAATATTTATTCTATTCTGTAATCCATTACTAGATTTCATTTCGTCCGCAAATAAAACAATTTAATTCAGTTTCAATTATTTTTTTAGAAATGAGAATAGGTACCACGCCCATTTCTTTAGATGACTCTTTCACTCTAAAAACGCTAGAATTTGATGTCTCAAGTTATAAATTAAATTAAGGCCACAAGCACCTACGTTGCATCTCAAGTGAAACGCTTCTTTAGAATGTATTACCATAGACAAGAGAGGATTATAGATGATACACTCTTTTGGACCGCTTGTGGCGCCCTCAAGCAAGTGTAACTCTTACTAATGCCAAAAGGCGCGAAATTTAAATGCTTTATTCATTTCGTTGGTTTTACTGTTACAAATTTAAGTGGAAAATTAGCAAGTGACAATGCAATTTCTATTTTATAAAAAAAATACATTTCTTTTATAGAAAAGAAAATACATTTCTTTTATAATATAGAAAACAGTTTGTCACTTGTCAATTTTCCACTCAACCGAGGGATGTTGAAGTGGAACAGCAGTAAAAACGTGTTGAACAGTGAAAATATTTATTGGATTAAAATCAAAATTGTAGAAAAAACAAAATAAAGTATACAGTGTACGACGAAGCGAAAATTATTTAAACAAAAACAATTGCAGAATATTTTCAAAAATCCAAAAGATGATGCAGCACAATTTACGAAAATAAGTTGTACAGACATGTACTTACGTCTAATTGTGGGTGTCAAAAGAATTAGAAGAAATTCAAATCAGACACTCAGACAATTGGGGTTGCAATTTTTGGGGAAAACTTACTGGAATATCTGTGGTACCGAAGTCCTGTTTGGATAGATATCTACCACCCTTATTACCAATTGAGAATATTTATCGGAGACTGTGGCAAATTACAAAAATAATTAATTTAGAGAGACTAACCCCTTTTACCGGTTTTACCACAAAAACTAACACTAGCGGACACGTGTTTCGCCCACTTTTAATGTGGGCATTAGTCTCGTGTTGATAATGCTCACATTAAAAATGGGCGAAACACGTGTCCGCTAGTGTTAGTTTTTGTGGTAAAACCGGTAAAAGGGGTGAGTCTCTCTAAATTAATTACCCTTATTACCATTAAATAAAACAAATTACTGCATCAGAGAGCTTGTTGTTTACTAAAGAAACATCATGTTGCACTTTATTTTCAGGGGGATGTTGAATGATTCATCAAACAATTTTGGCGAAGTCATTCAGTTAATTTTTTCGTATGAATTTTGGTCAATTTTTTTTTTAAGTTATACAAATTACAAATTTACACTATAGGTATAACTAATAAAAAGCATACTACTATAAAAGAAACGGCTACTACAGCAGCCCGCTGATAACAGAGACGGTGTTTATAAACAATGTTTCGTGGAAACGATTGGGTGGGGCCCACTAAGGAGTTGAACGTGATATAGAAGGACAGTCTATATAGAGCGATTAGAGTATTGAGTTGACTTTGTTAACCATAGTATTATTAATCCGAAATCATTAAATATAAATCTAAGTTCATTTTTTTATTTTTCTTACAACTGCAGCGGTGAGATTGTGCTCGTGTGCCTGCGTAAAATACGTTTCTTTAAAAAAAAAAAAAAAGATAAAGACCAAAAATGCCGAAGGCCAGTGATAAAAGTAAACACCGTGAACATACAAGTCGTCTTCGCAACGAAAGACAAAACGACCAAGCGGATAGACATGCAAGTGAAGTATTACCACGATCCACAACACCTGAGTTGAGATCAAATCAAAGTGAAACACAAGAAGAACGTATCAACAAACTAGAACAAGTGTTACATGGAATTTTAGGATCAGTAGTTACGAGAGGTCCTAGAGAAAATTTCAGTGGACCAAACATAATACCAGAATTTCGACCAGGACACGCTGGACTTCCGTCCTCAAAATGGATACAGAAAATCGAACAAATAGCGTCCCTAAACGGATGGGACGAATGTACTATCATATATCACATGCAAAATAAATTAACTGGATTCGCAAAGTCATGGTACAATAACTTATCAAACTACGAATTATCCTGGACAGAATGGAAAACATTAATAACAACAACATTTCCTGAACACCGTGATTACGCTTCAGCATTGAGACAAATGTTAAACAGACAAAAGTATCCTTATGAATCATGGGAAAAATACTATTTTGAGAAAATGGAATTAATAAGTGTTTGCGACATTCAAGGAAAGGAAGCTGTGTCGTGCGTGATTGATGGGATCAAGGACACCTCAACGCAGACAGGTGCTAAGGCAGGCAGGTATTCTACACCGGAAAATTTGTATGCTGAGTTTTTGGCTACACTAGCACCTGAAAAAGACCCAGAAAACTCGACACGTCCGCGTTACAGAGTAGAAAAGGACCGACAATTTACAAAGCATAGACAACCCCCGTACCAAAGACAACATGCCCAAGGAGAGTCATTCAAAAGTCACTATCGTTGCTTTAATTGCGGTGAAAGTGATCATGTCTACAAACAGTGCCCAAAACCTAAACAGCAATGTACAAATTGTAAACGAATAGGGCATACAAGGGAAACATGTAAAGTGACATCCACGAAAATCAGATGCATAAACAACAACACGGGCTCGGAGTGTTATTACACCAAGTGCGTTATCAACAACAAGGAATTCAGTGCGTATGTGGACACAGGGTGTGCTGTCGTTATAATCCGTCAGCAGGAAGCTGAAGACCTGAATTTAGAATTAACGCCTTGCGAGTTATATTTAAAAGGGTACAATAACAGCACCACCAAAGTGTTGGGGAAGTGCAAAATACATTTAGTAGTCGATTTAGTGGAATATGATGTGGAAGCGATTGTTGTCGAAAACTACGTCCAAGAATTTCCAATTCTAATTGGACAATCATTTTTAAACACAAATGGGAAAGTTTTTATGGTAAAGGATAATAAATTCCGAATATTCCAAGCGGAAGACTGCCCCTTACCACAAGTAGAGGCGTTACCCATAGGAAAAGTGAGACTTTGTGCAGAAAGGGAAGTTGTTATTCCTCCCAATCATATTGGATATGTTAAAGTGGCCACCCCAGACCAGTATAAAGGTGAAGTATTTATAAATAATAGCTTGAGGGGAAATCCAGGTAAGGAAACTTTACTTACTAGATGTATTACAACTACATCAGGATATATTACCATTTTAAATTTGTCTGTGTCTTGCATGACGATAAACAAAAATCAATTGGTAGCGAGAGGAATTCCTTGCTGTTCAGATAAACAAATAAAATCAAAACAATCTCACGTTTCAGTCTTATCAAATGTAGTTTTAACTCCGTTTACCATGTCGCAATTAAATAAACAAGTTAACGATAAATTGACCACAAATGAAAAACAATGTTTATTAAAATTAATAAACAAATATAGGGATTGTTTCGCGGAACAAACGTGTGAATTAGGAAAATCCTCTATTAGCGAAATGGTAATAAATGTCACAGATGATAACCCTATTACTTATCACCCATATCGTCTCGCAAACTCCGAAAGAGAAATAGTAAAAAAAATTGTAGCCGATTTACTCGAGAATATTATAATTCAAGAATTAGAATCCCCATATTCTAGCCCAATTTTGTTAGTCAAGAAAAAGACGGGTGAATATAGAATGGTAGTAGACTATAGAGTTCTAAACTCAAAAACCGTTAGAGATTGCTATCCGTTGCCCAGAGCCGATGAACATTTAGACAAACTAAAGGGTTGTGAGTTTTTCACAAGTTTAGATATGGCCCAGGGTTATCACCAAATACCAATGCATGCGAATTCGACGCATAAAACAGCATTTGTCACCCCTGATGGTCATTTCGAATTTCTCAGATGCCCTTATCGCTTGGTTAATTCACCCGCTGTATTCACTAGAACTTTAAACAAGGCACTAGGTCATTTGAAACAAGTTTCAGTGTTAGTTTATATGGACGACATATTATTACCCTCGAAAACAGTAATAGGAGGTTTAGAAGTATTGAAAGAAATTTTAGAAATTTTCAGGAATGTTGGATTAACTTTGAAACTGTCAAAATGCAATTTTTTTATGTCACGTGTAACCTATTTAGGACATGAAATTAGCAAAGACGGCATAAAACCGGGAAATAAGAAAATTGAAGCGGTAACAAATTTCCCTGTACCGACAAATGTTCACCAGGTACGACAATTTTTAGGCCTTACCTCATACTTTCGAAAATACATAAAAGGATTTGCTATTATCGCTAGACCACTCACTCATCTAACTAAGAAAGATGTTAAATTTGATTGGGGAGTTGATCAAGAAACAGCGTTTAAAAATTTAAAAGAAAAATTAACGACGAGGCCATTGTTAGCAACATATAGTCCATGCGCGCAAACTGAAGTGCATACAGACGCTTGTAAAATGGGAATTGGCGGTATACTATTACAGAAACAAGACAATGATACTTTGAAACCGGTACTTTATTTTAGCCGTCAGACAACAAAAGAGGAACAGCGATATTCCTCATACGAATTGGAAACGTTAGCTGTTGTCAATACTCTAAAACAATTTCGTATTTATTTATTAGGCTTAAAATTTAAAGTCGTGACCGATTGTAACGCACTCCGTGCAACCCTAATAAAAAGGGATCTAATTCCACGCATCGCAAGATGGTGGATAGTAATATCTGAATTCGATTTTTCAATAGAATACCGTAAGGGAACAAAAATGGCACATGTAGATGCTCTTAGTAGAAACTCTATTCAAAACCCGGAAATTATAGTTGAACCGGAATTAGAAATTTTAACAATAAACATAACTGAAGGCGACTGGATATTATCGACTCAATTACAAGATAGTAGAATAAAGCACTTAAAGGAAGTCCTTCTTAAAACTCCTTCAGACGAAGAAGAAAGACAAATCCATAAAGAATACACATTAGATCAAAATAAAGTTTATAAAAAGACTGCTTTAGGAAATTGTTGGGTGGTACCAAAGTTTGGACGACGTCAAGTAGTTAGTTATTTCCATGATAATTTAGGGCATTTTGCTCTAGACAAAACTTTAGATGCTGTAAAGCAAAATTACTGGTTTCCCAAAATGCGAAAATATATACAGAATTATATAAAAAGCTGTTTGCCTTGCCAATATAATAAAGACGTGTATTCAAAACAGCCGGGATATTTACATTACATCACTAAGGTTTTAGAACCTTTGGATACTGTGCATGTGGACCATTTAGGCCCTTTTGTCCCTAGTAAAGCGAAAAATCAGTATCTAATCGTCGCGATAGACAGTTTTACAAAATTCGTTTTCTTAAAAGCCGTACAAAACACAAAGACGAAACCTTTGATAAGATTCATTGAGAGTATAGTAGACACTTTCGGCGTTCCTCGTAGAATTATATGTGACAGAGGTACTTGCTACACAAGCAATGAATTTCAAAAATATTGTAAACAATTAGCTATCAAACTCGTACATGTAGCCGCGGCAACGCCTCGAGCGAACGGGCAAGTCGAAAGATACAATAGACTTATATTAAATAGTCTTCGAACAATGGTAACCGACGAAAATAAATGGGACGAAATCATTCACAAAATTCGATGGGGAATAAATTGTACGGTTAATAAAAGCACAAACAAAAGTCCTTTTGAACTATTCTTTGGATTCAGACCTCGTGGTGTAGATGACTCATTTTTACGTGCGAACACAGAAAGTAATCTTTCCGCGAAATGTAATCAGAACATAGAAAATCGGCATGAAGCAAGAAAAGAAGTAGGCGGGGTCATTTAAGAACAACAAAAATTACAGAAACATTATTATGACAAAAAAAGAGCTAAGCCGCGTCAATACAAAATTGGTGACCAAGTCTTATTAAAAACACAACCAAACTCTAATGACGGAAAGAGTAGAAAATTAATGCCTAAGTATACTGGACCATATGTAATAAACAAAGTATTGGGTAGAGATCGTTATGTTGTAACCGATATACCAGGAGCAGAACGATCACAGAAACGATATGACAACATCTGTGCAGTAGATAGATTAAAACCTTACTCAATCAGACCCGATAGTGACGGAAACGTTGAAGCCAGTAGTTCAGAATCAGAATAAACAAATTTTCTAAAAACAGGTGCAAAACAAAAGGGGCACCGTTGTTTGATAAAGTAACAGTATCAACAATGCTTAGATAAGTTCTCTGGTGTAAATCCACCTAGTTAATTACTTGTTTTACTCATGTACATATACAGGAAGACCCAAAGTGCAAACGTTCCTGTGGGCAATATCCAAAAGAAAAGAGAAGAAAAATATGAAAATAAATAAATGTTTTGTATGAATCTGTTTGAGTGTGACTGTTAGTAAGAATAATAAGTGGGTACCTACATTGATGCATAAAAGCGAGACTGATAGTGTGTGAATAAATAAGGGAAAGTATAACCTTAGAAGCGGGTTAGAATAAAGCTTACAATGGGTGAGTTCACAGGCAAATTTGCAGGCAGATATTAAAAAAAAAAAAAATTAGAACAAATTGTCCCTAGATGCGGGACTAGCTGAATAAAAATAAAATTAAAAAAAATTGTCCCTAGATGCGGGACTAGCCGAATTAAAATTGTCCCTAAATGCGGGACTAAAGTGACAGAATTGTCCTAAGACGCAGGACTTCATTTAAATCTTAATCTCCCTAGATGCGGGTATTCAATGACAAAAATAAAAATCACTGACAGTATACTAGAAAATATTTAATTATAGTTTTATGTTTAACAGGTGACCACTTCTGATAATCCGCGAGGGCGCGGATAGGGTAGCATGGCCGACTATAAAAGAAATGGCTACTACAGCAGCCCGCTGATAACAGAGACGGTGTTTATAAACAATGTTTCGTGGAAACGATTGGGTGGGGCCCACTAAGGAGTTGAACGTGATATAGAAGGACAGTCTATATAGAGCGATTAGAGTATTGAGTTGACTTTGTTAACCATAGTATTATTAATCCGAAATCATTAAATATAAATCTAAGTTCATTTTTTTATTTTTCTTACACTACTTACTCTCTAAGTTCAAGTTACTAAAATTCATCAATTATTTTTTCTAAATTTTTAATACAGCTACATATGTACCCTATGTTTGGTATCATTGCTTAAAAAGATGTTCATTACCTATCTTCATTTTTTTTTTTGTCGAAAACTCATTAATTCAATTTTTTTTGCGTTTCACTTGAAGTTAAGATATTACCTACAGAAGATGAATATTTAAAGTCGTAAAAAACATACGTAGGTAGATACACATACATGTTAGGTACGTCCCTACATCTTTTTAAATTGCAATTTGTAAGTTTACATTCGTGTAGATAACATTTTTGTACAGTGTAAATAAACTGTTTACATAACAACTAATTAAGAAGAACAGAGATAACAATATTATACGTATAAACCTGCATGAAAATATTTATCAAACACTGCTATTTATTTTGTGGAATTTAGGCTTTCACGGCCGGTGTCAACTAATGGAGCAGTACTTTCCGGGCAGATTGGCCTGGTCGATTATTTTGAAGAGTTCTTCGCAGTTAGAGACGAAAGTCTAGAACTCTTCACAATAATCGACCACTGCCAAACAGACCGGAAAATAGGTACTACAGGAATACCCCCGCAGATATGTTTATTAATAAATACTTAAACGTTCATTTCCATTGTAACACATGGTGTTTAGGAAACGGTATGCTATTTTAATAGAAAAATTAGAAAGTTCATTGTGACTAAGTAAAGTATTTCCAAAATGACTTGGCGGTGCTTGAAGATGGCTTTCTCGCAAAGAGGTAAGGAATGAGCGACAATCAAATTCCTGGGCGATTGGGTAACGACTGCAAGAGAGCCCTTGTGAAAAAAATTGTAAATAATTATGGAGATATCATCGAAGTTAATTAGAAATAAAATCCAAAAATTATCATTTCCTTTTAAGAACTTCGAGTCTGTATTTTACAAAACTTTGCTGTCCGCTGTTGTAATTTGTAGGACTTAGGAACCTACCTTCTAACGAAAATATTTGTATCAGTCCACCACGGCATGAAAACCCAATTCAACTTGCAAATAAATGTTTGCAATTTAGTGCTATTATAATGCTATAAGCCATTACTGTTTCTGTATATAGCTTTGTAAATTAAACAAAGGTCCTTTTACCTGCATCGTTGTCCCTACTGCTGGGGAATTTTACTCGTTAAATTGTGATCCTAATCTGACCCTTTAAGTAATACAGATTCTACTTACTGTAACTTTTCCAAGAAACGGGGTGGATTCAAACAATGCAAGCGAGTAGATAATTTTTATGATGATAAATAAGCCTTAGGTACTTTATCATCTGTACAAGTATGTTTTTTGCAAGTATTACACATTTTCATGTTGAGATTTTTATGAAAAGTAAGTAGATAATTCGTAAATTATTAATTTGTGGCAGTAAATTCATCAAATAAATGTGTAATTGCATTTCATTAGTGAAATTACAATTTTACAATTTATAAAAAAAATCAATAATCACTAAAATTATTTTCTTTTATGTGTAGGAATGTTTAGCTTTTTTTCTTTTCATTTGAGTTTCTGATTGTGATGTCTAGACAACAATTATTAAGGAAAGTATTCAATCGCTATGTGCTAATTTTAGATGTTTAATGTATGTGTAAGTATGTATGTAGGTACCTAAGCAGGTATTCTTTTGCAAGTGTAGCTCTGCAAAATTAATTCATTGTTTGTTTATTTACCTTTCTTATCGAAATTACTCTTTAATAAGCTGAAAGCATATTAAGAGATTCGCTTGAAAATATTTATCGTCCTATAGTCACCAAATCATTTTTTTTTTTTAATATTATATTACTTGTAAAGGCATTTGACAAAATAATTAATTTTCGTCTGCAATTATAAAATTTAAAATTTCCAACAATAATTAATAAAAAATGTAGGTAGGTATATGGTACAACTTCATCAAAGTAATGACACATTTTTACTTTATTTTTTAAATAAATTTTGCAATAATGTTTATTTTAAATTTATTGTAAAAACAATTTCAAACAAACAAATCAATAAGTCTGTTACAAATTTAAATCTACTTCTAATCTACTTGCAGATTGCATAAAATTGTTGTATTTTTTAACACATTTACATGTGTGCAAAGAACTATTTCTTTCTTCTGAATGATACAGAAGTGTTTTTCATTATTTCAACAAATTGCAGTTGTATACATAATTTACGCCAATATTAATTAATTATAAATTAAATTATATCTACCTAAATACTTTATTAACTTTTTTGTATTTACATACCTTTTCAAATATCCGCTCTCATTTCTTCATTTAAACGATATTGCACGGCACTAACATTTTTTCTTTTCCAATTTTTATTCATAAATACACAATTTTTTTTATTTTCTTTGCTTTTTTTACGTGAACGACTTTCAGACGTTTTAAATAAACATCCGGCTTTCCCCCGCATTATAAATTGTTATTGTGAGATAGGCAACCAATTCTGTATTTTTCAAAGAATTTCAAAAGTTTCATTTTATTGAATAGATGACCATCATTTCATTTTCATTTTTAGAATTACCTTACTGCTATGCAACCATTTTACTTAGTCACATAGGTGGTTACATATCAGTTACTGGCCCTCTGCCAGGTGGAACGGCTACTACTTTTGACCTTTTGACAGCGGAGTTTTCACACCATGATGTATTACAATACGTTACAATACTATCATTTTATTAATTTAATTTTAACCAAGTTTTATCTAATATGCGATTGGATTGTATTTATCAGCCTTACTTTTGTAATTCTGCTTAATATTCGAACAGCACATACATAATTATCGTAAACTATAAAGACCCTTCACTGATCTTAACTACATAATGAGAAACATATTGCAACAGCGCAACCAGTTTATTTTATTTTTTCTCTTTTTATAAAACTGATATGCATTTCCTGCCCGTTTGTACATACGTACCATACGTACATGTCTGTCCTTTGAAGTGCGTAATTATGTATATGTTGTAAATGTATTCAATCGCTACCAAATATAACTTAAATGAGACTGAATTGAGTATGTGTATTTATAATAAAAAACCGTTTTAAATAACTTACATTCATGAAATCGCAAAATAAAATGCCGACAAATTCGTCCATTATATGTAGTATATCACTGTACCAGTTCCATAAAATTTATATTACTTAAAAAAATCTGGTAAGTAGGTATTATACCGAATATACTATTTTACTACACTAAACATTACCTAACAAGAAAAGCCAATTTTTACACAACACTACACACCCACCTCACGTGTGAACTAAACAAGAAACAAAACTGAAATAGAATTGAATAGAATCATGGAATATGTTGCAGTGACTAGGCCGGACCCTAGATGAGTTTATAGATGCGAAACTCGACTTTGAGCTTGAACGTCCAGCGCCATCTTCTCGGACGGCACCGGAATTAAAAGGAACTTGGAAAATATAGAACATAGAAAGCTACCTTACCGGCTATGGCGCGAGGTTTAAAATGGCAGGTTGGGAGGGGTTTTTATTTTTGGTTATTTCAATTTTAATTCGTTATCAAAATAAACACAATACATCGTGATAAAAATATATTTAAAAAAATAATAATTACAACAATAAGCAATGTTTATATAACAACAGCAATAATTGTATGGAAAAAAATATTGCATGATTCTATTGTTGAAATTAGACGACAATTAGCATACCTAAATACAATTTGGAAGTGGAGCTTTCATTGCATGAGCAAATGCAGCCTCCAAATCGGGTTTTCCCTCAGGGACGCGATAATCTATAAAAGTAAAAATCAATTTCCGCATACTCGTCGACTTTGAAATACTTACAAGGTAAATGGACACTTGGAACTGCACTCCGTTTGAGTCTACCATTAGCCCACTTACATGCAGGGTGAAAATGTTTCCCACAAACACGGTAATTTCGAAGACTTTTGGGAAGTCTTTCCCAAACTGTAGGGGAAAAAACCCTTTCCACCCATACATGTTGCACTTCTTCATTCTTCGGAAAGGAATGCCTACAAAAATAATAATTAAGACATATTTACAATTGCTTAATGAAAATTAATTTGTTTTTACATTGTGGTAGCTTCTGGTATACACCCCTCAACGGAGCATTCCTTTCTTTAGTGCTTCCATTGTCTATAATTAACAATATATATTTTACTAACAATAAACAGAAACACACCATTAACAGTAAAGTTATATTGTCCTTTTGGGGTCTTAATGATCGTAAGTTACCACAACTATTAAGCAACTTTACTTATTTATTAATAAATAACTGTGCATTAATGCAAAAACGCGACAAATAGGACTACAAAAAGTAAATATTTCTTTGCAATACAGGCACAATATGTAAAATATTATTTAAAAGACATAGGAAAATATATCTGCAAGGACAATTCATTCAATTATTTTTGTATCTAACAATTATATTTTCTCAAAGCAAGGATGAAATTATTCTTTAGTAACTTACCTTGAAAAAGTAAAACAAACACTAAAAAGTTTTGAAAATACTGTAACACAACTTAAAAAACAAACAACACACAATTTCAATGAATAAATACAAAATCACAAAAACACGAATGAGTGGCTTCACCTGGCTTCACCTCTATCATTGGGGATTTTCATTTCAAATTAGTCAATTTCACAACCGAAAAACAATCTCACTGTAATATTCACCGACTGTAATTTGTATTCTGTAATGGTAGGTAATTTAGAAGAAGAATAGAAGTGTAGTTTAGTTCTTGGTGCCGTCCGAGAAGGTGGCGCTGTGTTCGCAGTTTCAGTACCCTGGGCCGGACTAGGCCCAACCAGGGTACTGAAACTGCGAACACAGCGCCACCTTCTCGGACGGCACCAAGAACTAAACTACACTTCTACTCTTCTTCTAAATTACCTACCATTACAGAATACAAATTACAGTCGGTGAATATTACAGTGAGATTGTTTTTCGGTTGTGAAATTGACTAATTTGAAATGAAAATCCCCAATGATAGAGGTGAAGCCAGGTGAAGCCACTCATTCGTGTTTTTGTGATTTTGTATTTATTCATTGAAATTGTGTGTTGTTTGTTTTTTAAGTTGTGTTACAGTATTTTCAAAACTTTTTAGTGTTTGTTTTACTTTTTCAAGGTAAGTTACTAAAGAATAATTTCATCCTTGCTTTGAGAAAATATAATTGTTAGATACAAAAATAATAGAATGAGTTGTCCTTGCAGATATATTTTCTTATGTCTTTTAAATAATATTTTACATATTGTGCCTGTATTGCAAAGAAATATTTACTTTTTGTAGTCCTATTTGTCGCGTTTTTGCATTAATGCACAGTTATTTATTAATAAATAAGTAAAGTTGCTTAATAGTTGTGGTAACTTACGATCATTAAGACCCCAAAAGGACAATATAACTTTACTGTTAATGGTGTGTTTCTGTTTATTGTTAGTAAAATATATATTGTTAATTATAGACACTGGAAGCACTAAAGAAAGGAATGCTCCGTTGAGGGGTGTATACCAGAAGCTACCACAATGTAAAAACAAATTAATTTTCATTAAGCAATTGTAAATATGTCTTAATTATTATTTTTGTAGGCATTCCTTTCCGAAGAATGAAGAAGTGCAACATGTATGGGTGGAAAGGGTTTTTTCCCCTACAGTTTGGGAAAGACTTCCCAAAAGTCTTCGAAATTACCGTGTTTGTGGGAAACATTTTCACCCTGCATGTAAGTGGGCTAATGGTAGACTCAAACGGAGTGCAGTTCCAAGTGTCCATTTACCTTGTAAGTATTTCAAAGTCGACGAGTATGTGGAAATTGATTTTTACTTTTATAGATTATCGCGTCCCTGAGGGAAAACCCGATTTGGAGGCTGTATTTGCTCATGCAATGAAAGCTCCACTTCCAAATTGTATTTAGGTATGCTAATTGTCGTCTAATTTCAACAATAGAATCATGCAATATTTTTTTCCATACAATTATTGCTGTTGTTATATAAACATTGCTTAATGTTGTAATTATTATTTTTTTAAATATATTTTTATCACGATGTATTGTGTTTATTTTGATAACGAATTAAAATTGAAATAACCAAAAATAAAAACCCCTCCCAACCTGCCATTTTAAACCTCGCGCCATAGCCGGTAAGGCAGCTTTCTATGTTCTATATTTTCCAAGTTCCTTTTAATTCCGGTGCCGTCCGAGAAGATGGCGCTGGACGTTCAAGCTCAAAGTCGAGTTTCGCATCTATAAACTCATCTAGGGGCCCAACCCTAGATGAGGTTGAAACTGAAAGCTCCACTCATCAGCTGTTTGCTGTCACTTGGGCGCGTGCTGTTTGCTGTTTTATTATTTGTTTTTATTTTTAAGCGTACTGTAATAATTGTTTTCGTAAGCTGGTACTAGTGTTATTTGAACTTGTTTTATATTATATTTTTCGGGATTTGTAGTAGTCTCGGTAGTATTATTTGAACTTGTTTTATATATTTTTCGGGATTTGGTTAACCTAATAGACTTAAAAAATGGCAGAAGCAGAATGTGGTGAATGTAAAATAAAATTATTAAGAAAGGACAGTTTGCGGACTCATGCAAAGAAAATGCATCCAGGTAGGTACCTAATAAATTGTTTTATTTTTCTTCTTATTTAGTGAAAATACCAACTCATTTAATTTGCAGAAAAAGTTGACAGCTAAGAAAAAAGGTGCAAGTCATATATGCAAAGAATATATATATGAGTCGAAATCGATTCCAGTTGTTACTGGTTGTTACTTCGTTATTTTCATTTGGTTGATGACACAATACCATCTGCCGACAGGTTATACAAGGTGAGACCAATTCTAACTCATTTCAACAATATTATGCGTGAAAACTATGTACCAGATAAAAATATTTGTATTGACGAATCCATGATGCTGTGGCGTGGAAGATTGCATTTCCGCCAGTACATAAAAAATAAAAAACACAAATACGGTGTCAAACTGTACGAACTATGTGAGTCCGACGGTCGTGTAATGAAAATCAAAATTTACAGTGGAAAATCAGAGGAAACTGACCATAATTTAGGTCACACTACTGATGTTGTGTTACATTTACTCGAGGACTATCTCGATAAGGGATACACGCTTTATATGGACAATTTTTATAATTCTGTTACTCTAACTAAATTACTAAATACAAGAAAAACTTACGTGTGTGGGACTCTACGAAATAACAGAAAGGGAAACCCCAGAGATGTGGTAGATCGTAAACTCAAAAAAGGAGAGTGTATTTGGCAGCAAAATGGACCTGTTACTGTGTGCAAATGGAAGGACAAACGAGATGTCCTTACCATTTCAAACATGCATGTTGTTGAAATGGTAGAGGTGTCCAATCGCAATGGAAAACTTTCTATGAAACCGAATATAATTCGAGATTACAATAAAGGAATGTCTGGAATTGACCGATCAGATCAAATGCTGTCGTACTACACATCTCTAAGAAAGACTATTAGATGGCCTAAAAAGGTTTCACTACATATTATAGAGATATATATACACAATGCGCACAAAATTTTTCAAAAAGTAACTTCTAATATAAAACTGATAATGTTTAGAGAAGAATTCGTCGTCGCGTTGATTGGAGAAGAGATTCAACCAGTTTCGAAAAAGATAAGATTGCAAGAGCTTCATTATTAGAGAGTCTGCCACCTACCGAAAAAAAAAACAACGTCCGACAAAGCCATGTCGTATATGTACCCAAGCCAAAAAACGCCGAGAAACGCGTTATTTTTGTCCGACCTGTGAAGAGAAGCCAGCCCTTTGTGTGGAAGATTGTTTTAAAAAGTTTCACAAACAATAAAAATATTCTTTTACTTCTTGATTTTGAATAATTTTTCTATAATTATATTTTCTGTTTATTTATTAATAAAATTTCTGTTCATGTAGCCAGCATTGATTTTTTGTTCTCTTCCCAGAAGCCATCTATCCATATTAGCACTGATATGCTACGAGTTTAATCGTAGCTGCGCAAAAATGGTAAGTAAACATAGTACGAGATAACTCGTAGTCGGCGTCCTAGCAAAGAACGCAATCTACGAGTTATCTCGTAGTTGGCAGTCAACGTGTTAAGATGCTTAAGTGTTCTTTATGCCCTCAGTCATATTCTTTAAAAGAGGATATAGTCAGGCATTATACTGATGAGCATACAATAAAAATTGAAAATGAAACCATAGAATTTTCCTCATTTGATGATTTTCAAGCATGGAAAACCAAAGTTGAAAAAGAAAAATTTGCCTCATTTATAACAAGGCATGGATTGTATGAGAATCCTACTACTAAGGTCCAAAAAATACTTTATATGTGCCATCGAAGTGGTGACATTAGAAGATGAGGTTCAAATACCAGAAGTCTAAAAACTCAGTGTAGCAATAAACTTAATGTGTATTGTCCTGCCAATATGAATGTTATAGTTGAAGAAAACAAATTTAGACTTACTTTTTATAAAACTCACATTGGCCATAAACAAGAGGAAGATATGGGCCATCTTTTTTTATCAACATCAGATAAGCAAAGCATAGCCGTAAAAATAGCTGCAAAAATGCCTTTAGACTCCATTTTAGATGAAGTAAGAGACTCGGTTTCAGATTGTAAATTAGAACGAATTCATCTATTAACCAGGCAAGATTTATATAACATTGAAAAGGCTTTTAATTTAAACAAAACATCTATAAGACATAAAAATGATGCTGTTAGTGTGGAGGCATGGGTGAATGAACTAAAAAGTAGTGGTTCTATATTATTATATAAACCACAGAATAGTGTAGACATCAATCATCCTGCATTAAAGCCAGAAGATTTTTTCTTAGCTATAATGACTAAAGGACAAAAGGAGTTATTACTCAGGTGAGCAAATATTTATTTTTTTTCAATATTATTTGTAGAATTTACATATAGGGTAAACCATATAGTCATTGGACAGTTAAGCAAATTTCTAGCGAAATAATTCAGTATTTTTGTTTTAGTGGACAGTTAAAGGTAACTATTTATTCCAGTAGTACTTGTAAGGTGTTCAGAAAGTTTGTAGCATGTTAAGATTTAATTAAGTGCAGCTTTCCTTTTGCCATGCATTATTTAATATAATTTGTAGGAAAAATCAGTCATTGGACATAATTTATATTAATTGGACGGTTATTTTACAGTGATTGGACAGATATTTATGAATGAAAAGACAGCAGAATCAAGAAGAAAAATATACAGAATGTGTCCTAAAAACATAAAAAGAATGTCTGCTAGCTACTTCTTGAACATTTTTATTTCTTTTTTATAATTTTCGTACAGCATATCCGTTTCAATGCTATCTGCTTCAGAAAATTGATCTTCTCTGTTTCTTTCCTCCTTAGGGCTTTTATTGTCGGTAGATCTTTCTCCATTCTCAAGCTGTTGATTATTACTAGATTCTTTTAGAAATGCTTCAAAGACAGGCTCTCCTTCTTCATGAGTATACTTATTTTCTTCTTCTTCGATGCAGTCATCCTCTGATTCCTCCTTATAGCATTTATGGCACAAGTACATATCTCCATCGTCTTGATCGGGAATGTGCTGTTTGTGAGTAGACGGAACACATGTTTTATGAAACGCCGACTTGCATTCGTCACACTGCAGCAGACAAGAAGCTGTCACTATACTATTGCAGGTCTTGCATACCTCTTTTTGAATTTTTGCTTTCCGCTTTTTTAGCGTCTCTTCTTTGATTTGTTTCGCTTCTTCGCGTTTTCTTTTACGGTCATCTTTTTGTCTTCGTTCTTCTGCTTCCAGTTCTCGTTTCTTTTCGAACATTTCTTGATATTTCTTTGAAGTAATGGCGAAAGGAAGCTTTTCTGTATTTCTCTTTCCTTGTCTTTTCGGTGAATCTGGCCAGGATAAGAAGTCTCCTATTAACGGAGATCATATTGATCGAAGGATCACTTTCACCCGATATTACTTCCAATAATGTTTTATTCGGAAATTTTGACTGACAGTAGGGCTTGCTAATATCGTCGGTATTATGTAATACTGATGGCGACTCTAATACATGGTTAAATGTAGAACAACTTGGTAAAACTTCACTGCTGATTGATTTTGACTCGTTATTGCGTGAAAAATCTTCTATATTTTCTATGCCAAGAGGTACAATACACGGGGTAGACTCATGACCTATAGGAGCCGCGTTCGCTGATTTAATAACTACGTTCTGGATAATGTTTATTTTTGCTGGATTTTTGAAGTGCTTCCAAATTTTATATAACGTCAAGAAATGGTCATTATCAACAGCAGGCAAAATTTCATTCATTTGTTTGAATTTTGAAATGTTCTCTTCTCCAACAATCCTTCGAAAGTCATCGTAATTCAATAATGTGTCACATGTCTTGCTGTCTGCCATCACTTTTAGTATTTGCGTTTGCCAAACATTTTGAAAAGTCGATGGCATTAGGGTTGAAGGGATGCAATCCGCAAACTTTAAATTCTTCAACCAAGGTTTCTGGTTTAATACTGATTTCCACCACTGATTCTAGCAAAGGTGCGAATGACAGTTTATTTAAAACTTCACCGGGATGACTTTCCTGCCACCCTCTTACTGCCTTTCGCCACGCCTGCTTCACTGGCTTGAAAACTGCAACGCCAGCGGGTTGTATGATTCTTGTGGCATTAGGGTAGAGCGCAATAACCTCTATTTTCAAAGTACTACAAAGAACCCTTAATTCATAGGTAAGATGCGATTTGTGCCCATCAACAAAAAGAATTACTGGAAATTCAATTCTGTTTTCAATTAGGTGCGGATAAAATACATTGGCGATGTACTGATAAAATGTATCGGCAGTCATCCACCCATTATCGCTTCTTCCGATACCCCAAGATGATGGGACTGACATAGAAACTTTTTCAGATATTCTTTTATAAGGGTAAATGATCACCGGGCAAATTATTGCACCATTCGCAGAGAAGGTAAACATCACTGTAATGTTTTCCTTAGATGATCCTTTTTCTATAGTATATAGATTCTTTATCCCTCTCTGAGCAAATACTTTGCCAGTTGATGGACAAATCTGAAATCCAGTTTCGTCCCCGTTAAACACGCGAGACGGATCCGTTATTATATTAAGCAAGTCTTTTTCAATTAGATATTCCTCAGTTTCAGCAAATCATTTACGAATATCTGCTTCCGAAACACACGAACTTGCAGTAGTTACGGCTTCACTAGTTCTTTCAGATATTTCTGGATGTCGTTTCAAAAAAGCCTGTTAAAATAAAGTACAAACTACAAACCCATTTAATAATTACAGCACTAGGATAATGGTAGCGATTTACTACTGATACCTTAAACCAACCATCTCCTGGTTTATTATTTTTAAATGGGTTTTCCCTAGGAGTCGAAATTAAAAATTTTTGCACACTTGTCAGAATGTCGTCCTTTTTTCTAGGGAATCCTTTTTTTCCTAAATTAATAATCCATCTGGAAAAACGACTATATAATGTCTGTTTCCGTTATGTAGCAAACGCTTACTTTTTACTAAAGTATTTTCTTCTTCCACGGTTAAAATTGGAGAGGCCTCGAAAGTTACCTTATGTCCAGGATTTTTTTTTTTTGAACTCTAAGGTAGACTTTGGTATTCCATATTTAGCAGCAACTTTTCTGTAAGATTTTCCACTTTGCAGTTCTTGAACTGCCTTTTCTATTGTTGTTGAATTATCATACTTCTGTCGTCGCCCTAGTGCCATGTTATTAATGTAATCATAATACTAATTTTATGTACCTATAGTTGTTGGACACGATGAATACAGTTAATGGACATCCCGTCCAATGACTGTCTACGGCGCATAAAATGAAGTAAGGAAAGAGCTACGAGCGCAACAGAGATGATACTATAAAATAGTACCCTTATGTATCGAAAATAGTAAATACAGTTATTGGACAGGTGTCCAATAATTGGAAACCTTAATGATTTCAGCTTGGTTACTGGACATCATCTTTTTGTAAATTAAAGCAATCATTGATAGCAGTATAGTACAAAATAGACAAAAGATAAGATTTAGTTTTAAATTTAACTCCTGGAGGGTTTTAATTTTTAATTTAAACCATGTACACTTACCTTTAAAAAAAAGCACTGCTTAAGAACTTCTTAAGAAACACAAATTTTGTATACGTTACAACTATCCACTAACGTCTAACCTACATCAACTGTAAAAGTTGGCGGGATAACAGAGTATGGCACCACCACGAGGCAGTACCATCTTCTGGTGCTCAACTGCTTATACTAAATTGTAAGAAACCTTTATTTAAAACCAACAAAGGAAGAATGTCCAACGACTATAGCGTGTCCAATGACTATGTGGTTTACCCTACATAAATAATAATAATTTTCTTTTTTTTTTGCTTTAAGATTTGGGGAAGACTGCATTTGTATAGATGGCACACATGGCCTAAATTCCTATGGCTTTGAACTTAACAATATCCTAATATTAGATGAATTACGAGAAGGATATCCATGTGCCTTTTTAATAGCAAACCGGAATGACAGAAGTTTTAAAAATTTTCTTTTCTTGTGTCAAAGAAGAAATTGAGAAAACAATAGCACCAAAGGTTTTTATGTCTGACATGGCAGAATCTTATTTTAATGCTTGGGTGCAAGTTATGCATCCTCCCAAGTTTAGGTAAGTACTTTTTGATTGTTTTTTTTTTAAGCCATACTTGTAAGCTACATATATAAGCTTGATTTTTAGATTGTTCTGCACATGGCATGTAAACAGGGCCTGGAGGAAAAATTTAGAGAAGATAATGGGTAAAGAAAAAAAGGTAAATAGAGTGACATAACATAAATTCCATATGTACTTAATTTTATATTTTTTCAGGTTATTGTCCATCGAATGCTGCGTTTGTTACTTCAAGAGAGGGATGAGCCTAGTTTTAATATTTTGCTGGACAAATTTATAATGTATTGTCAAGAAGATCCTGAAACCATTGAATTTGCCACATATTTTCAATTATATGTTAAAAACAAACAACATTGGGCATACTGTTATAGGCCACATAGTGGCCTTAACACTAATATGCATATCGAGAGGATGCATAGAACGATAAAACATCTTTACTTAAAGGGAAAATTTACAAAAAGATTGGATAAAGCTCTTTGTGCTATATTACAATTTGTTCGGGACAAAATATTTCAAAGACATTGTTGCACATAAAAGAAAAGTGCACAAAATTATCCAATTTAAGACAAAGACATAAAACCAGTCAGACTTTGGATATAGGCAAAGTAGTTCCTTATGAAACAGGCTGGATGGTACCTTCCACATCAAAAAAGGAAATATATTTGATAGAAGAACTTCAAGCAGATTGTATGTGCAAATTAGTGTGTAACGAATGTATAGCATGCATTCATAAATACACTTGTACATGTCTTGACAGTAGTGTGAAATAGAACATGTGTAAACACATTCATCTCGTAGCTCAATTTTTAATAAAAAAATCAGCCGACACCTGATGGAGTAGAGGCAATTTTTTTAGGTAAAATTTACTGCATTTTTATTCATTTACCTTAAGTAATTCATATTGATTCCCAGTTATATACATATACTAAAAAAAAAGATATCTATTAAAATTGATAGGATTAAGAACACGTGGAGAAGTTTCACTTATTTATTTAATTCACTCTATGTACATTTCGCCTTGCTAGGGCATCGTCAGGAGTATGATTAGATACTATCTATCTACTATTAAATAAATAACTGAAACTTCTCCACGTGTTCTTAATCCTATCAATTTTAACAATGTTTCACCAAGAGCTTTCGGCTAATTACCTTTTTAATATCTATTAAATCTGGGAGATAAAAATTACTACTTCTTAAGTTTACAAAAACCTACTAACAGGTAAATTTTTCTACATTTACGTTCAGGACTGAGTCAGGAAAGAAATCAACAGATTCCACATAGACTAAATATTGTTCAAAAGGTAACAAATTACATAATTCAGGTGGTGGAATTCATGGTGTGGTTTATAAGAAACCTTTAATACTTTAATGTATAAAAGTGTTTTGTAGAATGGTTTTTTTTTAATAGGAGGTTTTTTAGTTGTTCATTAAACTTTTGCTCAAGAATACATAATAATTGTAATGAATCTTCTGTGGTTTTAGGGGCTTGCTACATCCCTCCCAATTCAAAATCTGAGTAGTATGAAGAATTCATAGAATGTTTACAGACATCTCTTGGTGATATTTTATTTGATAAGGATAATGTTAATACCAAGTTTATTTTAGTAGGTGATTTTAATGTTCCTGGTTTCGATTGGTCAACTGAATTTAATTACTCTACTGCTAATGGTTATCATCCTAATGTAAACTTTAGAGAAGCTGCATTCCTTCTATCTAAATGGTGTCAATCTTATAAATTAATACAGCAGAATAGTATTAAGAATAATCTTGGAAATTTGTTAGATTTAATATTTACAAATTGTTATGATGCTTTGTCTGAAATTAGTGAAGAATTTCTATTAAAATGTGACGAGGCTCATTCCCCCCTTTCAATCACTTTCATTATTGATAAAATAACTTTCAATCCACAAAATTTAGTTGTTTATAATTATAAAAAAGCAAACTTTTCTGAAATTTCCTGTCAGCTAAATGGCATTTTTATTCCAAATTCAGTTAATGACGCAATCTTACTTAACAACTTCGTCTCAGATCTGGAAAATAAATTTTCTGAACTCATTAATGATTTTGTACCTACTTTCAATATTAAAACTAGATCATTTCCCCATTGGTATTCTAATGATTTAATAGCAGCAATCATTACTAAAAAAAGATCTCATAAGCTATATAAACAATATAACTCAAACTACTATTTTAATTGCTTTAAAAAAGATAGAGCTTATGCTAAACTGTTAGTTACTAGGGATGAAAAAGCTTACCTGAAATTCACGGAGGATTCAATAAAAAACAATTCCAAAAATTTCTTTAAGTATGTGAATAATCTAAACTCTTCCAGTACTATACCGTCAATGCTTCACTTTGATGGTCAAATGGCTGAGAACCTTCAAGACAATGCTAATCTATTTGCCAATAAATTTAGTAGTGTTTATCGCAATTTAGACCTCAATAACACGATAATTCCATTTGAAATAAACGATTCATTTAGTAATATTTCTTTAAGTATGGCGGACATTGACGAATGTATAGATAATTTAAGTTCCAGTGGCAGTCCTGGCCCGGACAAAATTCACCCACTTCTAATCATTAAATGCAGTAATGAAATTAAACATTGGCTTTTATATTTATTTAATTTATCACTTAAGTTAGGGATTTTTCCACTTTGTTGGAAAATTTCTTATATTTCGCCATTCTTCAAAGGAGGTGATCCTAATGATATTAATAATTATAGGCCAATTAACAAGTGTAAGGTCTTTGCAAAGATGTTCGATTATCTTGTTTACATAAAGTCTTACCCATATTTCCGAAAATTTATTACGCCCCATCAACATGGTTTTCTCGAGGGACGTTCAACAGTTACAAACTTGACAACGTATTCGGAATTTATTTATGAAAATCTGAATTTAAATAAAGTAGTTGACTCAATTTACATTGACTTTTCTAGAGCCTTTGATTTAGTCAATCTTAACTTATTAATTAGAAAATTGCATGCGTATGGAACTACTGGTACCATGTTACAATGGTTCAACTCCTACTTAAACGGTAGACAACAAATCGTTAAGTTGCAAAATTTTATATCTTATACTTTTGAGGTATTTTCGGGGGTGGGTCAAGGCACTCATTTGGGTCCCTTAATGTTTTTGCTTTTCATTAATGATATTGTTAATAATATATCACAGTGCAATATATCTCTCTTTGCTGATGACATTAAATTATACAAAGCCATCGAAACCCCAGATGATATGTTGTTGTTACGTCTTGATATTTCCTCCTTTGAAGAATGGTGTGGCTTAAATGGTATGGAATGTAATGCGAAAAAATGCTTCACGATTAGATTCGGAAGAAGTCACTTGATTCCATCAGTGGATTATTATATTAATAATAGCTATCTTGAAAAGGTAGAATATATCAAAGATTTAGGAGTGATATTTGATGCCAAAATGTCATTTAAATATCATATAGATCATCTTGATATTAAAATACGCAAAAAATTTTACTTTATAAAAAGATTTTCATTTAAATTTAAATCTAAGCTTACATTTCGTACATTATATTACTCATTTATCTTTTCAAAACTTATGTACGCTTCAACTGTTTGGAGACCTCATGAGAAAGGCCTAATTAAAAAGATTGAATCATTAAATACTTTGTACCTTAGATATGCTGCGTTTAAAACGGGTAATGCTATGCACTATACCGACCATGACTTTTCTTTAATTTATAAATTGTTTAATATTAGTACACTGGAATCAGCCAGAGATAGAGCAGACGTATTATTTGCTTTTAAGATATTTTCTGGTTTGATTGATTGTTCAGAATTATTGTACAGATTTAATTTTTATATTTCTCCTAGAAGACTCAGGTCAAATAATTATTATTTTCTGAATCCAACATTGCGTGATGGTCAAAAAAGGAGTGTAGTGCATAGATTATCTGAACTGTGCAATGCTAATGCTACCTGGTTGGATTTATATTGTTCATCCATTTTTCAAGTTAAAAGCAAATCAAAGTATTTACTAAAATATGAATAAACTGTTATATAATTTTTTTAAGTATTTTTATAATACTTTTCGTTTAATTACTTATATTTTAATCTTTTTAGTACATTTTTTAAGCTACACAATTATTCCAAATTTATATTTCTGTATGGGGCTTGTCCTGTTGAAACAATAAATAAATAAATAAATAAATTAAGGAAAAGCGAGAAAACGCATTGGCTCTTTTAATATTGTATTGGGTGGTATGAATAAAAATGAAGTAAATGCTTCTATTTCAATTTCTTGAAATCCTATACAATTTATAAACAACCGACAAAGATAGTACTATAGTAAAAGCATTTACTTCTCTTTATTCATACGGGCCATTGAGTCCATTTCCCAGTGGACAATTGTTATACCATACAAAGACTGCTTTTCATGGTTCCAAAATTTAATATCAGTTATGTATTCTTGGCTTTTACTATTTTGGTTATTTATTAATTTTTTTGTTTTTATAGAAAATGAGTTGGTAATTGATACAAACCAAAAACATGTGGAGATTTCTGAATTAGTAGAGGCTATAAGCACTACTAGTAGTACTAGAGATGCAAACAGGAAATTGAGGAGAGGAAGAGAAAGTTTCTTCAGCTTATTCAAGATGAAGTCTCTAAAGTATCTACTTCTGAAGAAATGGATGCTGTAGAGAAAATGTTTGCTCCAATGAAGCCAACTCTTGCTGCTGTGAGAAGTCAGCAGCAATTTGCAAAAAACTTTGTTGGTGAATCAAGTAAAACACCTTCTAATAAAAAAATTGGACCTCAAAGACGCCTCTTTTCAAATAAGAAACGAAAAACACAAAAGGCAAGCTTAGCAAAACCAACCGCAGAAGAGGCAGCTATGCTAGCAGTGCAGCTATTAATGGAATAAACTGCATTTATAGACTTCAAACTTGGCTAATTAATATTTTTAATTCATCATTTTTCAAATATTTCTTTTTTTTTGTAAATATGTATTTTCCATATTTAAGTTAGAAGAAAAACAAAATATTTTGTTGTTTCAATTTTTTTCTTATATTTTACATGTAGGCATAAACTTGTAATGATTAGGCATAAACTTGCAAATGATGACTTGCAACACACAGGTTGCAAGTCATCATTTACACCAATCAAGATGAAATAATTGAGAGCCACCAAGGGTTTTCCCCTATTCTTTGAAAGTGACTTAATTTTAATATATCTTTGTAATGTTCAATCTATACACCTATGTATATGTAACTATTTTAATTTTAAATTTGACTGTTTTAAGTGTGAGATCAGAACACTGTAATAGATGAAGTTTGTTCTATCAATCAGAGCAAAATATATCAACCTGGCAAAGCAGCACTGAAGATGATACAGGAAATCATTGAAAGGCAGCAAACTGTAAACAAAATGTATTTTGAACATATTGCATTAATAAACACATTTAAGTTTTGCGTTTGTGTTATCTATTTATTTCTAAAATTTCTTTCCCATGGAAGATAGTAACAAAGCAATTCCTTCAAAATTGCAGATACCTATAAAAATTCGAAAACTAATTTTATAATTTCTATTCAAATATAAAAACCTATTTACCTACAGGGTAAGAAAAGAATATAACTTTAATTAAAAAAAACTGGATGATAAACATTTTAAAACTAACATCCTTCAAGAAACACAAAATGAAAATTCTTATATCCCTACCCCAGGAAATATTCAAACTTCACTCGCAATTGCGGCGCAATGATACTGCGCGTGGGCGATGGTATGCAATCGATATGAATTTCGGGCACGCACGGCCTAGTTTGCAGTGCATGATTCCAATGATGCGCAGAATCTACCATAGCGCATGCCCTGCCCTAACACACCCTAACAATAGAATAACTGTATTTCAATACCATAGATTAAACAATAAATTTGCCAGTGTTGTATTGTAAATAATTGTAAATTTTAAAAGCAATTATAGATGAGAATTGTTAGAACTCGTGCTAATAGTTGTTATCATTACAAATATGCCACAGACAAAAGAAAATCGGAAATAAATGTTGCACTTTACAATAATGTTTCCTTCTATTATTCCTCCTCTTTATTTTTATCAAGTTGTAATTTTGACGTGTAACGAGCAGATAGGTTGCAAGGTTGCAACATATCAAATTCTAACGTCAACTTCAAAAAAAAATTACTAATTAACTGTACAGTGTGTCCGAAATAAGAGCCTCACAGTTGGGAGCTCGCGTATTATTGCAGCTGAAAAAAGTTTAAATGGGGAAATATTTGGGGAATTTCAAGTTTTCCTTAATTTTTTTGGACTTCCAAAAGAACTGCCATCCTTCTTTATTTGACCTGTGGCAACTTTCTAACGGATACATCATTGGGACACTTTTTTATTCTGTTTCTCATGGATTTATCGGATAATTTCTACCTTCGTTAGTTTTTTAGGAAATATGCTACGGGTGACATATTGGTTTTTACCAAAATTAAAAAGAGCATTTTTTTCTAGACTTTTGGATTGATTTTGCGTAGATGATTGCCGATAGTTTTCAATTATACAGGGCACACTTTTATTACACCAAAATTAATGTAATTACTTATTTTAATAATCACTCAACATTTTTTAAATAAAGCAATAGGAAGCATCCATACAACACCTAGGACTATTATAATTTTCTAAAAGGCCTGCCACGTATCGTATGACGTCATTGTCAGTAGGTATTCTATCGGGTTAGTTGATTCTTTCAAGTTATACTTATTCAAATGAACAGAAAATAAAACGTGTTTAAATAGTTTTTTAAGCGAAAATTACATTTAACAATTTTGATAATAGAAATTACAAAAACTTTATAAATCTAATGAAAAAAAGTCTACCTGTAGGTGCATTGAATATATTTTATAGTGTCGAAAAGAGAATAGGTTCTAAGAATTTAATTATACTGTTTTGGGATTTAAATGTTTACTATTGGAACATATGTACGTTTGACATAAATTTTAATAATACTAATATCAGCATGATCGTTGATGTACGACGTCGTTTTCAAAAATTTAATTGGTATAAATTAATACATATTTTTATTTTTTCTTTACCTTGTTTTTAATTTTGTGATCGTTTAATTACTCTTTTAATTCTTGTGGCTACTTCCTTGATATTGAATTGTATTACGTTCATGTCTCCTCAGCTCTCCTTCTTCTGATAATCTGCTTCTTGAGATTTAACACTTTCACTGAAAGCTAACCTTAAATTAATGTTCATTCACTAACCGTTCTAGCTTTTGGCCTCTGCTTTTACGAGTCATTTTGAGGTTCAACAAATAAAATAGTTATTTATTAAATATTCACGACCCTCCTTTGTCTCCAGGAACTTCTGCGAACCATTTTCAACGTAGATTTTCGTCTTCGCCTTGTTTTCCCTATTGTAACTGCTTCTTACTAATAGGAATACAGCACATTAAAACAACGGTAAAGTTTGAATAAGAATGGAATGAATGTAAATTAATTTAGTTGAACGAAGTTTAACTGACTGTCAATTATTAAATTGTTAGTGACGTAACCGCCTAGCCGACCCGACCATCTAAGGCCTAAATTGCCTATATCCATATGGAACGGAAGAAGATAAAAAAAGAAATCAATTGGAAAAATAAAATATGATAGGTGCCATTTGAAAAAAACAAATTCATTCGTGCTTGAAGTTTTGAAGAGCATGCGCAAAGATAATCTTCGGCTGTGTGTGATAACCAATGCGCATGTCCTAATCTCGCGCAGTCGAAAATCGACTTTGCGCATGCGCTTACAAATGATAAGGCCAGCGGACACGCCCAATGTCACATACGAACGCGGCAAAAAAATAGAGAGAGAGCTAACGCAAACCATGATTTTGTACACGTAAAAGTTTTCTTAGAATACATCTATGATTTTTGAAAAAGAATGAATTAATTTAAATCTGTCATTTGAGTCTAAAAAATAAGGGCAAGTTGCAGGCCTATATAGGTAGGTATTTATTTACGTTTTTCTTGCCATTTACATGATATTCATATGTATATAGTATCTAATAATAATAAAAAATTAAACCGAAAAGATTTTTATACCAATAGATTACTGATAGATAAATACAGCTATTATATTAAATAATTAAACTAAATAAAATACTTAATTACAGTCCTACAATAAAGAATTAATAATAAGTAGTAACTAGGTAATTAAATATTAGAGAATATAATTGAAATAATTGGCTGTGCTGACGGAGCTCTAACACAAAATACAACAAAAATAAATAAGTAATTAATTGTAATACAGCATTTCCCTATAATTATGTAATATAACAGACATTCAAAATTCAGTTTCAACTTGAGACTAAACAAGACTAAACTAACGGTAGCACCGGTTACTCGCGTGAAAATTTGGGAATACTTAAATTCAAATAAGAAATCATAAAAAACCAACAATTGAGTTTTACTTCGTAAAAACATCAAATAATTAGAAAATATGGCAAGAATGAAAAATGACTAAACAAATATTTAATTTATATAAAATAGAAACTCAACTCTAATGCGCTCAACCAGCGAAATAGTGACTGAAAAATCATAATAAAAGTGATAATAATTGATGATTTTTCATAAATTCTTTTGCAAACATTGTAAGGAATAAACTAAGTCATGAAGAGAAAGATAATTAATTGAACAATAAATCAAATACTTGATGGAGCACAATTATTTCAATTAATTTTATAAATAAAACACAGTATAAAATAATATCTCTTCTATCATCGGCAAACAAACACCACAGACAATAAAGGAATAGACAGGGTACTGAAACTGCGAACACAGCGCCACCTTCTCGAACGGCACAAAAAGCTAAACTGCACTTCTATTCTGCTTCTAAATTACCTACCATTACAGAATACAAATTACAATCGGTGAATATTACAGTGAGATTGTTTTTCGGTTGTGAAATTGACTAATTTGAAATGAAAATCCCCAATGATAGCGGTGAAGCCACTCATTCGTGTTTTTGTGATTTTGTATTTATTCATTGAAATTGTGTGTTGTTTGTTTTTTAAGTTGTGTTACAGTGTTTTCAAAACTTTTTAGTGTTTGTTTTACTTTTTCAAGGTAAGTTACTAAAGAATAATTTCATTCTTGCTTTGAGAAAATATAATTGTTAACTTCAAAAAATAATTATAGTCTATAGTCTATTATCCATAAAATATATACATTAATTAACTTAAGATACAAAAATAATTGAATGAATTGTCCTTGCAGATATATTTTCCTATGTCTTTTAAATAATATTTTACATATTGTACCTGTATTGCAAAGAAATATTTACTTTTTGTAGTCCTATTTGTCGCGTTTTTGCATTAATGCACAGTTATTTATTAATAAATAAGTAAAGTTACTTAATAGTTGTGGTAACTTACGATCATTAAGACCCCAAAAGGACAATATAACTTTACTGTTAATGGTGTGTTTCTGTTTATGGCTTCATGTTTTTGGTATTATTGTTAGTAAAATATATATTGTTAATTATAGACAATGGAAGCACTAAAGAAAGGAAGATGCTCCGTTGAGGGGTGTATACCAGAAGCTACCACAATGTAAAAACAAATTAATTTTCATTAAGGAATTGTAAATATGTCTTAATTATTATTTTTGTAGGCATTCCTTTCCGAAGAATGAAGAAGTGCAACATGTATGGGTGGAAAGGGTTTTTTCCCCTACAGTTTGGGAAGACTTCCCAAAAGTCTTCGAAATTACCGTGTTTTGTGGGAAACATTTTCACCCTGCATGTAAGTGGGCTAATGGTAGACTCAAACGGAGTGCAGTTCCAAGTTTCCATTTACCTTGTAAGTATTTCAAAGTCAACGAGTATGCGGAAATTGATTTTTACTTTTATAGATTATCGCGTCCCTGAGGGAAAACCCGATTTGGAGGCTGCATTTGCTCATGCAATGAAAGCTCTACTTCCAAATTGTATTTAGGTATGCTAATTGTCGTCTAATTTCAACAATAGAATCATGCAATATTTTTTTCCATACAATTATTGCTGTTGTTATATAAACATTGCTTATTGTTGTAATTATTATTTTTTATAATATATTTTTATCATGATGTATTGTGTTTATTTTGATAACGAATTAAAATTGAAATAACCAAAAATAAAAACCCCTCCCAACCTGCCATTTTAAACTTCGCGCCATAGCCGGTAAGGTAGCTTTCTATGTTCTATATTTTCCAAGTTCCTTTTAATTCCGGTGCCGTCCGAGAAGGTGGCGCTGGACGTTCAAGCTTGTGGATTTCCAGTAAGGTAAAACACACAATGAGAAAATAAGGTAATTAGCACACTAATTATTTATTCATTAAGTAAGCGCGATACAATGTACGATTAGTAGGTAAGTCAGACAAGCTTCATAACCTGCCACAGCTATAGCGCATCCCCAAGATGGCTTCTCAACCGTCCAATCACCTCGTCTAGCCGCTTGATTGGCCAGCTTGACTTTTGCCTGGAGTTTCCTCCTTTGACCGCTTGGCGCGTGCTTGTGCGACCCGAGTCGCCACAGCTACTCCCCCCTGAAGAACATTCGCCGGGAGGTTTGAAGGTTACTCGCCGACGGCTGTAGGTACGCAATGGTGGAACCATGGTTGATGTCCACTGATGTGACTCGAGTTGGACAGGTGATCCTGGAGGAGACGGGCTGTCTGATGAGGTAGACCTGTGAACAGATGAATCGTTTGTTACGGGTGGAGGGTCGAGTTGAGGAATCTCAGATGATGTCTGAGAATTTTCAGGTTGAGGAACATCTTGAGAAGTAGAGGGTTCAGGCTGAGGTGTTTGAAGTTGTGATTGAACTGTGTTGCTCGGCTGATCCTGTTTGTTGGTGTAGCACGGCTTAAGTCTGTCTACGGAGATGTTCTGCCTTTGACCATTAACGTCAATCCTGAAAAGTCGATCTGTTAGGCGTTCGATGACCTTGAACGGGCCTTCGTAGGGCGCTTCAAGCGGTGCTCTGACTCGGTCACATCGAACGAAGACGTGTGAACAGACGTACAAATCTTTTAAAATGAAGATTCTTGATTGTAAATCTTCAGGAATGAAGAATTCTCCTGGAATCCGTAGGTTGCTTCCATATGAAATTTCAACAGGAGAGGCTTGTAAATCTTCTTTTAGACTAGTTCTTAATCCGAGCATGACTGTAGACAATATTTCTATCCAGGGTTTTGGGGAGCACATGAGCGCAGCTTTTAGAGTGCGATGGAATCGCTCAACCAACCCGTTGGACTGTGGATGATATGCTGTTGATCAGTTGTGATGGTAGTTGGAGTGTCGTAATGACTAACCCAGTGATCAAACAAGGCTGTAATAACGATGTCGGCAGTCATGTTTTTGAGAGGGACAGCTACAGGCCATCTTGAGAACCTGTCTATAATGTTAGACAGTAGTTGTATTCATTCATCCATTCAAGTCTGGTGTGTCGTTGCACTTTTAGAGTGCGATGGAATCGCTCAACCAACCCGTTGGACTGTGGATGATATGCTGTTGATCAGTTGTGATGGTAGTTGGAGTGCCGTAATGACTAACCCAGTGATCAAACAAGGCTGTAATAACGGTGTCGGCAGTCATGTTTTTGAGAGGGACAGCTACAGGCCATCTTGAGAACCTGTCTATAATTGTTAGACAGTAGTTGTATTCATTCATTCATTCAAGTCTGGTGTGTCGTTGCACTTTTGACCTTTGACAGGCAAGACATTCACGAGCCCAGATGGTGGCATCTCTCTTGATGTTTGGGCCAAACGTATTTCTCTCTGAGTTTTAGTGAAGTCTGCTTCTGACTAGGATGTGAAAGGCCATGTACGACGTCGAAGGCAATTCTTCGGAGTGACTGAGGTAAATATGGACGGCATTCACCCCGAGAAAGATTTGTTTTGATTTCAGTCTCTTGAAGTTGTAGAAATGAGTTACTCTGCAAAATCTCAGTGAGTTCTGGATCTATTTGCTGTTCTTGATGAATTGTTTCAGGGTCCAGAAGTGATGGTTTCAACCCGTGATAGGGCGTCAGCAACGACATTTTCTTCTCCCTTGACGTGAACAATATTTGTGGTGAACTGCGAGATAAAACTGAGTTGGCGGATTTGTCTATCAGAGGCGTTATTGTGCTTCTGAGTATGAGCGTGAATCAGAGGCTTATGATCTGTTTTGACGATGAAGTTGCGGCACTCGAGGAGGTGACGAAAATGTTTTATGGCTGCGTAGATTGCCAACAACTCGCGATCATATGTGCTGTATCTTTTTTCAGTCTCGTTGAGCTTCCTCGAGAAGAATCCCACTGGCCTGACAACACCATTCTCAGTTTGTTCTAATGCAGCACCAATACATGTTGTTGAAGCATCAGTAACTAGAGCTAAGACAGAGGTAGGTGATAGAAATGATGATTGAGTAGCGTCGGAGAGAGCTTGTTTGAGCTTGGAGAAGCAGGAGTCAGTTTCTGGAGTCCAGTTGATCCTTGTTTTATCGTTTGTTATCGATTTTTTGATAAAACAGTGCAGTGGTAACTGAAGTGCAGCTAGACTGGGGACACATTGCCTGTAGTAATTAATCATGCCCAGAGAACGTCTTAGCTCATGGATCGTTTGTGGTTTAGGATACTCAGCAATCTTGTATAGACAATCAGCGGTTGGGGCGAACCCTGTGGCATTGATGGAGTAACCTAAAAAGTTGACCTCACTCTTGATAAATTGACACTTATTAACGTTGATTGTTAGTTTGTGTTCTTGTAGTTTCTTGAAAACTTGACGAAGATGATCTTTGTGCTGCTGTTGATTACTTGGCATGATGAGTATGTCGTCTATGTAGACAAATACAAAGTCTAAACCTCGAAAAACGCTGTCGATAAACCTTTGGAATGTTTGCGTGGCGTTTTTGAGGCCAAGAGGCATGACCAAATACTCATACAGTCCCCAAGGTGTGGATTGCAGTTTTCTGGACGTCATCCTCGTGCATCGGTATCTGGTAGTAAGCACGTTCCAGGTCCAAGGTTGTGAACACAGACTTGCCATGTAATAGTGGAAAGAGACTTTGTATGAGAGGTGGTGCATAATTGTCTGGTTGAGTGACTGCGTTTAACCTTTAATAATCTCCACACAATCTCCAATTATTCTCTTTTTTCGAAGTCATTGTGATAGGACTAGCCCATGGACTGCTGGAGGGTCTCATGAGTCCTTGATTGACACAAAGTTGCACTTCTGCTTTTCCTGCAGCTGCTTTTACCCCAGCGAGTTTCCTGGCTCTTGAGAAAACTGGAGGACCTGTCGTGAGGATTCGATGAGCGTAAGCTTTCTTTTTTAGAGCAGCTGATATGTCATTCTGTGGCTTTGTGATGTCAACAAATTCCTGGAGGAAATCTGAACATGGTAAACCAGGATGAATGGTGGAGATTCCGGTGTGAGAGGTATGATGTAGGTGTCCTTTTGAGGTCAAAAGGGTTTTGGAGTCGATTAGTTGCTCGTTTTTCAAGTCAATCAGAAGCCCAAAGTGCTTCAAGAAGTCAGCTCCGATGATAGGCTTCTGTACGTCGGCTATGATGAAAGACCAGGTAAGATTTCTTCGTAAATTAAAGGTAGGTGTTAAAACTAGCATGCCGTAGGTACTTATCTGAGTTACGATGGCAGCGTAGAGGGCCATGTGTGCTGTCTGTCGGTTACCACGGAATTCTGCGGCCGGTAATAAAGAAACCGCTGCACCAGAGTGGACGAGAAATTCCAGGCGTGTTTTGTTGTCATACAGATGAAGTCGGGCCTCCACAGAACGAGGGTTCTCGCTGTCGCGCACGGCCCCTATTGTCGACAGCGATTGTTGTTTCCCTGAGGGTGGCAGGTTCGTGTCTGCGCCATATCGTTGATGGTTGCGGCAAATGTCACTGCGACTGGAGCTACGTCCTCTTGAATGAGACCTGGGCCTGTGGTTTGGGGCCCTGGATGCTTTGAATTGCGTCAGCAGGTCGGCTACAGTTTTTTTCAAATATTCAATCCTTTCCAGCAGTGCCGTGACGAGAGGTAGTGATGCGTCTTTGCGAGGTTTGTCTGCGACGGCCATGACTGTGCCGCTGTGAGAAATCTCTGGAAGGATGCGATCTGCCATTTTAGCCAGCTGTTCCAGATCGAGGTCATGGGGTATGACGAGGAAAGCTCTCAGCTCCGTCGGTAACTTCTCGACCCACAATCCATGCAATGCGTCATCGGGGAGGACACCAGCCGACAGGTTCTTCATTTCTCGTAGGAGCTGTGAAGGCTTTTTGTCACTTAAAGGAATGCCTTTAATTACTTGACGCAATTTGTCCTTTTTTGACACTCCCAGTCTTTTTAATATCGTATCTTTAAGGCAGTTATACTTATCCTGAGCAGGTAGGTCGTCCATGATGTCGGTGATCGTTTCCGTGGTTGGACCATCTAAAGCTAGTAGAACTGCAAAATACTTGACATTGCCTTCCTCGACTTTGAGGGCTGCAAATTCTGTTTCCACTCGTCTGAACCAGAGATCAAGTTTCTTGGAGTCATACTGAGGCAGCTTGGGCTGTCGTGCTTCCCGTAGCAGAGCTTCGAGCTGATTCTCCATGGTTGGTTCTTCTTTCACTTGGATCTTGGTGTTCGCTTTTGATTGAGAATGCGTTTGCACCTTCTCTTGATCTTGAGTGGAGGTACCTGCTGCTTTTTTGTCACAGTTTGACATCGACGGTCAAGGTTAGATTTTCTTGAATGACGAGACCAGGCACGTGGAGTATGATCACAATCGTAATCTATCGTGATCACGTCGGGGTCACCAATTTGTGGATTTCCAGTAAGGTAAAACACACAATGAGAAAATAAGGTAATTAGCACACTAATTATTTATTCATTAAGTAAGCGCGATACAATGTACGATTAGTAGGTAAGTCAGACAAGCTTCATAACCTGCCACAGCTATAGCGCATCCCCAAGATGGCTTCTCAACCGTCCAATCACCTCGTCTAGCCGCTTGATTGGCCAGCTTGACTTTTGCCTGGAGTTTCCTCCTTTGACCGCTTGGCGCGTGCTTGTGCGACCCGAGTCGCCACAAGCTCAAAGTCGAGTTTCGCATCTATAAACTCATCTAGGGGAATAGATGAGTGATTCATGTAGCAAAACTTGCGCACACGTTTTGCAGCGACATCTTTAGATTTCTCACACTACTTTTCAAGTGTTTAGGAAAACTTTATGTAGAAATGCTCATGCCTTGTTTTAGAATAATTAACAATTTCAACGGTAGACGAGTTACCATAGTAACGGATGTAAGTACTGGGGGATTTCGGAACTTTCTAGAACTTGTTGATATAGGTACCGGTTGTATTTTTGTGGTTTATAGCAAGTTTACGGCAAAAAATGTTTACTACACCCTCGCTCGTCTTATATTTTAGAAATAAAGTGTTCTTTTGTTATCGTTGGAGTCTAGTCGGTGTTATTAGATATGAAATTGATTTAATTGTGAAATGGAAGAAACCGACTGCTATTGCTAAGTCATAGGAAATGCAGAATAATTTCCCCATCTGCTGAGAAATTATGTTTATCTTTTGTCATAACCATTTTGAAGACTGTGTAGTGAGACAAACAAATGAAGTGTTTCCCTTGCCAACTTTGCATTGGCTTGGTAAGCTGAAAAATTTTTCATCAAAAGTGTTTGCCACGTTATGATGTATTATGATTATTCAACTGCAAACTGATGTTGTGACAGAAATAGACTCCAGAAAGGCACAACTGTGGAATACGAAGGAAGCCCCCTAATGAAAATGGCCTCAGAAAGCAAAAGAACTAATATACACTTGTTAATCTGGTGAGTTCGTTGGCAACATTTTAAATAGTTTAGGTACCTAGTTTGTGGCTTTTACTTTTCGTATTTAATATTAAAAATTGTAAATATAAATTGTTTAAAATTGTACGCATTTGTGTTTACATTCTTAGATGTTCTTCAGTGGAATATTTATTAGAAGGTGCGTCCGTATAAATACAAAAAGTTGTATTTTTAGATATTTTTTGTTAAAATGTAAATTAACTGCTATTCTTTTTTTTTTTTTTTTATTTGTTTGAAGAATGCTATTTACAGTATCTTTAATGAAATTTTATGATGTAAAAATGTATGTATAATGATTATTTAATAAGATTTAAATTAACTATGAGCTTATGCTATTGAATTCCTTAGTATAATTTCTTGTTACTCTTATATGATTCATGTCTACAATATAAATTATAAATAGATAAAACGAAAATGAAACACTTGGTATAACTTTTCACAGTTTTTATTATCGTAACTCGACAATTGTTTCGACAGGGTCTGTCATTATTCAGTATTTCTACGTAAGTACTCTTGATAATGACAGACCCTGTCGAAACAATTGTCGAGTTACGATAATAAAAACTGTGAAAAGTTATACCAAGTGTTTCATTTTCGTTTTATCTATTTAAAATGTACTTTCACAATAATTGTACCCTAGATACCTTGAACTTTAATATAAATTATGTTGTACTACTCTAAATATTGTTTTTATTTAACCCTCACTTGCAAATCTTGATATAAGAATTATTAACTGATACATTAAAAGTTGAATATTATTTTACTTTCAGTAAATTTATTTGGAAGTCGTCGACAGCTGTTTCGATTTTTAAATCAGTTTGCAAAATTGATTTAGGAATCGAAACAGCTTGCAGAACGTAATACTAATTTTTTAGTTGGATAAGATAAAGCTACTTGCAGAAGAAGAATTCACAGCATTAAGCACAGAACTTTGGAAAAAGTGTTGTGAACATGTGGCTAGAACAGAAAACAGTTACCGTGAAAAGGACAATATTTTAGATACAGAAACAGAAACCTTAGTTATTAATATTAATAACAATGGAAGTGACAGTGAAGACTCAGATACTGACAGCGATAGTGACGCGGATTTACTTTGACGAACCTGTAAATTATTTGTAAGTATGTATATTTTTTATTTTGTCTATAAAACCTTACAATAGTTGGCGTGTAGGTAAGCTAGATGTGAGGTTTCAAAATAAACACAGTTAGCAGATATTATGTTCAACAAAGTACAATATAATGTTTTTCCTACATAAATTTAATCGAAACCAGTTTGCGGCCCTAATGTTATGTAAAAAGTATATGATCTCTGAAATGTCGGTGGAGGCCGACAGCTAGTCATTTTTCGACCGTCTATTTATTAATAGTTAAAATTTAAAAAATATTACAACGGTTGTGGTTGTGTGAAGTGTAGGTACAAATGCGAAATAGTGTCATTACAGTTTTTGTGCGTGCATACATTGTACCGTTTATAGTGAAAATGGTGTTTTGGTGTTGTGTACAGCGCTGTCCCAATTCCAATAAAGACTGTCCCATGTAAAGATTTCCCAAAGATATCTTGGTAAGGAAATAAAAAATCGAAATTATCTAATGTAGCAACTCTCCCGCCGATGTAATCTTCTTGCATATTGTATATACGAAACAATTACTAAATGTTTGTAATTTTAATTAAGAATGCTCCAAAGCGATTGTTTATGGAAAAAAAGTGTTTCCTACGTCACCAATTACTGTATTTTGTTGTAGCTTAATAAAGAATGGATTAAACGTGTTGGTCGTACCGATTTAGCGGAAAAGCCTATGGACCGAGTGAGAGCCTCCTACAGGGTATGTGACGTCCATTTTGCACCTGATACTGCTCGTTTAGGAAGCTGGCGTAATTCGAAAATTGTGCGGGATGCTGTACCTACATTACATTTTCAAACTGAAACTCAGAAACAGGTAGGTAGCTACTTCGCAAATGATTTTTATACCATTCACTTGCTCTTTATGCAAATCTCGTTTTTCAACAGTTTATTATTCCTTTCTATCGATGCAGTAGGTATATCAGATAGATATGCACCTACTGTTCTAGGCACTTTTTTCAGTTATATTTACATTATTATTATTATTACATTATTTTTTCGTAGTATCACTTATACATGTGGCTTTTATGTTGTCTTAAGTATTGTATAATTTTTTTGCTTCTGTTATAGACGTCATAATTGCGATTGCCTCACCGTCACTTCTCGAAGTTCACCCGTCTACTTCTGGAGCTACAACTTCTATCACCCATATCACCGAAAAAGCAGCTTCCGGTAATAGTCATATGCAACATCTTCCTCTCTTGATTAATTCATGTGTATACTCGCACAATTAAATAAGTACTTTGTTTATTTTTAGCTGTTCAGTGTGACACACGCCAGATGCAAGTAAGTCCTACGGCAAGTAGTTCGTCTAAATCTTTTTTCTCCAGGCAATCCAGTAAGTAAAATTTTAATTATTAGTTATATAATAATTTGTATCTACTAGTAGTTTTCGTTATTTGTAGGCGTTACTCGCTCATTCCAAAGCGCATTAAAGAAAATTGACCGCTGCGGTAACCTTCGCTCCCGAATCAAGTAGATCGATAGATTTGTTAACTCTACTCACTTCTTGAAGGCAGAAATGAATAAATCGACATACGATTTTATCATTTCCCAAATTAGAGGTCAAAGTAAATATTTACGCAGCCGTCGTTTTACCCTCGATGAAAAAGTTTTATTCCTGTCCCTTTTCAAGCAAAGCCCAAAGGGGTATAAACTAATGAGCCGCATTTTTGCCACGCTATCTCGAGCAACTTTAAACACTTTGCTGAGAGTAATTCCTTTCAGAACCGGAATCAATCCTGCCATAATGAATTCACTTAAGGACAAGGTAGCGTCCATGGAAAGTCGACAGCGTTACTTCAGTATCGTCTTCGATGAGATGGCAATCGACCCAACACAGCAGTACAACCAGGGGCATGACTTGGTAGATGGATTCCAAGATAATGGCATACTACTTTAACGAAGGTGGCATGAGAACGGATGTGTTAGTACGTACCATACGTGACGTTGTACTTGCTTCCCAACGTGCCGGATTGGTCGTAAAAGCCCTTATTTGCGATCAAGGTACAGCTAACGTCGCAGCCATTAAAGTTCTGTATCGACAAACCCATGAATACTTCGCTCGAAAAGGTGAAGAGAACAAACTTTTCGGAGTGTTGATAAAAGGAAAGGAAGTTGTTCCATTGTACGATCCTCCTCACCTTTTAAAAGGTAGATAATTATATACTTTATTTTCTTAACTGAAATTTATATTATGTAATAGGGACCTCAACGAAAACACGTAATTTTTTTTCGAAAATGTAACTCGTTATTTTCTTAACAGGTGTACGTAATAACTTCTTCGCTAACGATGTTCGTTTCCAGTGGCATAACGAACGTACAAAAGTTGCCAAGTGGGATCATCTCCGCTTATTGTACAATTTGGATGCCGCATATGACGCTCAGTACAAAGTATGTTCCAAGTTGACACAGGAACATCTCAATAATACGCGTAAAATGAAAGGGTCTATGGCCGCTCAAGTGTTCCGCAGGAGCGGAGCGAATATGATGCGCATATTGGCAAATCTTGCTCCAGATGACATGCCACCAGAATCAGTAAGCACCGCAGAATTTTTATTGTTTATGGACACGCTGTTTGACATTGTCAACGGCTCCTCTATTAGTATTACACACGGGAAGCAATTGAGATGCGCCGTTACGAAGTCATCGTCACATAGCGAATTTTGGACCGAAGCTGTCACTTTACCCTAATTTTTTTATTTGTATTGTAGCAATAATTTTTATTGTGCAAATTTTTATGGTATAGGAAGGTTTGTCTTTTTAGTAAACTGCATAATAATGAAAATTTACTCCGTATTAAATAAAAATTCCACAAAATATTATTTAACTGTTTAAAATAAACACGCGGCAATATTCATTTTTTTTTTCAAAGTAATTGCAATTGTAAAAATTAAAATTCGTTTGCACTGCAATGTGTTTATTTTTATGTTGTTATAATTTAAATTACCAACAATGATTTTTACTATAATAATAAATAGGTGGAAGGCCCTATGCTCTATGTACAAATCATTTAATATTATCTTAAACCATAATAAAAATTATTTCTTTTTCCTTTCATAATAAAGTACGTATGATCTTATTTATGTGAAATAATTGTTAATACAAGTTTTAATTGAAGACACTAAAACATAATTAGGTACCTACCCTGTTTTTCAAAAGGTGACATATCCCGGCGTACCGGAACGTATGGCACCCTACTATGCAGAATTGCTAACAATATTTCTGCCATCAATTTTACGACCTTTAGGTATACCTATTACCTATATAGTGATAATATTTCAATTCAAAAAATTGTTAATTTGCAATATGCTTTACACCCAATATAGGCTATGTGCACGAGGCCTACTAGTGCCACTAGCGGGAAATAAACAACTATTGGTCAAACGTCTAACATTGTGCCTTACCGCGAATTTATGAAATAATCAATTATTGATTAATTTACGTGAGTGTAAATAGTGCAAAGAATTTTTCCATAAAAGGTAAGTGAAAATTATTTATTTTGATCTTTTTTTTCTTAAATCGAAGTGTATATCAAACAAATAATTAATATTTTACTTTTACAGCATAACCTCTAGCTATGGCTCCGGTAATATTGCAGACCGGGTTTGAAAACATCAAACATTCGATCCCATTTACTAAAGGTACGCTATGTAATGTATCAACCAAAATCGTTAGTAATTAAGAAAATAATTATATTGTGTCTTTTTAATAACATCCTGTAGGTATATCATAAAAGTAATTTCGAAAATATATTAATCTTAATGGTTAGTAAATAAGACTTTCTAAATAACTAGCAAATAAGTTTAGTAATAATCGTAATATTTTGAATAAATAAGTATATATTTAACATTCCTTCTCGATGGGAAACTCAAATAGAAATTATTATCATTAATTTGAGAAATTGTTATTGTCAAAAGTGACCGTTGTACATTTGCAATGAGTAAGAGAGAATGGAGGGAGAAATCTGAACTTTTAAAAAGGGCGCAACTAGTAGGATTGACAGAGTTCAAGTCCAACAGCTGCATTCTAATTCTTTTCTATTTCATAATTCAAGTTATTCCAGTTCAGTTAAAAATCGCTGTATTGTTCAAATTTCTACATCATTCCTATTTCTTTATTAAAATTTCTGTGAGTTTCATCGTCGCAACTCTTATAATTGTTAATAAAATGTGTAGTTAAGTGTAAGTTCGAATAGTGTAAATTTCATAAAATTAAACGTATTTAAACGCATCGAACTTTAATATCAACAACAGTCATCCCATCAAAGAATTGTCAGAGTCCATTACAACAAATTTATTGGTGTCAGGAGTGGGATTCGATTGGCTTGTGAGGAAGAAAATTTGGGCCGGGATCTTCGGAGAACAGCATCGGTTTGGGGGTAGATAGTCCTCATCGCCGTTTCTCTGTATCATCGGACTGCCTGGTAATCTTGTGTCACAGCTACGGAAATTGGAGCAGCCGTGGTCTATCCCTTAAACGGACCAAAAGAGACTCCTGGATTCTGAACACACACCGAAGGGAATGCACACCATCTTCCTAATCTCGTAAGTCTTAAGAAAATTTCTTCGTTATATTTTGTGCCTATGCCTCTGTATTCTGATTTATCCGAAGAAACCATGAATGCGGAACCTTCAGCGCCACGTTCTTATATCTCTTTAGAGTTAGCCGAAAAAATGCTAATAAAATTTGACGGTACAAAATCTAAATTGTATGAGTTTTTAGATAATTGTGATAAGGCAGTTAGTTTAATTAAGCCAGAATTAAAAACTATTTTATATGCTATCATAGAAACCAAGTTAACAGATAATGCACACGCTCTTATAAGAAATAGGACATTTAACGATTGGATAACGAAGGACTCGGACAAAACAGCCTTTTCCACTTCATCAGGTCACTATCGGTTCAATCGTATGCCTTTTGGTCTAAGAAATGCACCTGCTACATTTCAGAGACTTATGAATACAGTACTTTCGGGTTTGAACGAATTGAAGAGTTTTGTATACCTTTAGGACATAGTCATTCACGCCGATACTCAAAGTCACAATTTTAAGCTTCAGAAAATATTTCAAAAATTGTCGGAATTTAATCTTAAAATTCAGCCTGACAAGTGCGAATTTTTAAGGCGCGAGGTTATGTACTTGGGGCATTTAATTTCCGATACCAGGGTAAAACCAGATCCGAATAAAATCCAGATTTTTTTAAATCATTTATTTTAGCAACAGACGCTAGCAATTATGCAATCGGCTCGGTACTGTCACAGGGTGATTATCCTGGTGATTTGCCTGTTGCCTACGCTAGTCGTACATTAAATCGCGCTGAGTCAAATTATTCTGTAACTGAAAAGGAGGCATTAGCCATTGTCTGGAGCGTCAAACATTTTCGTCCTTATCTTTATTGACGTCGTTTCAAAATTTTCACTGACCATAGGCCACTAGTGTGGTCCTTCAATATCAAGGACCCAGGTTCTCGGCTCGTCAGGTGGCGACTCTTATTGGAGGAGTACGATTACGAGATTTGTTTCAAACCGGGTAAAATTAACAGTAACGCCGATGCATTAAGCCGATTAAAAATTGAAAACGAATCATCTGTTCTTAGTATATCTTTGGAAGAAACTGATAACTATTCTACATTTTTAGACAAATTTCATAAGACATTAATAACATCTAATAATATAGTTGAGTGTAACGAAAGTATTGTTAATATTAAGGATAATTTAACAATTCCAATCTCTAAAGATTAAGAAACCAATAACAAGGTAATTAACGAAATTTTCTTAAAATGTCCTAACCACCTCCAAACGCTAATGATTGCTGTGCTGATAACGTAACTCCTATTCAAGAAGGTAATATTGTTATTTACTATTTGTGTATAAAGAATAATTATTGGGATAAATGTAAATATGAAGATTTATTTAACTCACTTATAAAATTAAAGGGGTTATTAGTAGCTAACAATTGCTATTCAATTACAATTCCTAGATTTAGCGATAATTTTAATAATATACACTGGAATAAAATTCGTTCCATGATACGTTATATTTTTAGGCACACTAATATTAAAATAACAATATGTCATGATACTTTAATTCAACCAACTCTTGATGAAATCCAAAAAATACTAGAAGAAAATTATGCGAATCCCGTTTCAGGTCACACAGGATTTCACAGAACTTACAATAGGATTAAGCAAAATTATAGGTGGCAGAACATGAGAAAGGATATCCACAAATTTATAAAACATTGCGACTCTTGTCAAAAAAATAAACTAGTTCGTAAAAAGGTTGTTAAACCAATGGAAATAACTTCTACTTCAACAAAACCCTTCGAAAGAATTTCTTTAGATGTAGTGGGACCTCTTCCACTCACTGAAAACGGAAACAAATATATCTTAACCCTTCAGGATGACCTAACTAAATATTCACAAGCTTACGCAGTTCAAAATCATGAAGCGAAAACCATCGCTGAAAATCTTGTAAGAAATTTTATTTGTAAATTTGGTATACCTATTTCTATACTTACCGATCAAGGTTCAAACTTTACGTCAAAACTACTATCAGAGGTAGCAAAATTATTCAAGATAAAACAAATAAATTGTTCCGCTTATCACCCTCAGTCTAACGGAGCTCTAGAGAGAAGTCATTCCACGTTAGCTGATTATTTAAAACATTATATCAGTGATGATCAGACTGATTGGGATCTCTGGATGGATTTCGCGATGTTCTCATTCAATACTACCGTTCATTCTAGTACCAAGTTCACGCCTCACGAATTAGTGTTAACAAGTAATTTAGAAACCTTTAAGAAGATGGTGAGTGATTTTACGGATTTGAAATTAAACAGGGCTATACTTTCTCTTACACTAGCTGTGTTAGACATGAGAAATTTAATAGATAAACTGCAAACGGCGATAACTTTCGCGGCGATGGGAAGAGTTCATTTGAGTATTATATCGGAAAGACAGATTGAAAATGCAAAATTCATGTTGAGTAAACATCACTCGGAAAAAGCTTTTTATAGTGAGGACAATATATTGTTTTTACAAACCATAACAGTAGATTTTTATGTGAATGAAGAAAATCTAGTTTTTATTTTGAATGTGCCCATTTTAGATATGGTGCAGTATGTATTGTATCATCTGTACAGTATCCCTACTCCTCAAAACACCACTATTATACCACCTACCCCGTTATCTAAAAGAAAAATGCCAAAATATTCAATTTCAATACTTCTGTTCTAATAGGGAACTCCAAAATAATTACGGGCGAGATACTTGCATTAAAAATTTGCTGAATATACGATTTGATCCTCATTGTAATCAAATCCCTTTGAATGTAATGGAAACATTTGTGGAAACAATTAGTACGGATAAGTATTTAATTATATCGCCTAGCGAACTTTTGATTCACGAAAGATGCGACCGGGAGGAGGTGCATAGCCTCAGGGGCGTGTATTTATTGGAATTACCATATTTGTGTAGGTTTGTAGCTAGGGATTTTGAATATGTTAACCTAAAGGAAGATATGGTGGGAGAACCAGTGTTCTTACCACGTATGGCGTTTGATGTTGCAAATGTAAAACCAGTACAGTTAGATTTAAGGGAAGTAAGCTTGGATCGATTGTCAAAACTAACTCTGGATTTGAATGATCCAATACCATATTACCCAATTGTAAATGAAAATCGTAAGAAAATGGGAATTGTTATAATAGCAATAGTCATTTTAATAATCGTAAGTTTTGTAACGTTTACTATAGGTTTGTTCCAAGTTAACAATTCTGAATCGTAACGTGATAGTAACAGAATCGCGAGGACTGTTTTTTGTACGCAAGTCATAACTGTTCAATTCATAAAGGTGTACTTGACTTGGAACGTTTTGGTGACTACTAAGTTATCTGCGTCACTTGTGAGAAGAAACTACAATCTTGTTTCTTTAATAATTGCTATTTTAGTTACTCTGCATTTTTTTATTCTTTCATCATTGATCATTTCATTTAAATTCCCTTCGTCAATTTCATTATCAATTTTAATCCGAAACTAGTCCAACCATTAACTACTAGAATGAATAAACGATAATGACGTATGTTTCTTTATTCTATCCGACCCGTCCCCGTTGCTTACCTATACACTGCGCATGTCAGTCCACACAGTTTTCGGTAATTATTTAGAAGTGGGGCTCCAGACAAAACTGGCCCCAAAAAAATTTTCACCCCTTGGAGACCATTTTAATACATCAAAATAGTTCATTTACGGTTGAGGAAGACATTTTCAATAATTGTTTATAAACAAAAACATTGTTATAAACAAAAAATTTAAAGTTTTAGAAATTACCAAATTAAGAGAAAATTAAAATAGAAGGTAGTTATTGAGAAAATTGCTCGATGTGCTATACATTTCGACTGAATTCCAAAATGATATGGTTCAGTGTGTGAATAAAAGGGGTGTTGAGAAAGAAAAGCCTCTGCCAGTTGTCAAATATAATGAAAGTATGAGCAGCATCGACAGAAAAGATCAAATGCTTTCATATTATGCTTGCGAACGGAAAACAGTACGATGGTACAAAAAAATTGCATTGCATTTTCTGCAACAAATGCTACTAAATGCTCATATTCTTTATAACAGGTATTCTGGGAAAAAACTTCCTTTATACGAATATCGATTGCAAGTTATTAAGGATTTATTGAATGTCACAGCTGAACAAAAAGCAAATTCAGGGAAATCAAATATCAAGCATTCTCTAACAAAAATAATTGATAAAAATCAAAAAAATGAGACCCAAAGAAAAAGGTGCAAGCAATGTTTCAATAAGAAAATTCGAAAAGACACCACATTTGAGTGTGCGAATTGTCCTAAGAAACCTGGATTATGTCCAGAGTGCTTTATTCAATTTCATGAGGACGAGGGTTTGAATTTATTGGACCTGAAATAGGTGTGTGTTTTATTTCTTTTTCTCTTGGGTTACATACTTTCTTTAGGATAATGTTATTTTGTGATTATTAGTTTTATTTTGTGATTTTTCTTAATTTTTCCATTATTATTTGCATGTACATATGTTTGTAAGTTTGTTTCTCACTTGTATGAATATATATCCTTATAAAAAAGTCAATAAGCAAATATTTCGTGATTTTTCTTTTTGAACGCGGATCTGCGTTTCTTAGCGTGTGACTCAAAATTTCATAGTCTCACGCTAGGGACGCGGATCCGCGTCACCACGTCAAATCAGACTGTAAGTAAAACAAAAGATTTAGAATGGCTACTTTTATCCTTCTCCATTAAATTAGCATTAAATTCAATGAAAAACATTCTCAGCACTGACCATTGCCAACCCTAGAATTGTGAACGTGTTAAATTGTCACTTCGTTTATTTTTGTTTTCAGGTAATTTTATTTTCATCGGTGACTTTGATAATTTTCTTTTAATTATTTTAATTCGGAGCACTTAAAATACGTCTTCATAGGACAAGTTCAAAACACCTACTGTTTTAAGGAAATATACTTGGATACCAAGTAAAATTCAATTTTTTCTCATGGATACGAAGCAAAATTTCAAAGACTACCTGGAAAATTACTTCCTTCTTTTGAAAATTTTAATTGAAACTTCTAATTTCAAAACTTTCTTTAAATTTATTTATTTTTTTAAATTTTACTTAATTTCAACTCTTTAATATATTAAATCCCCTTACTACAATAAAATGCAACTATTTACATGTATTCCACATAGTACCTAATCTTTCTCTTAACAAAAATTAGAAAAAGATAAATGACGCAAAATGTTGATGTAAATTTGAATTAAATTTCAATATAATTTAAATTTTGGAACTTATTGTAAGCGACCACGATGTCACCGCTGAGGGGGCAGGGGCTGCGTTTCCCGTGAACGATTGCCGACCCTCAGGGATGAAGGGAGGATTTCAACAATGTGTTACGGAAGACGGGTCGATACGAAGGATACGACTTAATACTTAAGCATTATTGCGATTATACAAATATTTTTTATAAAAACAAATAGTTAAAGTTATGAGTTGATTTTATAGTGCAGCGGTGGGATAACCTTCGTGTTATCTATTACCGTAAGGCGTTTGTCAAAAAAAAGGGGTTTAAAATTAAAAGGAGTGATTAAAAATTTCTGCGAGTGATTATTATTGAATATTTAAATACGCTAAAAATCTGTAAATAAAAAACGGCTCATTAAAATAGTAACCCTAATAATAATAAAATAAAATAAGTGTAAATAGTAGATAAATAAGTTTTAAAAATTAGATATAGTGGGACATTGCATATACGTATTATACATATTTAAACCTTGCTGCATAACTGCATACTACTACACACATACGCGCTAAGTCGTGGTTGGGGTGAGGCAAGCGACGACAGATCGTAAGCATAGACGGACGAGATACGCGACTGTTTACGTTATAAGTTAATAGTTCGGAGCTTCGAAACCGAATATAAGGAATAAAAATATTTTGGTTATATACAGTTTGGACCGAAATAGAATACTCATTGTCAGCAAAATGGGTAAAGACCGAAGTGTACGTAAATCTGATCACAGAACAGACAAACATCATTCACGTTCATGAGATGACCAGTCAAAGAGACTGGAATATTTGGAAAATATCGTTGAACGACTTCTTGCTACAAGACAAGAGTCACAAAGTAGTGCGCTGAGTCAGACCATAATAAAAATGACTGTAAAAAGTGACTGTATACCCAAATTTTCTCCAGGAAAAACCAATCAGTCTGCGGCAAGATGGATTAATAAAATAGATCAGCTTGCTGTCGTTAACAGATGGGACGAAAAGACCACTATTCAACTAATGCAAGTGTAATATACCTACCTATAATTAAGTTACTTTTAATTAATACATATATTTTAGTTAATATTATAATTATAATATTTGATTTCAGTTATTCACATTTAAACTTAGAACGGATATTGCAGTAAGATAAGTACGAAAATATCAATAAATAATATATAAACATACAATAACAAATAACTGCAGTTTTATCGAGCTTAAGTTTACTTACATCAAATATTAAACGCTATTAACCAAGAATGTTGTAAATTAGGAATCGTAAACAATATACCATCTTATTTACTTTTCCCAAATGATTCACTGGGAGTAAGGTTGGTACATTGCACGTTCTATCCCTACTAATTTAATAACAGTTAATATCAAATTTCAGTGTTATAAATATTATTTAAAAAACAGTCAGAAGTCAGACCTCAAGAAATATTACTAATTTCAACATCCAATAATAAAATTCTATATCCTTTCTATATCTTCGTAATTTCCAGTAAAAGTGTAATTATTAAATTAGAGTTAATAAATAAAGTGTTAAGACATTGGTATTATTCCTTATTTCGTCGCCCCAGTACCAGAGGTCCATTACATTAATAAGAAAAGTCACTGAACACAATACTAGTTTATTTGAAATTAGACAAGCTTTTTTTATACATGTGTACTGATCGAATTGAGTAATCAGAATGCCGTTTCTTCCTTAGTCATTTGCGAATTTCATCTCTGGTGCCCCGGGCTTCTCTCGTAATTCTCCACAACCTATATTTGTTATTGTTTAGTCAGAGCCCATGTTCCTGGCGCCGTAAAAGCATGGTCCCAATCCACTGTTTATTTCTTTCATATACACTGGTTGTTGTATTTTCACTCCTAATTGATTTATCACACTGGAGATTATATTTTAGAAACCGACGTCTATTTTTTTACAAATGTAACATGATACTTTTCCACGCTGTATAGTTATGTACGAAGCCGAGTAATTGATGTTTTTTTTTTAAAGGTTTTATTTGCACATAACAAATTTATTTAAAATATGGAACTTTCTGCACACGATTTGACAAGTAGGTAGAATTTAACATAAAATATGTATGTTAACTACTGAACTATTCTAGCCCTATTTATATACACGAAACATGACTTTCACTTTAATTACTTATAATATTAAAATAAAGTATTCGAACAGAGCGTTCGGATATAACACCTCCCTCCTTAAGATGAAGGCGTCCTCGTCTTTATACATGGGTCGGAAAACTGGAGTCCGGAAAATCGGGAGCCGGAGGTTCCGCTTTCAAAACTTGGAGTTCCTTTTGATCTACGGTGACTCGTTGTCGTTTTGCCTTAAATGTTCTTCGTCCAACAGAGTTGCAAAAAGACCTTAATCTGGTTCTAAAATATAAGCAGATCACGAGGATGATTAAAAGAGTGAAAAATAATCCGGTTAAGGAAGCGTGACTCATGAAGAAGATAGGTCGTAAATGCAACGGTGTTTCTTCTATTTCTTTTAGTAGTGCTGTTACATCTTCTTCAGTCGCTGGATATTTTGTTAATTTCCATATCTCCCTTTTAAGTGTTGAAAGTGGGATTCTATATTCTTTCAATTTGTAGTTGGGGAGCCTTGTTCCTTTCTCTTCAAAATCATCGTGGTTAATGACGATGCTTCTTCGATAGTTGATGGCGTAGGAACCGGGTTTTTGTAGGGAAATATCCAAAGTCCAATTATTAGTGGTAGATATGAGGATGGTTCCATTTAGTAATTTGTTGATGTTTTGATAGACTTTCGCACATACAGTTGGACATTGCTCTACTGCAGTACAGCTTCCGATCTTCTTATTAATACAGAAATAGGAATTGTCTTCTATGGTGAAACACTTTTCGTACCAGTCAAAGAGGAAATCATAGGTAACTAGGAATCTTGTGGGTATTAGTATTAAATTATGCTTTTGAATTAAAGGGTGAATCTTATAAAGGGAAAAACTCATAGGTTTCGTTATAGGGAAACTGACTGTACACAGTATGACTTCATTTGTCATTAACATAGTTTTTTTATTGAATTTTAAACATGTAATAGGATTTGCTTCAGAATACGGGAGTAATTGCGCTCTACTATAAATTTCGGTAAGATGCGAAATCATTTTACGCATCTGTTCGGTTGAAATTGTTTCGTAATTCAAAATATCTTCTCCTGTAAAAGTTAATGATCGTTCTATTAATTGCAATTCGTTTAGTAATTGATCAGCAATTTGCACTAAATGTATTGTTTCAATTTCTTTTTCCATGGCGTTCTGTGATTTTACTAATGAATTATATGATTTATTAAATAAATCCGTTATTAATTTAATGTGTTGGTTATAACCGTTTGTTATATGGTGAGCTAAAGATAAAAATTGGTTTTGTTTTTCAATGGTTTTCTTTTGATTATTGAAAAGAGTCATCATATTAGTTTTAATTTCGTCATAATCGTTGTTATCTACAGTGCCAAATAAATATTTGAAGGCGTTTCCGATACCATTAATGAGTCCTCGTTTTACCCGATGAGGTGTTAATTTATCTAATATATCTTTGATATCTTCTAAATTATTTTCTAGTGGTATAAAGACTCCTGAAGTATGATGGTATCTGAGTACAGTGGCTTTCGTAAGTAAATGTAAGTAAGCGTGTTTAATTAAAGTAAGATTAATTTGATAGAGAAATTGGTGATAATGGGAAAACACATGGGCGTGTCCCAAGTCTTCTTGCAGATATGTAACGTCATCGTTTAGTCTGGTAATTTTAATTAGTTCTGCTTGGGCCGGGAACAGCACCGTCAGGATCAGGAAGATTATCATAATCCTGCAAAGAGGTAGTTTTTCTTACCCTTTTTGTTTTCCTTAATGGATATTTAGTAATTACTGCCTTTTTACCCATTGTGTCAACATGATCGTTTTCTTGCGAGATAACACTTACTTTTTGGAAAGGCGTGTCGATTTTTGTTTTGCTTGAATTTGAAATATAAATGGTTTTAGGTAACTCGGGTGGTATATCTTTGTTATTTTCGTTTAATTTGTCTAAAGCTCTCTTGTTTTTATCTTGTGATTGTTTCGATAATTGGTCATAGAATAATTTCAATTCGTTCATTCGTTTTGTTATATAGTCCGAAGGGTTTTCGAAAATCAAATTGTTATTATTCTCGAGAGGGTCTTTATAAGGTCCGTATATAACGTCAAACGGTCGGCATTTGGTTGTGCTATGTATAGAATTGTTGTACATGAATATTATTTGTATCATTAAATTGGGAATCGTTTCAGTAGGATCTTTTTCTTTTAATATAATTAATTTTTCTTTAAGGGTACAATGTAGACGCTCTAATGGACTGATCGACGTGGGATTTTTAACACTAGCTAAATGAATATCTATGTGATAAAGTTTACAAAAATCTCGGAACATTACATTATTGAATTCTGATCCCTGATCTGTGATAATTTTGCCGAGGAGATTGCCATCATTAATAAAATGGCGTAGTTTATTGATAATGGTTGTAGCATTCTTATCAATAATATAATAGGCTTGTGCGTACTTACTAAAATGATCGAAAAATGTGAGAAATGTAGCGTTTCCAATAGTAAATAGATCTAACATGATGATTTCGAAAGGTCTTGAAGATATTATTGGTCCTCTATACCGTGGTTTGTAGGGATTACGATCATATTTAGCTTTCAAACAAGATTCACATTTATTAATTTGATATTGAACTAATTTTTTCAAAGTTTGGTAATAAAATTGTTTCTTAAAGTTTTGATATGTTTCTTCTATGCCGTTATGATTATTATCGTGATATGATTGAATTTTTTCTAAGGCTTTTTCTTTGTTTAAATTAGGAAGATCAAGAGTAGTTTTAATAATTTTTATTGATGAGCTTCTCTTAGTTAAAGCGTTGTGTAAAATTAAGAATATTTCATGCTGTAATGATTCGCTAATTTCAAGTGAAAAATAAATACCTATTGTCGGATATAATTTAACAACTATGTCTATCATTTTCTCGTTAAGCCAAGGTAAAGAGCTTTCTCCTTCAATAGAAAATGAATAACGTGTTTTACCTTGAATTATCGTTTTTCTAGTAAATTCTTTAGTTCCTAATCGAAAAGAAATTTGGGTCTGGAAAGTTTGTAATGGCTTATTAGTGATTTGCATTGAAGGTGTTGGGTTTTCAATTGCTGAATGTATTGTTACTAAGTCGTTATCATCGTACTATTAATGGGTGCGTCTAATAACTTAAGTAATTGAACGCATTCGTCTGGAGTCATTAAATCTTCATATTCTGTACCAGGATTATTAAATAATGATGTCAAGTCTATGTCAAAATCTTCCTCTTCGATTGCATTGATTTCGACTCTAGATAACGCGTCCGCGACGATATTTTCTTTATGCTTCATATCGTAGTTGTATTCTGATAAATTTACCTTCCATCGCGAAAGGCGACTTTGGGGTTCTTTTAGGTTGTGTAACCACACCAAGGGTTGATGGTCCGTTTGTAACAGGAATTTTCGTCCGAAAATATACGGTCGAAAGGCTTTGCACGCATCGACTATAGATAACAGTTCTTTTTCTATAGTAGAATAATTTCTCTCCGCACTATTGAGAGTACGGGAATAAAAGACGATAGGATGGTTGTTCTGAGAGATCACGGAACCTATAGCTTTGTCGCTCGCTACCGTGGTAATGTAAAAGGTTTGGTTAAAATCGGGATAGGCCAGAACAGGTGCATTAGATATGATTTCTCTTAATTTTGAAATGGCTTCTAAATATGAGGGGTCATTAACATTAATTTTAGAATTCTTTTTGGAGACATCTGGTAAGGGGAATGACAATTTTGGCGTAATTTTTAACGAACTTGTGGTAATAACCGCTCAAGCCAAGGAATGATTTCAGTTCTTTCTGTGTTCTAGGGATAGGGAATTTTTTAATGGCTGAAATTTTATCTGGATTTGGTAGGATACCCTCGGTTGTAATAATGTGTCCTAAGAAAGGAACTTCATTTCTCAGAAACTCGCTTTTATCTCGCGTTTCATAAAACGGAATTACAGCATTTTTCGTTGTTAGGGTGCTATCTTCGTAATTAAGAATCGCGTTCATACTAACCAAATTTTACTTCAAAAGGTTCCTCGTAGATATATTCGGAAAAATAACAAAAAGCAAATTCCGGATTTATAATAGATTTGGACGCACCGGAATCTATAAGAATTTTACAATTAAAGTTGTGAGAAAGAATGTACGGTAATCTAGGTGTCTTAACCCATTACTGGCCAAGGCAACAAAATCAAATTTTTTGAATTATTTTTTTATTATGGTGTGCTTAAATATGTACAATATATTTACCTCTTTGTAAAAAAAAATAAATATATTATATTTTTCAAAAAAAAAAAAAAAACGTGGGTGCGTATACGCATCTTTGGCCAAAAACAGTTAACATTATTATAAAATAAACACTATGTTTTTATATGAAAAGTTTCGAAGCAATCGGGGTGCAAATTCGTCTATTGCTAGGTGTTCTGCAAATATTCCAAACTGTAAACATTTTTTTATTTATGATGTCAAAAATTTGCGTGAGCTTCGGAAATTTGTCTGTCTTATATAGCAATGTGTTATCCGATAAATGAATTTTATCTAAACTTATTACGGCTCATGCTTTCTCTTACGACACGGACCTCTTTGTCTTCTTTTGACCAGTACATGTCAGTTTGTGGCAAAATATGATAACCAGGCAGTATGAGTATACCAAGAAATTTCTTTAGGTCAACTTCGGTAAGCTGGAAGTCGTGGCGGTTGTTTTGGGATGCATAAGTGTTTGAAAAACGTAAAATATTTTCAATAACTTCTTTGTCAAAAAATATAGAAAATTTTCAAGGGGTGACTTGCCACCATGTTCAGATAATATATTTTCAATATATTGACTATCTAACGGTTCAGGCGAAATAGAATAAGCAGTGGAATTGGTTATTTCCCAGTTGATTTCAGTTTTGGAGCTTCTTCAAGATTCAACTTGATACGTTTGGAAATTTCGCTAAGTGGCAGCTCATCTTCCGAATCATAATCAATAACTCTGCTTATTTGAATTTCATTGAATTGACCAGTTATTAGTTTTACAACAAGATCCACAACACGTCTAAATTTGCAGAAACACGCGCAGCGACCGATTCAGCGGACGGGGAGCGACGCTACCGTTTTTGGCCAAAGGTGCGTATACGCATCCTACACATGATATTTGCTATTATCATTTCTGTTTCGAAAATAGAGATAAAAAAAGAATGCGGCTGTCAAGATAGATCGTTTTTACATATGTATTGCAAGAAAAAATAATATAAAAAGGGCACTTAGTAACTAAAATAAATATTTATCTGAAGGTGTGTGCAGAAACATAAATAATCATCTTAAAAAAATAATAAAAATAACACAAGCATGTAACTTTTTTACCAGAAAAAAAATATAAATAAAAACAAGTTCTTTATATGTAAAAGAATATTTTTAAAAAATATTATTTATTACACAAAGAACAAAAGTGAACACAAATATTACTGAGACGCTCAGTATAAGCCAATACAGTAAAGAATGGTTAAAGAAACATATTGTATTTTAGTTTTATTATTCAGAAATAACGTAGTCAGTAAAAATGCGCATCGTCGGCAGGTTGGTGTCCTATGTCACCATTACCGTGTGAAACCGTAATATGACCATCCCATGATTATAAAATCAATTGACTGCTGATACATTTGGTTTTTGAATAAGTTTATGCGTATTGGAATTGTGATTTTTATTGGGAAGCATTATTCTTTGCATTCGCTGATGCATTAAATTCTTTTGGTTTTTATTATCTAATTCTTTACAAAAATTGACGGCTTGTTGTAAAGATATAGGACGTCTAATTTCTAAATGCGTATAATAAGGTTGAGAAATAGCTGTACAAAATATAACTAGAGCTTCTGACTTACAACGCCTTAGCAGAAATTGCTGATCTTCGCGGCCACTTACAATTTCACTTAATTTACTTAAGATAGTTTGAATACGTAAATAGTAAGATTCGTAATGCCAATTCTGTTGCATGCAACAGCCCAGGAGTTGATTATATAATAATTTCTCATCTTCGATTGGCCCAAAGTGCAATTTTAATAAAGAGCGCAAATTATTCCAGTCTAGGTCTCTCAACTGAAAATACGAGGAAGGCCCTATCTCGTAATTTAGTAGTGATAGCGCGGAATTTTGCCTTATTGTAGCCTTCCGTATTTGCAACGACCTCCATTTGAAAATCATCGCAAGCAGTAATAAATTGATCGAGGTGACCTTCTGATCCATCAAAGGTCGGGATCAAACTCGACAAAATATCGAATTTTTGTAAGCTCAATACAAGTTTTAAAGTAATTTGTGCGAATTTTAAATGAATGCATCTGACGGAGAAGGTGAATTAAACGAATCGTTTAGAAATTTAAGCATCTCATCAGATCAAGAAGTATTATTAGTGGGTATTTCTAATGAAGAATTACAAAGTGTGATGACATTAGCAAGTATGGCTGACGACGGAAACAGAAATATTCCACTAAACTTAGGTACCTAATAATGTAGGGAATAGTATCATCATATGTAATAATGTTCTAGTGTCCGGATGTTTGTTTGAGGACGACCCAGTTGGCCATGAAAAAAATTGCACTTTTCGATTAAAGATTGCCGAAAACCTACAAAAGACGCGCAAAATGCCGTAAACGATATCGATTAAGATTAAGACGAAGTAGGATTTTGCAAAATTTCATCCGGATTTAATAAGTGGTTTAAAAGATATTAGCAAATGAAAATGGGAAAAAACGCGTTGTTGGTTAAAAGTCATAATTTTTAGATCTACCTCGTCCGAAGATAGGATAATCTGGAATTTGTCGACAATTAAAACGTCCAAGTTAAGGACCAAAGTGTTACATAGGCCTATTTTCATCATCCGTTATGTGTTCGTTTAATCAAAATTTGTAATTAAAAATCGTTAATTTTGACATATCCGGATTCTAAGGAAACAACTGCTCAGAGGGATGGGCGGGGCTTATGTTGTTATTGCTTGTATACAGGGTGTTACTGATATAACTGCGGATATTTAAGGAGGTGATAGGGCAGTAGAAAATAAGAAAATTAAGCAAAACTTCGCAGGTCCTAAAGTTTACCGTTTTCGAGAAAAACGTATGTGAAAATACAGGCAAAACCGAGTACGGTCCTGTGTAAGACGTGTCCTCGATTGACCTGGTCGTGTGTAGTGGCAACGCTGTCTTCAATCAGCTGACCGTGAATGAGGTTACTTGGTTACTGTAACGTAAACAAGTGTATTTGAAAATGGCGTTTAGTTCATCAGAATTTTGTGACATGATACACAGTTGCCAAATGTGTTGCTTAAGTCAAAGCGAAAACGCACAGGACCGTATTCAAATTAATTCATGTTAAGATGTTTTTCAAAAATTTTGAAAATTTTTTTGTTTCTTCACCGCGCTGCTGTAGTGACCATTCGATTACATATTGCATCTAGTTGACACCCTCCAAAAATCCGTATTTATATCAGAACCACCCTGTATATTTGTAGATTCGAACCTTGGAAGTTTGACGTTTATATTGACGTTTATCAAAGAACGTTTAATAAAGAGGAAATAAGAAAATAAATATAATTTATATGCAATAATATTCATTACAGTCGCTATGGTTAACATAAAAACGAGTAAATATAGTTTCCCAAGTCAAATCGGTTCGTAGCGCATTCGGTAGTGCACTGATCTTACTAACGCCCAGGGCCTAGACAATCTAACGGCGATAGTTGGTTTTTCATTGCCCTTGTTCGGCCCAGATTGTTAGGTGGCGCTACAGTAAAAGTACAACCGTTTCTAAGCAATAAGGATTGTTAAATAAATTAACGATACAAACAAACATCAATCTATGATCTAACCATCAAAAATGTAATCTGTCAAACCGGCAAAAGTATTATAACAAAAATATAAGGTAATGTAAACCTTTTTATATGTGTGATTACTGATTACGTATGTAGAAGTAAAGAAGAAACACGAGAAGTTGGAAACGGAACGTACAGTATGTAAAAATATAGAGACTTTGCTTGATTTTTACTTCATTGGACTGGTGTAATCGTTAGTGCTTACATTTTCTTTTACGTAAAATTTTATGTGATAATGTGAATAACAGTATCTTCTGCTTCTATTTTATTCTGACCGTGTTTTATTGTTTTTAATATTAATGTATTTAATCATAATAAGTTAGTAGGTAAGGGTTTATTATTTTGACTTAAGCAATACTGTATAATATAACTGTTTATTAGTAATTCGTCAATAAATCCTTTTTTCTGTAATTTTATTTTTTATTTTTTTATTTACCATTATTGTAAAAAACCAAAACTATATTTACAAAAAATTAAGACTAGTAACAGAATTCCGTTATTATTCAGAACTTTTTTACTCCTATTCTACAAAAGTTCACCAAACATCATTATTTTCACTGATTATTTGGTGAACTTTTGTGGAATAGGGGTAAGAAACTTCAAAATATTACAATAACAAAGAAAAAAGAAATAGAAACATTCAAATTTGCCTCCATTTAGCGTTTAGTTCGGCCCAGGTTCATAGAGGCGCTGCTCGGTTTTCAGTTACTATGGAAGTGCCGATTCTTATATACGTTAGTATATATAGTATATTCTTTGCTAACGCCTACTCCAGCAGTAGAGGAGCAGTAGTTGGTTTCTTTTTTTTTTGTTTTTTCTTGAATTTGACAATTTTAACAGTAATGATAGACTTTAACCCGCCAACTTAGATTACTTTGAGCTTGTAGTACGTATGTTGTAGAACATGTTAAGCTGAACAAGAATATATAAATACCTATGCTGTAATTATATGTGAGATGCAATACAAGTTTTTTAAATATCAATTAAATATTATATTTAATTTAGATACTGAATTTATTATTTCGAGCATAAATAATTTTCTCAAAGTAAGTTCCAAAACATTAAATTAACATAACCATTTGCAGGTTATTCGAAAAAAAAAAAAACTCATCTGAATTTTGCCATGAACCGGCGATAGGTTACGGTAAATTCGTTAAAGGCTATGCACCACCTTCCAAGTTTGGACAGGTAGTAGGTACTATTACAGTAAAATATGGGGTGTGTTATGAAGGTTAGCGATCATCTTAGAAAACATGGTAGGTAATTGTGTACGCTTTTACTTCCACCTCCCCGTTTCGATTCAAATATCAGTATGTTGTAGTATTTATTTAAAATATTTTATATATTATTCATATTTTATATTTTAAATATTATAAATAAATTAAAAGTTTGGAGTGGGTTCGGGGGTGTGATTGGGGGAAAGTTCTTGACCCGCTTAAAACCTCCAACCCCTACAACCGGTACCCATTGTAACTACCACCTAGAACGCACTCTTTACTACCCCCACCACCCACCACAACAGTATTCTTAAATTTTTTTAAGATGACAAGGGAGAAACGGTTATGATAGGGTGTGTATATGTGTGTGTCTTCGAGCATGCTTTTTGTCAGGCGGGGATATTGTCAAAAATGGAATCAAATTATGTAAGGGTTTAAGGAAGTTAAAAAGTAAAAACATAAATATGTAAATCAAATAATATATACACAGTGCAATGCTAAATATTATTAACTATTGCGCAAATAATTGAATAATAATATATATTTGAAGCAATGGAATGGTAAATGCATTATGTAGAATACGTTTTGGTATTTAAGGACCTCTTTGAAATAATAAGATGTGTTCTACGTCATAAATACAAAAAGTTAGGTTGAAGTATTTTACGATTTTTAGATAAAACAGAATTAAAGAAACAAATGATTTTCATCATGAACCGCCGATAGGTGCTATGCACTAATAGGGTAATTGCAATGCACTCCTAGGAGAAGTGCTATGCATCAGTAAGATAAGTGCTATGCACCACTGTGAGGTTACGGTACAAAGCGGCGGTTGTCTCAAATTCGCTCCCAAAGTAAACAGGTCAACTTTTGTGACAGTTGTATATTCGCCCCCTATAGGTGAGAATGACGAGTGTAGAAGTTATTAAAAGTGAAAAAGGAAACAATCTCTAAATAATTGATAATTTTAAATTTTCATTTCAAAATTGTATATTGTATTGAACTGTCGCTATGTAGCGCCCATGAGTGCTATGCATTAATAGGGCAAGTGCTACGCACCATTAGGAAGTGCTATGCACCAAAAGGGTGTGCTATGCACTAATAGGGTAAGTGCTATGCACTATCGTTAGGTTACGGTACGAAGAGGTCCCTATGATTTTGTTTGTTAAATGCTATGCACTAATGGGGTAAGTGCTATGCATCATTAAGATGTGCTATGCACTAATAGGGTATGTGCTATGCACCATCGTTAGGTTACGGTAAGAAGAGGTCAATATGATTTTGTTTGTTGAATGCTATGCACTAATGGTTTAAGTGCTGTGCACCGTTAAGGTATGCTACGCACCAATAGGGTGTGCTATGCACTAATAGGGTATGTGCTATGCACCATCGTTAGTTTACGGTAGGAAGTGGTCCCTATCATTTTATTTGTTAAATGCTATGCACCACCGTCCTAGCTTTGACAGGTAGTACTACAGCGTAGGTTAAATTAGATTTAACCGCCGATAGGTGCTATGCACTAATAGAAGAAGTGCTATGCACCAGGAAGGTAAATGCTATGCACCATTAGGTTAAGTGCTACGCACCACCGTGAGGTTACGGTACAAAGCGGCCCCTCTGATTAAATTTGTTACAGTGCTATGCATGACCGTCCAAGCTTTGAAGGATTGTATTCATAACAGTAAAAAATTGGATGTGTGGTTAAGAGAAGCAATCAGTTTAAATAAAAAATTTTACAACAATTTTCAAAGATGTATAACTTTTCTCAAAACAGCATGATTATTATACAGACGATTTAGAAAAAAATTTGCAAAAAGCAACTGGGGTCATGATATTAAATTGTCAACCTGATTATGATTTCTTGAATGCTACGCACCACCGTCCAATGCTGGACGGGTTCAACTAGTTAATAATAATGTAATAATCAGCCTAGAATAGTCTCTACAGAACAACTGATAGCTGCTACCAAAAATTACGGTGACATATTACCAAAATTTGACGCTACCTCAAATAATTTAGAGACATTTATCCTGAGGGTAGACCAGTTTTACAATAAATACGGTAACACTGTTGATGAAACCTTGAATGAATATGTGTTCTGTTTAATTTACTCAAAATTAGTAGGACCGGCGAGCGAACTAGTCAGTTGTAGGCCAGATATTTATTCGTGGAATTTGTTAAAAAATGCCTTACGGAATAAATTTAGCGATCACACCGACCGTAGAATTTTAGCGCTTCAATTTAAAAATTTGACTTTAAAAGCTAAGGAGACACTGCCCAACTTCATCGAACGGATTAACACATTACAGACAAAGCTTGAAATGAAAATTTTACAGGACCCTAATATTAACCCCGAACAGAGACAATTACACTCTCAAATGTTACAGACAATTTTGGACGTAAAAGATCATACGACCCTTTCGAAAGCAACACCTACAATATTATATTATGTAACCAAACACCAACATGAAAGAGTTTATTTAAACAAAAACGCTATCCCAAATAGCAATAGTAAATTACACAGAAATTTCCAAAACTTGAATGCTGTTCCAAAGTTTATGACACCTCAGAATTTCTCGTTTCGACAACAAATGCATCCTACTAACAGTAATGTACCTCCTAGATACTTTCAATTCAATTTTAACTCGAATCCATTCTCGAGACCAAATCCAAATCGTCAAAATGAAAGTAACGCATTTCAAAGTTATAGTAGGAACCGTAATGTTACCAATAACGCTTATCCTAACAATAATAACGTAGTAATTAACAGGCCAGGACCATCTAATAGTGGTAAAAATATGCCCAAATTTCAATTGTCAGCATTTAAACGATGGCGACAACCAAATGTTAATTTCTCGGAACTTCACGAAACGGAAAATGATTTTGACCCCACTCAGGAATTAACAGGAGTAGAAGATACCAGTATTTTTGATAATACACCCGATACTGCGACCCAAAACGTAAATTTGGAAGAACCGTGCATTAACGAAAGTATAAGTGATAGCGAGGAACCATACCCAGATGTGGTAAATTTTCAATAGGATGCCTCGGAAGACTAAATTGTAATTCTTTGCCATGTATAATGATAAACGACCCCCAGATCTTGATTGACACTGGGGCAACGAACTCTTTAATAAACCCAAATATAGCGAATTCATATTTCAAGTTATCAAATTGAAGAACCATTTATTCTTAAGACAATTACGACCCAGACAGTGCACAGTAAAGCGGTTATTGTGGATCTGTTTCGGGAAAATCAAAATCTGAATTTTTTTATTGTAAAATTCCACACCGAGTTTGACAACTTATTAGGCTCTCATAGTTTAGAAGGTACAATTTCATTAAATGACAAAATTTACGAACTGTTTGTTAAGGTATGAAACGAAAAGTGTCCCCAAAGTTAATAAAACCACGGCTAAAATCCCAATCAAAAAAGGAGTAGTACTAATACCAGAACAAACCATTGGAAAACATCTAATACCGGAAACAATTACCACCGCACAAAGTTACCATTGCGTAGTTCCAGTACTTGGCGAAATAAAAAATAACTTCGTCAGACCACCGAAAATTAGAGCCAGACATCTGGACAGTACCCAGACAGACATTTGTAATTTGCGGAAAACCCCTATTTCTCGGGAAGAACAAAATCTCCCATTGAACTTGAAACATCTACGTCATCCAGAGAAAGAGAAAATAGAAAACATCTGCAATGAGTACAAGGACGTATTCTACAGGGAAGCCGATGTACTCACTTTCACTAACGCGACAAAGCATCGGATCCCATTGAATACCGACATTCCAATATACGCGAAATTTTATAGATTTCCTTATGCACAGAAGAAGGAGCTAGAAGATCAAATTGAGGAACTAAAGAGACAAAATTTCATCACCGAGAGTCAATCACCCTATAACGCACCGATATTTTTAGTTCCTAAAAAACCTGACAAGGCGGGAAAGAAACAATGGAGAATGGTTGTGGATTTTAGAAAGATCAACGAAAAAATCATTGAGGACAAGTATCCGATTCCCAATATAATATCGATATTGAATTTACTGGGAAAATCGAACTACTTTTCAAAGATAGACTTGAAAAGTGGATACCATCAAATCGAGATTACCCCAGGGGACCAACCGAAGGCGGCACTGGCATTTTTTGAGGATGCCATTCGGGTTGAAAAACGCGCCCGCCTGTTTCGCTAGGGTGATGAACGACGTACTGCGTGGACTAATTAACAAAATCTGTCTTGTGTACCTCGACGACATTATAATATTAGGAGGGGAAGTTGGGAAGGATAACCCTATTATGTTCATCAGCAGGACCTTAAATGATAACGAGAAGAATTACTCAACAATAGAAAAGGAGTGTCTAGCAATTGTATGGTCTACACAGGTTTTCAGACCGTATATTTATGGTAGAAAATCTAATGTAATAACGGACCATAAACCCCTACAATGGCTATTTAGCCTCAAAGAACCTAATTCAAAACTAATTAGATGGAGGCTGAAGCTTGAGGAATTTGACTATAACATCATATACAAGAAAGGATTTAACAACACCAACGCTGATTTCCTATCAAGACTAGAAGCCTACTCTATAGAGACTTCAGACAACCTTTTGAGTTTATTTAATAATACTGGAGATATAACAGAAAGAGAACCACCTGATTACACCGAGCTAGATAGATATTTAGAAGAAAACGAAGAAAAACCCAAAAATAAAGGTAAAATAAAAATTATTTCGAACATTCAAATTAAATCCCCTACCAACCAGCGAGAAGATCTCGTCAGACAGGAAGATCGACGGGAAAAATCCGTAACCCAACATTCACAGGATGAAAATGTAAATGCAACCCTGCCAATTACCGAAAAACCCATTAACCACTTTAGGACCCAATTTATTTTTAGTTTTTACACTAAACCTAGTTTCGACCAAATCAAAATTTTTAACAAAAACAGATATTGGATTCATCTAACTAGGAATAATTGTGAAAATGAAATATCGAACTTATAAAAGGAATACGTAGATCCAAATGTAGTGAATGGAATTTATTTTAACGACAAGACAATATACGAAGAGTTGGCAATCTTAATACCAGAGTTATTCGATAACTCGGTTAGATTCGTCTTTACAACCAGATTTTTAAAGGACGTACCAGAGGAAGGAAATCAATATCGAATTCTTAAGGATCTCCACGAGATGAACCACCGGGGAGCACAAGAATTAGCGGCGGAAGTCCAAAGGAAATATTATTGGTTAAATATTATGAAGACCTGTCAAAAATTGGTTGACGAATGTAGGACATGTCAGCAGGCGAAATACGAAAGGAAACCGGTAAAATATAAGCTAAATTTGACACCGACCTCAAACCGTTCCAGACCGTATTCATGGATATATTTTCCATTTCCAACAAAAAATATCTAACCGCAATAGATACATTTTCTAAATTTTTCATGTTCCAACCGTTAAACTCTATGAATATTGCAGACATTGTAGAGTCATTTATAGATCTGTTTTCGCGCTACAAATTACCCAAAAAACTAATAACGGATGGCCAATTTGCCGTGCCGCTATTTAAGGATTTGCTGAAAATGCACAATGTGGAACATCAGGTCAGGACTCCCTTACATCCTAACAGTAATGGCACGATAGAAAGATCCCACGGTACATTGGTAGAAATCATTAAAACCATTTTTGCTTCAAAAAATAAGTTCTTGTCAACGAAAGCATTTGAGAATGCTGTTATAATTTATAACCGAACCATACATTCGGTCACAAAATTCAAACCAACGGAATTACTTTTCGGACATTAGGAAGCGAATGACCTTTTAGACTTTATCGACGAAAATTATTATTATCAATTAACGAGTGAACTTTATGACCGCATTAAATCCCTATACGATACAGTTAGGTTACGCGAAGAGAACGTTAAAAGACAAGTAGTAGACTATCAAAATCAAAGACGAGCAGACTTTTACGAAATTCCAATTAATATGCCCATTTATATTAAACAACAGACTCGGGTTAAAGGCACGCCGAATTATCGCGAGGAAAAACTAAAAGAAGATTTAGAAAATAAAATCAGGACTACAAAAGATAGGACCTACCACAAACAGGAAATTAAGCCAGTACGTAAATCACAATTAAATAAAAAAAAACTATTTCCCCTTTTTTCAGATGAAAATCATTATTTTAACATTACACATTTTATTAATCGTGGAATCAAGTTTGACTGATTCCCAACAAATTAAAATAAGGGACCTGAACGACAATGCCGGAATCCTACCTTTCAACCTTGGTACGACGAAAATTCAGAAAACCTACCATTCGTTTATTCACCAATACGATCTTGAGCCTATCATCGAATTTGTAAGTAAACTAGACAGTAATCTAAATTTTATAAAATTAGTAACTAATAGGGGAAACGACATGAAAAATTAGAAATCGTGTTCATAGAAAGAGAAATTACACATTTGAAAGACGAAATTTCAATCCTTCATCCTTATCTACTAATTAAAACTCCCAATACCAGAAATAAAAGAGGTCTTATAAACATCTTGGGATCAGCTGTGAAATTCATATCGGGAAATCTGGACGTAAACGAGGGCATACGTTACGATAACGCTATTAACGAACTAAGGAGAAGCGAAGAAAATGTATGCAGACACTTTGATAGACAAAAGTCGATTAATAAAGAAATCATTCGCGCGTTTGAACAGGAAATGAGAAATATTTCAGCTAATTTTAGAATTTTGGAAAAGGCGATTAATTCCATCAAAGAAGATTTGAAAGTTTTCCATATAACAGCAGCACTCAAAATAGTTTTTTTATTATGGTAAATATAAGAAGTTTGTCTTCCAACCTTGCTGGTTTGGAGGCATTAATAGACAGTCTGGTCATTAAACCTAAGATTATAATATGCACAGAATCATGGAATGTAGAAATATTGAATTTGCTACATATTAGTAATTATAAACTACACTATAATCAAAGCAGGATGAACAGGACTGATGGCATCTGTGTGTATGTTGAAGAAGGACTAGAAAGTAATGTAGAGATCTTAAGTATTGGTAAAGTTAAATATATCAATGTTGAACTTGGGATTAATCATCAGACAGTTATGATTACGGCCCCGTATAGATGTTTTGATGTATCCCAGCAAGAATTAGTTGACAGTATTATTAATATGATTGATAAGTGCAATAAGATAAAAAACCATATATTTGCTGGTGATTACAACATTGACATCATAAAACCCAATGAATATGGTGACATATTGATGAATTTATTCCTTTCTAATCGCTATAAGCCTCTTTTTAATGGCATAACTAGACCCTCGGATATTGGTGGCTCCTGTATTGATAATTTTTATAGTAAAACAGAATTTGATAATGTTATGATACCGATAACTTACAAAGTTCCTATAACAGACCATTATACGCTATTTTTGCTCTTTAAGAATGATGTTTCATGCAACAAGTATACTAATACTAAAAATACTAATGATACAGTTATTGTCTCTGACACCCTACTGATAAAATCTGCGAAAATTATGAATTGGCGAACTAAAAGTCATGAATCCAGTAGTGATGAGAAGATAGACTGCCTTACAGGAAAGATTCAAAAATGTATTGACAAAGCTACCATAAAAGTTAGGAAAAAGAAGAGATCAGAGGATTCCAGATCCAATTGGATTACTATAGGCATTAAAACATCCATTGCCCATAAGGAAATTCTCTACTCTATTTGGAATCAAGATAGATCGAACACAATTTGAGATACAGAGTACAAAAACTACAACAGTCTACTTACTAAGATTATTAGGAAAGCTAAGAGGATGCAGGAATATAGAAGGGTAAGCAATATGGAAAATGATCCTAAAAAACTTTGGGACTATACCAACAGTAAGCTTGGGAGAAATGTAAAAAATAGTACAAACATACCATCCATTAAACTAGGTAATGAATTAATAAATAATAAAAATGGTATTTCTAATAATTTCAATAACTTTTTTTCACAAATTGGGGTAGACCTAGCAAATAAAATACCAAATCATAACAATGATTTGAATTATCCATCTGTATCTCCTAGTATTTTCTTATCTCTAGTGGGTGTGAATGATGTTACCAAGCATATAAAGAATTTAAAAAATAAAGCTGGTGGGATTGATGGGATACATGCCCATTACCTGAAAAAATTAGCACCCTGGATTGCTGCCCCCTTGACTGATATTGTAAATGAATGTATGGAAAAAGGTGTATGGCCTAAAGCTTTAAAATGTGCTATTATTAAACCTATCTATAAGACTGGTGATAGAATGGAGATGACATATTACAGACCAATTTCCCTTATTTCTAATGTAGCAAAAACTTTTGAACGGATTGTCCGTGATAGTTTTACTAGTTTTTTACTAAAGAATAATGTCCTTGCTCAAAACCAGTTTGGTTTTACTAAGGGTAAAAGTACCGATGATGCGCTCCAGTACGTTACTGATGTAATTTACAATGAAATAAATATGAATAAATGTGTAATTGGGACCTTGATTGACTTGAGAAAAACCTTCGACACTGTTGACCATGGGATATTAATTCATAAACTGGAAAATTGTGGTATTAGAGGATATGCTCTCAAACTAATACGTAATTACTTGAAAGATAGAATTCAAATTACTAGGGTGTATGGTGTCGATAGTCTTCCTCTGGAAGTGGCAATTGGGGTGCCTCAGGGTACGATATTGGGCCCACTACTCTTCCTGGTATACATCAATGACATGTTTGGAGGGTGTGACAAAATTGTTGCATATGCTGATGATACTCTTGTCCTATTATCGTGCAATACTTGGCAGGAAGTAGTTGATAGAATGAATCACATTTTAGATGATTTAAATAGTTCGTACTGTAAGAATAAGCTTACATTGAATATTGAAAAAACAGTTTTTATGCCTTTCGGCGCGTATATGGCGTTCCTGATAATATAAAAATAAGAATCAATCGTTTTGATATAAATAGAGTAAATACTTTTAAATACCTTGGAGTTATATTTGACCAAAACTTAAAGTGGGACGCGCACTTGCAGTGTGTCAGGGGGAGGGCCAAATACTTGTTATATGTTTTTTATAGATTAAAATTTTTGCCAATTAGGATTTTAAAATTGATATATCATGGACTATATCTAAATACTACTATGTATGGAATAATTTAATGGTGTGGATTATACAAAAATAGTGAGAAAATTATAAGTAATATACATAACAAAATTGGTAGTTTAATAAAAAATAAGGACGAAGACTTTACAATTCCCTCCATAAAGCAAACTTATATTACAAGCTGTCTAACCCATTCATACAATCTTTAGAAAACTAAATATTTACAATCGTTATAACTAAGAATAAGTCTAAGTCTATCAACTCTATCAAGGTCAACAAAGAACTTGTTAAAAAAAGTTGTATTTATAATTCAGAAACATATTATAATTTAATGCCAATAGAATATAAAAAATTAGATGGTATAAAAAAAATATTAAGAAAATAATAAACAAATGGGTCACAGAAAATGTTAAATTGTAATAGAAATCACATTATATTGAGTCACTAAATTTTTAAAATGTTAACTTTTGTTGTTGTGTTGTTAGCGTATTGTATCTAAGTTTATGCGTATTATATATATATATTATGCCTGCCCACGAACAGATGACGGCAACCTGACCACAAGCCAATTCTGCGACCGGTGTCGACCTATTGGGTCTCTTCAGGCAGAAGCAGGCAAAACACAAACTTTAAAGTTCACTTGAAAAACAAGACTAACTAGAAACAACTACTCCGAGGGCTAAAACCCCTACCGGCATTGAATTACACTATTGAATCTGAAGGTACATACATGTTAGACGTAGAAAAAATAATCTAAAAAGACAGGTAAATTCCTGTTACGTCTAAATAATTAAGGATTACTAATCCCACACTTGGAACGCGTCCTATACAATAGGTACAACGAACCACAAGCCAATTCTGCGACCGGTTTCGACCTATTGGGTCTCTTCAGGCAGAAGCAGGCAAAACACAAACTGTAAAGTTCATTTGAAAAACAAGACTAACTAGAAACAACAGAAACAACTACTCCGAGGGCTAATACCCCTACCGGCATTGAATTACACTATTGAATCTGAAGGTACATACATGTTAGACGTAGATAAAATAATCTTCTTTGTACGCTGTTTCTTCTGCGAATTATCATAATAAACATTTACGGAATGAAGCCTTAAAGAGAGTCGGTGATGCTGTACGATGCCAAAACGTCGAGATAGAAGACAAGGATTGTGCAGCAAAATTTCACTCCTTGAGAACTCAATACAACATAGAAAATGCTAAAGTGAAATCATCAATGACCAGTGGAACTGGTACAGACGATGTAAGTTCATGAGCTTAACCACAATTTCATTGTAAATTCTTGAAAAATTGGGTATTTCATTTTCGATGTTTTTTAGGTTTATCAGCCTACGTTGTGGTATTTTGAATTGTTACGATTTTTGGATTCTTTTTATACTCCTAGAAAAGGGCGAAATTCAGCGAATAATCCAGGTAGTAGTGATCTTAAAACTGCCTCTGAAAATGTTAAAACTCAAGATGAATCGTTATGGCAAAGCCAGGTATCGTTTATAGTTTCATGGGATTTGATATTTTTTCTGTTCCATATAATGTTATAATAGACTAATTACGATTTCCATCTATCAGGATAGTACGATTTTCCAAAGTATCATTGACGAGGGTATTACTCCACATGGTCATTTAGCAGTTTATATTGAAGATGACTTTTCAAGCTGTGAGTCATTCCCTTTAATCTCTAATCCTGCAGAACAACAGGGAAAAAATCAAGGAGACAGTCAGAAGGATATGATAGAAGTACAACGCAATATTAGATCTGTGAGTGTGTCACCGGCTTTACTCCGACCTTGTCCACCAAGAAGCCCGGCATTATCTTCGTCGTCTGGAATATCAGTTGAATCTTCCTAGGAAATGTAAGAGATGTAATGACGAGTCTTACTACACAGGGGTTCTACAGTCATTAACCGATTCATTGAAGCAACCGGTGGTAATACCCAAAGCCAATATCGCCGATATAGTAGAAGGATGTATGGTTTTCCTTGGATCCATTTTTCGTACATTTAAGAGTGAAGAATTACAGTTGGAAGTTCTAAATAATCTGACGCAGACTGTATTAAATGCTCGCAGCGAAGACATAAAAAGGTCTAACGGTGTTCAACTAAATTCCACAAATACATAGTTTTTAACTATAATTATTAAATGCTTGTTAATAATCTCTGAAAGTTATAATAAATACAAAATAAAAAGATTTTCCATTACAACTTTCTTGTTATATTCCTTTATTGCATAGTTTCAAATTCAAATTGATTCTATCATTACCATGCTACGATCATGATCATCAATGGAAAAATTAAACATTTTATTATTTCTGATAAAGCAACAACAAATACAATAATGATAAATAATTTTTTTTATGAATTTTTTTTATTTTCCAAATGAAGCATTTATAATCAAAGAAACAATTTCAGGAGAACATTAATAGGTGCATTACAATAACTTAGTACAATAGGAAATATAAATTATTCGTACAGAACTGCAATTTATTAAGGACATTTTTAAAAATATTCTATGATTCTTCCAAAGCGGTATTGTTACATACTACCATTCGCTATAGCATCATATTGCCAATGCACAGAACCAACAGCATTAAAATAATCACAGTACTTATTGCGCACTTCAATAGCTGCAACAGTGCATCTGTTGCTACCTTACTGTGCAATACGTGCTAGATTGCACGGTACTTTTCTAGCATTTTCTATCCTGCATGCCCTTGATACCACTGATATTTTTTTGATATTAAATAATTATGAAGAAAAACACAAGCATATGTTGTTTTCAACTTTATCCACTGACAGAGGAATTGTCCCTAGGAGTACACGAAATCTGTTGACGAGAATTCCAATTGCATTTTCTAATGTTCTTCTAGCTCTGCTCAATCTATAATTGAACGCTCTCATGTCTGTGGATGCTTGCCGATCAGGATAAGGCTTTAGGAGATTCGTCTTCAAAGGAAAAGCGTCATCTCCGATTATTACGTAAGGCATATCATAAGCAAATCCTAGTAAAGGGCTTGGAGAAGGAAGATTTAAGTAGTTAGACTATGTTTGGACTCCAATTTCACTCCTAACAAGCTTTCTTTAAATACAGCTGAATCATGCATTCTACCGTTGCGGCCAACATTAACAAAGACAAATTTATATTCAGCATCAACAAGACCTAATACAATTATACTGTCACTCCCTTTATAATTGCGGTACATTGATCCGTCTTTTTTAAGAGGTCGTAAAAGCAATATGCTTACCATCCAGAGCACCTATACAATGCGGAAATTGCCAGATTAATTTATATTTATCTGCTATTAATGTCCATTCTTCGACTGTTGCTGGGAAAGATATTACCTTATCTTCCAGAACTATAATGATTGCGTCTATGACTGATGACACAATTTGAGAAATTGTATTTGCTGCAATACGAGTTGAATATGTAAATACCGCAGTCACATTGAGTCTATCTTTTGGTGATATGGTTTCTCGCATAACAGTGTTTTTTTCGCTATAAATGGTATAAGAAGACAAAGCAATTCATCAAAAATGTTCTCTTCCATTCGAGTAAAATTCGTAAATGACGCAGGATCTTCAGGGCTAATGAAAGAAAATTAAAAAAGTCATAATATTCAAATTAAAACGATTAATTTAATTCGTCAGTATTTCTCAATGAGATGAAAAACCTACCTAAGTTCACTGAACAGCATAGTTAGGGTACTGTCATATTGCTAGGCAATGCACTTGACGGTGTGGCTGTAATTACAGAGCTCTTCTGTATGTCAAGGTGCTTAAAGATAGCATCTATATACAAAGTATTTAAACGAAAATTGATGTTTAGTGAGTCAATGCTAGCATTGAGAGAGTGTATTAGTACTAATAATTCGTTTCGGAGAATTTCACGTTTTTTATCTCCTTCGGACATTGCATCCTTTTTGACTTTTTCACATTCTAGTTAAATTTGGTTCTTAGTAACTTTGTCATTATTATCAACATATGCTTTTGAAGCTGCATGCCAAGATGCTGTTGGCGTCTCTAAACGAGTTACATGTTTGTTATCGAAATCAATAAAATAAGAAATCTTTCTAAAATCTTCAGCTGTCGCTAACGTGTCCATTATTGTATCCAAGTATTTTTTTGTGACAATCTCATCTTTAATATGTTCACCATCATCATTGTCGCCAGCCTTTCATGATCAATACTTTATTGGATCGCCTTTTCTTTCATTTTGGTATAGCGGAAATATAGCGTTAATATTTACTGCAACACCTGATTTTTAAATTAAATTACATGTATTACTCATAGTACCTAATCTTTCTCTTAACAGAAATTACAAAAATATAAATGACACAAAATGTTGATACAAATTTGAATTAAATTTCAATATAATTTGAATTCTTGAACTTTTTATCTGGATTACATTGAATAAGTATGTTTAATAAACAATTCCTGAACTAATGTAGCAAATTCAAACTCTTTTACAGAGGAATTCCATTTATCGAAAGACTAAAATATAGAACTTCTCGACATAACCAGAAAATATTCCCTGCAATGAATATAAAACGTCCAACTATAATGCCAGATGATAAATTTTGAAGTAAACATATCCTTTTTCAAAATTACTACACAAAATCTACAAACTACACAAATCCAGAAAAGTGAGTAGTAAACGTAGTGTTACATAAAATCTTCAAGCATCAATAGAAATTAATCTTTTTAAAACAAAAAATTAGTTTGAATTCAATAATAAACAATTAAATAAGGAATATTAAGTTGATTACTAGTAATTTAAAAAAGTTAAATCTCAAAATTTAAGAGAATTCTACACATATTAGTAAAAATGTGTCATAAAAGTTTGTATGTGTTTAAGTATGTTTTAAAGTGTTTATTTTTGACAATTTCCTTTATTAAGAAAAGTGATCATGACAATATACATACCTATATTATAAAATACATCAAAACAAATTGAAATATATGTATGAATGAATGATCAAGCTATATATCTGATGTTTTAATCCAACTGTTATACTTGTCTAAATATCCTAACCATTTAACAAAAAAGTTATTACTTTTTCGTTTTAACACTTTTTCAATTAAATAACTGTCTGGATATTTAGTTTTCTGTAATTCTTCGGTGTAAAACCCTCCACTTATGAGACTACCCCTTAATCTTCTAAGTGGTCTTGGCGTGGCAGTAACATGGTAGTAACGTGGTAGTGGCGTATGGCACAACAAAATACCATATAATTGCACGAGATAGCGCCCACTGTCCTGGTGTGGTAGTGGCGTGGATATGGTTTACCACTTTGCAGCCACGTATGGCGCATTCAAGTGGCAAATGTCGTGACAGACGCACAATGAGGGATCATCTAGATTTCAACATCCGTTCTGTGGAATTAATCGAAACAGAACCGTGTCTGTACGATTACAGTCGGGCAGATTACTGCAATAGGAACGTACAAGATGTGGCATGGAGCGAGATTGCAATGGAACTGGTAAGTATTTTTTATTGTTTTTAGCGATAATTATCGAACACTGTGAAATAGTACTTAAACCTATCATCATTACTGCTATATAATTATACTGTATAGTTATCTTGGTGTAGAATGGGCGCAACTATATTGAAATAATTGCAAAGGCGAAGTCTGATGTTTTGGGGCGTAGATTCCTAGATTTTCTTTCAAATTCCTCTCTTGTATCCGGTTAGGTATTGTATGTACGGAAAAAATACCATCGTGAATGCGTACAAAATTATGTAACACACACATTGCTTGTACAATTGCATCAATTTTATAAGTTTCAAAGTAAATTGGTATTTGCAACAATCTGAATTTGGAGCTCAACATACCGAATGCACATTAAACGGATTTACGTCCTCGTGAAATTCTGTAGTTATAGATTCTTCTTTGGTTTGTAAGCTGGTTACGAGAAAACGGTTTCATTAAATTACTTTTTAGCGGGAATGCCTCGTCTCCCACTAAGTAATAGGGGAAACCACCGTTTCGGTCTTCTCCCGGTAAAGGATTTGTATCTGGCAAGTCCTGTTCTCCTAGAATCAGAGCTTTTCCAAAATTGCTTTCTTGTAATGTCCGTCCATCGCTATTCCGGCCGTACTCCCCGATATCCACAGTGAGAAATAAACTATCTGCATCCACAACGGCCATCAAGACTAGAGAAAAATTGCCTTTGCAGTTATAGAACGTAGAATCAGAATTTGATGGTGCTGTTATTCTAACGTGTTTGCCGTCTATACTGCCTACACAATTGGGCAAATTCCCTAGAGTGCAAAATCGGTCAGCAACTTGTAGCCACTTATCTGGTAGGCACTGGGCATATATTGTGGTTGTAAAATTTCCCATATTATATTAGATGCTTCATATATAATATTTCTGACTGTAGTGTGTCCTCGTAAGAAATAATATGATAGAGATTTCATGGAGCAACCAGTAGTAAAATACCTGAAAAATCGAAAACAAGTGTGTTATACTATTGTTTGTTGTTTATTTTCAGTTAGTGACTGCAAGTTGAGGTGGAAAAATATTAGAGGAAGCTACACAAAGTATTTGCATAAAAAGTCACCATCAGGCTCCTCTGCAAAAGCCAGCAAACCTTATTATCTAGCCGAAAACTTACGATTTCTACAACAAAATACTAAATCGCGAACACCACGTGGTAATATTCAACAAGTAGTTCGAGTAAGCCCCGAAAATACCACAGAAAATTCCACGCAACTGAGTGATTCCGATGGGGAACCTGAAGATGATACTGAAGCTGCTGGATCTTCAAATCAAGAATTGCGTGAAGATATGCCCGAAACACCAACGCAAGAAACTGAACATAGGAGAAAGAAAGTTAGGAAACCTGGGCCCACTAAACAAGACGTCAATACAACAGCTCTATACTACTTTCAGTCCAAAAAGGAAAGGTTAGATAAAGCTATCGATCGCAGCGCCGTGGATCCAAATGAAGCTTTCTTGATGAGCATGTTACCATACATGAAGAAAATGAATGATGTTAAAAAAATAAAATTTGAAATACAAATTTTAAAGATATCTGGGGATATCTTATTAGACGACACTTCAGCAGTAGGAGCAGTCACAGGAATATCTACGCAAAAGAGACCCAGCATGCTACAGGAACAGGTTTTGTCTTCAATTAGTCCATCTTCTTCATGTCTCTCAGAATCAAATACGTGCCGATACACAGTACCTACCCCACGACACATGCTACGTCTTCTGTAGATTATACTTCTAGCCCACAACATATTATACAACATTTATATCAATTGTAATAGGTATCTAATGTCAATATTAAAGGAAGGACGTGTTTTGTTTGGAATATATTTTCATTGGTTTTTTATGAAATAAATAATATTTTCAGTTTGCCTTATGTAGGTATTCTATGTTTCCAATATATGCTGTTTGCTAATTAACTAATTTGAGTTTTATTTGCTTACATACCTGAGAGTAATCAACAGTCGCTCCTCTGGACTGACAGGAGTCCACCAATTTGTATGCCTTTTGCCGTTACCATCGTGATCCAAGGCCAGAGCGCAGAAATGAACAGCTGATGTAGGTAGGCCCATGTACGGAATCTGTTTAGTTGAGTAACAAAAGGATTTAAAATGCATTTTTTTTTTTTGCAAAATATGGTAGAGGTTGTTGAGAAGAGCATTTGTGCAAATTATTGTAATTATTATATAATGTTAAAGTTTTGCAAAACATGTTTGTTGATTCTTTGATACATAAAATATACATAAATAGAGCATTACATAGCGCGCTTAAACTTTATATTTAATAATATTTAAAAATATTGTTACCTTCGAGAAATCAAGACCTTGGATGCAGGTAGTCTATGTCTAACAACAACAACGCACTATTATTTATTCCTGTTAATCATGAATTTGGGAAAATAATCATTTGAGTGTTGATGTTTAAACTTGTCACTTGTCACTTGTTTCATTTATTTTTCCACATTTATGATTAGATTGGCATCGGAATAGCCATCGATGTTGTATGAAATTATGCAGTAAGAGTATCTAACTTCCTCTTATTTTCTTTTGAATGTTGGTAATTTTTTTTGCCGCAGTAATAAAGTGTATTTCTAACGAAACTTATTATGATTTTGATAATAGTTTTGGCAGTATAGAGATTACATGCAAAAGTATATTATTATGTTTAAAGTAATCTAAAGCAATTGTTGATAAAAAAGATTTCTTGTGAATTTTAAGAAACTGATCTTCGATTTTATTGAAAATTATATATTAAAATAACTATATTTGTGACTTCATCTTTTGGAAACTTAAGGCTACCTCGGGAAAGATTTTTGATCAGCGAATTTTCATGAATGTTAATGTGGTTTGCAAATGTTAAATTTTCCTTACATGCCACGCAATTAATTTTTTTAAAAACAATATAGCAGCAATATCCTCCTAAATATGCAATGATCGGGATTTCTTCCCTCACACTTTCGATATCTTGTTCAGAAATGGTAATGTCAATGTTTAACCAATCTGATTTTAGAGTACTTGTTTCGCATGATATTTTTTTAGCTGATGTAACTTCACCATAAAAAGAATCGATTTTTATAGAACCAAAACATATGGATTTTAAAGACATTAATGACTGAATCCGCAGTCTCTTTTTGCTTTCTTATAATTGCCTAACAAAAATATCGTACTGATCCCCAGCTAACTGTATATATTTTCCAAACCTATTTTCAAGAGGATCAGTTTGAAATTTACCTAGTAAAACATACTTCATGTTTAGTTCCTGAAAACAATATTTTATTATTTCCAGCATGCCATAAATTGTATGATGTAAAGCGGCAAAAGTTTGTGGCGTTAATTTTCTTGTAAATGTATGATAATGATTCCAAATTTCCAACCATTTTAACATGTTTTCTTAAAAAGTAATTTTTGGATCACAAATTTGTAATGCTAATGCAACATTTTGTGTTGAAATGAGTCGTGGAATCTCCAAGGATTGTTGGTCAATTGATTTTAAACAACGATTTATTTTTATATCGTCAATTTACAATTATTCTTTAAACAATTTGTGGATACAAAATAAGAGCACGTTACTTCGTCGCCTTACAAACTTTCTAGTGTCATGGTAATATTTTTGTTCTTTTTTTTTTTTACTTCTGCCAACTCATTTCATGTTTAATTTAACTAAATTGTTTGATTCATTTCAACACTCCTTCTGAATCAAATAACTGCAGAATTTTACAAACAAATTTTTATTCAAAGGTTTAGTCAGAATATCGGCGATTTGGCTTGTGCTTTCAACATGTTTAACAGTTATTGTGACGTCAACATGCTGTTGAATAAACTTACGCGCGATTTCAATGTGTTTCTTTCCCTTGTTTATCTTACCCTCGTGGGTGTTCATTAACATATGAACAGCTGACTTATTGTCGACGTACATGGGAAAGGGTTGATCATCTTGTAGGATTTTCAATTCGGTTGCCAATCTTCTCCTTCAGCACACGTCGTCGATCGCCTCACAAGCTGCACGATATTCTGCTTCTGCTGTTGAGGTTGCCACGAGTTTCTGGCGTGAGTACCAAACCAGTGGTCCACCTCGGAGGATCAGACCTCCACTTGTAGATTTCATCGTCTCCTTCTCTCCTCCAAAGTCTGCATCAGTGAAAACTTTGAAATTCTTGTCTCCTCCAAAATAAATTCCTGCATTTGGAGTTCCTTTCAAGTATTAAAATACTCGTTTTACCATTTTCCAGTGGATTTTCATCGGGTTGCTGCACTGTCGGCTCAAGTAGTTTACAGCAAAACTGATATCAGGTCTGGACACGGTTGCTAGGTAGAGTAACATGCCGATGGCTTCACGGTAGGCACTTTCTCATCGTTCACAAGTTCCTCCTTCTTTATTATCATTCCTGGTTCCATCTGTGTTGGAGCTGAATTGCAGTTTTCAAGGTTCACTCTCTTCAAAATCTTCTCAACATACCTTGGCTGACTCACAAAGATGCCTTTCGAGTCAATTTTCAGCTTAATGCCGAGATAGCAAAATTTCGTTGGAATGGTTTTGCTGTGTGTGATTTCAAACTTCTTGCTAATCAAATTCAAAAATTTGAAAATCTCCTTTTCGTCCTTGCCAGCAACTAAACCGTCGTCCACGAATAAAGCCACGATGATAGTTCTGTCCTTGTTGTAGAAAACACTTGGATCGTCGTCGCTGCTGAATAATCCAATCACTTCGAATGATCCTGTGATCTCACGATTCCACTGCTTGGGCGCTTGCTTCAATCCATAAATGCTCTTGTACAGTAGACACACGTTGTCGGAACCGTCATCAAAACCTTGAGGTTGGTGCATGTAGAGAGTTTGCTGCAACTTTCCATACAAAAAAGCGGTCTTGAAGTCGAAAGAGATCAATTTCTATTTCTCGGATGCTGCATGACTTAAAATGAGTCGGATGGAGGCGTAGCGAGCAACGGGACTGAACGTTTCTTCGTAGTCAATGCCTTTCCTTTGTTCAAAGCCTCTTGCTACAAACCTCGCCTTCAATCTGCCATCCGCCTTTTCTCTGAGAACCCACTTGTTGCTCAGTGGTTTGACTCCTTCAGGACATTTCACTAGCTTCCACGTTTGTCTCTCAACGAGAGAATTATACTCATCTTGCATTGCTTTCTTCCAGTTTTTGTCCTTTAGTGCCATTTCAACTGAAATGTCTTCGATCTCACCCATGAGAGCTGCATCTTCGTTGCATCCTTCTCTGGCATAGCCAACTACGTACTCGCCAAGCCTTGCAGGAACTTTCAACTTGCTCCGGTCTCGTAGCTGTCTTTTCTCAGGTGATTTCTTCGGTGGTGTCTCGATTCGTTCATCTTTTCTTCTCACATTTTCTTTTTTTTCGTCCTCATCGTCCTTCTTTTTCGTTTTCGTCTTCTTCAGATTCTTCCATCTTTACTTGAGTTTGGTTTTCGGCTGTCACAGTCTCAAATTCAGTTCGGTTTGTTTCTTTTTCTTCATTGAACTTCACATTTCCAGAGCTGACTATTTCTCGGGTGCGAGGGAGATACACTCGGTAACTTGGTGACTCCACGTCGTACCCTACAAAATATCCTTTCTCCGACTTTCGATCTAATTTACCTCTCCTGTGGTCTTGAATCAATACGTAGCATTCACATCCAAAAGTCTTCAGTTTGTTTAGGTCGATTTGTCTGCCATACCACAATTCTGCTGGTGTTTTTCCTTTCACTGAACTTGTCCCAGTCTGGTTCACGGTGAATACTGCATAATAGATTGCCTCGGCCCAAAGATTTGAGTCCAGGTTCGCAGCAAATAAGGCTCACTTCGCTGCTTCCTTCACAGTTCTCATCTCTCGTTCAATGCGTCCGTTCTGTTGTGGTGTGTACACGTTTGAATGTATGTGCATTACTCCCAGGTTATCCAGAAATTTTCTTGTCTTTGCATTTCTGATTTCCTTGCCTTGATCCGATTTCAGTACTTTCAACTTTCTTCCCAGCTGGTTTTCAGCCATCTTCACAAAATTCACCAGTTTTTCTGCTGCTTCGTCTTTTGTTTTCATAAAAAAAACGGTTCGGAAATGCGAGTAATCGTCTTTAAATAACAGAAAATATTTAGCGCCACCAAGCGAGCGTTCGTCCATCTCACCCATGTCCACATGAACTAACTCCAGCGGTTGACTTGCAGTTTTATCATTTGCTGGGTGGGAGGCTCGATGCTGCTTTCCGTACGTGCATCCTTCACACAAGTAGTTGTTCCAGTCGTCCAAGTACTTGATTCCTTTCTTGTCCAATGCTTCTTTCACGTACTTCACGTTTTGGTGTGCTAATCTTTCATGCCATGTACGAATTGACACTGCTGCCAGGCTCACTTGCTCCTTTTTCTTTCTCATCATCATCCTGTACAGATTGCCTTCTCGTTTCGCCAGTCCAACGGTGATTCCTTGATCAGAAGTTAAAAATTCTGACTTTCCTTGGTCTGATTTCATCCGGAATCCTCGATCAAGCATGCGACTTACAGAGAATAAGTTGAATTTCAATTCAGGTACATGTAGAACATCCTTCAGCACAATAAGATTCCAACTTTTCCCATCAAAAGCTTCCAATTCAATCGTTCCGACTGCAACACCATCTATCACAGTTGAATCTCCCAGAAGAATAGACACTGGACTGCTCAATTCGTTGTACTCCTGGAACCAATCACGATGCGATGACATGTGTTGTGTTGCACCACTGTCTTGATACCAAGCAGATTTTCTTTCCTCCGGGTTTTTCAATACGTTGTCAAGGTCAGATGCTTTGAAGCTTGCGGTCACCCATGCAAAACGAGGTTTACTTGAACTTTGCGAATCTGAGTTGTCATCTTGTCGTTGTGAACATTCTTTCGCAAAATGGCCTTTTTGTCCACACGAGTTGCATGCGTACGTTTTCTTACAATATGCCAAGTATTTGGCACAGGGTTTGTTCTTGCAGTCTTTTCTGTAGTGTCCTGTTTGCCCACATTTGTAACAGGTTTTCATTCGGACGACCGCCGCGGCGCTGAAGTGCTTCCGAGTAAACTTTTTCTTGTGTGCCGGCGCTTCTTGAAGTTACGCGATACAATATATGACTGTGTGAACTTTATTTGACTTTAAAAAACTAAAAATAAACATGTGACTCTAAAATTGAAGTCTTTTCTTCAATTAAACCAAGTAGATAAGGTAATTTGTTTAAGTGTTTTTTTTTATCCTTAATGAAATGGGCCTGTATAATTAATAAATTAATTAACTCGGCTTGAAGACAGCAAAAATGATAAAATGGTTAAGGCTTTCGCGGCCAGTTGATGAATTGGCGTAGTCCTGATTCGGGTCTATAGGCCGTCGTTGGTTGGAATTACTTCCTAACGTTTCGCTGGCGCGAGTGACGAACTTCTTCAGAGGTCTTTCCATCTTCGATGTTGGATGTAGACTGATGAATTCTCGGACGTAAGTTGTATTTATACTTGGTAGGAGGCGGAGCTTGTTCCGCTTGTTCTGCTTCGGTTGATATCGGTGTATTCTCCGGCATAGATCGACAGTGTCTCAGGATAGGATTCCAAATCCGATTAAGTCTCAGGGTCTCCTCCTTCTTGTTAAAATTGTTGGGATGTTTCTGGATTTCGATGGCAACACATACGGACAGATACCTACACGCTCTATCCAACCACCACCCGAGTCAAAAGTATGGAGTCATCAGAACCCTGACGGAACGGGCTCGAAGGATCTGCGAACCGGAGAAGCTCCAGGAGGAACTTGTCCACTTAAAATCTGCTTTTGAAGCAAATGGCTACACCAAGAGAGAGATCGAAAGATCAATGAGATCAAGGCCGAGGAAATTCGAACAGCGACCCACCACGTCTCAAGCGTATCTTCCGTATGTCCCAAGAGTCACGGATAGAATTGGGAGAGTTTTGAGGAAATACGACTAGTTTCTAGTTTTGCTATTTCAAATATTTTTTGTTGTATCTTCTTCTCTTTTTGGGTTAGTTCATTTTCTATATATATCTTTGTATCTCTGAGTCTGTTTTTGTTAATCATTATTTCCCTTTTTTGTTTCCATGATTCTACTCTTGCGAAAATTATGTTCTTATCTTTTAGATTAATTTTATGCGCTGTTATTATCTTGATTTCTACATTTAGTTTGTTCTTAAAGTATTCTTTTATTTCTTCCTTTAGTTCTTCCTTTTCTTTATTTGTTTTAAAACCTTTTATTACTATGTTGTTCGCCTTGTCTTTTTTCTCCATTTCTTCCATTTTTCTCTCTATTTGTTCCATTTTTTCTTCTAAATCTTTCTTCTCTCTTTCCCATCTCTCTCTATCTTTTTTATAGTTTTCCTTGATCTCTTTTAGTTCTTTTTTAATTTCATGATTTTCCTTTCTTATTTCTTTCATTTCTTCTTTAATGTCTCTTAGGATTTTCATCATTTCTCCCTCTCTGTCCATTTTTCCTTGTTCAATTGTTCCCGAATGCTTTGGTTTTTGGGGCGACCTTGCGGTCTTCTTACTTCTTGTGAAAATTTCTTCTGGTTTACCGTTTTCTTCTTCTTCTCTTTTTCTTTTTATTATTTCCTGTAAATTGCTTTCAAGGCTACCACTTCTGTTTCTTGCTATTGTTTTATAGATGTCGCTACTTGTGCTCGGTTTTTCTTCTTTATTATTAATTTTTGCCTTATCGTTTTGTTTAGACATAACCTCACCTCGTTTCTTATAAATCGAGGGTGGTATTTATTTCCCTTTTTTGGGGCTCTCCTACTTCACTTCTCTTTCCCTGTCCGTCCCCCTCAATTGACACCCCTCTGCACTATTTTCCTCGACCCTCAAACCAGTCTTCTCAAAAACTATTTGCTCCCACCGCACGAACACGTCAGCACGCTAGCACGTCTCACACGTTTGTAAAATAAAAATTGTTTTTATCGCGAACATCAAACAAATCAAAAAGTCAATCAACATCATTTTTGCTGAATTGGCGTAGTCCTGATTCGGGTCTATAGGCCGTCGTTGGTTGGAATTACTTCCTAACGTTTCGCTGGCGCGAGTGGCGAGCTTCTTCAGAGGTCTTTCCATCTTCGATGTTGGATGTAGACTGATGAATTCTCGGACGTAAGTTGTATTTATACTTGGTAGGAGGCGGAGCTTGTTCCGCTTGTTCTGCTTCGGTTGATATCGGTGTATTCTCCGGCATAGATCGACAGTGTCTCAGGATAGGATTCCAAATCCGATTAAGTCTCAGGGTCTCCTCCTTCTTGTTAAAATTGTTGGGATGTTTCTGGATTTCGATGGCTTCCCTGACCAGTCTGTTGTGGTATCCGTTGACCGAAGCTAGCAACCTGCAGTTCTCAAAATATATCCTGTGGTCCCCGTTGTTAAGTGCATGTTCAGCTACTGCAGACTTCTCAGTTTGTCCTAGCCGGCAACTTGCCTTGTGCTCTTTTAGCCTTGTTCCCATAGATCTTTTAGTGGTACCAATGTAGACTTTTCTGCAAGAACATGGTATGCGGTAGACTCCTGCGGCCGAAAGTGGGTCCCTTCTGTCTAAAAGAGCACAAGGCAAGTTGCCGGCTAGGACAAACTGAGAAGTCTGCAGTAGCTGAACATGCACTTAACAACGGGGACCACAGGATATATTTTGAGAACTGCAGGTTGCTAGCTTCGGTCAACGGATACCACAACAGACTGGTCAGGGAAGCCATCGAAATCCAGAAACATCCCAACAATTTTAACAAGAAGGAGGAGACCCTGAGACTTAATCGGATTTGGAATCCTATCCTGAGACACTGTCGATCTATGCCGGAGAATACACCGATATCAACCGAAGCAGAACAAGCGGAACAAGCTCCGCCTCCTACCAAGTATAAATACAACTTACGTCCGAGAATTCATCAGTCTACATCCAACATCGAAGATGGAAAGACCTCTGAAGAAGCTCGCCACTCGCGCCAGCGAAACGTTAGGAAGTAATTCCAACCAACGACGGCCTATAGACCCGAATCAGGACTACGCCAATTCAGCAAAAATGATGTTGATTGACTTTTTGATTTGTTTGATGTTCGCGATAAAAACAATTTTTATTTTACAAACGTGTGAGACGTGCTAGCGTGCTGACGTGTTCGTGCGGTGGGAGCAAATAGTTTTTGAGAAGACTGGTTTGAGGGTCGAGGAAAATAGTGCAGAGGGGTGTCAATTGAGGGGGACGGACAGGGAAAGAGAAGTGAAGTAGGAGAGCCCCAAAAAAGGGAAATAAATACCACCCTCGATTTATAAGAAACGAGGTGAGGTTATGTCTAAACAAAACGATAAGGCAAAAATTAATAATAAAGAAGAAAAACCGAGCACAAGTAGCGACATCTATAAAACAATAGCAAGAAACAGAAGTGGTAGCCTTGAAAGCAATTTACAGGAAATAATAAAAAGAAAAAGAGAAGAAGAAGAAAACGGTAAACCAGAAGAAATTTTCACAAGAAGTAAGAAGACCGCAAGGTCGCCCCAAAAACCAAAGCATTCGGGAACAATTGAACAAGGAAAAATGGACAGAGAGGGAGAAATGATGAAAATCCTAAGAGACATTAAAGAAGAAATGAAAGAAATAAGAAAGGAAAATCATGAAATTAAAAAAGAACTAAAAGAGATCAAGGAAAACTATAAAAAAGATAGAGAGAGATGGGAAAGAGAGAAGAAAGATTTAGAAGAAAAAATGGAACAAATAGAGAGAAAAATGGAAGAAATGGAGAAAAAAGACAAGGCGAACAACATAGTAATAAAAGGTTTTAAAACAAATAAAGAAAAGGAAGAACTAAAGGAAGAAATAAAAGAATACTTTAAGAACAAACTAAATGTAGAAATCAAGATAATAACAGCGCATAAAATTAATCTAAAAGATAAGAACATAATTTTCGCAAGAGTAGAATCATGGAAACAAAAAAGGGAAATAATGATTAACAAAAACAGACTCAGAGATACAAAGATATATATAGAAAATGAACTAACCCAAAAAGAGAAGAAGATACAACAAAAAATATTTGAAATAGCAAAACTAGAAAAAGAAAAAGGAAACGGGGTAAAAATTGGCTACAAGAAACTTAAAATAAATGACGAATGGCATAGATGGGAGGAGAAAAAAGGAAAATTAGAAGCAAAAAACTAACGAAAATGGAGAAAGTAGAAGATATAATGAAAACGACCGAGCAAAGAAAAAGGAAAACGAATATGGATGAAGATAAAAATAAAAGAAAGATAGAAAAACTGAACCTCCAAGAAAAAAGAGAAGAGATAGGAATAGGAACGTGGAACATAACGTCACTAACAGGAAAAGAAATAGAAATTACAGAAGAAATGAAAAATCACAAAATCAAAATACTAGGAATAAGCGAAACAAAGAAACTGCGAAAAGGATACACAAAACTAACAAACAACTATTACCTTTACTACTCAGGGATGGCAGAGGCAGAAAAGAGAATAAAAGAGGGAGTAGGGATAATAGTAGAAGAAGAAATAAACCAAATGGTAACAAACTACGAATCAATAAGCTCTAGAATAATTATTTTAAGAATACAAGCAAAAGAAAAAATAGTCATAATACAGATTTATGCACCAATAGAGGGAACAGAAGAAATAAAAATGATAGAATTCTACAACGAGCTACAAGAAACAGTAGACAAAGAAAGAGAAAACTGCGAAAATATAATAATAATGGGAGATTGGAATGCAAGAATAGGAAGAGATGAAAACGCAGGATTGGGATGTATGGGGAGTTATGGAGAAGAAATAATAAATAGAAATGGCCGAAAGATGTTAGAATTCTGTCAAACGAATGATATATTAATAGGAAACACCTACTGGGAACAAGAGCTAGAAGAAAGATATACTTTTAGAGCAGAAGAAAGAAATGCGAAAAGTATAATCGACTATATTACATATACACAAGAAATAAGAAAAGAAATCCAAAAAGTTCAGACAGAAAATGATGCAGAACTATCAACACACCATAGACTAGTAAAAGCTATCTGGAAAATGAACAAAAATGAAAACAGAACAGAGGAAAGAAAGGAATACCGAAAGATAGCAATTAATAAACTAAGAGATGAAAATAAAAGGAGAGAATATCAGGCAGAGATAAATAAATCTTTAACAAACATAGAGTTAGAAGGAAAAATGATGACAATAGAAGAAAGATGGAAAAAATTTAAAGAAAGCATAATAAATAAAGCAACGCTAATTTGTGGAACTATTAAAACAAATAAAGAAAGGAAAATGACAGCGTGGTGGAATGAAGAAATAAAAGAGGAAGTGAAGAAAAAGAAAGAAGCTTGGATAAGATATAATAGAGACAGAACAGAATTAAATAGACAAGAATACATAAACAAAAGAAATTATGTAAAAAATCGAATAAAGCTAGAAAAGAAAAAGAGCTGGGAGAAATTTAGCAAAGAACTGGAAACAAATTTCAAAACAAACAATAGACTATTCTGGAATAAAATAAGAAATATGAAAACAACTCAGAAAAAAGAAATAAAAGAAATGAAAAACGAGAACAACCAGATTAAAACAGAACCTAATGAAATAATGAAGGTATGGTGGGAGTACTATAACAAGAAGTTTGGAACAAACGAGAAAAAGGAAATAATAAAAAACACAGAAGATACGCAAGAATATAAAATTGAGAGAGAAGAAGTAGAAGAAGCAATAAGCAAAATAAAAATAGGAAAAGCAAGTGGAGAAGATAATATAGAACCAGAAATGATTAAATGGATGGGCCATAAAGGGGTAGAGTGGTTATGGAAAATATGTAGAGAATCATGGGAAAAACAGAAGATACCGGAAGAATGGGAGAATAACCTAATAATACCAATATATAAAAAAGGAGACTCCACCAAATGCGAAAACTACAGAGCGATATGTCTATCAAGTGTTTGCTTTAAAGTATATACAAGAGTGGTGGAAGGAAAACTCCGAAAAATAATAGAAGAGAACTTAGAACAAGAACAAGCAGCTTTTAGAACAGAAAGACAAACAAGTGACAACATATTCGTACTAAGAAATATTATAGAAAGAAAAATAAATGAAGGAGAAGAACTATTTCTAACATTCATAGATTTAAGAGCAGCTTTTGACACAATAAATAGACAAAGCATTTGGGAGAGCCTAGAGCAAATAGGAGTACCAAAACAGATCATAAAATCAATAGCAAGCATATATAGAAAAGTAAAAGGAAAAATACAAATAGCAGGCAGGAGATCGGAAGTTTTTGAAATGAAAAAGGGACTGAAACAAGGAGACAGTCTGAGTCCTTTACTATTTATAATAGTAATGGACAAAATACTGAAAAACATCAAAGAAAGAATAAAGGGCCTAGAAACAACAATAGGATACAAAAACCTAACACCAGTTAAAATCAATTGTCTACTATACGCAGATGATATAGTTATAATAGCAGATAAAGAAATTAAAATGCAAAAACTAGTAAACATATGGATAGAAGAAATAGAGAAGATGGAAATGGAAATAAACATAGATAAAAGTAAAATGATGATAATAAACGAGAACAAAAATATCAAAACAGAAAGAGAGATAAAATGTAAGGGAAATAAACTAGAGAGAGTAAAAGTATATGAATATCTAGGAACTATAATAACACAAGATGGAAAGATAGACGCGGAAATAACAAACAGAGCAAGAAAGGGAACAAGAATATACTATACAATAAATAAAACCATACTAAGTAATAAAGACATAGAGAAAGAAACAAAAATACGAATTCACAACATAATAACGATACCAACCATAACATATGCAAGCGAAAACTGGACGATACAAAAAGAACACCAAAAGAAAATAGAATCAATTGAAATGAAACACCTACGTAAAATAGCAGGCAAAACAAAATGGGATAGAGTACGAAATGACGAAATAAGAGAAATGGTAGAACAAGAATCAATAATTAAGAAAATAGAAAAGAAACAATTGAAATGGTATGGACATATCGAGAGAATGGACACAGAAAGAATAACTAGAAAAATATTAGAAACAAAAACCAGTAGGAAGAGGAAGAAAGGAAGACCAAGACGAACATGGATAGAACAAATAGTAGAACTGGGAAAACACCGAGGAAAAACACAAGAAGAAATGAGAAGAATAGCACAAGACAGGAAAATATGGAAAAAATGGGTTGAAAGCAACCCAAACTCCGACGCCTGAAAAGGCATAAGGAGAATGGAGAAGAAGAAGAAGAAGAAGTAACAGGTAGTTTGTCCTATTTCACTCTTGTTTTGTGTCTTTCTTGGTTGCTTTTTATTTTTCTTTGTCATCAACGCGTTGCTAGTGCTCACTTCTGGTTCGTCATTTTCTTCGCATTGACAATCATCCTCAAGTCTAAGTTTTTCAATCATGATTGTCAGGCTTCTGTCGGCAGCTGGAACGTTGTTCCACGATGTTCGAAAATGGGCCAGTCTCGGTGGCAGCATTTTCAACATTCTGCTCATCATCCAGGTTTCGGGCATTGGTTCACCTCCGCTTGACAGTTCATCTGCTAAAGTCAAAACATCCATGCAGTTTTCAGCTACTGACTTGTTTTCATCAAATTTACATGAAAAAAGTTTCTGTCTCATAATTTCCATATTTGCCTCTGTCTTTGTGCCATACAGACAAACTAGTCTGTCCAGCATTGCTCTCGACGTTTTACAATGTGCGATTTTGTAAGCAATTTGATCACTGACGTTTAATACAATTAATTGCAGAGCTTCCATTTCCTTTTCGACCCATTCAACAACTGCAGGGACATTTTCAGCTCCTTCCGGCTTAACTTTGACACCGGTTGCAACATCATACAATTTCTTCATTCTCAGAACAGCATCTAATTTTAACCTCCATGGCACATAGTTTACTACTCCTTGTGAGTTTTGACTTAACATGACTAGGTGCGACTTTACTGTATCCATTTTGACAGAATGACTCGACTTTTAAAATTGACTTTTTCAATTTTAATTTACTTGACGTGTCGATTTAAAAATGCAACGTGCGACGTTCTTGCTCAAATCTGCCTTTCAATTCCTTCAATTTCACTGCCTGATCCTTGAAGATGAGGTTTCACCACTTGCCTGGGCCGATAACCTGTTGAAATGAGTCGTGGAATCTCCAAGGATTGTTGGTCAATTGATTTTAAACAACGATTTATTTTTATATCGTCTATTTACAATTATTCTTTAAACAATTTGTGGATACAAAATAAGAGCACGTTACTTCGTCGCCTTACAATCTTTCTAGTGTCATGGTAATATTTTTGTTCTTTGTTTTACTTCTGCCAACTTATTTCATTTTTAATTTAACAAAATTGTTTGATTCATTTCAACATTTTGTTTCTCAAAATTGGTAGGAAACAGCGATTTTTATATGCTAAAAACTCTTCCGCACTTTGTTTTATCGCTTTTAATAAATTTTGTTCAAGTAATAAATTTTTTTCTTGTCCACGTTTTCTATTAATATTGTCAGATTTTGATAAGTAAAAATTGTTGGGAAAGTAGGTACCTACCGACCGTAAGTTTGGGATATTTCAGTTGTACCTTTATCACTTTCCCGCTTTCTTCATCTGCATGTGTGTTTTTCCAAATACTTAATACTGCTTTTGTTAAAGCGACGTTCACAAACCTTACTATTTTTTGTCACTGTATAATCATCGCGGTGAATTTTCTGAAGCCACTTCTTACACAAATCACCATCTTTGGAGAAACCAAAAACATGCACACGTTTTTCACCTCTATATTTTCCTCGACACCCCGGCACACATCACTTAAATGGCATAATGTATCTATGTTATATTCCGTAATTGGAACAAAGTCTTTTTAAAAAAGTTTATTTTGCAAAGTACAAACTATACTAGGTCTAGTCTACAGCTAGATTAACTACGTTACATTTTACGATTGCTTATATAGAATTATTGTGTGAATAAACTTGAATCAGCAAAAGACGCGTCTTGTACGGTCTTAACACCTCCCCCGTTAAGAGAAAAAGTTATCCTTGAAGATGAACTTTTTCGACTATCTTGCATCAGGGATGGTGGGTGAAACGAATTTTCTTAATGGTATAGATTTTGTGTTTTCCTTCGGTGTTGCTGTTGAAATCTTCATGGAGATTGTTTCCAAGTTCGTGGAAGTTCGTTCAGAAGTCATTGGGGTTTTTTTTTTTTTTTTTTGATCTTTCCTTTTAGATAGGCGGTTAGTATTGAGCTCTGTGGGTTTCAGGAGTTTTGAGCGGAAATGATGAAATAGACATATGCTTATCACAATCCCTAGGAGTGTTGCCGGAAGGAAGAAATGCCATCGGGAATGGACAGTGGAGAAGACTCTACTTGACTCCTCTTCTATTTTCTGTTGGAGAGTCGATAATTTGGTTTGTAAAAGTGGAAGGTTTTCCTTTTTCAAATAGTTAAGACTGATGGAGTCGTTTTCAATGTTTTCAATTTGCTTAAGGCCAAATATTACTTCTTTGCAGCAATTCTGAGGTATTTCAGGGGTAATCATTGGAACGTCGACTAGTTTACTCTGTTTGCCACTCGTTGTTATTCTTAGTCCATTATCAAAGTAACACATGCATTCCTCACCCATTTTGAGCAATGACGGCTGTAGAATTGTTGATCTCCGCATCGGTTGACCTTTACATTTGTAAGTTAAATTTAAAAGATTGTTAGATGCCACTAGCCATGTATGTGTGTTGACTTGTTGAATTGATTCTTCTGCTGCTATAAAGGTGTAAATTTTACATTCTTTTGGAAAGGACTTTTTAAGGAGTAGATTGGGCACGCAACGTATACAGTTTTTTGCATCTTGAGGTTCCATGTTATGCAGTATGGTAAGGTTCTCCCGGTGAAGACTTGTTTCCAAACTTGGAATTTCCAGATACCACTGGTGGTCTTCAGAAATCGCCACATAAGGGTTGTCAGGTATAAGGGTATGATAGTAGGAATCATTCGATTTCACAGGATAAGAATAAGTTTCGTATAGTTTCATCTTAATATTTTTTACAAGTGGAATGATTAGTTTTATTAAAATTCCGTTTCTATGAAGGTAAATATTCGGATTTATAATTTCATAATATTTGTAAATATTGATATTGTCAAGAGAAAAAGGTAATGCAGCACCCTCGTTTGGGTGAATTTGTTGTAATTGTTCTTTTAATTGTTCATGATTTAAAACGCTCGGATGCAAAACGTTAATTCTAGCAAAAGTCAATGTTTCTATAATGTTACTTACGTCTTTATTAATAACAGATGTTACGTCATTAATAAGTGTTAAAATGTTTAAAAACTGTAAGGTAATTTGATTTTCATTTATTTTGATTGCATTTCCATTTACCGTTTCTTTAATTTTGACTATTGTTTCTTGGATAATATGTTCGTTTGAATTGACTTTAAATAAAGTGGCATTGAAATCCGCTACTATCATTCGAGTTAAATGAACTTGTTCATCCTGAATCTTTATTACCCTTTTATTTGATGTTTGTAATTCATCTATTAATTTGTCATACTTGGCCTGGTCGTTAGCGTCTGGTGTACCAAAAAGTGTGCGCAGACCCGTTCCGATTATATTAAACCAACCCCTACGTTTCCTGTTTGGACCCGGTGTGATAAATCTTACCTCGTTTAGACTTGTTTCTAAACTATTAAGCGTGTTTCTCAACACTGTAGCATGTACTTTTAGATTAACATTATTGATTTTACTACCTATTTCATCTAGTTCCCTCTGATACGATTTGAGTATTTTAAAATTTTGGAATAAGGGTGACAAATCTTTGAAAATTAATATATCGTATGAGGAGTCTGAGAGAAGAAGGGACCCTCTGTCTTCAAAATAAATACCGGTGTTTGGTAGATTTATTGTGGAGAGCTCGCAGCAACATCTGTAAAAGATACGAATTTGTATGGTTTAATCTGTTCTACACTCACTAAGGTGAAATTTTCCTTATTATTCTTTTTATTAATTTTAACAACGTTTGATGAAACGATTTCTGTAATTATGAATGGACCTAACCATTTACACTGGCCTTGCTTATTAACCAGTTGATTTTTAAGGAAGACTTTATCATTTGGTTTATAATTTGGAAGTGGTTTCTTGATTTTGTCATCATATTTTTGTTTAACTTTAATTTTGGTTTCTATTTGGCGATTATTTGCTAATTTCCTTACTTCATTTTGCTTGGATTGATTTTCTATAATGTATTGTTCTACTGTCATATCATTAACAATTTCGTCTTCGGAATTATTTAAATTTCTATGTTTGAAACCGTATAATATTTCGAAGGGAGTTAATTTTGTTGCGTAATGAGTTGAGGTATTATATGCGAATGTTGCTGAGTCTAATAATGCTTCAGGGCCTAATTTGTTTTTTTTCTTTTGTTGAATATGTTAAAATTGTATCTTTAAGTGTACTAATTACCCTTTCTACCATACCATTAGTTTTAGGGTGGTAACCTATTGATTTGGTATGTTGGATTCCTAGTTCAAAAGTTAATTTTCCTAATATTTTATTAACGAATTCTCCTCCGTGATCTGTATGAATTCGTTTAGGTAGACCAAAAGTTGCAATGAAATTTAATAATTTACTCTTAATTGTGTCTGCAGTTTTATCTTTGATTATATATGTTTTGAGGAATTTTGTTAAACGGTCTTGTATTACTAAGACATACTCTTTGTTTGAGGGTGAAAAATACATTTCAGCAGTGTCTAAGTCGATTCTTTCAAATGGATATGTTGGGGTTTCTGAAATTGTTAATGGAGCTTCAAAGCTACGCCTAATTGTTTTATTACTTTGACATTCTAGACAAGAATTTATATAATTAGTTACGTCATCTTTAATTTTGTGCCAAGTAAAATATTCTTGAATTTTATTTAAAGTTTCAGTTATTCCTTTATGTCCATAGGCGGGTGGATCATGATGCATTTTGATAATATCTCGTTTTTTGAAGGGTCGCCAGAAAATTTATATGTTGTTGAAATTTGAATTTCTAAGTCAGGGTTGATGTTTAATTTATCACGTAAATAATTTATCATTCGCTCCAGTTCTTTACTTGAATCTTTTTCTACAATGAATCTAATAAGGTCTTCCTCCTGTATTAAAGTAAGAATTACAAATAAATTATCAAATAAATCCCTTTGATTGGTGGAATTGTCAATTATATAGGTTAAGTTTGCGTTAGATGCTGAGGGCTTTAATTCCAATTTGTCCAATATTATAGAGTTTTCTGTATCACGTAATATGTAATGACAATATTTTAAATTATCCATCATTATTAACATTTCGTAATTATGATTTTTATCTTGGAATTGTCCCAATACCGTTTTCTCGTTTGGGTAATTTCTTTCGTCATTTACGTACGAATCGAAATCCGTACCCTCTAGTAAATTTTGAATTGAATGACTGGCCATATTAATTTTAATTCGCGACAAAGCGTCTGCATTTAAATTATATTTTCCGGGTTTATAGGCAATTTCATAGTCATATTCTTGGAGTTTCAACCTCCAGCGTACCAATCGCGAACCCGGGTCTTTCACTGAAAATAGCCAGGTTAAAGGATGATGGTCACAGATGATCGTGAACTTTTTCCCATACAAGTAAGGCCTAAAATGTTTAACGGCCCAAATAATAGTCAATAATTCCCGTTCGATAGTGGCGTAGCGGGTTTCCGCGGGGTTTAAGGTTCGACTTGCATATGCTATCGGTAAACTATTATTAACAGGACCTTGACTGAGTACGGCCCCAATTGCATAAGCACTAGCGTCGGTCGTTAGAATAAAATTTTCATTGAAATCGGGGTATTGTAGTATGGGTGCCGAAATTAACTTTTCCTTAAGTGCATTAAAAGAGAGTAATTGCTCGTTTTTAAACTCAAATGAAACATCCCTTTTTAATAATGCAGTTAAAGGCTTAGCCAATTTTGCGTAATCTGGTATGAATTTGCGATAATAACCTGTTAAGCCTAAAAAAGATTTAATATCTTTAGGAGTTTTTGGAATAGGAAAATTTTTAACAGCGTCAATTTTGTTAGGATTTGGTTTTATGCCTTCTGTAGTAATGATATGGCCTAAAAATTCTGTCTCTTTCCGTAGAAATTCTGATTTTTCGGGTTGAATTTTAAGATTATGTTTCCGAATTCTTTTAAAAACATTTCTTAATTTGTTACAGTGGTCTTCAAGGGAATTTCCAAATACTACAATATCGTCGAGATAAACAAGACATTGTGTAAGGGTTAAACCAGTCAAAATTGTATTCATTGCGCGTTGAAAAGTTGCTGGCGCGTTGATTAAACCGAATGGGAGTCGGAGCCATTCGTAGTGACCGTTTGGGGTAGAAAAAGCGGTTTTTGCGATAGAATTGGGATGAACTTCTAATTGGTGGAATCCGCTAGTTAAATCCAAAGTCGTGAAATATTTAGCATGTCCGAGATTATCTAAAATTTCCTCAATATTGGGTAAGGGGTATTTGTCCGGAACTGTAATTTTGTTTAAATTTCTATAATCTACGACCATTCTCCATTTTCTTCTTCCTGAGCTATCAATTTTCTTTGGAACGATCCAAATAGGAGAAGAATATGGGGAATGACTGGGTCTTATTATTTTTTGATCTAATAATTTTGAAATCTGATTTTCTACCTCACCTTTATGACAATTTGGAAAGCGGTACGTTTTTGAATTAATAGGGTTTTCGTGAGTGGTTTTAATTTCATGTTTAATTAGGGATGTAAACGTTAAATTGTCTCCTTCAAGATAAAATATGTCTGAAAAATCATAACAAAGCTTCAGTATTTCATTTCGTTCTTCGTCGTTTAAATGTTCAAAACGAAGGTTTTGTTTAAGTAACTCGAATCTCTTGTTAGATTTATAGTTATGGGTCTGAAATGTGTTTTTGGGAATTTTTTCTAAACAAACTTTATTGATTGAAAAATTTAGTTCTTTGTCAGTCAAATTAACAGCGGTTGTATGGATATTACCGTTTTCGTCTACTTTTACTATGCACTCTGGAATTAATAATTTATTTTCAGTATTAAGTTTAGGTAAAATACCTTCGGTACCGGGCGTCAAATCAGTTTTTATTTTTATTACTTGTTCTGACCGAGGTTGCAAACTCACACGGTTAACGATCTTTTGCTCTTGTTTCAGTAAAATCGGTATTTTGCTGTTATCTGAGAATCTAATGTAGTTACATTGTAAGTCTAAGTTGCAATTTAATGATTTGAGAAATTCAATACCTAAGATGCCGTCAAGAGATATGTCTAATGGTGAAACATGAAATTTTATATTTTTATCTTTGAATGTAGTAGTAACTGAACCTAGTGTTTTAAATGAGTCAGCGTTAAGTCCTGAGATAGTTATTCTGTCGTTCGTGTTTATGAAGTTTTTGAACTCTGGTTTATTTTTTACAAGGTTAACAGAGGCGCCGGTATCAATTAACAACTTAACTGGTACATTTTTTACCTTTGATGAAATATAGGGTAAAATTTCGGTAACTATTTTAGTCGTATTAATTTTGAAATTGCAAAGATTTTCGAAATTTGAGGGATTTTGATTTAATTGAACGAACAACCCTCTTCTGTTTCGTTCGTCTTCGAGTTTAAATTATTTTCTTCGATTTCGTCGCTATCAGAATCGTCACTTTCGCATTGTTCATTTGTAATTTCGCAAGTTTTAATTTTAGGAGATTCGTGGAAACCTTTAAAGGGTGTGCCTGCAAAACTATGTCTTGAATGAATGTCACTATAACGTGAAGGTTTCGATATATTGGGTTGTTGGGCAGTGAGATTAGGATTAGAATTTGATTTATTAGAATCACTAGCGGTTTCTTTTTTAATAAAAGGTTTTTTAAAGATAGTTTTATTAGAGGGGTTGCTATGTTTTTGTGATTTAAATTGGGTATATTTTTCTTGGTCCTCTCGTTCATTCAATCTTTTGTAAGCTACGAGTGCATGAGAAAAGGCTATTTCAAGAGTTTCAGCTTTAGTATGAGCTATTGAAATTTCAACATCTTTGGGGATATTATTTAAGAAAGTAGTGGTAGCAATTTTGTCAATAAAATCAGAAAGAACTGTAACGGGATCTGCGTCTTCAGAAACGTTTTCTGTAGCGGCTGATGTAAGATCGTCACGTATTTTGGCAATTTTATTATATGTTTCGTTAATTGAAATTTTATTAGAATTTCGAAATCTGATTAAATCGGATATTAGACCTTCAGAAGAACGTTCTAATCCAAAATTCGTTATTAATGCTTTTCTAATATTTTCCCACTTATCGTAATGTCTTGCTAAAATTACACGTCCTGCGCGTCCTGACAAACGATTAAGAACAACTCGCAACAAATATTCTGCATCAGAACCTTTTGCGTTATCGAATACAAAATCAATCGTTTCCACGTATTGATGTAAAGGAACGTTATCACCGTCAAAATTAGGTATCAATTCTAAAAGTTCCCTTCTAGAATAAGTTGTTGTTTCTTCCTCAAGGGGAGCTTCCGTAATATCAGGATTTGACATATTATAATTTTATAAAATATAAAAAGAAACTATTTTAAAACTCGTTAGGAATTAAAATCGTTCGGGTTAAAAGAAAAAAGAAGGAGGTGGCAAATAACTTAGACCACCTACCTTGAATATGTTGCTACGGCGAAGATCACCAGGTAGCCAAAAATCATTTATCCTCTGCGGGAGGAAATGTAGGCGAGACCAATCGTCTTCTTTTTCGAAATGTCCAGATGTATCGGAAGAAGCAAAAGGCTTCTTGGATAGTCCACCAAAATTCGACAGTCCGCGAACAAGTCACAAAACACAGAAACACGGAATGTTAAGAGAACAGTCCGTTTTCACAATTTTCGCACGGTTCACGAACTTGTTGGATATTAATCTATCGGACACATTGATCCTACTGACTGCGCCAAATGTTATATTCCGTAATTGGAACAAAGTCTTTTTAAAAAAGTTTATTTTGCAAAGTACAAACTATACTAGGTCTAGTCTACAGCTAGATTAACTACGTTACATTTTACGATTGCTTATATAGAATTATTGTGTGAATAAACTTGAATCAGCAAAAGACGCGTCTTGTACGGTCTTAACATCTATACTGTCTTTTAAAGCAAGTACCTAACATACCGTTTATATTTATTGCACAATTATTGTCAATGCTTTTTCACACAATAATAACTAATGACGCCTCGGGCGGTCAATTAATAGGAAATACAATCGAAGAGTCGATGGCAACTGAGAAAGATCGATGCCAATTAGGTATGCGTGCTCAGCGAATCCATTCATACCATTCATTTCGTTACATATGCATGCTTAAAGAAAAAGTATATCGGCACAACAAAAAATTTATAAACACTGATTTGGTTCTATAATCGCCGCATACCACAAGCACGATGTATGGGCCAACTATCATTGCCATGTTTAGCTGTTACGTCATCTGCGCTCTGGCCATCTCTTACGATGGTAACGCTTTTGCGCATTCTCTCTTTTGTCAGGTCCAATAAGAAATTGACATTTGGACATCCTATAAAACGACTGAAACCGTTCTGGATATAAGTTTAATTCTTTAAACACATTAATCGTGCCGTATTTTTTACTCTTTCTTAGCCTCAATGGGTGTACCCAAAATCTTTTACGATTCTGAATATTATTTAAGTGCATTACGACAAGAATGTCTTCGTCCTCTGAAGGTTGCGCCGGCTTCACACTGCCACTACTGTGACTCTGCAGTAGCGTTTAAACACCACGTCAGAACCATACCATGACCACGCCACTGCCACTTCATATGCCACTACCAGTTCTGTGAGCGCCTTTACTTAGAAATACGAATTATTAAAAATTGTGAATGTTTGTATAAAGCAAAGTTATTTCACCTTTGGGAATAACTTTTACCTTCAAAAAGATGGCTTACCAATGGATTCTCCTCTTTCTCCCATTTTATCGGAAATCTATATGACAAATTTTGAAGATAACCTTTTCAATAATAAAAACAACCTTTTAAATAACAATAGATAAGGAGTTTAATATTCCAATGGTTGTGATGATAAATAAAAAGTTGACCGATCTAAACCATTCATTTATTGACTTAGCATATGTTGGACAGACCAAAAGACACCTAAAAACTAGATTAAAAGAACACAAACGTAACATCACTGAAAAGCCTGATTCTGTTATATCTAGACATGTCATTGATCTTAATCATGAAATGGACTGGGAAGGAACTTCTATACTTGACAATGAACCTCAGTACCATAAACGACTTGTCTCTGAAATGGCTCACATAAAAAAACACCCTAATACTCTCAATGAACAAAATGATTCAGAACAACTTAATAAAATTTATGACAAATTACTTAATAAAATCTAATTAATTTTTTTTTCTTTTCTGGGTTGTCTTTTGATCTGATCTATCACATGAACTGAAACTTACTTTTTGATTATGTTGTTTCTTTTGACCTCTTTTCTACTTTATCTTCTTATATCACCTCTCAATAATGTAATTTTTACTCATTCTTGGATGTTAACTCCTCAAGTTAACATCCACTTTACTTGATTTTTAATTTAATTTTATTAATATGATCTAATATTGTTAATCAATTTCAATTTTTCTAAACCATCAATGTTCTTCCATTAATTATTATTAATATTTTAAATGGTGTAGTTTTTTTATAAAAATTATTCAACGCAAACCACATGGTTTTTTAAAAGGTTATTTAATATTAAAGGGGTTTTGTTACCAATACACGTTCTTCATCCCCTAGGTATGTATTTTAAATGTCTTATTTAATTCATTAGTTTATTTAATGATTAAAAATCAATTAATGGTTAATTACTATATTTTTTAGAATTTATCTATCACATTGAAAAGGATCCTAAAATTAGGGATCGAAACGTCTGTGTTGTAATTATTTTGCTAAGTCAATAAATGAATGGTTTAGATCGGTCAACTTTTTATTTACTTTTAAAAAACGTTCTATTTTGGTGTCGATATGTAGACGACATATTTTGCATATGGACCGGAACTCTCAGGCAATTAAATAATTTTTTCTCGTTTCTCAACTCTTTAAATAATAAAATACAGTTCACGATGGAGATAGAGGTGAACGCCACAATAAGTTTTCTAGATGTTAAGATACATAGATCTAATAACAATTCTTTAAGTTTTGATATTTATCGAAAACCGTCAACAACTGATGTATTTATTCCAGCTACTTCCAATCAGTCTTTAAGTATAAAAATGTCAGTTTTCCATAGTCTTATACATAGACTAATTAATATCCCGTGAACAAATCAAAATTTCCAAAAAGAACTCAATATTATTAAACACATCGCGTCTAAGAACGGTTACAAGGTGGACATTATAGATAATATTTTAAAGAAAACACTTAAAACACAAGCGTATAGAATTTTAGGTAATGGCTTAATACCAAAAAATTATACCGTTTTTGTGCTTTAAATTATATCAAAAATGTTAGTCAAAAAATTTCAACTCAATTAAAAAATTTAGAATTCAATGTTATAGAAGTTAATAAATTAAAATTAAGCAACCTTATTGTAAATAACAAACAAAAATTAGATAAACTTCAAAAAAATGGAATTTATAAATTAAACTGCAACCAATGTGACGCTGTTTATATTGGTCAATGTGGTCGAGCTCTAAAAAATAGAATTTATGAGCACGAATTAACTATAAAAAATATAAATATTACTACAGGCTTCGCTGAACACTGCGTATTAAATAATCATTTTTGTATATATCGATAATATTCAACTATTACACAACGTTGAAAAAAGCAGGAAACACAATCTTTTGGAAATCTTAGAAATTAAATTAGCTATTCCAAATAATGATAACATAGTCAATAACCAAACCGAAATATTATCGAACAATAGTCCACTTCTGTTAACCCATTTATGATAGGTTTTTCCCCTCGCTTAGGTTTATAGTATCTTATAGCTTTGTAAAAGTTTAACATCTATTTAAGGTTCGAATTAGTGTCTAGTATTTAGTACTTTTAATACTCTTGAAAAAGACCGACTGGTCGAAACTGTTGTCGAGTTTTTTGTCAAAATAAACGTTGAAACATTTTTTGTGTATCTTTATTTTTCTTTATTTATTTATTTATAATGTTTCATCAAGAGTGCACCACAAATAGTCTCTCAAGTATTAGAAATACAAGTAAACTTTCAATAAAAGAAGTTTATAATAAAATTGCTAAGAAACGCGATGATTTAACAGCCGCAGCAATCGAAAATATATCTGAGGATGCGAATCCTATTGACTTTTTATCGGAATTTATTGATAAAATTGCCAAAACGACATTTTTAAATATTAGAGAGTTTTTGCATACCGTGTTCGAGAATACGGTAAACGATAAAGTCACGTTAGAAGATTGTGCGCATGTGCACGGTTTATCGTATAGGTTTAGCGTTACCGTGTGTCGCTATCTGATGTGGAATACCGTATTCATTTACCGTAGTCATTTAGCGTGCATTTTCAATAGGGAGTTTATGTATAATTCATTGGTACCTCTGAAAGGTTGCTATAAAGTTTTGAATCACTTTTTAAAGCCGAACAGGTGTCAGTTGAACTGTCACATTCAATACAGAATCGAGGTTAGGTCTGATACAGGGACGCGGACACGACACGCTTTTAACGGTAACCGTGACGGTAACTGTAGTGTATTTAGACACCATTGGTACTCGATCTGTATCTGTGGAACATGTATGACAATAGATAAGGAAGTTCTATGAACATGGTTAATAAAGTTAACATGGCATATTGTTGAATCATTATTAAATCGTGTTTTATTGGTGTAATCCACCACATTTATGGCGACGAGGATAAACGAAAAGGTCCAAAAGTGTATTTATTAAGGGGAGCAATAATATTTTTGATAGTTTCCGTGTACTCAAAATTGCAAGCGTGGAGAATTTAAGGTTAAAAAAGACAACCATGCAACGAAATGAAGAAGATGAAACCACAAGGGGTGGAAATGAAGCAATGGGGACACAACAGTCAAATAATACTCTCTATATTACGTCTACGAATATTGGAAAAGTACCTGAGTACAACACTTTGGAAGATTTTGGTCTTTACTTGGAGAGGCTAGAACAGTACTTTATTGCAAATATAATCGATGAAGACCGTAAGGTGGCTGTCCTATTAACAGTGATAGGGTCGCAAACATACAAAGTGCTACGAGATCTTTGTAATCCGATTTTACCCAAAGAGAAGTCATATAGTGATTTGTGTACTTTATTGAAGAAGCAGTTTTCACCACAAATTTCAATATTCAGAAAACGAATAGAATTTTATGAAGCTAAGCAAAAAAGCACAGAAGCGATAAACGATTGGTATGCTAGAATGAAAAACCTGGCAGTGCATTGTGGTTTCGGAGGTCTATTGGAGGGAATTTTGAGAGACAAATTTGTGACAGGATTGAAGAAAGGAAAAATTCTTGATATACTATGCGAAGAAGATGCAGCAAAGGACCTGCAAGAACTGGTGTTGTTGGCAGTCAGGAAGGAGGCCAGTCTTCAAGAACAGACAGAGGAGGTTCATAAAATCACATTTAAGAAGCCTTTTAAGAAGAAAGAAGAAATAAAGAAAAAGTTTGGAAAAGAAGAAGTCAGCGTCAGTGGAAACAAGGAAGAAGGATTAGGTATGAAAAAGTGTTTTGCCTGTGGTAAAACAAATCACAATTTTGGTCAATGTAGATATAGAACTTATAAGTGTAAAAATTGTCATAGAGTAGGGCATTTAGCTACTGTTTGTAGGTTTAAAGGGAATAACTATTTAGAAGGAGATAAAGAAAATAAGGTATCGCTATTTTCTCTTAATACTGATGAAAATGTAGATGCAGTAGAAGTGGAAGTTTTATTAAATGGCATTAAGGTCAAAATGGAATTAGATACAGGTGCTGGAGTGTCAGTTATTTCAAGTGCTCTTTATAGAAAATTGTTTGCAAATATAAGATTAGAGACAACCAATGTTAAAGTAAGAACTTATAATGATCAGTTGTTAAGGCTACTTGGTATTTTAAATGTAGAGATGACATTAATGGAAAAATCACACTTAGTAAAACTATTTGTGATAGAAGGTAATTGTGAAAAACCTTTACTTGGGAGAGACTTGATGAAGCTTTTTGAGATAGATTTTGTCGAATGTAGTATAAATAGAATGTTTATGGGAAAGGACAATAGTTTAAATGAAATGTTACAAGAATTTAGCGATGTGTTTGAAAATAATAATAAAATATGCTTATGAGAAAATCAATTTAAAATTAAAGGAAGATATTTCTGGTATTTTTAAAAAGCCTGAGCCTATTCCATATGCTTACAAAGAAAAAATTGAGAAAGAGTTAGAAAGGTTAGAAAAAAATGGGGTAGTGTCAAAAGTAGATAACAGTAAATGGGGAACACCCTTAGTACCAGTAATAAAAGCAGATGGATCAGTAAGATTATGTGCAAATTATAAATTGACTGTAAACAAATATTTGGATGATTGTAACCATCCATTACCCAGAGTTGAAGATTTATTTAATGCTTTACAAGGAGGTACTTATTTTTCGAAGTTAGATTCAACTTGTGCTTATAACCAATTAGAGTTGGGAGAAAATACTCGCGAAATTTTAGCTTGGAGTATGCATAAGGGTATTTTTAAAGTAAATCGTTTACCTTATGATACAAAGCCAGCATGTCAAATTTTTCAAAATATTTTAGAAAAAATTCTGTTAGGGTGCAAAGGATGTATAAATTTTTTAGATGATATTTTAGTAACGGGTATAAACAAGCAAGAACATATTGAAAACTTAAGGGAAGTATTAAAAAGATTGAGAAAAGCAGGATTGAAATTAAACAGGAACAAATGTGAATTTTTTAAAGAAAATATTAAATATTTAGGTCACATAATAAGTGCACAAGGGTTAGAAAAAGATCCGAGTAAAATGAAAGCTATTTCAGAAATGAAAACGCCTGAAAATATAACAGAGTTACGTGCTTTTCTGGGGTCGATAAATTATTATGCTAAATTTATAAAAGATTTAAGTAATGAGTTAAGTCCACTTTATAATTTATTACAAAAAAATGTTAAATTGAAATGGAGTAAAGATTGTGAAAAAGCATTTATAAGGGTGAAAAAGGCGATAGTTTCAGATGTAGTGTTAATACATTTCAACCCAGATTTAAAAATTAAATTAGTTTGTGATGCAAGTAAAAGAGGTTTAGGATCAGTTTTATTACATGTAATGGTAGATGGTAGTGAAAGACCGATAGGTTTTGCTAGTAGAATGCTATCGAAAGCAGAATTCAATTATTCAATGGTTCAAAAGGAGGCACTAGCGTTGTACTGGGGAGTAAAGAAATTTTCTCAATACCTACTGGGTCATAAATTCGAATTGGTGACTGATCATAAAAATTTGTTATCTTTATTTGGAGAAACCAAACCATTGCCTGAAATTGCAGCAGGTAGAACTCAGAGATGGGCGGTTTATTTATCAGAATTTGACTATAACTTGAGGTTTAAGTAGTGAAAGATGACCGGTTCTAATTCAGAGGCGGAGAGGTTACTTAAGGTCAAATTGATGGAAGGTCATTGACTTTAAACTTGTGTGTATGTAGTGGTCGAATACTTCACAATGAATTGAAACATATGTACATGTATCGGTAATGTAAAATTAAATACGTCTGCAGTCGTCTGAAGTTTACGAATCTTAAATACGTTTACATGATAATGTAGAGGAAGTGGAGAAAAGTGTAGGGTATAGACATATGAAATAAAAGTGAAGTCGTTATAGTTATCGATTCTTTATTTTGATATAAATGAAGTATGTAAGTGATACAATCAAAATATTGAACAATAAGATTACATTAATTTTTATAAAACTAGTAGAAATACGAAGGAGTCGGTGATATAGCCCTTAGTTATAACGTCTCTGTTTTCATCATCTTTAAGCTGAATCCATCGGCTTTCAATATATCTTCGAAACTGTCCATCTTTATCAATAAATGCTAGTTTTACAGAGTGAAGGTTCTGCTCGTTCTCAACTGTAAAGACATTTGTTCCATTAACATTTCTTAAAATAATAGTATCCCAATTTTTCTTCCATGTACAAGACATATCAATATCCTTATTAAAATTTTTACAAACATAGGCTTCATCTCCAATAGTATTATCAGGTCGGGAAATGTAGAGGGTATTGTTATACAAATATTTTAAAATCAGTATGGTTTGTATAATAAGTTCCCCTCCACTGAAGCTTATGTAGTGGAAGGGGATTTTACATAAGTTACGGGAACGAGTGAAGGAGCGGTAGATGCATAACAGAGTTGAGTGTATTTAAGTAAGTATAACATAGAAACCTTTATCGAAAAGTTTAATAATGTGCGGGTGGGTTATGAAGAGAAAGAAATACGTGCTCTGAAATCACTGGAAGTGAATCAAACGTATCCCGTGCAACGCTTCAAAAAGGTGAATACAAAATGGGGACCTCGTCTATTAGCTGATTTATACAGCTTTATCATATTTCTTCCGTGCAGACACGCAGAAGCTTTTACGAATGCAGAAATCGAGGACATAAACGAAAAAATTGTTAATAAAGTGGGTCATCTATCAATTCGCCTTAAAGGATTAGTTGGAAAAGCGGCTTATTTAGAAATACATATGTAAAATGTATAACATTGTATAAGAATATAAAAAAAGTAAAAATCTAATTTATATTATGAACGTGTTTAATTTGTTATAGGAAAAAAATACAGTCAATTTATGAGTGTAAAGACAACCAATATTTTAATAAAAGATCATTTTTATAAGCACAATTCTGTTCAACAGCGGTTGTAAATAGATGATAAGAACACACTTTAACTTTAAAATGAGTTGGGAGTTTGGAGAGAGCTGGACACCCGATATCTTCAATGTTAACAAAGTTAACAGTAGGAAAGGATTTCTGCAACCACATCATCTTTTGTAATCCTTTGACATATACAACTGTTGACTCCATCAATATGGAGTAAATTCTATCATAAAGTGTAGAGTACGGAAGATCGCCGTTATCCCAATATAACCCATGAAAATTTCTTGTTAACCAACGATTTTGACTTCTGTAACGAACGGGGAGGGCGTCCCATGGAAATGGTGGTTCAAATGTGAAATGATAAACTGGTTCTACTTTTAGAGCACAACAGCTACTTCTTTAAAAACAAATCGATTCTCACTACACTGAAAACCTTGTACGTCCAATAAGAAAGTCATCGTGCTCACTGTTCAGTACCGGTAAGAAAACTAAATTGTGGAAGTGATCGTTGTGTTTTATACTTCTTGAACTAAGTTTGTGGACGGATTATAACGTATCACACGATCATGTATTATTAAACAGAAAGCTGCTGTTTTGTCTGGTATATTTTCTTTAGTTTGAAACTCTAGACGGATATCTATACTACCAGATTTAACAGTTTCATTCTGATAAGAACAGTCTACTATTACAAGAGGAGCAATGACTATAAATTGTTTAGGATCGAATAAGGGTTCACTTACATTACCATAATACGATTGTTGAAAGTTGGCATACATTTCATATAAAACTGCATATCTAGAAGTATCAAAATCTAAATTCAAATTATCATACGGGTACATAGTAGATCCTAAGTGAACTTTAAAATTGGTTAGTTTGCAGTGATCGAAGGCACTCATATTTTTTGCAAGATTATTACTTTTATCTGTTTGAAATCCGAAAATAATGAAGCGAGGCTTTTCCAATTGTGACGTTGTTTTCACATTCCAGTTGTGAGAATACGATTTGGGAAGTAGCGGATATTCATGTAGTTCCCAACTCCGAAATGAAAGTTCTATATTTAAATTTCGATCAACATAACGCAACAATTTCAAACGTTCAGCATCTGCTACAGATACATGAGGAATTTTCCAAGAAATTGATCCAAATGTACAAGCACATCTTCAAGTGGCTTTGCTGAGCAATATAAAGCATTATTGTCAGTGCTGCTGCGAACTAGAACTAATTCTTGTCGAACGTTTAATATTATTTTTCGGAAGTCTTCAGCAAATCCAAAAATCATACGTAGTGGAATACAAACGTTGAAGTAACCGTTGGAATCTACTAGTTTTACAGAATTAAGCTTAATTCCTTGTAGATCGCTTAAAGCAGGAGGCAACCATCCACTGTTGCTGAGACGTTTACTTTCATTCTCGTTGTAAGATGCGTAGCCTTTCATTGTTGTAACCATGCCAGGATTACGGACTCGATCAATAACTTTTCCGCCTAATTCATAACGAATTTCATCAAACAGGTGTAAAATTCCATTGCGGATAAAAGAAGTGTTCGCAGTTGTCTGTCCATCCTTTTTAAGAAGCAGAAGGCAGAGTGTAAACATCTCCATTTTCTATTGGAATACATATCGTATCGTTATTTTTGAAAGTTGAATTCGCATAAGGTTGATGAGTATGTTTATCAGCGTTAACTATAGCGTTATTGAAGACTGCTTTTTCGGTAACATTCAGTATTTCTGCTACCATTTTACCGTTTCCTCTTTTTCAATCGCAACCCCAAAGATTTAAGGAACTGTTTATTGAGCGGTGTTAATCGCTTAATGGTTGTAGGCGAAATAAGCATCCGGGATTGTGGTAGTAGTTTTATAGTACTATTCTTCTTTGAATATCGTTGGGGACAGCTATATTGCACTACCATGTTATGCTTTTAGTAAGTGCAGTCTTATTGTGACACGCTCTCCACAGAAATTAACTAGATTACCGTCTTGATCAACTATTTTAAGGGAAATGTAGTCGATGACACGAGTGTTGATTGATAAATAAATAAGATTCGTAGGATTCTCAACAATATTAAATCCGGGGGGTACATTGTATAAAAGAAACGGCTACCACAGCAGCCCGCTGATAACGGAGACGGTGTTTATAAACAATGTTTCGTGGAAACGATTGGGTGGGGTCCACTAAGGAGTTGAACGTGATATAGAAGGACAGTCTAGATAGAGCGATTAGAGTATTGAGTTGACTTGTTAACCATAGTATTATTATTCCGAAATCATTAAATTTAAATCTAAGTTCTATTTTTTATTTTTCTTACAACTGCAGCGGTAGGATTGTGCTCGTGTGCCTGCGTAAAATAAAAAGATAAAGACCAAAAATGCCGAAGGCCAGTGATAAAAGTAAACACCGTGAACATACAAGTCGTCTTCGCAACGAAAGACAAAACGACCAATCGGATAGACATGCAAGTGAAGTATTACCACGATCCACAACACCTGAGTTGAGATCAAATCAAAGTGAAACACAAGAAGAACGTATCAACAAACTAGAACAAGTGTTACATGGAATTTTAGGATCAGTAGTTACAAGAGGTCCTAGAGAAAATTTCAGTGGACCAAACATAATACCAGAATTTCGACCAGGACACGCTGGACTTCCGTCCTCAAAATGGATACAGAAAATCGAACAAATAGCGTCCCTAAACGGATGGGACGAATGTACTATCATATATCACATGCAAAATAAATTAACTGGATTCGCAAAGTCATGGTACAATAACTTATCAAACTACGAATTATCCTGGACAGAATGGAAAACATTAATAACAACAACATTTCCTGAACACCGTGATTACGCTTCAGCATTGAGACAAATGTTAAACAGACAAAAGTATCCTTATGAATCATGGGAAAAATACTATTTTGAGAAAATGGAATTAATAAGTGTTTGCGACATTCAAGGAAAGGAAGCTGTGTCGTGCGTGATTGATGGGATCAAGGACACCTCAACGCAGACAGGTGCTAAGGCAGGCAGGTATTCTACACCGGAAAATTTGTATGCTGAGTTTTTGGCTACACTAGCACCTGAAAAAGACCCAGAAAACTCGACACGTCCGCGTTACATAGTAGAAAGGGACCGACAATTTACAAAGCATAGACAACCCCCGTACCAAAGACAACATGCCCAAGGAGAGTCATTCAAAAGTCACTATCGTTGCTTTAATTGCGGTGAAAGTGATCATGTCTACAAACAGTGCCCAAAACCTAAACAGCAATGTACAAATTGTAAACGAATTGGGCATACAAGGAAAACATGTAAAGTGACATCCACGAAAATCAGATGCATAAACAACAACACGGGCTCGGAGTGTTATTACACCAAGTGCGTTATCAACAACAAGGAATTCAGTGCGTATGTGGACACAGGGTGTGCTGTCGTTATAATCCGTCAGCAGGAAGCTGAAGACCTGAATTTAGAATTAACGCCTTGCGAGTTATATTTAAAAGGGTACAATAACAGCACCACCAAAGTGTTGGGGAAGTGCAAAATACATTTAGTAGTCGATTTAGTGGAAGATGATGTGGAAGCGATTGTTGTCGAAAACTACGTCCAAGAATTTCCAATTCTAATTGGACAATCATTTTTAAACACAAATGGGAAAGTTTTTATGGTAAAGGATAATAAATTCCGAATATTCCAAGCGGAAGACTGCCCCTTACCACAAGTAGAGGCGTTACCCATAGGAAAAGTGAGACTTTGTGCAGAAAGGGAAGTTGTTATTCCTCCCAATCATAATGGATATGTTAAAGTGGCCACCCCAGACCAGTATAAAGGTGAAGTATTTATAAATAATAGCTTGAGGGGAAATCCAGGTAAGGAAACTTTACTTACTAGATGTATTAGAACTACATCAGGATATATTACCATTTTAAATTTGTCTGTGTCTTGCATGACGATAAACAAAAATCAATTGGTAGCGAGAGGAATTCCTTGCTGTTCGGATAAACAAATAAAATCAAAACAATCTCACGTTTCAGTCTTATCAAATGTAGTTTTAACTCCGTTCACCATGTCGCAATTAAATAAACAAGTTAATGATAAATTGACCACAAATGAAAAACAATGTTTATTAGAATTAATAAACAAATATAGGGATTGTTTCGCGGAACAAACGTGTGAATTAGGAAAATCCTCTATTAGCGAAATGGTAATAAATGTCACAGATGATAACCCTATTACTTATCACCCATATCGTCTCGCAAACTCCGAAAGAGAAATAGTAAAAAAAATTGTAGCCGATTTACTCGAGAATAATATAATTCAAGAATCAGAATCCCCATATTCTAGCCCAATTTTGTTAGTCAAGAAAAAGACGGGAGAATATAGAATGGTTGTAGACTATAGAGTTCTAAACTCAAAAACCGTTAGAGATTGCTATCCGTTGCCCAGAGCCGATGAACATTTAGACAAACTAAAGGGTTGTGAGTTTTTCACAAGTTTAGATATGGCCCAGGGTTATCACCAAATACCAATGCATGCGAACTCGACGCATAAAACAGCATTTGTCACCCCTGATGGTCATTTCGAATTTCTCAGATGCCCTTATGGCTTGGTTAATTCACCCGCTGTATTCACTAGAACTTTAAACAAGGCACTAGGTCATTTGAAACAAGTTTCAGTGTTAGTTTACATGGACGACATATTATTACCCTCGAAAACAGTAATAGGAGGTTTAGAAGTATTGAAAGAAATTTTAGAAATTTTCAGGAATGTCGGATTAACTTTGAAACTGTCAAAATGCAATTTTTTTATGTCACGTGTAACCTATTTAGGACATGAAATTAGCAAAGACGGCATAAAACCGGGAAATAAGAAAATTGAAGCGGTAACAAATTTCCCTGTACCGACAAATGTTCACCAGGTACGACAATTTTTAGGCCTTACCTCATAATACATAAAAGGATTTGCTATTATCGCTAGACCACTCACTCATCTAACTAAGAAAGATGTTAAATTTGATTGGGGAGTTGATCAAGAAACAGCGTTTAAAAATTTAAAAGAAAAATTAACGACGAGGCCATTGTTAGCAATATATAGTCCATGCGCGCAAACTGAAGTGCATACAGACGCTTGTAAAATGGGAATTGGCGGTATACTATTACAGAAACAAGACAATGATACTTTGAAACCGGTACTTTATTTTAGCCGCCAGACAACAAAAGAGGAACAGCGATATTCCTCATACGAATTGGAAACGTTAGCTTTTGTCAATACTCTAAAACAATTTCGTATTTATTTATTAGGCTTAAAATTTAAAGTCGTGACCGATTGTAACGCACTCCGTGCAACCCTAATAAAAAGGGATCTAATTCCACGCATCGCAAGATGGTGGATAGTAATATCTGAATTCGATTTTTCAATAGAATACCGTAAGGGAACAAAAATGGCACATGTAGATGCTCTTAGTAGAAACTCTATTCAAAACCCGGAAAGTATAGTTGAACCGGAATTAGAAATTTTAACAATAAACATAACTGAAGGCGACTGGATATTATCGGCTCAATTACAAGATAGTAGAATAAAGCACTTAAAGGAAGTCCTTCTTAAAACTCCTTCAGACGAAGAAGAAAGACAAATCCATAAAGAATACACATTAGATCAAAATAAAGTTTATAAAAAGACTGCTTTAGGAAATTGTTGGGTGGTACCAAAGTTTGGACGACGCCAAGTAGTTAGTTATTTCCATGATAATTTAGGGCATTTTGCTCTAGACAAAACTTTAGATGCTGTAAAGCAAAATTACTGGTTTCCCAAAATGCGAAAATATATACAGAATTATATAAAAAGCTGTTTGCCTTGCCAATATAATAAAGACGTGTATTCAAAACAGCCGGGATATTTACATTACATCACTAAGGTTTTAGAACCTTTGGATACTGTGCATGTGGACCATTTAGGCCCTTTTGTCCCTAGTAAAGCGAAAAATCAGTATCTAATCGTCGCGATAGACAGTTTTACAAAATTCGTTTTCTTAAAAGCCGTACAAAACACAAAGACGAAACCTTTGATAAAATTCATTGAGAGTATAGTAGACACTTTCGGCGTTCCTCGTAGAATTATATGTGACAGAGGTACTTGCTACACAAGCAATGAATTTCAAAAATATTGTAAACAATTAGCTATCAAACTCGTACATGTAGCCGCGGCAACGCCTCGAGCGAACGGGCAAGTCGAGAGATACAATAGACTTATATTAAATAGTCTTCGAACAATGGTAACCGACGAAAATAAATGGGACGAAATCATTCACAAAATTCGATGGGGAATAAATTGTACGGTTAATAAAAGCACAAACAAAAGTCCTTTTGAACTATTCTTTGGATTCAGACCTCGTGGTGTAGATGACTCATTTTTACGTGCGAACACAGAAAGTAATCTTTCCGCGAAATGTAATCAGAACATAGAAAATCGGCATGAAGCAAGAAAAGAAGTAGGCGGGGTCATTAAAGAACAACAAAAATTACAGAAACATTATTATGACAAAAAAAGAGCTAAGCCGCGTCAATACAAAATTGGTGACCAAGTCTTATTAAAAACACAACCAAACTCTAATGACGGAAAGAGTAGAAAATTAATGCCTAAGTATACTGGACCATATGTAATAAACAAAGTATTGGGTAGAGATCGTTATGTTGTAACCGATATACCAGGAGCAGAACGATCACAGAAACGATATGACAACATCTGTGCAGTAGATAGATTAAAACCTTACTCAATCAGACCCGATAGTGACGGAAACGTTGAACCCAGTAGTTCAGAATCAGAATAAACAAATTTTCTAAAAACAGGTGCAAAACAAAAGGGGCACCGTTGTTTAATAAAGTAACAGTATCAACAATGCTTAGATAAGTTCTCTGGTGTAAATCCACCTAGCTAATTACTTGTTTTACTCATGTACATATACAGGAAGACCCAAAGTGCAAACGTTCCTGTGGGCAATATCCAAAAGAAAAGAGAAGAAAAATATGAAAGTAAATAAATGTTTTGTATGAATCTGTTTGAGTGTGACTGTTAGTATGAATAATAAGTGGGTACCTACATTGATGCATAAAAGCGAGACTGGTAGTGTGTGAATAAATAAGGAAAAGTATAACCTTAGAAGCGGGTTAGAATAATGCTTACGAAGGGTGAGTCCACAGGCAACATTTGCAGGCAGATATTAAAAAAAAAAATAAATGTCCCTAGATGCGGGACTAGCCGAATTAAAATTGTCCCTAAATACGGGACTAAAGTGACAGAATTGTCCTTAGACGCAGGACTTCATTTAAATCTTAACCTCCCTAGATGCGGGTATTCAAATGACAAAAATAATAATCACTGACAGTATACTAGAAAATATTTAATTATAATTTTATGTTTAACAGGTGACCACTTCTGATAATCCGCGAGGGCGCGGATAGGGTAGCATGGCCGACTATAAAAGAAACGGCTACCACAGCAGCCCGCTGATAACGGAGACGGTGTTTATAAACAATGTTTCGTGGAAACGATTGGGTGGGGTCCACTAAGGAGTTGAACGTGATATAGAAGGACAGTCTAGATAGAGCGATTAGAGTATTGAGTTGACTTGTTAACCATAGTATTATTATTCCGAAATCATTAAATTTAAATCTAAGTTCTATTTTTTATTTTTCTTACAATTGGTAAAGAATTGATGTAGTATATGTCCATCTAGTCCTTTAGCACCATCACTGGTATGTATGTAGGAGTTATTTACACATCACTGAAATCGTGTTTACTTTGAAAATGTCAGCTACATGATCAGACACCTCTTTAAGTGATGGTAGAAGCTTATTTTCAAAACCCAATATCTTTGCGGGAGAATCTGTAGGAGCGAAGTTGACTTTTTTGGTGCTTTTTATATGGCTTTTTAAGGTAGTGTTGTCTCCAAACAATTCATTAGCATCATCAGTATCTCGCAATTTCTCGCGAAGATAATGATTAATATCATCGATTTCATAGGATCCTTCCGGAAGAACAACGACTGGTGGTGTATAACCTTCAAAAGAGAATTTGTTGTTAGTTTCGTCGATATTCGGAATACTGTTATATGCTTCAAAATTTAACAAAGCAATTTGATATTCATCATCATCGCTTAAAAAAATTGGTGGACTTATTATCATTTGCAGCTCCGACTTTGTATTAGTCAAGGTAAATGTGTAAGACATGTTTTCGGTTTGACGTTCTGTCTACTACAACGAAGTTAGTTTGATGGTTTGTTTTTAAGAAAAGGTTTGCGTAGTCTCCTTAAGGAATTGGACAACTAAATGGCCACAGTTAAAACCTGAGGGGTTCTGAACACGATTGTAGTTATAAGTGATAGCACAAGGTCCGGAAGATTGTAAATATTGAACCAATTCTTTAGGTGGACGGAGATCTCCAAAACTGTCAAAGTACATAGCTTTGTTATTTCGTGTTACATACGCTGTCCAATGTGTACCAGTTCCTGTGTCTAAATCTAAATTAACAATTCCACTTTCACACCTTTCAACTTTTCTGGGTAATTCGTTACGCATAAAGATTCCCCGAAAATGTGGAATTTGTAAATAGTTAATGTAATTGACTAAATCCAAATCTGTCAAAGGACGATTAGGTAACTTTACGAAAAATTTTACGTTTTTTTTTTTGTTGATAAGGTCTAAGGTATAAACCGAAACCTTTACGGAAAGGTTGTACTGAAATATTTTTTCCAAGAGCAATAGCTTCCATTGAAGCGTTATGACGTTTATCTTCTTCTAGCTGTTGTTGTGCTGTTTTCGCATCGCGTACAGCTTTACCTATCACAGCAGCACCGCCAGAGAGAGCTCCAAGTGCTGATAGTCCAGCAAAAATCGGAATTAACGGTAGAAAACCACCCGTCTTTGGAATAGGAATGATTCTGGGAGATTTAGATCGCTTTCCAAATTTACGAATTGTATTTAGTGCTATTTTAGCAGCATGTAACAGCTGGAGAGGTTTCGTTTTCTTAAGAGCAATTTTCGCAGTTGTCACTAGCTTACGAAACGGTAGAGCTCCTCCTTTTCTTGTTCGTCTTCTCTTCTTTATTTTTCGCAAAGGAATTAAACCACCAACTTTACGACGTCGCTTTTTGTGCCCCATTCCAAGTTTTTCTTTACCCTTCATAGCTGAAGCAATTGTGAGAGCTGCCAAGCGTTCACCAAAAGACGCGTCCGACGACTTTAGTCTTTGTAATGATTGTTGTGCCAAAACCTTATCAGCAATTCGACGATGGGAAATGTCTGGAAAAGTTTCGTAAGCAATATCGTGTAATTTACAAGATTCGTCAAGGGGATTTATACCGATATCACCTCGAGCTAATCGTTTGTTTAGTCGAGTCCCTGGACCGTAAAAGTTATACCCTGGGAGGTGTAATTCAATAGGTAATTTATCTATAAACCTATTCAGAAAACCTCGTGTCATGGAACATGTGTAGTGTTACCTCTTTCACTATACTGAACGAACTGACTACATAAACACTGTTAACTCTAAATTTATATATCCGAGAGCACACGCGCAAACCGTTTAATAATAAATAAACATAGGATAGTACAACATCCATCTGCTCTACCGATAACCAATCGTGACTTCAACATTCCTTCGAAAATAAATCGTCATGGTCCTTTATTACCATCAACAATTAGATGTATCGTTGCAGGACCTTCAAATTGCGGAAAAACAAATGTGATTACGGGACTTTTGAAGCAACCAAACGGTTTACGGTTTGAAAATGTATATGTTTATTCAAAGTCATTGTTACAACCAAAATTTAAGTATTTAGCTGAATTATTGAAACCAATTGCTGGAATTGGTTATTTTCCCTATAGAGACTCTGACGATGTAATTGTCCCATCACAGGCAAGACCTAATTCTGTATTCATCTTTGACGATGTTGCGAATGAAAATCAAAATAAGATAAGGGAATACTTTAGTATGGGAAGACATAACTCAATCGACACTTTTTATTTAAATCAAACATATGCACAGATTCCCAAACATTTAATTAGAGATAATGCAAATTTAATAATACTGTTTAAACAGGATGAATTAAATCTCAAACACGTGTTCGCAGACCATGTCACTACAGACATGACTTTTGACCAATTTAAAAATATTTGTGCAGAGTGTTGGAAAGAGAAGTTTGGATTTCTAGTGATAAACAAGGATTGTGGGATAAATGAGGGAAGATATCGCTTAGGATTCGATAAATATATATTAATGTATGTGATATAAAGTCAATCAGTTGTTAAAAGACAGCCTTGACAAGAGCATGGATGTAAATGCAAAGAAAGAACTAATCAAAGTTAGGAAAGCGGTAAAGAGGAAATTGCAAATGTTAAAGGAATCGACAGCAGGACAGAATCTCCTGTTGCAGCAAGCATATCAACCACTTAAAAAATTGCTTCTTAACTTGAAATCAGAGCTGGGTGAAGAGATCAAAAAAGAATTAAAGGCAGAAGTGAGTAATTGGTCGAAAGGTGACGTTCCAGCTTCGTCAACACCAATAAAAATTAGAAAGCGTGACCCTTCGAATGCTCCAGGTACCTTACTACTAGGTGCTCCTTCATTCTTAAGGGAAGAAAGTGTTTATGAAAGAGACCCAACAACGGGTCATGAAAACACAGACCAGGATAATGATGAGTTTGAACAATTGAAGAAAGCGTACATAGACTATATTAATAGCTCTCGATTTGCTCAATATTTGGAAGAATTCGATCCTCTACCTCGAGACTACATAGAAGGAATTATTAAAGACTGTGATGGTGACACATTTAACGCTGACGTTCTGAATCCTCGTCTTGATAAAGTTCGATACGAATGGAACACAAATAAATTTTTTATTGGTGATTCTGAACTGGATTTTGACGGACCAAACGTTGTAATCGATGGAAAATTTAAATACATAGGTACTGTGGGATTATACGAGCTACTCTTCAAATTACGTTCTGAATATCGGACATCGATGAAAGAAAGGAAAGACTACGCTGATATATTAAAACGCACGGGAGCAGTTTACAAGTTAAGACAGCAAACATCGAAATTTTCTAAAGGTGGATGATTGTCGTTGTTGACATACAACGAAAAACCGATCGAATACAAATATTTTGACGACGTTAATGAGTTGTGTGATCGTTTAAGGTTATTGGTTGCTTCTCAACAAGCAGGCAACACAAATCATGAAAACGAAATTCTATCAATTTTAGAAGAGTTGCGTGAGTGCAATATAATCGTATAAACAAATTATTAAGCTTATTAGTTAGACAATGACGGTTGATATGTTCGGACGTCCGTTAGAAAAAAAACGATTGTTTTCGCAAGCATTCAGCAATGTTCATGATTTCAATCATAACCGCTTAACAAGAATCGGTGATCCTCAGCAGGAGCATGATGCTGTGAATGTGCGATTTTTGGAGAAGAAGGTGCAACGTCTGTTATCGCAAGATGATGTAACCGATATTAGACAAGCATTCGATAAAGTGTTGTATTTCGTTGATGTGGCTAATAAGCGTATTACACATTTGAACGAGCCTTCCGCTGGGTTTCATGCAGCTACTAAAATATATGTAGATGAGAAAGATCGGTTAACAAAAGAGCATATCAGAATCGAGTGTGAAAAGGTAAAGGATCGTGCTGTCAGTGAAGGTGTCAGAAGAATGAAGGATTTACGAGAAGAATTGAAAACAGCTGTCTCCAAAAGTGGAGAAATGATGATGAAAACTTTTAGTGATAATATAGAGTTAGCGATTAAAAATTTAGAAAGAGAACTTGAAAAATATAATACTGACAGGGATAAAGAAAAAACAAACAAGGTGAACGATATAGTAGAAAAGAATGCTGTCAGAATCATGGACGTCTTTTCACCAAAAGTAAAACTAGAGCGTAAAAATGTAGAAGCGCTTGTTAGGAAAGGGGATGAAGAAGTATCGAAGAAATTGAAGACGGAAATTGTGCAAGATATGAAAAATGATATAGACACGAGTTTTGAATTAATTAAAATCATGATTCAGGGTGAGTGTAAAAAAGTTAAGGAATTTGCAGAGAAAGAAATTCAACGAACCAATAAAAAGAAAGATGATCTGAAAAACGAATTAGTTGTAATGGTGGAATCACTAGAAAAGGAAGCAAAGGAGCTGAAAGTAAGGCTAGATACTCTGCAACAACAAAGAGGAACAGGTAGTGCGAAATCGAGCAGTTCTAAACCAACAACAACAGTTCCGTCCCTGTAGTTCTTCATTATAAGAAAAATGTTAAATGTGAAAGAAGAACTAGTGAAAGAACTGCATAAACCTGCGAGAATAAATTTTACACGTCGTAAAGTGATAGTGAAAGGATTAGATGATCTTCATCAAGCCCATTTAGTGGAAATGATTCCGTATGCGAGAGAAAATAAAGGTGTCAGATACATTTTGGTTGTAATAGACGTTTTTTCAAAATTTGTGTGGGCTCAAGCAGTAAAGCGCAAAACAGGTGAATATGTTGGAAGGGCTTTACAGTTAATTTTTAAAAGAAGTAAACGTATTCCTAAGAATATGCAAACTGACTTGGGAAAAGAATTTTACAACGAACAAGTGAAACGAGTTATGCAAAAATATAAAATTAACCACTACTCAACGTATAGCACCAAGAAAGCGTCAGTTGTGGAGCGGGTAAATCGAACACTAAAATAAAAAATGTGGCAACGCTTTAGTTTACAAGGATCCTACAAATCGTTGAAGTTATTACCAGATATAGTACAGGAATATAACAATTCGGTTCACAGAACTATCGGAATGAGACCAAGCAAAGTTAACAAACGAAACGAAGAAACACTTTTGAAAAGTATTTACAACAATCCAAAGAAGATGGATTTACGAGAAATTAAATTTAAAGTTGAAGACCGGCTACGAATAAACAAACATCGTGAATTGTTTAGCAAAAGTTATACCCCGAATTGGTCTAACGAATTATTTACGATTAGCTACATAAAATTGTCACATCCAATTATGTATTACTTAAAGGATGATAAAGGGGAAGACATAAAAGGAGGATTTTATGGTATGGAACTACAGAAAGCGAAATATCCAGATGTTTATTTGGTGGAACGTGTACCAAGACGAAAAGGTGACATCGTTTATGTCAAATGGTTGGGGCTTAACCAATCTCATAACAACTGGATTCATAAAACGAACGTTTTGTAATGTATCCCCAGTTTTTTTTTTTCTGATAATAAAGTCTGCAATGTTAATAATGATTTTCTTTACCCCTTCCCCAAAGTATGATTATAAATAAGATAAAACGTGACGAGTTTAATCAGTTGTAATCGTTAGTTGCTGCATTGAACGTTTAAGACGTAGTAATGGTTGAAAGTTACGTAATTGAAGTTAAATTTTGAAAAGATATTTGGTAGCGTCAGAGTTGGATAGCGTGACAGAAGAATTCGAATTAAAAGGTGAATACGATAAAATCGTAATAGGAGGCTACTTAGTGGTCGATGAGAGCGATCCTGACGATTTTGAAGTATAATTTTTATAAAAATGGATTCATTATCGTACGAGTTGTATCAAGCAGAAAAGCAAGTCCTCATTCTCAACCTTCGAAGAGCAATACTATCAAACGATTTAGATAGAGTTAAAGTTGTGTTGTCGAAGTTTGGAGTTGCAGTACCAAAGGAAGCATTCAAATGGTGAACTGTAACACAAGAGACATCGTTCGATATTTTATACTTCATATTCGAAAGAAAGCAAAGGTGTGACGAATTGGTGGATGAATTTCTAAAAGGTTGCTGTGAAACAGTGGAAATAACCGTTGATGATGTCGAAATGGTTTTAAATAAAACAAAGTATAATTTCATGCGACACGACGTATATTTTTTAGAGGAAATGTTAACAAACGGATCAGTTCTAATGCGGGATAAGAAGTTCTCCGTAATGAATGTCAAGAAAAAGTAAGTTTCATTGTTAAAGTGTGTGGATGACTTAATACGCACAACAGAAAAATTTGGAAAAGTGTATTAAACTGATCAACTTGTTTCGGCTTCCATATACATTAAGTCCAAATATCAACGGTCGTCATCAAACAGTGCTGCAATGGATAGAAGAAAATATTTTAAGAGAAGCAACGGAAAAAGCTGCAGGCTGGCAGAGCGGTCCTGACTCAGGCAAATGGCCATCAAGTAATATTGAAGATTATAAGAAAATTTATTCATTGTTAATGTTATTGAAACAATAAATTGTAACGGTAGAAATCGTACACATGTTATTTGTGAAGTTGAGGAATATATTTCGCAGAATAAAAATAGTAAACAAACAAGTTGTGTAGGAACGTTTTATTATTATTTATACAATACAACCAACATTAAGGATAAAATATTTACATTGAGTGACATTTCAGCGTAAGCTATACTTAAACAGAACTCCAAGTAGGTATTACAGTAGGTGTTCATAAATATTATCAATGGCTTCCTGTGGAAGTGACGAAGCTTCGAAAAGTCTTTTAATAAAGTATTCTCCAACCGTTAGGTCGTCGGTTTACGGTTGATGAAAATTTTGTATAAATCGATCAACGGCACCGTCGAACTTTGAAAGCGAATTGTTTGAGTTTTTTATATTGTAATGTCCCCAAGGAAGAGTATTCGTTGTTTTCGGAATTAAGAAACGTTTATCATCTTTGGGAGAGAGGGCTACTTTCGTTTTCATATGGGTAAACATAGTATGCAGATCGGAAACGAAAACATTCATACATTTAAAAATGGTGGCGTCATCTCTAATGACGCGTAGGTAATCATCGATTTGAAGATGTAATTTAATGACATTTTTCTTGACACCTTTCGCTTTTTTAACAATTTGATCAACGGCTTCAACGCAGTAAGCTTTTGCTCCGGTTCCATAGAATGCTTTAATGGGATTATTAGGGAATTCGTCTTTAAATTTGCCAATAACAGAAGAGGTAATAGGGATATTGAAACTATTATTATGGGGATAATTGGAAGTGCCGATGTGATGAATATTTTCAATCATATCTCTGTAGAAATTTTCGGTGAAAACTTTAAGAATGAAGGAATCAGTATCCATATACATCAAAGAAATATTTTCTTGATATTTTTGCTTAAGAAAGCCGTAGTAGAAGTCATACATAACAACTTTTGATACATCCAAAATAGTGAAACCTACATAGAGCGGTTTATCGTAAACAATGTGTAATTTATTCATCTGAATAGCTACGAAATGGGGGGTGAAAATTTTTGAATTTCTGAAATTGGGTTTAGCTATTAAACTTTCAGCACCAAAGTACCTTCCAACGTTTTGCCAATGAGTAACTAACTTGACGTCACCTCGTTTATCAACGTTCTCCATCGTTTTTCCGAAAGAACTGTTGTTCATCAATTTAAAGAATAGCTCTATGCACTTTAAGTAATTTTAATCCGCTCTGGAGAGCTTGTTTAAGCGGTAGGTAATGAACAATATACTTTGTCTTAGTCAAAAGGTTCGGAATCAATTTTTTGACTCTACCATTAGCATTACCAGGAGAAATAATATTTTCAACTAAAAAGGGAAGATCAGCATGTAAAACGTGCAGGTTTTGGGGAAATTGAACGTCAACTTCAAGTACATAACCGTATTCAGAAGAAGCATGTAAAACGAGAACATTTAATTCATCAATTTCAGCATCGGTGAGCCAACGAAAATGGGATATGGGAAGGTATTGACTCATGCTGTGTCCATACAAATTGGTAGCATCCAAATACATAATGTAGGAAGTGGGAGCAGATGCGTCATAATCAGGAAGTTGTGGGTTATTGGCGAAATGCATTCTTTGAACACACTGACTTATTCCCCCACGTACCCCTTTTTGGAAAAACTTTAACATATCGATGTCAGTTAGAAGTTCTAAATTAACGCGAGTGAATTTTAACATGCTATCCCACGCTAGCCCGGGAGCGGTGTAATACTGAGCGGGGTCCAAGGGGTAAGTGGAAATACATATTTCACGAAAATTCTCGAACACGTCAGCTAACAGTAAGACATCGGTTTTCAAGTAGAGGTGAGAATATTCCCCGAGAGTGGAGCAGTTAAAGGTTTTCCAAACGGTGGCAGCTCTTTCATAATCTTCATCGGAAATGGGTAGAGATGTTAATTTATCGAAAAAATCGTCTTTGAGAGGGAACGTTGATTGGTCAAGTTTAGTAATATCGTCGACGTAGGAGTAAGGGAAAATCCCTTTCCGTCGCACAAGTTGAAATTGTGTAGGATCAGAAAAATACTTCTTCACTTGGAAGCATTGAGAAGGGTCGAGTTCTTCAGACAGTTTATTGAGGGAGGAAGCCATAAAACGAAAGGAATCGAGAAATCAAATCTTAACAAACACGTTTTGAGTAGAGAGTTATCTGAAACACCGGGAACAGTATCAACTCGCAATAATTTGGTAAAGGAAACGTATTTTTCTTTATTTTGAGCAATTACGCTCAATTTAACATCGTTGACAGCCATTTCTTTTAAAAATAAATGTGGAATGAGCGGGCCCTAATAGAACTTTACCAGTCAAATGACAATGATCGCGAACCTTTACATCATCGATTAGGAAGGGCTCTTCGCAAATATTACAAGACGACGTTTCAGAGAAAAGTCGCATTTCTTCATCAGTCAAGGGTATCATAGGAACCGGGGTCTTTAAAAATCGGTGATAAATATCAGAAACGTCTTGATCAAGAGTTTTAACAAATTGATTAGCACAATCAGGTCCTCTATAAGTTCTGAATATTGAAAGGGAATCGTCAAAAGAGCACTTAATCAAGTAAACAAACGAATGCGGTTGATGTTCGTGGGTAGGTGTGGTGGAGGTCTTGTTAGGATCGGAAAAGCATGTATGAATGGGTCGCAATATGGTTTCGAAGTCTGCATAAACAACAAAAGGTACTTTGATACGTTTGTGGTAGTTTTGAAATTTTAAAACGTTATTAGGGATGAGCCTACACATCTTATCCAATTTGAGATCAGCAGTTGGCAGCGTCGTGTAAACGTGGTTGCAATCATTCCGCTGATGACGGTGCAGGTGCGCCACAGAGCTGAAGTATTGCAAGCAGCCGTCACATAGGAATTTGCGATGTTCTGTTTTGGAGAGTTGTTGAGAGAGCAAACGAGACATATCCTTAATCCAACAGTAATGATTATTTCCTCGATCATCGTGTAGCAAGAGTAAATTGATGTGCTGCCTTCGTTTGACGGACGAGTAGTAGAGGGGACCAACATTTTCCCAGATCCATTTTCCATCCTTCAAAACGTATTCAGTCCCGTAAACATTCACAGAGCAATGGTTCTTCGTTTCAAACTTGGGAATGTCGTTTAATTTAATAGGAAAATCGATACCGTCATAGTCCATCGTGCGGGAGTAATGCGGATAGGAAGTCGTTCTGTGCGGGTTGGCTTGGGCAGGATACAAAGCTGAGGTTATTGCCCACGCAAAGCAGGCTTGGTCATCGTTTCGTACTTTCACAACAGCTCTCTTAAGTACAATTTGTTTAGGTAGAGGAATGTAAGATGAAGCACTAAGAGGATTGTACTTGTTGCAATTGAGTTCTAGGAAAAGGACTCTTTCCAAAGCCCATCCTGTAAGAATGAAATAATAGTAAACACAAGTGGAATATATATAAAGAGAGAATGATAAATTACCTGACTCTCGTTCTTGAAACTCAGAAGCTTTACCCTCAAGAACGTCGAAGAAGCTTTGAAGAATATAGGAAAGATCCGTCGACTGAGTGACAACTTTATTATTGGTGTTGAAGGATTTCACGTCAACCAATTGTTTAGCATAGTAGTAATAGGAGAGGGCTACTGAGATCATGTCCCGTTAGATTGTTGTTATTTCTGTCTAACGTTAGTTTGCCGTATAAGTCCATCCTTCTCGCACCTATGGGAAAAAGGTGTATGTGTTCTGAGATCATTTACGGTTACTTTAATGATGTGACGTAGCAAGGAAGGAGCGCATTTTTTTCCCGTCGGTCGCGACCGACCGACGTACGTACCTATCAAGGAATAGGTATGTGTTAATTGTTTTTCCGGTTCGGCTGGACATGCCGCTGCCGCAGTGCAAGAAATAATTATTATGAATTAATGAATGAATTTATTAAAGTATGTACCTAATTGCTTCGTTATGAATAGGTAGGTAACAATGGTAAATAAAAAGTATTGTTATTCAGAAATAGTTTTATTCTTTAAAAAAAAAAATGTTAAATTACAACATTATTAGATGGAATCCAACTGTTTTGAGATTTATCGAATCCAAGCCATTTTACGTAGACTTGATCACCTTTTCTTCGCAAAATTTTTTCCACCAGGTACACGTCGGGATGTTTCGCCTTTTGCAGTTCCTTATCGTAAAATCCTCCCTTTATATCGTTACCTGTTAAATCTTGTAAATAATAGACGATCGGATTAGAAAATTTAATGTTAACCACTTTAAAAATTTCGTTGGACCAGTTTGGGGTGTAACCTTTTGCAAAAACTTCGCGATGTTTGCTAATGCGTACGTAATCTCCAATGGAAAATTTCTTTCTCTTCAGATCTACTGTTTTAATGCGAGAATATACGGTATTCAATAGTAGCTTTTCGTTTTCCTTCTTTATAGCATTTATCGGTTTCATTCTGATAGTTCTGTGTTTCTTATTATTATAAACTTGAACTAGTTTAGGTAACAAATCTAACCATTTGTAATTTCCTTGCAATGTAAATTTTTTCCACATTATACCTTTTAAGGTTCTGTTGGCTCGTTCGACTATAGAAGCCTTTTTACTGCTGAAAGTTGAATAGTGATTAATTCTATATTTTCTCATTAGATTCTGAAACCATTTATTGTAAAACTCTTTTCCCATATCAGTTTGCAGGTTTGTCGGCGGTATACGTTTATTTTTGCATAATATATCTTCAAACGCTTTCGAAACATCTTCTCCGTTTTTTCGTAAAACCGGTGACGCCCATAGAAATTTAGAAAACGTGTCAATTACTACAAGAATGTATCGATACCCTTTATTTTCTTTTGCATACGGAATCATTTCAACTAGATCGGCTTGAAACAGATCGTATAATCCTTTAATAATTGTTCTTCGTCTAGTAAAATTTTTTCGAGATTGTTTATGTAATTCAGCTACCACTTGCTCTTTAATAGTGGTTGTTGTTTTACCGTTTTTGCCAGAATCTTTTTTTATATTTGCTTTCCGTATTTTAACCATTATTATTAAACAGAAGATGTGGTGGTGGTGGTGGTGGTGGTGGTATCGATATTGCTAGGCAATACACTTGACGGCGTGGCTGTAATTAAAGAGCTCTTCTGTATGTCAAGTTGCTTAAAGATAGCATCTATATACAAAGTATTTAAACGAAAATTAATGTTTAGTGAGTCAATGTTAGCCTTGAGAGAGTGTATTAGTACTAATAATTCGTTTCGGAGAATTTCACGTTTTTTATCTCCTTCGGACATTGCATCCTTTTTGACTTTTTCACATTCTAGTCTAATTTGGGTCTTAGTAACTTTGTCTTTATTATCAACATATGCTTTTGTAGCTGCATGCCAAGATGCTGTTGGCATCTCTAAACGAGTTACATGTTTGTTATCGAAATCAATAAAATAAGAAATCTTTCTAAAATCTTCAGCTGTCGCTAACGTATCTATTATTGTATCCAAGTATTTTTTTGTGACAATCTCATCTTCAATCTGTTCCCCATCATCGTCGTCGTCGTCTTCGTCGCTCGTTTTAACTCGAGCGAATAACTTATTATTTTCAATCAAGAATTTATCTATCGTTTCAAACTTTCGTTTAGAACCCCCCGACAATGCTCGACCGAATTTATCAACAACCATATTGAAACTAAGTGATAATATAAATTATTTATTCTATTATACCACACTCTCGAAGTTCTTCGACAATAGATGTGATTTCATTGGTATGGTTGGTATTTCCTGCAGATTGAGATGAAATGAGTAATTTTAAACGATCACATAATTCGTTAACATCATTAATATATACATATTCTAGAGGTTTATCGTTTAAATTCATCCATAGACCTTTACCCAAAGGATTTTTAACTGGAGTCGAAGTAGCTGCTATGACATTGGCAGCAGCGGAAGGAAATAGAGGTCCGATCATGAGTTTCTTGATTAGCTGATACTTTTTTCCTTTGTTTCCAGCTATTGGAGCGATACTCTTGTAGCCAATTTTATGAGCATTTGTTCTATACACTATATCTTTATATTTTGCCAAATCTGATTCCTTATAACCACTAGGCTCCTTTTTAAACAAAAGCTCCAATAATCCTCGGGATAGTGTATACCTTACATTTTTTACGGTTATTTTGTTAGTTCCAAACTTTATTTCGGAATCTCCGATAAAATATTTTTGTCTCTCTGGATTAAATCTTACACCATATTGTGTATCAAAAACTCCTTTAGTATCATGATTTAGAGATGTTATATAAGTTTGAGGGTTATCTAATCGAACGAGCTGCATTATTTCCCTATAGACATCCCTTTCTTTTTGCTTATCTCCGACAGGATTCTTTTTGAAAAGTAACTCATATAGTCCAGGCGTTCCGACAAATTTACGTCCCATTATTTCTAGATTTTTACCGACCACCTTCATTTCTCCATCACCAATATATAATTTGTTCTGAAGCCAGTCGTATCGAATATCATTGCTATTGTCATATTCTCCTTCAGTATCGCTTATTATTCCTTCAATATAATATCTCGGTAATTCTTCATAATCATCTAATATATCTTTAAAAGCAGGATTGTTTACGATTTTCTGTATTTCTTGTTTAGTATAATCAAATATTCTATCTTCTTCCTCTTCATTCAGTGGTAGCATTGTAGAAAGATCGGAATCTTTTACCGAGGTATTTAATGAGGTTGGTAATGACAACGATGGTGAGAATAAATCTGGTGCTATGAACGATTTCTCAACATCTTCTTCTTCTTCTTCTTCTTCTTCCTTTTTAATTTCTTGCTTAATTTTCGGTTTAGAAAATTGTATTTCTTCTTTTAATTGCATTAAAGGTTCCACCAAAGGTTTATAGGATTTCCGCAATATATCTTCTTCCTCTATCGCACCCTCTTTTAAAGCTTGCAATTTTCGTTTTACATCTTTCCTCACCTTTACAAGCTCCTGTTTAATTTTCGAGTCCATTACAATGATAATATATGATCCTCACTCGTTTACTGCTTTTATATTACTCAGAGGTAAATCGCAATGGTTATAAATATATATATATTGATCAAAACCTTTACGGTATCGACCGTTTTTAACATCACTATCTTTATAAATACTTATAAACCCATATTTGTCATCCCAACAAACTTTGCAAATGGTTTTAAACATTTCAAATGGCATGTCAGTATTGACATGATCTGAATAGACATGCTTAAGATTTAGCTCATCCTGTTTGAATAATATAATTAGATTTGCATTGTCGCGTATTAGATGTTTTGGAATATGAGTATATGTTTGACAAAGATAAAAACAATCGACGTTGTAATGACGTCCCATACTAAAATAATCTCTGATTACATTCTGATTTTCGCAAGCAACATCGTCAAATATAAATATTGAATTAGATTTCGCATTTGATGGAGAAATAATATTCTCAGAATCTTTGTAAGGGTAATAGCCAATGCCTTTTATTGTCTTAAAAAGCTCGTCTAAGTATTCATATTTTGGTTGAGTTAGCGATTTAGAGTATACGTAAACATTCTCGAATCGGAGACCATTGGGATGTTCTAAAAGTGAAATTATAACATTTGTCTTTCCACAATTGGAAGGACCTGTAACGATTGATCGTATTGTTGACGGTAGTAGGGGTCCATGTCGATTTGCCGTTGGTACATCGTTAAAATCACGGTTAATAATAGGCAGCACGGCTTGTTGTTGAACTATTCGCATGTCAATAATCTAATGAGAAATATGGTTACTGTTTTTCTATTTTATAAGCTGATAGCTCTGCATGAATTGGTTTATTTCGAAGAAAACTTTGAATAAGAGAGAGAGCAATGCGGAAAGAAGTGCAACGAGGCAATGGTTTACTTAATAAACTAATTAATTCTTTACCATTCGAATTTCATATACCGGGCTATCGCTTTTGTGGACCAGGTACAAAGTTAAACGAGAGGTTGGAAAGAGGGGACAAAGGAATAAATCCTTTAGATGAATCCTGCAAAGCTCATGATATTGCATACTCTAATTTTAAAAATCTAGAACAAAGACATAAAGCAGATAGTATTTTAGCTAGAGCAGCACTTAGACGAGTTCATTCATCGGATGCAAGCATTGGAGAACGCTTAGCTGCTCGAGCAGTTGCAACCGCTATGAATGTAAAAACAAAGTTGGGTATGGGAGTTCAACAACAACAACAACAACAACAACAACAACAAAGAAGAAAACGAACTAGTAGTTCTATGAAAAAAAGAAAGGATGGAAGAATAAGTTTTCGAAAATTTATAAGAAAAGCGGCGAATGTTCTAAAACAGAAAAAGCCAGAAAATGTCATTCGAGCAGCACGATTAGCAATGTCACAGTTAAAAAATGCAAATCAGACCGATTCTCCCAGGATAATACCGGTTCCAAAAAGCGGTGGATTTCTTCCATTAATACCACTTTTCGCTGGATTATCAGCTTTAGGTGCTTTGTCCGGAGGAGCAGCCGGAATCGCGAAAGCGGTTAATGATGTTAAAGCAGCCCAAAGAAGTCTTAGCGAATCTGAACGACATAATAAGGCTATGGAAAAAATTGCTCTTGGAAAAGGTCTTTTCTTGAAACCTTATAAAAAAGGTTTGGGACTTTATTTACCTTATCAAAAAAAAAAAAACCTCTCTAAGTCTGCCGCAACGAGCACTAACCGATGAAGATTTACATAAATATGTTAAAATGCTTCAAATTCCACACTTTCGCGGAATATTTATGCGTGACAGTTTACCTAAAAAAGTGCGCACCATCGAATGTGGAATTGTAAATCATGATAAGAAAACGGGCATGGGTACGCATTGGACAGCATACAAAATTAAAAACGGCAATGCAGTTTATTTTGACAGCTTCGGAAATTTGCGACCACCTTCGGAAGTTGTGAAATATTTAAATTCTGCTCAACCATGCAAAATCTTTTATAATTATGATCGCAAACAGATGTACAACTCATTCAACTGTGGTCATCTAGTATTACAATTTCTATATAATATCACACCACCCTTTCACTTTTAAAACGTTAGCGCAGACGATAATAGTTCCATTTAATCTAACGTTAACAGACTATCAACATGTTCACGTTTAATTTAACCGGAGACAAATCAATATTGCAAGCTAATATTAGTCCACCAATTGTTTTGGATGACAATTTTGAGTATTCTTTAGGACTCGTTAATTTTGAAACGTACAATTCTATTCCAAATATAGATCAAAGTAACAACAAATTTTATGTTGGGAATAGAGTAATAACGATACCGGAAGGATCGTATGAGCTTGACGACATAAATCGTTATCTACGCCTTCAATTAGGCGATCCGAGAGCAAAAGGTAAAGATATTATATTTCTTAATATAACTGGCAACAACAACACTTTACTTTCGGAAATTAAGTGTACAGAGCAAGTTGATTTCACAAAAACGGATTCAATCGGACGACTGTTAGGATTTAAACCGAGAATTATTAAAGCTAATAATCATGAAGTGTCTGATTATCCTGTAAATATTTTTAAAGTAAACGCTATATGCATCCATTGCAACCTTGTTTCCGGTTCATATAGAAATAACGAAGAAGCTCATTTTATTCATCAACTTTTCCCAAACGTTCCGCCAGGCTACAAAATAGTGGAAAATCCAACCAATGTTATTTATTTGCCTATAAATTCGAGAATTATTGATTCAATAGTCATTAAAATAGTTGATCAAGACGGTGAGTTGGTTAATTTTCGTGGAGAGACCGTTACAGTAAGACTTCATTTGAAACGTCTCTCTCTGTCTAATAGATATTAAACCATAATGGTTTGCCGTTATAAAAATTTTAACAAACGTAAGGAGATTTATAGGAAACCAACATTATCACAATCGTTCAGTGCAAAAGAAGAAGTGAAGCGATTAACACCTTCAAACGCACGCTTTTTAAAAAGTTTAGGATATCAAGTTAAGAAGCTAAAACCATCATGCATTCTGAAATCTTGAATGTTACCGAACGTGCATTATTTGATTTATCTATAACCAATGCGGAAAAACATACTCATCAACCGTATACAAATACAACGTTTAAAAATAATGATGAAATCCGCATTCCAATTGAAAACGAAGATGTCTACACTTTACCATGGGATAGTGTATTATATGTTGAAGGAAAATTGCTAAAAACTGACGGTACACCTTCAGTAACTGCCAAATTTATAAATAATGGAATTGCACATCTTTTCGACGAAATTCGTTACGAAATCGGTGGTAAAACTGTTGATCGTGTTCGAAATCCTGGAATAACTAGCACCATAAAAGGTTATGTTTCTTACAACGTAAACGAGAGCTTGCGTCTTCAGAATGCTGGTTGGGCTCCCAATGATGATACATTTTCGGCAATAGATCAAAATGGAAATTTTAACGTATGCATCCCACTACGTATGCTTTTAGGTTTTGCAGAAGATTTTCGAAAAATTCTTCTCAACATAAAACAAGAACTTATTTTAATAAGAAGTAGTATCGATACAAACGCTATAATAAATACAACTGCAGGTGAAACTTTAAAAGTAGATATAAATAAAATTTCTTGGAAAATTCCACACATATCTGTAGCAGATGTAGAACGTCTTAAACTGTTAAAATATTTGCAAAGAAATCAACAAATGGAAATTAATTTCCGTAGTTGGGAGTTGCATGAGTATCCTTTATTGCCTCAAACAAATAATCACACATGGGCTGTGAAAACTACGTCACAACTTGAAAAACCTCGTTTCGTGATAGTTGCATTTCAAACAGATAGAAATAATAAACCTGAAAAAAATAAAGCCCACTTTGATCATTGCGAACTTAATAATATTAAATTACATTTGGGCTCTTCTATGTATCCTTACGATAACCTTCATCTTGATTTTAAGAATAATAAATTTTCTATATTATATGAAATGTATGCTCAATTTCAACAGTCTTATTACGGAACGGTTAGCGAGCCGGTAATGAAACCATCAGATTTTAAGAAAATTGCTCCCTTATTTGTAATCGATTGTACACATCAAAGCGAAATTGTGAAGGCGGGCGCTATAGATGTACGTCTAGATTTTGAAACTAATGAAGCAATTCCAGCAAATACAGCTGCATATTGCTTAATTCTACATGATCGTATGGTTCGCTACAATCCATCCAACAACATTGTTCAAGTATTGTAACTATAAGTAGGTATATTACAAAGATGAAATTCATAGTGGATGTGCAAGGATTTAAGGCAGCGGGTAATACCTTCATATTTAAGGAAGTTGCTTTCAGTAAAATAAGCAATGAAGAAAAAATTGCATGGTATTTATTATCGCCACCATTTCCTTGGTCGCAACTTGCAGCCCGTTACAGAAGTCAGAATGGATGGCTTACTAGAAATTATCATGGAATCGAATGGAATTTTGGATTGCACAGTTATTACGAGACAATAGGTGAAATAGGGAAAATTTTAAATGATTGTAGTACTATTTATGTCAAAGGCTTGGAGAAACGAAGATGGTTATCAAAAGAATTTCCCTATCTGCAGAACATTATAAACTTGGAGGATTTAAAATGTCCATCTCTAACAAAACTTATTGCAGATTATAAAGTCATCGCTACAACTACTACATCACTATGCACCTACCACCACTACCATCATCAAAATTCAAACTATAATTGTGCATTAGAAAACGTTTTTGTTCTAAGAAGTTGGTTACTAAAAGACTATATGTAGATGTGTATAGATAATGAATAAAAATATTATTTTTCCACTTTATTAATATTTATTAATAGGTAATGGGAAATAATATAAACAATTAAACATCATCTCCCCTCCACCTACCTAGTCCTCTTCAATTTGTCATAGAACTATTAAAGAATTTTAGTATATTTTTACCATGGTACGAGAAAGCATGTCTGATTACTACATTACTATAAAGTTTTACGTAAATGGTGTGCTGATTGAAAGCAAAACGCTCGAAGCTAAAGGTTTAATAAACATTTTTGAAAAATTTGATGTTTCTGCATATGATCAAATAGAAATATTGGGTAATTATTTCAATCATCCGGTCACAACTGATTCATCTGATAATAATAATAATTACAACAGCAGCAGCAGCAGCAGCAGCAGTAGCAGCGATAGTGACGAGTTTATTTATTTTCACAATTAAAAAATATCTACTAACAAGAATGGATCCAACCTCTTATGCAATTTACAATAGCGATGTGAATAATTTGAAAAAGGAACTTTGCTATGCATTTGTTCGAAATAATGAACAGACAGCCAAAAATATTTTTATGCGATTAGGATTTCAAGTGCCCTTCGAAGCCTTCACATGGATTACAGAGACTTTTCCATCTCTATCGTTGCTGGATTTGTTATTTCACCGTCAAATTATATGCGATGATTTTGTACAATCCTTTTTGAATACAGTTCCAGATGATTTAGACTTTTTAATAAGTGTATTTGATGTAGTGAGTATATTAACTGTAATGAAGGAAATGACAACTTTGTGCACCAATGATATATTTTTCCTTCAAGATCTCCTTTCAAATTATAATCCTTGCAATTTAGAAAAATTTCCCATAAGTAATATTAAGAAAAACTATAAAAATGTATTAGCATGTTTGGATGATATCATACTAGAAACTGCTTATTATGCACAACCAAAACTATTGTACTATATAATTCAAATTATGAAAGCCAACAAACTGGCTTATAAATTTGAACCATTGCATAATTGTAGACAGAAAGCAGTCTTTCAATGGCTTGTTGGTAATTTTGAAAAAGCGAAAAAAGGATTGCCAGTAGGTTGGCAAGATGAAAATAGATCAGATTCTGCAAAATTACCATGAATTTATTCTAAAGACTATAAAAGTGTTTTCAATATTTTGCAAGAACTAATGTAAGACTTTTTTGTATATTACTTAACATTAATAGAAATAAAATACTCATATTAATAAGATTTCTGTTTATTTTAAAAAATCCTACAAATCTTTAATTCCCAATTCTTTATAAATATTATCAAATAGGTAGCAGCATTGTTCGTTTTTCGCTGTAGTGGGCGGCGGCGGCGGCGGTGGCGGCGGAGGCGAGGATGGTAGTGGTGGTGATATCAATGCATAAGAATCTTTCTCGTTTCTTTTCCTTTGTCTTTTTTTCCCTTTTTCCATTACTATTCTTCTTTTCTTCGGTTCTTTAAAAATATCTCTTCTTTTCTGCACTTCTAACGCTAACGTTTTCCCTGTATGGTAAATTTCTTCATTATTACCATTATTAGGATCGATGGTTTTCGGATAATTTAAAATTTCAGATAGCGGACAAGCTACAATATTGAACAAATCACTATCAAACACGCCAGTGCTTGATGTTCTCCATTTTTCTTCTAAATTTGCAATACTGCTATGCCAATTCTCCTCAGCAGTCGCTTGCACAACATTTGCCAGTTGGATTAATTCAAATGCTGAAAGAACTTTGATTTTATTTCCCGGTTTTAACTGTACAACTGCCATTTTGCTTTCTAAAGTTAAAACTAACGCATTTGTTTCGAGAACTACTCTTTAAATTGGTTATTACCACTACTATTATCCATTCCTCCTCCTCCTCCTCCTCCTGCTCCTTCTCTTCCTAGATGTTAAGGTCATTAACGTATGTACAAATAAAACACAAGTATCTAATGGTTTCAAGTTAGTTTATTGAACATCATTATAGTAATTAACTAACTTTATATAATAATTAAGCCATTAGGAAATCATTAAAATAACCTAACTTAAATTATTGTTAGTATTATCAGTAGTAATTTTGTAGTGTCCCCATGCTAAAGTCTTATACGTTTCTGGTATATGGAAACGTTTATCATCATCCGCAGACAAAGCAATTTTATTAATGCATTGAGAATAAATTATATGCTTTAAAGACCTAAATACATTTTGTCGCTTCAGTACTATCTCGTTTTCATTTAATACATATTTAAAATCTTTTTCCGTTAATGACTTTATTACATTCTTTTTAACACCTTTAGCCTTTTTCATTATCAAACTTCCTTCTATATTCACTTCATACATTTTAGCTTTAAGACCGACAAATTCCCAAATAATCTTACCACAAACTTCATCTTTCATAAGTGCTGGGATGGCTTTGTTTACCAAAGGCATTTCAAAAATATTATCAATAGAATAATTTGAGGTATCAAATCTATGTAAATTATTCTTCATATCATTATAAACATTATCCGTTTCTATGAAATACAACAAACTATCAGTATCTGTATACAAAAGTGATGCTTTGGAACCATATTTTTTTTTTATAAAGTTATAGTGAAATTCATACATTACAAATTTGGCAATTTCCAATACTGCAAACCCGGCGTAAATTGGTTTGTCATAATAGATTTGAGACTGCTGCAAAATTTTCATCAAAAATGGATATACTATGAAAATTGGGTTGTGAAACTAATTTCTCAACTCCTTTTTTATGACCCAAATCTTTCCACGAATTGACTAAATTAACGTTAACCCTTTTTTCTATATTTTCGATACATTTTCCATAGTTTGCATTATTTATTAATTTGTACATATCTTTTTCAAATGCGTTTGCGGCACTTTGTCTTAGACGAGTATTAAAATCGATAAACGGTTTCATCCAAGCAGATTGCTTGAACGTGAGAATTCTATGAATCTTTGACAACTCTAAACCATTTTCAATACATTGCTTAAGAGTCTTTATATGAATAACGTAATTTTGCTTATCGAAAAAGGTTTGCAATAATTTTTTACATTTTAAATTTGGAGGTTTCATTTTTTTAATACACATTGGAAAATCATTGTGCAAATCATGCAAATGTTTTGGATAATGAATATCGACTTCCAAAACATATCCTTGATCATCAGAATCTGTATAGTTATTTATATTAAATGAATCAATTTCGTTTTGTGAGAGCCATCGAAAGTTCGATATAGGCAGTTTTTCCGAAAGCGCATATCCATATAAATTATTTGCATCCCAATATGATATGTAAGATGTTGCTTGTGAATTGTTGTAATTAGAGGGAATATATTTATTGTTGGCCTGTGCGAAACGTTGAACCACTCCAGCATAATCACCTCGGATATTTCGTTGAAAAAAGAGTACCATTGAACAGTCAGTTAACAACTCCAACTGTACATTGGTAAATTTTAGCATTGCCTGCCATGACAAGCCGGGTAAACTATAAAAATGGACCGGATCTAATTTGTATGTATTCAAACATAAATTTCGGAAATTTTCGAAAACGTCGCATAATAAAATTACGTCTACTTTTAAATAGAGGTCACTGTATTCACCTAAATTTTTACATGAAAATTTATGCCAAATATCGTTTGCTCTTTGATAGTCTGCATCAGAAATTGAAGTATCTTGCATTGAATCGTAAAAATCCATTTTTGAAGGTAAACATTCGTTATTTAATTTTTCCAACGTATCTAAATAATTGTATGGGAAAACACCCTTTTGACGCATTAATCTAAATTCTTCATCATTTGGAAAAAAGTTTCTTAATTCTATAATTTGATCATCTGATAAATTTGCAGCGAGTGTCTCCAATTTTCGATTCATAAATCGATAAGAATCTACAAAACGTAAATCTATGTAACTGTTTTCATTATTTTTTCTATCGACTAAAATTTTCTTTGTAAATGAAATATACTTTTCTTTATTCACCGGAATGACATTCATTGGTTCGTCATCTTCGGCGGCAAATTCACGTATAAAAAGATGACAATCATAATTGCTAAAATTGTGAAAGAAAACCGGGATAAAGTTAACGGTTTTTACTTTCAAATTACAGGAATTATGACAACAGCCTCTATATTTGCCGGTGAGGTGACAGTGATCTTTAATTTTATCTGAACCTAAATCTCCGTTACATAAATAACAGTTTGTTGCCGATGCGAAATTTTCTAAATCTTCTTCAGTTAATTCTTTCATAGGAATAATATTTTTTAAGTATGTATGGTATATATGAGAAGCTTCATTTTTAATCATATTACAGAAAACGTTTGCACAATTTTCTCCCCGAAACGAATAAAATTTCGAAAGTGAATCGTCATAACAACACTTAACGTAATAGGCAAAACTAAATGGCTTATGAATGTGAGTAGATACTGTTTTAGTATCATCTATCGACGATTCTGAAGATTGTCGAATTGGAACTAGCAAAGATTCAAAATCGGCATATATAACAAAAGGAACTTTAATTTGCTTTTCTATTTGTTTAAATTTTAAAAAATTATTTCCAGCTGAAGGTAAAACGGTTACACATTTCGCACAGTCCTGTTGCATATGATTAGCTAAAAGATTTTCACTACCAAAATATTGCAAGCAACCATCACAAATATATTTAACAGTTTTTCTCCGACTTAGCTGCTTCGAAATAAGACGACTTAAATTTTTAATATAACAGTAATGTTGTTTATTTTCTTCTTCGATGTATAGTAAGTTAACATGGTTTAATTTTCTACATTGAGAGAAATAATATGGTCCTACAATTATTGACTTTTCTTTTTGTTTTTCGAGACCAAAAACATTTACACTTACATTAGGATTCAATTTTTCAAACAATTTAATGTTACAAAAGGTCATTGGAAAGGTCATACCTGTTAAATTTAGCTTTGAAAGATATTTCCTATAACTTGATACATGATTTTTACGACATCTGACGGGATATAGTGCGGAAAGAATTGCCCAGATGAAACACTTATTATCTTGGTTTTTAACGTTAATAACAGCCTTTTTGCGCTCAATGTCCAATGGAAGTTTTACATAGGTGGAAGCTTTCAGTGGATTGTATTTCACCAAATTGACTTCCAAAAATAAAAGTTCCTGAAGTGCATATCCACTATCACGTTCCTTAAAACAAGTATAAGCGTTTTATTAGTATTATTATTACTATTAGACTAGACTAGTTTTAACTTACCTGGAACTCCTCAAGCTTTTTCTTTAAATTTGCAATTAAATTTTCAATTATTTCGTTTACATTGATAGATTTATCTACAACTTGGTAGGGAACCAGAAAAGATTTTACTTCCAAGTTGTATTTTCCATCATTATCATCTGAGACTGCTGCAGGCTTCATAAAACTTCCATAAAGTTCGAAATTTACTTTCAACACGTTAAAATCCTTAAGTTTTTTATTTATGATGGTCACGATTTCATTCCGTATATTATGAATGAAGTTTTCTAATAATAAATTGCTATAGTCGTTTATAGGTAGATTGACAATTTTTGTATTATTATTAGGTATCAAACGATAGGAAACCACTTTTCGATTGAACGCTGATAATATTTCATGAACATTAGAACCAAGAGTGACATCACGTTCCAAACATTTATTCTTATGGTTAATAGATTTAAGATGTGCAGAATAATTTACGGATTCAAGTGTACACTTGCAAATATCACATGTTGTAAGCTTAACTCTTTTAGCTGGAGGCTGCTCCATGATGTTACTAGTACTCGGAAGCGAATGTAATTGTTCATTCAAATGTTGATTCCTATGCATTTATAGCACCTTAATTTTTTAATAACACTTCATGCATATACTTATATGTAAGAATAATTTTTATTGAAAAACGAATAAAATTGTTCACTTAACATTGATTAATTTTACTAACACACTCACGCGTATACTGGAGTGAAAAAATGTCTTACTTTAGTTTTTCGAAATTAATTTCAGACGTTTCTGCTCCATTTGGTAGTTTTTTGACACCTTTTAAAACAAGGCCCGTGTCCACGAATTCTGAAAACTTTTCATCAGGAATAATTTTGGCCCATCTTTGTGGCAAAAAACATTCAAAGTCTCCTAGATCGACCTTCACCTGTCGACCATATCGCGTTTGTACGGCGAAAACTCGTTCAATGCGATATAGTTTCCCAATTTCTAACGTTTTTAACGATACCGTTGTTTTGAACTCTACCGAACCGGCCGCATTTAATTGTTTTAGATAATCCATAGTTAAAATACTTTTTAAAGGCTAAACTTAGTTAAAGTATACTAGGTAGGTGATAGGTACTTTGATTAGGAAATAACCGACTTTAAAAATAATGGCGTTTGCACCATTATTTATAACTATTACCTATCCCTCTTCAACAGATAGTTAGATTTAATTAAGGAATACTTTTATGCTATTGGTTAAAATTATTTCGAATCGTTGTTATAATCATGATGATGGCGGTGGTGGTGGTGGTGGCAGTGAGTGAATGTTAATAATAATTTCCGGCATATAATGATGTTAGTGGAAAATATTCTCAATTAATAAGTCTGTACACTTATACCTATCAGTTATTAATCGCTTCCGTCACTAACTAGTCCTTATTTTAAAAATGGCTTTAATTCCAAAATTAGATAATTATTTTTTTGTAAAAGATAGACAGTTAATGAACTGTAAAACTTTTTTTCCAAATTTAAATTTAATCATCATTCTATTAAATGGTTTTTACGTGAACTGCAGCATTCGAAGATTTATAGTTTAAACAATATTCCTATCGAAAATTCATACAGAATTATTTTAACTTCAGATCAAAAACCTGTTTATTTAGTGAAAAGTTTGAGTGCATTATGTTTGGAAGTAGTTTTTAACGATTATAAAAAAATTAAAAAGGATGAGTTAACTATTTCGTTAACAGTACGAGCATTGGAGAAACATAGATTCCGTATTGAACTGTTGGGGCCTTGGCAAATGTCTATGCCGAAAAATGATATGTCAACGTTTGAAGTCCTATCATTTATAAAAAAAGAATGTGACCTACTTAACATTAGGGTAATGTCAACGGAACAAAATTTCTCAATAATAACTGTTAATGACAATGCCATTTGTTCGTCATCTGTATTATATATATACCATATATAAGATATTGTTGGTGAAGAGAGGATTGTCTGCAGGTAAGCAAACATATATTATACTTACAAATCTTTGCAAATAAATTCAAACTCATTATAAGTCCGCAGTTAAGATTATTAATTATTGGACATCCGTTGCAGGTGCATTTGTACGATTACATTTTTGCTATAATTGTAACATTTTGCCATATACGTAGCTATTTAAAATTGTAGTTTCCCACAATAATATCCTGCTTTTTATCTGTTTAAGTATTCAACTCAAATCAGTAAAAGATATTTATTTCAAACTTCATGGACAAAGCAAAGGCTGAAAAATATTACTTCTGACATCCTGTCATGCAGGTGGTACCCGTTTAAGCATTTAAAAAAATTATCAGCTCACATAACTACAACATATTGTTTCAAGTTTCATATTTTCCCATATCAGTCATGAATAAATCAACATACCAGTTTGAACATTTTAAAAAATTATCAATTCACATAATTACAGCATATTGTTTTTCAAGTTTCACATAGGTATTCCCATTATCAGTCATGAATAAATCAACGTACCAGTTTGAACATTTTAAAAAATTATCAACTCACATAAATACAGCATGTTCAAGTTTCATTATTCACATTAGCTAACATGAATGCGAATGGTAAGTTTTGTGAGCAAGAGACTTACTTATCCTATATTACATACTTTTAATTTAATTTATTTTTCAGAGAAACTAATGGTTATAAATTGCATTGCCAATTTAAATCTTCCGGAGTTGGAGGTAAAATATTTTGATATTTAAATTTCTTAATTTATTTTTTTATTTTTTCAGGATATAGACCGTTTTATGGTCATTTGCCATAGTCCTCCGGAAGAGGCTATGTATTTAGGCTTGATAAGTATGCCCACGGCTTGTCCGAGGGCATACTTAACGGTTGAAAGACCGGAATGGTGTGAACCATGGGCAACCATTTGGTTAGGTATGTATGTAGAAAATTTTAAATGTATATATATTTATATTCTTTAATTCTTTTTAGAATAATGGATTGCCCATTAAAAAAATTTATATTTTATTATTATTTTTTTTTTTTATATAATAAAATTTTGTAAAAAACTCATAAACATTTGTGTTTTATTTCTTACATGATAATATAGTTTAAACATATACGTGTCTCCTCAATTAAATGAGCAATTTTACACGGATTCCATCTAATAATGTTGTAATGTAACATTTTTTTTTTTTGAAGAATAAATCATTTGTGTTATGATTTGTGCAAAATAGATCAATAAACAATACCTTCCTCGAAAGGAATTTTTTTAAAGAATAAAACTATTTCTGAATAACAATACTTTTTATTTACCATTGTTACCTAACTACCCACCTATCTACCTATTCATAACGAAGCATGCAATTAGGTACTTTAATAAATTCATTCATTAGAGTCGAACGCGTAAGAAAAATAATAATTATTTCTTGCACTGCGGCAGCGGCATGCATGCATGTCCAGCCGAACCGGAAAAACAATTAACACATACCTATTCCTTGATAGGTACGTACGTCGGTCGGTCGCGACCGACGGGAAAAAATGCGCTCCTTCCTTGCTACGTCACATCATTAAAGTAACCGTAAATGATCTCAGAACACATACACCTTTTTCCCATAGGTGCGAGAAGGATGGACTTATACGGCAAACTAACTTTAGACAGAAATAACAACAATCTAACGGGACATGATCTCAGTAGCCCTCTCCTATTACTACTACTGAGCAAAGGCAGAGGTGGGTCTACTCCTTCAGTTATCCAAGTAAATGCTTCGAACGGTACTTGAAATTCCAAACGTATAAATACATTTTTTGCATCAGCTTCGTTACTGTTGCGGAGCGCATTTCTCAGATGCCTTTTCAAGATATCTGTTTCACTTTTGTAACACTCGTATGAGATAGGATCCATTTAATTAAATGAATGCTTCGGCTTTAGAGTCGCTTTTATCACTGTTATCAGAGTAGTCAATATCGGGGTTGAAATAATAACCGCAGATTTCAATATGGTCGCACTCAAACACGTTAAACTTTTCACAGTTCGAATAATTAAATATTATAGCATAATTTACTTAATTTTTATTCTTCTAAATGCAATAAACGACAAGTTTAATATCCTGACATTGCCTGACATATATAAACCATAGAATATGTTATAACCACTACTCATATGTTTGGGTGCGTTCATTTATATTGAATAAATTTACAGCGTTATTTAGGATCCATTTAGTTAAATGAATGCTTCGGCTTCAGAATCGCTGTTATCAGAGTAGTCAATATCGGGGTTGAAATAATAACCGCAGATTTCAATATGGTCGCACTCAAACACGTTAAACTTTTCACAGATTTGTTTAAACTCTTTAGCTTCGATTGTTTTGTACTTTACAAGAGTATCATTTTTGTAAATTTTCACCACGATGCAATAAGAGCTTACCATGTTTACAGGGTGCAAGAATGTTTGTTACTATAAATTCAAGTAGTAAAATGTTTCATTTATAACTGCAATGTAAAAGCATGCGCTGTGATATTATCGAAGAGCTTCTCCCCTCCACGGTAGAAGCCTTAGCATAAAAGCACGGATCAATCATCCTTTGGTAGTAGTAGTAGTAGTAGTAATACCACCTACTCTGAATAATAGTACTATCGTTAATATTGGTATGGATAGTTTTGTAAAAACACTCAACCAAATCGGTATCGGTTTTGAGGAAAAGGAAACACGTTCAATAAAATCGTTAAACATTGGAGAAAAGTATCCCGTTCAGCGAGTGAAAATTGTGCACACTCAGTGGGGGCCACGACTTTTAACAGATTTGAAAGACTTCGTCGTGTTCCTACCTCGTCGGTATGCTGATGCGCTTACTGATTCGCAAGTAGAAGAAATTAACAAAGAACTCCGTCAACATTCTCAAGCAGCATTCATTCGCGTAAAGGGGTTTGTTGGAAAGGCTGCAGACATAGAATTTATCAAGGATGAGCTATCCGCAGTACCTGAACTCGCTGCAAATGTTTCATCAAAAGTTGGATAAACTGGATGAAGATGCAGAACTCTTATATATTCAGCAGACTTTATCAAATACTGATTTAACTGATGGTGTTGAGATAAATGATAGTAATTTATATTATTTTAAACGTATTTTTAGTAGAATTAAGATTTTGAGAGGAATGTTCCCTTCTTTAAACTATGTTAAAATGAAATGTGACTACAGAAATAAATAAAACCATTTAATGTAAATGTGTATTTTTATTAAAAAATCATTAATATTTACAAAATAACATTTGTATTAGAAATCCAACTATTATGACTTTTATCAAATCCAAGCTATTTAACAAAAACCTTGTTACCTTTTCTGCGCAATACCTTTTCGATTAAATAAACATTTGGATGTTTCACTGTTTGTAGTTCCTTATCGTAAAATCCTCATTTTATCTCGTTACCTGCTAAGTCCTGCAGATAATACATTAATGGATTGGAAAATTTAATTTTGGAAACCTTAAAAACTTCAGTAGACCAATTTGGGGTGTAGCCTTTTGCGAAAACCTCACGATGTTTGCTAATTCTTACAAAATCTCCAACAGAAAATTTCTTTTTTTTTAAATCAACCGTTTTAATATGGGAATAAGCTGTATTTAATAAATGCTTCTCACTAGCTCTTTTCACCGTACTTAGTTTCATGCCGATAGTTCTATGCATCGTATTGTTATAAACATGAACCAATTGAGGTAGTAAGTCTAACCATTTATACGTTCCTTGCAAACTAAACTTTTTCCACATCATACCTTTTAATGTTCTATTGGCTCGTTCTACTATAGAAGCCTTCTTACTGCTATAGGTCGAATAATGATTAATACTATACTTTTTCATTAAATTTTGAAACCATTTATTATAAAACTCTTTCCCCATATCGGTTTGCAGATTTGCCGGTATGCGATTACTTTTCCGAAGTATTCCTTCAAACGCCTCCGAAACATTCTCTCCATTTTTCCGTAATACCGGCAACGCCCATACAAATTTAGAAAATGCGTCTATTACTACAAGAATATATCGATACCCTTTATTTTCTTTTGCGTAGGGTAACATTTCAACTAGATCAGCTTGGAACAGATCATTCAAGCCTTTAACAATTGTTCTTCGTCTAGTAAAATTTTTTCGAGCAGGTTTGTGTAATTAAGCTACCACTTCTTCCTTAATAGTGCTCGCAGTTTTCTCAGTTTTTCTCATTTTCACCATTATTAATTGCCAGTTGTAGTAGGGGTGGTTGTTGTAGAGATGGCTGAGGTAGGTGATTCGCTCGAAGAAAACGGTTTGATTATTACAGAATTCTTCTCTAAACCAATATGCTTGAAGATTGCATCAATGTACAAATTATTTATACGAATATTAGCGTGAAGTGAATCAGCGTTGAAACTTCAGAGAGTTTAGTAACACTAATACTTCGTTTCGAAGACTATCACGTTTTTTATCCCCTGCAGCCATTGCATCCCTTTTAACTTTTTCACATTCTGTTCTAATCTGCTCCTTAGTTACTACGTCTTTATTGTCCACGTATGCTTTTGTTGCAGCATGCCAAGAAGCTGTAGGTAGTGCTAAACGAGTTACACGTCTATTATCAAAATCAAAAAAATAGTTAATTTTTTTAATGTCCTCAGTTGTCGCCAATGTATCCAATAATGCATCTAGGTATTTTTTTGTAACAACCTCGTCTTCATCCTCCTCATTAACTCGAGCTAATGCCTTTCGTTCAGCGTCATAATCCACTTCGAACCTTCGTTTAACTGCCGCTGGCAATGCTCGACCGAATTTATCGACAACCATTTTACAACTAAATGTGGATATGGATTATTTACTCTATTATACCACACTCTCGAAGTTCTTCAACAATGGATGCGATTTCATTAGCATGATTACTATTACCAGCAGTTTGTGATGAAATGAGTAATTTTAAACGATCACATAATTCGTTGACATCATTAAAATAAACATATTCTATGGGTTTCTTATTTAAATCCATCCATACACCTCGACCCAATGTGTTTCTAATCGGAGTCGAGGTAACGGTAGCGGAGGTTACGGCTGTGGATGGAAATAGAGGCCCAGTCATGAGTTTCTTGATTAATCGATATTTTTTTCCTTTGTTTCCAGCTATTGGGGCGGTGCTCATGTAGCCAATTTTATGAGCATTAGTTCTGTAAACTATATCTTTATACTTTGCCAAATCGGATTCTTTATAATCTATAGGTTCTTTTTTAAAGAACAGCTCTAACAATCCGTGAGTTATTGTATAACGCATAGTTTTGACGGTTAATTTATCAGCCGAAAATTTTATTTCAGAATCTCCGATGAAATACTTATTTTTATCCGGATTAAATCTTACGCCGTATTGGTTATCAAAAATTCCTTTAGTATCATGATTCAGAGCTGTTAAGTAAGTTTGAGGGTTATCTAATCGAACGAGCTCCATTATATCCCTATAGGCATCCAGATCTTTTCTCTTTTCTCCGGCGGGTTTCGCTTTGAATAATAATTCATAAAGTCCAGGTGTTCCGGAAAATTTACGCCCCATTATTTCTAAATATTTACCATCCACCTTCATTTCTTCATCGCCAATGTATAATTTGTTCTGAAGCCAGCCGTATCGAACATCATTTCTATTGTCATATTCTCCTTGAGTATCACTCAATACCCCTTCAATATAATACCTCGGCAATGGGTCATAATCATCTAATTTATCTTTAAAAACGGGATCATTCACGATCTTCTGTATTTCCTGTTTAGTGTAATCAAATAATCTATCCTCCTCTTCTTCAGTCATTGGAAGCATAGTGCTAAGGTCGGCAGCAGATGTGGTTGATGAAGATGGTGCGATGAATGAGCTAGATTGTGGTGGTGGTGGTAAGAAAGAATGCTCAGCATATTCTTCTTCTTCTTCTTCTTCCTCCTCTTTTTTAATTTCTTGTTTAATTGACGGTTTGGAAAACTGAATTTCTTTCTTTAGTTGCATTAAAGGCTCAACCAAAGGTTTATATGATTTCCGCAGTACATCCTCTTCTTCCATAGCTCCTTCCTTTAAAGCTTGCAGTTTACATTTGACAGCATTTCTCACATTTACAAGCTCTCGTTTAATTTTCGGATCCATGTTTACTCGTTTACTGCTCTTATATAACTCGTATGATTTGATAAACTATAGATATATATATCGATCGAATCCTATACGATAGCGTCCGCTTTAAGGATCGCTGTCCTTAAGAATACTTAAAAAAACCATATTTCTCATCCCAACAAAGTTTGCAAATGATTTTAAACTTTTCAAATGACATGTCAGTGTTAACATGATCTGAATAAACATGCTTGAGATTTAACTCATCCTGCTTGAATAAAATAATTAGGTTTGCATTATCTCGAATTAGATGTTTTGGAATATGTGTGTATGTTTGACAAAGGTAAAAACAATCGATGTTGTTATGACGCCCCATACTAAAATAATCTCTAATTACATTCTGATTTTCGCAAGCAACATCATCAAATATAAATATTGAATTAGATTTTGCATGTGATGGAGAGATGATATTCTCAGAATCCTTATACGGATAGTAGCCAATGCCCTTGATTGGTTTGAAAAGCTTCTCTAAGTATTCGTACTTAGGCTGATTTAAAGATTTGGAATATACATATACATTTTCAAAACGCAGGCCATTAGGGTGTTCTAAAAGTGAAATAATAACGTTCGTCTTTCCGCAATTAGAAGGACCTGCTACAATTGATCTTATTGTTGGCGGTAGTAGAGGTCCATGCCGATTCGCCTTCGGCGCGTCGTTGAAATCGCGGTTGGTAATGGGTAGCACCGCTTTTTGTTGAACTATCCGCATGTTAATAGCCCAATGAAACATTTCAGATGATGTGTTCTATTTTATAAGCCGCTAACTCAGCATGAATTGGTTCATTTGTTAAGACGGCTTGAAGAAGAATCCACGTGCTGCTTGAGAAAGAAATGAGGAAAGTGCAGCAAGGCGGTGGTCTACTAAATAGACTTATTAATTCCCTACCGTATGAACTACATTTACCAGGTTATCGTTTTTGCGGGCCAGGCACTCGACTAAAGGAGAGGTTGGCAAGAGGGGATAAAGGAATAAACCCGTTAGATGAATCATGCAAAGCTCATGATATTGCGTACTCTAATTCAAAAAATCTAGAGCAGCGGCATGTGGCTGATAGTATTTTAGCAAAAGCAGCACTTAAACGAGCTCATTCATCAGACGCGAGCTTTGGAGAACGTTTAGCAGCGCGAGCAGTTGCTTCCGCTATGAATGTCAAAACAAAGTTAGGTATGGGAGTTCAAAGAAGAAAACGAATAAGTAAAAAATATTTTAAAAAAAGAGGGAGTGGTGGAAGAATACAATTTCGAAAATTTATAAGACGAACGGCAAATGTTCTGAAGAAGAAGAAACCAGAAAATGTTATTCGAGCAGCGCGTTTAGCGATGTCGCAATTAAAAGGAAATAAAAAACAATTAATTAACTCTCCCAGGATAATACCCGTTCCAAAAACTGGATTTTTACCATTAATACCACTATTCGCTGGATTGTCAGCCTTAGGTGCGTTATCGGGAGGAGCGAAAGCCGTTAACGACGTCAAGGCTGCTCAGAAAAGTCTCAACGAGTCTGAGCGTCACAATAAAGCTATGGAAGCAATCGCAGTTGGGAAAAGTCTCTACTTGAAACCATACAAAAAGGGTCTAGGACTTTATTTACCAGACCAAAAAAAAAAAAAATCCCTCTAAAATTACCTCGCCGGCCGCTTACTGATACCGATTTATACAGATACATTAAAAAACTTGGAATTCCTCACTTTCGTGGAATATTCATGCGGGATAGTTTACCCAAGAAAGTGCGCGCCATCGAATGCGGAGTAGATAATCACGATAAGAAAACGGGGGAAGGTACTCATTGGACGGAATACAAAATAGAACATGGTAGAGCAGCTTATTTTGATAGTTTCGGAAATTTGCGACCGCCTCCGGAAGTGGTGAAATATTTAAATTCCTCTCAGCCATGTAAAATTCATTATAATTACGATCGCAAACAAAAGTATAACTCATTCAACTGCGGTCATCTACTATTAGAATTTTTATTCAATACTACACCGTCCCTCCACTTTTAAAGGCAAGTTTAAGTTAGTAACCCCATTTGACATAACGTTAACAGAGCATCAACATGTATACGTTTACATTAACTGGCGTTACATCAACTTTACAAGCTAATATTAGTCCTCCGATTGTTTTGGATGACAATTTTGAGTATTCATTAGGTCTAGTCAACTTTGAAACGTACAATTCTATTCCAAATATAGATCAAAGCAATAATAAATTTTACGTTGGTGATAAAATAATACCTATACCGGTAGGATCGTATGAGCTTGACGATATAAATCGTTATCTACGCATACAATTACGCGACCTGAGAGTAAGAGGTACTAAAGATGTGACATTTCTAAATATAACTGGCAACAACAATACTTTACTTTCGGAAATTAAATGTACAGAGCAAGTTGATTTCACAAAACCGGATTCTATAGGACAACTGCTAGGATTCAAACCGAGAATTATTAAAGCTAATAGTCATGAAGTGTCTGATTATCCTGCGAATATTTTTAAAGTAAATGCAATATGTATTCACTGCAATCTTGTCTCTGGTTCGTATAGCAACAACGAAGAATCTCATATTATTCATCAGCTTTTTCCAAACGTTCCGCCGGGCTACAAACTCGTAGAAAATCCTACCAATGTTATTTACTTGCCTATAAATACGAAAATAATCGACTCTCTCGTCATTAAAATAGTTGATCAGGATGGTGAACTGATTAATTTTCGTGGAGAGGCCGTAACAGTAAGACTTCATCTGAAACGTCTCCAGTAAAGTATAATGGTCTGCCGTTATAAAAACTTTAGCAAGCGAAGGGTGATTTATAGGAAGCCTGCATTATCTCGGTCCGTCAGTACTAAGGCAGAATTGAAACGGTTAACACCTTCAAACGCTCGCTTTTTGGAAAGTTTAGGATACCGAGTTAAACGAAAACTAAGCTGAAACCATGCATTCTGAAATTTTGAATGTTACGGAGCGCGCGCTGTTTCATTCATCTATAACCAATGCGGACCGTCACACACATCAACCGTATACGAATACAACCTTTAAAAACAATGATGAAATTCGCATTCCAATTGAAAATGAAGACGTGTACACTTTACCGTGGGATAGTATTCTATACGTTGAAGGAAAATTGGTAAAAACCGATGGTACAGCATCAGCAACTGCCAAATTTGTAAACAATGGGATTGCCCATCTGTTCGATGAAATTCGTTACGAAATAGGTGGAAAAACTGTTGATCGTGTTCGAAATCCCGGAATAACCAGCACCATAAAAGGTTACGCGTCCTGTAACGTAAATGAGAGCCTACGGCTTCAGAATGCTGGTTGGGCTCCTAATGATGACTCATTTTCAGCAATTGATCAAAGTGGGAATTTTAACGTGTGCATCCCATTGCGAATGCTTTTAGGCTTTGCTGAAGATTTTCGAAAAATTCTTCTCAACATAAAACAAGAACTTATACCAATAAGAAGTAGCGTCGATACAAACGCTATAGTGAATACAACTGCTGGCGAAACAGTAAAAGTTGTGGTTAATAAAATTTCTTGGAAAATTCCACATATATCTGTTGCAGATATAGAACGCCTGAAACTTCTAAAATACTTGCAAAAAAATCAACAGATGGAAATTAATTTCCGCAGTTGGGAATTGCATGAATATCCACTACTACCTCAAACAAATATTCATACATGGGCTGTTAAAACAACATCACAACTTGAAAAACCTCGCTTTGTGATAGTTGCATTTCAAACGGATAGAAATAATAAACCAGAAAAAAATAAAGCCCACTTTGACCATTGTGAAATTAATAATATTAAATTGCATTTAGGTTCTTCTATGTATCCTTATGACAATCTCCATCTTGATTTCAAAAACAACAAATTCTCTATATTATACGAGATGTATGCTCAATTCCAACAGTCTTATTACGGAACCGTTAGCGAACCGGTGTTAAAACCGTCAGAATTTAAGAAAGTTGCTCCTTTATTTGTAATCGACTGTTCACACCAGAACGAAATTGTAAAATCCGGGGCGATAGATATACGCTTGGATTTTGAAACTAATGAGGCGATTCCAGCAAATACAGCTGCTTACTGCTTAATTTTGCACGATCGAATGGTTCGTTACAACCCTTCCACCAACATTGTCCAAGTATTATAATTCCATAGAGTTCATAGTGGATGTGCAAGGTTTCAAGACAGAGGGGAATATCTTCCTTTTTAAGGAATTCGCTTTCAGTAGAATAAATTGCGACGAGGAAACATCATGGTATTTACTATCTCCACCATTTCCTTGGTCGCAACTTACAGCCCGATATAAGAGTCAGAATGGGTGGCTTACTAGAAACTATCACGGGTTAAGGTGGAATAGTGGACATCACGATTATCAAGTGACTGTCACTGATATAGGTAAAATTTTAAGTAATTCGGCTGCTGTATACGTTAAAGGATTGGAGAAACGGGTGTGGATATCGAAAGAATTTCCACATTTAGAGAACATCGTCAATCTGGAGGATTTGGAGTGCCCATCTTTAACAAAACTCCTCGCAAATTATAAAACCACTCCAGTTTGCACCTACCACTCCTTCTTTCAAGATTCGTACTACAATTGCGCATTAGAAAATGTCTTTGTTCTTAAAAATTGATTACAGATGTATCTATCTTCAAAATGATAAAATAAATTCTGGTTATCATTTCTTCCCCAATTTTTTATTAATGGTAGGTAATAAATTAAAGCCAATAAAGGGGCAAATAATTTAATGTTAAAAAACCAACTCACCGACGTTTCGCCTAAAGTTTCTAGGCTTTATCAAGGCTAAAAATATTTTTTAAAAAACAATTAGAAACGTAAAAAATAAAGATATTCCTCAAAGTACTTACTTAGGTTTAACAGTTCAAATTATGTTGTTAAGGGAGGAATATAAGTTGGTGCATAAATGGTACATAATTATCGTAATCGTGCCCCAAGGTAACATACAGAACAATAAATGTAAAAAACACACAACAAAAGTTAAAATAGTTGATATAACAACATAGTTAAAATAATAAATAATTAATAAATAGATTAAAATTGTGTTTAAAATTAATGAACCACGTGGAAACAAAAAAGACGAACAATGACAATATTTAAAGATATAAATTTTTTTCCTCACTTTTTTTAAAACTAAGAATTTAGGTTGTTTTCATTTGGTAGTTCTTCTTAATTTTAAATTTATTGTATATGTTGTAGTAATTGTTTACTATTAAATTATTTTCCAGGTCTGATCGTAAATTCATAGTTTTATTCCCATTAATCAAAATATAAGATGCTTCTAAGAATAACCTTTTAAAATAGTTAGATTCAACGTGAACAACTCTACTATTATTAAACTGTGGCTTATGACCAGTCTCAATGCTATGTTTTAAAAGAGCAGTCTTGTACATTGTGGTCATGGTAGTTCGAGTGGCATGGTCGTATTTGTGTTCTTTCAACCTAGTAAGTAAAGGTCTTTTTGTTTGTCCAATGTAACACATATCACAGTTGTTGCAGGGGATTTTGTATATAATATTAGACATATTTAAGTTGTCAATTTTTGTTTTATGTCTAGTGAAGAAATTTGTATTTGTGTTACATGGTTTAAATACAATCTTTATGTTAAGATCCTTAACCATGTGTTTTATTTTTTCCGATAGACCTTTGATGTAAGGTATTGAGATATAAGTTTTATTTTCCCTATCTGCCGTCCTCGTTACGGTAGTCACATCTAAAATTGGGTTGGGTGTCAAATCATGGCTACATTGTTGTTGTTGTCTTTGGTATAAGAATTTATTGATTATTAATTTAGGATAGCCATTTCTAATGAGCGTGCGTTCGATGTTGAGTAAATTCTTTTTTATGTATTCAGGTGAGCTCAGCTTGTATGCTTTTTGTCCAAGATTTAAGATGGTGTTAATTTTATATTGTAACGGATGACACGACGAAAAATTCAGGTATCTATTAGAAGCTGTTTGTTTAGAATACCAGTCAAATTTGAACTTGTTAGATTTGCGAATAAGGAGAACATCCAGAAAGGGTAGCGAACCATTATTCTCAACTTCGTAGGTGAATTTTAGGGTAGGATGATAAGAACATAAGATGTTGTTGACAAAATCTACCATCCCAACAGGAACCATTGTGAGGCAATCATCCACATACTTATAAAAGAAGGGCAGACTAAAAGGTAGTTTTTTGAGACTTTCATTTACTAATTTGTTGAGTATTAGCTCTGCCAATATGGGGCTGCAAGGTCCTCCCATAGCGACTCCAAAAATTTGTTTATAGAATTTGCCTTGAAATTGGGTGTAACCAGATTCTATATAAAATCCTAATAGTTCTAGAAATTGGTTACAATTGAGGCTTGTATTACTAGAGATGGTATTCCAATTATCTCGAATTATGGTTTCTAGTAGTTCAGTAGGAATATTGGTGAACAATGAGGTGACATCATAACTAACGGTGATATAGTTGTTCGGAATATTAAGTGTAGATAGACGTTCTATTAGCTCTATGGAATTCTTTAGATTACGATCTGGGTCTCTTAATGGTTCGAGAATCTTATTAATAAATTTTCCTAATTTGTTAGTGGGACCACTTACAGTTGAAATTATCGGTCGTAGAGCCAAAGGAGTCTTGTGAATTTTTGGAAGACCATAAATTCTTGGAGCGATGGGATATGGAATCATAAGAGATTTTAGAAAAGGGTCTGGATGAGTCTATAGCAAAATCTCTTATGATTCCATATCCCATCGCTCCAAGAATTTATGGTCTTCCAAAAATTCACAAGACTCCTTTGGCTCTACGACCGATAATTTCAACTGTAAGTGGTCCCACTAACAAATTAGGAAAATTTATTAATAAGATTCTCGAACCATTAAGAGACCCAGATCGTAATCTAAAGAATTCCATAGAGCTAATAGAACGTCTATCTACACTTAATATTCCGAACAACTATATCACCGTTAGTTATGATGTCACCTCATTGTTCACCAATATTCCTACTGAACTACTAGAAACCATAATTCGAGATAATTGGAATACCATCTCTAGTAATACAAGCCTCAATTGTAACCAATTTCTAGAACTATTAGGATTTTATATAGAATCTGGTTACACCCAATTTCAAGGCAAATTCTATAAACAAATTTTTGGAGTCGCTATGGGAGGACCTTGCAGCCCCATATTGGCAGAGCTAATACTCAACAAATTAGTAAATGAAAGTCTCAAAAAACTACCTTTTAGTCTGCCCTTCTTTTATAAGTATGTGGATGATTGCCTCACAATGGTTCCTGTTGGGATGGTAGATTTTGTCAACAACATCTTATGTTCTTATCATCCTACCCTAAAATTCACCTACGAAGTTGAGAATAATGGTTTGCTACCCTTTCTGGATGTTCTCCTTATTCGCAAATCTAACAAGTTCAAATTTGACTGGTATTCTAAACAAACAGCTTCTAATAGATACCTGAATTTTTCGTCGTGTCATCCGTTACAATATAAAATTAACACCATCTTAAATCTTGGACAAAAAGCATACAAGCTGAGCTCACCTGAATACATAAAAAAGAATTTACTCAACATCGAACGCACGCTCATTAGAAATGGCTATCCTAAATTAATAATCAATAAATTCTTATACCAAAGACAACAACAACAATGTAGCCATGATTTGACACCCAACCCAATTTTAGATGTGACTACCGTAACGAGGACGGCAGATAGGGAAAATAAAACTTATATCTCAATACCTTACATCAAAGGTCTATCGGAAAAAATAAAACACATGGTTAAGGATCTTAACATAAAGATTGTATTTAAACCATGTAACACAAATACAAATTTCTTCACTAGACATAAAACAAAAATTGACAACTTAAATATGTCTAATATTATATACAAAATCCCCTGCAACAACTGTGATATGTGTTACATTGGACAAACAAAAAGACCTTTACTTACTAGGTTGAAAGAACACAAATACGACCATGCCACTCGAACTACCATGACCACAATGTACAAGACTGCTCTTTTAAAACATAGCATTGAGACTGGTCATAAGCCACAGTTTAATAATAGTAGAGTTGTTCACGTTGAATCTAACTATTTTAAAAGGTTATTCTTAGAAGCATCTTATATTTTGATTAATGGGAATAAAACTATGAATTTACGATCAGACCTGGAAAATAATTTAATAGTAAACAATTACTACAACATATACAATAAATTTAAAATTAAGAAGAACTACCAAATGAAAACAACCTAAATTCTTAGTTTTAAAAAAAGTGAGGAAAAAAATTTATATCTTTAAATATTGTCATTGTTCGTCTTTTTTGTTTCCACGTGGTTCATTAATTTTAAACACAATTTTAATCTATTTATTAATTATTTATTATTTTAACTATGTTGTTATATCAACTATTTTAACTTTTGTTGTGTGTTTTTTACATTTATTGTTCTGTATGTTACCTTGGGGCACGATTACGATAATTATGTACCATTTATGCACCAACTTATATTCCTCCCTTAACAACATAATTTGAACTGTTAAACCTAAGTAAGTACTTTGAGGAATATCTTTATTTTTTACGTTTCTAATTGTTTTTTAAAAAATATTTTTAGCCTTGATAAAGCCTAGAAACTTTAGGCGAAACGTCGGTGAGTTGGTTTTTTAACATTAAATTATTTGCCCCTTTATTGGCTTTAATTTATTACCTACCAATGATAAAATAAATTTTTTTTTTTACACTTTTGCATTTTTTCTTTTTAGTAATATAAACGTTCGAGCATGAGAATAAATTAAAACAGTAGCTAGTTGACAGTAACTTAGTAAGCATCGACATATCTTATTATGAACCGCGGCTGTACAATTTTCATAAACTTCTACAATGACAATATTGTGCGACAAAAAAACGAAAATTTAGAACTTTTAGAATTTGAAGACTTTTTTCTGAATACAATATAGCTAACTACAAGCAGATTTCGGTTGGTGTAGTTGTTTACAGCAACAACAACATCGCCGACATTGAGAATTATATTGTAATAGCAAAGTTCTACGACCGTAATGGTAATTACTATACAAGAAATATATGCAGAAGGTATTTCGAGGGCCTGCCAAACGAAGAAGATTTAGAATTCTTCAACGTCGAAAATTATGACATTCTGCAGATGACAGGTGAACTCATTGGAGCTGACGAAGGAGTCGGGAGCGATTACTGCAGCAGCAGTTATGAAGATAGCGATGATGAAATTATGGAAGGATAAAGTATAATAAGTAACCACTTAACTAACGTACAAATGATTGTAGACTAAATTATTTTAATAAAGAACCTTAAACCGCTTTTTCTTGTTATGGTCTAAGTAAGAAAAATAAAGTTCACTTAAGGGTATTGATTCATTCAGAAATTGAAGAAAAAAACGTTCTCATCCGCTATTCTAAATAGCCTTGTTGTACATGGTGTATGACCTAATAGCCGGCCAATTCCTCACATGAAACTAAAACACCTCACGCTCATTCAATGAAAAAAAATTCAATAAGGTCATTGGCATAAACTCAACAACTCGTTCGAAGTCAAGGACTTCCCCGAGGCAACAAAAATTCAGTACTCCAATTAAGGTCAATGACCTAAACTCAACAAGTTTGAACTCGTTCGAAGTCAAGGACTTCCCTCCTCAAAAGTGTCACAGAACCAGCGAATATATACTACTTTCCTCTCCATCTGTACTTTCAACAACACGGTTCAGGATGCCATTTTGGGAACACTCCGTACATACCGAAATACAGTACACTGTACAGCAGAACCTAAATTCTGCTGACAGAGAACATCGGCAGTTCTGGCCACAAACTAGGTCAGAACAAATATGCATACTAGCGTAGACCGCTGACGGTCATTATCAATATAATCAATGTAAATATTTTTTGTATAAATAGCTGCAATTTATTTCAATAAAATTAGTCTAGTGTAGTCTGACTTTGACTCGCTCATCATTGGAATCTGAAATAGGCTTCCACATCCAACGGTTCTTATTAGAACCAGCCTCTCTCCACGCACCTTCATGGTAGCTGCTCATTCGCTACACCATCTTCTAAAATAATTGAGTCTCACTGAGCCCACAACAATTTTAGTATTTGGGTACAGGAAGAAATTTGTGGTTACGTTGGTTGTTTTCCGTACCTTTTCCATTCCATCACCTTCTTCAAGTCCGGGTCGTTTTCTTGGTCTTGTCTTATATTTTCAGGTAACAATTCGTCATTGATTGCCGTGACGTGTCGAATTGTTTTTTCGTTCTTTTCCATTCGATCACACTCTTTGCAATCCGCATGACAGGATCTTCTAAAATGCATCGCCATTTTTGTGCCCTGTTTCGGGCCATCTAGCTACCTGTCCCTCCGGATTCTTGAAATTCAGAAGCCACTTTAGAGCTGCATGATCGGTTTGTAGGGTTAATTTCTGTCCCTATAGATATTTGTAAAAGTGTTCTACACCTTTGACCACAGCCAGCATCTCTCATCTGGTGATACAGTACTTTCTTACGGCTTTTGACAAGGTCTTGCTAAAATAACCGATTACTTTCTCTTGGCCATCTTTTAACTGCGAAAGAACGGCACCCATTCCCACATTGCTGGCATCGGTTTCTAAAATGAACATTCCATTGGGTCGAGGATATACCAAGACGGGGGCTGTGATTAAAGCCTGCTTCTAAGTCTCAAATGCCGTTTGATAATCCGAATCCCAATGAAATTTGCGGTCACTTTTGGTTAATCGTGTCAAAGGTTTGGCGATATTGGCGAATCCATGAACATAGCGACGATAATACGTGCACAAACCCAAGAACCTTCTATATCGTGGCTTCAGGCACTGGCCATTCCTTCACGGTCTTTATCTTCTCTGGATCCACGGCCACGCCCTGCGCTGATACAACATGTCCCAAGTAAGAAACTTCTTCGCGAAAAAGGTGGCATTTTTTCGGACTGAGCTTCAAATTAGCTTTTCGTAATCGCTGGAATACTCCTTGCAAATTCTGTAGGTGTTCATTGAAAGTTCTCCCAATCACAGTAATGTCATCCAAGTAAACCAAGCAGGTCTTTCCAATTTGATCGCTCAATATTTTCTCCATCAACCTTTCGAACGTCGCCGGTGCATTGCATAACTCGAAAGGCATAACCGTAAACTGCCACAGGCTCGTGCCGATCGAAAACGCGGTCTTTTCCTTGTCGATAGCATCTAAGATAACTTGCCAGTATCCGCTTTTCAAATCAAGCGTGGAGAACATTTTCGAGCCAGCAAGCATATCCAAGGTGTCATCAGTTCGTAGCAGCGGATAACTCCTTCTTGGTTACGTTTTTGAGCTGTCGGTAATCTACACAAAAACGAGCCCACTTAGTTGACACAACCTGGCTAGGACTCTCAACTATGCTAGGTTTTACAATGCTTCTTGTGGCCCCAGTGTCCAAAAGAAACACACAACTTCGTCCAATTATTTTTCCATCTAAGAGTAGACTGTCTTGCTGGTGCTTTACTGTCTTTGTAAATGCGATAAGTTCGAGGTCTCGTTGTCTATTGGTCAATGTTTACCCAGCTACGTCGACCCTATTTAGTTTTCCTGCGGTTGAGGTCGGGTACTTGGGGAAAGAGTAGTTTTCTTACACTGTCTCTTCGTATGACCTAGCTCTCCGCAATTCCAACATCTTAGTTTTCGACTGTCTTTGTTGAACTTGGAGATGATTCGGCAGACGGTTTCTTCTAAATATTCTGGCGAATCCGCTTCTTCACTTAGTAGCCGAACTTTTCCTTGTTTGCTATAGGCCCGTTTAACCGTTTCGTACTCCAACGCACGAGCCAAAGCATCAGCCAGCGTCTTAGGTCAGTCGAGGCGTATCTGTTGTTGAGTGTCATTATCCCGAAGTCCATCAGTGAATGCTTCCACTGCCAACTTTTCCATTAATTCCTCTGGAGTATTCGGTTAGGCCAGTCTTGCAATATCGGCCTCGAATTCTTGTAGGGATTCCGTTGCCTTCTGTTGACGGGTTTTCAGTTGGATGTGATACACCGCCGTTAAGTGAGCCTCACCGTAACGCAATTCCAACCGTTTTACCAATTGTTCATAATCCGCCAATTCTTCCGGGGATAGGGTGTTCAAAATGTTACATGCGTCCCCACGAAGCGCAACGGTTAACGCAGTGGCTTTCTCTTTCAGCACTTTCATCTTTTCCTCTGTTTCGTGATATTTCTTTTCTTCTAATTTTTCCAAACTTACTATTTTGTTCTAATTTTTCTTCCAATTTATTTTCCAAAATTTTGTTGTTTTCTTCTAATTTTTCTTCTCATTTACTTTCCAGTCTTTTACCGTTTTCCTCCAATTCATGTTTCAAACTTTTCATAATTTGCGACAATTCGTCCTCGAAAAGGAACGTCTCAGAATCATAGACATCCTTTTTCAACGCCTCCGCGAGCCTCTACTGAAGCTCTGCCTTGTTGCCACTTGTCACTTCATCCCGTTCTTCTAATTTTCTTCTTAACTCGGCAACTTTTAATTCGTATAGCTTCTTTGCCATTGCAGTTTATTTTACTCAACCCGCACTAAAGTCTTAAATAGTTATGTTTCACACCACGCCTGACACCAGTTGTAGTATTCGAGAGTTTATTACAAATTTATTTACGAGACCAAAGTACAGGAACACAATATATATATGTACTTATTTAAGAATAACTACTTAAAAACACTATTTATTAATACGGAACTTAGCTTACTATTTATTTACATAACACTGCCGATTTATTTCCGAAGTTACCATTGTCACTGTCAATTTATTACTGACTTACTCGGCGATCGTCCTCCCACTTTTATAGTACATGTCATTAAACTCTAGAAGTTTCTCGAAATGTTTCGAAACATCCGAAGTTGTTAACTATTCGGCGAACCGCTTAATTACGTTCCTGGAAAGCAGGTGCGGGTGACACGTACACAAATACAACGCACACTGCCGACACCGGCCTTGGCTAGTCGGGCCCACGGTTATTAAAGTAATACGGTTGTCTCAGTTCGATCAACTTGCAGGCGCGGGGGAAGAGGGATCTGGTTAGGTTGTGACGTAGCTCAGAATGTACGAGCTACGGGCGACTTAGTCAACGCCAATAAAGTGTCTGCTACTCGCTTGTAGTTTTCTTTAATAATAGACTACTTTTAAAATATCATACTAAAAGTGTTTGATAAACTGAACAAGTGCCTAAGGGTAGGTTAAATTAAGGGATTGTATACATGCCGTATATAGATAATTCATAAAAACGAACCAAAAATATTTTACATTTCCATAGCCATTGTCATTATAGGTACATAAGCTTGTATGTACGTACCTACCTACCTATTTTCAATATTATATAATTGCGATTAATAATGACGCCAGAAATAATATAAGTAATTTAAAGTAAGTAATGAGTTATGATCACTTTTCGAACTCCTAAATTGTAATAATTTTATAAAAATGATTTTACTACCTACATGCAAATAAAATTATAACTGATTCTATTCTAACTGGCAACTATTTATGAAAAAATTAAGCTATTTCAAATTATCTGGACAACAATTTTTCTTTCTGTAAAATGATGCAATTATGAATGAGCTAATATAAATAAGGCATATGTTGCTTAATTCTGAAGGTTATCTTGAACTTGTAGGCCAATAATAAAATATGGTAGGACGTGGAATATACGCTGTAGTGTCTTGTAAGAGCCATCAGAGAAAAAATAAGGACTTGTATTTTTCATTCCTAAAAGATGTTCAATTACTAAAGAATGGATAAATCGATGTCATCGAGTCGATAAAATTAATGTAATAAATGCCCAGATTTGTAGCCTGCAATTTTTACCTTCAGATTTTGAAAGAATTTTTAAAAGAGAGGCCTGATATCGGAAGCCATACCAAAAATATTAAACATCAACAAATTCCTCCGTGGTTGCATGTGCTATCGAAATCTCTACATCTTTGGGTATAATAGGGAGTTTTTGCATACCGTGTTCGAGAATACGGTAAACGATTAAGTCACGTGACTTATTGCGGTATTGGCAAATACCGTGTGCTGCACGTTTTGTGTTTTTGGTTACTGTGGTGGATTACACCAATAAAACACGATTTAATAATGATTCAACAATATGCCATGTTAACTTTATTAACCATGTTCATAGAACTTCCTTATCTATTGTCATACATGTTCCACAGATACAGATCGAGTACCAATGGTGTCTAAATACACTACATATATCCTCCTGCTATTTAGAACATCTTAATCTAAACAAATAAACTTTCCAGTAAACATTGATCTTATAAATCAAATTTCACAGGTTTTTTTCTTAAACGTTTAGGCTTTCCATTAACCGTTTTATTTTCACTTTTCCTAATCACTGAAGTCTCACTTTGAATTAATGTTTCACTTTCAGTTGCTTCCTTTCCTAATTTTCCCTGTTCTTTTACATCTCTAGCTAACTTATCTTCTACCCTTAGCTCCATTGACGTTTCTTTACATTCGTTATTTTCTAATTTACCTTCTATTTCTATACCATCTTCGTTCTGTTCATTTCTACTAAGATAATCTTTTGGATTTTCAATTTGTAACTCTACTGACACCTTTTTAGTCTCACGCACAAAACCCTCATTGTCTCCTCTCTCAAACTCCTCATTCTTTTTATTTAGTTGATCTATATGCCTTTTCCATATCAAATCTTCACCTATTACTCTTACTAAATAAGTCCTGTCCCCCAAAACTTCCTCTACTACAGCCTTTTGCCATCCTTTTTTGTTTGTATTTCTATAATCCCGTGCAAAAACTATATCTTTTTCTTTTAATATTACATTCCTACCTCATTTATAACTTTCAACTAAACTCTTGTTGTAATTTTCATTTTTATGACTTCGTAATAAATCTAAATTTGTTCTAACTGCTCTGTTAAACATTCTATAAACCGGCGTTTCCTCAGTTGCATAATGAGCCGAATTCCTGAATGTAAATAAATACCTCGAAATTAATGATGAAATTGATAGTTTTGAATTTTCTTTATCTTTAATGCATTTATATAATCCTTGTTTAAAAGACTTAACTGAATTTTCTGCCGCCCCATTACTTTGTGGGTGGTACTGTGGCCCCGTCTTATGGATTATACCATTTCTCTCACAGAAACATTTAAATTCTGCAGACATAAAAGTCTTACAGTTATCTGATACTATTACCCTAGGCAAATTAAACCTTGCAAAACAATCACGTAATTTGTCTAATGTGCTATTTACGTCTATACTATTCATTTCATAAACCTCTGGCCATTTACTATATGAATCTGTAATCAACAAATACATTTTACTTTTAAGTGGACCTAAAAAGTCTATATGTATTCTTTCGAACGAAAATTTAGATTCCTCCCATAATTTTAATACTGATTTTTCTGGTTCTGGTCTAAAATTTAAACAAATATCACAAGTTCTTCCGAAACTTTCAATAGCTTTATCAATCCCTGGCCACCAAAAATAGCTCCTAGCCCTAGCTTTCATTTTCACAATACCAATGTGTGTTGAATGTAATTCTTCTAGTAATTTCTTTTGAATTTTATATGGTATTACAATTCTATAACCCCACATAATCAATTCATTCTGTACATACAATTCATTTCGTTTTACATAGTAACCTTTTAACTCTACTTGCGAATTAACTTTTTCAGGCCAACCATTTTTTTATATAATACCTTACTTTATTTAATATTTTACGATTTTTATGACGGAAAGTTATAAATACGTCTACAGCCATTGAAGTGTCATTGCAACGTTATTCGAGGAATGATGTTAGGTATTTAGTTACACTTACACTGATTATTGCAATTGCAATTGTACGTGATTCATGTAGATATTGTGATGGGGAAGAATGGGAAAGAAGTGCAGTTGTAAGCAGGTAGACATTCGTTAAAGTAGTGAAAAGGAAGAGAAGGCAGAAGTAGTTGAGAAGATTGGTTTGAGAATGGATGTAAGAAGCCGTAGTAGAGGTAGTAGTATCGATGAAGTTTGTGGTGACGAAGTTCACATTCATTGCGGATGGTGTGGTGAGATGTGCAGGTACGAGTTTGTTTGCAGTGAGAACCACCGTATCACAAATAAGACCGTATTTGAAGAAGGATATGTAATAGAAATAAGTAATAATCTTGGTTATGTAGAAGGAGCGTAGAACGTGTACATGTATATATTTGTGTTAAGAAATAAATAAAGAAGCAAAAGGTAGTAGACGTTTGAGATATAAGATTAAGGTAGAGTTTGGGGATAATAAGAGGTTATATGGAAAGTGTGTCAAGGTCACAAGTCTTTAAAAAGGAAAAGGAAGGTGTAGGAGAGGGTGGAAAGTGTGTCAAGGTCACAAGTCTTTAAAAAGGAAAAGGAAGGTGTAGGAGAGGGAGCTATTGAAAGGTAGGTTTATGAAAACATAATGGATTGGAAGAGTTGACGCCTTTGCTCGTAAGTTTGCAAAGAATACAGTACAGCGTGTGCGTATCATCGATCTCGTAAACAAAGCCCGACTTTTTGGAGAGGTACGATTGAGTCCCCTGACGACAAGGTCGGCAGCACAGGTTTACGACATCGCAATGATAAAATCTGCAGCTGTGGCAGAAAAGCAGAGGTCTGTTGTCAAAACATTCTTGACAGCAGAATCCTGTTTCAGCCGAACAGCTTTCACGCAGACGCCAACAATATCCGCATTGAAGGAAGGTGGTTTCATTAACAGTTTGCCTGAATGGTGAAAGGACAATAGATACACGAGAAAGGTCCATGTTCATTCATAAGACCCTTCTGGTGAAGTGATGCTCTCTCAGGTTGACAAGGGTTTAAATAGGAAGGTATGTGGTGGGGAAAGAGTGGGGAGAGTAGTGGGGAATAGTGGGGATGTAAAGAAAGTGGTATAGAGTAGTGTGGTAGCGAAGGTCATGGTGTAGCAATATTTTTTATAATGAGGTGGCATCGCTAGGTAGTAGTAATTTTTTAATTGATGAAGGAGTGGGGTAATTAAAAGAGTATATAAGGCGTAATAGGTATGTGTTATTGAACCTGTTGTATTCGTTTATGAATTTTAATAGACAGTTGTCGGAGGAAAAATTTTCAGGTGAGAATAATGGTAAAAATTTTCTAGTCCAGAAATTAAAAAAAAATTAATTTTGAGGGCAGGAAAAGAGTAGTATGAAAAATTAGTACATGAAAATATGGATAATGAGGTGTAGTATAAGAAGACAATGAAGTATTTAATGAAATACTTCAGCGTAAAAATGATGGGGGTAAAAGTGTAAAAAGCTTTAGAAATTTTTTTGAAGCAGAATGAGTTGAAATTGAGTAATAACTTATGGTGTGGGAAGAAGGTCCCCAAGTGGAAGTACCCGAATCTGAAAAAATTTTTGAAAAAAAAAATAAAGTTGACAAAAAGTTGACACCTTTAAGCTTAAAAAAAATAGAAGCAGTTAAAAAAAAAAAAGTGTTCCTCTTAGAAAAAGTAAGTTGAACAGTGGGCTAAATGATCCCACCCTGAAAAGTCGAGAAATATTTTTTTAACGTGTTTCACCCTCATACTTTGACCCCCGAAAAGTGTATGAAGGGTAGATGATAGGGAAAAAATGTCTGAGTAAAAAATGTTTAGTGTTCCATGAAGAACAATTTGCTTCCAACGAAACTTGGAGGACGTCTGTAATGGAGGAAGTAATTTCTACCCTAAATTTCAAGAATTAATTAAAGGTATAAGGAGCGGTGCTAAAAAAAAGGTGCCTCTCTCACTATTGATGTCGAAGACTGAAGGTACCACTTGGGAATGTCAAATTCAGACAACTACCCCTCTCGGACTTAATGCCTCCCGACCTCCCCCCACCAGCCCACCTCGGCGCCCTGCCCCCCCCCTGTACCCATTTCCCTATGATGTTTTTCAGCGGATTTTCTTCTCAACCCCTTTTCCATCCCATTTTTCATCCCTTCCATACCTATACACAACTTCTCCTAGGAAACATAAATTCACCAATTTTCACATATATGTCTTATTCACAATTTAGAACAACAATGGTCTCTATACCATTTCCTGTATGGGGCCGACTAACACCACCTAACTTAACCTTTTTTTTTTTTTTCCAAAACACAAACTAACTAACAAACTATTTACTTAACTTATTTACACACTTACATACTAACCCTTATTTACAACACTTACATACTAACCCTTATTTACTAATTAACTTATTTACGACACTTACATACTAACCCTTATTTACTAAGACTACATATATAAATTTACACTATTTACAATTTACCTTATACAGGGTGTTTGGTCTATAAGTACAGAAAAAAGAACCACATGTTCCCTGTTGCATTTCAAACATTAATTTATACACTTTTTGACTTTTGAAATAAAAAAAAAGATTTAAAAATTATTTTGATTTCTGAGGCCGCCCCTGGTTTAGCGCGCCTTAATTATTATTTCAGGTTACAGATGCTACTGTTAGGTGTATCGATTGAACGAGAAGTTCATAATTCAGGGTCAGTGTGTCAGTATCGGTAGATTCGTGTGCTTCTGGCAATTGATGCGGTGTAATTGTGTGTAGTTTTCATATTGTTTTAATTATTGTTATTGACGTTATTGAAGTTTTGTTGACAGTGGAAAGTATTTTTTTAAAGAGTAGGTGTGAATTGCAATACTAGTGATGTGCTTTGATTTTTTCCCGTTAAATTTATTTAAGTAATCTTAATGTTTCAAATACATTAAATTGAACTCAATTAAATAACCAACTACAAATTACCACAAATTAATGTGGAAAAAGGTATTGTTGTCATCATGTCCCCGGCGGGATTCGAACCCGCGTCTCTGGCTTTACGCGCCATTGCTCTAACCACTAAGCTACGGCGACATGATGACAACAACATCGACGAAACGTACTTACAAAGTCACTGAATGTTTCAGTTCTGGCGGCTACGATAACAATTGTTTTGAATTTTGATCAACTTAAGAGTTGGGCTGGTGTGATGATTTATAAATCGTAAAAAATGAAATAATAAAATGTATTACTGTTGTCTGTACTCTTGAAACTAACTATTTGAATGAAAAAATTTATTTCGCTGGAATATTTTACTATTTTATTTTTTACGATTTTTAAACATGTTCATCATCACAACACAAAGCACACATTAGTTTTAGATAATTACTTATTTGTGAAATTGTGTAATTACCCGTGAAAGTGATGGAAAATAGACGTGCAATTGGCTTATTCCCTAGAGAATAGTCGCCGGTGATAGATAACGCTGTTTCGTAAGTGGCGCTGCTCGTTGCAAACTATCAGTTACGAGAATTCGTATTTCGCCAGGCCCGTATTAAACCGAATTTCAGGGTCAAATTTTCGAACACGAATTGCGTACTTAATTGTCACTCGATTGAAAAATGCTTTTAGACTTTTGTTATTTATTGTGCAAGGAATCCATGATTCTTTTTTTTTGTACTTATAGACCTAACACCCTGTATACTACTATACAATCTCTACCTATTGGTAACCGACGTCAACTGCTGCTTCGCGGTGTCAAGCAACGTTTTCAATCGCTCCAACTTCGGACGCTTTGCTTCCTTCGCGCGCTCTAAGACGTCCACTTCCTGATCGATCTGGTGGTCCTCCTCAACCAGTTCGACCCGTTTCATCAACAAGGCTTCCTTGTTACAGGCAGACTTCGCCACTTTTGCTTCAAGCTGAGTAAACTCAGCTTTCCACTTAGCGACGTCGTCGTCCTGTTGCAAGATAGCCTTGTTGACTTGGGAAATTTCAGCGCGCACCTTCTGCTGCGCAGCGCGCCTTCCTTCCCAAGCGGACGTCAAATACGCCATCTTTTCACACACTTTCGGAATTATCCCAAAGGCGCTTTCCAGACTATCTATGTCCTGCGATAGAGTCGTCTGAGAAGGCGTCGTTGGGGTTTCTGGAAGTGGAGAAACAGGCGATGGAATCGGCGTGAGCGTTGGAAGTGGAGAACCGCAGTCACTTGACATCGATGCAGCAGCAGTTGTCATCGTCGTCGCCGTTGTCCAGGTACACGTCGTTGCCGCCGTCGTGGACGTGGACAACGGTGTCGGTACCGTGCTCCTCCTCGCTGTCGTGGTCGAGGTCGTGGTTGAAAGACGCTTCCTTTTCGCCATCCCTAGAGTCCGCTTTCCACCTGCAGCTGCAGAACATCTAGGTGGCGTCGACACCGCAGCGATCGCCGCCATCGTGGTCACGGCGACCACAAACTCGCACTGTAAAACAAAATTATTAATTAACAATTAAACAATTACTTCAACAATATTAATTAATACTTACACCACTTGTTTTTTTGTTGTTTTTTTTTTTGTTGATCCATTTTAACTTTAAATTTTTATATGTACTCTAATTTATTTACTGGAACGTCTTCGCAGTACGAGAGTGGAGAGAAGAATGAGACGACGCTCCGCTTGCTACCTTCCCTCCACACTTCTTGTATATTTCTATTTGCTGAATAAGCAATGGTTCACACGCTCGATGAGCCATGTATCAGAACTTTTATGTTTGTATGAGATGATACCAAGCACCATGTCTATCCGTAGGTTCATGACATTACTAAACATGTAACCTATTTCTATTTGCTGAATAAGCAATGGTTCACACCCTACATGAGCCATGTATCAGAACTTTTATGTATGTGCTGCTGGTATACAGGTGTTAATCAGAAAGTATCCACACCTCACTCTAACTTACATTGTCATTTATAGCTCAAACAACATCTCTTTCTAGTTTTTCCTTCTTCGCACAAACACTTGTGCTGATCTTAACTTTACCCCACTCATATCCTCCTCCTCCAAATTGTATAAATACTCAAGTTTTCACAACGTTCAGCACAGATCGCTAACACTGTTCAAACATAATACATCAACAACAAAATGGTACAATATACTGCAGTGATCCATGGCTCCGTGCCAACAGATTTGAATATCACGGTGGACACGATGATTTTTACTAGTACCACTCCAGGTGATTTCACCATTTGGAAGGTGTCCGACGGTAGACCCTTCGGAGACTTCTACCAACACCTTGAGGTGCAGCTCTCGTGGTGCTCCTTCCAGGGGACACTGGTCGTGTATGCGATGGACCACGGGGCAGCGGTCTACATCAAGACGTTCAATTGAACTGTTTTTTTTTTGTATAACTGTACATGTACTGCTTTTTTGTTTTATGTACTACAATAAATAAAATGTGTATATTTATAATTTATATTCTCTTTTATTTCTTTAATTACAAAATATAAAACGATACAATATAAAACAATTTTATTTAATATAATACAATATAATATAAAACATCAATGAATTTTAGTCATTAAATTTACTCAGTAAAGCAGCACCTTCTCTTTCCGCCTCATGTACTCAGTCAATGAAGCGGCCTTTGTCTCTCTTTCATTCAGTATCACTTCTCGTCGCCGCTTTTCCTCCTTGACACTATTTATAGCTTCTCCTACTTGGTCCACTATCTTGGAATAATCGAATGGAGCAGCCGACAACCTTTGTGTGTCCGATCGCTTCTTCGGCTTCATCGATATCGACTTCGTTCCCGCCACCGCCGTCGTAGAGGTGCTAGCCACAGGCTCTGCCTTCGTTACCGTGGCAGCACCTCCAACACACCCCTCACCTTTAGCGGATGATGTGAAGGAATCGTTTGGAAAGAAGTTTTCCAATATATCAGCCAGCTCGGTTTCGGTCATATTTACCCTGTTGTCGAGCACTCATCTTACCACACCGTGCCCACTACAGTTTGAGTATATATTCCTTTCGCCCCTCTCCTTATGCCATCTCCACCTTACACATCCCTCCCCTTTTCCTATAGCTATTTATTGTCCCACGCGTTCAGTATTCCTCAGTCGTTGTCGAGATATTCCTCTTACCGCTAGCCGCTATGATCCCTTGTCCGGACTGTGATGCTTCCTTTACGCGATCTGATAATTTAAAAAGACATCGATTAACTTCTTGTCGGAAACGAGCACAGCTCCAACGTACATCGCCTCTGCCGAAGAAAAAACTTAAAATTGCTACGCCTGCTGGTTCTTCTGACCGCTGGTGTGATACTTGTAACATTTGCGTTCCACAACATTCCTACAACGGTCACCTTCGCAGCCTCAAGCATAAACAAACTTGCTGCTCTCCTCTTGAGGAAGGAATTACTTTCCTTTCGTCCGCGTTCGCTAACAGAATTGTGTCCTTTCGTATTTCATCCGCCAAGTTCTTCTTGTCGTATACCGACTTTTTCGCCGAAGTTTTCGACAAATGCTTGCGTGTTATTCGTAATCAGATACAACTGCATGACACGCTTAAATTAAATCTTGAACTTTTCGGACGATATGTTCACGATGCTAAGTAGTAATAGGAGAGGGCTACTGAGATCATGTCCCGTTAGATTGTTGTTATTTCTGTCTAACGTTAGTTTGCCGTATAAGTCCATCCTTCTCGCACCTATGGGAAAAAGGTGTATGTGTTCTGAGATCATTTACGGTTACTTTAATGATGTGACGTAGCAAGGAAGGAGCGCATTTTTTTCCCGTCGGTCGCGACCGACCGACGTACGTACCTATCAAGGAATAGGTATGTGTTAATTGTTTTTCCGGTTCGGCTGGACATGCCGCTGCCGCAGTGCAAGAAATAATTATTATGAATTAATGAATGAATTTATTAAAGTATGTACCTAATTGCTTCGTTATGAATCGGTAGGTAACAATGGTAAATAAAAAGTATTGTTATTCAGAAATAGTTTTATTCTTTAAAAAAAAAATGTTAAATTACAACATTATTAGATGGAATCCAACTGTTTTGAGATTTATCGAATCCAAGTCATTTTACGTAGACTTGATCACCTTTTCTTCGCAAAATTTTTTCCACCAGGTACACGTCGGGATGTTTCGCCTTTTGCAGTTCCTTATCTCATCCTTCCTTATGACTGATAATGGGAATATGTGAAACTTGAAAAACAATATGCTGTAATTATGTGAATTGATAATTTTTTAAAATGTTCAAACTGGTATGTTGATTTATTCATGACTGATATGGGAAAATATGAAACTTGAAACAATATGTTGTAGTTATGTGAGCTGATAATTATTTTAAATGCTTAAACGGGTACCACCTGCATGATAGGATGTCAGAAGTAATATTTTTCAGCCTTTGCTTTGTCCATGAAGTTTGAAATAAATATCTTTTACTGATTTGAGTTGAATACTTAAACAGATAAAAAGCAGGATATTATTGTGGGAAACTACAATTTTAAATAGTTACGTATATGGCAAAATGTTACAATTATAGCAAAAATGTAATCGTACAAATGCACCTGCAACGGATGTCCAATAATTAATAATCTTAACTGCGGACTTATAATGAGTTTGAATTTATTTGCAAAGATTTGTAAGTATAATATATGTTTGCTTACCTGCAGACAATCCTCTCTTCACCAACAATATTTTATATATGGTATATATATAATACAGATGACGAACAAATGGCATTGTCATTAACAGTTATTATTGAGAAATTTTGTTCCGTTGACATTACCCTAATGTTAAGTAGGTCACATTCTTTTTTTATAAATGATAGGACTTCAAACGTTGACATATCATTTTTCGGCATAGACATTTGCCAAGGCCCCAACAGTTCAATACGGAATCTATGTTTCTCCAATGCTCGTACTGTTAACGAAATAGTTAACTCATCCTTTTTAATTTTTTTATAATCGTTAAAAACTACTTCCAAACATAATGCACTCAAACTTTTCACTAAATAAACAGGTTTTTGATCTGAAGTTAAAATAATTCTGTATGAATTTTCGATAGGAATATTGTTTAAACTATAAATCTTCGAATGCTGCAGTTCACGTAAAAACCATTTAATAGAATGATGATTAAATTTAAATTTGGAAAAAAAAGTTTTACAGTTCATTAACTGTCTATCTTTTACAAAAAAATAATTATCTAATTTTGGAATTAAAGCCATTTTTAAAATAAGGACTAGTTAGTGACGGAAGCGATTAATAACTGATAGGTATAAGTGTACAGACTTAACGCCATTATTTTTAAAGTCGGTTATTTCCTAATCAAAGTACCTACCACCCACCTAGTATACTTTAACTAAGTTTAGCCTTTAAAAAGTATTTTAACTATGGATTATCTAAAACAATTAAATGCGGCCGGTTCGGTAGAGTTCAAAACAACGGTATCGTTAAAAACGTTAGAAATTGGGAAACTATATCGCATTGAACGAGTTTTCGCCGTACAAACGCGATATGGTCGACAGGTGAAGGTCGATCTAGGAGACTTTGAATGTTTTTTGCCACAAAGATGGGCCAAAATTATTCCTGATGAAAAGTTTTCAGAATTCGTGGACACGGGCCTTGTTTTAAAAGGTGTCAAAAAACTACCAAATGGAGCTGAAACGTCTGAAATTAATTTCGAAAAACTAAAGTAAGACATTTTTTCACTCCAGTATACGCGTGAGTGTGTTAGTAAAATTAATCAATGTTAAGTGAACAATTTTATTCGTTTTTCAATAAAAATTATTCTTACATATAAGTATATGCATGAAGTGTTATTAAAAAATTAAGGTGCTATAAATGCATAGGAATCAACATTTGAATGAACAATTACATTCGCTTCCGAGTACTAGTAACATCATGGAGCAGCCTCCAGCTAAAAGAGTTAAGCTTACAACATGTGATATTTGCAAGTGTACACTTGAATCCGTAAATTATTCTGCACATCTTAAATCTATTAACCACAAGAATAAATGTTTGGAACGTGATGTCACTCTTGGTTCTAATGTTCATGAAATATTATCAGCGTTCAATCGAAAAGTGGTTTCCTATCGTTTGATACCTAATAATAATACAAAAATTGCCAATCTACCTATAAACGACTATAGCAATTTATTAATAGAAAACTTCATTCATAATATACGGAATGAAATCGTGACCATCATAAATAAAAAACTTAAGGATTTTAACGTACTGAAAGTAAATTTCGAACTTTATGGAAGTTTTCTGAAGCCTGCAGCAGTCTCAGATGATAATGATGGAAAATACAACTTGGAAGTAAAATCTTTTCTGGTTCCCTACCAAGTTGTAGATAAATCTATCAATGTAAACGAAATAATTGAAAATTTAATTGCAAATTTAAAGAAAAAGCTTGAGGAGTTCCAGGTAAGTTAAAACTAGTCTAGTCTAATAGTAATAATAATACTAATAAAACGCTTATACTTGTTTTAAGGAACGTGATAGTGGATATGCACTTCAGGAACTTTTATTTTTGGAAGTCAATTTGGTGAAATACAATCCACTGAAAGCTTCCACCTATGTAAAACTTCCATTGGACATTGAGCGCAAAAAGGCTGTTATTAACGTTAAAAACCAAGATAATAAGTGTTTCATCTGGGCAATTCTTTCCGCACTATATCCCGTCAGATGTCGTAAAAATCATGTATCAAGTTATAGGAAATATCTTTCAAAGCTAAATTTAACAGGTATGACCTTTCCAATGACCTTTTGTAACATTAAATTGTTTGAAAAATTGAATCCTAATGTAAGTGTAAATGTTTTTGGTCTCGAAAAACAAAAAGAAAAGTCAATAATTGTAGGACCATATTATTTCTCTCAATGTAGAAAATTAAACCATGTTAACTTACTATACATCGAAGAAGAAAATAAACAACATTACTGTTATATTAAAAATTTAAGTCGTCTTATTTCGAAGCAGCTAAGTCGGAGAAAAACTGTTAAATATATTTGTGATGGTTGCTTGCAATATTTTGGTAGTGAAAATCTTTTAGCTAATCATATGCAACAGGACTGTGCGAAATGTGTAACCGTTTTACCTTCAGCTGGAAATAATTTTTTAAAATTTAAACAAATAGAAAAGCAAATTAAAGTTCCTTTTGTTATATATGCCGATTTTGAATCTTTGCTAGTTCCAATTCGACAATCTTCAGAATCGTCGATAGATGATACTAAAACAGTATCTACTCACATTCATAAGCCATTTAGTTTTGCCTATTACGTTAAGTGTTGTTATGACGATTCACTTTCGAAATTTTATTCGTTTCGGGGAGAAAATTGTGCAAACGTTTTCTGTAATATGATTAAAAATGAAGCTTCTCATATATACCATACATACTTAAAAAATATTATTCCTATGAAAGAATTAACTGAAGAGGATTTAGAAAATTTCGCATCGGCAACAAACTGTTATTTATGTAACGGAGATTTAGGTTCAGATAAAATTAAAGATCACTGTCACCTCACCGGCAAATATAGAGGCTGTTGTCATAATTCCTGTAATTTGAAAGTAAAAACCGTTAACTTTATCCCGGTTTTCTTTCACAATTTTAGCAATTATGATTGTCATCTTTTTATACGTGAATTTGCCGCCGAAGATGACGAACCAATGAATGTCATTCCGGTGAATAAAGAAAAGTATATTTCATTTACAAAGAAAATTTTAGTCGATAGAAAAAATAATGAAAACAGTTACATAGATTTACGTTTTGTAGATTCTTATCGATTTATGAATCGAAAATTGGAGACACTCGCTGCAAATTTATCAGATGATCAAATTATAGAATTAAGAAACTTTTTTCCAAATGATGAAGAATTTAGATTAATGCGTCAAAAGGGTGTTTTCCCATACAATTATTTAGATACGTTGGAAAAATTAAATAACGAATGTTTACCTTCAAAAATGGATTTTTACGATTCAATGCAAGATACTTCAATTTCTGATGCAGACTATCAAAGAGCAAACGATATTTGGCATAAATTTTCATGTAAAAATTTAGGTGAATACACTGACCTCTATTTAAAAGTAGACGTAATTTTATTATGCGACGTTTTCGAAAATTTCCGAAATTTATGTTTGAATACATACAAATTAGATCCGGTCCATTTTTATAGTTTACCCGGCTTGTCATGGCAGGCAATGCTAAAATTTACCAATGTACAGTTGGAGTTGTTAACTGACTGTTCAATGGTACTCTTTTTTCAACGAAATATCCGAGGTGATTATGCTGGAGTGGTTCAACGTTTCGCACAGGCCAACAATAAATATATTCCCTCTAATTACAACAATTCACAAGCAACATCTTACATATCATATTGGGATGCAAATAATTTATATGGATATGCGCTTTCGGAAAAACTGCCTATATCGAACTTTCGATGGCTCTCACAAAACGAAATTGATTCATTTAATATAAATAACTATACAGATTCTGATGATCAAGGATATGTTTTGGAAGTCGATATTCATTATCCAAAACATTTGCATGATTTGCACAATGATTTTCCAATGTGTATTGAAAAAATGAAACCTCCAAATTCAAAATGTAAAAAATTATTGCAAACCTTTTTCGATAAGCAAAATTACGTTATTCATATTAAGACTCTTAAGCAATGTATTGAAAATGGTTTAGAGTTGTCAAAGATTCATAGAATTCTCACGTTCAAGCAATCTGCTTGGATGAAACCGTTTATCGATTTTAATACTCGTCTAAGACAAAGTGCCGCAAACGCATTTGAAAAAGATATGTACAAATTAATAAATAATGCAAACTATGGAAAATGTATCGAAAATATAGAAAAAAGGGTTAACGTTAATTTAGTCAATTCGTGGAAAGATTTGGGTCATAAAAAAGGAGTTGAGAAATTAGTTTCACAACCCAATTTTCATAGTATATCCATTTTTGATGAAAATTTTGCAGCAGTACAATTGTTAAAGTCTCAAATCTATTATGACAAACCAATTTACGCCGGGTTTGCAGTATTGGAATTTGCCAAATTTGTAATGTATGAATTTCACTATAACTTTATAAAAAAAAAATATGGTTCCAAAGCATCACTTTTGTATACAGATACTGATAGTTTGTTGTATTTCATAGAAACGGATAATGTTTATAATGATATGAAGAATAATTTACATAGATTTGATACCTCAAATTATTCTATTGATAATATTTTTGAAATGCCTTTGGTAAACAAAGCCATCCCAGCACTTATGAAAGATGAAGTTTGTGGTAAGATTATTTGGGAATTTGTCGGTCTTAAAGCTAAAATGTATGAAGTGAATATAGAAGGAAGTTTGATAATGAAAAAGGCTAAAGGTGTTAAAAAGAATGTAATAAAGTCATTAACGGAAAAATATTTTAAATATGTATTAAATGAAAACGAGATAGTACTGAAGCGACAAAATGTATTTAGGTCTTTAAAGCATATAATTTATTCTCAATGCATTAATAAAATTGCTTTGTCTGCGGATGATGATAAACGTTTCCATATACCAGAAACGTATAAGACTTTAGCATGGGGACACTACAAAATTACTACTGATAATACTAACAATAATTTAAGTTAGGTTATTTTAATGATTTCCTAATGGCTTAATTATTATATAAAGTTAGTTAATTACTATAATGATGTTCAATAAACTAACTTGAAACCATTAGATACTTGTGTTTTATTTGTACATACGTTAATGACCTTAACATCTAGGAAGAGAAGGAGCAGGAGGAGGAGGAGGAGGAGGAATGGATAATAGTAGTGGTAATAACCAATTTAAAGAGTAGTTCTCGAAACAAATGCGTTAGTTTTAACTTTAGAAAGCAAAATGGCAGTTGTACAGTTAAAACCGGGAAATAAAATCAAAGTTCTTTCAGCATTTGAATTAATCCAACTGGCAAATGTTGTGCAAGCGACTGCTGAGGAGAATTGGCATAGCAGTATTGCAAATTTAGAAGAAAAATGGAGAACATCAAGCACTGGCGTGTTTGATAGTGATTTGTTCAATATTGTAGCTTGTCCGCTATCTGAAATTTTAAATTATCCGAAAACCATCGATCCTAATAATGGTAATAATGAAGAAATTTACCATACAGGGAAAACGTTAGCGTTAGAAGTGCAGAAAAGAAGAGATATTTTTAAAGAACCGAAGAAAAGAAGAATAGTAATGGAAAAAGGGAAAAAAAGACAAAGGAAAAGAAACGAGAAAGAATCTTATGCATTGATATCACCACCACTACCATCCTCGCCTCCGCCACCGCCGCCGCCGCCGCCCACTACAGCGAAAAACGAACAATGCTGCTACCTATTTGATAATATTTATAAAGAATTGGGAATTAAAGATTTGTAGGATTTTTTAAAATAAACAGAAATCTTATTAATATGAGTATTTTATTTCTATTAATGTTAAGTAATATACAAAAAAGGCTTACATTAATTCTTGCAAAATATTGAAAACACTTTTATAGTCTTTAGAATAAATTGATGGCAATTTTACAGAATCTGATCTATTTTCATCTAAATTACCAACAAGCCATTGAAAGACTGCTTTCTGTCTACAATTATGCAATGGTTCAAATTTATAAGCCAGTTTGTTGGCTTTCATAATTTGAATTATATAGTACAATAGTTTTGGTTGTGCATAATAAGCAGTTTCTAGTATGATATCATCCAAACATGCTAATACATTTTTATAGTTTTTCTTAATATTACTTATGGGAAATTTTTCTAAATTGCAAGGATTATAATTTGAAAGGAGATCTTGAAGGAAAAATATATCATTGGTGCACAAAGTTGTCATTTCCTTCATTTCAGTTAATATACTCACTACATCAAATACACTTATTAAAAAGTCTAAATCATCTGGAACTGTATTCAAAAAGGATTGTACAAAATCATCGCATATAATTTGACGGTGAAATAACAAATCCAGCAACGATAGAGATGGAAAAGTCTCTGTAATCCATGTGAAGGCTTCGAAGGGCACTTGAAATCCTAATCGCATAAAAATATTTTTGGCTGTCTGTTCATTATTTCGAACAAATGCATAGCAAAGTTCCTTTTTCAAATTATTCACATCGCTATTGTAAATTGCATAAGAGGTTGGATCCATTCTTGTTAGTAGATATTTTTTAATTGTGAAAATAAATAAACTCGTCACTATCGCTGCTACTGCTGCTGCTGCTGCTGCTGCTGTTGTAATTATTATTATTATCAGATGAATCAGTTGTGACCGGATGATTGAAATAATTACCCAATATTTCTATTTGATCATATGCAGAAACATCAAATTTTTCAAAAATGTTTATTAAACCTTTAGCTTCGAGCGTTTTGCTTTCAATCAGCACACCATTTACGTAAAACTTTATAGTAATGTAGTAATCAGACATGCTTTCTCGTACCATGGTAAAAATATACTAAAATTCTTTAATAGTTCTATGACAAATTGAAGAGGACTAGGTAGGTGGAGGGGAGATGATGTTTAATTGTTTATATTATTTCCCATTACCTATTAATAAATATTAATAAAGTGGAAAAATAATATTTTTATTCATTATCTATACACATCTACATATAGTCTTTTAGTAACCAACTTCTTAGAACAAAAACGTTTTCTAATGCACAATTATAGTTTGAATTTTGATGATGGTAGTGGTGGTAGGTGCATAGTGATGTAGTAGTTGTAGCGATGACTTTATAATCTGCAATAAGTTTTGTTAGAGATGGACATTTTAAATCCTCCAAGTTTATAATGTTCTGCAGATAGGGAAATTCTTTTGATAACCATCTTCGTTTCTCCAAGCCTTTGACATAAATAGTACTACAATCATTTAAAATTTTCCCTATTTCACCTATTGTCTCGTAATAACTGTGCAATCCAAAATTCCATTCGATTCCATGATAATTTCTAGTAAGCCATCCATTCTGACTTCTATAACGGGCTGCAAGTTGCGACCAAGGAAATGGTGGCGATAATAAATACCATGCAATTTTTTCTTCATTGCTTATTTTACTGAAAGCAACTTCCTTAAATATGAAGGTATTACCCGCTGCCTTAAATCCTTGCACATCCACTATGAATTTCATCTTTGTAATATACCTACTTATAGTTACAATACTTGAACAATATTGTTGGATGGATTGTAGCGAACCATACGATCATGTAGAATTAAGCAATATGCAGCTGTATTTGCTGGAATTGCTTCATTAGTTTCAAAATCTAGACGTACATCTATAGCGCCCGCCTTCACAATTTCGCTTTGATGTGTACAATCGATTACAAATAAGGGAGCAATTTTCTTAAAATCTGATGGTTTCATTACCGGCTCGCTAACCGTTCCGTAATAAGACTGTTGAAATTGAGCATACATTTCATATAATACAGAAAATTTATTATTCTTAAAATCAAGATGAAGGTTATCGTAAGGATACATAGAAGAGCCCAAATGTAATTTAATATTATTAAGTTCGCAATGATCAAAGTGGGCTTTATTTTTTTCAGGTTTATTATTTCTATCTGTTTGAAATGCAACTATCACGAAACGAGGTTTTTCAAGTTGTGACGTAGTTTTCACAGCCCATGTGTGATTATTTGTTTGAGGCAATAAAGGATACTCATGCAACTCCCAACTACGGAAATTAATTTCCATTTGTTGATTTCTTTGCAAATATTTTAAAAGTTTAAGACGTTCTACATCTGCTACAGATATGTGTGGAATTTTCCAAGAAATTTTATTTATATCTACTTTTAAAGTTTCACCTGCAGTTGTATTTATTATAGCGTTTGTATCGATACTACTTCTTATTAAAATAAGTTCTTGTTTTATGTTGAGAAGAATTTTTCGAAAATCTTCTGCAAAACCTAAAAGCATACGTAGTGGGATGCATACGTTAAAATTTCCATTTTGATCTATTGCCGAAAATGTATCATCATTGGGAGCCCAACCAGCATTCTGAAGACGCAAGCTCTCGTTTACGTTGTAAGAAACATAACCTTTTATGGTGCTAGTTATTCCAGGATTTCGAACACGATCAACAGTTTTACCACCGATTTCGTAACGAATTTCGTCGAAAAGATGTGCAATTCCATTATTTATAAATTTGGCAGTTGCTGAAGGTGTACCGTCAGTTTTTAGCAATTTTCCTTCAACATATAATACACTATCCCATGGTAAAGTGTAGACATCTTCGTTTTCAATTGGAATGCGGATTTCATCATTATTTTTAAACGTTGTATTTGTATACGGTTGATGAGTATGTTTTTCCGCATTGGTTATAGATAAATCAAATAATGCACGTTCGGTAACATTCAAGATTTCAGAATGCATGATGGTTTTAGCTTCTTAACTTGATATCCTAAACTTTTTAAAAAGCGTGCGTTTGAAGGTGTTAATCGCTTCACTTCTTCTTTTGCACTGAACGATTGTGATAATGTTGGTTTCCTATAAATCTCCTTACGTTTGTTAAAATTTTTATAACGGCAAACCATTATGGTTTAATATCTATTAGACAGAGAGAGACGTTTCAAATGAAGTCTTACTGTAACGGTCTCTCCACGAAAATTAACCAACTCACCGTCTTGATCAACTATTTTAATGACTATTGAATCAATAATTCTCGAATTTATAGGCAAATAAATAACATTGGTTGGATTTTCCACTATTTTGTAGCCTGGCGGAACGTTTGGGAAAAGTTGATGAATAAAATGAGCTTCTTCGTTATTTCTATATGAACCGGAAACAAGGTTGCAATGGATGCATATAGCGTTTACTTTAAAAATATTTACAGGATAATCAGACACTTCATGACTATTAGCTTTAATAATTCTCGGTTTAAATCCTAACAGTCGTCCGATTGAATCCGTTTTTGTGAAATCAACTTGCTCTGTACACTTAATTTCCGAAAGTAAAGTGTTGTTGTTGCCAGTTATATTAAGAAATATAATATCTTTACCTTTTGCTCTCGGATCGCCTAATTGAAGGCGTAGATAACGATTTATGTCGTCAAGCTCATACGATCCTTCCGGTATCGTTATTACTCTATTCCCAACATAAAATTTGTTGTTACTTTGATCTATATTTGGAATAGAATTGTACGTTTCAAAATTAACGAGTCCTAAAGAATACTCAAAATTGTCATCCAAAACAATTGGTGGGCTAATATTAGCTTGCAATATTGATTTGTCTCCGGTTAAATTAAACGTGTACATGTTGATAGTCTGTTAACGTTAGATTAAATGGAACCATTATCGTCTGCGCTAACGTTTTAAAAGTGAAAGGGTGGTGTGATATTATATAGAAATTGTAATACTAGATGACCACAGTTGAATGAGTTGTACATCTGTTTGCGATCATAATTATAAAAGATTTTGCATGGTTGAGAAGAATTTAAGTATTTCACAACTTCCGAAGGTGGTCGCAAATTTCCGAAGCTGTCAAAATAAACTGCATTGCCGTTTTTAATTTTGTATGCTGTCCAATGCGTACCCATGCCCGTTTTCTTATCATTATTTACAATTCCACATTCGATGGTGCGCACTTTTTTAGGTAAACTATCACGCATAAATATTCCGCGAAAGTGAGGAATTTGAAGCATTTTAACATATTTATGTAAATCTTCATCGGTTAGTGCTCGTTGTGGCAGACATAGAGAGGTTTTTTTTTTTGAAAATTGAATAGATGAAGCTTTTAAGTAGTGTAACTCCATAATTAATAAATAAAACACTTTAGATGAGTTACAAATTATTTATTGTTACCACAACAAATGTTTACTTACTTCACCACCTGAAGAAGACACTGTGTGTCGAAACATTTGTTCTGGTAACAATAAATAATTTGTAACTCATCTAAAGTGTTTTATTTATTTTTTTTTTTTTTTTGATAAGGTTAATAAAGTCCCAAACCTTTTTTATAAGGTTTCAAGAAAAGACCTTTTCCAAGAGCAATTTTTTCCATAGCCTTATTATGTCGTTCAGATTCGCTAAGACTTCTTTGGGCTGCTTTAACATCATTAACCGCTTTCGCGATTCCGGCTGCTCCTCCGGACAAAGCACCTAAAGCTGATAATCCAGCGAAAAGTGGTATTAATGGAAGAAATCCACCGCTTTTTGGAACCGGTATTATCCTGGGAGAATCGGTCACTTTTTTCTGATTTGCATTTTTTAACTGTGACATTGCTAATCGTGCTGCTCGAATAACATTTTCTGGCTTTTTCTGTTTTAGAACATTCGCCGCTTTTCTTATAAATTTTCGAAAACTTATTCTTCCACCCCTTCTTTTTTTCATAGAACTACTAGTTCGTTTTCTTCTTTGTTGTTGTTGTTGTTGAACTCCCATACCCAACTTTGTTTTTACATTTATAGCAGTTGCAACTGCTCGAGCAGCTAAACGTTCTCCAATGCTTGCATCCGATGAATGAACTCGTCTAAGTGCTGCTCTAGCTAAAATACTATCTGCTTTATGTCTTTGTTCTAGATTTTTAAAATTAGAGTATGCAATATCATGAGCTTTGCAGGATTCATCTAAAGGATTTATTCCTTTGTCCCCTCTTTCCAACCTCTCGTTTAACTTTGTACCTGGTCCACAAAAGCGATAGCCCGGTATATGAAATTCGAATGGTAAAGAATTAATTAGTTTATTAAGTAAACCATTGCCTCGTTGCACTTCTTTCCGCATTGCTCTCTCTCTTATTCAAAGTTTTCTTCGAAATAAACCAATTCATGCCGAGCTATCAGCTTATAAAATAGAAAAACAGTAACCATATTTTTCATTAGATTATTGACATGCGAATAGTTCAACAACAAGCTGTGCTGCCTATTACTAACCGTGATTTTAACGATGTACCAAAGGCAAATCGACATGGACCCCTACTACCGTCAACAATACGATCGATCGTTACAGGTCCTTCCAATTGTGGAAAGACGAATGTTATAATTTCACTTTTAGAACATCCCAATGGTCTCCGATTCGAGAATGTTTACGTATACTCTAAATCGCTAACTCAACCAAAATATGAATACTTAGACGAGCTTTTTAAGACAATAAAAGGCATTGGCTATTACCCTTACAAAGATTCTGAGAATATTATTTCTCCATCAAATGCGAAATCTAATTCAATATTTATATTTGACGATGTTGCTTGCGAAAATCAGAATGTAATCAGAGATTATTTTAGTATGGGACGTCATTACAACGTCGATTGTTTTTATCTTTGTCAAACATATACTCATATTCCAAAACATCTAATACGCGACAATGCAAATCTAATTATATTATTCAAACAGGATGAGCTAAATCTTAAGCATGTCTATTCAGATCGTGTCAATACTGACATGCCATTTGAAATGTTTAAAACCATTTGCAAAGTTTGTTGGGATGACAAATATGGGTTTATAAGTATTTATAAAGATAGTGATGTTAAAAACGGTCGATACCGTAAAGGTTTTGATCAATATATATATTTATAACCATTGCGATTTACCTCTGAGTAATATAAAAGCAGTAAACGAGTGAGGATCATATATTATCATTGTAATGGACTCGAAAATTAAACAGGAGCTTGTAAAGGTGAGGAAAGATGTAAAACGAAAATTGCAAGCTTTAAAAGAGGGTGCGATAGAGGAAGAAGATATATTGCGGAAATCCTATAAACCTTTGGTGGAACCTTTAATGCAATTAAAAGAAGAAATACAATTTTCTAAACCGAAAATTAAGCAAGAAATTAAAAAGGAAGAAGAAGAAGAAGAAGAAGAAGATGTTGAGAAATCGTTCATAGCACCAGATTTATTCTCACCATCGTTGTCATTACCAACCTCATTAAATACCTCGGTAAAAGATTCCGATCTTTCTACAATGCTACCACTGAATGAAGAGGAAGAAGATAGAATATTTGATTATACTAAACAAGAAATACAGAAAATCGTAAACAATCCTGCTTTTAAAGATATATTAGATGATTATGAAGAATTACCGAGATATTATATTGAAGGAATAATAAGCGATACTGAAGGAGAATATGACAATAGCAATGATATTCGATACGACTGGCTTCAGAACAAATTATATATTGGTGATGGAGAAATGAAGGTGGTCGGTAAAAATCTAGAAATAATGGGACGTAAATTTGTCGGAACGCCTGGACTATATGAGTTACTTTTCAAAAAGAATCCTGTCGGAGATAAGCAAAAAGATAGGGATGTCTATAGGGAAATAATGCAGCTCGTTCGATTAGATAACCCTTAAACTTATATAACATCTCTAAATCATGATACTAAAGGAGTTTTTGATACACAATATGGTGTAAGATTTAATCCAGAGAGACAAAAATATTTTATCGGAGATTCCGAAATAAAGTTTGGAACTAACAAAATAACCGTAAAAAATGTAAGGTATACACTATCCCGAGGATTATTGGAGCTTTTGTTTAAAAAGGAGCCTAGTGGTTATAAGGAATCAGATTTGGCAAAATATAAAGATATAGTGTATAGAACAAATGCTCATAAAATTGGCTACAAGAGTATCGCTCCAATAGCTGGAAACAAAGGAAAAAAGTATCAGCTAATCAAGAAACTCATGATCGGGCCTCTATTTCCTTCCGCTGCTGCCAATGTCATAGCAGCTACTTCGACTCCAGTTAAAAATCCTTTGGGTAAAGGTCTATGGATGAATTTAAACGATAAACCTCTAGAATATGTATATTTTAATGATGTTAACGAATTATGTGATCGTTTAAAATTACTCATTTCATCTCAATCTGCAGGAAATACCAACCATACCAATGAAATCACATCTATTGTCGAAGAACTTCGAGAGTGTGGTATAATAGAATAAATAATTTATATTCTCACTTAGTTTCAATATGGTTGTTGATAAATTCGGTCGAGCATTGTCGGGGGGTTCTAAACGAAAGTTTCAAACGATAGATAAATTCTTGATTGAAAATAATAAGTTATTCGCTCGAGTTAAAACGAGCGAAGACCGCGACGACGACAACGATGATGGGGAACAGATTGAAGATGAGATTGTCACAAAAAAATACTTGGATACAATAATAGATACGTTAGCGACAGCTGAAGATTTTAGAAAGATTTCTTATTTTATTGTTTTCGATAACAAACATGTAACTCGTTTAGAGATGCCAACAGCATCTTGGCATGCAGCTACAAAAGCATATGTTGATAATAAAGATAAAGTTACTAAGACCCAAATTAGACTAGAATGTGAAAAAGTCAAAAAGGATGCAATGTCCGAAGGAGATAAAAAACGTGAAATTCTCCGAAACGAATTATTAGTACTAATACACTCTCTCAAGGCTAACATTGACTCACTAAACATTAATTTTCGTTTAAATACTTTGTATATAGATGCTATCTTTAAGCAACTTGACATACAGAAGAGCTCTTTAATTACAGCCACACCGTCAAGTGTATTGCCTAGCAATATCGATACCACCACCACCACCACCACCACCACATCTTCTGTTTAATAATAATGGTTAAAATACGGAAAGCAAATATAAAAAAAGATTCTGGCAAAAACGGTAAAACAACAACCACTATTAAAGAGCAAGTGGTAGCTGAATTACATAAACAAGCTCGAAAAAATTTTACTAGACGAAGAACAATTATTAAAGGATTATACGATCTGTTTCAAGCCGATCTAGTTGAAATGATTCCGTATGCAAAAGAAAATAAAGGGTATCGATACATTCTTGTAGTAATTGACACGTTTTCTAAATTTCTATGGGCGTCACCGGTTTTACGAAAAAACGGAGAAGATGTTTCGAAAGCGTTTGAAGATATATTACGCAAAAATAAACGTATACCGCCGACAAACCTGCAAACTGATATGGGAAAAGAGTTTTACAATAAATGGTTTCAGAATCTAATGAGAAAATACAGAATTAATCACTATTCAACTTTCAGCAGTAAAAAGGCTTCTATAGTCGAACGAGCCAACAGAACCTTAAAAGGTATAATGTGGAAAAAATTTACATTGCAAGGAAATTACAAATGGTTAGATTTGTTACCTAAACTAGTTCAAGTTTATAATAATAAGAAACACAGAACTATCAGAATGAAACCGATAAATGCTATAAAGAAGGAAAACGAAAAGCTACTATTGAATACCGTATATTCTCGCATTAAAACAGTAGATCTGAAGAGAAAGAAATTTTCCATTGGAGATTACGTACGCATTAGCAAACATCGCGAAGTTTTTGCAAAAGGTTACACCCCAAACTGGTCCAACGAAATTTTTAAAGTGGTTAACATTAAATTTTCTAATCCGATCGTCTATTATTTACAAGATTTAACAGGTAACGATATAAAGGGAGGATTTTACGATAAGGAACTGCAAAAGGCGAAACATCCCGACGTGTACCTGGTGGAAAAAATTTTGCGAAGAAAAGGTGAAAAGTCTACGTAAAATGGCTTGGATTCGATAAATCTCAAAACAGTTGGATTCCATCTAATAATGTTGTAATTTAACATTTTTTTTTTAAAGAATAAAACTATTTCTGAATAACAATACTTTTTATTTACCATTGTTACCTACCTATTCATAACGAAGCAATTAGGTACATACTTTAATAAATTCATTCATTAATTCATAATAATTATTTCTTGCACTGCGGCAGCGGCATGTCCAGCCGAACCGGAAAAACAATTAACACATACCTATTCCTTGATAGGTACGTACGTCGGTCGGTCGCGACCGACGGGAAAAAATGCGCTCCTTCCTTGCTACGTCACATCATTAAAGTAACCGTAAATGATCTCAGAACACATACACCTTTTTCCCATAGGTGCGAGAAGGATGGACTTATACGGCAAACTAACGTTAGACAGAAATAACAACAATCTAACGGGACATGATCTCAGTAGCCCTCTCCTATTACTACTCTCAGTTTGCTTTTTCATAGACAGCTATTATGTGATGGCTTTATATCAAAATTTGTGGAACAAGCAGCTAAAAAACAATATTTAACTGTTTTTGATGTTATGAGTATCATTATTGATACAAAAGATGTTGTCTGCCGGAATGATATATTCTTTGTTCAAGAGCTTCTCACAAACAACAACGTAACAAGTTGTGATCAATTTCTTTTCAGAAATGTAGCAAGAAACTACAAAAATATGAAATGCTGCTTAGAAGATATCATATTGGAAACATCTTACTATGCTCAACCCCATATTTTATCAAATGTTATACATCTAATGAAAGTATACAACTTGGTCTATAACTACAACCCGCTTCAAGCTGGAAAACAAAAAGCAGTTTATCAGTGGATTCTTGGAAATTTATTCAAAGCGCGAAGGGGAGAGCGAGCAGGATGGCAAACAGGGCCTGATTCAGCAAAGTGGCCTTCCATCAAAGTTGAAGACTACACGCACACTTTAAAATTACTGCACCCTTTAATGTAATGTTGTATTTATTATAAAGAAATAAAACAGCTCGGTAAAAAAATGATAAAGTGCTTTATTTAAATTTTATTAGCAACACCAAATAAGCCATAATTGATATAAATATACATAGAAATACAACCAAACTTATGCACGATACAACTTGAAGGAATAGCATTGAATCCCATACGTATCCTGGAGTACTCTTTTCCAACATTTCAGTTGCCGACACCCATTGGCTGTCAATATATTCCAAATTTCTATCCTTTGCTATAGAAAATCTTACTTTCACCGAACTCATTTGGCCTGTTATGTTTAAAACAAATACGTTGCTGTTGTTGACTGGTATTAAAATTAAACGAATCCACTCTTTCGGCCACTCACAAAAACCCTTAAACTCATTTTCAAATTTAACACAAGCGTAGGCTATATCACCATTACTATTTTCCGGTCGTGAAATATATAACGTGTTATTGAAAAAATACGATAAAACTATTATAGCTATTTTGATGCGCATGATGATATCCTCAAGTAAACATATGAGCTGCTTCTTTTTATATTGTACATCACCGCTCTCTATTTAGAAATAAAAGACGCTTTTAGTTTAGTATCTATTTAATAATCATATTGTTTCTGTTAAGCAGCTTTTTACATTTTTTAATTTTCATTTTATTTTACAATCTGTTTACAATGGTAGCAACGTCCTAATGGTAATAAAAATATTAATATTAACAATAATGAAAAAAGTAAAATAAAGAATGTAAGAAATAAATACCACTTAAACCAGTTTATAATTCGGAATCAGTTAATAGAAAATAAACTTCATTTAAATATTCTTCAGAAACATTATTACTTTCAAAAGGATTATTTAATTGCGAAACCAATAATTCTTCCTCTTCCTCTTTGTTAATTAGTTCATTGCCATATTCAATAGCTTTATGTAATGAAATTATTTTAGGGATGTCGTCATGACCCCAAGCTAAAGTTTTAGTAGTGCCTGGAATTATGAAACGCTTATCGTCGCTAGGGCTTAAAGCTACCTTATATTTTAATTGGCTATGCATTTGATGCAATCGAGAAGTAAAAACTGACATTTGCTCCATTATCTGCTTTTGCTCACTTACAACAGAAACATAGTGTTTTTCATCTAGGCGGTTTTGAATCACGGAACGTGTCACACCTTTTGCTTTTTTTATAATTGTTGAATCGTCCAATTTAACACAATACGCTTTTGCGCCAGTACCATAAAAGCTTTTAATAGGAACGCCAGCGAATTCATCTTTCATTTTACCAACAATTGATTCAGTTTTAGGAATGTCGTAAATATTACCTTCCGGATAATTGGAAGTATCAAATTTTTGCAGGTGTTTTTTTATTTCACCATAGAAATCATCATGATAGATTTTTAAAACTAAAGAATCAGTATCTATGTATAAAAGAGATACATTATCTTTGTATTCTCTTTTGAGAAAATCATAATAAAATCCATATAGAACAGTTTTTGATAATTCCAAAATGGAGAAACCGAGATAAATCGGCTTATTATAAACAACTTTAACTTTTTCCATTTGAATTGCAACACAATTTTCTGAGAAAATGCAATCGTTTTTGAAATTCGGTCGCGCGATTAACGTTTCAGCTCCCAAACTTTTACCAGCATTTTCCCACCGCGTAGAAATTCGTATATCGCTTCGTTTGTCAACATTTTCCAGGGTCTTTCCAAAAATTGAATTGACCATTTTTTTGAAGAAATCTTTATCCGATTTTACTGATGATTTATTTCTCATTTCGGTATTTAGCTGAATATAAGGCTTCATGAACGCTTCTTGTTTAAATTTTAGCACCCTGTGGATTTTGGCGATTTTTAAACCATGCCTCATACCCTGTTTCAAATTAAGATAGTGGCTTACATACTTTTCTTTATGATTTAAGGTTGTAATTAGTTTGGTTTGTTTGGTTTTGCCGCTAGGAGGTATAATATTTTCGGAAAAAAATGGAAAATCTGAATGAAACTCATGTAATGAATTCGGATAATGAATATCAACTTCTAAAATATAGCCGAAAGGTGAATCCGTTCCAATATTATCTAAATGAAATACGCTTATTTCGGATTCTGTGAGCCACTCGAATTCATAAAGAAAGAAAGTTTCTTACTCATAGCATACCCGTATAAATTTGTAGCGTCAAAATACATTATAAAAGACGATCTTTCATTGGGATTGTAATCAGATAAGTATTTATTATTAGCAATATGCTTTCTTTCTATACACTGACATATGCCACCTCTTATCCCTTTTTTAAAATAATGAAGCATTGAAATATCGGTAAGAAGCTCAAGTTGCGCATTTGTGTAACGTAAAAAACTGTCCCACGATAAAGATGGCGCTGTTATATATTGACAGGGATCTAGCTTGTAGGTTTTATGACAGATTTTGCGAAAATTCTCAAAAATGTCTGCTAGTAACAATACATCTAAACTTTCGAGGGTGCACTTATTGTGAAACATAATGAATTACACGCAAAAAATGATAAATAAAACAATGGAATAGTTTCACCAATTTAAATTTATTGTACTCAACAATATTGTTTCGATCTATGTGATCATTATCAAGAGTATATTGTTACTAAACTTAAACTATACAAATCACAAAATTTATAATTTACATAATATGAGTGGGGAGGAATAAGTTTCTAGTTCTAATTGGTTGTTCATTAATATTTCTTTTTTATATATGGCTTTCTTTATTTCTAATGACTCTAACAAAGATAGTTTTTTACCTTTGTTTACATTTGTGTGTAAAACTTTCGTGTTATCTAGATCTAAACTATGACCTAAACTTAAACAATGATCTGAACAACCAGTTTTTTGATCTAATTTTTTAATGGAATTTAAGTGTTCTTTTATGCGAGTCTCTATAGCTCTCCCTGTTTGACCTAAGTAGCTTGCGTTACAATCTTTACAAGTTAGTTTGTATATCCCACTTTTTTGTTCGATATTAACTTTTGGTTTTACATTCACTATTATGTTTTTTAATGTCTTATTGTTGTATTCTACTGCTGAGATGCCTAATTTTTTGAGTCTAGTTTTAAATTTGAAACTTACATTATTAACATATTGTAAAGAACAATAAATATGATTATCTAATTTTAAGCTTAAACTATTATTGAACAATAATTTTTGGACTTTTTTGTTAAGTTTTTGATTTATGACTTTGTCTACAATGTTTGTATTATAATTATTATTTGTGGCTATATTTTTGATAATTGATATTTCTTTATTATAATTATGAACAGATAAAGGTAAATTTAATAATCTATCAACTAAAGAATTAAAAGCTGCTAGTTTAGTTTTTATTGGATGATTAGAATCTGCAGGAATGATGTTATCGGTAGTAGTAGGTTTACGATATATATCAAATTCTAAATTATCGTTTATTCGGGAAATATTTAGGTCTAAGAAATTCAAACCCGCTTCATTTTCCTTTTCGAGTGTAAAATTTATTTTCGAGTCTAACGAGTTGATGAAGTTGAGAAATAAGTCTAATTGTCTATTTGAACCCGTCCAAATACAAAAAACGTCGTCGACATAACGATACCATGAAAATACAAAATTAATTATGTTGTTATTGGAAGAGAATAATTTGTTTTCGAAATAACTCATATATGTTTCTGCTAGAATTGGAGACAAAGGTGACCCCATAGGGAGGCCATTTTTCTGTTTGTAAAATTTATCGAGTAACCGGAAATAATTTTGATTAATACATAGATTAATAAGTTCAAGTAAATCATTGCCTTGTTGTTGGTTAATAACATCACTTCTTGAAATTTGATATTTCAAAACATTTAATAATGTTGGTAGAGTTACAGAGGTGAACAAACTGGTTACGTCGAATGATACTAATTGGGCTTTCTTGGGGATTTTCAAATTTTTAACTTTATTTACAAAATCCAAAGAATTTTTGACGCTAAATTTTGAAAAACAATTAATTGATTTAATTAGAATAGAATTTGTAAGTCTACAAAGTTTATAACAAGGTGCTTGTATATATGATACAACGGGTCTGAACGGAGTATTATTTTTATGGATTTTGGGTAAACCATATAAAACTGGAGCAGCAGGGTTCATATTTTTGAGTTGGTATTTGTGTTTATTATCTATCCAAATATTGTTAGAATTGAGAATATTGTAAACCTCTTTTTGAAAGTTTTTTGTCGGGTCTTTATTGAGCTGTATATAAGAATCATCCATCAGGGCATTTAATTTAGTATGATAAGTGTGTTTATTTATAATGACTAACGCATTTCCTTTATCTGCTTTGGTTAATATTAACTCGTTAGTTTGACATTTTTCTTTTATAGATTTAATGGTAACGATTTCATTAGAAGTGGAACGTCGATTCGACTTTCTAACGTTTTTAAATGTTTTGTATAAATCTGTTGCTACTAAATGTTTCAAATTGATAAGATCTAAATTGTTATCTTGTGGGATACGATTAAAAGCTAATTCTAAGTCTATGCCTAAATACTCGAAGTCTTTATAAGACGCTTTAAAGTTAGGGGCATACTTTAAACCTTTATTTAGAAGATTCGTTTCTTCTTGGTTGAAAATTGTGTCGCTCAGGTTGATGACTCGTGGATGAAATTTGAATTGATCCTCTGAAGGTTTCGGCTTGGTTAATTGTGAGGTTTCTTCTGCTTGAGATGATATTAACTTCTTTAGCTTACAAACTTGCCTAATGTGTTGATTCTTGGTTAGGATTGATGTTTTTTCCAAAATGGACGACTGTAGACTATCAAACTCGATGGAGTGAAGATGGTATGTTAATTCAGAGTGGATGAATTTTAGGTGTTCGCCTAGAAATTAAGAAATGGAATCTTAGAAGACAACATTTAGGCCTAGAAATTAAGAAATGGAATCTTAGAAGACAACATTTAGGCGAACACCTAAAATTCATCCACTCTGAATTAACATACCATCTTCACTCCATCGAGTTTGATAGTCTACAGTCGTCCATTTTGGAAAAAACATCAATCCTAACCAAGAATCAACACATTAGGCAAGTTTGTAAGCTAAAGAAGTTAATATCATCTCAAGCAGAAGAAACCTCACAATTAACCAAGCCGAAACCTTCAGAGGATCAATTCAAATTTCATCCACGAGTCATCAACCTGAGCGACACAATTTTCAACCAAGAAGAAACGAATCTTCTAAATAAAGGTTTAAAGTATGCCCCTAACTTTAAAGCGTCTTATAAAGACTTCGAGTATTTAGGCATAGACTTAGAATTAGCTTTTAATCGTATCCCACAAGATAACAATTTAGATCTTATCAATTTGAAACATTTAGTAGCAACAGATTTATACAAAACATTTAAAAACGTTAGAAAGTCGAATCGACGTTCCACTTCTAATGAAATCGTTACCATTAAATCTATAAAAGAAAAATGTCAAACTAACGAGTTAATATTAACCAAAGCAGATAAAGGAAATGCGTTAGTCATTATAAATAAACACACTTATCATACTAAATTAAATGCCCTGATGGATGATTCTTATATACAGCTCAATAAAGACCCGACAAAAAACTTTCAAAAAGAGGTTTACAATATTCTCAATTCTAACAATATTTGGATAGATAATAAACACAAATACCAACTCAAAAATATGAACCCTGCTGCTCCAGTTTTATATGGTTTACCCAAAATCCATAAAAATAATACTCCGTTCAGACCCGTTGTATCATATATACAAGCACCTTGTTATAAACTTTGTAGACTTACAAATTCTATTCTAATTAAATCAATTAATTGTTTTTCAAAATTTAGCGTCAAAAATTCTTTGGATTTTGTAAATAAAGTTAAAAATTTGAAAATCCCCAAGAAAGCCCAATTAGTATCATTCGACGTAACCAGTTTGTTCACCTCTGTACCTCTACCAACATTATTAAATGTTTTGAAAGATCAAATTTCAAGAAGTGATGTTATTAACCAACAACAAGGCAATGATTTACTTGAACTTATTAATCTATGTATTAATCAAAATTATTTCCGGTTACTCGATAAATTTTACAAACAGAAAGATGGCCTCCCTATGGGGTCACCTTTGTCTCCAATTCTAGCAGAAACATATATGAGTTATTTCGAAAACAAATTATTCTCTTCCAATAACAACATAATTAATTTTGTATTTTCATGGTATCGTTATGTCGACGACGTTTTTTGTATTTGGACGGGTTCAAATAGACAATTAGACTTATTTCTCAACTTCATCAACTCGTTAGACTCGAAAATAAATTTTACACTCGAAAAGGAAAATGAAGCGGGTTTGAATTTCTTAGACCTAAATATTTCCCGAATAAACGATAATTTAGAATTTGATATATATCGTAAACCTACTACTACCGATAACATCATTCCTGCAGATTCTAATCATCCAATAAAAACTAAACTAGCAGCTTTTAATTCTTTAGTTGATAGATTATTAAATTTACCTTTATCTGTTCATAATTATAATAAAGAAATATCAATTATCAAAAATATAGCCACAAATAATAATTATAATACAAACATTGTAGACAAAGTCATAAATCAAAAACTTAACAAAAAAGTCCAAAAATTATTGTTCAATAATAGTTTAAGCTTAAAATTAGATAATCATATTTATTGTTCTTTACAATATGTTAATAATGTAAGTTTCAAATTTAAAACTAGACTCAAAAAATTAGGCATCTCAGCAGTAGAATACAACAATAAGACATTAAAAAACATAATAGTGAATGTAAAACCAAAAGTTAATATCGAACAAAAAAGTGGGATATACAAACTAACTTGTAAAGATTGTAACGCAAGCTACTTAGGTCAAACAGGGAGAGCTATAGAGACTCGCATAAAAGAACACTTAAATTCCATTAAAAAATTAGATCAAAAAACTGGTTGTTCAGATCATTGTTTAAGTTTAGGTCATAGTTTAGATCTAGATAACACGAAAGTTTTACACACAAATGTAAACAAAGGTAAAAAACTATCTTTGTTAGAGTCATTAGAAATAAAGAAAGCCATATATAAAAAAGAAATATTAATGAACAACCAATTAGAACTAGAAACTTATTCCTCCCCACTCATATTATGTAAATTATAAATTTTGTGATTTGTATAGTTTAAGTTTAGTAACAATATACTCTTGATAATGATCACATAGATCGAAACAATATTGTTGAGTACAATAAATTTAAATTGGTGAAACTATTCCATTGTTTTATTTATCATTTTTTGCGAACAATACATCTGTTTTCAAATATAGATCCGAATATTTTCCCAATGTTTGACATTTAAATTTCTCCCATACTGTTTGCGCATGCTTATATTGTATTGAATTAATATTAGTTTTTCTTAAATCATCAAAAAACATTTCTTTATTTGGCAGTTTTGTTTCTAATAATTTTTCAAACGAATCCAAGTAAGAATAAGGAAATACCCCTTTTCTTCTCATCAATTCAAATTCATCTTGTTTGGGAAAAAATCGTCTTACAGATACTAGATCACTGTCGCTCATTTTCGAAGCTAATGATTCTAAAGAGCACTCCAAAAATCTAAAAGAATCAATAAATCGCAATTTTAAGAAATTTTTTTTTATTTTACCGTTTTCAGTTTTGTTTTCAACATGTATGCTTTTAGAAAAAGTGATGTACTTTTCTTTATTTAAAGCTATCACATCTATTTTACTTCCTAATGTGCAAAGCGTCTTAAAGAAAACATGCGCATCATACCCACTTAGATTATGAAAAATTACTGGTATAAAATTCGGGAGCTGATAATTTAAATTACAAATAGAATGGGCAGCACCCCTAAAATGGCCTGTTAAATGACAATGATCTCTCACTTTCTCGTCACTTTCCGAAATTTCCTTACAACAAATATGGCATTGCCTGCAATTTTGGAACTGAATTTCTTGTTCTTTACTTAGTCGCTCGATAGGTAGAGTTAACTTTAAATAATGATGATATATATCAATGGTTAACACTTCTAAATCGTTCACAAATTTCTGTACACAATTTTCACCTCTGTAAATATTTAATTTCGATAAGGAATCATCAAAGTTGCATTTCAAGTAATAACCGAAGGAATAGGGCACATGATAACGCGTATCCACAGTGAAAGGTTTGTCTCGGATCTCGGGAAGACATGTTAAAATTGGTTTCAAGATGCACTCAACGTCTGCATAAATAACAAAGGGTAAATCGATTTGTTTTGAAAAATTTTCGAATTTTAAAATATTTTCAGGAACTAAACTACCATTAACATCAGTTTTTAAATTTGCTTAAGGGGTGACTGTTACAATGTGATTACAATCTCTAGCTTGATGTTCTAAAAGACTTCGACTGTTCGAAAAATATTGAAGACATCCGTCACAAAAATATTTTTTATGATTAGTTTTATTAATCTGAGTTGAAATCAAACGAAAGAAATTTTTTATCCAGGCATAATGCTGATTACCAGCAAGATCACTTATGATTAATAAATTAATATGCACCTGTTTCCTATTTTTTGTATAATACAAAGGCCCAACAATTTCTGTTGAGTATTTACCGTTAGAAAAAGAGTTTTCCAACCCGTATACGTTCAAAGAAACGTTATTAAGTTCTTCAAATTTAGAAATTTGTTTAAGTTTAACTGGAAAATCGATACCTTGCAGTTTAAGCACTGTTGAATAATGGGGACAAGATGATGTTCTAGCAGGGTTTCCTGAAGGCGGGTAGAGAGCTGATACTACGGACCACGCAAAGCAGTAGTCATCGCTGTTCTTTATATTCAAGACAGCTTTCTTTAATGCGATAAATTTAGGTAATGGAATGAAGGAGTTTGCCCGCATAGAATTGAACTTCCCGAAGTTTATTTCGAGAAACTCAATACTGACAAGGGCCCATCCTGCAAAATAAATTATTACTACCATTAATTTAATAAAAATTAAGAAAAATAATTTTTGCTATGTGCGCATATGATTCGAGGTATTTAATATAATATAATCTTACCGGAATCTCTCTCTTGGAATTCCACTGCTTTAGTTTTCAAAATATCGATGAAATTCTCGTAGTCGGCCAAAAGGTCGGATGACTCCGACAGAACAGCATTTGGACTATTAAACGATTTTAAATCAATTTCTTCAGTTCGAGCATGAATAAAAAAAGCAAACAGTTCCATGCAGATTTTAACACTTTTAAGTTTTTGAATTTGGCTATTCAAAAGGTCGAAAATTTTTTCTTTAATCTCCATAAAAAAATCATCGTAGTCGATATAATTTTGTTTTGGCCATATTCTATACGTCGAAACTTTTTGTCGAAATGCTGAACTTATAGTTTGAACTCCATCGCATACGTTGACAGCGCATTTACCTTTATGCTGCAGAGACCGGGAATGCCCCTGCTGGGCCTGCTTTGGTACAAAAACATTACACTCCTTGCAGAACTTAGCGTTAGACGTACTTACTTGCGCATCACTTTTAAAGGCTGCACCGTCTGCTTTACGTATTTTTCTATTAGGCTCACCAACCGCGTTCGGGATATTGGAAATTCTGCAGGAATGCTTTTGATGCCTTCGAAGATTATCTATCCTAGTGAACTTCTTCTGACACTGATTACATTGGTAGACCATGATAACAAACACTTCAGTTACTGTTAAGTAAATGGGTAAAAGTTGCACTGCATGCCCTTTAAAAATAGCGAACTAACACAAAATTCTCAATAAAAAATTTATAATTTATAAACGAACGTATTAACACGGGTAGCTGCGTTAACTTATATACAAAAGTAGTGTATCCCTTCTCAATAACCTCCAGCCTCACTCCCTCACCCTTTCCTAGCATTTACGCTTGAATTCAATTGGAAGGTCAAAAGGTTCATAACGTAACTAGTTGTATACTTTCATTAGATGTGTAGAAGTATAGCAATAAATGTGATTAAAAGTGGAATTCTTTTTGTTTTAACAAAGTTAATCATGTTAATGAATTACCACAAAGTATGCGCCGACACAATTAAATACATATTTGAAAGGCTTAAATATCTTATTTCCTTTAGATCAGTTTAGAAATAACGCTGTAAATAGATTCAGTATAAATGAACGCACCCAAACATATGAGTGGTAGTTATAACATATTCTATGGTTTGGCAATGTCAGGAAATTAAACTTGTCGTTTATTGCATTTAGAAGAATAAAAATTAAGTAAATTACGCTATAATATTTAATCATTCGAAACGATTCGGCTGTTTATTTAATTTATTAATAGTAGGTGTAAGTATTTCATGAATAATGTGCATTTCTCTCGTATATTCTATTAGTGTGGGCCGCCTAACCTAACTAGTGTATGTTTACCTGTAACTGTTTAATAATTAAAATATTCAGCAACATTAACATAATCCGGCCTTTTAGTTTTATATGTTAAATATGCATAAACAGTTGATAATCATCTAAATATTTGTACCTATTTTAATGAATTCATACTATATAAATAATATAAATGAAATGAACAAAAACTAAGAAACGATTAAGAAATTCTACATAAACAGGTACAAACAGAAGAATAATAATATTCAATTTTTTCTAACAATCGAACTTTAAATATCAACGAATTAAACGAGCACGTTGATGGAAATAATTCTATAATAATTTTTATACTTTACTTTACTCAAATAATTTTTCCTAGTACGGACCATTAACCTCACAGCTTCAGTACAAATACCTTCCAAATTACTTTTTTGCTTTAAACATCAGGAGGTATTGTAAACCACTCAAAAAGTCAAAGCCATAATCGCACTATAAGTATGGTTGTTCTATACCACAGACACTTTCTCGATTCAAACTTGCACTATTATTATTCGAATGTCGCGCTTTACGGGGTTGCCTTAACCGAATTCTTTTACATTTCTTGACTTTTCTGGACAATATACGATTTCGGGTTGTTGTCCGCTTGCAACCGCACATTTTTTCGTAATTGACCACCAATATTTTCTGGCTGTGTTCGGATGACTCATCGTTAAAACACGTTAACTGCCACGAGAAGCAAGTGTGCATCTCAGGCGGATGTGTTTTTACGGGTGCGAGGTGCACACTTGCATCTCATGCATTACTATACTTTGAGGCTACGTGGTTCAACAGCGCTTCTCGCAAGCCGCGTTTCTATATGGGATTTACTTTCTTAATGGCCTGGCATACCCATTCGTATGCTTAGCCCTATGTATTTGAATTTCTGAGTACAGTCAAAATGTACCTTGAAAAAAAAAAATACAAAATTTTTATTTATTTCATTGACTACATTGCAAACAATATTACGGAAACGTTGCAAACAAAATAAAAAAATAAGAATATGTGTATTTTATGTGGGGTACTATATTTGGAGACTTATGGTACAAAACAAACGAGAAGAAACGAATCCAACAAACTTAGTATAAAACAGTCTGCGAGGATTATTATTACTAAATTTTGCATACATGAACATCGCAAAAACATGGTATACAATAGATTTTATCGCACTGAATACATTTGTAACGTGAGAATTTTGTTTTTGTCAGGAATATCCTTCATTGATTGAGAAGCACGTAAGCATCACAGTGGCCACCTAAATAAAAATGTTCATTAGAGGGCCGCGAGATACATACGTGCTGCTCAATTTGAAAAACACAAAAAAAACTTAAAAATATAGAAGTGAATACCAAAAATGGAAAATAACCGTCTAAAATGCATAACTAAGTGTTTTAATAATTTTTGATAACTTGGCCCCAGGATCTATGTTTTTGTGTATACATTGCGGCAGTTAACGTGTTAACTGATAAAAATAATGTCACCAATAATCACACCTGATCGTTAAGATTGCGACTGACCAGTCCTCTACACACACGTCTGCTCCGATACTACCCAAAAGTACAAAAAGACAAATGTTTGCGTGTTGTACGTAATCAGATCCATCTCCACGATGCGGTTAAAATAAATCTTGAAGTTTTTGGACGTTATGTGCATGAAACTAAGCAAATGTTAGAAATTAAATCGTTTAACACAAATAACAAAGTTGTGACTCAGTCGACCAACGTTTCCAATGTTTTCAAAAACTTTTTTGAGATACTCGACACCAAAGCTTCCGAGTTTCAAGAACGAGAGTCAGGTGATTATTCTTTTTTACATATATTACCTTTCTATTAATAACACGGTTACAAACAATCTACCTAATTTTTTTCTTTTCTATAGGATGGATTTTAGAAAGGGTTCTTTTCCTCGAAATCAACTTCAACAAGTACAATCCGTTGAAAGCCTCATCGTATATACCTTTACCTAAACAAATTCTACTGAAGAAGGCTGTTGTAAATGTGCAAAACGATGATCAAGCCTGCTTTGCGTGGGCAATAACAGCAGCTTTATACCCCGCGCAAGCAAACCCACACAGAACAACTTCCTACCCACATTACTCTCGTACTTTGGACTATGACGGTATCGAATTTCCTATGAAATTAACGAGATATTCCCACATTTGAATCCAAGAACCACTGTTCCGTGAATGTCTACGGTACTGAATCGGTTTTGAAAGATGGAAGGTGGATCTGGGAGATAGTTGGTCCCCTATACTACACACCCATCAAACGGAGGTTGCATTTCAATCTACTGCTACTCGATGATGATAAAGGCAAAACTCATTACTGTTGGATCAAGAACATGTCTCGTTTACTTTCTCAGCAGCTTTTCAAGACAGGACATCGCAAATTCTTATGTGATGGTTGCTTACAATACATTTCCACTTTAGTCCAACTACATCGTCATCAACAGTATGACTGCAACCACGTCTACAGCACCCTTCCTAACGGAGATTTCAAGATGGATAAGATGGGTAGGTTCGTCCCAAACCACATTTTAAAATTTGAAAACTATCACAAACGTATCAAAGTACCCTTTGTTGTATATGCAGACTTTGAAACCGTATTACAACCAATTCATACATGCTTACCTGATCCTAACAAGCACTCTACCACATCTACCCATAAACATCAACCTCATTCGTTCGCTTACTTGATGAAGTGCTCCTTTGATGATTCGCTCTCTAAATTTAGATCATATCGGGGACCCGATTGTGTTAATCGATTTGTTCAAACACTCGATCAAGACGTTTATGATATTTATCACCGATATTTGAAGATGATAACGCCCATGCTACCCCTTACAGATGAAGAAATGCATCTCTACTCGGAGGCCACTTCTTGTAATATCTGCGAAGAGCCATTTCTAGACGATGACGTGCGGGTCCGCGATCATTGTCATTTGACCGGTACAGTTCGCATAGGTTCCGCTCATTCCAGATGTAATTTAAATTACAAACAACCCAACTTGTACCTGTCTTTTTCCATAACCTCTCCGGATACGATTGTCACCTATTTATAAAGGAAATGGCTGTGAACGATGTTAAATTTACCGTAATCGCTCAAAATAAAGAAAAATACATTTCTTTTTCTAAATTATTACGAGTTGATGTTGTACAAACTGATACAGATGACTCAGCTCAAAATGTGTTTGTTAAGATCAGATTTCTCGATTCTTTTCGCTTCATGGCTTCTTCCCTCGACAAGCTATCGGAAGAACTAGATTCTTCTCAATGTTTGCAAGTGAAAAAGTACTTTCCAAATCCTCAACAATTTGAGCTTATGCGACGGAAGGGGGTTTTTCCTTATATATACGTGGATGAAATTTCTAAGCTTGATGAGACAATGCTTCCGCAGAAAGACGATTTCTTCAATAAATTATCTTCCCTTCCCGTTTCCGATGAGGATTATGAGCGAGCAAAAACGGTTTGGAATACGTTCTCATGTTCAACTCTTGGGGAATATTCAGACCTATATTTAAAAACAGATGTTCTTTTATTAGCCGATGTATTCGAGAATTTCCGAGAAATATGTGCTGCTACATACGACTTAGACCCAGCTCAATATTATACAGCTCCAGGGCTTGCCTGGAATAGCATGTTAAAGTTCACTCGCGTTAATTTACAACTTCTTACCGATATCGATATGCTAAAATTTTTTCAAAAAGGGGTACGTGGAGGAATAAGTCAATGCAACCTAACCCTCACCTCCCCGATTACAACACCTCCATTCCCACCTCTTATTTAATGTATTTAGATGCTACTAATTTGTATGGGCATAGTATGAGCCAACCGCTTCATCTTTCACACTTTCGTTGGTTAACCGAAACCGAAATTGATGAATTAAATGTTCTTTCGTTAGATGCTTCTTCAGAATATGGTTATGTCTTAGAAGTCGATGTTCAATATCCCCAACACCTCCATGATTCGCATGCTGATCTCCCCTTTTTAGTTGAAAATATTATTTCTCTTGCTAATGTTAATGGTAGAGTTAGAAAGCTCATTCCGAACCTTATGAATAAGACAAAATATATTGTTCATTACCTACCGTTGCAACAAGCCCTACATAATGGATTAAAATTAATTAAAGTTCATAGAGTTATTCAGTTTAAACAGTCTGACTGGCTTAAACCTTTCATTGATTTAAATACCCGAAAACGGAATTTGTCTGAAAATAAATTTGGGAAATCGTTCTTCAAATTAATGAATAACAGCGCGTTCGGAAAGACGATGGAGAACGTTGATAAACGAGTCGATGTGAAACTGGTTACTCATTGGCAAAATTCAGGACGTTTCCTGGGAGCTGAGAATTTAATAGCTAAACCCAATTTCAAAAATTCTAAAATATTCACAACAAATTTCGTTGCTATTCAGATGAACAAATTACGTATTGTTTACGATAAACCTCTTTATGTAGGTTTTACTATTTTGGATTTGCCTAAAGTTGTTATGTATGACTTCTACTACAGGTTTCTTAAACAAAAATATCAACAGAACGTTTCTTTGATGTATATGGATACCGATTCCTTCATTCTTAAAGTAGTCACAGAAAACTTCTATCGGGATATTATCGAAAATATTCAACACTTTGATACTTCAAATTATCCGCGCGATAATAGTTTCGATATTCCGATTACCTCATCTGTAGTTGGTAAATTTAAAGACGAGTTCCCAAATAATCTCATTAAAGCATTTTATGGAACCGGAGCTAAAGCTTACTGTGTCGAATCGGTTAATCAAGTCGTTAAAAAAGCTAAAGGTGTTAAGAAAAACGTTATAAAGTTACCTCTAGGTATTGAGGATTATCTTCGCCTTATTAGGGACGATTCCACCATTCTAAAAAGTATGAATATTTTCGTCTCCGACCTCCACACTATGTTCACACAAATGAAAACTAGAGTAGCTCTTTGCCCTAATGATAATAAACGTTTCTTAATTCCGAAAACAACTAATACGCTTCCTTGGGGACATTATAAAATAAAAAAATCGGAAAATTCGATTTCAAAGCAGGATAGTAAAATCGATCGATTAATCCAAAATTTTCATCAACCGGATGTCGACAACTTAACCGTTGTGGAATATTTTATTCAAAAACTGTTTCAGGCTTCCTCACTTCCCGACGAATCTATTGATACTATTTATGAACATCTTATATAATATTAATCAGTTGGTGTATTGTATGTGTATATGTAAATAATGTATCGACGTTATATTTACAAGTTTATACCCACATGTCTGTTTAAAAAATAAAATAAAAACTTTATATCACAGCTTTGTAATTTTTTGGTTTTAGAAACTGCATTTTTCCTGAATATGGAAAGAAAACACTGAATGTTTTAGCTGTTACAATTTATTGAGTCAATAACATTAACAATGAATAAGTTTTCTTGTAGTCTTCAATATTAGTTGATGGCCATTTGCCAGAGTCAGGACCGCTTTGCCAACCAGGAGCCTTTTCCGTTCCTTCTCGTAAAATATTTTCTTCTATCCACCTCATCACTGTCTGATGACGACCGTTAATGTTTGGACTTAAGGAATATGCAAGCCGGAACAAGTTGATGAGCTTAATACACTTTTCCAAAAATTTCGGTTGTGCATAGTACGCTATATCCATTATTAAATCATCTACAGACTATAACAATGTTGTATACGTTTTCCTTATGTTAACGATGAAGAATCTTTTGCTCCTAGCTAGAACTGATCCGTTTGATAGCATTTCCCTTAGAAAATATACATCATTCCGCGTGTAATTATAACTCGTTTTGTTTAAAATCCCTTGAACTTCATCTCCGAATATTTCCACCTTTTCACCGCAAGCTTTTAAAAAATCATCAACGAATTTGTCACACCGACGTTTTATTTCGAAAATGAAATACAAATCATCAAACGATGGGTCTTGCAACATTGTTAAACATTTGAACACCTCCTTCGGGACTTCTACTCCCAACATCGAACACACCACTTTAACTCGATCTAAATCATTGGATAATATTGCTCTGCGGAAATTGATAACGAGGACTTGCCTTTCCGCTTGATACAACTCATATGATAAGGAATCCATTTTTTAGAAAAATTCGATTTCTAAGTCGTCTGGGTCGCTATCCTCGTTTACTAAATAGCCTGATATTACAAGTTTATCGTATGCACCTTTCAACTCAAATTCTTGCACCACGTTTTCTAACTCTGAAGCTACCAAAAGTTTTCTCTCAGATAAGAAACCCTCTTTGAAAAATTTCACTTCAATTACATAATTTTCTACCATTACTACGTCTTCAACTTTCAATGCGGTAACTAGCGATTGCAACTGATGACACTCGCCATGTCTAATCTTATTTATAATCATTGTTTGAGGGAGGGGGTAAACAAATTCGTAAATGTTTCATCATTTATTTATTCAAAAATTTGCAACCAAATTACAAAACGTTTTTTTTTATGAATCCAGCTATTATGAGATTTGTCCAGCCCTAACCATTTCACGTAAAGCATGTCACCTCTACGTCTTAATACTCGCTCCACCAAATAAATGTCAGCATGTGCAGCTTTCTGTAATTCCAAACCATAAAATCCTCCTTTTATGTCTTCCCCTTTATCATCTTTTAGGTAGTACATAATTGGATCAGACAATTTTATACGAGTTATTGTGAATAGTTCGTTAGACCAATTCGGGGTATAACCTTTGCTAAACAATTCGCGATATTTGCTTATTCGTACTCAGTCTCCCACTTTAAATCGAATTCTTCGTAAATCCACCTTTTTCGGATTGTTGTAAGCCTTCTTCACTTACATTAATACATATTTATCAAATCCCATGCGATATCTCCCCTCATTTATACCACAATCCTTGTTTATCACTGGAAATCCGAACTTCTCTTTCCAGCATTCTCCACACATACTTTTAAATTGATCGAAAGTCATGTCTGCTGCAACATGGTCAGAAAAAACGTGTTTGAGATTTAATTCGTCTTGTTTAAACAGTACAATTAAATTAGCATTATCTCTAATTAAATGTTTAGGGATCTGAGCATATGTTTGATTCAAATAAAATGTGTCGATTGAGTTATGTCTTCCCATGCTAAAGTATTCTCTTATCTTATTCTGATTATCATTCGCAACATCATCAAAGATGAATACAGAATTAGGTCTTGCCTGTGATGGACCGATTACTTCATCCGAGTCTCTGTAAGGAAAATAACCTATTCCAACAATTGGTTGCAACAATTCTGCTAAATACTTATATTTTGGTTGATACAATGACTTTGAATAAACATATACATTTTCAAACCGTAAACCGTTTGGTTGCTCCAAAAGTCCCATAATCACATTTGTTTTTCCGCAATTTGAAGGTCCTGCAACGATACATCGTATTTTTGATGGTAATAAAGGACCATGACGATTTATTTTCGAAAGGATGTTGAAGTCACGATTGGTTATCGGTAGAGCAGATGGATGTTGTACTATCCGCATGTTTATTTATTATTAAACGATTTCGCTGTGAGTTCACGGATATATAAATTTAGTGTTACCCTTATTCATATAGTCAGTTGGTTCGTAATAGTGAAAGCTCTCACACCATACCTGTTATATGAAACGTAGCGTTCTGAATAGTGTTATAGATAGATTACCTTTTGAATTACATCTACCAGGCTATAACTTTTGTGGTCCAGGGACACGATTAAACAAACGATTAGCTCGAGGTGATACTGGTATAAATTCTCTCGACGAACATTGCAAATTACACGATATTGCATACACAATTTCGCCTGACATTCCGCAACGTCGAAGAGCAGACAAGGTTTTAGTACAACAATCTTTACAAAGACTGAAGTCATCGGACGCGTCTATAGGTGAACGTTTAGCAGCTTTAACAATCGTTTCCGCTATGAAGGCTAAGACGAAACTTGGAATGGGACATAAAGGAAGGCATCGAGTAAGTCACCATAAAAAGGGCGGTTCGATTCCGTTTAAGAGAATAAATAAGAGAAAACGAATAAGAAAAGGAGGAGTTCTACCGTTTAGTAAACTAGTAAAAACTGCGAAACTTGCTCTTAAGAAAAATAAGTCGCTCCCTTTGTTGGATGCTGCTAACATTGCGTTAAATCAAATTCGGAAACTTGGAAAGCATTTCAAATATTCTAGAATCATTCCTATTCCGAAAACAGGTGGTTTTCTACCGCTAATTCCTATTTTTGCTGGATTATCGGCACTTGGAGCTCTCTCTGGTGGTGCCGTTGGGATAGCTAAAGCTGTAAAAGACGCTAAATCAGCGCAGCAGCAACTAGAAGAAGCTAAGCGTCATAACGCTTCCATGGAAGCCATTGCTCTAGGAAAAAAATTTTCAGTGCAACCTAATCGTAACGGCTCCGGTTTATACCTCAGACCGTTTCAACAAAAAAAAAACACCAAATTTTTCATGAAGCTACCTAATCATCCTCTAACAGATTTAGATTTGTATAATTATATTCATCATTTACAAATTCCACATTTCCGTGGAATTTTCATGCGCAATGAATTACCAAGAAAAGTTAAAAGGTGTGAATGTGGAATCGTTAATTTAGACACGGGTAGTGGTACACATTGGACAGCGTATGTTAAACGAAACAGCAATGCTATTTACTTCGATAGTTTTGGTGATCTCCGTCCACCGAAAGAACTAGTTCAATATTTACAATCTACTGGACCTTGTGCTGTCACTTATAACTATAATCGTGTTCAGAATCCTGCCAATTTTAACTGTGGTCATTAAGTTCTACAATTCCTACGAAGGATTACGAAAACCCTTTTTTAAAAGGAAACATCAAACTTATTTCTCTGTATTAAACAGAACGTTAAAACGAAAACATGTCTTATACATTCGCCTTGACTAGTACAAAGTCCAAGCTACAATTAATAATAAGTCCACCGATTGTTTTAAGCGATGATGAAGAATATCAAATAGCGTTATTAAATTTTGAGGCTTCCTAATATAGATAAAAACAACAACAATTTCCATTTTGAAGGTTCCACGAAACCAGTCGTAGTTCTTCCAGAAGAATCCTATGAAATCAACGATATTAATGATTATCTTCAAGAGAAATTGGGAGGTACTACTGATAGTATTCTCTTGTCTGGAGATAACACTACATTAAAAAGTCGTATAAAGAGTACTAAAAAAGTTGACTTTACTCCGGCAGATTCTCCCGCAAAGATATTGGGTTTTTAAAATAAGCTTCTTCCGACGTTTCAAAAAGTGTCCGATCATGTGGCTGTCATTTTCAAGGTAAACGCGATATCAGCAATGTATAACCTTGTATCCAACTCCTATATACATACGAATGATGGTGCTAAAGGACAAGATGGGCATATACTACATCAATTCTTTCCCAATGTACCTCCCGGATTTAAAATTGTTGAGAATCCTACAAGTCTTATATATTTATCTATCAACACTCGTGTCATCGATTACATTTCCCTTAAAATAGTTGATCAAGACGGTAATCTTGTTAATTTTCGTGGAGAGCGTGTTACAGTAAGACTTCACTTACGAAAAGTATAACATGGCTGTGCGATATAACTGTACCCAATGATATTCAAACAAGACAACCACTATCAAACAAATACCGCGCTCGCAAACGTTTATTTCGCGTACAACATTTAAGCGAATAACACCCTCCGATAAACAGTTCCTTAAATCCTTAGGATTGCGATTGAAAGAGACGAAAAGTTAAAATGGTTGCAGAAATGCTTAATGTCACCGAGAAAGCGGTATTCGACAACGCTATTGTTAACGCTGATAAACATACTCATCAGCCTTATGCGAATTCAACTTTTAAAAACAACGATACCATACGCATTCCAATAGAAAATGAAGACGTTTACAACTTACCTTGCTACAATTTCGTATATATAGAGGGTCGTATGTTGAAAAAAGATGGAACTGTACCTACCAGTACTAATTTCATAAATAATGGAATTTTATACCTTTTTGATGAAATTCGATATGAATTGGGTGGAAAAGTTATTGACCGAGTCCGTAATCCTGGTATGACTACAACAATGAAAGGTTACACGTCTTACAATGAAAATGAAAGTAAACGTCTCCTTAATAGTGAATGGTTGCCTCCTCCTTTAGGCGCTGTACAAGGAGTTGCCCTTCATAGCAGAAAGCTAATTGATGCAAACGGTTACTTCAACGTTTGTATTCCTCTTCGTATGATTTTGGGGTTTGGAGAAGACTTTCGAAAAATAATACTTAACATACGACAAGAATAGGTTCTAGTTCGCAGCAGCACTGATAATAATGCTCTCTATTGCTCAGCAACACCGGTTGAAGAGGTAATTATACATTTGGATCAGATATGTTGGAAAATTCCTCATGTATCTGTTGCTGATACCGAACGTTTGAAATTATTACGTTACGTTGATCGCAATTTAAATATGGAACTTTCGTTTCGTAGTTGGGAACTGCGTGAATATCCCTTACTTAATAAATCGCATTCTCACAACTGGACTGTGAAAACTACATCACAATTAGAAAAACCTCGCTTCATTATTTTCGGTTTTCAAACCGACAAAAGTAATGATATTACAAAAAATATGAGCGTTTTCGATCACTGCAACTTAACCAATTTTAAAGTTCATTTAGGATCAACTATGTACCCATATGATAATTTGAATTTAGATTTCGATCTTTCCAGATTCGCTGTTTTATATGAAATGTATGTTAACTTCCAACAATCGTACTACGGCAATGTAAGTGAACCTTTATTCGATCCTTAGGAATTTCTAACGATTACTCCTCTTGTAATAGTAGACTGTTCTTATCAGAATGAAATTGTGAAATCTGGTAGTATCGATATTCGTTTATAATTTCAAACTAAGCAGAATGTACCAGATAAAACAGCAGCTTACTGTTTAATTATTCATGACAGAATGATACGTTACAATCCCTCTACAAATTTGGTTCAAGAAGTATAAAACCCAATTACCACATCCCCACTTTACTTTCTTTATTGCTGGTGAACGGTGAGCACTATGACTTTCGTGCTAGACGTTCAAGGTTTTCAGTGTAGTGAGAATCGATTTTTTTTCAAAGAGGTAGCTGTTGTTGCGCTCAAGGAAGAACCACTTCATCATTTCACATTTGAACCATCATTTCCGTGGCACGCTCTTCCTGTTCATTATAGGAGTCAAAATCGTTGGTTAACCAGAAAGTTACATGGTTTATTATGGGGTAATGGTGATTTTCCGTACTCTACCATTTATGATACTATTCATCCCATATTAATGGAGTCAACGGTCGTGTATGTGAAGGGATTACAAAAGAAAGTGTGGTTGATGGAATACTTTCCTAGTATCAACTTTGTAAACATCGAAGACATGGGTTGCCCATCTCTTTCAAATTTAGCAACTGATTTTAAAGTTAGTGTGTGTTCTTATCATTTATTTAAAACAGATCTTGAACCGACTTGTGCTTATAAAAATGTTCTACTATTAAAATATTGGTTGTCTTTACACTCATAAATGCGTTACGGTTGGTGACCAAGCCTATGTATTTAAAAATTCTAATAGAGATGTTGATGTGCCCTGTGTATGGATGTTATAACGATGGTATATTGACCCTGTATAGCACACTTCTATGCACTGCACGAAGCTTCTCAAATGTCAAAGCTGATACAACAGTTTTAGTTGTAAAATACCTATGTAATGATTTTTGTTCAATAACTCAGACAAGTAAAAAGAATTAGAATTAAGCTAGCCGTTGTAGTGGTAAGTTATATTGTGTAACGTGTATTTCTGTTCAAATAAATTGTTTTTTTTTTTTAAATCGTTATTTCGGCATCGACATAACTGGCGCTGCGAACAGGATTCCAAAAAGGTCTTTACTAATCATTTTGAAAAAATAAGAAGAATCCTCAAATCTCAGATTTGCAACGTTTGGAATCCAACCCGAACCTACACAAGATTATTAACAGAAATAATCAAGAAATAGAGCGACACCCAGGAAACTGTCTTATTCATCAGGAACTAGGACAATCCATTGCGTTCTCTATTTTTCGGAAGTATTTAGACAAGTAAGTACAATTGTTCGTATCATTGATTTCTAACCTTGCTTCCCTTGATTTACACAATGACTACCGCTCCAGCCACTGCAACAATTTCTCTTACTGAATTTAAGACTCGTTTCGACTTTTTCTTTAATTTAGTTCCAAATTTTGATGGCAAAGAAAGTGAATTAGCCCAGTTTATCAGATCAGCTGATAACTTTTGGACAAATGTTTCTACTTCGAGCCCAGAATTTCAAATTTCTAAATTCTTAGCAATAACAAATAAATTAAAAGGTGATGCTAGTCTATTATACTCAGTTGAAAGGCCTGAGGACTGGCCCACTCTTAAACAATTGCTTAAGGATCGTTTTAGCTGTTTAGAAAACACAGATTTGCTTTATAATCAATTAATGGGGTGTGCAATGTACCAAAATGAGCACTATGAAAATTACTATCTGAGGGTACATTCCATTCTCAGTAAATTAAATGAATCAGTTGACGGTCAAGTTGACCAACAATATCGTAGGGAGCACTATAAGCGTGAAGCTACAAAAGTATTTTGCGCCGCTATAAACGAACCTTATCGCACACATTTATTATATAGACGTCCTTTTAATTTACAAAATGCTTTAACGTATTGTAAAGAATTAGAAAATCTTAACCAATCAAGTATGATGTATCAACAGATGCAACGTATACAGTCAGGAAACAAAATAACGCATACACAGAACACTCCAAAAACTCCAAATGCACCACCCAAAGTAAATAATATTTTCTCATCATATCATCCACAAGCAATAAGAAGGTCATTTTTTTCCCAACCACAATTAGTCGTAAAACAACAATCGCGACCCATGTTCACAACAATGGGACAAGCCCCGAAAGCCTTTATTGCGCCAAAACCTCATCCTGCTTTCCTTCAACAAAATAAACCACAAGTTCAGAATCAATTTTCCAAACAACAATTTGTTCCACGCAACCCATTAGGTACCAAAGACGTTTCTATGCGAACTGTATCACAGTTCAGAAAACCTTTTGTTAATCATTTCCAAAATGTTACACGTAACCCACATCCAAATTATAAAATTGAAGAGGTAACAAATTTAGAAAATGACTCGCAAATAGTTTATGACGAAGATGGAAACGCATATCTTCCTATTAATCCCGAAACATTACCTGAAGAATACGACACATACCCCGAAAATAATGACGAATTAGCAGAACAAGACAATTTTATACAGGAAAACGAAAATTTTCCGAAAACAGCCTCGAACCAACATCAGAATACTTAGATTTAGATGAGCTAAACAGTTTATTAATTAAAATACCAAGACTACCGTATATACAATCATATACCTTCAATTGCAAAATTCTAATAGATAGCGGAGCTTCTAAATCAGTAATGAACCCGAAATTGGCTGAACAATATTTTTCTGAATATCTTTATTACAGCCCCTTTGAAATTAAAACAGCTCACGGTAAGACTAAAGGTCAATATCGTCTACAAATCCCACTTTTATACGAATTTGGTGAAGAAACAATAATCGAATTTTTAATTTTCAATTTTCACGAAACTTTTGACGCTCTCATTAGTAATGTTGATTTAAAATTAATAAATGCTATAATTGACTACAACAATCAAACAATCACCACGCCTAACACCGTCATTCCATTCTTGGAAACACGAGATAAAATAATAAACACATACACACTTAAACATGTACCTGTTTCAATACATAAAGGAAACTTTGTCATCACAGACAACCATAAACATATATTACCAGGAATTTATACGGCAAATAATGGATATGCTTACGTACACTGTTTGAATAATTTTAATACTATTGAGCCTATGGAGATCGAACCTTTGGACAATTATGTTTACAGCTCAGATCCCCCTAATAACGTAGACTTAATAGAGTTTGACCCATTAAAAGATCTGCGCACAGATATGAATTCAGAAGAAAAATACAAAATTATTAAACTTTGCAATCATTATAAAAGCATATTTCACAAAGAACAGACAAAACTTACAGCAGTTACTAATGTAAAACATCATATCCGAACTACAGACGACGAACCCGTTTATAAGAAATCCTTCCGATATCCTCAAAAACTCTAGGAAGAGATACAAAAACAAATTATTAAACTTCTAAATGACAACATTATAAGACCTTCTATTTCTCCTTACTCAAGCCCTGTTTGGATCGTTCCAAAAAAGATTGACGCATCCGGACGAAAGAAATGGCGGATGGTAATTGATTTTAGGGATTTAAATAAGAAAACAATTGAGGACAAATATCCATTACCCAGAATAGACGATGTATTAGACGCTTTCGGTAAATGTTGTTATTATACAACCTTAGATCTTGCTTCTGGTTTCCATCAGATACCTATGGACCCGCGGTCAATAGAAAAAACGGCATTTTCGGTAGATGACGGCCACTACGAATATATTCGTATGCCGTTTGGCCTTAAGAATGCACCCGCCACGTTTCAACGAATGATGGACGAGGTTTTAAAAGAATATTTGTATAAATTTGTGTATGTCTATATGGACGACATTGTCATTTTCTCTAAATCTCTCCAAGAACATATTAATCATTTAAAACTTATTTTCGAAAAGTTAAAATTGGTAAATCTAAAGGTATCTCTTGATAAATCAGAATTTCTCCGTAAAGAAGTACCTTTTCTTGGACACATTATCACTACAGAAGGTATACGACCTAACCCCGACAAAATTAAAGCTATTAAGGAATTTCCTATCCCACACAATATTAAAACATTACGCGCTTTTCTCGGCCTCTCTGGATATTATCGAAAATTTATAAAAAACTACGCCAAAATTGTCACTCCTCTTACAAAGTGTCTTAAGAAAAATTCAAAAATAGAATACCAATCTCCTAATTATATAAATGCAGTAAAACAAATAAAAGAATTAATAACTAACGCTCCCATATTAGCCTACCCCGACTTTACGAAAACATTCATTATCACCACAGACGCATCTGATAAAGCTATTGGTTCCGTTCTTTCTCAAGATAAACATCCGATTGCCTTTTATAGTAGAACATTAAATAGTGCAGAACGTAATTACTCTACCATTGAAAAAGAGCTTCTCTCTATAATTGATTCCTGTAAACACTTCCGTCCTTATATTTTTGGTAGAAAATTTATTTTGCAAACTGACCATCAGCCCTTAGTTTGGATACATTCCTTGAAAGAACCGCAAAACCGTCTCTGTCGCTGGAAAATTAAATTACAAGAATACGATTTCGATGTAAAACATATAAAAGGAAAAGAAAACTATGTGGCAGACGCATTGTCTCGCGTAGAAATTAATGCTCTTGAAGATCACTGAAAATTTAGATGTTGACTCATTATTTAATAACGCTCCTGAAATAACTCCGGAAAATGCTAATGAAATTTTAAACGATTTCGACCCGAATTTATTTGACGATCTACAAAAAATACATTCTGCACAAGAAAATCCTGTACCTGTGATGCAAATCTCTGATAGACCCCTAAATTCATTCCAGATAATGATCAACGTTAAATTGGGATCACCAAAATTTAAATTAATAATGAAAGGTAACAGACAAACCCTTAACATCATTGCAAATGAACATGTCGATCTTAATTGGTTAAAAAACAAGCTAAACGAAGAACTTAAAGGTAGGATATGTAATCAAGTAGGAATATATTTCGAACCAAAAATTACAGAAAATTTTCAACAACAAATTTTTGAAGTACTTTACGACCACCTCCACACAAAAAACAATCAAGTAAAAATTATCAAAACTTCTAATAATCCGCCTACTTACAAGCAAGAAAAAGCTCTAGACGAAATCTCTAAATATCAGGACGCTAACCATAATGGCATTGATGAAACCTACTACCATTTAAAAACACAATTTTATTATCCAAACTTAAAGAAACTAATAAGCCATTACATTAACAAATGTGATGTCTGCCTTCAAGCTAAATATGATCGTAATCCATATAAACCTCCTTATAAAGGACCCATCGTATCTTCTCGTCCTTTCGAGATAGTAATGTTAGATAAATTTACATTAGCTAATCATAAATTCCTCACCTTTGATCATTTTTCAAAATATGCTCAAGCCTATTACCTACAAGACACCAATATAACAACTTATATAAACAAAATTCGACACTTTATCAATCACCATAACCTACCCGGAAAAATTATTGTTGACCAAGGCACAGAATTTAACAATGTACATTTAAGAGATTTTTGCCGACTTTACCACATAGATTTGCATGTTATAAGTATAAGTAACCCTACGGGAATAGCTCCTCTTGAGCGTATTCGTAGCACTATCAAAGAAAAGGTAGCCGCCCGCAAAATTGCCAACCCTGAAGAAACGATACCAAATTTAGTGCTACAAGTAATCTTTATGTATAATAACTCAGTACAATCAACAACTAAATTAAAACCTTTCGAAATAATTTACGGCCCATATAAACAAATTACAGAAAAAGAAATACCCGAATTTAATAAACCATCAGAATATATTACTAGGCGCATTGAAGAACTTCGATTTTATTATAGCCAAATTGCACAAAAATCTCAAAACAAAAATCAAAAGGACTTAGACAGACTTAACGAACACAATAACGATCCTTTACCCGATGAACTTCCTAACATCCTTTATGTTAGAAATGAACAGCGCACTAATAAAACAAAACCACCATTCAACCGTGTAACTTTATTAGAAAATAAAGATACACATATAGAAGGAATGTCCCCTAATCAGAATACTCCTAAGAAATATTCCAAGAGGAAGATCAAAAGAATAAGAAAAAATATCTCTATTACAGGTGACAATGAACCCCCTCCTGATAATAATGGTGATGATGAGCCTATACCATCAACATCTCGCTCTAGAGATAACGCCAATTGAAAAATCAGTAGCGTATTTAGAGGAAGAAGTGGGCGACGCTCATCTTTTTTCACATTATCATAAATTTATCTATAATATTAATCTTACTCAAATTAGGCTAGTATATTTAGACATATTAACTAAAACCGCTATACTTAAATATAAACACACTAACGGAATGTTTGACGTTTTAGAAAATGTTCTTAATCAAGTAGATGATAATATAAATAAACTAAGACCTTATAGAGAAAAACGTGGACTTATAAACGGAATGGGAAATGCCTTCAAATATCTATTTGGCACTATGAATAACGACGATTATCAACAAATAAAAGAAAATATGAATAGGTTGTTTGATAATCAGAAGAAAGAAATAGAGAAACAAAATCAATTTTTGTCATTAGCACACCACATTACTAATTCTTATTCTGAAACACTCAATACTATAACAAAAAGATTTAATGAAATTAATACTCTAAATATCAAAAGTTTGATAACTAAATTTATTTTAATCGCTCAGGGTTTATTAAATCAAATACAAGCCATAGAACGTTCCTTAACATTTGCGAAAGAGGAGATCGTAAATTATGAATTAATTTCAAACACTCAGATACTACAAATGATGCAACATCTTTCTGAAATATACTCTAAAACACAATTACTACCGCATTCTGAAAACAATCCTATTGTATATCTTAATTTCAACAAGCAAACAATGATATCAACAGATGATTTGATTATTGGAATAATTCAGTTTCCCATATCATTGTCAGTGACATTTAAATTATTTCAATTATATCCTATTTTGAGTCCAGACGATTCTCTTTTCCTTATTCCTTCCAAACTTAATGCTCGCTATGAAACAATTTCCAAATGGTATGAACATTGTACTCCGATAGAAAACTGTAGTTATTTTTGTAAAAATGAGATAAAAACCAAAATTGTACACTTTTTTGATAGTCCTAGTTTCCAAGTTAAACAATACCACGAAGTTTATCAACTACAGAATGGAAGTCTTCTCGTTACTACAAACCAAGAGTGGATCATTGACTCCCAAAAACATGGGAAAGGCAGCTTCATCATCAACTATGAAGACAAAACCGTCATCGATCAAGACCTATTCAAGAAAAATCCCGATGTTATAACTAATACCAAAATACAAGAATATCATATTGAGATGCCGCAACCGCAGAAGAAAATACATCTTCTTGAGAAATTCCCAAATAAAGCGGAAGATGTTAATAAATTACTAGAGGAAATTGAGAAGACGCCAATTCACTTGAAACTAATCACCTTCTACGGACATCTCTCTATTTCTGCTATTTCTATTATAATTATAATGGCCTTAATGCCCTTACTATGTTGTAGAAAGTACATCATAAAAACATATCAGGTCCGGAAGACTAACAAGAAAGATAAAGCAGCAGAAGAAAATGGAGCGGAACACCCCGAAATTAAAATGGTCCCAGCCGATCAAATATATCCCAAGATTGTATAAACTTGATGAGGACATCAAACTTAACGGGGGAGGTGTTATAACGATGGTATATTGACCCTGTATAGCACACTTCTATGCACCGCACGAAGCTTCTCAAATGTCAAAGCTGATACAACAGTTTTAGTTGTAAAATACCTATGTAATGATTTTTGTTCAATAACTCAGACAAGTAAAAAGAATTAGAATTAAGCTAGCCGTTGTAGTGATAAGTTATATTGTGTAACGTGTATTTCTGTTCAAATAAATTGTTTTTTTTTAAATCGTTATTTCGGCATCGACATAACTTGGATAAAAAATTGGGAACCAATTATTTTAAAAACTGTTAATGGAACAAATGTCTTCACTGTTGAAAACGTGCAAAACCTTCACTCCGTAAAATTTATGTTTGCCGAAAAAGATGGGCAATCACGAAAATATATCGAAAGCCGATGGATTCATCTTCGTGATGATCAAAACAGAAAAGCTATTGTTACAACGGGTTACTTGACAGATTCTTTCCTATTTCTACAAGTTGTTAGCACTACTAATGTAATCCTATTGTTCAATATTTTAATTGTAGCACTTACATACTTTATTTATATCAAAATAAAGAATCGTTAAATTTAACAACGTTTCCATTAAATTCTAACGTCTCCAGAGGTAAATACAGATAATACAATATCCTACATACTGTAAGACGTTTCTAAAACCTCCTGATAAAAATAATGTAACCAATAATTACTAAACTGGAGTGAATGGTTGGGTGGGAAAGGGAGGGGGGCATGCTGTTGTATTTTCTAAATATCATGTATAAACATCCACCTATAGTATGTAACCGATTCTAGAACAAGGTCGGGGGAGGAAGGTCGTTAGCCGACGGGTTAGGTTAGGGTAACGACCTTCCTCCCCCGTCCTTGTTCTAGAATCGGCTATCTTACCCTACTATTATGTAAAGCTACTTTTAGTTTTTGATACACAGAAGTAGGACTACGTTTATTTTCAGCACAAAACGTAATATTATCATGATAGTCGTGTATACTTTCGGGATATTCCAAGTCAACTTCAAAAATGTATCCAATGTCCGAATCTTCTCCAATAGACATAACATCAATATTCTCACAGTTTTCTAACCACTTAAAATCTCCGTAAGGGAGAGGTTGTGACATTGCTCATCCGTATAAATTGTTTACATCTAAATAAATTAAATACTTGGACGGTTTAGTTTTATCATAGCTTTCCATATATTTATTATTTGCTACCGAATGTATTATTATTATGTATATATAAACTTAAACTTAAACTTATTCGCCTCCTATAGAGATATACAGGATATCTGTACATAGTTCTGCGAAAGATCAAAACTAAAAAAATAAAAAAAATAAATAAATAAATAAAAATAAAAACTATACTAAAACTATCCTAAATATAATTGCACATTAATTTGTGTGTAAAAGTAAAAAGTCATGTTTAGTAATTTTCTAAATTATTATTATTTACAAAGCTACAAAAAATCACTGATAAGTATATCTTAACCATTTCACTATTTTATTTTTTAAGTTCTTGTTTGAAACGTTTAGGTTTTTATATTCAATAGGTAACTTGTTGAAATACTTGATGGCAATATATTCACTATTTTTGTAATTTAATGATCTGTTTATGTTGGGGTAAAGTAGATTTTTGTGTCTAGTAATACTCTTTGATTCTCTGTACTTGCATTGCATTATTTTGTAGTGTTGAACTATGGACTCGACGATGACACAGTCTTTAATTGGAGTTGGTCTCGAGATATTCTCTGTGTTGTTTTTAAAAATGAATTTGATTATTCTATTTTGTAAATTGGCCAATGTTTTAGTTGTGCTTTGGTATGCTCCTCCCCACGCAATGATACCGTAATTAACAATGCTATGAAAACGAGCATAATAAACTGTTAAAACTTGTTTAATATTCATAATCTTGATTAGCTAGGTAAAGATGAAGAGCAGGTATCTAGTTTTCTTTGTAATGTATTGAATATGGTTATCCCATCTAAGATGACAGTCAATTATTATACCCAGATATTTGGTGTTTGTGGTTCTATTTATTTGCACTCCATTGATAGAAATATTAAGTGCTTTGGGTATGCTGTTTTTATAGGCACCAAAAGTCATGAAAACTGTTTTAGAGGTATTTAGAGACAATTCGTTAACCGCAATCCATTCATGAACCTTACTTAAGTAACCATTCATTGTTGTCTCGGTATGTTTCCAGGTTGGTTCAGAAGCTATTATTACTGTATCATCTGCATAAGATAGTATACATTTGTTTGGTAGAATATTTAGCAGATCGTTTATGAAGAAAGGGTCCAAGAATTGTCCCTTGGGGTACTCCTGTGGTTAGCGGGAGTTCTGAGCTTCTTATGTCTTGAATTTTAACTATTTGAGTTCTATTATTCAAATAATCTTTGATGAGTTGCAACGAAGGTCCTCTTATACCGCAGCAATCAAGTTTAATGAGAAGTCTTGAATGGTTAACGGTGTCGAAAGCTTAGATAGGTCTAGAAAAGTCGCAATGGTGGGAGTACCTTCATTTAGATTTGTGTATATTTGCTTGGAAATTTGGGCTAGTGCATCTTTAGTTCCTCTATTTTTTAGAAAACCATATTATTTGTCAGATATTAATTTACTTTTATCTAGAAAAGAGGTGAGTCTTTTGTGTACAATCTTTTCAAATATTTTGGCTACATTGGATATCAAAGATATCGGTCTATAATTCGTAGCAAGGTGCTTATTACCAGCTTTGAAAATGGGAACGACCTCCGCTTCTTTTAGGGGAGTAGGCCATAAAGCTTTTTCAATGCACATGTTAAATATGTATTCTAGAGGGTAGCTAATATAAGGAATTATGGTCTTCAGAATTTTTGCGGTTATACCATCCACGCCTCCTGCAGTTGTTTTCATTAACTGCACAATATCTATTATTTCACGGGTATTAGTAGGGTGCATAAATATGGTTTCCTTGTTTCTTGCTGGCAACTCGATTTGAGGATTTGAGGGCTTAGTAATATTCTTAGCTATGTTTGGTCCAACTTCACTGAAAAATTTGTTAAACAAATCTGAAATGTCTTCAGGATTTTCAATTTTATTTCCATTTTCTTCCAGATAAGTAAAATTTTTGTTTTTTATATCTGTTTTATTTATTTTATTCTTCACTAGTTGCCACAGTTTTTTACTGTTATTAGTTGCGTTTTGGAATTATCTCTTTTCATATCGAAACTTTGCCTGGGCAATTGTTTTGTTTAGTTGTTTTACATACGCTTTATAGTTTTCTCTAAGTTCTTGATTATTTTCTTCTTTTTTCAAGCGCAGATATAATTTTTCTTTGTTTATACAAGATTTGACAATTCCGTTTGTTATCCATTTTTTTCTCTTTTTCATCTTATTATCAATTTTTTTTGCTAAAGTTGAGTTTGACACAGCTGTTTGTATAGTAGATATTAATGACATTGTGGCCTTATCAGGGTCGTCACACATCAGTATGTGACTCCAGTCTAAGTTACTACATCCTTGAGTAAGACTGTTATAGTTTATAGAAGATAAAATTGCGTCTTTATCAACTTGTGGTTTATCAACATTTATTTTTAAAAATATCGGCAAATGATCAGTAAAAACATCCATAAATTTAGCTGGGAGTAAGTTGGTAAAATTGGATTTAATGAACATATTGTCCATACATGTTCCTTTATTAAGATTTTCGATACTTGGTCTTGTAATTCCATGAAAGTAAGGTAAATAGTTATACTCAAGGAAATTTCCTAGAAACTCATCCGTTATTTTATTCTCATCCATTAAATTAATATTACAATCTCCCACTATTATATGGTTCCTAATGTTTTTGTTAGTGTCAGTGTAATTTCTTAGCATAGCTAAGAAGCTTTGCTTGTCTACGTCGTGACATCTGTAAATACCTGTTATTTTTATTTTTTTGTTGTCTTCAAGAGTAATTTTCGTGCTTAAAAATTTGAAGTTATCTATTTCCTCCATTGTTATTGTAGCATTTAATAGTTTGTTAACGTACATAATAACTCCATCAGCTCTGTTAATGTGACTATGATTATAATAAATATTGAAATTAGGTAGTTTGAAATACTCAAAGCAAGAAAGTTGCCATGGTTCTGAACATACAATGATATCAGGTGTAGAGGTTAATCTTTCAAGAAATACTTCTAATAGTTTAAAAAATTTCTGCATGCCCCTAATATTCACATGCATAAGGGTCATGTCATTACAATCAATAAAGTTATTCAGTGAAGCCATATCGGAAATTTGAAATTCTTTCTTCTCAAAATCCAAATAATCTAATTCGTTATTGTTCATTATGGTTCCTCTGTAAATTATCGTAGTGGATAACTCCTTTGTATCCTAAAAATCTTTTACCGATGGTGGCGTAGGATAATCAGTATTTTTTATTTTCTTATTTATACGATATTTTAAATACTCACAGTTTTTAGTATCTGTAGCAAAATGATTTGTATTTACTTTTTTGCCAAATTTATCATTGCTATAAGAGCAATTTACACATTTCACTATTTGTATGTCTTCACACTGTTTTGTTAAATGTTTGCCACTGCATCTCAGACAGGCAGTTTCGTTTTTGCATTTTGCAGTACTATGTCCTATTCTACCACAGTTGTTGCATGGCATTATATTCAAGTCATCAAACACTTTGCAGCACTGATAACCAATATATATTCTGTTTCCAAAGGTTTTATGAAAGCGTATGTATCTGATGTGACTTCTATAATCGCATTTTTTGTTTTCTTATTGGCAACTTCGTAGAGATGTATTACTGTGCAGAAAAGTTCATTATCTGCAAAATTTCTTTCATTAATATCAGATTCTAATTCCTCTTGTGACATATTGTTTTGAATCCCAACAATTTTCAGTCGTGGATTTTGTATTTCTTCTTTTATTACTTCATAATCCTCACCAATGTTTTCAATTAGCTTTTCTTCAGTCTTCGAGGCATCTTCTGTACTTAAGCATTTGATCACAATAGAGCCATCCTTTGTTTCAATTAGCTTCTTTATTGGGGCTACAACATCATTTTCAAGTTTATTAATTACTATTTGCTTGGTTTTGGTTTTGTTTTTGTGTTCTTTGGATTTGATTAGCAGAGCAGGTACATGACTTTTTGGTTTATCAGACTTTTTTATACTTTCAGCATAGGTCATTCTAGATTTGTTATCAGCTTTTGACTTACTTAATAGTTCCTTCAGTAAAGCGTTTTTTTCTTGTAGTTCCGCATTTAATTGTCTTAAATCAGTATTTCACTTTTTAGTCTTGTTGCCTCAGCATCAGATTCAGGTCCAAAGTAGGGTAAGTTCTGGCTAACACTAATTTGTTCTTTAACTTTTAATGACATATTTTTCAGGAAATCTTCTTGTGATTTTATTTCTCGTTATTTTTTGTTTGTGCTATTATCCATCTAGCTTGCTCACTTAGAGTTGTATCGTCAAGTTTGGAGATTGTCTCTATCTTCATGTTCTGGACAAATTATTAGGACATTACTTAAAATTTTGGCATTTTTTATTCTCCTGAAATCACCTTCGTGATACACATTATCACATATTACACACACTTCAAAAGTAACTTTACACTTTGGGTGGCGTTTATAAAACTTTCCAGAGCGTAGATTTGGCGGGTCAGCTTCCTTACCCGCCATTACGTATTATGTCTGTGAGAACATTGTTTAATTCCACCTCTAATACCTTTTTTTATAAATGTAAACATATTTATGTCTGTTAAAAGTTCTAATTTTATTTCTGTATATTTTAACATAGCATCCCATGTTAATCCTGGAGCCATATAATAGTGACATGGATCGAGCCCGTAAATGTTTTAACACACTGTTCTTAAATTCAAATACGTCAGTTAAAAGTAGTTTGTCAGTGGTTAAATAAATTTTTAAATATTCCCATAAATTTCTACAATTAAATGTATACCAAACGTTCTTAACATGTTCGTAATCTTCATTGGAACACCGTTTATTTATTAATTTATTATTAAAATTTATCTGAGTCGGTAAAGTGGTTTCCTCTTGTCGTTCCCAAGAATTTAAATATACATAAGGAAAAAATTAAATAACAACATGGCGTCGGGAGGTGTGCTTCCCGACAAGCTTAAGGAAAAATATTATAAATGTCAATCATTAAACGATAAGCTGGGAATGGGACCCGATAAAATACCAGTAAAATTTATAAAAATATTTTCTAAACATTTGATAAAACCATTATTTTTAATATATTATAACCAATCAAATGTTACTGGCGTTTTTCCCACTGCATGGAAGACTTCTTACGTCACTCCAGTGCCAAAGAAAGGTGATAAACAAAATGTAGCTAATTATCGTTCTATAGTAAAAACTTCTATTTTTGGTAAAATGCTTGATTCAATAAATGAGACTATTTTATCAAAATATCTAAAAAAAGTATATAATTACAAACCAACATGGGTTCATGCCAAAAAGATCAACAACAACAGATCTTGCTGTATATTCAAATTATATAAATAGTAAATTAAAAACTAAAAAGCAAATAGATGCAATTTACACGGATATGCGTGCAGCATTTGATAAAGTTGATCACAAAATACTATTAAAAAAACTAGAAAAACTAGGTATAATTGGTAGTGCTCTAAGATGGGTCGAGTCATTTTTAGTTAATAGAAAATTAATAGTAAAAATTAAGAATTATGAAAGCTATGAATTTGAAGCAACTTCTGGAGTGCCTCGAGGATCACATTGCGGTCCATTATTTTTCATCATTATGATAAATGACCTAGCAAAAAATTTAGCTTATTCAGAAATTTCTCTATTTGCAGATGACTTTAAAGTATATAAACCCATTGGAAATTATAGTGATCATCTGCAACTGCAACATGACTTGAATCAAATAATTATTTGGGCCAAAGAAAATAGTCTTGAGTTCAATTATAAGAAATGTGCAATTATTACTTTTTTTAAATATGAATATGTTAAATATTTTTATTGTTTGGATGGTCAAGAGCTGGTGCGTGTTGATTCAATTAGAGACCTAGGAGTTTACTTTGATAATTCATTCACTTTTGAAGAACACATTGAGTATATAATTAATAAAGCTTTCAAAAAAATTGGATTTATTCAAAGATACAGCAAAAATTTTAAAGATCCTACTGTTTATTTGACACTCTATAAAACTTTGATAAAACCAACTCTAACATATGCTTCCGAAATTTGGTCCCCTTACACAAAAGCCCTCTGCTATAAAATTGAAAAAATACAAAACAGATTCTTAAGATCATATTCATTCCGAATAGGATCCCCTATGTCATTTGATAACCACGATTTGAATTGGCACGTACCGGGTCGATTATTGAGACAAAACAATATAACTTTTTATATAGAAACAGATATAAACGACTTCATGTACAGAGATGTGTTAAACAGAGCGTGCAAAAAGTCAATGAGAAGTTAAATAATATTGATCTCAACTTTGTTAGGATTTCTGAATTTAAGAAATTGTTAAAAGAGAAAATATTTTGTTACCAAACAAGATAAAGTAAAAGTAAATAGGCAAATTAATATAATTAATTATATTAAACCGCTAACCTGTGCGGACGTGTTAGAAATACTCTCTTTTGTGTCGTGTTTTTAGTGGTAAAAACTGTCCCAATTTTAACGTGTTTTCTACCACTTATGGTGCTTTATGTGACTTTTTTAAATGTGATTGTCCCATCTTAATCGCATAACACGTTCGCCAGTTATAAACTTTTAAAGTGCACCGTTTTTTCCCGATAGGTTTTAATACGGCCTTTTTATTGAACTTTTTGTACTAGATAAGCTCTCTTTTTTTTTATCCTTTCTTTTCTTTTTTTCTTGCCCTCTTTTTATACGTACTGTTTCACCTTGACATTACCATTTCCGATTATTTCCTAAATACCTCCAAAATGAACTGCGTGGCGTGTGGTACCCAAATTGGTGATAAGGATACGAACACAGTGACATGTGTGAAATGTAAAAATACTTTTCATAACAGCAAGGAATGTTCTTGCACTCGCACGGTATTAGAAAATAATAAAAAAGTTAGGTGTTGCAATGGTTGTTTAGCTGCAGCAAACTCGCCTGCGCCCATTGCCAATCGTACTCGTGCTTACTCGGCGACTTCCACTGGCTCGAAGAGCTCTTCCGCAGGTAATTCTCGTTCTACCAGTCCCTTACCAAATGAAACTAACAAGCTTTTGGACAATAAGCTCGAGAAAATTCTGAAAAGACTCGAAGTCCTAGATAGAGTTGAAAGCCGCCTCGACTGCCTTGGTATTCTTGACGAAAAAGTATCCAAGATTCTGGAGCACAATGCAAAAGTTGATGAGCGCCTCGACTCCGTCGAGAAACGTGTGGAGAGCATGGAAACCGAGCAACAGAAATCTCATAAAAAATTAAAGGAGGATATCAACAACATCAAGGACACCCTCACAAATAAACCTGACGCCAGTGACATTGCTACCATTAAATCGAATCTGGAAAGGCTCTCGAAAGACGTAAATGAGGTAAAGAAGACCAAGTGTGAATGCTCTGCTGAGATACAAGCTCTTAAAAAGCAGTTCGAGGATATGCAAGGTGCGAAGTTGAGAAATCCTGTCAGAGATGCGAATTTTCAGGCGATATGTAAAGAATTACGTGAGCAACAATCGAAAACGAATAACGTCGTTTTCTTCAATGTTAAGGAAACAAATGACGGTGATAATGCTAATTGGGACAAGGCTTTGATTCACGAGATCCTCACGAACCTACCTCTCTCAACTCTACTCTCGGAGATCAAAATTGGTAGAATCGGAAAGTTTAATAAAAATAAAACTAGGCCAGTTGTTGTAACTCTAAGTAAGAGAGATGATGTTATAACTATAATCCAAAATTGGAAGAAGTTACCGGAGGGAGTAAAGGTATCGCTTGATAATACCAAGAGTCAAAGGGCTCTCTACAGTGAATTGAAAAAGTCCCACAACAAACTGCATCCTAATGATAAGAAGGTCGTTAAGTACGTCTTTGGTATTCTTACACTTGTTTCTAGCAAAAATGATCAAATGAAGAACGCTCAACATAAGCCAAAAAACTAGTTCACTCTTTCAACGGACTTAAAATTTATTACCAAAATTTCAATGGCCTTCGTACAAAAACGGATCTTACTACAAAAAATATTCATTTGCTCTCTCCTCAACCTCATGTCATCGCTCTTACGGAGACTTATTTACACAAAGGAATTACAGATGGTGAACTTGGACTAGTTGGATATAAAATTTATAGGAAGGACAGATACAATTATGTGAACTCTCCGTATGGTGGTGGTGTGCTTTTAGCTATTAGTTCTGATATTCAATGTTTTTATGAAGGAAATGAAGATCGCGACTTGGTAATTGTGGACGAAATTTGTATTGGTACATTGAATTTACCAAAAAATATTATAATTTATTGTGTCTACTTTCCACCTAAATCTCCCACCACTTTATATGAAAGACACACTAAACGACTTGATGAACTCAAACAGCGTTATCCCGATCATGATCTTATCCTTCTTGGGGACTACAATCTACCTAACACGACGTGGGACAACTCTGATATCCTTAGTGGGATTTGTACAGATAGCGATCCGTTAATTCAGGAAAATTTTCAGGTTATTTTGAGTGACTTTTCCTTTTTGGACTGGCACAATATGTTTAATCATGGCTCAATTGAATTATGCTATAAAATTTTCGATGAAAAAATTCAAGACTGTATCTCCAAGACTGTTCCGAAGAAAAAGATTTTTTCTAGTTCATACCCCGTTTGGTACAACAACGAACTCAAACAGTCACTTATTACTAAAAAGACTGCGCAGAAAATTTGGTTGACGACCGGTATGTTGGGCGACTATATAGCATTCAAAAGATTAAGAGCAAAATGTATTAAATTATCTAGGGAATTATATAAAAACTATATTAGCAGTGTCGAGTCTACATTAAAAAAGAACATAAGCAACTTTTTGAACTTTGTCAATAATAAGAATAATAGTAATAGTTTGTTTTCCAAGATGCATCTAGATGGAAAATGGGCCGACGGCTCTGGTGAGATTTTGGATCTTTTCGCACAACATTTTAGTAGTGTCCATACTACTTCATCTTCCTTTGATTACAATGTTCCAAACAGTTATTGTAGGTTAGAAAACATTGTAGCGTCTCAAAGTGATATGGTTCGCGCGATTAATTCTCTGGGAACTTCTCATTCTGTGGGCCCTGACCTCCTTCCTCCGATCTTTTTTAAAAACTGCAAAACGAACTTGAGCACTCCACTGTCACTCCTTTTCAATTTGTCTATAGCTCAGCAAAATGTTCCATCTCCCTTGAAAAGAGCATTCGTAACTCCGATCTTTAAGGATGGTGACAAACAGGATAGTAGTATGTTTTCGCCGGTTCTGGGACACTTTTGAGGAGGGATGTCCTTGACTTCGAACGAGTTCAAACTTGTTGAGTTTAGGTCATTGACCTTAATGTTCTGTGACACTTTTGAGGAGGAGGGAAGTCCTTGTCTTCGAACGAGTTCTTGAGTTTATGTCAATGACCTTAATTGGAGTACTGAATTTTTTCTGAATGAGTCAATGCCCTACTTTATTTTAGCGGTTTAAGGTTCTTTATTTAAAAATAATTTAGTCTACAATCATTTGTACGTTAGTTAAGTGGCTACTTATTATACTTTTACATCTCGCCGTTTCTGGGACACTGAGGAGGAGGAGTGTCTTCGAACGAGATCTTGAGTTTATGTCAATTACCTTAATTGGAGTAGTGAATTTTTTCTGAATGAGTCAATGCCCTTCTTTATTTTTAGCATAACAAGAGAAAAAGCGGTTTAAGGTTCTTTATTTAAAAATAATTTACTCTACAATCATTTGTACGTTAGTTAAGTGGCTACTTTATCCTTCCATAATTTCATCTTCATAACTGCTGCTGCTGCTGCAGTAATCGCTCCCGACTCCTTCGTCGTCAGCTCCAATGAGTTCACCTGTCATCTGCATAATTTTCGACGTTGAAGAATTCTAAATCTTCTTCGTTTGGCAGGCTCTCGAAATACCTTCTGCATATATTTCTTGTATAGTAATTACGATTACCGTCGTAGAACTTTGCTATTACAATATAATTCTCAACGTCGGCGATGTTGTTGTTGTTGTTGTTGCTGTAAACAACTACACCAACCGAAATCTGCTTGTAGTTAGCTATATTGTATTCAGAAAAAAAAAGTCTTCAAATTCTAAATTATTTTTTCATTGAATGAGCGTGAGGATGTTGCCTCGTTAAAGCGTTTTAGTTTCATGTGAGGAATTGGCCAGCTATTAGGTCAAACACCACTTTTTACAACAAGGCTATAGCGGATGAGAACGTTGTTGACCGAAAATTTGATTATTTCGTCGTGAGGAGGGTAATGTATCACGGGTCAGCTCTATGTGAGTGGGGGGTAGAGTATTTAGAGGCGAGAACCTTACTAAAGCCTGTGTAGTTAGCTGAAAAAAGGCGTTCATTGTAAGTAAACATGGTTGTTGTAATTCTTCCGCCGGGAAATAAATTTAAAGTATTAAGTGTTTACGAAATAATTCAGTTGGGGGATGTACTTAAGCAAACACAGAATTTGGAAGAATCGCTACATATTTTGGAGTCGTATTGGATGCGAGCAGCTGACGTGTTTGATATGGATCTGATTAGTTTGGCTGCTGCACCCATGACGGAGTTTTTGACACATCGCTTAGAAGAACAGAAATGTCATCAGCTAGCCAAAAAAATTCAAGAAGAAAGGACGAAACAAGAGAAAATACTGCAAAAGAGGGAGTCGTCTATAAAACAAAACTACGAAGAATGTCGTTTGTAACTAAAGGTGGAGAAGGAGGAAGTTAATAAGCATTTAACGTTGGCATTAAACGGCAAGAAGGGTAAAAAGCGAGCAGCAGCAGCAGCTCCTGCCGAAAGTAGGGCGGGATTGGATTTTGCTCGAAGTAAAGATAACGTCAAACGAAGGCTTACGAAAAAATCATCGAAACAATGTGCTGCACAAAGCGTTACAGAAGAAAATCCATCTACTTCCTTACCAAACCCTAAGAAAGATGCTAATGAAATAAGTAGAGGGGAATGCGTAACGGAAACAACTCAAGATATATTAGAGGAATTTCTTAAACCAGTACAGAAGCCGCTCTCAAAAGCCTTCACGCAAAACGCTCAGGGAGATAAGGAATGGGAAGAGATGTTTCAAGCAATGGAAGGGCAGAAAGCAAGTCAGCAGCAGCAGCAGCTAAATGAAGTAATTATGCTGGATGGCGATGATGACGTTTTTAATAGCATAGTTAGTTGAAGACCTTGTAATATACGCATAATGTGATGCAGAATACTGTATTATTTCTGTAGTTTAAGCGATATTTACCAAAATGCAATCCAATTATTTTTTAAAATTTAATCTTACTGGTGTAAACAAAACCCTGTGAACAAATTAAAGATATTTTTTCAATCAACGGTAATTTATAAATATACTAGCAAACCCGGCGAACTCCGTTTCGCCACCAGATGGCTTCGTTTGATGCGGTTCATCTGGTGTTGGCACCATTATTGAACCATGCAAATGATATATTTGTCCTTTTATCTGTAATTGCAAACAATTATTTGTTGAATAATACGGTGTAACTTCTGATCGTGTAGTGTGTGTGGTGTATATGTAGTTGTTATGTGTTGCAATTCATTGTGTTGGTGTGAGTGATTGGTTATGTGTGTGTGTGTGTTGTATCTTTTACCTTGCAAGTCGCCTTCTCGAATGATATTAGCTCCAAAGGAAGTCATGCGAAAACAGTTATTGTATTCAAGGATGTGTTGAAGAAAAAATGGCTGCAATCGGGATCACTTCCATCGAACAATGGTTTCAGTGGCTGTGGTAATGGATCCAGTTTAACTTTTCCATTTGCGCAGCACAATCCAGCCGTTTCTCTTTTAACGCATTGCAATATCGGCATATAGTCGTCATTGGTCCAATATCTAAATTTTCATCATCACTGTAGTTCGCAGTGGGATCATATTGGAATGCCAAGCGATTGTATGATGCCAATGATCTTTTTGTGCTCACGCGTTGTCTCAATCGGGCATTTTCTCCTATTTGTCTTTCTTCGCTTAAGTTCTGTGAATACACTTGTTGCTGGCTTGCATGTCTTGTGCGGCGGCCGATGTTCGCACGTCGTCCTCTAGGCGTTTTGGACTATGGACAGAGTGGTGAATTTAAATGCCTGCTGTTGAAATTGAATAAAAAAATTTGCACAATACTTAATAATAATTTCCCGCTTGAAATTTTTCCTGAATTTTCTTTGCTATAAACCTCACGGAGCCCGAGACCTTTCCTATCCGGTAACATTATAATTATTGACGACATTATTTTTATCAGTTTAGCGACAAGACATGTGAAAACAGCGAAAGTACGTAATTTGTTTGCAGACTTCGAAGCATTGGACTCATAATCTTAACGATAAAATGGAAGGTGGCTGTAAAAGGATTCGGTTAAGGCAGACTGCCGTAAAGCGCGACATTCGAATAATAATTGTGCAAGGTTGAATCGAGAAATTGCCTGCGGTAAAACTAATTTTAATTATTAAAACAGTTATAGATAAACAAACACTAGTTAGGTTAGGTGGGCCCACACTAATAGAGAAAAATGCACGAAATACTTACACCTACTATTAATAAATTAAATAAACAGCCGAATCGTTTCGAATAATTGCAATTTACTTAATTTTTATTCTTCTTCTAAAATGCAATAAACGACAAGTTTAATTTCCTGACATTGCCAAACCATAGAATATGTTATAATTACCACTCATATGTTTGGGTGCGTTCATTTATACTGAATCTATTTACAGCGTTATTTCTAAACTGATCTAAAGGAAATAAGATATTTAAGCCTTTCAAATATGTATTTAATTGTGTCGGCGCATACTTTGTGGTAATTCATTAACATGATTAACTTTGTTAAAACAAAAGGAATTACTTAACAATCTCTAGGCAGCGTCCCTATCGAGCTCGATTTAATACCATTGTCATAATTAAATTTGCTCAATATCATTAAAAAGACAATAAAACATACAAGGTTTTCAGTGAATAACTCACCTAATTTCAACGATTTTCAATGAACTCGCGATTCACAATAATCACATACAGAATTGTAAAAGAATATCGACACCTTACAAAGTTGCACTTGTTTACACGTAAACGAGAGTGCTGAACGAACGAACGAAATCTGAGAGTACTTATATGATTCGGAGGAGGAGGAGGAGGAGAAGGACATAAGCAGACAACATTGTATTCGTTTGTAGAATATCAAGGTTCGATAACCATTTATTATCGAGATCGTTTACTTAAATGACAAGACATGTGAAAACAGCAAAAGCAGGTTACCTAATTGTTTTATATCTCGAAGCAGCAGACGATCAGGTGCAATTATTGGTAATATTATAATTTTTGATGACATTATTTTTATCAGTTAACGAAAAGACATGCGAAAACAGCGAAAGTATGCTAATTGTTTTGTATCTCGAATCAGTGGACTGGTTGTTCTTGACAATCAGTCGTGTAACATTTTATAATTATTGACGACATTATTTTTATCAGTTTAGCGACAAGACATGTGAAAACAGCGAAAGTACGTAATTTGTTTTGTGTATCGCAGACTTCGAAGCATTGGACTGGGGTCAGTCATAATCTTAACGATAAAATGGAAAGTGGCTGTAAAAGAATTCGGTTAAGGCAGACTGTCGTAAAGCGCGACATTCGAATAATAATTGTGCAAGGTTGAATCGAGAAATTGCCTATTATTAAACAGTTCCAGATAAACAAACACTAGTTAGGTTAGGTGGGCCCACACTAATAGAGAGAAATGCACGAAATACTTACACCTAGTATTAATAAATTAAATAAACAACCGAATCAATTCGAATAATTTCAATTTACTTAATTTTTATTCTTCTAAATGTAATAAACGACAAGTTTAATTTCCTGACTTCCTGACATTGCCTGTCATATATAAACCATAGAATATGTTATAACTACCACTCATATGTTTGGGTGCGTTCATTTATACCGAATCTATTTACAGCGTTATTTCTAAACTGATCTAAAGGAAATAAGATATTTAAGCCTTTCAAATATGTATTTAATTGCGTCGGCGCATACTTTGTGGTAATTCATTAAGATGATTAACTTTGTTAAAATAAAAAGAATTCCACTTTTAATCACATTTATTTATTTATACTTCTACACATCTAATGAAAGTATACAACTAGTTACGTAAAACAAAATTATTAATTAACAATTACACAATTACTTCAACAATATTAATTAATACTTATACCACTTGTCCTCGATTTTCCATACCGGCATTTCGGTGCGGCAGGTTTTCTTGCTTTTTTGCTGTTTTCCATTTTTTGAAGTCAATTTTTAAAAAATTAAAACTTGAGAATAACAATTTGATTGAGAAATTGAAGTGTACACTAGGAGTAGCCAACAAAATATGATCTCTATACCTTTGTTTTACATGAAAACATGTAACCTATTTCTATTTGCTGAATAAACAATGGTTCACACGCTAGATGAGCCATGTATGTGAACTTTTATGTATGTATGAGATGATACCAAATACCATGTCTATCCATAGGTTCATAACATTACTATACATGTAACCTATTTCTATATGGTTCACACGCTAGATGAGCCATGTATCAACCCTTCTTCGCACAAACACTTGTGCTGATCTTAACTTTACCCCACTCATATCCTCCTCCTCCACCTCTAAATTGTATAAATACTCAAGTTTTCACAACGTTCAGCACAGCGCCGCTAAGACTGTTCAATTAAGTGCAACAAAAATGCCGCAATACGCAGTACTCTTCCATGGCTCCGCGCCGACTGATACCAACATACACGTGGACGCAATGCTGTTCACAAGTACCACTGCAGGAGGGTTCAGTATATGGAACGTGTCCGACAGAAGACCCTTCGCAGACTTCTGTCAACACCTGGAAGCGGAGCTGTCCTGGACCTCTTACAAGGGGGCACTGGTCGTCTGTGCGATGGGCCACGGAGGAGCAGTATATATAACAACCATTTAATTGAACTTTGTATTGTATTATCCATATAACCTACGTAGTACGCTAGTATAAATATAAACAATTCCTCTTGAATCGTTCCTTAATCTCTTTCATCTTAACATAAACAGCACATGGTCGCAAGATTAATTAAACACAACAATACAAGTACTAACGATGTCTTTATCGTGTTGGTACACATACACATTAAAGACAAATACAAGTCATTTATAAAAATTTAGAAGCTCAATTGTAGATTGACGTCAAAGCAACAAACATCAACGTAAGGGTGGACAGTGTGATATTTGTTGATACCACTTCTGGTGATTTCACCATTTGGAAGGTGTCCGACGGTAGACCATTCGGAGACTTCTGCCGACACCTTGAGGTGCAGCTCTCGTGGTGCTCCTTCGAGGGGACACTGGTCTTGTTTGCCCAGGACCCAGGACCACGGGGCAATTTTCATCAAAACTTTTAGATAGAAAATTTTTAATGTACCTAATTATTATTGTTAAAGTAGTTTTTAATTTTATTTTTAATTATTAGGTAATAGATTTAATTAAATATTTGAAGAACTTAATAACGTTTCTTTGAACGTATACGGGTTGGAAAACTCTTTTTCTAACGGTAAATACTCAACAGAAATTGTTGGGCCTTTGTATTATACAAAAAAAAAATAGGAAACAGGTGCATATTAATTTATTAATCATAAGTGATCTTGCCGGTAATCAGCATTATGCCTGGATAAAAAATTTCTCCCGTTTGATTTCAACTCAGATTAATAAAACTAATCGTAAAAAATATTTTTGTGACGGATGTCTTCAATATTTTTTTCGAACAGTCGAAGTCTTTTAGAACATCAAGCCAGAGATTGTAATCACATTGTAACAGTCACCCCTTCAGCAAATTTAAAAACTGATGTTAATGGTAGTTTAGTTCCTGAAAATATTTTAAAATTCGAAAATTTTTCAAAACAAATCGATTTGTTATTTTATGCAGACTTTGAGTGCATCTTGAAACCAATTTTAACATGTCTTCCCGAGATTCGAGACAAACCTTTCACTGTGGATACGCGTTATCATGTGCCCTATTCCTTCGGTTATTACTTGAAATGCAACTTTGATGATTCCTTATCGAAATTAAATATTTACAGAGGTGAAAATTATGTACAGAAATTTGTGAACGATTTAGAAGTGTTAATAATAAGCCGATTTATCTCGGTTTCTCCATTTTAGAATTATCAAAAAAACTGTTCTATATGGATTTTATTATGATTTTCTCAAAAGAGAATATAAAAAAACACCTGCAAAAATTTGATACTTCCAATTATCCGGAAGGTAATATTTACGACATTCCTAAAACTGAATCAATTGTTGGTAAAATGAAAGATGAATTCGCAGGGCGTTCCTGTTAAAAACTTTTATGGTACTGATAACCAACACAAACATAACTTTACGTGTGTAAATGTATGGGTGTATTTTTACTTGTATTTAAATTTTATTCTTTTTAAAATATGTGTTAATTTGATTTCATGTCAAAGTGAAAAAAAAAATGGTATTTTGCAGTTTTTCCATCATGACATGGAAATCAATTTAACAAATATTAAAATTAATGAAATAAAATTCTTACTTTGTTTTACAACTTTTATTAACAAAAAATTTAAGAGATACTTAGTACAGGCAAACAATTAAATTTATTCATGTGTAAATATAACTTAATAAGTAATGGTAGGAAGGATTAATTTAAAAACAAATTGCTAAAACCAAAAGAACACAATAAACTAGACATAAATAAAAATTACTTATTTCTATTTCAATATTTCAAAAAACCTTCCTTCTAAAACAGCAATTTGCAAGCTAAATAAATAAACCTCAAAAGCGATAAAAAAACAAAATGAAAAGTACATACTCGATACAGCGTACAGTTATATAAAAATGGTATATGGAAAACCTACATTTCACCTAGGTGATATTGTACGAATAAGTAAAGCAAAACATATATTTTTCAAAGTCTTACACACCCAACTGGGCAACTGAATTATTTAAAGTAGCAAAAAAATTAATTATACTAACCCATATACATATTTATTAGACAAAATCAGAAAATAAAAAAGAAGAGGAAAATTAAAGGAAAGACTATTAAAATGTTAGTACATTTTAATAATTCTCAGTTGTATAGAGTTTTCGGTCAGTAAGACATGGATCATGTATATATCTTATTGGTGTTACATACAGTATGTTCATTTAATTCAGCGTCATGGTCAACATCTGAAGAAAATGATATTAATATTGTGGTTAATCATTTACATAAATTAGGGTATTTTACAGACATTATCGGTCCAATAACATTGAATGAAATAAATAATTTAATTAAGAGAGATAATAGTTCGTTAATTGCGGCAGTTCAAGCTTTTCAAATAAACAACAATTTACAACCTACTGATGGAACGATAACACAAGAAGTGATACGATACATTAAAAGACCTCATTGCGGAATAACGAGTGAAATTGAACAAAAATACTCTACGTCTCCTCATAAATGGTCTAATTCAACATTAACCTGGTACTTCAATAACGCAACCGCTCGAGAACAATTTATAACAGTAAGAGCATTTCTGTTGTGGTCAAAACATTCTAATATTAATTTTACTATAAAACAAGAGAACGCAAATATAGTTATCAGTAAATTTTCAAGACAGCATAATTATAGCGAAACTCCCAATAGGCAATGCTCTTCATTCGACGGTGAGAGAGGGGTTCTTGCTCATGCAAGTTTTCCTTCTCAATATAAAACACAACTAGAAATACATTTAGATGCTGAAGAAAAATGGGATTCAACTTTGATTACGCCTGCTGATAATGAAGATACAATAAAATTATATTTGGTACTTTTACACGAAATTGGACATACTTTGGGTATTGCTCATTCTGACGCAAATGAAAGCATTATGAATCCTTTTTATTTTGTACCTCAAAATATTTCAAGTCTTATTTATTTTGATTTATATGAAGATGATATTAAAGCAATTCAAAATTTATATGGAAAACCTTCTAGTGGAGGTTACTATACACTGCCACCACCTACATCCATTGCAACAACTATTTCATCTACTATCAAAACAGTAATTACAACGCCTAAACCGGTATATACATCAGCTTTACCTATACATACAACAGCTCAAACAGCAAGTACAACAGCTAAACCTGTATATACATCAGCTTTACCTACACATACAACAGTATCTGCTATACCAGGTGGACAAATACCTGATAATAAACCTGATTTATGCAGTATAAAAAATGTGTACACTTATTTGGTTCTTAACGGGAAATTGTTTGTGTTTCATGCTGTGTGGGTGTGGACGATTCCTTTAATTAACGGTGCAATTGACATATATAATAAAGAACCAGAATTAATTACACAATGGTTACCGTTTCTTCCAAGAAATTTTAGTAAGATAAATGCAATTTATCAAAAACCTAATACCAACATCGTATTACTTAGCAATAATATAATGTATATAATTGAATTCCCCTCATTAAAGTTAAAAAATAATTATACTATAGACTTTGCCCTTAATTATCGAATAAATAAAAAAGAAATTACCGGATTGGTGAATTCTTATGATGGTAGAACCTTCATGTTTACCAAAAAAGGTTATTATTTAGAATTAAACGACTGTAATGATCTTATGATTGTTAAATCTGCAGGTTTCATAAAAGAGATGTTTCCAGGTATACCAAATAACATTAGAGCAGTTTTTCGATTTACTAACGGTCATCTCTATTTCTTTTCCAAGCATTTCATTTTTGAATTTGATCCATTTACTAGACGTGTTATACAATCAATAAAAAATTCTGGTATTGAGATATTTGTTAATGTTATAGATATTCAATGTACAACAAATTCAATTTTATCTAAATTGTATAAAATAGTTTCCAAATTATATATCACAAATAATGAAAGAACGGGAAAAGGTTTGTTTAATACTACAGATTATGATGATAATGATGATGATGATGATGATGATGAAGAAGGTGCATGGGAAGGAAACTTATCATTATCTCAAGTTTTTCAATAGCTGCTTTTTTAAATAAAACGAATTACTTGTATCTACAGTCCAATGCTTCGAAGTCTGCGATACACAAAACAAATTACGTACTTTCGCTGTTTTCACGTTTATAATAATTGGTTAAATCGTAGTTTATTTATTTAGCTTGCAAATTGCTGTTTTAGAAGGAAGGTTTTTTGAAATATTGAAATAGAAATAAGTAATTTTTATTTATGTCTAGTTTATTGTGTTCTTTTGGTTTTAGCAATTTGTTTTTAAATTAATCCTTCCTACCATTACTTATTAAGTTATATTTACACATGAATAAATTTAATTGTTTGCCTGTACTAAGTATCTCTTAAATTTTTTGTTAATAAAAGTTGTAAAACAAAGTAAGAATTTTATTTCATTAATTTTAATATTTGTTAAATTGATTTCCATGTCATGATGGAAAAACTGCAAAATACCATTTTTTTTTTCACTTTGACATGAAATCAAATTAACACATATTTTAAAAAGAATAAAATTTAAATACAAGTAAAAATACACCCATACATTTACACACGTAAAGTTATGTTTGTGTTGGTTATCAGTACCATAAAAGTTTTTAACAGGAACGCCCTGCGAATTCATCTTTCATTTTACCAACAATTGATTCAGTTTTAGGAATGTCGTAAATATTACCTTCCGGATAATTGGAAGTATCAAATTTTTGCAGGTGTTTTTTTATATTCTCTTTTGAGAAAATCATAATAAAATCCATATAGAACAGTTTTTTTGATAATTCTAAAATGGAGAAACCGAGATAAATCGGCTTATTATTAACACTTCTAAATCGTTCACAAATTTCTGTACATAATTTTCACCTCTGTAAATATTTAATTTCGATAAGGAATCATCAAAGTTGCATTTCAAGTAATAACCGAAGGAATAGGGCACATGATAACGCGTATCCACAGTGAAAGGTTTGTCTCGAATCTCGGGAAGACATGTTAAAATTGGTTTCAAGATGCACTCAAAGTCTGCATAAAATAACAAATCGATTTGTTTTGAAAAATTTTCGAATTTTAAAATATTTTCAGGAACTAAACTACCATTAACATCAGTTTTTAAATTTGCTGAAGGGGTGACTGTTACAATGTGATTACAATCTCTGGCTTGATGTTCTAAAAGACTTCGACTGTTCGAAAAAAATATTGAAGACATCCGTCACAAAAATATTTTTTACGATTAGTTTTATTAATCTGAGTTGAAATCAAACGGGAGAAATTTTTTATCCAGGCATAATGCTGATTACCGGCAAGATCACTTATGATTAATAAATTAATATGCACCTGTTTCCTATTTTTTTTTTGTATAATACAAAGGCCCAACAATTTCTGTTGAGTATTTACCGTTAGAAAAAGAGTTTTCCAACCCGTATACGTTCAAAGAAACGTTATTAAGTTCTTCAAATATTTAATTAAATCTATTACCTAATAATTAAAAATAAAATTAAAAACTACTTTAACAATAATAATTAGGTACATTAAAAATTTTCTATCTAAAAGTTTTGATGAAAATTGCCCCGTGGTCCTGGGTCCTGGGCAAACAAGACCAGTGTCCCCTCGAAGGAGCACCACGAGAGCTGCACCTCAAGGTGTCGGCAGAAGTCTCCGAATGGTCTACCGTCGGACACCTTCCAAATGGTGAAATCACCAGAAGTGGTATCAACAAATATCACACTGTCCACCCTTACGTTGATGTTTGTTGCTTTGACGTCAATCTACAATTGAGCTTCTAAATTTTTATAAATGACTTGTATTTGTCTTTAATGTGTATGTGTACCAACACGATAAAGACATCGTTAGTACTTGTATTGTTGTGTTTAATTAATCTTGCGACCATGTGCTGTTTATGTTAAGATGAAAGAGATTAAGGAACGATTCAAGAGGAATTGTTTATATTTATACTAGCGTACTACGTAGGTTATATGGATAATACAATACAAAGTTCAATTAAATGGTTGTTATATATACTGCTCCTCCGTGGCCCATCGCACAGACGACCAGTGCCCCCTTGTAAGAGGTCCAGGACAGCTCCGCTTCCAGGTGTTGACAGAAGTCTGCGAAGGGTCTTCTGTCGGACACGTTCCATATACTGAACCCTCCTGCAGTGGTACTTGTGAACAGCATTGCGTCCACGTGTATGTTGGTATCAGTCGGCGCGGAGCCATGGAAGAGTACTGCGTATTGCGGCATTTTTGTTGCACTTAATTGAACAGTCTTAGCGGCGCTGTGCTGAACGTTGTGAAAACTTGAGTATTTATACAATTTAGAGGTGGAGGAGGAGGATATGAGTGGGGTAAAGTTAAGATCAGCACAAGTGTTTGTGCGAAGAAGGGTTGATACATGGCTCATCTAGCGTGTGAACCATATAGAAATAGGTTACATGTATAGTAATGTTATGAACCTATGGATAGACATGGTATTTGGTATCATCTCATACATACATAAAAGTTCACATACATGGCTCATCTAGCGTGTGAACCATTGTTTATTCAGCAAATAGAAATAGGTTACATGTTTTCATGTAAAACAAAGGTATAGAGATCATATTTTGTTGGCTACTCCTAGTGTACACTTCAATTTCTCAATCAAATTGTTATTCTCAAGTTTTAATTTTTTAAAAATTGACTTCAAAAAATGGAAAACAGCAAAAAAGCAAGAAAACCTGCCGCACCGAAATGCCGGTATGGAAAATCGAGGACAAGTGGTATAAGTATTAATTAATATTGTTGAAGTAATTGTGTAATTGTTAATTAATAATTTTGTTTTACGTAACTAGTTGTATACTTTCATTAGATGTGTAGAAGTATAAATAAATAAATGTGATTAAAAGTGGAATTCTTTTTATTTTAACAAAGTTAATCATCTTAATGAATTACCACAAAGTATGCGCCGACGCAATTAAATACATATTTGAAAGGCTTAAATATCTTATTTCCTTTAGATCAGTTTAGAAATAACGCTGTAAATAGATTCGGTATAAATGAACGCACCCAAACATATGAGTGGTAGTTATAACATATTCTATGGTTTATATATGACAGGCAATGTCAGGAAGTCAGGAAATTAAACTTGTCGTTTATTACATTTAGAAGAATAAAAATTAAGTAAATTGAAATTATTCGAATTGATTCGGTTGTTTATTTAATTTATTAATACTAGGTGTAAGTATTTCGTGCATTTCTCTCTATTAGTGTGGGCCCACCTAACCTAACTAGTGTTTGTTTATCTGGAACTGTTTAATAATAGGCAATTTCTCGATTCAACCTTGCACAATTATTATTCGAATGTCGTGCTTTACGACAGTCTGCCTTAACCGAATTCTTTTACAGCCACTTTCCATTTTATCGTTAAGATTATGACTGACCCCAGTCCAATGCTTCGAAGTCTGCGATACACAAAACAAATTACGTACTTTCGCTGTTTTCACATGTCTTGTCGCTAAACTGATAAAAATAATGTCGTCAATAATTATAAAATGTTACACGACTGATTGTCAAGAACAACCAGTCCACTGATTCGAGATACAAAACAATTAGCATACTTTCGCTGTTTTCGCATGTCTTTTCGTTAACTGATAAAAATAATGTCATCAAAAATTATAATATTACCAATAATTGCACCTGATCGTCTGCTGCTTCGAGATATAAAACAATTAGGTAACCTGCTTTTGCTGTTTTCACATGTCTTGTCATTTAAGTAAACGATCTCGATAATAAATGGTTATCGAACCTTGATATTCTACAAACGAATACAATGTTGTCTGCTTATGTCCTTCTCCTCCTCCTCCTCCTCCGAATCATATAAGTACTCTCAGATTTCGTTCGTTCGTTCAGCACTCTCGTTTACGTGTAAACAAGTGCAACTTTGTAAGGTGTCGATATTCTTTTACAATTCTGTATGTGATTATTGTGAATCGCGAGTTCATTGAAAATCGTTGAAATTAGGTGAGTTATTCACTGAAAACCTTGTATGTTTTATTGTCTTTTTGATGATATTGAGCAAATTTAATTATGACAATGGTATTAAATCGAGCTCGATAGGGACGCTGCCTAGAGATTGTTAAGTAATTCCTTTTGTTTTAACAAAGTTAATCATGTTAATGAATTACCACAAAGTATGCGCCGACACAATTAAATACATATTTGAAAGGCTTAAATATCTTATTTCCTTTAGATCAGTTTAGAAATAACGCTGTAAATAGATTCAGTATAAATGAACGCACCCAAACATATGAGTGGTAATTATAACATATTCTATGGTTTGGCAATGTCAGGAAATTAAACTTGTCGTTTATTGCATTTTAGAAGAAGAATAAAAATTAAGTAAATTGCAATTATTCGAAACGATTCGGCTGTTTATTTAATTTATTAATAGTAGGTGTAAGTATTTCGTGCATTTTTCTCTATTAGTGTGGGCCCACCTAACCTAACTAGTGTTTGTTTATCTATAACTGTTTTAATAATTAAAATTAGTTTTACCGCAGGCAATTTCTCGATTCAACCTTGCACAATTATTATTCGAATGTCGCGCTTTACGGCAGTCTGCCTTAACCGAATCCTTTTACAGCCACCTTCCATTTTATCGTTAAGATTATGAGTCCAATGCTTCGAAGTCTGCAAACAAATTACGTACTTTCGCTGTTTTCACATGTCTTGTCGCTAAACTGATAAAAATAATGTCGTCAATAATTATAATGTTACCGGATAGGAAAGGTCTCGGGCTCCGTGAGGTTTATAGCAAAGAAAATTCAGGAAAAATTTCAAGCGGGAAATTATTATTAAGTATTGTGCAAATTTTTTTATTCAATTTCAACAGCAGGCATTTAAATTCACCACTCTGTCCATAGTCCAAAACGCCTAGAGGACGACGTGCGAACATCGGCCGCCGCACAAGACATGCAAGCCAGCAACAAGTGTATTCACAGAACTTAAGCGAAGAAAGACAAATAGGAGAAAATGCCCGATTGAGACAACGCGTGAGCACAAAAAGATCATTGGCATCATACAATCGCTTGGCATTCCAATATGATCCCACTGCGAACTACAGTGATGATGAAAATTTAGATATTGGACCAATGACGACTATATGCCGATATTGCAATGCGTTAAAAGAGAAACGGCTGGATTGTGCTGCGCAAATGGAAAAGTTAAACTGGATCCATTACCACAGCCACTGAAACCATTGTTCGATGGAAGTGATCCCGATTGCAGCCATTTTTTCTTCAACACATCCTTGAATACAATAACTGTTTTCGCATGACTTCCTTTGGAGCTAATATCATTCGAGAAGGCGACTTGCAAGGTAAAAGATACAACACACACACACACATAACCAATCACTCACACCAACACAATGAATTGCAACACATAACAACTACATATACACCACACACACTACACGATCAGAAGTTACACCGTATTATTCAACAAATAATTGTTTGCAATTACAGATAAAAGGACAAATATATCATTTGCATGGTTCAATAATGGTGCCAACACCAGATGAACCGCATCAAACGAAGCCATCTGGTGGCGAAACGGAGTTCGCCGGGTTTGCTAGTATATTTATAAATTACCGTTGATTGAAAAAATATCTTTAATTTGTTCACAGGGTTTTGTTTACACCAGTAAGATTAAATTTTAAAAAATAATTGGATTGCATTTTGGTAAATATCGCTTAAACTACAGAAATAATACAGTATTCTGCATCACATTATGCGTATATTACAAGGTCTTCAACTAACTATGCTATTAAAAACGTCATCATCGCCATCCAGCATAATTACTTCATTTAGCTGCTGCTGCTGCTGACTTGCTTTCTGCCCTTCCATTGCTTGAAACATCTCTTCCCATTCCTTATCTCCCTGAGCGTTTTGCGTGAAGGCTTTTGAGAGCGGCTTCTGTACTGGTTTAAGAAATTCCTCTAATATATCTTGAGTTGTTTCCGTTACGCATTCCCCTCTACTTATTTCATTAGCATCTTTCTTAGGGTTTGGTAAGGAAGTAGATGGATTTTCTTCTGTAACGCTTTGTGCAGCACATTGTTTCGATGATTTTTTCGTAAGCCTTCGTTTGACGTTATCTTTACTTCGAGCAAAATCCAATCCCGCCCTACTTTCGGCAGGAGCTGCTGCTGCTGCTCGCTTTTTACCCTTCTTGCCGTTTAATGCCAACGTTAAATGCTTATTAACTTCCTCCTTCTCCACCTTTAGTGACAAACGACATTCTTCGTAGTTTTGTTTTATAGACGACTCCCTCTTTTGCAGTATTTTCTCTTGTTTCGTCCTTTCTTCTTGAATTTTTTTGGCTAGCTGATGACATTTCTGTTCTTCTAAGCGATGTGTCAAAAACTCCGTCATGGGTGCAGCAGCCAAACTAATCAGATCCATATCAAACACGTCAGCTGCTCGCATCCAATACGACTCCAAAATATGTAGCGATTCTTCCAAATTCTGTGTTTGCTTAAGTACATCCCCCAACTGAATTATTTCGTAAACACTTAATACTTTAAATTTATTTCCCGGCGGAAGAATTACAACAACCATGTTTACTTACAATGAACGCCTTTTTTCAGCTAACTACACAGGCTTTAGTAAGGTTCTCGCCTCTAAATACTCTACCCCCCACTCACATAGAGCCGACCCGTGATACATTACCCTCCTCACGACGAAATAATCAAATTTTCGGTCAACAACGTTCTCATCCGCTATAGCCTTGTTGTAAAAAGTGGTGTTTGACCTAATAGCTGGCCAATTCCTCACATGAAACTAAAACGCTTTAACGAGGCAACATCCTCACGCTCATTCAATGAAAAAATAATTTAGAATTTGAAGACTTTTTTTTTCTGAATACAATATAGCTAACTACAAGCAGATTTCGGTTGGTGTAGTTGTTTACAGCAACAACAACAACAACAACATCGCCGACGTTGAGAATTATATTGTAATAGCAAAGTTCTACGACGGTAATCGTAATTACTATACAAGAAATATATGCAGAAGGTATTTCGAGAGCCTGCCAAACGAAGAAGATTTAGAATTCTTCAACGTCGAAAATTATGCAGATGACAGGTGAACTCATTGGAGCTGACGACGAAGGAGTCGGGAGCGATTACTGCAGCAGCAGCAGCAGTTATGAAGATGAAATTATGGAAGGATAAAGTAGCCACTTAACTAACGTACAAATGATTGTAGAGTAAATTATTTTTAAATAAAGAACCTTAAACCGCTTTTTCTCTTGTTATGCTAAAAATAAAGAAGGGCATTGACTCATTCAGAAAAAATTCACTACTCCAATTAAGGTAATTGACATAAACTCAAGATCTCGTTCGAAGACACTCCTCCTCCTCAGTGTCCCAGAAACGGCGAGATGTAAAAGTATAATAAGTAGCCACTTAACTAACGTACAAATGATTGTAGACTAAATTATTTTTAAATAAAGAACCTTAAACCGCTAAAATAAAGTAGGGCATTGACTCATTCAGAAAAAATTCAGTACTCCAATTAAGGTCATTGACATAAACTCAAGAACTCGTTCGAAGACAAGGACTTCCCTCCTCCTCAAAAGTGTCACAGAACATTAAGGTCAATGACCTAAACTCAACAAGTTTGAACTCGTTCGAAGTCAAGGACATCCCTCCTCAAAAGTGTCCCAGAACCGGCGAAAACATACTACTCAGGATGTCTCACGCTACAGACCCATCGCGTTGATTAATATTTTGTGCAAGATCTTTGAAACGGTTCTACTTAACCAAATGTTAGACGTAATATTCCCTTCAATCTCTGATTATCAACACGGCTTTATGAAGGGCAGATCAACTTTATCGAATTTATTCATTTTCAATAACTTAAACACAATGCGCTAGATAAAGGACTGCAAGTCGATGCCTGCTACTTAGATTTTGAGAAGGCTTTTGACAGTGTTGATCATGGTCTTTTGCTACACAAGTTTTACAACCTAGGGGTGCAGGGTAATGTCTTGGGTTGGATTAGGTCGTATCTATCGGAAAGAGAGGTCTTCGTGAAACTAAAAAATTGCAAGTCACGTCCCTATTTAGCATCTTCTGGAGTTCCTCAAGGCTCGATCCTTGGTCCTATTTTATTCCTGGTGTTTATCAATGACTTATCAGATGTTATCACCCCTTGGCTCGAAAAGATAAGATCCTAGACTTAGGAATTTATTTTGATAGCAAAATGTCTTTCACTCCTCAGTTAAACCATACCGTATCTCGAGCGAGCGGCATGCTAGGATTCATCATTAGAATTACCAAAGATTTTAAAAATAAGTCTTCCATAATCTACTTATATCGTACTCTTGTATTACCTATCATATTGTACTGTTCAACGATTTGGGCTCCGTTCTACGAAGTGCACAAATCCTGTCTCGAAGCAATACAACATAAATTAATTAGAAGAGTGCAGCTCATTGCTGGAACACCCATGGCCTTCGATGATCATAACTACTCTGAAATTGCTAGGAACTTGTGTCTACCTTCTATTGCATCTTTGATTAACTATCATGATATGGTATTTTCTATGAAAGCTTTGAACAGACTTATTTCCTGCAATGTTGTATCTGAAATTTTCACTGAACGCCATCTATCCTACAATGTTCGCAATCCAAGAATTCTCGTTGAATCAGGCACCAGATCAGCATTTGTTCATAATAGTGCAACACACAGGTTGCGTAGAAAATGGAATTGTCCACCATTAAATATAAGAAGTCTTACAAACCTAACATGCTTTAAAGTTATGTTAATATCTGTCAACTTTATGTATTATTAAATATTTGCTTATAACATCTATTATTTACGTAAATAACTTGTTGTTTTTAGATAATTATAATCACTGTCGATTACATTGTAGTTTATCTTTATGTAACACTATTTCTGTAAAGGACGTAAGTCCGTTGAAAGTTTAAATAAATAAATAAATAAATATTAATTATAATAATTGTATACAATACTAGATAATAAGTTTGTAAAGGGCAATTGCCCGTGTATTTGAATAAATAAATAAATAAAAATGTCATCCAAATCAAAAATGTGCAGCAGTAGTGTGTATAATTTGTGAAAACGTGTACCATGTAAGTGATTTTGTAAAATTAAAAGATACTAAAATCTTAAGTGATTCTTTAGTTATATGTCCCGAACATGTGGATGAGGTCAACATAACCTTAAATACAAAAAACCTTGCATTGGACAATACAGCTAGAATAGTAATAGCACAAATAAAAAATAAACAGGAGCAAGAATTAAGGAAGCAAATCTTACAAGAGATAGAAACGAGAAGAGACGATGACGAACTTAATGAAACACTATATGAGGACAGAACAGAAATAGAAAGTATGAAAATTGAAAATACATTATTAAAGCAGCTTAATAAGGAATTACAGGAAAAAAATGAATTGCTAAAACAATTACTAGAGAAAGAAAAATTAAATAATAATCATAAAAAAAGAACTTATGCTGATGTTTTTGTGAGTGAAAAGCCAGATAAAAAACGTATACCTAAAATAATAATAAAAAAAAACAAATAAAAATGAAAAACTAACAACTAAAGAATGTGTATTACACTACTTAAACAAAGAACAGAATATAAAAACTAACAAAGTTGAATTTAGAAGTGAAAATGAAATTATAGTCAGCTGCTTTAATGAAAATAGTGTAAAAATAGCCGAAGAAATGTTAAAAAAAAAGCTTGCCAACAGTTTTAAAATTGAAAAAGAGCAATTCATGAATCCAAAAATTAAGACTGTTGGAATAGACAACTATTGCAAACATGACATGGAAACTCTGGAGAAAGATATCAACAACAGAAATTTTATGAATTTTGAAACAAAATGTAAGGTATTACATGTATGTACTAATAAACTGACACAATTACAGGGTATTATAGCCGAAGTTCCAGCTGAATTGTAAAAAAATATTAAAGAAAAAAATGATAAAGTGTTTGTGGGGCATCAGAGGTGTAAAGTGTACGATTTAATTAGTGTCAAGCCATGTTTTAATTGCGGGAAATTTGGGCATAGTGGCTCTAAATGTCTCAATGATTTTAGTTGCCTAAAATGTGCTGGAAAACACAATACAAACAACTGTGATAGTGAATCTTTAAAATGTCTAAATTGCTCCTATGGCAATAATAAATATAAAACTAATTTTGATACAGATCATGCAACATATGATAGTGACATGTGTATGATAATGAAATCTAAAATAAAAAATTACATCGAAATGACTGATTATCCAATTAAACCTCTACTGCCAAACTATACCGGCAATAACTTTCGAGAACAGAAGATAACAACAAGTATGTCACAAGTATCGTTATCAACGAGACAGAAAGAGAGCACAAGCAGCAGTCCTGCCACAACAATTTTACAAAAACGAAATGTCAAGTAGACACAATGGAGAGTAATTTAAATTTTTTAAAATTAGTAAAATCTGAAAGTATCGTTGATGATGTTCAAGACCTCAATAATAATATTTGTGCAAATAACTTGATGCTATACATTAACATAAGGAGCTTAAATACAAATTTTACAAAACTCGAAATTCTTATTCAGAGCTTGAAAATCAAACTTATAGTAATAATTTGCTCAGAAACCTGGAATCTGGAATATTTTCAATATTTCAAATTAAAGGGGTATAAGAGTTATTATAACAATAGTCACTTAAATAAGTCTGATGGAGTAGTTACTTATGTAAAAGAAAATGTTATTGATTCTACGAACATCATAAAAATTGGTAGGCTAAGTATACTTAATACCAAATTAAGAATAAGTGATAATGAAAATCTTGAGATTTCTGCGCTATATAGATCACATGATTTATCTAAGCCGGAATTTGTAATGAATATAGAAACTTTTTTAAGCAGAAAAAAAAATGTTAAAAATCATTGTATTGTAGGGGATTTTAATATTGATCTGGTAGACCTCAATAATCTTAGTTTAGAATTTTTAAATAATTTTCCGGAAAATGGATATACACCAGGCTTTTCTAATATAACTCGACCAGCTAGTTGCAATAATGATGGAACGTGTATAGACAATTTTTTTGTCAAAACAAATGCAATTAACTTTAGACCTTACAAACTATTACAATCAATTACTGACCATTTTCCACTACTAGTATATTTTGACAACACAGTTAGACAAGATGGATATAATAAAAACTTTAATTTTGTAAATTTAAATAAACTAAAAATTATTTCAAGCACAAAAAACTGGAATATAATAAAAATGGAAAAAGATGCAAACGGGGGTAATGAAGCTCTCATAAATGAAATACAGATTTGTATAAATATGGCACAAAGTACTTATAAAAAGAAAAGTAGTACGCAATTCAAACCTAGGAAATCCTGGACAACAAAAGGTATTATTAATAAAACTTAAGGAGTTTGTGGTACATGTGTTGTGAAACATTTTTAATTTAAATTAATAATAAGGAATACAAACACAATTGTGTTCCTTATTATTAATTTGAAAGGTATTATGGTTTTATGCAAAACAAAAGAAACTCCATATAAATTATGGAGACAAAATAAAGACAACGACTCACTTAAATTAGAATACAAAAATTACTCAAAAATATTAGATAAGGTAATCATAAACGCAAAAATGAATTTTGAAGCCAAAGAAGTAGATTTGCGTAGCAACAATCCAAAGCATCTTTGGAATTATGTAAATGAAAAATTAAACAAAAACAAATCTAGTAATACGAACATAAAATATATCTGCGATGAAAACAACAAAAAAATTGATAACACAACCGAAATAGTAAACTACATGAATACCTATTTTTGTGAAATAGGCGAAAAGTTAAGTCATAACATTATAAAACCAAGTAACTCTAAGTTATCACAACCTCGAATGAATGTCAACACAATTTTCATTAAACCTACAAATTTCATTGAAATAAAACGTATAATTGACAACATGAAAGATAAATCGGGTGGGGTAGATAACATGAATGTGAAAATTCTAAACGTAATGTCTGAATATATCAAGGAGCCTCTGGCCTATCTTTTTAATTTATGCATAGAACAAGCCATCTGGCCTAATGTACTCAAGAAGGCTGATGTAGTGCCAATTCATAAAGCTTCAGCAACAAATTATAGGCCGATATCCTTGATATCGAACATTGCAAAAATATTACAGAAAATAATTCACGTCAGAATTCTAGAATTTATAGATCAAAACAATATATTAAACCAACGACAATTTGGTTTTATTAAGGGGAAAGGTACTAAAGATGCGTTAAATTATATTAGAAATATAATTTATGAAAAATTAGATAAAAGCAAACCGTTAATTATTACTTTTCTTGATCTGGCAAAGGCATTTGACACAGTAAACCACAAAATTTTACTAGACAAATTGTACAATTATGGAATAAGAGGAAAGGCTTTAGATCTTATGACGAGTTATTTATCAGATAGACAACAAAAGGTAAAATTACAAAACGTGCACAGTGACTATTCTAATATAAAGATAGGAGTCCCACAAGGGACTATCTTGTTATTGGATAGTATGCCAGAAGGTGCTATAGTGCCATATGCGGATGATACCGCCATTATATCGTCTGATGATACTTGGCTTGTTGCCCAAGAAAAAATGAATAATCACTTAGAATTTGTCAATGTTTGGTTAGCCTTAAACAAACTCTCACTTAACGTAACGAAGACGGTATTTATGACACTTGGTAACTACAGAGATAGTGTCCCTGAAAAATTAGATATAAAAATACTTAACAGGTCCTTAACTAGAATAGAAAGTTATAAATATTAAGGTGTTATATTTGATTTCAACATGAAATGGGATAGACAGATACAGAATATAATAAATAGGACAAAATATCTTATTTTTATTTTCTACAAGCTTGCTAATTTAATGCAAACAAAAATTTTTTTTAATTTTATACTACGCATTTTTTCACAGTATATTAAATTATGGGATAATAGCTTGGGGTGGTGCTTACAATAATAACATAGTTTTGCTCCAAAGAGCACAAACTAAGATACTAAAGATAGTTTATAAAAATAATTTTCTAACTGAAAACCGTCCAATGAATTTGGTACAAAGTTTCGAATACGAGTCCTTAAATTATCATTACAAGGAATTGAAAAGTAAGTACTTAATGATGCAGAGCAATACACGAAGTAAAAGCATTCAATCGCCAAAGATAACTAAATCTGTAACTAAAAAAAAATAGCTACTTCGTTGCTATAAGGCTATATAATTCATTGCCAAATGATCTCAAAAAACTAGATCTTACTAAAATGACTGATAAAAGAAAAATTAAAAAATGGATTGTATCCTAAGTCAATAACGCTAGAAAAATTACGTGATTAGTAGACAATAGAATTATAATATGTTAAATATTTAGAAATTTTTATGTTGATTTTAATGAAAGTATCAAATATGTTGAATTTTTGATAGTTTATAGAGTCTGTTTGTGTGGCAACGGCTAAACTTTTCAGAAACTGCATTATTATTTTTGTCACGAGAGTAGAATTTATCACACTACTGCCTTGAACTAGTTGTTAGTATGTAAGTTTAGTACGTAAGTTTATTATGTATACCGGACCTACACACAGGCAATGTTGCCTCGGTAGGGTTTACCATTGTAAACTGATTTTTTCTGGTTAAATTAAATAAATATACCCTTTTTCTAAACAGTTCAAAGATGTCATTATTCGTGAAAAATCTTCGTGTACTATGGAAATTTAAAGGCGATAAATTTTGAGCCAATTCATCTAAGCTTGATTGCATAAATCTGGCAGAATATAAAAAACGTAATTCTACCGATGTGTTACTATTAACTATTATATGTTTTGATAGTGATACGTACAATTCCTTATTTAATGGAATTAAACTAATTTTACCATCAACTTCGTTCAAAGCTTTCACCAACAAATGACAATCATAACCAGAAAAATTATGAAAGAATCTTGGGAAAAATTTAGGAATACGATACTTAATATTGCATTCATTATGAGCTGGACCTCGATAATTTCCATTAAGATGACAGTGATCAATTACTCTGATACTTCCTAAACTTTTTTTACAAATATGACATTCAGTTGATTCGTTTTGAATTTTTAATTCTTCAGAACTTAAAAGTTTCAATTTTTTTTGGTTTCATGATAATATTGTTATATATGCATGTAATGTCACTAACTAACGAATGTACAAACTTTTGAGGAGAATCAGGTCCTCTGTATATTTTTAGTTTGCTTAGATTATCATCGTATGAGCATTTAATGTGATAAGCAAATGCACATGGCACATGTTGTTGTATGGAAGTAGTCGAAGATGTTGTTGGATTAGTTAAACAAGTATCAAAGTTCTGTAAAATACATTCAAAATCTGCGTACACTACAAATGGTATTTTAACTCCTCGTTCATAGTTTTAAAATTCAAGTGTGCAGTTTTCAGGAGATGGCATTATAGTTACAATTTTTCCGCATTCATTCTTGTGTAATCTTAAAGCTGAGTGTATTTGAAAATGTTGTAAACAACAATTACATATGTATACTTGTCGTGTATTTGTTGTTATTTGACTTCGAATTAACCTCGATATATTTCTTATCCATACATAATGGTATTTTTCGTCGTCTTGCAATAACAAAGGTTAATGTGATTATTTTTTTCAACTTTTGTACAATAGAAAGGACCTACAACATCTTCTCCTTCTATTCCACACACATTAACACTAATCAACTCATCTAATTCTTCAAAAATTTGAACCTCCGTTACTTGCAATGGAAAGTTTAAAGAATCAAAATTAATTGTTATATTATTGTCTAATGTAATAATATTAGCATTAATATCGGATACATTGTAAGACGAAACTCTTTGAGAATGTTCACGTGGATACATAGCTGATATTATTGCCCATTTAAAACAAAAAACATCATTATTTTTGACGTTAATACAGGCTTTCTTTTTTTCTATATATTTAGGAAGTGGAATATAATTAGATCCTCGAATTGGTTTGCATTTATTAATGTTGAATTCTAAATGTAGGATAGCAATTAAACTCCAACCACTATTTCTTTCCTGAATATCATCCATGTTGTTTATAATTTGGTTGTTCATGTGTTCGTAACTGTTACGCAAATCATTTTCATTTAAAATAACATCCATTTTTGTATGCAAAGATTTAATAGAAACTTCTTCTTTTTCGTCACTGAATTTTATGTATTCCGCGAATAGCTCTAAATTAAATTTAAACGCGCTATTATTATGTAACCTTACAAGTAATTCCGACATGATTTCTTCCTCAGCCAACTTCAAAAACTTTTTCGCGTCCAAACGTGTCGAATCGTCATTTTCAAACATCAGAGTTACGATGCGGTTTTGAAAACTGCATTTAACAACCTAAAATTGTTATTCAAATTTTTCATAATTGTCGATCTATAAATACAGATTTATATATAGTATACCTTAACTTTTCCATTATGTTGCCATTGGGTAATTGGAACTTCCATTAAACACCCTTCTCACATTCTTGAAAACATTTGTTTCTGAGTAGTTTGCTGACTTGATCCTAAAATGCATCGTTCTTCATGATTAACTAATCGATTTTGCAATAATTGTTCTGGTTCACGATGCGTTTTCATGTGTTTCTGAATATTATCTTTTCGCATAGTTTTCTGACATCGAGTACAAGTTATATTTTCAGACTGATAATGAATTGTATTTAGGGGAATTCAACCAAATCCAGACAAGATAGATGCTGTTTTAAAATTCCCACAACCTAAATCTCCCAAAGAAATTAAAGCCTTTTTAGGATTAACTGGTTACTACCGCCGGTTCAATGTAAACTATGCTAAAATTGCCAAACCGCTAACGAGACTATTAAAGAAAGGAGAAAATTTCAATTTTGATAACTCATGTATTGACGCTTTCGAAAAATTAAAAAGTACATTAGTAAATGCTCCTATACTTCAATACCCAAGATTCGATGAGGAGTTCATTGTTACAACCGATGCGTCCCAGTTCGCAATAGGAGCAGTTTTATCTCAGGGTCCATTAGGAAAAGATCTTCCTGTCGCCTATGCTCGTAGGACGTTGAATCCTGCAGAAACCAGGTATTCAACTATCGAAAGAGAACTCCTAGCAATAGTTTGGGCAACTAAGCATTTTCGACCATACTTGTATGGCCGAAAATTTAAGATAGTGACAGATCATCGTCTCCTTACTTGGTTGTTTTCAATAAAGGATCCTGGAAGCAGACTTGCAAGATGGAGACTCAAATTGGAGAAATTTGACTATGAGGTTGTGTACAAAAAGGGTTCCTAAAACAAAAACGCCGACGCATTAAGTAGAGTCAAAATTAATACTCTAGATCTTCTAAAATTGGTAGAATCACTAGTATTACCATCCTTTCAAATTTATAAAGATAAAACATTAACAAATACAATAGAAGAAGTACCTAAGCTTCCAATTAACGATCATCCTAAATTAATTTTGGTCCCTTTAACTGACCTAAACGAAATTGAAGGCAGAATAAGAAATTTAATTTATGACGCTAATACATCGTTGTCCATCGAACAATTAGACAAAATAATAGTTCAAAGTAAAAACTTACCTAATACAGAATATATGTTTATATTTCTCAATGATAGTGAACTCGATAATTATAACAAATTAAGAGAAGCGTGTGAGAAAATTTCAGACAATGAAACCAGAATTTTATATTTATTGCAGACACCTGATGTAGCTGATTTATTGGAAGACCTTGAGTTAATATTATCTTTTTTCAAAATTAAAAATTTTAAAAATACTATATTTTCTTTAAAATGTGTACCATTTCCACTGTCACAAGCGGACAAAGACGACATAATTAAAATGTTTCATAACGACGGTCTTAACTTTCATAAAGGCATGAATGAGACGTACAATAAATTAAAACAATTTTACTACTGGGTAAAGTGTAAAACTGATGTGGAGAATTTCGTAAGACTTTGTGAAACTTGTTCGAGGAACAAAACTAATAGAAAAAACTTTGAATCCCCTCTCACTATAACATCTACACCATTAAAATTTAATAAAAGAATTGATTTAGATACTATTACTGTTGGACTAGCTGATAAATCACAGTCGAAAATATTAACTATACAAGACCAATTAACGAAATATGCAGAAGCTTATATAATTAATAATAAAACAGGCAAGGAAATAACAACAAAATTATTAGAATGGATTAAACATTTTGGAATACCAGTTAGAATCCACAGTGATAACGGAGGCGAATTTTTAAACGAAACATTAAGTACATTAACTAATATTTTCAAAATTAAACATACAAAAAATTTAGCATATCATCCAAAATCGAACGGTTCTATCGAGCGATGGCACGCGACCCTTGAAGAAACGTTACGAACTTTATCTGACGGAAAACCACCTACCAAAGTGGAACTTCAAAATAATTTAATTCTAAGCGTAATAGCACACAATAACGCGTTAAATAAAACTACTGGCTTTACACCGTACGAACTCGTTTTTGGAAAAAAACAACCTGATACTAACATACCAATTGTATTAAAGGAACAAACGTATGAAGAATTTCAGCAAATTAGAAGTAATGAAATTAACCAAATCAGGCAAAAAGCGATTGAAAACCAAAATTTAGCAAAACAAAAGTCAAAGGAAAGACACGATAAAAATCTCAAAATTAGACACTTTAATGTAGGTGATAAAGTAATGTTAAAGAATCAAACCAGTCCTTTAAAATCGTGGGAATCTAGATATACAGGTCCTTTTGTAATAAAAAAGAAACATAACGATAAAAAATTCACAATAAATAAAGAAGGTCATGAAACAACTGTAAACATTGAAAGGTTAAAACCCTACGTTCTGTTGCAGGATTCTGCTGACGCGGATCCCCATAGGGAAGACGACCATCAACCTGAAACCTCTTAATGCAAAATCAGGAATTTATTATCATCAGTTAGGAAAGGCGTTTATTACAACATCCGAATATGAAATAATAATTTATAAAAATATTGACTTATATCGTCATAATAAAATTAATCTGGATAAACTTCTTTCTAAATTTCGACAAATGGAAATAGTAAATAAGGGCGTTGTTATGCATATGCACGCATTAACATTAGGAACTTACGTAAACAAAATTTCAAATCAACTTGACGAAATTTGAAATATTGTTAAGCCATACAGAACAAAACGCGGTTGGTTTAATATAGTTGGAAGTGCTCTACATACCGTTTTTGGAGTAATGGATTCTAACGAAGAAACCTATTACTCTAATTTAATAGAGAGCCTTGCAAAACAAAATAGAAATACTTTAAAACTGATCGATAGGAATGCTCATATTTCAAGTAATGTCATGGAAAACTTAAATAAAACTTTAAATACAATTAACAAGTTCGAAACGTCAGTTGAAACTAATCTGCTTAGGCTTCAAAAATTCACAAGAAATCTAAGTTCTGAAATAAGTACCCAAATTTACAATCAGCAATTGCTAATAGTCTCACAACAAATACTAGAATACGCCATTTTATTCCATGACGAACTTAATCAAATCCTGGAGACTATTCTGTTTGCTCGAATTGGCTCTTTATCTCCAACTACTATTTTACCTAATATTTTATTACAAGAATTACAAAAACTACCCTCAAATTCCGAAGGAAAATTACCTTTCGAAATTAATTCTGGAAACATACATGCCTTTTACAAAATTATTACTCCATATGTGCTTCTATCAAATAACCTCTTAATTATAAAATTATCTGTGCCTTTAGTAAATGATGAGAAAATTACAATTTATAAACCTTATTCCCTTCCAATTCCTGTTAATAATAAAATCTTTCACTTTATAACTCCCACGTTACCCTATATTGGCTTTAGTAAAGTTGGGTTGAAATATATAAAGATCCCCAAACTTCTGGACTGTAATAAAGTCTTAGACACGTACATTTGTCCAAACATGGTAGTTAAAGACATTATGAACAACGCACCCTGCGAAGTTCGGTTATTCCATGAAGACCAATTTCCTGATACCTGCCAAATCCACACCGCACTCGTAAAAGACATGGATGTCGTTGACCTGGGTCACAATAAGTGGCTTTTCCTTGTGGCTGAAGAAACGGATGCTATTTCGAAATGTCCCCATAACAATTTGCAAAAAACCACTCTGAAGGAATCCTGCATTATAACTCTTCAACCCCAGTGTACACTCTATACGTCTAAACGGTTGCAAATTAAAGCTGGAAGCACCACAACCGAAGAAAGTTTTTTTTAAACAGACGTTACCAGAATTAAACCTAAATTGTTGTATCACATCAGTTCAAAAACTTAGTTATTTGCAACTTGATCCAATCCCTATTTCTCGTCTCAACATGGAAGACGTAAAGACAACCAACGAAGAACTCAAGCATTTTGAGGAACAGGTCGAAAAGGAATTAAATAAACCAACAATTATTTCTGACATCAAGTGGTCCCATTATTTAGGATGTTCTGTCGGAATTATTACAATTATAGTGCTCTGTGTGTATTGCTGCTTTCCAAATTATTTTCAAATTTTGTGCTCCTTAAAAAAATGTTGCGTTTCAACAGCAAACGGGCGAAGTCTTCCTAATAAAAACGACGTAATTAACATGGAACAATTTTCAACGAATAGATCACTTGAAAACATTTCCGAGAAAAATGAAGAAAATTCAAAACCATCGACCTCAACGAAGCTAGTTTATAAGTGATGTAGTTAAGTTAACCTTGAATTTGTTCATTACGTATTTCTTTTATTATTCTAGCACAGGAAAAATTAATTTTGTTCACTATTAGTTTTTAAGTAAGCGGGGAGGGATATTATCTTTCCATATTACCACTGTTGTATAGAATATTTTTGTCATATTATCATCATAGGATAGAATTTCTGCAATGTTAACAATGTATCGTTCATGTAAATTGTAGCATCTTTGTCTTCTCACGCTGAACTAAGCAATTCATAATACTGAATTAATATGAACTTGTTTTTAGATTAGATGTAATTGTACAAGTCTGCCTATCAGTTGTGCACATCTCCCCCGTAAATATTCAATAAATTGAATTTTTTTAAAAACTTAATATTATCAATTGTGAATATAACATATGTAGTCTTAGTAAATAAGGGTTAGTATGTAAGTGTTGTAAGTGCCTTTTTTTTAGCACCGCTGCTTATACCTTTAATTAATTCTTGAAATTAAGGGTACAAATTACTTCCCCCATTACAGACGTCCTCCAAGTTTCGTTGGAAACAAATTGTTCTTGATGGAAGACTAAACAGTTTTTATTCAGATATTTTCTTCCTATTATCTACCCTTCATACACTTTTCGGGGGTCAAAGTATGGGGGTGAAACACGTTCAAAAAATATTTCTCGGCTTTTCAGGGTGGGATCATTTAGCCCACTGGTCAACTTACATTTTCCAAGAGGAAGACTTTTTTTTTTAACTGCTTCTGTTTTTTTAAGCTTAAAGGTGACAACTTTTTGTCAACTTTATTTTTTTTTTTCAAAATGTTTTTCAGATTCGGGCACTTCCACTCGGGGACCTTCTTCCTACACCATACGTAAGTTATTACCCGATTTCAACTCCTTCTGCTTCAAAAAAATTTGTAAAGCCTCATTTTTACACATTTACCCCCATAATTTTTTACGCTGAAGTATTTCATTAAATACTTCATTGTCTTCTTATACTACACCTCATTATCCATATTTTCATGTACTAATTCTTCATACTACTCTTTTCCTGCCCTCAAAACATTTTTTTTTAAAATTCTGGATTTTTACCATTATTCTCACCTAAAAATTTTTCTTCCAACTGTCTATAAAACTCATAAACGAATACAACAGGTTCAATAACACATATTACGCCTTAGACTAGGAAAGAGAGGGGACACGTAACTCCTATGCCGACTGTACGTCGAAAATTGACGCAATATTTTGGTACCGGCTCCATTTACTGATCCCAAACAGTGCGTTGACAATGTTGTGTAAAAGTGTCAATATAATTAAATACTGTAGTTAGGTTTTAGTGGATTTTTGTTTAAAACAATGCTGATTTGGTCTTCTTACGGCTGTAAAAGCCGCAGTGAAAGAAATGAATCAGAAATTACATTTCACAAGTAAAAATAATTTTACGTAGTAAGGTTAAGCAAAGAAAATCGTGTTTAATTTGTTTATTGTTTACATACTACTTAAATTATATTATGATTTACGTACAATAATCATTAATGCATCATTTTTTTTTTGTTGGAATGGTTTACTGATAGTGTAAGAAACAATAAATACTTTCAAAGTTGTAAGATGCATGCGTTTACCACAATATTACCATAGGCGGCGTCACTTTTAGTTATAAAAATCTAAAAAAGTAAAATTGATTAATTAATAAAATTCGTCTTAATGTTTATTAGTTCCGCCACATCATGTTAATTAACGTTAATAAAATAATTCTGTGCATTTTTTAATTTCATTGAACATGTATTCCCTTTGACATAAAATAAATAATATTTTCTTAGTAACGTAAGACGCAAAAAAACAGTTCTTAATAATTGTTTACGTTATCAAATAAACAATTGATACTCTGTATGGAATGATAATTGTACGAATAATGGTAACAAAACAAACTCCCTCTTAACATTTTATGTTGCGATACTGAGCGCTGTCTCGCGATCCCAATCGGCTTCAATTTGCAGTCGACTATTACCTGTCCCCTCTCTTTCCTAGTCTAAGTATTACGCCTTATACACTCTTTTAATTACTCCACTCCTTCATCAATTAAAAAATTACTACCTACCGATGCCACCTCATTATACAAATATTGCTACACCATCACCTTCTCTACCACACTACTCTATACCACTTCCTTTACATCCCCACCACTACCCCCACTCTTTCCCCACCACCTAACATCACTTACATACTTCTTTGCTTTATTTACAGTATACTCCTCTGTGTCTACGTAATCTCCTCTACGTAACACAGTGTTACGCTGCGCATCATTCAATCCTTCCATGTGGTCCGCATTATTCCAATACTCTACTTCTTTTGTAACACCACAAACTTCATCGATACTACTACCTCTACTACTGCTTCTTACAACCATTCTCAAACCAATCTTCTCAACTACTTCTGCTTTCCGGAGTTGGGAGTTGCATGAATATCCACTACTACCTCAAACAAATATTCATACATGGGCTGTTAGAACAACATCAAAACTTGAAAAACCTCGCTTTGTGATAGTTGCATTTTAAACGGATAGAAATAATAAACCAGAAAAAAAGAAAGCCGACTTTGATCATTGCGAACTTAATAATATTAAATTGCATTTAGGTTCTTCTATGTATCCTTATGACAATCTACATCTTGATTTCAAAAACAACAAATTCTCTATATTATACCAGATGTATGCTAAATTCCAACAGTCTTATTACGGAACCGTTAGCGAACCAGTGTTAAAACCGTCAGAATTTAAGAAAGTTGCTCCTTTATTTGTAATCGACTGTTCACACCAGAACGAAATTGTAAAATCCGGGGCGATAGATGTACGCTTCGATTTTGAAACTAATGAGGCGATTCCAGCGAATTGGATGGTTCGTTACAACCCTCCCACCAACATTGTCCAAGTATTATAATTCCATGGAGTTCATAGTGGATGTGCAAGGTTTTAAGATAGAGGGGAATATCTTCCTTTTTAAAGAATTCGCTTTCAGTAGAATAAATTGCGACGAGAAAACGTCATGGTATTTACTATCTCCACCATTTCCTTGGTGGCAACTTACAGCCCGATATAAGAGTCAGAATGGGTGGTGTTTTTTAGTGAAATTTCAAAATTAATGAAATAATACCCATTAGTTGTTTACCAAGAAACTGTAATTTTATTTACAACTTATATACAAGTACATACTCATCTACATGCCTAGTCAAGAAGGTACAAAACGACACCGCTCGGTAGTTTTTGCCAAAACGCTTCGAAGCCTGGCTTTATAACGGTCACGTCCGGTTCCGCCGAACAAGCATTCACTTCCAATACATCCTTTGGACCCTTAGCAGGTACATTTTGTCCCTTCTTGTCAGTCGGCCAAACGTATATAGAACTAACTTTAAACGAATAGAATAACATACAGGGTGGTACCAAACACACTCCCCCCATTGAGAATACCTAAATGAACAATAAAAAAAAAAACGCATGCATTTCTTAACCTAATGTCCTAATGTTCTTACAACTATCAATCGGTAATGGCGATAACTGTTTGACACTACGTTTGAATTCACTCCCGCCACTACACACAGTTACGGCACGTATCACACCATCTTGTCCTGGATGTGTCTTAGTTACTCGGGCCAAACGCCACTGTATAGGAGGAAGATTGTGGTCTTGTAGTAAAACAATCGATCCCTCATCGATGTTGTGGGATCCAGAAGTCCATTTACTCCGTACGTTCAATTCGCTAAGGTACTCCCTTGAAACCCTTCCTCAATTTTTCTAGGTGCTGCCAAGTCGATAAGCGGTTTGATGGTATGCTCTCGAAGTCAGGGCTAGGCATGCTCGTTAAACTAACACCAATTAGAAAATGTCGGGTGTTAGGACAAGGATATCGTTTGGATCAGTGGAAATTGGGGTAAGAGGCCGTGAGTTTAGAATGTCCTCTGCTTCGGCTGTAAATGTATTAAATTCTTCTAGGGTAAACAAAACATTATTAACTACACGTTTGAAATGCCGTTTAAATGACTTTACAGTGGATTCCCATAAGGCTCCGAAATGAGGCGCGTGGGGAGGTATGAAATTCCACTGTATCCCTTTTTTGCACGAAAAATTATCAACGGTCTGTTTATAGGCGTCTGAACTAAAAATAACGAACAGCTCCTTCAACTCATTACTTGCGCCTACAAAATTGGTGCCATTATCAGAGTACACTATTTCCGGAACCCCTCGTCTCGCCATAAAACGACCGAAAGCTCCCAAAAAAGCTTCTGTTGTTAAATCAGTGACGCTTTCTAGATGCACTGCCTTGACAACCAAGTACACGAAAACGGCGACGTATATCTTGACTTTTGTTCGATTACGATGCTTCTTTTCTTTTATGTAGAAAGGGCCGCAGTAATCTATGCCTACATTTCAAAATGGTCTGGCTGGTGTCACTCGTACCGAGGGCAGATTACCCGTCAGATAATTCACATTTGGTGGGTTAGCTCGAAAACACGTCACGCATTGTCTAATGATTTTTCGGGCTTGGTTGCGCCCGTCAACTATCCAAAATTTTATCTAGTCAAATTGCCTAAGTGCGTATCCTTTATAATGATATCGCTAATATGATTAGATTTCGGAAGTAACATTGGATGTTGTTTCATGTACAATACCTTCGAGTTCGGTAACCTACCGCCTACTCGGATGACGTTTTTATCGTCCATGAATGGAGTAAGGGACAGATATTTACTACCGGAATTTAGCTGTTTTCCTTTCGACATCAATTCATACTCTTCGGCAAAGGAGACTTGTTGGACTATTGTAATAATTATTCTTTCTGCATTGCTTAACTCCTGAGCATTTAGATATCCTTTTTGCCTCGATTTAAACCTCATGCAGTAAGCAATTATGCGTTTTAGTTTTGAATACGATGAGGATTTATACAAAAATTCGGAGTCGTAAGTAGACGTGAATAAGCAGATGTTCTTTCGTATTTCTGGCAATTCATGCAGTAAGCAATTATGCGTTTTAGTTTTGAATACGATGACGATTTATACAAAAATTCGGAGTCGCGTGTAGACGTGAATAAGCAGATGTTCTTTCGTATTTCTGGCAATTCTGTTAACGTGTCGAACTCAGAAATTGGCCAGGACGATCCCTCTTTATTTAACCAACTCGGGCCTTTGAACCATAAAGTATTTTGAATAAAGCCGGCCGGAAGTTGACCGCGGGAAAGTGAATCGTCTGGATTATCACTTGACCTATTGTGCCGCCATTGGTTGATTTCAGTGATATTTTGAATATAATATATATATAAAGGTACTGACTCGTCCCAATTTACTTTCAATTGCCATAGATATTGCATAACCTTCTTTGCATACAAGATAATTGGGCCTAGTAATCCTAACGGGTCAAAAATCCTTGCGATTTCTGATAAAATAACACGTTTTGTTATCGTATGAGAACTTTGAATCGGACGCACTGAATATACAAAACGATCTGTTAGTGCATTCCATGAAATTCCAAGAGTTTTTAACGTCGAGTCTTTGTCAAAGTGATAGTTTGGTTCGATTTAGTGTTTGTTAAGACCTTTCAGTATACGAGGTTCGTTCGCGGCCCATTGTCTTAGATTAAAACCTCCTCTTTGCAGCAGTGCTGTTAAATCGTCTCGAAGTTTGCGTGCTTTTTCGATTGTTTCCGCACCGGTAAAAACGTTATCAACATATACATCGGATGTTAAAATGTTTGCGGCGTATGGAAAATCACGTGCTTCATCGTGAGCTTACTGGTGTAAACACCGGATTGCTAAAAATGGAGCCGGGGCTAATCCAAATGTAACCGTGTTTAATTCTAACGTGCGGATCTTTCCGTTACTCATCCATAAAATTTTAAGGTATTTACGGTCGTCTTTTCGAACAATAACCTGCCGGTACATCTTTTCGATGTCTGCCATTAACACGTAAGTATGTTTACGACTACGTAAAACTAAGTCAAACAGATCCTCTTGAATTTTGGGTCCGATCAGCAAAATGTCATTCAGAGACACACCGGTAGTTGTTTTTGCTGAGCCGTCAAAAACAATACGAAGTTTAGTAGTCGCGCTCGTTTCTTTGAACACTGCATGGTGCGGTAAATAGAAACCTTCGATTCCATTATCGTCGTCCTCGTTAGATACAGTCATTTGACCGAGTTTTAGGTATTCAAGAATTACGTCCGAATATTGTGTTTTTAATTCGGGATTTTGTTCTAGTTTTCTCCATAAAGAATTGAAACGTTTTAAGGTCGTGAATCTTGAATCACCTAGTGTTGCATGATTTTCTTTAAACGGTAATGCTACAATAAATCTCCCGCTATTATCACGTATCGTATTTTTTATGAAATGCTGTTCGCAAGCAGCATCTTCTGCGGACATGTGGGACTGCGCTGACAGTTCTTCGATTTCCCAAAATCGACTTAATTCCGTTTGTAAATTTGATACGTTGCATGATAACGTATTTGGTTGTTTTAAAGGTTCCACGGTACCTCCCACAACCCATCCTACTCGCGTTTTTTGCATGTACAACGCGTTTTCATTATGAGATAAGTTTATTTGTCTGATTGAAAAAAGATAATGTGGGGCCTGCACCTAAAAGAAAATCAATCGGAGCCGGCTTATGAAATTCCGGATCTGCGAGTTTTAATTAAGGTGCAATGTTATCTCACGGAATCGTTTCACTTGGTACAAGACCAGAAATACATGCAATAGAAAGAAAGCTAAACGTTTTTTGGAAATCATTATGTAACGAACCTATCTTTAAGGAAACTAAATACTTCGTGTACGTATTTAGATTATCTAAAGCTCCGCCAGGAATGGGATATCGTTTTTTAGGTAAATTCAGTTTATTTACTAATTTTTCCGATATGAAATTAGCCGTTGAGCAAATATCAAGTAAAACACGCGCTCTTAAAACCCTGTTTTCACTATTAAAAACACGTTCCACCGCGCTGGTTAATACTTGATTTGACGGAGTTCTTAATGTCATACTTGAATGTTCCACCTCTGTCGGTATTAATTGTCAATTGTGATAGTTTGTATGTTGCTCGTCCTCCTTGACTTCATGTAATAATGTATTGTGTGGTCGATTGCAAATTACACAATTACCAAATTTACACGTGCGTTTGCCATGAGTCCGGAGACAATTAACACATAACGCGGCGTCGTTAACTATCTGAATTCTTTTTGGTACTGTCATGCTTCGAAATTTTCCACATTTGTACAGAAAGTGTTGCCCTTACTGACAAGCGGGACAATTTTTACCTGTGGACGTAACAAAGACTTGTTTACTGTCTCTGGATTGCTTCTTTTTTTCCGAAAGATAAAGATTTACTACTCATTGGGATCGAATTATTCGGCTTAACGTTAGTGTCATTTTCCCGTTTTCTTAACCGGGTAGCTGTTTTATAAAGAAACGCTATCATAGTACCTAGTGTCGGGAAGAGACTCTTCCCATTTTTCCATCGTATTTCTATGTACTTTACCTTCTACAATTTGAATAGCCACTTCGTCCTTCTGTTCATAACGTCTTTAATGATTCCAAATATTGTACCGCTTTATCAACAAGAGCTGTTAAACCGTCAGCTGTTTCCCTGGTTTGAACAAGTAAATTTAAAGAGTAAATCTAGGTGATGCGAAACTAACACCCTCTCGCCCGTGTACGCATTCTCGAGCAAATACCAAGCGCGTTCATAATTTTGATCGATTATTGGTAAAACTTTAATTTTGTTCGCAGCTTCGTTAGTTACTGCGGATTTTAAATATTGCAATTTTTCAACGTTTGTTAAATCGGTACGATTGTGTATCATTGATTTAAAAGAATCCTTAAACGACAACCAGTCCTCATAACGACCACTAAATGTAGGCAGTGAAGCTTGGGCCAATTTTACTTTATGCATAACAGGTACGTCCGGTTCCGCCGAACAGGCTTTCACTTCCAATACATCCTTTGAACCCTTAGCAGGTACATTTTGTCCCTTCTTGTCAGTCGGCTAAACGTATACAGGGTGTCCCCTCTCAATTCGAAAAAACTTCTAGGGCATATTGAGGAACCATAGACAAGCAGTTTGAGATATTAGACTTTTGTCCGGAAGTGCATGGTTTTCAAAATACAGGGTGTCAAAGTTTTTTTCAAAAAACTTTTTTTTTATCAATATCTCAAAGGCACGTTGACCGATTTTTTTGAAATTCGCTGGTGATGTAAGCTTTAATAAGACGCTCAGTTAGCACTAATTAAATGGTAATTATTACTTCCAGTGGCGCCCCGGGGGACAGTGTCACGAATAAAAATGACAAAAAAGTGTACGCCACTTACATCACCAGCGAATTTCAAGAAAATCGGTCAACGTGCCTTTGAGATATTTATAAAAAAAAAGTTTTTTGAAAAAAACTTTGACACCCTGTCTTTTGAAAACCATGCACTTCCGGACATCAGTCTAATATCTCAAACTGTTTGTCTATGGTTCCTCAATATGCCCTAGAAGTTTTTTCCAATTGAGAGGGGACACCCTGTATAGAACTAACTTTAAACGAATAGAATAACATACAGGGTGGTACCAAACAGGTGGCTTACTAGAAACTATCACGGGTTAGGATGGAATAGTGGGCTTCACGATTATCAAGTGACTGTCACTGATATAGGTAAAATTTTAAGTAGTTCGACTGCTGTATACGTTAAAGGATTGGAGAAACGGGTGTGGATATCGAAAGAATTTCCACATTTAGAGAACATCGTCAATCTGGAGGATTTGGAGTGTCCATCTTTAACAAAACTCCTCGCAAATTATAAAACCACTCCAGTTTGCACTTACCACTCCTTCTTTCAAGATTCGTACTATAATAGCGCATTAGAAAATATCTTTGTTCTTAAAAATTGGTTACAGATGTACCTATCTTCAAAATGATAAAATAATTTTTTTTTACACTTTTGTATTTTTCTTTTTAGTAATAGAAAATACTATAAACGTTCGAGCATGAGAATAAATTGAAACAGTAGCTATTTGACAGTAACTTAGTAAGCATCGACATATCTTAGTATGAACCGCGGCTGTAGAATTTTAATAAACTTCTACAATGGCAATACTGTGCCACAAAAAAAAACGAAAATTTAGAACTTTTAGAATTTGAAGACTGTTTCTGAATACAATATACCTAACTACAAGCACATTTCGGTTGGTGTAGTCGCCAACGTTGAGAATTATATTATAATAGCAAAGTTCTACGACTGTAATGGTAATTACTATACAAGAAATATATGCAGAAGGTATTTCGAGGGCCTGCCAAACGAAGATGATTTAGAATTCTTCAACGTCGAAAATTGTGACATTTTGCAGATGACAGGTGAACTCATTGGAGCTGACGAAGTAGTCGGGAGCGATTACTGCAGCAGCAGTTATGAGGATAGTGATAATGAAATCATGGAAGGATAAAGTATAATAAGTAGCCACTTCTAACGTACAAATGATTGCAGACTAAATTATTAATAGAGAACCTTAAAACGCTTTTTCTTGTTATGGTGAGCGAAAGCAGTACCTCTTAACCACCTCACAACAGTAACAAAGATGAAGTTCACTTAAGGGAATTGACTCATACAGAAATTGAACATGTTTAAACTTGCTAGAGGTAAACGACTTCGCTCCTCCTCCTCAGTGTCATAGAACCGGCGAATCTATACCACTCCGTACGGATATTAGAGGTGAAGAATTTGCATTATTAGGACATGCATTGTGCAATAGTAAAGTCTAAGGAGTTTGAAAATGCTATTTTATCAACTTTTAAATCGGATACAATTTCTGATGTATGCAAAGGTGATGATACCATATTGAAGTTAGGGGAGTGATCCTCTTTGAAAAGTATAGTTCTACTCAGTATGATTACATAGGGCAATCATTAAGACAATTAGGAAGGTTAGTCGTAGAAGTGATGTTACTCGAAACAATAATGTTTCACTATCTGAGGTGATTAAGCCTAAAAATTTTGATTTGTCAATATCGAGTGTAAAACAATTGTGCCTATCACTCAGAAATTATATAAAATCAGAATCTTATGGTATTCCATCATTAGCGTTAAAAATAGGTCATAGTTTACGAAAATGCGCTATGATTATCAGAAGGACGGCTTTAAGAAAGGGGGATCTTGCTTTAGATAGGGAAATGGAAGGATTTTTAAATTTAACGGCGATTGAATGTCTTCCAGAGTTTCTGCTGCAGCTCTTAGAACTTTGCGTGAAAGAAAATTGAATACTGCACAGTTATTACCCATTACCAATGACCTCTTGATATTTAATAAGTATTTGAACATTATAATAAAAGATTTAGTGTCAGATTGTGACTTTTCTCCACAACTTTGTTCAGAATTGTGCTTTTTAATAAGCGTCGCTCGGGAGAGGCTTCAAGAAGAACCTCACAACATTATGCTTGTCGCCCAAATTGGGAAGAGCAAAGTACATCTGAATTTAAAGAAACCCTGACACCCCTAGAAAGATCTTTAGCAAACCGTTTAACTATTATTGAAGTTCCTGGGAAATCACGCGCAAGCTTCAAAGTACCCATCCTATTAAAAACAGAAATGAAGGCAGCAGTTGACAAGCTAATTGCAACTAGACAGCGCGCAAACATTTCAAGCGAAAACGTTTTAATTTTTGCAAGAGGAAATTGAAAATACTGGAGATTTAAACGTCTGCGATAAGGAAAATAAAAGCCCTATAAGTAAACGTAAGCGATTTAAGTTAATTATAAATTTGAATGTGTGTTTCCTATCAAAAGTCGTTTTCGATTTTAGTCTACTGTAGATATGTATAAATTTCATTTCAAATATGTACCTTCTGAATATTTTCTATTGCTGAATTATGATTACAATTCATTTTTTAGAACTTTAAAAAAAAAAGGAATCATAAAGATAAAAGTAATATTCGTCGTCCTTGGAGTATAAATGAAAAAAAAATGCGTATTAAAATTATTTAGAAATTCAATAAATAAAGCAAACGTTCCAGGAAAGGAGCAGGCTGAAGAATATATTAAGAATAATTCTAGCGTATTAAAACAACGTTCATGGAAGAACTTGAAGTTTTGTGTGTACAACCACATTAAAATAATAAAATATAAACTATTTTTGGTACAATTTTTGTGAAACTGCATGGTAAATACAAAAAATAAAACAACAACGGAAACGTTTCACTATATATTTAAGTCAAATCTCGACAAACTTGTTTCGGTCCCAACGGCCATTAACTAGAGAAATACAGATGATTACTACAATATAGAAGATGTACAATCATATTTATTGTCAAAAGTTTTAATAGAGTTTTATGAATTTTATTGGATATTAATAAAAATGATAACTAAACACAGTGATAGTTTATTTGAAGACAAGATTTTTCTTGTACATGTGTATAGGTCGAATTCAGTAATCAGAATGCCGTTTGTTTCTTAGTAATTTGCGAATTTCACCTCTGACGCTCTGGGCCTTTTTCGTAATTCCCCACAACCAGTATTTTCTGGCCTTTCTCGTAATTCCCCACAACCAGTATTTGTCATTGTTTAGTAAAAGCCCATGGTTCCAATCCACTGTTTATCTCTTTCATATACACTGGTTGTTGACACGGCCTTTCCTGACTTTCGGAGTGTCCTCACTCCGGGATTGGAATACTATTGTTCCTCAAACACACACAAAAAAAAAATAGTAATTATCAATTAAATCTTTAGGTATGCTGTTGTAGTTTAATATCTCTGCTGATTCGCAGGATCTGCTAAAGGCTGTAATAATTTCTTTCATCATCAACAAAATAAAACAAAACAAAGTAAATTGATAAACAAAAATATGGTTTCTTTTATATACAGGGTATTTTTCTTATGGGGCCCCAGTGTGAGAAAAAGAAAATGATCAAGTGTCTAAACTATTGCAAATGTTCAACAATGTGGACTGCAGTTCCACCCAGAGCAAAGAACTCGGGAGCTACCCGCAGTGCTCTGTCGTTTTCAGAGTGCTGTCAAAAGAACCCGGTGAAGCCGCAGTTGACAGTTCCTGTGGACAACTTCCACAGAGAGCAAATAACTCGGGTGAAGCCCGCAGTGCTCTACCTTTCAGGGTACTGTCACAAGAACACGGTGAAGCCGCAGTTGACAGTTCCTGTGGACAACTTCCACAGAGAGCAAAGAATTCGGGTGAAGCCCGCAGTGCTCTATCTTTCAGGGTCCTGTCAAAAGAACACGGTGAAGCCGCAGTTGACAGTTCCTGTGGACAACTTCCACAGAGAGCAAAGAATTCGGGTGAAGCCCGCAGTGCTCTATCTTTCAGGGTCCTGTCAAAAGAACACGGTGAAGCCGCAGTTGACAGTTTGTTACCTTTACCCTTTTCCATAACGGATCCAGGGTCGCATATTTTCCAGCCATGCTGTTCCCTTGTACTTAACACGGGAACGGATAGCGCCTGGTATGTCCCTTACTTCATATTGGTCGTTCTCCAGGATTTTGCTGACTTTAAATGGTCCTCTCCATTTGGGTAGCAATTTGCGACTTCTTCCGGTATTTTCCACAAAGGTTTGGCGTAATAAAATGAGATCCCCTATTGCGTACTCCCTCCCTTTAGTACGCTTGGCGTCGAATCATTGCTTCTGTTCTTCTTGGTGTTTTTCTGCCAGTCTCGCCATTTCTTCCCGAATTTTTGTGACGTCTTGTTTTTGTTCTTCTCCAGTGTCCATTACTCGGGACGACAATACTCTAAACCCCATAAGGGCTTCACTCGGCGTTACCCCGATCGCAGTATTGACAGTGCTGTTAATGGCCAACTGTAGATTGGGTATGTTTTCATCCCATTCATTATTGTCCTTGGCAGCGCCCATGGTTGCCAGGGAATTCGTTATGACTGAATTGTACCTCTCAACCTGGCCATTACCCCGTGGTAGGGCAACAGCATTCAAGTGGTGTCGGACACCTACTTCCCTCAAAAATTCAGAGAAAACCTTGGACGTAAAGGCCTTCCCCTGATCAGTGATTAGCCGATGTGGCACGCCAAAGACCTTAAACATTTCTTTAAAAGCGTTAACTACATGTGGGGTGCTGGTATTGGGACATGGATAAAGTTGGATGAATTTTGTGAAAGCATCGATAATTGATAAAATGTAGGAATTTCCTTTTGGTGTCTTTGGATATGGGCCCAGATGGTCTGCGTGGATTGTGTGGAACGGTATGGGTGTTTTGGGGATTGGGTGCAAATAACCGGGTTTTTTACCCGAAACTGCTTTAAAATAAATGCAGTTTAAACAGTTTTTAACATATTTGGTAATAAAACGTCCCAATATTTGCTAGCGGTTAACTCAAGCGTTTTGTCGAAGGCAAAATGGCCGGAGTCATCATGTGTCATCCTCAAAATTTGGTATTAAGCCAATTTTGGCACAACCCAACGTAGTCCGCGACTAGTTGTTCGGTAAACCTTACCTCCTTTTAGTGCATAATCATTGAGGATGTCTTTACGATCGCTACCGTTTCCTTGTTCTAAAATAGATTTGATTTCTTGTATTTCCTTATCATTGTGCTGTGCAACGAGAAGCCAGTCCTCCTCTGCTATTATTGCGACGGTTCGTAACTCTTTTGTTTCGATAAAGGGATTTCGGCTTAAGGCGTCCGCGTGTCTCATTTGTTGATTTCCCTTGTGTTTGATCACGTAGTCAAATTCGCTCAACTCCAGTACCCACCTGCCCACTCTTGCATTTAAATCTTTCTTTTGGAAGGTAAATCGTACTGCAGAACAGTCGGTATAAATAACAATAGATCGACCTAATAAATATTGGCGAAATTTTCGCACCGAACAAACCACTGCCAGCGTCTCTAGTATGAATGTAGTTTCTATTCAGCTCTGTTAGTGTGTCGGCTAAAGTAAGCGACAACGTGAGCTTTGTGTCTTTTATTTGTATCAAAATTCCGGCCAATCCGGTACTGCTTGCGTCAGTATGTAATTGTGTTTCTAATGATGGGTCAAATAGTGCAAGTATTGGTTTTGTAATTAAAATTTCTTTTAAAACATTAAATGCGTCATTTTGTGCTTCATCCCAGGACCAACAGGCATCCTTGTGAAGTGGTTGGTTAATTTGGGAATAAAATGGACGATGCAATTGGCGAAGGGTTAAGTGAAATCTCAGAAATGAGTAGCGAAGATGATTTAGATGAAATAATTAATGAGGAAAGAATAAAAAATTCAGGTTATTTAGGTAAGCATGTAGATATAAATGTTTTTAAATTATTGAATTATTACTGGTTTTTTTTAATGTTTTCATTATTAATATAAATTTTTGTGTAAAACTATATACTTATGTAGTAATTTTGTTTAAGTATTTTTATTTTTACCATTAGTTACAATATTATTATTGTTCATTTTGGGCGGAGCAACTGAAATACAAAATGTGAACAAATAAGGTTAGTACTCTCCTAGTTCCTTCTCAAAAGTGAGGCAGATGACTTAATAGTAACGACACAGTTCAACAAAACGTTCCAAGTCAGTCGTACCAATACGAACTACACAGTTATGACTTGCGCACAAAAAGCAGCCCTCATGATTCTGTTACCATCACGTAACGATCCAGAGTTGTTAACTTGGAACAAACCTATTGTGAAACGTTTCCGTTGTTGTTTTATTTTTTGTATTTACATTAAATTAATCAAAAAGAAAAAGTAGAACCAATACGTATTTTTTTAAAATAACAATAAAGCCTTTTATATTCAGTGTTTATTTTTTATTATGGGTTAATACGATTGGTTGGAATTGGAATTAATTATTTTAAAGAAATTAGCTTTAGAAGGACCTGATCAATGTAGACAATGTTGTGCATTTTTAGAACTAAAAAAAGAGGCAAATAAAGTTATTTTTGTTTTTTAGATAGTTCTAAAAAGTGTGAATTTTTGATAGATACTCTAATCTTACATCCTAGCCATTTTATTTTGCTAAGTGTAGTGGAAATGCAGCTCTATTAAAAAAAAATAAAGGAAAAGCATAAAAATCAAATAGACCTTCACTTTTTCCAACAATTTCATAGACTTTAAGGTACCTTTTTGTTGAGCCCTATTTTGAAAACGTACTTTTCATAGTAGTAGCGTGCGCGTGCAACACCAATACTGTGTACCTGTATTCATACAAGTACAGTTTGCCTGTCTTTTTAGATTATTTTATCTACGTTTAACATGTATGTACCTTCAGATTCAATAGTGTAATTCAATGCCGGTAGGGGTATTAGCCCTCGGAGTAGTTGTTTCTGTTGTTTCTAGTCAGTCTTGTTATTCAAGTGAACTTTACAGTTTGTGTTTTGCCTGCTTCTACCTGAAAAGACCCTATAGGTCGAAACCGGTCGTAGAATTGGCTTGTGGTTCGTTGTACCTATTGTATAGGACGCGTACCAAGTGTGAGATTTGTAATCCTTAATTATTTAGACGTAACAGGAATTTACCTGTCTTTTTAGATCAAGTACAGTTAATTGATAAGTGAAAAGATTGTATGTAACTACTGTGTATTGATTGAATTATATTTTTGTTTAATTAATATTTTAATCGATTAATAGGGTAGTTGACATCGTTCATAATAAAGAACACAAAAATATGGGTACGATGACTATCATTTCGTGTTCGCAAAACCTCCCGGTTGGTTCATTATTCTGATGTGAAGATTACAATTTTTAAATTCCCGCACAATATAATACGAAAAGGATAATACAATATTAAGTGTTACATCATGAAGCAGAGTTGAATGTTTGTTAGTTTGGGTTGTTAGTTAGAGCGACGTAAATATAATATAAAAATACAAAATTCCATAGAGGAACAATAACTAAACAAACACAGAAGAACCCAAAGTCTCTTACTGAGGATGACAACTTGGGTATTGAAACACATCTTAGCTTCTTAAACGTTTTGTGAATTTTGTATTCTTCTGTGTTTGTAATATTTTAGTTTGTTAATTTGCTGCACTTACGACGTCATGAGAGAAAAACATGGCCGCTCGTGTTTTCCCGGCAGTTTGAACTACTGAAATGCTGTTGCATTTATCTACCACACAGTTTCAGTTAAGGAAATGAAGAATAAAAAAACGTAATAATTAATAATGATGCAGTCCACACACATACATACACACACACCCGCACACATAAAACACACACAAAAAACAATCTTCTACATAGTCTTTTAATATTTTTCCCACGATGTAATTGTGTACTTCACTATTTTGCAAAAGGTGGATTCAAATAATTGTTGTTGTTGCTACATAGGAGGGGTGCTAAAACCTACAACAATCATTACAAGGGTTGTAAAAGAAAGCTATAACTGCTATAACGGAGAGCTGTTAACTATCATAACAGGGGTTGTAAACAGCTATAACCGTTAAAAACCCGATATATCCCGATGAAAGTGTGGTTGAATTGCAATTCATAGTGTGCTTTATCAAGGAAATGAAAAATGCATAAATAAGGATACTTGTGTGTGATTTACCATTATTGTTGTTATATTCTGAATGATGTTGCAAAAAGTACCACCAATTCGCCACCCACCATCCCGGCGGCCTCCACACCGACCAAATCAAAAATGAGTAGATATCGTTTTTTAGTGTTTACTGAAATTTTCCATTTCAATTCTTTACTAATTTACTGCAATAATGTTTTTTTGAAGAAAGAAGTAGCACCGCAACCACGCCGACGGAGTGCCTGGCGACGTTGTGGTGATCCACCTGTCGCGGGAGGAAAGGCGTTACATTTTAAATATGTAAGTAATTAATAATTATTCATAGAAATCATCACAGTTTTACTAAAATTTTATTTAAATTGTTATAGGTAGCAGCTGTGAAAAACTGTGGCGGTGGTGGTGGTGGTATTAGGTGGTGATGTTGGGTGAAGTTTTATATTATGATAATGAACTCGTTTTTTAAAAGAATATACTAAGAATCCTGTTCATTAATAGTATAATTTTTTGTTTGTTAAAACAATGTCAAAAATGCATTGTAAGAACAATTGTTTTATTATTTTATATTTTTCTTCATCAACATAATCAAAACGTTTATTAATTTTTTTGCTTTATCTCTATAAATGTTTCCGTTTATTCTATGTAACTTTCGTTCGCATTGACTAATGTAAAAATAGTTATTGCATTTATAAATGCATTTTCATTGTAAATTAGGGCATAAAATAATAATCTTCTTACATTCGATGAGTAAATAAATTCATTGGTTCAATGTAATATTGGTCAATGAATAGCCTTTATTAATATCACGGGCAACTTTTTTTCAGTGTAGACGACGTTATAATAATGATATATAGCTAATGTCATGAGTGTGTAGAACTTGTAAATACTTCATATGGCATTATAGTTAATTGCATTTAGTAAATTTTTTAGCATTTTCTAAAAAAGATTTCAATAATAAAATCTCAAATTTATTCGTTGATATCCACTATATTCTTATTTTATACACTTCCGTATTTGTCAAGATAATAATTAACTGTAACTTAGCACGATATTTACTGAAGTATTTCACTTTTAAAAAAATCTATAACTCCTGAGGATTCCCTATAAAGGCGAAAAACAAACGTATAGAGCAATTAAACATTAAGTGAAACTTCCAAGTATTTTATTGTTGTCATATTTTATAGAACATTTTGTGTATTGTCGTAGCATTGTTTAAAAAAGTTTCGTAAACCTGTTTTTTTTTGTATATTCTTATATATTTTGGTATGATCAATGTTTGGAGTTTGGAAATATACTAGATATTTTATCTAGTCCAAATGTCATTGGCATATCTGTATGAAACATGAAAAAATTGTAAATAAATTAATACTGTAGTGATCAAATTTATTTGTAAGTTGTTGTACTTAGATGTCTTTTCGCTGTCTTATTTACCTCAAATATTTTGTATTCCTTTTTTGTTTTTGTTATTTTAGTATGATCTATTTGCACACACTCCAGCGGTACGGCTGTTGACTCAGCGAGTTAGCGTCCGTGCCTCTTACAACGGCAGCTCCTCGCATAAACGGTTCGAGCCTGGCCGCACCACATACACTTTCAACAAAAAAAAATTACGTCATCATCCATCCATCAGCAGCCTCTAACACACATACACACACAACTCTTCAACATCATCATCTTCATCATAAAACCCCTTCTTCGAACATCGCCCTCGCCGAAGGCAAACCCCTTCACCATCCACACCCTCATCGCCCACACCACAGTCTCCAACACATACCATCAACCACTAAAAGAATGACCTCGAAGGACATGAAAAATCACATTGGAAAACATGAAGAATGACCTTGAGAGACATCAAGAACCACCCCCAATGGTAACAACTGGGTGGAAATGCCTAAAAAATAATGCCAGGGGGGGGGCGAGATATTTGAATCGATCAATAGGAAGAGAGCATTGGGGTGGAGGAGATAATAATAATAATAATGCCAAGGGGGCGGGCGCGATATTTGAATCGACCAATAAGAAGAGAGCATTGGGGAATAATTCACGCCCTCTCCCATGTTAAATCCCCATAAGAGAATGTCCTCAAGTGACTCACTTACTACTGCTGTTCCGTCAACAATAAGTTGCATTTTGGTACTTGAAAACCAAGGAATTAATTAAAATGTCCAGATTGCTAAATTTTGGTGTTTAGAAGAAATCAGTGTTAATCATAATAAAATGCAGAAGAGTTACTTTATTGTGAACAGCATTTTGTCAGCAATCATAAACGCGACTAAAGCGGACGTTTTATTGTCAGTATCCCATTTAAACATAACGTATCTAACCTAGGTGAATCACGAATCCAAGCAAAGCGCAAATTAAATCATAACAAGGAATTAAAGACGGAATATACCAAGTTTTTAGCTGAATATGAAAGATTATGTCACATAACTAAGGTAAATGAACACAAGGAAACAAACAATACAATATGTTTTTATTTTTTTTTATTTACCCCAGCACGAGCATTACCACCAAGTTACGCGTCGTGCTCGATGCATCGGCTAAATCAGATACAGGGTTCTCATTAAATGACGTTCAATATACCGGTCCTACTATTCAACATGATATTCAAACAATATTATTACGCTTCCGAAAACATAAATACGTACCGCAGATATTGCTAAAATGTACCGGCAGGTATTAGTTTCCGAAGACCAGCGCGATTTACAGCCAATATTACGACGAACAAGTGAGATGGAGCCTGTGAGTTGTTATAAATTAAACACGGTTACTTACGGGACTTCATCGGCTTCTCTTTTAGCCGCTCGATGTTTAAAACAAATTGCAATCGAATCTAGATCAAAATACCCAAATGCGTCGAGTAATACAACAAGATTTTTATATGGATGATTTTATAACCGGGTGTTCGTCGGAAGCACGCGCGATATATTTATACAATGACATTCTACTACTGCTAGAAAAGGCAGGGTTTTCATTACGTCAGTAGGGTAAAATAGCCGATTGTAGCACAACGAAGAGGAGTAAGGTCATTTACCCCTAGTGGTTGAGCAAATTACATGATGTTTTTATAATTCTTTATGTTGTTATAAATAAAATATGGGAAGGTGGGGTTTGCTACAGAGTTGCAGCCGCTTAAATAGGAATATGGAAGGGAGGGGATGAGTGGGGATGACCTAAGAAGTGGGGTAAGAGTGAATTAGAAGTGGTGGAAGAAGAGTTTATAAGCCGGTGTTTCGAATGTGTGTTTATGTCGAAACAGGTCGGTAAGGGTGTGAAAGAAAGACGACTATGAGAGTGTGAACTCTTCGGTAGAGTAACCTTCTAGGTCTTTGCAGACTTGTTCCCTATCACACCGTGAAGCGCAAATGTAGCACTGGAACGTATGATACTGTGAGGACTCATAAAACAAACCGGTCTTATCGCAGATGTATCTTGATCTGCAATTAGGACAAGTTCGGTTTACAACATCCTCCGAATAAGTTTTGCAGCTGGTACAAAACTCAGAGGGTTCCATCATCGACATGATAGGCAAACGAAGCCTTTCGTGCTAGCACATAGCTGAAGACATTGCTGACACTGCAACTTAGTGGTAACCTTGGATGTGATAGTGGATTTGACCACCTGTCGGAACGGTTGTACAGCAATGATAGCATGTCCAAGTAATGAGCAATTGTTTGGGAGGAGAGTGCCTTGTCCTTAGTTCATAGTCATGATGTTACTATGAGGAAGGTTGGAGAAGGAATGGTGTTGTGAACTGAGAGTGAATGATTTAAATAGGGAGAAAGTGGGTGGTGAGAATGGTGGAGATTGAGGTAGGGAGAAGAGTGGGGGTTAAGGTTGGGTATGTAGTGGATATGAAAAAGGAAGATAGTGTTGGTTCGAAGTAAAAAGTAAAAGAGAAAAAAATTAAATAAAATACAACTTTTGAATCTTACATACATGTAAAACGAAAACTGACACTACATACTCACATTTACAAACATCATCCCCTGTACCGTCTTCACTATAGCAACTATTACATAACACCAGCATCATATTTTTATGTTTGTTTAACACCTTTCCTTCCGTACACGTGTATTCGTTAATGTTCTCACACACACTATACCTCACTATGTGCTCCAACGAGCAGTTACTTTCCAAACTATAATTGTGTTGCACATAACCCATCACTGTTCTTCTCACCTGTTTTCGCATCTCTCACCGTTAACTAGTAAATAATGTCGGTAATCTGCCTCAATATGTGCACCTGATCGCCAAGATCGTGACAACTCGTCCACGCGCACGTCCACTCCGAAATCTGTCCGATACAACACAGGTAATGGTAACCTATCTACTCATCCATCACTAAACAACCTCAATAACGAACGGTTTTCGAACCACGATGTTCTACAAACGAATCCCATGCTGTGCATATGCACTGATACAACTGTACAAATTTTAGTATTATATTACTAACTCCGCAGCTCCTTGTTTAGCCCCGCTCTCATCTTTCTCCTCCTCCGGATATTTTCACCCACTCCTCCGAATCATGCAAATACCCTTAGATTTCGTTCGTTCGGCAGAAGATTTCTTCTCGTTAAAGCAATAAGTACAACTTCAACAAGTGCAACTTCAAGATGCATTACTAATTACATTACATAACCCCGGATGACATCACAGGAAACAGACTAGATCTCGCATCATCACCCGGACCCGACAGGATTCCTGTGAAGTCACAACGTGCGATGCCGCCCCACCTACTTGCGGCCATACTTAACCTTACCCTTTGGTGTGGAAAGTTACCAATAGCTCGCAGGAATTCCCGCATAATTTTCATCCCGAAGAAAGCGGAGGCAACGGAACCGCCCCATCTCGATTCCGTCGGTTTTATGTCGGCAACTTCACACGATCTTGGCCAAGCGGTTATCCGCTAACTTCGACTTTGATAGGAGACAACGAGCTTTTCGTCCCGTCGACGGTTGTGCCGATAACACAACCATTGTCGACATGCTTCTTAAATACAGCAAGGAACATTTTAGGTCCTGCTATATGGCGATTCTTGATGTTTCAAAAGCCTTTGACACGGTCTCCCATCCCGCCATCGCCTTGGTGCTTGAGGACTATGGCTTTCCCAGCGCCTTTGTAGAGTACATCTCCTTTTACTAGAGGGAGTCAACCACCACCTTTATGACTCCCGAATGGACTTCCCAGACCGTAACCCCAAACCGGGGTGTTCGACAGGGCGACCCGCTCTCATCTCTTATCTTGAATCTTGTCATTGACCGCCTCCTTCGTTCCCTTCCGTCTTTCATAGGCGCTAGCTTCGGCCCAGCAAGAATCAATGGGTTGGCCTTTGCCGACGATCTGCTCTTGACCGCATTTACCCCCAACGAATTGCAGAATCTTTTGGATAATGCAAATACTTACCTGTGTTCCGTCGGGTTGACATTAAACGTAGCCAAATGTAATCGCAATCAAGGGTCAGCCGAAGCAGAAGACGAGCGTTCTGGAGGCGGGGAACTTCACGGTGAATGGGAGAGGTATACCCTATCTGAAGCGAGACGAGGAGTGGACATATTTGGGCATCACCTTTCCGTGCGACCGACGGGCGCACCAAGTTCCGCGCCCACGATGAGGTTGAGCCCAGACTCCAGCGACTCACCAAGGCACCACTAAAACCTCAGCAGCGGCTCCATGCTCTACGCACAGTGCTACTGCCGCGCCTTTTCCACAAATAAGGTTGATCGCCTTGTCCGGGCAGCCGTTGGAAAATGGATCAACCTACTGCACGACGTGCCCAACTCGTACATCCACTCCGACGTCGCCGATGGCGGACTGGAAATTCCACTAATGCGTTGGACCGGTCCCTGCTTGAGAAGGAATAGGCTAATGGATCTCCGGTTGCCTTCCTTAGGGGATGTCGTCATGGCTAACACCTAACTCGCGAGAGAAATCGACAATGTAGGGCGTCGTCTCCAACACAGCGGCCATCTTTTACCATCCACCTCCATTCGCGAGCCATCCCGTCTCCTGTCTGGTCGTGATTTTATTCAATCTATCCGATTAAGGATCAACGCCCTGCCTACCCGGAGCCGTACGGCCCGGGGTAGGCCTCTGAAAGATAGAACCTGCAGGGCAGGTTGCGACGGGCAGGAAACGTTAAACTATGTACTCCAGGGATGCCACCGAACCCACGGCCCCCGCATCGATAGACATAACGCGGTTGTTAAGTTCGTCGATCGATGTTTAAAATCAAAGGGCTACGAAACAACGATGGAGCCCCAAATCGCCACCCCCGCCGGCATGAGAAAACCCGACATCGTGGCCACCATAGGTATACGCACCTTAGTCATAGACTGTCAAATCATCACCGATAGTATGCCTTTACGGGTGGCCCACAACATTAAACGTCTTATGTACAACACCGAGGCCGTTGTAGAACATCTCAAACAACGACCGGGATGTCAAGAGGTTCACGTGTCGACGGCTACGCTAAATTGTCGTGGCGTGTGGAGCAAGGAATCACTCCAGTCGATGTATAGAGACGTTATTAAGCGCACTGATGCGGCCCTCATCAGTACTCAGGTGTTGATTGGGGGTATCGCCACCTTCCGACGGTTCAACACCTCTACGTCGGTCAAGCGTCGCATTGGTAAAGGATAAATCTGCATCTCCTCCCCTCATCCCATATACATATACAGAAGCAATTTGGCTATTTCTTTTTCCCCCCAAACTCCCCCCCGGACGCCGCTGCCAGAGATAATGGCATAACTGAAAAAAATTTACGTTTTTCGCGTTGAAGAGTCTTCACTGCTTCTCTAACTAGGACCACAAGCTTTGAATAGTCCAACGGATAGCTCGAAACTCTTCTGTGGTACTGTCAAGACAAGAAACTCCTGTAAATATCCGTTATAATTATGATGTCGTCTTGCACACGACCCTATTGTAAGCACAACTATATAAACCCTGTCCTTAGCTTTAGTAAGTTACTTGATGCTGTGCTTATGTATTTGCTGCTTCATTCACAATGGAATATTAAATATATTGTCTGTTTGGCTACCATAAGTTCAAGGTCTATTTAAAAAAATTGCATTTAAGTGTGGTACAACTTCTACTGGCTCACACGTAATACTTTGTTACTTCTGTGGTCACTGTAGTAACTGAGTGCCCTACCGCATTTAAGCACTCCGTATATGCATTTCGCACCCACCCAAGGTGATGCGATTGGCCGATTTGAAGTCTGCTGCCAATCAGCGTCAAGAGTGCGAAACGCATATACGGAATGCCATTCGGTGCGAAACTCAGACATGGAATGCTCAGATCGGCATGGGGAGGGACCCACATGCGCATGCTGCATTAGCGTGTTACTCCTGTTGTTAATGCTTATCTATAGGAAATTCGTAACAGTTCCGAAAAATTACTTTACCAAGTTCTTATAAAAACTTGAAAGTGAGTGACAATTGTTACAGAGCAAATCTGATGCAGAAGAGCGATATTTTGCAATGGGTAGACGAATACTCCCATATAACCTCTACATGTTGGCGGGTTAAGGTTTCTAAGCAAAATACGGCACATTATGTAGGCAGGTATCTATTTTCATTTCATTTCCATCGATTACCTATATCCTTGTCTCTGTGTTTACCTATCTATACATGTTCTGTGCAGAAATTATTCCCAGTAGGTAGGTAAATAGACACCTATTTACTTACCTACTTAGTGAATTTCGTATATGGTACAAATGCAAGAATTTTCGAAGGAATATTCCTCACTATGTAAGCGCCAGCCAGTTAATAAAAACAGTAAATTATACACACTTGATCCATTTATCGACGATAATAGGCTAAGTCGCTGGGAAAGAGTCTAGAAAATGACACAGCATTTCTGTAAGCGTTGGAGTGTGAAAGTTCTGTCGCAGCTCCATCCCAGACCGAGATGGGGTCAACTTGGTCCGTCCCTGAAGGTTGGCGATCTCGTTCTAATCGTGAACGACAATGCACCGCCGATGGTTTGGAGGATTGGACGTGTCGAGCAAGTGTTTCCGGGTCAAGATGGACTTATACGGGTGGCTGCGGTTCGAACCCACCAGGGAGTTTACACCCGATCGGTTCGGAAGCTGGCGATTCTTACAGTGAGGGTGTAGTGAATTCTTGTTCTGGGTTCGCGATTAAAGTGACTATTCGACACGCACCAGTATGAACAATAAAGACATAATTGTTTTATTGAAATTTGACTGAAGTTTAATGGTTGACTTTTTGCCATAAAATATGCCAAAAGGGGGGGGGGAATGAATATCAGTATTAAGGGAAACTAAGAAATAATTTATAATCATACGAATAAGTTATCGAACAGGCAGGGTCTTGTACGTGTCCTATCGACATTGAGTCGTTTTTATCTGTACACTATTGTTTTTTTCTGTTTATCTTTAGTCTCGCTGTTTCTCCTTGTGCTTGTTGAGTAATCTTTTACCGATGATTGGCGATCACTCTCGCCTCAACCTTTAATGTTTTAATTTCGTGAATAATATGTAACAAGTGTATTTTTTTCAATGAATATTCCGTCAATACTTGCCAGTTTTTCTGAAAGGGAAAATCGCGCGCCCAGCCGGTGATGGGTATGAGCAGGGTTATGACGGACAGGAATAAAAAGTTATACGGTGATAGTTACTGGCAATGGAGAGAATGGTGAGATTGTGAAGAAGAAAATAATGCAGAATGTAAATCCAGCAGTAAGAGATGAAAGGGTGCAAACAGTAAGAAAGACGAATAAGGACGAAGTGGTGATAGAAGTAGGAACTGAAAAAGAATGTAGGGTCTTGGAACGATGTAGTGAATTCAAAAAGGCGGAGTTGATTGTTGAGCGTATTAAAAGAAGGAAAAAGGAGAATGTTTATTTTTGATGCGAAGAATGAATGGACGGATGTATATATAGTGAAAGAAATGTATGCGAAAAACATCAAAGATTGTATGAACGAGAAAGGTTTCAGAGATAATGTAAGAGTGGTTAGTAGAGGCAATAAGCAGGGTGAAGTTGGTAACGTAATAGTGGAAGCATCAGGTAGAGTGATTAAGAGAATAGAGAAAGAAAGAAAGAAAGAAGAATATTCATAGAATAGATGGGATTAACCGTTCGTGACTGGCGCGTGGACCCTCCGCAGGCATATATTTTCTTAGGTTATTTGAACCCTCTCCACTCCTAGACCGGGCCGTATTCGGTAATCTACAAGTACCGTGCAACCATTCTCAGTGCAAATTTTAACCTGCTTAAGTACGTTTGTTTGTTTTCTTAGCTCAATGCGGAGCGTGAGTCCGCGGCCAGTAAAGTTAACATAAATTATGTTTTAGTTAGAAATTTGCAAATTTGGAATTTTTTGATAAAAGGTAAGTAGTTACTACTGAATTTCTCGATACTTTATTGTTAATAGATTTTTATAATAATATACATTAATTCGACGATTCGATGACTTAGTACGTTTCGTCGATGTTTCTGTCATCATGTCGCCATAGCTTAGTAGTTAGAGCAATGGCGCGTAAAGCCAAAGACCCGGGTTCGAATCCCGGCGGGGCATGATGACAGCAGTAGCTTTTTCCTCATTAAATTGAGGTAATTTGTAGATGGCTCTTGAATTTATTTCATATTAACGTATTAAAAAAAAAGGTAAGAGATATTGTTATCAATTTTTTTTTTAACTTCTGCATGTTTATACTTTAGATGGAATGTTACGAAAAAGAACAGGAACGACTAGAAAGACTGATGTTAGTGTCTCAGTGAAGATGAAATTATTGACTTTATTATTATCTGACTTCCATATGTTATTCTTATAATATTTTGTAAAATAAAAACATACATATTATTAATCTAAAAAGACAGGTAAATTCCTGTTACGTCTAAATAATTAAGGATTACAAATCCCACACTTGGAACGCGACCTATACAATAGGTACATATGCACATGTATGTACCTTCAGATTCAATAGTGTAATTCAATGCCGGTAGGGGTATTAGCCCTCGGAGTAGTTGTTTCTATTCAGTCTTTTATACATATTATTGCAGATACACAAAGATATATCAAAGTCTTAGTTTATTGTTTTGACATTCAGAATGATGACACTAATGACAAAATACCAATAAGAATTATAACATTTACGTTACTTAAGTGATTTGCAGTTTTGCATCTTTTTATTTATAGGAATATGAATAAATAAATATATATCTGTAAAAATGTAGCTTCTTTTCCTGATAAAATACAAATCGACATATATATCTCTATTTCCACAAACCAAAACGCTATGCGGACTCAGGCTCCGCGGCCAGCAACGTAACGCTGAAAGAGTAGGCCAGTCATTGAAGGTTAAAATGGAGGATGATTGAATTGGTGAATAGATGTTTCAAGTGCTGTGGCTTTGGCCACAATATTAGAGATGCAAGGAGAGCGATAATGTGTGTCGAAAGTGTGGGAGAATGGGTCATGTTAGCAGTGTGTGTACAAGTGGTATACCAGAGAAATTCAGAAACTGGAGGCGGTAGGAAGAGATGGGGCAAATCATGGAATTATGAGTGAGCAATGCCCGTAGTATAAAAGTCAGTTAGAATGGGTGAGAGCGAGAACATACAAAAGTCGATTCAGAATGTCCTGGAAGTACATGTTGAAACCGCTTTCTATATTCCTGAAGGAGAGGTTCCAACGAAAGTGGCAGGTATTGTAATTTGTAGTTGTTGTGAAACTTAAGTTTCAAAGAAAATGTTTTGTAGAACTTCTTCAGATAGAGGAACAAGGGAAGACAATCCTGTGCCCCTTAAAAAACAGCGATGTACTGCTTCCAGTAAGAACGTATAGGGGAAAAGAAGAATTTTTTCATCTGCAGGTAGTTATACAGAAAACAGTTTAAAATATCCAAAACATATGTAATTAGTTATTATAGAAAGTACAGACATGATGGACATTAGGCAAGCCAGTACTTCTGCAATTTCTGAAACTTAGATAAACAACTGTTTTATTGTACATACAAATATACCTGTCTTTAGGTAATTAATTTATTCAAATTAAAATGCAAAAAGGGGATCACTACATGTGACTAGCAATATATTATTTTCAAAAGCTTAGTTGTATTGTTACTAAAGTGTAATGATTTCATTACAGGGATTCGAAATGGTTCGAAGAGCGGATCAACTGTTGTGGGTAAGATTCATAAATTTCGTGAGGTTTTGGGAACTAGTAGCAGTCATGCACTAGCTTTGATGAAGAAGAACGGACATCTGCTAAATTATTAGGAGGGCGTGAATGATTCCACCCTTCACTTTTTGAAGTGTCAGTTAAGAAACCAGAAGCTGCAACCCCAACCCCGGGGACGACGGTTTACACTTAACGACAAAGTGTTTGCATTGTCACTCTACAAGCAGAGTAGGAAAGCCTACTGATTTTTATCCCAATTTTTTAATATAACGCTTGGTCAAATATTGCAGTCAACTCCAGTTTTCCCTGGAATGAACGACCACATATTTGAACATTTGCGAACGACGGTGTCTAAACTGAAGAATCCGAATAAATTCTGTGTACTCATGTTTGACGAAATAACTTTGCAGCCTGGACTTCATCCCTCCAAACGGCTGTTAAAGGTTTCGTAGATTTGGGCGGAGGCTTTTGTAAGAATCGCTTTGCTGACCATGCTGTGGTAATCTTGATCAAAGGCGTTCGGAGTGGTTGGAAACAACCTGTTCTTTTCGGATTTTGTGAAGGTACAGCTGCCACTGTAGACTTGGTCCGGCTTATAAAAGATCTTGTTGGGCGTCTGCATAGCATTGGACTGAAAGTAGTTACATTTATATGTGATCAGAGATCTATCAACCGAGCCGCTATCAACACTCTCCTTAATGATGGAAGGGCAGAGTGCCCTAGTTCAGGAGAGGAGTGTCGATATCTCGGTTATGTAATCGATGGTGAAGAAGTTGTTCCAATATTCGATCCGCCTCATCTGCTCAAGGTATAAGGAACAGTCTTCTTACCAAAGATCTACATTTCACGCAGGACGGCAAGGAGAAAGTAGCGAGCTGGTCACATATACTGAAATTATATCACATAGATCAGCAACAGGGTCTTTACAGGCAGTGCTACAAGTTAACGGACGAGCACGTGCTACGACATAAATTTTGGAAAATGAAGGTAAATATTACAACGCAAGTGTTTAGCCAGGACATGTTACAGCCCTTTCGTACGGAAAGATTCCGTTTATTTTCTAGACCCTTCCGAAAATGACACCGCCAATCTCTTGCTGTTCTTCAACATGCTTTTTGATAGCGTCAATGGCTCGCAGATGAATCCATCTACCGGTACACGCCTACGGTGCGTGGTGAAACACCGGTCATCCTGAGTCTGCCATTGTTGTCCTACAAACCATGTCTTTCAAAGCCAACAATACCAAAACCACATTCCTAGCCTTAAGAATTGGATTTCTACTCTGAAGGGATTTCTGTATTTGTGGGAAAGACTGAAAGGGTCCTTTCAATCAATTTCTCCCAGGACTTTTAATCAAGATCCCTTGGAGATTTCTTTCTCTCAAATTAGAAACCATTCAGTGAGAAATCCTACCTGTTCTTCCTTTGTTGTTTCCTTAAAAACCATCCTTTCCCTTTCCCCAGCACGTTCCGTAGGAGCTAACTATGAAGAGGATGTTTCATGATATTCATATGAAACCAAGTTTCTTGTCTCTGTTGTGTTTCTTGTTTTTTTTTTCTATTAACGCCCGTCCTTATAAAGCCAACGCAGCACAAAGGATAATTTTAAATTCGCTTGCTTAAAGAATACTTCGCTACCCCTTGCCGATTATTTAACAGATAAACAATATTTTTAAAAATCACAAAACTTAAGTACATTAACATTTGAAAACGCCAACTTACGCTAACATGTTGGCAAACATTTTCAAATTTTGAATATGAAATAACGTTATATGCGTACAGTTTGTACTGTGTTGTCTACTTATTATTTAAGGCAATCTATGATTAATATAACACCTATTTGTGCAATATGGATCGTTCGACATAATGCTACATTACATTTTTTTTTAATTTCTTTAGTTTTAATTTCAATCAGTCTATTTTTATGTATCATACATAACCTCCATCGATGTTTCTGTTTCCGAGGCGCTGCTACCGCTATCTCAGGCCATTGTACGGTACTACTGCAATTAAACATTAAAAGGTGCATGTTACGAAAGTAATGAAAACTGTAGAGATATTTCCACTATAGATGTTTCTATTGACGCTTCTTTTGGTGAAGTGATGAAGAAGGCTAACGAAATTGTAGTACCTGCAAGCAACACAGGTACCAAGAAATACCCTTGCCCATTCTGTCAAAAGATGGTGGCACAACTACTCGACATTTGCGAGCTAAAAACAAAGAAGAATCAGAAGAGAATGGAAAGATGTAAAAAAGGCGTACCATTATGTACATCTTTAAAAATTCAACATCTGGATGCATTACGAAAAGTAGATAGGCATAATCGAAAAGCTGAATCAAATGATTACTTCGTAACGGTACGGCGTCCAAGAAGAGATAAACCTGTGAAAAAAGTAAATGACTATGCCACTTGCCCTAACTGTAGAGGACGTTATGTGAAGAAGACAATTCATTAACATTTACGAATGTATGCAAATAAGCCGTCTAAAAACAATCACCCGGTACAAAGTATGTGTTGAAAAATTGATTGTGTAATGCATGGTAGAGCAAACAGCCTATACAGAAAAATTTCTTCCAATATGCGTGAAGACGATATTGGAATACTTGCAAGATTTGATTTGTTAATAGTTTTGTATGGCGATATCTACTCTTAGAAATTTCGTACATCAGCCCATCATAGTAAGATGAAACGCTTAAGATTTCGATTCCTAGGTCGCCTTTTACTACAATTGAAGGAAATGAGCAAAGGTATCAGTGATTTTTCGTCATTGTTTGATCCTAGCAATTTTGAGTTATTTATAGATGCAATAAACCATTTGGGCAATTTTAATAAAGACATTGATATGTATGATACACCAGCAACTGCATTATCTGCTGGTTCTTATACTAAAGAATTGTGTGGTTTGTGGATAGGTGAGTGCATAAAAACCAAAAATTAAGCTGGAAGGAAAAATACCCAGGATTTCATGCAACTTTACAATGTAGAATTTTCAAAACGATTTGGTATAATTGTAACAGTCTCAAATTGAAATGCAGAGAAATAAAAAGGTAGAATTGCATTCTTTGAGTGATATAAAAAAATTGCATAATTATTTGCTTAATGAAGGAATGAATAACTTTATGGAACTGCAAAAAAACATGTTGCTTTCAAAATTGGAGGAAATTATTAGAAACAACACTTACATCTGTACAACTGCTAAACAGAAGAAGGGCAGGTGAAATTGAAAAAATTAAAATTACTTATTTTGAAAAAAATGGAGAAATTAAGTGATACGGATGAGATCTACAGATGACTGAAGCCAGAAGCAAAAACAATTGCGGACTCTTATTCACGAATGTAATTACGTGGAAAACTTAACAAAACGGTTCCTATATTGTTAGACAAGAATTTAAGGGAATGTATTGACACCATTCTAAAATACAGATCACAAGCTAAAGTGCCTAAAAGTAATCCATATATTGTCGGTTTACCAGGGCCTGACAAATCGTTAAGTAGACATGCAAGTGCATGTGGTTTGATGCGAAAATTTTCTACTGTTTGTAAAGCAAATTTGCCTGAAACATTGCGAGGTACGCTTCTCAGAAAACATATTGCGACTACTGGTATTTTCCTTAACTTATCGGAGGGACAAGTATTAAAGTAATGTGATAGGCTACCGCGACTGATACGGATTCAGAGAAAACATGCCTAATATTTTTTTAGCGATAAGTTTTCTGTAAACTTCCTTTATTTCAGTTTTCTGATTCATTTATATGTAATGTATCTATGTAGAATACTGTATATATTTCTTATTCAGTTCAATAAATAGTCAGTCTAATCTCAACAGGTTATGGACCCATATCAGTCCGCATTTTAAGTTATAATTTGTTCAATTTGAACCTGTTGTTGAAGTTCGACCACAAATACGCGAAACGGGTAGGTTGGAGAAGCCGAATTTAACAAGCAGCAGTTTAAAAAAATGGAAACTGATAAAATTAAAGTTGAAAAATTAACGGATGCGGAAAACTGGCATCAGTGGCAGTTTGTCCTTCAGACATTATTGGACAGTGCGAACGCCCTGGATGTCTGTACTGGGATAGAAAGAAACCAGAAAAAGGAGTTGCTGATTACGAAAAACTTCATAAAAGATGTACAGCTGGACTGGATTGTAAGAAAACTAATTGTGGACACCGCTGAATCAAAACCGTTACAGCTGTTCATGAGTTGTGAGACAGTAGAAGAAATGTGTTTAAAATTACAAGGTGTGTTCGACAGAAAATCCGACGAAAGTTTGTCTTTGATCCAAAAGCAGTTTTTTACTATCAGTGGAAATCCGACGAAAATATTGCTCAACACGTTTCTGCTTTGGAGCAATTAGCAATCAGGATGAAAAAGCTTGGAGAAGAAATTCCCAAATCAATGCTACTAACAAGGAAATCAACATCTTGTTATGTAGGAAAATGCAATGGTGCAGCCGTATCTTGGTATAGCAAGAAACAACAGTGTGTCGCCCAATCCACAACAGAGGCGGAGTATATTGGTGTGGCGAGTGCCTCAAAAAACGTGGTACGGTTAGCGCGTTTATTAAACGAAATTGGTGTGAGAGATATAAATCAATGTGCGTCATTGTGTATTGATAATCAAAGTGCTATAAAACTCGTTAAGAATCCTTAACTACATCAGCGAACAAAACACATAGATGTTCGATATCATTATATAAGAGATTTGTACGAAAAGAAAGAAATTAATGCGGCTGACATCTTCAGTGGGAGTGTTGACGAGAGCGTAGATGATACCTCGAAGTCTCAACAGCGACTGACTGTAGTCCCGGGCGGCGGTGGGCATGCCGCACATGTAGGAGTGTCAGAATGGTTCGTAGGTGGATTCGACTCCTTCTGCGTCGTTCTCTCTAGAGCCGGGTACCATACTTTACTCAAATGAAGTCCATCTTCTCTTCTGTTGAAATTCATTGGGTGTTTGTGAATATCGATGGCTTCCCTATGCAATCGGGGATAATACTCCGAAGTAGTAGACAAAACAGAAGTCTCATCGTATTTAACAAGATGATTGTCGTTGTTTAAAATATGTTCAGCTAAAGCAGATTTATTAGGAGTAGGGTACCGTAGCCGTTTCTAAAACAAGGTCAGGGGAGAAAGTTCGTTAAAAAGAGTATGTAATGTAATTTGTAGTAATTAACACCAAGTGGAGGGGGGAGCGGACAAGAATAGAATTTTATGGAAATGCCGTTAAATTTGCCGATTCTTTATTTTGATATATGTAAATAAAGTATGTAAGTGCTACAATCAAAATATTGAACAATAGGATTACATTAATAGTGCTAACAACTTGTAGAAATAGGAAAGAATCTATCATGTAACCCTTTTCTGTTTTGAACACCATGAAGATGAATCCATCGGCTTTCGATGTATTTTCGTGATTGTACATCTTTTACAACATACATAAATTTTACGGAGTGAAGGTTTTGCACGTTTTCTACAGTCAAGACATTTCTTCCAATAACAGTTTTTAAAATAATTGATTCCCAATTTTTCATCCATACACAGGACACATCAACATCTCTATTAGAATTTTAACAGACATAGTCACCAACTGTACTGTCCGGTCGCGAAATGTAGAGAGTATTTATAGAAATACGTTAAAATTAGTAACGACGATATACAGATCATGATCAGTTTTTCCATTGCAACTGAGATGATCAATACGGGTAGCGTATTCTTATTGCACAGCCCCCCTCTCTTCACAGATACTTGTTTAGTGGACGGGGATTATACATAAGTAATGCGAATGAGCGAAGGAGCGGTAGATGTTTGTTTAGCAGAGTTGGGTGCGCTTTAGTTAGTAGAACATGGAAACCTTTATTGAAAAGTTTAATAGTGTAAGGGTGGGTGAGGAAGAAAAATAAATACGTTCTCTGAAATCACTGGAACTGAATCAAACATATCCCGTGCAAAGCTTCAAAAAGGTGCATACAAAATGGGGACCACGCCTGTCAATCGATTTGTACAGCTTCGTTGTATTTCTTCCATGAAGACACGCAGAAGCCTTCACAGATACAGAGATCGAGGATATAAATGATAAAATTGATAAACAAGTAGGTCAACCAGCGACCCGTCTCAAAGAATTTGTGGGAAAATCAGCTGATATTGAAATTCATATGTAAAACCTATAATACTGCTTTAAAAGAATGAAGAACAATTCTTATTTTGAATGTGTTTTATTTATTTAAATAAAAAATACAATGCATTTATGAGTGTAAAGATAGCCAATATTTTAGTAGTAGAACATTTTTATAAGCACAAGTTGATTCAAGATCTGTTTTAAATAAATGATAGGAACACACCTTAACTTTATAATCAGTTGCTAAATTTGAGAGGGATGGACATCCGATGTCTTCGATGTTTACAAAGTATCATAAATCGTGGAGTACGGAAAATCGCCATTATCACCATTATCCCAATATAACCCATGTAAATTTCTGGTCAACCAACGATTTTGACTACTATAACGAACAGGGAGAGCGTTCCACGGAAATGGTGGTACAAATGTGAAATGATGAAGTGGTTCTTCCTTGAGCGCAACAACAGCTACCTCTTTGAAAACAAATCGATTCTCACTACACTGAAAACCTTGGACGTCATAGTGCTCACCGTTCACCATCGATAAAAAAAGTAAAGTGGTGAAGTGGTAATTGGACTTTATACTTCTTGAACCAAATTTGTAGAGGGATTGTAACGTATCATTCGGTCATGAATAATTAAACAGTAAGCTGCTGTTTTATCTGGCACATTTTGCATTGTTTGAAATTCTAAACGAATATCGATACTACCAGATTTCACAATTTCATTCTGATAAGAACAGTGTACTATTACAAGAGAAGCAATCGTTAGAAATTCTTTAGGATCGAATAAGGGTTCAGTTACATTACCGTAGTACGATTGTTAAAGTTAATATACATTTCATATGAAACAGCAAATCTGGAATGATCGAAATCTAAATTCAAGTTATCATATGGGTACATAGTTGATCCTAAATGACCTTTAAAATTGTTTAAGTTGCAGTGATCGAAAACGTTCATATTTTTGGTAGTATCATTACTTTTATCGGTTTGAAAACCGAAAATAATGAAGCGAGGTTTTTTTTAATTACGATGTAGTTTTTACAGTCCAGTTGTGAGAATGCGATCTATTAAGTAAGGGATATTCATGCAGTTCCCAACTACGAAACGAAAGTTCCATATTTAAATTTAGATCAACGTAACGTAATAATCAGTGCTGCTGCGAACTAGAACCAATTCTTGTCGTATGTTAAGTATTATTTTTCGAAAGTCTTCTCCAAACCCCAAAATCATACGAAGAGGAATACGAACGTTGAAGTAACCGTTTACATCAATTAGTTTTCTGCTATGAAGGGCAACTCCTTGTACAGCGCCTAAAGTAGGAGGCAAGCATCCATCATTAATGAGACGTTTACTTTCATTTTTATTGTAAGATGTGTAGTCATACCAGGATTACGGACTCGATCAATAACTTTTCCACCCAATTCATATCGAATTTCATCAAAAAGGTATAAAATTCCATTATTTATTAAATTAGTACTGGTAGGAACAGTTCCATCTTTTTTCAACAAACGTCCTTCTATGTATACGAAACTGTTGCAAGGTAAGGTGTAAAGGTCTTCATTTTCTATGGGAATGTGTATGGTGTCGTTGTTTTTGAAAGTTGAATTCGCATAAGGTTGATAAGTATGTTTATCAGCGTTAACAATTGCGTTGTCGAATACCGCTTTCACGGGACATTGAGCATTTCTGCAACCATTTTAACTTTTCGTCTCTTTCAATCGTAATCCGAAGGATTTAAGGAACTTTTTATTGGAGTGTTATTCGCTTAAATGGTGTACGCGAAATAAACGTCTGCGAGCGCGGTATTCGTTGTATAATGGTTGTCTTGTTTGAATATCTTTGGATACAGTTATATCGCACAACGGTTCTTATCAGAACCCTCATCACTACACGCACCTCACACATTTGTATGTATATATCGTACCTGCCTTCTAAGAAAGCAATTAAGCGGTTCGCAGAATAGTAAACAATTTTCGTCGTTTCGATAATTCTCGGCTTTTTCGTTTTTCGACGGATACTATAAAAGTGAAAAGACGATCGCCGAAGAGTCAATAATAAATTGACAGTGCCAGTAGTGACAAAATAAATAAATCGACAGTAATGACAATCCAAACAAATTGAGAATGGCATATAAGTGAATATAGTATAGATAAATAGTAAGTTTAGTAATCATTAAATAGTGTTTTACAGCCGACTCTCGTTAATTCGAACCTGTGTAATATATAACTTAGTCTATAAGATTTATATAATATAATTCGTATACGAGTATGGTATATTTCATGTAACATACAAGGTGTAAGGCTATTAAACATAATAGGGTGTATTCCGATTTTTTTTTAACTTGAAAAATTGAAAGTTCTTGTGCCATATATATATAATAATAACTTTTTTGTTTAAAAAAGATCACTATATTAGTTTTAAAAGAAATTTAAGTTTAAGTAAAATATTTGCCGCGAAAAACGGTTTATGGAGTGCGACAGGTTGCCTATATTATTGTGACGTAGTAACTCATTTCAAGAAAAGTCAGCTGTTACCAGTTGTAGTTATTTATAAGTTTTTATTATATTTTTTTAAACAATTATTTAATAATACAACGGGTAAAACATGTCTGGCTCACAAAACAAGTGGTGTTTTGTGCCAGGATGTAAAAATACCTCAATAAGTGCCCCTAATAAAGCATTTATAAGTGTACCACAAAATTATTCAAGGAAAGTTAAATGGTTTAAAGCAGCCAGGCGGGATCTTCCTAAATCAAAATCAACATTTTTCTGTTGCGAGGATCATTTTAACGTAAGTAAGTATAACATTTGAGACATTGTAAAATTTGAGGTTAATTATACATGATGCACTGTTTTGTTTTTAGCTTGAAGAAGATATGGAAAATTTTGTTCGCTATAAACTTATAGGAGGAAAAGTTTTCTTAAAACCTGATGTGGTTCCACATATATTTGACTGTCAACAAGACAGGAAAAGGGCTGCATCTGCATCACAGCGAACAGTTGTTTTAAAAAGACAAAGGAAGCAGTTAGTAGAAGAAGCTTTAGCGTGGAGAATGAATGAAGATATTGTTAAACAGGATTTTTTACCAATTGTAATGGATGTGGATAAGCCCATTACAAGCTCAGGTGAATCCAGGTTACAAGTGAATGAAGACGAATATATTGTGGAAAGTACAAAGGAAATTGGAAAGGTTAAAAGTGTGGGGATACAGGCGAAACCACACTTTCGTAGTAAATATGTGTCATGCAAAATGAAACCTGATGTGTGCCATGCAACTACCTCACCAAGAAGGTTTATTGTGACAAAAGATGTTTCTACTTCACCTATCAAAAATGTCCCACCTGTTAAAAAAGCCATTTTTAGTAAATCAAGAACAAGTAGTGAAATTGAAGAAGCAGAATCCAGTGCCTCAGTCTTCACAGCAATATCTGACTCTGATGTTATTGAAGCAACATTATTTGTAGATAAAAATGATGATAAGGAACAAGCTTTGCGTGTTACCCAAATGATTATTGCAAGAAAACCAAAAAGTTATATAGGTGTACCTGATAAATGGTTTCCTCATTTTGTTAATCTGCTCTGCTCAAAAACTAAATTAAGTAAGGATAGCGTTCTTTTGACACTAATGAAAATTAAATTAAATGATTCATTGTCACGGTTAGGGGATTCATTTGGAATGTCATTTTCTAAATCTTCCAAGTTAATTAAAGATTCTTTAGTAAAAATTGAACATTTTTTGAAGACACTAATATACTGGCCGAAGGAAAGTGAAATAAAACGCCTGCTGCCTATTGCATTTAGAGCAAGGTACAGCAATGTGCAGTCTATAATAGACTGTTTAGAAATTCAAATTGAGAAACCGTCCGATCCTGTTAAACAGGCCCTTACTTGGTCTGAATACAAAAAATGTAATACATTAAAATATTTGATTTCTTCAACTCCAGACAGGTTTATAAATTTCATATCAAAAGGATATGGGGGAAGAATTAGGGATTCATTATTAGTTGAAAATAGTGGCTACCTACAAATTCTTCCAGTAAACTGTGGTGTGATGGCTGACAGGGGATTCAAGGATATCGGCAAACTATTACATGAACGCAACTGCCACTTAATTAGACCTCCTAGTGTGTCCAGTGCAAAGAAGCCTACAAAATTAGAAGTACTCCAAACTAAGCGTATAGCTAGTTTACGAATTCATACAGAAAGAGTTATTCGCCGTCTTCGAGAGTTTCAATATTTAAAACCTCACTCAGTTATAGATCACAGTTTTGTTGCTCACACAGACAGCATTATTGTTATTGCTTGTGCTCTCGTTAATTTACAAACTTCAATTATAAAATAAAATCTTTTGAAATTAAAAGTTAATTATACTGATATCAAATAAATAAACGATTTAATCAGACATCGTATTTATTAGTTTGGGATATACAAATTTTTCCCAATTATTGCTACTTTCTTCAATTAGTTCTTCTATATAAAACTTATCATAATTAATTGTTAATATATTCACAATGTTGTTCACTTCAAATTTCGGGTCGGCAACACAAAACAGTCCCTTTTGTTTTCCCGTACACAACATTTGCAAATGTATTTTTGTGTTATGTTGTCATCCTTTATATAGTTTATGAATGTTTTCTCACTACTTGGACACTTAACTTCCACCACATATTCCTCAGAAATCCCGTCTGGTGAAGCTCCAAAAATTGGTAAATGGGGAAGTAGGAATAGTCCACAATTTTCTATTTTTACATGTAATTGTCTTTGAATAACATCAATAACTTTTTCCTCCAAATATCGTCCTCTCTTCATATATTTGTTATCCTTTATTTTGTATGCCCCTATTATGGACTCCACTAGGGTCCCTTCTGATGTGTGACATTTTGCCATCTCGTGCAGTTTAGAGGCTGTTATTCGGGCATACCTTAGTTCATGCCACAAGGGCGATGAACTTTGGAGATGAGTATGATTCTCAGCCTCCTTACATAAATTTGCAGCCATGTTTTCCTTGGCAAATAATAAAAAGTCTTTGAAAGCACTACCATTTTTTGCAGTGAACTTTAACATTAAATTATGTATTGACAAATTATGAAATTTGTTATTGTCCAAATTGTATTTTAAAATTTGTCCTTCCAAATTATTATTCTTCCCCATTTCAAGTACATCCTCCAAAAACGTTGAATTGTCTAAGGAGACACTGTTTCTGGCACCAGAAACTTGTGGGGAGAAGTCTTCAGCCTTTATAAATTTTAGGGAAGTTCCCACATTACATAAGACAGGTTTCACCCAGTATGAAAAAACTTCTGTTGGTGCAGGATCTTCACTTCGTCGGTGAATCCACATCAAAAACGCTAGAGAGTGTTTGCACCCTCCTAAAACAAATACACTGAAATTATCAGCACTGACAGTAACAATCAGTATAAGTCGAAATCAATTGCTACAGAAACATGAATAATTTTATCCACATCATTAATCTAATGCCTCGAACCTACCTGAAGAAGCAGCACAGTCTTGACAATAACAATCCACAACTGTTTCTTCCACTTCGTTTATAATGCATACTACTGAGTATGCCTTTGTTCGAACTTTGTGTTCTGGGCAAATTCGGGCCTTTACGGTGCATAAAGAACCCTCCCGTTTTAGCTCGACATAGCCAACAGCACTGTCACCATATTTTTCTCGTGACGCTCTGTAAATTACAAATATTTAGCTAATTTAGATGCAATTTAACATAATATTTAAGGTTATGCAAATTGTAGGCTATCTTAAATTGTAGTAGTAATATGTTTACTAATTACTTACGCTGCGGCTTTAACACCTTTAAATTCAGCTGCATTGAAGCGTTCATCGTTCTTTATAAATTCAGTCACCATGAAAATGTCAACATGTGGCAGATTGTTTGACGATGCTTTAACAAATCCTGCAGAAGCCATTGTTCGCTTTATTAACACTTAATTAACACTTCCGTACAAATAACCACAAATAACAAATCAACAAATATAATCCCAAAACAAAAACAGATAAAACAAACACGACTAACACCAAAGAACGAAAGAAAACTAAAAATACAACCACAACGTAACCAAATCACTGAAGAAAACCACCTTGAATCATATACCGTCCGCCATCTATATGAGTCACGACGTCATCTATCGCACAACCAATGAGCTGATGTTTAGCAATGTTTTTATAATTTTAATTTTATGCAGTCTTTTATTATTAAATATTTAATAAATTCTCATAAAATAAGTATTACAAACTCTTTGAGATATTTCAGTATATGTTATACTATATATCAAAATAATTTCTAGGCAAAATTTAAGATATGGAATACACCCTATTATTAACTTTCACTAATTTAGTATACGCCAATACCTCAATGTTATTTAAGTGACAGATTTGACAAATTATGGTAAGTCTTAATATAACATTCGTGTTGTTATGTACTTCAAAAAATAGTTCATTGTAAGAATAACATTTTTTAAAAACGTGCGTTCTTCTTTATTGAACTTAACTGGCGCAGTCAGTAGGATACCAGAAGGTGTTCTACTTTATTCAAAGAAGAGAATAACCTCGAAGTTTAACTTCGCTTTGTTTGGTGTACACGAAGAAGAATCGACAAACTCCCTGGGAATCATCTTCTGAGGATCGACCTGGAAGCTGGAAGATTGTCTGCTGCAAATCTGAGGATCTAGAGGAGAACGACTTTACATCGAGGGGTACCTAAACAGTAGGACATTGTCGTGGATCTAAGGTTAGTGCCTTTACAATTATATTGTTTGCACTGATAAGTATCCTGAATCCCTTCACAATGACTCCCCCTCAACCTCAACAACCTCAAACAGTACAGACCTCTCAGGGACTTGCACCTTGCGATTTCCGCCGGAGATTCGACTTGTTCTATTCCGCAATTCCAAATTTTGGTGGGAACAAGAGCGAATTAAGTCAGTTTATGGCAGCATGCGATAATTTTTATACTAATGCTGCTACTTCTTCTATCGAATATATTAACTTAAAATTTCATGCTATTGTAAATAAGTTAAAGGACGATGCGGCTCTTTCATATTCAGTCGAAAGACCAGTCAAATGGGAATCTCTTAAGCAATTACTTAAAGAACATTTTGGAAATATTTAATCTGTAGATTTACTTTATAATAAGTTAATTTCTAGTTATATGATGCAAAATGAACATTATGAGCAATTTTATTTACGTATAAACTCGATTTTGTCTGAATTGTCCGAAGCACTAGAAAATGAAACAGATTAGATTTATCGTAGGAATCATTATAAGAGGGAAGCTGTTAAGGTGTTCTGTGCGGCAATACAACAGCCATACAGACAACATCTTTTGTTTATAAGGCCTAATACAATGCAAATTAGAACAACCGGTTTAAGACCACAACCTAATTTCTCAAATTTTAATAATGCAAATAGAATGAACCCATTTCCAACTATAGCTGGTCAAGTAGCCAAACCGTTCATAAAACCCCAAACACCCTATATTCCTTCAACAACAAAGACAATAACCCCAAATGACGATGAGACCTACACATAATTTTCAAAATTTTAATCATCAAAATTATCCACGAAGCAACGTCCAGAGTGGCGATGTTTCTATGCGGACCGTTTCTCCATTTAATAAACAACCAGTACGACAAAATTATTTTCAGTCTAGACCAGGACAAAAACCCACCTTTATATCTCAATAATTGACAAACAGAATCTGAACGACAATTTGACAATGACGAAGAACAAACCGAATACGTTTATGACGAATTCGGCAACGCATATATACCACTTTAAAAACAAATAAAACACAAATTTAAATTTCCACAATATATTAACAAATACTTAACAATTGTTTCACCTTAATAAGGTTTCATCGATAAAAAAGTACTAAAATCATTGAAAGATAAAATTAAAGAGAATGATATCATAATAACTAGAGCTGATAAAGGAAAATCTGTAGTTGCACTAGATAGGGAACTTTACATTAAAAAGACCCTCGATTTTTTAAAAACTGGCAAATACCAAATAATAAAAGACCCTACAGAAAAATACAAAAAACAAGTGAACGAAGTAATTAGCAAATCAAAAATAGTCTTACAATCAATTCCTAGTTATAAAATAAAAATTATGAATTGTCAACCACCGAAATTACATTGTTTCCTAAAAATACATAAAGAAGGCTCACCTGTAAGACCGATCGTATCGTTTGTAACAGCACCAACTTATAAACTATCTAAATATCTAATTCAAGTGTTAAACACCTTTTGTAATTTTGAGAATAAATTCACTATTAAAAACTCCATACAATTAATAAATAACATTAAAAATATTATTTTACCCAATAAATGCTATCTTGTATCTTTTGATATAACTAATCTATTTCCATCTATTCCACCATTAGAAGTACTCAAAATAGTCAAGGATATTTCAATAGATAAATGTATCAATCCTGTTATATGTAACGAAATTTTAGAATTACTATCTGTATGCATAAACCAAAACTATTTTCAGTTCAATAACAATATTTACGAATGCCAGGAAGGTCTAATTATGGGAAACCCATTAAGTCCATTATTAGCCGAATTATTTATGTATCATCTAGAAAATACAGTCATTAGCAAATTCCAATTGTTCAGTAAATGCTTATACAGGGTGTTTGGTCTATAAGTACAGAAAAAAGAACCACATGTTCCCTGTTGCATTTCAAACATTAATTTATACACTTTTTGACTTTTGAAATAAAAAAAAAAATTTAAAAATTATTTTGATTTCTGAGGCCGGCCCTGGTTTAGCGCGCCTTAATTATTATTTCAGGTTACAAATGCTACTGTTAGGTGTATCGATTGAACGAGAAGTTCATAATTCAGGGCTTAGACTAGGAAAGAGAGGGGACAGGTAATAGTCGACTGCAAATTGAGGCCGATTGGGATCGCGAGACAGCGCTCAGTATCGCAACATAAAATGTTAAGAGGGAGTTTGTTTTGTTACCATTATTCGTACAATTATCATTCCATACAGAGTATCAATTATTTATTTGATAACTTAAACAATTATTAAGAACTGTTTTTTTGCGTCTTACGTTACTAAGAAAATATTATTTATTTTATGTCAAAGAGAATACTTGTTCAATGAAATTAAATATTATTTAATTATTTTATTAACGTTAATTAACATGATGTGGCGGAACTAATAAACATTAAGAAGAATTTTATTAATTAATTAATTTTACTTTTTTAGATTTTTATAACTAAAAGTGACGCCGCCTATGGTAATACTGTGGTAAACGCATGCATCTTTCAACTTTGAAAGTATTTATTGTTTCTTACACTATCAGTAAACCATTCCAACAAAAGAAAATATCATGCATTAATGATTATAATGATTATTGTACGTAAATCATAACATATTTTAAGTAGTATGTAAACAATAAACAAATTAAACACGATTTTCTTTGCTTAACCTTACTACGTAAAATTCTTTTTACTTGTGAAATGTGATTTCTGGTTCATTTCTTTCACTGCGGTTTTTACAGCCGTAAGAAGAACAAATGAGCATTGTTTTAAACAAAAAACCACTAAAACCTAACTACACTATTTAATTATATTGACACATTTACACAACGCTGTCAACGCACTGTTTGGGATCAGTAAATGGAGCCGGTACCAAAATATTGCGTCAATTTTCGACGTACAGTCGGCATAGGAGTTACGTGTCCCCTCTCTTTCCTAGTCTAAGATTCAGGGTCAGTGTGTCAGTATCGGTAGATTCGTGTGCTTCTGGCAATTGATGCGGTGTAATTGTGTGTAGTTTTCATATTGTTTTAATTATTGTTATTGACGTTATTGAAGTTTTGTTGACAGTGGAAAGTATTTTTTTAAAGAGTAGGTGTGAATTGCAATACTAGTGATGTGCTTTGATTTTTTCCCGTTAAATTTATTTAAGTCATCTTAATGTTTCAGTTCTGGCGGCTACGATAACAATTGTTTTGAATTTTGATCAACTTAAGAGTTGGGCTGGTGTGATGATTTATAAATCGTAAAAAATGAAATAATAAAATGTATTACTGTTGTCTGTACTCTTGAAACTAACTATTTGAATGAAACAATTTATTTCGCTGGAATATTTTACTATTTTATTTTTTACGATTTTTAAACATGTTCATCATCACAACACAAAGCACACATTAGTTTTAGATAATTACTTATTTGTGTAATTGTGTAATTACCCGTGAAAGTGATGGAAAATGGACGTGCAATTGGCTTATTTCCTAGAGAATAGTCGCCGGTGATAGATAACGCTGTTTCGTAAGTGGCGCTGCTCGTTGCAAACTATCAGTTACGAGAATTCGTATTTCGCCAGGCCCGTATTAAACCGAATTTCAGGGTCAAATTTTCGAACACGAATTGCGTACTTAATTGTCACTCGATTGAAAAATGCTTCTAGACTTTTGTTATTTATTGTGCAAGGAATCCATGATTCTTTTTTTTGTACTTATAGACCTAACACCCTGTATTATTATCGTTATGTTGACGATATTCTTGTATGTTTCACAGGTAAAGATAGGCAATTGCAAAATTTCTTAAACCAATTGAACGGTGTTCATAATAATATTAAATTTACTATAGAAATTGAAAAAGAACAACAAATTAATTTTCTAGATCTTACTATTAAACGAGACTGTAATAAACATAAATTTAGTATCTATCATAAAACAACTCACACTGATATTTTAATTAATAATCATTCTTGTCATCCATACTAACATAAATTATCATTATTTTACAGTATGTTGTACAGGCTAATTACTATACCAATGAATAACGCTGCTTTTAATAAAGAATTAAATATAATCAAACTGTTAGCAAATAGAAATAATTATGATACTAAGATTGTTGATAATATCCTACAGAAACTACAGTTTAAACAATTTATTAACAATGTTTACCCGCTAGTAAAAGATAAAACTAACAATATTTATAAGACAATACCCTTCTTAAGTCCTTCTAAATGCGTAGACAAACTTTTTCAGAAAAATAATTTAAAAATTGCATTTTATAAGAATAATACGTTAAGTAAACATATTAAAAACAATAAAGACAAGACTGAAAAAGACCAACGTTCTGGTGTTTACAAACTAAATTCCAAGTCATGCAATAAGTCTTATATAGGACAAACTGGTCGAACATTTAAAAAACGTATTACCGAACACAAAAAATCATTTAGTCATAAAAAACTAGATTCAAATTACGCCAAACATTTAATTGATGAAGGACATGAGTTTAACGATGATTTTGAAATATTACATGTCTAAAATAAAAGTTATAAACTGTCCCTTTTGGAAACTATGGAAATCAATAAGTACAAAAATACACAACAACTTTTAAATGATCAACTAGATATCAGTAATTCGCTACTACTCAATTTATTTGTTAAAAACACCTCCCCTCCCCTTAACCTTACTATAAATACACCCGAACTTTAGTTTTAAGTTTATTGTTATACTACTGATGCAGCCTTATTAAGGTGAAACAATTGTTAAGTATTTGTTAATATATTGTGGAAATTTAAATTTGTGTTTTATTTGTTTTTAAAGTGAATCATGAATTTCCATCAAGTAAATTTAGACATGATTAATCGCATATATACCAGTTAATTACTTTGACTTAGTTCACTTCAGTCCCTGAAGAAGATAACTTTGTTATCGAAAAGTGTTTCGGACATTTTTGATCCAAGTTTTGGCGATGAGGTTTGAGCTATTTAGTACGTTCTACAACACCGCCAAAGTTTCTCCAGTTTCTAATTACTTTGATAATAATTTTATTATTGAACAAGATTCTGAACAGCAAGTAACTGAAAACGATAATTTCCATGTACAAGCCTCTACGAGCGATCAGATAACTTAGATTTAAACAATTTAAATACCCTATTAACCAAAACGCCTCGATTACCTTATATTAAATCTAATTTATATAACTGTAAAATTCATATTGACTCAGAAGCTTCCAAATCTGTTATGAATTCCGAATTGGTACAAAATTATTTTTCTGAATATATTTTTTATGAACCATTTGAAATAAGAACTGTTCACTGTCAAACTAATGGTAAGTATCGCATTAAAATTCCTTTTCTTCACGAATTGAATGAGGACACTTACATTGAATTTCTAATGTTTCCTTGGCATAGGAAATTCGACGCCTTGATCAGTAATGACGATTTAAGGCTATTAAATGCTATCATAAGTTATAAGGACAACCTCATTATAACTGACAAAACGCAAATTCCTTTTCATCAAACGACCAACGGACAAGAACAAATAAACATTCCCCATACAATTAAGGAACCATTATCACTTTTCAGTTATTGTAATACATAGAACGAGGTAAAAATGCTGAAAAAAATTTTTTTTGCACAGTTTTGATAAAACGGTATGTGTCCTACTAGATACATTGCCTGGTCTTAATAGATATATCATAGCTGATCAACGTATCTTGTGGGATACATCAGCAAGTGTAGCCGAAGCGTTATTTATTACTTTTTTCAACCAGAAGGTAGATAAAAATATATATTCATTTTCCGAAAACTTTAACTTTTAACACGTACAACTAATGGTCATTGTGAAAAGCGTAAAAGCAATTTCTATCAGGTAGCAAACAGAGTCGTTGTGAACATTTTTGTCCTTTGGCACAGTGTTTACAGCGACCTTTCGATGTAAAACTAGGTAAATGATTAAATTTATCGTATCTTACACCTAGATTTGGTCGTGGTTCCGATGGTGTGCAGATTACTTGCAGGGGTAGTCTGCTGGTCTCAGTCACTTTCCCACGTTTTTCACGGCCAAATCGAGTCAGTGATTGACAGATGCAATAAAGAAATTGTTTCAACTTCATCTGCTGCCGTTTAGGTATATTTTTGGCGTCCCTTCTATAAAGCATCCAAACATTATTTAGACATATCTCGACCACTTGAGAAACAATAAGTAATACCATCGATGACCCTTTAGTTAAATTCGATATAAAGCTACCAACATGTCCGCCAAGTCCACGCCTCTCATGTGGGCATTATAATGATTTATTATTTCTGGGCAAGTAACTGGTTCTCTTCGATTAGAGTATTTATTATATCGTTGTATACTACCAACAGGATATGCATCCACATAGCTGCTGGCAACAGTCACGCATTTATTGTCATACCACTTGACAACACAGATCTTGTGGTCTTCACAAACTACTTGGGAAAATGAACCTCTTCCTCTTGTTTTAAGCATCTTTTCAGAAGTTAAACTTATTTCAGCTCCTCTTGTTCTGTTGTTCCTTATATGGTGCCCAAAGAAAAGATCCCATAGTTTTCTCTCAGAGTTTTTAATAACTCCAAACTGGTAAAAAAGTTGTCAAAATACACAACAGAGCATGCTGGATTTGGGATACTTTTGCAAGGAGCTAGAACGACCTTAGCTCCTAAACCCATATTGACTTCATCATCAGTAAAATTGTGATAACGAAAGGTATTCTGCCCACCATAAATTAAAAAATCATAGATATATCCCGACACACCAGCTCTGACAAAGATTTTAAAACCCCACTTACGTGGTTTATTTTTTATATATTGTTTTCTATTGCCCGCTTTCTTTCCCTTGTAAGGTACCATCATTTCATCTATACTAAATCTACTTTCATGTTCGACTTTCAAACAATTCTGTCTTACCATTACCACAAACGGTTGGACTTTATAATATCGGTCTCCATCGTCCAATAAATTGTCATTAAAATGAATATACCTTCTAATTTGTTGAAATTTCTTCAAAGGCATAATACTTGCTATTGGCTCATACCTAAAGTTGCGAGACCAATAGTCTGTATATGCCGGCATGTCGACTATACCCATCAGAAAATAATTGCAAAAAAATCTTTTATATCATCGACTGTTACATTGATTGACTTTCCTGTAACTTGAGTTGAATATATGTTAGTTTCTGCAACAATTCTTTCGACTATGTCGTCTGTAAAGAATAACGAAAAGTATTCATATGGTTGTTTTGGGTTTGCTCCTTCTAATTCTCTGTCATTTATTGTGGCGTTGAATGCAAATCTTTCTGGCTTCCAATTAAACGTTGGGAGTTTAGTCCGTACTGCATTCTTTATTTTGGTTGTCAGCACTCTTGGTCTTTTAGATCGCGTAAAATTAGCAGGTAGTGCAGTTCTAGGAGAAGATGAATATTTTTCGGCTATCTCTTTTCCACTTAGTCCTTGGGAACTAATATTAATTGTCGTGTCGGGTAGTGGGCTTACATTTTCGGTAACAGGGGATTCAACATTTTCTAACAAGTCTAGTTCATTTATTAGATTTTCGTCATCTGACCCAATATTAATCATTTCTATTGAAGACGGAAGTGACGGAGCCTCCGAGGATGCATCGTCGATGTAAACATCGATTCTTTTCTGACAAATAGGAATTTCTTCCTCCGATGCCGAGCTATCCTCATCCTCAGATTTTTTGTGTTGTTTTGGTACTAAAGCTAATATTTTTCTTCCCCTTGAACCCTCCATAGTAGTATCCTACATATATTTTTTTAAATGTTTTCATAAGTAAAGCCAGCAATATATCTTTCAAGATACTTCATGTACAAATTTATGATTGCAATAAACCAAACAATCTATCTCAAGAGATACACAACATTTAAAAACATAATAATGGCCTTCCTCGCAATATATCTTGGGAGATACGTACGCCATTTTTATGTAACATGTAAATAAAATGAAATTATTATTTTAAAAAAATAGCTACTATGAATAATAGGCACTGTTGCTTACAATCCATGCGAAATTGAATGAATAATTAGTTACATATTCAATACTTACTTGAAAAATTTGCAACACCACTGACAGCACTCCTGTTACACAAGATCGCTTTGAAAATTTCCAAAGCCACACAACATTTATTTCGAATACGGTAATGCAGATGGCTTCTAACAATAATCAAGAAAAGTGTCTACTTATGGTTTTAAAATATAGTTGTCGATAACATAATTTTTTAACAGCTAGAATATATCGTATCTGTGGAGATACAATATCAAGTTAAGGGTTAATCCGCCCAAATAGTACTCGGCGTTCTTCTCTGCAAAATAATTGTTCACGAAGGTGATTACCTCCTCATTTGACAAAAATATTTGTCCTCCGAGCGCAGCTTTTAGTTGAGGGAACAGAAAGAGGTCGCTTGGGGCTAGATCTGGTGAATAACGTGGATGGTCAAGCAGTTTAAACCGTAATTCATGAAGCCAGGGTGTGGTTGAGGTGTGAGACGGGGCGTCGTCTTGGTGAAACAGGATTTTCTTTTTCTGCAAATGTGCGTAGTATGCTCCTGTAATTGTTTTCCCTTTTTGAAGATAATCGATTAGGATAACTCCATGACTATCCCAAAAAACAGTCGCCATCATTTTCCTAGCAGAAAAAACAGATTTTGCTTTTTTTGGAGCTGGTTCCCCCTTTGCAGTCCACTGTTTTGACTATATTCTTGTTTCAGACGTATAGTGGTGTATCCAAGTTTCATCTACAGTAATTAATCGGCGCCAAAACTCGGATTTATTGCGCCTAAACTGCACCAACAGAGCATTGGAAATGTTCATTCGAACACGTTTTTGGTCTAACGTTAGCAAACGCGGCACCCAACGCGCGGACAGCTTTCTCACTTTGAGTATGTAAGAATGTCATTCGGGTAAAAAAACGCGCCCGCCACCTTCCAAAGGATGATGGACGAGGTGTTAGGGGAATTCTTATATAAGTTTTGTTTCGTCTATATTTTTCCAAAAGCTAACATGACCATCCTGTGCATTTGAAAAAAGTATTTTCCAAATTACAGCAGGTTAATCTCAAGGTTTCGTTAAATAAGTCAGAGTTTCTTAGGAAGGAAGTTCCTTTTCTCGGACATGTAATTACAACTTCGGGAATAAAACCGAATTCCGATAAGATTAGGTCTATTAACGATTTTCCAATACCTAAAACAACCAAAGAGTTAAAATCATTTCTGGGACTCTCTGGTTATTACCAGAAAGGGCCTTTTCGGATAAGAGGGTGAAAAATGCCCCCGAACGTAAAGATATAAAACTTAGTCTTCCATATAGGGAATACAAAGATATGCTCATTACCTAAGTTTCAGCCTTATTGGTGGTCACGTGACCGTTTTATTTAAAAAGTAAGGTTTTTCGTTTTTTTTCAAATATCTCAGCCGCATTTGAAGCTTTCTTAATTATTCTTGCGCCATTTTAAAGGTCTTAGGAGCGCTTAACAAATGTAATTTTTTCAAATTTTTTCATGACTTGAAAAAGTTTAAAAATTCATTAAAAAAAAAACAAAAATAGAAATCACAAAAAAAAATATCTTATGTACTATAATCCAAAGAATCACTGATTATTTTCAGAATTTTAGAATTGGTGGTAGGGGGTAAAAAAAATCACAAACTATTTTTTTCGCTATTTTTTTGCATTTAATTAAAGAAATATTTTTTGTCATAACCCCCCCGAAACTTAAAGTTTCGTCCCGGTTCTGAGGTCCGAAAGCGACCAATCTCCTCCCCAGCGAAGGTCAGAAAAATCGTCTGCCCGCAAGCGCAGACGCGTGCTGTTTTTCTAGGTTCTGTCTAGGTTAGCAATGTCTTCCGACAGCAGTGCCGTTCCGAAAAATAAGTGCATCAAATGTGGTATACATAAAAAGAAATTTTCAGGTTATGAAAAAGTTATCACCTCTCAAACTTTAAATAATCAATTAAGAAGCTATTGTGGTGTGTGTGATTAGTGATTTCATGTGTAAAACTTGTTATTCGGCTTTTACATTTTATATATCAACTTTAAAAAAACAAGAATTTGGTAATTCTGCATCTGATCTACATGATATTAATAATGATCCATGTGGGGAATATACTTTAAACACCTCTCATGCAGAAAACGAGGAAGAAATTGAGTTGCCTGTTGCCAGATGTGTTCAACTCATAAATACTGTTTTATATGTGGAATGAAAAAAAAAATAGTTTCCGTACCATTCAATGCTCGAAAGCAAGTCTTTTTAGCAAAAAATATATTAATTCCATATGGAAATCGTTGCTGTCCTGAACATCTAATCAAAAACCGATTTTACGATGTCGAAATAAATAAAATTACAATAAAATCACAATATAGTTCTATAAAATCATCAGACTTATCAAAACTTATAGAAAACTTGAGAATAGATTTAGATAAACAACTCATAGATAAAATTCCAGATTTTTCATTGCCCGAAAAACAGCTTATTACGTTTACTGGTTTAACATGGGAACAACTGAGTTTCTTGAGAGAGATGATGACATCTTTGAGAAACACGGACTCTCGAACCGCGACTCAAGCAATTGTTGTATTTTTATTGAAATTGCGATCAGGAAATTCAAACTCTATGATTGCGGCTATCTTGGGTCTCGATAATCAAACTAAGGTACATCATTATTGTGAATCAGTTTTAAACAGTTTTGGAAAAGATGTATTACCAACACGTTTTGGGATTCAAGCCGCTACTCGACAGAAACTAATTAATGAAACAGCACCAGCTGTAAAATTGATTCACAATATTACAGATAACCGGTTAAGTTTAATATGTGACGGTACGAATTTGCGTCACGAGAAAAGTACCAACAATGAGTACCAAAAAAAGTCCTACTCTGTACAAAAAAAGCTACCATTGTGTAAACCTTTCACTGTATGCACAACGAACGGCTACATTGTCGATATCCTAGGTCCATTTAATGCAGTTGAAAATGATGCAGTAATTCTTCAAAAGATTTTGGAAGATCAAAATGGATTGAAAATGCTTTTTCAAAAAGGAGATATTTTTTTCCTGGACAGGGGTTGATGTTGTGATGTGATGTGATGTTCTAAAATATTTGGAAACATTCAATTACAAGGTTTTTCTGCCAGCATTGAAGGGAAAAAGAAAGCAGTTATCAGCTGCTGAAGCCAATGAATCGCGTACTGTCACAATGATTCGGTGGGTTGTGGAAGCCGTACATGGCACTATAAGCCAGAAATATAAGCTACTTCATAACCAGTTTGACAATAAAATGCTCCCTCGAGCTGCATTATATTCCAAAATAGCAGGTTTTTTAGTTAATACATTTGGAAAAAGACTCATTTCCAATGTTTAAAGTAGTGAAAAAGTACTACAATGAATTAAAAAGTTTAAATCCATGGACAATAGTAGTAATAGGAGAGGGCTACGGAGATCATGTCCCGTTAGATTGTTATTGTTTCTGTCTAACGTTAGTTTGCCGTATAAGTCCATCCTTCTCGCACCTATGGGAAAAAGGTGTATGTGTTCTGAGATCATGAACCGTTACTTTAATGCTGTGACGTAGCAAGGAAGGAGCGTTTTTTTCCCGTCGGTCGCGACCGACCGACGTACCTATCATGGAATATGTGTTAATTGTTTTTCCGGTTCGGCTGGACATGCATGCATGCCGCTGCCGCAGTACAAGAAATTATTATTATTTTTCTTACGCGTTCGACTCTAATGAATGAATTTATTAAAGTACCTAATTGCGTGCATTGAATTGCTTCGTTATGAATAGGTACTTAGGTAGGTATCAATGGTAAATAAAAAGTATTGTAACGACTTTTCTAGTAGAACTGATTTATTTAACGGATATTTATTTTACAACTATTTATTTAACACTTAAACACTAACAGAATACTTAAACACTAATAATAATTCAACGACTTATTTATATCACAAGGAAAATGCGTATTTATATCACTCGGTATATCGTAGTTCGCTATTTATATTACTTGTTCGGAAGCTCACTGTGAACTGACTCTTACTGGCCACGTCAACAGGTATTTATACTTTTTAGGAACAATCCAGAAAGTTCCAGAATGACATACTAGATTTTACTGGAGTGCTTATTGTGTTCGTCTAATTTATGGCCTTGTTTATCGTCATCAAAGCGCCGACTGACGCCGGCATTCTTTGAGCTCCGCTTATCTGCTGTCGGGTCTCGTCGCCGCTATCGCACACATACGCTCGTTGCACTGCTCGCTCTAGCATACATATACGCTCGTTACACTGCCCGCTCTCGCACACATTTACGCTCATTACAGTATTGTTATTCAGAAATAGTTTTATTCTTTAAAAAAAAAATGTTAAATTCCTTTCGAGGAAGGTATTGTTTATTGATCTATTTGCATAAATTATAATACTAATGATTTATTCTTCAATAATTATTAAAAAAATGTAACATTACAACATTATTAGATGGAATCCATATAAAATTGATCATTTAATTTAGGAGACACTTATATTTTTAAACTCTATTATCATGTCAGAAATAAAACACAAATGTTTATGAGTTTTTAACAAAATTTTATTATATAAAATAAAAATAAAAATAAAATATAATTTTTTTTAATGGGCAATCCATTATTCTAAAAAGAATTAAAGAATATAAATATATATACATTTAAATATTTCTACATACATACCTAACAAAATGGTTGCCCATGGTTCACACCGCTCAGGTCTTTCAACCGTTAAGTATACCCTCGGACAAGCCGTGGGCATACTTATCAATCCTAAATACATAGTCTCTTCGGGAGGACTATGAAAAATGACCATAAAACCATCTATATCCTGAAAAAATAAAAATAAATTAAGAAATTTAAATATCAAAATAGTTTACCTCCAACTCCGGAAGATTTAAATTGGCAATGCAATTTATGACCATAAGTTTCTCTGAAAAATAAATTAAATTAATACTATGTAATATAGGATAAGTAAGTCTCTTGCTCACAAAACTTACCATTCGCATTCATGTTAGCTAATGGGAATGATGAAACTTGAAGAAGAACATGCTGTATTTATGTGAGTTGATAATTTTTTAAAATGTTCAAACTGGTACGTTGATTTATTCATGACTGATAATGGGAATATGTGAAACTTGAAAAACAACATGCTGTAATTATGTGAGTTGATAATTTTTTAAAATGCTCAAACTGGTATGTTGATTTATTCATGACTGATATGGGAAATATGAAACTTGAAAACAATATGTTGTAGTTATGTGAGCTGATAATTTTTTTAAAATGCTCAAACGGGTATGTTGATTTACCACCTGCATGACAGGATGTCAAAAGTAATCTTTTCAGCCTTTGCTTTTTCCATGAAGTTTGAAATAAATATCCTTTACTGATTTGAGTTGAATACTTAAACAGATAAAAAGCAGGATATTATTGTGGGAAACTACAATTTTATATAGCTACGTATATGGCAAAATGTTACAATTATAGCAAAAATGTAATCGTACAAATGCACCTGCAACGGATGTCCAATAATTAATAATCTTAACTGCGGACTTATAATGAGTTTGAATTTATTTGCAAAGATTTGTAAGTATAATATGTGTTTGCTTACCTGCAGACAATCCTCTCTTCACCAACAATATTTTATATGTAGTAGATATATAATGCAGATGACAAACAAATGGCATTGTCACTAACAGTTATCATTGTAAAATTTTGTTCAGTCGACGTTACCCTAATGTTAAGTAGGTTGCACTCTTTTTTTATAAATGATAGGATCTCAAACGTTGACATATCATTTTTCGGCATAGACATTTGCCATGGTCCTAACAGTTTAATACGGAATCTATGTTTTTCCAATGCTCGTACTGTTAACGAAATAGTTAACTCATCCTTTTTAATTTTTTTATAATCGTTAAAAACTTCTTCCAAACACAATGCACTCAAACTTTTTACTAAATAAACAGGTTTTTGATCTGAAGTTCAAATAATTCTACATGAATTTTCGATAGGAATATTGTTTAAACTATAAATCTTCGAATGCTGCAGTTCACGTAAAAACCATTTAATAGAATGATGATTAAATTTAAATTTGGAAAAAAAAGTTTTACAGTTCATTAACTGTCTATCTTTTACAAAAAAATAATTATCTAATTTTGGAATTAAAGCCATTTATAAAATAAGGACTAGTTAGTGACGGAAGCGATTAATAACTGATAGGTATAAGTGTACAGACTTATTAATTGAGAATATTTTCCACTAACATCATTATATGCCGGAAATTATTATCAACATTCACTCACTGCCACCACCACCACCATCATCATGATTATAACAACGATTCGAAATAATTTTAACCAATAGCATAAAAGTATTCCTTAATTAAATCTAACTATCTGTTGAAGAGGGATAGGTAATAGTTATAAATAATGGTGCAAACGCCATAATTTTTAAAGTCGGTTATTTCCTAATCAAAGTACCTACCACCTACCTAGTATACTTTAACTAAGTTTAGCCTTTAAAAAGTATTTTAACTATGGATTATCTAAAACAATTAAATGCGGCCGGTTCGGTAGAGTTCAAAACAACGGTATCGTTAAAAACGTTAGAAATTGGGAAACTGTATCCCATTGAACGAGTCTTCGCCGTACAAACGCGATATGGTCGACAGGTGAAGGTCGATCTAGGAGATTTTGAATGTTTTTTACCACAAAGATGGGCCAAAATTATTCCTGATGAAAAGTTTTCAGAATTCGTGGACACGGGCCTTGTTTTAAAAGGCGTCAAAAAACTACCAAATGGAGCAGAAACTTCTGAAATTAATTCCGAAAAACTAAAGTAAGACATTTTTTCACTCCAGTATACGCGTGAGTGTGTTAGTAAAATTAATCATTGAACTAAACATGGATATCAATATTTAAGTGAACAATTTTATTTGTTTTTCAATAAAAATTATTCTTACATATAAGTATATGCATGAAGTGTTATTAAAAAAATTAAGGTGCTATAAATGCATAGGAATCAACATTTGAATGAACAATTACATTCGCTTCCGAGTACTAGTAACATCATGGAGCAGCCTCCAGCTAAAAGAGTTAAGCTTACAACATGTGATATTTGCAAGTGTACACTTGAATCCGTAAATTATTCTGCGCATCTTATATCTATTAAACACAAGAATAAATGTTTGGAACGTGATGTCACTCTTGGTTCTGATGTTCATGAAATATTGTCAGCATTCAATAGAAAAGTGGTTTCCTATCGTTTGATACCTAATAATACAAAAATTGTCAATGTACCTATAAACAACTATAGCAATTTATTAATAGAAAACTTCATTCATGATATACGGAATGAAATCGTGACCATCATAAATAAAAAACTTGAGGATTTTAACGTGCTGAAAGTAAATTTCGAACTTTATGGAAGTTTTCTGAAGCCTGCAGCAGTCTCAGATGATGATGATGATGATGATGATGGAAAACACAACTTGGAAGTAAAATCTTTTCTGGTTCCCTACCAAGTTGTAGATAAATCTGTCAATGTAAACGAAGTAATTGAAAATTTAATTGCAAATTTAAAGAAAAAGCTTGAGAAGTTCCAGGTAAGTTAAAACTAGTCTAGTCTAATGGTAATAATAATACTAATAAAACGCTTATACTTGTTTTAAGGAACGTGATAGTGCAAACGATATTTGGCATAAATTTTCATGTAAAAATTTAGGTGAATACAGTGACCTCTATTTAAAAGTAGACGTAATTTTATTATGCGACGTTTTCGAAAATTTCCGAAATTTATGTTTGAATACATACAAATTAAATCCGACCCATTTTTATAGGTTACCCGGCTTGTCATGAGTAGTGTGTATTCGCCGTTTCTATGACACTGAAGAGGAGGAGGGAAGTCCTTGACTTCGAACGAGTTCAAACTTGTTGACTTTATGCCAATGACTTTAATTGGAGTACTGAATTTTTTCATTGAATGAGCGTGAGGTTGCCTCGTTAAAGCGTTTTAGTTTCATGTGAGGAATTGGCCGGCTATTAGGTCATACACCATGTACTTATGTTAACAACAAGGCTATTTAGAATAGCGGATGAGAACGTTGTTGACCGAAAATTTGATTATTTCGTCGAATGGTTGTGAGGAGGGTAAAGTATCACGGGTCGGCTCAATGTGAGTGGGGGGTAGAGCGCTGCACAAAGCGTTATAGAAGAAAATCCATCTACTTCCTTACCAAACCCTAAGAAAGATGCTAATGAAATAAGTAGAGGGGGAATGCGTAACAGAAACAACTCAAGATATATTAGAGGAATTTCTTAAACCAGTACAGAAGCCGCTCTCAAAAGCCTTCACGCAAAACGCTCAGGGAGATAAGGAATGGGAAGAGATGTTTCAAGCAATGGAAGGGCAGAAAGCAAGTCAGCAGCAGCTAAATGAAGTAATTATGCTGGATGGCGATGATGACGTTTTTAATAGCATAGTTAGTTGAAGACCTTGTAAATATACGCATAATGTGATGCAGAATACTGTATTATTTCTGTAGTTTAAGCGATATTTACCAAAATGCAATCCAATTATTTTAAAATTTAATCTTACTGGTGTAAACAAAACCCTGTGAACGAATTAAAGATATTTTTCGATTAACGGTAATTTATAAATATATATCTACTCGTTTATATGAAATTTTAAGGTCACTGACAAGGTGTTTGGCCGTATGAACATCTAAAAGCTATAAAAAACACCCTCTTTCCCCCCGATTCCCACGCACCAAATTAGACCGCCAGATGCGATAAAATGGTGTCAAAACCCTCCCTGTGACCCCAAAATTGCCTCCCCAGTCCGCCCTTATTTCTACGGGTGTCCCGGTGAATACAATAAAATAATTCATGTTGTAGGTTCAGCCCCCATTATTGACTGTGTCACCGCAGCTTAACAATCTAGGCAGCGTCCCTATCATAATTTGCTCAGAGCTCGATTTAATACCATTGTCATAATTAAATTTGCTCAATATCATCAAAAAGACAATAATATACTAAAACATACAAGAACGTACTAAATAGCTCAAACCCCAACGCCAAAACTTGGATCAAAATTGTCCGAAGCACTTTTCGATAACAAAGTTATCTTCTTTAGGGACTGAAGCGAACTAAATGCTAATGGTAATGTTTACATTATAAATACTAACTAATGTTATGGTTCAGTGAACGAAGCTCAATCAAAAGATAACAATGTTCAGTGAACCTTACAAAATGTCCTTAATTAGACTAAATAACGGAGAGCTGGGAATAGGACCTTTGTCACTGTTGAGGGAGTTCAATCTATTTTTATAAATATACATACTTTCAAAGCTGTCAAGCAGGTGACAACTTCTAATTTCCTTAACCAATTTAAGGTTGTCGATATTAATCCTATGGTTTTCGTATAAAATATGTTGGGCAACACGGGACTTTTCAGTTCTTCCAAATCTAGCATGAGCCAAATGTTCTTTAAACCTTATATTAATCGTTCGTTTAGTTTGCCCAATATACTTCTTGTTACAGTCCTTGCAACCTATTTCATATATCCCCGACTTTTCCAGAAAAGGAATCTTGTCCTTCGGATTACCGAGAAGAGTTTGAAGTGAATTATTGTTTGAGGTATAGGCAATTTGGAAACCTAGTTTACGAAAAATGCCCTCCAAACCTCGGGTAAACCTTGGTTCGAATGGCATAGTTACAAACTTGGTTTTGGTTGTATCAGTCTGAAGAGTCGAGGATCTTGAAATAAGCTTCTTAAATTTAACCTTATTGACTATTTTATCAACAATGCTACTTTTATAACCGTTCTCTTTAGCAATATATTTGATAGTATTAAGCTCTTTTTTTATTTTATTTTTATTTTATACCTGTCTCTATTCAATGGAAAACTGAGTAATCTATGTACAAGAAAATTAAAACTAGCCATTTTATGTTGCATACAGTGATTAGAGTCATTGGTTATAAATCTACAAGTACTAGTGGGCTTTCTATAGACATCAAATTCTAAAGAATTCCCGTTTCTTATAACCAAAGTATCTAAAAACGGTATTTGTCCGTCGTTTTCTTTTTCCACGGTAAATTTAACAGAAGGGAAGTATGAATTTAATTTAATAAGGAAATCGTTGAGATTACCTGAGTTCAAATCAAAAACAGCAAAAATATCATCAACATATCTTAGCCATAGCCGAGGAAAATACTCCAGGTGACTCAAATTGCTTTCGAAACGACTCATGAAAAGATCAGCTATGAAGGGTGATAAGGAGTTCCCCATAGATGTTCCTTCCTTCTGCTCGTAGAAGCAACCATTTACCTGAAAATAATTTTGCCGCATGCACATTGAAGCTAGAGTGGTTTGTGTAAAGTAGAGGCATATAGTTTATTTAAATCATTAACCTATAATTTAAACGATTTTGAGTTTTTACAGTGGATCGACTTTCAAAGGAACATGCTATTATCTATTGATGCTAAATTCCTGAAAAAGGTGGCTGTTCACCACAATATATTACGTAAGTTAGGCGTTTTTAATAAACCAGTTCCTAAGAAGGTCGAGAACATTGTCGAAAATCTTTCATCTCAAGCTTTTGATATTTCAGAATTAAATTTGCTTAATAAGGGTCTTATGTTTTCCTTGCCTTCCCCTATTAATGCTTTGGAAAACATCATAGCTCATGTTGAAAGCTCAATTCAACGTCTGGATGAAAATTCCAAAGGATTTATCAGAGAGGCATGTAAACTTAAAATCCAAAAGAACATAAAAGAATGTTCTAACTCACGTACTAGTTACGCCAAAAAACAGGCACTCAAAAGCCTGAAAGAAAAAGATTGTTTTTATGTAAAAGCGGACAAGGGGAATAAGGTAGTGATACTAGATAAAAAGGACTATTATGAACGGGTCGAGGACCTTATTAGTAATGGTCCTTATCTCAAACTAAACAAAAATCCTTTGCCACGAAAGGTTGCTGAATTCAATAAAGTTTTAAAACAATGTCACAACCTTATCACTCCTGACTTAAAACGTAGACTACATGTATCAGGCCCAGCAGTGCCCCGCGTGTACTGTTTGCCGAAAATACATAAGCCAGGAAAGTCAGTTCGACCAATTGTCTCAGCAGTCGGCTCACCGACCTATAAACTAGCTAAACGGCTTACAAATAAATTTAAAAATCTCACCATTCATCAGCCTAGCTTTTCTGTAAAGAATTCTATCGAATTCATCAATAAAGTCAAAGATATAAAATTAAAAGATAGTGAGATTTTGGTTTCATTTGATGTCTGTTCTCTTTTTCCAAGTGTACCGATTCCGCTTACCTTGACATATCTAGAAGATTTACTCAAAGAAAATGGTTTCACCGCTGATGTTGTAGCTGAGTACGTTTCTCTAGCTTCAATGTGCATGCGGCAAAATTATTTTCAGGTAAATGGTTGCTTCTACGAGCAGAAGGAAGGAACATCTATGGGGAACTCCTTATCACCCTTCATAGCTGATCTTTTCATGAGTCGTTTCGAAAGCAATTTGAGTCACCTGGAGTATTTTCCTCGGCTATGGCTAAGATATGTTGATGATATTTTTGCTGTTTTTGATTTAAACTCAGGTAATCTCAACGATTTCCTTATTAAATTAAATTCATACTTCCCTTCTGTTAAATTTACCGTGGAAAAAGAAAACGACGGACAAATACCGTTTTTAGATACTTTGGTTATAAGAAACGGGAATTCTTTAGAATTTGATGTCTATAGAAAGCCCACTAGTACTTGTAGATTTATAACCAATGACTCTAATCACTGTATGCAACATAAAATGGCTAGTTTTAATTTTCTTGTACATAGATTACTCAGTTTTCCATTGAATAGAGACAGGTATAAAATAAAAATAAAATAAAAAAAGAGCTTAATACTATCAAATATATTGCTAAAGAGAACGGTTATAAAAGTAGCATTGTTGATAAAATAGTCAATAAGGTTAAATTTAAGAAGCTTATTTCAAGATCCTCGACTCTTCAGACTGATACAACCAAAACCAAGTTTGTAACTATGCCATTCGAACCAAGGTTTACCCGAGGTTTGGAGGGCATTTTTCGTAAACTAGGTTTCCAAATTGCCTATACCTCAAACAGTAATTCACTTCAAACTCTTCTCGGTAATCCGAAGGACAAGATTCCTTTTCTGGAAAAGTCGGGGATATATGAAATAGGTTGCAAGGACTGTAACAAGAAGTATATTGGGCAAACTAAACGAACGATTAATATAAGGTTTAAAGAACATTTGGCTCATGCTAGGTTTGGAAGAACTGAAAAGTGCAGTGTTGCCCAACATATTTTATACGAAAACCATAGGATTAATATCGACAACCTTAAATTGGTTAAGGAAATTAGAAGTTGTCACCTGCTTGACAGCTTTGAAAGTATGTATATTTATAAAAATAGATTGAACTCCCTCAACAGTGACAAAGGTCCTATTCCCAGCTCTCCGTTATTTAGTCTAATTAAGGACATTTTGTAAGGTTCACTGAACATTGTTATCTTTTGATTGAGCTTCGTTCACTGAACCATAACATTAGTTAGTATTTATAATGTAAACATTACCATTAGCATTTAGTTCGCTTCAGTCCCTAAAGAAGATAACTTTGTTATCGAAAAGTGCTTCGGACAATTTTGATCCAAGTTTTGGCGTTGGGGTTTGAGCTATTTAGTACGTTCTACAACACCGCCAAAGTTTTCTCCAGTTTCTGATTAAAACATACAAGGTTTTCAGTGAATAACTCACCTAATTTCAACAGTTCCTTGATTTTCAATGAACTCGCGATTCACGTTTTGTTCACTACAATAATCACATACAGAATGGTAAAAGAATATCGTCACCTTACAAAGTTGCACTTGTTTCGTAAACGAGAGGAAATCTTCTGCTGAACGAACGAAATCTGAGGGTACTTATATGATTCGGAGGAGGAGGAGGACATAAGCAGACAACATTGTATTCGTTTGTAGAATATCAAGGCTCGATAACCATTTATTATCGAGATCGTTTACTTAATGACAAGACATGTGAAAACAGCGAAAGTAGGCTAATTGTTTTGTATCTCGAAGCAGTGGACTGGTTGTTCTTGACGATCAGGTGTAATTATCGGTAACATTATAATTTTTGACGACATTATTTTTATCAGTTAACGACAAGACATGTGAAAACAGCGAAAGTACGTAATTTGTTTTGTGTATCGCAGACTTCGAAGCATTGGACTGGTCAGTCATAATCTTAACGATAAAATGGAAAGTGACTGTAAAAGAATTCGGTTAAGGCAGACCCGTAAAGCGCGACATTCGAATAATAATTGTGCAAGGTTGAATCAAGAAATTGCCTGTGGTAAAACTAATTTTAATTATTAAATAGTTACAGATAAACATACACTAGTTAGGTTAGGTGGCCCACACTAATAGAATATACGAGAGAAATGCACATTATTCATGAAATACTTACACCTACTATTAATAAATTAAATAAACAACCGAATCGTTTCGAATAATTAAATATTATAGCGTAATTTACTTAATTTTTATTCTTCTAAATGCAATAAACGACAAGTTTAATTTCCTGACATTGCCTGACATATATAAACCATAGAATATGTTATAACTACCACTCATATGTTTGGGTACGTTCATTTATACTGAATCTATTTACAGCGTTATTTCTAAACTGGTCTAAAGGAAATAAGATATTTAAGCCTTTCAAATATGTATTTAATTGTGTCGGCGTCTACTTTGTGGTAATTCACTAACATGATTAACTTTGTTAAAATAAAATAAAACAAAAAGAATTCCACTTTTAATCACATTTATTGCTATACTTCTACACATCTAATGAAAGTATACAACTAGTTACGTTATGAACCTTTTGACCTTCCAATTGAATTCAAGCGTAAATGCTAGGAAAGAGAGAGGGAGTGAGGCTGGAGGTTATTGAGAAGGGATACACTACTTTTGTATATAAGTTAACGCAGCTACCAATACGTTCGTTTCTACGTTTCACATAAATTAACCAACTTCAACACGTTTGCACCATGAGTAGTAACCAGTATCCATCAATCCATTTTACCGGGCTATATACACCCAATCGCGTCGCGAATAATATATAACATGTTAGACGATTTAATATTAAATTTTGATATCGAATCAGAGACTTTTCTCGATTTTATGACCGGTTTTTAACAAAAATGCGCCTATTGAATGTTTGCATTATGTTAAGTGTCAGTTCATCATGATTGGTATGTTTGAAGCTGACGCTATACGAGTAGAAATGGTCGATGATTCGCGACTATAAATTATAAATTTTTTATTGAGAATTTTGTGTTAGTTCACAATTTTTAAAGGGCATGCAGTGCAACTTTTACCCATTTACTTAACAGTAACTGAAGTGTTTGTTATCATGGTCTACCAATGTAATCAGTGTCAGAAGAAGTTCACTAGGATAGATAATCTTCGAAGGCATCAAAAGCATTCCTGCAGAATTTCCAATATCCCGAACGCGGTTGGTGAGCCTAATAGAAAAATACGTAAAGCAGACGGTGCAGCCTTTAAAAGTGATGCGCAAGCAAGTACGTCTAACGCTAAGTTCTGCAAGGAGTGTAATGTTTTTGTACCAAAGCAGGCCCAGCAGGGGCATTCCCGGTCTCTGCAGCATAAAGGTAAATGCGCTGTCAACGTATGCGATGGAGTTCAAACTATAAGATCAGCATTTCGACAAAAAGTTTCGACGTATAGAATATGGCCAAAACAAAATTATATCGACTACGATGATTTTTTTATGGAGATTAAAGAAAAAATTTTCGACCTTTTGAATAGCCAAATTCAAAAACTTAAAAGTGTTAAAATCTGCATGGAACTGTTTGCTTTTTTTATTCATGCTCGAGCTGAAGAAATTGATTTAAAATCGTTTAATAGTCCAAATGCTGTTCTGTCGGAGTCATCCGATCTTTTGGCCGACTGCGAGAATTTCATCGATATTTTGAAAACTAAAGCAGTGGAATTCCAAGAGAGAGATTCCGGTAAGATTATATTATATTAAATACCTCGAATCATATGCGCACATAGCAAAAATTATTTTTCTTAATTTTTATTAAATTAATGGTAGTAATAATTTATTTTGCAGGATGGGCCCTTGTCAGTATTGAGTTTCTCGAAATAAACTTCGGGAAGTTCAATTCTATGCGGGCAAACTCCTTCATTCCATTACCTAAATTTATCGCATTAAAGAAAGCTGTCTTGAATATAAAGAACAGCGATGACTACTGCTTTGCGTGGTCCGTAGTATCAGCTCTCTACCCGCCTTCAGGAAACCCTGCTAGAACATCATCTTATCCCCATTATTCAACAGTGCTTAAACTGCAAGGTATCGATTTTCCAGTTAAACTTAAACAAATTTCTTTATTTGAAGAACTTAATAACGTTTCTTTGAACGTATACGGGTTGGAAAACTCTTTTTCTAACGGTAAATACTCAACAGAAATTGTTGGGCCTTTGTATTATACAAAAAATAGCAAACAGGTGCATATTAATTTATTAATCATAAGTGATCTTGCTGGTAATCAGCATTATGCCTGGATAAAAAATTTCTTTCGTTTGATTTCAACTCAGATTAATAAAACTAATCATAAAAAATATTTTTGTGACGGATGTCTTCAATATTTTTCGAACAGTCGAAGTCTTTTAGAACATCAAGCTAGAGATTGTAATCACATTGTAACAGTCACCCCTTAAGCAAATTTAAAAACTGATGTTAATGGTAGTTTAGTTCCTGAAAATATTTTAAAATTCGAAAATTTTTCAAAACAAATCGATTTAACCTTTGTTATTTATGCAGACGTTGAGTGCATCTTGAAACCAATTTTAACATGTCTTCCCCGAGATCCGAGACAAACCTTTCACTGTGGATACGCGTTATCATGTGCCCTATTCCTTCGGTTATTACTTGAAATGCAACTTTGATGATTCCTTATCGAAATTAAATATTTACAGAGGTGAAAATTGTGTACAGAAATTTGTGAACGATTTAGAAGTGTTAACCATTGATATATATCATCATTATTTAAAGTTAACTCTACCTATCGAGCGACTAAGTAAAGAACAAGAAATTCAGTTCCAAAATTGCAGGCAATGCCATATTTGTTGTAAGGAAATTTCGGAAAGTGACGAGAAAGTGAGAGATCATTGTCATTTAACAGGCCATTTTAGGGGTGCTGCCCATTCTATTTGTAATTTAAATTATCAGCTCCCGAATTTTATACCAGTAATTTTTCATAATCTAAGTGGGTATGATGCGCATGTTTTCTTTAAAACGCTTTGCACATTAGGAAGTAAAATAGATGTGATAGCTTTAAATAAAGAAAAGTACATCACTTTTTCTAAAAGCATACATGTTGAAAACAAAACTGAAAACGGTAAAATAAAAAAAAATTTCTTAAAATTGCGATTTATTGATTCTTTTAGATTTTTGGAGTGCTCTTTAGAATCATTAGCTTCGAAAATGAGCGACAGTGATCTAGTATCTGTAAGACGATTTTTTCCCAAACAAGATGAATTTGAATTGATGAGAAGAAAAGGGGTATTTCCTTATTCTTCCTTGGATTCGTTTGAAAAATTATTAGAAACAAAACTGCCAAATAAAGAAATGTTTTTTGATGATTTAAGAAAAACTAATATTAATTCAATACAATATAAGCATGCGCAAACAGTATGGGAGAAATTTAAATGTCAAACATTGGGAAAATATTCGGATCTATATTTGAAAACAGATGTATTGTTACATGATTGTTACTAGCAGACATTTTTGAGAATTTTCGCAAAATCTGTCATAAAACCTACAAGCTAGATCCCTGTCAATATATAACAGCGCCATCTTTATCGTGGGACAGTTTTTTACGTTACACAAATGCGCAACTTGAGCTTCTTACCGATATTTCAATCCTTCATTATTTTAAAAAAGGGATAAGAGGTGGCATATGTCAGTGTATAGAAAGAAAGCATATTGCTAATAATAAATACTTATCTGATTACAATCCCAATGAAAGATCGTCTTTTATAATGTATTTTGACGCTACAAATTTATACGGGTATGCTATGAGTAAGAAACTTTCTTTCTTTATGAATTCGAGTGGCTCACAGAATCCGAAATAAGCGTATTTCATTTAGATAATATTGGAACGGATTCACCTTTCGGCTATATTTTAGAAGTTGATATTCATTATCCGAATTCATTACATGAGTTTCATTCAGATTTTCCATTTTTTTCCGAAAATATTATACCTCCTAGCAGCAAAACCAAACAAACCAAACTAATTACAACCTTAAATCATAAAGAAAAGTATGTAAGCCACTATCTTAATTTGAAACAGGGTATGAGGCATGGTTTAAAAATCGCCAAAATCCACAGGGTGCTAAAATTTAAACAAGAAGCGTTCATGAAGCCTTATATTCAGCTAAATACCGAAATGAGAAATAAATCATCAGTAAAATCGGATAAAGATTTCTTCAAAAAAATGGTCAATTCAATTTTTGGAAAGACCCTGGAAAATGTTGACAAACGAAGCGATATACGAATTTCTACGCGGTGGGAAAATGCTGGTAAAAGTTTGGGAGCTGAAACGTTAATCGCGCGACTGAATTTCAAAAAAGATTGCATTTTCTCAGAAAATTGTGTTGCAATTCAAATGGAAAAAGTTAAAGTTGTTTATAATAAGCCGATTTATCTCGGTTTCTCCATTTTGGAATTATCAAAAACTGTTCTATATGGATTTTATTATGATTTTCTCAAAAGAGAATACAAAGATAATGTATCTCTTTTATACATAGATACTGATTCTTTAGTTTTAAAAATCTATCATGATGATTTCTATGGTGAAATAAAAAAACACCTGCAAAAATTTGATACTTCCAATTATCCGGAAGGTAATATTTACGACATTCCTAAAACTGAATCAATTGTTGGTAAAATGAAAGATGAATTCGCTGGCGTTCCTATTAAAAGCTTTTATGGTACTGGCGCAAAAGCGTATTGTGTTAAATTGGACGATTCAACAATTATAAAAAAAGCAAAAGGTGTGACACGTTCCGTGATTCAAAACCGCCTAGATGAAAAACACTATGTTTCTGTTGTAAGTGAGCAAAAGCAGATAATGGAGCAAATGTCAGTTTTTACTTCTCGATTGCATCAAATGCATAGCCAATTAAAATATAAGGTAGCTTTAAGCCCTAGCGACGATAAGCGTTTCATAATTCCAGGCACTACTAAAACTTTAGCTTGGGGTCATGACGACATCCCTAAAATAATTTCATTACATAAAGCTATTGAATATGGCAATGAACTAATTAACAAAGAAGAAGAGGAAGAATTATTGGTTTCGCAATTAAATAATCCTTTTGAAAGTAATAATGTTTCTGAAGAATATTTAAATGAAGTTTATTTTCTATTAACTGATTCCGAATTATAAACTGGTTTAAGTGGTATTTATTTCTTACATTCTTTATTTTACTTTTTTCATTATTGTTAATATTAATATTTTTATTACCATTAGGACGTTGCTACCATTGTAAACAGATTGTAAAATAAAATGAAAATTAAAAAATGTAAAAAGCTGCTTAACAGAAACAATATGATTATTAAATAGATACTAAACTAAAAGCGTCTTTTATTTCAAAATAGAGAGCGGTGATGTACAATATAAAAAGAAGCAGCTCATATGTTTACTTGAGGATATCATCATGCGCATCAAAATAGCTATAATAGTTTTATCGTATTTTTTCAATAACACGTTATATATTTCACGACCGGAAAATAGTAATGGTGATATAGCCTACGCTTGTGTTAAATTTGAAAATGAGTTTAAGGGTTTTTGTGAGTGGCCGAAAGGGTGGATTCGTTTAATTTTAATACCAGTCAACAACAGCAACGTATTTGTTTTAAACATAACAGGCTAAATGAGTTCGGTGAAAGTAAGATTTTCTATAGCAAAGGATAGAAATTTGGAATATATTGACAGCCAATGGGTGTCGGCAACTGAAATGTTGGAAAAGAGTACTCCAGGATACGTATGGGATTCAATGCTATTCCTTCAAGTTGTATCGTGCATAAGTTTGGTTGTATTTCTATGTATATTTATATCAATTATGGCTTATTTGGTGTTGCTAATAAAATTTAAATAAAGCACTTTATCATTTTTTTACCGAGCTGTTTTATTTCTTTATAATAAATACAACATTACATTAAAGAGTGCAGTAATTTTAAAGTGTGCGTGTAGTCTTCAACTTTGATGGAAGGCCACTTTGCTGAATCAGGCCCTGTTTGCCATCCTGCTCGCTCTCCCCTTCGCGCTTTGAATAAATTTCCAAGAATCCACTGATAAACTGCTTTTTGTTTTCCAGCTTGAAGCGGGTTGTAGTTATAGACCAAGTTGTATACTTTCATTAGATGTATAACATTTGATAAAATATGGGGTTGAGCATAGTAAGATGATTCCAATATGATATCTTCTAAGCAGCATTTCATATTTTTGTAGTTTTTTGCAACATTTCTGAAAAGAAATTGATCACAACTTGTTACGTTGTTGTTTGTGAGAAGCTCTTGAACAAAGAATATATCATTCCGGCAGACAACATCTTTTGTATCAATAATGATACTCATAACATCAAAAACAGTTAAATATTATTTTTTAGCTGCTTGTTCCACAAATTTTGATATAAAGCCATCACATAATAGCTGTCTATGAAAAAGCAAACTGAGCAAAGGCAGAGGTGGGTCTACTCCTTCAGTTATCCAAGTAAATGCTTCGAACGGTACTTGAAATTCCAAACGTATAAATACATTTTTTGCATCAGCTTCGTTACTGTTGCGGAGCGCATTTCTCAGATGCCTTTTCAAGATATCTGTTTCACTTTTGTAACACTCGTATGAGATAGGATCCATTTAGTTAAATGAATGCTTCGGCTTTAGAGTCGCTTTTATCACTGTTATCAGAGTAGTCAATATCGGGGTTGAAATAATAACCGCAGATTTCAATATGGTCGCACTCAAACACGTTAAACTTTTCACAGTTCGAATAATTAAATATTATAGCGTAATTTACCTAATTTTTATTCTTCTAAATGCAATAAACGACAAGTTTAATTTCCTGACATTGCCTAACATATACAGGGTGTTACTGATATAACTGCGGATATTTAAGGAGGTGATAGGGCAGTAGAAAATAAGAAAATTAAGCAAAACTTCGCAGGTCCTAAAGTTTACCGTTTTCGAGAAAAACGTATGTGAAAATACAGGCCAAACCGAGTACGGTCCTGTGTAAGACGTGTCCTCGATTGACCTGGTCGTGTATAGTGGCAACGCTGTCTTCAATCAGCTGACCGTGAATGAGGTTACTCGGTTACTGTAACCACTGTAACGTAAACAAGTGTGTTCGAAAATGGCGTTTAGTTCATCAGAATTTTGTGACAGTTGCCAAATGTGTTGCTTAAGTCAAAGCGAAAACGCACAGGACCGTATTCAAATTAATTCATGTTAAGATGTTTTTCAAAAATTTTGAAATTTTTTTTGTTTCTTCACCGCGCTGCTGTAGTGACCATTCGATTACATATTGCATCTAGTTGACACCCTCCAAAAATCCGTATTTATATCAGAACCACCCTGTATAAACCATAGAATATGTTATAACTACCACTCATATGTTTGGCTGCGTTAATTTATACTGAATAAATTTATTTAGGATCCATTTAGTTAAATGAATGCTTCGGCTTCAGAATCGCTTTTATCACTGTTATCAGAGTAGTCAATATCGGGGTTGAAATAATAACCGCAGATTTCAATATGGTTGCACTCAAACACGTTAAACTTTTCACAGATTTGTTTAAACTCTTTAGCTTCGATTGTTTTGTACTTTACAAGAGTATCATTTTTGTAAATTTTCACCACGATGCAATAAGAGCTTACCATGTTTACAGGGTGCAAGAATGTTTGTTACTATAAATTCAAGTAGTAAAATGTTTCATTTATAACTGCAATGTAAAAGCATGCGCTGTGATATTATCGAAGAGCTTCTCCCCTCCACGGTAGAAGCCTTAGCATAAAAGCACGGATCAATCATCCTTTGGTAGTAGTAGTAGTAGTAGTATTACCACCTACTCTGAATAATAGTACTATCGTTAATATTGGTATGGATAGTTTTGTAAAAATACTCAACCAAATCGGTATCGGTTTTGAGGAAAAGGAAACACGTTTAATAAAATCGTTAAACATTGGAGAAAAGTATCCCGTTCAGCGAGTGAAAATTGTGCACACGCAGTGGGGGCCACGACTTTTAACAGATTTGAAAGACTTCGTCGTGTTCCTACCTCGTCGGTATGCTGATGCGCTTACTGATTCGCAAGTAGAAGAAATTAACAAAGAACTCCGTCAACATTCTCAAGCAGCATTCATTCGCGTAAAGGGGTTTGTTGGAAAGGCTGCAGACATAGAATTTATCAAGGATGAGCTATCCGCAGTACCTGAACTCGCTGCAAATGTTTCATCAAAAGTTGGATAAACTGGATGAAGATGCAGAACTCTTATATATTCGGCAGACTTTATCAAATACTGATTTAACTGATGGTGTTGAGATAAATGATAGTAATTTAAATTCTTTTAAACGTATTTTTAGTAGAATTAAGATTTTGAGAGGAATGTTCCCCTCTTTAAACTATGTTAAAATGAAATGTGACTACAGAAATAAATAAAACCATTTATTGTAAATGTGTATTTTTATTAAAAAATCATTAATATTTACAAAATAACATTTGTATTAGAAATCCAACTATTATGACTTTTATCAAATCCAAGCCATTTAACAAAAACCTTGTTACCTTTTCTGCGCAATACCTTTTCGATTAAATAAACATTTGGATGTTTCACTGTTTGTAGCTCCTTATCGTAAAATCCTCCTTTTACCTGCTAAGTCCTGCAGATAATACATTAATGGATTAGAAAATTTAATTTTGGAAACCTTAAAAACTTCAGTAGGCCAATTTGGGGTGTAGCCTTTTGCGAAAACCTCACGATGTTTGCTAATTCTTACAAAATCTCCAACAGAAAATTTCTTTTTTTTTTAAATCAACCGTTTTAATATGGGAATAAGCTGTATTTAATAAATACCTCTCACTAGCTCTTTTCACCGCACTTGGTTTCATGCCGATAGTTCTATGCATCGTATTATTATAAACATGAACCAATTGAGGTAGTAAGTCTAACCACTTATACGTTCCTTGCAAACTAAACTTTTTCCACATCATACCTTTTAATGTTCTATTGGCTCGTTCTACTATAGAAGCCTTCTTACTGCTATAGGTCGAATAATGATTAATACTATACTTTTTCATTAAATTTTGAAAACATTTATTATAAAACTCTTTCCCCATATCGGTTTGCAGATTTGCCGGTATGCGATTACTATTCCGAAGTATTCCTTCAAACGCCTCCGAAACATTCTCTCCATTTTTCCGTAATACCGGCAACGCCCATACAAATTTAGAAAATGCGTCTATTACTACAAGAATATATCGATACCCTTTATTTTCTTTTGCGTAGGGTAACATTTCAACTAGATCAGCTTGGAACAGATCATTCAAGCCTTTAACAATTGTTCTTCGTCTAGTAAAATTTTTTCGAGTAGGTTTGTGTAATTCAGCTACCACTTCTTCCTTAGTATTCCTCGCAGTTTTCTCAGTTTTTCTCATTTTCACCATTATTAATTGCCAGTTGTAGTAGGGGTGGTTGTTGTAGAGATGGCTGAGGTAGGTGATTCGCTCGAAGAAAACGGTTTGATTATTACAGAATTCTTCTCTAAACCAATATGCTTGAAGATTGCATCAATGTACAAATTATTTATACGAATATTTGCGTTAAGTGAATCAGCGTTAGACTTGAGAGAGTTTAGTAACACTAATACTTCGTTTCGAAGACTATTACGTTTTTTATCCCCTGCAGCCATTGCATCCCTTTTAACTTTTTCACATTCTGTTCTAATCTGCTCCTTAGTTACTACGTCTCTATTGTCCACGTATGCTTTTGTTGCAGCATGCCAAGAAGCTGTAGGTAGTGCTAAACGAGTTACACGTTTGTTATCAAAATCAAAAAAATAGTTAATTTTTTTAATATCCTCAGTTGTCGCCAATGTATCCAATAATGCATCTAGGTATTTTTTTGTAACAACCTCGTCTTCATCCTCCTCATTAACTCGAGCTAATGCCTTTCGTTCAGCGTCATAATCCACTTCGAACCTTCGTTTAACTGCCGCTGGCAATGCTCGACCGAATTTATCGACAACCATTTTACAACTAAATGTGGATATGGATTATTTACTCTATTATACCACACTCTCGAAGTTCTTCAACAATGGATGCGATTTCATTAGCATGATTACTATTACCAGCAGTTTGTGATGAAATGAGTAATTTTAAACGATCACATAATTCGTTGACATCATTAAAATAAACATATTCTATGGGTTTCTTATTTAAATCCATCCATACACCTCGACCCAATGTGTTTCTAATCGGAGTCGAGGTAACGGTAGCGGAGGTTACGGCTGTGGATGGAAATAGAGGCCCAGTCATGAGTTTCTTGATTAATCGATATTTTTTTCCTTTGTTTCCAGCTATTGGGGCGGTGCTCATGTAGCCAATTTTATGAGCATTAGTTCTGTAAACTATATCTTTATACTTTGCCAAATCGGATTCTTTGTAATCTATAGGTTCTTTTTTAAACAAAAGCTCTAACAATCCATGAGTTATTGTATAACGCATAGTTTTGACGGTTAATTTATCAGCCGTAAACTTTATTTCAGAATCTCCGATGAAATACTTATTTTTATCCGGATTAAATCTTACGCCGTATTGGTTATCAAAAATTCCTTTAGTATTATGATTCAGAGCTGTTAAGTAAGTTTGAGGGTTATCTAATCGAACGAGCTCCCTTATTTCCCTATAGGCATCCAAATCTTTTCTCTTTTCTCCGGCGGGTTTCGCTTTGAATAATAATTCATAAAGTCCAGGTGTTCCGGCAAATTTACGCCCCATTATTTCTAAATATTTACCATCCACCTTCATTTCTTCATCGCCAATGTATAATTTGTTCTGAAGCCAATCGTATCGAACATCATTTCTATTGTCATATTCTCCTTGAGTATCACTCAATACCCCTTCAATATAATACCTCGGCAATGGGTCATAATCATCTAATTTATCTTTAAAAACGGGATCATTCACGATCTTCTGTATTTCCTGTTTAGTGTAATCAAATAATCTATCCTCCTCTTCTTCAGTCATTGGAAGCATAGTACTAAGGTCGGCAGCAGATGTGGTTGATGAAGATGGTGCGATGAATGAGCTAGATTGTGGTGGTGGTGGTAAGAAAGAATGCTCAGCATATTCTTCTTCTTCTTCTTCTTCCTCCTCTTTTTTAATTTCTTGTTTAATTGACGGTTTGGAAAACTGAATTTCTTTCTTTAGTTGCATTAAAGGCTCAACCAAAGGTTTATATGATTTCCGCAGTAAATCCTCTTCTTCCATCGCTCCTTCCTTTAAAGCTTGCAGTTTACGTTTGACAGCATTTCTCACATTTACAAGCTCTCGTTTAATTTTCGGATCCATGTTTACTCGTTTACTGCTCTTATATAACTCGTATGATTTGATAAACTATAGATATATATATCGATCGAATCCTATACGATAGCGTCCGCTTTTAGGATCGCTGTCCTTAAGAATACTTAAAAAACCATATTTCTCATCCCAACAAAGTTTGCAAATGATTTTAAACTTTTCAAATGACATGTCAGTGTTAACATGATCTGAATAAACATGCTTGAGATTTAACTCATCCTGCTTGAATAATATAATTAGGTTTGCATTATCTCGAATTAGATGTTTTGGAATATGTGTGTATGTTTGACAAAGGTAAAAACAATCGATGTTGTTATGACGCCCCATGCTAAAATAATCTCTAATTACATTCTGATTTTCGCAAGCAACATTATCAAATATAAATATTGAATTAGATTTCGCATGTGATGGAGAGATGATATTCTCAGAATCCGTATACGGACAGTAGCCAATGCCCTTGATTGGTTTGAAAAGCTTCTCTAAGTATTCGTACTTAGGCTGATTTAAAGATTTGGAATATACATATACATTTTCAAAACGCAGGCCATTAGGGTGTTCTAAAAGTGAAATAATAACGTTCGTCTTTCCGCAATTAGAAGGACCTGCTACAATTGATCTTATTGTTGGCGGTAGTAGAGGTCCATGCCGATTCGCCTTCGGCGCGTCGTTGAAATCGCGGTTGGTAATGGGTAGCACCGCTTTTTGTTGAACTATCCGCATGTTAATAGCCCAATGAAACATTTCAGATGATGTGTTCTATTTTATAAGCCGCTAACTCAGCATGAATTGGTTCATTTGTTAAGACGACTTGAAGAAGAATCCACGTGCTGCTTGAGAAAGAAATGAGGAAAGTGCGGCAAGGCGGTGGTCTACTAAATAGACTTATTAATTCCCTACCGTATGAACTACATTTACCAGGTTATCGTTTTTGCGGGCCAGGCACTCGACTAAAGGAGAGGTTGGCAAGAGGGGATAAAGGAATAAACCCGTTAGATGAATCATGCAAAGCTCATGATATTGCGTACTCTAATTCAAAAAATCTAGAGCAGCGACATGTAGAATCGTATGAGCTTGACGATATAAATCGTTATCTACGCATACAATTACGCGACCCGAGAGTAAGAGGTACTAAAGATGTGACATTTCTAAATATAACTGGCAACAACAATACTTTACTTTCGGAAATTAAATGTACAGAGCAAGTTGATTTCACAAAACCAGATTCTATAGGACAACTGCTAGGATTCAAACCGAGAATTATTAAAGCTAATAGTCATGAAGTGTCTGATTATCCTGCGAATATTTTTAAAGTAAATGCAATATGTATTCACTGCAATCTTGTCTCTGGTTCGTATAGCAACAACGAAGAAGCTCATATTATTCATCAGCTTTTTCCAAACGTTCCGCCGGGCTACAAACTCGTAGAAAATCCCACCAATGTTATTTACTTGCCTATAAATACGAAAATAATCGACTCTCTCGTCATTAAAATAGTTGATCAGGATGGTGAACTGATTAATTTTTGTGGAGAGGCCGTAACAGTAAGACTTCATCTGAAACGTCTCCAGTAAAGTATAATGGTCTGCCGTTATAAAAACTTTAGCAAGCGAAGGGTGATTTATAGGAAGCCTGCATTATCTCGGTCCGTCAGTACTAAGGCAGAATTGAAACGGTTAACACCTTCAAACGCTCGCTTTTTGGAAAGTTCAGGATACCGAGTTAAACGAAAACTAAGCTGAAACCATGCATTCTGAAATTTTGAATGTTACGGAGCGCGCGCTGTTTCATTCATCTATAACCAATGCGGACCGTCACACACATCAACCGTATACGAATACAACCTTTAAAAACAATGATGAAATTCGCATTCCAATTGAAAATGAAGACGTGTACACTTTACCGTGGGATAGTATTCTATACGTTGAAGGAAAATTGGTAAAAACCGATGGTACAGCATCAGCAACTGCCAAATTTGTAAACAATGGGATTGCCCATTTGTTCGATGAAATTCGTTACGAAATAGGTGGAAAAACTGTTGATCGTGTTCGAAATCCCGGAATAACCAGCACCATAAAAGGTTACGCGTCCTATAACGTAAATGAGAGCCTACGGCTTCAGAATGCTGGTTGGGCTCCTAATGATGACTCATTTTCAGCAATTGATCAAAGTGGGAATTTTAACACTGCGAATGCTTTTAGGTTTTGCTGAAGATTTTCGAAAAATTCTTCTCAACATAAAACAAGAACTTATACTAATAAGAAGTAGCGTCGATACAAACGCTATAGTGAATACAACTGCTGGCGAAACAGTAAAAGTTGTGGTTAATAAAATTTCTTGGAAAATTCCACATATATCTGTTGCAGATATAGAACGCCTGAAACTTCTAAAATACTTGCAAAAAATCAACAGATGGAAATTAATTTCCGCAGTTGGGAATTGCATGAATATCCACTACTACCTCAAACAAATATTCATACATGGGCTGTTAAAACAACATCACAACTTGAAAAACCTTGATTTGTGATAATTGCATTTCAAACGGATAGAAATAATAAACCAGAAAAAAATAAAGCCCACTTTGACCATTGTGAACTTAATAATATTAAATTGCATTTAGGTTCTTCTATGTATCCTTATGACAATCTCCATCTTGATTTCAAAAACAACAAATTCTCTATATTATACGAGATGTATGCTCAATTCCAACAGTCTTATTACGGAACCGTTAGCGAACCTGTGTTAAAACCGTCAGAATTTAAGAAAGTTGCTCCTTTATTTGTAATCGACTGTTCACACCAGAACGAAATTGTAAAATGTAAGATGTACGCTTGGATTTTGAAACTAATGAGGCGATTCCAGCAAATACAGCTGCTTACTGCTTAATTTTGCACGATCGAATGGTTTGTTACAACCCTTCCACCAACATTGTCCAAGTATTATAATTCCATGGAGTTCATAGTGGATGTGCAAGGTTTCAAGACAGAGGGGAATATCTTCCTTTTTAAAGAAATCGCTTTCAGTAGAATAAATTGCGACGAGAAAACATCATGGTATTTACTATCTCCACCATTTCCTTGATCGCAACTTACAGCCCGATATAAGAGTCAGAATGGGTGGCTTACTAGAAACTATCACGGGTTAGGGTGGAATAGTGGGCTTCACGATTATCAAGTGACTGTCACTGATATAGGTAAAATTTTAAGTAGTTCGACTGCTGTATACGTTAAAGGATTGGAGAAACGGGTGTGGATATCGAAAGAATTTCCACATTTAGAGAACATCGTCAATCTGGAGGATTTGGAGTGTCCATCTTTAACAAAACTCCTCGCAAATTATAAAACCACTCCAGTTTGCACTTACCACTCCTTCTTTCAAGATTCGTACAATAATAGCGCATTAGAAAATGTCTTTGTTCTTAAAAATTGGTTACAGATGTACCTATCTTCAAAATGATAAAATAATTTTTTTTTACACTTTTGTATTTTTCTTTTTAGTAATAGAAAATACTATAAACGTTCGAGCATGAGAATAAATTGAAACAGTAGCTATTTGACAGTAACTTAGTAAGCATCGACATATCTTATTATGAACCGCGGCTCTACAATTTTCATAAACTTCTACAATGACAATATTGTGCGACAAAAAAAACGAAAATTTAGAACTTTTAGAATTTGAAGACTTTTTTTCTGAATACAATATAGCTAACTACAAGCAGATTTCGGTTGGTGTAGTTGTTTACAGCAACAACAACATCGCCGACGTTGAGAATTATATTGTAATAGCAAAGTTCTACGACCGTAATGGTAATTACTATACAAGAAATATATGCAGAAGGTATTTCGAGGGCCTGCCAAACGAAGAAGATTTAGAATTCTTCAACGTCGAAAATTATGACATTCTGCAGATGACAGGTGAACTCATTGGAGCTGACGAAGGAGTCGGGAGCGATTACTGCAGCAGCAGTTATGAAGATAGCGATGATGAAATCATGGAAGGATAAAGTATAATAAGTAGCCACTTCTAACGTACAAATGATTGTAGACTAAATTATTAATAAAGAACCTCAAACCGCTTTTTCTTGTTATGGTCTAAGTAAGAAAAATAAAGTTCACTTAAGGGCATTGGCTCATTCAGAAATTGAAGAAAAAGTTCAGTACTTCAATGAAGGTCATTGGCATAAATTCAACAAGTTTGAACTCGTTCGAAGTCAAGGACTTCCCTCCTCCTCCTCAGTGTCATAGAAACGGCGAATACACACTACTGTCATGGCAGGCAATGCTAAAATTTACCAATGTACAATTGGAGTTGTTAACTGACTGTTCAATGGTACTATTTTTTCAACGAAATATCCGAGGTGGTTATGCTGGAGTGGTTCAACGTTTCGCACAGGCCAACAATAAATATATTCCCTCTAATGACAACAATTCACAAGCAACATCTTACATATCATATTGGGATGCAATTAATTTATATGGATATGCGCTTTCGGAAAAACTGCCTATATCGAACTTTCGATGGCTCTCACAAAATGAAATTGATTCATTTAATATAAATAACTATACAGATTCTGATGATTAAGGATATGTTTCGGAAGTCGATATTCATTACCCAAAACATTTGCATGATTCGCACAATGATTTTCCAATGTGTATTGAAAAAATGAAACCTCCAAATTCAAAATGTAAAAAATTATTACAAACCTTTTTCGATGAGCAAAATTACGTTATTCATATAAAGACTCTTAAGCAATGTATTGAAAATGGTTTAGAGTTGTCAAAGATTCATAGAATTCTCACGTTCAAGCAATCTGCTTGGATGAAACCGTTTATCGATTTTAATACTCGTCTAAGACAAAGTGCCGCAAACGCATTTGAAAAAGATATGTACAAATTAATAAATAATGCAAACTATGGAAAATGTATCGAAAATATAGAAAAAAGGGTTAACGTTAATTTAGTCAATTCCTGGAAAGATTTGGGTCATAAAAAAGGAGTTGAGAAATTAGTTTCACAACCCAATTTTTATAGTATATCCATTTTTGATGAAAATTTTGCAGCTGTACAGTTGTCTCAAATCTATTATGATAAACCAATTTACGCCGGGTTTGCAGTATTGGAAATTGCCAAATTTGTAATGTATGAATTTCACTATAACTTTATAGAAAAAAAATTTGGTTCCAAAGCATCACTTTTGTATACAGATACTGATAGTTTGTTGTATTTCATAGAAACGGATAATGTTTATAATGATATGAAGAATAATTTACATAGATTTGATACCTCAAATTATTCTATTGATAATATTTTTGAAATGCCTTTGGCAAACAAAGCCATCCCAGCACTTATGAAAGATGAAGTTTGTGGTAAGATTATTTGGGAATTTGTCGGTCTTAAAGCTAAAATGTATGAAGTGAATATAGAAGAAAGTTTGATAATGAAAAAGGCTAAAGGTGTTAAAAAGAATGTTATAAAGTCATTAACGGAAAAATATTTTAAATATGTATTAAATGAAAACGAGATAGTACTAAAGCGACAAAATGTATTTAGGTCTTTAAAGCATATGATTTATTCTCAATGCATTAATAAAATTGCTTTGTCTGCGGATGATGATAAACATTTCCATATACCAGAAACGTATAAGACTTTCGCATGGGGACACTACAAAATTACTGATAATGCTAACAATAATTTAAATTAGGTTATTTTAGTGATTTCTTAATGTTTTAATTATTATACAAAGTTAGTTACTATAATGAAAAAATGATGTTCAATAAACTAACTTGAAACCATTAGATACTTGTGTTTTATTTGTACATACGTTAATGACCTTAACATCTAGGAAGAGAAGGAGCAGGAGGAGGAGGAGGAGGAGGAGGAGGAGGAGGAGGAGGAGGAGGAGGAGGAATGGATAATAGTAGTGGTAATAACCAATTTAAAGAGTAGTTCTCGAAATAAATGCGTTAGTTTTAACTTTAGAAAGCAAAATGGCAGTTGTACAGTTAAAACCGGGAAATAAAATCAAAGTTCTTTCAGCATTTGAATTAATCCAACTGGCAAATGTTGTGCAAGCGACTGCTGAGGAGAATTGGCATAGCAGTATTGCAAATTTAGAAGAAAAATGGAGAACATCAAGCACTGGCGTGTTTGATAGTGATTTGTTCAATATTGTAGCTTGTCCGCTATCTGAAATTTTAAATTATCCAAAAACCATCGATCCTAATAATGGTAATAATGAAGAAATTTACCATACAGGGAAAACGTTAGCGTTAGAAGTGCAGAAAAGAAGAGATATTTTTAAAGAACCGAAGAAAAGAAGAATAGTAGCGGAAAAAGGGAAAAAAAGACAAAGGAAAAGAAACGAGAAAGAATCTTATGCATTGATATCACCACCACTACCATCCTCGCCGCCGCCCACTACAGCTAAAAACGAACAATGTTGCTACCTATTTGATAATATTTATAAAGAATTGGGAATTAAAGATTTGTGGGATTTTTTAAAATAAAAAGAAATCTTATTAATATGAGTATTTTATTTCAATTAGTGTTAAGCATACAAAAAAGTCTTACATTAGTTCTTGCAAAATATTGAAAACACTTTTATAGTCTTTAGAATAAATTCATGGTAATTTTGCAGAATCTGATCTATTTTCATCTTGCCAACCTACTGGCAATCCTTTTTTCGCTTTTTCAAAATTACCAACAAGCCATTGAAAGACTGCTTTCTGTCTACAATTATGCAATGGTTCAAATTTATAAGCCCGTTTGTTGGCTTTCATAATTTGAATTATATAGTACAATAGTTTTGGTTGTGCATAATAAGCAGTTTCTAGTATGATATCATCCAAACATGCTAATACATTTTTATAGTTTTTCTTAATATTAGTTATGGGAATTTTTTCTAAATTGCAAGGATTATAATTTGAAAGGAGACCTTGAAGGAAAAATATATCATTTGTGCACAAAGTCGTCATTTCCTTCATTTCAGTTAATACACTCACTACATCAAATACACTTAAAAAGTCTAAATCATCCGGAACTGTATTCAAAAAGGATTGTCCAAAATCATCGCATATAATTTGACGGTGAAATAACAAATCCAGCAACGATAGAAATGGAAAAGTCTTTGTAACCCATGTGAAGGCTTCGAAGGGCACTTGAAATCCTAATCGCATAAAAATATTTTTGGCTGTCTGTTCATTATTTCGAACAAATGCATAGGAAAGTTCTTTTTTCAAATTATTCACATCGCTATTGTAAATTGCATAAGAGGTTTGATCCATTCTTGTTAGTAGATATTTTTTTATTGTGAAAATAAATAAACTCGTCACTATCGCTACTACTGCTGTTGTAATTATTATTATTATCAGATGAATCGGTTGTGACCGGATGATTGAAATAATTACCCAATATTTCTATTTGATCATATGCAGAAACATCAAATTTTTCAAAAATGTTTACTATACCTTTAGCTTCGAGCGTTTTGCTTTCAATCAGCACACCATTTTCGTAAAACTTTATAGTAATGTAGTAGTATGAGCAATCAGACATGCTTTCTCGTACCATGGTAAAAATATACTAAAACAATACTAAAATTCTCTAATAGTTCTATGAAAAATTGAAGAGGAGTAGGTAGGTGGAGGGGAGATGATTCGACTCAGTGTTTAATTGTTTATATTATTTCCCATTAGCTATTAATAAATTAATATTAATAAAGTGGAAAAATAATAATTTTATTCATTATCTATACACATCTACATATAGTCTTTTAGTAACCAACTTCTTAGAACAAAAACGTTTTCTGATGCACAATTATAGTTTGAATTTTGATGGTGGTAGTGGAGGTAGGTGCATAGTGATGTAGTTGTTGTAGCGACTTTATAATCTGCAATAAGTTTTGCTAGAGATGGACAGTAGTGTAAGATGACCGGTTATAATTCAGAGGAGGAGAGGTTACTTAAGGTCAAATTGATGGATGGTCATTGACTTTAAACTTGCGTGTATGTAGTGGTAGAATGCTTCGCAATGAATTGAAACATATGTACATGTATCGGTAACGTGAAATTAAATACGTCTACAGTCGTCTGAAGTTTACGATTTTTATGACGGAAAGTTTTAAATACGTCTACAGCCGTTGAAGTGTCATTGCAACGTTATTCGAGGAATGATGTTAGGTATTTAGTTACACTTACACTGATTATTGCAATTGCAATTGTACGTGATTCATGTAGATATTGTGATGGGGATGGATGGGAAAGAAGTGCAGTTGTAAGCAGGTAGACAATCGTTAAAGTAGTGAAAAGGAAGAGAAGGCAGAAGTAGTTGAGAAGATTGGTTTGAGAATGGATGTAAGAAGCAGTAGTAGAGGTCGTAGTATCGATGAAGTTTGTGGTGGTACAAAAGAAGTAGAGTATTGGAATAATGCGGACCACATGGAAGGAGTGAATAATGCGCAGCGTAACACTGTGTTACATAGAGGAGATTACGTAGACACAGAGGAGTATACTGTAAATAAAGCAAAGAAGTATGTAAGTGATGTTAGCTCAATGAAAGGGTGGAACGTAGCTCGAAAACTCTTCAAATGTGAAACGAACTTCTCAGCATGTTCTGCGTATGTGCTGTGCGATGTGTGATAGGAATAATCTTCGCTACCTACCAATGTGTTGGAGCCGTCGATATGGAGGAAGTAATGGAGGAATTGTGTCATTATATACACGAGTTCCGAATTTATGGATGTTGGAAGTGTATATCCATGACGAAGTTCACATTCATTGCGGATGGTGTGGTGAGATATGCAGGTACGGGTTTGTTTGCAGTGAGAACCACCGTATCACAAATAAGACCGTATTTGGAGGATATGTAATAGAAATAAGTTATAATCTTGGTTATGTAGAAGGAGCGTAGAACGAGTACATGTATATATTTGTGTTAAGAAATAAATAAAGAAGCAAAAGGTAGTAGACGTTTGAGATATAAGATTAAGGTAGAGTTGGGGGATAATAAGAAGTTATATGGAAAGTGTGTCAAGGTCACAAGTCTTTAAAAAGGAAAAGGAAAGTGTAGGAGAGGGTGGAAAGTGTTTCAAGGTCACAAGTCTTTAGAAAGGAAAAGGAAGGTGTAGGAGAGGGAGCTATTGAAAGGTAGGTTTATGAAAACATAATGGATTGGAAGAGTTGACGCCTTTGCTCGTAAGTATTGCAAAGAATACAGTACAGCGTGTGCGTATCATCGATCTCGTAAACAAAGCCCGACTTTTCGCAGAGGTACGATTGAGTCCCCTGACGACAAGGTCGGCAGCACAGGTTTACGACATCGCAATGATAAAATGTGCAGAAAAGCAGAGGTCTGTTGTCAAAACATTCTTGACAGCAGAATCCTGTTTCAGCCGAGTAGTAATAGGAGAGGGCTACTGAGATCATGTCCCGTTAGATTGTTGTTATTTCTGTCTAACGTTAGTTTGCCGTATAAGTCCATCCTTCTCGCACCTATGGGAAAAAGGTGTATGTGTTCTGAGATCATTTACGGTTACTTTAATGATGTGACGTAGCAAGGAAGGAGCGCATTTTTTTCCCGTCGGTCGCGACCGACCGACGTACGTACCTATCAAGGAATAGGTATGTGTTAATTGTTTTTCCGGTTCGGCTGGACATGCCGCTGCCGCAGTGCAAGAAATAATTATTATGAATTAATGAATGAATTTATTAAAGTATGTACCTAATTGCTTCGTTATGAATAGGTAGGTAACAATGGTAAATAAAAAGTATTGTTATTCAGAAATAGTTTTATTCTTTAAAAAAAAAATGTTAAATTACAACATTATTAGATGGAATCCAACTGTTTTGAGATTTATCGAATCCAAGCCATTTTACGTAGACTTGATCACCTTTTCTTCGCAAAATTTTTTCCACCAGGTACACGTCGGGATGTTTCGCCTTTTGCAGTTCCTTATCTTATCCTTCCTTATGACTGATAATGGGAATATGTGAAACTTGAAAAACAATATGCTGTAATTATGTGAATTGATAATTTTTTAAAATGTTCAAACTGGTATGTTGATTTATTCATGACTGATATGGGAAAATATGAAACTTGAAACAATATGTTGTAGTTATGTGAGCTGATAATTATTTTAAATGCTTAAACGGGTACCACCTGCATGACAGGATGTCAGAAGTAATATTTTTCAGCCTTTGCTTTGTCCATGAAGTTTGAAATAAATATCTTTTACTGATTTGAGTTCAATACTTAAACAGATAAAAAGCAGGATATTATTGTGGGAAACTACAATTTTAAATAGCTACGTATATGGCAAAATGTTACAATTATAGCAAAAATGTAATCGTACAAATGCACCTGCAACGGATGTCCAATAATTAATAATCTTAACTGCGGACTTATAATGAGTTTGAATTTATTTGCAAAGATTTGTAAGTATAATATATGTTTGCTTACCTGCAGACAATCCTCTCTTCACCAACAATATCTTATATATGGTATATATATAATACAGATGACGAACAAATGACATTGTCATTAACAGTTATTATTGAGAAATTTTGTTCCGTTGACATTACCCTAATGTTAAGTAGGTCACATTCTTTTTTTATAAATGATAGGACTTCAAACGTTGACATATCATTTTTCGGCGTAGACATTTGCCAAGGTCCCAACAGTTCAATACGGAATCTATGTCTCTCCAATGCTCGTACTGTTAACGAAATAGTTAACTCATCCTTTTTAATTTTTTTATAATCGTTAAAAACTACTTCCAAACATAATGCATTCAAACTTTTCACTAAATAAACAGGTTTTTGATCTGAAGTTAAAATAATTCTGTATGAATTTTCGATAGGAATATTGTTTAAACTATAAATCTTCGAATGCTGCAGTTCACGTAAAAACCATTTAATAGAATGATGATTAAATTTAAATTTGGAAAAAAAAGTTTTACAGTTCATTAACTGTCTATCTTTTACAAAAAAATAATTATCTAATTTTGGAATTAAAGCCATTTTTAAAATAAGGACTAGTTAGTGACGGAAGCGATTAATAACTGATAGGTATAAGTGTACAGACTTATTAATTGAGAATATTTTCCACTAACATCATTATATGCCGGAAATTATTATTAACATTCACTCACTGCCACCACCACCACCACCGCCATCATCATGATTATAACAACGATTCGAAATAATTTTAACCAATAGCATAAAAGTATTCCTTAATTAAATCTAACTATCTGTTGAAGAGGGATAGGTAATAGTTATAAATAATGGTGCAAACGCCATAATTTTTAAAGTCGGTTATTTCCTAATCAAAGTACCTACCACCTACCTAGTATACTTTAACTAAGTTTAGCCTTTAAAAAGTATTTTAACTATGGATTATCTAAAACAATTAAATGCGGCCGGTTCGGTAGAGTTCAAAACAACGGTATCGTTAAAAACGTTAGAAATTGGGAAACTATATCGCATTGAACGAGTTTTCGCCGTACAAACGCGATATGGTCGACAGGTGAAGGTCGATCTAGGAGACTTTGAATGTTTTTTGCCACAAAGATGGGCCAAAATTATTCCTGATGAAAAGTTTTCAGAATTCGTGGACACGGGCCTTGTTTTAAAAGGTGTCAAAAAACTACCAAATGGAGCAGAAACGTCTGAAATTAATTTCGAAAAACTAAAGTAAGACATTTTTTCACTCCAGTATACGCGTGAGTGTGTTAGTAAAATTAATCAATGTTAAGTGAACAATTTTATTCGTTTTTCAATAAAAATTATTCTTACATATAAGCATATGCATGAAGTGTTATTAAAAAATTAAGGTGCTATAAATGCATAGGAATCAACATTTGAATGAACAATTACATTCGCTTCCGAGTACTAGTAACATCATGGAGCAGCCTCCAGCTAAAAGAGTTAAGCTTACAACATGTGATATTTGCAAGTGTACACTTGAATCCGTAAATTATTCTGCACATCTTAAATCTATTAACCACAAGAATAAATGTTTGGAACGTGATGTCACTCTTGGTTCTAATGTTCATGAAATATTATCAGCGTTCAATCGAAAAGTGGTTTCCTATCGTTTGATACCTAATAATAATACAAAAATTGCCAATCTACCTATAAACGACTATAGCAATTTATTAATAGAAAACTTCATTCATAATATACGGAATGAAATCGTGACCATCATAAATAAAAAACTTAAGGATTTTAACGTACTGAAAGTAAATTTCGAACTTTATGGAAGTTTTCTGAAGCCTGCAGCAGTCTCAGATGATAATGATGGAAAATACAACTTGGAAGTAAAATCTTTTCTGGTTCCCTACCAAGTTGTAGATAAATCTATCAATGTAAACGAAATAATTGAAAATTTAATTGCAAATTTAAAGAAAAAGCTTGAGGAGTTCCAGGTAAGTTAAAACTAGTCTAGTCTAATAGTAATAATAATACTAATAAAACGCTTATACTTGTTTTAAGGAACGTGATAGTGGATATGCACTTCAGGAACTTTTATTTTTGGAAGTCAATTTGGTGAAATACAATCCACTGAAAGCTTCCACCTATGTAAAACTTCCATTGGACATTGAGCGCAAAAAGGCTGTTATTAACGTTAAAAACCAAGATAATAAGTGTTTCATCTGGGCAATTCTTTCCGCACTATATCCCGTCAGATGTCGTAAAAATCATGTATCAAGTTATAGGAAATATCTTTCAAAGCTAAATTTAACAGGTATGACCTTTCCAATGACCTTTTGTAACATTAAATTGTTTGAAAAATTGAATCCTAATGTAAGTGTAAATGTTTTTGGTCTCGAAAAACAAAAAGAAAAGTCAATAATTGTAGGACCATATTATTTCTCTCAATGTAGAAAATTAAACCATGTTAACTTACTATACATCGAAGAAGAAAATAAACAACATTACTGTTATATTAAAAATTTAAGTCGTCTTATTTCGAAGCAGCTAAGTCGGAGAAAAACTGTTAAATATATTTGTGATGGTTGCTTGCAATATTTTGGTAGTGAAAATCTTTTAGCTAATCATATGCAACAGGACTGTGCGAAATGTGTAACCGTTTTACCTTCAGCTGGAAATAATTTTTTAAAATTTAAACAAATAGAAAAGCAAATTAAAGTTCCTTTTGTAATATATGCCGATTTTGAATCTTTGCTAGTTCCAATTCGACAATCTTCAGAATCGTCGATAGATGATACTAAAACAGTATCTACTCACATTCATAAGCCATTTAGTTTTGCCTATTACGTTAAGTGTTGTTATGACGATTCACTTTCGAAATTTTATTCGTTTCGGGGAGAAAATTGTGCAAAAGTTTTCTGTAATATGATTAAAAATGAAGCTTCTCATATATACCATACATACTTAAAAAATATTATTCCTATGAAAGAATTAACTGAAGAAGATTTAGAAAATTTCGCATCGGCAACAAACTGTTATTTATGTAACGGAGATTTAGGTTCAGATAAAATTAAAGATCACTGTCACCTCACCGGCAAATATAGAGGCTGTTGTCATAATTCCTGTAATTTGAAAGTAAAAACCGTTAACTTTATCCCGGTTTTCTTTCACAATTTTAGCAATTATGATTGTCATCTTTTTATACGTGAATTTGCCGCCGAAGATGACGAACCAATGAATGTCATTCCGGTGAATAAAGAAAAGTATATTTCATTTACAAAGAAAATTTTAGTCGATAGAAAAAATAATGAAAACAGTTACATAGATTTACGTTTTGTAGATTCTTATCGATTTATGAATCGAAAATTGGAGACACTCGCTGCAAATTTATCAGATGATCAAATTATAGAATTAAGAAACTTTTTTCCAAATGATGAAGAATTTAGATTAATGCGTCAAAAGGGTGTTTTCCCATACAATTATTTAGATACGTTGGAAAAATTAAATAACGAATGTTTACCTTCAAAAATGGATTTTTACGATTCAATGCAAGATACTTCAATTTCTGATGCAGACTATCAAAGAGCAAACGATATTTGGCATAAATTTTCATGTAAAAATTTAGGTGAATACACTGACCTCTATTTAAAAGTAGACGTAATTTTATTATGCGACGTTTTCGAAAATTTCCGAAATTTATGTTTGAATACATACAAATTAGATCCGGTCCATTTTTATAGTTTACCCGGCTTGTCATGGCAGGCAATGCTAAAATTTACCAATGTACAGTTGGAGTTGTTAACTGACTGTTCAATGGTACTCTTTTTTCAACGAAATATCCGAGGTGATTATGCTGGAGTGGTTCAACGTTTCGCACAGGCCAACAATAAATATATTCCCTCTAATTACAACAATTCACAAGCAACATCTTACATATCATATTGGGATGCAAATAATTTATATGGATATGCGCTTTCGGAAAAACTGCCTATATCGAACTTTCGATGGCTCTCACAAAACGAAATTGATTCATTTAATATAAATAACTATACAGATTCTGATGATCAAGGATATGTTTTGGAAGTCGATATTCATTATCCAAAACATTTGCATGATTTGCACAATGATTTTCCAATGTGTATTGAAAAAATGAAACCTCCAAATTCAAAATGTAAAAAATTATTGCAAACCTTTTTCGATAAGCAAAATTACGTTATTCATATAAAGACTCTTAAGCAATGTATTGAAAATGGTTTAGAGTTGTCAAAGATTCATAGAATTCTCACGTTCAAGCAATCTGCTTGGATGAAACCGTTTATCGATTTTAATACTCGTCTAAGACAAAGTGCCGCAAACGCATTTGAAAAAGATATGTACAAATTAATAAATAATGCAAACTATGGAAAATGTATCGAAAATATAGAAAAAAGGGTTAACGTTAATTTAGTCAATTCGTGGAAAGATTTGGGTCATAAAAAAGGAGTTGAGAAATTAGTTTCACAACCCAATTTTCATAGTATATCCATTTTTGATGAAAATTTTGCAGCAGTCTCAAATCTATTATGACAAACCAATTTACGCCGGGTTTGCAGTATTGGAAATTGCCAAATTTGTAATGTATGAATTTCACTATAACTTTATAAAAAAAAATATGGTTCCAAAGCATCACTTTTGTATACAGATACTGATAGTTTGTTGTATTTCATAGAAACGGATAATGTTTATAATGATATGAAGAATAATTTACATAGATTTGATACCTCAAATTATTCTATTGATAATATTTTTGAAATGCCTTTGGTAAACAAAGCCATCCCAGCACTTATGAAAGATGAAGTTTGTGGTAAGATTATTTGGGAATTTGTCGGTCTTAAAGCTAAAATGTATGAAGTGAATATAGAAGGAAGTTTGATAATGAAAAAGGCTAAAGGTGTTAAAAAGAATGTAATAAAGTCATTAACGGAAAAAGATTTTAAATATGTATTAAATGAAAACGAGATAGTACTGAAGCGACAAAATGTATTTAGGTCTTTAAAGCATATAATTTATTCTCAATGCATTAATAAAATTGCTTTGTCTGCGGATGATGATAAACGTTTCCATATACCAGAAACGTATAAGACTTTAGCATGGGGACACTACAAAATTACTACTGATAATACTAACAATAATTTAAGTTAGGTTATTTTAATGATTTCCTAATGGCTTAATTATTATATAAAGTTAGTTAATTACTATAATGATGTTTAATAAACTAACTTGAAACCATTAGATACTTGTGTTTTATTTGTACATACGTTAATGACCTTAACATCTAGGAAGAGAAGGAGCAGGAGGAGGAGGAGGAGGAGGAATGGATAATAGTAGTGGTAATAACCAATTTAAAGAGTAGTTCTCGAAACAAATGCGTTAGTTTTAACTTTAGAAAGCAAAATGGCAGTTGTACAGTTAAAACCGGGAAATAAAATCAAAGTTCTTTCAGCATTTGAATTAATCCAACTGGCAAATGTTGTGCAAGCGACTGCTGAGGAGAATTGGCATAGCAGTATTGCAAATTTAGAAGAAAAATGGAGAACATCAAGCACTGGCGTGTTTGATAGTGATTTGTTCAATATTGTAGCTTGTCCGCTATCTGAAATTTTAAATTATCCGAAAACCATCGATCCTAATAATGGTAATAATGAAGAAATTTACCATACAGGGAAAACGTTAGCGTTAGAAGTGCAGAAAAGAAGAGATATTTTTAAAGAACCGAAGAAAAGAAGAATAGTAATGGAAAAAGGGAAAAAAAGACAAAGGAAAAGAAACGAGAAAGAATCTTATGCATTGATATCACCACCACTACCATCCTCGCCTCCGCCGCCACCGCCGCCGCCGCCGCCCACTACGGCGAAAAACGAACAATGCTGCTACCTATTTGATAATATTTATAAAGAATTGGGAATTAAAGATTTGTAGGATTTTTTAAAATAAACAGAAATCTTATTAATATGAGTATTTTTTTTCTATTAATGTTAAGTAATATACAAAAAAGTCTTACATTAATTCTTGCAAAATATTGAAAACACTTTTATAGTCTTTAGAATAAATTGATGGCAATTTTACAGAATCTGATCTATTTTCATCTTGCCAACCTACTGGTAATCCTTTTTTCGCTTTTTCTAAATTACCAACAAGCCATTGAAAGACTGCTTTCTGTCTACAATTATGCAATGGTTCAAATTTATAAGCCAGTTTGTTGGCTTTCATAATTTGAATTATATAGTACAATAGTTTTGGTTGTGCATAATAAGCAGTTTCTAGTATGATATCATCCAAACATGCTAATACATTTTTATAGTTTTTCTTAATATTACTTATGGGAAATTTTTCTAAATTGCAAGGATTATAATTTGAAAGGAGATCTTGAAGGAAAAATATATCATTGGTGCACAAAGTTGTCATTTCCTTCATTTCAGTTAATATACTCACTACATCAAATACACTTATTAAAAAGTCTAAATCATCTGGAACTGTATTCAAAAAGGATTGTACAAAATCATCGCATATAATTTGACGGTGAAATAACAAATCCAGCAACGATAGAGATGGAAAAGTCTCTGTAATCCATATGAAGGCTTCGAAGGGCACTTGAAATCCTAATCGCATAAAAATATTTTTGGCTGTCTGTTCATTATTTCGAACAAATGCATAGCAAAGTTCCTTTTTCAAATTATTCACATCGCTATTGTAAATTGCATAAGAGGTTGGATCCATTCTTGTTAGTAGATATTTTTTAATTGTGAAAATAAATAAACTCGTCACTATCGCTGCTACTGCTGCTGCTGCTGCTGCTGCTGTTGTAATTATTATTATTATCAGATGAATCAGTTGTGACCGGATGATTGAAATAATTACCCAATATTTCTATTTGATCATATGCAGAAACATCAAATTTTTCAAAAATGTTTATTAAACCTTTAGCTTCGAGCGTTTTGCTTTCAATCAGCACACCATTTACGTAAAACTTTATAGTAATGTAGTAATCAGACATGCTTTCTCGTACCATGGTAAAAATATACTAAAATTCTTTAATAGTTCTATGACAAATTGAAGAGGACTAGGTAGGTGGAGGGGAGATGATGTTTAATTGTTTATATTATTTCCCATTACCTATTAATAAATATTAATAAAGTGGAAAAATAATATTTTTATTCATTATCTATACACATCTACATATAGTCTTTTAGTAACCAACTTCTTAGAACAAAAACGTTTTCTAATGCACAATTATAGTTTGAATTTTGATGATGGTAGGTGCATAGTGATGTAGTAGTTGTAGCGATGACTTTATAATCTGCAATAAGTTTTGTTAGAGATGGACATTTTAAATCCTCCAAGTTTATAATGTTCTGCAGATAGGGAAATTCTTTTGATAACCATCTTCGTTTCTCCAAGCCTTTGACATAAATAGTCGTACAATCATTTAAAATTTTCCCTATTTCACCTATTGTCTCGTAATAACTGTGCAATCCAAAATTCCATTCGATTCCATGATAATTTCTAGTAAGCCATCCATTCTGACTTCTATAACGGGCTGCAAGTTGCGACCAAGGAAATGGTGGCGATAATAAATACCATGCAATTTTTTCTTCATTGCTTATTTTACTGAAAGCAACTTCCTTAAATATGAAGGTATTACCCGCTGCCTTAAATCCTTGCACATCCACTATGAATTTCATTTTTGTAATATACCTACTTATAGTTACAATACTTGAACAATGTTGTTGGATGGATTGTAGCGAACCATACGATCATGTAGAATTAAGCAATATGCAGCTGCATTTGCTGGAATTGCTTCATTAGTTTCAAAATCTAGACGTACATCTATAGCGCCCGCCTTCACAATTTCGCTTTGATGTGTACAATCGATTACAAATAAGGGAGCAATTTTCTTAAAATCTGATGGTTTCATTACCGGCTCGCTAACCGTTCCGTAATAAGACTGTTGAAATTGAGCATACATTTCATATAATATAGAAAATTTATTATTCTTAAAATCAAGATGAAGGTTATCGTAAGGATACATAGAAGAGCCCAAATGTAATTTAATATTATTAAGTTCGCAATGATAAATGTGGGCTTTATTTTTTTCAGGTTTATTATTTCTATCTGTTTGAAATGCAACTATCACGAAACGAGGTTTTTCAAGTTGTGACGTAGTTTTCACAGCCCATGTGTGATTATTTGTTTGAGGCAATAAAGGATACTCATGCAACTCCCAACTACGGAAATTAATTTCCATTTGTTGATTTCTTTGCAAATATTTTAAAAGTTTAAGACGTTCTACATCTGCTACAGATATGTGTGGAATTTTCCAAGAAATTTTATTTATATCTACTTTTAAAGTTTCACCTGCAGTTGTATTTATTGTAGCGTTTGTATCGATACTACTTCTTATTAAAATAAGTTCTTGTTTTATGTTGAGAAGAATTTTTCGAAAATCTTCTGCAAAACCTAAAAGCATACGTAGTGGGATGCATACGTTAAAATTTCCATTTTGATCTATTGCCGAAAATGTATCATCATTGGGAGCCCAACCAGCATTCTGAAGACGCAAGCTCTCGTTTACGTTGTAAGAAACATAACCTTTTATGGTGCTAGTTATTCCAGGATTTCGAACACGATCAACAGTTTTACCACCGATTTCGTAACGAATTTCGTCGAAAAGATGTGCAATTCCATTATTTATAAATTTGGCAGTTGCTGAAGGTGTACCGTCAGTTTTTAGCAATTTTCCTTCAACATATAATACACTATCCCATGGTAAAGTGTAGACATCTTCGTTTTCAATTGGAATGCGGATTTCATCATTATTTTTAAACGTTGTATTTGTATACGGTTGATGAGTATGTTTTTCCGCATTGGTTATAGATAAATCAAATAATGCACGTTCGGTAACATTCAAGATTTCAGAATGCATGATGGTTTTAGCTTCTTAACTTGATATCCTAAACTTTTTAAAAAGCGTGCGTTTGAAGGTGTTAATCGCTTCACTTCTTCTTTTGCACTGAACGATTGTGATAATGTTGGTTTCCTATAAATCTCCTTACGTTTGTTAAAATTTTTATAATGGCAAACCATTATGGTTTAATATCTATTAGACAGAGAGAGACGTTTCAAATGAAGTCTTACTGTAACGGTCTCTCCACGAAAATTAACCAACTCACCGTCTTGATCAACTATTTTAATGACTATTGAATCAATAATTCTCGAATTTATAGGCAAATAAATAACGTTGGTTGGATTTTTCACTATTTTGTAGCCTGGCGGAACGTTTGGGAAAAGTTGATGAATAAAATGAGCTTCTTCGTTATTTCTATATGAACCGGAAACAAGGTTGCAATGGATGCATATAGCGTTTACTTTAAAAATATTTACAGGATAATCAGACACTTCATGACTATTAGCTTTAATAATTCTCGGTTTAAATCCTAACAGTCGTCCGATTGAATCCGTTTTTGTGAAATCAACTTGCTCTGTACACTTAATTTCCGAAAGTAAAGTGTTGTTGTTGCCAGTTATATTAAGAAATATAATATCTTTACCTTTTGCTCTCGGATCGCCTAATTGAAGGCGTAGATAACGATTTATGTCGTCAAGCTCATACGATCCTTCCGGTATCGTTATTACTCTATTCCCAACATAAAATTTGTTGTTACTTTGATCTATATTTGGAATAGAATTGTACGTTTCAAAATTAACGAGTCCTAAAGAATACTCAAAATTGTCATCCAAAACAATTGGTGGACTAATATTAGCTTGCAATATTGATTTGTCTCCGGTTAAATTAAACGTGTACATGTTGATAGTCTGTTAACGTTAGATTAAATGGAACTATTATCGTCTGCGCTAACGTTTTAAAAGTGAAAGGGTGGTGTGATATTATATAGAAATTGTAATACTAGATGACCACAGTTGAATGAGTTGTACATCTGTTTGCGATCATAATTATAAAAGATTTTGCATGGTTGAGCAGAATTTAAATATTTCACAACTTCCGAAGGTGGTCGCAAATTTCCGAAGCTGTCAAAATAAACTGCATTGCCGTTTTTAATTTTGTATGCTGTCCAATGCGTACCCATGCCCGTTTTCTTATCATGATTTACAATTCCACATTCGATGGTGCGCACTTTTTTAGGTAAACTGTCACGCATAAATATTCCGCGAAAGTGAGGAATTTGAAGCATTTTAACATATTTATGTAAATCTTCATCGGTTAGTGCTCGTTGCGGCAGACTTAGAGAGGTTTTTTTTTTTTTTGATAAGGTAAATAAAGTCCCAAACCTTTTTTATAAGGTTTCAAGAAAAGACCTTTTCCAAGAGCAATTTTTTCCATAGCCTTATTATGTCGTTCAGATTCGCTAAGACTTCTTTGGGCTGCTTTAACATCATTAACCGCTTTCGCGATTCCGGCTGCTCCTCCGGACAAAGCACCTAAAGCTGATAATCCAGCGAAAAGTGGTATTAATGGAAGAAATCCACCGCTTTTTGGAACCGGTATTATCCTGGGAGAATCGGTCTGATTTGCATTTTTTAACTGTGACATTGCTAATCGTGCTGCTCGAATGACATTTTCTGGCTTTTTCTGTTTTAGAACATTCGCCGCTTTTCTTATAAATTTTCGAAAACTTATTCTTCCATCCTTTCTTTTTTTCATAGAACTACTAGTTCGTTTTCTTCTTTGTTGTTGTTGTTGTTGTTGTTGTTGTTGTTGAACTCCCATACCCAACTTTGTTTTTACATTCATAGCGGTTGCAACTGCTCGAGCAGCTAAGCGTTCTCCAATGCTTGCATCCGATGAATGAACTCGTCTAAGTGCTGCTCTAGCTAAAATACTATCTGCTTTATGTCTTTGTTCTAGATTTTTAAAATTAGAGTATGCAATATCATGAGCTTTGCAGGATTCATCTAAAGGATTTATTCCTTTGTCCCCTCTTTCCAACCTCTCGTTTAACTTTGTACCTGGTCCACAAAAGCGATAGCCCGGTATATGAAATTCGAATGGTAAAGAATTAATTAGTTTACTAAGTAAACCATTGCCTCGTTGCACTTCTTTCCGCATTGCTCTCTCTCTTATTCAAAGTTTTCTTCGAAATAAACCAATTCATGCAGAGCTATCAGCTTATAAAATAGAAAAACAGTAACCATATTTCTCATTAGATTATTGACATGCGAATAGTTCAACAACAAGCCGTGCTGCCTATTATTAACCGTGATTTTAACGATGTACCAAAGGCAAATCGACATGGACCCCTACTACCGTCAACAATACGATCAATCGTTACAGGTCCTTCCAATTGTGGAAAGACAAATGTTATAATTTCACTTTTAGAACATCCCAATGGTCTCCGATTCGAGAATGTTTACGTATACTCTAAATCGCTAACTCAACCAAAATATGAATACTTAGACGAGCTTTTTAAGACAATAAAAGGCATTGGCTATTACCCTTACAAAGATTCTGAGAATATTATTTCTCCATCAAATGCGAAATCTAATTCAATATTTATATTTGACGATGTTGCTTGCGAAAATCAGAATGTAATCAGAGATTATTTTAGTATGGGACGTCATTACAACGTCGATTGTTTTTATCTTTGTCAAACATATACTCATATTCCAAAACATCTAATACGCGACAATGCAAATCTAATTATATTATTCAAACAGGATGAGCTAAATCTTAAGCATGTCTATTCAGATCATGTCAATACTGACATGCCATTTGAAATGTTTAAAACCATTTGCAAAGTTTGTTGGGATGACAAATATGGGTTTATAAGTATTTATAAAGATAGTGATGTTAAAAACGGTCGATACCGTAAAGGTTTTGATCAATATATATATTTATAACCATTGCGATTTACCTCTGAGTAATATAAAAGCAGTAAACGAGTGAGGATCATATATTATCATTGTAATGGACTCGAAAATTAAACAGGAGCTTGTAAAGGTGAGGAAAGATGTAAAACGAAAATTGCAAGCTTTAAAAGAGGGTGCGATAGAGGAAGAAGATATATTGCGGAAATCCTATAAACCTTTGGTGGAACCTTTAATGCAATTAAAAGAAGAAATACAATTTTCTAAACCGAAAATTAAGCAAGAAATTAAAAAGGAAGAAGAAGAAGAAGAAGAAGAAGATGTTGAGAAATCGTTCATAGCACCAGATTTATTCTCACCATCGTTGTCATTACCAACCTCATTAAATACCTCGGTAAAAGATTCCGATCTTTCTACAATGCTACCACTGAATGAAGAGGAAGAAGATAGAATATTTGATTATACTAAACAAGAAATACAGAAAATCGTAAACAATCCTGCTTTTAAAGATATATTAGATGATTATGAAGAATTACCGAGATATTATATTGAAGGAATAATAAGCGATACTGAAGGAGAATATGACAATAGCAATGATATTCGATACGACTGGCTTCAGAACAAATTATATATTGGTGATGAAGAAATGAAGGTGGTCGGTAAAAATCTAGAAATAATGGGACGTAAATTTGTCGGAACGCCTGGACTATATGAGTTACTTTTCAAAAAGAATCCTGTCGGAGATAAGCAAAAAGATAGGGATGTCTATAGAGAAATAATGCAGCTCGTTCGATTAGATAACCCTCAAACTTATATAACATCTCTAAATCATGATACTAAAGGAGTTTTTGATACACAATATGGTGTAAGATTTAATCCAGAGAGACAAAAATATTTTATCGGAGATTCCGAAATAAAGTTTGGAACTAACAAAATAACCGTAAAAAATGTAAGGTATACACTATCCCGAGGATTATTGGAGCTTTTGTTTAAAAAGGAGCCTAGTGGTTATAAGGAATCTGATTTGGCGAAATATAAAGATATAGTGTATAGAACAAATGCTCATAAAATTGGCTACAAGAGTATCGCTCCAATAGCTGGAAACAAAGGAAAAAAGTATCAGCTAATCAAGAAACTCATGATCGGACCTCTATTTCCTTCCGCTGCTGCCAATGTCATAGCAGCTACTTCGACTCCAGTTAAAAATCCTTTGGGTAAAGGTCTATGGATGAATTTAAACGATAAACCTCTAGAATATGTATATTTTAATGATGTTAACGAATTACGTGATCGTTTAAAATTACTCATTTCATCTCAATCTGCAGGAAATACCAACCATACCAATGAAATCACATCTATTGTCGAAGAACTTCGAGAGTGTGGTATAATAGAATAAATAATTTATATTATCACTTAGTTTCAATATGGTTGTTGATAAATTCGGTCGAGCATTGTCGGGGGGTTCTAAACGAAAGTTTGAAACGATAGATAAATTCTTGATTGAAAATAATAAGTTATTCGCTCGAGTTAAAACGAGCGAAGACCGCGACGACGACAACGATGATGGGGAACAGATTGAAGATGAGATTGTCACAAAAAAATACTTGGATACAATAATAGATACGTTAGCGACAGCTGAAGATTTTAGAAAGATTTCTTATTTTATTGATTTCGATAACAAACATGTAACTCGTTTAGAGATGCCAACAGCATCTTGGCATGCAGCTACAAAAGCATATGTTGATAATAAAGATAAAGTTACTAAGACCCAAATTAGACTAGAATGTGAAAAAGTCAAAAAGGATGCAATGTCCGAAGGAGATAAAAAACGTGAAATTCTCCGAAACGAATTATTAGTACTAATACACTCTCTCAAGGCTAACATTGACTCACTAAACATTAATTTTCGTTTAAATACTTTGTATATAGATGCTATCTTTAAGCAACTTGACATACAGAAGAGCTCTTTAATTACAGCCACACCGTCAAGTGTATTGCCTAGCAATATCGATACCACCACCACCACCACCACCACCACATCTTCTGTTTAATAATAATGGTTAAAATACGGAAAGCAAATATAAAAAAAGATTCTGGCAAAAACGGTAAAACAACAACCACTATTAAAGAGCAAGTGGTAGCTGAATTACATAAACAAGCTCGAAAAAATTTTACTAGACGAAGAACAATTATTAAAGGATCATACGATCTGTTTCAAGCCGATCTAGTTGAAATGATTCCGTATGCAAAAGAAAATAAAGGGTATCGATACATTCTTGTAGTAATTGACACGTTTTCTAAATTTCTATGGGCGTCACCGGTTTTACGAAAAAACGGAGAAGATGTTTCGAAAGCGTTTGAAGATATATTACGCAAAAATAAACGTATACCGCCGACAAACCTGCAAACTGATATGGGAAAAGAATTTTACAATAAATGGTTTCAGAATCTAATGAGAAAATACAGAATTAATCACTATTCAACTTTCAGCAGTAAAAAGGCTTCTATAGTCGAACGAGCCAACAGAACCTTAAAAGGTATAATGTGGAAAAAATTTACATTGCAAGGAAATTACAAATGGTTAGATTTGTTACCTAAACTAGTTCAAGTTTATAATAATAAGAAACACAGAACTATCAGAATGAAACCGATAAATGCTATAAAGAAGGAAAACGAAAAGCTACTATTGAATACCGTATATTCTCGCATTAAAACAGTAGATCTGAAGAGAAAGAAATTTTCCATTGGAGATTACGTACGCATTAGCAAACATCGCGAAGTTTTTGCAAAAGGTTACACCCCAAACTGGTCCAACGAAATTTTTAAAGTGGTTAACATTAAATTTTCTAATCCGATCGTCTATTATTTACAAGATTTAACAGGTAACGATATAAAGGGTGGATTTTACGATAAGGAACTGCAAAAGGCGAAACATCCCGACGTGTACCTGGTGGAAAAAATTTTGCGAAGAAAAGGTGATCAAGTCTACGTAAAATGGCTTGGATTCGATAAATCTCAAAACAGTTGGATTCCATCTAATAATGTTGTAATTTAACATTTTTTTTTTAAAGAATAAAACTATTTCTGAATAACAATACTTTTTATTTACCATTGTTACCTACCTATTCATAACGAAGCAATTAGGTACATACTTTAATAAATTCATTCATTAATTCATAATAATTATTTCTTGCACTGCGGCAGCGGCATGTCCAGCCGAACCGGAAAAACAATTAACACATACCTATTCCTTGATAGGTACGTACGTCGGTCGGTCGCGACCGACGGGAAAAAATGCGCTCCTTCCTTGCTACGTCACATCATTAAAGTAACCGTAAATGATCTCAGAACACATACACCTTTTTCCCATAGGTGCGAGAAGGATGGACTTATACGGCAAACTAACGTTAGACAGAAATAACAACAATCTAACGGGACATGATCTCAGTAGCCCTCTCCTATTACTACTCAGCCGTACAGCTTTCACGCAGACACCAACAATATCCGCATTGGAGCAAGGTGGTTTCATTAGCAGTTTGCCTGAATGGTGAAAGGACAATAGATACACGAGAAAGGTCCATGTTAATTCATAAGACCCTTCTGGTGAAGTGATGCTCTCTCATTTTTTTTTTTTTTTTTTTTTTGTTTTTAGTTTATACTCGAGGAGGGGAAATCTTCAAAAGACACCTCCCCCGGGAGGGAGGTAGTGTCGGATTCGCCGAGGCGCCTACCGACTAAAACCCCTCCTCGAGAGGGGATTTTCAACCGTGAGGTTTTAACATCCCCGGATAGATGTGGAGAGGTTGGGATTGGGAGTTGGTTTCGGGAGTGGGCAGAGTTGGGAGAGGGGGGAGGGAGCGTGCGGGCGAAGACGGTGGCCCACCTCAGATGGGTAGGGTGGGCACTCGCGCTAAAGAGCGAAACTCGGGATGAGCGAAGAAGGGCAGCTCAGGGTAGAAGGTGACAAGGCCTTCTGAAACGGTCGTTTGGTTTGGGGGCGTAGTTGGATAGTGTCGAGATGGTGGGGTTTGGGTGGCCTGACACTGAGGCCCGGAGGTTTGCCGCGAATGTTATTGCGGCGTCGGGGAGAGAAGGTAAACCGGTTTCTTTCAGAATTTGGATATTTCTGACGAACCAGGGATAGTTTAATGCGGAACGGAGGATTCGCATGTAGGTGCCTTGAAGAAGATTAAGGCGGTTGGGGAGGGCGCTGCCCCAGATGGGAATGGCGTAGGAGCAAATGCTCCTGATGATTGCGTTAAACGCTCGGATTTTCGTTTGATGGGAGATGGAGTTATTACGGAAGAAAGGCTTGAGCGCGATGTATGCGCCCACAGCCTTGTTTCGGGTGGATATGATGTGACGCCTCCAGTTCAGGGTTCTGTCGAAGGTGACGCCTAGGTAGGTGACGGAGTTTGTCCATTTGACGGGGCGGTTGTTGACCATAATGGAAGGAGGTTTCCGGGTTCTGTGGGAGAAGAAAATTGCTTCCGATTTGGTATCATTGATGGAAAGTATCCATGTCCGATACCAGTTTAGGAGCTGGGGCAGAAAATTGTTAATTCTCGCAGTACTATGGAGAATGGCTTGACTGGAGTCTATTAGGGCGATGTCGTCTGCATATAGGGCAGTCAGGATTGTGGGGTGGGAGGGCATGTCTGCGCAAAACAGATTGAAGAGGATGGGAGATAGTTTGGAACCTTGCGGGACACCGGCCTTGATGGGTTTGCTATCTGACAGAGCTGTGCCGACGCGGACGCGAAGGCTTCTGTCGGTAAGGAAGGATCTGATAACCCCGATTAGAAAGTGAGGGGTGTTGAGGGTGATGAGTTTGGAGATCAGGCCTTCGTGCCAGACTCGGTCGAAAGCCTGTTGGACGTCAAGAAGCAGCATGGAGGTGTGACGACGCTTGTTGAGGTTATCAGATATGTATTCGCTTACGCGAAGAAGTTGGTGACCAGTGCCGTGTTTACTGCGGAAACCGTATTGAAAGTCGGGGAGGAGGTTGTTTTGCTCCACGTGGTCTAAGAGCCGGTCTAGGAGAATAGATTCGACCACTTTACTCATCGAACTGAGCAGGCTGATGGGTCTGTAGCTCGAGGGAGAACTGAGGGGCTTCCCCTTTTTGGGGAGACAGATGACGGTGGCTTCTTTCCAGACCAGAGGGAAGTGGTGGAGCCGCATGATGGCGTTCGTGATGTTGCACAGTGCTGTTATGTGCTTTGGTGGCAGGACTTTCAGGACTCCGTTGGGGATTCCGTCAGCGCCAGGGGCTTTTCTATTTTTCAAGGATCGGATGGTAAGGGAGATTTCACGGGGGGTGGTGTGTTTATAGTCCGGTATAGAGGGGTTGAAGTTTTGTGCGTCGGATTTGGTGCGCACATGAAAGTTGACTAGATCCGCGGGGCTGGGCAACGGGGAGCACTGGAGGCAGAGAGAGTCTGCGAAGATTGCAGCCTTTTCCTCATCTGTCGAGTAGGTGGAGCCGTTCTGTTTTAGTGGCGGGAGATGGGGAGCTCTGTTTCGGAGAGAGCGAATGACTTTCCAAGTGCTTTGGGGGTGTTTTTCAGCCTGCGCGATGTAATCGTCGAAGGCTGCGCTGCGGAATTCGCTAAGGCGAGTTTTTAGTTCTCGCTGAAGGGCGTTTAGTTCTGCGCGATGCGCTGGATTGCGGTGTTTTTGCCACTGATGACGGGTCTTGTTTTTCCTCTTAAGGAGGTCAAGAATGTCTGAGGGGAGATTTTTGGCGGGAGTTGGGGAGGGGCGAGAGATCGTGGAGAGCTCGACTGCTCTGGTGATCTCGTTTGATAGGAGATCCACAGCTTCATCGAGTTCCGCTGTTGTGCGAATTTGAGTGCACTTGAATGAAGATGTTTCGAGGATATAGCGGAGATGTAGCCAGTCCAGCGAGGTTGTTGTCTTTGGGGGGTTGTAGATTGGGCTGCCGATTTCTAGTTGGACGGGAAGATGGTCCGAACTGAGTCCGTTAAGGACGGTGGGATCAGTGGGAAGATTGATATTTCTAGTGACGAAAATATCGAGGATGTCGGGAATGTGGCTCTGTACTTCAGAGAAATACGTGGGCTCTGGGGGGGCTTCGATTGTAAGGTCAAAATCAAGAGATTTGGCAAGAAGAGAGATGCCTTTCCTATTGTTGTATCGGCAGCCCCAAGCGGTGTGTTTGGCATTGAAGTCGCCTGCGATGATGGTCGAGACGTTTGGGGGGAGGAGAAGGGGGAGATCTGAAAGATTATTATCGTTCGGGGGCGAGTAGAACGAGATGATCATAACGGGGCCGGTGGTTGTAGAGATTTCAATGCCAACCGCTTCGAATGAATCAGTGGCCAAAGAGACGGGCCTGTGTTTGATTGTGTTCTTGACCAGGATGGCTACGCCACCTCCTTTGGAGTTTTCACGATCTTTTCTGAAAGATGTGAAGTTTGGGACAAAAAGTTTGTGGTTGAGTGAAAGATGTGTTTCGGTGATGCAAGCAACACCGATTGACTTTTCTTCGAGGAAGTTCTCGAATTCCGTCAATTTACCTCTAATGCCATTGGCATTCCAGGTAACTAATCGAAGATTGTTGGGGTGGGCGGTGTCAGACATTGTTGGAGGTTTCAAGGACGGCGACTAGGCTGGCAACCATTGTTTGAACAATGGCCTGTATTTTGTCGTGAAGGGACGGGGTTGTTCTTGGGGCTGAAGTGGCACTTAGGGTTGTGGTGTTTTGTTGGGTTGGGGGTGGGGGTGGGGGGGCTGACCTTACTGCCTTTGCGTAGGACTTGGTAAGTGGGGGCGCCAGCACTGGGGTGGCTGAGGGGTTGGCGATTGCTACCTTTGGGGCAGCCGGAGTGATGGGTTTGGAGTTGGGGGTGGTCCTCTTTGGAACCTTGGGACAGCCGCGGTAGGTGGCGCGATGACTGCCTTTGCAGTTAGAGCAGGAGGGAGTAGCGTCCTTTTTGTCTTTCGACTTGCATTCTGCGGTTGCGTGGTTACGACCGCAGAAAGAGCAGACCCAGGCGGCGTGGCAGTAATTCGCTGTATGGAAGAACTTCATACAGCGGCGGCATTGGGGGACGTCTTTAGATGCCCTTTTTGGCTCAACTTTGACATTGAGCCCGCAGAGCTTACCAAGTTCGAAGATTGACTTGGAGTTTCGAGCGGTGCGGTCTAGCCGGACGGAGATAAGTGGCCAGATTTTACCACCGTTGGACATACGGTGGACGCCACGGATTGTATAACCTTTGTGGGTTAGTTCAGACTCGACGTCTTCGGTCGGGATGGATTCGCAGACTCCGCGGATGACGACATGGAGGTCCCTGTCTTGGCGGAGCTGGTTGATGGAAAATTCGACCTTGGATTGGTCGAGGAAGGCGGAGAGACGACGAAAATCGTCAACGGACTTGGGATAGACTCTGATTGAGTCGGAGGTATTGATAGTCCGGCGGTCGGTAATGCCATTGCTGTCCATGGCACGGCGGATTTTTGGCCAAAGAGATTTTTGGCGGATGACGATGGGGGGCGGAGCTTGAGTGCTCTGGGAGGGTTGGTCCGAATCGGAGTCCGATTCGGAAGACGAGGAGGCGGAAGACAGGAAAGGAGCGACTTTCCTGCGCTTCTTGGAAGGTTTGGGGAAGCCGTCGGCGGCGGCGGGGGGTGGCACAATGCTGGAACGTACCTTAGTTGACGGGTGGGGGGTGGCCGAAGTACTGGCAGGTGAGTCTTCTGCCATCGGGACTGGGGGTGCGTCTTTGGTAAGACGTCTGACGTAATCGTTCAAGGCCTCGAGTTTGGCCTGGAGGTCTCTGATGGCGGCCGTTGCGGCCTCAAAGGAGAGGCCCTCCAAGAGCGCGGGGCTCTCGGAGGCAGACATCGTGAAGAATTGCTCTCGCGGGTGTTGGTATGCTTGACTAAGCGTTGTTTAATTGGGACTGAGGATTGTTAGTAATAGGGGGTGGTGGGGGTGGGGAGCGATGAAGTACAAGGGGACGTTGCGTACTCGGTCCCCAAGACTGTTGGTTAGTGATTATTATTGATTAAAAGATTGACTTACCTAGAATCGGCTGGGCAAAGGTGAAGACCTTGGAGAACTCGATCCAACTAAACCTCCTGGTTTAGTGCTGCTGGGTTGCTTGCCCGAGCTTACGCGCTGAAAAGCACGTAAATCGGTACAAGAAAACGGCTAGTCTGTTCGGTGCTTGGAACGGCTGTGAGCGGCTTGGCTGCGTGCTTGTCAGCGGTAGAAGTCTCCCGAAAGAGTGTCAGGTGGTTTCATTAGCAGTTTGCCTGAATGGTGAAAGGACAATAGATACACGAGAAAGGTCCATGTTAATTCATAAGACCCTTCTGGTGAAGTGATGCTCTCTCAAGTTGACAAGGGTTTAAATAGGAAGGTATGTGGTGGGGAAAGAGTGGGGAAGTAGTGGGGAAATAGTGGGGATGTAAAGGAAGTGGTATAGAGTAGTGTGGTAGCGAAGGTGCTGGTGTAGCAATATTTTTTATAATGAGGTTGCATCGCTAGGTAGTAGTAATTTTTTAATTGATGAAGGAGTGGGTAATTAAAAAAGTATATAAGGCGTAATATGTGTTATTGAACCTGTTGTATTTGTTTATGAATTTTAATAGACAGTTGTCGGAGGAAAAATTTTTAGGTGAGAATAATGGTAAAAAAGTCCAGATAATGGTAAAAATTTTCTAAGTCCAGAAATTAAAAAAAATATATTTTGAGGGCAGGAAAAGAGTGGTATGAAAAATTAGTACATGAAAATATGGATAATGAGGTGTAGTATAAGAAGACAATGAAGTATTTGATGAAATACTTCAGCGTAAGAAATGATGGGGGTAAAAGTGTAAAAATGAAGCTTTAGAAATTGTTTTGAAGCAGAAGGAGTTGAAATCGGGTAAGAACTTATGGTGTGGGAAGAAGGTCCCCAAGTGGAAGTACCCGAATCTGAAAAAAATTTTGAAAAAAAAAAAAATAAAGTTGACAAAAAGTTGACACCTTTAAGCTTAAAAAAAAATAGCAGTTAAAAAAAAAAGTGTTCCTCTTGGAAAATGTAAGTTGAACAGTGGGCTAAATGATCCCACCCTGAAAAGTCGAGAAATATTTTTTTAACGTGTTTCACCCTCATACTTTGACCCCCGAAAAGTGTATGAAGGGTAGATGATAGGGAAAAAATGTCTGAGTAAAAAATGTTTAGTGTTCCATGAAGAACAATTTGCTTCCAACGAAACTTGGAGGACGTCTGTAATGGAGGAAGTAATTTCTACCCTAAATTTCAAGAATTAATTAAAGGTATAAGGAGCGGTGCTAAAAAAAAAGGTGCCTCTATCACTATTGATGTCGAAGACTGAAGGTACCACTTGGCAATGTCAGAAGTATCAAATTCAGACAACTACCCCTCTCGGACTTAATGCCTCCCGACCTCCCCCCACCAGCCCACCTCGGCGCCCTGCCCCCCCCTGTACCCATTTCCCTATGATGTTTTTCAGCGGATTTTCTTCTCAACCCCTTTTCCACCCCATTTTTCATCCCTTGCATACCTATACACAACTTCTCCTAGGAGACATAAATTCACCAAATTTCACATATGTCTTATTCACAATTTAGAACAACAATGGTCTCTTTACCATTTCCTGTATGGGGCCGACTAACACCACCTAACGTAACCTGTTTTTTTTTTTTCCAAAACAACTTACAAACTAACTCTAACAAACTATTTACTTAACTTATTTACACACTTACATACTAACCCTTATTTACAACTCTTACATACTAACCCTTATTTACTAAGACTACATAATACATTTACACTATTTACAATATACTACTATACACTCCACCATCTACCTATTGGTAACCGACGTCAACTTATTAATTAATACTTACACCACTTGTCCTCGATTTTCCGTACCGGCTCTTCGGTACGGCAGGTTTTGGTACTTGTTTATTTTCCATTTTAATTGTAATTTTTAAATGTACTTTATTAATTTTTTATAATTACTGGAACGTCTGTTCACAAGAAGAGTCGAGAGAAGAATGAGACGACGCTCCGCTTGCTACCTTCCCTCCACACTTCTTGCATATTTCTATTTGCTGAATAAGCAATGGTTCACACGCTCGATGAGCCATGTATCACAACTTTTATGTATGTGTGAGATGATACCAAACACCTTGTCTACCCGTAGGTTCATAACATTACTATACATGTAACCTATTTCTATTTGCTGAATAAGCAATGGTCACACGCTAGATGAGCCATGTATCAGAACTTTTATGTATGTATGAGATGATACCAAGCACCATGTCTATCCGTAGGTTCATGACATTACTAAACATGTAACCTATTTCTATTTGCTGAATAAGCAATGGTTCACACCCTACATGAGCCATGTATCAGAACTTTTATGTATGTGCTGCTGGTATACAGGTGTTAATCAGAAAGTATCCACACCTCACTCTAACTTACATTGTCATTTATAGCTCAAACAACTTCTCTTTCTAGTTTTTCCTTCTTCGCACAAACACTTGTGCTGATCTTAACTTTACCCCACTCATATCCTCCTCCTCGAAATTGTATAAATACTCAAGTTTTTACAACGTTCAGCACAGATCACTAAGACTGTTCAAGTAAATACAATCAATAATCAATCCAAGTGAATACAATCAACAATGGCGCAATATACTGTACTGTTCCATGGTTCCGTGCCGATATAAACATCAATGTTGACACCATGATCTTCACCAGTACCACACCTGGAGGCTTTATACTATGGAAGGTGACCGATAGAAGACCGATCGGAGCCTTCTGCGAACACCTGGAAGCCCAGCTGTCATGGAGCTCGTTCCAGGGGACACTGGTCATCTGTGCCATGGACCACGGAGCAGCAATGTATATAAAAACATTCAATTGAACTTTGTATTATATATTTCTTATTTTATTTTGATAAATAAATATATGTATAATTTATATTCTCTTTTATTTTCTTTAATTACAAAATATAAAAAGATGCAATTTAACAAAATTTTATTTAATATAATACAATATAATATAATATAAAACATCATTGAATTTTAGTCATTAAATTTACTCAGCAAAGCGGACTTAAGGTTAGCTAGCTTATGTTCGATTTCTTGTACCTCCTTTCTCGTTTAAACTACCGATCTGTTCAACTCCTCCAGCTCCTTCTCTTTCTGCTTCATGTACTCAGTCAATGAAGCGGCCTTTGTCTCTCTTTCATTCAGTACCATTTCTCGTCGCCGCTTTTCCTCCTTAACACTATTTATGGCTTCTCCTACTTAGTCGACTATCTTGGAATAATCGAATGGAGCAGCCGACAACCTTCGTGTGTACGATCGCTTCTTCGGCTTCATCGATATCGACTTCGATCCCGCCACCGCCATCGTAGAGGTGCTGGCCACAGGCTCCGCCATCGTTACCGTGGTAGCACCTCCAACACACCCCTCACCTTTAGCGGATGATGTGAAGGAATCGTTTGGAAAGAAGTTTTCCAATATATTTACCCTGTTGTCGAGCACTCATCTTACCACACCGTGCCCACTACAGTTTCAGTATATATTCCTTTCGCCCCTCTCCTTATGCCATCTCCACCTTACACATCCCTCCTCTTTTCCTATAGCTATTTATTGTCCCTCGCGTTCAGTATTCCTCAGTCGTTGTCGAGATATACCTCTTACCGCTAGCCGCTATGATCCCTTGTCCGGACTGTGATGCTTCCTTTACACGATCTGATAATTTAAAAAGACATCGATTAACTTCTTGTCGGAAACGAGCACAGCTCCAACGTACATCGCCTCTACCGAAGAAAAAACTTAAAATTGCTACGCCTGCTGGTTCTTCTGACCGCTGGTGTGATACTTGTAACATTTACGTTCCACAACATTCCTACAACGGTCACCTTCGCAGCCTCAAGCATAAACAAACTTGCTACTCTCCTCTTGAGGAAGGAATTACTTTCCTTTCGTCCGCGTTCGCTAACAGAATTGTGTCCTTTCGTATTTCATCCGCCAAGTTCTTCCTGTCGTATACCGACTTTTTCGCCGAAGTTTTCGACAAATGCTTGCGTGTTATTCGTAATCAGATACAACTGCATGACACGCTTAAACTAAATCTTGAACTTTTCGGACGGTATGTGCACGATGCTAAACAATTGGTTGACGTGAAATCCTTCAACACCAATAATAAAGTTGTCACTCAGTCGACGGATCTTTCCAATATTCTCCAAAGCTTCTTCGACGTTCTTGAGGGTAAAGCTTCCGAGTTTCAAGAACGAGAGTCAGGTAATTTATCATTCTCTCACTGTATATATTTCACTTGTGTTTACTATTATTTCATTCTTACAGGATGGGCTTTGGAAAGAGTCCTTTTCCTAGAACTCAATTGCAACAAGTACAATCCTCTTAGAGCTTCATCTTACATTCCTCTACCTAAACAAATTGTACTTAAGAGAGCTGTTGTGAACGTACGAAACGATGACCAAGCCTGCTTTGCGTGGGCAATAACCTCAGCTTTGTATCACGCCCAAGCCAACCCCCACAGAACGACTTCCTATCCGCATTACTCCCGCACGATGGACTATGACGGTATCGATTTTCCTATTAAATTAAACGACATTCCCACGTTTGAAACGAACAACCATTGCTCTGTGAATGTTTACGGAACTGAATATGTTTTGAAAGATGGAAAATGGATCTAGGAAATTGTTGGTCCCCTGTACTACTCGTCCGTCAAACGAAGGCTGCACATCAATTTACTCTTGCTACACGATGATCGAGGAAACAATCATTACTGTTGGATTAAGGATATGTCCCGTTTGCTCTCTCAACAACTCTCCAAAACAGAACATCGCAAATTCCTATGTGACGGCTGCTTGCAATACTTCAGCTCTGTGGCTCACCTGCACCGTCATCAGCGGAATGATTGCAACCACGTTTACACGACGCTGCCAACTGCTGATCTCAAATTGGATAAGATGGGTAGGCTCATCCCTAATAACGTTTTAAAATTTCAAAACTACCACAAACGTATCAAAGTACCTTTTGTTGTTTATGCAGACTTCGAAACCATATTGCGACCCATTCATACATGCTTTTCCGATCCTAACAAGACCTCCACCACACCTACCCACGAACATCAACCGCACTCGTTTGCTTACTTGATTAAGTGCTCTTTTGACGATTCCCTTTCAATATTCAGAACTTATAGAGGACCTGATTGTGCTAATCAATTTGTTAAAACTCTTGATCAAGACGTTTCTGATATTTATCACCGATTTTTAAAGACCCCGGTTCCTATGATACCCTTGACTGATGAAGAAATGCGACTTTTCTCTGAAACGTCGTCTTGTAATATTTGCGAAGAGCCCTTCCTAATCGATGATGTAAAGGTTCGCGATCATTGTCATTTGACTGGTAAAGTTCGATTAGGGGCCGCTCATTCCAGATGTAACTTAAACTACAAACTACCCAACTTTGTGCCTGTATTCTTCCACAACCTCTCCGGTTACGATTGTCATTTATTTTTAAAAGAAATGGCTGTCAACGATGTTAAATTTAGCGTAATTGCTCAAAATAAAGAAAAATACGTTTCCTTTACCAAATTATTGCGAGTTGATACTGTTCCCGGTGTTTCAGATAACTCTACTCAAAACGTATTTGTTAAGATTCGATTTCTCGATTCCTTTCGTTTTATGGCTTCCTCCCTCGATAAACTGTCTGAAGAACTCGACCCTTCTCAATGCTTCCAAGTGAAGAAGTATTTTTCTGATCCTACACAAATTCAACTTGTGCGACGGAAAGGGGTTTTCCCTTACTCCTACGTCGACGATATTACTAAACTTGACCAATCAACGTTCCCTCGCAAAAGACGATTTTTTCGATAAATTAACATCTCTACCCATTTCTGATGAAGATTATGAAAGAGCTGCCACCGTTTGGAAAACCTTTAACTGCTCCACTCTCGGAGAATATTCTGACCTCTACTTGAAAACCGATGTCCTACTGTTAGCTGACGTGTTCGAGAATTTTCGTGAAATATGTATTTCCACTTACGCCTTGGACCCCGCTCACTATTACACCGCTCCCGGGCTAGCGTGAGATAGCATGTTAAAATTCACTCGCGTTAATTTAGAACTTCTAACTGACATCGATATGTTAAAATTTTTCCAAAAAGGGGTACGCGGAGGAATAAGTCAGTGTGTTCAAAGAATGCATTTCGCCAATAACCCACACCTTCCTGATTATGACGCATCTGCTCCCACTTCCTACAATATGTATTTGGATGCTACCAATTTGTATGGACACAGCATGAGTCAATACCTTCCCATAGCCCATTTTCGTTGGCTCACCGATGCTGAAATTGATGAATTAAATGTTCTCGATTTACATGCTTCTTTTGAATACGGTTATGTACTTGAAGTTGACGTTCAATATCCCCAAAATCTACACGATTTACATGCTGATCTTCCCTTTTTAGTTGAAAATATTATTTCTCCTGGTAATGCTAATGGTAGAGTCAAAAAATTGATTCCGAACCTTATGACTAAGACAAATTATATTGTTCATTACCTACCGCTTAAACAAGCTCTCCAGAGCGGATTAAAATTACTTAAGGTGCATAGAGCTATTCAGTTTAAACAGTCACAATGGTTGAAACCTTTCATTGATTTGAATACTAGAAAACGCAATATGTGTAATAATAAGTTTGGGAAATCTTTCTTTAAATTGATGAACAACAGTACTTTCGGAAAAACGATGGAGAACGTTGTTAAACGAGTTGACGTCAAGTTAGTTACTCATTGACAAAACGTTGGACGGTATCTTCGTGCAGAAAGGTTAATAGCGAAACCCAATTTCAGAAATTCAAAAATTTTCACCCCCCATTTCGTAGCTATTCAGATGAATAAATTACACATTGTTTACGATAAACCGCTCTATGTAGGTTTCACTATTTTGTATTTATCAAAAGTTGTTATGTATGACTTCTACTACGGCTTTCTTAAGCAAAAATATCAAGAAAATATTTCTTTGATGTATATGGATACTGATTCCTTCATTCTTAAAGTTTTCACCGAAAATTTCTACAGAGATATGATTGAAAATATTCATCACTTCGACACTTCCAATTATCCCCATGATAATAGTTTCAATATCCCTATTACCTCTTCTGTTATTGGAAAATTTAAAGACGAATTCCCTAATAATCCCATTAAAGCATTCTATGGAACCGGAGCAAAAGCTTACTGCGTTGAAGCCGTTGATCAAATTGTTAAAAAAAGCGAAAGGTGTCAAGAAAAATGTCATTAAATTACATCTTCAAATCGATGATTACCTACGCGTCATTAGAGATGACGCCACCATTCTTAAATGTATGAATGTTTTCGTTTCCGATCTGCATACTATGTTTACCCATATGAAAACGAAAGTAGCCCTCTCTCCCAAAGATGATAAACGTTTCTTAATTCCGAAAACAACGAATACACTTCCTTGGGGACATTACAATATAAAAAACTCAAACAGTTCGCTTTCAAAGTTCGACGGTGCCGTTGATCGATTTATACAAAATTTTCATCAACCGTATACCGACGACTTAACGGTTGGAGAATACTTTATTAAAAGACTTTTCGAAGCTTCGTCACTTCCACAGGAAGCCATTGATAATATTTATGAACACCTACTGTAATACCTACTTGGAGTTCTGTTTAAGTATAGCTTACGCTGAAATGTCACTCAATGTAAATATTTTATCCTTAATGTTGGTTGTATTGTATAAATAATAATAAAACGTTACTACACAACTTGTTTGTTTACTATTTTTATTCTGCAAAATATATTCCTCAACTTCACAAATTACATGTGTACGATTTCTACTGTTACAATTTATTGTTTCAATAACATTAACAATGAATAAATTTTCTTATAATCTTCGATATTACTCGATGGCCATTTGCCTGAGTCAGGACCGCTCTGCCAGCCTGCAGCTTTTTCCGTTCCTTCTCTTAAAATATTTTCTTCTATCCATTGCAGCACTGTTTGATGACGACCGTTGATATTTGGACTTAATGTATACGGAAGCCGAAACAAGTTGATCAGTTTAATACACTTTTCCAAATTTTTCGGTTGTGCGTAGTATGCCACATCCAGTATTAAGTCATCCACACACTTTAAAATGTAACATACTTTTTCTTAACATTCATTACGGAGAACTTCTTATCCCGCATTAGAACTGATCCGTTTGTTAACATTTCCTTTAAAAAATATACGTCGTGTCGCATGAAATTATACTTTGTTTTATTTAAAATCATTTCGACATCATCAACGGTTATTTCCACTGTTTTACAGCAACCTTTTAGAAATTCATCCACCAATTCGTCACACTTTTGCTTTCTTTCGAATATGAAGTATAAAATATCGAACGATGTCTCTTGTGCTACAGTTAACCATTTGAATGCTTCCTTTGGTACTGCAACTCCCAACTTCGACAACACAACTTTAACTCTATCTATATCGTTTGATAGTATTGCTCTTCGAAGGTTGAGAATGAGGACTTGCTTTTCTGCTTGATACAACTCGTACGATAATGAATCCATTTTTATAAAAATTATACTTCAAAATCGTCAGGATCGCTCTCATCGACCATAAGTAGCCTCCTATTACGATTTTATCGTATTCACCTTTTAATTCGAATTCTTCTGTCACGCTATCCAACTCTGACGCCACCAAATATCTTTTCAAAGATAATAAACCCTCTTTGAAAAATTTAACTTCAATTACATAACTTTCAACCATTACTACGTCTTAAACGTTCAATGCAACAACTAACGATTACAACTGATTAAACTCGTCACGTTTTATCTTATTTATAATCATACTTTGGGGAAGGGGTAAAGAAAATCATTATTAACATTGCAGACTTTATTATCAGAAAAAAAAAAACTGGGGATACATTACAAAACGTTCGTTTTATGAATCCAGTTGTAATGACAAGTTGTATGTCATCATGTGGCTGCATTGTTATACATATTTTGCCCACTATAACATTAGTGCCACTGATATTGAAAGGCAGTGGGGTATCACTGCTGTAAAGGTAAATGTCGAAGATCACATCCAAACAATTGAAGAAATGTATGGAAAGAAGGAAATGTATGTTGCCATTTCCAATCATTTAAATAAGTAAAAAAACACGTATTTTTTTGTTTCGGTTTTATTTTATTAAATGTGTAGGAAATCATAAAAAAAAGGGAGTTTGACATATATGTTACACTGTAGTATACTGTTTCTCTAGGATGTATGAAAAGCCTTGAAACAATTGTTCAACTTATTATAGCATATGCTTCACCACATTTTTCACAAACAGTTTGATACACCGGCCCATATGGGCCAATGTCCAACTTGATCCTGTCGCACGCCTGTTGGAGGAATGTGTTGGGCTGGACCCTTACGATTTTTTTGCCGGGATACTTGGTTCAATGCTTCATCGTGTTCTTTTTTCAAAATGTCTCTATCTGTAGGCAGTTTACAATCAGGTATACGATTTCTGCTGATAGTTCCAAGACTCATAATACCTTCTTTGGCTAGATATGCTAATAATGGCAAAGATGTAAAGTAATTGTTAAAGTACAATCTGTAATTTTGATTTCGCGGTATTTCACGCGAAATTCTGACTACAACATTTGACGCGGTTCCCAAGTCGGGCTCACTTGGTCCAACTGTGTTTTATGTCCCTGTTTCCGGTTCAAACTTGTAAGCAAAACCACTCACACCGCTCAAGACATATATTTTATACCCCCATTTATAGGGTTTTTTGGGGCTATACCGTTTCAGATTTTGTCTGGCTTTTGTGGAGCAAATTTGCTCAACTACAAATGATACGTTTCGTAAGGCACATTCTGACAGGTTTCATTCAGTTTATTGACGATTGGTCGAATCTTGAATATTCGGTCATGGTTGGGATGATCGCAAGAAACACCCTTCGAATTGTCATTGAAGTGAATAAATCTTCTAATTTTTCAAATATATTTACTGGCATTGTATCTTTTACTTTTACAGTTCCAATATTGCCATTCCAATGTTTTGTGACTCTCGGAAGATGCACTAAAGACATAATGTACACCAGTCCAATAAACTGCTGTATATCTGTTACAGTGACCCGAAATGTCATACTGGGATCTTTCTGGATGATATAAGGATTGGTTTGATCGGTGATATCTTGAATCAGTTCTTTGGGAAATAATTTGAAAAAGAACTGTATCAAGGTCTAAGAATTCTGGGGGCAAAGTTTCATCGCTCATAAAACGAACCTGTTGTTCATTTACCACTAAATTCCTCTTTCTCCAGCGTACATTCAATTTCTGTCTAGCTTGACGGCGTACAGAGGGTCCTGGTTAAGGATTCGCTGGCTCAGTGACTGGGTGTTGGGAAGGACAATCATTTTGCTTCAAGTCTTCAATCGTTCTTTGAACATCCTCTTCGAAAATCTCTCTTTCAGCTTCATCTTCCAGTGGTAACTACAGTTCAGGAAAAAAAATCGGGATCTGCTATGCTGTCGTCATCCCCATCAAAACCATCCTCACTATCCTCCTAATCAATAAGATAATGCTCAATTTCTTTTTCTCCTAATCGTCGGGAAGCCATACTAGCACGAAAACAAATAAAGTTCAATGTATTACACTCTAGGAACGTAATCACACAATGTTGCAGAAATGTTACAAACTATAATTCGATAATAACTCATGAATTACCAAACATTAGGTATTACTAACAATAAATAGCCAAAATAAAAGACTTACCTACTAAATACGTAGCATAGAAATACAGTTTGTGTAGTTTTTTATATTTTATTTGTATTTTGGAAATTTTACCCAAGAACGAACGTCACAAATTGGAGGGAAGTGAATACTACCTTGTGTCATATTTGTATTTGTTTCATCTACCTCCTCTAGATACAGATCCAAACTGCAGATTTCCATCTTCATCTATGTATATCTCTGTTCATTCTTTTATCAGAGTGATTCACACTCTTCTTATCTGATTTCTCTTAGTAGGGTATGATAGCCGATTCTAGAACAATGACGGGGGAGGAAGGTCGTTAACCTAACCCGTCGGGTAACGACCTTCCTCCCCCGTCCTTGTTCTAGAATCGGCTACCTACTATAGGCAGATGTGCATACATGATATTTAGAAAATACAACAGCATACCCCCCCCCTTTCCCACCAACCATTCGTTTAGTAATTATTGGTTACATTATTTTTATCAGGGTCGCGACGTTAGAATTTAATGAAAACGTTAAATTAAACGATTCTTTATTTTGATATAAATAAAGTATGTAAGTGCTACAATTAAAATATTGAACAATAGGATTACATTAATAGTGCTAACAACTTGTAGAAATAGGAAAGAATCTGTCAAGTAACCCGTTGTAACAATAGCTTTTCTGTTTTGATCATCACGAAGATGAATCCATCGGCTTTCGATGTATTTTCGTGATTGCCCATCTTTTTCGACAAACATAAATTTTACGGAGTGAAGGTTTTGCACGTTTTTAACAGTGAAGACATTTGTTCCATTAACAGTTTTTAAAATAATTGATTCCCAATTTTCATCCATACACAGGGCACATCAACATCTCTATTAGAATTTTTACATACATAGGCTTGGTCACCAACCTTATTGTCCGGTCGCGAAATGTAGAGAGTATTGTTATAGAGATATGTTAAAATCAGTAACGACGATACACTGATCATGATCAGCTTTTCCATTACAACTGAGATGGTCAATACGGGTAGCATATTCTTATTACACAACCCCCTCACCACAGTTACTTGTTTTAGTGGAAGGGGATTCTGCATAAGTTATGCGAATGAGCGAAGGAGCGGTAGATGTTTGTTTAGCAGAGTTGGGTGCGTTTTATTCAGAAGAACATGGAAACCTTTATTGAAAAGTTTAATAGTGTACGAGTGGGTTATCAAGAAAAAGAAATACGTTCTCTAAAATCATTAGAACTGAATCAAACATATCCCGTGCAAAGCTTCAAAAAGGTGCATACAAAATGGGGACCACGCCTGTTAACCGATTTGTACAGCTTCGTTGTATTTCTTCCATGTAGACATGCAGAAGCCTTCACAGATACAGAGATCGAGGATGTAAATGATAAAATTGATAAACAAGTGGGTCAACCATCGATTCGTCTTAAAGGATTTGTGGGAAAATCAGCTGATATTGAAATTCAAATGTAAAATCTATAATGTTGTTTTAAGAGAATAAAAACAATTTTTATGTTGAATATGTTTTATTTATTTGAATAAAAAAATACAACGCATTTATGAGTGTAAAGACAACCAATATTTTAATAGTAGAACATTCTTATAAGCACAAGTCGGTTCAAGATCTGTTTTAAATAAATGATAAGAGCACACACTAACTTTAAAATCAGTTGCTAAATTTGAAAGAGATGGGCAACCCATGTCTTCGATGTTTACAAAGTTGATATTAGGAAAGTATTCCATCAACCACACTTTCTTTTGTAATCCCTTCACATACACGACCGTTGACTCCATTAATATGGGATGAATAGTATCATAAATTGTAGTGTACGGAAAATCACCATTATCCCAATATAAACCATGTAACTTTCTGGTTAACCAACGATTTTGACTCCTATAATGAACAGGAAGAGCGTGCCACGGAAATGATGGTTCAAATGTGAAATGATGAAGTGGTTCTTCCTTGAGCGCAACAACAGCTACCTCTTTGAAAACAAATCGATTCTCACTACACTGAAAACCTTGAACGTCTAGCACGAAAGTCATAGTGCTGACCGTTCACCAGCAATAAAGAAAGTAAAGTGGGGAAGTGGTAATTGGGTTTTATACTTCTTGAACCAAATTTGTAGATTGTAACGTATCATTCTGTCATGAATAATTAAAGAGTAAGCTGCTGTTTTATCTGGTACATTCTGCTTAGTTTGAAATTATAAACGAATATCGATACTACCAGATTTCACAATTTCATTCTGATAAGAACAGTCTACTATTACAAGAGGAGCAATCGTTAGAAATTCCTTAGGATCGAATAAAGGTTCACTTACATTACCGTAGTATGATTGTTGGAAGTTAACATACATTTCATATAAAACAGCGAATCTGGAAAGATCGAAATCTAAATTCAAATTATCACATGGGCACATAGTTGATCCTAAATGAACTTTAAAATTGGTTAAGTTGCAGTGATCGAAAACGCTCATATTTTTTGTAATATCATTACTTTTGTCGGTTTGAAAACCGATTTATTAAGTAAGGGATATTCTTGTAGTTCCCAACTACGAAATGAAAGTTCCATATTTAAATTACGATCAACGTAACGTAATAATTTCAAACGTTCGGTATCAGCAACAGATACATGAGGAATTTTCCAACATATCTGATCCAAATGTATAATTACCTCTTCAACCGGTGTTGCTGAGCAATAGAGAGCATTATTATCAGTGCTGCTGCGAACTAGAACCTATTCTTGTCGTATGTTAAGTATTATTTTTCGAAAGTCTTCTCCAAATCCCAAAATCATACGAAGAGAAATACAAACGTTGAAGTAACCGTTTGCATCAATTAGCATTCTGCTATGGAGGGCAACTCCTTGTACAGCGCCTAAAGTAGGAGGCAACCATCCACTATTAATGAGACGTTTACTTTCATTTTCATTGTAAGACGTGTAACCTTTCATTGTTGTAGTCATACCAGGATTACGGACTCGGTCAATAATTTTTCCACCTAATTCATATCGAATTTCATCAAAAAGGTATAAAATTCCATTATTTATAAAATTAGTACTGGTAGGTACAGCTCCATCTTTTTTCAACAAACGCCCTTCTATGTATACGAAATTGTTGCAAGGTAAGGTGTAAACGTCTTCATTTTCTATGGGAATGCGTATGGTGTTGTTTTTGAAAGTTGAATTCGCATAAGGCTGATGAGTATGTTTAATAGCGTTAACAATAGCGCTGTCGAATACCGCTTTCTCGGTGACATTAAGCATTTCTGCAACCATTTTAACTTTTCGTCTCTTTTAATCGCAATCCCAAGGATTTAAGGAACTGTTTATTGGAGGGTGTTATTCGCTTAAATGTTGTACGCGAAATAAACGTCTGCGAGCGCGGTATTTGTTTTATAGTGGTTGTCTTGTTTGAATATCATTGGGTACAGTTATATCGCACAGCCATGTTATACTTTTCGTAAGTGAAGTCTTACTGTAACACGCTCTCCACGGAAATTAACAAGATTACCGTCTTGATCAACTATTTTAAGGGAAATGTAATCGATGACACGAGTGTTGATAGATAAATATATAAGACTTGTAGGATTCTCAACAATTTTAAATCCGGGAGGTACATTGGGAAAGAATTGATGTAGTATATGTCCATCTTGTCCTTTAGCATCATCATTAGTATGTATATAGGAGTTGGATACAAGGTTACACATTACTGATATCGCGTTTACCTTGAAAATGTCAGCTACATAATCGGACACTTCTAGAAACGTTGGAAGAAGTTTATTTTCAAAACCCAATTTCTTTGCGGGAGAATCTGCCGGAGTAAAGTCAACTTTTTTAGTGCTCTTTATACGACTTTTTAATGTAGTGTTATCTCCAGACAAGAGAATACTATCAGTAGTACCTCCCAATTTCTCTTGAAGATAATCATTAATATCGTTGATTTCATAGAATCCTTCTGGAAGAACTACGACTGGTTTCATGGAACCTTCAAAATAGAACTTGTTGTTGTTTTCATCTATATTAGGAATACTGTTTTACGCCTCAAAATTTAATAACGCTATTTGATATTCTTCATCATCGTTTAAAACAATCGGTGGACTTATTATTATTTGTTGCTCGGACTTTGTACTAGTCAAGGCGAATGTATAAGAGATGTTTTCGTTTTAACGTTCTGTTTAATACAGAGAAATAAGTTTGATGTTTCCTTTTAAAAAAGGGTTTTCGTAATCCTTCGTAGGAATTTTAGAACTAAATGACGACAGTTAAAATTGGCGGGATTCTGAACACGGTTATAGTTATAAGTGATAGCACAAGGTCCAGTAGATTGTAAATATTGAACTAGTTCTTTCGGTGGACGGAGATCACCAAAACTATCGAAGTAAATAGCTTTGCTGTTTCGTTTAACATACGCTGTCCAATGTGTGCCACTACCCGTATCTAAATTAACGATTCCACATTCACACCTTTTAACTTTTCTTGGTAATTCATTGCGCATGAAAATTCCACGGAAATGTGGAATTTGTAAATGATGAATATAATTATACAAACCTAAATCTGTTAGAGGATGATTAGGTAGCTTCATGAAAAATTTGGTGTTTTTGTTTGTTGAAACGGTCTGAGGTATAAAACGGAGCCGTTACGATTAGGTTGCACTGAAAATTTTTTTCCTAGAGCAATGGCTTCCATGGAAGCGTTATGACGCTTAGCTTCTTCTAGTTGCTGCTGCGCTGATTTAGCGTCTTTTACAGCTTTAGCTATCCCAACGGCACCACCAGAGAGAGCTCCAAGTGCCGATAGTCCAGCAAAAATAGGAATTAGCGGTAGATAAACACCTGTTTTCGGAATAGGAATGATTCTAGGATATTTGGAATGCTTTCCAAGTTTCCGAATTTGATTTGACGCAATTTTAGCAGCATCCAACAAAGGGAGCGACTTATTTTTCTTAAGAGCAAGTTTCGCAGTTTTTACTAGTTTACTAAACGGTAAAAATCCTCCTTTTCTAATTCGTTTTCTCTTATTTATTCTCTTAAACGGAATCGAACCGCCCTTTTTATGGTGACTTACTTTATGCCTTCCTTTATGTCCCATTCCAAGTTTCGTCTTAGCGGAAACGATTGCTAAAGCTGCTAAACGTTCACCTGTAGACGCGTCCGATGACTTCAATCTTTGTAAAGATTGTTGCACTAAAACCTTGTCTGCTCTTCGATGTTGCGGAATGTCAGGTTAGGTTAGGTTAGGTTAGGTTAGGTTAGACGAAATTGTGTATGCAATATCGTGTAATTTGCAATGTTTGTCGAGAGGATTTATACCAGTATCACCTCGAGCTAATCGTTTGTTTAATCGTGTCCCTGGACCTCAAAAGTTATAGCCTGGTAGATGTAATTCAAAAGGTAATCTATCTATAGCACTATTCAGAACGCTACGTTTCATGTAACAGGTATAGTGTGAGTGCTTTCACTATTACGAACCAACTGACTATATAAATAAGGGTAACACTAAATTTATATATCCGTGAACACACAGCGAAATCGTTTAATAATAAATAAACATGCGGATAGTACAACATCCATCTGCTCTACCGATAACCAATCGTGACTTCAACATCCCTTCGAAAATAAATCGTCATGGTCCTTTATTCTTCTCCAGGTGCCGTCTCCGCTTCGAAGGTTGGCAATCGTCAGGGCGATTCCTATTTTTGAGACTGCAGCTCTGAAAAGTTCGTTGTTATTGCATCCAAACCATTCCCTAAGGTTTTTCATCCAAGAATTTCGTCTCCTTCCTACTGATCTCTTTCCTTGGATTTTTCCTTGCATAATAGTTTGTAACAGACCATATTTTTCTCCTCTCATGACATGTCCTATATAAAGGAGTATTTTTTCTCTTAATTGTTGAAATTACTTCTGTCTCCTTATGCATACGTCTCATTACTTCCATGTTGGTTATTTTCTTTACCCATGAGATCTTCAGCATTCTCTGGTATATCCACATTTCAAATGCCTCTAGTCTCCTTATGTCAGTTATCTTCAGCGTCCAAGCTTCCATCCCATAATATAGTACGGACAGCACATAGCATCTCATCAGTCGTACTTTTAATTCCAGGTTTAGATCTCGGCAGCAGAAAAGCCTTTTCATTCTTGTAAATGTGCTTCTGGCCTGTTCGATTCTGCTTCGTATTTCATGGGAGGTGTTATTATTTTCATTAATAGTCGTGCCTAGGTATTTATATTGTTTTACTCTTTCAATGGTTTGATTCTTCACATATATCCTACGAATGTCCTGAGTTGTCTTTGTTATTAGCATATATTTTGTTTTGTTTATGTTCAATGATAGTCCATATTCTTCACTTACTGTGACCATTCTATTAATTAGCGTTTGTAGATCTTCATGTGTTCCAGCTAAGATAACTGTATCGTCAGCGTACCTCAGATTGTTCATTGGCATGCCGTTAATTTTAATGCCTATGTCTTTATCGTCAATTGCTTTATTTATTATTTCCTCTGAGTACAGATTAAAGAGGACTGGTGAAAGTATACATCCTTGACGAACACCTTTCTGTATTTCTATTTCTACTGATGTCATGTCTTCTATTCGTATTACTGTTTTTTGTCCATAGTATAGGTTTGAGATAATTCTTATGTCTCTGAGGTCTATCCTTTATTTAACTAGTGTTTCGATGAGTAGGTCATGTTTAACTTTATCAAATGCTTTGTTATAGTCTATAAAGCATGCGTATATATCTTGGTTTACGTCTAGACATCTTTGTGATAGGACATTGAGGGAGAAAAGTGCTTCTCTTGTTCCTAATCCTTTCCGGAATCCAAATTGTGTATCACTGATGTCTATATCCAATTTTTTGTATATTCTATTATGGATTACTTTTAACAGGACTTTCAGTGTATGAACCATCAGGCTTATTGTACGGTAGTCAGAGCAATGCTTGGCATTTTTCTTTTTTGGAATGGTTATAAAAGTTGATAGTAACCATTCATTTGGTATTATTCCTGTTTTGTATACGGTATTGATTAACTCTATACAAGGGCGTCGCCAGCTTATGACTAAGGGGGGGGCCATGGGAAAATATTATGGAGGATAAAAAATATGAACGCCGAGAGCATGAAGCGTTACACTTTGGAAGTCTTTGCCTCGATGACGTTTATAATAAGAACGGTTCTAATATCAATGTATAAAACTTCACAAGCCCTCAACAGACTGCATCAGACAGCAGAATAACTAAATCAAACTTTTAAACACAGTAATAAAAATATATTTAATTAAAACATAACCTGCGGGGATTTTTGGCAAAAACTTTCAACCACTTTATCATTAAAATTATTTAGGTTTTTATTTATTGTAGCTCTGTGTACACTCATCATGGCCAGACCATTAAGGCGATCTTCTGCCATGGTGCTTCTTAGCCATGTTTTTAGTCTTCTGAGGCTGCTAAAGGATCGCTCTACTGTACAGGTCGTGCATGGTAAAGCGATCAAAATTTTCAATGCTTTTTCCGTTTCGGGAAAGAAGGAATTTGTTTCTTTTAGGACATCAACAACTGTTAGATTTGTTGGATTAAGCCTATCGTGCCACAATTGCTGCCAAAGTTCGATTTCATTCTTTATTTTCGTTAAATCATAAAACTGGGCAATAGATTCACAAGTTTGTTTCAGATTTTTAGTTGTCATCTTTTGCATCTGCGCCGGGTGTAACTTAGATAATGCAAATGATGGCGTGTTTTCTTCAGCAAAACGTACTTCAAGGGAGGTGATAATTGAATCCAAGTATGGTATTACTAAAGACCTTTTCCAGTATTCTGAAGGGCTTTCTGCTGGATGATTGCTTCTATGACGTTGTTTCCCCGTAATACGCGGCATTGTTGTAATGTCCTCTTCCAGTCCGACTTTCTCCGCAACGGCAGTAGCTTCCTATATAATTTCGTCTGTCACCTTTTCCGGATTTTCACGGTGGTTTTTAATTAAAAGTAAAATCCTTTTAACGTGTTCCGAGGCTTTGACCACGTCCAAAGCTACAGATTGGAGTACGTTGACAACGGGTTCCATCAAAGCCGAGTATTTGGCTACCAACATAATCCCGAGAATGAAAGAAATTCAGGAAGTTGGAAGGCACTTTTCCGAGTTGCACTATTTCCTTTCTGAGATAATGTTTGTAAGGCTTCCAGAATTACTGAAAGATTTTCTTTAAAAACTCTGATGGTTTTGTGTTTCTCACTCCATCTTGTCTCGCAAAGTCTGGAAATATTAGGTATCAACTTCCTTCTCAAAACTGATTCCCAAAAAAAGTTTATAGTATCTTTAGTGGTTCCCATGGCATTTCTAATTTCAGGAAGTGAATTTAAATCATTGATAACTAGATTCAGTTTGTGGGACGAGCAATGAAAGTAGAGGGCTTTGGTGTACTTTTTGCGTAAGATCGCTTGTACCCCTCCGTCTTTTCCTGACATCGTTGAACAACCATCAAAACCAAAACCAACACATTTATTTATATTCAGATCTTCTTTTGTCAAAAACTCATATATGCTATGTGCAATCGATTTCGCATCCAAATCTTTTAGCTCAATGAATCCGACAAACATTTCTTGGACTTCCTGTGTTTCTTTATCAAAATATCGCATCCCAATCGATAGTTGTTCAGTGCCAGAAATATCAGCTGTTTCGTCTGCTAGCACACTATATGCTGCTGCTTCTTTCACTTTTATCATAATATCAGCCTTAATAACGCTTCCACAAATACCAATAATTTCATTTTGAATTTCCACTGAACGGTAGCTTGCATTCTTTTTCCCTTGCTCAATGTGTTTCTTTAAAATCAAATCTCCCGCGTCAATTCGCAGCCTCGAGAATACCTTCATCATAATGTTTACCTCTCAGTGCTAAGTCGTGTGACCCGCAAAATGTAATGCAGGAAATAATAGATTTTATAATTTTGCGATTTTGTTCAATAATTCCCTGGGAATATTTGCTCAGTTGCAAATCGACAGGCACACCTTCGAGAAAATATTTAGCAGCTTTCAATGCTTCCTTATGGAAGTGGGTTTCAATGTGCTTTTTGCACTGCTCGTGAATATCTTTGAACTTACAAAAAGGCCTTATAGTAAATGATCCCAATATGCCTCTAAATGAATTTGGATTTGGTGGGAACAACGCACAATATTTACAAAATGCTCCTTATTGGTGCCTGGAATATACCAACCATGGAGAGTATGTTTCCAACCAAGAATAATTAAATTTTCTTTTTAAATGTTTTGCATCTTCCGCAAAGTTATAGGTTGCGGAAGGGGACCAACAGTTTTAAATCAATTCCTTCTTCTTTTCGGTTGTTAACATGTGTGCCCGTCCAACATATCGCCCGATATCATTTTCATTGCAGTCATCCATTAATGAATTAGGATTCGGCGCCAGATATCTAGAGGAACTTGGTCTAGGTAGTTCCTGCGGCTGAATATAATCTGTTGTGGTTGTGGTGACAGATGAAGACACATGCAATATTGTCGTTACTTTGTCCTGTTCATCGCTGTCGCTACTTGAACCATCAGTTTTTTTCGTTTCAAACTTTCTGCAAAACAAAACGCTTTGATAAAACTTTATGTAATTAATTAGTTAATAGCTAAGAGCAATAAAAATAAAAATACTAGCTCCAAGTCCAAGATTAAAGCAGTACATAACTTACCAAAAAACTTTCTGATGTCCATTTTGATAAGATGATGAATGGAGACACACAGAAAATTCACAACTCAACACTGAAATCTTATTATTTAATAAATATAAATCAATATTGACCAACACAGGTAAGCCGGTAGTCTTATATTCGCTTTCCAATTCGCTTGTTTAGCATGTTTCGTTGATCGCTTCCAATTAAAAAGTGACTCGCTCGCAGCGGCTCACGCCTTTATATACCCAAACGAACATAATTCTAGAATGGTAACATTCTACCTGGTCTAGTAACTGCTACCAAATTCCAGAGAGTTTGTGGCCGTAATCTACGAGTTCTACCGACAACCGCTAGGGGCGCGACATCACAGCCGCCAAAAGTGACAGTAGAAGAAGAAGAAGTTGGACGCTTGAATTGAATTTATTTACGTTTTGTCATGCGATGCAGAATTTATTAATAGGTAAAGAAGTCAATTGCTCGCACTTTGGTCGCTTTGCGGCTAGCTATATTCGATCTCTAGGGGGGGCAGCTGCCCCCCCTGCCCCCCCTTGGCGACGCCCTTGACTCTATCAAAATATAAATCTGGTCCGCCTCTATTAATTTAAGAATATCTACTGGTAGTTGATCTGGACCTGTAGCTTTTCCGTTCTTCAGTGTTTCTAGTGCATATATCACTTCATCCTTGATTATGTCGGGGCCCAACTCCCCCTCTATATTTTTAAGATTGGTTTGTCGTCTCCCATCTTCGAACAGTTGTGTAATGTAGTTCTTCCATATTTGTAGCTTTTGTTCTATTTCTGTGATTATTTTTCCATTGTTGTTGTACAATATATTGAGCTGCTTTTGTTTGCCGGTTCCGGCGAGTTTCTTGACTTTTTTTGTGTATGTTGAAGTTGTCGTGTTTTACTTGTAGCTCTTCAATTTCCTCAGATTGTTGTTTGTAGTAATCTTCTTTTGCTTTTCTGATTTTAGTGTAAAGTTTTCGTTGAGTTTCTTTATATTGTTGTTCATTTTTCCCTTTATAGCTTCTTCTCTTATCCATGAGATTTCATTAGTTATCCATTTTTTCTTTCCTGGGGGATTTTCTCTTTTTAGAATGTCTATTGATGGTTCCAATAAGGCTGATTTAATATTGCACCATTTTTCATTTGGGTTATTGCAGTTGCGGTGTTCTTTTTTGCTTTCGAGTATTTTCAGATTTTTGTTTATTCTTGTTTGTAACTCATTCCGTATGTTTTGGTTCTTTAATTGTTCTGTGTTTATTCGGGTTTCTGGCTTTTTTGGAGTTCTTTTGAGTTTGATGTGCATCTGGGCCACTAAAGGATTGTGGTCTGAGCAAACATCAGCACCCGGGTAGGTCTTAACTGACTTGATGTTGTTTATATATCTTGCGCTTATCAAGATGTAGTCTATTTGATTTCTTATCGGGTTTTGGTCATTGTCCTGCGGGGATTTCCATGTGTAGAGTCGTCGCTTTGGAAGCTTGTAGAAGGTATTAGTTATTATCATCTCTTCCTCCTGGCAAAATTGTACCAGTCTATCGCCTCTTTCATTTCTTATCCATAGTCCATATTCACCTATGTACTTGTCACAACTCCCTTTTCCGATCTTCGCATTGAAGTCTCCAAGAATTATAGTGATATCTCGTGGTTTTAGTGATTCAGTCGTTTGTCTGATTAGTTCGTAAAAGAGTTCGTTTTCGCCTTCGGTCTTGTCAGCAGTACGGGCATATATTTGTATTGTGTTTAGTTTCCTTGAATTGGTCTGTAATTGTAAGAGCATGACACGATCTGAGGCAGGGACGAAGTTTATTACGGACGCCATAATATCTTTCGAGACGGCAATTGCGACACAATGTCTGTGATAATTATCGTCGTTTCCAGAGTAGTACAGCATGCCTCCATCTGTTGGTATCTGGCCATGCCCAGGCCATCTTGTTTCACTGATTCCTAGGATGTTGAGTTTCAGTCTTTGCATTTCGTGTACAATATTATGCATCGTTCCAGATTCGTACATGGATCTCACGTTCCATGTACCAATTCTTAACTTGTTTGTCTTCATAGTTTTGTTCAACACTGTTCCCCCCGGAGATCCGATTGGGGAACTTATTACTCCGGATGAATTGGTTCTGAACATCACCATGATGATATATACTAAGGATATCCGTAGATCTCTAATGCAGTTGTTTCCTCTTGCTTTCTGCATCCTTATGCCGTTGACTAAATGATAGTTCATCCGCCTTTGGGATCAATTTCATGACCCCAGGACAAAAGAGTGCCCCCCTCACACTTGCTGGCTCTTCCACCCGGAGCTGTTGGCCAGGAAGTGGAGATTGCTTATTCCGGCAATCATTCGGTCGTCAGAGCCTCGTTTGTTATCGAGCAGGGTGTACCGGATAACCGAAGTCATCACACGAGCAGGTGAGGTTGACATTTAAGCTTGCATTCATACCACATTCGCCCCTTACACCCACCCACCTTTATTACCATCAACAATACGATGTATCGTTGCAGGACCTTCAAATTGCGGAAAAACAAATGTGATTATGGGACTTTTGGAGCACCCAAACGGTTTACGGTTTGAAAATGTATATGTTTATTCATAGTCATTGTATCAACCAAAATATATGTATTTAGCAGAAATGTTGCAACAAATTGCTGGAATAGGTTATTTTCCTTACAGAGACTCGGATGAAGTAATCGGTCCATCACAGGCAAGACTTAATTCTGAATTCATCTTTGATGATGTTACGAATGATAATCAGAATAAGATAAGGGAATACTTTAGCATGGGAAGACATAACTCAATCGACACATTTTATTTGAATCAAACATATGCTCAGATCCCTAAACATTTAATTAGAGATAATGCTAATTTAATTGTACTGTTTAAACAAGACGAATTAAATCTCAAACACGTTTTTTCTGAACATGTTGCTGCAGACATGACTTTCGATCAATTTAAAAGTATGTGTGGAGAATGCTGGAAAGAGAAGTTCGGATTTCTAGTGATAAACAAGGATTGTGGTATAAATGAGGGGAGATATCGCATAGGATTTGATAAATATATATTAATGTAAGTGAAATAAATGAAATCAGTTGTTAAAAGACAACCATGACAAGAGCATGGATGTAAAAGCAAAGAAAGAACTAATCAAAGTTAGGAAAGCGGTAAAGAGGAAATTGCAAATGTTAAAGGAATCGACAGCAGGACAGAATCTCCTGTTGCAGCAAGCATATCAACCACTTACAAAATCGCTTCTTAACTTGAAATCAGAGCTGGGTGAAGAGATCAAAAAAGAATTAAAGCCAGAAGTGTGTAATTGGTCGAAAGGCGACGTTCCAGCTTCGTCAACACCAATAAAAATTAGAAAGCTTGATCCTTCGAATGCTCCAGGTACCTTACTACCAGGTGCTCCTTCATTCTTAAGGGAAGAAAGTGTTTATGAAAGTGACCCAACAACGGGTCATGAAAACACAGAACAAGATAATGATGAGTTTGAACAATTGAAGAAAGCGTACATAGACTATATCAATAGCTCTCGATTTGCTGAATATTTGGAAGAATTCGATCCTCTACCTCGAGACTATATAGAAGGAATTATTAAAGACTATGAAGGTGGCACATTTAACACTGACGTTCTGAATCCCCGTCTTGATAAAGTTCGATACGAATGGGACACAAATAAATTTTTTATTGGTGATTCTGAACTGGATTTTGACGGACCAAACGTTGTAATCGATGGAAAATGTAAATACATAGGTACTGTGGGATTATACGAGCTACTCTTCAAATTACGTTCTGAATATCGGACATCGATTAAAGAAAGGAAAGACTACGCCGATATATTAAAACGTACGGGAGCAGTTTACAAGTTAAGACAGCAAACATCGAAACTTTCTAAAGGTGGAGGATTGTCGTTGTTGACATACAACGATAAACCGATCGAATACAAATATTTTGATGACGTTAATGAGTTGTGTGATCGTTTAAGGTTATTGGTTGCTTCTCAACATGCAGGCAACACAAACCATGAAAACGAAATTCTATCAATTTTAGAAGAGTTGCGTGAGTGCAATATAATCGTATAAACAAATTATTAAGCTTATTAGTTAGACAATGACGGTTGATAAGTTCGGACGTGCGTTAGAAAAAAAACGATTGTTTTCGCAAGCATTAAGCATTGTTCATGATTTCAATCATAACCGCTTAACAAGAATCGGTGATCCTCAGCAGGAGCATGATGCTGTGAATGTACGATTTTTGGAGAAGAAGGTGCAACGTCTGTTATCGCAAGATGATGTAACCGATGTTAGACAAGCATTCGATAAAGTGTTGTATTTTGTTGATGTGGCTAATAAGCGTATTACTCATTTGAACGAGTCAACTGCTGGGTTTCATCCAGCTACTAAAATGTATGTAGATGAGAAAGATAGGTTAACAAAAGAGCATATCAGAATCGAGTGTGAAAAGGCAAAGGATCGTGCTGTCAGTGAAGGTGTCAGAAGGATGAAGGATTTACGAGAAGAATTGAAAACAGCTCTCTCCAAAAGTGGTGAAATGATGATGAAAACTTTTAGTAATAATATAGAGTTAGCGATTAAAAATTTAGAAAGAGAACTTGAAAAATATAATACTGACAGGGATAAAGAAATAACAAACAAGGTGAACGATATAATAGAAAAGAATGCTATGCTGTCCGAATCATGGACGTCTTTTCAACAAAAGTAAAACTAGAGCGTAAAGATGTAGAAGCGTTTGTTAGGAAAGGGAATGAAGAGGTATCGAAGAAATTGAAGGTGGGAATTGTGCCAGATATGAAAAATGATATAGATACGAGTTTTGAATTAATTAAAATCGTGATTCAGGATGAGTGTAAAAAAGTTAAGGAATTTGCAGAGAAAGAAATTCAAGGAACCAATAAAAAGAAAGATGATCTGAAAAAGGAATTAGTGGTAATGGTGGAATCACTAAAAAAGGAAGCAAAGGAGCTGAAAGTAAGGCTAGATACTCTACAACAACAAAGAGGAACAGGTAGTGCAAAATCCAGCAGTTCTAAACCAACAACAGCAGCTCCGTCCATGTAGTTCTTCATTATTATAAGGAAAATGTTAAATGTGAAAGAAGAACTAGTGAAAGAACTGCATAAACCTGCGAGAATTAATTTTACACGTCGTAAAGTGATAGTGAAAGGATTAGATGATCTTCATCAAGCCGATTTAGTGGAAATGAATCCGTATGCGAGAGAAAATAAAGGTGTCAGATACAGGTCAGGTTGTAATAGACGTTTTTTCAAAATTTGTGTGGGCTCAAGCAGTAAAACGCTAAACAGGTGAATATGTTGGAAAGGCTTTACAGTTAATTTTCAAAAGAAGTAAACGTATTCCTAAGAATATGCAAACTGACTTGGGAAAAGAATTTTACAACGAACAAGTGAAACAAGTTATGCAAAAATATAATATTAACCATTACTCAACGTATAGCACCAAGAAAGCGTCGGTTGTGGAACGGGTAAATCGAACACTAAAATAAAAAATGTGGCAACGCTTCAGTTTACAAGGATCCTACAAATGGTTGAATATATTACAAGATATAGTAACCGACTATAACAATAAGGTTCAAAGAACAATCGGAATGAAACTAAGCAAAGTCAATAGACGAAACGAAGAAATACTTTTGAAGAAGGCTTACAACAATCCGAAAAAAGTGGATTTACGAAGAATTCGATTTAAAGTGGGAGACCGAGTACGAATAAGCAAATATCGCGAATTGTTTAGCAAAGGTTATACACCGATTTGGTCCAACGAACTATTCACAATAACTTGTATAAAACTGTCTGATCCAATTATGTACTACCTAAAAGATGATAAAGGGGAAGACATAAAAGGAGGATTTTATGGTTTGGAATTACAGAAAGCTGCACATACTGACATTTATTTAGTGGAGCGAGTATTAAGACGTAGAGGTGACATGCTTTACGTGAAATGGGTAGGGCTGGACAAATCTCATAATAGCTGGATTCATAAAAAAATCGTTTTGTAATTTGGTTGCAAATTTTTGAATAAATAAATGATGAAACATTTACAAATTTGTTTACCCCCTCCCTCAAACAATGATTATAAATAAGATTAGACATGGCGAGTGTCATCAGTTGCAATCGCTAGTTACCGCATTGAAAGTTGAAGACGTAGTAATGGTAGAAAATTATGTAATTGAAGTGAAATTTTTCAAAGAGGGTTTCTTATCTGAGAGAAAACTTTTGGTAGCTTCAGAGTTAGAACGTGGTGCAAGAATTTGAGTTGAAAGGTGCATACGATAAACTTGTAATATCAGGCTATTTAGTAAACGAGGATAGCGACCCAGACGACTTAGAAATCGAATTTTTCTAAAAAATGGATTCCTTATCATATGAGTTGTATCAAGCGGAAAGGCAAGTCCTCGTTATCAATTTCCGCAGAGCAATATTATCCAATGATTTAGATCGAGTTAAAGTGGTGTATTCGAAGTTGGGAGTGGAAGTCGCGAAGGAGGTGTTCAAATGGTTAACAATGTTGCAAGACCCATCGTTTGATGTTTTGTATTTCATTTTCGAAATAAAACGTCGGTGTGACACATTCGTTGATGATTTTTTAAAAGCTTGCGGTGAAAAGGTGGAAATATTCGGCGATGAAGTTCAAGGGATTTTAAAAAAAACGAGTTATAATTACTGTTAAAGTGCGCGAAGTATGTGAGCGGTAAAATAGATAACGACCGGCATCCGCGCGTTTAGCCACTACCGAGGTTTGAAGATTTTTGACAGTAGACAGTTATCGATTAGTTTTTTTTTAATCTTTTTTGAATCAAGTAAAAAGTAAGACATTTTTTCTTCGGTTCGTGAGTTCGCCGCGTTATTATTAAGAATACTTTTATTTTATTCTTTTTATAATTTACTTTAATAAATTACATTTGGTTCCATCCACTGTATAGTAATTTCTATAGGTTATGGGCCCAGGTTACGTAAAGTAAAACCTGCGGAATCATTTGTGAACTATATAAATAGAGACGAGTGAAAAACTCATCGTAGTAAAAGTATAATCGTGTACGGTACGGGGATCGATAAGTTCGCGCGCGAAAACCAACCTGAAACAGTTGAAAATGGCCGCCTCAATAAAAATAGACCAGCTTACAGCTGAAAACTACGACACATGGAAAATCCATATGACTGCTATTCTGAAAAAGAATGATTTATGGGAGTACGTCAGTGGAACATTCCAAAAGCCAGCAGAATCAAGTTCTGAAGCATACAGAAAATGGATGAACAACGATGGCAAGGCTGAGTCAGCATATTACTAGCGATCAGTCCAAGTGAGGTAATACCATTTGCAGATCTGGGATCATCAAAAGCTATATGGGATAAGCTAAAAGAAACCTTCGAACCAAAAAGGGCAACAAGAATGTCAACATTACTGAAAAAGTGTGTTAAGTTACGTATGCATGAGGGCGATGATTTAAGAACACGTCGTCGAATTCTGCGATACAGCTAAAAAGTTGAAAAATATTGGTTTGGACGTTCCTGAAGAAATGTTAGTTATGTTACTGCTATGCAGTTTGCCGGATTCATATGCAATGTTTAAAGAATCCATCGAATCACAGGACAAACTACCATCGTTAGACTCTCTAAAAACAAAACTATACGATCGACTTGAAGGAAAAATGGTAGAGGAATCCGATGTGCAGGGTGCGTTATTTTCGAGAAAATCGAATAAGCAGTATCGACCCAAACAAAGTGTCAAACCCGAGAGGTCAAGTGCGGGGCAAAATACCAAAAGAAAAATAAAGTGTTTTCGTTGTGGCGGCGAGGGCCACATGGCAAGAGAGTGTCGCGCTAAACACCCAAAAAAGTGTTAGGCAAGCAGAACACGAAAACATTGAATCGAGCGCGAAACGACCGGGAAATGTGACTTTATTAAGTACCACCGAAAAGGTAATGTACTGCCGTGTAAACGATGATTGGTGCATAGATAGTGGTTGTACCAGCCATATGTGCAATGAGCAAAACATGTTCGAAAAATTTACACGTGTGAAAACTGAACTGACATTAGCAAACAACGAAAGTACGCGAATCACGGGAACGGGAAACGTTCATTTAACAGTTAACACCGGCGCGAGTGATCAAGAAATCACATTTGAAGATGTATGCTATGTATCGGACTTGAGGATGAACTTATTTTCGGTCGCGAAAGCAACAGACCACGGTTGCGAAGTAACATTTCGTCAAAACGACGCTTTTGTGACAGACAAAAACAATCGAGTAATCTTACGGGCGGACCGAAAAGGAAATCTGTACTATGTGCGTAAAAGTGAAAATCAAGTCAACAATACGATAGTCAAAAGTGTTCCAAAATGCAACATCGACGTTTGGCATTTCAAAATGGGACATTTGAATGAAAGAGACTTAAAGGCAATGGCCAAAAATGGTGAAGTATACGGCTTGAACATAAAAGATGACGAAAAGTTATCAACGTGCGAAATATGTATTCGTGAAAAACAAACGCGACTACCGTTCGCGAAAAGTATCGGTGAACGCACACAAGACTTACTAGAAATTGTGCATAGTGACGTGTGCGGCCCAATGAGGCATCCGTCATGCTCGGGCATGAGATACTTTGTCACGTTTATTGACGACAAGTCACGTTGGTGTGAAATATATTTTATAAAAAGCAAAACGGAAGTGTTACGCGTATTCCAACAATACAAAGAAGAAGTAGAAACCTATACGGGAAGAAAAATAAAAACATTACAAACTGACAATGGGACGGAATACTGCAATAGAGAATTTGATAATTTTCTTAAAAGTCATGGTATTAAACGGCGTTTAACAACACCGCACACACCACAACAGAACGGCATTTCCGAAAGGAAAAATAGAACTCTCGTGGAAATGGCGCGTTGTATGATGCGTCAAGCAGGTGCTCCTCCAACATTTTGGGCAGAAGCAATCAACAACGCAAATTACACACGAAATAGGTGTCCAACCAAGGGAAATTTGACTCAAGATCCGAGCGAGGTATATTTCTTGGATATTCGCAACAATCCAAAGCTTACCGTGTTTATATACCCGAAACGAAAAAGACAATAACAAGTCGCGACGTAAAATTTGTGAATGTGTCGGGTTTCAATCGCGAATATCACGAGATATTAGACGAGAAAGACTCGAGTGAACGTATTAGTGTAGAAACAAAAGATGATCAAAGAATCGAGACACCTCAAAAATTAGATAAATCAATATTAATAAAAACTAAGCCCGAACCAGAGTTAACAAGAAAGACCAGAGGTACCGTGTCTTGGGAGAACCTGGTGCAGACTCCCATGCGGGGCAGGGGACGCCCATGGCTACAACGCACAGGTTCAGTGGGAAGACCACGTAAAATATTCCAATCCATTGGAAATGGAGAAAAGAATCCCGAAGAAGTGACTGAGGTGCCTGAAGAGAGAGAAACTATCACAGATGGTGAAAACGACCAAGAATCTGAAACAGGTGACGATGATGCGTTTCTGGAGTGCACGAATCTCACAATGTTGGAAGAACCAACAACGTGGAGGGAAGCTAGTAAAACTCACGACGCCGATGCATGGCAACTTGCATTGGAAGACGAGTATTTAGCTCAATTAAAGAATGTTACTTGGGAAATAGTCGAGCTTCCAAAGCATAGAAAGGTTATTGGAAGCAGATTCGTTTTTTGCACTAAGAAAAACGGGAATACGGAGAAAAAGAAGGTACGTCTCGTAGCAAGGGGATGCTCCCAGAAACCAGGGGAGGATTTCAACGAAACATACTCACCGGTCGCGAGACTGTCATCAATTAGAATTCTAGCAGCGTTAGCAGCAGAATTAAAGCTAGAAATACATCAAATGGATGTAGTGACCGCGTATTTAAACGGCGATTTAGAAGAATCCGTTTACATGGAATTGCCAGAACAATTGCGCGAAGTGATTGAGAAAATCAATTCGAATAAACCAGTGGGTTCAACTCTAAAAATCGTTACAAATAAGGAAATAAAAGAGTTGAAAGTATGCAACAACAGAGTTTGTGTATTGAAACGAGCATTGTACGGTTTACGACAATCCGGGCTACAGTGGCATAGGAAGCTAGTGAATAAACTACGCGAATTAGGGTTTAAAGCATTATCACAAGATCCGTGTATGTTCGTAAATAGAAGAGAAAACAAGATCATATTAATCGCGACCTATGTGGACGATATGCTAATTGCTTCAAATGACCAAGTGTGGGTGAATGAAGTAAAAAGTTCTTTATCAGCATCTTTCGAAACAAAAGACTTAGGGAAAGTCGACCAGTGTCTCGGCATCGAATTTTCCAGAGATGACGATTTTCGCGTTTATTTAAAACAGCAATATTATACGGAATCTATTTTAAAGCGTTTTAATATGGAAAATTGTAAACCCGCGAAAACGCCAATGGAATTAAATTGTCAATTGTTAAAACCGGAGTGCGCGAGTGAAAGCGAAATGCAAAAGTATCCTTATCAGTGTCTAATCGGTGGGCTAATGTATTTGGCAGTAACAACTAGGCCGGACATTGCGTACGCTGTAAATTACTTAAGCCAATTCAACAACAATTATAATAGTGATCATTGGGTGGCAGCGAAAAGGGTGCTACGTTATTTGAGGGGTAGTGTTGATTACGGCTTAATGTACGAGAAAACAAAACTTAACGTTGTGCGGTGTAGTCGACGCTGATTGGGCAGCGAATATAAACGACAGACGTTCATATTCGGGTTACGCGTTCATCCTGGCAGGATCAGCGATCAACTGGGAAGCACGCAAACAACGCACGGTTGCATTATCAAGCACAGAAGCGGAGTATATAGGCTTATCAGATGCGACCAAAGAAGCCTTATATTTAAAAAGTGTTTTGTGCGAGCTCGGTGTATCGGGTGATGATGAAACGGTCATGTTATTTAACGACAACCAAGGCGCGATAAAATTGGTGAAAAATAATTGGTTTCATTCGAGAACTAAGCATATTGATGTGAGACATCATTTTGTGCGCGAAGCGTACGATAATAAACAGATCAGTATTGAATATTTGTCTACGGATAAAATGCCCGCCGACGTGTTAACAAAGGGGTTGAGTGGTCCTGAACATCGCGAGTGCCTCATAAATTTGGGTATGATGAATATTTCTAAGAAATGAATGTGCGCTCATTACTTCGAGGGGAGGTGTTAAAGTGCGCGAAGTATGTGAGCGGTAAAATAGATAACGACCGGCATCCGCGCGTTTAGCCACTACCGAGGTTTGAAGATTTTTGACAGTAGACAGTTATCGATTAGTTTTTTTTAATTCTTTTTTGAATCAAGTAAAAAGTAAGACATTTTTTCTTCGGTTCGTGAGTTCGCCGCGTTATTATTAAGAATACTTTTATTTTATTCTTTTTATAATTTACTTTAATAAATTAAATTTGGTTCCATCCACTGTATAGTAATTTCTATAATTACACGTGGAATGATGTATATTTTCTAAGGAAAATGCTAACAAACGGATCAGTTCTAGCTAGGAGCAAAAGATTCTCCATCCTTAACATAAGGAAAACGTATACAACATTGTTATAGTCTGTAGATGATTTAATAATGGATATAGCGTACTATGCACAACCGAAATTTTTGGAAAAGTGTATTAAGCTCATCAACTTGTTCCGGCTTGCATATTCCTTAAGTCCAAACATTAACGGTCGTCATCAGACAGTGATGAGGTGGATAGAAGAAAATATTTTACGAGAAGGAACGGAAAAGGCTCCTGGTTGGCAAAACGGTCCTGACTCTGGCAAATGGCCATCAACTAATATTGAAGACTACAAGAAAACTTATTCATTGTTAATGTTATTGACACAATAAATTGTAACAGCTAAAACATTCAGTGTTTTCTTTCCATATTCAGGAAAAATGCAGTTTCTAAAACCAAAAAATTACAAAGCTGTGATATAAAGTTTTTATTTTATTTTTTAAACAGACATGTGGGTATAATTACTATTGGGTATAAACTTGTTAATATAACGTCGATACATTATTTACATATACACATACAATACACCAACTGATTAATATTATATAAGATGTTCATAAATAGTATCAATAGATTCGTCGGGAAGTGAGGAAGCCTGAAACAGTTTCTGAATAAAATATTCCGCAACGGTTAAGTTGTCGACATACGGTTGATGAAAATTTTGGATTAATCGATCGATTTTACTGTCCTGCTCTGAAATCGAATTTTCCGATTTTTTTATATTATAATGTCCCCAAGGAAGCGTATTAGTTGTTTTCGGAATTAAGAAACGTTTATCATCATTAGGGCAAAGAGCTACTCTAGTTTTCATTTGTGTGAACATAGTGTGGAGGTCGGAGACGAAAATATTCATACTTTTTAGAATGGTGGAATCGTCCCTAATAAGGCGAAGATAATCCTCAATACCTAGAGGTAACTTTATAACGTTTTTCTTAACACCTTTAGCTTTTTTAACGACTTGATTAACCGATTCGACACAGTAAGCTTTAGCTCCGGTTCCATAAAATGCTTTAATGAGATTATTTGGGAACTCGTCTTTAAATTTACCAACTACAGATGAGGTAATCGGAATATCGAAAATATTATCGCGCGGATAATTTGAAGTATCAAAGTGTTGAATATTTTCGATAATATCCCGATAGAAGTTTTCTGTGACTACTTTAAGAATGAAGGAATCGGTATCCATATACATCAAAGAAACGTTCTGTTGATATTTTTGTTTAAGAAACCTGTAGTAGAAGTCATACATAACAACTTTAGGCAAATCCAAAATAGTAAAACCTACATAAAGAGGTTTATCGTAAACAATACGTAATTTATTCATCTGAATAGCAACGAAATTTGTTGTGAATATTTTAGAATTTTTGAAATTGGGTTTAGCTATTAAATTCTCAGCTCCCAGGAAACGTCCTGAATTTTGCCAATGAGTAACCAGTTTCACATCGACTCGTTTATCAACGTTCTCCATCGTCTTTCCGAACGCGCTGTTATTCATTAATTTGAAGAACGATTTCCCAAATTTATTTTCAGACAAATTCCGTTTTCGGGTATTTAAATCAATGAAAGGTTTAAGCCAGTCAGACTGTTTAAACTGAATAACTCTATGAACTTTAATTAATTTTAATCCATTATGTAGGGCTTGTTGCAACGGTAGGTAATGAACAATATATTTTGTCTTATTCATAAGGTTCGGAATGAGCTTTCTAACTCTACCATTAACATTAGCAAGAGAAATAATATTTTCAACTAAAAAGGGGAGATCAGCATGCGAATCATGGAGGTGTTGGGGATATTGAACATCGACTTCTAAGACATAACCATATTCTGAAGAAGCATCTAACGAAAGAACATTTAATTCATCAATTTCGGTTTCGGTTAACCAACGAAAGTGTGAAAGATGAAGCGGTTGGCTCATACTATACCCATACAAATTAGTAGCATCTAAATACATTAAATAAGAGGTGGGAATGGAGGCGTTGTAATCGGGGAGGTGAGGGTTGTTAGCGAAATGCATTCTTTGAACGCATTGACTTATTCCTCCACGTACCTCTTTTTGAAAAAATTTTAGCATATCGATATCGGTAAGAAGTTGTAAATTAACGCGAGTGAACTTTAACATGCTATCCCAGGCAAGCCCTGGAGCTGTATAATATTGAGCTGGGTCTAAATCATATGTAGCAGCACATATTTCTTGGAAATTCTCGAATACATCGGCTAATAAAAGAACATCTGTTTTTAAAAATAGGTCTGAATATTCTCCAAGAGTTGAACATGAGAACGTATTCCAAACCGTTTTTGCTCGCTCATAATCCTCATCGGAAACGGGAAGGGAAGTTAATTTATCGAAGAAATCGTCTTTCTGCGGAAGCATTGTCTCAACAAGCTTAGAAATGTCATCCACGTAGGAATAAGAAAAAAGACCCTTCCGTCGAACAAGCTCAAATTGTTGAGAATCTGGAAAGTACTTTTTCACTTGCAAATATTGAGGAGAATCTAGTTCTACCGATAGCTTGTCTAGGGAAGAAGCCATGAAGCGAAAAGAATCGAGAAATCTGATCTTAACAAACACATTTTGACCTGAGTCATCTGTATCAGTTTGTACAACATCAACTCGTAATAATTTAGAAAAAGAAATGTATTTTTCTTTATTTTGAGCGATTACGGTAAATTTAACATCGTTCACAGCCATTTCCTTTATAAATAGGTGACAATCGTATCCGGAGAGGTTATGGAAAAAGACAGGTACAAAGTTGGGTAGTTTGTAATTTAAATTACATCTGGAGTGAGCGCCACCTATGCGAACTTTACCGGTCAAATGACAATGATCGCGGACCCGCACGTCGTCGTCTAGAAATGGTTCTTCGCAGATATTACAAGAAGTGGCCTCCGAGTAGAGATGCATTTCTTCATCTGTAAGGGGTAGCATGGGTGTTACGATCTTCAAATATCGGTGATGAATATCATAAACGTCTTGATCGAGTGTTTGAACAAATCGATTAACACAATCGGGTCCCCGATATGACCTAATTTTGGACAGGGAATCATCAAAGGAGCACTTCATCAAGTAAGCGAACGAACGAGGTTGATGTTTATGGGTAGATGTGGTACAGTGCTTGTTAAGATCAGGTAAGCATGTATGAATTGGTTGCAATACGGTTTAAAAGTCTGCATATACAACAAAGAGTACTTTGATACGTTTGTGATAGTTTTCAAATTTTAAAATGTGATTGGGGACGAACCTACCCATTTTATCCATCTTGAAATCTCCGTTAGGAAGGGTGGTGTAGACGTGGTTGCAGTCGTGTTGTTAATGACGATGTAGCTGGACTAAAGTGGAGAAGTATTGTAAGCAACCGTCACATAAGAATTTGCGATGTCCTGTCTTGGAAAGCTGCTGAGAAAGTAAACGAGACATGTTCTTGATCCAACAGTAATGAGTTTTGCCTTTATCATCATCGAGTAGCAGTAGATTGAAATGCAACCTCCGTTTGATGGATGTGTAGTATAGGGGGCCAATTATCTCCCAGATCCACATTCCGTCTTTCAAAACCGATTCAGTACCGTAGACATTCACGGAACAGTGGTTCTTGGATTCAAATGTGGGAATATCTCCTAATTTCATAGGAAATTCGATACAGTCATAGTCCAAAGTACGAGAGTAATGTGGGTAGGAAGTTGTTCTGTGTGGGTTTGCTTGCGGGGGGGTATAAAGCTGACGTTATTGTCCACGCAAAGCAGGCTTGATCATCGTTTTGCACATTTACAACAGCCTTCTTCAGTAGAATTTGTTTAGGTAAAGGAATATACGATGAGGCTTTCAACGGATTGTACTTGTTGCAGGTATGCAGGCGGTACAGATTGAAGTATTTGGGAAAACCTCTAATTATAGATTGTAACTCTTAGAAATTCGTCAACAAGCGGAGTATTATTAAATTCTGATTTATCGTTAGTGATGTTGAGATTATTTTTGAATGCTTTTTTTATTTCAAATTGTTCTAAAATATTTAAACGTTGACCTTTATTCTCTGTATGTAGTATTTCTAATTTATCACTGTTAATGTGATGGTTATTATTTATTCGGGTTGATTATTTTTTGTTTTTTATGTCTCTATTATGTTCATTTAGGCGAATCCCGAAATTTCTACCCGTTTGACCAATATAAAAAGAGTCACAATTCTTACAATTTAATTTATAAATACCACTTTTATGCAGTCTGTTAGTATTTTGTTTATTGTTAACCAACATCTTTTTCAAATTACATTTATTTACGGCTATTGGATTTAAACCTAATTTTCGTATTTGTTTGTATATTTTATTGTTATTGTTAATATAGTTAATGAACCTATAATTATTTTCTTTTGGTTTCGGCGTATAAAAATTATTCAGAATTAACCTTTTTTGTTTATTTTTAATCATATCGTCAATTAGTTTGGGTTTGTATCCGTTATTCTTAGCTATAGTTTTAATTGTGTTCAGTTCTTTTTAGAAATTTTGTTTATTTAGAGGAAAATTTAGCAGCCTGTGGATTAGGCTATGAAATGCTGAAAGTTTAATTTGCCATAATTGTTTAGAGTTTTTATGTATAATGACGTCAGTACTCGTGGATTTTCTATAGATATCGTAGTCCAATTTATTATTTAAAATTTTAACATTTACATCTAAAAAATTTAATCCATAATCTACATCCTGAATTTTCATTGTGAATTTGATCCTACTGTTTATGCTGTTAGTATATTTTAGAAAATTAGTAAGTTGTCTATCTGTACAAGTCCAAATACAGCAGACATCGTCAACATATCTGGTCCAGTGTAATATGTTTGCTGTTAGACCAATTTGAAACATTTAAAAGCGTTTTTTATGTGTTTAATTTCTAGAAAGGTAACAGATGTAAAAAAGAATAATCACCTGACTCTCGTTTTTGAAACTCGGAAGCTTTGGTGTCGAGTATCTCAAAAAAGTTTTGGACAATATTGGAAACATCGGTCGATTGGCGGGAGTAACTATGACTCTCGGAGAGGAGAGCATAGACGTGCCAACCACACCCCCTGGGTCCCGCTGGTAACGGACTTAGTCCGGCTAAGAGTTTGGTGGCTTTAGGGTCTTTGGGGTTGCCAGCCCCTTCGACCTCTTGAAGTTGGCCCAAAATTAAATAAACAAGCCTCGGATGATGCCGCTGCACCCACTGGTGCAGTGGCCCAACTTCCCCCCCTTCCCCTCCCCACCCTGAACTTACCTGTGGCATCTGCTCGAGGGTCTTTTCTACTAAAACCGGCCTGGGAGTTCACAAGCGACGAGCCCACCCAAACGAATTAGACGCTGAACAACTGCGTACCGATATTAAGAAGCGATGGGCTCCTGAAGAAAAGCTAATGATGGCCCATAAAGAGGCCGAACTCATGAAGCTAGGGAATATACGATACATGAATCAAGAACTCTCCCAGTGCTTTCCAGAAAGATCGCTGGAAGCGATCAAAAAGACTCGGCAGCAGACCAAGTATCGGCAGGCTGTCACTAGATACCTGAGAGAAATTGACAACCCTGATCCTCTCACTAATGATCCCGCTGTAACCGACGAGAACCCTAAAAGAGATCTACGTGGGGAAATAATTACTTACCTGAAAGACCTGCCGCCGGTGGATACCAATACCTATAACGCTAATGAGTTGGCGCAAATAATTGACTGCGCAATCCACCGGGGCAAAGAAGACACTGCTGGTGCTTTGGCTAACTATCTGCTAAAAATCTTACCAAACAACAGCAAACCGTTCAGACCTCGTCCAAGTCCTCCGACTCCCGCGCTTAGCAAGCGGAAACTCCGCCGACTTGAATATAAAAACATCCAGATTCACTGGAAGAAGCACCAGAGCCGCTGCATTAAAACCATTCTTGACGGTCATAACAACTCTAGAATGCCGGCTCAAGAAATCATGGTGCCTTACTGGGATAATATCATGTCTCGAGCCGATGTTACGGCCTCCCCAGATAAAGATAAAGCAAGAACTCAAAACGTTATGGGCCCCAATTACTTGTGAGGAATTAGTTAAAGCCAGACCAGTACTTACCACCTCTCCTGGTCCAAATGGCATAACGGCCCGCCAGCTGCGTGCTATCTCGATGTCTATCCTTGTGAGGATAGTCAATTTAATCTTATGGTGCGAACGAGTCCCTGCTGCTCAGTATGCACAAACAACTTTTATTCCCAAAAAGGAAAATTCGGTAAATCCCGGGGACTATCGTCCGATTACTGTCCCTTCTCTATTGCTCCGCCAAGTACACTCCATACTTAATAGACGGGTTACAGAAACCCTGACTCTAGATCCTCGTCAGCGCGCTTTCCAACCTACAGACGGATGTGCAGATAATACCGTCATCTTGGACATACTTCTGCGTAGCCAGAAACAACAACTTACTTCCTGCTACGTTGGGATTCTTGACATCTCCAAAGCGTACGACTCGGTGTCGCATGAGACGATTATCGGCACCCTACGATCGTACGGATTCCCTGATGAAATGGTTAATTATCTGCAAAGACGATATTCCAAATCGACTACCCGTCTTAAGGGCGATGGTTGGATGTCGCACAAGATCAAAACCCGAAGTGGCGTGAGGCAAGGAAATCCTCTATCGCTGATCCTATTTAATCTCGTCATTGATCGGTTACTAAGAGATCTCCTAAAAGGGATAGGCGCCTACATTGGTTCAACAAGGTTGAACGCGCTTGCATTTCCGGACGACCTCATACTGATGGCAAATACTCCAAAAGGGCTCCTGGTGCTACTTGACCAAACTCGTACCTTCCTCGCCGCGTGCGGGATGTCCACCAACGCAGCCAAAAGCAAAGGGCAACCTAAACAGAAAACGTCCGTTATAATACCTGGTCAGTTTACTCTTGGGAACACTCAGCTTCCCTCACTTAAACGTACTGATACGTGGAAATATCTAGGTATCCACTTTAGCCCAGATGGACGAGTCAAATATAATCCTGACCAAGACATTAAGCCTATGCTGGAGAAACTGGACAAAGCCCCTCTGAAGCCCCAGCAGAGGATCCACGCACTAAGGTGCGCTCTAATCCCAAGAATATGCCATAAACTTGTCCTCGGCTGTGTAAAAATTGGCTACCTACGAAATACCGACCGCATTATTAGATCTCACCTACGTAAATGGTTAGAATTACCTCATGATGTCCCGATTGCCTTCTTCCATTTGTTATTTGTGTTGAACGATTTAATTTCTAACATTTGCTTAGTTTTGTGCACATAACGTCCAAAAACTTCAAGATTTATTTTAACCCCATCATGGAGATGAATCTGATTACGTACAACACGCAAACATTTGTCGAGGACATCATTAAAAAAGTCAGTATAAAACAGGAAGTACTTCGCTGTCGTAATACGAAACGAAGCTATCCTGTTAGCAAAAGCAGAGGAGAGAAAACAGATTCCTTCCTCCAGAGGTGAGCAGCAAGTTTGTTTATGTTGTAAGGTGCGCACATGGGCGTTGTATGAATTTTGCGGAACATAAACTTTACAGGTGTCACACCACCGGTCGGTGGACATCCCAGGTGTAGCACAGTTGGGTTTTTTGCTCGGTGTTGACGATGTAGCTTCGTGTTGCGCTCGTTTACGACATGAAGCGTTTTGTTGTCTTTTCAACTTGTCAGATCGCGTAAAGGAGGTATGACAGTCCGGAAAACGAATCATATCGACAAGTTGCAAGAGACGTTTCTCAACAAAGACTGAGGACAACCGTTGGGAGAGGTAAATTTAATAGTATAAGAAAATGGGAGGGAGAAGGGGAATTTGAAAAAGGATGAGGATCTTAAGAGAAGGGGATAGAAGATATTTAAGAGAGAAATGTAGAAGTTGAGGTTAGGTAAAATGACTGAAAAGGTAGAGTGTGGTGTTGCCGAAGTGCCCGTCATTACCCTAGACGAGTCAGAGCTGTCGGCGATGTTGGAGCAGTTCTGCCCCAACGATGAGTTGATTGGTAAGACATCATCGTCCGGTGGAGGAGAGACGAGTGTAGGAGATGTGGTCTCGGAAAAGCCTGTCGCTAGTACATCGCGAACGGTGGCAGGAGGCGTTAAATCCATAGCTATGAAACCGAAGAAACGGACGTACAACAGAAGAATTTCGAGCGGTCCGTGGGATTATTCAAAGCTTGTGGACCAAGTTAGGGAAGCAGTGAAGACTCTTCAACGCGAAAAAGGTAAACGTGAAAGAGAAATAAAGGAGCACCACACGAAGGACGCTCTACTGTTGGAGCAGATACATCGAAAAGAGAAGGAGTTGGAGGATCTGAAGAAAAGTCGTGAAAGCAGCAACAAACTGGTGGTGGAAGGTAGAAAGCGAGTAGAAGAGGTGGAGCAGCAGTTAGTTAGTTTACGCACACATTTATTGGATATATTTGAATGAAATTTTGCAAAAGAAACATGAAATAAATGTATGTAATGTAGTAAAAATTGTATTTTAAATTGATAAATAATACACATAAAACTTGTTGGGGTTTATTTCTACGGGTGTCCCGGTGAATACAATAAAATAATGCATGTTGTAGGTTCAGCCCCCAATATTGACTGTGTCACCGCAGCTTAACAATCTAGGTGGCGTCCCTATCATAATTTGCTCAGAGCTCGATTTAATAGCATTGTCATAATTAAATTATTACTAATTTGCTCAATATCATCAAAAAGACAATAATATAATAAAACATGTAAACATAGAAGGTGTTCAGTGAATAACTCACCTAATTTCAACAGTTCCTTGATTTTCAATGAACTTGCGATGCACGTTTTGTTCACTACAATAATCACATACAGAATGGTAAAAGAATATCGACACCCTACAAAGTTGCACTTGTTTCGTCAACGAGAGGAAATCTTCTGCTGAACGAACGAAATCTGAGAGTATTTATATGATTCGGAGGAGGAGGACATAAGCAGACAACATTGTATTCGTTTGTAGAATATCGTGGTTCGATAACCGTTGCTTATCAAGATTGTTTAGTGATAGAGAAGTGGATAGGTTATTTGTTTTGTATTACAGATTTTTATCAGTTAACGATGAGACATGTGAAAACAGCAAGAATATATTGACCATAAAAAGGGTTCGTTTCTAGACTATCATGGTTCGATAACCATTCATTATCAAGATTGTTTACTTAATGACAAGACATGTGAAAACAGCGAAAGTAGGTTAATTGTTTTGTATCTTGAAGCAGACGATCAGGTGTAATTATTCGTAATATTATAATTATTGATGACATTATTTTTATCAGTTAACGACAAGACATGCGAAAACAGCGAAAGTAGGCTAATTGTTTTGTATCTCGAAGCAGTGGACTGGTTGTTCTTGACGATTAGGTGTAATTATCGGTAACAGTATAATTATTGACGACATTATTTTTATCAGTTAACGACAAGACATGTGAAAACAGCGAAAGTACGTAATTTGTTTTGTGTATCGCAGACTTCGAAGCATTGGACTGGTCAGTCATAATCTTAGCGATCAGATGTAAAGTGACTGTAAAAGAATTCGGTTAAGGCAGACCCGTAAAGCGCGACATTCGAATAATAATGGTGCAAGTTTGAATCGAGAAATTCATGAAATACTTACACCTACTATTAATAAATTAAATAAACAACCGAATCGTTTCGAATAAGTAAATATTATAGCGCAATTTACTTAATTTTTTTCTTCTAAATGCAATAAACGACAAGTTTAATTTCCTGACATATATAAACCATAGAATATGTTATAACTACCACTCATATGTTTGGGTACGTTCATTTATACTGAATCTATTTACAGCGTTATTTCTAAACTGGTCTAAAGGAAATAAGATATTTAAGCCTTTCAAATATATATTTAATTGTGTCGACGTCTACCTTGTGGTAATTCATTAACATGATTAACTTTGTTAAAATAAAATAAAATAAATAGAATTCCAAATTTAATCACATATATTGCTATACTTCTTCTGAAGATGCTTATGTATACGCGAAACAATTGTTAAGCAATATATGTGATTAACAGTGGAATTCTTTTTGTTTTATTTTATTTTAACAAAGTTAATCATATTTAAGCCTGGTAAAAATATAAAACTAACACTATGGGCATTGAAATTCAGCAGTTATCGATAATTAGAATAGATGTTTAACTGCAAAAAGAATAAATTTTATACTTGATAAATGAATCAGATTGTCGAACATGCGTAGTATAAGTTGCAATGCAAATGTAAAAGAACATTGTTCTGAATAAATCATAATGATCGCATTTTACTTTTAGCGAATTTATCTTTCCTGGGACAGGTTGTGTTTAGGTAAGACGAGGTTGTGTCGCATATCACCCAATATATGGGAATCTTTATTCACCCGGTAGCGATGTCACCTACTTATTCCGACAAACAAACGTTTTGTAACCGCGGGATAAGCAGGTGACGGTCCCTTAAAAGGGGTCACCAAGAACAGATCGCTAAGTCAATGTCCGCACCGTCTAAAGACGGAATATTATTCTCTACTGTGGGTTCTGGGGTAAGTTGTATCATATTACTATTACTTTAAGTATAAGTTATTATTTAATTGCTTTTTAATTATTTTGTTATTATTGTTATTAATAAATTAGTTGTTGATTGTTCTTGTCCACTGTTGCTTTGCCAAGCGAGTCTCAACCATCTACCAAAAGCTAACCCCCAGGCGATTAATAACCCCATATCTGGCGAAACCTCTCAAATCACCGCCACAATCGGCGGAATACGTCAAATTTGGTGGTTATCGCCACAGTTGAAAACTAGGGTAAATATATAAATAATCTTAACGATCAGGTGTAATTATCGGTAACATTATAATTATTGATTACATTATTTTTTATCAATTAATGACAAGACATGTGAAAACAGCGAAAGTAGGTAATTTGTGCACATTTTATTACCAACTTTGCAGCTCCTTCTTTCACCCCACTACTCATCTTCGTCCTCCGAATCGTATAAATACCATCAGATTTCGTTCTTTCGGCAGAAGACTTCTTCTCGTTACAACAACAACTATATACACATTCAACAATTACGATGCACTACTTCATTGTATTCACCGGAACACCTCTGGAAATCAACCCCAACAAATTCTTTGTATTTTTCCACCAGCAGTGGGAGACATCGGGAGGGACGACCACCACTGTGACGATTAAGGACAAAATGCCTCCCGTGGATTTCCACCTGGAACTGGAGAAGCATCTCCGACTGTTGGAGGTTAAGGGTTCTGGATTAATACAATACGTAAGATACGGAATATGCGTAGCATCGCATTTTTATATTTAAAAATATATGGGTAGTATAAGTTGCAACGCTTCAGAAAACTGTAAGAGAACATTGTTCTAAATAAATCATAATGATCGCATTTTACTTTTGGTGAAATTATCTTTCCTGGGACAGGGTGTGTTTAGGTAAGACGAGGTTGAAAACTGGGGTAAATATATAAATAAATTTTTTCTCTTACACTTTTTACATCGAACCAACATTATCTTCCTCTTTCATATACACTACATACCCCCACCTGAATCCCTCCATTCTCCCAACCCTCTTTCTCCCTATTTAAATCATTCACTCTCTGTTCACAACACTATTCCTTCTCCAACCTTCCTCATAGCAACATCATGTCTATGAACCAAGTACAAGGCACTCTCCTCCCAAACAATTACTCATTACCTGGACATGCTATCATTGCTGTACAACCGTTCCGACAGGTGGTTAAATCCTCCATCACCTTCAAGGTTACCACTAAGTTGCAGTGTCAGCAATGTCTTCAGCTATGTTCTAGCACGAAAGGCTTTGTTTGCCTTTCTTGTCGGTTTATGGAACCCTCTGAGTTTTGTACTAGCTGCGAAACTTACTCGGAAGATGTTGTAAATCGAACTTGTCCTAATTGCAGATCAGGATACCTCTGCGATAAGACCGGTTTGTTTTATGAGTCCTCACAGTATCATACCTTGCAGTGCTACATTTGCGCTTCATGGTATGATAGGGAACAAGTCCGCAACGACCTAGAAAGTTATTCAACAGAAGAGTTCACACTCTCGTAATTGTCTTATTTCTTTCTCATCCTTTCCAACCTGTTTCGACTGTAACACATTCGAAACATCGGTTTGTATACTCTCCTTTTTCCAATCCTACACCACTCTTACCCCACTTCTTAGATCATCCAGACTCATCCCCTCTCTTCCTTCTTCCTATCTAAGCTGTTGCAACTGCGTAGCATACATCACTGCATGAGTACGGTTCACTTGTTCAACATGAACCTTTCTCATGTTTCACTTGTCGTTAATCCTTTCGGACAGACAAGTTCCTTAAACTTTAAACGGTTGCAAAGTGGGTATAGTTGACGTCTTCGTGAAAGCTGTACGGCTAAGACACGATACTGTTGCATTGAATATATTACTAACGCACACCTGTTTTTTGTCACAGAGTATCACTATGATGTCATAACATCAACTATTTCAATACATCATGATTTTACCAACCTTTTATTTATACCAAAATAAAGAATCGTTAAATTTAACAACGTTTCCATTAAATTCTAACGTCTCGAGAGGTAAATACAGATAATACAATATCCTACATACAGTAAACTGGAGCGAATGGTTGGGGGGGGAGAGAGGGGGTGAGTATGCTGTTGTATTTTTATAATAGCATGTATTCATACATGTACATCTACCTATAAAACGCTGTGAGAAGGTTGCCGGTTCTAAAACAAGGACGGGGGGAGGTTTTAGAACCGGAAGAAGGTTGTCGGTTCTGAACAAGGACGGAGGAGGTTTCAGAACTGTATTTTCTAAATATCATGTATACACATCTGCCTGTAGTAGGTAGCCGATTCTAGAACAAGGACGGGGAGAAAGGTCGATACCCGACGGGTTAGGTTAGGGTATCGACCTTCCTCCCCCGTCCTTGTTCTAGAATCGGCTATCTTACCCTACTCGAGTGATCCTGAATCGGACGTTGGCGACGTGGTTAGTGTAGGAAATGGCACTGATGAAGAAATGGATATTGATGAGGTTGTTGCCTCTGACTTGGAGGATTGCGAAGATGATCTTCCCTTATCTGCGTTTGTATGTGCCAATCAAGTGCAAGGTGATAATGTCTCTTGGAGTATGGGAAATATTTACTTGATAAAGCCAGCATCTAATTTTCAATCCCAATACGGTTTATCAAACGAGGTTCAAGAGCTCGATAATGAAAGTTGTACGCCGTATGAGCTATTCAATTTACAAATTTCTGATACTATGTTAGAAAACATTACGTTCCAAACTAACATCTATGTGGAACAAGCTCATCAATTTACCAACAAACGGTATAACCAAACAAACATCACTGAAGTGAAAACTTTCATTGGACTCAACTTGCTTATGGGTATCAAGAGGTCCCCTAGCTACCGCAATTATTGGTCGGTAAGTGAAGATTTTCAGGATCCTTTCAGTTTTGGAAATACCCGATTGGCAACAATACTTACATCATTAGATTTTACCGGTGATAATGTGGTATTCAAAAATAGAAGCGAGTTACTTGCATTAGCTTCGAAAAATTTAAAAGCTAAGGCGGATAAGCGTAGAGAGAGACATAAAAGAAAAGTTAGGGCAATAAAATTGGTATTTTAATTGGTTTAATTGGATTTGTTCTAAGCCAACGGAGCCCCCCACAGAATTACAAATGCCCCCGCAGTGTTGCCACGATAATTTCCAAAAAAAAATCTTACAAACGGCGAGAACGATTATTGTTAAAAAAATTCTGCTCTACGAATGAAATATAAAAAGGCCCTGCAGAAGATTAGAAATTTGAAAAGATCGCGAACTACCCGCAATCCTTCGCCGAATGACATAATTGCAGACGCATCGAATTTTTTTCGAATTAAAACTTAGATTATACAAGGCTATTTATATTTATTAAGTGGGGACGGGGTAATTTTTAAAATGAATGAATGCTCTAATAAACGATCACCTCAAAAAACAATTAACTATAATGAACCCATCTCCACCAAAATTATATGGTTTATTAAAGATTTATAAAGTTGATAAACCCATCAGACCAGTAGTAGCCTACCTTCAAGCACTTTGTGCAAAATTGTCTACATTCCTCATAAAAGAAATAATAAAATATACAAAATTCATTTCATCATTTGCCTTAAATAATTCAAAAGACTTAATAGATAAAATTTCCAAGATTAGTTTACCCAAGAATTGTAAATTGCTTTCGTTTGATATTACTAATATGTTTGCCAGCATTCCACCACAGCAAGTCCTTCAAATTATAGACAATAGACTAACCGAGGGGAATACAACCCATCAATACATAGAGAGTTAATTAGCTTGCTAGAAAATTATTTATTAAACGTTTCGACAAACACGGAAATAAAAGACTGTCTGGTGTCAGGAGATCCCTAACAAATTTGGTGTCAGGAGTGGGATAGTGCTTCAAAAAGAAGACAACAGCCATTAATCTTTGTTCTTCAATTTGGTGGGTTTCAACTCTTTAAGCACTACGCCGCCGTCAAGCCCAGAATCCACGGACTGATCATCTAACGCATCAACGTCGCCGAATTGGAACCGTAAGTCTGTAATTGTTTTGATTGTGATAATAGGAAATCCTCTTCCCCCATTTCTATATCAAAATGTCGCTTCCAAATCAAAGTGGACAGGTAGCCGATAGCCAAAATGCTAACGTAAATGACACGTTTCAATTGAACTTTTTATGCTCGCTCATTTCCAAATGCTTAGACGGGAAACGAACAGAATTTCACGAATTTTTAACAAATTGTAATAACGCTATGCAACTCGCACACCAAACACAATATACCGCGTTATTTGCATTCATTATATCTAGGTTAACAGGCTCTGCTAGGTCTCTACTTCATTGTAAAATTGGTCAGAATTAAAGGCAAGTTTATGTACTTTTTACCAAGCTAAAAAGCACTACATACAACTCATGCAAGAATTAAATACACTTAAGCAACATACAAACGAGACGGTTATTTCTTTTCATGAAAGGATAGATAGATTGATAACTAGGGTATTAAGCGCAATGTCTTTTACTAACGAAAACGAACAAACAGGAAAAATTCAAACCATTAAAGAACTAGCATTGAGTAGGTTTATTCATCATTCCGTCCCGGAAATATCGCGATTTCTAAGATCACAAAATTTAGACGACCTCGCAGTAGCCTTAACTAAAGCAATCGATTAAGAGCGCGCCTTGAAAATTTCACAAGACAAATTCAAAACCAGATCAAGCTCTTCTAAATTCTGCAATTTTTGTAAACGCAATGTACATGTCAGTAAAGATTGTTACAAAAAACGGAACCAGCAAAATAACACTTCCATCATTCTCGCACACGAACAAAAACGATATCCTAATAATCCTAGTAATGTTAGCAATTCCAATAGCGGCCGAATAAATTCAAATGACAATGTCAAAATCTGTAGATATTGTAAAAATCGCGGTCAGGTTAGGTTAGGTTAGGTTAGGAAATCAATATCTCAATGGCGTAAAAATATTTTCAAACTCCAATCTTCATCGTAATCAAATTCCTATATCGTGCCCTCAAATCAATTCTTTTAAAGAAAAACAAAACGACAATTCCAATTTCAATATCCTTCTAACTCATGAAAACAGAACGTATATTAAAGCGTACTATCAAGGAATTGAGTTTTCATTTTTAAAAGATACTGGCGCAAAAGTATCTCACATAAAATTGCCGAAGTTAAAAAACACAAAAACGAAGTTTAACCCTTCCGAAATTCTTACACTAGTGTTCCTGTCAAAACGATTGGCAGCGTGAATTTAAAACTCGATGTCTTTTCCAAAAACTTCGAAGCCAAATTTCATATCGTCAAGCAAGAGACAAACATTCCGCTTGATGGACTCATCGGCAATGATTTTTTCAAAAAAGAAAATACGCAAATCGATTTCAATAAACGTCTATTAAAAATCGATTCTTTGCCCTTCCCAATCAATTTACACACTAACTCAAATCCTAACAGGGAAAATGTTTACCATTTAAGTCCACGTTCCGAAATGTTAATTTCAGTCGATATTACTAACGACGCGGTAATGGAAGGCATTTGTCCCGAAATTCAAATATGTGAAGGCGTATTTCTTGCCAAATCGCTCGTTAAAGTTGACGAAAATAAAAAAGCAATCACAACTATTCTCAACACAACTAATCATAAAATGATCGTAAAGAAAATAAAACTTACATTAGAACCATTCGATCAAAATGAATCGTTCGTATTAAATGTCAACGAAAGTGTATCACCCAGTTCTAACAATAATCGATTACAACTATTAAAAGAGAACCTCCGATTCTATCACCTAAACTCAGATGAAAAATTGTCCGTCTTAGATATTTGCACGGAATACAGTGATATCTTCTATTTACCTAATGACCAACTGACCTGTACCAAGACGATACAGCACGAAATCATCGTTAGTGACCCAACTCCAATAATTAGGATTTATAGATTTCCCCAAATTCACAAAGACGAAGTAGACAAACAGGTAAAAAAAATGCTTAAACAGGGAATAATTCAGCATTCGACATCATATTGCAGCCCGTTATGGGTTGTCCCGAAGAAAAAAGACGCTTCGGGTGAAAAGAAGTGGCGCATCGTTATTATTGATTATAGAAAGTTAAACGATGTCACAGTAGGCGATTCTTACCCCCTTCCTAACATAGAACAGATTCTTGACCAACTTGGCCACTCCAAGTACTTTACTACGTTAGATCTCGCTAGCGGATTTCATCAGATCGAAATAAAGAAGGATATTGCAAAAACTGCCTTTTCCGCCCCTTTTGGTCACTATGAATATACTCGAATGCCCTTCGGCTTAAAAAATGCCCCTTCAACATTTCAACGTCCGATGAATACCGTTCTGACAGGGTTACAAGGGTTACAGTGTTTCGTTTACTTAGACGATAAAGTGATTTACGCCGCTTCTATTTCCGAACACTCAGAAAAATTAAAAGCAATATTCAACCGTCTGCGCATAAATAATCTTCTTTTACAGCCTAATAAGTGCGAATTTATGCGACAAGAGGTCGTTTACCTAGGGCATATTATCAGTGACGAAGGCGTTTCGCCTAACCCAGAAAAAACTAAAGCTGTTTCTTCTTACCCAATATCTAAAAACCCGAAACAAATTAAGCAATTCTTAGGTCTTGTCGGTTATTACCGCTATTTCGTCAGAGACTTTTCTAAATAGCAAAACCACTCACTTCTCTCTTAAAAAAGGACGCTGATTTCACCTGGTCACCTAGTGCCGAAGAAGCTTTTCAGACTTTCAAAACTATCTTGACTTCGCAACCTCTCTTACAATTCCCTGATTTCAACAAGGAATTTATTCTAACCACCGACTCGTCTAACTATGGAAATAACAACCACTAGTAAACACCCCTTTCAAAGGCTAGCCATCGATATAGTAGGTCCGCTAGTAACAACCGAAAATGGCAACAGATTTATACTAACTATGCAAGACGATCTAAAAAAATATTCATTCGCGAAATCACTTCCAAATCATGAAGCACTCACAATAGCAAATTCCTTGCATGAGTTTATAACAATCTTCGGAATCCCAGACAGCATTCTATCAGACCAAGGCTCCGATTTCTGCTCTAACGTAATCAAAGAATTAAACAAACTCTTTAAGATAAGGCATGTATTTAGCAGCCCTTACCACCCGCAGACAAACGGTGCATTAGAACGCAGCCAACAAACCTTGAAAGAATACCTTAAACACTTTATTAATGCCAATCAGACCGACTGGGACGAGTGCGTACCATTGGCCATGTTTATTTACAATACGCACATACATAAATCTACAAATTTCACACCTTACGAGTTAATTTTCGGTCATAAAGCTACGATACCGAGTTCAATCACGGCCAATCCCGAACTCAAGTATTGTTACAACGACTACTATTCAAACCTCAAATTAAAACTAAACAGATCATATGAAATTGCTAAAGATATTCAAATTAAAAGTAAAAAAAATTCAAAACGGTACTACGACCAAAAGACTCGACAAATAAATTTTAATGTAGGTGATATGGTTTATATAGTCAATAAAAATATAAAACCGGGGTTGAGTAATACATTAAGAAGTATCAAAGTACAAAATACAAAAATTTGTATGTAACATGAAAATGGGAAATTTTTAAACGGCAACCTCCCACAACCGGACAAAAACGTTGAGGAGCTTTCATTGTACAATGTACATGTACCAATTTTTCTGAATACAGATTCAAAATCACCAAAATAACCGAAAAATAAACGAAAACTTTGGCAAAATCAATGTCTCGTTCGTGAAGACCGTCATCGAACCATTGATCAACTCTGAGATGTATGGACTATCATGGAACTCAATTTCGATTTTATCCGATGATTTGCACATGAGAGTTACAACCAAATTTGTCCCCCTCCTTCATGTGTCATACGACCCGAAACATAGGAGCAATCAAGCCTGTAAAAGACATCTGGATCTCCTCGTCCCAAAAAAGCTACCCAAGAGAAGTGAATCATCAAGACAATGCTCATTTGTTTCTTCAACTTGTTGTTGTTTGCTTCGACAGTGTAGCTAATAAGCAACATATTTGTTTTTCTTAAATTCCGATCCCAAAATTATTTCTTATTAGAACATAATGGGATCGCCATATCTACCATTCTACAGAATCTTCTAGCAATAAATAAAGTATTGCTAAATAAAGGGGGTAAAAGTCTTCCTAACTGAGGTAAATTGATTGAGTTCTGTTTAGTTATGGGGACTCATAAAATCAGTAGGATTTTGAAATTAACACTGTTAACTAAATTTTGAGTAACTTCTATTAATTTAATTAGTCGTTTCAAAATAAGTATTTCATTGGATGAGAAATAATTTGTGTACTTCTAACGATTTACCTTATAGTTGTCGTAACTAAAATTATTTTTGTCGCAACTAAAATTACATTTGCAAGAAACAAATGCGATACCGTGAGAAGTACCTAGAATAAAGCGGCGCCTGTATTCAGACATGTTATATTTCTTGTTTAGTTTGTGGTGAAGTGTCTGTTGTGCTCTTGGAGTATTTATCACAAAGTAAGTACAAATTTAGATAATATTATGTGACGGTTATAATAATTGTCACAAATCGACTAATTAATAAATATATTGTCTTAATCGAAACATGTACCTACATACATGAAATAAAAATATAACCGTAGGACTTACATGGCACCATCATACCTTGCACAATCAGTACAAACCGTTTTATACATATTGCGCTAATTTCTCTGACTATATAACATACTTGCCTATTTATTCCTCTTATAAATGATGCAATAGTACAATTTAATAGAGTACCTACTACCATCAACAATTATCAAAACCAGTAGTTTATAGATCAATCATTTTCTTTGTTTGATGATTTATTATTAGTACCTTTCCTTTTGCATTATAAAATATTTACCTATATTTTAAATTTCCTTGCAGATTTTGTTAAAAATGAATAGTTCTGACGATAACGTTGAAAGATATGTAGAAAATATTTTAGAGGATTGGGGTTTAGGAGAGCTTATTTCAATATTTAAAGGTATACAATACATACACATGTATATCTGTATATGCATGTGTAACAATATTCTGTATAGTATTTCTTTACTTTCGAATGTACGTAACTCAATTTTTCAGATCACAAAATTAATAAAGATGTATTTACAAAATTAACCCCATCCCTAATAAAGGAATTGATTCCACAAGTGGGCATTCGCATACAATTTACAGAAAAATATGATGAATTTATAAAAAATAATAGGATTGAAAATGCAGAAATAGTTTTTGACAACACATTTGCAGAACTTGCGTCAATTTCATCACCAGAAAATAATTCACCTGTTACCTCACCTTTGACAATTTATACAACTCTTGAAATGACAGACAAGCAAATTGTTCAAGCACCATTTTTTAAATATAACGTTAAATGCGCCCAACAGACAGGACTAGAAGACTTACTTAATAGCTGTACAAGAGGAAAGTTGATCGTTCATTCATACAAAACTCATAATAGCTTGACTCCTGATAATCGTAATAAATTAACCGAACTCGTTATAGAAAACGAATTAGAAGAAAATATTAAAAAAAAAATATCTATACAACGATTCGAAGACTTAGCTGCAGCTATTGAATGATATTACTCTATAGGTACATATATACCTATACACATTTCTACACATATTTATATGGTTATTTAATTGCCGAATTTGGTCATTGAGTGAAATATTTACCTGAAACGCTTTGTGGTGGTTACAGTTCGTTCGCTTATTGGGTATCTTTGATCATGTACAATTTTTTATCAGCATACAAAATTTACCTCATCCACGATGTAAGATATTAACGTCCGAATTCGGCAATTGCAAAATAACATGTACATAATCTACATACTTAATGATTTTGTAAATAATTAATATCAAAAGTATATATAATATTTACAAATAAATAATTTTAATTTACTTATGTTTTTCTTGTTTTAGTCTACTTACTTTACAAAAATTAGAAGTGAAAGAAATGGAAAGATATATTTTACAGGCAGAGGAAAACTGTTTTGTAAATATTATAATTACAGAAAAAAATTAAGACTAAGTGGAATAAGTGTTTGCCAAGTTATTCCAGAAAATGAAATAGAAATAGGCAAGAAGTTTTCCTTTTTTGTTAAAATGAAGTTTACAAAACGTGTTTCAGATGATGTAAGTGCTGAGGAATCCATTCAGTGGTTAAAAAGTAATATAGAACCATTTCAACAAATTGAAAGCCATTGGCAAAAATCGTTTCGAAAAAGGAAGGAGCTATTAAAAAATATTACAATATATGAGTATTTTCGATTATTTCCTGTTTTATCAACTAACAGTGGTTATACTTTGGTATGTTTATATTTAATAGAAATATTGAACTATTAATTTATAATCTAAAAGATAGGTAAATACCTGTACGTCTAAAAATAAAGGATTACAAATCCTACATTTGGAACGTGTCCTATACAATAGGTAAAACGAACCATAAGCCAATTCTGCGACCGGTTTCGACCTATTGGGTCTCTTCAGGCAGAAGCAGGCAAAACACAAACTGTAAAGTTCACTTGAATTACACTAGTGTAATTCAATGCCGGTAGGGGTATTAGCCCTCGGAGTAGTTGTTTCTCTTGTTTCTGGTTAGTCTTGTTATTCAAGTGAACTTTACAGTTTGTGTTTTGCCTGCTTCTGCCTGAAGAGATCCAATAGGTCGAAACCGGTCGCAGAATTGGTTTATGGTTCGTTTTACCTATTGTATAGGACACGTTCCAAATGTAGGATTTGTAATCCTTTATTTTTAGACGTACAGGTATTTACCTATCTTTTAGATTATTTTATCTACGTCTAATATGTGTTGACCTTCAGATTCATTAGTGTAATTCAATGCCGGTAGGGGTATTAGCCCTCGGAGTAGTTGTTTCTCTTGTTTCTGATTAGTCTTATTAATTTATAATTTTGTTATTCAGTTTAACATAGATTTTAACATAAAATATCCAGATAAAGATATCCTATACTTAAAATGGACTAACTTTACTGCTAATGTAGTGAAATATGCTCAAACGTATTGCAAAGATAAAACAGTATCTACAATTTTGGAGGAAATAAATACAAGAGATTTGAGCGAAGGTAATTTAAACTACTTCTAAAATTATACAAATTGAATTTTTTATGTTTAGAAGGAAAAAATATTCGAATCTTGAAAATACTCCCTTATCTGATGACTCCAGTTGCTGTCAATAAATACTGGAAATAAGTAATCGACGAAGTTTTTAATTCTTGTAACTCCATTATTAATACAATATAACAGAAAAACACTTGTAAAAGTTACAAAACTTTATTGAAAAACCACAGTACTATTTCACTACACAGTGGCTTCCTCAGGTGGAAAGATATAAACTTAAAACTAAATACAAAATCCTTAAATACTAAAAGGGAAAGGAGAGGGTGTGGGGTGAACAATTGACATTAGAGGTTGTTTAGCCAAGTTTATTTAATTTGTTGATCTCCATACATTCTAAAAGGTTTAATTTAAGTCCTTTATTTTCTACATGTAACAATTTAAAATCAGTACTAACTGATCTACTTAATAATAAAATATTTAAAAAAACTTTAAACCTAATTTATCCTCAAAACAAGAATAAAAGCTCAGAAACATATAATTCTCTATCCTACCTAGGTCAATTTTCGAAACGTTTAGGCCACCAAATCTCTAAATTTTCAGGATCCATTATCTCCTATAAAACGAATAACACGTTAGGTTCTTTCATAAAAAACAATAAAGATAAAACTAGCAAAGAAAATAAGTCCGGTATTTATCAGTTAAATTGCGGTAGTTGCAATAAGTCTTATATAGGACAAACTGGCAGATGTTTTAAGGACAGGATTCTAGAACACAAAAAATGTTTTGAATATAAAAATACTAATTCCACTTACGCTAATCATTTATTAGAAAATTCGCATATTTTTAGTACTGATTTTTAATTGTTACATGTAGAAAATAAAGGACTTAAATTAAACCTTTTAGGATGTATGGAGATCAACAATTTAAATAAACTTGGCTTAATTCTAAATGACCAATTAGACGTAAATAATTCTCCATTACTCAACCTCTAATGTCAATTGTTCACCCCACACCCTCTCCTTTTCCTTTTAGTATTTAAGGATATTGTATTTAGTTTTAAGTTTATATCTTTCCACCTGAGGAAGCCACTGTGTGGTGAAATAGTATTGTGGTTTTTCAATAAAGTTTTGTAACTTTTACAAGTGTTTTTCTGTTATATTGTATAAATACTGGAAACCTTCAAAAGCAGAAATAGATGAGGGTTTCATTTTACATGTAAAGGTAAACTTATAACTATTGCTTCATTAAACTTGTGTAGTTACATTAGGTTTTTCTATTTTAGCATATTCAAGATTTACATAGAGAAGTAGAAAACAGAAAAGCGAAACTTACTAAAGCTAAGGTAACATTTCAACCAACAGCAATAATCGTTGGTGAATCTCTGGTCACTATTAATACTACTTACGTAGCGATTAACTCTGTCCTGTACAAAGTTGAAAGTATATTGAAAACAATAGAAGTTACCTTTAAATCGTTTCATGCTGAGCAAGCGTGGTTGCTAATTCAAAAAAGCTTATTTGAAATCGAAACCGAATTTGATAAAAGCTACATTTCTGTATCATGTATTGTGCCGTTTCTTAAATAAGTTCACTGTTATATTCATAATATTCTTTATACCATGAAATGTTCGTTTCGAGTCGTAATTACTGTTCTTTGAAAGCACTTTTTTTTCATTTGCGAGTTATTCATAAGTTAGATGAACGTTCGGAATATGTATGTTGTGAAGAAAATTGTTCCAGAAAATTTAATAATTTACATTCATTTAGAACACACTTTAGCAGAGTTCATAATGTGTCAGCTATTGTTAAAAAATCAATCCAAAGCAAACCATTTACAAAAGACAAACTTATTTGGGCAAAAAATCATGATGTAATCGTGAACGTAAATAATGAAACAGAACATAACTCTGATGATACTACCTGTGCAATTATTAATCTTAATGATGCTTCAAAAAATTTTCGGCAACAAGTGCTATTACTTACTGCAAAATTACACGGTTTGAGTCACATGCCACGAAGTCATATTCAGTTTATAGTAAACAGTATTTCAGAACTGTTTAGTAGTGGTTTTATAAGTACAATTAAGCATTGTTATTTAAGAAATATGCCAAATATTACAGAAGATACCAGAAAACAAATTAATAACGTATTTAATTTATTAGAAAACCCATTTAAAGATTTAAACTCGGAATATTTGAGACTAAAACCATTTCAATGCAGTGAGTACTTTACAGCACCTGTTAAATACAAAATTGGAGAAGAAATGAATGATGTTCGGTCTAGTAAAAATGTTACTTACGAACCGATTGCGTTAAATGGCCACTTCATTCCGTTAAGAAGTCAGTTAAAACAAATACTAGAAAATAAGGACTTTTTTCTTTCAATTTATGATTACATTAAAATATTAGAAAAACCATCTCCGGAAATTTCAAATATTATGCAAACTAACATTTGGAAAAATATTTTAGAGAAAATGCCAAAAGACGGATTGGTGTTGCCATTAATTTTATATTTCGACGATTACGAAATCGAAAATGCACTTGGTTCCCGTGCTGGAGTCCATAAGCTGGGTGCGGTTTATATCTCACTAGCTTGTGTACCTCCAAAGTATTCATCAAAATTAAATAACATTTTTCTTGCTCTTTTATTCCATTCAGAAGACAGGAAAAAATTTGGAAATACGTTAACGTTTCGAATTTTAATTGATGAACTAAAATTTTTAGAAAATGAAGGTATTACATTAAAAGCCGCTGTTTATACTGGAAAGATTTACTTCAGTCTTGTTTTTATTACTGGAGACAACTTAGGACTAAATAGTCTTCCTGGCTTTACTGAAAGCTTTTCAGCCAATTTTTACTGTAGGTTTTGTAAAATGCCGAAAAGTAAAATGAATTCATCTCTTACTGTAGAAGAAAATTACATACGAAATCGAGAAAATTACTTGGAGGATTCAAATATTGCTAACGTTTCATTGAGTGGGATTAAAGAACCTTGCATTTTTCACTGTCTACGAACCTATCATGTAACCGAGAACTTATCAGTTGATATAATGCATGATTTGCTAGAGGGTGTGTGCCACTACGACATGTTAATAATTTTAACTAATTTCATATTTATTGAAAAGTTAATAACTCTTAGTGATCTTAACTACAAATTAAAAGTATTCGAATATGAAATTAACGATTTAAACTGTAAACCTCCGCCTTTGTCTCCTGATTTTGATAAGAAAGCAAAAATTTCATTCTCTGCAAGTGAAATGCATTGTTTTATTAGAATTTTCGGCTTTTTGGTTGGAGAATATATACCTACTGGTAATCAGTATTGGCAGTTGTATCATTACCTGAAGTTAATTACTATGCTATCTTTAAAACAAACAGTAACACATAATGATGTTAAACTCTTACAAACACTAATTTTTTAACATAACGAACTGTATCTTAAGTTATCAAAAAAGTTGCTTCCTCCTAAATTCCATATCATATCACACTATCCCATGATAATGAGCAAAACTGGCCCTTTAATTAATATGTGGTCAATGCGATTTGAATCTAAACACAAAGAATTAAAGAACATCAGTAACGTTACTTGTAATACAAAAAATATTACTTATTCTGTTTGCTTGAAACATCAATTAAATTTATTTTTTAAACTATTTGCGAATGATTTATGCCCTACCGTTTTATCATATGGAACTATGGTTCCAATTGAATCTTAGCACGAATTATTAAATTTTCAAGGCCCACTTCATCAATACTATTACGAAACTACTTGGTTTTCTTGTAAATGGGTTACTTATTGTGGTAACAAATATGTAGCTCAAAAGACAATGCTGCACATAAATAGTAATAATAGTTGCATACCAGAGTTTGGTTTAATAGAACAATGTCTGCTTGATAAGACTAACAATATTTGTTTTTTGATAAATTTGTATAATACAGAATATTTTAATGAACACTTTTGGCTTTCGAACTTACAAAAACCAGTTTTTTTACGTTGATTTATTTAGATAATCTGATTGATATTAAACCAGTTTTAAGAGTGTGTTTAAATAGTTGCACTTCAATAGTCTTAAATTATTACTATTAGGTTATACGTAATACGACTACATGTTTCAGATATAAGCAGTTATTTGTTTTTATACTTTTTTTAATAAAATGAATTGTTTTACATAATTGTGTCTCATTTTTTTAATAATAACCCCTGTATACAGTAGACCCAGAAGCAAAAAGAAAATTAGTGGTGGTTACAATTTAGTTTTGTTACGTTTACTAAAATAATTGTTACCTTAAAAATAATCGTTGTTTCTCAGCACAAATATAGTTAGGTGAGATATATGAAGAAAATCTGTTAACTTAACTAAGAAACATTTTGTTGTTGTAGCTTATAATAGATAACGAATATTTATCAGTTTCTATAACAATCATTTTAGTTGGGACCAATTTCACTCAAATATTTAGTTCTAGCTACCAAATTTTAGTTGGATTTACCATTTTTTTTTAAACGTGCAGGTACTAAAATACTGCAGTTTGAGAGAGAGAGAGAGAGATAGATAGGGATTTTGTCAAACTTACAAAACTGATAAAATAACAAGTAGATTAGGTAGCCATAAAGATATTGTTATGTCTCAAATATTAATAAACGGAAACTACACTTATTTATTGTTATTCAAGACAGATTACATTGATAATTCAAGCATACCTTTTAGAGGTTATATTTACATTCTACAACACGCGTTTCTCATGATCAACGGCAGAGGCAGACTCACTTATCCATAGGTATAGATATATGACATACAGTAATTTTACAGATAGTGTCTCTGCTACATATACAACATTTCCTCCCTTCTTTAAATGGTTGGCGAGTATCTTAATGGTGGACGGCGTTGGCGAGCGGATTTTCGAGGAACATTCGGAGTTGGAGAAATGGATGGTATTCTGTTTTCTAAATTCCTAGGTGTTTGTGGAGTAGGTGGCGCTCGATTTGGGGCTGGTGTTGTTAAATTCTGGTTTGGAGTTCTTACAGTTGGTGAAGTAATAGTCGGTGGCTCGAAGAAGCGGATTCGTCGTTGGGTGGGATGATTTACAGCTGGTTCTTCGAATGCTGGTCCACGATCGTTTATATTCACCTTATTTTCGTTTACGTTTGGGAATGATCTAATTTGGTCAATATGGCGCTTGATACGCTTGCCTTGGTAGTTGATCTCGTAGTGAAGATCACCAATGCGAGTTGCAATCGTTCCAGGAAGCCATTTGTCCATTCTGATGTTTCCGGACAAGAAGTAGACATTTTGTCCTGTTACTAAGGTGCGGAATGTCGATTTCATTTCAGCTTGCTGCTTTTGGGAAACTTTAGTGCGGATGTCATCAGGTCTGGTCAGATTGAGGCGAGTGCGAAGGTCTCGTCCAAGGAATAGTTGAGCCGGAGATTGGCCAGTTGTAGAGTGTGGAGCTTTGCGAAACTGGCGCAGAAACACGTTCAGGTTAGCGCGAAGGTTTCCCTTGGTTGTCTTCATCGCATAGAGGGCGTCCTTTACCGTCTGAACATAACGCTCAGCTTGACCATTGGTTGATGGATGGTACGGTGCTGAAAGTTTGTGATATTTTACACCACTACTCTTCAGGAATGTCTTGAATTCTTCCGCAATGAATTGTCTACCGTTATCCGAGACGACAGTGACCGGTGAACCATACGCTGAGAAGAGGTCATCCATGATGGCAATTGTTGCGTCTGCTGTTGTTGAAGTCGTCGGTTTAACCTCAAGCCACTTGCTGTAGGCGTCGACCACAATCAGTAGCATTGTATCAGCTACTGGTCCCGCATAGTCGATATGGATTCGTTCCCATGGTGCTTTCGGGTATTCCCAGTGGTGATCGCGATATTTAGGTGGCGCATGTGCGTGAGTTGCACAAGCGGAGCAAGATTTAGCAAGGGTCTCGATGTCGGAGTCAATGCCGGGCCAAAATACGAAGGAACGTGCCATTCCTTTCATCTTCACTATCCCCAGGTGAGCCGCGTGCAAATCATTGAGAATAGTTTCGCGTAACGAGGGTGGAACCACTACTCTATGCTCAAACATCAAGCAGTTGGCAGCGAGGGTGTACTTCACCTCGGGTGCCTTGAAATTATGACGATTGAGGTCTTGCCCTGCTTCCAAGATCTTGACTATTTTTCCAAGATGGTGGTCCTTCCTTGTCTCACGCGCTATAGTTTCGGCTCTAACTGGTAGCTGTCGCATTTGGTGAATTGTGAAACAATCAAAATCATCGAACTCACTTGTCTCTTCCCCTTGTGCTGAAGAGTTGCCTTTGATTAAGTTCACTGTGATTGGTAGATGTGCTCGAGAGCAGTAGTCGGCGTTCGCGTTAGCTTTTGAAGTTTTGAAAATGACTTCGTAGTCGAAATGGGCCAGGTAGTCAGCATAATTGGCCATGCGACTGATGCACAGAACTGGTAATGACTTTTCGGGATGTAAGATCTGTGTCAAGGGCTTGTGATCAGTAATCAACGTGAAATGACGCGCGTACAGATAGTTGAAGAACTTTTGTACGGCCCACACGATGGCGAGTGCCTCCTTATCGATTTGTGGGTACTTTTGTTCAGTTGCTGACATTGTTCGACTGGCGTAAGCGATTGGACGTTCTTGTCCGTTGCTGAGCCGGTGAGACAGTACTGCGCCCAGGCCTGTCTTACTAGCATCTGTGGCCAGCAGAAGTGGCAAGGCTGGATCGTACTGCATGAGTACCTGCGGCGAAGTTAAAGCATTCTTAATATCGTTATAAGCCCTGTCAGCCTCCGGTGTCCAGATGAGAGGATCTTTCAGAAGCATGTTTCTAAGAGGTCGATCTCTCGTTGACAAATCAGGAATGAAAGAGCTGTAATAGGTCGCCTTTCCTAAGAATAACTGTAGTTCTTCTGGTGTGGTCGGCTTCGGTGCATCACGCACTGCTCGGATATGCGCATCGGATTTGTGGATGCCTGACGCGTCGATTTTGTGACCAAGGGCTTCCAGTACAGGTTGCGCGAAAGCACATTTGGCTCGGTTGAGCTTGAGACCGTGTTGCCGAAATCGTTCCAATGTTAATGTAAGAGCTTGCATAAGATTTCCGAAATTATCGGCAAAGACAATGGTATCGTCAAAAAAACTCACGACTTTCTGGAGACCTTGTAGGACAATGTCCATTCGGCGTTGCCAAATAGCGGGAATATTTGCTGCTCCATAAACAGCTCGCGTTGGGCGGATCAGTCCATGAGTTGGAGTGTTGAGCGTAAGAGCTTGGCTGAACTCTTCATCGACTTCTAGATGAGTGTAGGCGTCAGTGACATCCAGGTGGCAGAATAGGGCAGCGCCGCGCATTCGGTTGAACAGGTGTTCCACCTTAGGAATCGGGTGTTCGTCGATGATGATCCGCGGGTTGAGGGTAGGTTTGTAATTGCCCGTAATCCTCAGTTTGCCGTTCTTCTTTGCAACTACATGGGTAGTTGATGCCCACTCGGAGTAGTCTACTTTTTTGTAAAAACCGGATGCAATTTTTGCATCAATTTCTTTGGCATAAGCATCACGGAGCGCAACTGGTATGTCTCGTGCTCTGGCAAAAACAGGAGTAGCCCCAGCTTTTAGGTGCATTTTTGCTGGCGGGCCTGAAATCTTCCCTGGAATATCGCTGAAAATATCTTGGTAACGAGCAAGGATGTCGTCGAGTTGCTTTTGTTGTTCCAGAGATAAAGTCGGTTTGGCAGAGAGCTTGAGGATCGGATCGGATTTGCCGAAGAGACGTTCGAAGTTGATCTCTTCTACGAATTCAGATATCCACTCACGACCAAGTAATGTTTCGAATTTCCCGTCGACCACATAGATGTTTAGGTTTCTGGTTGTGGTCCCGATGGTGGCATTGACCGACGTTTTGCCGATACAGTTGATGCGGTGACCGGTGTAACTGGCGAAGTTGCGGTTAGTCTCATATAACTCAAAATCAGGTTTTATGGAACGAAGTTTTGATTTGGTTATGATCGAGCAGGGAGCACCGGTGTCAAGTTCCATGTTAACGGTGGTTCCCTCTATGTTGACATCAATCAGTCGCCTTGAAGGAGACTGGACAGCTCCTATAGTTTCAATTTTGCTAAAATACTGGACGGTGTCGATGTTCTCTGTTGGTTGTTCTTCGGTCATTTGGTTCGTTCTTCGTTTCGTGGGTTTGGATCGACATACTTTGCTTATATGGCCTTTCTTGCCACACTTCAGGCAGTTAGCGTTTAAAAACCTGCATTGACTGCGAGGATGAGTTTCGCCACATCCCGCACATGTTGAGATGTTGCCTTTTTTTGTTCTCTCATTTGTTTGGTGTGTCCCCTGGGTTTGTGTAGCTAGGTTTGTGGAGTTTTGATTCCGATGCATAGATTTGCTGCGTTGGTGTCGTTGGTTATTGCCTTTACGAGACGGCGGTTTCTCATAGCCTATTCGATTAGTTGGTTCTGCTTTGGTGACTGCAGTCTTAACCTGGTCGGTAGTGTTACGTGTCGCCTCGAGTGTATAGGCGATTTCGCAGGCTGCCGTGAAGCTCTGTGGCTTTTTGGCGATGACCTCGTCACACATTTCTCTCGATTCCAGACCTGCAACCATCTGCTCAATAAGCATTCGATCGAGGAATGTTCCGTATTCACAAAAGGTTGCAGCCTGACGCAGCCTTAATGTGAAATTTGCGATAGCCTCTCCCGGCCTCTGAACGATACTCCGAAATTTGATGCTCTCGGCGAATTTATTGCGAGTAGTGTCGAAATGGACAGTCAATTTCGTTTGAATGTCATTGTACGACAAGGATTCAGGGTCTAGGGGGCTTACTAGAATCTTTAGGGCGTCGTTTAATTCAGGGCCCATGTATACTCGTGCATAGTGCGCATGTTGATCCTCAGGTATTTTACTTAAATTAAGCGCCCAAGTAAATCGCTTGAAATAGTCTGATATTGTAGTCCCGTCGGCGGCTCGGTACGCTTGTATAGCGAAATGTGGTGGTCGAGGATGCGTAGGTGATGGCGTTGTGGTGGACTCCCGACGTGTTTCGGTTTGTCTGAGAGCGTTGGCAATCATGCTTGAGAGATGTTCGAGTAATGCCGGTGTTATCTCTGACATGTTTGTGGTCGCGTTGAGGTCACGATGCCTCACCGAGTAAACTAGAACCGCGTGACGATCGACTTAGTTCCGTACACCCGCGTGGTCGCGTTGAGGTTAGGATGCCGGTCGTAAAACTCACTTCAGAAAAAAAGTATTAATTATCCCACTTCTGACACCACTGTTATGTCTCAAATATTAATAAACGGAAACTACACTTATTTATTGTTATTCAAGACAGATTACATTGATAATTCAAGCATACCTTTTAGAGGTTATATTTACATTCTACAACACGCGTTTCTCATGATCAACGGCAGAGGCAGACTCACTTATCCATAGGTATAGATATATGACATACAGTAATTTTACAGATAGTGTCTCTGCTACATATACAACAGATATGTTACCTTTGGAACTGGATTCTGAACAGTTATCGAAACTCAAATAAGAGGGTGGCCCCCTTGAGGGGGTATTGTGTCGAGTTTCGAACAAGGATTAGTAGTTTTCAATGCACTTTTATATAAAAGTACATGCATAGATTATGAAGAATTGGTGAATGATAAAGATCTTGTAACGAATAATTGATTTTTGTATTCTTTCCAATAATCGAACCCCACAATTGCAGTTCGAAAAACAAACAATCCAAACACGAAATTGCTTCAATCTCAACATTAGCAAGAGGAAACAGTTATAAAAAATGAGGGCAGAAATAATAACTGAACCGTAATATGCAAAACCAGGAACAATCACTGTAAATTGTTAGGCAATTGTAGATTAGTTTACAATCGTCACAAATTACAATAATTACACTACCGACGTTGAATCATACTGTCAGTTTTAAACAAAGACAGAACTAAAAAATCGAGTAGCATTAATCATATTGTTCGTTCCAAATCTAATATTCGATATGGATTCAAATTGAAGTAGAAGATTGGAATCGACCAATTGTGGTTCGACTAATAATCAGAAATTCGTGCATGAGTTTACTCGACATTATTTATGCACAGAAAAAGGTTAGAAAAAGATGTGCCCAAAAACAACAATCAGCAATCAATGCAAAATCTGGAACAATCGCAGTGTTGTTAAGCAATCGTAGATTAGTTTACAATTGCCCCAAATGACACTAAATATCAACGCTGCATCACAACATCAAATGTATACATGACAACAAAAAGTCAAGACAAGTTATGTTAATTATGTTCTTCTTTCCACTTATTATTGATTTGAAACCAAAATCAAAATTAAAATTGTTCTTTGCAGTTATAGTTCAGAATATCAGATCAGTAATCCATTATGTTCTCGTTTCCACATATTGTAATGATGTGGAATTTAAACTGCCAGACAAGATAAGAATCCATCAGTTGTGACTTAAATACAGCAAAATAAAGGAAAATGTTCGAGATGGTAATTTTTGGAAAGAATTTAATTACAGTGTTTCACATCACTGTCTCAGTCTCATTGACAATAACCCGAGTAGAAATCTGTTAGGGCATGCCCTAAAAGGCTCCGGGCCGGATAGGGCTAAATCCCGGCAACCGTATTAGAATATTCTGTATGCGGCCCTGATCAGGGCCTAACGTGGATTCTCCTCATACGGCAATTTTAATCAGGCCCGGATAAAACATGGCGATGTTGCGCCTTATTACGGTTTGCCCTAAGTTCACACAGATGGGCCATATCTGGTATCCATAAGTGAACCCTATTACAGTTTTCCCTAAGTTAACGGTAATGGACCACCTGTGGAAACCCTACGTGAGCCCTACTACAGTTTGCCCTTAGTTCACGGTGATGGACCACATGTGGAATCCCTACGTAAGCCCTATTAGAGTTTCCCCTAAATTCACTTAGGTGAGCCGTATGTGAACTCCCTGCATAAACCCTATTATGCTTTGTTCTAATATCACGGAGTAGGGCCGTGCATATGTGATTGCTACGTGAGCCCTATTACGGTTTACCCTAATTTACGAAGGTGGGCCGTGTATGTAGTTTCTAATTGAGCCGGCTTTCGATTAAATATATCTATTCATATTTATAGATAAGTACCTATAATTTCAGTAAATTCTAGTTGTGCGTTTATCACTACACAAATGAAGTGAATGTAGTATTGTAATATAAGATAATAAAAAATTAACTTGTATTTCGAATTGGTTTCAAAAATAGCAGAACAAAACTGTAACTTTGGTTTTTTATGTTGCAAATTCAACGTACCCTTTTAATTGAAAAACTAATTATAGATAAATATAATTACTACTTCTATATTACACAAAAATTATGTAAATAAATCTATTTGATTATTACAGTAAGGTTTATATAACTATTAATCAGGATATACTTTACACTTAAAATAATATAAACAATACCCCTACAAATAGTGTCGAACCGAAGCAACTTTTACTGCTAATATAAAATATCTACTAAGATGTATATTTACGTGATTTATAAGTATAAAGAATTTCGTCAATTAAGACTTTCGATAGTGCAACGTTTGTGAAACATATTGAACAGTTGTAAAAATAAAAAACAAAAGATGATGTAGTTAGAGAATTTAGAAATTAAAAAAGCCTTTAGCAAAAATTTAAATTTAGTGAATTCTCAAACAGAATTAAGTTCTTCAAACTCCCCACTCCTCCTTTGTGATTTGTAAATAGTATATATATTCGTTGTCATTCGTTTTTACTTTAGTCTAGTTACTCTTGATAATGATCGAACCGATCGAAACTATATAGTCGAGTATAATAAAAACTCCTTAGTGAAACATCATCTTTTGTTTTTTATTTCGTCAATTGTAGATGATTTATACATCGTTATGTTCCATAAGTATTTCAATTTTTGTTTAATAGGTGTAGATACAAATTAATAATTTTGATGTTCTTTTAAGATTACAAACGCTGAAAGATTCTAAAATTCTGCATTTAGTTAACGACCGAAACTACCCCGTAGTCTTTTTAAAAAATATTAAAAAGAACAATTCGAACTTGATTAACTTTTATTAATTAGTTGTTACGAAAATTGATTAACAATACGAATTACAACCCTTGGTTAATACTGTCGTCGGGGTAGGAGTTACGATGGAGGTTTTCGGTCTGTTTCCTTAGAAGGAAAACTAGTAACTGATTTTAGTAAATAATTATTAGAATAAAGAAGCTGGGTGATTTTGCAAAGTAAGGAAAACCAGACGGATGGCGTAGGCATAGCCAGTCGCCCAGTGCTGATAAGGCACGCTCTTTCTTGAAACCTCAACAGTTTTAGTACTGTTAACTATTTGGTGCAATAATAGTAAGCGTATACTTGAAGCTGACCCTCGCAGGTACCTACATCGGTCCTTCCGAGCATCTGCTTTTGGTTTCTTGTACGAGTCACCCCCTTGAAGAGCAAAACACTTGCTTTTAGTTCCGTTCAATTTCGTTTATACTTATCTCTTTAATGTTCATTTAATCTTCTATATCGTTATTGAGAGTAGTTTAAACGAAATAATAAGTATTGTGGTTATCTTAGTTTAATTAAAGTGTACAATAAGGAGTGAGAATTTTATTTTACGAAAGTTTTAGATCTACAGTGAAACCACAATAATAAAATTCCACGACATAACTAGTAAGAATGGAGGACTTATTATTTATTATAAGGTGTGATAAGGTGCTATAATCAACACAGAGTGCGAGTAAGTGTTTCTGGTACTTAATGAACCTTTTTATGGAAATTAAAAGTGAAAGTGTACCTATTAAATGGAACTATTCTCAAAATTCCGCTAGTGATCAAGTGTTATCACTTCAAGTGACAACAAGCAATGTGGGCAAAAACAGAAGGCCGCAACAACTCATCCCAAAGTCTTGTACATACATTGTCATAAAAGGAATTCAACACTACGTATAAGGATAAATAAAATTGATAAAAGTTATTGTAAATTACCAAATCATTTGTAAAACCCTTAGTTGTATATTAATTATAAAAATTGTATTTTTATTTTGAATACAAAATATTTTACTAATATGGACCGCATTTTATTACCAAGTCAGGGCCATAGTAATATTCTGATTAAGGGCCAAAATTAATATTTTCGGAGGGCCTATTTTATATAATAGGTTAGGGGCCGGAATAGAGTGCCGTATTTGGCCCCTTTCCAATATGGCGTTACATTACGAATACGGGACAAGTCCAATGACCGCATTTGGGCCCTATATAATTTAGGGCAATCCTGATCAGTGCCCTTTTATAGCCCTAAAAAATTTCTACTCGGGAATACAGAGTAAAGGATGCTACGAAAGAAGTAGCCAGGAATAATAATTGAACCATAATATGCAAAATCTGGAACAATCACAGTATTATGTTAAGCAATTGTAGATTGGTTTACCATTACCACAAATTCCTATAAATTCCGACTTTAAATGAAAAACATATCGAAGTATAAACAAACAATATAAATGGTCAGATGTAACAATTAAACCACCAACTCCCAAGATTAGCAACAAATATACTGTATGATTTTAAACAATTGCAGATTAAGTTCACTTGAAAAACAAGACTGACTAGAAACAAGAGAAACAACTACTCCGAGGGCTAATACCCCTACCGGCATTGAATTACACTATTGAATCTGAAGGTACATACATGTTAGACGTAGATAAAATAATCTAAAAAGACAGGTACCTGTCTTTTTAGATCATAATTGCAGATTAGTTTACAATTGCCACATTACAGTACAATTTTAAAACCACTGTCGGGTATTAGCACGACAGTGGAGTCAATAATTTAAAACAAAATTTTCTTCAACTCCTGATGCAAAAACAGTAAACTGAAAATAATTACATTAAAAAATTCCAACGAAACTACATATCTACTATAACGTTTTATTTTCCTTATTAATTTGTAATATTGTATCTATAAATCTTCAAAATTAACGAATACAACCATTTACATTACATTTTAAAATTTTCCCAAAATCATATGTATTTTACAACATTCAAGTGTGCTAGCAATTTTTTGAACTCCCTCTCTATATTTATCATTATGGTACAAATGAAAAATAAAAGATAGTAAAAAATGAAAGGCACTAACATCTTATTAGTTTACATACAAAACACTTAAGCGTAATATGACCAAATAAATGATACCTCCTCATGTACCTACTATGTACAGGGTGGACCAAATTGGACACTTTTGAAGGCAAACTATACTTTAAGGTGGAGGTAGACAAAAACCGATGTCGATGTCTGAAGCTCAATTTTTATGACAAGTTAATTGGTGCGAACAGCGTCTCGTTATATGTCACCGTTTCAAAGGTACAGGGTGTTTTTGGAAAATGTACGTTTTCGAAAAATCTCCAATTATTTTCCTGGCGAAAATTTTAGTTGTAAAGAACACAAACAATATTTTTTTAATGGAACACCCTGTATATTTTAACACAATTTAAGAGTGCTCAAAATTACCTTTCCAAATATACAACACAATTGATATTTTTCTCATATTACCTTCAAATTACGGCACTTTCGTATTGCTTAATTTCGACAAATAGACCGTGGATACAAACCACATAAAAAAAATTAATCAAACTAAATAATTAAAATAATAGCAGAGTAGTTGCTGCTATTAAATATTTACAATTTCTCAACGTCAGATCAGTTTAAAAAATAATTACGTAAAAGACAACATAAACTTGCGCTAAACTAACAACAATGAGGTATTCCCCCATCGGAGATGTTGACTGACAGATTCTTGTATGAACGCCTTCTCTTTTTAATATATTTGGCCAAATTTATTTGCTCAGTTGGAGTTAGAAATGCAAATTCTAACATTGCAGTGATTTTTAAATCAACTGCAGGGATTTTTAGCAATTATTTTAAAATTTTATCTACATTCGGGTAGAAATATTAATATCAGTTGTTCATGAACGTTGGATGACATTGATATTATAATTGCCCATAATGAACCCCTTTATAAATATCACTTTCAATGTTAAACACATACAGTCTTTGATAATGACGTAAAAATCGAAACAGCTGCCAGACAAATAATAATAAAATGTGAAACTTTACCACGTGTTTGCTTTTTTAATTCTAAATCTATCATTATTATTGTAGTTGTGTTTATAAAACATAAACATAGAAAGGTGAAACTGCATTTTAAAAATGAAAATATAGGAAATAAAAAACATAGGAAGTTTCACTAAAATTTATTCGTGTACTGTTAGATACCCACCTTTCATTTAGGTCATTTTAATCTTATTTGTCATTCACAGCGTTGTGAGAATCGAAGTTAAGTTATCATTTGACACCATTTTATGATTTTATCATTCTAATATAATATTTCAACTTATGTAGCATATTATCTTGATTTTATATTTATTCTTTTAATGTCGTACAACAGTTGGCACCAACATGTTAAATCCAAACAAGGGAAAGTTATTTACACGATATGTTTGATATCCAAAATTGTAAATTGTTTATCAACCGCGAAAAGCACGAACGCTATTAAACTAACATCGTATCTCGCGATTGTTGACTTAAGTCTCTATCTTTAAATATCACAAATGTCACCCCCAGCACATTGTGTACTTTTCGTGTTGATTTACCAAGACCATGTCAAGTCACCCCTTGTTTTGATATAACACAAGATGTCAGAAATGATATCGTCTATTTTAACTTTTCCTATCTGTAGTAGAATTAGGGTGTGTACTCTTCCCAGGGGTTGTGTACACGTCGTTCATTCGTTCTCGTAACCATAATGTTTGCACCTAGAATAGTGTTGTTATGTATAATCTTGAGGGCGAGGGCGTGGACTAAAAAGTTTATAAAATACCTTCCGAGGTCCCAGAAGGGCAGTCCGCTGTCTTACTAACTTGGCACTTCTTCTAACTCTTACTTTCACCTAAGTCGCGATTCTGATCTCTAATTCTTAATAATTGTCGTGCCAGCCCTTTAACTCATTGAAATTCGGTCACTGTTCATTATTATTGCGCAATTAGACAATAAAGACTTAAGTTTGGTTCCGTTTTTTATTACGAAAGAGTTATAATATATATATCGTGTCGACAAACACGTAGAAAAGACTGTCTGGTGTCAGGAGATCCTAACAAAAATTGGTGTCAGGAGTGGGATAGTGCCACAAAAAGAAGACAACAGCCATTAATCTTGGTTCTTCGATTTGGTGAGTTTCAACTCTTTGAGCACTGTCGTCGCCACCAACCCTGAGTCCACACACCGGTCATCAACAGAACCAACATCGCTGGAAGAAACCGTAAGTCTTAAGATATTTTGTAATTGTTTTGATTGTGACAATAACAACTCCTTCCTCCATCTCTCTTTAAAATGTCAACCCCAAATCAAAGCGAACAGGTAGCTGACTCAAATTCTAACAGTAACTTCACTATTTTCCAATTAAATTTCTTATGCTCGCTCATCCCAAAGAGTTTCGATGGAAAACGTTCAGAATTCCACGAATTCCTCACTAATTGTAGTAACGCCATGCAATTAGCACATAATACACAACACACCGCGTTATTTGCTTTTATAATATCCAGGTTAACAGGTTCTGCTAGGTCCTTACTCCACGGTAAAACGTATGAAAATTGGTCAGAATTGAAGGCTATACTGTGCACGTTTTACCAGGACAAAAAACATTACATCCAATTAATGGAATAATTAAACACACTCAAACAAAATACAAATGAAACAGTTATTTCTTTCCACGAAAGAATCGATAAACTTATAACCCGCCTACTTAGTGCAATGTCCTTTAGTAACGCAAACGAACAGACTGGAAAAATCCAAACAATTAAGGAACTCGCTTTAAGTAGGTTTATACATCATTCTGTCCCAGATATTTCGAGACAACAATAAAAAAGCTATCACAACAGTCCTCAACACCACAGACCGAAAGATAATCATAAAAAAATTAAAACTTACATTAGAACCATTCAATCAAGATAAGTCATTCGTTTTAAACGTTAGTGAAAATAAATCGCCTTGTTCTAACGACCGATTAAAGGTTCTAAAAGAAAATCTCCGACTTGACCATTTAAATTCAGACGAGAAACTATCTGTACTAAACACGTGTATCGAATTTAACGACATCTTATTCCTCCCCGATGACAAATTAACATGTACAAAGACAATACAGCACGAAATAATAGTCAATGATCCGACTCCTATAACGTCAAAAATCTATAGATTTCCACAAGTCCATAAAGACGAAGTGGACAAACAAGTTAAAAAGATGTTAAAACAGGGAATCATTCAACATTCGACTTCTCCCTACTGTAGCCCTTTATGGGTCGTTCCAAAGAAATCCGATGCTTCCGGAGAAAAAAAGTGGCGAATAGTAATAGACTACAGAAAGTTAAATGACGTCACTGTAGGTGATTCTTACCCCCTTCCCAATATCGAACAAATTCTTGATCAGCTTGGACACTCCAAATATTTCACGACGTTAGATCTCGCCAGCGGATTTCATCAGATAGAAATGAAGAAGGAAGATATACAAAAAACTGCTTTTTCTACCCCTTTTGGACATTATGAGTACACTAGAATGCCTTTCGGCCTTAAGAATGCTCCTTCCACATTTCAACGTCTGATGAATACCGTTTTAACTGGTTTACAAGGGTTACAGTGCTTTGTTTACCTAGACGATATTGTTATTTACGCCGCTTCCATCTCCGAACATTCCGAAAAATTAAGACTAATATTCAACCGTCTTCGTTCTAATAACCTCCTACTACAACCCGACAAGTGCGAGTTTATGCGACAAGAAGTCGTTTATCTTGGCCATGTAATCAGCGACAAAGGTGTTTCACCCAATCTGGAAAAAACGAAAGCTGTTTCCACCTATCCAACACCCCTAAATCCAAAACAAATCAAACAATTTCTGGGCCTTGTCGGTTACTACCGTCGCTTTGTAAGAGATTTTTCCAAAATAGCTAAACCCCTTACGTCTCTGCTAAAAAAGGACGTAGATTTCACTTGGTCACCTGCTGCCGAAGAAGTCTTTCAAACCTTTAAGACTATATTAACATCACAACCCCTTCTACAATTCCCTGACTTCAGTAAAGAATTCATTTTAACCACCGATGCGTCTAATTATGCCATTGGAGCAGTGCTTTCCCAAGGTGAAGTAAGCAAGGATTTACCTGTAGCTTACGCTTCACGTACTCTCAACAAGGCAGAGGTAAATTACTCCACTACCGAAAAAGAAATGCTAGCCATCGTTTGATCAACTAACCACTTTCGCCCCTATCTTTATGGTAGGAAATTCACCATTCTAACCGACCACCGTCCCTTAACGTGGTTATTCAACTGCAAAGACCCTAATAGTCGCCTAGTCCGTTGGCGTCTAAAACTTCTCGAGTATGAATATAAAATAGAATTCAAACCGGGAAAGATAAATTCAAATGCCGATGCACTATCACGAAATACAATATTATTCACGGAAAACCGACCCAATGAGACATACGACGGAAAGTTATACAACGGAAAGTTATTTACACGATATGTTTGATATCCAAAATTGTAAATTGTTTATCAACCGCGAAAAGCACGAACGCTATTAAACTAACATCGTATCTCGCGATTGTTGACTTAAGTCTCTATCATTAAATATCACAAATGTCACGCCCAGCACATTGTGTACTTTTCGTGTTGATTTACCAAGACCATGTCAAGTCACCCCTTGTTTTGATATAACGCAAGATGTCAGAAATGATATCGTCTATTTTAACTTTTCCTATCTGTAGTAGAATTAGGGTGTGTACTCTCCCCAGGGGTTATGTACACGTCGTTCATTCGTTCTCGTAACCATAATGTTTGCACCTAGAATAGTGTTGTTATGTATAATCTTGAGGGCGAGGGCGTGGACTAAAAAGTTTATAAAATACCTTCCGAGGTCCCAGAAGGGCAGTCCGCTGTCTTACTAACTTGAAACTTCTTCTAACTCTTACTTTCACCTAAGTCGCGATTCTGATCTCTAATTCTTAATAATTGTCGTGCCAGTCCTTTAAATCATTGAAATTCGGTCACTGTTCATTATTATTGCGCAATTAGACAATAAAGACTTAAGTTTGGTTCCGTTTTTTATTACGAAAGAGTTATAATATCGTGTCGACAAACACGTAGAAAAGACTGTCTGGTGTCAGGAGATCCTAACAGTACTTCGACAAATTTGCTTCGACCTAAACGAAGTCATTTAAAGAGGAATACAGAAATCTGTCGAGGTTATCGAACAAATTTTAGTGAAACTTCCTGTTTTTTATTCTCTAATATTTCGCTTATATAAAAGTAAATTGTAAACATAAATTTTATAATAGCTCGCCTTAATTAGGCACATACTTGCATATAGGCATTATTTATTTTAGTTAAAAATTTCTAAACGAAAATTAAACGATTACGAAAATATGGACAAGATAAGACTATAATGCAGAAATCCTTTTCTTGTACATGTAATAATTAAAATACTCCAATAAGTAATTATTAAAAAAATTATGGCACCGGACGACCCTCTCACTTGCACACACATACGTTTCGAAAATTTTTGTTACTGTATAATTTTGTACCGCGCATTCAACATAAAAATTAAGAGGGAAAGTTGGCCATGACACTCACGTCTAGCCGCTACCGGTAACTAACTATCCGAGATTCCAATAAGTGCCGAACGCAAATTTTGCTGCAAGTAATCTATGGTAGGTAGGTTAGGTTATGTTGTTTATCTCCAGCGAAGAATCACTGTTTATATCTGGTTTATGTGTAAGTATACAAATCAGATAATGATTTAAAATTGAAATCTACAGTTCAACATGATTAATAATTCGATTTACATTTTGTAAATGTCCGCTACACCCACCCTCTACCATAACCTATTGCAGGACACACGGATGTATTACGACAGTTTTTTTTGTTAAAAATATATCTTCCCGACCTCTAAAATGCATTCGATGCACTAAAAAAGTTTTTAATATACAAGAAATTTTTTGGAGCAATTTTTTTTTAAATATTTATGAATTTTTGATAGGTATGTGATGATAAATATGATATTTTTATAAAACTTCAACCCCTCATAAAATTTTTTATAAGGGTGACCGACGGCTAATTACAACGGAATTATATTCGGAAGACCCCCCCTAAAAACCCCCTGCAACCCCAACCCCTTAGGGGGATGGGGTCAAAAAGTACATAATTATCCATTACATTATTACTTTGCCGTAATAAATGATAATTTTTATTCCAGATTCAGACATATGTGAATTTTATGTATCGGTGAACATTTCTTTACTCAATTTGAATTTGCCGCCAAAGATAACAACCATTCGTGCCGCTTCGTGTATGAAGATAGTTTGTTACCGGTAGCGACTAGACGTGAGTGGCCATGACACGTAGCGGGCCGCATTTTCGGAATTCGCCGACACATTAGCCGCTCGGAACAATTCGGATGACGCGAATCGCAGGTTCTTAAAGTCCCGACGTATAAGACTTAATGCGTCGGCGATTTAGGCATACACAGATTTACGTTTGAAATTGAGCATATCTTTTTCGTTGTGAATCAGATTGGTGTAGTAAATAGTTTCTTGAACTGTTACAAACTATTATATGTTTTGATAGTGATACGTACAATTCCTTATTTAAAGAAATTAAACTAATTTTACCATCAACTTCGTTCAAAGCTTTCACTAACAAATGACAATCATAACCAGAAAAATTATGAAAGAATATTGGGAAAAATTTAGGAATACGATACTTAATATTGCATTCATTATGAGCTGGACCTCGATAATTTCTATTAAGATGACAGTGATCAAATACTCTGATACTTCCTAAACTTTTTTTGCAAATATGACATTCAGTTGATTCGTTTTGAATTTTTAATTCTTCAGAACTTAAAGGTTTCAATTTTTTTGGTTTCATGATAATATTGTTATATATGTTTGTAATGTCACTAACTAACGAATGTACAAACTTTTGAGGAGAATCAGGTCCTCTGTATATTTTTAGTTTGCTTAGATTATCATCGTATGAGCATTTAATGTGATAAGCAAATGCACATGGCACATGTTGTTGTATGGAAGTAGTCGAAGATGTTGTTGGATTAGTTAAACAAGTATCAAAGTTCTGTACAATACATTCAAAATCTGCGTAGACTACAAATGGTATTTTAACTCCTCGTTCATAGTTTTTAAATTCAAGTGTGCAGTTTTCAGGAGATGGCATTATAGTTACAATTTTTCCGCATTCATTCTTGTGTAATCTTAAAGCTGATCGTGTTTGAAAATGTTGTAAACAACAATTACATATGTATACTTGTCGTGTACTTGTTGTTATTTGACTTCGAATTAACCTCGATATATGTATTTCTTATCCATACATAATGGTATTTTTCGTCGTCTTGCAATAACAAAAGGTTAATATGATTATTTTTTTCAACTTTTGTACAATAGAAAGGACCTACAACATATTCTCCTTCTATTCCAAACACATTAACACTAATCAACTCATTTAATTCTTCAAAAATTTGTACATCCGTTACTTGCAATGGAATGTTTAAAGAATCAAAATTAATTGTTATATTATTGTCTAATGTAATAATATTAGCATTAATATCGGATACATTGTAAGACGAAACTCTTTGAGAATGTTCACGTGGATACATAGCTGATATTATTGCCCATTTAAAACAAAAAACATCATTATTTTTGACGTTAATACAGGCTTTCTTTTTTTCTATACATTTAGGAAGTGGAATATAATTAGATCCTCGAATTGGTTTGTATTTATTAATGTTAACTTCTAAATGTAGGATAGCAATTAAACTCCAACCACTATTTCTTTCCTGAAAATAATCCATTTTGTTTATAATATGGTTGTTCATGTCTTCGTAACTGTTACGCAAATCATTCTCATTTAAAATAACATCCATTTTTGTATGAAAAGATTTAATAGAAATTTCTTCTTCTTCGTCTGCGAATAGCTCTAAATTAAATTTAAACGCGCTATTGTTATGTAACCTTACAAGTAATTCCGACATGATTTCTTCCTCAGCCAACTTCAAAAACTTTTTCGCGTCCAAACATATCGAATCGTCATTTTCAAACATCAGAGTTACGATGCGGTTTTGAAAACTGCATTTAACAACCTAAAATTGTTATCCAAATTTTTCATAATTGTCGATCTATAAATACAGATTTATATATAGTATACCTTAACTTTTCCGTTGTGTTTGCAGGCAACTGCAAGTTTGTGTTTTAGGGTGCGAACATGATGTTGCCATTGGGTAATTGGAACTTCCATTAAACGCCCTTCACACATGCTGACTTGATCCTGGAATGCATCGCCCTTCATGATTAACCAATCGATTTTGCAATTGTTCTGGTTCACGATGCGTTTTCATGTGTTTCTGAATATTATCTTTTCGCATAGTTTTCTGACATCGAGGACAAGTAATATTTTCAGACTGATAATGAATTGTATTTATATATGTCTTCTCAAATAACTGTTTCGCGTAAACGATTTTCCGCAAATTTCACAAAAATACATTTTTGCAAGTTTTCACAAGAAAAAACGAAACAGTTTTATCTAAAAAATATTCATACAAACAGTGCAAATTTTCATGTAAGAATACCGAAAAATATTATTTCACTCTTTGTTATGTATCTACATGATACAGATACTTGTTAACAATAATAGATGTCTTTTCAAAATTTGCTTGGGCTGTACCAGTTTAAATCTAAATCTGGAATACAAGTGACAGAAGCAATGAAAACAATTTTAATGCAACAGTCATCTATTAATTTACAAACTGATCAAGGAAAAGAATTCTATAACGTCAATTTTCAAAACTTGATGAAAAAGTATAAAATAAACCATTATTCTACATATAGTTACAGAAAACATCAGTTGGAAGGAAGTTACAAATGGATCGATAATATTCAAAAATTGGTTGATAAATATAACAGAACAGTCCACAGAACGATCAAAATGCGTCCGTGCGACGTAAAACCCGATAATGAAAAAACACTTCTAGAAACTGTTTATAAAAAAAATAAAATATTTCCTATTCCTAAATTTAATGTTGGAGACGATGTACGAATAAGTAAATATAAACATTTATTTGAAAAAGGATATACTCCAAATTGGACAACTGAAATATTCAAAGTAGAAAAAATAAAAAATACCAATCCTCCTACATATATTCTCAAAGATGAGCGAAATAAAACAATACAAGGAAGTTTCTACGAACAGGAACTATTAAAAGCTAAATATCCCGACATATATCTTGTAAACAAAATTTAAAAATAAAGGAGAAATAAAATTGATGCTAAATGGTTGGGTTTTCCGAATTCACATAATTCTTGGACTGATAAAAGTGAGATCATAAAAGGTTAAATTCCATAATATTCAGTATATTCATTCGCGATCGTAAAAGGTTAAACTCCACTATATACCTACCTACATTTCCCCCCTCCGGAATTATTATTTATAATTACGCATTTTGTTAGATTCGAATAGTCAGTTTGTTATTATTGTTTGTAACATTTACATCTAATAGTGTTTTAGTAACAAAACTAAAAAGAAAATGATGATTATATCTTTTATTTCTTTTTATATTTTGCTTTTGGCTACTGTATCGATTTCATTACCAATTGAAATTCCTCTATTAGACGATGAAGAAGCAAGCAAAATGAGATTCAATTTGGTATTGCCAAATAATGAAATGGTGCGAATTAATTTATCATTTAAATTATTTAAAAAAAGTCGTGATTTGTCAGAGTTTCGTGCTTTAGTTAGTGAAAGCGATAATACAACAACAACAACAACAACGACGACAACAGCAGAAACAGAAACGACAACGACGACGAACAAGCTATCTACAACTACTCAAACAGAACAGTCTGTTGTTCATGAATCATCAACAAAAGAATTTATAACTCCTTCAAGTCATCATATCCAGTAAAAGAAGAATTTAGTCTTGTAACACCAGAAGAGGCTATCGAAGCTTTCAGACAATATTTAATTAAGAAAGAGCTGGAGATATCAGGAATTATTGAAAGTGAACGTTCATTTTATAGACACTTTAAATTCGAATATAGCAACGGTGTTATATTACCCGTACGTTGTACTTACGAAACTAATTATCGCGAGCAATGGTTAAAAATTTCATGTTACGAATATCGAGAATATGAAAATCAGAGAATTTTAAGCAATGGTGAATTTGAAAGAAAGGAACTCTTGACATCTATGCCTGAATACATTGACCTAAGAAATGTGACACAAACGTATAATATGACTATCCTTTGAAAGCTCAGAATTTAATGAACTTTTATACTCAATCTTATTAAGAAACGTTTCACCGTTTGCATGTAACCTTATAATTATAATAAACGTATCTTATGTGAGGTGTTTTATTTCGCGCTTTTTATAATGTGATTATTATTTTTTCTATATATAATGTTTATAAAAAAATAAAAATGTTTTTATGTGAGGTGTTTCATTTCGCACTTTTTTATGTCAATTATTTTTTTTTTATCGATATTTTACTTTTACTATATTATATTGATATTCTTGTATTTAAAATGTTATATATAAAATAAACATGTTTTATGTAAGTAAAATGATGTCTTTATTTCGTATTCATACAACACAATTCCGTCATTTTTTTTATCTCCACCCAAGTCGAATCAGAGTAAACTCCGCCCAAAATCCGACATCTTAAGCAACCTACAACAAATCCGATATTTTAAAACTCCCCCCCCTTTCTGCAACGAATCACAGCAACTGCTGGGCTGACCTATACTCCCACCTAAGCCCCCTACCACCTAAGAACCGCCCCCAACAGCTCAGGAAACGCCTCCAACAGGTTAGGAACCGCCCCAACAGGTCAGAAAACGCCTCCAACAGGTCAGGAACCGCCCCAGATACCGCCCCTATCCGCCCAGGTACCGCCCCCACCCGCTTAAGTACCGCTAGGTACCTCCCCTACACACACATGCATGTGCACCTAGCACCTAGTAGCTCAGAACACACACAAATCTATACTACTGTCAGTATTGCGCAATATTTTTCAGTCTGTGGTTCGTCGTCACGAGGAGTACACGCGCGCATGCAAAATGCCGAAACAAGAGAATCCAAAAGTTAAGGAAAGAGAGTTTATTTGCGAATGTATCCAATTGTTCAGAGAATTGCCGTCTCTGTGGAATGTCAAGAGCAAAGAATATCATGACCGTGATAAATAAAAACATTGCTTACGAAACATTGTTGTCTAAATACAAAGAGATGTTTCCACAGGCAAGCAAAGATGATGTGAAGAAAAAATTCAATTCTTCAAGAACTAACTACCGGAAGCAGCTCAAGAAACACCTCTAATCGATGAAATCCGGATCTGGTACAGACGACATTTACGAACCGACTATATGGCATTTTAAAGAAATGTTATTTTTAAAAGATCAGGAATCCGCATCGGATTCACAGTCTAGTATTGATACTCAGTCTACTATAGGTAGTCCGGGAGGAGAGTGAACGTTCTGCTTTTTAATTTATTTAATTTAAATGAATACAAAATTGTGTTTTACGAGACCATTTCATCTTGCCAGGGAACTGCACCTTCCTTGTTACAAAATCCACTGTATTCGTCCCGTGCTTGCTTCGCGATATTCAGCGAATTTTTCTTATTGATATTTTCCAATGTTGTCAACTGGAATACTTCCTGAGATGGCGGGTGTATTATTCCTGATTCGTTATCTTCACGAAACATGAATGATTAAGATAAATAGGAACGGGATTTTCTCAAAAAATTGTATAGATAACAAGTCAAAACGATTTTCCTTACTTTTATTGGATCAAAAGGAAATGCTCTTTGAAATACTCCAAAACGAGTAGCTAGTATACCAAAAACACTTTCAACCATCCTTCTAGCTCGCAATATTTGATAGTTGCATATTCTTTTCTCTTTTGTTAATCCAGTTTGGCTATATGGTTTCATTAAATTTTGAGACATTGGAAAAGCATCGTCCCCACAAAAAAGTATGGGAGTTTTCGGGAACTACCTAGCAACAATGCAGGTGGTGGGATATTTAAAGCATTATTTTTTAATTGCTGTCCAAATGCTGTATTCTGCAGCACACCTCCATCTGATACACGACCATTAGTTCCAACATCAACCATAATGAACTCGTAGTTTGCATTTATAACCGCCATCAACACAATACTGAATGTTTTTTGCTAGTTGTAGTAGTATGATCCAGAACCAGGAGGTTTCTTTATTTCCACGTGTTTGCCATCTATAGCACCGATTACATGAGGGGAATTTCACTGGCTCTCAAAATCCTTGGCAACTTGTTGCTATTCCTCAACTGTTTGCGGTAACTGAAAATAAAATCAAAGCAAATTATTTATCTTTTTAGGAGGATACTACAACTGTTGGAGCGAATCAAGCATCATCTACATCCTATGCAGTTCCGAAGACTAAAGCTAAAAATTTAAAGAGAAAACTTGTTGATGACCTTATGGAATTGGCAACTAAACGTCTTAGAGAGAAACCAGAGGAATATCAAAAGTGGGCTTTGTTTTGTGCTGCAGATTTAAAGAAAATGGAACCAATGCAACAAATCTTTGCTAAAAATGCTATTGCTGCCATTATTATGGAAGGACAATTCGAACTTTTACACCGCAATTCGGTAAAAATAAATACTCCAACAGTTATGATAACTCCATCTCCGACATATACCAGATCCACGCCAACTCCAACAAGTTACAGTGGTACGCCATCGCCTCAACATTTTATAAACTATTCTCAACAGCAAAATTCTGAACCTCCATCTGAGCAGCTGCCACATAACCAGCAGAACTTCCAAGAGAATAATCAGCAGAACATGAACAATTTTCAACAAGATAATGATGCCGATGATGCGAACGAAGATACATTTTCTCGATATATATACAGTTTAATAAATAAATGAAAATATTATAATCTTTATTTACCTTGATAAATTCTTTCAAAACATGTATTATCGCATCGCATGTTTCCATAATTATTAAGGAAAGACTTTGTGGAGAAATAGCACTGTGAAATTTTTAATCTTCCAGAGTATTTCTTGTCGCTAGATACCGTAATGTTATTGAAGGCCGTTGAAAAGGTGGTATTGCTTCCCTCATGTTTGTATTTTTTTTTCCCAATCAATGGCGTGACCAATCCTAGTAGCTTTTGAAACTGTTCCAAGTTCAGTCCTACAAAATTGTTGAAGTCCGCTTTCTCAGTTAACATCAAGTCTTTTAAAATATTTTCGTGAGTGTATTTCTGCCTTTTCTTGTACCAATCTTTCGCGACCAGCGACGTGTTCGTTTCCGTTTACGTTTAGCCACAAGCAAGAACACCACAGCTGCAGCTAAATCTTGTTCGAACATGTTGCTTCGCACGGTGCAAACGGGATCAATACTATTTTCCGACTGAACACGAAAACATTGTGCAGTTCGTATTATTGTGCAATATAATTGCTCGTTTGGATTAAGAGCGCCTTTCAATCTTATTGTACAATAAAAGTATTGTACAATGTTATTGTAGGTCTAGGGACCGCCTTATAGGCAAAGATTGAGACAGACATCAGGAGAAAAGAACATAGACAAACATATATTTCCTTTCGTTAAAGAACAAACAATATCAGATTCAGAACTAGGTTTAAAAAATAAACTTGCCAATATATGTACAGGAATTAAGAATAAAGACATTGAAGTTATCAATTTAGATCTGTACAGATGGAATATGCTTCATAGACATGAGTTAGTAGGAGGGTTTGCGAAGGATTTAGACAATCTCTTTGGATTAGTTTATTTTTATCAAGATTCTCACCTTTGGATGCTTTGTTCTAAATAATGGTAGAGTAAATCCTCCCAAAATTAATACAGAAACACAACTACCTGTACCGGGACCCAGTTGTCATATTAACCAAAAAGGAGGTTTTGAGGGAATGCGTCAAAAGCTGTAGACACTAATTACAATAATGTTAATCCAAACAGTTGTATTTGATTTCAGGATGAAAGTAAATTTATTATGCCAAGGGGACAATATAGTTATAGCAATTAAATGGCCTAAAGGACTCTTAAATAGAAAGGAAAGGAGAGAAAGATTTATTCAACAATTAGAAGTTTGCTTTTCTGATGCTGGATTATCTTTAAAAACTGAAGATACTTGGTGTTCTCCAAACTTATTAGAATATGGTAAAATTAGATGGTTTGAAGGATGCCAAGTATCTAATGCTAGTGAAAGGGCTTGTAGCATAATTTCAGACGAAAATGATAGAATCCCAACTATAGAAACCTCCATAAGCATGATCAGTACTGCTTGCGAAAATATTGCAAATAACGATTGGATACCAGACCCTTTTTTTATTATATATTCTATAGAAACCTTATCTTTTTACTTTCGGAAAGGAATAATGAGTAAACTTAATTTTAATTATTCATTTGATATTCATGAAGTGAATGTCTGGCGCCCAACTTACTTTTCATTTCTCCCTCTCTCATCCCATTTCATTAACATTATAATATATTTCTTTAATTCTTTCTAACTAGTTTAATTCTTTTTAGAATAATAGGTATTTAGGATAGTTAGGGTAATCCGAGGGAGAATAGAAAGATCATTTGGTAGACGCACGGTTACTAGATTCTAAACGGTTGACTGGTAACTATAGTGTCATGGCCGTTAGTACGTCATCGGCTACGTCACAAGAATGCTCGCAGCTGCTGTTGATCTGTGTCCAATCTGTATCTATTGGTTTATAGTCTGGTTGAGGTATATGTACGATTATCGACTGGTTATTTTCAGTTATTTTAGAATTTTAGTATTTGTCGGAGTTGAATTGTGTTGGTTCATTTGTATGTATTTATTTTGTGTCGGTTTTATAGTAGTTTTATTCATTTATTGATTATAGACATTAGTGTTTCGTTCTTGGACAATTTTAGTATAGTTCTTTTAATTCATCTCGTAAGACAAAGGTAACAGCAATACAAACAGGTAAAATTAAAGGCATTGATAAATCAACACTACAATAATTTATATTTAAGATGACTGGGACAATTTTCAGTGTTGCTACTTGCAAGAGTAACAGTGTAACAGCCAAGAAAGACGGAGAAACAATTATATTTTTTACATTCCCCAAAAACCCCAACTTAAGAAAGAAGTGAGTGCAGTTGTGCTATAAAAAAGACACATTTAAACCTATAAACAAAAGAATTTGCAGTAAACATTTTGATGAAAGTCAATTTTTACTGACACTTCATCTCCATCATCTTCGTTGTCTTCAACAGAACTGTGTGAGAGTGATGGGCTGGTTTATATAACTGGATTTTTAGCAAGAAAGTTTCCTGAACTTGGTTGTTATACATACCAGAATGAGCCGAAAAATTTGCACACATATGCTATGCAAACTTTATTCACAAAACTCCACTGCGATTATTTTAAATTTAATAAAAATATTGTAAATGGGACTGCCAAGTTTCTGTTTAAAAAAATTTCGAATATCCCCTACAAACTTGTTCACTCATTCACAGAGCAACGAGTATTTATAAGAATAAAATTTATTAACAAAAATAAAGAGGAAAATAAAGAAAATAAAAGAAAAGCTCTGAAGCAAACTGACGGCGATCAATCCAGAAAAAATGTTTAAAAAACTTAAAAAAACAGTACAATGAAATAATATATAATAAAGTATTATGTTTTATTACCCTGTACGTATCCAGAATTGTGACAAAAATTTTCTATTTCCAGCAAAATAAATTGTTTTTTTCAATGTGATTGTACCTTTATCATAGCACTTTGCGCCATGTACATATACAATATATTTATAATTAATTCCAATTACATACCTACTCTAAAATCATGAATTTTATCTTGTAAGAATTTCAACAATTCTTAAACCGATGTTTGTAGGAACCACAAAAGATACTATTCTATTACGAAGTAATATAAATAATAAAATCCCAAATAAAAAAGATGTGCGTTAGTTTCCATAATGAATTTTAATAAACCGCCAAATATTTCAAATAGTTTCTCTGTTTCTCCTACCTAGAGCCGGTTCTATCTTTCTTTATTCATAGGATTGATCAGTCCCGTTTAACGCAGCATTCTTATTTCGTCATCACCCGGTGATAGTGATGTCAAATACGATTACTTTTTGCTACTCGTTACTACCAGTTACTGTATTAACCAATACTCGTTACTTTGTAATCGTTACAATTACTCGTTACTGGCTGATTATTTCTGAATATGCTTTTACCTTTTTACAGTGTTGCCAGAAGGTTACATTTCTTACATTTTACGTAAGTTTTCATGATTCCATGTAACTTGTATGTAATATTTTTTTTAAGCTTATTTATGTAACTTTTTAAAATCTATATTTCCTTTTTTTTCACGATTTGACACGTATAGTTTAAAATTTAACTGTTACATTATTTTATTATTACTTATCATTGCCGAGTTCAAAAATCCTCGAATTCCTTTCTTTTCTGTTTGTACACCCATAAACCCTCTTTTAAGTCCACGACAGTTTATTGGTATACCTAACTGTTAACCAGATGAACCAAATGTTCGTCAATAATGTCATTAAAGAAGGTTCCGGCTATAAAAGTTTCAATGACCATGTTTTACTTTCTTGCGATTAGGTAGAAACCTTTTTTTATTGCAGGGTAAAAATCAACCCAACTTCATATTTTTTCTGTAAAACATTTTTATACTACGCCTTATTATTCATTAGTATACGATCTTTTTAGAGCAACATATGCTTTTGTCTAATAAGATGATGAGAACATTAATCATAATTTAAATGTTACATTGACTATAATTCTGCTAAGCTTTTTTTAAATATTAAAATCATTAATTAAATTCAGAGTAATATTGTAAGGAAATCAAATTCAAAATGAATAAAATCATTTAATTCTGTACTATTCTGTACAATGGTTCTATTTAATTAAACCTATATGATTGAGATATAGTAAAACTAAAAAAATATGTGTAGATACTATTTAAAATGTATTCATTCTACTTTGATCCAGTAAACAGTTCAAACGCCTTTTTAGTATTTTATTCTTTATTTCGTTAAAATTTTAGAAACGTTTATTACATTTTAAGTGTTTGTTTAAACAAAAAGTGTCGGTCAATAATGAGTTCGCAAAAAAAGAGCGCCCTTTGGTTACACTTTACTTCAGTTACTAATGAAAAAGCAAAATGTAATATATGCCATAATACATATTCCCATAAAAGTGGCACAACTAGCAATCTAAGAAAACATTTAAAAATAAAACATCCTACTATAGTTGTCGATAAACCAGTCGCACCACCAGAAATTGAAGCAAGTCATGCGAGAGGTAATATTATTTTAAGTTATGCACAAAGTAGTTTTGTAGTAAATATAATTTTTGCTTTAGACGAATCTCCATCACATTCGCAATATCAACCGTCTACTTCATCTCAGCCTTCTATAACATTTCAACCCTCCACTTCATCTCAGCCCTCTACTTCATCTCAACCCTCTATTTCATCTCTTCATCAGCATCAATCTCGTACCCAAACCACACTTTCAGGATTCGTTTCTCGTCCTGTTCCATTGCGAAGGCAAATTAAAATTAATGATTTAATTTTAAAAATGATTATTAAAGATTTACCGCCATTTAGTATTGTAAATGACGAGGGATTTCGGGATCTTTTACACGAATTAGAACCTCAGTATCAACCACCAAGCAGAAACACGATTGTAAATTCTCTTTTGGAAGAGAAATTTGATAAATGCAAAAACAAATTGAAAAATATTTTGGACAAGGCGCATTACGTTTCGTTGACTACAGACGGGTGGACATCAATGGCCAACGAAAGTTACATTGCCGTTACTGCCCATTTTATAACAAATGAATGGGAATATGTATCATGTTTACTTGACTGCTTCTGTTATGCCAACAATAGTACAGCTCAAAACTTATTCGAACAACTCAATGCAGTAATTACAGAGTGGGAAATTTCTGATAAAGTGAAAACTGTTATCACAGACAATGCAGCAAATATTGTAGCCGCAATAAATTTAGGTAAATGGAAACACCTCCCCTGTTTTGCTCACACATTAAATTTAATAGTTCAAAGTAGTCTACAGCTGGAAGCGGTAGACAATATAAGAAAAAAAGTAAAAAGAATTGTGGAACACTTCCATAGGAGCTCAAAGGCTAATGAAAGATTATTATCAACTCAGACTAGAATAAATCCCGATATATCGGTGCCACTTAAATTAAAAAATGATGTAGTTACCAGGTGGAACTCGTCATATTATATGTTCGAGCGAATAATAACATTACAAGACGCAGTCACAGTTACCATCGGGCTACTGCACAATCCCGTACAACTTTTAAATGAGAAAGACTGGGATGAGTTGCGAGATATATGCAAAATATTAGAACCCTTTGAACAAGTGACAGTTGAAATTAGTGCAGAAAAAGCTGTCACAGTTTCAAAAGTTATACTTTTATTGTCTGGGATGATATCTGTCTTAAAAAAATTCGAAAAAGAAATTAAAACTGAGACAGGTAAATCCCTAATAAAACATCTTTTAGATTCTATTTCGAAACGTTTCGGGGACAAATATGAATACAATTTAATACTGGCAAAAGCATCATTATTAGATCCCAGGTTTAAAGGAAAAGCTTTTTCTTCGCAAGAAGCTTTAAGAAATGTGAAAGATGCGCTACAACGTGACATAGTGGCATCTGTTCACAAAAAAAGGGCAGATGTATCAAAAAAAGTGTTAACAGGCAGTGAAGTTCTAACATCAGAAACCACCCATGAGCACAAAAAACAAAAAGGTAATTTAATTTGGGAAAATTTTGACGCGACTTTTCAGCAGGAGGTGGAAATAAGTCCGACAGCCATTGCCATTACGGAAATCCGAATGTTTATGGAGGAACCCACTATTCAAAGATCTGAAAACCCACTGATGTGGTGGAAAACCAGGCATGTTCTTTATCCTTATCTTTCAGAATTGGCAGAAAAACATCTCTGTGTTGTAGCTACATCAGTTCCAAGTGAGAGGATGTTCTCTAAAGCTGGACAAATAATTACTGAAAGGAGAAATAGATTAAAATCTAAACATGTTTCTAAACTATTATTTCTTAATTATAATTGCGTTGAATATTACTCTAATTTTGTTTGCTCTAAACATAAAAATTATTATCTGTTTCTTTTATTTTTCCTACATCATGTTTTTACGTTTAGTAAGTATTATTTTGTTATTTGTTATATCTACCTATTTTTGTTATTATATTTTATATATGTAGTCAATTACTATCCTTCTATGTATAATGATCTTATTTCCTTTTTATATGCATATTTTCCTAAATAAAAGATAAATAATTCAATAAAAGTTTAGGAGTTTTTAAGATTGTACCTACCAATAACAAATATTTATATAGCACTTGATACAAGAACGCCATATTTGTTTACAATAATAATGGCACGATAAATTTAAATGGTGCAAGTCTGGAAGTCTGCAAGTAGAGTAAGTAATAAGTATTTCTTTACATATGTATAAGCTTGCCTTCGTTCTGTTTTCTGTTTCATTTTCACACATATATACAATATATACATAATATATTATTATACATACCTATCTAGTAGTCACCTAGTGGTAGTAGGTAACTAAACATAAGTTATGACGATTATTCTTTAATGACGATACCAAGGACGATACGATTACTAGGACGATTACTAATACAACGAATATTCAACAGCCAACAGTGAAAAAGTACCGATGGGATGCGTATAATCTGCGCTCCTGCGCAGCTTTAAATAAAAAGTAATCGGTAACGACTACTTTCCCAAAGTAGTACTCGATTACTACGATTACTTTCAAGTAACGAGTATTAAGTAACGAATCATTACAATATTGACATCACTACCCGGTGAGCTCCTATTGGCTGATAGTTACCAGACAACCGTTTAGAATCTAGTAACCGTGAGTTAGACGTACCGATATAAAAGGAAGATTTCACGATCGATAAGTTGCGCACAGTTACAGTGAGTGAACAAAGTAACAAGTGAATGAGCAGCCAAGCAGCCAACAATCAACTGTCAACTCACCATAACAAGTAAGAGATTTCTTTCTCATAAACTTTGGATTCATCAGGACAGAGTACGCGATGTCCTGGTGAATCACCTAAAAACTAAGACCTCGGGCTTACCCAGGACGGAGTACGCGTTGTCCTGGTAAGTCACCGCACCTCGTCCGCCAAGCCTATTATCGCACACACACTACAACCACCGAAAACCCAACACACCTGCCTTTCTTAAGGCAAAAAAGACCAACACCAATACTACTCATCACCATGGATACCATGGATTCAGGCATCAACCAGGAAGCCCTACTCGACCGTATACAAAAATTAGAAGCAACCCTAATCAACTGTGAAAAAGTCATCAAAGTGCCACGAACTAACAACTCAACTACAACTACACCAAAAAAAACAGCACCACCCACCAACAAAACCAAGAAAAAAATCGAACAACAACAACAAGAAACCCACTCCAACTCAGCAAAGCGTCCTAAAGAAAACCGAATCACCAATAGCTGTACCAACAAACGCGCCAACAGCGGACCCCTCTACAGAAAGCGAAAACCTGACAACCAAAACCACCAAAAAACGCAACACAACAGGAGAAACTGCCGAAGAAAAAATCCCCCCCATCATAATCCGAGCCAAGGGCAAATGGAATAACATAAACCAACTAATTAATAACGAAAACATCAGATACAACAAAGCGAAACGGGTCACATCAGGAATACAAATAGAGCCCACCTCAATTGAAGACTTCCGCCAACTCCGCCACCTACTAGAAAAACACCACATAGAATTCCACACCTACGACATAAAAAGCGAAAAGCCCTTAAAAATAGTGATTAGATGCATAATGGTAGAACTCACTGAAAGCGAAATCCAAGAGGACCTCCTGCAAAAAGGCTATCCTGTTCAAAGAATACTGAGAATGAAAGGAAAAAACGGACCAGCACCACTTGTTCTAGTCGAAATCGACAGACAATACAAATCCCTATACGACATTACCAACTTTCAATTACAACAGAAGCACTACGCCTGCGCACAGACATCATCCAGTGCCACAGGTGCCAGATCTTCGGACACTTGCAGAAAAACTGTAACGCAAACTACAAATGCATGAAATGTGGAGAGGAACACTCGACCCATCTCTGCTCAAAACCAAAGACAACCCCACCCAAGTGTGCCAACTGCGGAGAAGAACACCTTTCAACTTATTGGAAATGCCCAAACAATCCCAACTTCAAGAGAAACAAAAACCGCTACAATCACTCCAAAAACCACCAGCAGCACAAGCAACTGACCACGAAAAAACAAACAACCAAGAACTAGCCACCATCCTCGCAGAACTACTCATACAATTCTCCAGCACCAAAGCAACAAACGAAGAGCAAATGAACTTCGTAGTCAAAACACAACAAATACTTCGTCTATTCAACAACAATAAATGCATATACACCCGAAAAATAAAAAACCACTAAAAACGCCTTTTGGAACGCCAATGGCATCAACAACAAGAAAGAGGAACTAACGGACTTTTTAGATAACCACGAAGTTGACATCATGCTATTAAACGAGACTCATCTAAAACCGGGAAACTCCCTCAAAATCAGGAACTACATCACGCACAGAACAGACAGGAAAATACAGAAAGGAGGAGGCACAGCTATTCTAATCAAACAACACATACAACACAACTATTTCACCCCACCTGCCAACGTAACCGATGCGCTAGAATCAACAGGAATATCAATTTACCCAAACAAAAAAAAAGTGAATATCTTCGCAATATACTCTCCACCACATAAAATACCAGAAGAAACAGACATTCAACAACTCGCGAACTCAACCGACCTATTCCTGAATAACAATACTCTTTATTTACATTGGTACCTACCTACCAACCTACCATAACGAAGCAATTCAATCCACACACTTACTTTAATAAATTAATTATTAGCGGCAGCGACGGCCTAAGCCGAACGTGTAAGAAAAATAATTATTTCTTGCACTGCGGCAGCGGTATGTCCAGCCGAACCGGAAAAACAATTAACACATGTCGGCAAAATACTTACCTACATATTCCTTGCTACGTCGCGACCGACGGAAAAAAATGCTCCTTGCTACGTCAGATACACACACACGGAACGACGTACAAAGTACGAAAAGGATAGCTACAGGTAGACAGAAACAGCATTAGAATAACGGTTCATGCTGGTAGAACGCATACAACTTTTGCCCATAGGTGCGAAAACGATAGACTTATACGGCAAACTAACGTTAGATAGAAACAGCAATAGAATAGCGGGACATGCTGCCAGAAGCCCTCTCCTATTACTACTGCTGATAATATTTTGCGCCTAATGCATTTAATGAGAATTCTCGCTTTCACAGTGTTTATTTCTGCTAAGTTCCCATGTACATTTTTTAGCTCAAAAAAATTTTGTAACCTCTCTTTGTAGGACTTGAAACTTTCTTGTTCTTCATCAAACGTTTCAAATTGTATTGTGCTTTTATGTATATCAGCTCATGGTATAATAAACTTACAAGGTAGGATTGCAAGCGAACTCAAAATCGTCTACCGCTACGCATGACGTCAACTGGTTCTAGTCACGTTGAATATCTACATACATTGTTCATGTTAATAAAATACAAATAAAAGTAATGCATTTGAAATCTTATTTTAAAGAAAAAAAAAAAAAGAAACGACTAACAGATAGTCAATTCATATAATAAAACTACGTACATAGGTATTTTCCGTAAATATTTTTATTTAAAAAACTTTCACAAGTTAATTTTTGAAAAACAATGAGTGGTACTTATTTTACTATCGTTATACGAAACTATTGTAGGTACTTTCCTTTATCATCCCATTCAGCAAAAACTGGCAGCGTTCCATAGTATGACACATAGATTATTAAACCTTCCATTGAATAATAAAAAATTTAACGTAGAGAAAAATACAATAAAACAAATAGCAATCAATAACGGACACTCCCCAAAATTAATAGATGATTTAATTAATAAAAAACAAAAAATGAAAAACTATCAATTAGCGTATACATCAGATCATAATAATTCAAAAACTAATAACTATAAATCTATTTTGTATATAGGAAACACCTCAAATTTAATAAGAAAAACAATAAAACAAAAAGATAAAACTAATAAATTTCATATTTCCTTCAAAACTATAAATAATTTATCTAGGTATTTAATTAACAGCAAAGATAAAACTGAAAAATTAAATTCAAATGGGGTGTACAAATTAAATTGCAACAACTGCAATGCAATATATATAGGACAAACTGGAAGAGCTTTCAAAGAAAGAATTAAAGAACATTTGAAAAATTACAATGAAAACTCATCATTCATGAATCATATAAAACAGAATAAACATAATTTCATTTTAGAAGAAAACTTCAAAATATTACATAAAGCAGAAAAAGGGAAAAAATTAGACATATTGGAAACTTTGGAAATCAAAAAACACCTAAAAAATATCAACATAAATTTGTTAAATGACAGAAAATGTATATAGTTCTTTAATTATAGATAAAATAGTAGATTTAACACCCCCCCCCCCCATGTTAGTAATAGATCCTACGTAGGTATATAAGAGATGTTGTAATAAATTGTGTACAAATACTTCTTCTGAAGATGCCCTAGTAGGGTGAAACGATCGTAAAGACGTATTAAAGTTAATAGTGGAAATTAAAAGTGTTTTATTTTTTAATTATTAATATTACTGCTCTACTGACTTAGCTTCCAATCCAATCATTAAACGTTTTAAAAAAGGACTCTCTCGTCTTCGACCTTCTCAACCCAAATATGATTTTACCTGGGACCCAGGACCTCTTTTGCACAACATTGAAGAATTAACTCTACCTCTTAATCTCCAAACACTGTCACGCAAGTTGGCAACCCTTCTAGCTCTAATAACAGGAAAAAGGTTGCAAACAATCTCCCTTATTCGCTTATCGAACATTCGACATAACTCAAAAGTCTCATCTTTATTTCGGACAGAGTTAAAACAAGTCGCGTTGAAAGATCTCAACCTACGCTTAGAATTCCTAAATTTAACACCAATCCTTCCTTATGCGTAGACAGTTGCTTAAGGGAGTACATTGATAGAACTGCATCTCTAAGGAAAGCGGAATGCGATTTTCTTTTTATCTGTCGTAAAAAACCTCACACAAAGGCATCGAAGGCTACTATAAGTCGATGGGTAAAACAGATGCTTAATGCCGCAAACATCGATACAACAGTATTCAAACCACATTCGATCAGACACGCATCAACATCAGCAGCATTTCGGAAAGGAGTCCCAATTAATGTGATCTGCAAATCGGCAGGCTGGTCGCAAAGTTCAACTTTTGCAAAATTTTACAACCGACCTGTCCTATCAGACACCACCTTTGCTGGTGCTATTTTAGACTTAAGTTCTTCAAATGGTTGATTTAACTTTAAGCTTTTCTTGTTCAGTTAATTTAATACTCGCTTACGTTAACCTTAGAATTATGGTTAAGTTTTTGATATTAAACTTTTTCTTTAATACAAACTGTTCAGATAATTCTTCTTTTTACCCATCGCCGAATTTTAAGACAGCTCGTTCCTTATTTCTTTAAACATCTACGTGGTAAATAAAGTGATATCTTCGGACTGGACGCGAAGTATAATCTTTCGATCAAACGAACTTACCTGAAGTGAAGTTCGATCGTGATTATACGAGGTCCAGTCCGAAGATATCACTCCCACCCTCCCTAAACCCTCTTATGTCTCGAGCTATCTTAAGTTTTTCTTTAAACTAATGACCAGAGACAAAGAAGAGACGTGCAAGTACATAGGAAAAAAGGTTCGAAAAGCTCGCTTATTTGTTCCTTGTCTTCCTAATGCAATTTCATATAAGAGCGTTTCTCTTGCACAGTAGGGAAGATGACTTCAGATGGCGCTTTCGTAGTTTTGTTTTGGTTGTTATCGGAGCAGGTCGGGTTCGCGCGTCCGCCACTTAAAATCGTTAGTTTTTGCTGTTTGAGTTTGATCTGTATAAGAAGATTGTGTACAATTGTGTATTCTTTGTTTTTTTTCTGTTGGTTTCGTGTTTAATTTTTTTGACTATTACGAATTCTAAAGTGATTAGAAGAGTGTTTGGTGTTAGGTTACTGTTATATACTGTTTGATTGTGTGAACACATAGAGTTAACCTCATCTTTGCCAAACATAAAGGTAAATAAATATTTCCTACAATTATGAAAATATGATAAAAGTATGTTTGTTATAGATGCCCCAAGCGCGTTGTCTCGTTTGTGGATCTGCGGCAGGAGAAGTGGAAAGAATGCATTAGTTGCAGACATGTTATATGAAACGAGTAACTTACCTATATTATGTCTTGTAGGTCAAAAGTGTGGCAGGAGCAAATGTTAATGAGACCCATACCTGGAGTGTGATTACGAAATTACCGCATTTACAGCAGACATTTTACAGAGGACAGTTACAATAACTTGGTAACACGGACTCTCCGAAGAACGGCCATCCCAACTTTATTTCCATGCGAACCTAGAAGCATGGGCTTCAGTGAGGTCATTACTTCAATATGTAATGCTGGTGTAGGTGGCAGTATTATGATTAGAGATCTATTAGGTACCTAACATAGTTTATCTAGTGTATTGCATGTTTGTTACCAGTAGTATTCTTCAATGTAAAAATGGAAAAAGCACATTTCAAATTCTTGGTGTGTCTTTGTACAATTCATATTATTATTCATTTCAGATGCAACAATGAATGCTCCAGCAAACATCGAACCTATTCCTGGCCCATCTGTAGGTAAGAAAAACAAAAAACAAAATGTAAACACTAGATAATTGTAACTTGTTGTATATGCAGCTCCTCAACACATTTTACCCCATATAAAGAAAGAAATATTCAGAGGCATAGAAGGATTGTCGAGAACTGAAGCGAGTCCAAGAAAACGGCGTCTCATGGATATGTTGAAAAGCAAAGAGGCTCATGTTCGAAAACTAAAACGAGTGTGCAAGAGACACGCGTCGAACATGAAAGCTTTGAGTAACATTGATCATTCAAATGTTGCTCGCAAGTTGTTCTCGGGCATGAATGATTTGGCTGTTGACTTTTTATTAGCACAACTCAGATGTGGTCGACGTCAACCAAATGGTCGTAGGTGGACCACCATTGAAAAAGTAATGGCTCTCGCTTTATTAAAAAGGGGTCCCAGATGCTACAATTTCTTAAGAAAGATAGTAGCAATGCCTTCTAAACGCACACTGCTCACACTTTTGCAGAAGATGCATTTTACATCTGGTATAAACCCCCACATTTTTAAACACCTCAAACATTGCTTGAAAGAAGACGATAACAGAGTATGTGCGTTAATGTTTGATGAAATGGACATCAAAGAACATTTGGAGTATTCAGTGGAAGACGACAGGATAGTGGGTTTTGAAGAATTAGGTCCCGATTATCAATCCAATAAATGGGCTAATCGTGCTTTAGTTTTCATGCTGGTGGGATTAGATAGGAAATGGAAACAGCCAGTGTCTTATTATATTTCCCACAACGGATGTCCTGCGGAGCAGTTGCAAATATGTTTGGAGACCGTAATAGATGCTGTACAACAGGAGGCAGGGCTTCAAGTAGTGGCAACAATATGTGACATGGGCTCAACAAACGTGAAGATGTTGAAGAGACTCGGATCTTCAGTAGAACACCCCTATTTTGAACATCAAGGACGACCAATATTCACGATATTTGATCCACCACATTTGTTAAAGTGCACAGCGTCACTCTTCCTGTCAAACTTGGCGGCAGTGAACAACCCATACAAGCCCGATTTAGTAACGTCGTAAAGGTTTTTGAGCAGGACAAGAAAACCACTTTAGTTTTTCGGCATTTATACAAGTTGAAAGACGAACATATAAATCCTGTCATGCAGTACACAATGAAAGTTTGTAGTCAAAAAGATAGAAAAACACTTGGTACTGTTTCACAATATATTTAAAGATTTCTCTTACAATTGTTTCGGCTTTTACACCATTTTCAAAGAGTAGATGTTTATCAACTAAGGTACATATTTCAGTTAATAATTTGGTATTTACCCGTACTAAGAAATTCCAAAGTTTTTTGAACATACAGTTCTTTGTTTAATGCTACAACTGTTTCCCCTTGTCTGCTCTCGTTATAACAATATCATTATTTTTAATTTTGGTTTTAATAGAAAACAAAACATTTGGATGGTAATTAAGATGTACTTTCTTTTTGAATGACTTTTTTATAATATTGCTTGCTATGTATTTATAGTTATTATTACATCTTTTTAGTGCTAGTTCAGTATCTACTGCAAATATATCTAAGTTCAAATATACACTGTGGAAACAAACGTTTGAGTTTTATTTATTAATTAATAGGTAAAAGTAATAAAACATGGTGGAATGAAACAATAAGAAAAAAAAAAATAAGAATTATGGCAGAAATATTTAACAAGTAAAACACAAAATAAATATGAAGAATATAAACTCCAAAGAATAAAGGTGAAACAATTGATAAATGAAGCGAAAGAAAAATCATGGAAAGAATTTGGTGAAAAATTAGAAACTAACAGTTAATAAAATCAGAAACTCTTTTACAATGTGCTAAAAAAGCTGAGAAAAAACAAATTTTAGAAGCCCTACAAGACACCAAAGTACGCGGTGTCACAAAAACGTTGATGAATGTTACGTACTTGTTTGTCGCGCCGTTGCGCATCATCACTGATAGGGGCACAGCCTTCACATCCAAAACATTTCAATCATTTTGCGAATCCCACGGCATCAAACACATTTTGAATGCGGTAGCAACCCCAGCGGCGAATGGCCAATGTGAGAGGGTTAATCACACCGTCCTCAACACTATCTGTCACTGCAGCAGGAAGCGAGGCTGACCAGTGGGATACATTCGTAAAGAAAATCCAAGGCGCCATTAACTGCACAGTTAATAAGACTACAGTTGTGTCCCCTTTAGAGTTACTGGCCAGTTATAAAGGGCGAAACGTCGCTGAGGCAATGTTACTTAACTGTGTTCAGGAACAACTTGAACGCATTGACTTGCAAGAAGTAAGACAAAATGCCAGCATACGCATACTCAATGACCAACAGAAATAAAAAGAAAGGTTTAACAAAACACGAAAAAAAGATAAACAATATAATGTTGAAGATGTGGTAATAATCTTGACGACTGCGTATCCAGCGACAGGCTCCAGCCACAAATTAATGCCTGTATTTAAGGGACCTTTTAGGGTCACGAAGGTCTTACAAAATGATCGGAATGAAGTACAAGACCTTCGAGAGGGTATAAAAAAGTACAAAACGGTGGTTGCCGCCGACAAAACGAAGCCGTGGATAGTACTAAGAGGTAAGCAATCTATCGGCACTGTCCGATAATTATCTTGGACATCAAGACGATAGTGATCCAAGGTTCGAGTATGAAATGACAAGGGTCGTTTCATCATAAATTGGCAAGGGCCAAATCAAAGGTTGGAAATGACGAGGGTCATTTTATTTTAGATTGGCGAGGGCCAACCTAACAGTTCAAAATTTGGAAGTGACAATGGGTCATTTTTCTTGTTCTGACAAGGGTCAGACTAGAGTCTCTTGCTCGCAAATGGCGAGGGTCATTTCTCCATAGACTGACAATGGTTGGTCGCAGAGCAAACATTTAAAATGACCAGGGTCATTTCAATTCGGACTGACAATGGTCTGAGACGAAATGAACGTTTCGAATTAATGAAAATCATTCGTAAATATTAATTGACAAAAGGTCAAAATTATTATGATAAAGAAAGTAGGCAAAGAATGACAATGGTCGTTCTTCACCACCCTCACCATGGTTCGGACGATGGTCTGAATCGTGGTCATGCTGTTTTCTGACACTAATTTCATAAAAGACTGCTTCAATAACGTTAATATCATCATTCTTCTTTCATAGATGCAGAGAAGGGTCTAGTTGAGGGATAGTTTCACGTGAGCTACCGTGGACAAGGGCATCGCATCTTAGCCACCTAGGGACAGGTGCCTCATCTACAGGATGGCCGAATGTAAGGCGTTCAGCATCCGGCAGACGAGATAAGGCGATTTGTATATATTCTCACAACCACTTGAAGTTCAGGACCATTACAAAGAACTGATTCATTTATTGCTTTATGATAAACATCGCGATTAACCATATTATATATCGTCACGTAGCCACCTTACACATGTACTAATTATGTATTATTTCATAGTTCGGATGATGTATCACGGGACTACTTGTTAACTAGGTTTTGATCGTGCAAGTCGGACGCTGGCAAATATGCGCATACGGGTTTAAATGGCATTTTTATTATTTACTCTCACAAAGTAAACATCTGAGAGAGTATGTATAGATAAGCAACATTTTGATAGTCGGATATATGAGTGATGAGACTGTTTAAATTACCTTAACTGTATGGTTACGCTAGGAGCTTATAACACCGTGATTTTTTATTTTCGCGTTTTTATCAGAAAGGGATTTTCTCTCCAAGAAGCTTTAGAAATGGTGTATAATAATGATACTGATGTATACGATATTTTCATTGAGCCACCCACTTGTGGAGTAGTCTCTGACGAAGATTCTGGGGACGAAGATGGTGGCGATTTGATTGACAATTTACCTGGATCTCAGCTGAGCTGAAACTCTCTGATGGCAGCAGCCGGTCGACAATCCACAGATCAACGAAATGGCGTGACAGCTGAGGTGGCTGAAATTTATAGTTGCAGCAGTGACTTCAAAATCATTTTTAACAAAACTGTTACGAAATACCAGTTCCGTTGCCAGGTATGTAAAGCCAACGACATTTAGTTACACTCCCTAATTACCGGATTTGAGTAACCGTTAGCGTGCAAAAAATTATAACCTAAAAATGTCAAACATGTGCACTTCGGGTAATAAAGCCCGGCTGTACTCGTGGGCCTTATTACACAGACGTATAATTTAAATTATTTTTTGAAGCAATTATGGGGAAAAGAAATCGCGGAATACGCGGAAATTGGACGGAGGACATGTTAGAAGAGGCCCTAGGACTTCTTCGTGATGGGAAAAGCCAGTGTTTTGTGGAAGAAAAGTGTGGGATACCAAGACGAACTCTACGACACCACATCAAAACGGGCTCGACAAAACGACTTTTGGGTTCTACGCCGACGTTATCAAAACAGCAAGAAGATGACCTGGTTCGAAAAATAATCCGATTCGCAGACATAGGTTTCCCCCTAACCCCGAAAAGTATCAGGCACAGCGTTTTTAAGTTTGCTGAACAGCAAAATTTGGCCCACAGGTTCAATCGAGTGAAAACGCTTGCTGGATATGATTGGTACAGGTCATTTTTGCGCCGCCATCCTTAGTTGTTTCAAAGAAAGGCTCAGTCTATGAATCCCGCACGAGTCCAAAAGCTTAATCCTTTTATTGTGGGCGGTTATTTTGAGAAGTTGGACAACGTGATGGACACACTCGACATCAAAAATCATCCTAAAAAAAATTATAACGTGGACGAAAAGAGATGTCGTATCACGTTACACCACCAACAAACAGTGGTCGCCCAGAAAGGTGTCAAGCGGGTCCATTTAGTTGCACCCGAACCTGTAACCGTGGTCGCATGCGCTAATGCTGTGGGAAACGTCATTCCGCCGATGATTTTATTTAAGGGGCAACGCATGAAACCTACTTTTGAAGACGGGCTGCCACCAGGGTCTGCTGTTCAAATGGCTCCGAAAGGCAGCATGACAACGCAGCTTTTTACACAGTTTTTGCAGCACTGCAAAATTCATGCAACCACCACTTGTCTTTTTGATAGTAGATGGTGCAGGTTCCCACCTCGATTTCACCATTGCCGATGTAGCGAATTCTTTGGAAATAACGTTACTGTGCCTTCCAAGTAACACGACACATGAGCTGCAACCCAAGGACAAGAGTGTCTTTCGTTCCTTTGAACACTTCTGGGACAAAGAACTTTTGCGTTACTGGAAAAGGCATCCCGAGCGAACAATGAACAAAGAGCGATTCTCAGAAGTCTTCACCCCTGTGTGGGGCAAATGCCTGACGATCGAAAATATCGTCAATGGGTTCAGAGCTACGTGGATTTGGCCCTTTAATAAGAATGCAATTCCAGTGCATGCATATGCTCCCAGTTTGGCAACGCAGAGAAATACCCCTGAAGTCAACAATAAAAGGATTGAAGATGAGGTACCTAAAGTGACCGACCAGCAGCCCAATGCCACATGAGGAATAGGAATCTGAAGATAGCCTTCCATTAGCTGAGCTGAGTGGTCCAAAGAAAGCACAATCTGAGAATTCATTTTCCGAAGTTCTTATAACACCCGATCCTAAACCCATGAAGGCCACTCGGAGAAGAAAGGCCATCAACTATAAAGCACAGTTGGTTACTAAAGATCTTTTTCAAAAACAGCAAGAGCCGGGACCCAGCTGTAGCAACAAGGCAAGCTCGCAACGAAACATGAATGAAGAACGCTGGTACTGCGGAATTTGTCAAGATGACAAACAGCTGGATATGCGTCAATGTCCGGTATGCAACAACTGGTTTCACGAAGAATGTCTGGGAATTGAACCTGAAGACCTACATGCAGTCGCAGTCCTGATTGCGAAAATTAAGGATGGGCCTCACTACCATCAGTGCCTGGGCCTTGCTAAAAACATATGCGGGTAATAAAGCCTAAAGACATGTTTCTGAGTTTTTTTGTGTTACGTTCTTGTTCAGAATTATATTTTATTTTTATTATATCTAAGCAAATAAATACTTGTTTACGAACACCCTTTTGATATTCACATTTTATTATTTTTAGCAAATTCACGTTTTTATTTCTTTTAGGTGGGCCTTATTACCCTCAGGTACTTCGAGAAGTTTCTTGATGATGAAATTGGGACTCTTTTGGTAGAGCAATCAAGGAATTATGCTTTGTTTTTGAATCGCCCGGATCCAAAAATCACTATTGCAGAAATAAAATGTTTCTTAGCTATCATAATTCTCAGTGGATATAATGAACTTCCGGGAAAAAGGTTTTATTGGGACGAGAAAACTTATATGAGAAACGAGCTTGTTTATAATTCTATGCGACGAAATCGTTTCTTGGAAATTTGTCGTTTTATATATTTTTCCGACAAAACACAACCTGATGCAAAAGATAAAATTTGGAAATTGCGCCCAATCATGGACGAAGTAAAAAGTAACTGCTTGAAATTATTTGAACCCGAAAAACATCTTTGCTATGGTGAGAGCATGGTAAAGTACTATGGAAGACACGGTTGCAAGCAATTTATTCGTGGTAAACCGATCCGTTTCGGTTATAAAATGTGGTGTCTCAACACCTCCTCAGGGTATCTTGTCGATTTCGAGATGTACCAGGGCAATAATCCCCGTCGGTGTGAAAAATATGAAAAATTGTTTGGAAAAGCAGCCGCTCCATTAGTAGTAATGTTACACGAATTGGTGAATGGGAAAGGATTTCATCCATGTAAATTATATATCGATAATTTATTCACTGGAATTACTTTACTGAAATTTCTTCGAGATAACGGATATCAGGCAACCGGAACAGTCAGAGACAACAGACTCCATAAAAATATTCCTCCAGAAAAACCATAGCTAAACGATCACGAGGCTCTTATGAATCTATTATAGATAAAAGTGATGGTATTATAATTGTTAGGTGGGTGGAAGGAAAGTGCGAAAAAATGTCACGCCCATTTCGTCGCGCAACAAAGGAGCGCCGACGAAAAAAGGTCGCGGACATTTGGTCGCGCGAAAAAAATTTCGTGTAGAAAAATGTAGCTATTTATTTAGAAACAAAACGACAAAATTTTCCGGCTTTATTCACATTATCATGGTATTACCATTACATTATGGTTCTAATAATGTACTTTTTCTTTTCAATTTCTAATTGACCTTTTATGATAACAACGTAGCATGTACCGTTTAGAATAGACCCCTTACGGTGCGCATGCAATTATTTATTTATTACTAATTGGACACCTAATTATGATACTTAAAATTTAAAAGCAATAATATTGTTACTGTTATATAATAATAGGACAAGATTATTAGACAAGTCACTGATTTTGTCTATAAAAAGGCTATGATGAAATATTTTTAATTATTTCTGAAGTTGTCGTTGTGTCAAGATGGTCTTAACTTACGTAAAGAGCCAAAAAGGTGCCAGTATGCTAGTGTAAATGGATTCATCCACAGGAAGGAAAAAGTGATTGGTGAAAAGACAATTTGGAAGCGTGTCGAATACAATCAGTATAAGTGCACTGGAAGAGTTCACACAGTGGGAGATAATGCAGTGAAAAGTCACAACCATATTGCAGACGCATCTAAATTAGAAGTAAAGTAATAAAATGAAAGAAATGGCTGAACAAGTTGAACTAACAACTCAAGGTATATTGGCTACTATTTTACAGGAAATTTCTTTGGGTGCAACTGGACAATTACCTTCCATTGCATCACTTAAGCGAACTATTCAACACACACGTAAAAAAAAAAGCTGTTCCAGCAAATCCTAGAAAATTAACCGAGCTTGTTATTCCGGAAGAATACACAAGAAACAATAATGGCGAACCTTTTCTTTTATTCGATAGTGGTCCAAACGAACAAAGAATTTTGATATTCTCCACCGAGAGAAATTTAACTTTTATGGAGAGCTGTCATCACTGGTATGCTGATGGAATATTTACATGTGCTCCTCTATTATTTGGTCAGCTATATACAATCCATGGCGTACAATATAGTACCGTTGTACCGGCTGTATATGCTCTTCTTCCCAATAAGACTAATTGAAAATCTTAAGACCAGGCTTACGACCTGCAACAGTAATGGTTGATATGAAAAGGCAGCAATTAATGCTTTTCAAGAAGAGTTTCCTGAAGTCAGAATTCGTGGCTGCTTCTTTCATTTTTCTCAATGTTTATGGAGAAATATGCAAGTTACAGGATTACAACAAATTTGTACGGAAGACGCGAATTTTGCTTTAAATTTGCGACAACTTGCAGCTCTCGCATTTGTACCTGAAGAAAATGTTGTTACATTGTTCGAAGAGTTATTGGACAGCGAATTTTACACACAAAATGAAAATTTGCTATTACCATTCCTAAACTACTTTGAAGATGTGTGGATAGGCCGTATCGATCGACGACACCAAAGGAGACAACCGCAGTTTTCAAGAAACCTTTGGAATTGCTTTGAATTTATAGAGGAAGGTATAGCACGCACAAATAATTTTGTCGAAGGATGGCACAATAGTTTTTCCTCTGTATTAAATGCAGTACATCGTCAATACAGCGAAAGGTTGTCGCTATCGAATGGAGGATGGCGCTGGTGGTATTAAAAATCGAGAATAAATTATGTTTCTTTTTCTTTATTAATTGTATAAATACTTATTTTTTTAAATAATATGATTTTAAAATTATATAAATAAATTTATTTTTAAGTACATTGATAGTGGTGATAGATAAAGAAATAAAACACTAATAATTTGTTTAATACGTATATGTTTTTTATTTTTTTTAAAACGATTTTAAAATAATTTTTAAGTACCTCGATAGTGGTGATAGATAAAAAAGAAAACACTAATAATTTGTTTAATACATATATTTATTACATACACATTATTATGCAGACAATTAAAGTTTTATTCTTCCAATAGTGGATATATTCAACTTATGTATGTGTACAATCGGTGTCGTGTCCGTAGCGCCGTGCCCGTAGCGCCGCGACAATATAATAAATATTAATCCTATGTATAATGGATTTGTTCACAATTGCTTATTTGGTTTATGTATTTAATTGAATAATATTTTCAACTTAAAATTTTAGTTTTAGTACTTCCAAAAGAGTAAATGTAGGATTAATTTGTAAGTAAATATGTAAGCCTATGTACATGCCTGCAACAGCTTTAGAATAGTTTATATGTTATGGTTTCGACAATTCTATTATTATTCTATTCTAATAAAGTTGTTATCTCCTAAAAGATTTAATAAATGTTGTAAACAGAACTCTTATGATTGAACTGTTTTGAATAAACAAGTTTATTATTTGAATAACAAGACTGACTAGAAACAAGAGAAACAACCACTCCGAGGGCTAATACCCCTACCGGCATTGAATTACACTATTGAATCTGAAGGTACATACATGTTAGACGTAGATAAAATAATCTAAAAAGACAGATAAATTCCTGTAACGTCTATTTAAGGATTACAAATCCCACATTTGGAACGCGTTCTATACAATAGACACAACGAACCATAAGCCATATCCTACAACCGGTTTCGACCTATTGGGTCTCATCAGGTAGGCGTTGGCAAAACACAAACTGCAAAGTTCACTTGAATAACAAGACTGACTAGAAACAAGAAAAATAACTACTCCGATGGCTAATACCCCTACCGGCATTGAATTACACTATTGAATCTAAAGGTACATACATGTTAGACGTAGATAAAATAATATAAAAAGACAGGTAAGTTCACTTGAATTTGGTTAAGGATTTGTAATCCTTAAATAGTTGGACGTAACAGGAATTTACCTGTCTTTTTAGATTATTTTATCTACGTCTAACATGTATGTACCTTCAGATTCAATAGTTTAATTCAATGCCGATAGGGGTATTAGCCCTCGGACTAGTTGTTTCTCTTGTTTTTAGTCAGTCTTGTTATTCAAGTGAACTTTTCAGTTTGTGTTTTGCCAGCGCCTACCTGATGAGACCCAATAGGTCGAAACTGGTTGTAGGATATGGCTTATGGTTAGTTGTGTCTATTGTATTGTAACCAGTCGTAGGGGGGTACCCTCACTTTCTAGTTAAAATCGAGAAAAGAAAAATAAACAAAATTTAACTTTTCAAAAATCTTTATTTATTTAATTAAATCGAAGAATTTGGCTGTGAATGTGAATCGTCTAGTGTTAGGACCTTTTAATTACGTTGTGTTAATTGAATGTAGTAACTTAGATTCTTTTATGAGTTCCGTACAAGTTATATGTGCTAACAAAGAAAACACAAAAAATTTGAACCACTAACACTGTTTGAGCATCTCGAGGTTTTGCCTTGGAAACAGATGTGTTTAAAAAGATAGCAGATTTGCAGTTGTCTAAATTTAGGCGAAACTCTTAATTGAAGAACTCTTGATCAGAGAGAGGGAAGTCGAGTAAGTTGACATACTCTGTTGTTCTGAACTGCCATAAAATAGAGGCGACGTCCACTAAGAGTGGCGTGTCTCGAACCACCTTAATTAGAGGCTATGTTCACCATGTGTGACGTGTCCGACAAAATAATAAAGGTTTCGTGGTTATCATGTGTGCCCGACTCCTACCAACAAACTATATACAAACTCCCGTGACATGGCATCTTCAGACAACAGGTATTTTAACATGGCCTACCAAGGTAGCCCATGGCCTTACAGCGGTTGTGGCTTTTTCGACGGTTAAAGTTCACGATCTGCACGACTTTCCTTCTCCCAGTTCAAGACGAACATGCGAGGGTTTTTCCTACACAATTCGTTGTTGCACTGTTTGACGATGTTCGAACTTTGTACCAACACATAACTTTGGCTATTAAATGTCTTTGATAGCGCATCTGTCCCAACCCTAAATTCTATGGTAAAATAAAAGGTGCTTGTCTTCCCGAACCGATACCAAGAGCAATTGTCAATATGTATATATTGTAAATAAATCTTGTGGTTCAAATTTCTTGTGTTTTCTTTGTTAGCACATATAACTTGTACGGAACTCATAAAAGAATCTAAGTTACTACATTCAATTAACACAACGTAATTAAAAGGTCCTAATACTAGACGATTCACATTCACAGCCAAATTCTTCGATTTAATTAAATAAATAAAGATTTTTGAAAAGTTAAATTTTGTTTATTTTTCTTTTCTCGATTTTAACTAGAAAGTGAGGGTACCCCCCTGCTGACTGGTTACAGTATAGAACGCGTTCCAAATGTGGGATTTGTAATCCTTAAATAGTTAGACGTTACAGGAATTTACCTGTCTTTTTAGATTAAGTTTATTATTTGTTACAATAGTTGCTGAATATACTAATGTATTTCATGTTATCATGTAATTTGCACAAATAATACACAGTAATTATGAAGGAATTTGTACAAAGAGTCATAGAAATGCAGGGTAGGGGTGACGAGTTACCGGGGTGGCTCCTCTTCATTGGTTGTTTTCCGTTGCAATAATTTACATCGAACAACAAAAGACTTTCGTTTGTGTTTGACTCGAATCAATTCGCTTAATTACATTATATCTGTGTTGTGTGAAGTTTTAAATATGGAATTTTTTCTAACCAAACGCGGTAAAGAAGCGGTATTTTTAGATGGGTATTGTTATAGGCGTAAGCGCTGGGTAAGAAAACGTTTTTGTTAAATTAAGTACAATTTAATTCATTATTCTTTTTGTGTCGCAGGTTTGTTTTAAAGAAAAAACCGGAAAATGTCCTGGCGTCCTTGTTAGCGAACAAGAAAAAATTATACGTCTACGGATTTTGAAGCGGCAGTTATAAAGGAATGCATTTACATTATTTATTAGTATTGTTACGGTAATTTTCTCACTCAAGTTGATATACTTAAACATTTTATTTAGTTCGCAACGTCCTCAGTTCTAAATAAATATTTTTTGTAGGTTCTCCGAAACTTATTTCCCTCATCTAAAGTTAAAGGATGCTTCAGCCAAGCAATCTGCAGAAAGGTTCAAGCTTTGGATTTGGCGGAAGAATACCGAAAAAATGATTCGACTTCACATACGGCAACTAGCTTCCCTTGCCCACATACCTGAAGATTGTGTTGTTGACGGTTTTTTAAAAATCATGGAACAATCGCCTGACCATGAAACTGTCACACAATTTAACGATTATTTTGTCAGCCAGTGGCTTAAAAACGAGGCTTTACCACTAAAAATTTGGAACTGCCATGGACTAAGACATTGCACTAACAATGCAGCAGAAGGATGGCATAGCAGTCTTAACAGGCAATTCGTTTTCATTTTCATAATATTTCCTAGTTATTATTTTCCGTTCTTTATCTAGATAAGATGATAATTTATCTAAACTGCTGGACATAAACCGAAAAGAATCTAAAAATCTGAAATTTATTTTGGTATTCTCAATAGATTTCGTGGACGAAATGTATTTTTCTTTGTTTATAGGTAATAATAATATTCTCCCGTTTACTTCTACAGTTAAAGCTTTAAATAAAAAATGACTATCGTATCCAGATAAGTTGTGAAAAATAACAGGTACTGTATGAGTGTCTTTGTAATTTAAGTTACACCCTTCATGGGATTGACCGCGGTAATTACCTGTTAGATGACAGTGATCCTTAACTTTTTAAACGGTTTAGAACAAACATGACACAGTGTTGCAGTAATAAATTTATTTTCCTGCTCGAAGGTTAACAGTTTAATAGGAATAATATTAGAGAAAATGCTTTCCAATTCTTCAGAAATTTTTTTAAGTTCCCTAACAAACCATGTAATACAATCTTTTCCGGTGTTTAATTTAAATCTGAAATATGAATCGTCATAAGCACACTTTAAATAATATGCAATACTGAAAGGTTCATGTTTTTGAATTTTTTGTGTTTTGCTAGTAGCATTGTTTATACTTTAATCACAACTAATGAGTAAACATTCCAAATCAGCATAAATCGCAAACGGCACTGTAACCACCAGTATCCGGGTGTTACAATATTATAAGTAATTCTCTTGTATTTATTTATTTAACAGGTGGTTTTTATCTGATAACCAATTTTGTCTAATTGAACCGCAGGTATTTCTTTTTCGTCTCTTCATCTCAATATTTCTTTTTAGTTCGTATTTTTAATTTCCATTATTTTTCTGATTTTATTTGAAATGAGAATAGGATTGAATCAATTCTTTTAAAATATTTTTCGAATAGAATAATAAGTTGAATAAAGATAGAATTCGCCCTAAAGGTCCGCATTTTGCGTCAACTTCGTGCCTCGGAGTATGTGTTGCCAGCCATCTGTTTATCGTTAGATAACGAGTGAGAGAACAGTATAGGTAATCCGGTTGAAAGAGTAAGAAGGAAAATGGAGGAGCTGCACGTCTATGTCGTAGGGATGTGATATTCTAGGGAGGAAAGAGGGTGTCGTTGTAGACCATGAGAAATCACGTTTAGATATGAAAAAGTGAGATAGAAAGATGCTTGTCCTAGTTTCGAACGATAGGTAGATTAGGGATGAAGGAAAGCAAGGCGAAGCTCGCGAGATGCAGAAATCGCGTGGTGGTGAGGGTAAAATTTAGGTATAAATAGCTGCGAGTTTCGATCGGATTTCATAGAGAGTTGGAATATTGTTGGCTCTTTATCTTCCCTAGCTTGATTGGATGCTGAAGTTATCTAGCGTTCAGAGAGCGAACTCTTTCCCTAGCTTGATTGGATGCTGAAGTTATCTAGCGTTCAGAGAGCGAACCCTTGCCCTAGTTTGATTGGATGCTGAAATTATCTAGCGTTCAGAGAGCGAACCCTTGCCCTAGCTTGATTGGATGCTGAAGTTATCTAGCGTTCAGAGAGCGAACTCTTTCCCTAGCTTGATTGGATGCTGAAGTTATCTAGCGTTCAGAGAGCGAACCCTTGCCCTAGTTTGATTGGATGCTGAAATTATCTAGCGTTCAGAGAGCGAACCCTTGCCCTAGCTTGATTGGATGCTGAAGTTATCTAGCGTTCAGAGAGCGAACTCTTTCCCTAGCTTGATTGGATGCTGAAGTTATCTAGAGTTCAGAGAGCGAACCCTTGCCCTAGCTTGATTGGATGCTGAAGTTATCTAGCGTTCAGAGAGCGAACCCTTGCCCTAGCTTGATTGGATGCTGAAGTTATCTAGCGTTCAGAGAGCGAACTCTTGCCCTAGCTTGATTGGATGCTGAAGTTATCTAGCGTTCAGAGAGCGAGCCCTTGTCCTAGCTTGATTGGATGCTGAAGTTATCTAACGTTCAGAGAGCGAGGTCGTCATCTCTGAAAACTACCCAGAACCGTAACCGCCCTATAGACGATACCATGTCCGATAACCCCGAGCCAGATGCCGTCGAAGCCAACGACACACAAAGTCAAGGTGCGTTATAACCGCTGACCGATATTTGGGTCGTAAATTGTGTTCTCTGTCACTATTTTAAATTTATGGTTTTCGGTATTTTGTGTCACTTTCTTTCTTTGCATTGCTACCCGTATTTACAACTTGTGGTTTTTGACCGTTCCTTGAACTTTACGACCCTTAGGATTAAATTTCAGTATAGTTAACGTTTAGGTTTTATTTTCTTTCGATTCTTTATATTTACATAATCTTTTTTTTTAGTATGTTTATTCTTTAATTTTGATTAGCTTATTATATTATCGTTCTTACTAATTATTATTACTTCGGTTTAATTTCTATTGAATTGTTCGTTATGTTTATAACTCATTTTACTTTATGTGTATGTATCGCTATATTTTGGTATTTTTGATATCTCTTACAGTTGTCCCTGATTAATGTGATGATACTAGGAAGGTGTATGACAAGCGCTTTATTTTGGTTATTAAACGTAGATGTTGACTAAATCGGCCTGAGGGATAAAAACTACCAGCAGGGATTTAGAAGGATCTCCCTACGGTTTACGCTCTTATGATTAATTCAGGTGAACGTGTAGCTACCGTATTAAACCAATTTGGCGGTATCTATTCTTTCAGTTGAAGGTATCCGCTTTTGGTTTGATTTTGAACCACTAACACTGTTTGAGCATCTCAAGGTTTTGCCTTGGTAACAGATGTGTTTAAAAAGATAGCAGATTTGCAGTTGTCTAAATTTAGGCGAAACTCTTAATTGAAGAACTCTTAATCAGAGAGAAGGAAGTCGAGTAAGTTGACATACTTTGTTGTTCTGAACTGTCATAAAATAGAGACGACGTCCACTAAGAGTGGCGTGTTTCGAACCACCTTATAAATAGAGGCTACGTTCACCAAGGTGACGTGTCTCGTCAAACACAAAAAGGGCTATAAGTGAAAAGGAGTTTTTTTTTTTTTTTTTCTTTTACAATTTATTTTTATATCCTTAAATATTTAAAAATAATTTAAATCATCATTATATTTATACCATTCATTTTTATTGGTAATATGTTATTAAATTTATTGTATTTTACAAAAACTTCTTAAACGAAATCCTGATTGGTTTTTTAAATGATGATTTGGAAAACGTGTTCTTCATCCCCATGGTATGTTAACTTATTAATTATGTTATATCTAATTCATTATTTACAATTAAAAATTAAGATTATTTTACATTATTTACAATTAAAAATTAAGATTATTTTACATTTTATATATAAAAATATTTTTTTAGATTTACATTGATAATGATCATAAATCTTAATGATCGAAACGTCTGTACTTTGTCATTGTTAGATACAATTTTAATTATTAAATGAATGGTTTATATCGATCAACTTCTTCTTAAAAAGGGCTATGTTCACCAAGTGTGACGTGTCCGACAAAAAAATATAAAAGGTTTCGTGGTTACCAAGTGTGCACGATTCCTCACACCAAACAAACTATATATACCAACTCCCGTGACATGGCATTTTCAGACAACAGGTATTCTAAGATGGTCTACCAAGGTAGCCCATGGGCTTACAGCGGTTGTGGCTTTATCGACGGTTAAAGTTCACGATTTGCACGACTTTCCTTCTCCCAGCTCAAGACGAACATGCGAGGGTTTTTCCTACACAATTCGTTGTTGCACTGTTTGACGATGTTCGAACTTTGTACCAACACATAACTTTGGCTATTAAATGTCTTTGATGGCACATCTGTCGCAACCCTAAATTCGATGGTAAAATAGAAAGGTGCTTGTCTTCCCGAACCGATACCAAGGGCAATTGTAAATATGTATCTTTGTAAATAAATCATGTGGTTAAAATTTCTTTTGTTTTCTTTGTTAGCACATACAACTTGTACGAAACTCATAAAAGAATCTAAGTTACTACATTCATTCAACACAACGTAATTAAAAGGTCCTCACACTAGACGATTCACATTCACAGCCAAATTCATCGAGTTAATTAAATATATAAAGGTTTTTGAAAAGTTTTGTTTATTTTTCTTTTCACGATTTCGACGAAAAGTGAGGGTATCCCCCCCTTACGATTCGTTACAGCACTAATTCCATATTTTTAAAATTTATATATTTAAAAGAATTTTCCGATTCAGTGGGTAAAGTAATTTTCGTTGTGTTTAAATTTTTACAATCGATCGTATGCCTTTCCAGTATTTCTTGTGATGAAAAATGATTTAGACATCGATGACAGAACCACTTGGTTTGTTAATGCAATAACTTAGATAAATTATTAATTAAACCAAAATGGAATGTTCTATTTAATTCTATGATTGCATCATTTTCTGTTAAATTTTCTCTAGAAGAAGGGACATGCGAAACAGCTAATAAAATAATATGTTGTTTAAAATCGCTTTTGCTGAGACAAAGAGGTACAATTTTCTTTCTCTCTATGGTAAATTTATTGATTATTTATTAATTTCTTCAAACTTATTTATATCTTATATATGATAAGGTTCCGTTACAGTTTTTGTTGAGGGTTGTTGGATGGAGTGCAGCAACAATACTCCATAGGAAACAAAATTGGTCATGTTTTTGAATATTGAGAACAGACTTAGTATTTTTAATGTAAGATGGAAAGTCTACATAAGTTGATATTCCAAAGTTAATTGATGTGTACTGATTAGTGTATATTTTAAGTTGAATAATTTCAAAAAGTGCCCAACCACTGTCCCTCTCTGGAAAATCATCTATTCTAGATAAAAGCTTTTCATTGATGTGCTGATTATACCAGTCTTTTAAATTCGTAGCCCAATCAATTATATTATTTTTAGTTGAAAACTGTTTGATATCTGTTTCTCCAGTTGAAGGTTTAATAAAGCTTAATAAAGCTTAATAAAGCGTAAAAGATAGCATTTACTTTTTGTAGTGTTTTTTTTAATTGTTTCTTAATTTGAATTCGAAAGCTGTTATACGCTTTTTTTAAAAAACAGAATTGGTTCTTTAATACTATAATTTAATATACTTCCTGTCCTTATTCTACTATCGAAACAATTTTCTACATCAATCCATTGTATGTTTCTTATTTTCTTTCTAATTCTTTTTTGAAGTCCATATCTAAATTTACTTTTGAAATATTTTAATAAAGATAAATTAGAAATTATAATAAATAAAACAACTTGTTAAACTTCCACATTTTGTATTGTCTTAACAATGTTTCACCACTTTGTGGCTTCATCAGAAGATATACAAGTTCTTAAACTAACAGAAGACTAACATTACTTATATACTACATAACTACGGTGGGGGTGTAGGTTGTAGATTTAAGTAAAGGGGAATTATTTATTTATAATTGGTCGTTGAGAAGTACATTTTTATGTTTGTATTTATTAATTTCCATGCATTCCAGGAAATTAAGTTTATAGCCTTTACTTTCAGTATGTAAAATCGTAAAATTAATGTTAAAAGTATGTTTTTCCATAATTAAATGTGTAGCGTAATGTGAATCTATTTTAAGCTGTTTAAATGACCTTAAATGTTCATTAATTCTTTTTTCAAATGATCTCCCTGTTTGCCCAATATAAAATTTATGACATTCGTCGAAAACCGGGCTTGGCAGATGATAACAAAGTAAGTGTTCGTTAAATATATCTTTATGTGTAATTATCTGGTTACTCTCTTAAAGCAATAACGCTCAACCATCCTAGACTGACTGTTTATATAGCATGTGGGGCACGCCCTGTATATTACGTTATGTGTTGCGTAGTTGTGATTTCTTATTATTACGATCTCTCCCTTACAATTATCTTTTCTAATTACTGGAAAAATGTTGTTTATAATATTTTTGTATAATATTTTATTTAAAAGATTATCAATTAAATTTGATCATAGTTATTACTCCTAGCAAAATGTTTAATAATATTAAATTCTTTATTGTAATTAGAATTGTTCATGGGTATTCGAGTCAATCTGTATAACATAAAATAAAAAGCTGAATGTTTATGCTGTTGTGGATGAAAAGAGTTATTGTTTATAATAATGTCAGTATGTGTGGGTTTATAAGGTGACCAACTATACTCATTTACTGAGTTATGTACTCTTTTTTCGCAAACCGTACTCTTTTCAAATCCTGTACTCTGAAAGTACTCATTTGTATAATTTTATTCTCATTTGTATTTCTAAAATATTTTTGTTAGATTATTTTATTTCAGTTTTATTAATTAAATATTTAAAATTATTTTGACAGTGATTTGAATTTCACGTGCGCATATTGCTTGCCTTTTCTGGCACAATTGAGAGGCCGTATTATGTACCTGAAGAGATAGATAGATATCTACTACAGACCTCTTGTTCTAACTACCTCAAAATTACATTTGTGAAAAGAGATGGATATATCTATCTGTCCGATATTTGTGTATGTAATCCCCAGGCTGATATTTTGATGTGCAGTATGTACGGCATGCTTGACAGTCTTGACGCATGCGTAGTATGTACCATAGATTAACAAAGTATGTACAGTAAAGTTTTATGGGAATTCCCTTTCTGTTTAATTATTTTGAGGTTAGAGACGAACATCCTTATTTAGCAAAAAAATCCACTCCGAAGAAAAATATGTTTTTAAGAGAAAATAAAGTTTTTATCGTTTTTACTTCTTTTTTTTTTCACCTATGAAATACTTGCAGTGTAGTCTTTTTGATCAAAAAATAGTTGGTCATCTTAGGGTTTATGGTAAATGGCAAATGTGTATTTGTTATCTATTCTTGAAATTGTTAGATCTAGAAAATTGATGCTATTATTTTGTTCCATTTCTATTGTTAATTTAATATTTGAGTATATATTGTTCATTTGTTGTAAAAATTGGTGTAACTGTCTATTTGTACCTGTGTAGCAAACAAGAACATCATCTACATATCTATACCAATATAATACAATTTATATATTGGGGCAGTGACAAAAGAAACTACAGGTCTTATCTTACCACATTAATTAAATTGGTATCATTCGATGTAACAAACTTATTTCCGTCTATACCCCCAAAAGATGTAATAAATATTGATAAAACTTGATTAGAATACAACAACACTAATCCTGTAATAATAGAAGAAATATTAGATTTACTTTCAGTATGTTTACAGCAAAACTATTTTCAATTTAATAACGAAATTTTCAGAAACGATAATGGGCTAATAATGGGTAACCCATTAAGTCCGTTACTTGCAGAAATCTTTATGTTCAATTTGGAAAACACTGTACAAAAATTACCTTTATTTAAACATTGCTTACATTGGTATAGATATGTAGATGATGTTCTTGTTCGCTACACAGGTACAAATAGACCCTCCTTTTATATCGTTACCTGTTAAATCTTGTAAATAATAGACGATTGGATTAGAAAATTTAATGTTAACCACTTTAAAAATTTCATTGGACCAGTTTGGAGTGTAACCTTTTGCGAAAACTTCGCGATGTTTGCTAATGAGTACGTAATCTCCAATGGAAAATTTCTTTCTCTTCAGATCTACTGTTTTAATGCGAGAATATACGGTATTCAATAGTAGCTTTTCGTTTTCCTTCTTTACAGCATTTATCGGTTTCATTCTGATAGTTCTGTGTTTTGTATTATTATAAACTTGAACTAGTTTAGGTAACAAATCTAACCATTTGTAATTTCCCTGCAATGTGAATTTTTTCCACATTATACCTTTTAAGGTTCTGTTGGCTCGTTCGACTATAGAAGCCTTTTTACTGCTGAAAGTTGAATAGTGATTAATTCTGTATTTTTTCATTAGATTCTGAAACCATTTATTGTAAAACTCTTTTCCCATATCAGTTTGCAGGTTTGTCGGTATACGTTTACTTTTGCGTAATATATCTTCAAACGCTTTCGAAACATCTTCTCCGTTTTCTCTTAAAACCGGTGACGCCCATAGAAATTTAGAAATAGTGTCAATTACTACAAGAATGTATCGATACCCTTTATTTTCTTTTGCGTACAGAATATTTATGGCTGATAATGGGAAATATGAAACTTGAAAAAATTCATGCTGTATTTATGGGAGTTGATAATTTTTCAAAATGTTCAAACTGGTATATTGATTTACCATGCATGACAGGATGTCAGAAGTAATATTTTTCTGCCTTTTAATGATAAAAATTAGGATATTATAGTCGGAAACTGCAATTTTAAATAGCTACGTATATGGCAAAATGTTACAGTTATAGTAAAAATGCAATCATACAAGTGGAACCTGCAACGGATGTTCTATAATTAATAATATTAACTGCGGGCTTCTAATGAGTTTGCATGTATTTACAAAGATCTGTATGTATAATGTGCGTTTGCGTACAAATGGTATAAGTGTACAGACTTATTAATTAAGAATATTTTCCACTATCATCATTATATGCCGGAAATTATTACCAACACTCACTTACTACCAATACCACCACCACCGTCGTTATAACAACGATTCGAAATAATTTTAACCAATAGCATAAAAGTAATCCTTAATTAAATCTAACTATCTGTTGAAGAGGGATAATAGTTATAAATAATGGTGCAAACGCCATTATTTTTAAAATCGGCCTCTCCACGAAAATTAACCAACTCACCGTCTTGATCAACTATTTTAATGACTATTGAGTCAATAATTCTCGAATTTATTTTTTTATTTATTAATCTATTTTGTAGCCTGGCGGAACGTTTGGGAAAAGTTGATGAATAAAATGAGCTTCTTCGTTATTTCTATATGAACCGGAAACAAGGTTGCAATGGATGCATATAGCGTTTACTTTAAAAATATTTACAGGATAATCAGACAATTCATGACTATTAGCTTTAATAATTCTCGGTTTAAATCCTAGCAGTCGTCCGATTGAATCCGTTTTTGTGAAATCAACTTGCTCTGTACACTTAATTTACGAAAGTAAAGTGTATTCCCAACATAAAATTTATTATTACTTTGATCTATATTTGGAATAGAATTGTACGTTTCAAAGTTAACTAGTCCTAAAGAATACTCAAAATTATCATCCAAAACAATTGGTGGGCTAATATTAGCTTGCAATATTAATTTGTCTCCGGTTAAATTAAACGTATACATGTTGATAGTCTGTTAACGTTAGATTAAATGGAATTATTATTGTCTGCGCTAACGTTTTAAAAGTTAAAGGGTGGTGTGATATTATACAGGGTGTTACTGATATAACTGCGGATATTTAAGGAGGTGATAGGGCAGTAGAAAATAAGAAAATTAAGCAAAACTTCGCAGGTCCTAAAGTTTACCGTTTTCGAGAAAAACGTATGTGAAAATACAGGCAAAACCGAGTACGGTCCTGTGTAAAACGTGTCCTCGATTGACCTGGTCGTGTGTAGTGGCAACGCTGTCTTCAATCAGCTGACCGTGAATGAGGTTACTCGGTTACTGTAACGTAAACAAGTGTGTTCGAAAATGGCGTTTAGTTCATCAGAATTTTGTGATAGTTGCCAAATGTGTTGCTTAAGTCAAAGCGAAAACGCACAGGACCGTATTCAAATTAATTCATGTTAAGATGTTTTTCAAAAATTTTGAAATTTTTTTTGTTTCTTCACCGCGCTGCTGTAGTGACCATTCGATTACATATTGCATCTAGTTGACACCCTCCAAAAATCCGTATTTATATCAGAACCACCCTGTACAGAAATTTTAATACTAGATGACCACAGTTAAATGAGTTGTACATCTGTTTGCGATCATAATTATAAAAGATTTTACATGGTTGAGAAGAATTTAAATATTTCACAAATTCCGGAGGTGGTCGCAAATTTCCGAAGCTGTCAAAATGAACTGCATTGCCGTTTTTAATTTTGTATGCTGTCCAATGCGTACCCATGCCCGTTTTCTTATCATGATTTACAATTCCACATTCGATGGCGCGCACTTTCTTAGGTAAACTGTCACGCATAAATATTCCGCGAAAGTTAGGAATTCAATATCCACCTCTACCTAGAACATATATAGCGGGATTTCTTAAAGATCATCTTAACGAAAATAATACTACTTATGGAATTAGCTTTAATTCAGCAGTTGATAAATGGACAATGGGAGACAGTGAAATGACCATTGACAAAGAAAGTAATTTAATTATTAAAAATAATCCCTTTCGTGGAACACCAGGTTTATATGAATTGATTTTTAAACGGCAGCCTACAGGTTACAAAAAAGACGACTTGAAACAATATAAACAGATTTTAGAACTTACAAATGTCCTTCGTCGTGACTATGATGCGAAAAAACAAATGCGCGGTGGCAAATCATACAAATATATGGAAATAATACGTCCTTTATTCCAATCAACTCTCACTCCAACACAATTACCTAGATATGTTGGTAACACTGAAAGAAAGTGAAATAAGTCTACACCGGGTGGTGAGGAGTTTGCTGCTATCAGGGGGAAAAGTTTGGATATGACTTATCACGAAAAACCTATAGAGTATGTCTATTTTGATGACGTCAACGAAATAGTAGATGGATTGCGATTACTTTTGTCTTCAGAAGCAGCTGGTAATCATGCTCACACAAACGAAATAGCGTCAATAATTTCCGAATTTAGGGAGGAAGGTGTAATTTTTTAAATATAATAAATTATCGATTTTGTATCTTATCTCTCATTTTATTAAATTCAACGATACGATGAGTGTGAACAAATTTGGACAGTCGAAACGCTCTGCCTCCATAGACGAATCCATGTTGTCTTCTTCGTCATATTTAAAAAAATCTGGAAGGTTTGGGTTCGCTTTTATCAGTGATGGTGACCTTTATATAGAAAATAGACGTGTTTGCAACGTAAAATCTCCGGTTAATTCTAACGATGTAGTAAATAAAGACTAAGTTGACAAAAAGTTAAAACTTGAGCAGAATCAAGTCAACGTACGGAAATGATTGATCAAAAGCTGAGCATCGGATTGGCCAATTTAAAAACATCTATTGAGGGTGAACTTCACGAGAACATTGAGAGCGAGAAAGAACATATTTTGAATTTGATTGATAGTAAACAAAAGGATCTTACAAAATATTTTAATGAAAAGTTGAAAAGTGAAATTGATAAAATTGAGTATTTCCTTGATTTTCAAAATAACCGCATCATACATATTCCCACATCGACTGCTGGTTTCCACGCTGTAAATAAAGCTTATGTAGATGAAAAGGATAGAACAAATAAAGATCAAATTAGGGCAGAATGTGAAAAAGAGAAACGGAATACGATGAGCGAAACAAATCTAAAACTGCAAACATTGCGAGAGGATTTATTTACTGCCATCAACAGTGTACGAACGCAACCTTCAACGTCAGCAATCCATTAGACTAATTTTCTTGTTTTCTATACATATATATGTGTATGTATATAAGTAATTGTTTAAATAGCAAAAAACAACAGTATAACTCCAGTCATGGACGAGTTAAGAAAGGAATTGCTTAATATTAACAAAGTTCTAAAAAAGTTAAGACAAGAAAATTATTTTCTAGATAACTTAACAGCGGAAGAAATAGGAGTTTTACCAAGACAGTATCTGTTAGATCAGGTGAGCTACTTAGACCGCTACTATGCATGGAATAAATTACCGAATCACTTAAAAGAAGATGAAGAATTTAAACAGGAATATCCTTGCTTTGAGCATTACAATAAAGGTCGACTTCAGATTGATGGTCCTGCCCCACCAAAAAAATATTGTATGGGTTGTAATACATACTTATATAAGTGGTGATATCTGCAATTCAAAAGAATTCAAAAATGACCTCAAAAGTGAACATAGTAAAAAGAGCATTAGCCAATGAAATCCATAGACATGCTAGGAAGAATTTTAAACGTCGACGTCTAATTATCAAAGGGCTATCAGACTTATATCAAAGTGATTTAATTGAATTAAGAGAGTATGCAAAAGTTAACGATAATTACAAATTTATTTTAATTGTTATCGATTGTTTCTCTAAGTATGGGTACAAGCTATTAAAGACAAATCTGCAACTGAAGTTGTTAATGGTATGAAACGAATACTGAAAACATTAGATTCCATTCCTAAGAATTTACAAACTGACCATGGTAAGGAGTATTATAATGGTCAGTTTAAATCTTTGATGGAAAAATTTAAAATTAATCACTATAGTAGTTACTCAGTGAAAAAAGTGTCCATTGTTGAGCGTGTAATTAGAACGATAAAAACTAAATTATTTAAAGCATTACATTATAGAGGGTCATATCGATGGATAGATGTAATCGATGACGTAGTTAATGAATATAATAACAACGTACATAGAACAGTAATAATACCCTCAAAAGCGATAAAAAAACAAAATGAAAAGTACATACTCGATACAACGTACAGTCATATAAAAATGGTATATGGAAAACCTACATTTCACGTAGGTGATATTGTACGAATAAATAAAGCAAAACATATATTTTCAAAGTCTTACACACCCAACTGGACAACTGAATTATTTAAAGTAGCAAAAATTAATTATACTAACCCATATACATATTTATTAGAAGATTTAAACGGCAATCCCATAAGTGGAGGTTTTTATACCGAAGAATTACAGAAAACTAAATATCCAGACATTTATTTAATTGAAAAAGTACTAAAACGAAAAAGTAATAACCTTTTTGTTAAATGGTTAGGATTTTCAGACAAATATACCAGTTGGATTAAGACATCAGATATCGCTTGATCATTTATTCTAATTAAGAAGAATAAACAATTATTCAAAAATGAAAGTTTTAAATTAAAGAAGTCAAAAGTTTTTCTATTAAATTATGGAGACATATTATTCACTCACTGTCACAATGTCAATCGAAAAATCAGCTTTTACCAACATATGAAATAATAACAAATCCATGTTAATTTTTCTTTTCTTTTAATGTAACTAAATCTTCTTCTTCTTCTACTATTCTTCCACTTGTATGATTATATTGAAGATGCTTTGTTAATAATCTCGAATATTCAATAAACTTTGATTTTCTTAATAATTTTACTTGTATTACCTCATCACTTTAAATATCTACTATTTTTATTAATAATGATCTTTTGATTAAATTTATTTTATTTTAATTTCTAAATTTCTGTACTTAATATTTTTTTTTTAGTCTCAACCCCTAGTAACAATAACAAAATCTCCAGTGTCTTGAACTTTCAAATAAAATTTAATTTTCTTTTTTAAGCAATCAAGATTAGTATCATAATTTTGAAATGCTACTGTCATTTCAAACATTTTAAAATTAAATTTTATTTGTTACAATTTAAAACTTTTAATAAACTACTAAAGATCACTAGTAAAAATACATTTTTCTTTTTAATATATTTTTTTTAATATTTAGGAACTTTTGTTTCATTTTCTAAATTTGTTAATATTTTTAAAATTATTTTGAAGCCATCCTTATAGCATGACAATATATAATACATTTTTTTTTTTCACCGACGTCTGTAAATAAAAAGAAAATTCTATCAATGTTACAGTCAATGCAATTAAAACATTCTCTTTACTAACATTTTCCAAACTTCGATAAAAAGCGTGCCGTTTTCCATAAAATAAATGTATTCTCCCTGCATCCCAATGTATTGAAACGGCGGTGTCGGTGGAGGCACTTGTGTCTCTAGCACTACTAACGGTTTATACTGAAAGCACAAATAAATCTCTATTTAGTATAAGACAACAAAATTAAAATAATAAGGTAGACTTACCAGTAAATTTGGGTTCAGTACCATTCTTAAGAATTCCACATCGCTTCGTGTGCTCATGATGGTTTTTTAACTAATATGCAATTTCACAGCTCTTATATATGAGAAAAGGAGTTTAATGTTTCAATGGTTTTTTTGATAAATGAGTTGATACCGATCTAAACCATTCATTTATTAACAATCATAATAAATTAATTACATAACACAGACGTTTCGATCACTAAGCTTTGTGATCCTTTTCAATGTGAGGAAGCTAAATCTAAAAAAATAATAATTTAACAATACTAATTTTTAATTTTAGATAACCTGATGAATTAGATATAAATATTGAAAGTACCTACCTAGGGGATGAAGCATAAGTAATGATATCAATACACCTTTTAAATTAATCATTAAATAACATGCGGTTAGCATATGAAGAAAGTTTTTTTAAATCACACTATTTTAAACTTTAACAAATAAAAATGAAGAGTAAAATTATAATGATGGTTTAGAAAATTTGAAATATTTAAGGATATTAAATCATATTGAATAAATTATAAAACAAGTTAAGTGGATGTTAACTTGAGGAGTTAACATCCAAGAATGAGGAAAAATTACAATTATGAGTGATAGTAAAAGGTGACACAAATGAGGTCAATAAGAAAAAAAAAAAAAAGAAAATTACCAAAAAAAGTAAGTTTCAGTTTATATGTTGGATCAGAGCAAAGACAGCCAGAAAGGAATATTAAATTGCTTTAAGTAATTTATCATAAATTTTATTAAGTTGTTCAGAATGTTTTTGATCATTAAAAGTATTAGGATGTTTTTTTATGTGTGTCATTTCGGAGATGAGTCGTTTATAATACTGGGGTTCATTGTCAAGTATAGTAGTTCCTTCCCAGTCCATTTCATGGTTGAGATCAATGACATGTCTAGATATAACTGAATCAGGCTTTTCAGTAATATTACGTTTATGTTCTTTTACTCTAGTTTTTAGGTGTCTTTTGGTCTGTCCAACATATGCACTGTTACAATTATTGCTCTTACAATCTATCTTATATACTACATTAGTTCTATCAAATTTATTAAGCTCATCTTTCCCAGTTTTAAAGGACTACCCATTGGTGTGCCAAAAGATTGTTTATAATAATTATTTTGAAAAACGAAAAAAGTTGAATCCAATATTAAGTTGATAGCATTGATGAATTGATTTTTAGGTAATGAGGTGTTGTTGCATATATACTGCCTTCTCTTATCGATCGCTTTGACACAAAGATCAGTTGGTATATTTGTAAACAAAGATTTAACATCAAGTGATATTAAAATGTAGTTGGAATTAATTTTGAAGTTTTTAATAAAGTTTGCAAAAGTCCTTTGTCACCTATGTTATCTAACTTAGTTATGGAAGATTTGGAAACTTATTGTCTCAACATTCTATCTTTCACTCCTTCTATTTACAAACGTTACGTTGATGACACCTTCGCTATAGTTCCTAACAATAAAATCAATGAAATTTTAGATGTTTTTAATAATTACCATCCCAGACTACAATTCACTCATGAAATTGAAACTAAACATCAATTAAGTTTCTTAGACGTTACGGTTGAACGTGACCAAGATAATCTCATCACTAATTGGTATAAGAAAGAAACATTTTCGGGTAGATATCTTAATTTTCTTTCTAATCATCCAGTTCAACATAAAATTAGTGTAGTTAATAATTTAGTTGATAGAGCGATTCTTTTATCTGACCAACGTTACCATATAAACAATATCAACTCAGTTAGAAATATACTTGTAAACAACTATTTTCCTTTGAACTTCATAAATAAACACATAAACAAACGTATACAGAATATTAAAATCAACAACTTTATTACTAACAAAACCACTACAGATAAAATAAATCTAGAAAAATCTATTATCATTCCTTATGTCGGCCCTCTATCAATGAAACTAAAAAATATCTTAAATAAATACAACATTCACACTATTTTCAAATCCACCAAGAAACTTAACACGATTATTAAAACTGGGAAAGATGAGCTTAATAAATTTGATAGAACTAATGTAGTATATAAGATAGATTGTAAGAGCAATAATTGTAACAGTGCATATGTTGGACAGACCAAAAGACACCTAAAAACTAGAGTAAAAGAACATAAACGTAATATTACTGAAAAGCCTGATTCAGTTATATCTAGACATGTCATTGATCTCAACCATGAAATGGACTGGGAAGGAACTACTATACTTGACAATGAACCCCAGTATTATAAACGACTCATCTCCGAAATGATACACATAAAAAAACATCCTAATACTTTTAATGATCAAAAACATTCTGAACAACTTAATAAAATTTATGATAAATTACTTAAAGCAATTTAATATTCCTTTCTGGCTGTCTTTGCTCTGATCCAACATATAAACTGAAACTTACTTTTTTTGGTAATTTTCTTTTTTTTTTTTTTCTTATTGACCTCATTTGTGTCACCTTTTACTATCACTCATAATTGTAATTTTTCCTCATTCTTGGATGTTAACTCCTCAAGTTAACATCCACTTAACTTGTTTTATAATTTATTCAATATGATTTAATATCCTTAAATATTTCAAATTTTCTAAACCATCATTATAATTTTACTCTTCATTTTTATTTGTTAAAGTTTAAAATAGTGTGATTTAAAAAAACTTTCTTCATATGCTAACCGCATGTTATTTAATGATTAATTTAAAAGGTGTATTGATATCATTACTTATGCTTCATCCCCTAGGTAGGTACTTTCAATATTTATATCTAATTCATCAGGTTATCTAAAATTAAAAATTAGTATTGTTAAATTATTATTTTTTTAGATTTAGCTTCCTCACATTGAAAAGGATCACAAAGCTTAGTGATCGAAACGTCTGTGTTATGTAATTAATTTATTATGATTGTTAATAAATGAATGGTTTAGATCGGTATCAACTCATTTCTCTTATATATGAATTTGTTATCAGTGGTGGTTTCCTACTTAGACTGCATAAAAATGCAACTTGATATACAAATGCTTTCAAAACATAATACACATCTACATACATACATTGTATTCAAAATCAAAAAATAAAAAAGAAGAAGAAAATTAAAGGAAAGACTATTAAAATGTTAGTACATTTTAATAATTCTCAGTTGTATAGAGTTTTCGGTCAGTAAGACATGGATGCTGTATATATCTTATTGGTGTTACATACAGTATGTTCATTTAATTCAGCGTCATGGTCAACATCTGAAGAAAATGATATTAATATTGTTGTTAATCATTTACATAAATTAGGGTATTTTACAGACATTATCGGTCCAATAACATTGAATGAAATAAATAATTTAATTAAGAGAGATAATAGTGCGTTAATTGCGGCAGTTCAAGCTTTTCAAATAAACAACAATTTAAAACCTACTGATGGAAAGATAACACAAGAAGTGATACGATACATTAAAAGACCTCATTGTGGAATAAGGAGTGAAATTGAACAAAAATAGACTACGTCTCCTCATAAATGGTCTAATTCAACATTAACCTGGTACTTCAATAACGCAAGCGCTCGAGAACAATTTATAACAGTAAGAGCATTTCAGTTGTGGTCAAAACATTATAATATCAGATTTATTATGAAACAAAAGAACGCAAATATAGTTATCAGTAAATTTTCAAGACAGCATAATTATAGCGAAACTCCCAATAGGCAATGCTCTTCATTCTGTCGGCGAGAGAGGGGTTCTTGCTCATGCAAGTTTTCCTTCTCAATATAAAATACAACTAGAAATACATTTAGATGCTGAAGAAAAATGGGATTCATCTTTGATTACGCCTGCTAATAATACAGATACAATAAATTTATACTTGGTACTTTTACATAAAATTGGACATATTTTGGGTATTGCTCATTATGACGCAAATAAAAGCCTTATGAATCCTTTTTATTTTGTACCTCAAAGTATTTCAAGTCTTATTTATTTTGATTTATATGAAGATGATGTTAAAGCAATTCAAAATTTATATGGAAAACCTTCTAGTAGAGGTTACTGTCCACTGTCACCACCTACATCCATTGCAACAACTATTTCATCTACAATCAAAACAGTAATTACAACGCCTAAACCAGTATATACATAAGCTTTACCTACACATACAACAGTATTTGCAATTTATATACATTATTTAAGTATCGTTATAGTGAATAAATAAAAAGTTCTTTAATTTTTTTGTGTAATTTGTGTAATATATTGAGTAGATAAGAAAAAAGAAAACAGTAAACAGCAAACCACAATCGATTTTAGTTTATGTAAATTAACTGAATGTATAATTTAAAATAACAAGAACATGAACACAAAACTTAAAACATGAATGTGTGTGTGTGTGTGTGTGTCTGTGTGTGTGTATGTGTTTGTTATAATGTAATATAAATAAGAGAAAATTTTCTTAAGTTTCATCCATTTTCATCAGTTATTGTGGTGAGTGTGCCTTTCTGAACGTACTTCCTGTTATTATTCTGCTATTGAAACGAGTAATAATGTCTTCATCAATTCAAAATAATATTGAGGCTCATTTTTTGGAAGCTATCAACCAACGGGGTTTATGTGACTCAAAACCACTCCTACATATAAAGGATATGATTATAGATAAACCATATCCAGTTGTACACCTGTCACGAAGAAAAACGCGTCATGGAGATGCAATTGCTGTAGAAACTGCAGAAAATCTTATATTTTTGCCAAAACGTATGTATGATGCCTTCACAGACGAGAGAGTAGAGATTGCGAATAGATCGAAATTTGCAATTATCTACCAAGGAAGCAAAGACTTTGGAAAAAACAACAAAGCTGAGCTAGTTGAATTTATACAAATTTAGAATCAGGTAAATAGTTCATACGTATGACTTACATATTTTACTAATACTTCATTTTTTTTTTTTGTTTTTAGAAAATTTAACGAGTACGTAGTAAGTTATATTTAGATTATTATCATTATACATCCTATTAACTTGTGTATGTGTGCGTGTATCATGTACTAGGTATGGAAGCTAATTCTATTTTAAAAGACTTCATTCAGAAGATTGAGCAAGTTAACAATTTAATTAGGAAAAGGAGGGAATATCGTAAGTGGATAAAAATTTCAAATGTTAATATTTTACTGGTTAAGAAATTGTTAAAACAAAAAAAATGTGAGATCAAACATAAATCTCAGTTAGAAGCTAATTTATCTTTATTAAAATATTTTAAGAGTAAATTCAGAAATGAACTTCAAAAAAAAAAAAAATAGAAAGAAAACAAGAAACATACAATGGATTGATGTAGAAAGTTGTTTCGATCTAAGAATAAGGACAGGAAGTACATTAAATTATAGTATTAAAGAACCAATTTCGTTTTTTAAAAAAGCGTATAACAGCTTTCGAATTCAAATTAAGAAACAATTAAAAAAAAACACTACAAAAAGTAAATGCAATCTTTTACGCTTTATTAAACCTTCAACTGGAGAAACAGATATCAAACAGTTTTCAACTAAAAATAATATAATTGATTGGGCTACGAATTTAAAAGACTGGTATAATCAGCACATCAATGAAAAGCTTTTATCTAGAATAGATGATTTTCCAGAGAGGGACAGTGGTTGGGCACTTTTTGAAATTATTCAACTTAAAATAAACATTAATCAGTACACATCAATTAACTTTGGAATATCAACTTATGTAGACTTTCCATCTTACATTAAAAATTCTAAGTCTGTTCTCAATATTCAAAAACATGACCAATTTTGTTTCCTATGGAGTATTGTTGCTGCACTCCATCAAACAACCCTCAACAAAAACTGTAACGGAACCTCATCATATCCGCACTTTAGTACAGTTCTTAAATATGAAGGAATTAATTTCCCTATTCAATTTAAAGATATAAATAAGTTTGAAGAAATTAATAAATTATAAGAAGGAGTTGATCGATATATAATAAATTATCAATAAATATAATTACCATAGAGAGAAAGGAAATTGTACCTCTTTGTCTCAGCAAAAACGATTTTAAACTACATATTAATTTATTAGCTGTTTCACATGTCCCTTCTTCTAGAGATAATTTAACAGAAAATGATGCAATCATAGAATTAAATAGGACTTTCCATTTTGCTTTAATTAATAATTTATCTAAGTTATTGCATAAACAAACAAATAGAGTTAGTCAAGAGAAGTGGTTCTGTCATCGATTTCTAAATCATTTTTCATCACAAGAAATACTGGAAAGGCATACGATCGATTGTAAAAATTTAAACACAACAAAAATTACTTTACCCACTGAATCGGAAAATTCTTTTAAATTTATAAATTTTAAAAATAAGGAATTAGTGCTGTTTGAGGTTTATGCTGCTTTGGAATGTTTACTAATTAGTTGTGATGACGGTATAAATAATGCTACCAGCAAAACACAAAAAATTCAAAAACATGAACCTTTCAGTATTGCACATTATTTAAAGTGTGTTTATGACGATTCATATTCCAGATTTAAATTAAACACCGGAAAAGATTGTATTACATGGTTTGTTAGGGAACTTAAAAAAATTGCTGAAGAATTGGAAAGCATTTTCTCTAATATTATTCCTATTAAACTGTTAACCTTCGAGCAGGAAAATAAATTTATTACTGCAACACTGTGTCATGTTTGTTCTAAACCGTTTAAAAAGTTAAGGATCACTGTCATCTAACAGGTAATTACCGCGGTCAATCCCATGAAGGGTGTAACTTGAATTACAAAGACACTCATACAATACCTGTTATTTTTCACAATTTATCTGGATACGATAGTAATTTTTTAATTAAAGCTTTAACTGTAGAAGTAAACGGGAGAATATCATTATTACCTGTAAACAAAGAAAAATACATTTCGTTCACGAAATATGTTGAGAATACCAAAATAAATTTCAGATTTTTAGATTCTTTTCGGTTTATATCCAGCAGTTTAGATAAATTATCATCTTATCTAGATAAAGAACAGAAAATAATAACTAGTAAATATTATGAAAATGAAAACGAATTTGAATTGGTACAGCGTAAGGGTGTCTTTCCATATGAATATTTGAGCTGTTGGGAAAAATTGCAGGATATAAAACTACCACCTAAAGAATGTTTCTTCAGCACAATTAATGAATGTCACATTTCTGATGCGGACTATAAGCATGCGTGTTTAGTTTGGGATACTTTTAAAATTTCAACTTTACAGCAATATGCTGAATTCTACTTGAAAACAGATGTTTTGTTACTGGCTGAAGTATTTGAAAATTTCTGTTTAACGTGTTGGAACACACATAAATTAGACAGTTTACATTATTACACAGCACCAGGACTCGCTTTTGATAGTATGCTTAAAATTACAGGAATAGAGTTAGAACTATTTACTGATATTGATATGATGATGTTCTTAGAACGAGGCATACGAGGGGAAGTGTCACAATCATGTAATAGATACGGAAAAGCAAATAATAAATACATGGGAAACAATTTTAATTCAAACGAACCTATATCATACTTAATGTATTGTGATGTAAACAACTTATACGGTTATGCAATGACATTCCCACTACCGGAAGGTCAATTTGAATGGGTTACTGATATTTATTCTGTAATTATTGATAAAATCCCTGACAATGGTGAGTTTGGGTATATTTTTGAAATTGATTTCCATTATCCAACTAAACTTCATAAGCAACTAGAGATTTACCATTGCTTCCGGAACATTTAATTCCACCCGGATCAAATTCGAAAATAACTAAATTAATGACTACACTTTATGATAAGAAAAAATATATTATTCATTATAGAAATTTAAAACAAGCTTTAAATTTGGGTATCGAAATTAAAAAGATTCATCGAATATTAAAATTTAAAAAATCACCTTCGTTAAAAAAATATGCGGATTTAAATGCAAACTTATGACAGACGAGTAAAAACGATTTTGAAAAAAAAATTCTATAAACTGATGAATAACTCAGTTTTAGGTAAAACTTTAGAAGATGTCAGAAAATACAGTAAATAAATGGCATGGAAGATATGGGGCAAACTATTATATTTCCCAACCCAATTTTCATAGTTGTACAATATTAGGTGATGATATGGTACTCATCGAAATGAAAAGATTGAACATTTATGTTAATAAGCCAATGTTTATAGGATTCAGTATACTTGACATTTCAAAAACAGTGCTATACGATTTTCACTACAATTACATCCAAAAACTTTATACTGATACAGATTCCTTAATTTACCATTTCTTTACCAATATATAAAAATTGATACACATAAATTTGAAACAAATGCTAACTCAACTTTGCCCTTTATAATATTTTGTTAAACGTATCCTGCCGGTCCTGATATTTCTTTGAAAATATTACAAAGCGGTGCTCTTCCGCGACAAGAACCTTAGTAGTATAGATTCGCCGTTTCTATGACACTGAGGAGGAGGAGGGAAGTCCTTGACTTCGAACGAGTTCAAACTTGTTGAGTTTATGCCAATGACCTTAATTGAAGTACTGAATTTTTTCATTGAATGAGCGTGAGGTTGCCTCGGGGAAGTCCTTGACTTCGAACGAGTTCAAACTTGTTAAATTTATGCCAATGACCTTAATTGGAGTACTGAATTTTTTTATTCAATGAGCGTGAGGTTGCCTCGTTAAAGCGTTTTAGTTTCATGTGAGGAATTGGCCGGCTATTAGTTCATACACCATGTACTTATGTTAACAACAAGGCTATTTAGAATAGCGGATGAGAACGTTGTTGACCGAAAATTTGATTATTTCGTCGAATGGTTATGAGGAGGGTAAAGTATCACGGGTCGGCTCTATGTGAGTGGGGGGCAGAGTATTTAGAGGCGAGAACCTTTACCTTCTTACTAAAGCCTGTGTAGTCAGCTGAAGAAAGGTGTTCATTGTAAGTAAACATGGTTGTTGTAATTCTTCCGCCGGGAAATAAATTTAAAGTATTAAGTGTTTACGAAATAATTCAGTTGGGGGATGTACTTAAGCAAACACAGAATTTGGAAGAATCGCTACATATTTTGAAGTCGTATTGGATGCGAGCAGCTGACGTGTTTGATATGGATCTGATTAGTTTGGCTGCTGCACCCATGACGAAATTTTTGACCCATCGCTTAGAAGAACAGAAATGTCATCAGTTAGCCAAAAAAATTCAAGAAGAAAGGACGAAACAAGAGAAAATACTGCAAAAGAGGGAGTCGTCTATAAAACAAAACTACGAAGAATGTCGTTTGTCAATAAAGGTGCAGAAGGAGGAAGTTAATAAGCATTTAACGTTGGCATTAAACGACAAGAAGGGTAAAAAGCGAGCAGCTCCTGCCGAAAGTAGGGCGGGATTGGATTTTGCTCGAAGTAAGGATAACGTCAAACGAAGGCTTACGAAAAAATCATCGAAACAATGTGCTGCACAAAGCGTTATAGAAGAAAATCCATCTACTTCCTTACCAAACCCTAAGAAAGATGCAAATGAAATAAGTAGAGGGGAATGCGTAACAGAAACAACTCAAGATATATTAGAGGAATTTCTTAAACCAGTACAGAAGCCGCTCTCAAAAGCCTTCACGCAAAACGCTCAGGGAGATAAGGAATGGGAAGAGATGTTTCAAGCAATGGAAGGGCAGAAAGCAAGTCAGCAGCAGCTAAATGAAGTAATTATGCTGGATGGCGATGATGACGTTTTTAATAGCATAGTTAGTTGAAGACCTTGTAAATATACGCATAATGTGATGCAGAATACTGTATTATTTCTGTAGTTTAAGCGATATTTACCAAAATGCAATCCAATTATTTTAAAATTTAATCTTACTGGTGTAAATAAAACCCTGTGAACGAATTAAAGATATTTTTCGATCAACGGTAATTTATAAATATATATTTACTCGTTTATATAAAGTTTTAAGGTCACTGACAAGGTGTTTGGCCGTATGAATATCTAAAAGCTATAAAAAACACCCTCTTTCCCCCCGATTCCCAAGCACCAAATTAGACCGCCAGATGCGATAAAATGGGGTCAAAACCCTCCCTGTGACCCCAAAATTGCCTCCCCCCTCCGCCCTTATTTCTACGGGTGTCCCGGTGAATACAATAAAATAATTCATGTTGTAGGTTCAGCCCCCAATATTGACTGTGTCACCGCAGCTTAACAATCTAGGCAGCGTCCCTATCATAATTTGCTCAGAGCTCGATTTAATACCATTGTCATAATTAAATTTGCTCAATATCATCAAAAAGACAATAATATACTAAAACATACAAGGTTTTCAGTGAATAACTCACCTAATTTCAACAGTTCCTTGATTTTCAATGAACTCGCGATTCACGTTTTGTTCACTACAATAATCACATACAGAATGGTAAAAGAATATCGTCACCTTACAAAGTTGCACTTGTTTCGTAAACGAGAGGAAATCTTCTGCTGAACGAACGAAATCTGAGGGTACTTATATGATTCGGAGGAGGAGGACATAAGCAGACAACATTGTATTCGTTTGTAGAATATCAAGGTTCGATAACCATTTATTATCGAGATCGTTTACTTAATGACAAGACATGTGAAAACAGCGAAAGTAGGTTAATTGTTTTGTATCTCGAAGCAGACGATCAGGTGTAATTATTGGTAATATTATAATCGAATGGACGCCGAGGAAAAGAGATTTTTGCGAATTTAGCAGAATGAGGCTATTTATCAGTTAACGACAAGACATGTGAAAACAGCGAAAGTACGTAATTTGTTTTGTGTATCGCAGACTTCGAATCATTGGACTGGTCAGTCATAATCTTAACGATAAAATGGAAAGTGACTGTAAAAGAATTCGGTTAAGGCAGACCCGTTAAGCGCGACATTCGAATAATAATTGTGCAAGGTTAAATCGAGAAATTGCCTGTGGTAAAACTAATTTTAATTATTAAACAGTTACAGATAAACATACACTAGTTAGGTTAGGTAACACACACTAATAGAATATACGAGAGAAATGCACATTATTCATGAAATACTTACACCTACTATTAATAAATTAAATAAACAACCGAATCGTTTCGAATAATTAAATATTATAGCGTAATTTACTTAATTTTTATTCTTCTAAATGCAATAAACGACAAGTTTAATTTCCTGACATTGCCTGACATATATAAACCATAGAATATGTTATAACTACCACTCATATGTTTGGGTACGTTCATTTATACTGAATCTATTTACAGCGTTATTTCTAAACTGGTCTAAAGGAAATAAGATATTTAAGCCTTTCAAATATATATTTAATTGTGTCGGCGTCTACTTTGTGGTAATTCACTAACATGATTAACTTTGTTTAAATAACATAAAACAAAAAGAATTACACATTTAATCACATATATTGCTATACTTCTTCTGAAGATGCTTATGTATACGCCAAACAATTGTTAAGCAATATATGTGATTAAAAGTGGAATTCTTTTTGTTTTATTTTATTTTAACAGAGTTAATCATATTTAAGCCTGGTAAAAATATAAAACTAACACTATGGGCATTGAAATTCAGCAGTTATCGATAATTAGAATAGATGTTTAACTGCAAAAAGAATAAATTTTATACTTGATAAATGAATCAGATTGTCGAACATGGGTAGTATAAGTTGCAACGCTTCAGAAAACTGTAAGAGAACATTGTTCTAAATAAATCATAATGATCGCATTTTACTTTTAGCGAATTTATCTTTCCTGGGCACATCCATCATAACCTTGAGTTTTTGCTGAAATACTCTGGCGATTATGTCATGGCGATCTTGCGGTTTTTGGCCCGATTCCAACTCAAGATGATGGGAGAATCGTCAGACGTCCAATATTCTGAACATCACCATCTGAATGAATAGCATCACGCAAGTGTATATAGTCCTCAGATCGTAGCTTTGCCTGATTGAATCGGATGAACGCTAAACGTTCGGTCTCGACTTTGACATACATGTCGACAGCGAATTGCTGGAATAGCCGACGGCACTTCAGAATGACATTCTCCTCATCTGTACGAATCATCATACAATACGCATAGTAATTCATTGCGCTTAGATTTTTATTCGTTGATACGCCTGAAAATGCAAAATTAAATGAATTGTTAATGGAAACCAATAATAGTAATAATTGGTGTGTGACTATTCTACCTGTAATTGGATCGACCATCTTCAACGTGATGTCGTATCCGTCTTGCCCTTGCCAATAAATGATTGGATATTGTAACGCATCGTACAAACGATGTGTCTCGTTTACACGATGCATGATATTGCTTCTTCGCTGAACGACAATGTCTCGCGATTTAGTTGGATCGCCAACAATAATTGCAGCAACATCATTAACGGTGGGTGCATTGAATCTTCGCACATGTTCACCTGTTGGAGTACAATCCGCTCTTATGACAAATTTGTGCGTATCCGATGGCATTCGTTCCAATGCTGCTTTGAACATATTAACCACAGCATTATTAGCGTGAAAAAATGCTTGCAACTGTTCAATAATTCGTCTCTTTAACTGTTGTGTTCCCTGTATATTGTACCGCACATTCAGCTGATCCACCATCGACGAAATGAAATATATTTGCAGAAATTGATGCGGTTCATCTGGTGTTGGCACCATTGAGCCATGCAAATGATATATTTGTCCTTGTATCTGTAATCATTTGTTGAAGAATACGGTGTAACTTCTGATCGTGTGATGGTGTAGTGTGTGGTGTATATGTAGTTGTTATGTGTTGCAATTCATTGTGTTGGTGTGAGTGATTGGTTATGTGTGTTGTATCTTTTACCTTGCAAGTCGGCATGAAGCCGCCTTCTCGAATGATATTAGCTCCAAAGGAAGTCATGCGAAAGCAGTTATTGTATTCAAGGATGTGTTGAAGAAAATGGCTGCAATCGGGATCACTTCCATCGAATAATGGTTTCAGTGGCTGTGGTGGTGTAAGTAATGGATCCAGTTTGACTTTTCCACTTGCGCAGCACAATCCAGCCGTTTCTCTTTTGAACTTTAACGAATTGCAATATCGACATAAAGTCGTCATTGGTCCAATATCTAAATTTTCATCATCACTGTAGTTCGCAGTGGGATCATATTGGAATGCCAAGCGATTGTATGATGCCAATGATCTTTTTGTGCTCACGCGTTGTCTCAATCGGGCATTTTCTCTTATTATATTTTGTCTTTCTTCGCTTAAGTTCTGTGAATACACTTGTTGCTGGCTTGCATGTCTTGTGCGGCGGCCGATGTTCACACGTCGTCCTCTAGGCATTTAACCTCAAATGCACGATCCACATAATTTACACAGTTCAACTTACCACCTTAAATTCCATAATTCTACCCCTAAGTGGATCAATAATAATACTAAGTGCAAATTAAGGGGTGTAATACTCTTTATTAATTTAAAAAAGAAACCAACGTTTCGCCCTTGGTTTTTGGGCTTTTTCAAGGCTGAAATACATTTATAATCACTTAATCATACGTAATTGCTAAAAGGCATATCCTTACTCTTTTTATGTTGTCAATGGTGATTAAGCAGGAACCAACCGTACAACCACCCAACAAAAGACATTCACATACACAGATGTAACGATAAAAATAAAATAACAAGCATCGAACTAAAGTCATTGAAAACTTGTAGAATTGCAGTAACAATTATTATAATTTATATAAAAGCGTTAAAAACATTTAGACAGTCACGACATTACAGCTTAACGACACGAGGTATAATACATGGAACAGGACAGTTTAATAATACGTTGATAACCTTTTAAATAAACAACTCAGTAGAAAAAAAACGGAAACTGATAATTATATAATTGATTACCAAAAAAAACAACAATTCAAAAAAAACTATTAACTTTGCAAAACTCAAACAAAACAAACTGATTTTTACTAAAGCTGACAAAGGCAATGTAACAGTTATATTAGATAAGAAGGTATATAATGATATGTTACTAGAACTTCTAAATGACAAAAAAACATATCTATTAATACACAAAGATCCCACCAATTCGATCAACAATAATTTTAAAAAACTTATTAAAAAAATTACACAGGAAGGTGGACTTGATGAGTCGACAGGTAAATTCCTTTGGATTCCCTATCCCACATCACCAAAGATCTACGGGTTGCCAAAAATCCATAAAAATCCCATCTCCCTGAGACCGATAATTTCGACGATAGGGAGCCCTACTAGCAAGTTGGGGAGGTTAATCAACCAAATTTTGGAGCCCCTAAGGAATCCAGATCTTAATTTAAAAAATTCCTTTGAACTTATTGACAGGTTGTCTATTTTGGCAGTTCCGGACAATTTTATTCTCATCAGCTATGATGTTACTTCCTTATTTACTAACATTCCTACTGAATCCCTTACTACCATAATTGTTGATAAATGGGATTTTATTGCCTCCAACACTTCGCTCTCTTTAGATCAATTCTTAGAACTCCTCAATTTTTACGTTAACTCAGGTTATACACAGCATGAAGACAAATATTACAAGCAGATTTTTGGGGTTGCTATGGGTGGTGCATGTAGTCCCATCCTAGCAGAGTTAGTTTTAAATAGATTGATTGAGGAATGTCTTGGGAAACTTCCGTTTACCCTTCCTTTTTTCTATAAATATGTAGACGATTGCCTTACTATGGTTCCTGTTGGCATGGAGAATAAAGTTAACGAAGCACTCTGTTCGTTTCACCCTTCACTTAAGTTTACCTTTGAATTGGAAAAGAATGGTAGTAAACTTCCCTTTTTAGACCTACTTATTATCAGAGGTGATAAACAGTTTAAATTTGATTGGTATTCTAAGCCAACTAGCTCTGGCAGATATCTTAACTTCTTATCATGCCACCCGTTAAAATATAAAATAAATACTATTCTTAATCTTAAACAAAAAGCTATTAAACTGAGTTCACCAGAATTTACGAACAAGAATCTAAATAAAATTAAAAACTTATTACTACGCAATAACTATCCTAGCCTATTGATTAACAAATACCTTTTTCAATACAATAAAAACAACGCACAAAACACAGAATCCTCGCAATCTGTGAATAAGACAGTAGATATTGTAACCACGATGCCTTCCGTAACAAAGACCTATTTCTCGTTTCCTTACGTTAAAGGCTTGTCAGAAAAAATACTAAGAATGTTTAAAAAATACAACATCAATATTGCACTTAAACCAAGCAACACTAGTTCAAATCTGTTTAATAAACACAAAACAAAAATGAAAGAATTACAAAAAACCAATGTAATTTATAAAATACCTTGCTCCAATTGCGAAAAGTCATATATTGGACAAACAAAAAGACCCCTATATATTAGGATTCGGGAACACCAAAATGATCACAAAAAACTAGTGATAAAAAACCCTTCTTCAACAACAGCTCTAGTAAAACACTCCTCAGAGACTGACCATAAACCCAATTTTGACAATGTAAAAATTCTATACATAGAGGATAAATATTATAAAAGACTTTTTCTTGAAGCATCGTTTATCCTTATACAGGGAGATAAAGCTATGAATTCTCGAACGGATCTGGAAAACAACTTGATTGTTAATAATTACTATAATATATACAATAAGTTTAAATTTAAAAAAAATGTACAACTAAGAACTACGTAACTGTATTAACTATGGACTACTTAATATACTAGCTATAAATGACTTAATAACTACCAAAAATTCGAACGCATAATACCTGCAAATTACTTAATTTATGTTCTTGATAGTATTTCCGTTGTTTTTTTGGTAATCAATTATATAATTATCAGTTTCCGTTTTTTTTCTACTGAGTTGTTTATTTAAAAGGTTATCAACGTATTATTAAACTGTCCTGTTCCATGTATTATACCTCGTGTCGTTAAGCTGTAATGTCGTGACTGTCTAAATGTTTTTAACGCTTTTATATAAATTATAATAATTGTTACTGCAATTCTACAAGTTTTCAATGACTTTAGTTCGATGCTTGTTATTTTATTTTTATCGTTACATCTGTGTATGTGAATGTCTTTTGTTGGGTGGTTGTACGGTTGGTTCCTGCTTAATCACCATTGACAACATAAAAAGAGTAAGGATATGCCTTTTAGCAATTACGTATGATTAAGTGATTATAAATGTATTTCAGCCTTGAAAAAGCCCAAAAACCAAGGGCGAAACGTTGGTTTCTTTTTTAAATTAATAAAGAGTATTACACCCCTTAATTTGCACTTAGTATTATTATTACCACCTTAAAGACAAATGCCTGCTGTTGAAATTGAATAAAAATTTGCACAATACTTAATAATTAATAATAATTTATAATAATTTCCCGCTTTTCTGTTGAAATTTTTCCTGAATTTTCTTTGCTATAAACCTCACGGAGCCTGAGACCTTTCCAACGAATGCAAAACCGTGGAAATCGGTTCGTGCGTTCTGGAGTTATAGCGTCAGGAAGGAAAACCCGACTTATTTTTATATAGTAGAAGACTATAACCATACTTGTTGACGTAGATCACGGTCAGGGATCCAAACAAAGCAGAGGTGCGTGTATTGGCTTACGGCGGAAATTTTGTGTGCGAGTTTGTGTACTTTTTACAGTGTTGTTGGACATTTTAAAGCATTTTTGTGAAAGTTCATAAGTTATAGGCTAAGTGCTGGTAGTATTGCTTGGCATTTTATTCAAAAGAAAAAACTTTACAGAATAAATGTAATAAACATAACCTATAAGACTGCGTGCTCCTAACTTATCAAACTGTTTTTAACTAATAAAATCCTTTTTCCTATGTAAACTAGACTTTTATTTTACCTAATCGATGGAAATTATTTTGAAAATCCTCCGTGGGTCAGGTCAGAGCAGTTTACCTTCGGCAGTGTTCGATTTAATGCAACCAGACAGACGAAAATTAATTACATGTAATAAAGAACAAAAATTACTGTTCTGTAAATAATACAATTTACGTAAAGTACTCACCGGGGATCCCCTGCCCCCTCACAATACTCATATGTCTGGATCGTGATATCCAGTTATCATATTGACATCAACTAAGTTTTATAGTTAACAATTACGCATTTTACATAATATCTTGGTTATCTTCAATCTTCAACTACTAGCTAGAGTCACCTGAAATAGTAGAGGCTTCCCCGGACGCCTGTACATGGCATCCCAATGCATCGTAACCCGATTAACCCTTTTACTGATCATTTAAATCTCTGTACACATTATTAACCTGCATACTACACAACTTACTTCTTTGAATCACATGTCACCACTGTGGCACTGTGTACTCGTGTGTTTTAGTACTCTCTCCCTTTCTCACACCTCGCAATAGTGTGAACATTCTTTTATAAACAAAACAAGAACAACTCTGTGACTCAATAATAAACAAACGCAGCTATAAATATCAATTCCATCGAATAAGGTTTTGTATTATTTTGCTTAATAAACCGTAAAATACATTATATGAAGGATAAAACATTTTTTAAAAAAATCAAACGTTACACCTAAGATTTTCATTCTTCGGAAATTTGAAGAATTGGCAGGTTTCTCTTTGATTGTAATGGTAACAACCAGGCGCCCAACACATCACCATGTTATAGGTTATGTTCACTAAAATTTCTCGATGAAAGTAATCTGTATTGCAGAAAATGTTACGTAATACTTACAGTACTTAATTTAACTTACATGAACTTTCATACAAATGCTTCCAAATGTTCTGCAACGCTCAAAAAATCGAAAAATTCACCCTACAAATTTCGTCCATAAGCTAATACACGCACCGATGTTTTGTTTGGATCCCGCATAAATGACCTTGATCGCGTGACGTAATACTAATAGAGCGTATTAAAAAAGAGCTTGTGGGCGGTGTCGCCCTCTTGAGTAGCTGTCGATAATTCGTCAATTATGCTTCTCCTGGGAGTGGATCAGAATGGGAGAGAATGTAGGGGAAATTATAAGAAAAAGAAGTGAAGAGATGATAAGAGGAGAGGACCTAAGAAAAATAGATAAATCAAAGTTAGCGGAATACTTAAAGGCGATTTGATGCCGGAATATGTGAACGGATGGAAGGATATGAGCGTATTAGCAAGGTTTAGGGTGGGAAATGAAAGTAGAGGATGTAAGTACTGGCTGAAGAAGGAAGAAAGAGTATGTAGGATTTGTGAAAGAATGGAGGAGACGGTGTTACACGTAATAAGTGGATGTGAAGAGACGAAGGACTCAGATGAGTGTAAAAGAATATTAGAGGGGAAGGATGACGGAATGGAAATATTAAAAAATATATTAAAAACTAGAAAAGGCTATGATTAAATGTGGTGGACTAGGGAGGATTAATATATTTTGCTGCTGTTTTTTTTCCTTTTTATTTGGTTCTTTATTTGGTTCTTTTTTTTGTAAGAGATCGCAGCATGTATTTATTTATATTTATTAGCTATAAGGCAAATGGATTTTGTTATTTTAATATAAGTGTAGTAGTCACACGTCTAGAGACGAGACTGAATTAAATGTATAAATTTTTTTTTTGTTTGTATTAACTTAAGGTTTAATAAAAGTAATTCATTCATGCTTCTCAGTGGAAAACAAAACGGGAATAAGTGCATATGTGCTAGTGAGCGACTGCAAAAGACGACTGGATTACAAGTGTAATCCACGCGCCTAACTACGGAACTTTTTTTGTCACGGTAATTTTTAAATTTTGGCTGTTGGAACACTTTGGTAAGTTTCTTTTTTTTAATAAATCAAATCAAATGTGTAATGTTGAAATATATATAGATGTAGAAATGTCCGACCCTAAAAAAAGACGTTTAGAGACCAGTGACAATCCTGCGATATGGATGAAATGGTATGACGAGGTTTCAAGCGAAGTTGAATACGTTTCGGAAGATGATAAAGATGAATTGAAGAAGACATTATTGAAAATAGCGATCATCAATAAAACTAAAGTAGGTGTCGATTTAGTAGATCAGATGTGCGCGAAATATAATGTATCCAGAACAACAAATCGATGGCCAATGGTTGTATTCTATGATATGCTGAATATATCTGGAGTAAACGCTTGCTGTGTTTATAAAGCTAACCACCCTGATAAGAAAGTCGTGAGGGCTGACTTTATTGAAACATTTGCATGGGAGCTAATAAAACCCCAAATAGAATATAAATCGACTATCTCCTCTTTGCCAAAAGAAGTTAGACGTCGAGCACGTCACTTGCTTGATTTGGAAGAGATTTTACCCCCTCCACCACCACCTAACATTTCAACAGGTTGTATTCGTCGCTGCCACCTTTGTTCCACGAGTTGAAATAAATCGACCAGAAAGATTTGCCAAAATTGTAGCCAACATGCCTGTCCAGAACACATGAGAAATGTGTGCATTGCTTGTTTGTCAGAGTAAAAATGATATGAAACTTTAAGATGTGTTTTTTCATTTACATATAGTTTTTTTGTTTGCCTACATTGGCTTATTATTTAGTTACCCATTAACCCAAAAATAGAATAGTTTAATTTATTTGTTAAAAAAAATGTTTTTCCAGCCATTAAAAAAGACCTTTGCTAATAAAGACTAAAAAAGCATGTGTACATTGTTCTTTTTTTCCCTGTCAAATTTAGGTTAAATGTGGAGGTAACTGTATTGTATGTCACGGGGATTATATAAATAAACATTCGTGTTTTAAAGTAATTGAATAAAAGTAAAAAAATACACTAAACGAATAAAATAAAATGGATTACCATTGTAATCCACGCGCCTAACCGTGTGAGTAAACACTGCGCGCCTAATGGAGGGTTAAATAATGTATATAAATTGCAAATGATTAGACCAATAACTTTAACAGAAAGAATTATTATAGCAAACACAAAATAATAATTTATATTCGCTGAAAGGTTTACAGCTACGGAAGAACATTTTTCTCCTTGCCTTGTTGTAATATTTTTTGATGTAAGGTGAATCCATTGACTATCCACATATTTTTCATTTTTTAGAAAATACCGTATTTGAACATTTTCATATGAGCTAAGGTTTTTATTTTTTATTTTAAATGTGTAAGTGTTATACAAGTCATACGATGCTGAAGTTCTATTCTACCCGTCTGGCCATGTACATGTCTTTAATTGAGGAGTATCATTTTGGAAACATGTTAAGGCATAAAGTGCATCATACGGCCGTGAGATAAATAAAGATCCATTGTAGATTGATGCAATAGCTGTAATTGTTGTTAGTAGAGCAGCCATCTCTCTTCCGTAACGTTTGAACTATGACTGATTTGAGATACAAGTAATTCGTTTTATTTAAAAAAGCAGCTATTGAAAAACTTGAGATAATGACAAGTTTCCTTCCCATGCACCTTCTTCATCATCATCATCATCATCATCATCATCATTATCATCATCATAATCTGCAGTATTAAACAAACCTTTTCCCGTTCTTTCATTATTTGTGATATATAATTTGGAAACTATTTTGTACAATTTAGATAAAATTGAATTTGTTGTACATTGAATATCTATAAAATTAACAAATATCTCAATACCAGAATTTTTTATTGATTGTATAACACGTCTAGTAAATGGATCAAATTCAAAAATGAAATGCTTGGAAAAGAAATAGAGATGACCGTTAGTAAATCGAAAAACTGCTCTAATGTTATTTGGTATACCTGGAAACATCTCCTTTATGAAACCTGCAGATTTAACAATCATAAGATCATTACAGTCGTTTAATTCTAAATAATAACCTTTTTTGGTAAACATGAAGGTTCTACCATCATAAGAGTTCACCAATCCGGTAATTTCTTTTTTATTTATTCGATAATTAAGGGCAAAGTCTATAGTATAATTATTTTTTAACTTTAATAAGGGGAATTCAATTATATACATTATATTATTGCTAAGTAATACGATGTTGGTATTAGGTTTTTGATAGATTGCATTTATCTTACTAAAATTTCTTGGAAGGAACGGACCATTGTGTAATTAATTCTGGTTCTTTATTATATATGTCAATTGCACCGTTAATTAAAGGAATCGCCCACACCCACACAGCATGAAACACAAACAATTTTCCGTTAAGAACCAAATAAGTGTACAAATTTTTTATACTGCATAAATCAGGTTTATTATCAGGTATTTGTCCACCTGGTATAACATATACTGTTGTATGTGATGTATATACAGGTTTAGCTGTTGTACTTGCTGTTTGGGCTGTTGTATGTATAGGTAAAGCTGATGTATATACCGGTTTAGGTAATTTATTGTATCTATATTATCAGCAGGCGTAATCAAAGATGAATCCCATTTTTCTTCAGCATCTAAATGTATTTCTAGTTGTATTTTATATTGAGAAGGAAAACTTGCATGAGCAAGAACCCCTCTCTCGCCGTCGAATGAAGAGCATTGCCTATTGGGAGTTTCGCTATAATTATGCTGTCTTGAAAATTTACTGATAACTATATTTGCGTTCTTTTGTTTCATAATAAATCTGATATTAGAATGTTTTGACCACAACTGAAATGCTCTTACTGTTATAAATTGTTCTCGAGCGGTTGCGTTATTGAAGTACCAGGTTAATGTTGAATTAGACCATTTATGAGGAGACGTAGACTATTTTTGTTCAATTTCACTCCTTATTCTACAATGAGGTCTTTTAATGTATCGTATCACTTCTTGTGTTATCTTTCCATCAGTAGGTTTTAAATTGTTGTTTATTTGAAAAGCTTGAACTGCCGCAATTAACGAACTATTATCTCTCTTAATTAAATTATTTATTTCATTCAATGTTATTGGACTGATAATGTCTGTAAAATACCCTAATTTATGTAAATGATTAACAACAATATTAATATCATTTTCTTCAGATGTTAACCATGACGCTGAATTAAATGAACATACTGTATGTAACACCAATAAGATACATACAGCATCCATGTCTTACTGACCGAAAACTCTATACAACTGAGAATTATTAAAATGTACTAACATTTTAATAGTCTTTCCTTTTTTGATTTTGAATACAATGTATGTATGTAGATGTGTATTATGTTTTGAAAAAGCATTTGCATATCAAGTTGCATTTTTTTTTATGCAGTCTAAGTAGGAAACCACTACCACTATCAAGCGATATCAGATGTTTTAATCCAACTGTTATATTTGTCTGAAAATCCTAACCATTTAACAAAAAGTTTATTACTTTTTCGTTTTAGTACTTTTTCAATTAAATAAATGTCTGGATATTTAGTTTTCTGTAATTCTTCAGTATAAAAACCTCCACTTATGGCATTGCCGTTTAAATCTTCTAATAAATATGTATATGGGTTAGTATAATTAATTTTTGCTACTTTAAATAATTCAGTTGTCCAGTTGGGTGTGTAAGACTTTGAAAATATATGTTTTGCTTTACTTATTCGTACAATATCACCTAGGTGAAATGTAGGTTTTCCATATACCATTTTTATATGACTGTACGCTGTATCGAGTATGTACTTTTCATTTTGTTTTTTTATCGCTTTTGAGGGTGTCATTCTTATTGTTCTATGTACGGTGTTATTAAATTCATTAACCACGTCATCGATTACATCTATCCGTCTATATGACCCTCTATAATGTAACGCTTTAAATAATTTAGTTTTTATCGTTCTAATTACACGCTCAACAATGGACGCTTTTTTCACTGAGTAACTACTATAGTGATTAATTTGATATTTTTCCATCAAAGATTTAAACTGACCATTATAATATTCCTTACCATGGTCAGTTTGTAAATTCTTAGGAATGGAATCTAATGTTTTCAGTATTCGTTTCATACCATTAACAACTTCAGTTGCAGATTTGTCTTTAATAGCTTGTATCCATACATACTTAGAGAAACAATCGATAACAATTAAAATAAATTTGTAATTATCGTTAACTTTTGCATACTCTCTTAATTCAATTAAATCACTTTGATATAAGTCTGATAGCCCTTTGATAATTACACGTCGACGATTAAAATTCTCCCTAGCATGTCTATGAATTTCATTAACTAATCCTCTTTTTACTATGTTCACTTTTGAGGTCATTTTTTAATTTACTCAAAAAACAGTGCTATACGATTTTCACTACAATTAAAAAGTGATATAAAATACAAAAAAATAAAAATTCTATCGTAATACTTCCGACTGTATTGCAATAGGTTACGGTTCAGGGTCTTACCTAAACACAACCTATCCCAGGAAAGATAAATTCATCAAAAGTAAAATGCGATCATTATGATTTATTTAGAACAATGTTCTCTTACAGTTTTATGAAGCGTTACAACTTATACTACCCATATGTTTTTAAATATAAAAATGCGATGCTACGCATATTCCGTATCTTACGTATTGTATTAATCCGGAACCCTTAACCTCCAACAGTCGGAGATGCTTCTCCAGTTCCAGGTGGAACTCCACGGGAGGCATTTTGTCCTTAATCGTCACAGCGGTGGTCGTCCCTCCCGATGTCTCCCACTGCTGGTGGAATAATACAAAGAATTTGTTAGGGTTGATTTCCAGAGGTGTTCCGGTGAATACAATGAAGTAGTGCATCGTAATTGTTGAATGTGTACTTGTTGAATATATGTATAGTTGTGGTTGTAACGAGAAGAAATCTTCTGGCGAACGAACGAAATCTGATGGTATTTATACGATTCGGAGGAGGAAGATGAGTAGTGGGGGTGAAAGAAGGAGCTGGCTGTTGTCACATGTCTTGTCGTTAACTGATAAAAATAATGTCGTTAATAGTTATAATGTTACCGATAATTACACCTGATCGTCAAGATTATTATTGACCAGTCCACTGCTTCGAAGTCTGCGATACACAAAACAAATTACCTACTCTCGCTGTTTTCACATGTCTTGTCATTAACTGATATAAAATAATGTCGTCAATAATTATAATGTTACCGATAATTACACCTGATCGTTAAGATTATTTATATATTTACCCCAGTTTTCAACCTCGTCTTACCTAAACACAACCTGTCCCAGGAAAGATAAATTCGCTAAAAGTAAAATGCGATCATTATGATTTATTTAGAACAATGTTCTCTTACAGTTTTCTGAAGCGTTGCAACTTATACTACCCATGTTCGACAATCTGATTCATTTATCAAGTATAAAATTTATTCTTTTTGCAGTTAAACATCTATTCTAATTATCGATAACTGCTGAATTTCAATGCCCATAGTGTTAGTTTTATATTTTTACCAGGCTTAAATATGATTAACTTTGTTAAAATAAAATAAAACAAAAAGAATTCCACTTTTAATCACATATATTGCTTAACAATTGTTTGGCGTATACATAAGCATCTTCAGAAGAAGTATAGCAATATATGTGATTAAATGTGTAATTCTTTTTGTTTTATGTTATTTAAACAAAGTTAATCATGTTAGTGAATTACCACAAAGTAGACGCCGACACAATTAAATATATATTTGAAAGGCTTAAATATCTTATTTCCTTTAGACCAGTTTAGAAATAACGCTGTAAATAGATTCAGTATAAATGAACGTACCCAAACATATGAGTGGTAGTTATAACATATTCTATGGTTTATATATGTCAGGCAATGTCAGGAAATTAAACTTGTCGTTTATTGCATTTAGAAGAATAAAAATTAAGTAAATTACGCTATAATATTTAATTATTCGAAACGATTCGGTTGTTTATTTAATTTATTAATAGTAGGTGTAAGTATTTCATGAATAATGTGCATTTCTCTCGTATATTCTATTAGTGTGTGTTACCTAACCTAACTAGTGTATGTTTATCTGTAACTGTTTAATAATTAAAATTAGTTTTACCACAGGCAATTTCTCGATTTAACCTTGCACAATTATTATTCGAATGTCGCGCTTAACGGGTCTGCCTTAACCGAATTCTTTTACAGTCACTTTCCATTTTATCGTTAAGATTATGACTGACCAGTCCAATGATTCGAAGTCTGCGATACACAAAACAAATTACGTACTTTCGCTGTTTTCACATGTCTTGTCGTTAACTGATAAATAGCCTCATTCTGCTAAATTCGCAAAAATCTCTTTTCCTCGGCGTCCATTCGATTATAATATTACCAATAATTACACCTGATCGTCTGCTTCGAGATACAAAACAATTAACCTACTTTCGCTGTTTTCACATGTCTTGTCATTAAGTAAACGATCTCGATAATAAATGGTTATCGAACCTTGATATTCTACAAACGAATACAATGTTGTCTGCTTATGTCCTCCTCCTCCGAATCATATAAGTACCCTCAGATTTCGTTCGTTCAGCAGAAGATTTCCTCTCGTTTACGAAACAAGTGCAACTTTGTAAGGTGACGATATTCTTTTACCATTCTGTATGTGATTATTGTAGTGAACAAAACGTGAATCGCGAGTTCATTGAAAATCAAGGAACTGTTGAAATTAGGTGAGTTATTCACTGAAAACCTTGTATGTTTTAGTATATTATTGTCTTTTTGATGATATTGAGCAAATTTAATTATGACAATGGTATTAAATCGAGCTCTGAGCAAATTATGATAGGGACGCTGCCTAGATTGTTAAGCTGCGGTGACACAGTCAATATTGGGGGCTGAACCTACAACATGAATTATTTTATTGTATTCACCGGGACACCCGTAGAAATAAGGGCGGAGGGGGGAGGCAATTTTGGGGTCACAGGGAGGGTTTTGACCCCATTTTATCGCATCTGGCGGTCTAATTTGGTGCTTGGGAATCGGGGGGAAAGAGGGTGTTTTTTATAGCTTTTAGATATTCATACGGCCAAACACCTTGTCAGTGACCTTAAAACTTTATATAAACGAGTAAATATATATTTATAAATTACCGTTGATCGAAAAATATCTTTAATTCGTTCACAGGGTTTTATTTACACCAGTAAGATTAAATTTTAAAATAATTGGATTGCATTTTGGTAAATATCGCTTAAACTACAGAAATAATACAGTATTCTGCATCACATTATGCGTATATTTACAAGGTCTTCAACTAACTATGCTATTAAAAACGTCATCATCGCCATCCAGCATAATTACTTCATTTAGCTGCTGCTGACTTGCTTTCTGCCCTTCCATTGCTTGAAACATCTCTTCCCATTCCTTATCTCCCTGAGCGTTTTGCGTGAAGGCTTTTGAGAGCGGCTTCTGTACTGGTTTAAGAAATTCCTCTAATATATCTTGAGTTGTTTCTGTTACGCATTCCCCTCTACTTATTTCATTTGCATCTTTCTTAGGGTTTGGTAAGGAAGTAGATGGATTTTCTTCTATAACGCTTTGTGCAGCACATTGTTTCGATGATTTTTTCGTAAGCCTTCGTTTGACGTTATCCTTACTTCGAGCAAAATCCAATCCCGCCCTACTTTCGGCAGGAGCTGCTCGCTTTTTACCCTTCTTGTCGTTTAATGCCAACGTTAAATGCTTATTAACTTCCTCCTTCTGCACCTTTATTGACAAACGACATTCTTCGTAGTTTTGTTTTATAGACGACTCCCTCTTTTGCAGTATTTTCTCTTGTTTCGTCCTTTCTTCTTGAATTTTTTTGGCTAACTGATGACATTTCTGTTCTTCTAAGCGATGGGTCAAAAATTTCGTCATGGGTGCAGCAGCCAAACTAATCAGATCCATATCAAACACGTCAGCTGCTCGCATCCAATACGACTTCAAAATATGTAGCGATTCTTCCAAATTCTGTGTTTGCTTAAGTACATCCCCCAACTGAATTATTTCGTAAACACTTAATACTTTAAATTTATTTCCCGGCGGAAGAATTACAACAACCATGTTTACTTACAATGAACACCTTTCTTCAGCTGACTACACAGGCTTTAGTAAGAAGGTAAAGGTTCTCGCCTCTAAATACTCTGCCCCCCACTCACATAGAGCCGACCCGTGATACTTTACCCTCCTCACAACCATTCGACGAAATAATCAAATTTTCGTTCAACAACGTTCTCATCCGCTATTCTAAATAGCCTTGTTGTTAACATAAGTACATGGTGTATGAACTAATAGCCGGCCAATTCCTCACATGAAACTAAAACGCTTTAACGAGGCAACCTCACGCTCATTGAATAAAAAAATTCAGTACTCCAATTAAGGTCATTGGCATAAATTTAACAAGTTTGAACTCGTTCGAAGTCAAGGACTTCCCCGAGGCAACCTCACGCTCATTCAATGAAAAAATTCAGTACTTCAATTAAGGTCACTGGTATAAACTCAACAAGTTTGAACTCGTTCGAAGTCAAGGACTTCCCTCCTCCTCCTCAGTGTCATAGAAACGGCGAATCTATACTACTAAGGTTCTTGTCGCGGAAGAGCACCGCTTTATAATATTTTCAAAGAAATATCAGGTCCGGCAGAATACGCTAAACAAAATATTATAAAGGGCAAAGTTGAGTTAGCATTTTCCTTGATAATTGATGAAGAAAATATACGGAATTAGAAGCATTTTGAATACACTGGGCAACAGCAAAACAGTATCCAAAATAAAATCAACAAAATTTTACTATTTTTGGTGCGCTAAATCCAAAAATAATTTTATTTTTGCAATATTAGTTCACGTTTTTGAGCTACGTGATGGATGCTACGTGTCCCTATATATTAACACTGTAATCGCCAAAACGTACGTAATATAGTCGTATATTCGGTGTAAAGAGATGATGCAATCGACACGATAGTGTTACATCAGGTACAAGGGATGTTATTTCAGCCATAATTTCTCAGTTGCTAGGCGACATTCGCGTAATTCTCAGTTGCTAGGCGGCATTCGCGTAAGATGTCTCGAAAGTGTGTAAACAGTCCAGATTACTTCTTTTACGTTTGTGGTCAAGTGACTTTTGCATATCATAAGCGGCCTATTACTCCATTGATAAAAACTGCATATCAGCTTTATTTCGGTTGCAAAATAGGGGATCAAGACAAACAGTGGGCTCCTCATATCTGCTGTAATTCATGTGCTACAAGTCTGAGAAACTGGTTAAATCGTAAAAAAACGTTCCATGCGGTTTGCTGTACCAATGGTCTGGAGAGAGCCTACAAATCATGTTAACGATTGCTATTTTTGCATGACATCACGTGTTGGGCAAGGCACAGGTATGTCCAAGAAGAAAAAGTCGGCTATCAACTATCCCAATATACCATCTGCCATAAGACCTGTACCCCATAGTGACGAACTTCCCGTGGGAACACACCGTACATACCGAAATACGGAAGTTAATACACTCTGTACAGCAGAACCTAAATTCTGCTGACAGAGAACATCGACAGTTCTGACCACAAACTAGGTCAGGTTAGGTTCCGGAACCCCCAGAAACATACAGCGAACCAGATAACAGCGATTTATCAAAACGAAGACATGCCTACAACATCAAAAGACCCTGATTTTACACCAACCGCACAAAATTACTCAGTCCGAATTAAACGATCTTGTGAGAGATCTAGAACTTCCAAAAAGTAAAGCAGTTTTGCTAGGATCAAGATTGCAGCCACAAAGACTTGGTACCGTTTTTTGACATAATTGGTTTTCTGCAATAACATTAGTGGTTTACTAGCGTCCTTAAATATAAAACACATGCCAGAGGAATGGAGATTGTTTATAGACAGCTCAACCTTGAGCTAAAAAGAAGTACTATTGCATATTGGAAATACTCTACCTTCTATTCCTGTTGGATATGCACATCACATGAAAGAGTCATACGATAACATGAAATACCTACTGACATGTATAAAATACTATGAGCATCAATGGCAAATCTGTGGCGACCTAAAGATTGTTGCACTTTTACTCGGTTTGCAACTAGGCTACACCAAGTTTTGCTGTTTTTTGTGTGAATGGGACAGTCGGGCAAAGGCACTACATTACAAGAGACTAGACTGACCCGTTTGACAATCACTAGAGCCAGGTCAAAAGAATGTACAGCATGTGCCATTGGTGAACTCCAAAAATATTTTATTGCCACACTGCATATCAACTTGGGCCTAATGAAAAATTTTGTCAAAGCATTAAATAGAGATGGGGCAGCTTTTCAGTACCTGCGGCAGAAATTCCCAAGGCTAAATGAAGCAAAAATTAAAGAAGGTATTTTTATTGGGCGACAGATTCGAAAAATTTTGAAGGACGAACAATTTGATAGTACCCTAATATACATTAAAAAAAATGCTTTGAAAACCGCAAATAAGTTATTATTTCATTGTCATTTTTGATTACAGCACCCCAAAATTAACAAAAAAAACAGAGTTTTCATAAAAAATACAGAATATGAACCAAAATTTGTTGTCCAGTGATATTGGAAACGACACGGATGTATCTATTGCAAAATTATATGGATTTATTGGAAATCTATATTCGGCGCATATGAGGCCAAAAATATGAATGTATCATATTTGTGGAACACCAGTAGTGTAAGATGACCGGTTCTAATTCAGAGGAGGAGAGGTTACTTAAGGTCATTGACTTTAAACTTCTGTGTATGAAGTGGTCGAATGCTTCACAATAAATTGAAACATATGTACATGTGTCGGTTATGTAAAATTAAATACGTCTGCAGTCGTCTGAAGTTCACGATTCTTAAATTCGTTTACATGATAATGTAGAGGAAGTGGAGAAAAGTGTAAGGTATAGACATATGAAATAAAAGTGAAGTCGTTATAATTAACGATTCTTTATTTTGATATAAATGAAGTATATAAGTGATACAATCAAAATATTGAACAATAAGATTAAATTAATAGTACTAACAACTTATAGAAATAAGAAAGAGTCGGCGATATAGCCCTTAGTTATAACGTCTCTGTTTTCATCATCCTTAAGCTGAATATCATCGAAACTGTCCATCTTTATCAATAAATGCTAGTTTTACAGAGTGAAGGTTCTGCACGTTCTCAACTGTAAAGACATTTGTTCCATTAACATTTCTTAAAATAATAGTATCCCAATTTTTCTTCCATGTACAAGACATATCAATATCCTTATTAAAATTTTTACAAACATAGGCTTCATCTCCAATAGTATTATCAGGTCGGGAAATGTAGAGGGTATTGTTATACAAATATGTTAAAATCAGTAACGACGACACACTGATCATGATTGCTTTTTTCCATAACAACTGAGACATTTAAAACGAGCAACGTAGTTTGTATAATAAGTTCCCTCCACTGAAGCTTATGTAGTGGAAGGGGATTTTACATAAGTTACGGAAACGAGTGAAGGAGCGGTAGATGCATAACAGAGTTGAGTGTATTTAAGTCAGTATAACATGGAAACCTTTATCGAAAAGTTTAATAATGTGCAGGTGGGTTATGAAGAGAAAGAAATACGTGCTCTGAAATCACTGGAAGTGAATCAAACGTATCCCGTGCAACGCTTCAAAAAGGTGAATACAAAATGGGGACCTCGTCTATTAGATGATTTATACAGCTTTATCATATTTCTTCCGTGCAGACACGCAGAAGCTTTTACGGATGCAGAAATCGAGGACATAAAAGAAAAAATTGTGAATAAAGTGGGTCATCCATCAATTCGCCTTAAAGGATTTGTTGGAAAAGCGGCTGATTTAGAAATACATATGTAAAATGTATAACATTGTATGAGAATATAAAAAATAAAAATCTAATTTATATTACGAACGTGTTTTATTTGTTTAAAGGAAAAAAATACAGTCAATTTATGAGTGTAAAGACAACCAATATTTTAATAAAAGAACATTTTTATAAGCACAATTCTGTTCAACAGCGGTTGTAAATAGATGATAAAAACACACTTTAACTTTAAAATGAGTTGGGAGTTTGGAGAGAGCTGGACATCCGATATCTTCAATGTTAACAAAGTTAACAGTAGGAAAGGATTTCTGCAACCACATCATCTTTTGTAACCCTTTAACATATACAACTGTTGACTCCATCAATATGGAGTGAATACTATCATAAAGTGTAGAGTACAGAAGATCGCCGTTATCCCAATATAACCTATGAAAATTTCTTGTTTACCAACGATTTTGACTTCTGTAACGAACGGGGAGAGCGTCCCATGGAAATGGTGGTTCAAATGTGAAATGATCAACTGGTTCTTCTTTTAGAGCAACAACAGCTACTTCTTTAAAAACAAATCGATTCTCACTACACTGAAAACCTTGTACGTCCAATAAGAAAGTCATCGTGCTCACTGTTCAGTACCGGTAAGAAAACTAAATTGTGGAAGTGATCGTTGTGGTTTATACTTCTTGAACTAAGTTTGTGGACAGATTGTAACGTATCACACGATCATGTATTATTAAACAGAAAGCTGCTGTTTTGTCTGGTATATTTTCTTTAGTTTGAAACTCTAGACGGATATCTATACTACCAGATTTAACAGTTTCATTCTGATAAGAACAGTCTACTATTACAAGAGGAGCAATGACTAGAAATTGTTTAGGATCGAATAAGGGTTCACTTACATTACCATAATACGATTGTTGAAAGTTGGCATACATTTCATATAAAACGGCAAATCTAGAAGTATCAAAATCTAAATTCAAATTATCATACGGGTACATAGTAGATCGTAAGTGAACTTTAAAATTGGTTAGTTTGCAGTGATCGAAGGCACTCATATTTTTTGCAAGATTATTACTTTTATCTGTTTGAAATCCGAAAATAATGAAGCGAGGCTTTTCCAATTGTGACGTTGTTTTCACATTCCAGTTGTGAGAATACGAGTTGGGAAGTAGCGGATATTCATGTAGTTCCCAACTCCGAAATGAAAGTTCCATATTTAAATTTCGATCAACATAACGCAACAATTTCAAACGTTCAGCATCTGCTACAGATACATGAGGAATTTTCCAAGAAATCTGATCCAAATGTACAAGTACATCTTCAAGTGGCGTTGCTGAGCAATATAAGCATTATTGTCAGTGCTGCTGCGAACTAGAACTAATTCTTGTCGAACGTTTAATATTATTTTTCGGAAGTCTTCTGCAAATCCAAAAATCATACGTAGTGGAATACAAACGTTGAAGTAACCGTTGGAATCTACTAGTTTTACAGAATTAAGCTTAATTCCTTGTAGATCGCTTAAAGTAGGAGGCAACCATCCACTGTTGCTGAGACGTTTACTTTCATTCTCGTTTTAAGATGCGTAACCTTTCATTGTTGTAACCATGCCAGGATTACGGACTCGATCAATAACTTTTCCGCCTAATTCATAACGAATTTCATCAAACAGATGTAAAATTCCATTGTGGATAAAAGAAGTGTTCGCAGTTGCTTTTCCATCCTTTTTAAGAATCAAACGACCTTCTATGTATAGGAAACTACTAGAAGGCAAAGTGTAAACATCTTCATTTTCTATTGGAATACGTATCGTATCATTATTTTTGAAAGTTGAGTTCGCATAAGGTTGATGAGTATGTTTATCAGCGTTAACTATAGCGTTATCGAAGACTGCTTTTTCGGTAACATTCAGTATTTCTGCTACCATTTTACCGTTTCCTCTTTTTTAATCGCAACCCCAAAGATTTAAGGAACTGTTTATTGAGCGGTGTTAATCGCTTAATGGTTGTAGGCGAAATAAGCATCCGGGATTGTGGTAGTAGTTTTATAGTACTATTCTTCTTTGAATATCGTTGGGGACAGCTATATTGCACTACCATGTTATGCTTTTCGTAAGTGCAGTCTTATTGTGACACGCTCTTCACGGAAATTAACTAGATTACCGTCTTAATCAACTATTTTAAGGGAAATGTAGTCGATGACACGAGTGTTGATTGATAAATAAATAAGATTCGTAAGATTCTCAACAATTTTAAATCCGGGGGTACATTGGCAAAGAATTGATGTAGTATATGTCCATCTAGTCCTTTAGCACCATCACTGGTATGTATGTAGGAGTTAGTTACGAGGTTACACATCACTGAAATCGTGTTTACTTTGAAAATGTCAGCTACATGATCAGACACCTCTTTAAGTGATGGTAGAAGCTTATTTTCAAAACCCAATATCTTTGCGGGAGAATCTGTAGGAGCGAAGTTGACTTTTTTGGTGCTTTTTATATGGCTTTTTATGGTAGTATTGTCTCCAAACAATTCAATAGCATCATCAGTATCTCTCAATTTCTCGCGAAGATAATGATTAATATCATCGATTTCATAGGATCCTTCCGGAAGAACAACGACTGGTGGTGTAGAACCTTCACAATAGAATTTGTTGTTAGTTTCATCGATATTCGGAATACTGTTATACGCTTCAAAATTTAACAAAGCAATTTGATATTCATCATCATCGCTTAAAACAATTGGTGGACTTATTATCATTTGCAGCTCCGACTTTGTATTAGTCAAGGTAAATGTGTAAGACATGTTTTCGGTTTGACGTTCTGTCTACTACAACGAAGTCAGTTTGATGGTTTGTTTTTAAGAAAAGGTTTGCGTAGTCTCATTAAGGAATTGGACAACTAAATGGCCGCAGTTAAAATCTGAGGGGTTCTGAACACGATTGTAGTTATAAATGATAACACAAAGTCCGGAAGATTGTAAATATTGAACCAATTCTTTAGGTGGACGGAGATCTCCAAAACTGTCAAAGTACATAGCTTTGTTATTTCGTTTTATATACGCTGTCCAATGTGTACCAGTTCCTGTGTCTAAATCTAAATTAACAATTCCACTTTCACACCTTTTAACTTTTCTGGGTAGTTCGTTACGCATAAAGATTCCCCGAAAATGTGGAATTTGTAAATGGTTAATGTAATTGACTAAATCCAAATCTGTCAAAGGACGATTAGGTAACTTTACGAAAAATTTTACGTTTTTTTTTTTTGTTGATAAGGTCTAAGGTATAAACCGAAACCTTTACGGAAAGGTTGTACTGAAATATTTTTTCCAAGAGCAATAGCTTCCATTGAAGCGTTATGACGTTTATCTTCTTCTAGCTGCTGTTGTGCTGTTTTCGCATCGCGTACAGCTTTAACTATCCCAGCAGCACCGCCAGAGAGAGCTCCAAGTGCTGATAGTCCAGCGAAAATCGGAATTAACGATAGAAAACCACCTGTCTTTGGAATAGGAATGATTCTGGGAGATTTAGATCGCTTTCCAAATTTACGAATTGTATTTGGTGCTATTTTAGCAGCATGTATCAGCTGGAGAGGTTTCGTTTTCTTAAGAGCAATTTTCGCAGATGTCACTAGCTTACGAAACGGTAGAGCTCCTCCTTTTCTTGTTCGCCTTCTCTTCTTTATTTTCCGCAACGGAATTGAACAACCAACTTTACGACGTCGCTTTTTGTGCCCCATTCCAAGTTTCTCTTTACCCTTCATAGCTGAAGCAATTGTGAGAGCTGCCAAGCGTTCACCAAAAGACGCGTCCGACGACTTTAGTCTTTGTAATGATTGTTGCGCCAAAACCTGATCAGCAATTCGACGATGGGAAATGTCTGGAAAAGTTTGGTAAGCAATATCGTGTAGTTTACAAGATTTGTCAAGGGGATTTATACCGATATCACCTCGAGCTAATCGTTTGTTTAGTCGAGTGCCTGGACCGCAAAAGTTATACCCTGGGAGGTGTAATTCAATAGGTAATTTATCTATAAACCTATTCAGAAAACCTCGTGTCATGGAACATGTGTAGTGTTAGCTCTTTCACTATACTGAACGAACTGACTACATAAACACTGTTAACTCTAAATTTAAATATACGAGAGCACATGCGTAAACCGTTTAATCATCAATAAACATGCGGATAGTACAACATCCATCTGTTCTACCCATAACCAATCGTAACTTTGACATTGCCAGGAAAATAAATCGACAGGGTCCATTACTACCATCCACAATAAGAGCCATTGTCGCCGGACCTTCAAATTGTGGAAAAACAAATGTGATAATGGGACTTTTGGAGAAACCGAACGGTTTACGGTTCGCAAACGTATACTTTTATTCCAAGTCATTGTATTACCCAAAATATAAGTATTTAGCTGAATTATTGAAACCAATTGCTGGAATTGGTTATTTTCCCTATAGAGACTCTGACGATGTAATTGCTCCATCACAGGCAAGACCTAATTCTGTATTCATCTTTGACGATGTTGCGAATGAAAATCAAAATAAGATAAGGGAATTCTTTGGTATGGGAAGTCATAACTCAACCGACACTTTTTTAATTAAATCAAACATATGAACAGATTCCCAAAAATCTAATTAGAGATAACGCAAATTTAATAATACTGTTTAAACAGGATGAATTAAATCTCAAACACGTCTTCGCAGACCATGTCACTACAGACATGACTTTTGACCAATTTAAAAATATTTGTGCAGTGTTGGAAAGAGAAGTTTGGATTTCTAGTGATAAACAAGGATTGTGGTTTAAATGAGGGAAGATACCGCTTAGGATTCGATAAATATATATTAATGTAAGTGATATAAAGTCAATCAGTTGTTAAAAGACAACCTTGACAAGAGCATGGATGTAAAAGCAAAGAAAGAACTAATCAAAGTTAGGAAAGCGGTAAAGAGGAAATTGCAAATGTTAATGGAATCGACAGCAGGACAGAATTTCCTGTTGCAGCAAGCATATCAACCACTTACAAAATCGCTTCTTAACTTGAAATCAGAGCTGGGCGAAGAGATCAAAAAAGAATTAAAGCCAGAAAAGAGTAATTGGTCGAAAGGTGACGTTCCAGCTTCGTCAACACCAATAAAAATTAGAAAGCTTGGCCCTTCGAATGCTCCAGGTACCTTACTACCAGTTGCTCCTTCATTCTTAAGGGAAGAAAGTGTTTATGAAAGTGACCCAACAACGGGTCATGAAAACATAGACCAGGATAATGATGACTTTGAACAATTGAAGAAAGCGTACATAGACTATATTAATAGCTCTCGATTTGCTGAATATTTGGAAGAATTCGATCCTCTGCCTCGAGACTATATAGAAGGAATTATTAAAGACTATGAAAGAGACACATTTAACGCTGACGTTCTGAATCCTCGTCTTGATAAAGTTCGATACGAATGGAACACAAATAAATTTTTTATTGGTGATTCTGAACTGTATTTTGACGGACCAAACGTTGTAATCGATGGAAAATTTAAATACATAGGTACTGTGGGATTATACGAGCTACTCTTCAAATAACGTTCTGAATATCCGACATCGATTAAAGAAAGGAAAGACTACGCCGATATATTAAAACGTACGGGAGTAGTTTACAAGTTAAGACAGCAAACATTGAAATTTTCTAAAGGTGGAGGATTGTCGTTGTTGACATACAACGAAAAAACGATCCAATACAAATATTTTGATGACGTTAATGAGTTGTGTGATCGTTTAAGGTTATTGGTTGCTTCTCAACAAGCAGGCAACACAAATCATGAAAACGAAATTCTATCAACTTTAGAAGAGTTGCGTGAGTGCAATATAATCGTATAAACAAATTATTAAGCTTATTAGTTAGACAATGACGGTTGATATGTTCGGACGTCCGTTAAAAAAAAACGATTGTTTTCGCAAGCATTCAGCAATGTTCATGATTTCAATCATAACCGCTTAATAAGAATCGGTGATCCTCAGCAGGAGCATGATGCTGTGAATGTGCGATTTTTGGAGAAGAAGGCGCAACGTCTGTTATCGCAAGATGATGTAACCGATATTAGACAAGAATTCGATAAAGTGTTGTATTTCGTTGATGTGGCTAACAAGCGTATTACACATTTGAACGAGCCCACCGCTGGGTTTCATGCAGCTACTAAAATGTATGTAGATGAGAAAGATAGGTTAACAAAAGAGCATATCAGAATCGAGTGTGAAAAGGCAAAGGATCGTGCTGTCAGTGAAGGTGTCAGAAGGATGAAGGATTTACGAGAAGAATTGAAAACAGCTCTCTCCAAAAGTGGTGAAATGATGATGAAAACTTTTAGTAATAATATAGAGTTAGCGATTAAAAATTTAGAAAGAGAACTTGAAAAATATAATACTGACAGGGATAAAGAAATAACAAACAAGGTGAACGATATAATAGAAAAGAATGCTATGCTGTCCGAATCATGGACGTCTTTTCAACAAAAGTAAAACTAGAGCGTAAAGATGTAGAAGCGTTTGTTAGGAAAGGGGATGAAGAAGTATCGAAGAAATTGAAGACGGAAATTGTGCAAGATATGAAAAATGATATAGACGCGAGTTTTGAATTAATTAAAATCACGATTCAGGATGAGTGTAAAAAGTTAAGGAATTTACAGAGAAAGAAATTCAACGAACCAATAAAAAGAAAGATGATCTGAAAAAGGAATTAGTGGCAATGGTGGAATCACTAAAAAAGGAAGCAAAGGAACTGAAAGTAAGGCTAGATACTATGCAACAACAAAGAGGAACAGGTAGTGCCAAATCGAGCAGTTCTAAACCAACAACAGCAGCTCCGTCCGTGTAGTTCATCATTGTAAGGGAAATGTTAAATGTGAAAGAAGAACTAGTGAAAGAACTGCATAAACCTGCGAGAATTAATTTTACACGTCGTAAAGTGATAGTGAAAGGATTAGATGATCTTCATCAAGCCCATTTAGTGGAAATGATTCCGTATGCGAGAGAAAATAAAGGTGTCAGATACATTTTGGTTGTAATAGACGTTTTTTCAAAATTTGTGTGGGCTCAAGCAGTAAAACGCAAAACAGGTGAATATGTTGGAAGGGCTTTACAGTTAATTTTCAAAAGAAGTAAACGTATTCCTAAGAATATGCAAACTGGCTTGGGAAAAGAATTTTACAACGAACAAGTGAAACGAGTTATGCAAAAATGTAAAATTCGCCATTACTCAACGTATAGCACCAAGAAAGCGTCAGTTGTGGAGCGGGTAATTCGAAAACTAAAATCAAAAATGTGGCAACTCTTTAGTTTACAAGGCTCCTACAAATGGTTGAAGTCATTACCAGATATAGTACAGGAATATAACAATTCGGTTCACAGAACTATCGGAATGAGACCAAGCAAAGTTAATAAACGAAACGAAGAAACACTTTTGGAAAGTATTTACAACAATCCAAAGAAGGTGGATTTACGAGAAATTAAGTTTAAAGTTGGAGACCAGGTACAAATAAGCAAACATCGTGAATTGTTTAGCACAGGTTATACCCCGAATTGGTCTAACGAATTATTTACGATTAGCTACATAAAATTTTCACATCCAATTATGTATTACTTAAAGGATGATAAAGGGGAAGACATAAAAGGAGGATTTTATGGTATGGAACTACAGAAAGCGAAAAATCCAGATGTTTATTTGGTGGAACGTGTACTAAGACGAAAAGGTGACATGGTTTACGTCAAATGGTTGGGGCTTAACCAATCTCATAACAGCTGGATTCATAAAACGAACGTTTTGTAATGCATCCCCGGTTTTTTTTTTCTGATAATAAAGTCTGCAATGTTAATAATGATTTTCTTTACCCCTTCCCCAAAGTATGATTATAAATAAGATAAAACGTGACGAGTTTAATCAGTTGTAATCGTTAGTTGCTGCATTGAACGTTTAAGACGTAGTAATGGTTGAAAGTTACGTAATTGAAGTTAAATTTTACAAAGAGGGTTTATTATCTTTGAAAAGATATTTGGTAGCGTCAGAGTTGGATAGCGTGACAGAAGAATTCGAATTAAAAGGTGAATACGATAAAATCGTAATAGGAGGCTACTTGGTGGTCGATGAGAGCGACCCTGACGATTTTGAAATATAATTTTTATAAAAATGGATTCATTATCGTACGAGTTGTATCAAGCAGAAGAGCAAGTCCTCATTCTCAACCTTCGAAGAGCAATACTATCAAACGATTTAGATAGTTAAAGTTGTGTTGTTGAAGTTGGGAGCTGCAGTACCAAAGGAAGCATTCAAATGGTTAATTGTAACACAAAAGACATCGTTCGATATTTTATACTTCATATTCGAAAGAAAGCAAAGGTGTGACGAATTGGTGGATGAATTTCTAAAAGGTTGCTGTGAAACAGTGGAAATAACCGTTGATGATGTCGAAATAATTTTAAAAAAGGAAATGTTAACAAACGGATCCGTTCTAATGCGGGATAAAATGTTCTCCGTAATGAATGTCAAGAGAAAGTATGTTACATTGTTAAAGTGTGTGGATGACTTAATACTGGATGTAGCATACTACGCACAACCGAAAAATTTGGAAAAGTGTATTAAACTGATCAACTTGTTTCGGCTTCCGTATACATTAAGTCCAAATATCAACGGTCGTCATCAAACAGTGCTGCAATGGATAGAAGAAAATATTTTAAGAGAACGAACGGAAAAAGCTGCAGGCTGGCAGAGCGGTCCTGACTCAGGCAAATGGCCATCAAGTAATATCGAAGATTATAAGAAAATTTATTCATTGTTAATGTTATTGAAACAATAAATTGTAACAGTAGAAATCGTACACATGTTATTTGTGAAGTTGAGGAATATATTTCGCAGAATAAAAATAGTAAACAAACAAGTTGTGTAGTAACGTTTTATTATTATTTATACAATACAACCAACATTAAGGATAAAATATTTACATTGAGTGACATTCCAGCGTAAGCTATACTTAAACAGAACTCCAAGTAGGTATTACAGTAGGTGTTCATAAATATTATCAATGGCTCCCTGTGGAAGTGACGAAGCTTCGAAAAGTCTTTTAATAAAGTATTCTCCAACCGTTAAGTCGTCGGTATACGGTTGATGAAAATTTTGTATAAATCGATCAACGGCACCGTCGAACTTTGAAAGGGAACTGTTCGAGTTATTTAGATTGTAATGTCCCCAGGGAAGAGTATTCGTTGTTTTCGGAATTAAAGAACGTTTATCATCTTTGGGAGAGAGGGCTACTTTCGTTTTCATATGGGTAAACATAGTATGCAAGTCGGAAACGGAAACATTCATACATTTGAGAATGGTGGCGTCATCTCTAATGACGCGTAGGTAATCATCGATTTGAAGATGTAATTTAATGACATTTTTCTTGACACCTTTAGCTTTTTTAACAGTTTGATCAACAATTTCAACGCAGTAAGCTTTTGCTCCGGTTCCATAGAATGCTTTAATGGGATTATTAGGGAAGAGGTAATAGGGATATTGAAACTATTATCATGGGGATAATTGGATGTATCGAAGTGATGATTATTTTCAATCATCTCTGTAGAAATTTTCCGTGAAAACTTTAAGAATGAAGGAATCAGTATCCATATACATCAAAGAAATATTTTCTTGATATTTTTGCTTAAGAAAGCCGTAGAAGAAGTCATACATAACAACTTTTGATAAATCCAAAATAGTGAAACCTACATAGAGCGGTTTATCGTAAACAATGTGTAATTTATTCATCTGAATAGCTACGAAATGAGGGGTGAAAATTTTTGAATTTCTGAAATTGGGTTTAGCTATTAAACTTTCAGCACCAAGGTACCGTCCAACGTTTTGTCAATGAGTAACTACCTTGACGTCAACTCGTTTATCAACGTTCTCCATCGTTCTTCCGAAAGTACTGTTGTTCATCAATTTAAAGAAAGATTTCCCAAACTTATTATTACACATATTGCGTTTTCTAGTATTCAAATCAATGAAAGGTTTCAACCATTGTGACTGTTTAAACTGAATAGCTCTATGCACCTTAAGTAATTTTAATCCGCTCTGGAGAGCTTGTTTAAGCGGTAGGTAATGAACAATATACTTTGTCTTAGTCATAAGGTTCGGAATCAATTTTTTGACTCTACCATTAGCAATAACAGGAGAAATAATATTTTCAACTAAAAAGGGAAGATCAGCATGTAAATCGTGTGGGGTTTGGGGATATTGAACGTCAACTTCAAGTACATAACCGTATTCAGAAGAATCATGTAAATCGAGAACATTTAATTCATCAATTTCAGCATCGGTGAGCCAACGAAAATGGGATATGGGAAGGTATTGACTCATGCTGTGTCCATACAAATTGGTAGCATCCAAATACATAATGTAAGAAGTGGGAGCAGATGCGTCATAATCAGGAAGGTGTGGGTTATTGGCGAAATGCATTCTTTGAACACACTGACTTATTCCTCCGCGTACCCCTTTTTGGAAAAACTTTAACATATCGATGTCAGTTAGAAGTTCTAAATTAACGCGAGTGAATTTTAACATGCTATCTCACGCTAGCCCGGGAGCGGTGTAATAGTGAGCGGGGTCCAAGGCGTAAGTGGAAATACATATTTCACGAAAATTCTCGAACACGTCAGCTAACAGTAGGACATCGGTTTTCAAGTAGAGGTCAGAATATTCTCCGAGAGTGGAGCAGTTAAAGGTTTTCCAAACGGTCGCAGCAGCTCTTTCATAATCTTCATCGGAAATGGGTAGAGATGTAAATTTATCGAAAAAATTGTTTTGAGAGGGAACGTTGATTCGTCAAGTTTAGTAATATCGTCGAAGTAGGAGTAAGGGAAAACCCCTTTCCGTCGCACAAGTTGAAATTGTGTAGGATCAGAAAAATACTTCTTCACTTGGAAGCATTGAGAAGGGTCGAGTTCTTCAGACAGTTTATCGAGGGAGGAAGCCATAAAACGAAAGGAATCGAGAAATCGAATCTTAACAAATACGTTTTGAGTAGAGTTATCTGAAACACCGGGAACAGTATCAACTCGCAATAATTTGGTAAAGGAAACGTATTTTTCTTTATTTTGAGCAATTACGCTAAATTTAACATCGTTGACAGCCATTTCTTTTAAAAATAAATGACAATCGTAACCGGAGAGGTTGTGGAAGAATACAGGCACAAAGTTGGGTAGTTTGTAGTTTAAGTTACATCTAGAATGAGCGGCCCCTAATCGAACTTTACCAGTCAAATGACAATGATCGCGAACCTTTACATCATCGATTAGGAAGGGCTCTTCGCAAGTATTACAAGACGACGTTTCAGAGAAAAGTCGCATTTCTTCATCAGTCAGGAGTATCATAGGAGCCGGGGTCTTTAAAAATCGGTGATAAATATCAGAAACGTCTTGATCAAGAGTTTTAACAAATTGATTAGCACAATCAGGTCCTCTATAAGTTCTGAATATTGAAAGGGAATCGTCAAAAGAGCACTTAATCAAGTAAGCAAACGAGTGCGGTTGATGTTCGTGGGTAGGTGTGGTGGAGGTCTTGTTAGGATCGGAAAAGCATGTATGAATGGGTCGCAATATGGTTTCGAAATCTGCATAAACAACAAAAGGTACTTTGATACGTTTGTGGTAGTTTTGAAATTTTAAAACGTTATTAGGGATGAGCCTACCCATCTTATCCAATTTGAGATAAGCAGTTGGCAGCGTCGTGTAAACGTGGTTGCAATCACTCCGCTGACGACGGTGCAGGTGAGCCACAGAGCTGAAGTATAGCAAGCAGCCGTCACATAGGAATTTGCGATGTTCTGTTTTGGAGAGTTGTTGAGAGAGAAAACGAGACATATCCTTAATCCAACAGTAATGATTATTTCCTCGATCATCGTGTAGCAAGAGTAAATTGATGTGCAGCCTTCGTTTGACGGACGAGTAGTACAGGGGACCAACAATTTCCTAGATCCAATTTCCATCTTTCAAAACATATTCAGTTCCGTAAACATTCACAGAGCAATGGTTGTTCGTTTCAAACGTGGGAATGTCGTTTAATTTAATAGGAAAATTGAAACCGTCGTAGTCCATCGTGCGGGAGTAATGCGGATAGGAAGACGTTCTGTGCGCGTTGGCTTGGGCGGGATACAAAGCTGAGGTTATTGCCCATGCAAAGCAAGCTTGGTCATCGTTTCGCACGTTCACAACAGCTCTCTTAAGTACAATTTGTTTAGGTAGAGGAATGTAAGATGAAGCTCTAAGGGGATTGTACTTGTTGCAATTGAGTTCTAGGAAAAGGACTCTTTCCAAAGCCCATCCTGTAAGAATGAAATAATAGTAAACACAAGTGAAATATATACAGTGAGAGAATGATAAATTACCTGACTCTCGTTCTTGAAACTCGGAAGCTTTACCCTCAAGAACGTCGAAGAAGCTTTGGAGAATATTGGAAAGATCCGTCGACTGAGTGACAACTTTATTATTGGTGTTGAAGGATTTCACGTCAACCAATTGTTTAGCATCGTGCACATACCGTCCGAAAAGTTCAAGATTTAGTTTAAGCGTGTTATGCAGTTGTATCTGATTACGAATAACACGCAAGCATTTGTCGAAAACTTCGGTGAAAAAGTCGGTATACGACAGGAAGAACTTGGCGGATTAAATACGAAAGGACACAATTCTGTTAGCGAACGCGGACGAAAGGAAAGTAATTCCTTCCTCAAGAGAGAGCAGCAAGTTTGTTTATGCTTGAGGCTACTAAGGTGTCCGTTGTAGGAATGTTGTAGAACGTAAATGTTACAAGTATCACACCAGCGGTCAGAAGAACCAGCAGGCGTAGCAATTTTAAGTTTTTTCTTCGGCAGAGGCGATGTACGTTGGAGCTGTGCTTGTTTCCGAGAAGAAGTTAATCGATGTCTTTTTAAAATATCACATCGCGTAAAGGAAGCATCACAGTCCCGACAAGAGATCACAGCGGCTAGCGGTAAGAGGTACATCTCGACAACGACTGAGGAATACTGAATGCGAGGACAGTAAATAGCGATAGGAAAAGAGAGGGATGTGTAAGGTGGAGAGGGCATAAGGAGAGGGGCTAAAGGAATATATACTGAAACTGTAGTGGGTACGGTGTGGTAAGATGAGTGCTGGACAAAAGGGTAACAGTGCTGATTTAGCTGCCGAGCTAAATATGAACGACACCGAGCTGGCTGATATATTGGAAAACTTCTTTCCAAACGATTCCTTCGGGGTCCGTAATTTTTCTCGACAAATGTAAGTCGAAATGACTTCACAGAAATCATGAGATTTATTTGGTTTAAAAAAAAAAATCAATAAAGCCAGCGCTTACAAAACGATAAGTTCGCTTTGATCTCTGAAGTTTGGTACAACTTTATCGAAAACAGTGAAAACTGTTATAAACCAGGAGCATATCATGCTATAGATGAACAATTCTTACCTACAAAAACACGTTGTAGATTTACCCAATACTTGCCCAACAAGCCGGCCAAATTTGGAATAAAATTTTGGTTAGCTTCCGATGTAAGTAGTAAATATATAGTAGACGGCTTTCCATATTTGAGAAAAGATGAAGGGAGAGAATCGTCGATCCCACTTGGGGAGTTTGTAACTTTGAAATTAGCAGAACCATATACGGGCCGTGGGAGAAATATTACAGCTGACAATTTTTTTTACAAGCGCGTCATTAGCTAGTAAACTTCTAGCAAAAAAACACGTTTGTTGGAACTGTCCGCAGAAATAAAAGAGAGCTACCAAAATTAGCGAGACAGGCAAAGGATAGTATGACACACTTCACAACAATATTATATTAATCCAATGATTTTACTCTCACAATTTATAAGGCTAAACCCAATAAAAAAAGTACTGATACTTAGTTCAATGCATTCATCCGTTAAAATTGAAAAAAGTGACACCCGTAAGCCAGTCAATTAGATTTTACAGTAGCACAAAATTCGGTGAAACTGATGAAATGGCCAGAAAATATAGTGTAAAATTAAATCTCAAAGATGGCCTTTGCAGGTATTTTTTTAATATGTTAGATTTAGCAGGAATAAATGCTTCGATTTCATCCCTTTATTTGCCAATGTTGCTTTCAGGCAACACTACTTTTAACAACAAAACTAAATAGAAACAAAAGAAACAACTACTCCGAGGGCTAATACCCCTACCGGTATTGAATTATACTATTGAACCTGAAGCCACATATTAGATGTAGATTAAACAATCTAAAAAGACAGGTAAAATTCCAGTAACGTCTAAAAAATTATGGATTACAAATCCGACATTTGGAACGCGTCCTATACAATAGGCACAACGAACCATAACAACAACCGGTTTCGACCTATTGGGTCTCATCAGGTAGGCGCTGGCAAACACAAACCGCACGGTTCACTTGAATAACAAAACTAAATAGAAACAAAAGAAACAACTACTACTTCGTTGTACCTATAGTATAGGACGCGTTCCAAGTGTGGGATTTGTAATCCTTAATTGTTTAGACGTTACAGTAATTTTACCTGTCTTTTTAGACTATTGTAACGAGCGTATATGTGTGCGAGAGCGGGCAGTGTAACGAGCTTGCATGTATGCGAGAGCGGCGATAAGATCTGACAGCAGATAAGCGGAGTTCAAAGAATGCCGCCGTCAGTCGGCCATAAATAAAACGAACACAATACGAAGTCGAGAAAATTTTAGAAGGTTTCCTGATTTTTCTAGATTGTTCTTAATCTGTATAAATACTCATTGACGTGGTCAGTGACAACAGTTTACGGTTAGCTTCCGAACAAGTAATATAAATACCGAACTACGATATACCGAATGATATAAATACGCATTTTTCTTGTCATAAAAATAAATTGTTGAATTGCTGTTAGTGTTTAAGTATTCTATTAGTGTTTAAGTGTTAAATAAATAGTTGTAAATAAATATCCGTTAAATAAATAAGTTAAACTAGAAAAGTCGTTACACTACTTTTAACGGTTGCTTACGACGCTTTATCGTGCTTATTGCCGCTCCAGAAGCCAATATTACTCTTGGGTAACACCATTTGAGTATATTCCACGAATATTGCCGAAATTTTGCGACGACAGGATATTAGCATATGAAATACAGTAAAGCCAGTTTGTGTTATCGTTGAGGTTATGTGAACGTGGTGATAAGAATATCGTGTTATCGTTGCAAAAATAAGCTTTTCTGTAAAGAAATAAACTTGGCACTTAGGATATGGTGTCATCTTACTTGCGAACGTTTCAGATGCGAACAACCACATTTTGATGTTATTTGCGAACACTCGTATTAAGATCCAGGTTCTCGTAATAATTGTAGGTTCATTTGCGAACAACTACATTTTATTTATTTCGGTTGTCGATAAACAACAATAATAACAATTATAATCATTAGGTAGGTGTTTATTTAATTACTATCATAAACCTATAATGAACTAGGTAATAATAAATTATCAACCAATAACATAATAACAAGAGGTGGTAGTAACTCTATTTACAGTCAAGTTTTACAAAATATATAACATTAATCCTTGCGATTTTAAGAAGTGATGTCAAAATTGGTTACTTTAACGTTACATTTTCCGAAAATGGAAATTATTGAAACAACAAAAGGAAAGCCTTCCTTGGTCTACGATGGTTATCAATATCGAAAGTGTCGTGAAAATATCAAAGTGTTATCACTTGGTTATGTATTCAAGAGAAAAAACAACAGTGCAAAGGAATGTTAAAGAGCAAGGTGATGAAGTAATGTCAGTCACACCACATGTTTGCAAGCCGGATATGGCTCATACTGAAGTAAAGAAAGCATTATTTTCGGCAAAAAAACGATCACGGGAGAAAGATGTACCTATACCAAAGATATACTCCGAAGAGATGGAACCCCTATACAGGGTGGTTCTGATATAAATACGGATTTTTGGAGGGTGTCAACTAGATGCAATATGTAATCGAATGGTCACTACAGCAGCGCGGTGAAGAAACAAAAAAAATTTCAAAATTTTTGAAAAACATCTTAACATGAATTAATTTGAATACGGTCCTGTGCGTTTTCGCTTTGACTTAAGCAACACATTTGGCAACTGTCACAAAATTCTGATGAACTAAACGCCATTTTCGAACACACTTGTTTACGTTACAGTAACCGAGTAACCTCATTCACGGTCAGCTGATTGAAGACAGCGTTGCCACTACACACGACCAGGTCAATCGAGGACACGTTTTACACAGGACCGTACTCGGTTTTGCCTGTATTTTCACATACGTTTTTCTCGAAAACGGTAAACTTTAGGACCTGCGAAGTTTTGCTTAATTTTCTTATTTTCTACTGCCCTATCACCTCCTTAAATATCCGCAGTTATATCAGTAACACCCTGTATAACAGAGGCTATGATTTAGCGATCAATGTGCTACTATTCATTCGCTAATGTAAAATGTACTCTATACCGATCAAGAAGAATTCAACAAGGCGAAACCAGGGACCCGACAACAGCTTCCGATATAAATCTGACAGAGGAACTGTTACGACTACAAGACGGAACAAGTTTTTTGTTGGCGAATACGGACGCAAATAATAAAATTTTGGTTTTTGCCAATACTGAAGGAAAAAACATCTTAAAGTCAGCCAAACACTTTTTTTTGGACGGCACTTTCAAAAGCTGCTATAAGCAATTTTTGCAATTATATACTATTCACGCCGACATAGGTAGCAATGTAAGTGAGACCAATATCGTGCCTGTAGTTTTTGCGTTACTACCTAATAAACGCCGTGAAGTTTACGAAGAACTATCTATTTAATATTCTAAAAACAAAAACACTGCGGGTTCCTCGAAAAATAACTATGGATTTTGAACACTCAGCCATCACAGCTTTGCAAAGCGTTTATCCGGAATCCAACAATGTTTATGGAGGAAAATTCAAGAAATTGGGTTAACCGTTGGTAATAAAAATGATGCTGAATGTAGAAAGCAGTTGCGAATGTGCGCTGCATTAGCATATGTACCAATAGAACATATTGATGACGGGTGGATTTCAATACAAGATACAACCCCTGTAAATGACCAAATCAAAAAAATTTTTGATTATTTTGTGGAACAATGGCTAGACAATCCTGTAATGCCAAAAGAAATGTGGAATTGTTACGAAGCAACTCGTCGAACAAATAACGCAGTTGAAGGCTGGAACAGGCGGTTTAACCAGATTGTGAAGCAACTGCATCCAAACATATATTTTTTGATAAAAAAATTAAAAGTAGAGGCTAATTACGCCGCACTAATTATCCACAGGACGGAATTAAATATGGAGGCCAAAAAGAGATAGAGCTTCTTTAGATACTACTGATAGCAAATAAATGTATCTTATATTTTTCTTGTATACTGTTTTTGGTATAACAAATAAAGGGTTAATTAAAGAAACGACGGGTGAAAAAATATCGAGGCAAGAATTTTTATTTCAATTTACAGAAGAGGTTGGGACCGAATATCAGAAGAAGAGACAGCCAAGCAAAGAATGTTCATCAAAAACAATAACAAGCTGCTACAGATTCTTCTGGACGGAAATCTTGTCAAATAAGATATTGTAAAGTCAATAAGACCAACAAAATTTGTATAAAATGTGAAAAATACGTATGTGGAAAATGTGCAATTCAAAATGCTGTAATGTGTAAAAAAATGAGATGAAAATGCATAAAGATGAATAAAACTTATATTGTAGTACCAGAAAAATATGTTGTTGCTATCCAATTGACCAAAAGCGGTCATTTGATTGCTCATGGTAGGATTAGGTATACATGATATGTCGGTAAGTTTAGTGTTTAATAAAGTTATGGTGATGTAAATGAGTTGGATCCTGCCTGAAGACGACCAACCATTAGCAGTACTTGCTAATTTGTTGAGAAGTATCAAAATACTAGACTAGTCGATGATAGAACAGTAAACGATTTCGTTGCTCTGGACACAAATTTAGTAATGGAAGAGGAAACTTTGAACATTCAGCTGCAAAGTAACCCTGAAAACAACAGTCAACAGGAAAGAAGTTCAAGATTGCGTCAAACTAGTATTTTGAGTTTTGTTCAAGTACCAGAAAAAATGTAACCAGGCTTCATATTCTTATATGTAGAGAAAAATACAAACATTTGTATGCAACATGAAAATTGAAATTTTTAAACGGCCACCTCCCACAACCGGACAAAAACGTTGAGGAGCTTTCACTGTACATGTACCAATTTTCTGAGTACAGATTCAAAATCACCAAATTACCGCACACCTTTTATGACTTTCTACCTTACACAGGTAGAATGGAGAGCAACCTTAAGAAACGGAGAAAAAGACGTTTAGTATTGGCGGACAAATTGTAATTTCCTTTCACAAAACTATAGTTGAGTCACGACTGACCAAAGCATTTTTTGACTATATCTTTTACACTTGTGAGATATGCAATTTCTTACTTGAAGCGACAAATGGAACAGTACGAAATAATAGCCTTTAGTTTCAAAGACGAACGGTGTCTACAATCGGAATGAAGAAGTAAGAACAAATTTGTTGTGATAGTGGGCTGAGAATGTGATAACGTTGACTTGCTCCTATATTGAAATGGAACTGATTGGGTGGTAAAACGTTGGGATTTGTCTGAAGAGATAGTTGATTTGCCGGGTCCCAATTTAGTCTAAAAATACAATAATAATACGAGGGAGGGCCCAAAAGTAATGGAAATGAGGCTGCGACGAGAGAAGAGTGGGGAACTCATTGTTTCACCAGGTTTCAGTTAGGGACACGTCTCCTGAGTTAGTGTGCGAAGTTGTGTCACTGATGATGCATAGATTCGTCCTCGGAATTTTTTTAATGAAAGAACTTTTTCCATTTTGCTGAAAACATGACGTCCAATTGTCGAGAATAACATGCGACTGTAAATATTTTTTTCCCTCAATTCTAAGAGTGGTTCTTCAGATTATAAAAATGGAGAAATATTAGCTGATGACTACCCCTATTCAGGACGCCCCTCAATGCCAAGAAGTGACGAAAACTTTGGCAAAATCAATGTCTCGTTCGTGAAGACCGTCATGGAAGACTATCATGGAACTCAATTTCGATTTTATCCGATGATTTGCACATGAGAGAGTTACAACCAAATTTGTCCCCCTCCTTCATGTGTCATGGATACGACCCCGAAACAACGAATCAAGCCCGTAAAAGACATCTGGATCTCCTCGTCCCAAAAAAGCTCCCCAAGAGAAGTCAAACATCAAGACAATGTTCATTTGTTTCTTGTTTGTGTTTGCTTCGACAGTGTATCTAATAAGCAACATATTTGTTTTTCATAAAGTTCCGATCCCAAAATTATTTCTTATTAGAACATAATGAGATCGCCATATCTATCATTCTACAGAATTTTATAGCAATAAATAAAGTATTGCCAAATAAAGGGGGTAAATGAAACAGGTACAAAAGTACTGCAGTTTGCTTTAAGTCCAACTCTGTACAATCGTAGAAATATTTCAACCTCATATCTCGATCTGAGGCGGAAAATGATAAAACAAAACGATTTCAAAAAAAAAAGAAGAGAAATCTCCAGCTTAGATTAGACAGAGAGAGAGAGAATAGATAGGGATTTTGTCAAACTTTCAAAACTGATAAAATAACAAGTAGATTAGGTAGCCACAAAGATATGTTCGTTTTGGAACTGGATTCTGAACAGTTATCGAAATAAGAGGGTGGTCCCCTTGAGGGTATTGTGTCGAGTTTCGAACAAGAATTAGTAGTTTTCATTAATATATACATAGATTATGAAGAATTGGTTGAATGATAAAGATCTTGTGCCGAATAATTGAATTTTAAATTAATCAAAAAGATAAGGACATAATTTTCGCAAGAGTAGAATCATGGAAACAAAAAAGAGAAATAATGATTAACAAAAACAGACTCAGAGATACAAAGATATATATAGAAAATGAACTAACCCAAAAAGAGAAGAAGATACAACAAAAAATATTTGAAATAGCAAAACTAGAAAAAGAAAAAGGAAACGGGGTAAAAATTGGCTACAAGAAACTTAAAATAAATGACGAGTGGCATAGATGGGAGGAGAAAAAAGGAAAATTAGAAGCAAAAAACTAACGAAAATGGAGAAGGTAGAAGATATAATGAAAACGACCGAGCAAAGAAAAAGGAAAACGAATATGGATGAAGATAAAAATAAAAGAAAGATAGAAAAACTGAACCTCCAAGAAAGAAGAGAAGAGATAGGAATAGGAACGTGGAACATAACGTCACTAATAGGAAAAGAAATAGAAATTACAGAAGAAATGAAAAATCACAAAATCAAAATACTAGGAATAAGCGAAACAAAGAAAATGGGAAAAGGATACACAAAACTAACAAACAACTATTACCTTTACTACTCAGGGATGGCACAGGCAGAAAAGAGAGTAAAAGAGGGAGTAGGGATAATAGTAGAAGAAGAAATAAACCAAATGGTAGCAAACTACGAATCAATAAGCTCTAGAATAATTATGTTAAGAATACAAGCAAAAGAAAAAATAGTCATAATACAGATTTATGCACCAATAGAGGGAACAGAAGAAAAAAAAATGATAGAATTCTACAACGAGCTACAAGAAACAGTAGACAAAGAAAGAGAAAACTGCGAAAATATAATAATAATGGTAGATTGGAATGCAAGAATAGGAAGAGATGAAAAGGCAGGAATGGGATGTATGGGGAGTTATGGAGAAGAAATAATAAATAGAAACGGCCGAAAGATGTTAGAATTCTGTCAAACGAATGATATATTAATAGGAAACACCTACTGGGAACAAGAGCTAGAAGAAAGATTTACTTTTAGAGCAGAAGAAAGAAATGCGAAAAGTATAATCGACTATATTACATATACACAAGAAATAAGAAAAGAAATCCAAAAAGTTCAGACAGAAAATGATGCAGAACTATCAACACACCATAGACTAGTAAAAGCTATCTGGAAAATGAACAAAAATGAAAACAGAACAGAGGAAAGAAAGGAATACCGAAAGATAGCAATTAATAAACTAAGAGATGAAAATAAAAGGAGAGAATATCAGACAGAGATAAATAAATCTTTAACAAACATAGAGTTAGAAGAAAAAATGATGACAATAGAAGAAAGATGGAAAAAAATTAAAGAAAGCATAATAAATAAAGCAACGCTTATTTGTGGAACTATTAAAACAAATAAAGAAAGGAAAATGACAGCGTGGTGGAATGAAGAAATAAAAGAGGAAGTGAAGAAAAAGAAAGAAGCTTGGATAAGATATAATAGAGACAGAACAGAATTAAATAGACAAGAATACATAAACAAAAGAAATTATGTAAAAAATCGAATAAAGCTAGAAAAGAAAAAGAGCTGGGAGAAATTTAGCAAAGAACTGGAAACAAATTTCAAAACAAACAATAGACTATTCTGGAATAAAATAAGAAATATGAAAACAACTCAGAAAAAAGAAATAAAAGAAATGAAAAACGAGAACAACCAGATTAAAACAGAACCCAATGAAATAATGAAGGTATGGTGGGAGTACTATAACAAGAAGTTTGGAACAAACGAGAAAAAGGAAATAATAAAAAAACACAGAAGATACACAAGAATACAAAATTGAGAGAGAAGAAGTAGAAGAAGCAATAAGCAAAATAAAAATAGGAAAAGCAAGTGGAGAAGATAATATAGAACCAGAAATGATTAAATGGATGGGCCATAAAGGGGTAGAGTGGTTATGGAAAATATGTAGAGAATCATGGGAAAAACAGAAGATACCAGAAGAATGGGAGAATAACCTAATAATACCAATATATAAAAAAGGAGACTCCACCAAATGCGAAAACTACAGAGCGATATGTCTATCAAGTGTTTGCTTTAAAGTATATACAAGAGTGGTGGAAGGAAAACTCCGAAGAATAATAGAAGAGAACTTAGAACAAGAACAAGCAGCTTTTAGAACAGAAAGACAAACAAGTGACAACATATTCGTACTAAGAAATATTATAGAAAGAAGAATAAATGAAGGAGAAGAACTATTTCTAACATTCATAGATTTAAGAGCAGCTTTTGACACAGTAAATAGACAAAGCATTTGGGAGAGCCTAGAGCAAATAGGAGTACCAAAACAGATCATAAAATCAATAGAAAGCATATATAGAAAAGTAAAAGGAAAAATACAAATAGCAGGCAGGAGATCGGAAGTTTTTGAAATGATAAAGGGACTGAAACAGGGAGACAGTCTGAGTCCTTTACTATTTATAATAGTAATGGACAAAATACTGAAAAACATCAAAGAAAGAATAAAGGGCCTAGAAACAACAATAGGATACAAAAACCTAACACCAATTAAAATCAATTGTCTACTATACGCAGATGATATAGTTATAATAGCAGATAAAGAAATTAAAATGCAAAAACTAGTAAACATATGGATAGAAGAAATAGAGAAGATGGAAATGGAAATAAACATAGATAAAAGTAAAATGATGATAATAAACGAGAACAAAAATATCAAAACAGAAAGAGAGATAAAATGTAAGGGAAATAAACTAGAGAGAGTAAAAGTATATGAATATCTAGGAACTATAATAACACAAGATGGAAAGATAGACGCGGAAATAACAAACAGAGCAAGAAAGGGAACAAGAATATACTATACAATAAATAAAACCATACTAAGTAATAAAGACATAGAGAAAGAAACAAAAATACGAATTCACAACATAATAACGGTACCAACCATAACATATGCAAGCGAAAACTGGACGATACAAAAAGAACATCAAAAGAAAATAGAATCAATTGAAATGAAACACCTACGTAAAATAGCAGGCAAAACAAAATGGGATAGAGTACGAAATGACGAAATAAGAGAAATGGTAGAACAAGAATCAATAATTAAGAAAATAGAAAAGAAACAATTGAAATGGTATGGACATATCGAGAGAATGGACACAGAAAGAATAACTAGAAAAATACTAGAAACAAAAACCAGTAGGAAGAGGAAGAAAGGAAGACCAAGACGAACATGGATAGAACAAATAGTAGAACTGGGAAAACATCGAGGAAAAACACAAGAACAAATGAAAAGAATAGCGCAAGACAGGAAAATATGGAAGAAATGGGTTGAAAGCAACCCAAACTCCGACGCCTGAAAAGGCATAAGGAGAATGGAGAAGAAGAAGAAGAAGGTAATAGACAAAATAACGGATAACATTCCCATTAGGAAATTTGATATTTCAAAATTATCCATACCTCAATACATAATATAGGCGGATCCTACTTGCAACGTTTCGGGACCCATAGACATTCTATTAGGTTCGGGAATATTTTGGGAATTAATTTGTGTAGGACAACTACATGTGAACAAAACGGGCCCAATTTTGCAAAAGACCAAACTGGGCTGGATTTTATCTGGCAATTTAATCAATCAAAACAATAAAACGACAACAATTTGTAATTTGGCAATCGATGATCAAAATTTAAATACTCAACTCGAAAAATTTTGGAGAATCGAAGAATGTCCAAAGATTAAATTTTTCTCTAAAGAAGAACGTGAATGTGAACAAAACTTTATCGAAAATTTCATACGCGACGAAAACGGTCGATTTTCAGTTTCTTTACCGCTACGAGACTATTACACGGAATTGGGTGAATCAAAGGAAATCGCAATTAAACGTTTTTATGCTGTGGAAAGAAAATTACTAAAGGATAACACACTAAAACAACAATACCACAACTTCTTAAAGGAATACGAGGCCTTAGGGCACATGACGCGCATTGACAATACACAAAACACGCCCAATGATACAGTATGCTATCTACCTCATCACGCAGTGATGAAGGAAACGTCATTAACCACGAAGTTACGCGTAGTCTTCGATGCTTCGGCAAAAACTTCATCAAACTTATCGCTAAGCGACGTCTTAAAGGTAGTTCCAACTCTACAAGATGATCTAATATTAATCGCCCTGAGATTTAGAAAACACGCTTTCGCTATAACTGCCGATATAGAGAAAATGTATCGACAAATAAACATATTCGAAAACCAACGAAACTTACAACGAATTGTTTGGAGATCCGATCCAAATAAAGAAATTGAACATTACATGCTAAACACGGTCACGTACGGAACCGCATCAGCCTCCTTCTTGGCTACTCGCGCATTAAATCAAGTAGCCATCGAAAACGCGTCAAAATATCCAACTGCTTCCCAGCTTATTCAAACAGATTTTTATGTAGACGACTTTATTAGTGGAGCAGATACAATCGATGAACTGTTAAACATAAAACATGAAGTAAGCGAAAATTTGACTAGCGCAGGTTTTAATTTACGTGGATGGTTATCAAACGCGACGTGTGTTACTGATCATACAAATTCAAACGAAACGAATTACAACATATCCGATAATGAAAATTCAAAAACACTAGGTTTAGTTTGGAATCCTAGGGATGACACTACAATATTCTATAAATGTCGAAGAAAACTCAAAATCACGAATCACTAAACGAAACATTCTGTCCATAATTTCAAAATTGTTTGATCCATTAGGTCTTATTGGTCCGATTACGGTTTCCGCAAAAATATTACTTCAAAAAATCTGGCGACTTCAGTTAGAATGGAACGAGTCCGTACCAATGGATATACAGGGTGTTACTGATATAACTGCGGATATTTAAGGAGGTGATAGGGCAGTAGAAAATAAGAAAATTAAGCAAAACTTCGCAGGTCCTAAAGTTTACCGTTTTCGAGAAAAACGTATGTGAAAATACAGGCAAAACCGAGTACGGTCCTGTGTGAGACGTGTCCTCGATTGACCTGGTCGTGTGTAGTGGCAACGCTGTCTTCAATCAGCTGACCGTGAATGAGGTTACTCGGTTACTGTAACCACTGTAACGTAAACAAGTGTGTTCGAAAATGGCGTTTAGTTCATCAGAATTTTGTGACAGTTGCCAAATGTGTTGCTTAAGTCAAACCGAAAACGCACAGGACCGTATTCAAATTAATTCATGTTAAGATGTTTTTCAAAAATTTTGAAATTTTTTTTGTTTCTTCACCGCGCTGCTGTAGTGACCATTCGATTACATATTGCATCTAGTTGACACCCTCCAAAAATCCGTATTTATATCAGAACCACCCTGTATACACTCATTGGACACATTTCATAAACCGATTAAACGCTATAAACGAATTAAAAATTCGAAGACACTAATTCAATTACACGGTTTCTGCGATTCAAGTGAAGAAGCCTACGGAGCCTGCTTGTATTTAAGAACTTCTAATTCGAAAAATGAACACAAAATTAGCTTAATATGTGCCAAATCGCGCGTAGCGCCTTTAAAACTTCAATCATTGCCTAGGTTAGAATTATGTGGTGCATTATTACTAGCAAAATTAACGAGTAAAGTTAGTGAAGCAATGAAAATGCCTATAGACGAAACATTTTATTGGTGCGATTCTAATATAGTATTACACTGGTTATCTTCTGAACCTGTATCCTGGAAAACTTTTGTGGCCAATAGGGTCTCTGAGATCCAAGAAATTACTAACCAAAATTCCTGGAGACATATAATTTCTGCCGACAATCCCGCAGACCTTATTTCGCGAGGCTGTAAACCTGAAAACTTAATTACCTCAGAACTTTGGTGGCACGGGCCATCATGGCTTAAAAATGATCAAGAATCTTGGCCTCAAACTCAAATCTTAAAAAAGGATATGAATTCAAACATTCCAGAAAAACGCAAGCAAAAACCTATCTCACTTTTCAACACTATTGATCAAAGCATATTTGAAAAAATTTCCAATTTAAATAAACTCATTAACGTTGTAGCTTATTGCTGTCGATTCACGAAAAACGCTTCTGTACCATTACATTCTAGAATATTAGGTAAATTATCTGTCGTTGAACTAAAAACAGCTCTAAACAATCTAATCAAAGTAGTTCAATCAAATGTTTTCAGTAATGATTTTGATTGCTTAAAAAATGGTAAATGCTTATCTCGTAAAAGTCATCTATTGTCTAACCTAACCTAACCCTTTTCTAGACCAAGAAAATATACTTCGCGTTGGTGGAAGAATACAGAATTCTTTAAATACTTTGACTACTGATATGAAATTTCCTATTATTCTGCCCCACAGACACCCATTTACCACCTTAGTAATTAGACAAGAACATCACAAAAACTTACATGCAGGAGTACAAACATTACTTGCAATTATTAGACAAAAATATTGGATATGCAGTGACAAACGAACTGTGAAAGAAATTCTACATAAATGCATGACTTGTTATAGGACTAATCCTAAAAGCCTTAGTAACTTACTAGGTAATCTTCCTTCAGATAGAACAACACCTGCACGACCTTTCTCAATAACGGGCGTAGATTACGCCGGCCCTTTTATGATTAAAGAGAAAAAATTCCGAAATCGCAAATTTATCAAATCATACTTATGCTTATTTATTTGTTTTATTACAAAGGCCATCCATCTTGAAATAGTTCAGGATCTAACTTCTGATTCATTTCTCAATGCTTTGAAACGATTCATTTCTCGGAGAGGTTTATGTCGGAAATTATACTCTGACAACGCAATAAATTTCACTGGTGTTGATAACGATCTAAAATCTTTATTAAAAAATTTGCCAAATTCTGCTTATGGGGAATTCATAAAAAATAATTTAATTGAATTGCATTTCATTCCCCCCCGGTCGCCAAATTTTGGCGGACTTTGGGAATCAGCTGTTAAATTAGCCAAAACCCATCTAAAACGCGTAATTGGAAACACGAACCTAACTTACGAAGATTTTTACACAATTGCTACTCAAGTAGAGGCAATTTTAAATTCACGGCCAATTACACCTCTGTCAAATGATCCAAACGATCTCCTACCCCTCACACCTGGTCATTTTTTGATTGGAGACGCGTTAACGTCCTTACCACAAGAAAACGTAGATTCCGTACCATCGAATAGGCTAAATCACTACAAAGGACTTCAGCAAAGCATACAACATTTTTGGCGACGTTGGTCCGCAGAATATTTAACTGGTTTACAACAACGGACTAAGTGGAAGTCGAAGGTGACATCTCCAATCAAAGAGGGCACTTTGGTCATACTTAAAGAAGACGGTCTCCCACCACTTCATTGGAAAATGGGAAGAATCACCAAATTATACCCCGGAAAGGACAACATTACAAGAGTAGTGTCAATGAAAACTATAAATGGTGAAGTGAAGCGAGCAATCGCGAAGGTATGCCCACTACCAACCATTCAAGATGAAGACTGAAATGTGTTAAGTATCAAAACCTTGTTTTCAGACTTTTCTTTATTCAGTCGTTGATTTGTTTGCACTCTTTGTACCTTTTATATCATTTGCTATGTTTAGTTCAGTAAATATAAATTGTTGGACGCAGATTCGTCCAAGGGCGCCGGTATGTTGTGTCATGCCATTTTGTTATTATTCTATTATATTTTCTGTTGCGTAAGCTACATTATTTTTTAGTTCTGTAGTGTTATGATTCTTGACATGCGCCAAATTATTGATTTTCCCTTTGGGGATGTTTTATTGGTTGTCTAGTATGACGATATTATTTTACTTTTACTTTAGCACCAACCCTACGACTGCGAACACTTATTTTTATGTACAATACAAGTCCAAATATATTATGTACCCAATAAAATTCAAGATATTTTATTCATAATCGTGAACTACGAGAGTTTAACTAAGTACTCCAAAACACCGACCTTAAACGACTTTTAATGATTAAAAAACAGATTGAATCAAAATTGGAAGATGCCGGGGCGTTCATAAAACAATTCAAGGCAGGCGTCAACGTTAACGAAATAAAAAATCGTATCGATGAGATGCACAAAATTAGGGATGATTTTGACAGCGTTACAATCGATATAATGTGTTGTGAGGACACTTCGGAGGAACAGGGTTCATCGAATGTATCTAGGGCCGATCTTTCAGAAACGAGTGCGTTTGGGGTTTCTTGGCATGATAATTTGAGTCAGCCAGAAAAATTTTGGGCTCTTCTACGTTGCGGAAGAGTGAAGCTATCCAGTCCGGATTTGTACTTATCGGAAACACTTCTGGGATGGGTAGTCGGTGGCGCATACGTTGAAAAACAAAAAATGATTGCGTCATGTAATGTAGCGGCTAAACGTAGCCCAAATAATGACTTAAACGATCTCTTAGAACGGTTCTGAGAACAAGAAGAAATCGAGGTAAGTAAAAACAAAAATTGGACCGCGAGCGAAATAGAATGCGAAGATCTCTTTGTTGACACTTACCAACGCGGCCCTATTGATGGGAGGTTTATTGTTAAATTACCATTTATGAATGACGAAGTGCGACTTGGGGAATCGAAAAGTAATACGATGCGGCGATTTCTTGCATTAGAAAGAAAATTTAGAAAATTCCCAGACTATAAGAAAACGAATTGTAAAGCAATAAATGAATTACTCGAAAACAATTTTTTGGAGGAAGTATCGCCTCAGGAAATTGAAAACGATAACGCGTTCTTTTACCGCATTCAGGTGTATTTAAACGGGACCCTGATAATCCGAAAATGCGAATTGTCTACGACGGATCGGCAAAATCGAGTAATGGACTCAGCCTCAACGATAATCTACTAACGGGTCCTAACTTGCAAAATGATTTACTTGCGATTTTGATAAGATTTCGGACTTATCAAGTTGTACTATCTTGCGACATGCAAAAGATGTTTTTGCAAATAAAAATAGATCCAAACCACACAAAATATCAGTTGATATTATGGCGATTCAATGGGAAGGAACCCATTAGAACATTTCGGCTCACGAGACTTGTTTTTGGTCTTACGAATTCTCCATACACCGCTATAAGGTGTGTTGAACAACTGGCACGAGAAGTCCTAAATGAGTTTCCGGAAGCTAGCCGAGTGCTAAAACAAGATCGATTTATGGATGACATTTTGACCGGTACGCAAAGCGTTCAAGACGGTTTGGAATTGCGCGGTCAACTAATAGTAATTTTAAATCAGGGTTGTTTTAAACTATCGAAGTGGAATAGCAATGCTTCCGAAATCATACCGCTCTCGTTACAGGACGATTCCGTTAAGTGTCTAGACTTAAGCGCTGGAGAAACGTCGAAGGTGCTCGGATTGTGGTAGGATCCTTCAAATGATATCCTAAATTATCGTATTAAAAATTCTCAAATAACTGCGGATAAATTAACGAAACGAATAATACTAAGCTCGATCGCAAAAATCTACGACCCGATCGGCATAATCTCACCCGTTACAATCAAGGCCAAGATTTTGATGCAAAAGTTGTGGTCTCTTAAATTAGACTGGGACGATCCAGTCCCATCGGAATTGAACAATGAGTGGGTTAGATTTATAAACGAACTAGATTACCTAAATACAATGGGAATTCATCGTTTGGTGGTTCCTAAAGTTGGCACGGTAACGGACCTTGTGGTCTTCTGCGATGCTTCTCTTCGGGCGTACGGAGCCGCGATATATATACGAACTAAACTGGACAATGACAATTATGCGGTGAGTTTGCTTTGCAGTAAGTCGCGGGTTAGCCCTATCAAGGTCCTAACTTTACTGCGGTTGGAACTGTGCGCGGCCTTGCTAGGAGCAAAACTTATGGATTACGTATCCCAAAAATTAAACATTAAAATTCGTAAAAAATATTTTTTTACCGACTCTATGATAGTCCTGCATTATTTAAATGCAAACGCTAATACGTGGCAGCTATTTGTTGCCAATCGCGTATCGCGGATTCAGAGGGTTAGTAACATTAACGACTGGTACCATGTCGATAGCAAAGATAACCCGGCCGATATCATTTCGCGTGGGACTTTCCCAAGGCAAATGGATGTCGGATTGTATTGGAAGGGTCCTGGTTTTTTGTCAAAAAACGAATCGGATTGGCCCGATAATCGCTTTAGACCTTCATTAGAAATAAATTCATTACCGGAAAAACGCAGGGTAGTGCTAACAGCCACAATTATACCGAGGCTTCCCTTACTGGATAAATATTCTTCATTTATTATACTTCAGTGCGTCTTTGCATTTTGTCTTAGATTTATCCATAGGGCAAAGGGGGAACGCCCAAGAAATGGTGGCGCTCTAACAACGGAAGAACTGTTAATGAGTCATAACCTCATTATTCGAATAATACAAATGCAAGAGTTTGCTGATGATTATTTATCACTTAAGAACAACAAATCTCTTAACAAAAATAGCAAATTATATACATTACATCCCTTTATCGATGAAAACGGCCTAATTAGAGTAGGTGGGAGATTGCGAAATTCAACTTTGAATTTCGACCTAAAATTTCCTATTTTATTACCGACTAAACACCACGTTACGCGATTACTCATAAAACGGGAACATGTTGCTTTACTTCATGCGGGAGCATCTAAACTCTGGCCTCACTTAGAATTAAATATTGGCCTTTTAGGGCTAGAGATGAAATTCGGAAAATAATACACTCATGTATCGTCTGCTTTCGTGTATCTCCACGGATGTCGGAGCAAAAAATGGGGGATTTGCCCAAAGATAGGCTTACGCCCTGTAGACCGTTTTTGAAAGTCGGTCTCGATTATTTCGGCCCAGTTTATATAAAACAGGGAAATGCGCGCAGCCGAAAGGTAGTTAAGTCCTGGGTGGCTCTATTTGTGTGCTTAGTAACCAAAGCAATACATTTGGAGGTGGTAGGCGACCTGACCACAGAATGTTTTTTGAACGCACTCAAGCGATTTATGTCGAGAAGGGGTAAGGTCTCGCATATCTATTGCGACAATGCGACCACCCTTATCGGGGCTAAACGACAAATCGATGAAATCTATGATTTCTTAAAAAAAATGAAACCCAAAATAATATACAATCCTATCTAGCTAACGAAAATATTGTGTAGAAATTTATTCCTCCAAGGTCTCCTAATTTTGGCGGTTTGTGGGAGCGTTTGGTAAAATCGGCAAAATTTCATATGGAAAGGGTAACAATGAACGCCAACTTAACCTTGGAAGAGGCCACAACCCTTATGACCCAGATCGAAGCTGTCATAAATTCTCGACCCCTATCCCCTCTCTCCAACGATCCGTCGGATCTCCAAGTCCTTACCCCAGCCCACTTCTTGATTGGGGAAAGCCTAACCAGTATTCCTGAGTACAATATCATCAATGTACCGGAAAATCGACTAAGTCGATGGGACAGGATACACAAAATAAAGCAGCACTTTTGGAATCGATGGAGCCGCGAAGTCCTGGCGCAGCTTCACTCTAGGCCAAAATGGAAGCAATCAAGTCCATCAATGACGAAGGGTGATTTAGTATTAATAGCAGACGATAATGCTCCACCGATGGTCTGGAAGATGGAACGCGTCGAAGAGGTGTTTCCAGGACCGTGAGGGTGGCAACTGTCCGAACCAGTCATGGGTCTTACACTCGCTCTGTCCGCAAGCTGGCTGTTCTTCCAGCGGCGTGGGTGTAGTGTGTATGTGAAAATTCGTGCTAAGAAAGCTCGTTCAATGAGTGCGGGAGTGAAAATTTATCGTAAGGGGTTGTGGCCACCTTCAGACTTTTCCTTTAGCTTTATTTGTATTGTAAATCATGAATTGTTTGACATTGTCTGTCAAAAGGGGGGAGGAAATGTGCACGCTGTTGTACGCATGTTGTAGTTTGGCGATGAGTTTATCGCAAATGTTGTATTATTATTGCCATGACTGTATGAACGGGATTTTTTTTATTGGTAAAAATTATCGGAGGTAATCGAACCAACCGTTCGATTCGAAGACTTGTAATCCAACTGCCATCGGAGTTGGACTGTTTGTATCGTTGTTTTGTATCGAAATATTTTTTAATAAATAATAAATCTTTGCCAGTATTTTTCTAAATAGAAAAATTACGCGCGCACAGTATTACTAATTTTATATCATGAATTTCAACCAAGTAACAGTAGACTCGATCTCATATCATAATTCTAAGTTTAACTGATCGGGCCATATAATCCGACCGGTTGTTTAACATAGCCCATCTGCAGGGGTTTTGTTTTCTTTTGATATATTCTTAAAGAAAAACATTTTTGTTATGTTTTTATTAATAAAATGTTTTAGACAAACTGGTCTTTTGTTTGCTACATAGTTATATTTAGTTATTATTGTTTAGCATATTTTTATTCAATAAAAACAATAAGGTGGGCCATATATGCCTCTACTACCTTATTTATAATGACGTGGATTTAAACTTCTAGAGAAGATAAGAATCCATCAGTTGTGACTTAATTAAATACAGCAAAATAAAGGAGAATGTTCGAGATGGTAATTATTAGAAAGAATTTAATTACGCTATTTCACATCACTGTCTCAGTCTCATTGACAATTTTACAGAGGAAAGGATGCTACGAAAGAAGCAGCCAGGAATAATAAGTGAACCACAATATGCAAAATCTGGAACAATCACAGTATTATGTTAAGCTATTGTAGATTAGATTACCATTGCCACAAATTACTGTAAATTCCGACGTTAAATGAAAAACACATCGAAGTATAAACAAACAATATAAATGATTAGAAACAACAATTAAATCACAACTCCCAAGATTAGCAACAAATATACTGTATGATGTTAAACAATTGCAGATTAGTTTACAATTGCCACATTACAGTACTATTTTAAAACCACTGTCGGGTTTTAGCACGACAGTGGAGTCCATAATCTAAAACAAAATTTTCTTAAACTCCTGCTGCAAAAATTATAAATTTAAAATAATCATATTAAAAAATTCGAACGTAATTACATATGTACTATAACGTTTTATTTTCCTTATTAGTTTGTAATATTAATTATTAATATAAAATTTTCCCAAATTCATATGTATCTTCGAACATTCAAGGGTGCCAGCAATTTTTTTGAATTCCTCCTTTATATTTATCATTATAGTACAAATGAAAAATAAAAGATAGTAAAAAATGAATGGCACTAACATCTCATTAGTTTACATACAAAACACTTAAGCTTAATATGGACCTTATAAATAATACCTACTCATGTACCTATGTACAGGGTGGACCAAATTGGACACTTTTGAAGGCAAAGTATACTTTAAAGAGGAGATAGACAAAAACCCAAAGCACTTTTTCACGTAGAATTCAACGGTGCTAGGTGAATTATTGTAAAGTTAATAGTGTTGCTGTAAACAACATGAACAATTATTGATCTGACGTTGAGAAATTGTTATACTAAATGTAAATAAAACAGCAATAACTCTGCTATTATTTTAACCATATTTTTTTTTGTATGTGGTTTTATTCCACGGCATAATACTTACCGAAATTAAGCAACACGAAATCTATAAACTGCTGTATTTTGAAGATTATTTTAGAAAAATATCAAGTGTTAAAATAGGCACGGTGTTTCATTTAAAAAATTACTGTTGATGTTGTTTACAGCTAAACTATTCGCTTTACAACAATTCACCTAACACCATCGAATTCTAAGTAAAAAAGCGCTTTGGGAACGTTTTAACAGAAATAAAAAGTTTTCGCCAGGAATAAAGTTATAGAGGTTTTTCAAAAACGTACATAACGAGACGCGGTTTGCACCCATGAACTTGTCATAAAAATTCTTCTTCAGACACCGACATCGGTTTTTGTCTATCTCCTCTTTAAAGTATACTTTGTCTTTTAAAAGTGTCCAATTTGGCCCACTCTGTACCTATTAAGAATTTACGTTTTAAAAATATCGCTCAAACATCTAAGTTATGTATTTTGTTAAAAAAATTACAGATATCTACCTACCTACATAGTAGTAGGTATGAAGGCCATGACCAAAGTTCCCTCTAAGCTATAAGGCTGCGCACTAACTTTTTGAAAGTTGCTCAGCCAATTTTGCGCACAACATTTTTTTTAATCATTTTATGAAATAATTTTAAAAAGACAAAAATCCAAATTTCACAAAAAAAATGTTGAAATATTTTGAAATTTGTCTGACATTTAAAAAAATCTTACAAGAGGGTTATAAAAATCTCGTGCAGGTACCAGCTACCCCGCCTAACAGGAACGCGATTCTGAATTCTGCAAAATTTTTGTTTATAATATTGCTTTTATGATGGGAAAAACCTTAAAATCTAGTTATTCGTTTGTGATGAATTTACCTTGGTGACGGGCTTTCTGTGTTTCTTAGATTTTCATGTAATCTAATCGAGTATCTTTCAGTTCGCAATGTTAAAGTTTAACTTTATTTGTATTAATAAGTTGTTAACCGATCTAAACCATTCATTTATTAGAGATCATTAAATAATTACAGACGTTTCGTTCACCAAACTTTGTGATCCTTTTCAATGTGAAATATGATAAAATCTAAAAATAATAATTTAACACTAATTAATATTTAATAGCCAGATAAACTAATGAATTTGATATAACATTATTTGTATTAATGGAATGATTATAGAAGTATTAGCAACACAGGAAGCCGGTCACCAAGGTAAATTCATCACAAACGAACAACTAGATTTGAAGTTTTTTCCCATCACAAAAGCAATATTATAATTACCCATAATCAACCCCTTTATAAATATCAGTTTCAATGTAAAGCACTGACAGTCTTTGATAATGACGTAAAAGTCGAGGAAGCTATCAGACAAATAATAATAAGTGAAAAGGAGTATATATTTCAATGGTTATTATTTTAAGAAGAAATTGATCGATATAAACCATTCATTTAATAATTAAAATTGTATCTAACAATGACAAAGTACAGACGTTTCGATCATTAAGATTTATGATCATTATCAATGTAAATCTAAAAAAATATTTTTATATATAAAATGTAAAATAATCTTAATTTTTAATTGTAAATAATGTAAAATAATCTTAATTTTTAATTGTAAATAATGAATTAGATATAACATAATTAATAAGTTAACATACCATGGGGATGAAGAACACGTTTTCCAAATCATCATTTAAAAAACCAATCAGACTTTCGTTTAAGAAGTTTTTGTAAAATACAATAAATTTAATAACATATTACCAATAAAAATGAATGGTATAAATATAATGATGATTTAAATTATTTTTAAGTATTTAAGGATATAAAAATAAATTGTAAAAGAAAAAACAAGTAAAATGGATGTTAACTTGATGAGTTAACATCCAAGAATGAGGAAAAATTACATTTTTTTTGAGAAATATAATGATTGACATACAAGAGGTCAATAAAAAAACAAGATATTCAAGAAGTAAGTTTCAATTCTTATGTTAGACAGAACACAGGAACACCAAAAAAAGAAGGATGGATTAAATAATAATAAATTGTGAAACTTTATCAAGTGTTGGATTTTTTAATTCTAAATCTATTATTATTATTATTATAGTTGTGTTCATAAAACATAAATATAGAAGGGAGCACTATTTGTGAAACTGCATTTTAAAAATGACAAAATAGAAAATTAAAAACATAGGAAGTCACTAAAATTTATTCGAGTACTTCCACAAATTTGCTTCGACCTAAACGAAGTCATTTAAACAAGCAAATAAAACAATTCAATTCAGTTTCAATTTTTCTTTTAGAAATGAGAATAGATACCACGCCCATTTCTTTAGATGACTCTTTCACTCTAAAAACGCTAGACTTTGATGTTTCAAATTATACATCAAGTACTACCAGGTAAGAAAAACGCAAGTATTGCTAGTGAATGCACTCCCAAGGTTCACAAAGTTCATTGCCACAAGCACTTAGTTGCAGCTCAAGAGAAACGCTTCTTTAGATTCTATGTATTACAATACTATCATTTTATTAATATAAGTTTAACCAAGTTTTATCAAATATGCGATTGGATTGTATTTATCAGCCTTACTTTTGTAATTCTGCTTAATATTCGAACAGCACATACATAATTATCGTAAACTATAACGACCCTTTACTGATCTTAATCCTCATTCACTTGATTAAACTAAAATGATACTTTCATAAAAACACCGAATAAACGAAACACAATGTAACGAGCGTATATGTGTGTGAGAGCGGCGACGAGATCCGACAGCAGATAAGCGGAGTTTAAAGAATGCCGGCGTCGGTCGGCGCTTTGATGACAATAAACAAGGCCATAAATTAAACGAACACAATTGTTATAGTTTTTAAGAATTTATTAGTCAGATAAGGAGCGGATGGCGCCAGGATATCTTTGCGATCGCGACGAAATATTGTTTATAAATAATGAAAGCCTGAGAAAATGTGTACGTGACTTCTGAAAGGATTTGAAAGATGACCGTTTGGAAATATTTGAATGTGATTGGTTTGAGAATTTTGGCGGTTGAATAAATGATATGAACTGATTGGATAAAAGGATTATTAGAACTAAATGGGGACAAGGGTATAAATAGAAAAGACAGAAGAGTGCGAGAACAATTTTTGGTAAGATTTGATTTTGAAATGTTGATCGATGTAAGCTATCCAACAAATATTTAATAATAAACCTTTTTTAAAAAAAGAATAAAGCGAGTTTGTGTGTGTGATAATTCCGAAGTGGAATTGTCTTCTATCAATTCAGAAGTGGGATAAGTCTGATTTTGGTTGATATCAGATTGAATCCAGATAAATTGCAATCGAGATGTGCAGTTCAGGGGAAAGTACGCCATTTCATGAATTCAGTGAAATGGAACAAAATCAAGCAAGCCAGAGGGAGGCAGGGTTAGTTGGAAGTTTGGATAGATAGATTACACGTTGAAGAGAATCATGAAGAAGTTCCGGCGGGAAGGTCAGTGAGTCAGGAAGAAAACAGTTTGAGGACTTCCGCAGAAGTTTCGACCAATGTGCAGCGGACCTACAGTGTCATGCCAGATGCAATGTCCTCAGAAAACTGTCAATGCGGCAACGGGTTGTTTTTTGTGCGGTGAAACGGGACATTTCGCTCGTGCATGCGGGAAACAAAAAAAATCGGCTCAATCGGACAGTAAAACAAAATCGGCTGTTCAACATATTGACCTAGGTGTTAACGTAAACTTATTAAATTTGAAATACTATAAGGACGTGAAAGTCAATGGTTGCGAAATACGTGCTTATTTCGATTTAGGAAGTGAAATCTGTGCACTTCGTGAAGATTACGTCGCCAAACTAAAGTTAAATTGTAACTGGGATGACGAAAAAATAATTGTCGGTTAAGGTGGCGCAACTACGAAGACATTAGGTTCGGCGGATGCACTTCTAGATGTGGAAGGTGTTGTGGCAAATACAAAAGTCTACATAGTGCCATGTGAGATACAGGCAATTCCTCTACTCGTCGGACATTCTTACACGGAGCAACCACATGTACGGCTGGTAAAAACTGCGAATAAATTAATTGTTAGTGAGGACATTGGGGGTGAAATTGAACCTCTTACTACAGATAAAGCAGCAACGTAACACGTGCGGAGGTATTTACTGAAGTGAACCATAAAAGAGAAGTTAACACGGAAGAAGTTAAAAGAGAAGAAATTGATACTGATTTGGATGGTACTGAAGCCGAGAAAGTGATTTGTTTAATGAATGACTACAAAGATATTATTGCTAAAAACATGCGTGGGGTGCACGGACGTTATTGAAATGGACGTTCAATTAACAGACGAAAAACCCATTGTTTATCGACCGTATCGGTTGTCGTACAAGGAACGTGAGCAGGTCAGGAATATTGTAGAAGAACTGAAGGAGGCCGACATCATTGAAGAATGTGATTCGCCGTTCGCGAGTCCGGTGTTGTTAGTGCTTAAAAAAACGGAGAAGTGCGTATGTGTGTTGATTATCGCGCTATAAACAAAGTGACAGTGAAGCAACACTACCCACTGCCAAATATCGATGATCAGCTGGATCGTTTCAGAGGGAAACGTTATTATACCACGTTGGATTTAAGCAGCGGGTACTACCAGGTACCTTTGACTAAAGACTCAAGAGGTAAGACTGCTTTTGTGACACCTGATGGTGCATACTGTTTTAAACGAATGATTTTCGGGTTATGTAACGCGCCTAGTGTTTTTCAGAGACTTAAAAATTTAGTGTTAAATAATCTAAGATACGATACTGCGTTAGCTTATTTGGATGATATAGTTATACCTTCCGAAACAGTTGACGATGGTTTATGTAAATTAAGAGAATTATTCGATAGGTTCAGGGCGGCAAATTTAACTTTAAAATTGAATAAATGTCATTTCTTTAAGGGACGCATTGAATATCTTGGATTTACCGTATCATTTGATGGTATTGCTCCGGGAGAGGAAAAGTTGAAGGCTTTGGCCAGGTTTCCGGTACCTACGAATGTTCATGGGGTACGGTCCTTTTTGGGGCTGGCATCATATTTTCGACGTTTTATAAGAAATTTTGCTACGATAGGTAGACCAATTAGTGACTTATTGAGGAAAGGGGTTTCATTTGTTTGGGGAAAGGAACAACAGTTTGCCTTTGAACAGATAAAAACGAAATTAATGGGTAGTCCGATACTTTGCGTCTACAATCCATAGCCTTATACCGAATTACACACTGATGCGTATTCCTTGGGATTGGGGGCGGCATTGTTACAAAAACAAAGTGATGGAACTTTGCGACCTGTGTCATATTATAGTCGGAAGACAACTCCCGAAGAAGCGAAATATCATTCGTACGAATTGGAATGTTTAGCAATAGTTGCGGCATTAGATAAATACAGGGTATATTTGTTGGGTATACCGTTTGTTATTAAAACGGATTGCAACAGTTTAAAATTGTTAGCAAACAAAAAAGATCTAAATCCGCGTAATGGGCGATGGTTTGTTAAACTCTCAGAGTTCGACTACACCATCGAATATCACAAGGGAGAAAATAATCAAGTTGCAGATGCGCTTAGTAGAAATCCTGCTGAGGACGTCAAAGAAGTCGAAATTTGTGGGTTACCCGTTTTAGGGATTAAAATCAATACTGATTGGGTTGGTGCGTTACAGAGAGCATGTTCGGAAATTAAGGAAATTTTTGTAAAATTAGAAAATGGCGATGAAACAACCAACGAAAATGTACTATACATAAGGGTCGGGTGTATAAAATTAGTAAAACCGGAACGTGGCGATTGTACGTACCCGTAGATTTGCGATACGATATTGTAAGTAATGCGCATAAAGCATTAGCTCATTTGGGAATCGATAAAACATTGGCAAAAAATAAAGAGGGATTATTATTTTCCAAAAATGAAAGAATTTGTCGGGCAATACATAAACAGATGCATAAATTGTCTATATTATAAAACTCCTAGGGGAAGACAACCGGTTTTTTTGCATCCGCTAGACAAAGGAACTGAACCTTTTCAGGTTGTTCATATGGATCATTTGGGTCCATTCATTACAACTAGGAATGGAAACAAGTACGTAGCAGCTATAATCGACGGATATAGTAAGTATTCGGTGATAGGTGCGGTGCCAGATGTCTCTGCAGAAGCAACTATAAATTTTTTAAAAGAATTTATCATGCATTATGGCCGACCGGATAAAATTGTTAGTGACCGGGGAGCGGCCTTTAATACTAAGAAATTTGAGGATTTTTGTCAAAATTATAATATAATTCATGTTAAAATATCAACATCTGTACCAAGGGCAAACGGACAGGTAGAGAAATTGAATAACGTAATTTTGACCTGTTTGGCTGCTAGTTCAAATAAACTAGAGGGTAGCGATTGGGATTCGAAAATTTACGAGGTACAGTGGGCCATTAATAACTCGGTGCATAGTGTAACTAAAGAGACACCATTTAGTTGAATTCATACCTATGAGCGAGATGGTTTCGTACATGATCCTTTAGCGACGGAAATTAAAAGTGTTAATGACGAGATGGGGAATACGGAACCAGACGTTGATGTCCATGCGTTATTAAAGAAAAACCAAGAAAAGATGCGTGAATACTTTGACAAGGGCAGACGCGAACCTCGAAAATATAAATCAGGGGAATTAGTATTAGTAAGAGCGGAGGTGCCGTCGACTGGTCAGAGTCGTAAACTGTATCCTAAATATAAGGGTCCCTACGAAGTCGTTAAATTTCTCGGTAATGACAAATATTTAATACAAGATATTCAAGGTAAAAATCAAAGCGGAAAATTGTATAAAGGTATTATATCGGCTGACCGAATGAAACCTGTCAGCTTAAATGAAGTTGCAAAATAATCATAGCTTTTCTTGTATTTTAATTGTAGCGTTATTTTATGTTATTGTTGTTTGCTGTTATATGTTTGGAAAACTAATGTCTTATTGTAATTAAAGGTTTTTTTTTTTAATGTGTACGCTACGTATTTACTACAAATACTTAACCATATGTTCATTGGGATAGGTTAGTTATGTTTATAAATGTGTCGGGGTCATTCTCGAGGACGAGAATTGAGTCAGGAAAGGCCGAATTGTTATAGTTTTTAAGAATTTATTAGTTAGATAAGGAGCGGATGGCGCCAGGATATCTTTGCGATAGCGACGAAATATTGTTTACAAATAATGAAAGCCTGAGAAAATGTGTACGTGACTTCTGAAAGGATTTGAAAGATGACCGTTTGGAAATATTTGAATGTGATTGGTTTGAGAATTTTGGCGGTTGAATAAATGATATGAACTGATTGGATAAAAGGATTATTAGAACTAAATGGGGACAAGGGTATAAATAGAAAAGACAGAAGAGTGCGAGAACAATTTTTGGTAAGATTTGATTTTGAAATGTTGATCGATGTAAGCTATCCAACAAATATTTAATAATAAACCTTTTTTAAAAAAAGAATAAAGCGAGTTTGTGTGTGTGATAATTCCGAAGTGGAATTGTCTTCTATCACAATAGGCAGTCGAGATAATTTTAGAAGGTTTCCTGATTTTTTAGATTGTTCCAAATCTGTATAAATACTTGTTGACGTGGTCAGTGATAGTAGTCTACAGTTAGTTTCCGAACGAGTAATATAAATACCGAACTACGATATACCGAGTGATATAAATACACATTTCTCTTGTCATATAAATAAGTCGTTGAATTGTTATTAGTGCTTAATATTCTATTAGTGTAAGTGTTAAATAAATAGTTGTAAATAAATTTCCGTTAAATAAATAAGTTATGCTATAAAAGTCGTTACAACAATAAACTAAAATTAACTACATTACGAGATACATATTGCAACAGCGCAACCAGTTTATTTTTTTTCGATTTATACATAGAACTGATGCATTTCCTGCCAGTTTGTACATATCTGTCCTTGAAGTGAGTAATTATGTATGTATTGTAAATGTATTCATTCAATAGCTACCAAAAGTAACTTAAATGAAACTGAATTCAATATGTGTTATTATAATACAAAACCGTTTTAAATAACTTACATTTATGAAATCGCAAAATAAAATGTCGACAAATTCGTCCATTATATTATATCACTGTACCAGTTCCACAAAATTTATATTACTTAAAAAATCTGGTAATAAGTAGGTATTATACCAAATATACTATTTTTTTTTTAAATACCATGTTTACTATACTAAACATTACTTAGCAAGAAGCCCACTTTTTACACAACACTCCACAGCCACCATACGTGTTAACATAACAAGAAACAAAACTGAAATGGAATGTGGTGCAGTCCGTGGTGGGAGCATTGTATGGTGTGCTAATGTGCATGTTTAAATTTAACGCGTTTGGCGCATATACGTCATCTTGGGACCTCGCTCTGCGCTCGTTTAAACTCAATAGGTTGGATTAGAGCTATCAATAACGATTATTTGTTTAAAATTACTTAGAATTTGAATTCTGTTTAAAGTAATTGATAGCAAGACTGTGAAATATGCCATTGTGTGCAGTGTATGGGTGTAACAATTGTGCTAAAAAAAACAAAGGCTCAAGCATAAAGTACTTTAGTTTTCCCAAAGATGAAAATATACGTATGAAATGAGTTACCTTATGCAAACGACAGGACAAATTTAATACTAACAATGGTACGTAAAATTTTAAATTAATTCATGTATAAGTAATGTATATTTTGAACAGATATTGTTATTGTTTTGTTGTAGCTCGCATTTGCTCTATCCATTTCAACCAGAACAGTTTTTCTATACCTCTCCGACAAAAAACTATTAAAATATACGCCAATAACTGCAAGAAATTTAAAATCAGATGCAATTCCCACAGAAAATTTACCTTTACAGCATAACAAACAAATCAGTAACAGAAATACCAGGATGAAAACAAGAGAACAGCGGGATATTGTACAACAAATTTTAAATGAAGAACAACTCAAAAAGGATCATAATCCACTATTAATTTTAAGTTGTCTTAATATTATTTGTACTTTATTTAAATATTTTAGAAGTTCGCTACAAGAAGAAATTGCCTATTTGAAACAGAAAAATACCGAATTGCAGCTACAGAATGATCATTTGAAGACAGAGAATTTTTCATTGCGTGAACAACACTGTAATACAACCAAAGAAGAAATCTTAAATGGTACAGTATCTACGTACTTTACTGCAGGTCAGGTGCGCCGAATTTTAAATCCATCAAAGAAGAAAATAAGGTGGAGTGTGGACGATTTTGCTTCTGCAATATCTCTGCGTGCCATAAGCCCTAGAGGTTACAGATACCTAAGAGGAAAAGGTCACCCTTTTCCAGCATTATCTACATTACGGAGATGGGCCTTATCATTACGTCTAGAACAAGGACTACTTAATGACGTTATGTTTCTTATGAAAGAAAAGGGTAAATGTTTCAACGATAGGGAACGTTTGACGGCCCTGTGTTTCGATGAAATATATATATATATCAAACCAAGTTTGTATTGAACCAAGAACTCAGCAAGTACTAGGCTCTCATAAGAGCTGCCAAGTTGTTGTAGCTAGAGGTTTGTTTTCACCATGGAAACAACCGATATACTACAAATTTGATCAACCCATGACCAAAGACATTCTTCTAAACTTGGTCTCTCAATTATATAATATCGGTTTTCCTGTAGTTTCGGTGACTTGTGATATGGGCAGTTCAAATCAATCGTTGTGGTCTCAGTTAAAAATATCATATGTGGGAGAATGCAGTATTAATCATCCACAAAATTCAAATTTGAAAATATTTATATTTGCTGACGCTCCACATCTAATAAAATTAGCTAGAAACCATTTATTAGATGGGAGATTTAATTACAAAGACAAAGTTATAAATCGAACGTGCGTTGAAAGAATAGTAACTGAATCAACAAAAGGCAAGGCAATAGGTACGACCTGCGGTTCAACTTTTTTCTGCAAGTACTGCTAAAGCTATCAACTGGTGTGGGCAAAGAGGCTTACTCGAGGGTACACACTGGCAAGAAAACAGTCAAATATTTCAGTTATTTAATGATTGGTTCAATATTTTTAATGCTACTGCTAAGTACGGATCCCATCCGGGTGTAAATGTGTTTGGTGTTCATCAAGAAAGCCAGATAAAAATTTTAGAAGATATGTCTCAGTTTATCTCAACAATGACAGTCGGAAAGCATTCCAAAATGCTGCCCTTTCAGAAAGGAATTGCTTTAAACAATAGGTCCTTGGATGAATGTTATGAGTATCTTAAACGAATGTATAATATAGATTACATTATTACCTATAGGATTAATCAAGATGTAATAGAATTTTTTTTTTTATATATACAACAAATTTAGACAATATGGTGCAGAAAATGTGTAGGACACTCTGTATGTATCCTGTATTCTGACTGATTTTGGTCCCAAGCTGACGTCATCACTGTGTGACAAGGACAATTATACCATGCACGTTGGCACACCATACAATGCTCCCACCACGGTGCAGTCCATTTCCTTGCATGATTCCAATGATGCGCAGAATCTGCCATGGCGCATGCCCTGCCCTAACATACCCTAACCATAGAATAACTGTATTTCAATACCATAGATTAAACAATAAATTTCCCAGTATTGTATAGTAAATATTTGCAAATTTTTAAGGTAATTATAAATAAAAATTGTTAGAACCCGTGCTAATAATTGTTACCATTACAAATATGCCATAGACAAAAAAAAATCGGAAATAAATGTTGCACGTGTACTTTTTTGTATGTATAAAATAGCACTTTTGATAGTTATGTCCTAGGGTTATGTCCCTGAACTCGTCTCATGTAACTATTTAACCTTCACGTATGGGATGCTCCCGTGAGAACGATGTAATATGCGCTTTTACTGACTTATGCATTTTTAGGTGTAGCTGCTTTTTGAAATTGTTATCACTTCTTATTAGTCTCTTGATTAGAGAGGTCGCTTATTTGTATTTGTAATAGTTTTAATTAATAATAATAAAATAATTGTTTTTTAAAAATAAAGTTTTATAAACCAAAAAGATAACTGGCGCTGCGAACAGGATCCGCAGAGACTTTATTTACCGAATAATTCATCGCGAATAATTCGAAAAGTCGTGAGTTTCAACTCTTTGTTGCGGATTCGAGAAAAATCGTCGGGCATAAAGTGTTCTGTGAACATTAATAAAACAGTGATCATAGCGTTGCTTGTGCCTGTGAGGATACTGTTCGATCGAGAGGATTTACCTTGCCGAATTCGATAGACAAACTTGGACATCGACCTCGTCTGTTGGAGGAGACTTCAAGGATGTTATTATCATCTATCAGCCTGTAAGTCTTTGCATTCCTTTTAATTAATTCCTTTAAATTATTCCCTTAATTAACACGTACTTGAATATATAGAGATAGAACTCCACTTAACTCTGCGAGTTCTGATAACGATAGCGATTCTGATTTAGAAAGTCTGGCTACTTTAAGACTAAAACTCACTAACGCTTCAAGTAGTACAAAAACTAGTTTAGTTGTACAAAACACTAAAATGGCTCAACCGTCGCAATTAGAATTAAATTTGGCTAAGGACATGATTCCTGAATATTCAGGTGGTTCCAAAAACTTAGCCTATTTTATTAAACAGTCGGAAAAATTTATTTCATTCTTTGAAAACAAAACCGATGTTAACTGCCTTTTAAATAAATTGCTGTTTGAACAAATTAAAGCAAAAATCGTAGGCGATGCTAGAGAAACATTGATTATATCTTCTGCTGAAACGTGGACTCAAGTAAAAGATGTATTAATATCGCGTTTTGGTGATCCGCGAAATGAGGACCTTTTACTTAATGATCTAGTTACATGCTTTCAGTTGTCGAATGAAAATTATGAAAACTATTATGAACGTATGAGACAAAAACTGCAAACGTTATTAGAATACGTTAATTTGAGAAATCCGAACGTTGATATCAGGATTTCCAAAACAGACTTTTACTCCAAACAAGCTTTAAACACGTTTAAATCAGGTTTACTAGAACCATATTGCTCGCATTTATTTAACATAAATCCATTAACGATAGAAAGTTGTTTAAATGAACTACGAAAATACGATAATAATAGACAGCAAGTTAGTTTTATGAATTTTATGAGGAATCGACAGAAAATCCTAAGAAAATTACACCGGTTCAAAATCATAGACCTCAATTTAATTACAAACCACAGCCAAATTTCTCTCGAAATGTTCAACGGCTGGGACCAATTATTCCTTTTCGACCACATTTCCAATCGCGACAACCGTTCTCACAAAATTCAGTTAATACACAGTTGCAGCCAGCAAATATGCAGTATCCGAATAATTCCCAAGTTTTTGGTAAAAAGCAAGAATATAAGCCGACGCCCATGTCGACTTCGACCAGATTTACACAAGCAAAGCCACAAAATTATTTTGCTAACGCAAATACTCAACCTAGAAACTTTATCGCTGAAGAACTTCATAATATTGAAGATTCCGAACAAACGTTCTGCGAACCCGAAGATTACTCTTATAATCCTTCAGATTTCGATCAGGAACCCCAAAACACTGACGAATACGTAGAAAGTGCGGAAATAGGGTCAGAAAATTTTTCCGACCAGCCTCGACAGTTCGACTCGACTTAAATTCCATTATAAATCAGCCAAAATTGCCTTTCATAACCGTTCCACAATTCGATCTCAAAATTTTAATTGATTCAGGAGCGTCAAATTCTATTATTAATCCCGAACCCGCTAGAAAATATTTTTCCAATTATTTCTTTTCAAAGTTTTTCACTGTCACTTCTCTTAATAATTGTATTACGGATGACAAAAATATTAGTTACCCCATGTTGCAAGAATACGGTATTAGAAGAAATATTAATTTTCATGTAGTTAAGTGGCATAATCAATTTGATGCACTTTTGGGTAGTCAAGATTTTTATAAGTTGGGTGCGAAAATTGATTATTCCAATAAAGTCTTGCAAATAGGTAGTGTAAAAATTCCCTTCTTAGAATACATAAACAATCAAAACTTTAGGCCTTTTACACAAAAAATTAGTAAAACAATTAAAATTCCTGTTAACATCCATGAGGGAGAAATTTTAATACCTGAAACTGAATTGAACCCAAACATACGGATTCCCGAATCGATAGCTTATGCGGAAAATGGATTTTGTCTATTACCTTTTGAGGAAGAAAGAACATGTGAAATTAACTTTAAACACCCAATTAATGTCCAACCAGTTTTTAATGTAGAGGTTAGTCAACCTTTTATTCAAAATTCGGACCCCGATCTTCTAAATTCTATCAGAATTAACCATTTAAATGAAGAAGAAAGAAACAAAATTATGGAACTTTGTGCAAAATTTGAGACTATTTTCTTTAACGAAAACTGCGACTTATCTTTTACAAATGCCGTTAAACACACCATTAGGACAATTGACGAAACGCCGGTCTATAGTAGATCTTATCGATACCCATATCATCTGAAAGAGCAGATACAGTGTCAAATACAAAAATTATTGGACAACAAAATTATTCGGCCTTCTATTTCGCCGTACTCGTCGCCGGTCTGGATCGTCCCGAAAAAGCTGGATGCTTCCGGTAGAAAGCAATGGAGGTTAGTCATAGACTACCGAAAATTGAATGACAGGACGATCGAAGATAAATATCCGCTTCCACGGATTGACGAAATTTTGGATAATTTAGGCAGATGCGTTTATTTCAGTACGTTGGATTTAGCGCAAGGTTTCCATCAGGTCGAAGTGGAAGAAAAATCGATTGAAAAGACCGCGTTCAGCGTAAACAACGGACATTACGAATATTTAAGAATGCCCTTTGGCCTTAAGAATGCTCCTTCCACGTTCCAACGAGTTATGGACAACATTTTCAAAAAATATCTCTATAAATTCTGTTTCGTGTATATGGATGACATAGTCATCTTTTCTAAATCCCTACAAGACCATCTTATTCACTTAAAATTAATTTTCGAAAAATTAAAACAGTTTAATTTAAAGGTTCAACTTAATAAATCAGAATTTTTAAGAAAGGAGGTCGCATTCTTAGGACACGTTGTAACACCACAAGGCATAAAACCGAACCCGGAAAAGATCAGGGCCGTTCAGCAATATCCTTTGCCGAAAACAACTAAGGAAATTAAAAGCTTTTTAGGACTTGTTGGTTACTATCGACGGTTTATCAAAAATTTTGCCAAAATCGTACAACCATTTACTAATTGTTTGAAAAAGGGAACTGTCATAGATGTTAGTAACCCGAAGTATATTGAATCATTCCATAAGTGCAAGGAATTGTTGACTAACGCTCCAATACTCCAATACCCTGACTTTACGAAACAATTTACAGTAACCACTGACGCCAGCAATTACGCCATAGGCGCAATTCTATCCCAAAAAGACAAACCGATAGCGTACTATTCCCGGACGCTTAATTCGGCTGAGCGTAACTACTCTACTATAGAACGAGAACTTTTGGCAATCATAGACGCGACAAAGCATTTTCGGCCTTATATTTATGGTAAAAAATTTATTATAGAAACTGACCATGAGCCTCTACGTTGGCTTTTTAAACTAAAAGAACCCAATTCACGTCTCGTTAAATGGAAATTAAAATTGGAGGAATTCGATTACGAGGTCAGATACAAAAAGGGTAGAGAAAATTCTAATGTTGATGATTTGTCAAGAGCAGAAATTTACATGCGGGAAATAGCAATCGAAGAGACCGATTTGCTCTCAACTTTAGCAAACGTCGATGAAGAAGATGCTTTAGATCCGAGATATTTAGACGAAATTTTTGGAAATGACGGAGACGGAGAAACGCAGCATACTGCAGTCGAAAATCCCATTTGCTCGGTACCAATTTCGGAAAAACCGGTTAACGAATTTCTACACCGATTAATTTTAAGTTTTAATCCATGTTACGAAATTACACTTACGCGGCCGTTTCAGAAATATAATTACGAAATATATATTAGACAAGGAAACGAGAAAAACGACATATTAAAGGCGATAAAGGAGATAGTCGTACCTAAAACATTATATGGTGTGTATTTTAAAGATAAAGAACTTGAAACTATTTTTTCTAAATTGGTTGCGGACATTTTTAAAAGTAATGAAATGAAATTTGTTAAAAGTAACTCATACACCAAGGACGTTATTCAACCTGAAAAACAACATGAAATTATTAGCAATTATCATCAACTAAACCATAATGGAATCGAGGAATCGTACAAACACTTAAAGAGACAATTTTATTGGCCAAAAATGAAAGAACTTATTAACAAAATTATTAACGAATGTGAGACTTGCTTACAGACAAAATATGAAAGACACCCCCACAAACTTGCTTTTTCAGGACCCTTATTGGCTAAACGTCCCTTTGAAATTATTCATATCGATATCTTCCAATTTAATTCAAATAAATTTCTTACTATCATTGATTTGTTTACGAAATACGTCCAGGCTTATTATGTGTCTGATGTAACCTGTATTACTATAATGAATAAGTTGAGACATTATTTCTCCCATCATAATCACCCTCGAAAAATTGTTGCTGATTCAGGCAATGAGTTCACGAACTACATTTTGAAAGAATACTGTTCCGTATTTAAAATTGAATTACATATTACTACGGTCGACAATAGCACTTCAAACTCGCCTATTGAACGATTTCCTTCTACTATCTTGGAAAAAATTAGGACTTTATCTTTAGAAAATCCCTATGAAACCCCACAAAATTTAATGATTAGTGCAATTTTAATTTATAACCAATCGATTCATACCTCTACGGGTTATACCCCATTCGACCTTTTATACGGACCATACGATAACTTGCACTTATATGAGGTAGACTTAGACAAAACAGTTTATCAACAATACAATGAAAATAGGAGGAAAGAAGTTGTTCCATTTTTCGAACAAATATATCACAGACAATTGGAAAAAGGAAATAAAAATTTGGAAAAGGTTAATCAAGGTAGAAGGCAAACGGTAGAAGTCAATGAACCTGTAGTTTACATACAGAGGAAATCTAGGGCAAGAAAAGATGCTCCAAAGTTTCAGAGACTCGAGGTTGAAAAAGTAGACGACAAAAGGGTTGAAGGAAAGATTTCTAAGCGTCCAACTAACGCGCATGTCAGAGCTCTAAGACCTTTTAAGAAAAAATTTCCTTCTTTACAGGATTCTCATCTTGACGATCCCCAACCAGGGCCTAGTCATAGACCAGATTAATTCCCCAGGTTTTTATTTGGAAGAACTAGGAACTGCAAAACTTTTGTCACATTATCATAAGTTTTATTTTTATTTTAATATTACAAGTATAGAATTAAGTTATGCGAAACTTCTGCAAAATGCGGCTGTCATAAGCGTCATAATGGGTGACGGGCCTGCGCAAAAATTAATGTTGAATTTGGAGGATAATTGCGGTCAAATTAAAAATCAGATTCGAAAGCTAAAACATAGAACAAAGAGAGGATTAATTAATGGTCTCGGTACTGTCATTAAATATATAACCGGAAATCCCGATAGCAACGACTTGGCTGAAATTAATAAAGATTTAGACTCTCTTTATAAAAATCAGGAGAACATTGTAAAACAAATGGGAAAGTTCTCCTCATTCGCTAATCATCTTACTAATAGATATGAAAACGATTTAAAAATAATACAAACAGGTATCAATGCTTCTCTTTATAGCCTAAATAAAATTAAAAATAGTATCGAATATCAATCAGCTGTTGAATATAATATGTATCTACGTCAAAAATTATTAAACTTCCTATTTATGTCGGAAAGAACCATCTCCTTAGCTTTCAATGAAATCACGAATTTGGAACTGTTAACAACATCGGACCTTTTGGAAATAACAAACCATTTGGCGGGGATTTACGGAAACGATGAATTGGTTACCGTTAATTCCATTCATTTATTCGAAATTATAGAATTCTCTAAATTAAGAGTCCTGTTTGTGGAAGATACAATCACGTACGTATTATACATTCCCATTCTAAATCCTACGTTGTACAGTTACCACAAAATTTACCCCGTCCCTAATGCAAAAGACCAAATGCTGCTGCCTCCAGCGCAATTTCATCTATCTGGACCACAAGATTTTTGGACCAACGAGAAGTGCCCAACCATCAAAAATATAATATTGTGCCGTAACAAACCCGTAAGTGACGTGTGTTCCTTGGGTAGCTTGAGTTCGTGTACCTTTGGTCGCGCAATCAATGATTATACGTTATACACGCAATTAGACAACAATATTGTGTTAGCAGTAAGTAAAAAGAAATGATGATAACCGAAATGTGTGGAACTAAGGTGGAACACTTTAGGATTCGTAACAGTGCTCTTGTTCGCTCTGATAACGAGTGTAAAATTGTAATTGGAAACCAAATGTTTAAAAACACAAATGTTAACTTTTCTGTGGAAATCCCTGAAATGGAATCATTCAATTTAAATATAAGTAAGACTATCCTTCTGGGGCAAAAACATTTAGAAGATGTTCAAGAATTAAAAAACGAAGCTGCTGAGTTACAAACGGATTTTAAGATCCATCCGGTTGTCCATTTCACGCATTTCTCTATATCTGTATTGTTTGTCATCATCGTTGTTATTATAATGGTTTTATTATTTGTCGAATATAAATTTTGTTGTCTTGTGAAAACTAAAACAGTGGCAACAGGTGACGTCATAGGGGGCCATAATTCGCCCCTGTCATAACAAGAGAATCGGGGACGATTCTATCACTAAGGGGGGAGGAGTTATGTCCTATGGTTATGTCCCTGAACTCGTCTCATATAACTATTTAACCTTCACGTATGGGATGCTCCCGTGAGAACGATGTAATATGCGCTTTTACTGACTTATGCATTTTTAGGTGTAGCTGCTTTTTGAAATTGTTATCACTTCTTATTAGTCTCTTGATTAGAGAGGTCGCTTATTTGTATTTGTAATAGTTTTAATTAATAATAATAAAATAATTGTTTTTTAAAAATAAAGTTTTATAAACCAAAAAGATAACTTGATACTAACTTTTTTATAGGAGTACGAATTTTGTTAGTTTTTATTAAAATAAAAAAACTTTGCAGTAATGTTTCTTTGTATTATTCCACCTCATTATTTTTATCAAGTTGTAATTTTGACGTGCAACGAACAGATAGGTTGCAAGGTTGCAATATATCAAATTATAACGTCAACTTCAAAGAAAATTGCTAATTAACTGTACAGTGTGCCCGAAATAATAGTCTCACAGTTGAGAGCTTGCGTATTATTGCTGCTGAAGTTTAAATGGGGAAATATTTGGGGAATTTCAAGTTTTCTTTAATTTTTTAGGACTTCCAAAAAAACTGGCCTCCTTCTTTATTTGACCTGTGGCAACTTTTCAATGGATACGTCATTGGGACAATTTTTTAGTCTGTTCCTCATGGATTTATCAGATAATTTCTACCTTCGTTAGTTTTTGAGGAAATATGACTACGGGTGACATATTGGTTTCTGCCAAAATTAAAAAGAGCATTTTTTTTCGACTTTTGGCTTGATTTTGCATAGAAGATTGCCGATAGTTTTTAATTATACAGGGCACATTTTTATTACACCAAAATTAATGAAATTACCTATACTCAACATTTTTTAAATAAAGCAATAGGAAGTATCCATAGTAATGTAATGAACCTACGGATAGACATGGTGTTTGGTATCATCTCATACATACATAATAGTTCTGATATATGGCTCATCTATCGTGTGAACGAACCATTGCTTATTCAGCAAATAGAAATAGGTTACATTTTTTCATGTAAAACAAAGGTAGATCAGATATTGTTAGCTACTCCTACTGTACACTTCAATTTCTCAATAAAATTGTTATTCTCAAGTTTTAATTTTTTTAAAAATTGACTTCGAGATAATAAAAACTTTACTGGCGCTGCGAACAGGATATCATAACGTGCTTTAAGTGCTGTGCGATTTAATGTTTACGGTGGTTTCAACACTTTAATTGGTATCTAAAAAGAACCCGTGTTCAAGAAATCATCGAGATTCTCATTGGACAAATACCCTGGAAATTTGCTTTCGAGATTCACCAGAAATCAACACCTGGAAGCATCATCCAAGTTCGACCTACAACCGCTGTGTGGAAGAATATTTGGCAATGCTTTTCGTGCTAGTACTGTAAGTCCTTTTCTTTTTCCTGTTTCACATACGTATAGACAATCGTTTGTGTTTCTTCTTTGTGTCTTTCTTGATGTTAAGTGAGAGATCACCTCTTAGAAGTAATAGTTCTTCTGAAGACGATTCAAATTCAGAGTCGTCCGAAATATTTTTATCTCCTACAAAAATTAATATTCCTACTTTTCAAATAAAAATTGAATCCAAATTACCAAATTTAAACAAAATGGCGAATTTTCAAGAAATTAATATGGCTAAGGAAATGATTCCTGAATACAATGGAAATTCACAATTGCTTTCATATTTCATCCAAAAGGCTGAAAAATTTATTAGGTTGTATAAAGTTACTACTCCTGGTCAAGAGAATGGTTCGGTGAATCAGTTGATATTACAATTAGTATTAAGTAAAATAACAGGTCAGGCGCGCGAAGCTTTAATGATAGAATCCCCTGAAAGTTAGGAAGAAGTAAAAAATACATTAGTTCATAAATTCGGAGATCCTAGGGACGAGGGACTTTTACAAAACGACTTGTTTACTTGTTATCAATATTCGAATGAAAATTATGAAAACTACTGTAATAGAATAAAATCTAAGTTACATGCTTTGATAGAACATGTTAATTTAAGGGAAGTTATTAAAGATATCAAAATTTATAAAATCAATCATTATACACAAATGGCATTGAATACATTTAAGGCAGGTGTTCTACAACCGTATAGATCTCATTTACGTTACACAAGTCCGCGTACGTTAGAATCAAAGTTTAAGAGAGTTAGATAATAGTAAACAGCAATCAGAATTTTTAGATTATATTCAAAGATCACATAGAAAACCTACTACCAATAATAATACACCTAAGCCACCACAAAAACCACAATACATTCCCATACCAGTCAATTCTCAAAATCGTAATTTTGGCACAAATTCTGATACTTTCAATTCTAACTATAATAATTTTAATAATAATCGTAGAAATAACAACTTTACACATTACTATCCTACTTTTAATTATTATAAAAGTAATTTTAATTTTAATAATAATAAGAGCAACGGATTTCCGCATCCAAATTCTCCTTTTAATAGAGTAAATATTCAAACTAGACCAGTTACTACTAATTATCCTACGAATAGTCAAGTTTTTGGAAAACCGAAGGCTACACAAGATTTTAATCCTCAGCCTATGTCTATTAGTACAGCAGCTACATTTAGACCAAATCACGCCCAATCTAGCAACTTCAATACGACAAATCAACTGCATAATGTTGAGACTGACAAAATGGATTTTCAACCCGAAATTACAGAGTGTAATGAACAAAATTTTGAAGGTTACCCTGAATACTGTAACGGTTTTATTTGAGCGTGATTCGCAATTTTACATAAATGGACATTTTGGTGCCACCTTTGTAGGGGCGGTGGAAGTTAGAAAAAGGGAAGGGGCTGAGATGAAAAGGTAATTCGGAGAAGAAGAGAGGATTCGAGCGGCGGCCGTTGAAGGTGAGAAAGAGGATGCACTCCGACCACCGACCAGGACAGTTGGGTGGTTAGTTCGGTGCTCCAGTTAAAAATATCGATCAGTCAAATTAGTACTATACGCGTACAAATTGGGTCTTAACAAGATACACCTATAAACCCCAACTTATAAGAGTGACCAGGTCAGACTACAAGTTTATTGTTTTAGTTCCTTGGACATTAATATTTGAATTTAGTTAAAAATAAGAATTTTCATTTGTTTAAGTAGTGTTACCTGATTTCATTTATATTTGGTATTAAAGTGTTTCTTTTAATTTGGAGTAATGTTTTTTTCTTTAAGTGTGAACTGGCAATAATATTAATTTATTCAAAGATCCCACGAATATCCTTGATCGTGCATTTTTGGCACGTTACAACACGATTATGAAAATCAGGAAATGGACCCCGAAAATCAAAATTACACATACCTATATTCAAAATTTTTAGTTAGTTACCCAAACCAAAGTATTGTAATGAGCGTATGTGTGCGAGAGTGGGCAGTGTAGCGAGCGTATATGTGTACGAGAGCGAGCAGTGCGGCGAGCGTGTGTGTGTGCGATAGCGGCGACGAGAACCGACAGCAGATAAGCGGAGCTCAAAGAATGCCGGCGTCGGTCGGCGCTTTGATGACGATAAACAAGGCCATAAATTAGATGAACACAATAGGCACTCCAGTAAAGTCTAGTATGTAATTCTGGAACTTTCTGGATTGTTCCTAATCAGTATAAATACCTGTTGACGTGGCCAGTAGTCAGTCAGTTCACAGTGAGCTTCCGAACAAGTAATATAAATAGCGAACTACGATATACCGAGTGATATAAATACGCATTTTCCTTGTGATATAAATAAGTCGTTGAATTATTATTAGTGTTTAAGTATTCTATTAGTGTTTAAGTATTCTATTAGTGTTTAAGTATTCTATTAGTGTTTAAGTGTTAAATAAATAGTTGTAAAATAAATATCCGTTAAATAAATAAGTTCTACTAGAAAAGTCGTTACATTGGTGTCAGGTGTGGGGTGCTCAGCCAATCAATCCCCCGAAGAAGAGAATTTGCTAGTAGAAAAAAAAAATTGTTAAATAAATCAAAATGCCGAAAAAGTTGTTGGAGTTGAAAGTTGCCGAACTGAAAAGTGAACTTGAGGAGCGAGACGAAGATACGTCTGGTGACAAGCTCACCTTACAAGGGCGACTTGAGGAAGCTCTGATACGTAAGGGTTTCGATCCGAATACCTACGAATTTGAGGATGAACTAGAAAAGAAATTAAAGGAAAATTCAATGGAATTGGAAGGGAAACTGGAAAAGAAATTGAAAGAAAATTCAATGGAATTGGAAGGGAAACTGAAAGAAAATTCAATGGAATTGGAAGGGAAACTGAAAGAAAATCTGGAAAAGAAAATGGAGAACCTGGAAGAGAAATTAACCGAAAATGCAAAGGAACTAAAAGGAAATCTGGAAGAACTGAAAGAAAATTTGAGAGAAGAATTTAAAGAAAATTTAGAGAAATTCGACACAAAATTGGCCGAAACAGAACAGAATTTTGCAGGAAAATTTCAAGAAATAGATTTACGAATTAAGGAAATAGAAGAAAGGTTTCTATGTACGACAATGTCCGAACAGATCGATAATGAAGCCAGAAGTGTGAAGCAGGAGAATGGACACGGGGTTTCATCGAAAGCATATACGAAGCCACCTCAATTCGACGGGAAAACATCATGGACCACATTCCTTAAGAAATTTGAAACGGCCGCGAAGTCGAACGCATGGACGTTGGAAAATAAAGCCTCCGAGCTGGTCTGCGCGCTGCATGGTAATGCCGAGGAGATTTTGGATACCATACCACCCGAGAAGTTGAATGACTATGAACACCTAGTGAAGAAGTTAGAGATGCGGTATGGTCAGGCACATATGACAAGCGTCAGTCACGTGCAGCTAAGAAACCGACGTCAGAAGGCAGGGGAAAACCTGCAAGAATACGAGGCCGATATCGCTCGTCTGGTCCGCCTCGCGTATCCAGGTACTCCCGACGACACGCTAGAAAAGTTGGCTGTCGACTCTTTCATCGATGGGTTGAGGGATGACGACATACAACAGCGACTCCGATTAGATAGGCCAAAAACACTCGCTGACACGTTGGCTCGGGCACTGGAGTATGACGTCGTTAAACAGGCATCGCAACGGCAGGGAAGAGTGCGTGAGCTAAGGGAGGAGCCCGACGGTCGATACGAAAACAGACTAGAAGAAATAGTTAACAGGATAGTGGGAAAATTAAACAAGAAACCGAGACCAGTACGATGTTGGAACTGCGGGAAATTGGGACACGTAAGAACCGCTTGCAAGAACGAAGAGGTTACTCAAGAGCGCGTGCCCCGAGTTCCGGAAAACTAATCAGGGACGACGCGGCGGGGCAAACGTCGGTCCCGAGACACGAGGCCCCAGGTTTAGTAGCACTGACTAAGACAATGAAAGATCGAACTGACAGCCTTTTTCTCACTGGACTCATAAACAGGAAGCAGTGTTCATTTCTGCTGGATACTGGAGCTAGCAGAACAATCACAAGGCCCGGAATATTGACCGAGCCCAGTAAACTTCTGCCAACGCAATGGAAGCTCCGTACCGCCACTGGAGAACAAGTGGTAGTCAGGGGTGAAAGTTACGTCAACATCCAAATGGGAAGAACGTCTTTTAAACACTGCGTGTTAGTGGCAGAAATAGAGGACAATGTAATACTGGGTTTGGACGTCCTCCGAAAATATGACTTCTGCTTGAATTTCCGGAGAAAGAATGTGACACTGAACGGCGAAACGTTCCAGTTACACGCCCAGGACACTGCCATGCCACAAGTTAAAAGATTGAGTTCAGGGATGCGCAAAGTTCAAGGTATTCCGGAGGCGTTGTTAAAACTGTACAAGGCGGCGGGTGAAAACCGTAATCAACCTGAACAACGTCGAATAGGGGAACTCCTTGTAAAGTACCAGGACGTGTTCGCATTGGACAACGGCAAGAAAGGGCGAACCAACATCGTCGCCCATAAAATCAACACTGGCGAAGCGCAGCCCATCCGTCAGAGACCGAGGAGACTACCACTGGCCAAAAAGGAAGAGGCCGAAAAGATTATAAGCGACATGCGGAAGGACGGAATAATAGAACCATCAACCAGTCCATGGACGTCGCCGGTAGTTTTGGTCAAGAAGAAGGACGGATCTACACGCTTCTGTGTTGACTACCGCCAGCTAAATAATGTCACCAAGAAAGACAGCTACCCCTTGCCACGCATCGATGATACCTTGGACACGCTTGCTGGGTCGACAATATTCTCAACGCTAGACCTTAAAAGTGGATACTGGCAAGTAGACCTGGATCCTGAGGCCAAAGAGAAGACGGCATTTTCGATCGGAACCGGGCTGTGGCAGTTCAACGTGATGCCGTTCGGGTTGTGTAATGCGCCAGCCACATTTGAACGACTCATGGAGACGGCCTTGAACGGCTTGATTGGGGAAACTTGCCTGGTATACCTTGACGACATAATCGTGATCGGAAAAGACTTCGACGATCACCTGAAAAACTTGGAAGAGGTACTTCGAAGGCTGCGTGATGTCAACCTTAAATTAAGCCCCAAGAAATGCCAGCTATTTCAGGAGACAGTGAACTACCTGGGGCACGTAGTCACGAAGACCGGCGTTTCAGTCGACCCGCAGAAGATCACAGCCGTACGAGAATGGCCAGTACCTACTGACGTACATCAGGTCAGAAGCTTCCTTGGCCTCTGTACTTACTATAGACGCTTCGTTCCTGGATTTGCCAATATTGCCAAGCCATTGACTCGACTAACCGAAAGTGGCAGACCATTCTGCTGGGAACCGGACTGCCAAGCTGCCTTCGAAAAGTTAAAGCAAGCTCTCGTTTCCACACCCGTGTTGAGTTATCCGATACCAGAGGGGAAATTTGTTCTGGACACCGACGCTAGCAATGTAGGGTTAGGCGCAGTACTCTCACAAATACAACACGGAGAGGAAAAAGTCATCGGCTATTTCAGCAAGACCCTATCCAAGCCCGAACGAAACTACTGTGTAACCCGACGAGAACTACTGGCAGTAGTAAAGAGCGTGGAGCACTTTTATAAGTACTTGTATGGAAGGAAGTTCCTGCTCCGAACAGATCATGCTGCTTTACGGTGGTTACTGAGTTTCAAGAATCCAGAGGGTCAAGTCGCGCGTTGGATAGAAAAGCTCCAAGAATACGACTTCGACATAGAACATCGAGCTGGAAATAGCCATAAAAACGCGGATGCCTTATCCAGAAGACCATGTTCTGAAAATTGCAAGTACTGTGAGCGCCTGGAGGAACATGAAGAAGTCCGGAGGATAACCGTCACGGATGAACAATGGCATCCTGATAACATCAAGACGGAACAGGGTTCTGATCCGGTCCTAAGCTTGTTTCGGAAATGGAAGAATGAAGGCAGCCGACCGATCTGGCAAGAGATCGCCGCTAAATCTGGGGAGGTAAAATCGTTGTGGGCCCAATGGGACTCCATTGTTGAGGAAGATGGACTTCTAAAGCGAATAGTGGAAAACCAGGATGGTACTGAGAGCAAACGTCAATTGCTTGTACCGAAGAGCCTGGTAAGGGAAGTCTTGAAGTGCCTCCATGACGATGCTTCGGGGGGTCATTTTGGTGTTAACAAGACCCTTGGAAGAGTCCGTGAGCGGTTTTACTGGGTCAATTGCAAAAAGGATGTTGAAGACTGGTGCAAGAAGTGCACAACTTGTGCAGCCAGCAAAGGACCGCAAAGACGACGGCGTGCCCCTATGCGCCAGTACAATGTCGGCAGTCCATTCGAACGGATTGCCATTGACATCGCAGGACCGTTTCCAGAGACCGATGGTGGCAATAAATACATCCTGGTGGCAATGGACTACTTCACGAAATGGGTTGAAGCGTACGCACTCCCAAATCAGACAGCCACGACAGTAGCGGAGGAGCTCGTAAACCACCTGATCAGCCGGTTCGGCGTGCCCATGGAGCTTCATTCTGATCAGGGTCGGAATTTTGAGTCCGCCGTGTTCCAAGAAATCTGCAAGACTTTAGGCGTTCACAAAACCCGGACAACACCTCTGCATCCTCAATCAGACGGCATGGTCGAGCGAATGAACAGGACCATTAACAAGTACTTGTCCAAAGTAGTCTCCAAACACCAAAGAGACTGGGATCGCCATCTGCCACTGTTTCTTATGGCATATCGATCATCGATTCACGAAACTACTGGACAAACACCAGCAAAAGTACTGTTTGGTCGGGAGCTACGGTTACCATGTGACCTGAAGTTTGGCTGCAAACCTGGTGAGGACGTTGCCGGAGAAGACTACGTTAGTGATCTTCGCAGAAGACTTGACGATATCCATGAGGATGCAGATAGCTAGCGATCGCATGAAGGACACATACGATATACGGGCCACTGATGGAGGTTTCCAGGAGGGAGACATGGTGTGGTTATACAATCCACAGCCCCGTAAAGGTCTTTCGCCGAAGCTACAGCAGCACTGGGAAGGCCCATATACAATCGTCAAGAGAATAAATGACGTTATTTACCGGATTCGACGCACACCAAATGGAAAACCGAAGGTTGTCCATTTTAACCGTTTGGCCCCATATGCCGGTGACAATCACGAAGAAGCACGGATCAGGCTTATGCAAGCTCGTTCTCCGGATCCCCAGTATGACGAGTTTATGGCCACGCCGAGCTTATATGCCAATTCCAGATTCGGTGTCACCTCCGAGAGATCCGAAGATTTGTTTTCTGCTTCGGACTCGCTGGTTCATTGTGTGGCCAATGACTTGAGGATGGATCGCGGTATTGCCACCGTATTCAAGAAGAAGTTTGGCCGCTTGTCAGAGCTGCGGGACCAACTCGGAGATGGAAACAAAGAGCTAAGTCTGGTGGACGGGAACCGATCCATTTACTACCTGGTTACTAAGAAGGCGTCGTCTGAGAAGCCCACCTACCGCTCGTTATGGAATTCGTTGGTGGAACTAAGAGACCAACTGCTATCCACGGGTACTACAAGGTTAGCCATGCCAAGGATAGGATGTGGGTTGGATGGACTGAACTGGAGAGTGGTGCGGAGCATGTTGGAGGTCCTGTTCCGGTGGAGCGGCGTCGAAATAACGGTATACACCAATAATCCCCAACGAGATCCCGCACAGCCAAGGACGGTGGATTGCTACTTCCATATGACGACTGGGTGCCTTAGGGGACAGAATTGCAAGTACCGGCATGATCCTTCGAAGGAACGGAAGATGTGATCCAGGACGGATCACCCTTAAGGAGGGGGCAGTGTAATGAGCGTATGTGTGCGAGAGTGGGCAGTGTAGCGAGCGTATATGTGTACGAGAGCGAGCAGTGCGGCGAGCGTGTGTGTGTGCGATAGCGGCGACGAGAACCGACAGCAGATAAGCGGAGCTCAAAGAATGCCGGCGTCGGTCGGCGCTTTGATGACGATAAACAAGGCCATAAATTAGATGAACACAATAGGCACTCCAGTAAAGTCTAGTATGTAATTCTGGAACTTTCTGGATTGTTCCTAATCAGTATAAATACCTGTTGACGTGGCCAGTAGTCAGTCAGTTCACAGTGAGCTTCCGAACAAGTAATATAAATAGCGAACTACGATATACCGAGTGATATAAATACGCATTTTCCTTGTGATATAAATAAGTCGTTGAATTATTATTAGTGTTTAAGTATTCTATTAGTGTTTAAGTATTCTATTAGTGTTTAAGTGTTAAATAAATAGTTGTAAAATAAATATCCGTTAAATAAATAAGTTCTACTAGAAAAGTCGTTACAGTATTAACCTAGATTTAAACAGTATAAATTCACAACCAAAATTACCATTCATTAGGTTAGGTAACGAAGATTTAAGCAAACTAAAAGCTATAATTAACTATGAAACAAAAACAATGCACACCATTTGCAAAAATTCCTTTTTTTGAAAGTTTAAACGATGCGAATTTTCAACCATTTACTCAATCAACTAATAAAACAATTAGCATTCCTGTAGATTTATCAGATGGAGAGGTCATTGTTCCCGAAATTAATATAAATAATTCAGTAATACCTGAGTCTTTATGTATTGCGAAGGATGGTTTCTGTAAAGTTCCAATTGAGCAAGTTCAGTTGAACAAATCAGAATTTTTACGTAAAGAAGTTATATTTTTAGGACGTCATAACGCCAGAAGGTATTAAACCAAATGAAGACAAAATTAAAGCTGTTTTAAAATATCCTTTACCAAAGACTCAGAAAGAAATAAAAGCATTTATAGGATTAATAGGCTACTATAGAAAATTCATAAAAGATTTTGCGAAAATCACACATCCGTTAACAAAATGTTTAAAGAAAAATTCAAAAATCAATATCAATGACCCTAAATATATAGAATCATTTAATTTATGCAAAACTTTTAATTAACGCACCCATTCTTCAGTATACAGATTTTAGTAAACCGTTTATCCTTACAACCGACGCAAGTAATGTCGCGATTGGTGGAATACTTTCACAAGGTCCTGTAGGACAAGATAAACCCGTAGCATATTATTCTAGAACCCTAAATGCAGCTGAGCGTAATTACTCAACCATAGACAAAGAATTATTAGCGATGGTAGAATGTACAAAGCATTTTCGACCCTATTTATACGGACATAAATTTATTGCTGTTACTGACCACAAACCTTTGGCATGGCTTTCATCATTAAAGGAACCAAATTCGAGATTAATGAAATGGCGCTTACGACTTGAGGAGTTTGATTATGAAGTGAAATATAAAAAAGGAAAAGAAAATACAAATGTAGACGCACTCTCCCGTATAGAAATTAATACGCGTACCGTGAAGGATACAAATAATCAAAATAATGATGACGACCTTTTGTCAATTTTACCACAAGTAGACGAAAACGAAATACCACAAATAAATGACATAAATGACGTATTAGATAATGGTCCTTTTAATGAGTCTGAAGACATTGAGACACAACATACATCAATAGAAAATCCCACATTTAGTATACCAATTTAGGAAAGACACTTGAACGAATTTCATAACAGATTAATTGTTAAACACGGTTCAGCATACGAACTAAAATTAACTAAACCTTTCGGCAAACTCAATTATGAAATATTTATTTGCAGAGGAAATGAAAAAGACTACACAATTAAATGGTTACAAGAAATTATTAATCCAAATAATTTATATAGTATTTATTTTGACTCAGAGTTACTGGAAAAAGTATCTCGCGTTACTTTATCTCAATTATTTAACGAAAATACAATAAAGTTAGTTAAATGTAATTTTTTGGCTCAAGATATAATTAACACTGAAAAACAAATGCAAATTATTGACAACTATTATAAACAAAACCATAACAGTATAAACGAAACATGCGAACATTTGAAACGAAAATATTATTGGCCCAATATGAAAACTAAAATAAATGCAGTGATAAATAAATGCGATGTATGTCTTCAATCAAAATACGAAAGACATCCATATAAAACAAAATTTTTAGGACCCCTTCTTGCTAAAAGACCTTTTGAGATTGTACATGATGACATATTTAAATTTAATAACTATAAATTTCTTACTTTAATGGATTTATTGCTCAAGCGTATCTAATTGAAGATCAATCAGCAGTAAAAATATTAAGTAAATTAAGACATTTCTTTGCACACCACAATTACCCGACCAAATTAGTTTTTGACTCAGGACTTGAATTTAATAATGTACTATTAAAAGAATACTGCCAAATGTTTAAAATAGAATTACATATTACTACAATCGACAATCATACAGGAAACTCACCAATAGAAAGATTACATTCCAGTTTATTAGAAAAATTACGAACACTACATGTCGATTTACTTTATGGTCCTTACGACAACTTAAATTTACATGAATTAGATTTAGATGTTACAGTATACCAAACTTATAATCATAATAGAAAACAAGAACTTATACCATTTTATGATACTTTATATCAAAAACAACTAGACAAAAGAACCAAAGCATTAAATAAGGCCATCGAAAATCCAGAAATTATCGAACCTGTCGTTTACAAACGAAAACAACCTAGACAAGCAAAATTAAACCCTTTGTATAAAGCAGTCGATGTTATTGAACAAACAGCTGATAAAATTACTGGACATTATAGTAAAACTCAAAAATTGACAAATACCTTATAAACGTAACATAAAAACTAAACGAAAATCATTTTCACAGGTTGACGAGCCTCAGCCAGGCCCTAGTAATCGAAAAGATTGAAAACAACCCGGGATATTTTGCCTATCCTCTAGGTATAGCAAAAACTTTGTCCCACTATCATAAGTTTTATCATTATGTTAATATTACGCAAATAGAGTATGAGTATAATCGTTTATTAGTTAATAAGTTTTTTCTTAGTAATAATAGCCATAGTGCAGGTGTACAATTGTTATTATCAAAATTGCACAATAACTGTATTAAAATTGAAGAGCAGTTAGAAAAATTAAAGCTGACGAAACGAGTCAAAAGAGGATTATTCGATTTCGTGGGAACTGCAGTAAAATGTCTTACTGGAAATTCCTGACGCGAACGATGCCAAATTATATGAAAACTGTAGTGTTTGGGAGCAATGAAGCTGAGGACTGCCTCGGCATGGCTGTATATGTGTGTGTGAGGTAGGTACGCGACACGCGCGACTGGTTGCGAATACCGCGAGGCTAGTCGATGTGTGCTTCTTTCTGTACACAGTTGATGTATAATTCTGATATGTAATAAAACCAGTAATTTAGTGTCTTCAAAGTGCTTATTCTGACGAACCCTTATTTCCTAATATCTATTTGAGTGTTAAGGGAGAAACACTACACTGGCGACGAGGATGGGATTTAGATTAGGGAGATAAGGTATTAAGAGCTCACGTGTGAAGTACGCGAAAAAAAGGCACGTGGCGTGGTATCAATGAGTGACTTTGAAGAAGAAGAGATAGTACAGAATTACGGGGAAAGGAGATTAACTGTAGGGTGGTGTTATTACTTATCTAAGGAACAAGTGAGAGAGCAATTACGTTTGCGACAAATTCCAGCTGACGCAACCGAAAAATTCGACGTTTTACGTAAAAAGCTGGTGGATGCAGTTAGATCAGAAATAGAAGAAAAATCAAAAAACCTAACAGACGCGAAAAGTGTTAAGGGGGATCAAGAAACTCGTAGTGGTGTGTCGCAAATTCAAACTTTTTCCGTTGAAAAACAATCGAGTGAAACCGATAGCGGTGACGATAGTTCAATGGCATGGGATAAGATAACTTTGGAATTTCGTTTGAAATGTGATAATTGGGAAACGTTCTCGGAACGTTTGGACATTTATTTTGAATCAAAGGATATAACGGACGATAAAAAGAAAGTGCTAAATTTATAAAGCAGATTAGACGAAGAAGCTTTTTTGTTATTAAAGTCGTTAAGTGCACCAGAGAATCCAAGGACACAAAGGTATGATGACTTGATAAAACTTATGACAAACCACATCAACCCTGCACCATCGGAAGTAATGGAAAGATGTACTTTTTATCAAGCCAAACAAGGTGCACTTGAGTCAATAGTAGATTTTGCAGCTAGATTAAAAAAATTGGCATTACATTGCAATTTCTCCGATTTTAAAAACGCTTTAAGAGATCAATTTCTTTGCGGTGCCAAAGATGAAACAATTAAAATTCACTTATTTAAAATTAAAGATTTAACATTTGATAAGGCACTATCAGAGGCAATCGCACACGAGCACGCTACAAAAGACGCAGCGGAATCATCATCGACGTTTCAGCAAAAGAACGTGAAGGAAAAATTGTACGCGATCGACACGGAGAAGAATTTCCATTCTCGACAACGACAAGACAAAAGGCAGCCGGACCGAAGAGGAAAGTTTCATTTACCCCAGCAAGAGAGTTGCATAAATGGAGGGCAACAAACAACCCAACGTGATGGTGTCTGCTACTGTTGCGGGAAGCCAAATCATCGAGCAAATAAATGCCGTTTCCGATTTAAATCTTGTAATTTTTGCAGACGTCGAGGACATTTAGCAGCTATGTGTAGAAGAAATCAGGGCGGTTCTGTGCAGTATCTTCAAGGTAACGTTTACAGCGGCGCTAAGCAGCAATATGAAGAAAGCGATTTTTACATGCTAAAAAGAAGCGATGAATTGAAAGGTAATGTTGCGAATTATAATTGTGAAGTAAATAGAAAATGTAATGGCGCAGAGCCAGAATTTTTAGATGTAATTATTAATAACAAATGTATACCAATGGAAGTAGATACAGGAACTTTTTTCACAGTTATTTCAGAAGACACACGCGGAAATTTTCAGAGATTTAAAATTGCATAGTACAAATACGTTATTAAAAGACTATTTACAAGGTAAAATGTTTCCACTAGGCGCACTAAAAGACGTGAATGTAACGTTAAATAATGTAACAACAAAACTAAATCTTTTAGTAATGCCTGGCCGTGGTCCACCACTGTTGGTGCGGCAATGGTTAGCAGCGTGTAAATTATGGCCTTTGAAGTTGTTGAAAAATAATGATAATTTGAATTATATTTTACAGTTAAATATAGATAATATCCGTAATGACTTAATAAAAAAATTTTCAAAAATGTTTAGTAACGTACCGGGATGTTATAATAAAGGAGAAATTTCAATAGATCTTAAAGAAAATGTTAAGCCAATTGCAATGAAAGCTAGACACGTGCCATACGCATTGCAAAGTAAAGTAGAAGCTGAATTAGAAAGATTGATTAAAGCAGGTCATTTAGAACGCCGATCGTACCAATCTTAAAAAGTGATGGTTCAGTAAGAATATGCGGCGATTTTAAAGTAACAATTAATCCGCACATAGTAATGTGTAAGTATCCACTTCCGTTGATAGAAGATATTTTTTAGAGTGTTACAATCAGAAAAAAAATATTCACAGCTAGATTTATTTCATGCATATATGCAAATTCCAGTAAAAAAAGAATGTAGACATTTATTAACAATTGCGACCCATACAGGATATCTTAGATACACGAAATCAGCAGAAGGCATAGCGTCGGGTCCAGGAAATTTTCAAAAAATCATGGAAGATTGTTTGCGCGGAATTCCAAATACAGTAGTTTATCTAGATAACATTTATGTTACAGGCGAAACTGACTTAGATCATTTAAAAAATATAGAAGCAGTATGTAAACGATTAGAAGAGTACGGATTACGTTTAAATGAAAAAAAAATGTGAATATTTTAAGCCTAAAATAGAAGTATTGGGTTTTGTGATTGACGAACACGGTTTGCATAAAGCTAAATCAAAAGTTAAGGCAATGATTGAGGCCCCAAGGCCACAGAATATTAAACAGTTGCAATCATTCTTAGGATTAGTCAATTTTTATGCAAGGTTTTTACCAAAACGTTCTGACAATCTTAAAGCCCTGTACGATTGCGCCAATAGCAATAAGTTAGTATATGGACGAATGAGTGTGAGACAGCATTTAACGATATTAAAAAAGAATTAATTTCGGAAAAAATTTAGTACATTATAATCCTAAAGAACAGTTAGTATTAGCGTGTGATGCATCAGGCTATGGATTATCAGCAATTCTATCACATAGATTTAGAGATGGAAGCGAAAAACCAATAGCGTACGCGTCGAAAAAAATCCCAAAAAATGAGCTGAATAGAGCAATTATAGATAAAGAAGCGAGCGCGATCGTATTTGGATTTAAAAAATTTTATGATTATATTTGGGGACATGAAATAATTTTAAAAACAGATCATGCACCGTTGCAACATATATTAGGCCCAAAAATAGGTATTCCTTTAACTGCTGCTAGCAGATTGCAAAGATGGTCATACTTCATATACGGATTTAAGTACAAAATTGAAGTTGTAAAATCCAAAGATAATGGTAATTGTGATGCTTTGTCTAGGTTACCAATTGAGGACGAACTAGACTTATTTGACGCTGATTTCACCCCGATATATTTTATACAAGACGGCCTGGACAGGATTGATCAAAAAGTAGTCGCTTTCGAAACTCAAAAAGATATAGTATTAAAAAATATCTCGAAATATTGTGTATTCGGTTGGCCATCCAACATCAATATGTTGTCGGAAGAAGAAAAAAAATATTATCATAAGCGATTAGAAATTTCAATCGAACAAAATTGTTTGATTCTTGGAAATAGATTAATAATTCCGGAAAGTTTGCGATCCATGATTTTAAAAAATCTTCACCTTTCTCATATGGGAATTGTTAAGATCAAAATGTTAGCAAGGTCATACGTATGGTGGCCCGGAATTGATATAGATATTGAAGCTGTGATTAAAACATGTAAAGTTTTTTCTTGAGGAGCAGTCGAAGCCTGCCCAATGTACTTTAACTCCTTGGCTTTGGCCTGAGAAAGCGTGGAGTCGCATTCACGCTGATTTTTTGGGTCCGTCCTATGGTAACATGTATCTTATAATTATCGATGCACATTCAAAGTGGCCGGAAGTAATAAATTTTCGTCAAAATACAAAAACGTTCCGAGTCATTGAAGAATTTAAAAAGTTATTCGCAAGATACGGTGTACCATTGCATTTAGTTACTGATAACGGTCGACAGTTTACAGCTTCGGAATTTAAACTTTTTTTAAAGAATTTAGGAATTAAACATACTTTCTCTCCACCATATTCTCCTGCAACTAACGGTGCAGCTGAAAATTTTGTAAAAACATTTAAAGACAAAGTACTTAAAATTGTAAAAGGTGGAGAGAGATTGGAAGATGCAATAAATATATTTTTAATGGACTATCGTAGTATGTCACACTGTACAACGAATAAAACCCCTTCCTAGTTAATGTATCGACGCTAATTAAGAACTAGGTTTGATATGTTGCGACCGCGCGTAGATACTATTGTCGAGAAAAATCAACATGCACAAATAATATCACACCGAGGCAAAAGAAATGTTACCTTGAGTGAAGGTGATTCGGTATGGGTAGATAATCATGGCGTTCAGGGCGCCAAACGAATAGAAGGCGAAATTAAAAAACAATTGTCACCGTCAACTTATGAAGTTAAGGTATCCCCAAATGTAACGTGGAAGCGCCACGTCAATCAAATAATTAAACCGGCTATAGACAGGCCTCCACCTCGTCGCTCCCAGAGACTGGTTAACAAAAATTAAATGTAACTCTGTACCCCAGTGCCAAACTATGCCAAGTCCAAAATTGGCCAAAATGAGTTAAATATGCCAAGTCACGGATATTACGGTCCCAAATACATTGCAATAATTCTGTTTCAATAATATAGGACACTTTAAAAGATAGCCTAGAAAGAATAATGCCAAGTCCATCAATTATCAAGAGCTTATATAAGCCAAGTCCAGCTAGCTTAGTTTGCCTTAAAATTTATTATAGCTGCGCAAATGCTAAGTCCACGTGTTCACTAAATAACCGGCGTGTATAACCTCAAATAATACATTATTTTATAGTTTGGTGTGATCCATCGTTAAAGCCGGTTGAGGTCCCTTAAAACAACGCAAATTTTTGTTAAACAATAAGTTTAGTGTTTTAAATATGTCCGAGAGAACAAAAAAGATTTTGGGACTGTTAAATGGTAATAAGGAAAAAATTAGTGAATTTACAAGTGAGAAAATTACCCAATCACTGGAAAGAGAAAACGGTAAGTGCCTAGCCTTAGGTAGTATTTTAGAACTACAAAGTACATTTCTCAATGGATTTTCTTAATTATTGATGGTTATTCTTATCATTTTAATACCTTAGCATATTTAAATACTATTTGAAGAAGGGACTTGACATTTTTTAAAGTGGGGCAAACAATAAACAACAATTTTATTTTCAAAATATCTTCAAAGATTCCTTGATATTTTAGCATTAGAACACCAAAATAGCAAAAAACTGGGAGCTACTTTTAAATCACTAATATTTGATTCAACAAGTGAAAACCAAAAAACCCCCGTGGATTTTTTACATATCAATCCTGTTCAACCTTCTATGGCATTGACGTCTGAACACCTCTCCATAATCCGTAAATCTCCAGAACAATTCCAGAAAACTTTGAATGATGGTATTGGTAATACAAAATGGACAACCCATTTTCAGAACATCTTTAAATTATTTATTTTTGGTGTAGCTTTTGACGACCAAAATAGCCATAATCAATCCACCCCCGAGGATAATTTCCGATCGAACCCCGTTCAAACTTCTATAAGATTGACGCCTGGGGGGCTTTCTCCGATTGGTCAGGTTTCTAAAAAGTTGCCTTCTACAACGGTGCGACAAATTTTTTGTAAATCGCCGGACTTATCCATGGAAATTTTTAACGATGGTATTGGCAGTAGGAAAGAAGTAGTTAAGGATAATCCAAAAAATGATCTTAATGAAGCTTTGTCTACGTTAAGAAAAAACACACGTCATGTTACTGCTGACCAACCTTTCCAAGAATCTTCTTTCGTAATTTCCCAAAATGACCAAACTGTAATGGATTTTGACAGTGATGATGATGTAGCTGATCCCATATACGAGAGACCAGCGAATGAAAATAATGAGTCTGATAGCACGTCTGATTCTAGTGGGGAGGAAAAGCAAATTCAACGAAAAGGAAGAAAAAGACGTAGTAACCCCGAGCTTTGGATGAAAAATACCAAGAAAGCTGCAAAGCATGCTGGATTAGAATACCTACAAAAAGTAACAGGCTTGTTAAGGAAAAGACAATAAAACCTCCATGTCGTGGTGATAGCTGCAAACTGAAGTGTACAACAAAAATTTCTGAAGAAAAAAGACAGAGTATTCATACCGAGTTTTGGAATTCCAAAAGGAATTTCGAAACCAGAAGACAGTTCATTGCGTCGCATGTTGAACAAGTACAAATACAAAGAGTGCGAGAAAGGACAGGAGAGAGAAGCGGTCAAAGAAAGCACATGAACAAATATCACTTTGAAGTGAATGGTTCAAAAGTAGTTATCTGCAAAACATACTTCTTAAATACTCTGAGTATTTCCCATCAGTCAGTCGACACTGCTGTTGCCAAAAAAAGAGAAGGCGGAATACTCACACCAGACAAAAGGGGTAAGCACACTCCCGTTAACAAAATACCGGAAGAAGTACGAAATAGTGTAAGAGAACATATTTCGAAATTTCCTGTTCATGAGTCACATTATAGCCGAGAAAAAACAACACGCAAATACTTGGGCAATCACTTAAATATATCACGAATGTATGCTCTTTATAAAGAAGACTGTCAAAATCTGAGAAAAGATGATATAGCAAAAGAATGGCTTTATGCCGAAATATTTAACTGTGAATTTAATTACGCTTTTAAGTGTCCTGATACTGACACATGTGATATTTGCGATATATTTAGATTAAAACTACAAGAGGCGGGTGTAGAGCAAAGACCAATAATTCAAGCCAATTATGAAGACCATTTAAAAGATGCTAGCGATAGGTATAGCCTTAAGAAGACTGATAAAATAAGAGGTAGGGTAAATAATACTGAAAAAGTTGTGATGATAGATCTGCAGAAGTGCCTTCCAACTCCGGACTTACATAACAGCCAAAGTTTTTATTCCTTAAAGTTGTGGACGTACAATTTAACCATCCATGACTCAACCGCTGAAAATGCATCTTGCCTAATGTGGGACGAAAGTGTATCCGGAAGAGAAGGCAATGAGGTTGCTTCTTGTCTTACGAAATGGGCTACCGATAATATAACTGATCAGACGCAAGAACTCACAATATGGTCTGATAATTGCCCTAGCCAGAATCGTAACTTAATTATGGTTATGAGCTATTTTTGGATACTACATCTCAAACCCAATATAAAAATAATTAACCACAAATATCTTGCAAGGGGTCACACTCATCTCGAGGCGGATGGAGATCATGCACTGATTGAAAGAGAGAGAAAAAAAATACCACAGTTTCAAATAATAACTCCCTGGGACTGGCAGCAAATGGTTCGCTTGTGCGGTTCAAAGAAAAAATTAAATGTTGTTAACATGGAAGTTACCAATTTTAGAAATTTTAAAGAATTGTATGAAGGCAAGGCAGCTCCTTATGTTGCAAACAAAAAATCTGAAAATGGAACGGATTTTCTTATTTCAAATTCAGTCCAATTACAGGTTCGAAGAGATACCCCTGGTGTACTGTTTTACAAAACCAATTTCAATCAAGAAAACTTCTTAAAGGTTGATTTAAACAGAAAAAAAAGACACTCACGTAGCATTGCAGAAGGTATTTCAGCAATAAGAGCTGGACACAAGCCAATATCGACCAAAAAATACACTCACCTCCAGAAACTGCTTCAATGGGTACCTACCAGATTTCATGATTTTTATAAAAATTTACCACATGGTTCGAATGAATCAGATGACTAAGTTCTTGTTTTAAGTATAGTAAGCTGATTTTATGTAGGGGTTTCTTTTATAATTATTGTTGCCAAAGAATACCTCCTGTTAAATCTTCCATTATTTTATTAATTATAGGTTCTAATAATAATAAAACATGCTGCGTTATTATATTCTTAAACAAACACACAAATATCCTAGTACTTATTTTGGACTTGGAATAGGTCAAGTCCGCAAATAAATATTTTTTGGAATGCTAAATAATGCCAAGTCCGTTTTTGAAAAGAATTAACAACTAATTTTCAAAAGCTTTAGTTTCTTAGAAGATAAACCAATAAAGAATACTATTATAGCACATTCCTAGAGATTCCCTAATTAACAAAGTAGTAACAATGTTATTACATAATTTAAAAACTTTAAACGCGTCTCCTGCAAAATCAAGTTTTTGGACTTGGCATAGTTTGGCACTGGGGTACAGAACTATACGTTCAGTTATGTTTAAATGTAAAAAAATAAAAAAGGGGAGGAATTGTAGTGTTTGGGAGCAATGAAGCTGAGGACTGCCTCGGCATGGCTGTATGTGTGTGTGTGAGGTAGGTACGTGACACGCGCGACTGGTTGCGAATACCGCGAGGCCAGTCGATGTGTGCCTCTTTCTGTACACAGTTGATGTATAATTCTGATATGTAATAAAACCAGTTATTTAGCGTCTTCAAAGTGCTTATTCTGACGAACCCTTATTTCCTAATACCTATTTGAGTGTTAAGGGAGAAACACTACAAAAACAATTTCGAAATTCTATTCAAAAACCAAGAAAAAAATATAAAACAAATTAATAAATATACAAGCTTTGCTAACCATATAACTGACAGATACCAACAAAATTTGATTATTATTAATTCCGATATCGAACTGATAAATAATGAATTTAAGAAAATTAACAGCATTTTGGAATTGAATATGCAGGTACAATACCAGATCCTTATTTCTGAGGATTTTCTTTCAATTTTAAACGATATAAGTGATATCATTTCTCTAGCTAAAGGTAATATAGCAAGTACAAAAGTCAGCAATACAGACGAATTAAAAGTAATTATTAAACATCTCGAAATAATTTACAGATCAGAAGAATTATTGCCATTCTCTAATTTCCATTTGTTTCAAATTTTGCAGGTCAGTCATATTGACATTGTTTTAGTAAAAAATATGATTGTCTATATTTTGTCAATTCCAATCCTAAATAAGAATCCTTTTGGTCATGAACATATTTATCCTTTACCTAATAAAAAAATGAGGTGTTAATTCCACCCGCACCTTATGTCTTAATAAATGGAACTTCAAATATGTGGACCAGCAAAAAGTGCTTAAATTATGAGGACATACATTTTTGTGAAATTAGTGAAAATTACTACGAGTGCAATTTGTTGAATTTGGAAAAATGCAATTTTGCTCGAGTTAATAACAATTACGAACTGTATACTAATTTAGAGAACTCTGCTATTCTTGTAGATTTTAAGGAATCCAAAACCGTTGTTGAACAATGTAAAACACCAATTTATTTTCGCTTCAGAAAACAAATGTAATATTGTAATTAATTATAACACGTTTTCAAATAATGTACTTAATTTTTCATTATACGTAATTCCAGTGGAACCCCTAGATAAGAAACTGACTAAAGAGGTGAATGTATTTAATAAACACTTGTTAAATGTGGAAGATTTAAAATTAGAATCTAAAAAATTAACCGAAATTTTTCTGGAACCAATAGCTCATAATATGCATATTTCAATAAGAATCATAGTAGTTATTGTATTGATTGTGTTGATATTTTATAAATTAAAAATAACTAGTATTATAAGAAATTGTCGCAAGAAAATTCCGAATCCCAGCAAATTAATGATATTCGACGTCATCCTATACCTACGACGAGGGCGTCTCCAATCTAAGGGGGAAGGAGTAATGTCATGAACCTACGGATAGACATGGTGTTTGGTATAATCTCATACATACATAAAAGTTCTGATACATGGCTCATGTATCGTGTGAACCATTGCTTATTCAGCAAATAGAAATAGGTTACATTTTTTCATGTAAAACAAAGGTAGAGCAGATATTGTTGGCTACTCCTACTGTACACTTCAATTTCTCAATAAAAATTGTTATTCTCAAGTTTTAATTTTTTAAAAATAAAAACTTTACTATGTTTATATTTATTCAAAGTCTTTGTATCAACCAAAATATAAATATCTTGTAGAACTATTGTACCCAATAAAACAAATAGGATGTTACACGTTTTCCGATGATAACGAATTATTACCACTTCAATCTTTATATTTGACGATATAGCGTGTGAACAACATCATATGCGGGAATATTTTTGTATGGGACTACACAAGAGCATCGATAGTTTTTATTTAGGTCAATCTTATACTCGCATACCAAAACATTTAATTCGCGATAATGCAAATTTCTTAATTATTTTCAAACAAGATAATTTAAATTTAAAACATATTTACGAGGATCATGTTAATACAGATATGAGTATTAATCAGTTTCGAGAGATTTGCGTAGAGTGTTGGAAAAACAATTACCTATGGTTTTTTATGCATTAACAAAAATTGTTCAATAGAGAATGGTCATTTTACTTTTAAACTACTAGGTACTAGTATGTCAAATGTAAATATAAACAAAAACGTTGTTAAAAATATCATAAAAACACGCGACGTTATTCGTAAAAAACATGTGTTAGAAATTAAGAAAGGTAGCTTAGAGTTGGACTCTGTATGTATTAATAGACGCTATCAAATGTAAACAGATGTAGTTAATAAATATAGGTAAAGTACCAAAACGGGACCTGTTATTAACTTTCTGACACGAATAGTTGACATGTTTGGCGTCCCTAAAAGAATCATAAGTGACAGGGGAACTGCGTTCACCAGTAAACGGTTTGTTGAATTTTGCTCTAAACTAGGAATTCGATTGATTGAGAATGCAACTGCAACACCCCGGGCAAACGGCCAGGTAGAACGAATAAATCGAGTCATACTAAACACGCTTTCTGCAACCATGACAAACGAAGACGAAAAATGGGACCAATGAGGTTATAGAGTACATTAACTTGAATTTAAAATTAAAGTAGAACCTAAATATAAATTTTTAGTTACAATTGGGTAATTGCACTATTGAAATATACGAAGACTTATTCTCGGACGCTGTGTTCGAGAACAGGTCTAATTTCACAAAAATTCTTTTTCCTTTTCGCACGTAGTTAAATGGCCATCGGCCTGTTGCACTCGTTATATCAGTTTATATTCATGTAATTGATACGAGGCCAATTTTCGACCAGCAAAAAGCGGGAACTTTAAAATATCATTTTAAGTGAATTTTATGTGTCCGAGAACAAGATACCAGTTGAATATTTCTCGACCATCAAGAATAATTACTTGTTTCATGAAACTCATTGCACCTAATAATAAATAGATTTGTTGCTTGTTTATCATTTCAGATGCCAGCAATAAACAAGCAACCAATAGAACATAACAAAAAAAGTAAAAACATTCATAAGGCCAAAAATAGAAGAAAACTGTTCCAGTATTCAGAAGATGCCTTTAATAAAGCGTTGGAAGAAATTAAACAAAAGAAATTGGGAATACGAGAAATAATAAACTTTTTAAAAATGGCACTCCCGGTGAAAAATGGTACAAAAAGACACCCGACAATTTCCGTAAAAGAATTATAGTGGGTATGGTGTGTGACGAAATAATTCTAAGTAAATTAATTTTTCATATATATATTCGTAGATCAAAATGTTTTCCACGTTAGTTCTCCAAAAGTTACACCCCGAATGTCCTTTTTCTCGCCATTCTATCGGTCATAAAAATGAACCGTTAGGGTTCGGCACCTTTGCCCATGCAATAGGGCTGGTAAAATCGTCTCGTGTTACAGACAGATGGAAACCAGATGTGTTTTTCCGAATTTGTATCTGCCCGCTACAGAATCTTAAGAAATAAATAAGGCTCGTGGCATAATAACGGAAGAAATAGTCAGAAGTTACTTTGCTGAACTAAAACACTTTCTTGCAGAAAATGAGTTGCTTGACATATTTGATAGTCCTGAAAGGATACTAAATGGGGATGAAACCGGGTTTGCACTCTGTTCCAAGACCGGTAAAACTCGGAAATGAAAAAGAGAATATTACCGTGTTAATAGTTTTTAACGCTGCTGGACAAGTGTGTCCACCATTGGTCATATTTCTGTATGCAAGACCACCAAAATCAGTTGTTAACTCCATGCCAGACGACTGGGTGTTGGGAAAATCTGAGACAGGTTGGATGCAGTCGAGCGTATTTTTTTGAATAATAAAGTTTTTGATTTAACGCCTGGATTAAATAATCTGTTGTTTTCAGAAAACCCTAAACATAGAAAACGTACTGACAATGATATTACAAATTATTTAGAAATAGTAAAAATGACAAATTTATTACATAGTGATTATGATAGCACACAGCAATATGCAGGTAGTAAAAGTGCTAAATATAGATTCATTAAAAATCTTTTGAAAGAAAATGAACCTAAAGGATAAGGGTTAATGCAATATTCTAACAACAAAACAACTTATGTATACTGGGACGATCCAAACGAATTGATAGACTTAGTCTATTAATAGCATCACAACAAGCTGGTCATAACAACCACAATAACGAAATAATTTCTATTTTAGAAGAATTAAAAGAAGCTAATATTATTGTATAAAAATTAAACTTTGTTGTAAATTTATATCATAGTTAAAATAGTCATCGATAAATTCGGACGTTCTTCTGCTCTTCCTTCTTCATCTGAAAAACATTTCCCTTCACAGAATATTCTTGGCGTTGCTTTATCAACAACCGGTGATTTCGATATACAAAATAAACTGGACCTCTATCTCCATCCACAGCTGTAACCTCCGCTACCGTTACCTCGACTCCGATTAGAAACCCATCGGGTCGAGGTGTATGCATGGATTTAAATAAGAAACCCATAGAATATGTTTATGTTAATAATGTCAACGAATTATGTGATCGTTTAAAATTACTCATTTCATCACAAACTGCTGGTAATAGTAATCATGCTAATGAAATCGCATCCATTGTTGAAGAACTTCGAGAGTGTGGTATAATAGAGTAAATAATCCATATCCACACTTAGTTGTAATATGGTTGTCGATAAATTCGGTCGAGCATTGCCAGCGGCAGTTAAACGAAGGTTCGAAGTAAGTAGATTATGACGCTGAATGAAAGGCATTAGCTCGAGTTAATGAGGGGGATGAAGATGAGGTTGTTACAAAAAAATACCTAGATGCATTATTGGATACATTGGCAACAACTGAGGACATTAAAAAAATTAACTATTTTTTTGATTTTAAAAAACAAACGTGTAACTCGTTTAGCAAACCGTTTTCTTCGAGCGAATCACCTACCTCAGCCATCTCCACAACAATCACCCCTACTACAACTGGCAATTTATAATAGTGAAGATGAGAAAAACTGAGAAAACTGCGAGCACTATTAAGGAAGAAGTGGTAGCTTAATTACACAAACCTGCTCGAAAAAATTTTACTGGACGAAGAACAATTGTTAAAGGCTTGAATGATCTGTTCCAAGCTGATCTAGTTGAAATGTTACCCTACGCAAAAGAAAATAAAGGGTATCGATATATTCTTGTAGTAATAGACGCATTTTCTAAATTTGTATGGGCGTTGCCAGTATTACGGAAAAATGGAGAGAATGTTTCGGAAGCGTTTGAAGGAATACTTCGGAAAAGTAATCGCATACCGGCAAATCTGCAAACCGATATGGGGAAAGAGTTTTATAATAAATGGTTTCAAAATTTAATGAAAAAGTATAGTGTTAGAAATACAGATTATGAGTCATATCAGCAAGCGCGGAATTTATAAACATTGGTACTGCGCGTCGCCGGGCCGCCACCCGTCAGCATTCGACTACTGTTCTCTGAATCGCTGCCTGGATAATTTGGCCGCCAAAATAACTTTCTCTTGAATGTGAAAAATTGTTATTAATTGACGTAATTACGGACTTTGTTTGTCTAGTGACAGTGTGTTTTGATTATCTTTGATTTATTGAACTTAATTTCAAATAAACTATAACAATAGTATTAATCATTATTCGACCTTTAGCAGTAAGAAGGCTTCTATAGTAGAACGAGCCAATAGAACATTAAAAGGTATGATGTGGAAAAAGTTTAGTTTGCAAGGAACGTATAAGTGGTTAGACTTACTACCTCAATTGGTTCATGTTTATAATAATACGATGCATAGAACTATCGGCATGAAACCAAGTGCTGTGAATAGAGCTAGTGAGAAGCATTTATTAAATACCCCTTATTCCCATATTAAAACGGTTGATTTAAAAAAAAAAAGGAATTTTCTGTTGGAGATTTTGTAAGAATTAGCAAACATCGTGAGGTTTTCGCAAAAGGCTACACCCCAAATTGGTCTACTGAAGTTTTTAAGGTTTCCAAAATTAAATTTTCCAATCCATTAATGTATTATCTGCAGGACTTAGCAGGTAACGAGATAAAATGAGGATTTTACGATAAGGAGCTACATACAGTGAAACATCCAAATGTTTATTTAATCGAAAAGGTATTGCGCAGAAAAGGTAACAAGGTTTTTGTTAAATGGCTTAATAGTTGGATTTCTAATACAAACGTTATTTTGTAAATATTAATGATTTTTTAATTAAAATACACATTTACATTAAATGGTTTTATTTATTTCTGTAGTCACATTTCATTTTAACGTAGTTTAAAGAGGGGAACATTCCTCTCAAAATCTTAATTCTACTAAAGATACGTTTAAAAGAATTTAAATTACTATCATTTATCTCAACACCATCAGTTAAATCAGTACTTGATAAAGTCTGCCGAATATATAAGAGTTCTGCATCTTCATCCAGTTTATCCAACTTTTGATGAAACATTTGCAGCGAGTTCAGGTACTGCGGATAGCTCATCCTTGATAAATTCTATGTCTGCAGCCTTTCCAACAAACCCCTTTACGCGAATGAATGCTGCTTGAGAATGTTGACGGAGTTCTTTGTTAATTTCTTCTACTTGCGAATCAGTAAGCGCATCAGCATACCGACGAGGTAGGAAACGACGAAGTCTTTCAAATCTGTTAAAAGTCGTGGCCCCCACTGAGTGTGCACAATTTTCACACGCTGAACGGGATACTTTTCTCCAATGTTTAACGATTTTATTGAACGCGTTTCCTTTTCCTCAAAACCGATACCGATTTGGTTGAGTGTTTTTACAAAACTATCCATACCAATATTAACGATAGTACTATTATTCAGGATAGGTGGTATTACTACTACTACTACTACCAAAGGATGATTGATCCGTGCTTTTATGCTAAGGCTTCTCCCCTCTCGTAAATTGTAGAGGGGAGAAGCTCTTCGATAATATCACAGCGCATGCTCTTACATTGCAGTTATAAATGAAACATTTTACTACTTGAATTTATAGTAACAAACATTCTTGCACCCTGTAAACATGGTAAGCTCTTATTGCATCGTGGTGAAAATTTACAAAAATGATACTCTTGTAAAGTACAAAACAATCGAAGCTAAAGAGTTTAAACAAATCTGTGAAAAGTTTAACGTGTTTGAGTGCGACCATATTGAAATCTGCGGCTATTATTTCAACCCCGATATTGACTACTCTGATAACAGTGATAAAAGTGATTCTGAAGCCGAAGCATTCATTTAACTAAATGGATCCTATCTCATACGAGTGTTACAAAAGTGAAACAGATATCTTGAAAAGGCATCTGAGAAATGTGCTCCGCAACAGTAACGAAGCTGATGCAAAAAATGTATTTATACGTTTGAGATTTCAAGTACAGTTCGAAGCATTTACTTGGATAACTGAAGGAGTAGACCCACCTCTGCCTTTGCTCAGTTTGCTTTTTCATAGACAGCTATTATGTGATGACTTTATATCAAAATTTGTGGAACAAGCAGCTAAAAAACAATATTTAACTGTTTTTGATGTTATGAGTATCATTATTGATACAAAAGATGTTGTCTGCCGGAATGATATATTCTTTGTTCAAGAGCTTCTCACAAACAACAACGTAACAAGTTGTGATCAATTTCTTTTCAGAAATGTTGCAAAAAAATACAAAAATATGAAATGCTGCTTAGAAGATATCATATTGGAAACATCTTACTACGCTCAACCCCATATTTTATCAAATGTTATACATCTAATGAAAGTATACAGCTTGGTCTATAACTACAACCCGCTTCAAGCTGGAAAACAAAAAGCAGTTTATCAGTGGATTCTTGGAAATTAATTCAAAGCGCGAAGGGGAGAGCGAGCAGGATTGCAAACAGGGCCTGATTCAGCTAAGTGGCCTTCCATCAAAGTTGAAGACTACACGCACACTTTAAAATTACTGCACTCTTTAATGTAATGTTGTATTTATTATAATGAAATAAAACAGCTCGGTAAAAAAAATTATAAAGTGCTTTATTTAAATTTTATTAGCAACACCAAATAAGCCATAATTGATATAAATATGCATAGAAATACAACTAAACTTATGCACGATACAACTTGAAGGAATAGCATTGAATCCCATACGTATCCTGGAGTATCCTTTTCCAATATTTCAGTTGCCGACAGCCATTGGCTGTCAATATATTCCAAATTTCTATCCTTTGCTATAGAAAATCTTACTTTCACCGAACTCATTTGGCCTGTTATGTTTAAAACAAATACGTTGCTGTTGTTGACTGGTATTAAAATTAAACGAATCCACTCTTTCGGCCACTCACAAAAACCCTTAAACTCATTTTCAAATTTAACACAAGCGTAGGCTATATCACCATTACTATTTTCCGGTCGTGAAATATATAACGTGTTATTGAAAAAATACGATAAAACTATTATAGTTGTTTTGATGCGTATGATGATATCCTCAAGTATACTGATTGTTAAACATATGAGCTGCTTCTTTTTATATTCTACATCACCGCTCTCTGTTCAGAAATAAAAGACGCTTTTAGTTTAGTATCCATTTAATAATCATATTCCTTCTGTTAAGCAGCTTTTTACATTTTTTAATTTTCATTTTATTTTACAATCTGTTTACAATGGTAACAACGTCCTAATGGTAATAAAATATTAATATTAACAATAATGAAAAAAGTAAAATAAAGAATGTAAGAAATAAATACCACTTAAACCAGTTTATAATTCGGCATCAGTTAATAGAAAATAAACTTCATTTAAATATTCTTCAGAAACATTATTACTTTCAAAAAGATTATTTAATTGCGAAACCAATAATTCTTCCTCTTCTTCTTTGTTAATTAGTTCATTGCCATATTCAATAGCTTTATGTAATGAAATTATTTTAGGGATGTCGTCATGACCCCAAGCTAAAGTTTTAGTAGTGGCTGGAATTATGAAACGCTTATCGTCGCTAGGGCTTAAAGCTACCTTATATGTTAATTGGCTATACATTTGATGCAATCGAGAAGTAAAAACTAACATCTGCTCCATTATCTGTTTTTGCTCACTTACAACGGAAACATAGTGTTTTTCATCTAGGCGGTTTTGAATTACGGAACGTGTCACACCTTTTGCTTTCTTTATAATTGTTGAATCGTCCAATTTAACACAATATGCTTTCGCGCCAGTACCATAAAAGCTTTTAATAGGAACGCCAGCAAATTCATCTTTCATTTGATTCAGTTTTAGGAATGTCGTAAATATTACCTTCCGGATAATTGGAAGTATCAAATTTTTGCAGGTGTTTTTTTATTTCACCGTAGAAATCATCATGATAGACTTTTAAAACTAAAGAATCAGTATCCATGTATAAGAGATACATTATCTTTGTATTCTCTTTTGAGAAAATCATAATAAAATCCATATAGAACAGTTATTGACAATTCTAAAATGGAGAAACCGAGATAAATCGGCTTATTGTCGCATATCACCCAATATATGGGAATCTTTATTCACCCGGTAGCGATGTCACCTACTTATTCCGACAAACAAACGTTTTTTAACCACGGAATAAGCAGGTGACGGCCCCATAAAAGGGGTCACCAAGAACAGATCGCTAAGTCAGTGTCCGCACCGTCTAAAGACGGAATATTATTGTCCACTCTGGGTTCTGGGGTAAGTTGTATTAATTATATTACTATTACTTTAAGGATAAGTTATTATTTAATTGCAGTAGTGTAAGATGACCGGTTCTAATTCAGAGGAGGAGGGGTTACTTAAGGTCAAGGTCATTGACTTTAAACTTGTCTGTATGTAGTGGTCGAATGCTTCACAATGAGTTGAAACATATGTACATGTATCGGTAATGTGAAATTAAATACGTCTGCAGTCGTCTGAAGTTTACGATTCTTAAATCCTTTTAAATGATAATGTAGAGGAAGTGGAGAAAAGTGTAAGATACAGGCATATGAAGCAAAAGTGAAGTCGTGATAGTTAACGATTCTTTATTTTGAAATAAATGAAGTATGTAAGTGATACAATCAAAATATTGAACAATAAGATTATATTAATAGTACTAACAACTTGTAGAAATAAGAAAGAGTCGGTGATATAGCCCTTAGTTGTAACGTCTCTGTTTTCATCATCCTTAAGCTGAATCCATCGGCTTTCAATATTTCTTCGAAACTGTCCATGTTTATCAATAAATGCTAGCTTTACAGAGTGAAGGTTCTGCACGTTTTCAACTGTAAAGACATTTGTTCCATTAACATTTCTTAAAATAATAGTATCCCAATTTTTCTTCCATGTACAAGACACATCAATATCCTTATTAAAATTTTTACAAACATAGGCTTCATCTCCAATAGTATTATCAGGTCGGGAAATGTAGAGGGTATTGTTATACAAATATGTTAAAATCAGTAACGATGACACACTGATCATGGTCGCTTTTTTCCATAACAACTGAGACATTTAAAACGAGCAACGTGGTTTGTATAATAAGTTCCCCTCCACTGAAGCTTATGTAGTGGAAGGGGATTTTACATAAGTTATGGGAATGAGTGAAGGAGCAGTAGATGTATAACAGAGTTGAGTGTGTTTAAGTCAGTTTAACATGGAAACCTTTATCGAAAAGTTTAATAATGTGCGGGTGGGTTATGAAGAGAAAGAAATACGTGCTCTGAAATCACTGGAAGTAAATCAAACGTATCCCGTGCAACGCTTCAAAAAGGTGAATACAAAATGGGGACCTCGTCTATTAGCTGATTTATACAGCTTTATCATATTTCTTCCGTGCAGACATGCAGAAGCTTTTACGGATGCAGAAATCGAGGACATAAACGAAAAAATTGTGAATAAAGTGGGTCATCCGTCAATTCGCCTTAAAGGATTTGTTGGAAAAGCGGCTGATTTAGAAATACATATGTAAAATATATAACATTGTATAAGAATATAAAAAAATAAAAATCTAATTTATATTATGAACTTGTTTTATTTGTTTAAAGGAAAAAAATACAGTCAATTTATGAATGTAGAGACAACCAATATTTTAATAAAAGAACATTTTTATAAGCACAATTCTGTTCAACAGCGGTTGTAAATAAATGATAAGAACACACTTTAACTTTAAAATGAGTTGGGAGTTTGGAGAGAGCTGGACATCCGATATCTTCAATGTTAACAAAGTTAACAGTAGGATAGAATTCCTGCAACCACATCATCTTTTGTAATCCTTTAACATATATAACTGTTGACTCCATCAATATGGAGTAAATTCTATCACAAAGCGTAGAGTATGGAAGATCGCCGTTATCCCAATATAACCCATGAAAATTTCTTGTTAACCAACGATTTTGACTTCTGTAACGAACGGGGAGAGCGTCCCATGGAAATGGTGGTTCAAATGTGAAATGATAAACTGGTTCTTCTTTTAGAGCAACAACAGCTACTTCTTTAAAAACAAATCGATTCTCACTACACTGAAAACCTTGTACGTCCAATAAGAAAGTCATCGTGCTCACTGTTCAGTACCGGTAAGAAAACTAAATTGTGGAAGTGATCGTTGTGTGTTATACTTCTTGAACTAAGCTTGTGGATGGATTGTAACGTATCACACGATCATGTATTATTAAACAGAAAGCTGCTGTTTTGTCTGGTATATTTTCTTTAGTTTGAAACTCTAGACGTATATCTATACTACCAGATTTAACAGTTTCATTCTGATATGAACAGTCTACTATTACAAGAGGAGCAATGACTAGAAATTGCTTAGGATCGAATAAGGGTTCACTTACACTGCCATAATACGATTGTTGGAAGTTGGCATACATTTCATATAAAACGGCAAATCTGGAAGTATCAAAATCTAAATTCAAATTATCATACGGGTACATAGTAGATCCTAAGTGAACTTTAAAATTGGTTAGTTTGCAGTGATCGAAGGCACTCATATTTGTTGCAAGATTATTACTTTTATCTGTTTGAAATCCGAAAATAATGAAGCGAGGCTTTTCCAATTGTGACGTTGTTTTCACATTCCAGTTGTGAGAATACGATTTGGGAAGTAGCGGATATTCATGTAGTTCCCAACTCCGAAATGAAAGTTCCATATTTAAATTTCGATCAACATAACGCAACAATTTCAAACGTTCAGCATCTGCTACAGATACATGAGGAATTTTCCAAGAAATCTGATCCAAATGTACAAGTACATCTTCAAGTGGCGTTGCTGAGCAATATAAAGCATTATTGTCAGTGCTGCTGCGAACTAGAACTAATTCTTGCCGAACGTTTAATATTATTTTTCGGAAGTCTTCAGCAAATCCAAAAATCATACGTAGTGGAATACAAACGTTGAAGTAACCGTTGGAATCTACTATTTTTACAGAATTAAGCTTAATTCCTTGTAGATCGCTTAAAGCAGGAGGCAACCATCCACTGTTGCTGAGACGTTTACTTTCATTCTCGTTGTAAGATGCGTAACCTTTCATTGTTGTAACCATGCCAGGATTACGGACTCGATCAATAACTTTTCCACCTAATTCATAACGAATTTCATCAAACAGGTGTGATTTGTGGCTTAGTATCGTTAGTCTTAATTTCAAGTTTTCTAAAATGGAAATTGATAAACCGAAAATAGATAAACTTCGTGATGCAGATAATTGGTCGCAGTGGCGGTTTGTAGTACAAACGCTATTGGACAGTGACGACGCACTGGAAATTTGTGAAGGAACGGAACAACGACCTACTTCAGATGGTGCAGAAAATGAAGCGAAACTCAGAAAATTGATCAAGAGAGAGAAACTTGCCCGAAAATTGATTGTAACAACGGTTGAATCCGAACCCCTACGCTTACTGGTAAATTGCACAACGGCTCGGGAGATGTGGTCTAAACTACACAGTGTTTATGACCTGAAATCAGAAGAGAGCTTGGCCTTGGTGCAAAAACAATTTTTTGAGTTCAAATGGAGTTCTGATGGCAATGTTACGCAACATATATCCAGTCTGGAACAGCTAGCAAATAAGATGGATAAGTTGGGCGGAAAAATTCCGAATTCCATGTTGATCACCAGAATACTATCTACGTTACCATCGGAATTTAATTATTTCCATAGCGCCTGGGACTCAACGGATCAATCTAGACGTACATTGGAAAACCTTACCACACGATTACTAACTGAGGAGATGCGTATTGGAAAACAAAAAGAAGACGAAGAAGGGTCCAAGGTAGCCTTAGTATCGAAGTTCGGTGGAAATAAAAACGCCAAAAGACAATTCGGGAAGTTCTCGTCGGATACGTCCGTGTTACGCTGTTCGTTGTGTCATAAAACAAATCATTCATTCAAAGACTGCAAAGGTTGTTTCTCGTGCGGTTCGAAACAACATTTGCTAAAAGACTGTCCAAATAAAAGTGGAAGTGCCTCAAACAAGAAGAAGGAAGCTTTCATCGGGGATGTTATCGCTAGTGAAAATGATCATTGGCTCATTGACTCCGGAGCATCACAACACATGACAAATAGACGCGATTGGTTCATGAAATTTGAAGAGTTTACGAAGCCACTTCTGGTCTATGTTGGGAACGGTGCAACTGTGGAAGCATTCGGTAGTGGTGACATTGACATTGAAACTCTAGTAAACGGGCGGTGGTGTCCAGGAACTTTACATAACGTACTGTATACTCCACAAATGTCGAGGAATTTGTTTTCGGTTCGCGTTGCCGCTAAAAAGGGTATCAATTTCACTGTGACTCACAACGGTTCGCGTTGTAAGTTTCTCAGGGGTGATAAGCTGGTAGCCGTCGGAACTGAAACGGGCAACTTGTATCGAATTTTGTTGCGAGTGATCTTGCCGCATAAAGTTTTTACATCATCAACAAACAGTCAATTACAACTCTGGCATGAGCGTTTATGTCACCAGAATAAGCGACACGTGCAGATGTTTATGAAAAATCTCGGTATTGAACTGACCCTAGAAAACGAATTAACGAATTGTGCGATGCATGCATGTTTGGTAAACAGCACAGACTCAGGTTTAATACACGAAAATGTACGGCAATTAAACCTCGTCAAATTATTCATTCGGACGTGTGCGGTCCAATGCAAGTGGAAAGTCCAGGAAAGAAAAGATACTATGTGTTGTTTAAAGATGATTACAGCAGTTATCGTAAGGTTTATTTTCTTCGTGAAAAATCGGAGGTCGCGGACAAAATTAAACAATTTTGTAATGAAGTTAAGACTCGCTTTGGTAGTGACATCACTGAATTACGTACGGATGGTGGGAAGGAGTATGTTAACAAGAATGTTACAGATTTTCTAAACAAGCGTGGTATAAAGCATACAACTACTACTCCTTATTGCCCTGAACAAAATGGAAGTACAGAACGAGAAAATCGTACACAAATGGAAGCTGCACGTTCCATGTTACACGCAAAGCCACATTTGCCGCAGTTTCTTTGGGCTGAGGCAGTCAACACGGCTGCATACATCCTAAATAGAACAGGCCCAACAAAAATAAAGGACAAAACCCCTTACGAGCTTTGGTTTGATGAAAAGGCCAGGGTAAATAACCTAAGGGTGTTTGGTACGGATTGTTTTGTCCACATACCTCAACAAAAAAGGAGAAAACTTGACAAAAAGGCCCAAAAGGGTTTGTTTGTGGGTTACTTGGAAGATGTTGATGGTTACCGCGTGTGGGTTCCAGAAAAGCATGATATTGTGTAGAGTCATGACGTGATTTTTAAGGAGGAGAAGTTAACTTTTGAATCAGTAGAACTTGAACACACTACAAGAAAAACTCAAGATGACGAAAAAGATGAGTTACAGGAGAAACCAAGTTCGGAAGGCCCAATTGAAGAAGAGTCTTCAAAAATTACATCACGTGAGCTACGACCAAGAAGTCAGTTGAATCCTCCAGATTTATATGGGGTTCCTGTTGCGTGGGTCGCTGAGAGTGAACCAGTGAATTTTGAAGAGGCAATGTCGTCAAAGCACTCTCATGAATGGATGGATGCCATGCAGGAAGAAATGAATTCACTTCAGCAAAATAATACGTGGTTATTGGTGGAAAAACCACCAGACAAGAAGATATTACCCAACCGCTGGGTTTATAGAATCAAATACAAAGATGATGGCGAAGAAATTGAACGATTTAAGGCTCGCCTTGTGGTATCAATGGTATATTGTCTGATAAAATAATTGTAAAACATGGTGTCCCCCAAGGATCTAAATTAGGTCCCCTGTTATTCATAGTGTATATCAACGATGTAATTAACAGTTTAAAATCAAGTAGATGTATGTGCAGATTATTTGCTGATGATCTAATTATTTTTAAAAGCGGTAAAAGTATTGAACACATTGAATGTGCAATTAATAATGGTATGAATATTTTAAAAAAGTGGATGAAGCCTAACTCACTAGTTCTTAATTTGAAAAAGACGGTATTTATGTTACTTCGTGATAAAAGAAAGTCATATTTAAAAAACAAATGTAAGATTATGAGTGGAAGCGATAGAGTGAAAGAGGTGCAGAAGACTAAATATCTTGGTATTGTTATAGATGAGAACCTAAAATTTCATGAGCATGCACAATATTTATTATGTAAAGTCAATAAAAAAATATGTTGCTTAGGTAGGATGAAAAACTTTTTGAGTAGTTATACGAAAGTAGTGATATACAAAAGTATCATTGCATCTAATATGGAGTATTGCTGTTCGGTTTTGATAAATTTAAATAAAGAATATGTAAATAAACTACAGATAATGCAGAATCGAGCGATGAGAATTATATTAAATGTTAATCGCTACACAAGAATTAAAGATATGTTGGATGCATTGGGTTTCTTAAATATTGAGCAGAGAATCACATATAGTGCGTGTATATTTATATTTAAAATACTGAATGGAATGATGCCTAAATATTTAACTGATTTACTATTATTTAATAATCATGAGTATTCAACAAGATATGGTAACAGACTGTGTGTAAAGAAATGTAACACTAAGAGTGGCGAAAAGAGTATAAAGTATTTAGGTTTCTTGTTGTATAATAAGCTTACTGATGAAACCCGTAGTCAAAAAGTATTAACGAAATTTAAGCGTTCACTTTTATTTGAAATAAAAAATAAGCACGTTTAAACTATTATAGATGTAGTTATATATTTATATATTTATATATATTTTTTATGTGAATAATGTATAATTTGTAATATTAATTGTTAGATGTTAGGAATCAAAAATAATTTTGTGTTGTACAATATTATGTAGCATTCTTGCTAATAAATAAATATACATACATACATACATACATACAAAAGGCTGTGCGCAAAAAAGCACGGTCGATTTTGGTGAAACGTTCAGTCCGGTGGCTTGTTTTGAAACGATTCGCATGGTGTTAAGTTTTGCAGCTACAGAAAAGTTGCATCTACGACAGTTCGACATAAAGACGGCTTTTCTATACGGACATCTTGAGGAAGAAATCTACATGAATCAACCAAGGGGTTTCGAGGATGGTTCATCTCAAGTTTGCAAGCTCCAAAAGAGTCTTTATGGTCTCAAGCAGGCACCACGGTGCTGGAAAAAAAAGTTCACCGATTTTTTGACAGCCTATGGATTCAGGGAGAGTTCTGTAGATCCTTCTTTATATATACGTGGCAGAGGTAACAACTGTTTGCTACTGCTACTATACGTTGATGACGGATTGGTAGTCTCCAACGATCCAGAACAGTCAGAGCAGTTACTAAATAAAATCAAATGCAAGTTCGAAACGAGAATAACCACCAACGTGCGAAATTTTGTTGGTTTAAAAGATTTGCTGATGGCTCAATATTTATCACCCAGAAAAATTACATTAAAAGATTTTTAATGGAATATGGAATGACAGAATCAGAACCAGTGTCTACTCCTATGGAACCAGGATGGAATCCAATGGATTCTCCTAAAGCGAAGGAGACTTTTCCTTATCGTGAAATAGTGGGAAGTCTTATGTTCTTGCAAGTAGTCACCAGACCGGACATCGGTTACGCGATAAATATTGCATCCAGAGCGCTTGAAAACCCTACTGAAGCGCATTGTCATCTTGTGAAGAGGATACTTAGATATGTCAATGGAACACAAGATGCTGGACTACTTTACAACACCAAGGAGCAGCTACTTAAAGTGTTTTGTGACGCGGATTTCGCGGGTGACGTTAAAACGCGGAAATCAACGTCGGGTGTAGTTTGCATGTTCGGGGGTGCGGCTGTAATTTGGTCAAGTAGAAAACAACAGTGCATCGCGCAGTCTACAACTGAATCCGAATACGTGAGTGCGGCTACTGCAGCAAAAGACTTAGTGTGGTCAAAACGTATTCTAAGTGAAATGGGCGTAGCAGTGAAGAAGCCTATTTTATGTATTGATAATCAGAGCGCACTAAAGTTAATCAAAAACCCAGAATATCACGCGCGTACTAAGCATATAGACATAAAGTATCATTTTGTACGACAATTGTATGAAGAAGGGGAGTTTGATTTACTTTATGTGCCTAGTGATGATCAAATTGCAGATATCATGACCAAACCTTTAGCGAAACCCAGGTTTCAATTTTTGTTCTCTAAAATTGGTTTAATAAATATGAAAGATATGTAGTTATTGGTCAGATTTACTTTTAGGAAGAGTGTTGAAATGTTAAAAGTAAACTGAGAAATTATAAAGAATAGCCTTATCTTTTGGTTTCTCGGAATATTAATCTGTTCACCGTGTTCTGTATTTTGTTTAGTCTAAGCTTTGGCGACAGGCCGATTGATTGTATGATATAATAAACAAAAAGGAAAAGCTGATTGAGTCAGTCGGTCACAAGGTTTTGTATTGTAAACGTTATTAAATTGTTCTGTAGTCCCGAGTTTATTATTTTCAACCCTTTCTCACGACATCCACTTAAAAACAACTAACAACTTCAACATTTTGTACCACCACAAACTTCATCGATACTACTACCTTTATTACTGCTTCTTACATCCATTCTCAAACCAATCTTCTCAACTACTTCTGCCTTCTCTTCCTTTTCACTACTTTAACGATTGTCTACCTGCTTACAACTGCACTTCTTTCCCATCCTTCCACATCATAATTTCTACATGAATCACGTACAATTGCAATTGCATTAATCAGTGTAAGTGTAACTAAATACCTAACATCATTCCTCTAATAACATTGCAATGGCACTTCAACGGCTGTAGACGTATTTAAAACTTTCCGTCATAAAAATCGTAAACTTCAGACGACTGCAGACGTATTTAGTTTCACATTACCGATACATGTACATATGTTTCAATTCATTGTGAAGCATTTGACCACTACATACACACAAGTTTAAAGTCAATGACCTTCCGTCAATTTGACCTTAAGTAACCTCTCCTCCTCTGAATTAGAACCGGTCATCTTATACTACTAATTGCTTTTTAATTATTTTGTTATTATTGTTATTAATAAATTAGTTAATGATTGTTCTTGTCCACTCTTGCTTTGCCAAGCGAGTCTCAACCATCTACCAAAAGCTAACCCCCAGGCGATTAATAACCCCATATTTGGCGAAACCTCTCAACTCACCGCCACATTATTATAAACAACTTTAACTTTTTCCATTTGAATTGCAACACAATTTTCTGAGAAAAAGCAATCGTTTTTGAAATTCGGTCGCGCGATTAACGTTTCAGCTCCCAAACTTTTACCAGCATTTTCCCACCGCGTAGAAATTCGTATATCACTTCGTATGTCAACATTTTCCAGGGTCTTTCCAAAAATTGAATTGACCATTTTTTTGAAGAAATCTTTATCCAATTTTACTGATGATTTATTTCTAATTTTGGTATTAGCTGAATATAAGGCTTCATGAACGCTTCTTGTTTAAATTTTAGCACCCTGTGGATTTTGGCGATTTTTAAACCATGCCTCATAACCTGTTTCAAATTAAGATAGTGGCTTACATACTTTTCTTTATGATTTAAAGTTGTAATTAGTTTGGTTTGTTTGGTTTTGCTGCTAGGAGGTATAATATTTTCGGAAAACAATGGAAAATCTGAATGAAACTCATGTAATGAATTCGGATAATGAATATCAACTTCTAAAATATAGCCAAAAGGTGAATCCGTTCCAATATTATCTAAATGAAATACGCTTATTTCGGATTCTGTGAGCCACTCGAATTCATAAAGAAAGAAAGTTTCTTACTCATAGCATACCCGTATAAATTTGTAGCGTCAAAATACCTTATAAAAGACGATCTTTCATTGGGATTATAATCAGATAAGTATTTATTATTAGCAATATGCTTTCTTTCTATACACTGACATATACCACCTCTTATCCCTTTTTTAAAATAATGAAGCATTGAAATATCGGTGAGAAGCTCAAGTTGCGCATTTGTGTAACGTAAAAAACTGTCCCATGATAAAGATGGCGCTGTTATATATTGACAGGGATCTAGCTTGTAGGTTTTATGACAGATTTTGCGAAAATTCTCAAAAATGTCTGCAAGTAACAATACATCTGTTTTCAAATATAGATCCGAATATTCTCCCAATGTTTGACATTTAAATTTCTCCCATACTGTTTGCGCATGCTTATATTGTATTGAATTAATATTAGTTTTTGTTAAATCATCAAAAAACATTTCTTTATTTGGCAGTTTTGTTTCTAATAATTTTTCAAACGAATCCAAGTAAGAATAAGGAAATACCCCTTTTCTTCTCATCAATTCAAATTCATCTTGTTTGGGAAAAAATCGTCTTACAGATACTAAATCACTGTCGCTCATTTTCGAAGCTAATGATTCTAAAGAGCACTCCAAAAATCTAAAAGAATCAATAAACCGCAATTTTAAGAAATTTTTTTTTATTTTACCGTTTTCAGTTTTGTTTTCAACATGTATGCTTTTAGAAAAAGTGATGTACTTTTCTTTATTTAAAGCTATCACATCTATTTTACTTCCTAATGTGCAAAGCGTCTTAAAGAAAACATGCGCATCATACCCACTTAGATTATGAAAAATTACTGGTATAAAATTCGGGAGCTGATAATTTAAATTACAAATAGAATGGGCAGCACCCCTAAAATGACCTGTTAAATGACAATGATCTCTCACTTTCTCTTCACTTTCCGAAATTTCCTTACAACAAATATGGCATTGCATGCAATTGTGGAACTGAATTTCTTGTTCTTTACTTAGTCGTTCGATAGGTAGAGTTAACTTTAAATAATGATGATATATATCTATGGTTAACACTTCTAAATCGTTCACAAATTTCTGTACACAATTTTCACCTCTGTAAATATTTAATTTCGATAAGGAATCATCAAAGTTTCATTTCAAGTAATAACCGAAGGAATAGGGTACATGATAACGCGTATCCACAGTGAAAGGTTTGTCTCGGATCTCGGGAAGACATGTTAAAATTGGTTTCAAGATGCACTCAAAGTCTGCATAAATAACAAAGGGTAAATCGATTTGCTTTGAAAAATTTTCGAATTTTAAAATATTTTCAGGAACTAAACTACCATTAACATCAGTTTTTAAATTTGCTGAAGGGGTGACTGTTACAATGTGATTACAATCTCTAGCTTGATGTTCTAAAAGACTTCGACTGTTCGAAAAATATTGAAGACATCCGTCACAAAAATATTTTTGGAGTTTACTCCTTAAGAATCGATTTGCATATATAAGGGGCCCGGTATGAGAAAAATGTGAGGAGTAAAATCTATCGATGAATGACCTCGTTACGTTTTTGGTGCGCATCCTATGTCGCGCAACTTTCTAATTTGGTTGTGAGTGTAGGGTATAGGGACACGTGCATAGGGTATACTGCAAAGCGACTATATCTATATGTTATTGGGTTTGTTTATTTCTATCAGTGTCGACATACTTATATTACTGTTTTTATTATAAATATCAATAATTAATATTGTTATTGTGAAGTTTTAATCTTTATCATTGTGTTCCGCTAAAGTGAACTGAAAGAATTTTCAAATAACTATGGCAGAAAGAGGTGTAGATGATATTGCCGGAACATCTACCAAACACGTGACTGCAAGGTACGTTATAATTCATGTATTATATAGCCCGTTCAATTTAATTTTTCCGGTTTTGTATTATAAAGTCAAAATTGTAAATATTTAACTTTATTATTTATTACTGGCGCAATAAATTAACTAGCTCCTATACTTACTACAAGAAAGAGAAGGATACCCTTGTCCTTCTTGGCGAGTCGGAGGTAATCATTTTTGATGAGGGGGAGATACCAGTGATGCAGGTAGTATTTCAATTCTGCTAATTTCTGTTCTACTTTTATAGTTTGCGTATGTTTGTCTCGCTTTTCGTTTTCGTACTAGTGTTTCATTAATATTCACAAATTACAGTGGCGTTCATAATTTCTTATTCGGATAGCATAAGTTTTTCTTTTATTAGAAAAATAAAATTACACATATAACTACTTTTGTAATATTTTTCTTGTTTTGGCGATTAACTGTTTATTTCGAATTGTTAATTATGTACCTAGGTACCTGAAACTTTTTCCTTTGCACAGTAAGTATTAATGGGTATTGAGTACATTATTAAAAATCAATTACGTTGTCGTAGACATAACTGCAGTATAATAGATCTTCTTCGTATTTGTATCATTATTTCGTTAAAATTACGTTATTGTTACATTAGAAAATTCGGTAATTTAAAACTTATCAAGAGATCTAATCTTAGAGATCGATTTAAACTTTTACTTGTAAGTATATTTCATTCTAAATCTGCCTTTCGAGTGTTCACATGTGTTTCTGCTGCGTTATAAAAAATTATTGTTGTTATTTATCGTTATTGTTATTTTTGTTCTCTCTGTGGGTTTTACCTAAAAGAAAAAAATCAAACAGAAATGGTTGTAGTATCACTGAATTTAATTTAACTAATTGTAAGCGAAAAAAATGAAGCATTTTTTTTTAATTGAATATTATGTGAATAAAAACTTGTGAACGCCACTGTGGTTTATAAAGGTTATTCATGCAACATTAGTACAGAAAAATAATAAGAGACAACTCTACAAATTTCAAACATAGAAGAGAAAGATGCGAAACACTATAAATGGTACCTGCAGTGCTTATTACCTCCGACTCGCCAAGAAGGACAAGGGTATCCTTCTCTTTCTTGTAGTAAGTATAGGGGCTAGTTAATTTATTGCACCAGTAATAAATAATAAAGTAAAAGATTTACAATTTTGACTTTATAATGCAAAACCGGAAAAATTAAATTGAACGGGCTATATGTATGAGCATGTGCAATTTGTATTTATTAAATATTTTAATAATTATCGATGTAGTTCATATAAATATATATTTGAGAAAAACACAAAATTAGATAATTAACCCAATATGAATTATCGAGCGCATCCACATAAAATAGAAAATTTCTAACCTAACCAAAAATTAACTTTTTGTCGATGTCTATAAATTCTTCCAGGTTATTATGATTTATTTTATAAATAATTTTTAAATATTCACAATTCTAGTCAATAATTCGATAATATTATCAGAAAAATCGACAATATTTTTTCATTATAATAATGTTTTTATAAAATTTTCTTTCGAAAAGTTATTTTTTAGCTTATTTAAATAATTTTCATGTACTATTTATTATTGTACGTAAAAGATTTAGTGACGTAATTATCTTTTTATAACCATTTTTGTTAATTATTAAGATAATATATTTTAAATAAAAAATTAATTATAATAATTTTAAAAAAATGTTTATAAAAACATTTTTTTATGAATTTTCTTAGTTGGTTAAAATTTTTATAATTATGCATTTATAAATTTTCTAATTTTTTTTTATATTTTTTTACTAGGAAAAAATCTAAACCTCCAAAAACTCCAGCCAAGAGACAGCGAGCTTACCGATTAAAAAAAAATTAATGAAGGAAGCCCAAAATATTCTGGCAATCAACCAACCCTCAGGGTCCGTCGCACCCGTGATTGCTGCACAGTTGCCACCATCAAGTCCTGATATAGGACCCAGAATCATAGAGCACGAAGCAGTCATCGAAACTGTACCATCGCGGCCATCAATAAAACGAAAACCTCAAAAAAGAGTCAACGTTTCGAGTAAAAGACGGAAGCAACGTTCATCAGAAGTTAATTTTGATGAAATCCTCCTACTTCCAAGCCAACCTACACTGTCTTCAGATCTGCCAAATGACGAAATACAACAAGTATTAAATCAACCAATAGAAAATGAAGATGTTGATGCGTCAATGCAACCGCAAAATCTTCATGATGCTGATGATAGCGTGTACGCTGAGTCAGTCAATGAAGATGAACAAATTGATAATGAAGATGATTTGAATTTAGAGGATTTTGTGCTACCAGAAGAGAATTCAAGCCATTCATATAATAGCTATCGTGCGCATCAATCAGCGCATAAACTATTTCACAAGCTGTTTGTGAAAAATTCTTTTGGTCACGTCTGCAATATTTGTGATCGTCTATGGTTCTTAAATGATCTGAAAACTGGTCAACCTGATGATGAAAATCTACTAAAACAAATTACGGTAGGTCAAAATTTTATTTTTTTAAATTCTTTATTTATAACTTATTTAATAACCGGACAAATAATCAATGTACCTGTGTCAACAATATGATAAACCTTTTACCCCGACTACTCGATGGCCAGGAAGAAGATTTTTGTATCAATGTACACATCAAAAGAAAGCTTATTCACCGAACAAGTTATCTTCATGGACTAGTTAAAAGATCTGTCATCAAACAATGGTTAACATATTTGGTCCAGACACCTTTATATAGATATTATGATATCAAAATAGATGATTCCTGGTTTACAACTGATGATAATGTGATAATTGATTATACTGAATTTGCAGATGACATAATACCTGTTGACCCAGACTCTGTACAAACCCAAACACATATTGATGACTTAAGTGAACACATTGGAATTGATGGGAGTCTTGTAGCCCAACAGCAAACGCTTATGTTGAATGAAGATAAATTCTTTCACATCGCTCCAGGTGAAAACAATATTCCAATGAGTTTACTGTTCGATAAACATGCAGAGGAATTGTCGTTTCCAGCTATTTACTTAGGACAATTTCGTGTATACCGGGACGAAATTACAGTGACACCATTTATGATGGCAACCAGTGAATTGCGCCGTTTTGATAGACGGGGAGTGACACCGAATAAACTTCTTTATACTGCGATGAAAATATTGCGACTAAAAGTTTGTGATGGTTTAAAAATTGGGTTCAAGCATATCGGTACGGATACCAATATTTCTAAAGAGCAAGTTCTATCTGAAGAATATATAAATACCTGTTTAGAGAGCAACTTAGCTTTTATGAAATCAATTCCTAATTCTGCAGCTTATTGGTCTGCACGTAAGCGAGATCTGTTTGCAATGATGCGCCAGTTGGGTAAACCAACCATGTTTTTGACGATCAGCGCTAATGAAATACGATGGCCGCAACTTTCAAAACTTCTGCATAAACTCAAGAATAACGGTGAAATATTAACGGATGAACAGATTGAAACATTAAATTATTTTCAAAAAACAACCTTGGTCAATGAAGATGCCGTAAGTTGCGCAATTTAGTTCAACAAGCTGGTAAATGTCATCATGTTAATTTTACAATCGAAGAAAGTGAGTCCATTTGGAAAATATAGAGTTCTCAATTACTTCAAACGCATTGAGTTTCAACATAGGGGTAGTCCACACGCCCATATATTATTATGGTTGGATAATGCACCTAAGGATGCGTTAGGAGAAAATTATCAAGAAGCAATTGCCTTAATTAATGCTCTTATCTCGGTAAGTTCATCAGAAGCATCTGAACACATAAAACTTCAAACTCATAAGCATACTTTCACGTGCTTTAAAAGTACACGCGCAAATGCTCGGAAATGTCGGTTTCAGGCGCCTTTCTTGCCTATTCGTGAAACAACAATTCTTATACCTTTGTAGAGCGAAAATCCAGAGTTGAAGAATTTAAAATTACAGTACCAAAATATACGGAAAAACTTAGAAGATAATAATTACGACAATTTTGAAGAATTTTATCAAGCTAATGACATATTATCAGATGAGAATTACATGAACATTATTCGAGCTGGAATAAATCGACCGCGAGTATTTATCAAAAGGCAACCTTCTGAAAAATGGCATAATTGTTTCAATCCTTTTATTCTTAATGTGGTTGGGTCCAATATGGATTTTCAATTCATCACTGAAGAATATTCATGCGCCCAGTATGTCGTTGATTACATCAATAAGACGAATAGAGGAATTAGTGTGACTTACAACAGAAACTCGTTGATATAATGAATGAGTTTCCAGACTTTGACATTATTTCTGCAACTAAAAAACTCAGCGTCAACATACTCAATAGTGTCGAAATGTCAAGTCAAGGAGCTGCGTGGTTTTTATTACGAGAACCTATGTCCAAAGCGTCGGTAGCTGTTGATTATATACCCACTTATTGGCCACAACACCGAGAGCGAATCAGAAAAACTCTAAAGGAACTAGCACAACTTGATGATGATGACACACACATTTGGAAGGAGAATTGGTTTGACAAGTACGAAAAAAGACCCGTTGAACTTGATCACGTCACTTTAGCCCAGTTTGTTTCTCGGTATAATGTTACTGCTAAAGGCATTGTAAAACTCCGGAAGTTTCCAAAAATTATAAGATATCGAAATTATGACATGGGGAAAGAATTATCGGAATATAAAAGAGAAATGGTTACTCTACATATTCCGTTTAGGATTGAAGAAACTGATATTCTGGCAGACATGAATTTTTTACGTATTTTTGAAGAAAATCAAGCCGTCATAATGGAAAGAAGAAAAGAATTCGAATCTAATTTAGACATTGCTAAAACTATGGAAATTTGCTCTCGGTTATGTCGGGAAGAAATTGAGCTCAATGATTCACAGGATCATCGGAATCAAGTTTATGTCGAGGAAGATCCGTACCAACTTCTTCCTCAAAATCCTCATTCAAGGATTAATGATGACGTGGTATCAGCGAAGATGAATAAGCTCGGTGCGATATGGAAAAAGAAAGAAAATTTGATGGAGACTCGAGACTTTCTTGAATTGATGAGAAAAACAAACGCGAAGCAGTACGAGTTAGCACAACATGTTATATGGTTGTTAACTTCTCCCAATCCCGTCCCGTTACAGCTTTTTTTAACTGGTCCTGCTGGATGTGGAAAAACATTCCTAATAAACTTATCATGGAAATCTGTAATCGGTTCACTGATACGGATGGTTAATGCAATGCTTATCTTGCATGTACATCTACAGGAAAGGCCGCAGTTGCTATAGGAGGCACGACTGTTCACACTGCTTTCAAAATCACTCTTTCGAGTTTTCAAACACCATTATCAAACGAGGTTAAAGGATTATATAGATGTTTATTCAAGTTTGTCAAGATGATACTAATTGATGAAATCAGCATGATCGGGGCTGAAATGTTAGAACGTATTGATCTTAGACTGAAAGAAATAACAGGCAATTTTGAAGCTGCTTTTGGTGGATTACACATAATTTTCATCGGTGATTTGCGACAACTGCCCCCTGTAAGAGCTACTCCTATTTGGAAACAAAAAGTTCAACGAATTGATGGTCGGCAATTATGGAGAGGAATCTCTTTTTATGAATTGAATGAAGTCATGCGACAAGAAAATGCTGAATTCTCATCACTGTTGACGAACGTCGGTAATGGAGATCAATTAAATACACAACAGTTGGATATGATTGAGTCAAGGTTCTGTTCAGAGGCAGAAGCAGAAGAACGCTGTCCTAGTGGAATCCGGTTATTTAATGACAACCACTCAGTTGACGCTTATAATTTAAAAATGTTGAGGTCATCTGATGAAATGACCAATTCAATTGCTGATGACGAAATAATTGGATGTAATGGAAATCACGAAAAAGAAAGAGCTGCTAGAAACAGGCTTCATAAGCTTGCTACAATCGACACAGGAGGATTGCCCTACGAAATTATTTTCGTTGTAGATAAGCCATATATGATAACAACCAACATCGACGTGGCTGATGGCTTAGCCAATGGAGCGGTTGGTAAACTTTCGTATGTTGAGTTGGATCTTCAAAATAAAGTACTGCGAGTTTGGCTTCTATTTCCAAAAGGTGTTGGTGTTAAAGCTCGCGGGAAAGTAGCTGGTTATGCAAACTCAAAAGGAATCAGTAGAGAATTTGTTCCTATCAACCGTTGATCTGCAACAGTGCCTCTGAACCAAAATAAATCGATTCATGCTAAAAGAAATCATTTCCCACTCAAACCAGCTTGCGCGTTGACCATTCACAAGTCACAAGGGGGAACATTTGATGAAATTGTGTACAAATACCACAAGACACATTCGCAATCTTTGGTCTACGTAGCCTTATCCAGGGTCACGTCTCAAGAAGGCCTTCACATTGTTCCTACTGACAACATTCAACGTTTCTATCATGGTAGACGAAGCAACGCATAAATGGCCCTTTTACGCCAAGAATTTATGAGGCTTTCCACTGCTCAACTCACAACAGTTGATCAGGTTATACTTGATAAAATAAATGATGGAAACATGATTCTCTTCTCACTCAATTGCCAAAGTCTCCAAGCACATGCACGTGATCTCCGTGGTAACGTTGTACAAAAAGCAGATATTTTAATATTATCAGAAACATGGCTTCGCAACGAGGAATCCGTTGAAATTGAAAATTTCAGATGTATATCCCAATATCGACGACCTGACATTAATCGAGGAGGCGGGGTCAGCATTTATCAAAATCTTAATGATTCACACCATGTGCTTCCTGGCAGTAATGATACTTTCTTAAGAAATAGTATGCACTACAGTCAAACACATTCTTCATTGGGAGACATATGTGCTGCGAGATGTGCTTTGCCTAACGGTAATCACATTGTTATAGTTTCGATTTACATTCCTGTCAATCAAAAGATTAATGATGTAATAGATTTCATTCATGAGGCATTATTGTCTTATACAGAAGGTGGATCAAAATTACTTAGAAAAGAATACCATTTACTGCCGCTCGTACTGAGTGGCGATTTTAATGTCGATTTTAACAAAGATGACGGATTGACATTAATAAAATTTTTAAAATCTGAACTGAATTTAGATATTGTTTCTGATAGAGCAATGGGGACAACGAGGTATGATACAACCATTGATGCGGTATTTTCAAGATTCGTGAACCACGTATCTACGAACGTCCATGTGTCTTATTTTAGTTACCATAAACCACTTGTCACTGTAATTAATAATGCAGACAAGTTGATTTAATTAATATTTAAAAAAATGATAATAGTCTGATAATAATAATTACATAATTTATCAACATTCCTAATGATATATTTATGCACATCTGAAATTGACTATTGTAAAAAGTTTAATGTAAAATGTTTCGTCGATTAGTTATAATAATTGTATATGAAATGAATAAATATAAATTTATATATGTATATTATTTTCATTAATTTGTTAATTTACCCTTTCATACAGTATCAATCTTTTTTAAGTTAAATAAACTCTTTTTGCGTCTGGTTAGACTATCGAACTTAAGGAGTAAACTCCAGTCGTGCGTCGGAGCTGACACACACAATTTTTTTATTTTTTTATGATTGGTTTTATTAATCTGGGTTGAAATCAAACAGGAGAAATTTTTTATCCAGGCATAATGCTGATTACCAGCAAGATCAGTTATGATTAATGAATTAATATGCACCTGTTTCCTATTTTTTGTATAATACAAAGGCCCGACAATTTCTGTTGAGTATTTACCGTTAGAAAAAGAGTTTTCCAACCCGTATACGTTCAAAGAATTAAGTTCTTCAAATAAAGAAATTTGTTTAAGTTTAACTGGAAAATGGATACCTTGCAGTTTAAGCACTGTTGAATAATGGGGATAAGATGATGTTCTAGCAGGGTTTCCTGAAGGCGGGTAGAGAGCTGATACTACGGACCACGCAAAGCAGTGGTCGTCGCTGTTCTTTATATTCACGACAGCTTTCTTCAATGCGATAAATTCCCGAAGTTTATTTCGAGAAACTCAATACTGACAAGGGCCCATCCTGCAAAATAAATTATTACTACCATTAATTTAATAACAATTAAGAAAAATAATTTTTTGTTATTTTAGCGTAAAAAATGTGAACATATGATTCGAGGTATTTAATATAATATAATATATAATATAATCTTACCGGAATCTCTCTCTTGGAATTCCACTGCTTTAGTTTTCAAAATATCGATGAAATTCTCGTAGTCGGCCAAAAGATCGGATGACTCCGACAGAACAGCATTTGGACTATTTAACGATTTTAAATCAAAATTATCATCGGTTTCAAAAGATATTGAAACTTTAACAAAAGTTGAGCTCCCCAAAATTCAGGATTGTGTTGCAGGAATTAAATCGTCAGTCTCTAAATTAAACGCTAAACTTGATAAGCTTATCAATGGAAGTTCTCTAGAATTCGAATCTATTAAGGGCGATATTACCAAATTACAAGAAAATGTCGACTCTCTAAATAAAATTGATGGTAATTTAAATGAGTCTGCCCTTGTTAACTTTCCTGCTAATCCGCAGCTTATTATAGAAGAAATTTATTATCGGAGAAGTAAAGAGAACAACATTCTTATTTTGAATATTCCTGAGCAAACTTTGCATGCAGGTGATAAATTTAATAAAGAGCACGATCTTGACCTTGTTAGAGAAATTTTAAGTGGTATTCAAAATATCAGTACCACTCTACACACTTTGAATGTCAAGCGTCTTGGTGCTTTCAATACTAACAAACTACGTCCTGTACTTGTTTGTTTTGATTCGCGCAATGATGCCATCAATGTGTTGACACACTAGCGGCTTGTACCTAAGCCTTATATTGTTTCGTATGACTTAACTAAATACCAGCGTGAGGTATATAATTGCTTGAAAAAAGATGCCAAAACGTTTAATGACTGTCAAGTGAATAAAGATAAAAATCTTAAGCAAATTGTTAAATTTAGAAATGGCAATCCTTTTCTTTTTACAATTTCTCCAAATTCTAAATCTAAATAAATTCTAACTTGGTACTGTTTCACAATATATTGGGTTTTTTTTTATATCTTTTTAACTATTAAAAATGTTTCACCAAGAGATAAGCGAGAATTCAATATCCTCTGTACTATATTGAGTTTGAAAGAATCTAATAATGTTGATCCTGATGGACTGTCTACCTATTTCATTAAGAAATGTATTGATCCCATTGCTAAGCCTCTGTATTTGTTATATAACCAGTCCTTGGTTCTGGGCAAAAATTTGGAAAAAAACTTTTATTACTCCTGTTTTTAAGAGTGGTAATAAAAATGATGTGTTAAACTACAGGCCTATTGCTATTATAGGAACTATTTCCAAGATTTTTGACGCCATTGTTTCTGTCAAACTCTCCGAAATTTGTTCACTCTTTGTTATTAATGAACAACATGGGTTTGTTAAAGGTAGGTCCACGCTTACCAATCTTCTGATTTATACTAATTTTATTGCGGATACCTTAAACATGGTTTCCCAACCTAGTGTTTTTAGGCAGGTTGATTCAATTTATTTGGATTTTGCCAAAGCCTTCGACTCGGTTAACCATGACCTGCTTATTTATAAACTTTCTAAATTTGGCCTTAGCGGTGGTACTCTCAAATGGATTTTCTCCTATTTAACTAGTAGTGAACTATTAGTTAGAATTAAAGGTAATTTTTCTGAGTCATTTGTTGCATCTTCAGGTGTTCCTCAAGGTTCTCAGCTTGGTCCATTATTATTTATACTTTTCGTAAATGATGTTATTGAAAATTTAAAATTTGCTAATGTGTTATTATTTGCGGATGATATAAAGATTTATGCCAGTGTAACCTCCTTTTATGTTCAAGTTTGTCTACAAAAGGATCTTCAATTTATTCACGAGTGGTCGTGTTTAAATCAGTTGAAACTTAATTGTTCTAAATGTAATGTTCTATCTTTTGTAAAGAGACTCTGGGTATTATTTTCCATAGTAATTTTTCATTTTTGATCTTCAGCTAAATGCTGCAACTTCCAAAGCCTCCCAGATGCTTGGCTTCGTAAAGAGGTCAACTAAGGAATTTAGGTCTCATGTATCCATTGTTCATCTTTACAAGTCTCTTATTCGTCCGATCTTATTATATAACTCTATTATTTGGTCTCCTACTAAGGTCACTCATATCACTACTCTTGAGTCTGTTCAGCATAAATTTTTTAGGTACATTGCTTTCAAAATGGGTAGAGCATTTAGTGTTTATGAGCATGATTATTCTGAGTATGCAAGATCGCTTAAATTAGAGTCCATTAAATCATTGCACATTTACCAAGATTTATATTTTGTACAAAAAGTTCAATTGAATTTAGTTAATTGTATTAACATATCTGAACTGTTTGTTAAACGTGAGGTACCTTATGAGCTACGTGTGTTCAGTGAGGTAAAGGAAGAAACTGCTAACAGAAACTTTATACGTGATTCGTCTGTGCCACGTCTGCGGCGCAAATGGAACAAATGTGTTATTCCTTCTGGCATAAATAATACATATAATCTTGGATTATTTAAAAGGAAGTTAAAACAACTAGTAAATCGTTACTTTTAATCGTTACTCTTAATGAGTGTTTGGTTGTTGTTACTTATTTTTACATCTTTGTATTTTAATATTTTTGTTTCTACATTTGTATCTAAAGAGGTTCTCCCCGTTGACTATTGAATAAATAAATAAATTGTTGAAAAGTTGTTTTGGTAACAATGGCAAATCCAGTTTTTTTTTGTAAGTTGGTTGGTAATGCTTTTGACAGAAAAATACAAATTATGTTAGTTGGTCGTTCATGTACGGTTAGTGGGTAGTGAAGTTTTTTTTGTGTGTTCGTTATGAAAATAAATTAAAAGAAAGTACGTAAAAGAGTTTATGTCCATTGTGCTTTAAATTTTACAACAGGCTATGGGCCCAGAGCACTGTTGTTAAGAAAAAGAACCTTTTACGGAGTATAGCTGTGTATAGGTTAGGACGAAATCCGTTCTGAAGTAAAACGTTTTTTTTTTTTTTGGCGGTACTGACAAGTAAAAATGGATGCACAAATGACACAAATACCTGTCCTGAAATTGAACGGGGAGAATTGGGTCGTATGGAAGTTTCAAACAAAGGTAATATTGAAAAGTAAAGGTCTATATGATCTAGTAATCGGCACGAGAGTAAAACCTGAGGACGCAGCTGCCTTAAATGTGTGGGAAAAGGATGATGCAAAAGCCCAAGGAATTATGGTAACCAGAATGGATCAAGGGCCATTAACCCATTTATTATCATGTGAAACTTCAAAGGATATGTGGACAAACTTAAAGTCTGTTTACGACAAAGAATCAGTTGTAAGTGTGCATTTATTACAACAAAAATTTTTCTCAATGGAGTTTTGGAATGATGCTTTTGAACTTTGGCATCAGAGGAGTCTAGAATCATATGACTTCAAAAATTTTGGATGCAAAGTTTCGGCCCATGTGCCCAAAGAAACCAGATTGAAATGGGACCCTAAGAATAAAACTGGAATTTTCCTAGGTTATAGTGAGGAGGTTAAAGGCTTCAGAATTTTCATACCGGAAAAAAGAAAGGTTGAAATTTGAAGAGACATTATATTTCTGCCAGAGCACGACATGGAAAGCAAAGAAAAGGATATGGAAAATGCTAGAAAAGAATCTTTTATTGAAAGTTTACCACTGACTGATACACAAGTTTCAAGTTCAGAAGAGATAATAGACGATGAAGATTCAAATGCTGAAAGTCATGATAGTTCACATGAAGGCGAAGAAAACAACGAACCAAGGTACAATTTAAGGAAAAACATAAATAGACCTATAAGGTATAATGATTACGAAGTCGATTTTGAAACAAGTTTGATGACTGTTGGTGAAGAGAGTGATCCAAAAACCTACGACGAAGCGATGAATAGTGATGAGGCAACAAAATGGAGAGAAGCTGTTGAAGCAGAGATAAGGGCATTAGAAGAGAACGAAACGTGGGTGAGTGTTTAAAATGCAAATGAACATAAAGTTATTGAGTGTAAGTCGGTGTTTAAAAGAAAGAAAGTCGAAAGTGCAGTGCAGTACAAAGCGCGTTTAGTTGCAAGAGGATTCCAACAGACAAATGTTTTCTTTACAGACATTTACAGTCCAGTGGCAAAACTGCCTTCTATAAGGGTATTCTTAGCCGTTTGTAATAATTTAGGAATAACAATATACCAGATGGATGTCTGTAGCGCATTCTTAAATGGAGAAATTAAAAATGATGTGTATGTTTGCCTTCCAAAAGGTTTTAAAGATAAAGAAGGAAAAATAGTCAAGCTAAGAAAATCCTTATATGGGCTGAAAGATTCTCCTAAAAATTGGAATCTTAGATTTCATAAGCTAATGGTATCTCTATCTTTTGTTCGTTCCGAATATGAATATTGTTTGTATGTTAAGATAACTGAAAGTTATAAGGTTTATATTTTAATTTATGTTGACGATTTGTTAATAGCAGGGACTTATGAAAACGAGGTTTATAACATTAAGCGTATTATGAGTGAAACTTTTAAAATGAAAGATCTTCGACGAATAAAGCAGTTTTTGGGCATGATTATTTCTCAGGATGTTTTTGAAGGTAAAATAACAATAAATCAGACAAAATATTTACAAAATGTTTTAAAAAAATGTAACGTGCAGGACTGTAAACCTTCCAAAACACTAATGGACATAAATTTTAAACATGATACTTTAAAACGCGATCAGTCTGAAAATGATGACATTGAAAAGAGGTGTCGAGTGGTAATTGGCTCTCTTATGTACGCCATGCTTTGTTCAAGACCTGATCTTTGTATAAGTATCAGTATTTTAAGCAGATATCAGTCTTGTGCAAGTCAAGAGTTATGGAATTCAATTAAAAGAATTTTGAGATATATACAAGGAACTTTGAAGTTAGGACTTGTTTTTAATAAAAATAAAACTCAAAATTTAGTTGAGGGTTACGCAGATTCAGACTGGGCGGGAGACAGTGTAGACAGGAACTCTACTTCAGGGTATGTTTTCAGGGTGTATGGGTGCACTGTTTCGTGGGCATCGCGTAAACAATCTACGGTAGCACTGTCTTCTACCGAGGCTGAGTATGTATCGCTAAGTGTAGAAGTGAGTGAAGCATGTTGGTTGAGGTATTTAATTCACGACTTAAGGATACAAAATACCTATGTGTGTGTAACTATTTTCGAAGACAATCAGTCGGCCATAAAAGTGTGCAAAAATCCGGAATTCCATAAACGACTCAAACATGTGGATATTAGATTTCATTTTGTAAGAGATAAGATCAAAGAAAATACTATTGAGGTAAAATATGTGTCTGGTAGTAAGCAATTGGCTGACATGTTTACGAAGCCGCTTAGTTTAAGTTTATTTAGCATTTTTTGTACAAGTTTGGGTTTAAAATATGTTTAAAGATAATTGGGGATTTACCATTGAGGGGGAGTGTTGAAAAGTTGTTTTGGTAACAATGGCAAATCCAGTTTTTTTTTTGTAAGTTGGTTGGTAATGCTTTTGACAGAAAAATACAAATTATGTTAGTTGGTCGTTCATGTACGTTTAGTGGGTGGTGAAGTTTTTTTGTGTGTTCGTTATGAAATTAAAAGAAAGTATGTAAAAGAGTTTATGTCCATTGTGCTTTAAAATTTTCAACATAAATAAATAAATAAATCAATTTCTTCAGTTCGAGCATGAATAAAAAAAGCAAACAGTTCCATGCAGATTTTGAATTTGGCTATTCAGAAGGTCGAAATTTTTTTCTTTAATCTCCATAAAAAAATCATCGTAGTCGATATAATTTTGTTTTGGTCATATTCTATACTCTTCATTTATTTTCTCTAGGCGGTTGCCCCTTCCAATGTCTTAGATGCGCGTTAGCAAAATCGTAGGTAGGGATAAAGGAGGTTGTCTATGCTCATTATACTATCGGCTCTTGTTGATTAAACATAGTCTTACGTACAGTACCTGCCGAAAGTTTTGTTCCAGCATGAATAGTAGTGAGAGTCGAAAACAAGCGTTAAATGTCCAGTGCAAAGAAGTAATTGCAAACGTTTTGCAATTTTTTGAAGCAGAAAGGGACCAAAAGGACTTTATTATTCCGTTTAATAAAGTCCACGAACGTGTTGCAGCCGCAACGGGATATAGTAGATATTCAACGTATATCATTTGAAAAGAAGAAAGTTGAAGAAGGGGAGCAGGCTTCGTTCAACAAACCAAGACAATTCCAGAAATCCTGTCCAAAATCAAGTTTGGATGAATTCGATCAAGACCTTCTGCGTAGAATCATTCACAACTTCTACATAACCGATAAAATGGTTCCAACCATGAAAAGGATACACCATAAACACAAAGAAGCAACGGGATATGAATGCTCAACAGTAGTAATAGGAGAGGGCTACGGAGATCATGTCCCGTTAGATTGTTGTTGTTTCTGTCTAACGTTAGTTTGCCGTATAAATCCATCCTTCTCGCACCTATGGGAAAAAGGTGTATGTGTTCTGAGATCATGAACCGTTGAACCATGAAGGAAGGAGCGTTTTTTTACCTATCAAGGAATATGTGTTAATTGTTTTTCCGGTTCGGCTGGACATGCATGCCGCTGCCGGAGTGCAAGAAATAATTATTATTTCTCTTACGCGTTCGACTCTAATGAATAAATTTATTAAAGTTCCTAATTGCGTGCATTGAATTGCTTCGTTATGAATAGGTACTTAGGTAGGTATCAATGGTAAATAAAAAGTATTGTTATTTAGAAATAGTTTTATTCTTTAAAAAAAAAATGTTAAATTAATTTCGAGGAAGGTATTGTTTATTGATCTATTTGCATAAATTATAATACTAATGATTTATTCTTCAATAACTATTAAAAAAATGTAACATTACAACATTATTAGATGGAATCCATATAAAATTGATCATTTAATTGAGGAGACACTTATATTTTTAAACTCTATTATCATGTCAGAAATAAAACACAAATGTTTATGAGTTTTTAACAAAATTTTATTATATAAAATAAAAATAAAATATAATTTTTTTTAATGGGCAATCCATTATTCTAAAAAGAATTAAAGAATATAAATATATATATACATTTAAAATTTTCTACATACATACCTAACCAAATGGTTGCCCATGGTTCACACCCCTCAGGTCTTTCAACCGTTAAGTATGCCCTCGGACAAGCTGTGGGCATACTTACCAACCCTAAATATATAGGCTCTTGCGGAGGACTATGACAAATGACCATAAAACGGTCTATATCCTGAAAAAATAAAAATAAATTAAGAAATTTAAATATCAAAATAGTTTACCTCCAACTCCGGAAGATTTAAATTGGCAATGCAATTTATGACCATAAGTTTCTCTGAAAAATAAATTAAATTAATACTATGTAATATAGGATAAGTAAGTCTCTTGCTCACAAAACTTACCATTCGCATTCATGTTAGCTAATAGGAATAATGAAACTTGAAGAAGAACATGCTGTATCTATGTGAGTTGATAATTTTTTACAATGTTCAAACTGGTACGTTGATTTATTCATGACTGATAATGGGAATATGTGAAACTTGAAAAACAATATGCTGTAATTATGTGAGTTGATAATTTTTTAAAATGCTCAAACTGGTATGTTGATTTATTCATGACTGATATGGGAAATATGAAACTTGAAAACAATATGTTGTAGTTATGTGAGCTGATAATTTTTTTAAACGCTCAAACGGGTATTTTGATTTACCACCTGCATGACAGGATGTCAAAAGTAATCTTTTTCAGCCTTTGCTTTTTCCATGAAGTTTGAAATAAATATCCTTTACTGATTTGAGTTGAATACTTAAATAGATAAAAAGCAGGATATCATTATGGGAAACTACAATTTTAAATGGCTACGTATATGGCAAAATGTTACAATTATAGCAAAAATGTAATCGTACAAATGCACTTGCAACGGATGTCCAATAATTAATAATCTTAACTGCGGACTTATAATGAGTTTGAATTTATTTGCAAAGATTTGTAAGTATAATATGTGTTTGCTTACCTGCAGACAATCCTCTCTTCACCAACAATATTTTATATATAGTAGATGTATAATGCAGATGACAAACAAATGGCATTGTCACTAACAGTTATAATTGTAAAATTTTGTTCAGTCGACGTTGCCCTAATGTTAAGTAGGTTGCACTCTTTTTTTATAAATGATAGGACCTCAAACGTTGACATATCATTTTTCGGCATAGACATTTGCCAAGGTCCTAACAGTTCAATACGGGATCTATGTTTCTCCAATGCTCGTACTGTTAACGAAATAGTTAACTCATCCTTTTTAATTTTTTTATAATCGTTAAAAACTACTTCCAAACATAATGCACTCAAACTTTTCACTAAATAAACAGGTTTTTGATCTGAAGTTAAAATAATTCTGTATGAATTTTCGATAGGAATATTGTTTAAACTATAAATCTTCGAATGCTGCAGTTCACGTAAAAACCATTTAATAGAATGATGATTAAATTTAAATTTGGAAAAAAAAGTTTTACAGTTCATTAACTGTCTATCTTTTACAAAAAAATTATTATCTAATTTTGGAATTAAAGCCATTTTTAAAATAAGGACTAGTTAGTGACGGAAGCGATTAATAACTGATAGGTATAAGTGTACAGACTTATTAATTGAGAATATTTTCCACTAACATCATTATATGCCGGAAATTATTATCAACATTCACTCAATATTTAAGTGAACAATTTTATTCATTTTTTCAATAAAAATTATTCTTACATATAAGTATATGCATGAAGTGTTATTAAAAAAAGTTAAGGTGCTATAAATGCATAGGGATCAACATTTGAATGAACAATTACATTCGCTTCCGAGTACTAATAGTAACATCATGGAGCAGCCTCCAGCTAAAAGAGTTAAGCTTACAACATGTGATATTTGCAAGTGTACACTTGAATCCGTAAATTATTCTGCGCATCTTAAATCTATTAACCACAAGAATAAATGTTTGGAACGTGATGTCACTCTTGGTTCTAAAGTTCATGAAATATTGTCAGCATTCAATCGAAAAGTGGTTTCCTATCGTTTGTCACCTAATAATACAAAAATTGTCAATCTACCTATAAACGACTATAGCAATTTATTAATAGAAAACTTCATTCATAATATATGGATTGAAATCGTGACCATCATAAATAAAACACTTAAGGATTTTAACGTGCTGAAAGTAAATTTCGAACTTTATGGAAGTTTTCTGAAGCCTGCAGCAGTCTTAGATGATGATGATGGAAAATATAACTTGGAAGTAAAATCTTTTCTGGTTCCCTACCAAGTTGTAGATAAATCTGTCAGTGTAAACGAAGTAATTGAAAATTTAATTGCAAATTGAAAGAAAAAGCCTGAGGAGTTATTTTTGGAAGTCAATTTGGTGAAAAACAATCCACTGAAAGCTTCCACCTATGTAAAACTTCCATTGGACATTGAGCGAAAAAATGCTGTTATTAACGTTAAAAACCAAGATAATATGTGTTTCATCTGGGCAATTCTTTCTGCACTATATCCCGTCAGATGTAAAAATCATGTATCAAGTTATAGGAAATATCTTTCAAAGCTAAATTTAACAGGTATGACCTTTCCAATGATCTTTTGTAACATTAAATTGTTTGAAAAATTGAATCCTAATATAAGTGTTAATGTTTTTGGTCTCGAAAAACAAAAAGAAAAGTCAATAATTGTAGGACCATATTATTTCTCTCAATGTTGAAAATTAAACCATGTTAACTTACTATACATCGAAGAAGAAAATAAACAACATTATTGTTATATTAAAAATTTAAGTCGTCTTATTTCGAAGCAGTTAAGTCGGAGAAAAACTGTTAAATATATTTGTGATGGTTGCTTGCAATATTTTGGTAGTGAAAATCTTTTAGCTAATCGTATGCAACAGGACTGTCCGAAATGTGTAACCGTTTTACCTTCAGCTGGAAATAATTTTTTAAAATTTAAACAAATAGAAAAGCAAATTAAAGTTCCTTTTGTTATATATGCCGATTTTGAATCTTTGCTAGTTCCAATTCAACAATCTTCAGAATCTGCGATAGATACTAAAACAGTATCAACTCACATTCATAAGCCATTTAGTTTTGCCTATTACGTTAAGTGTTGTTATGACGATTCACTTTCGAAATTTTATTCGTTTCGGGGAGAAAATTGTGCAAAAGTTTTCTGTAATATGATTAAAAATGAGGCTTCTCATATATACCATACATACTTAAAAAATATTATTCCTATGAAAGAATTAACTGAAGAGGATTTAGAAAATTTCGCATCGGCAACAAACTGTTATTTATGTAACGGAGATTTAGGTTCAGATAAAATTAAAGATCGCTGTCACCTCACCGGCAAATATAGAGGCTGTTGTCATAATTCCTGTAATTTGAAAGTAAAAACCGTTAACTTTATCCCGGTTTTCTTTCACAATTTTAGCAATTATGATTGTCATCTTTTTATACGTGAATTTGCCGCCGAAGATGACGAACCAATGTAAAAATTTAGGTGAATACAGTGACCTCTATTTAAAAGTAGACGTAATTTTACTATGCGACGTTTTTGAAAATTTCCGAAATTTATGTTTGAATACATACAAATTAGATCCGACCCATTTTTATAGTTTACCCGGCTTGTCATGGCAGGCAATGCTAAAATTTACCAATGTACAATTGGAGTTGTTAACTGACTGTTCAATGGTACTCTTTTTTCAACGTAATATCCGAGGTGGTTATGCTGGAGTGGTTCAACGTTTCGCACAGGCCAACAATAAATATATTCCCTCTAATTACAACAATTCACAAGCAACATCTTACATATCATATTGGGATGCAAATAATTTATATGGATATGCGCTTTCGGAAAAACTGCCTATATCGAACTTTCGATGGCTCTCACAAAACGAAATTGATTCATTTAATATAAATAACTATACAGATTCTGATGATCAAGGATATGTTTTGGAAGTCGATATTCATTACCCAAAACATTTGCATGATTCGCACAATGATTTTCCAATGTGTATTGAAAAATGAAACCTCCAAATTCAAAATGCAAAAAATTATTACAAACCTTTTTCGATAAGCAAAATTACGTTATTCATATAAAGACTCTTAAGCAATGTATTGAAAATGGTTTAGAGTTTTCAAAGATTCATAGAATTCTCACGTTCAAGCAATCTGCTTGGATGAAACCGTTTATCGATTTTAATACTCGTCTAAGACAAAGTGCTGCAAACGCAGTTGAAAAAGATATGTACAAATTAATAAATAATGCAAACTATGAAAAATGTATCAAAAATATAGAAAAAAGGGTTAACGTTAATTTAATCAATTCCTGGAAAGATTTGGGTCATAAAAAAGGAGTTGAGAAATTAGTTTCACAACCCAATTTTCATAGTATATCCATTTTTGATGAAAATTTTGCAGCAGTACAATTGTTAAAGTCTCAAATCTATTATGACAAACCAATTTACGCCGGGTTTGCAGTATTGGAAATTGCCAAATTTGTAATGTATGAATTTCACTATAACTTTATAAAAAAAAATATGGTTCCAAAGCATCACTTTTGTATACAGATACTGATAGTTTGTTGTATTTCATAGAAACGGATAATGTTTATAATGATATGAAGAATAATTTACATTGATTTGATACCTCAAATTATTCTACTGATAATATTTTTGAAATGCCTTTGGTAAACAAAGCCATCCCAGCACTTATGAAAGATGAAGTTTAAGGTAAGATTATTTGGGAATTTGTCGGTCTTAAAGCTAAAATGTATGAAGTGAATATAGAAGGAAGTTTGATAATGAAAAAGGCTAAAGGTGTTAAAAAGAATGTTATAAAGTCATTAACGGAAAAAGATTTTAAATATGTATTAAATGAAAACGAGATAGTAGTGAAGCGACAAAATGTATTTAGGTCTTTAGAGCATATAATTTATTCTCAATGCATTAATAAAATTGCTTTGTCTGCGGATGATGATAAACGTTTCCATATACCAGAAACGTATAAGACTTTAGCATGGGGACACTACAAAATTACTGATAATACTAACAATAATTTAAGTTAGGTTATTTTAGTGATTTCTTAATGTTTTAATTATTATACAAAGTTAGTTAATTACTATAATGAAAAAATGATGTTCAATAAACTAACTTGAAACCATTAGATACTTGTGTTTTATTTGTACGTTAATGACCTTAACATCTAGGAAGAGAAGGATCAGGAGGAGGAGGAGGAGGAGGAGGAGGAGGAATGGATAATAGTAGTGGTAATAACTAATTTAAATAGTAGTTCTCGAAATAAATGCGTTAGTTTTAACTTTAGAAAGCAAAATGGCAGTTGTACAGTTAAAACCGGGAAATAAAATCAAAGTTCTTTCAGCATTTGAATTAATCCAACTGACAAATGTTGTGTAAGCGACTGAGGATTGGCATAGGAGAATTGCAAATTTAGAAGAAAAATGGAGAACATCAAGCACTGGCGTGTTTGATAGTGATTTGTTCAATATTGTTGCTTGTCTGCTATCTGAAATTTTAAATTATCCAAAAACCATCGATCCTAATAATGGTAATAATGAAGAAATTTACCATACAGGGAAAGCGTTAGCGTTAGAAGTGCAGAAAAGAAGAGATATTTTTAAAGAACCGAAGAAAAGAAGAATAGTAACGGAAAAAGGGAAAAAAAGACAAAGGAAAAGAAACGAGAAAGAATCTTATGCATTGATATCACCACCACTACCATCCTCGCCGCCGCCGCCGCCGCCCACTACAGCTAAAAACGAACAATGTTGCTACCTATTTGATAATATTTATAAAGAATTGGGAATTAAAGATTTGTAGGATTTTTTAAAATAAAAAGAAATCTTATTAATATGAGTATTTTATTTCAATTAGTGTTAAGCATACAAAAAAGTCTTACATTAATTCTTGCAAAATATTGAAAACACTTTTATAGTCTTTAGAGTAAATTGATGGTAATTTTGCAGAATCTGATCTATTTTCATCTTGCCAACCTACTGGCAATCCTTTTTTCGCTTTTTCTAAATTACCAACAAGCCATTGAAAGACTGCTTTCTGTCTACAATTATGCAATGGTTCAAATTTATAAGCCAGTTTGTTGGCTTTCATAATTTGAATTATATAGTACAATAGTTTTGGTTGTGCATAATAAGCAGTTTCTAGTATGATATCATCCAAACATGCTAATACATTTTTATAGTTTTTCTTAATATTACTTATGGGAAATTTTTCTAAATTGCAAGGATTATAATTTGAAAGGAGATCTTGAAGGAAAAATATATCATTGGTGCACAAAGTCGTCATTTCCTTCATTTCAGTTAATACACTCACTACATCAAATACACTTATTAAAAAGTCTGGAACTGTATTCAAAAAGGATTGTACAAAATCATCGCATATAATTTGACGGTGAAATAACAAATCCAGCAACGATAGAGATGGAAAAGTCTTTGTAATCCATGTGAAGGCTTCGAAGGGCACTTGAAATCCTAATCGCATAAAAATATTTTTGGCTGTCTGTTCATTATTTTGAACAAATGCATAGGAAAGTTCCTTTTTCAAATTATTCACATCGCTATTGAAAATTGCATAAGAGGTTGGATACATTCTTGTTAGTAGCTATTTTTTAATTGTGAAAATAAATAAACTCGTCACTATCGCTACTGCTGCTGTTGTAATAATTATTAGTATCAGATGAATCAGTTGTGACCGGATGATTGAAATAATTACCCAATATTTCTATTTGATCATATGCAGAAACATCAAATTTTTCAAAAATGTTTACTAAACCTTTAGCTTCGAGCGTTTTGCTTTCAATCAGCACACCATTTTCGTAAAACTTTATAGTAATGTAGTAGTATGAGCAATCAGACATGCTTTCTCGTACCATGGTAAAAATATACTAAAACAATACTAAAATTCTCTAATAGTTCTATGACAAATTGAAGAGGAGTAGGTAGGTGGAGGGGAGATGATTCGACTCAGTGTTTAATTGTTTATATTATTTCCCATTACCTATTAATAAATATTAATAAAGTGGAAAAATAATATTTTTATTCATTATCTATACACATCTACATATAGTCTTTTAGTAACCAACTTCTTAGAACAAAAATGTTTTCTAATGCACAATTATAGTTTGAATTTTGATGGTGATGGTCTTGATGGTGGTAGGTGCATAGTGATGTAGTAGTTGTAGCGACTGCAATAAGTTTTGTTAGAGATGGACATTTTAAAATTATAATGTTCTGCAGATGGGGAAATTCTTTTGATAACCATCTTCGTTACTCCAAGCCTTTGACATAAATAGTCGTACAATCATTTAAAATTTTCCCTATTTCACCTATTGTCTCGTGATAACTGTGCAATCCAAAATTCCATTCGATTCCATGATAATTTCTAGTAAGCCATCCATTCTGACTTCTGTAACGGGCTGCAAGTTGCGACCAAGGAAATGGTGGGGATAATAAATACCATACAATTTTTTATTCATTGCTTATTTTACCGAAAGCAACTTCCTTAACCCTTAAAGTACGACGCGGGGTCCTTTAGGTACCCCAAGTTTGAATTTCTCAAATTATTTCCGAAAATATAAATTTTTGTGCCCTGCGCTTTTTGATAGCTGATTTTCTATCCTTACCATTTAATTCAAGCTATATTTCAACATTTTTGTGCCAATAACCTTGACAAAAACCGGTAATTTAGAGGGGGGTCTCGAGGAGACCTCACGACGTCATTTGTGTTTGAAATTTATTCATCGTAGTTGTTTGTTTCAGGTATAAAGAGGGACTAGAATAAAGAAATTTTTATCCAATATAATGTCAAAACGCGTTAAAAAAGTGGTAAGCCAAGAAGAATTGGCGGACTTAGCTTCCCGTTTTTATGACGATAGTGATATTGACGACCTATATGTTAGTGACGACGAATATCGCGACCCCAACTTTGTTGATGAATATCACACTACATCCGAAGTAGAAGACATTTGTGAAGAGGAGGTTTATGAAGATGAAGATGAGATCCTGGAGAACAATGAGGAAAGAAGAGAAGAAATAACAGGAGTTAGATGTGAAGTAGTGGCTGGAAATCGCAAACAGTACGTAGCAAAATCGGGACGCATTTGGAGTTCTGAATGTCAAGGCCCTTCTCGTCGCCCATTGAGAAATATAGTTACAACTAAACCTGGACCAACAAAATATACAGATTCGGCCAATGAAATATGGGAAATTTTCAACCTTTTTCTTACTCTAGATATGAAGGATAAGATCTGTAAAGACACGAATGAGGCCACCCGTATTTATGAATTGCATAATAAGGCACACCTTGATCAACAGAAAATCTGGAAAAACGTAGATGTACAATTTGATGCATTTATTGGTGTTTTAATTTCTGCTGGACCTCTTCGTTGCAGGAAAGAAAACGTCAAAGAAATGTGGAGCACTGATGAATCTATTCGTCGTAATATTTTTACGGCATCTATGCCTCGAGGTAGATTAATTATGATCAGTAAGTTTATAAGATTTGACGACAAAACAACGAGGCCAGAGAGAAGAGAACAAGATAAATAAGCGGCGTTTAGAGAATTATGGGATGAATTTGTAACTAACTGCAAAAAAGCGTTTGTTCCCTACGAAACCGTGACAGTAGATGAACAACTGGTTGCTTTTCGCGGCAAATGTCCATTCAAGCAGTACATGAGTTCCAAACCTGCTAAGTATGGAATAAAGATTTGGGCAAGTGCAGACGTTAGTACTACTTACCTTCATAATCTGCAAATTTACACTGGTAAACCACCAGGAGGTGAACCAGAAAAAAATCAAGGTTTTCGCGTGGTTTGTGATTTAGTTTCTCCCCTATTTGGTACTGGTCGAGGTGTTACAACAGACAATTTTTTTACATCAACCTCTTTAGCTGAGTTTTTGCTAACAAAAAATATTACTCTACTTGGGACGGTGCGAAAAAATAAAACCAAATACACCAAAGGAACTGAATATTTCAAAAGGAAGGGCTGTTTACTCTTCAGAATTTGTGTTTTCTGATAAAATAGCTATGGTCGCCTATACACCGAAAATATATTAGTTCATGTTCTATCTACCCAACACCAAGATCCATATATTGCTGAAGACGAGTCAAATAAACCCAACCTGATATTGTAATACAATGCCACTAAAGGGGCTGTTGACAATGCTGACAAAATGATTCGTGAATATACTTGCTCTCGTCGTACTGCCCGCTGGCCTTTTCGTTTATTCATGAATGCTATTGATACTGATGCCTTGAATGCCTTTGTCATATATATTGCCAAAAACCCGGATTATAAGAGAAAAACTTCTTAAAAAAAAATGTTTCTCCAAGATTTGGGCAAACAATTAGCTAAACCTAATATGGAACGGCGAATTCTAGACTTAAAAAACAATCCAGGTGTGCATAGAGCCATTGTCGCATGCGGGGTAAGCAGTCCAACACAAGCTGAATTGCCTATTTCAACAGAAGCAAGAAAACGGGGAAGATGCTATTTATGCCCAAGGTCAAACGATAAAAAAGTTAATAAGAAATGTGATGAATGCAAGAAATTTATTTGTGCAAACCACGGCCGCACAAAACATCTATCATGTGCAAAACCCATTTTCAAGGAGAGTAATAATTTCTGTTTATGGCAGTCGAAAATTTCGCTAGGTTAAGCTTATTTTCTATATTTCTTTATATTTAAAGAATATATAGGTTAAAATATTGTTGTTATTCTTGCTCTAATCCTTTACACACCGAAGAACACATTTAAAATCCATGGGGTCTCTTAGGGACCCTACGTTGTCCTTTACGCAGGTATAACTAGCGTCGTACTTTAAGGGTTAAATATGAAGGTATTACCCGCCGCCTTAAATCCTTGCACATCCACTATGAATTTCATTTTTATAATATGTAAGTACAAGTTACAATACTTGAACAATGTTGTTGGATGGATTGTAGCGAACCATTCAATCATGTAGAATTAAGCAATATGCAGCTGTATTTGCTGGAATTGCTTCATTAGTATCAAAATCTAGACGTACATCTATAGTGCCCGCCTTCACAATTTCGCTTTGATGTGTGCAGTCGATTACAAATAAGGGAGCAATTTTCTTAAAATCTGATGGTTTCAATACCGCTTCGCTAACCGTTCCGTAATAAGACTGTTGAAATTGAGCATACATTTCATATAATATAGAAAATTTATTATTCTTAAAATCAAGATGAAGGTTGTCGTAAGTATACATAGAAGAGCCCCAATGTAATTTAATATTATTAAGTTCGCAATGATCAAAGTGGGCTTTATTTTTTTCAGGTTTATTATTTCTATCTGTTTGAAATGCAACTATCACGAAAGGAGGTTTTTCAAGTTGTGACGTAGTTTTCACATCCCATGTGTGATTATTTGTTTGAGGCAATAAAGGATACTCATGCAACTGCCAACTACGGAAATTAATTTCCATTTGTTGATTTCTTTGCAAATATTTTAAAAGTTTAAGACGTTCTACATCTGCTACAGATATATGTGGAATTTTCCAAGAAATTTTATTTATTTCTACTTTTAAAGTTTCACCTGCAGTTGTATTTATTATTGCGTTTGTATCGATACTACTTCTTATTAAAATAAGTTCTTGTTTTATGTTGAGAAGAATTTTTCGAAAATCTTCCGCAAAACCTAAAAGCATACGTAGTGGGATGCATACGTTAAAATTTCCAGTTTGATCTATTGCCGAAAATGTATCATCATTGGGAGCCCAACCAGCATTCTGAAGACGCAAGCTCTCGTTTACGTTGTAAGAAACATAACCTTTTATGGTGCTAGTTATTCCAGGGTTTCGAACACGATCAACAGTTTTACCACCGATTTCGTGACGAATTTCGTCGAAAAGGTGTGCAATTCCATTATTTATAAATTTGGCAGTTGCTGAAGGTGTATCAGTTTTTAGCAATTTTCCTTCAACATGGTAAAGTGTAGACATCTTCGTTTTCAATTGGAATGCGGATTTCATCATTATTTTTAAACGTTGTATTTGTATACGGTTGATGAGTATGTTTTTCCGCATTGGTTATAGATAAATCAAATAATGCACGTTCGGTAACATTCAAGATTTCAGAATGCATGATGGTTTTAGCTTCTTAACTTGATATCCTAAACTTTTTAAAAAACGTGCGTTTGAAGGTGTTAATCGCTTCACTTCTTCTTTTGCACTGAACGATTGTGATAATGTTGGTTTCCTATAAATCTCCTTACGTTTGGGAAAAGTTGATGAATAAAATGAGCTTCTTCGTTATTTCTATATGAACCGGAAACAAGTTTGCAATGGATGCATATATCGTTTACTTTAAAAATATTTACAGGATAATCAGACACTTCATGACTATTAGCTTTAATAATTCTCGGTTTAAATCCTAGCAGTCGTCCGATTGAATCTGTTTTTGTGAAATCAACTTGCTCTTAACTTAATTTCCGAAAGTAAAGTGTTGTTGTTGCCAGTTATATTAAGAAATATAATATCTTTACCTTTTACTCTCGGATCGCCTAATTGAAGGCGTAGATAACGATTTATGTCATCAAGCTCATACGATCCTTCCGGTATGGTCATTACTCTATTCCCAACATAAAATTTGTTGTTACTTTGATCTATATTTGGAATAGAATTGTACGTTTCAAAATTAACGAGTCCTAAAGAATACTCAAAATTGTCATCCAAAACAATTGGTGGGCTAATATTAGCTTGCAATATTGATTTGTCTCCGGTTAAATTAAACGTGTACATGTTGATAGTCTGTTAACGTTAGATTAAATGGAACTATTATCGTCTGCGCTAACGTATTAAAAGTGAAAGGGTGGTGTGATATTATATAGAAATTGTAATACTAGATGACCACAGTTGAATGAGTTGTACATCTGTTTGCGATCATAATTATAAAAGATTTTGCATGGTTGAGAAGAATTTAAATATTTCACAACTTCCGGAGGTGGTCGCAAATTTCCGAAGCTGTCAAAATAAACTGTATTGCCGTTTTTAATTTTGTATGCTGTCCAATGCGTACCCATGCCCGTTTTCTTATCATGATTTACAATTCCACATTCGATGGTGCGCACTTTTTTAGGTAAACTGTCACGCATAAAAATTCCGCGAAAGTGAGTAATTTGAAGCATTTTAACATATTTATGTAAATCTTCATCGGTTAGTGCTCGTTGTGGCAGAATTAGAGAGGTTTTTTTTTTTATATATAAGGTAAATAAAGTCCCAAACCTTTTTTATAAGGTTTCAAGAAAAGACCTTTTCCAAGAGCAATTTTTTCCATAGCCTTATTATGTCGTTCAAATTCGCTAATACTTCTTTGGGCTGCTTTAACATCATTATCCGCTTTCGCGATTCCGGCTGCTCCTCCGGACAAAGCACCTAAAGCTGATAATCCAGCGAAAAGTGGTATTAATGGAAGAAATCCACCGCTTTTTGGAACCGGTATTATCCTGGGATAATCGGTCACTTTTTTCTGATTTGAATTTTTTAACTGTGACATTGCTAATCGTGCTGCTCGAATGACATTTTCTGGCTTTTTCTGTTTTAGAACATTCGCCGCTTTTCTTATAAATTTTCGAAAACTGATTCTTCCACCCTTTCTTTTTTTCATAGAACTACTAGTTCGTTTTCTTCTTTGTTGTTGTTGTTGTTGTTGAACTCCCATACCCAACTTTGTTTTTACATTCATAGCGGTTGCAACTGCTCGAGCAGCTAAACGTTCTCCAATGCTTGCATCCGATGAATGAACTCGTCTAAGTGCTGCTCTAGCTAAAATACTATCTGCTTTATGTCTTTGTTCTAGATTTTTAAAATTAGAGTATGCAATATCATGAGCTTTGCAGGATTCATCTAAAGGATTTATTCCTTTGTCCCCTCTTTCCAACCTCTCGTTTAACTTTGTACCTGGTCCACAAAAGCGATAGCCCGGTATATGAAATTCAAATGGTAAAGAATTAATTAGTTTATTAAGTAAACCATTGCCTCGTTGCACTTTCCGCATTGCTCTCTCTTATTCAAAGTTTTCTTCGAAATAAACCAATTCATGCAGAGCTAACAGCTCATAAAGTAGAAAAACAGTAACCATATTTTTCATTAGATTATTGACATGCGAATAGTTCAACAAAAAGCTGTGCTGCCTATTACTAACCGTGATTTTAACGATGTACCAAAGGCAAATCGACATGGACCCCTACTACCGTCAAAAATACGATCAATCGTTACAGGTCCTTCCAATTGTGGAAAAACGAATGTTGTAATTTCACTTTTGGAACATCCCAATGGTCTCCGATTCGAGAATGTTTACGTATACTCTAAATCGCTAACTCAACCAAAATATGAATACTTAGACAAGCTTTTAAGACAATAAAAGGTATTGGCTATTACCCTTACAAAGATTCTGAGAATATTATTTCTCCATCAAATGCGAAATCTAATTCAATATTTATATTTGACGATGTTGCTTGCGAAAATCAGAATGTAATCAGAGATTATTTTAGTATGGGACGTTATTACAACGTCGATTGTTTTTATCTTTGTCAAACATATACTCATATTCCAAAACATCTAATACGCGACAATGCAAATCTAATTATATTATTCAAACAGGATGAGCTAAATCTTAAGCATGTCTATTCAGATCATGTCAATATTGACATGCCATTTGAAATGTTTAAAACCATTTGCAAAGTTTGTTGGGATGACAAATATGGGTTTATAAGTATTTATAAAGATAGTGATGTTAAAAACGGTCGATACCGTAAAGGTTTTGATCAATATATATATTTATAACCATTGCGATTTACCTCTGAGTAATATAAAAGCAGTAAACGAGTGAGGATCATATTATCACTGTAATGGACTCGAAAATTAAACAGGAGCTTGTAAAGGTGAGGAAAGATGTAAAACGAAAATTGCAAGCTTTAAAAGAGGGTGCGATAGAGGAAGAAGATATATTGCGGAAATCCTATAAACCTTTGGTGGAACCTTTAATGCAATTAAAAGAAGAAATACAATTTTCTAAACCGAAAATTAAGCAAGAAATTAAAAAGGAAGAAGAAGAAGAAGAAGAAGAAGAAGAAGATGTTGAGAAATCGTTCATAGCACCAGATTTATTCTCACCATCGTTGTCATTACCAACCTCATTAAATACCTCGGTAAAAGATTCCGATCTTTCTACAATGCTTCCACTGAATGACGAGGAAGAAGATAGAATATTTGATTACACTAAACAAGAAATACAGAAAATCGTAAACGATCCTGCTTTTAAAGATATATTAGATGATGATGAAGAATTACCGAGATATTATATTGAAGGAGTATTAAGCGATACTGAAGGAGAATATGACAATAGAAATGATGTTCGATACGATTGGCTTCAGAACAAATTATATATTGGCGATGAAGAAATGAAGGTGGTCGGTAAAAATCTAGAAATAATGGGACGTAAATTTGTCGGGACGCCTGGACTATATGAGTTACTTTTCAAAAAGAATCCTGTCGGAGATAAGCAAAAAGATAGGGATGTCTATAGGGAAATAATGCAGCTCGTTCGATTAGATAACCCTCAAACTTATATAATAATAATAGCTTTATTAACAAAAATTGTTACATGTTGTAATAAGTATTAGCATTAAATAAAATAAAATACAATCTTTTCAATTGAATTAAATGCGCGTCTTTAGTCTATCGTTTTATTCATTCTCCTTTCTTATCTTTAGTATGTTCCACATTCTTTGCAGGCAATCCTTCCCCAAAAGTTGTTGTTTCCATCTCTTTCCATCCATTCCCGTGAACTTGCATCTTTCAAATATGTGTTGCAGCGTTTCTTCTTCTTGTCTGCATAGTCGGCACATTTTGTTTTCTTCACACTCCCAGTGTCTGTTGGCTCTAGATTCCGAACCCAGTCTGAATCTGGCTGTGAGTTGCAGTTCATTCCTTTTGTTTTTACGTTTTATTAAATAATCTGGTGGTTCTGTGATTTCTGGCATTATTCTTTTATATTCTTTTGCGTATTTCGAGTTTCCCAGTTTTCTTTCTAAATCCTGCTTTTCCAAATTTTTACTAATTTCTTCCATTTGTTTCCATGTGTTTGCTTCGTTTTCGATTTTTCTATTATAGTATTCAGGCGACCATCCTCTTTCTTCTAAGTGCTTCTTTCTCGCTCTCTTCCATTTTTCTTTTGACTCTCTTCTTCTGTTTATCTCCCAATCTGTACTTATTTTATTTTTGATCTTTACGCATTCTGTGAGTAAGTCGTTTCCTTCATGTCTAATTATCTTTTCTTCATATTTTACTGCTCTTTTTCCTGCTTTTATAGCTAGTTTTTCTCGCTTTGTCTCTAGATGCAGCATATATCCCGGTGTTGTTCTATCTAAATTTAGTGTCCATTTGATGTACTTATGCTGGATTTCTTCTATTGCTTTGTACTCTTGCCAGCCCCAGATTTCCACCCCATACATTAGTATTATGCTCTCTACAAGTGTGTCAAAAAGATACATCCTTTTTTTCCAACAGTCTTTGAAATTCCTTTCGGCTATGCTCCATATCCTTCCACAGTGCTGTCGTTGCTTTTTTCTTTAAATACTTTCTGTGTTCTTCATTTCCATTTTTTTGCTGCAGAATATATCCCAAGTAGTTAAAAGTCTTTACTTCTTCTAAGGTTTTTCCTTCCCATGTGAATTCCATTTTTTTCCTTCTTCTTCCCGGTGTTTTTCCTCTGAGAATCTTTGATTTTTTGATATTTAACTCAAGTCCTCTTTCTGAGATGTACCTTCCGAATTTTTTTATCAATTCTTTAAGCCCTTGTTCATTACTTGCCATTTAAACTACATCATCTGCATATGACACTGTCCATATCTTCTCTTTTCCTATTACCACACCTCCTGTTTGTATTTTGTTCATCGTTTCTTCCAGATTACAGAATGCCAAGTTAAAAAGTGTTGTGCTTAGCGGGCATCCCTGCCTTACACCGTTTATAGTTTGTTTTTCGTTTGAGTACTCATCATTTATTCTTACTTTAAAAGTTGTTTCGTTATAAATCTCCTTTATTCTTTCACTTAGTTTATTGCTAATGTTTTTTTGTTCCATAATCCTCCATATTTTTTCTCTTTTTATTTTGTCAAAGGCATTCTTCATGTCTGCGAAACACATAAATATTTGGCCCTTTGTCTTTTTTATTTACTCTTCCATAGCAGTTTTAACGGTATATATCGCACCTATTGTTCCTTTGCCTTTTCTGTATCCAAATTGCGTTTCACTCAATACTTTTTTCTCCTCTATTTCCTTTTCCAGTCTTGTTTTCAAAATTTCTGCGTATATCTTATAACCCGTGTCCATGAGGGTAATTCCCCTGTAGTTTTCTACATCATCTTTGTTTCCTTTTTTGAAGATAGGCGTTATTATTCCTACTTTCCATTCTTCCGGTATTTTCTTTTCCCCATTCCATATTTTATTTAGTATTCTGTGCATCTCCTCTATCACCTGCTCCATTCCATATATCCAAGCTTCATTTGGTATTTTGTCTTGGCCGGGCGTCTTCCTTGTTTTCAGTTTATTAATTGTATTTTTAACCTCTTTGATGCTTATTTCATCTTCATAGCGTAATGTTTTGGTAAAAGCTCGTTTTTCTTTTTCTTCTAATCCTTCCATTTGTTTTTGAAAATGTTTTACCCATTCGTTCATTTTTATTTTTTCACTTATTTTTATTTTTTTACTCCTTTGTTCGTTTATTAAATTCCAGATTTTTTTTTCCGATTTGTCCATTTTAGCCCCTATCCATTCCCTTTCTTTGTAATCTACTTTCTTTTGTTCTAGTAGATTTCTGTATTCTCTTCTTATCTGTAAGTATTCTTCCTTCTTCGTTCCGTCTGCTGCATAGCTCCTCTTAGCCTCCTTCAATTTTTGTTTGGCTTTGTGACAGTCACCATCCCACCATTTTTTATTGGGTGTTGTTCCTTTGATGATTACTCTCTTTTTTAACATGGCGTTGTTTATTCTTATTTTAAGTTCTTCCCATTCTTTCGCCGGTTTTGATTTTCCTAGCTGATCTTTGTACCTTTTGATATCTTTTTCTTTCCATGTAGTCACTATCTTTTGCTTATGTTTATTCAATTGCTCCATTTGTTCCATTTTTACTTTCAAAGATAATTTTAGCATTTGGTGGTCCGATGAAAAGCTTTCTATAATTTCCATTTTTTCAATCAATTCTTCCCCTGTTCTGTTGGTTATTATGTAATCTATTACAGATCTTCCTGATCCTCCTATGTATGTCATACTGTCATTTTTATCGCCTGCAATATTTCCATTTATTATATACATCCCATTTTCTTCCATCCAGTTTATCAAGGATTTCCCTTCTTCATTGATTATGTTATCTTCTGAAGCTCGTTTCTCTTCTCCAGTTTCATCTTCGATCTTTCCTCCTTTATTTCCTGTCCTTGCGTTGTAGTCTCCTCCAATAATTATGCATTTGTCTCTGTTGTCTTCTATAATTTTAGCCATTGGTTCGTAGTTTTCTCCTTTTTTGTCCCTCATGTATACACTTAATATTATAATTATTCTTTGTAATATTTTTATTTCCATGAAAATGGAATTCTTCATTTATTTTTTCTATTTTGACTTCGTTTTTAAACTGTTTTTCCTTGTGTGCTATTACCATTCCACCTTTTGGCCTTCCTTTCTTTTTTTCTTTTCTGGCTCCTACGTGGGCCGTTTTGTAGTTTTTCATCTGTGTTTTTATGTATCCATCATGTTCGTTTTCAAGCCATGTTTCCGTAATATTTATAATGTCGCTATTTCTAAGTTGCTCCCAATCCTCTCCTTCAATATGACGTAATCCTGCCGCATTCCAGAATATTATTTCAAGATTCTTCATTTCTGAGGTAACTTTATTGTAATTGTTTGTGTTATCCTTAAATCCCCTCTTAATATTAAGTTTATGATTATGAATTGGCCCTTTTTTACTTAATCTATTCTTACTTAACCCTCAAACTTATATAACATCCCTAAATCATATACTAAAGGAGTTTTTGACACGCAATATGGTGTAAGATTTAATCCAGAGAAACAGAAATATTTTATCGGAGATTCCGAAATAAAGTTTGGAACTAACATAATAACCATAAAAAATGTAAGGTATACACTATCCCGAGGATTATTGGAGCTTTTGATTAAAAAGGAGCCCAATGGTTATAAGGAATCTGATTTGGCGAAATATAAAGATATAGTGTATAGAACAAATGCTAATAAAATTGGCTACAAGAGTATCGCTCCAATAGCTGGAAACAAAGGAAAAAAGTATCAGCTAATCAAGAAACTCATGATCGGACCTCTATTTCCTTCCGCTGCTGCCAATGTCATAGCAGCTACTTCGACTCCAGTTAAAAATCCTTTGGGTAAAGGTCTATGGATGAATTTAAACGATAAACCTCTAGAATATGTATATATTAATGATGTTAACGAATTATGTGATCGTTTAAAATTACTCATTTCATCTCAATCTGCAGGAAATACCAACGATACCAATGAAATCACATCTATTGTCGAAGAACTTCGAGAGTGTGGTATAATAGAATAAATAATTTATATTATCACTTAGTTTCAATATAGTTGTTGATAAATTCGGTCGAGCATTGTCGGGGGGTTCTAAACGAAAGTTTGAAACGATTGATAAATTCTTGATTGAAAATAATAAGTTATTCGCTCGAGTTAAAACGAGCGACGACGACGACGACAACGATGATGGGGAACAGATTGAAGATGAGATTGTCACAAAAAAATACTTGGATACAATAATAGATACGTTAGCGACAGCTGAAGATTTTAGAAAGATTTCTTATTTTATTGATTTCGATATCAAACATGTAACTCGTTTAGAGATGCCAACAGCATCTTGGCATGCAGCTACAAAAGCATATGTTGATAATAAAGACAAAGTTACTAAGACCCAAATTAGACTAGAATGTGAAAAAGTCAAAAAGGATGCAATGTCCGAAGGAGATAAAAAACGTGAAATTCTCCGAAACGAATTATTAGTACTAATACACTCTCTCAAGGCTAACATTGACTCAGTAAACATTAATTTTCGTTTAATACTTTGTAAATAGATGATATCTTTAAGCACCTTGACATACAGAAGAGCTCTTTAAATAATAATGGTCAAAATACTAAAAGGAAAGATAAAAAACGATTCTAGCAAAAACGGTAAAACAACAACCACTATTAAAGAGCAAGTGGTAGCTGAATTACATAAACAAGCTCGAAAAAATTTTACTAGACGAAGAACAATTATTAAAGGATTATACGATCTGTTTCAAGCCGATCTAGTTGAAATGATTCCGTACGCAAAAGAAAATAAAGGGTATCGATACAATAAAATATAAACTATTTTTGGTACAATTTTTGTGAAACTGCATGGTAAATACAACAAATAAAACAACAACGGAAAACGTTTCACTATATATTTAAGTCAAATCTCGACAAATTTGTTTCGGCCCAAACGGCCATTAACTAGAGAAATACAGATGATTACTAAAATATAGAAGATGTACAATCATATTTATACATTACAATTTATAAAATAAGAGAGGGGAGTTATAGGTAGTGAGTTCTATTTGATTATTAACTAAATTCAGGTTATTGAAAAGGGCTTTTTTAATTTCAAAATTCTCTAAGAGTGATAATTTTCTACATTTAGGGATATTAGCATGTAAAAGTCTAAAATTGCTTATATCTAAAGAGTGGTTCGTCTGTAAACAATGGTCGACCATACCACTTGAGTTGAGTTTCTTATTTTTAATAGCGGAAGCGTGCTCAGATCAAAACTCTTTAGATATAAGCAATTTTAGACTTTTACATGCTAATATCCCTAAATGTAGAAAATTATCACTCTTAGAGAATTTTGAAATTAAAAAAGCCCTTTTCAATAACCTGAATTTAGTTAATAATCAAATAGAACTCACTACCTATAACTCCCCTCTCTTATTTTATAAATTGTAATGTATAAATATGATTGTACATTTTCTATATTTTAGTAATCATCTGTATTTCTCTAGTTAATGGCCGTTTGGGCCGAAACAAATTTGTCGAGATTTGACTTAAATATATAGTGAAACGTTTTCCGTTGTTGTTTTATTTGTTGTATCGATACATTCTTGTAGTAATTGACACTTTTTCGAAATTTCTATGGGCGACACCGGTTTTACGAAAAAACGGAGAAGATGCTTCGAAAGCGTTTGAAAATATATTATGCAAAAATAAACGTATACCGACAAACCTGCAAACTGATATGGGAAAAGAGTTTTACAATAAATGGTTTCAGAATTTAATGAGAAAATACAGAATTAATCACTATTCAACTTTCAGCAGTAAAAAGGCTTCTATAGTCGAACGAGCCAACAGAACCTTAAAAGGTATAATGTGGAAAAAATTTACATTGCAAGGAAATTACAAATGGTTAGATTTGTTACCTAAACTAGTTCAAGTTTATAATAATAAAAAACATACAACTATCAGAATGAAACCGATAAATGCTGTAAAGAAGGAAAACGAAAAGCTACTATTGAATATCGTATATTCTCGCATTAAAACAGTAGATCTGAAGAGAAAGAAATTTTCCATTGGAGATTACGTACGCATTAGCAAACATCGCGAAAGTTTTGCAAAAGGTTACACTCCAAACTGGTCCAATGAAATTTTTAAAGTGGTTAACATTAAATTTTCTAATCCAATCGTCTATTATTTGCAAGATTTAACAGGTAACGATATAAAGGGAGGATTTTACGATAAGGAACTGCAAAAGGCGAAACATCCCGACGTGTACCTGGTGGCAAAAATTTGGCGAAGAAAAGGTGATCAAGGCTTGGATTTGATAAATCTCAAAACAGTTGGATTCCATCTAATAATGTTGTAATTTAACATTTTTATTTCTAACACTCCGGCAGCGGCATGCATGTCCAGCCGAACCGGAAAAACAATTAACACATATTCCTTGATAGGTAAAAAAACGCTCCTTCCTTGCTACGCCACACCATTAAAGTAACGGTTCATGATCTCAGAACACATACACCTTTTTCCCATAGGTGCGAGAAGGATGGATTTATACGGCAAACTAACGTTAGACAGAAACTTCAACATCTAACGGGACATGATCTCCGTAGCCCTCTCCTATTACTACTCTCAACTTCAACAATATGGAAGGTTCTGCATAAAATAGGATTTAAATGGACTAAAAGCAAAACCAACCGAAAAATACTGGTGGAAAGGCACGAGATTCGGCACTTAAGAATAGTTTTCTTAAGAAAAATGAAAACATTCCGCGAAGAAGGTCGTCCTATTGTTTACATGGATGAAACGTACATTCACTCCAATCATGTCCACAAAAGCTCCTGGAACGATGGCGACAAAACGGGACTACTGCAGCCCATTGGAAAGGGAAGAAGACTAATTATAGTTCATACGGGTGGAACCATGGGCTTCATTAAAAATGCCGATTTAATATTTAAATCTGGCATGAAATCGGGAGACTACCATGACGACATGAACTATAAAAACTATAAAAAATGGCTTCAAGAGAAGCTTATTCCCAATTTACCGCCCCATTCGGTGTTGGTAATTGACAATGCACCGTACCACAACGTGCAAAAGGAAAAGGTACCTTCTTCGAACGCCTTAAAAGCGGAAATGAAGAGTTGGCTGCAACCTCGAAACATTCCGTTTAATGAAAGAGCCTTAAAGCCGGATCTTTATTATTTGATAAAGATGCACAGGCCAAGGTACAAAACGTACAAAGTCGATGACATTGTTAGGTCTGCGGGACATGATATCTGTAGGCTGCCACCTTACCACCCGGATTTGAATCCTATTGAAAACGTTTGGTCCAATTTGAAGCGATTTGTTGCCGATCGAAACGTTAGTTTTAAATTAGACGACGTTGAGGCATATTGTAAACAGTTTTTTACGTCATTTACCGAACAATCATGGAAAAGATTGTGTGACCATGTCGTAAAAACTGAAAATCAGTATGCCACTGAAGACCCGGCAGTTCATCTAGTAATTGATGACCTGATCATAAATTTGAGGGATGACGATGACGAATCATCTGATTTTTCAGACACCGACAGCTATGATTTAACAGATGAAGATGCACTGGGCACTTAACGCTTGCTTTCTTAAAAAATCGGCCCTTTTCAGGGCCAAATGATGTGCAGAGACCGATCTAGCAACCTCTACGTGGTGCACATTGGGTAACGCAAATGCGGACGGCAATAAAACAAAATTGAATTTAAAAAAATAACTTATTTCATAAAATATAAATATACGGAAAACATTTGATAAACTTTTGTGAAACTAACAATCTGTTGCTGTTTTATATTCGAAACAAACAATCTGTTGTTGATTTATATTCTATAATGTAAACTTATTTGCTCCCAGTTTGCATTTCACTGGAGACTAATATTGTTTATTATTTGTTAACAAAAATTTTGTTTATTATTTGTTGACAAAAACATTGTCAATAGTACTTGGTACCAATAATAGCACATTCAAACAATGCAATTTTAGTTGATAAATGGTACATTTTTTCCGTACAGTAATGTACTTTGATCTGCTAGTCAGCGGTTGAAAGTTGTTGAAAGAGTTGTCTCCTTTCTTTTCTGGCCAAGTGTCGTTCTTTTCTATTTTGCGCAGATCATACTAAGGGTCACCCGCCTAGAGAAAATAAATGAAGTGTACGTCGAAACTTTTTGTCGAAATGCTGATCTTATAGTATGAACTCCATCGCATACGTTGACAGCGCATTTACTTTTAAGCTGCAGAGACCGGGAATGCCCCTGCTGGGCATGCTTTGGTACAAAAACATTACACTCCTTGCAGAACTTAGCGTTAGACGTACTTGCTTGCGCATCACTTTTAAAGGCTGCACCGTCTGCTTTACGTATTTTTCTATTAGGCTCACCAACCGCGTTCGGGATATTGGAAATTCTGCAGGAATGCTTTTGGTGCCTTCGAAGATTATCTATCCTAGTGAACTTCTTCTGACACTGATTACATTGGTAGACCATGATAACAAACACTTCAGTTACTGCTAAGTAAATGGGTAAAAGTTGCACTGCGTGCCCTTTAAAAATAGCGAACTAACACAAAATTCTCAATAAAAAATTTATAATTTATAGTCGCGAATCATCGACCATTTCTTCAAACATACCAATCATGATGAACTGACACTTAACATAATGCAAACATTCAATAGGCACATTTTTGTTAAAAACCATTCGAATACCGGTCATAAAATCGAGAAAAGTCTGATTCGATTTCAAAAATTTAATATTAAATCGTCTAACATGTTATATATTATTCGCGACGCGATGGATGTATATAGCCCGGTAAAATGGATTGATGGATACTGGTTACTACTCATGGTGCAAACGTGTTGAAGTTGGTTAATTTATGGGAAACGTAGAAACGAACGTATTGACGCTGGTAGCTGCGTTAACTTCTATACAAAAGTAGTGTATCCCTTCTCAATAACCTCCAGCCTCACTCCCTCTCTCTTTCCTAGCATTTACGCTTGAATTCAATTGGAAGGTCAAAAGTTTCATAACGTAACTAGTTGTATACTTTCATTAGATGTGTAGAAGTATAGCAATAAATGTGATTAAAAGTGGAATTCTTTTTGTTTTAACAAAGTTAATCATGTTAATGAATTACCACAAAGTAGACGCCGACACAATTAAATACATATTTGAAAGGCTTAAATATCTTATTTCCTTTAGATCAGTTTAGAAATAACGCTGTAAATAGATTCAGTATAAATGAACGCACCCAAACATATGAGTGGTAGTTATAACATATTCTATGGTTCATATGTGACAGGCAATGTCAGGAAATTAAACTTGTCGTTTATTGCATTTAGAAGAATAATAATTAAGTAAATTGCAATTATTCGAAACGATTCGGTTGTTTATTTAATTTATTAATAGTAGGTGTAGGTATTTCATGAATTTCTCTCGTAAATTCTATTAGTGTGGGCCGCCTAACTTAACTAGTGTATGTTTATCTGTAACTGTTTAATAATTAAAATTAGTTTTACCGCAGGCGATTTCTCGATTCAACCTTGCACAATTATTATTCCAATGTCGCGCTTTACGGCAGTCTGCCTTAACCGAATTCTTTTACAGTCACTTTCCATTTTATCGTTAAGATTACGACTGACCCCAGTCCAATGCTTCGAAGTCTGCGATACACAAAACAAATTACGTACTTTCGCTGTTTTCACATGTCTTGTTAACTGATAAAAATAATGTCGTCAATAATTATAATGTTACACGACTGATTGTCAAGAACAACCAGCCCACTGCTTCGAGATACAAAACAATTAGCCTACTTTCGCTGTTTTCGCATGTCTTGTCGTTAACTGATAAAAATAATGTCATCAAAAATTATAATATTACCAATAATTACACCTGATCGTCTGCTTCGAGATACAAAACAATTAACCTACTTTCGCTGTTTTCACATGTCTTGTCATTAAGTAAACAATCTCGATAATGAATGGTTATCGAACCATGATATTCTACAAACGAATACAATGTTGTCTGCTTATGTCCTCCTCCTCCGAATCATATAAGTACCCTCAGATTTCGTTCGTTCAGTAGAAGATTTCCTCTCGTTGACGAAACAAGTGCAACTTTGTAAGGTGTCGATGTGCTTTTACCATTCTGTATGTGATTATTGTAGTGAACAAAACGTGAATCGCGAGTTCATTGAAAATCAAGGAACTGTTGATATTAGGTGACTTATCCACTGAACACCTTGTATGTTTGCATGTTTTAGTATATTATTGTCTTTTTGATGATATTAAGCAAATTTAATTATGACAATGGTATTAAATCGAGCAAATTATGATAGGGACGCTACCTAGATTGTTAAGCTGCGGCGACACAGTCAATATTGGGGGCTGAACCTACAACATGCATTATTTTATTGTATTCGCCGGGACACCCGTAGAAATAAGGGCGGAGGGGGGAGGCAATTTTGGGGTCACAGGGGGGTTTTGACCCCATTTCATCGCATCTGGCGGTCTAATTTGGTGCTTGGGAATCGGGGGGAAAGAAGGTGTTTTTTGTAGCTTTTAGATGTTCATACGCCCATGAACGGCCAAACACCTTGTCAGTTACTTTAAAACATTATATAAACGAGTAAATATATATTTATAAATAACCGTTGATCGAAAAATATCTTTAATTCGTTCACAGGGTTTTGTTTACACCAGTAAGATTAAATTTTAAAATAATTGGATTGCATTTTGGTAAATATCGCTTAAACTACAGAAATAATACCGTATTCTGCATCACATTATGCGTATATTACAAGGTCTTCAACTAACTATGCTATTAAAAACGTCATCATCGCCATCCAGCATAATTACTTCATTTAGCTGCTGCTAACTTGCTTTCTGCCCTTCCATTGCTTGAAACATCTCTTCCCATTCCTTATCTCCTTGAGCGTTTTGCCTGAAGGCTTTTGAGAGCGGCTTCTGTACTGGTTTAAGAAATTCCTCTAATATATCTTGAGTTGTTTCCGTTACTCATTCCCCTCTACTTATTTTATTAGCATCCTTCTTAGGGTTTGGTAAGGAAGTATATGGATTTTCTTCTATAACGCTTTGTGTAGCACATTGTTTCGATGATTTTTTCGTAAGCCTTCGTTTGACGTTATCCTTACTTCGAGCAAAATCCAATCCCGCCCTACTTTCGGCAGGAGCTGCTCGCTTTTTACCCTTCTTGTCGTTTAATGCCAACGTTAAAGGCTTATTAACTTCTTCCTTCTGCACCTTTATTGACAAACGACATTCTTCGTAGTTTTGTTTTATAGACGACTCCACTTTTGCAGTATTTTCTCTTGTTTCGTCCTTTCTTCTTGAATTTTTTTGGCTAACTGATGACATTTCTGTTCTTCTAAGCCATGTGTCAAAAATTCCGTCATGGGTGCAGCAGCCAAACTAATCAGATCCATATCAAACACATCAGTTGCTCGCATCCAATACGACTCCAAAATATGTAGCGATTCTTCCAAATTCTGTGTTTGCTTAAGTACATCCCCCAACTGAATTATTTAGTAAACACTTAATACTTTAAATTTATTTCCCGGCGGAAGAATTACAACAACCATGTTTACCTACAATGAACACCTTTCTTCAGCTGACTACACAGGCTTTAGTAAGAAGGTAAAGGTTCTTGCCTCTAAATACTCTGCCCCCCACTCACATAGAGCCGACCCGTGATACTTTACCCTCCTCACAACCATTCGACGAAATAATCAAATTTTCGGTCAACAACGTTCTCATCCGCTATTCTAAATAGCCTTGTTGTTAAGATAAGTACATGGTGTATGACCTAATGGCCGGCCAATGCCTCACATGAAACTAAAACGCTTATCGAGGCAACCTCACGCTCATTCAATGAAAAAGTTCAGTAAAGGTCATTGGCATAAACTCAACAAGTTTGAACTCGTTCGAAGTAAAGGACTTCCCTCCTCCTCCCCAGTGTCATAGAACCGGCGAATACATACTACTAACTGTTAATGACAATGCCATTTGTTCATCATCTGCATTATACATCTACTATATATAAAATATTGTCGGCGAAGAGAGGATTGACTGCAGGTAAGCAAACGCATATTATATTTACAGATCTTTGCAAATAAATTCAAACTAATTATAAGTCCACAGTTAAGATTATTAATTATCAGCATTGTTTTAAACAAAAATCCACTAAAACCTAACTACACTATTTAATTATATTGACACTTTTACACAACGCTGTCAGTAAATGTAGCCGGTACCAAAATATTGCGTCAATTTTCGACGTACAGTCGGCATAGGAGTTACGTGTCCCCTCTCTTTCCTAGTCTAAGAGGTAAAGCTGATGTATATACAGGTTTAGCTGTTCCACTTGCTGTTTGAGCTGTTGTATGTATAGGTAAAGCTGATAAATATACCGGTTTAGGCATTGTAATTACCGTTTTGATAGTAGATGAAATAGTTGTTGCAATGGATGTGGGTGGTGACAGTGGACAGTAACCTCTACTAGAAGGTTTTCCGTATAAATTTTGAATTGCTTTAACATCATCTTCATATAAATCAAAATAAATAAGACTTGAATAATTTTGAGGTACAAAATAAAAAGGATTCATAAGGCTTTTATTTGCGTCATAATGAGCAATACCCAAAGTATGTCCAATTTTATGTAAAAGTACCAAGTATAAATTTATTGTATCTGTATTATTAGCAGGCGTAATCAAAGATGAATCCCATTTTTCTTCAGCATCCATGTATTTCTAGTTGTATTTTATATTGAGAAGGAAAACTTGCATGAGCAAGAACCCCTCTCTGACCCCACGAATGAAGAGCATTACCTATTGGGAGTTTCGCAATAATTATGCTGTCTTGAAAATTTACTGATAACTATATTTGCGTTCTTTTGTTCCATAATAAATGAGATATTAGAACATACCCGTTTGAACATTTTGAAAAAATTATCAGCTCATAAATACAGCATATTGTTTTCAAGTTTCATATTTCCCATATCAGTCATGAATAAATCAACATACCAGTTTAAGCATTTTAAAAAATTATCAACTCACATAAATATAGCATGTTCTTTTTCAAGTTTCATTATTCCCATTAGCAACCATCAATGCGAATGGTAAGAATTGTGAGCAAGAGACTTATTTATCCTATATTAATACTATTAATTTAATTTATTTTTCAGAGAAACTTATGGTCATAAACTGTATAGCCAATTTGAATCTGCCAGAGTTGGAGGTAAACTATATTGATATTTAAATTTCTTAATTTATTTTTGTTATTTTTAAGGATATAGATAGGTACATGGTACTATGCCATAGTCCTTCACCTGAAGCTATATATTTAGGTCTGACAAGCCGTGGGCATACTTAACCATTGAAAGACCTAACCTAGCCTAACCTGACCCCTGGGCAACCATATGGTTAGGTATGTATGAAGAAAATTTAATATATAAATTAAAATAAATTGTATATATATATATTCTTTAATTCTTTCTAACTAGTTTAATTTTTTTTATAATAATGGATCGAAAATGAATAAATTACATATTTATTTTTATTATTCACAATAAAATTTTGTTAAGCTTAAACATTTGTGTTTTATTTCTTACGTGATAATAGAGTTTAAACATTATAAGTGTCTCCTCAATTAAATGATCAATTTGACATGGATTCCATTTAATAATGTTGTAATGTAACATTTTTTTAATAATTATTGAAGAATAAAGATAACTCCTTACACATAGATGCTTATTTTTAATAAATCATTCGTATTATGATTACCTACTTTAATAAAATATGATTTGTGCAAATAGATCAATAAACAGTACCTTCCTCGAAAGAAAAAACTTGCAGTTATTACGGGGTTTTAATTAAAAAAAAAAACCACTCGGTAATAATATTTATTTACAAACACTTATCATTAACTTACAACACTCTTAATCTTATTCACTAACAGCTAAACGTATAGGTATATTGTCTCTCGAAAACGGAGTAGCGATTACGGCGGACCCCAGAGGGTGCAGTCAACGTTGTTGGCATCTACTACTGTCCAAAGAGAGACTAGACCCCGAAGGATGCACAGTCAAAGGAGCTATTAGTTGATGGACCAACAACAACTGACGGTTTCTGGGGCTGCAACCCCTTAAATTGGCCCTGCGAGGAGATGACATTATGTATGGGGTGGTGGTGGTACTCGGCGCCCCTAACCCATGGGAAGGGGTAGTGATCGCTCGTACCTCTGAGTCGACGGTGGCGCTATCGACGAGGGTAGTCGGGTACAATGCGGTACTACCTCGCGCGGCGGCGGGAAATTTAAAAATTTAAAGGGGTGGTGTTACACAGTGAATAATGTAATTTAACATTTTTTTATATATTCATAACGAAGCAATTCAATGCACGGACTTACTTTAATAAATTAATCATTAGCGGCAACGGCGTCCTGAGCCGAACGCGTAAGAAAAATAATTATTTCTTGCACTTCGGCAGCGACATGTCCAGCCGAACCGGAAAAACAATTAACACATGTCGGCAAAATACTTACCTACATATTCCTTACTACGTCGGTCGGTCGCAACCGACGGGAAAAAAATGCTCCTTCCTTGCTACGTCATATACACACACACTCACACGCACACACGGAACGACGTACAAAGTATGAAAAGGAAAGCTGCAGGTAGACAGAAACAGCATTAAACTAACGGTTTATGCTGCTAGACCACATACACCTTTTGCCCATAGGTGCGAGAAGGATACACTTATACAGCACACTAACGTTAGACAGAAACAGCATGATTCTAACGGGACATGCTGCTAGAAGCCCTCTCCTAATACTACTCGGGGTCGACAATATTCTAAACGCTAGACCTTAAAAGTGGATACTGGCAAGTAGACCTGGATCCTAAGGCGAAAGAGAAGACGGCATTTTCGATTGGAACCGGGCTGTGCAGTTCAACGTGATGCCGTTCGGGTTGTGTAATGCGCCAGCCACATTTAAACGACTCATGGAGACGGTCTTGAACGGCTTGATTGGGAAAACTTGCCTGGTATACCTTGACGACATAATCGTGATCGGAAAAGACTTCGACGATCACCTGAAAAACTTGGAAGAGATACTTCGGAGGCTGCGTGAAGTCAACCTTAAATTAAGCCCCAAGAAATGCCAGCTGTTTCAAGAGACAGTGAATTACCTGGGGCATGTAGTCACGAAGACCGGCGTTTCAGTCAACCCGCAGAAGATCACAGCCGTACAAGAATGGCCAGTGCCTACTGACGTACATCAGGTCAGAAGCTTCCTTGGCCTGTGTACTTACTATCGACGCTTCGTTCCTGGATTTGCCAATATTGCCAAGCCATTGACTCGACTAACCAAAAGTAGCAGACCATTCTGCTGGGAACCGGACTGCCAAGCTGCCTTTGAAAAGTTAAAGCAAGCTCTCGTTTCCACACCCGTGTTGAGTTATCCGATACCAGAGGGGAAATTTGTTCAGGACACCGACGCTAGAAATTTTGGGCTAGGCGCAGTACTCACACAAATACAACACGGAGAGGAAAAAGTCATCGGCTATTTCAGCAAGACCCTATCCAAGCCCGAGCGAAAGTACTGTGTAACCCGACGAGAACTACTGGTAGTAGTAAAGAGCGTGGAGCACTTTTATAAGTACTTGTATGGAAGGAAGTTCCTGCTCCGAACAGATCATGCTGCTTTACGGTGGTTATTGAGTTTCAAGAATCCAAAGGGTCAAGTCGCGCGTAGGATAGAAAAGCTCCAAGAATACGACTTCGTAATAGAACATCGAGCTGGAAATAGCCATAAGAACGCCATTGCCTTATCCAGAAGACCATGTTTCGAAAATTGCAAGCACTGCAAGCGCCTAGAGGAACATGAAGAAGTCCGGAGGATAACCGTCACGGATGAACAATGGCATCCTGATTACATCAAGAGTAATATAAATACCGAACTACGATATATAGTGATATAAATACGCATTTTCCTAGTCATATAAATAAGTTGTTGAATTGTAATTAGTGTTTAAGTATTCTATTAGTGTTTAAGTGTTAAATAAATAGTTTTAAATAAATATCCGTTAAATAAATAAGTAAAATAGAAAAGTCGTTACAGTAATCAGACAAATTCGATAGTTCGACACTGTCCTGCAAAATGTTTGTCGGACTACCGGGGGTCCACTGTATTGAATTTCTTTGGCCTTGGCAGAGAAAGACCAAACTGTCACCAGCTGTTGGTTGTTAATGAATCAGCCAGTTAAGTTCAAGACATAGATGCACATACTTTAATTTATTCAATTAGTTCACTTGGTTATGTTTAAATTAAATAACTCACTTATTTTATTTAAAAGCAAAATCACTCTTTGAATCTAACAATATTTAAATGTTTAATCGAGGTAAGTTTTTCTTTCTTATGAAACACTTTATTATTATTTGGGTCAAGCTTTCGCGGCCATCGTTAATGAAGTTCAGGTTGTTCGGGCTTTCTGGCCGTCGTCTTTTAAGGTTTGTCCACGACGTTTCGTCGCCACACACGGACGACATCTTCAGGAGATTCTGCTGCTGTTGTTGCTGCTGCTGCTAACCTAACCAGATCTCTACCGACCGCAGCAGCAGCAACAACAGCAGCAGAATCTCCTGAAGATGTCGTCCGTGCGTGGCGACGAAACGTCGAGGACAAACCTTAAAAGACGACGGCCAGAAAGCCCGAACAACCTGAACTTTATTATTATTTCATAATTATTCCAAATTTATTTTTAATCGAAGTAATTTATATTTTTATTTTTGATTGATTCTTCGAAGTATAAAATGTCTTTTAATTTTATTTTCCAATTATTATTCAATTATAATAGTTCAGATTAATTATTGTTATTAAAAACATAACTTTTTATTATTTTGACTTGAGTGTTTGTACTGGTAAGTATCGACGTTCAATTATTTCACTTTTAAATTAACATTTATTTTTCAAAGATAACTTCCATATTTTAATTTATTTGGAGCACAATTAAATACGTCTTATCTAGACGACACCAAAACACCTACTGTTTTAAGGAAATATCCTTGGATACCACGTAAAATTCAATTGTTTCCCATGGATACGAAGCAAAATTTCAAAGACTACTTGGATCCAAATGTCGAAATTAAATGCAAAATTATGAATATTTTTCAAAATTTTAACAAAACTGGGAACTGTTTACAACAAAACCTTTACAAACAGTATTTTTAGATTTTGTAAGCAACTTAATTATTTCAAGTCCATTGACGATTGTTGAGTTTTGAATTTATGATCTGTGATAGATCATTCTAGTCACGAGTACTTGAACACCGAGGATTGTAGCGCCCTTATATATATTGAGAAATCAATAGGAAAGCCAAAGACACGAAGAGAGTAGAAGACGTAATTCCGAGTACGAAAGATGGCGACTTTGCAAAAGTTTCATTAGTGGACAACACTGCAGCTTCGATAGAAGTAGATGAAAAGGCAGCGAGCGTAGATCAGAATGAAGACGACAAAATCATTAGGGAGGAAGTTTCGACAAGTAGGCAGCTCTTTTCTATCCAAGATTTAGTTGATGCTTTGTCAATCATTATTTCAACAGACAGTCAGTTCAAGCGCAAACGTCGTTGGAGCTTGTCGAGGTTACGAATATGCAAATGGAGAGCCCGGCGGAGATAGAAAAATACACAGTCGAGATAAATTTTCTATTTGATCTACATGGCGTGTGGTGTCTTGCATTGGGAAGGCAGCGAGCGTTAAAGGAAACTGTAAACGAGACGAATACATATCCTGGATTTATTAAGGAGCTTCACCATTTGATTGAGGGAACGACTAAGGAATTTTATAGGATAATCAGGATAAAACAGAAAATTATTCGAGGCACGCTAAATATTATAGATCCGGAATACATCGGTTTTGATCCAAGTGTAAATAAGATTGTAAAAGCCGAGATGTCGAATATGATCCTTAACAATCTGGCGAGATTTGTGCCCGCGAACCACAACGAAGTAGATATAATACCAGTGGTGCTGAACCCAAACCTTCATGACTTTCCGAACGCTACTCATAATTTCATAACAGCGGATAATCAACAACTCGGAGAATGGATGGAGTTATTTTCCAGAAGAAAGCGGTTAGTGTTGAATTTTGGTGCTGGACCGATTTACGGGATGAATAATGTGCGGTGGTTAAATCGGGCCTCACCAGCTAGCTTAAGCAGATTTTTGTCAATTCTTCCTAAGATAAATTTACTTTCTGTAGTATACGCTGCTCAATTTGTTTTTCCGATTTATTCATTAACAAGCGTGGACATTGCTCAGGTTAGCCAGACTATGGAGGTTAATTCAATCCCAGTAAAAATCTCGTCCTGGTAAATTACAATACTCAGTTAGAAACAGAATTGCTATGAAACATTTCATTTCATCAGCTGATATTTTAGGGTCTGCTTCATTTAAAAACAGAGCATAATTGGTTGATTCTTCAACAAGTAAACTTATAACATCTTCATTGATAAATTTCTCAAATATTTCAACGAAAGACATATCTTTATAGATTGAGAAATCACGGTCCGGAAAACACCTTTCATTTGGAATGAGATCAGCTTTGACCCAAGTAATTGCATCTTTCCCAGGTCTCAAAAATTCAACATCTCTTTCTAAAATATTGTTCTCTGCAACTATATTATTTTCAGTATCCTCTAACCTTTTATTATTAGCCAATACAATTTCCGCCCTTGCCGTCAACTGCTGTCTGTTCAAGTTGTCTGCTAATGCCCCCGTAGTCTTCATCTCCAGAATCTTCATCTGTAAGAACATTTGAATCTGGAGGTTCAATGTAAATATTTGTAGGTTCAATATTGTCATTATAAACCATGTTCAATGCCTCTTCTAAAGTAAAACCTTTGCACCTTCACACAGCTAGCGTTACCATATGGTAACGCAACATATTATGTGCGAATATGGAATATATGGCATAACCTAACTTAATAATGTCGACGCTATAATCTAAAACCATCTTTATGTTATCCTATTTCATGAATTACAATTATATAAGCAACAGATGTTAGTAAAATTTGTACTTACTCCAGACGAAAGTCCATGATTTTACTACCGATTTTGGTACGCCTATTTAGAAACGAGTTTTTCAATACACTGTCACCTTTCTACTGAAACGTCACCTAACAGCAAACTTCTATATAATTATAGAACAGAATAACACAGTCTGTAAAGTGACTTAACCGAAAACTTGCTCGATGGCGAGCGAAGTATGACTGAGCAACAGTGTTGCCTTATGGTAACGCTAGCCGTTCACGGGTTAAGTATAGTCTGTCTAAACTTTTAGTGCGTTTATGGCTTTGATTTCTTAAGAGGTTTATGGTACCTCCTGTTGTTGTAAGTAATAAAGCTATCAGGATGGTATTTATCCCTCAACAATGAGCGTTAAGGTCCGTAGTAGGTAAAATTATAGTTTGTTGTATAAGTTGTTTGTTCGTTCGCATCATTAACAAAGAAGTTTCTACATTGTTTATTGTAAATTAAAATTGTAGTGGTTTATGCGGCGTAAGGATAATTCCGTATATTTTGTACCTAATGTATATAGATATTAGTCTTGCGTTTATTCAATATGGTTTGTCAATACCTTCATTAGGTACAGGTAAAATCCACTAATGAGTTTTTGGCTATACAAGTATCTCAGAATAACAATATGGGTACTTATTATGAGGCAGTTTATTGTTAACTACTGCTTGTGAAACATTGTTGTGGTTGTAATTCCAGTGAATCGAAATTATTAATTTTTCTAAAAATGTGGAGACCGTGGGGTGATGACAACGATCAAAATGGCGAAGAAATAGAAATAGTTGAAGTGGAAGAAAGTGGTGATGATGGTGAAATGTGTGAAAATAAATCACTCCGGAAACATTTAGCTGCCGAAACCAAACAGGTTATTTTAAATGTCTATAACTTTTTATGTGATAACGAAGGAGTGCAGGGATTTCTTAAAAAAACCGCACAAATGACAAAGGTTCCAGAATCAACGGTTAGAAAAATTGTTAATTTGGGTGTGCTCCTAAGAAAAGCTCGAAAAGATGTAGGAAAATTACGGGTTTTAGGAAAAGAACAGTTAATACCTCATGTGCCACCAAACAGTGTGATTGTACTTGACAATGCCAGATACCATTGTACACAAACGCAAAAGATTCCCAATAGTTCGTCTAATAAACAGGAAATAAAAGATTTTTTAATGTGCAATGAAAAGTATTACGAAGATTCATATACTAAAAAACAACTTTTAGAGGTTTTGCAGACTAAAGATATTCCAAAATCCTATAAAATTGACCAATTAGCTCGCGATAATGGACATACGGTCGTTCGTTTGCCTCCTTACCATTGCATATTTAACCCCATCGAATTGGTTTGGGCTCAAATTAAAAATAATGTTCGGCGAAAAAATACGAATCCTAAGTTTAGCGCTGCAACAATAAATTTAGTAAAACAAGAAGTACGAAATGTTTCTTCTTTAAGTTGGAACAAATGTGTTCGACATGTTATAGAAGTAGAAAACAATTACAGATTTTGTTATGGTTCAAACAATTTAAATATACCCTTAAATAGTGAATCCTCAGATGAAAGTGACTTACTTAAGCGAATAAAAAGTGTGTAATATTATCTATATATTTTCTTCTATGTTGGCGCTACAAATTACTTATTAAACATTGCAGTTGTTTTATTTAGCGTTTTCATAAACAAAAAACAATTTGTGTATTCGTATTGCTGTAATGTACCCTCATATTATGTAAACCCTGTATGTTATATTTATTACAATGTAAGCACACATAATTATATAGGTATTTCAATTGTAATTAGTATGTTGTTTCTTCATAATCTAATTTAAATATAATATATATATATATATATATGTAAGTTTGAGCGTTCCCGCCAAACTTAGTCACCTGACTCTGATGGTCACGCGACTGGTAACTTCGGCGCACTCGAGAGCTCGTCTGCTGAGACACAGCTGATAAGTACGCCGAGTCATGTTCATGTACATTGCTAAGTTGTATTGAATATTATAACCGACAATTGCATTGATTCAGGTTTGTTATTTATTATAAACTTTGTAAATATGTTCAATTATTATAATTGCAGTTGTATTTCCTGCATCTCTACGTGTCTGATTTCTAACCTCCTTCATCCTAAGTTAAGTCTCTGAATTCGAGACTTACAAATCAATACAATGGAGGAACTAAAAGTCAAATTTCATTTCGTTTCCGAGGCTGGAGCAGATCCCAAATCAACTATTGTTAAGGTGAAAACGATTCAAGTGGTAGGAAAACCAGAAGTTTATGCTTTTCCACCAGATAAACAGACCAACGTGCAACATATGGAACTTTTTAACAATAATTTGATCAAAAATGTAGTGAAAAGTATGAAACTTCGTAAGAAGCAGCGTAATCCAGTAATTACCTTGAGAGATGAATTGTTGAGTATTTATTCAGATGAAGAAGGTAATATTGTGTTTCATGAGGATTATCTAGATGAAGTTGAACCAGAGATCACTATAGTAAACACTGCAGGTAACTCAAACAAATCCAATCATTCCCTAGCTAAAGATATGGTTCTGGATAAATTTGATAGCAACAAATGTAAAGCCGATTCCTGGTTGGAATTGTTCATTAAAGAATGTAATAGAGTTGGTATTAGGCAAAATAGCTATGCAGAAATTATGAGGTTATTTCTTATAAACTCAGCGTTAGATTGGTTTAATGCTTTTGCAAAGAAAAACTCATTATCAATCTGGGAGTTGTGGAACAATTCCTTTCTGGAAACTTTCTCAGTCCAAACATGGTCAGAAATTTCATATGCCTACAATTTTAAATTTTTAAATGGATCTTATTTAGATTTTGCTTTAAAAAAGAGGAATTTGTTGATGGAAGTAGATGCTAATATCTCTATGAACACTCAAATCGACTTAATAGTAATTTCTTTGCCCAAATTCATTCAAGATAGAATTGAGAAGAAAAATTTGACTAATATTGAAGACTTGATGTCAAAACTTAAACAATTTGGTAGTATGAAGGAAAATAAAAAGGAAAAAATTCTACCAACGCGAAAGTCATGTTCAATATGTGAGAGTTTAGGTTATCCAAATAGACCTCACCTGGAAAAGGATTGTAGATTGAAAGATAAACAGTTCCATAAGAATAAAAATAATGATATTAAAATAGTTAACAATGCTGAAGCTGAAGACATTATTGCAAACTTGGCAGAAGCAAAAAACGAGCAGTACCCCACTTATTACAATAAAATTGTTTGCAGATGAAAATCCAGCAATTGGTTTGTATGATTCTGGATCCAATGTATCCCTGGTCAATTGAAAATTTTTAAATAAAATTCATTTGAAAGATAAAATAATAAGTGGGGGTGAAAAAATAAAAGGTGTGGCTGGTGTAGCAAAATCCACCGGTACCATTACATTACAATTAATAACATTCAAAAAAATTTCACCTTCTTCACATTGGAAAGTGAAAACTTCAAAGAAGATTTTTTATTAGGTCTAGATTTGATTAAAGATTTCAAATTGTGTCAGGATGAAAACTTGAATATTACACAAAAAAATGAGAAGGAAACTATCCGAATTAATTTTAATGAAAAAACAGATGTTAAGAATCTTATATGTAATAACCTGGAAAATATTTTATTAAAACATGATGGAGTTTTTGCCAAATCTAAGTTTGATATTGGTACCGTGAAAAATTACGAAGCAACAATAAAACTAGTAGAGCATAAATATATCTCAAGAAAACCATATAGATGTTCATTTAAAGATAAAGATGAAATTGAGAAACAAATTGATGAATTATTGAAAGCCAATGATTGAAGAGTCGTGCAGTCCTTATGCAGCTCCAGTGACACTAGTCTACAAGAAGGAAGATGGGAGAAAATCAAGAATGTGCATAGATTTCAAAGAATTAAACAAAATAGTAGTTCCTGAAAGTCAACCGTTCCCTAGAATAGACGATTTGACTGTCCGCGCCAGAAATTGCACGTATTTTACAAAACTGGATGTGAATTCGGCGTTTTGGTCGATACCAGTGCGCGATAAGGATAAATATAAAACGGCATTTGTGACACACCATGGTCACTGGCAGTGGAATTGCCTACCGTTTGGTTTGAAATCTTCTCCGGCAATCTTCCAGATAGTTTTGTCTAACGTGCTACGAAAAAATGGCTTAAATAGTTTTGCAGTAAACTACACTGATGACATACTGATTTACTCGAAAAATTTAGACGATCACTTGAGACATATCGATCTAACCTTGGAAGCACTAGAAAAAGAAGGCTTCAAATTAAATTGGTCAAAATGCAAGTTTGCTCAAATAAAGATAACTTATCTAGGACATGAGATTGATGGCGAATCCATACAACCATTAAATGACAATTTGGTGGCGATAAAGAGATTTCCCACGCCACAGACAAAAAAACAAATACGACAATTCTTGGGTAAGATAAACTTTTATTTAGAATACATTCCCAAATCTTCGATACTATTAGAACCTTTACATAACTTGTTACGAAAAAATGTAGAATTTATTTGGTCAGAGGAATGTCAAACTAGTTTTGAAAAAGTACAGAATTGCTTATGCTCAACTCCGGTTTTAGCGATCTTTGACCCAGAAGCGCCTATATACATTTTTACGGATGCAAGTATAGAAGGAGTCGGAGCAATTTTGAAACAACCACAGATGGATAAATCTTTGAAACCTGTATTTTACTTTTCTAGAAAACTGACTAAATCACAGAAAACGAAGAGAGCTATATATATTGAATGCTTAGCCATCAAAGAAGCCATATTATACTGGCAATACTATTTAATAGGAAAAAAATTTGTAATATTTTCAGACCACAAACCTTTAGAAAAATTTAACGTTAATAAAAGTAACGATCCAGAGTTATTGCAAATCCTGAATTACATAGCTCAATTCGAGTTTGAAATAGTCTACAATCCGGGAAAAGATAATCTCGAGGCGGATAGCTTGTCAAGGAATCCAGTATTGGAGCCGAGATAAGAACATGAAAAAAACTCAGTTATAAAAACAACAAATCATCTCAAGATAGAAGAACTTAAGGAGAATCAAAAATTACTAAACGCAGATGATAAATGTGAAATTATTAATGAAATTATTTACAAAACATTGAACAACAGAAAAAAAATATGGGTAACAGAAGAGTTTGGTAGATTATTGGTAAAAAATATACACGAAGAACAAGGTCACATAGGAACGAAACAACTAACAATAACGATTGGACACAAATTCTACTTCAAAAACATGTACAAACACATTAAAATGATTTGCCGCTGCTGCGAGATCTGCATCAAAAATAAAACAAGAATTGGTTGTTTTAAAGCTCCTTTGTCACAATTGGGCCCAGCTAAAGAACCGTTCGAGATTGTATCTTTGGATTCGATTGGGGGTTTCAAAGGTAAAAGTACAAAGAAATATATACATCTGATCATAGATCACTTTACTAGATTTGCCTACATAATCACATCGAAAACACAAAGTGCCAAAGATTTTATTAATCTAGTGCAGAAAGTAGAGAAAAACGGTAAAATAAAAAAATTGTTAACAGATCAATACCCTGGCATAAACTCAAGTCAGTTCAAGGAACATTTAAAAACCCAAAACCACAATGATTTTCACAGCTGTAGACTGCGCGTTCTCTAATGGAATGAATGAGAGAACAAACCAAACGTTGACGAATAGATTGAGATGTAGAATAAATGAGAATAGAAACAGAGCATGGCCAACAGTGGCAGAACAATGTGTCAAGGAATACAATAACACTATTCATAGCTCTACAGGTTTCACACCAAACTATTTGTTGACGGGAGTGGACAACTCAGTGTTACCAGAGGAATTGGAAATGAATAACGAAACAAATTTAGAAACAAACAGAAAACTAGCGTATGAAAAGTCGAATCAGATACACAGACAAAACAAAGAATATTATGACAAAAACACAATCACGTATAAATATGAAGTTGGAGATCTAGTATATGTTCAAAATGGAAGCAAACTGAACAAAGAAAAACTATATTTCGTCCGAATTGGACCTTTCAAGATAAAAGAAAAAACATCAGACTCGATATACATGATCGACAATAGATTTAAGAAGAAAGAATCAGGTTTGTACCATGCCAGCAAATTGGTTCCATTAGTGGAACCCAATTCTCTGCCAAGGGTAGGGGGGATGTAAGTTTGAGCGTTCCCGCCAAACTTAGTCACCTGACTCTGATGGTCACGCGACTGGTAACTTCGGCGCACTCGAGAGCTCGTCTGCTGAGACACAGCTGATAAGTACGCCGAGTCATGTTCATGTACATTGCTAAGTTGTATTGAATATTATAACCGACAATTGTATTGATTCAGGTTTTTTACTTATTATAAACTTTGTAAATATGTTCAATTATTATAATTGCAGTTGTATTTCCTGCATCTCTACGTGTCTGATTTCTAACCTCCTTCATCCTAAGTTAAGTCTCTGAATTCGAGACTTACATATATATATATATATACATATATATGTCCAGTGGCAGCTGCGGCGACGAAAACAGTCACGAAACGGCAGTTTTAGCGACATTTGGTGCCTTTGACGACGGTCGTCAAAGATACACGCGTCTAGTGGCAGTTTTAACGACGTCGCCAAAACTACCGTTTTAAATGAAGTGGCAGAAACGGCGACTGTATATCGAATAAACAGTATATACGAATAAATCGTATATAAGTATATAATATATTCTGGCAGATTTCACCACAAAAGTGTGCACGCACTGGTGGTTTTAACGACCGTTGGTGCTTGTAACATCCAATACGTCGCAAAAATTGCCAGTATATTATTTGTATGTATACAGTGCGTCTAATTAAAATGAAATAATTTGGAAAACTTTTATTAATTTTATGAATAAAAACTATTTCTTTGCACGCCTCTCTTTATATTTCGTTTATTTATGTCGCTAATTAGTAGCTGGTACATAAAATGCATTCATTTAATAAAAAAACCCTAAGTTGTTTGTCATGGTCTTAATCATGAAGACTAGAAGGGAGTCCCACCCTGGGATATGAAAAACGTCAGTAGTATTTAAAAAATTAGAGGTCGCTGCGATTGCTACGTCACCAAGTAAAGGGGGAAATTATGACATTACCAAGACATTACGAACAATTACGACTGAAATTAAGTAGGTTCCTTACTTTTTTAAATTTTGCGGACTTTTTTTATATACAGGGTGGTCCGTTCAACTTGAGACAGGCTTGTATCTCGACAATGGTGCCTTTTACAAAAAAAAGTTTATATGAAAGTTGTTTAACATTAAGGAGGAAATAAAATGGTGACATTGGTTTTCCAGTGTGACACCTCTGAAGGTTATTTCAAGGTCATTTAATCTCTTTTTTGAATGAAAACGTATATTTTTTTTATTGCATAGACAAATGGCAATGTATTTTCTTTTACAAAAAAAAACACATTCTCGTTTGTCAATTTTCCACTTTAACACGAGAGAGATTCCAAAAAATTTGGAATCAATTTGATTTTCGCGGGTTTTGATTTTAGTTTAGGTACCACGTGTTTGTGGACGCTAAAGTCAGTTCGTCATCTATATTCCTTCTTTGTCTATGATTCTATATTATCGTGGAAATACCCAGAAAGAATTGTCGGAGTAGCCTGTGAATACTAGCAAAATGTCGGTGGAAAAGTGTAGTTTAAATCGTTAAAACGTGTGATATGGTGATAATTATTATCCGTAATGATAAGAAAGCAAGGATACAGGTATTGAAAAGGTGCATACCTAAATAAACTGTAAGAAGTAGTGAACAAATAGTGTATGTCCATTATGTGTGTACATATTATGTTTATCTATTTTGGAAAGAATCGGGGTGAAAGTTAAAATTTTTAAGATATAATAAAACGGGTTAACCACTCAATATCCACCACGGTAAAAGGTAAAGCATAAAGCGTACCGCTTTATTTTTTATTATGGTTGGTAGTGACTGGTTTTTTTAATAAATTGCTACTTCAAACTACAAACGAAGTTTTCGACTAAACAGCTGTAATTCTTTCATCCCCATCTATTATTTTTTTTCTATATATGTATTTCTTTTTCCTTTACAGGTATACAGCCTCAAATGTAAGAAAAAATTCCGAATTGTCGCTGTTTGTGATTATCACATTGATTCTTTTATCATCTCTTCCTTGGAGGCAGTTGGAGTCCACAAGTTCTAGTAAGTTATTACACATTTACTGCTTTCTATACATGTATTTTATTTTTCTTTATAGGTGTCTACCTTCAAATTATACAATTACCATCACTACCATCACCTGGTCAACCACTCTCAACAACTTCGTTCGAATCAGTTTAAGTCCAAAAGTGGCAGTAAATTACAAGTTTTTATGATCTTGCTTTGATGGAAAAAGCATCTTTCACATCAGAATTCTTTATAAATTTATTTGTATGTAAAATTCCATGTACCTGTTAAAATTATTTCTTTTTTTTTTTTTAATTTATTGCTGTATATGTCTTAGGTTCTTCATCAAATAAAAGTTATTTTACACTGATATTTCTTTCTAACATTTTTGTACATTATTTTTACGATGTTAGAATTTGACGTGTAGCGACCTATTGAAAAAAAAATGGTTCTTACAAGTCAAATTCTAACTTCAACGCTTCAAAGAAAAATCTGAAGACTAAATAGCGTCCAGCACTAGGGTTAAACTTAGTTTTGGCTAATTACAAGGATTTGAAAATCTAAGTTGCAATAGACATGCCATTATTTATTGTTACTTTTATTGATTCGTAACTATTTCTGAAAGTAACTATCTGGGTAAGTATGTATCTATTTTTAATAAGCACCATGTTATTTAGTTGATTGTGTTCAGGTAAGCATTATTTTCAGAATGAGCAGTGAAATAAGTATGCAGGCACATTATTAGAGATTAAACAGAACAGTAGAGAGTTTAAATAAATGATTTGCTACAAATAAAATAAACAAGAAGTATATATACCTATAAACTCAACGCGTAACCTAATCTAACCTCGTGAGACAACCTTTACTGAATAATTAAGCAATTGATGATTGTGTATTAGTCTGACGATGACCAAAATTGACGGTTGAAACGTTGCTTATTGGCAAGATTAGATTTTATTGATCTTACAAACCTCATGCTGTTTGTAAATACAAAAACCCTATATAGCAATTTATTTCAAATTCGAAATCATAATTTGCATCAATATCACAAATTCGAAATTTGATTTGGTGTATGTGCGCTTGATGTTTGCATGAGAGAGTACATGTATTAACATCAATGAAAAATTAACAATGAGAATTATGCAGTCCCGCAAAACAAATCTGTGGTTTCTCTCGTAAAAGAATTTTGAAAATTAATGAGATATTTTCCTTTTTAATTTTCCTAATTAAAAAAGATCTATGTATTATAAATTTGCCCGAAGTAAATATTCAACTAGCCTATTTACATTAATAAATGATGTATTTCCATTTTATATGAACACAGGTTTTCTTTTATATTATCCTTAATCCTTTTTTCAATTCAGCAGTGACTCTTGATTAATTGCTTCCAAATTGTATCCTATTTTTTTTAACGATTGTTTTAATAAGCAGGTTATAACAAAAAAAAAAAGTTAAATAGTAATGTACGTGTAGAGTATTAACATACGTAAGAGGCATGGATTGTTCGGAAAGAAGCGTACCATCCGACCCATTTCAAGAAAATCATCTTAAGTTCATTCAGTTTTATGTACTGTAAATTGAGTCAAATCGCCAGGTGTCCGCCAAATTCTATCATTAACAAAAATTTTGACTCTTTTATTTTAATCAAAATTTAAAGAAAGAATTATTACCTACCTACCTAAGTAAATTTGTATCTTTAAGTACCTATATTAAGTATATTTATTATTCGGTGTTTGTTCTGCTTCCCATTTTACGAATTTTCTTGGATTTGTCAGCGACGATCGTTTCGCCTTTCGGCATTATCAAGCTGTCTGGTGTGTATTTGTTTGCTGTTGCGTATTTATAGAAAATATGGAAATATATAAACAAAAAATAAACAACAACATAATCAACGTACAAATAAATAACACATCGGACACAATATTCACCCCACTCAAACTCGTCACACGAAACACCATAAATACGCAACAGCAAACAAATACACACCATCAGCTCGAGAGTCGAACTGTCGATTAGCTCACACCTCGTGTCTAAACGTACATTTATCTCGAAGTTGGTTCGTTCTATATACACCTAGCGGTACTCGGCCTTTTGGCCGCTTACTTGAAAAGGTCTTGTGTTGTGTTATACGATTTTAAGCTCACGGCCTAGCCATGAGTCCCGATGTCATCATGGACGAAAGTGATTCAGACCTTGAGACCAGTGCGCGAGTGAAAGTTATCGCGGAAGAATGTGATAATGCGGCTAATTCAAGTGCGGTTAAAATTAACTATGATGAAGTTATAAAGCGCATCCAGGAGGAAGAACTGAAAATCTCGACGCTAAAACAACAAATCGAGAAAGCAAACGAAGTAATAAACGCGAGTTTGAAAAATATTAACGATCTGAAAAACATTATCGACCCCAACGAAATCGGTTTTATTGAAGTCTCCAAGAAGAAATTGAAAAGGAAAAATCAAGGAAACCAAGCGAAAACCACTGACACGTCGCCGCCAGCAAAGAAGAAATCTACATTAGCCAAGGAACTAAAGTTCCAAGAAGTGGAAGATGGTATTTTTATACCTGTTAGTCAAGAAAATGAAGTACAGATAAACCCTAGCCAAGGACAACCAGAAAAGAAGTTAAAAGCACCGCCACCTATTGTGCTTACCGACGTTGACAAATACGAGGCGGCTAGGGAAGCCTTCTGTCGTTCCAACATAACCATGAAAAAATGCGCCTTTATTAAGCAAGGCGTCAGGCTTTTCCCAGAAACAACGGACGACTTCAGGAAGGCAATAAAAGTCCTTGACGCAATGGGAGCGAAACGTTTCACTTTCAGTCTCGATGAAGAAAAGAAGTTGAAAGTTGTACTTCGGGGAATACCGCCGAACATAGACACAAAAGCTGTGGAAGAGGATTTGAAAATGCAAGGAATTCCTTTTGAATCAGTAGTAAGGATGAAAAAAAACCGAGATATTAACTACCCAATGGTATTAGTTAATACGGAAAAATCAGAAGAGGGTAAAAAAATCTTTGATGTCAAAGAAATCGTTGGTATCAATATCAGAACGGAACCAAAACGTAAATCTACTTCAAGCACGCAATGTTTTCGCTGTCAACTGTACGGACATGTCCAATACCGTTGCACTGGACCTATGCGATGTGCATATTGCGCTGGCGATCATTCCTCTTTTGAGTGCACCAATCCCAGAGGACGAGGGCTACCGGCAAAATGTGTTAATTGCGGGGAAAATCACGTCTCTTTTTCAAAGTTGTGCCCAAATCATCCCCAAAATTTAGCACAACAAGAACAAGAAAAGAAATCAACAATGGTTGAACAGTCACGACGACAGAATGGAGAAACCTACGCCGAAAGAGTGAAGAAAAATTCCGGCTCTGATAACGGGGCAATCGAACAAGCCGTAGAAAAGGCCCTGTTAAAGTTGCTACCCAAATTATTAAAATTAAATCATGGTTAGTCAAAATATACAAGACACATCACACGAAGTAAACATATGCACTTGGAATGCAAATGGCCTGAGGAAACATAAGAACGAACTTAGAGCTTTCATTAACAAATATGACATATCTGTTGTACTTTTGAGTGAGACACATCTTAAAAAAGGTGACCCCTTCTACCTGCCGGGGTACAGAATCTTTAGGAAGGACAGAGAAAGCCGCCCCGGTGGTGGAGTAGCGGTGGCAGTAACAAATAAGTTCTGCGTACGAGTGATAGAGCTGGATACAACGCTAGAAACAGTTGGTATCGAAACAAGCATTAACCAAAAAGTAATCACGCTTTTTGCGGTGATAGACATATTTATTAACTATGAAGTCAAGAGACCCCTTAAAGTCCAGACTATGTTCGAATTATCGTCCGACCATTTACCTGTTATTATGTCATTCCAATCGAAACATGGGCATAGGCGGATGGTAGTAACTACGGATTGGAATAAATACAAGGAAATTAGCCATAGACTGTACAAAAACCATGCCCTAGCAAACACAAGGGATATAGACAAGGAAGCAGAGTTAATTACGAAAGAAATGAATGAACTCATTGCAGAATGCTCAAGAACGTCCAGTGCGAATATCAATAACAAATGGGGTCTCAACGAAAAAGAAAAGGAGCTGATTAAAGAAAAAAATGACGCCAGAAAAAAGTGGATAAAACACAGAAGAGAAATGGATCGTGTCATATTCCGGAACAAACAGCGCGAGGTGCGAGAAATGTTATATTCGAAAGAACAACAACACTGGGAAAACACTATCGATGAAGCAAACGAAGACAGGGACGATTTCTGGAAGATAGCCAGATCCATAGGCAGGAGGAAATGTCCGAACACGCCGTTATTTGTCGATAATAAATACTCCTATTTGGCTATTGAAAAAGCCGAAATAACAGCAAACTATCTTGAGAAGCAATTCTCAAATACGCAATTATCAGACGACGAAACAGAGAGAGAAGTCGAACAGAGTATAGCGAGAATAGAATCCAGGGTCTCTTCAGAAAATTTTATCATATCAGAAGCTAAAATGGAACTCTATAGGAAAGGCTTACCCAACAAAAAAAGCCCAGGTATCGACAAGATAAGTTATACGGCAATAAAGCAGCTTAACAAGGAGGCAGTCCCACGTATAACAAATCTGCTAAATGCGGCCATCGCAACAAACTATTTCCCAAACATATGGAAAAAAGCAGTCATCGCCACAATCCCGAAGGGTGACAAAGATCCGAGAAAATTGGAAAACCAACGGCCGATAAGTTTACTTTGCTCCCTTGGTAAAATCCTTGAAGGGATCCTTAAGCAAGAAACTCAAAATGTGGCCAACGAAATGAACATTATAAAACCTAATCAATTTGACTTCCGTGAGGGTTTGTCGGCTGTTCAACAAGCAGCAATTATGATAGACACCATAAAAAAGGAGTCAGGCCCGCGCAGACAAATTGTAGCTGCTCTACTCGACATAGAAAAGGCATATGATAGAGTTTGGAGAAATGGATTGCTGTACAAACTTGAAAAACTACAATTCCCAGTCTGGCTTTGTAAAATAATCAAATCCTGGTTGTCCGATAGGAAATTTACAGTAAAAGTGGATGACGCACTCTCGTCAGAAAAGACGGCCAGAGAAGGACTACCACAAGGATCGCCGCTGTCGCCGATACTATTCAACATATATGTGGCTGATATTCCGACATTCGACACGGATAAGAAGACAAAATTGTTTCAATTCGCCGACGATACCGCAGTTGTGGCAATAGGAACAAACGCTGATTTTGCCAAAAACCGGGCTGAGAAAGCTCTAAATTGCCTATTGACATATGCAAGAAGATGGAAAATAAAAATTAATGAAACAAAAACGGAGGCCATTTTATTTGGTAACAAAAGGCCTGCAAGAAACTTCATCTTGTTCAACAAGAAAAAAGTCAAGTTACAGAAACGCGTTACGTACCTAGGGATTACTATTGATAGACAGATGTCCTTTAAAAAACATGTCCAAAAAAGGACAGCCATAGCAATGAAGCGCACACACTCGCTACAAAAACTGATCCAGCCAGGAAGTTCGCTAAGTAATAATAATAGACTTAAGCTAATTAAATCGGTCCTCTACCCTGCGGCCTTTTATGGACAAGAAATTTGGATACAAGGATCAAATGAGGCAATCAACATAGCAAGAAAAACACAAAACAAAATCAACAGAAAAGGCATAGGAGCACCTTGGTTCGTTAGAAACAGCGAAATAATGAAAGATTTAGAACTTGAAAGCATTGATGAAACAGCAAAAAAAAAGAAGAACAGCCATGATTGAAAGGCTTAATAACCATCACAGATAAACCCTAGCCAAGGACAACCCGGGAATGATCATTAAAATAGCCGGTAAGGCTTGTTAATTATTTTTGTTGAGGATAAAAAAAAAAAAAAAACAAAATACACACCAGACGGCTTGATAATGCCGAAAGGCGAAACGATCGTCGCTGACAAATCCAAGAAAATTCGTAAAATGGGAAGCAGAACAAACACCGAATCTATCCAAACGAATTTGGAAAAAACCAACATTCAAATATATTTATTATAAAACGTTACACGTTCGTCGTGATGTTTAGGAGTTAGTCTCTTTGAATTATTTAGTGTATCACAGTCACAATTATTTTTCTTTTTGAGTAATTTTGTAGTAGGTATCATGCGATAGGTAATACAAATATCGACAAAGAAAACATTTATTTGAAAACTTTACAATTGTAACGAATACAGAAAGGAGGTAATAAAGTAAAAAAAAAACGAATAAAGTCAACAGTAAACTATAAAAGGTAATAACAAAAGTAAAGATCATTTACAAGGTAGTATACAATAAATCTTTATTTTTCCATTTTTATTGAAAATAACCACCTAATAGTATCTAACATTTTCTTCTATAGTTTTTTTTTTCTACGTACTAATTGATTATTTATCCATGCCTTAATTACTTGTGGTTCACGATTTTGAAGTATGCCGTATTTTTCTTGAATATCTCTTAAATGAGGTAAAGAAGGTAAATTTCTCATTCTCAGATTATCACCGAAATGAGTTTTCACATATCGAATCTCTTCTTTTGTCCATCTTACCTTTGTACCACTATTATGACTGGCACTTATCATTTTAATTCTTTTTTGTGAATGACTTTTAGAATGTCTTTGCATTATGAGATTTTCATCCACAGAGGAATCCATAGTTTCATCAGTTGATTCATTTCGTTCATCTTGCTCTGATAATGATGGTAAACTATCGTTTAATTTGTAATTCGAAGCAGTTTCCAAAACTTTTGAGATTCTAACGATATCTGTCTTTGCAACAGATTGTCTGTATATATTTTTATGTATATTTAAATCGTGACCCATAAATTTGGCGAAATTAACGGTATTGGTTTCGTCAAGGCCAAGTTGCGCGCACTTGGTTGCAGCGTGTTTTCTAAGTGGGGTAGCTCGTAACGCTTTGGGGTTTTTCGCATTGCATTTTTCTGAAAAGTTTCTTAGCAGAGTTGTCGCACCTAGGACAGCTTGGTCATCGACTCCTGCAACTCCAAAAACATACAAATTTTTTGGTTTCACAACAGCTTTTTGCCTCAGTTTTATTATTAATTTCATTATTTTATGCCTTTATTTCTTGGTAAGTAAGATTGGAACATTCTGGTTTAACTTCCCTCTCATTGAAACTCTTACGTATTCTTTAGCCGCTTCTCTCTCTTCATTGGATAGTGTTTTATAGTCTTCGTCATCTTTACTAATTGTTTGTACGTTTGTCATGTCCGCTATTTCTAATCTTTCAATATCTCCTGGTCTTCGTCTGTTAAAAACCTGCACTCTGGTGAGTAATGCTTCCGAGAGTTTTTGCCATGTAAGTTTAGAGTATCCCGATTTTAGGTTATTGTAATATTCATCAATTAAACTATCTAAATACTTGTTTAAACGTAGAATATCTTCTGATGAAGGTAACGTGACTATTTTTCTTCGTTGTCCAGCAACTAATGTTTCCATCGCAGTCTTGTTAGTCACCGTAGCAAAACCTGTCTCACACAAATGCAAAAATTTTTTTACTTCTTTTTCTTTTTCGCGATCTTTTATTATTATACATTCATTTGTATAAATTTTCCCAATTTCCTTTATGTGTCGTGCTAGTGATGTTGCGCTACTTGCAGATTTGTAATGTCCGGTATTTTCATCCACTCCAATAAATGAATCGATACTCTCCAGTATGAAATGGTAATGGTTTGTATCATATATTGATGCAGTCTCTAATTTTAGAATTTTTTTCCTTAATGAAGAGTAAAAATTTGCCAAACTGACGCAAATTCTGCCTTATCATTTTATCTCGATATTCTCTACGATGCCTGAGACATAAATTATTGCCGTATAATATCAGTAATAAATCATATCTGATAATTCGAACGACACTATCCTCCTGCATTCGTGGTATCACTTTTTGTCTCATTCGGATGGACGCACGTTCGTGAATTCTACCCATTACAGCCCGTGCAATTTTTAAAATACCTCTACTAATTTTTGCTTGACCAGTGCAATTGGAATAATGATGACGAATATTGTTTTTGGTGTATATACCTTTACAGTCAGGGCAAACAATATAATTTTTACCTGAACATTTATTTGGATTTGTCGGTCGTCGAATAGGGATTAACTTACCATCATTCAAATTTTTGTCCAGAAGCAAAAAATTACCATTTTTTCTTATTTGCGCAATTAATCTTTTCCTTTCCATAGATTTTGGAGGAAGATTCTTAAATTCTGAAACTTCTTCTTCTTCATAATGTTTCTGAATTAAATGTTGTGCTAATTGAGATTGGTAAGTTTTATAAAAAAAAACAGAAATTTTTCTTTATTCCCTTCGATAAGTCGACTGTTACATCGCTGTCATCAACAGCAGAATTTCCAGGAACATTGAAAGATAAATGTGTATTATCTGGCTCATGAAGGCAGTTACCATCCACAGCAGAAGACGAAATATCCATGCTCGAAGATGCATTAATGTCGTCTTTAGTTACACTATTTCGCTGACTATCCACTTCACTTTCCGTTGTAACTTCACTACTATCAGTTGGATTATAAACTGATCCAGACTCGTCCACTTTTTCTTCATAACTTCCATTTTTATCTTAAATAAGGAAAAAAAGAAAAAAATAATCAAATATTAAATAAACAAAAGCATACACAATGCAAATATTAGACATTAAGTTTACTTACAGGGTGTTTCGCATAATGCGGTATCTTCTACAAATTCATTTAGATTTGATCTATTCAAAATCGTTTCCAATTAGGAAATTAAGTGGATCACTTAGGGAAGATACTTTCAGTTATACAGGATGCTCCGCTTCTTCTGAACAGCACACTTCTTGGCTATTTTAAATGCAATATCCTTTATATCCTTTCGGCGTTATTAAGCAACTTTGAAAAAAAAGGAACATTTGCGAAACGAAACAAGAAAGGAAGGGATTCACTGCGTTGTTGCGTATTATATACAAAATGAATTCAAATCGCTTTTCCGGTACAATTTTTTTGGTAATTATGCAGTCTAGGTCATCCCCACTCGATTTTATTGAAAATACAGTATGTTGTACAGTTCATGCTGATAAAAAAAATATATATATATATATAGAAACCACCCCTTTACATAGTTTTTCCACTTTGAAGATTAAAATGCGGAACAGCAAAGATTTCAAAAAAATGAACTGATTCTTTGAATGTGTATGTGAGAACTCGATGACGACAGAATTAGAAGTCGTGTTGTTGATTTATTATATACCTAGATGTTGTATTTATTTTTTTGTCGATTAGATATGAAATAATATAATGTATTTATCTACAGTTGATACTGCTTGTTTGTTTCAACTTTGAACCCGATTAGTCCTAAAGTCTTTTACTAATAGAAGGGTTGAAGTAGGTTATGGTAGAGTGCGAGTGTTTACACTTATACGCCCACACCCTACCCCCCACCCCCTATCATAACCTTCAATCGTTCTGTTCGTAAAGGACTAAGAATAATCGATTTGAAAGTTAAAACAAACAAGTAGTACAACCTGCAGATAATCACCTTACATTATTCCGCGTCTAATCTAACAATAACGAACATAACATGCACACCCAATATTAAAATAAATCAACAACAGTGTTGTTACAACACAATTACTAATGATGTCACGTCATCTAGTTCGCACATTCACATTGAAACACATAGTACTATATAAATTTTTTTTAGAAGTTCAAAAACGTCATGAACGGCTCATTTCCGCGACCAACATATATCATATTTTTGATCAGCATGACAAACTTTACAACATACTGCACCACCAGATGCAAAATTTGATTCTGTATCAATTTTATTAATACATTTTGAGCTCTACCTCTCAGTTTCGGAAAATCACCGGTATTTTTATTTTTTTTTTGTAGTATTAGTTATATCAATTGTGTTGGGCCCTAAAAAACAATTCAATTTGAATATCAAACGCAACATAACTGTAAAACCAATTTTTTTCGTTTCTGCGAATGTTCGTTTTTTTTTAATGCAAAATAACTGCAAAACAGTGCGACTTCAGCCCAATATTTTTTTATCAAACTGACCCTTATTTTCAAACAGCGTTAGATGAAACACCCTGCAAACCCTTTAAAACAATTCCAACAAACATTCTCCCTACGGCCAAAATTAGATAACCCAAAACCCCCTAATCTCTCCAAAAATCTCTAATATTAGTTTCACGTGTCAGAAAGATCTATTTGAAAACATTAATGCATCTTCTTTATCAAATTCAAAAAACTAACTAGGAGCTGCATTGTTGATAAATGCAGGCAATTTCTGTATCCGAAATTATATTGTAAGTTCCATATTTATTTCGTATATGAAAGTTGCTTGCATCCTTATATGTGGTGACAATAAAACGCCAGCACATACAACAAAAAAAAAAACTCTAACGCCCCTGAAATAGCCGCAAAAATGTTTGGTCTGTACTCTTTTAATTTATTCATTTTAGGTGCAAACCCCCTAAGTTGACAACTCTGCACACCAAAACGCGACACTATACGTTCCTGAAGAAGGTAATTTTGTGACCGCAAATTACTTCTTCATACGTTTAGAGCCGAATCTTGGCGTTGGAAATACTTAGCGTATTCTTAATTATTTCAACAAAAATACCAACCTCGCTGAGGTGTTGATAATCGAAATACAATTTCATTAGATTGCATGGATTGTTCATCAATTATCCGTAGACTGTCCTTTGATTTTATATCCAACTTCTTCTTGCTACGTATGTCGACACGGGGTGATTTGCAATTCAAATTGTAACACAATTCTTCTAACATTGCTTTATCATCTACAAATTGGCTAAATTAGCTTTTAGACCTTACAATATTTTATCCATACCAACAAATAATATTCATATATTTATAATCAATGGAATCTAATATCGCCAATAACCAACAATTATTAAAAATCACTTTAATTATGCGACGTTTCGACCGTCTAATTCGGTCATCATCGGGCAAACAACTAACATCAATAAATTAGAAATTGACATTAAATACATTAGTCGATACATGACTTGATTTATAAATATGATGAAATTATTTCATTTGCTTTCAGTATTGGTGTATAAATCTGTATTTCATTTAAGTTCTCTGTGTCTTTTCGTTCATTTAAACAGTTTGGATTCCTTTTCATACCTACCTGTACCTATATCATTACGGATACGTAACAATCTTATAAGTAAATTGTTTTCTTTTTCTACAATTTTGGAATTATCCCAACTGGATTCATGATCATATTTTAGTTTATGTTCACTTATTACATTGTAATATTTCGGATCTCTGCGTGTATAGGATTTATGATATATATAAGAAGCAATACAAACTGTTTAAAAGAACGAAGACACAATCAACTTAATTAAATGAAATACAGATGTGTATGTACACCAATTATTGAAAGCTAATGAAATAATTTAATCATATTTATAAATCAAGTTATGGACTGTCATGTATTGACTAATATATTTAATGTCAATGTTTAATTCATTGATGTTAATTGTTTGCCCGATGACCAACTTAGACGGTCGAAACGTCGCATAACCAAGTGATTTTTAATAATTGTTGGATATTGGCGATATTAGCCTCTATTGTTTATTCACCAACAAAATTAAATTCTTATAAGTGAATATCAAATTCATAATTGAAGAGGAAAGTACTTATCTAAAAAAATTATAGAATAAGTGTGGTAATTAAATTTCGATACAAATAGATTTTCAATTAGTAGAATAATCTTAAGCTAGTAAAATGAATTTAAATATACAGGGTGTTCCTTCTAAGATTACGGACGATATATCTAAAACTATTTCGATTTGAATTTTAAAAAATTTTAATTTAATTTTTAAATTTTAGTTTTTGTTTCTGAACAGCCTGTATACATTTTTGAGTTCACTTTTGTCAGCGCGTTAGTTTTCAGATCCAGCTTTTGTTGATAAAAATTTTAACACTCTAAGACGTATTTTATTGAAGTTATGATTTTTTATAATTTGGATTACGGTAGTGATTTTTTTTTTCGATAAGTTAAATAATTTCAAACCGCTCATCGTAGGTATACAAATTGGTTAATAAAGTCACTTTAAAATTCAGTGTTTAAAGCGAATTATTCATAAAAAAATACACCGTTTTATTTAAAATAACAAAGTTGACTTCAACTTCCGTTATAACCGGAAGTGCTACATATATGGCGTTATTTTAATTGAAGAGACTAACGTTATTGCCCAAATTTTCAAAATTCAAATCGAAATAGTCTTAGGGGTAACACCCTGTATATAGTCAATTTAATTAATTAACAAACCATTATGGTGGACTTATTAGAACAAGCAGTTAGTAAATGATGCTTGTGGAATTAGAAAATTTCTGATAACACAAACCCACCTGACAATTTTTGAAATCTTTGTTTTACGATGGACCTTAAGCAGCGTGCTTTTTCGAAATCTGAACTAGGTACCTAGGTACATACCTACCGATTTAATAAATTTACAGCACCTTTCCTGACTAGGCTTCCAAAAAAAGGGAACCCTCAGAATCACTTAAGTTTTTACCAGAGGCTGTACTATACGCTAGATGACAGTACCTCAAAGGATTTTTGGCGACTCGAAAGGGAAAGGGATGAAAAATAATTTTTATTGCTTTTTTTACAGCTTAAAAATCGTAACAGCGTATGAAAAAGAGATACATAATATTTAAATTATATCTACATTACTAACACCCCTCCAAACCACCCTTTATTGTGCATCCGAAAATGGGAACTTCAAATTTTTACTAGACACTACGGTAGATGACAATAAATAGGGTAGGTACCTAAAAGGATTTTTGGCGACTTAAAAGGAAAGGGAGTGAAAAAAATTTCGTTACTGTCATCTAGTGAATAGTAGGATGTCACGTAAAAATTGAAAGCCAATCGTAGGGTTCCCATTCGCAATTATTACGATTTCCAAGCTGTTAAAAAAATTATTAAAATAATTGTTATCACCCCCCTCCCTTTTGAGTCGCCAAAAATCCTTTGAGGTACTGTTATCTACTTTATAGTAAAATGTCTGGTAGAAATTTAATATCAATATGGCTATAATTACGATTTTCAAGCTGTAAAAAAATCAAAAAATTATTTTTCACCCCCTTCCTTTTCAAGTCACCAAAAACCCTTTTAGGTACTGTTATGTAAAAACGATGTTTCTTGCGTTATTGTTACCTTAATACATGGGTCATCACAAAGCAGTTTGTCTCGACAGCAGCCGGGTCATTCATCAGGAAGCGAGAGAGTATATGAAAAAGAACATAAAACTTACTGTTCTGTTAATAATACAGTTTACGCAAGTACTCACCGGGGGTCCTCTGCCCCCTCACAATATTCATATGTCAGGAGCGTGATATCCAGTCATCATATCGACATTAACTAGGTTTTAAAGTTAATGATTACGTATTTTACATATTATCGTAGTTATCTTCAATCTTCAACTACTAGCTAGAGTCACCTGAAAAAGTAGAGGCTTCCCCGGACGCCAAACTAGTATTTGGCATCCCAACGATTGGATGTGCTAAGCGAACGTATCTAACTTAATTCCACCCTTTCGTGTCAATCGTGGCGCAGTAAGATCACCCCAAACTTAAAGGCACACCACGAAGGAACCACAGCCATCTTGGCCGGGCACTCAGCGCGCCAGGGTTTCCAGTAAACAAATTCGATATCTCAAATATCAACAACAATACTTCTCAAAGTATTGTACTCAAAAGCTAGCAACACCATCACAAATAGTAACTAACATCACTCGAGCTCTGGCCAGACACTACTGACTCTTGTATCATTACTCTCTCTCCCTGTATCCTTTACCTGCACCCAATTCGTCGACCGGCTCAATATCTTACAAGGGTCTAAAGACATGGCCAACTCATCCCTTCACAAATAGCCAAAGCTCTATTAAAGAGAAATCAGGACCATTTTATACGTATATTTAACAAATACTATGTGGCACATTAAAAGTGAACATTTCAAGTGAACTACATATATTCTAACAATGGCATTATAAAAAAAATAGGTTTTACAGTTATCTGGTGTATATTAGATTCAAAACTTGTAGGGGTTGAATTGGATTATTCCCATTGGTACAATTTTTATTTGTTATTGATACCTAATTTACGTATTATCAGCTTGTACCCAGTACTTTCGGTTATGTTTATATTTTATGAATTAGTCACTTTTGATATCGTTGTCGCCGACGGTTATCTGTTTATAAACTTTTATTAACTGCTTTAACGGTCTCAACCGTCTTCGTAGAAATCCGTTATACTAAAGTTCGGTCTGATTGGTTTCTCATTTGAATAATTTTTAAATAGAAACTTAATGATTGGATGTTCGTTAGGTATGAAGGCCCGCCACGATTGAATTGGTATTTAGGTATCAGCTGTTAACCGTTAAAAAATGCCATTTGTACTATTAATTTTGAAGTTTTAATCCAAATAAATGTATAACTAATATTTACTGTTGCAAAGATTTTTGCGTCAAAATATGTACTTATTTTTGAAATATTTAGCTGGTATTTACGACTATTAATCAAAGCATATGGATACCTAGCAATAAAAGCATGTTAAATCTATCTTTTTGTTTTTTATTTTTTCAATAAGTAGGTAGTAAAAACAAATATTAACAAATCGTGATTTTTAAATTTAAAACAGTCTTGAAAAAAATAAAATTCAAAATAATTTTTCCGAGAACATGCAACCACTAAACTTACTATTCTCCTGTAGTGGAATACTTTCCAATTTTGATGGAATTTTAAAAGAGAAATTGAGTACTAATTTATGTAGGTATTTAAACGAACTAATAAAATTTTATTGATAGTAGGTAAATTAACGATTAAATAGCACTTTATATAGCAGAAAGTGAATATAATAATTCAGATAGGTAGGTACCTACCAACAATACGTACTAAAAAAATCTTTTAAATAAAATGTAATCTTAAAAAAAAGCATGACTCAAAATGTTCGCTAGTATTCTATATTATTTTGTTATAAATGTACCTATGTATGTATAATATTCATTTTGTGTTAATAGATTCATATAATTTAGTAGATATAATAAAATGTTCTTAATTTTTATCAATACGAAACATTCGAGCGATTGTGAGTTCCCATTTTCGGAAGTCCAACCCCTTTCCCCTGTAAGATACTACTCATTGGTCTCATGCTTGCTGACAATAATACGTAGGTACCCAAATTAAAAATAAAATTCATGAAACCAATTTTATTTAAAAATTACCTATTACATTTTCAAGAATAACGTAGGATATTCTAATCCACATTATTCACATCTATTATGATCTGGTTTAATAGAATTAGATACCTACAGACAGTATGTTTGTGTATGTCCATTCTATTTTCCAAAAATCGAACCGTTGCACCGCAAGTCAGTGGGTATTGAAATAAAAAGTAAAACGGTTTTTGTAATTTGTGGTTGGTACAAGATAATTAAAATAATTTAATTTTTTTGTCTTTAAGATATTTTGAATACAGTAATTTTTTTTAATTTAAAACCGTTCATGTTTATCAAAGTGAAGGAATTCGGTCGCAAATACATTTCGTTTTCCTCTGACCTTCACCTTGACTACATTAGCCTCTGTTAGCTACCACTTGAAATTGCGCATAGGTAGGTATTTATAATTTAATCAGTTTTGTATCAGTTGTTTAAAAACAAGAAATCTGATACATACGTACATACATACAAGCACATACGATACACGCCCGATTCACATACCGAAAGTAGATTTAAAAAAAGACATTATTTGTTATCCCCGCTTAATATTCAAATATTCCGGAAAATTATTTAAAAACTTGTGTAGTTTAAATGACATTAGTACATAGGCGTTACGCGTTGAAATTCTATTTTAATTATTTAAATTATAAATTCCTTTAAACGAAGTAGAAAATAAAGTATCCAAACACCCTTATCTAAAAATCACTAAAAATTGCTAGCTTTATGCTTTTTTTATGTAAAAAAAATTTAAGGAGTCTTAAGGTTTTTTTTTCAGTTCTATTCGCACCAAGGAACGAGGGAAGAAACGAAAAATTCAGGACCTATTTATCGGGTCCTACATATCATACGGGACCAATGGCATTGCATAAAACGAAATCTTTATATATTCACAAAAAAATCAAATTAAATTTTGTAATCTCATAGTAGTATATATTTTATTTAGCAGCGTAATGTTTTTAACGTTAGCCCTGACACACGTATCGGCACGGCAGCCGACTGCGGCAGCCGAAAGATTGAAATAATACTAATAAAATATACTGGGCGATTGAAATAATTTTTTGAGTATAGTTAAAAATCGAACAATTTTAATTTCTGTTTATAACTCAATAACGAAATACTATAGCAAACTTCTAATTAGGTACATTGATAAATTTATCTCAAAAAGATAAATGTTGATGTGTTATTAACTTATTTACATCTCATATGATTTTGTACTCTCAGAAGTGGAATATTTTCTTCAAATAGTTGCCATCGTTGTTCTCTTTTCTTCTTTATTTTTACTTTAACAAAATTGGGCACCCTGTAATTTTTTCTCTCGGCCGCCGACTGTAAAACCGACTCGTGTGATTTATGTCGACTCGGCTGCCATCTGGGCCGTGCCGACACGTGTGTCATAGCCCATAAGTCACACGAGGTAGTCTTACAGTCGGCAGCCGAGAGATGGAATTACAGGGTGCCCAATTTTATTTGATGAAAATATTCCACCTCTAAGAGTACCAAATTGCTTGTTATTTTCTTTATTATCATGAGATGTAAAAAAGTTAATAGCACATGGAAGATTTGTCTTTTTGAGATATTTATTGCTTAAAATTAAAAATTGGTGTAGTATATTGTTTTTGAGTTGTAAATAGAAACTAAAATTTTTCGATTTTTAACTGTACGCAAAATATTATTTCGAAGAAATCGTCTGTACAATCACCCAGTGTATTTTATAAGTATTATTCCAATAACTCAGCTGCTGAGTCGGCCGCGCCGACACGTGTGTCATTGGCTCTTATTGTTTCTGTCTGACGGAGTTCCTGTATAAGGTACAGTTCCGCACACACGCTTGTTTTTAATAAACAGATGCCTACTGTACACTGCTATAAAATTATATAAACTCTACCTTTCTTCCGTTAAATGTTATATTTAATTCAGCAATTTAAAGGAGATAAATATAAGGAAACGGCTAAACTTAATTATTTCTGTTAATGAGACTACTGCATCTAGTGTTAGCGAGACGGACTGTACATACGTGTTCAACGTTTGCACTACTATTCGGGGAATTTAAGAGATAACGACGGAAGATTAATTTTCTTCAGAAATAAATTTGATTTTACTACTTTATGAGAATTGATCTAATTATGAGAAATAATTAAGTTGTACTATCGTTTCAATTTGCTTATAACAATTACACATAATGAAACTGGTGTCAATATCCAAAGATGAGAAAACTTAGAATTTCCTTGTCCGTGCAGTTCCGTCGAAGACTTTTAATTATCAGCTTTAAATACTTTGGGCAGGCAACTTTATATGCTGTGGTGTATTGTATTCTAGATTGATATAAATACGTACACTTCATATGCCCTTAAATTAAAGTCATGGAAGTGCTTATTGGATAGAAGGACTCCGAACAGAATATGCTTTTACATGTACACTTTTTAACAGAAGTAGGAATAGGATAAAATGGGAGGTTATAATTAGCTACATTGAGTTTTCCTTAATTTTTATTGTACCCAATCAAAAACAGCGACTCCAGTTTTGCTGATCAGCTGCACAATTTTAATTTTATTGTTTCAGTACCTGGTGGTTTAACCTTACTCCTAGGATGCGAAGAGTTTTAATAATTCATGTAGGTACTTGTTATAAACAGATTAAATTTTTAAAACAGTATCATAAGTACTATGCAGTGGTGAATTTTTCAGTCTTTTCTCTGATTAATGTTTTGTTCTTTAACTGTTGCTTGCAATAAAAAATTACATAGTAATGATTTCTTTGAATTTGCAGCTAAAATTAGTTTTAAACAATAATTAATACACTTTCAATAAATATTGGTTATATTCAGTAATTGCTTATGCTTCAATCTTGCTTACGTTGAATAGTGTTTATACGATATATTAGTGTTTTCAATATAAAATGCTAGCTCACTTAAACAAATATTTAACTTGCATTGCTGCAGTAAGTGTCCTTTACTTATGTATATTGTGCTGTGCACAAACAAATATATTACTTTCTGCTTTGGTTTTCATTTCCCTGTATTCTTCATTTTCTCAGACCCTTTAATTAGTTTTTAGAATTTTAAACATGCCTAGATGACTTTATTTTTAGAAAATAATTATAATAAATATAATATAATAATAAATAAACAATTACGTATATATATTTTACATTCAATGACTTTCAACAGCTGGAGTAATATACATAGACAAGGGAGGAATATAGATGACAAACCCTTTTTGACTGATTTTAGCGCCCTCAAACACGTGGTGCCTCAACTAAAATCAAACCCCGCGAAATTCAAATTCATTTAGATTTTTTGTTGAACATGCACTCCTGGCGAATCATTGTGCTGTTCCGGTACTATTAATACAATCAGTATATTTCTATTAAACGGCCTAATTTATATTAAAAAATTGTGACGATCTTTTCAATTGCACAGTTTTATATAATTTTTTTTATCTTGTTATAAACATTAATTCGCTTTCCTTCCCATGTAGTTACTAATTTATTTTAACTAACGTTCTGATATCATTGTAACGAAGACTTTCTTTTAGTTCTTCACTAGCCTAGCCCTTTTTAAATATTTTCTTCGACGTCTAGTTCTTAGTTTTAAAAAACTTGTCTTTTTGTCGAAAAAGGAATAATATTTAGAATATTCATAGCTTTTCTGCAATAGTAGATTTCTTTTAAAATATTTTAACTAAAAATCACTGCAAAAATCATCTGCAATGTTCATGTTCTGAGTTAATGAATAATTGTGTAAATACATTTAAGGGGTCACATATTAAGTAGTTGACGCAAATGTCTCCGAAAAAAGCATTGAATTAAAATAAATAAAAAACATATACTAAAAATAGCTACTTCTTAAAAGTAAATTTCAATGTAAAATTTATTAAAAAATACACTTCGAGGCTTTACAAAGAGAATAAGACTCCTAACGTTTTCGTCATTGCTTAGCTAACGGTGTAGATAAAGTTAAATTCAAAATGCTCATTCAACACGGCACAAATAAATGAAATTTGGCAAACACGACTGAACACTTCTTACCAATCTTTTTAAATTTTTCACGAATTTCAGAGTGATTTATTAAAAATTTACAAATTATAAAAAATCATTACATGTTCTTTTGCTGGAACTTCATGGTTAAAAGGGTGATTTTAACAAAGAAATTACCGTTATTTAGGTATTTTCGAGGCACGCCATTTTCTCTATATCCTATTGTTCTATTATTTTTTCATATTTTTGAATGATATTGTTTCTTGGATTAATCTGTTGAGAACCGTTTAGGCTGTACTAGAGGTATGATCTTTAAAGTGTAAGTGATTCGTTAAAAAAATGTTTTACGAACCAAACCAAGTTGCCCTACGGCATTGTTTAAAGCAATCATATAACAATGCTGTAAGAAAAATATAAAACACCAATCAGAATAAGTCGTTATAACTACCAATGTCGCTGAACCACCATTCCGAGTAAGTCTTCATAACTGCCAATGTCGTTAAAACAATACGTCTGGAAAGTCGTCATAACTGCCAATGTCGCCGAAACTGCCGTTATAAGAACGTCGTCAAACTCGCAAATTGTCATCTAAAGTGCCATTTTGTTTTGGTCGCCGTATCTGTCACTCTAGGTAAAACGCGTAATATTTTCAAAAAAAAAAACCCAAAATCAAAATTCGCCGGTATACAAGAGTAGGGACGTTCTCAACAGTGCTATTAATTTTGAATTTGAAAAAGGTCGCAGTAACTGCCACAGGACATATATATATATATATATATATGTATAAGTTACAATACTTGAACAATGTTGTTGGATGGATTGTAGCGAACCATTCGATCATGTAGAATTAAGCAATATGCAGCTGTATTGGCTGGAATTGGTTCATTAGTTTCAAAATCTAGACGTACATCTATAGCGCCCGCCTTTACAATTTCACTTTGATGTGTACAATCGATTACAAATAAGGGAGCAATTTTCTTAAAATCTGATGGTTTCATTACCGGCTCGCTAACCGTTCCGTAATAAGACTGTTGAAATTGAGCATACATTTCATATAATATAGAAAATTTATTATTCTTAAAATCAAGATGAAGGTTATCGTAAGGATACATAGAAGAGCCCAAATGTAATTTAATATTATTAAGTTCGCAATGATCAAAGTGGGCTTTATTTTTTTCAGGTTTATTATTTCTATCTGTTTGAAATGCAACTATCACGAAACGAGGTTTTTCAAGTTGTGACGTAGTCTTCACAGCCCATGTATGATTATTTGTTTGAGGCAATAAAGGATACTCATGCAACTCCCAACTACGGAAATTAATTTCCATTTGTTGATTTCTTTGCAAATATTTTAAAAGTTTAAGACGTTCTACATCTGCTACAGATATGTGTGGAATTTTCCAAGAAATTTTATTTATGTCTACTTTTAAAGTTTCACCTGCAGTTGTATTTATTATAGCGTTTGTATTGATACTACTTCTTATTAAAATAAGTTCTTGTTTTATGTTGAGGAGAATTTTTCGAAAATCTTCCGCAAAACCTAAAAGCATACGTAGTGGGATGCATACGTTGCCGAAAATGTATCATCATTGAGAGCCCAACCAGCATTCTGAAGACGCAAGCTCTCGTTTACGTTGTAAGAAACATAACCTTTTATGGTGCTCGTTATTCCAGGATTTCGAACACGATCAACAGTTTTACCACCGATTTCGTAACGAATTTCGTCGAAAAGGTGTGCAATTCCATTATTTATAAATTTGGCAGTTGCTGAAGGTGTACCATCAGTTTTTAGCAATTTTCCTTCAACATATAATACACTATCCCATGGTAAAGTGTAGACATCTTCGTTTTCAATTGGAATGCGGATTTCATCATTATTTTTAAACGTTGTATTTGTATACGGTTGATGAGTATGTTTTTCCGCATTGGTTATAGATAAATCAAATAATGCACGTTCGGTAACATTCAAGATTTCAGAAAGCATGATGGTTTTAGCTTCTTAACTTGATATCCTAAACTTTTTAAAAAGCGCGCGTTTGAAGATGTTAATCGCTTCACTTCTTCTTTTGCACTGAACGATTGTGAATAAATCTCCTTACGTTTGTTAAAATTTTTATAACGGCAAACCATTATGGTTTAATACCTATTAGACAAAGAGAGAGAGAGACGTTTCAAATGAAGTCTTACTGTAACGGTCTCTCCACGAAAATTAACCAACTCACCGTCTTGATCAACTATTTTAATGACTATTGAATCAATAATTCTCGAATTTATAGGCAAATAAATAACATTGGTTGGATTTTCCACTATTTTGTAGCCTGGCGGAACGTTTGGGAAAAGTTGATGAATAAAATGAGCTTCTTCGTTATTTCTATATGAACCGGAAACAAGGTTGCAATGGATGCATATAGCGTTTACTTTAAAAATATTTACAGGATAATCAGACACTTCATGACTATTAGCTTTAATAATTCTCGGTTTAAATCCTAACAGTCGTCCGATTGAATCCGTTTTTGTGAAATCAACTTGCTCTGTACACTTAATTTCCGAAAGTAAAGTGTTGTTGTTGCCAGTTATATTAAGAAATATAATATCTTTACCTTTTGCTCTCGGATCGCCTAATTGAAGGCGTAGATAACGATTTATGTCGTCAAGCTCATACGATCCTTCCGGTATGGTTATTACTCTATTCCCAACGTAAAATTTATTATTGCTTTGATCTATATTTGGAATAGAATTGTACGTTTCAAAATTAACGAGTCCTAAAGAATACTCAAAATTGTCATCCAAAACAATTGGTGGGCTAATAGTAGCTTGCAATATTGATTTGTCTCCGGTTAAATTAAACGTGTACATGTTGATAGTCTGTTAACGTTAGATTAAATGGAACTATTATCGTCTGCGCTAACGTATTAAAAGTGAAAGGGTGGTGTGATATTATATAGAAATTGTAATACTAGATGACCACAGTTGAATGAGTTGTACATCTGTTTGCGATCATAATTATAAAAGATTTTGCATGGTTGAGAAGAATTTAAATATTTCACAACTTCCGGAGGTGGTCGCAAATTTCCGAAGCTGTCAAAATAAACTGCATTGCCGTTTTTAATTTTGTATGCTGTCCAATGCGTACCCATGCCCGTTTTCTTATCATGATTTACAATTCCACATTCGATGGTGCTCACTTTTTTAGGTAAACTGTCACGCATAAATATTCCGCGAAAGTGAGGAATTTGAAGCATTTTAACATATTTATGTAAATCTTCATCGGTTAGTGCTCGTTGTGGCAGACTTAGAGAGGTTTTTTTTTTTATATATAAGGTAAATAAAGTCCCAAACCTTTTTTATAAGGTTTCAAGAAAAGACCTTTTCCAAGAGCAATTTTTTCCATAGCCTTATTATGTCGTTCAGACTCGCTAAGACTTCTTTGGGCTGCTTTAACATCATTAACCGCTTTCGCGATTCCGGTTGCTCCTCCGGACAAAGGACCTAAAGCTGATAATCCAGCGAAAAGTGGTATTAATGGAAGAAATCCACCGCTTTTTGGAACCGGTATTATCCTGGGAGAATCGGTCACTTTTTTCTGATTTGCATTTTTTAACTGTGACATTGCTAATCGTGCTGCTCGAATAACATTTTCTGGCTTTTTCTGTTTTAGAACATTCGCCGCTTTTCTTATAAATTTTCGAAAACTTATTCTTCCACCCTTTCTTTTTTTCATAGAACTACTAGTTCGTTTTCTTCTTTGTTGTTGTTGTTGTTGTTGTTGTTGTTGTTGAACTCCCATACCCAGCTTTGTTTTTACATTCATAGCGGTTGCAACTGCTCGAGCAGCTAAACGTTCTCCAATGCTTGCATCCGATGAATGAACTCGTCTAAGTGCTGCTCTAGCTAAAATACTACCTGCTTTATGTCTTTGTTCTAGATTTTTAAAATTAGAGTATGCAATATCATGAGCTTTGCAGGATTCATCTAAAGGATTTATTCCTTTGTCCCCTCTTTCCAACCTCTCGTTTAACTTTGTACCTGGTCCACAAAAGCGATAGCCCGGTATATGAAATTCGAATGGTAAAGAATTAATTAGTTTATTAAGTAAACCATTGCCTCGTTGCACTTCTTTCCGCATTGCTCTCTCTTATTCAAAGTTTTCTTCGAAATAAACCAATTCATGCAGCTTATAACAGCTTATAAAATAGAAAAACAGTAACCATATTTTTCATTAGATTATTGACATGCGAATAGTTCAACAACAAGCTGTGCTGCCTATTACTAACCGTGATTTTAACGATGTACCAAAGGCAAATCGACATGGACCCCTACTACCGTTAACAATACGATCAATCGTTACAGGTCCTTCCAATTGTGGAAAGACGAATGTTATAATTTTACTTTTAGAACATCCCAGTGGTCTCCGATTCGAGAATGTTTACGTATACTCCAAATCGCTAACTCAACCAAAATATGAATACTTAGACAAGCTTTTTAAGACAATGAAGGGCATTGGCTATTACCCTTACAAAGATTCTGAGAATATTATTTCTCCATCAAATGCGAAATCTAATTCAATATTTATATTTGACGATGTTGCTTGCGAAAATCAGAATGTAATCAGAGATTATTTTAGTATGGGACGTCATTACAATGTCGATTGTTTTTCTCTTTGTCAAACATATACTCATATTCCAAAACATCTAATACGCGACAATGCAAATCTAATTATATTATTCAAACAGGATGAGCTAAATCTTAAGCATGTCTATTCAGATCATGTCAATACTGACATGCCATTTGAAATGTTTAAAACCATTTGCAAAGTTTGTTGGGATGACAAATATGGGTTTATAAGTATTTATAAAGATAGTGATGTTAAAAACGGTCGATACCGTAAAGGTTTTGATCAATATATATATTTATAACCATTGCGATTTACCTCTGAGTAATATAAAAGCAGTAAACGAGTGAGGATCATATTATCACTGTAATGGACTCGAAAATTAAACAGGAGCTTGTAAAGGTAAGGAAAGATGTAAAACGAAAATTGCAAGCTTTAAAAGAGGGTGCGATAGAGGAAGAAGATATATTGCGGAAATCCTATAAACCTTTGGTGGAACCTTTAATGCAATTAAAAGAAGAAATACAATTTTCTAAACCGAAAATTAAGCAAGAAATTAAAAAGGAAGAAGAAGAAGAAAACGATGTTGAGAAATCGTTCATAGCACCAGATTTATTCTCACCATCATCATCATCATCGTCATTACCAACCTCATTAAATACCTCGGTAAAAGATTCCGATCTTTCTACAATGCTTCCACTGAATGACGAGGAAGAAGATAGAATATTTGATTACACTAAACAGGAAATACAAAAATCGTAAACGATCCTGCTTTTAAAGATATATTAGATGATTATGAAGAATTACCGAGATATTATATTGAAGGAGTATTAAGCGATACTGAAGGAGAATATGAAAATAGAAATGATGTTCGATACGATTGTCTTCAGAACAAATTATATATTGGTGATGAAGAAATGAAGGTGGTCGGTAAAAATCTAGAAATAATGGGACGTAAATTTGTCGGAACGCCTGGACTATATGAGTTACTTTTCAAAAAGAATCCTGTCGGAGATAAGCAAAAAGATAGGGATGTCTATAGGGAAATAATGCAGCTCGTTCGATTAGATAACCCTCAAACTTATATAACATCTCTAAACCATGATACTAAAGGAGTTTTTGACACGCAATATGGTGTAAGATTTAATCCAGAGAAATAGAAATATTTTATCGGAGATTCCGAAATAAAGTTTGGAACTAACAAAATAACCGTAAAAAATGTAAGGTATACACTATCCCGAGGATTATTGGAGCTTTTGTTTAAAAAGGAGCCTAGTGGTTATAAGGAATCTGATTTGGCGAAATATAAAGATATAGTGTATAGAACAAATGCTCATAAAATTGGCTACAAGAGTATCGCTCCAATAGCTGGAAATACAGGAAAAAAGTATCAGCTAATCAAGAAACTCATGATCGGACCTCTATTTCCTTCCGCTGCTGCCAATGTCATAGCAGCTACTTCGACTCCAGTTAAAAATCCTTTGGGTAAAGGTCTATGGATGAATTTAAACGATAAACCTCTAGAATATGTATATTTTAATGATGTTAACGAATTATGTGATCGTTTAAAATTACTCATTTCATCTCAATCTGCAGGAAATACCAACCATACCAATGAAATCACATCTATTGTCGAAGAACTTCGAGAGTGTGGTATAATAGAATAAATAATTTATATTATCACTTAGTTTCAATATGGTTGTTGATAAATTCGGTCGAGCATTGTCGGGGGGTTCTAAACGAAAGTTTGAAACGATAGATAAATTCTTGATTGAAAATAATAAGTTATTCGCTCGAGTTAAAACGAGCGAAGACCGCGACGACGACAACGATGATGGGGAACAGATTGAAGATGAGATTGTCACAAAAAAATACTTGGATACAATAATAGATACGTTAGCGACAGCTGAAGATTTTAGAAAGATTTCTTATTTTATTGATTTCGATAACAAACATGTAACTCGTTTAGAGATGCCAACAGCATCTTGGCATGCAGCTACAAAAGCATATGTTGATAATAAAGACAAAGTTACTAAGACCCAAATTAGACTAGAATGTGAAAAAGTCAAAAAGGATGCAATGTCCGAAGGAGATAAAAAACGTGAAATTCTCCGAAACGAATTATTAGTACTAATACACTCTCTTAAGGCTAACATTGACTCACTAAACATTAATTTTCGTTTAAATACTTTGTATATAGATGCTATCTTTAAGCAACTTGACATACAGAAGAGCTCTTTAATTACAGCCACGCCGTCAAGTGTATTGCCTAGCAATATCGATACCACCACCACCACCACCACCACCACCACCGCATATTCTGTTTAATAATAATGGTCAAAATACTAAAAGGAAAGATAAAAAACGATTCTAGCAAAAACGGTAAAACAACAACCACTATTAAAGAGCAAGTGGTAGCTGAATTACATAAACAAGCACGAAAAAATTTTACTAGACGAAGAACAATTATTAAAGGATTATACGATCTGTTTCAAGCCGATCTAGTTGAAATGATTCCGTATGCAAAAGAAAATAAAGGGTATCGATACATTCTTGTAGTAATTGACACTTTTTCTAAATTTCTATGGGCGTCACCGGTTTTACGAAAAAACGGAGAAGATGTTTCGAAAGCGTTTGAAGATATATTACGCAAAAATAAACGTATACCGCCGACAAACCTGCAAACTGATATGGGAAAAGAGTTTTACAATAAATGGTTTCAGAATCTAATGAGAAAATAGAGAATTAATCACTATTCGACTTTCAGCAGTAAAAAGGCTTCTATAGTCGAACGAGCCAACAGAACCTTAAAAGGTATAATGTGAAAAAAATTTACATTGCAGGGAAATTACAAATGGTTAGATTTGTTACCTAAACTAGTTCAAGTTTATAATAATACAAAACACAGAACTATCAGAATGAAACCGATAAATGCTGTAAGAAGGAAAACGAAAAGCTACTATTGAATACCGTATATTCTCACATTAAAACAGTAGATCTGAAGAGAAAGAAATTTTCCATTGGAGATTACGTACGCATTAGCAAACATCGCGAAGTTTTTGCAAAATGTTACACCCCAAACTGGTCCAACGAAATTTTTAAAGTGGTTAACATTAAATTTTCTAATCCGATCGTTTATTATTTACAAGATTTAACAGGTAACGATATAAGGGAGGATTTTACGATAAGGAACTGCAAAAGGCGAAACATCCCGACGTGTACCTGGTGGAAAAAATTTTGCGAAGAAAAGGTGATCAAGTCTACGTAAAATGGCTTGGATTCGATAAATCTCAAAACAGTTGGATTCCATCTAATAATGTTGTAATTTAACATTTTCCTTTTTAAAGAGTAAAACTATTTCTGAATAACAATACTTTTTATTTACCATTGTTACCTACCTACCCACCTATCTACCTATTCATAACGTAGCAATTCAATGCACACAATTAGGTACTTTAATAAATTCATTCATTAGAGTCGAACGCGTAAGAAAAATAATAATTATTTCTTGCATTGCGGCAGCGGCATGCATGTCCAGCCGAACCGGAAAAACAATTAACACATATTCCCTGATAGGTACGTACGTCGGTCGGTCGCGACCGACGGGAAAAAAATGCGCTCCTTCCTTGCTACGTCACATCATTAAAGTAACTGTTCATGCTCTCAGAACACATACACCTTTTGCCCATAGGTGCGAGAAGGATGGACTTATACGGCAAACTAACGTTAGACAGAAACAACAACAATCTAACGGTACATGCTCTCAGAAGCCCTCTCCTATTACTACTTCCATAACAACTGAGACATTTAAAACGAGCAACGTGGTTTGTATAATAAGTTCCCCTCCACTGAAGCTTATGTAGTGGAAGGCGATTTTACATAAGTTACGCGAACGAGTGAAGGAGCGGTAGATGCATAACAGAGTTGAGTGTATTTAAGTCAGTATAACATGGAAACCTTTATCGAAAAGTTTAATAATGTGCGGGTGGGTTATGAAGAGAAAGAAATACGTGCTCTGAAATCACTGGAAGTGAATCAAACGTATCCCGTGCAACGCTTCAAAAAGGTGAATACAAAATGGGGACCTCGTCTATTAGCTGATTTATACAGCTTTATCATATTTCTTCCGTGCAGGCACGCAGAAGCTTTTACGGATGCAGAAATCGAGGACATAAACGAAAAAATTGTTAATAAAGTGGGTCATCCCTCAATTCGCCTTAAAGGATTTGTTGGAAAAGCGGCTGATTTAGAAATACATATGTAAAATGTATAACATTGTATAAGAATATAAAAAAATAAAAATCTAATTTATATTATGAACGTGTTTTATTTGTTTAAAGGAAAAAAATACAGTCAATTTATGAGTGTAAAGACAACCAATATTTTAATAAAAGAACATTTTTATAAGCACAATTCTGTTCAACAGCGGTTGTAAATAAATGATAAGAACACACTTTAACTTTAAAATGAGTTGGGAGTTTGGAGAGAGCTGGACATCCGATATTTTCAATGTTAACAAAGTTAACAGTAGGAAAGGATTTCTGCAACCACATCATCTTTTGTAATCCTTTAACCAAAGAATATATTATATGTATATACTAACGTATATAAGAATCGGCACTTCCATAGTACCTGAAAACCGAGCAGCGCCTCTATGAACCTAGGCCGAACTAAACGTTAAATGGCGGCAAATTTGAATGTTTCTATTTCTTTTTTCTTTGTTATTGTAATATTTTGAAGTTTCTTACCCCTATTCCACAAAAGTTCACCAATCATTATTAGTGAAAATAATGATATTTAGTGAACATGTGTGGAATAGGAGTAAGAAACTCTACTAAGAATGAAAAATAAAACAAAGTTTCAAAAAGAAGGATATATTTAGAACTATTATAACAATCAGTTATCATATAACTGAATTAAATTCAATATAAATTACACATGTAATTAATAAATAAAAGGGAATTAGTTTTTAAACTCTTAGATACTATAGCTGCTTACTGAGATTAGTCATGACTAAATATAATATAAAATAAAAAAATACAATTTGTAATTATGTGCTATAAAAAAACATCAAGAACATATTAAGAACTAAAACAAACTACTAATGTAATGTAAGAAGTAAAATACAAGAGTGCAATGTTTATGAAAGATAACCAAAATTCATTGCAAAAATGTACTTAGTGCATACTTGCAAAAAAAACAGTAACATTCTCAACTTTCTACTTACACTAAGTAATGACAATTTGTTTTATATCAGCGAGCTGCGTGAGACCCACGGTGTATTTTTAAAATCATGTGCAATTATTTCTCTACATTTTTTGCATAATTATAAACAAATAAATAAATATTGAAATAAATAAACAAAATTAACTAAAATGTATGTGTATGCCCAAACGAAAAAAACATTTAGGTCTTTTTCGTCCACGTACCATGTCGCCGTAGGTAATCATCTAAAATATTGTTGTGACGTGAGTCCTTATATGACAATTTCCTATTTATCAATGTGCAACAATATTTAAAGATGATTACCACAAGTGAATGTTTTACAACGTTATTATGGTATAAATCGTGTGAAGGACATACACTAAACAATCTGGGGATTTGCAATAGGACGGATGCATGCACATTTGGTGAATTAATGTTTGAAACAAATGCCTTGAAAATTATGAACTTAAATTTATCGACTGCTGCAGCAAATTGACTAGATGGATATACAAGTTTTCCAAATTCTTTAAGTTGTATGAAACTATGATTGTCGGTACAAGTATCAGTTATAAAAAACTGATTGAATATATCGCAATCATGTCTCATAAACTTTTTATAGATGAAACCTGCAATATACATACTTGTCTGTAGTCGCATGGTTGAAACTATTTTAGAAAAATTAAACGGTTTCTGAGACGATAAGGATAATGACGAACAGGAAAGTTCAGAGGTTGAGGTCAGACGGTTAGGAAGTGGAACAGAGGTTGGTTGAATAAGGGAAATAAGGAAGTTTGTCCCATCATCTTTACAATTAGTAAACCGCGAAACCGCATGAACATTACTGACCAACCAAGTTTTAAACGCGGCCACAAATTGTAAACATGTGGGTTTATTATTTTGGCCACACAAACCTCTAATTATTTCAAAAAAAATTTCTAAGGCATCTTGGTTTAAAGTTCTCGTCAAAAGCAACTTAAAACCAAGGCCTTTCATGCGACGCCATAAAGCCTGTACATTGCGAATCGTGGCAATGAAGTGTTTAATAGACGGTGGAGCTTTTACAACGGAATTGTGCTGCTTAAAAACCAATCTGGCAAGGAATGGTTTCGCAACAGCCCAAAACTCGTCGTGAGCTGAACCGCCTCTTAAAGGCCTCTGTAAAGGTTTAGTGGAGAACCGGACACTATTAAGGGAGTCGAAAAGTTTATCCATAAAAAGAATGAACTCTGCGGTTCCAGGGCTGCATCTCAAACCTGCCCTGGCAGCCAACTCCAACCCAGCAAACACCGAGCGACTGAAGATTTGAGACGCAAATCGTACTCGCATTTTCTTTGGTCGCAGACAGCTGCCATAACAACTAATTCAGTCTTTTTATGAATAGCCTTAATGACTTCCTTAATTAGTGACTTTAACATCGGTGTTTTAGTTGTTGATCGGACAAAAAAATAACAAATCGGCTGTTTCCAGTCTCCATTAATTCCACGAACCATGAAAACTAGAGCATGATCGGCTATGTTTTTTGTGCAACCGTTACCAAAATCCTCCAAACCAATGACAGATCTCCACTGGTTACTCATGCTAATGTTTGGTTGAAGGTAAACCTCATCAAACATAAGCACGCAATATCGATCCTGGGGTTCCAACTTTTTCGACATGATGGATAAATAATCAAAAAGTCCGTCGTTCATTCCGGCTTTTAGGTCAATGCGCTGCGTACAGCGACCCAGGGTTCTGGGAGACGGTAAACAGAACAACTAACTCAGAAAGCCGTAACATCTAGGAGATTTTTGTAAATAGACAAACAAACGGCTTTTTCAGAATTTGTCCATCGTGGTGTACGACCGACATCATTACCGTGTTTAATTTGTGATATGATAAAGGTTACTGCAGCAGTTGATAAATTATCAAAGAATTGCGAAATCTCCCGTTGATAATTTTTGGATTTGCCCAACTTTGAAAATACCAGGCGTAAAATTGGACCTGTCCACTCCGTGTCATCACGTAACCCTCGACGAATATTATATAGAAGGTTGCCACTAGGACAGCGTCTTCGTGGTCGTATTATTGAGGGTCGTACAACAGTTGGGCGGCGACCTACAATAAAAGTTGTAAAGGGGAATTTGTAATAAAAGACAATATACTTATATATTTAAATCTGTTGGTAGTACAATTGAGAATGCAGTTCTACACATATATTAAAGGAAATCAGGAATAAATTTTACTCACCTACTGTTGCAGTTTCGCCGCAACTCCACGAAGGGACGGTCACAATTGTAGGCTTCGCTGTTGGGCCTAAGGAAAAATATGCACTTTTATATATACATTATAAACGACATATAACAACATTTTAATATTAAAATGGCAATTGGTAATAATGTATTCCAGGAAACTGTCACACGTTAATATCTCAAAATTTTGATTAATATAGACATTAATTAAACACTAACAGTAACTAAACAGAACGTACGTATTTCATCATTCCTTCCTGCAACAGTCGTTACATCTTCTTGGTGGGGTAGAGGTGCCAGTTGTGGCGGTACACCTACGACATCAATTAATTAATTACATAGAACGTGAAAATGTTAAGTAATTGAAATGTACTCACCAGAGAAAATGCTTGGAACCACTTTCCTATTCAATTTTAAGCGTTCCGGAGTGCTAAACGCGTCGGCCGTAAAGTGGTCGGAGCAAACGCGATAATTAGTCGCTAAAGTTACGCACATCGGACCCCTACAACAGTATAAGAAAAAATTAATGCAACTGTTGTGACCACTGTTTGTCTAAATCAAAAATGGTATTAATATTTTTAAACTTTTAAACGTACATTAACCTTTAACGTCACGGGCGGGGTCTAAGCAGATCCCACGCGCTGTTTTTTAACGGTATTTTTTGAAATTAACAAGTTACGATCGCGTTTTCTCGGCTAATCTCAGTGCGACGCGAGGCCTTTTGGGGAGTGGACGTTCGTTGCTCTTCTGCTAAGGTAGTTACTTTTTTCACTTTGGTTATGTTTTTATTTGTTTCTTTTTCAGAATTGGTGATGTGTAAATGAAAAAAAATGAGTCGCCGACTAACCGATAATCAAATTGCACAAAATAATCCTAACTTGACCAAAGATATAAGAGCAATAATGTGCAAGTTGATCGACAAAGAGCAGCCATTGCCCGGTTCAGATGAAGCTGGTCCTAGTGCTCCAAAAATGAAGCGAAGATGCTATTATTGTCCCAGATCTAAGGATAAAAATAGTACTATTGTCTGTAAGTCTTGCAAGAAAACTATTTGCAAGCCTCATTCAGTAGCAATTACTTATTGTTTATAATGCCTACCCAAAGAATAATTTTTAACGTTAATTTAGGGTTTAAGTTTCAAGAATTGTCATTTTTTTTCTATAATGTTTATTGTTAATTATTCTTATAATAACCTGTTTTTGATTCTTATTTTATTAGAAAAAAATAGTAAGTTTTTCAGAAGTTGACTCTTTTGTTAAATTTTAGTACATTAAACATTGTTAATTTGATAAAAATGTTCCTTACTGTCTAAAGACTGATTTTTTTATGATGAATAAATACTTTTCATAAATATTATAATGTCTTTTCTTATAATCTAAAACGGTTTTTAAAAATTATTAAAAAAATCTGAATATATATATATAAATTTATATTGGGATACTTCTGGACCCCACGCGTGACGGAATGTTGTCCTAAACAACGCGTGTACTTAAAGGTTAAAATTGGATTGGCGATGCGCATTATCCAAAGTTGTTGCTGTTCGTGGTTGCAGGGCAAGGAAAACAGCCTTACCCCATCCTGCTCAATATTTTTGCCGCAGAACGGCACACAACAATGCTGTCTCCAATATTTCATCTACAGAGATTTATAAAATTAATTGCTGTTAAATAGTACCAGACATTTAAGTATATAATTTGCGAAAGAAATGCATAACGAAAATTTTTACTATCTTTAAAAATGAAATTCTTTAATAATTTGAAATTAAAAGTTTGGGTACTTACCTCAGCTTTCTTTTTTCAACCTTGTACGAAATTTCCAAACACTATAACTGATAACTGGAAATTTTGTTACACTTATAGAGTAATTATAATTTAATACGCCGAAAACATACAAATTATATTAGGAATTAAACATAAAATTAAGCAGAGCTTGATTTATAAAATAAAAAAACTGAAATTGTAATCAGTTGTCAATTGTCCATAGCCCACCTTTTTTTTTTAATATTTAAAGTACATAGTTAATTCAAAATTACTTAAAATTCTTCAAATAAAGCAATAGGAAGTGTTAGTATGAATCGAAAGAGAATAAAAGAAGGAATATAAAGAAAAATCAAAATATGGCAGGTGCCTTCTGTAAAAGCAATGTTATTCGTATTTGATGTTTTTAAACTTTACATATTTTATAACGATCTATAATCATTATTAAGTTCACTTTTATTAAGGCGTAAGTTTTGAGATTTAGCAATTACATACTATAAAAAAATTCAACACTGTAAATTATATTTTGTGGTAGTTTTTTTTTTTTTTTTGGTTTTCAGTTGCGATTTTTTTTCTCCGAAACCGCTCATCGATGTGTATAAATTTGTCTATCAAACTTACCTTAAAATTTTACGTGTTATTCGAATTCGTCATACAAAATATCATTTTCATTTAAAATAACAAAGTTGGTGTCGACTTCCGGTGAAACCGGAAGTGCTATATAGTTGGCGTTATTTTAATTGACTTACAAAAACGTTTCTGCCCAAATTTTCAAAATTCAAGTCCTATTTATCAACCATCGCGTCTTAGGTGAAACACCCTGTACATCAAAACAATCTGTAGCTGACTTTTTCAAATAGGTATTAAGTATTTTAGAAATAATCGTCCGATCTCGAAAATTTAAAAAAAAATGCAACAGCAGGTTATTTTTGCCATAAATTTATAATTGGAAGAATAGAAAATATTTTTTATAAAAAAAATTGAATTCAATTTTAATTTAATTTTTGAAATAATACCTTAACCGTTATTTTTCATCAATAAGAATCATTTTTCAAAAATAGATCACATTGAAAAAATAATGAATATTAAATTTCACCGATATTCAAATTTTTTATTCATAAAAATTTTTTTCGAAAAAAAAAATATTCTCTATAAATGTTGTGCATTACTTAATTCTATAAATAAAGCTATCATCAAAGAATGCTATCATTTGATTTGAATGTTTATGAGTTTATATGTGTTTATTTGTGTAGAAAATTAAAATAAATGAACATTCCTTCACCGAAATTTCACCTTTGCACGGCAATGCGATTGTTAAATATAAAATTATTCATGCGCCTTGTATTTCGGCAACCTATATTTCCTGCAGTCTCCAGCTTGATTATGTTGAATACAAATTCCACCTACCGTATACACAACCCACCTGGCATTCGTGAAAATACATAAACATTATTAATATTTCTTATGCAACCAACTGTGTTGCTAGTTTCTGGCGCCATCTGACAATCTAGGCCGAACTAGGGCAATGAAAAACCCACTATCGCCATTAGATTGTCTAGGCCCTGTCCTTTAACATATACAACTGTTGACTCCATCAATATGGAGTGAATACTATCATAAAGTGTAGAGTACAGAAGATCGCCGTTATCCCAATATAACATATGAAAATTTCTTGTTTACCAACGATTTTGACTTCTGTAACGAACGGGGAGAGCGTCCCATGGAAATGGTGGTTCAAATGTGAAATGATAAACTGGTTCTTCTTTTAGAGCACCAACAGCTACTTCTTTAAAAACAAATCGATTCTCACTACACTGAAAACCCTGTACGTCCAATAAGAAAGTCATCGTGCTCACTGTTCAGTACCGGTAAGAAAACTAAATTGTGGAAGTAATCGTTGTGTTTTATACTTCTTGAACTAAGTTTGTGGACGGATTGTAACGTATCACACGATCATGTATTATTAAACAGAAAGCTGCCGTTTTGTCTGGTATATTTTCTTTAGTTTGAAACTCTAGACGGATATCTATACTACCAGATTTAACAGTTTCATTCTGATAAGAACAGTCTACTATTACAAGAGGAGCAATGACTAGAGATTGTTTAGGATCGAATAAGGGTTCACTTACATTACCATAATACGATTGTTGAAAGTTGGCATACATTTCATATAAAACGGCAGATCTAGAAGTATCAAAATCTAAATTCAAATTATCATACGGGTACATAGTAGATCCTAAGTGAACTTTAAAATTGGTTAGTTTGCAGTGATCGAAGGCACTCATATTTTTTGCAAGATTATTACTTTTATCTGTTTGAAATCCGAAAATAATGAAGCGAGGCTTTTCCAATTGTGACGTTGTTTTCACATTCCAGTTGTGAGAATACGATTTGGGAAGTAGCGGATATTCATGTAGTTCCCAACTCCGAAATGAAAGTTCCATATTTAAATTTCGATCAACATAACGCAACAATTTCAAACGTTCAGCATCTGCTACAGATACATGAGGAATTTTTCAAGAAATCTGATCCAAATGTACAAGTACATCTTCAAGTGGCGTTGCTGAGCCATATAAAGCATTATTGTCAGTGCTGCTGCGAACTAGAACTAATTCTTGTCGAACGTTTAATATTATTTTTCGGAAGTCTTCAGCAAATCCAAAAATCATACGTGGTGGAATACAAACGTTGAAGTAACCATTGGAATCTACTAGTTTTACAGAATTAAGCTTAATTCCTTGTAGATCGTTTAAAGCAGGAGGCAACCATCCACTGTTGCTGAGACGTTTACTTTCATTCTTGTTGTAAGATGCGTAACCTTTCATTGTTGTAACCATGCCAGGATTACGGACTCGATAAATAACTTTTCCGCCTAATTCATAACGAATTTCATCAAACAGGTGTAAAATTCCATTGTGGATAAAAGAAGTGTTCGCAGTTGCCTTTCCATCCTTTTTAAGAAGCAAACGACCTTCTATGTATAGGAAACTACTAGAAGGCAAAGTGTAAACATCTTCATTTTCTATTGGAATACGTATCGTATCATTATTTTTGAAAGTTGAATTCGCATAAGGTTGATGAGTATGTTTATCAGCGTTAACTATAGCGTTATCGAAGACTGCTTTTTCGGTAACATTCAGTATTTCTGCTACCATTTTACAGTTTCCTCTTTTTCAATCGCAACCCCAAAGATTTAAGGAACTGTTTATTGAGCGGTGTTAATCGCTTAATGGTTGTAGGCGAAATAAGCACTCGGGATTGTGGTAATAGTTTTATAGTACTATTCTTCTTTGAATATCGTTGCGGACAGCTATATTGCACAACCATGTTATGCTTTTCGTAAGTGCAGTCTTATTGTGACACGCTCTCCACGGAAATTAACTAGATTACCGTCTTGATCAACTATTTTAAGGGAAATGTAGTCGATGACACGAGTGTTGATTGATAAATAAATAAGATTCGTAGGATTCTCAACAATTTTAAATCCGGGGGGTACATTGGGAAAGAATTGATGTAGTATATGTCCATCTAGTCCTTTAGCACCATCACTGGTATGTATGTAGGAGTTAGTTACGAGGTTACACATCATTGAAATCGTGTTTACTTTGAAAATGTCAGCTACATGATCAGACACCTCTTTAAGTGATGGTAGAAGCTTATTTTCAAAACCCAATATCTTTGCGGGAAAATCTGTAGGAGCGAAGTTGACTTTTTTGTTGCTTTTTATATGGCTTTTTAAGGTAGTATTGTCTCCAAACAATTCAATAGCATCATCAGTATGTCGCAATTTCTCGCGAAGATAATGATTAATATCATCGATTTCATAGGATCCTTCAAAATAGAATTTATTGTTAGTTTCATCGATATTCGGAATACTGTTATATGCTTCAAAATTTAACAAAGCAATTTGATATTCATCATCATCGCTTAAAAAAATTGGTGGACTTATTATCATTTGCAGCTCCGACTTTGTATTAGTCAAGGTAAATGTGTAAGACATGTTTTCGGTTTGACGTTCTGTCTACTACAACGAAGTTAGTTTGATTGTTTGTTTTTAAGAAAAGGTTTGCGTAGTCTCATTAAGTAATTGGACAACTAAATGGCCGCAGTTAAAATCTGAGGGGTTCTGAACACGATTGTAGTTATAAGTGATAGCACAAGGTCCGGAAGATTGTAAATATTGAACCAATTCTTTAGGTGGACGGAGATCTCCAAAACTGTCAAAGAACATAGCTTTGTTATTTCGTTTTACATACGCTGTCCAATGTGTACCAGTTCCTGTGTCTAAATCTAAATTAACAATTCCACTTACACGCCTTTTAACTTTTCTGGGTAATTCGTTACGCATAAAGATTCCCCGAAAATGTGGAATTTGTAAATAGTTAATGTAATTGACTAAATCCAAATCTGTCAAAGGACGGTTAGGTAACTTTACGAAAAATTTTACGTTTTTTTTTTTTGTTGATAAGGTCTAAGGTATAAACCGAAACCTTTACGGAAAGGTTGTACTGAAATATTTTTTCCAAGAGCAATAGCTTCCATTGAAGCGTTATGACGTTTATCTTCTTCTAGCTGCTGTTGTGCTGTTTTCGCATCGCGTACAGCTTTAACTATCCCAGCAGCACCGCCAGAGAGAGCTCCAAGTGCTGATAGTCCGGAATTAACGGTAGAAAACCACCTGTCTTTGGAATAGGAATGATTCTGGGAGATTTAGATCGCTTTCCAAATTTACGAATTGTATTTAGTGCTATTTTAGCAGCATGTATCAGCTGGAGAGGTTTCGTTTTCTTAAGAGCAATTTTCGCAGATGTCACTAGCTTACGAAACGGTAGAGCTCCTCCTGTTCTTGTTCGCCTTCTCTTCTTTATTTTCCGCAACGGAATTGAACCACCAACTTTACGACGTCGCTTTTTGTGTCCCATTCCAAGTTTCTCTTTACCCTTCATAGCTGAAGCAATTGTGAGAGCTGCCAAGCGTTCACCAAAAGACGCGTCCGGCGACTTTAGTCTTTGTAATGATTGTTGCGCCAAAACTTTATCAGCAATTCGACGATGGGAAATGTCTGGAAAAGTTTCGTAAGCAATATCGTGTAATTTACAAGATTCGTCAAGGGGATTTATACCAATATCACCTCGAGCTAATCGTTTGTTTAGTCGAGTCCCTGGACCGCAAAAGTTATAGCCTGGGAGGTGTAATTCAATAGGTAATTTATCTATAAACCTATTCAGAAAACCTCGTGTCATGGGACATGTGTAGTGCTAGCTCTCTCACTATACTGAACGAACTGACTACATAAACACTGTTCACTCTAAATTTATATATCCGAGAGCACATGCGCAAACCGTTTAATCATCAAGAAACATGCGGATAGTACAACATCCATCTGTTCTACCCATAACCAATCGTGACTTCGATATTGCCAGGAAAATAAATCGACAGGGTCCATTACTACCATCCACAATAAGAGCCATTATCGCCGGACCTTCAAATTGTGGAAAAACAAATGTGATTATAGGACTTTTGGAGCAACCGAACGGTTTACGGTTCGCAAACGTATACGTTTAAGTCATTGTATCAACCAAAATACGAGTATTTAGCCGAATTATTGAAACCAATTGCTGGAATTGGTTATTTTCCCTATAGAGACTCAGACGATGTAATTGCCCCATCACAGGCAAGACCTAATTCTGTTTTCATCTTTGACGATGTTGCGAATGAAAATCAAAAAAAGATAACGGAATACTTTAGTATGGGAAGACCTCAATCGACACTTTTTACTTAAATCAAACATATGCACAGATTCCCAAACATTTAATTAGAGATAATGCAAATTTAATAATACTGTTTAAACAGGATGAAATAAATCTCAAACACGTCTTCGCAGACCATGTCACTATAGACATGACTTATGACCAATTTAAAAATATTTGTGCAGAGTGTTGGAAAGAGAAGTTTGGATTTCTAGTGATAAACAAGGATTGTGGTATAAATGAGGGAAGATATCGCTTAGGATTCGATTAATATATATTAATGTAAGTGATATAAAGTCAATCAGTTGTTAAAAGACAACCTTGACAAGAGCATGGATGTAAAAGCAAAGAAAGAACTAATCAAAGTTAGGAAAGCGATAAAGAGGAAATTACAAATGTTAAAGTAATCGACAGCAGGACAGAATCTCCTGTTGCAGCAAGCATACCAACCACTTACAAAATCGCTTCTTAACTTGAAATCAGAGCTGAGTGAAGAGATTAAAAAAGAATTAAAGCCAGAAGTGAGTAATTGGTCGAAAGGTGACGTTCCAGCTTCGTCAACACCAATAAAAATTAGAAAGCTTGACCCTTCGAATGCTCCAGGTACCTTACTACCAGGTGCTCCTTCATTCTTAAGGGAAGAGTGTTTATGAAAGAGACCCAACAACGGGTCATGAAAACACAGACCAGGATAATGATGACTTTGAACAATTGAAGAAAGCGTACATAGACTATATTAATAGCTCTCGATTTGCTCAATATTTGGAAGAATTCGATCCTCTACCTCGAGACTATATAGAAGGAATTATTAAAGACTATGATGGTGACACATTTAACGCTGACGTTCTGAATCCTCGTCTTGATAAAGTTCGATACGAATGGAACACAAATAAATTTTTTATTGGTGATTCTGAACTGGATTTTGACGGACCAAACGTTGTAATCGATGGAAAATTTAAATACATAGGTACTGTGGGATTATACGAGCTACTCTTCAAATTACGTTCTGAATATCCGACATCGATGAAAGAAAGGAAAGACTACGCTGATATATTAAAACGTACGGGAGCAGTTTACAAGTTAAGACAGCAAACATCGAAATTTTCTAAAGGTGGAGGATTGTCGTTGTTGACATACAACGAAAAACCGATCGAATACAAATATTTTGATGACGTTAATGAGTTGTGTGATCGTTTAAGGTTATTAGTTGCTTCTCAACAAGCAGGCAACACAAATCATGAAAACGAAATTCTATCAATTTTAGAAGAGTTGCGTGAGTGCAATATAATCGTATAAACAAATTATCAAGCTTATTAGTTAAACAATGACGGTTGATAAGTTCGGACGTCCGTTAGAAAAAAAACGATTGTTTTCGCAAGCATTCAGCAATGTTCATGATTTCAATCATAACCGCTTAACAATAATCGGTGATCCTCAGCAGGAGCATGATGCTGTGAATGTGCGATTTTTGGAGAAGAAGGTGCAACGTCTGTTATCGCAAGATGATGTAACCGATATCAGACAAGCATTCGATAAAGTGTTGTATTTCGTTGATGTGGCTAATAAGCGTATTACACATTTGAACGAGCCTACCGCTGAGTTTCATGCAGCTACTAAAATGTATGTAGATGAGAAAGATCGGTTAACAAAAGAGCATATCAGAATCGAGTGTGAAAAGGTAAAGGATCGTGCTGTCAGTGAAGGTGTCAGAAGGATGAAGGATTTACGAGAAGAATTGAAAACAGCTGTCTCCAAAAGTGGTGAAATGATGATGAAAACTTTTAGTAATAATATAGAGTTAGCGATTAAAAATTTGGAAAGAGAACTTGAAAAATATAATACTGACAGGGATAAAGAAATAACAAACAAGGTGAACGATATAATAGAAAAGAATGCTGTCGGAATCATGGACGACTTTTCAACAAAAGTAAAACTAGAGCGTAAAGATGTGGAAGCGTTTGTTAGGAAAGGGGATGAAGAAGTATCGAAGAAATTGAAGACGGAAATTGTGCAAGATATGAAAGATGATATAGACGCGAGTTTTGAATTAATTAAAATCACGATTCAGGATGAGTGTAAAAAAGTTAAGGAATTTGCAGAGAAAGAAATTTAACGAAGCAATAAAAAGAAAGATGATCTGAAAAACGAATTAGTGGTAATGGTGGAATCACTAAAAAAGGAAGCAAAGGAGCTGAAAGTAAGGCTAGATACTCTGCAACAACAAAGAGGAACAGGTAGTGCGAAATCGAGCAGTTCTAAACCAACAACAACAGTTCCGTCCATGTAGTTCTTCATTATAAGAAAAATGTTAAATGTGAAAGAACTAGTGAAAGAACTGCATAAACCTGTTAGAATTAATTTTACACGTCGTAAAGTGATAGTGAAAGGATTAGATGATCTTCATCAAGCCGATTTAGTGGAAATGATTCCGTATGCGAGAGAAAATAAAGGTGTCAGATACAGGTCAGGTTGTAATAGACGTTTTTTCAAAATTTGTGTGGGCTCAAGCAGTAAAACGCAAAACAGGTGAATATGTTGGAAGGGCTTTACAGTTAATTTTCAAAGGAAGTAAACGTATTCCTAAGAATACGCAAACTGACTTGGGAAAAGAATTTTACAACGAACAAGTGAAACGAGTTATGCAAAAATATAAAATTAACCATTACTCAACGTATAGCACCAAGAAAGCGTCAGTTGTGGAGCGGGTAAATCGAACACTAAAATCAAAAATGTGGCAACGCTTTAGTTCGCAAGGATCCTACAAATGGTTGAAGTTATTACCAGATATAGTACAGGAATATAACAATTCGGTTCACAGAACTATCGGAATGAGACCAAGCAAAGTTAATAAACGAAACGAAGAAACACTTTTGGAAAGTATTTACAACAATCCAAAGAAGGCGGATTTACGAGAAATTAAGTTTAAAGTTGGAGACCGGGTACGAATAAGCAAACATCGTGAATTGTTTAGCAAAGGTTATACCCCCCGAATTGGTCTAACGAATTATTTACGATTAGCTACATAAAATTGTCACATCCAATTATGTATTACTTAAAGGATGATAAAGGGGAAGACATAAAAGGAGGATTTTATGGTATGGAACTACAGAAAGCGAAATATCCAGATGTTTATTTGGTGGAACGTGTACTAAGACGAAAAGGTGACATGGTTTACGTCAAATGGTTGGGTCTTAACCAATCTCATAACAGCTGGATTCATAAAACGAACGTTTTGTAATGTATCCCCAGCTTTTTTCTTCTTATAATAAAGTCTGCAATGTTAATAATGATTTTCTTTACCCCTTCCCCAAAGTATGATTATAAATAAGATAAAACGTGACGAGTTTAATCAGTTGTAATTGTTAGTTGCTGCATTGAACGTTTAAGACGTAGTAATGGTTGAAAGTTACGTAATTGAAGTTAAATTTTACAAAGAGGGTTTATTATCTTTGAAAACATATTTGGTAGCGTCAGAGTTGGATAGCGTGACAGAAGAATTCGAATTAAAAGGTGAATACGATAAAATCGTAATAGGAGGCTACTTAGTGGTCGATGAGAGCGATCCTGACGATTTTGAAGTATAATTTTTATAAAAATGGATTCATTATCGTACGAGTTGTATCAAGCAGAAAAGCAAGTCCTCATTCACAACCTTCGAAGAGCAATACTATCAAACGATTTAGATAGAGTTAAAGTTGTGTTGTCGAAGTTGGGAGTTGCAGTACCAAAGGAAGCATTCCAATGGTTAACTGTAACACAAGAGACATCGTTCGATATTTTATACTTCATATTCGAAAGAAAGCAAAGGTGTGACGAATTGGTGGATGAATTTCTAAAAGGTTGCTGTGAAACAGTGGAAATAACGGTTGATGATGTCGAAATGATTTTAAATAAAACAAAGTATCCAGGAAATAAAAACACCACAACGGTAGATTTTCACAAATTTTATTATAACATGTAACATATGTTTCGCCAAACTTTGGCTTCCTCAGACATGTGAGTACTTACTACTAAATTTTGAGATCTTGGGAAACTGCTTAAATATCTAACTGAACAGTGGGGGTGAAAAAGTAGGTATTTAAAATAAATTTAATAGAGGGGAGTTGTTTCCTTCTATTTCTATAAATATATACAACTCAAAAATGACCCTACAGACAAATATCAATCAAAAATTAAATCCTTAATAAAATCATCCAAATATATTTTTAAAGAAATCGAAACTTATAAACTAATTATTATGAACCCTTTACCCCCTAGATTATATTCACTCATTAAATTACATAAAACAAATTTACCAATAAGGCCAGTAGTTTCATTTGTATCAGCACCGTCAACAAAATTATCAAAATTCCTTATAAATATAATCAAAAGTAAATGCAATTTCGAGCCAAAATTTAGTATAAAAAACTCAAATGAATTAATCTCAAAAATTAAGCACTTAAAAATGCCAACAAATGCAAAACTAATTTCTTTTGATGTTCAAAATCTTTTTCCCAGTATTCCTCCTACAGATGTAATAACCTTAGTTAAAAATTTACTTAATTTACATAATAATAATACCGAAGAAAGTCTGGAAATAATAAATGCCTTGTCTACATGCTTATCTCAAAACTACTTCCAATTCAACAACAAGATGTTTACTTGTACCGAGGGTCTAATAATGGGTAATCCCTTAAGCCCGTTATTAGCCGAAATATTTATGAATGATTTAGAAGAATCTATTTTGAATAACAGCAGTTACAATAATAATTTTATATTTTGGCACAGGTATGTTGATGACATTATCACTTGTTTTACCGGTACAAATAGACAACTGGACATTTTCTTAAAATATATTAATAATCTCCACCCCAATATTAAATTTACTATTGAAGAAGAAATAAATAATAAAATTAACTTTTTAGATCTTAGAATAACTAATAATAATAACAAATTTAGTTTTTCCGTATATCATAAACCTACACATTCAGACGTAACGAAACATAACAAATCCTTTCATCCGTTCCAACATAAATTAGCTGCTTACAATAGTATGATCCACAGACTTTTAACCATTCCAATGTCTAAAGAAAATTATTCACTTGAATTAGGGATTATTAAACAAATAACCTACAATAATGGTTATGACCCATCACTGATTGACAAACTAAAACAACAAAAGTTAATGCTACAATCCGTATACCCTATCACTACTACAAATAATAATATTTACAATACTTTAACTGACTTTGGCCCCTTTACAAACAAAGTTAGTTCCTCGTTGAAGAAGTTAGGTCTGAATATTGCCTACAAAACCAATTACTCATTAGGAAAATTCATAAAAAATAATAAAGACAGAATAGATAATGACAAATGTTCTGGTGTTTACAAGATGACCTGTGGGTCTTGCCCCAAAGTATATATTGGCCAGACTGGCAGGAACTTCCGAAAACGTGAATTAGAGCATAGAAATAGTTTTCTTAAAAATAAGAATGATTCCAATTTTGCAAACCATATTTTAGAAGAAAATCATGAATACAATAATAAATTAGTAATTTTACACAAATGTAACAAAAGTCAAAAATTAAATTTGTTAGAAACTTTAGAAATTAACAGATATAAAAAACTAAATATCATACTAAACGATCAAATAGAAGGAAACAACTCCCCTCTATTAAATTTATTTTAAATACCTACTTTTTCACCCCCACTGTTCAGTTAGATATTTAAGCAGTTTCCCAAGATCTCAAAATTTAGTAGTAAGTACTCACATCTCTGAGGAAGCCAAAGTTTGGCGAAACATATGTTACATGTTATAATAAAATTTGTGAAAATCTACCGTTGTGGTGTTTTTATTTCCTGGATTATGGATTTTCATCAAGCAAAGGTCGAAAATATTCAATTTTTTAAAACAAAGTATAATTTCATGCGACACGACGTATATTTTTTAAAGGAAATGTTAACAAACGGATCCGTTCTAATGCGGGATAAGAAGTTCTCCGTAATGAATGTCAAGAAAAAGTATGTTACATTGTTAAAGTGTGTGGATGACTTAATACTGGATGTGGCATACTACGCACAACCGAAAAATTTGGAAAAGTGTATTAAACTGATCAACTTGTTTCGGCTTCCGTATACATTAAGTCCAAATATCAACGGTCGTCATCAAACAGTGCTGCAATGGATAGAAGAAAATATTTTAAGAGAAGGAACGGAAAAAGCTGCAGGCTGGCAGAGCGGTCCTGACTCAGGTAAATGGCCATCAAGTAATATTGAAGATTATAAGAAAATTTATTCATTGTTAATGTTATTGAAACAATAAATTCTAACAGTAGAAATCGTACACATGTTATTTGTGAAGTTGAAGAATATATTTCGCAGAATAAAAATAGTAAACAAACAAGTTGTGTGGTAACGTTTTATTATTATTTATACAATACAACCAACATTAAGGATAAAATATTTACATTGAGTGACATTTCAGCGTAAGCTATACTTAAACAGAACTCCAAGTAGGTATTACAGTAGGTGTTCATAAATATTATCAATGGCTTCCTGTGGAAGTGACGAAGCTTCGAAAAGTCTTTTAATAAAGTATTCTCCAACCGTTAAGTCGTCGGTATACGGTTGATGAAAATTTTGTATAAATCGATCAACAGCACCGTCGAACTTTGAAAGCGAACTGTTTGAGTTTTTTATATTGTAATGTCCCCAAGGAAGTGTATTCGTAGTTTTCGGAATTAAGAAACGTTTATCATCTTTGGGAGAGAGGGCTACTTTCGTTTTCATATGGGTAAACATAGTATGCAGATCGGAAACGAAAACATTTATACATTTAAGAATGGTGGCGTCATCTCTAATGACGCGTAGGTAATCATCGATTTGAAGATGTAATTTAATGACATTTTTCTTGACACCTTTCGCTTTTTTAACAATTTGATCAACGGCTTCAACGCAGTAAGCTTTTGCTCCGGTTCCATAGAATGCTTTAATGGGATTATTAGGGAATTCGTCTTTAAATTTGCCAATAACAGAAGAGGTAATAGGGATATTGAAACTATTATCATGGGGATAATTGGAAGTGTCGAAGTGATGAATATTTTCAATCATATCTCTGTAGAAATTTTCGGTGAAAACTTTAAGAATGAAGGAATCAGTATCCATATACATCAAAGAAATATTTTCTTGATATTTTTGCTTAAGAAAGCCGTAGTAGAAGTCATACATAACAACTTTTGATAAATCCAAAATTGTGAAACCTACATAGAGCGGTTTATGGTAAACAATGTGTAATTTATTCATCTGAATAGCTACGAAATGGGGGGTGAAAATTTTTGAATTTCTGAAATTGGGTTTAGCTATTAAACTTTCAGCACCAAGGTACCGTCCAACGTTTTGCCAATGAGTAACTAACTTGACGTCAACTCGTTTATCAACGTTCTCCATCGTTTTTCCGAAAGTACTGTTGTTCATCAATTTAAAGAAAGATTTCCCAAACTTATTATTACACATATTACGTTTTCTAGTATTCAAATCGATGAAAGGTTTCAACCATTGTGACTGTTTAAACTGAATAGCTCTATGCACTTTAAGTAATTTTAATCCGCTCTGGAGAACTTGTTTAAGCGGTAGGTAATGAACAATATACTTTGTCTTAGTCATAAGGTTCGGAATCAATTTTTTGACTCTACCATTAGCATTACCAGGACAAATAATATTTTCAACTAAAAAGGGAAGATCAGCATGTAAATCGTGTAGGTTTTGGGGATATTGAACGTCAACTTCAAGTACATAACCGTATTCAGAAGAAGCATGTAAATCGAGAACATTTAATTAATCAATTTCAGCATCGGTGAGCCAACGAAAATGGGATATGGGAAGGTATTGACTCATGCTGTGTCCATACAAATTGGTAGCATCCAAATACATAATGTAAGAAGTGGGAGCAGATGCGTCATAATCAGGAAGGTGTGGGTTATTGGCGAAATGCATTCTTTGAACACACTGACTTATTCCTCCGCGTACCCCTTTTTGGAAAAACTTTAACATATCGATGTCAGTTAGAAGTTCCAAATTAACGCGAGTGAATTTTAACATGCTATCCCACGCTAGCCCGGGAGGGGTGTAATACTGAGCGGGGTCCAAGGCGTAATTGGAAATACATATTTCACGAAAATTCTCGAACACGTCAGCTAACAGTAGGACATCGGTTTTCAAGTAGAGGTCAGAATATTCTCCGAGAGTGGAGCAGTTAAAGGTTTTCCAAACGGTGGCAGCTCTTTCATAATCTTCATCGGAAATGGGTAGAGATGTTAATTTGTCGAAAAAATCGTCTTTGAGAGGGAACGTTGATTGGTCAAGTTTAGTAATATCGTCGACGTAGGAGTAAGGGAAAACCCCTTTCCGTCGCACAAGTTGAAATTGTGTAGGATCAGAAAAATACTTCTTCACTTGGAAGCATTGAGAAGGGTCGAGTTCTTCAGACAGTTTATCGAGGGAGGAAGCCATAAAACGAAAGGAATCGAGAAATCGAATCTTAACAAATACGTTTTGAGTAGAGTTATCTGAAACACCGGGAACAGTATCAACTCGCAATAATTTGGTAAAGGAAACGTATTTTTCTTTATTTTGAGCAATTACGCTAAATTTAACATCGTTGACAGCCATTTCTTTTAAAAATAAATGACAATCGTAACCGGAGAGGTTGTGGAAGAATATAGGCACAAAGTTGGGTAGTTTGTAGTTTAAGTTACATCTGGAATGAGCGGCCCCTAATCGAACTTTACCAGTCAAATGACAATGATCGCGAACCTTTACATCATCGATTAGGAAGGGCTCTTCGCAAATATTACAAGACGACGTTTCAGAGAAAAGTCGCATTTCTTCATCAGTCAAGGGTATCATAGGAACCGGGGTCTTTAAAAATCGGTGATAAATATCAGAAACGTCTTGATCAAGAGTTTTAACAAATTGATTAGCACAATCAGGTCCTCTATAAGTTCTGAATATTGAAAGGGAATCGTCAAAAGAGCACTTAATCAAGTAAGCAAACGAGTGCGGTTGATGTTCGTGGGTAGGTGTGGTGGAGGTCTTGTTAGGATCGGAAAAGCATGTATGAATGGGTCGCAATATGGTTTCGAAGTCTGCATAAACAACAAAAGGTACTTTGATACGTTTGTGGTAGTTTTGAAATTTTAAAACGTTATTAGGGATGAGCCTACCCATCTTATCCAATTTGAGATCAGCAGTTGGCAGCGTCGTGTAAACGTCGTTGCAATCATTCCGCTGATGACGGTGCAGGTGAGCCACAGAGCTGAAGTTTTGCAAGCAGCCGTCACATAGGAATTTGCGATGTTCTGTTTTGGAGAGTTGTTGAGAGAGCAAACGGGACATATCCTTAATCCAACAGTAATGATTATTTCCTCGATCATCGTGTAGCAAGAGTAAATTGATGTGCAGCCCTTCGTTTGACGGACGAGTAGTAGAGGGGACCAACAATTTCCCAGATCCATTTTCCATCCTTCAAAACGTATTCAGTCCCGTAAACATTCACAGAACAATGGTTCTTCGTTTCAAACTTGGGAATGTCGTTTAATTTAATAGGAAAATCGATACCGTCATAGTCCATCGTGCGGGAGTAATGCGGATAGGAAGTCGTTCTGTGCGGGTTGGCTTGGGCGGGATACAAAGCTGAGGTTATTGCCCACGCAAAGCAGGCTTGGTCATCGTTTCGTACGTTAACAACAGCTCTCTTAAGTACAATTTGTTTAGGTAGAGGAATGTAAGAAGAAGCTCTAAGGGGATTGTACTTGTTGCAATTGAGTTCTAGGAAAAGGACTCTTTCCAAAGCCCATCCTGTAAGAATGAAATAATAGTAAACACAAGTGAAATATATATAAAGAGAGAATGATAAATTACCTGACTCTCGTTCTTGAAACTCAGAACGTCGAAGAAGCTTTGGAGAATATTGGAAAGATCCGTCGACTGAGTGACAACTTTATTATTGGTGTTGAAGGATTTCACGTCAACCAATTGTTTAGCATCGTGCACATACCGTCCGAAAAGTTCAAGATTTAGTTTAAGCGTGTCATGCAGTTGTATCTGATTACGAATAACACGCAAGCATTTGTCGAAAACTTCGCCGAAAAAGTCGGTATACGACAGGAAGAACTTGGCGGATGAAATACGAAAGGACACAATTCTGTTAGCGAACGCGGACGAAAGGAAAGTAATTCATTCCTCAAGAGGAGAGCAGCAAGTTTTTTTATGCTTGAGGCTGCGAAGGTGACCGTTGTAGGAATGTTGTGGAACGTAAATGTTACAAGTATCACACCAGCGGTCAGAAGAACCAGCAGGCGTAGCAATTTTAAGTTTTTTCTTCGGTAGAGGCGATGTACGTTGGAGCTGTGCTCGTTTCCGACAAGAAGTTAATCGATGTCTTTTTAAATTATCAGATCGCGTAAAGGAAGCATCACAGTCCGGACAAGGGATCATAGCGGCTAGCGGTAAGAGGTATATCTCGACAACGACTGAGGAATACTGAACGCGAGGGACAATAAATAGCTATAGGAAAAGGGGAGGGATGTGTAAGGTGGAGATGGCATAAGGAGAGTGGCGAAAGGAATATATACTGAAACTGTAGTGGGTGCGGTGTGGTAAGATGAGTGCTAGAGAACAGGGTAACGGTGTTGATTTAGCTGCTGAGCTAAATATGAACGAAACCGAGCTGGCTGATATATTGGAAAACTTCTTTCCAAACGATTCCTTCACATCATCCGCTAAAGGTGAGTGGTGTGTTGGAGGTGCTACCACGGTAACGATGGCGGAGCCTGTGGCTAGCACCTCTACGATGGCGGTGGCGGGATCGAAGTCGATATCGATGAAGCCGAAGAAGCGATCGTACACACGAAGATTGTCGGCTGCTCCATTCGATTATTCCAAGATAGTGGACCAAGTAGGAGAAGTCATAAATAGTGTTAAGGAGGAAAAGCGGCGACGAGAAATGGTACTGAATGAAAGAGAGACAAAGGCCGCTTCATTGACTGAGTACATGAAGCGGAAAGAGAAGGAGCTGGAGGAGTTGAACAGATCGGTAGTTGAAACGAGAAAGGAGGTACAAGAAATCGAACATAAGCTAGCTAACCTTAAGTCTGCTTTACTGAGTAAATTTAATGACTAAAATTCAATGATGTTTTATATTATATTGGATTATATTAAATAAACTTCTTTTATATTGTATCGTTTTATATTTTGTAATTAAAGAAATAAAAGAGAATATAAATTATTAATAAAAACATTTTATTTATTTTAATATACAAAAACAATACAACTAGGTACATAAATTTTAATATACAAAAACAATACAGCTACGTACATAATAAAAAAACAAATTCAATAAAATGTTTTAATATAGACCGCCGCCCCGTGGTCCATGGCACAGATGACCAGTGTCCCCTGAAAAGAGGTCCACGCCAGCTGGGCTTCCAGGTGTTCGCAGAAGGCTCCGACCGGCCTTCTGTCGGACACCTTCCACAACGTCAACCCTCCAGGAGTGGTACTCTCAAAAATGATGGTGTCCACCCTAATACTGATTCCAGTTGGCACGGAGCCAAGAAACAATACTGTATAGTGTACCATTTTGTTGTTGGTGTTGTATTTGATGTTGTATTATTACGTCGTGATAGTGTTAGCGATCTGTGCTGAACGTTGTGAAAACTTGAGTATTTATACAATTTGGAGGAGGAGGATATGAGTGGGGTAAAGTTAAGATCAGCACAAGTGTTTGTGCGAAGAAGGACTGACACATGGCTCATCTAGCGTGTGAACCATTGCTTATTCAGCAAATAGAAATAGGTTACATGTATAGTAATGTTATGAACCAACGGATAGGCATGGTGTTTGGTATCATCTCATACATACATACAAGTTCACATACATGGCTCATCTAGCGTGTGAACCATTGCTCATTCAGCAAATAGAAATAGGTTACATGTTTCCATGTAAAACAAAGGTAGATCAGATATTGTTGGTGGGGGGAAGGAGTAATGTCATGATTGGTTATTCAGCAAATAGAAATAGGTTACATGTTTTCAAGTAAAACAAAGGTAGATCAGATATTGTTGGCACTCGTAGTGTACACTTCAATTTCTCAATAAAATTGTTATTCTCAAGTTTTAATTTTTTAAAAATTGACTTTGAGATAATAAAAACTAAAAAAATGGAAAACAGCAAAAAAGCAAGAAAACCTGCCGTACCGAAATGCCGGTATGGAAAATCGAGAACAAGTGGTGTAAGTATTAATTAATATTGTTGAAGTAATTGTGTAATTGTTAATTAATAATTTCGTTTTACAGTGCGAGTTTGTGGTCGCCGTCACTACAATGGCGGCGATAGCTGTAGCGTCGACGCCACGAACAACATGTTCTGCTAGTGGAAAGAAGCGGAGTCTGGAGATGACGCAAAGGAGGCGTCCTTCGATGACGTCGCCCACCACCGCAACCACCACGCCAACGACCACCAGGAGGGACACGGTACCGACGCCGTTGTCCACGTCCACGGCGGCGGCAACGACGTGTACCTGGACAACGGCGACGACGATGACAACTGCTGCTTGGACGTCAAGTGACTGCGGTTTTTCACTTCCGACGCTTACGCCGATTCCATCGCCTGTTTCTCCACTTCCGGAAACCCCAACGCCGCCTTCTCAGACGACGCTATCACAGGACATAGATAGTCTGGAACGCGCCTTGGCGATAATTCCGAAAGTGTGCGAAAAGATGGCGTATTTGACGTCCGCTTGGGAAGCAAGGCGCGCTGCGCAGCAAAAGGTGTGCGCTGAAATTGCCCAAGTCGACAAGGCTATCTTGGAACAGGACGACGACGTCGCTAATTGGAAAGCTGAGATTGCTCAGCTTGAAGCAAAAGTGGCGAAGTCTGCCTGTAACACGGCAGCCTTGTGAATAAACAGGTGACGTCGGTTGCCAAGAGGTAGATGTTTAGATATATAGTAGTATATAAGGTGAATTGTAAATAGTGTAAATATATATATGTAGTTGTAGTAAATAAGGGTTAGTATGTAAGTGTTGTATAGAAAAAATAAGTTTTTGTAAATAAGTTAATTACAATTCTAAAAACAAAAAAAAAAAAAAAAATAAAAAAAAAAAATTAAAAACCGACCCTCTGGGGATAAACCAAAAAGGTCCTAAAATGTTTTGGACGAAAAAAAAAAAAAAAAAAACAAAAAAAATTTTGGGATTTTTCAGGTCAGGTTAGGTGGTTAGTCGATTAGTCGATCCGATACAGGAAAGTATAAATCGTGAATAAGACATATGTGAAATCTGGTGAATTTATGTTTCCTAGGAGAAGTTGTATATAGATATGCGAGGGATGAAAAATGGGGTGGAAAAGGGGTTGAGAAGAAAATCCGCTGAAAAACATCATAGGGAAACAAGGGGGGGCGAGGTGCCAGAGGGAGGAGGAGGGGGGTCGGTAGGCCTAAGTCCGAGAGGGGTAGTTGTCCGAATTTATTACTTCTGACATAGCCAAGTGGTTCCTTCAGTCTTCGACATCAATAGTGAGAGAGGCACCTTTTTTTTTAGCACCGCTCCTTATACCTTTAATTAATTCTTGAAATTTAGGGTAGAAATTACTTCCCCCATTACAGACGTCCTCCAAGTTTCGTTGGAAGCAAATTGTTCTTCATGGAACACTAAACATTTTTTACTCAGACATTTTTTCCCTATCATCTATCTGAGGGTGAAACACGTTAAAAAAATATTTCTCGACTTTTCAGGGTAGGATCATTTAGCCCACTGTTCAACTTACATTTTCCAAGAGGAACACTTTTTTTTCTTTTAACTGCTTCTATTTTGTTTTTAAGCTTAAAGGTGACAACTTTTTGTCAACTTTATTTTTTTTTTCAAAAATTTTTTCAGATTCGGGTACTTCCGCTCGGGGACCTTCTTCCTACACCATACGTAAGTTATTACCCGATTTCAACTCCTTCTGCTTCAAAAAAATTTGTAAAGCCTCATTTTTACACATTTACCCCCATAATTTTTTTACGCTGAAGTATTTCATTAAATACTTCATTGTCTTCTTATACTACACCTTATTATCCATATTTTCATGTACTAATTTTTCATACCACTCTTTTCCTGCCCTCAAAATATATTTTTTTTAATTTCTGGACCTAAAAATTTTTCCTCCGACAACTGTCTATTAAAATTCATAAACGAATACAACAGGTTCAATAACACATATTACGCCTTATATACTCTTTTAATTACCCCAGCGATGTGGAATTCGTAAGAAGGGTACTGAAACCAAATTTACTGGTAAGTCTACCTTATTATTTTAATTTTGTTTTCTTATACTAAATAGAGATTTATCTGTGCTTTCAGCATAAACCGATAGTAGTGCTAGTCAGAAGTGCCTCCACCGATACCGCCGTTTCAATACATTGGGATGCAGGGAGAATACATTTATTTTATGGAAAACGGTACGCTTTTTATCGGAGTTTGGAAAATGTAAGCAAAGAGAATATTTTAATTGCATTGACTGTAACATTGATAGAATTTTCTTTTTATTTACAGACGTCGGTGAAAAAAAAAATGTAATTGATATATATATAAATAAATGATCTGATGTTAACTGTTATTTTTGTCCGAAAATCCTAACCATTTAACAAAAAGGTTATTACTTTTTAGTTTTAGTACTTTTTCAATTAAATAAATATCTGGATATTTAGTTTTCTGTAATTATTCGGTATAAAAACCTCCACTTATAGCATTGCCGTTTAAATCTTCTAATAAATATGTATATGGGTTAGTATAATTAATTTTTGCTACTTTAAATAATTCAGTTGTCCAGTTGGGTGTGTAAGACTTTGAAAATATATGTTTTGCTTTACTTATTCATACAATATCGCCTAGGTGAAATGTAGGTTTTCCATATACCATTTTTATATGACTGTGCGCTGTATCGAGTATGTACTTTTCATTTTGTTTTTTTATCGCTTTTGAGGGTGTCATTCTTATTGTTCTATGTACGGTGTTATTATATTCATTAACCACGTCATCGATTGCATCTATCCATCTATATGACCCTCTATAATGTAACGCTTTAAATAATTTAGTTTTTATCGTTCCAATTACACGCTCAACAATGGACGCTTTTTTCACTGAGTAACTACTATAGTGATTAATTTTATATTTTTCCATCAAAGATTTAAACTGACCATTATAATACTCCTTACCATCGTTAGCTTCCTGCTTTTGTATACATTACTATGTAGTATCTTAACATTATCTACGTCTAAGGTGTGATTGGACGAAGTACAATGATCTGAAATGCCAGTTTTTTGCTGTTTTGCATATGTCGAGTACATATTAAATTAAGTGAAACCTCTGAAATTGTGTTTTATTATTTTGATTTTATAACAATGTTTCACAATAAGTGCACCCAAGACAGTTTAAATTGATGTACAGTGTAAAAGAATTTCCACAAACTGATTCGGTTACTAAACGCGTAATTTTGTCCGGTTATACCCCATTTTGGTGGTTTGTGGGAGGCGGGTATCAAATCCATGAAATACCATTTGAAGAGGGTAGCAAAAAATGTTACTTTCACATTTGAACATTTTTACACTTTGTTAACGGATGTTGAAAACATTTTAAATTCTCGCCCACTCACTTCCCTATCCGACAGTCCTCATGATCTTTTACCTTTGACGCCATCTCACTTTCTGCTTGGTGGTCATCCAACTTCGTTGCCCGAAGTTGATTTAAAACAGATACCTCTCAATCGGTTGTCTGTCTACAAGCATCTACTGCAAATGAAACAGCATATATGGGAGAAATGGTCAAAAGAGTACGTCTCTGAGCTCCAACAAAGTTGTAAATGGAAGCAAACGCAAGGTGAACTAAGGGAAGGTACTTTGGTTCTGCTCAAAGAGGACAACGTTTCACCTCTTGCCTGGAAATTAGAAAGAGACGTCGACGTTCACCGTGGAAGTGATGGAATTTCGCGTGTGGCTACAGTAAAAACTCAAAACGGAAAAGCAAAGCGTGGCTTTCAAAAACTGTGTCCATTGACTTTAAGCCCATCGTACGCGATCACAAAAGACAAGGTTACCGCATCATTTGTTGAAAAGTTACCCCTTTCAAGGCCGGGGGTATGTTAAGTACTTTTGAATTTTTCCCCCTGTATACATTCTCCCTGTGCGCGTGTGGTGTCGGATTTGTTCTTATTGGTTTCTACGTACGATGACGTGTGTGCCTGTGCGCGCACCCCAGGCGAAGGAGTTCATCGATCGTATTTCTTAGCGTCGGTTACACACAACAAAAACATGACTGACCATAAGCAGTACAGAACAGTTGATATATATTGTTCATTATTTTATTAGTTGTGTTAATTTCATTAGTTGATTATAATTGTTTTCATCATTATATTTTTATTATTAATAAAGCATTTTAAAGCTTTTAACACCGGTAGTTTTGGTCAAGAAGAAGGACGGATCTACACGCTTCTGTGTTGACTACCGCCAGCTAAATAATATCACCAAGAAAGACAGCTACCCCTTGCCACGCATCGATGATACCTTGGACACGCTTGCGGGGTCGACAATATTCTCAAAGATAGACCTTAAAAGTGGATACTGGCAAGTAGACTTGGATCCTGAGGCTAAAGAGAAGACGGCATTTTTGATCGGAACCGGGATGTGGCAGTTCAACGGTCTTGAACGGCTTGATTGGGAAAACTTGCCTGGTATACCTTGACGACATAATCGTGATCGGAAAAGACTTCGACGATCACCTGAAAAAGAGGTACTTCGAAGGCTGCGTGACGTCAACCTTAAATTAAGCCCCAAGAAATGCCAGTTATTTCAAGAGACAGTGAATTACCTGGGGCACGTAGTCACGAAGACCGGCGTTTCAGTCAATCCGCAGAAGACCACAGCCGTACAAGAATGGCCAGTACCTACTGACGTACATCAGGTCAGAAGGTTCCTTGGCCTGTGTACTTACTATCGACGCTTCGTTCCTGGATTTGCCAATATTGCCAAGCCATTGACTCGACTAACTGAAAGTAGCAGACCATTCTGCTGGGAACCGGACTGCCAAGCTGCCTTCGAAAAATTAAAGCAAGCCCTCGTTTCCACACCCGTGTTGAGTTATCCGATACCAGAGGGGAAATTTGTTCTGGACCGCGACGCTAGCAATGTTGGGTTAGGCGCAGTACTCTCACAAATACAACACGGCTATCATCGGCTATTTCAGCAAGACCCTATCCAAGCCCGAACGAAACTACTGCGTTAACCGACGAGAACTACTGGCAGTAGTAAAGAGCGTGGAGCACTTTTATAAGTACCTGTATGGAAGGAAGTTCCTGCTCCGAACAGATCATGCTGCTTTACGGTGGTTACTGAGTTTCAAGAATCTAGAGGGTCAAGTCGCGCGTTAGATAGAGAAGCTCCAAGAATACGACTTCGACGTAGAGTATCGAGCTGAAAATAGTCATAAGAACGCCGATGCCTTATCCAGAAGACCATGTTTCGAAAATTGCAAGCACTGCAAGCGCCTAGAGGAACATGAAGAAGTCCGGAGGATAACCGTCACGGATGAACAATGGCATCCTAATAACATCAAGACGGAACAGGGTTCTGATCCGGTCCTGAGCTTGTTCCGAAGATGGAAGAATGAAGGCAGCCGACCGACCTGGCAAGAGATCGCCGCCAAATCTGGGGAGGTCAATTCGTTGTGGGCCCAATGGGACTGTATTGTTGAGGAAGATGGACTCCTGAAGCGAATAGTGGAAAACCAGGATGGTACTGAGAGCAAACGTCAATAGTAGGTATACTATGTCGGTCCTGCGACCGAGGATGGCGTGTCCATCCAGTTCTTACCATTGACGGTGGTTTTTGATGTCTTTCGAGGTCATTCTTCGTGTCTTCCGAGGTCATTGTTCACATGTCTTCCAAGGTCATTCTTTGGGTGGCCTTCCGAGGTGGATAAAAAAATATATTGTTTGTGTGTGTGTGTGTGTGTGTGTGTGTGTGTGTGTGTGTGTGTGTTTGTGTGTGTGTGTGTGTGTGTGTGTGTGTGTGTGTGTGTGTGTGTGTGTGTGTGTGTGTGTGTGTGTGTGTGTGTGTGTGTGTGTGTGTGTGTGTGTGTGTGTGTGTGTGTGTGTGTGTGTGTGTGTGTGTGTGTGTGTGTGTGTGTGTGTGTGTGTGTGTGTGTGTGTGTGTGTGTGTGTGTGTGTGTGTGTGTGTGTGTGTGTGTGTGTGTGTGTGTGTGTGTGTGTGTGTGTGTAAATACAGCGCTATTGATGGAGGATGGCGCTGGTAATATTAAAAATCGAGACTAAATTATGTTTCTTTTTCTTTATTAATTGTATAAATACTTATTTTGAAATAATACGATTTTAAAAATAATTTACCTCGATAGTGGTGATAGATGAAAAGAAAACACTAATAATTTTGTGTAATATATATATTTATTACATACATATTATTAGGCACGACAATTAAAGTTTAATTCTTATAATTGTGGTAATATTTAACTTTTGTATGTGTACAATTATACATTTTGTTATTCAAAGAAGTTTAATTAGAATAAAGAAATATCTTCTATGATGTTATTTTCTACGTCAACATCTTCATCATTTTCGTATGTAAAATCGTATGGTATCATTTCATATCCAAAATGTTTATATGAAAATGATGTTCCCAGTCGAAGTAAAGGTGTAACCATGCAATAGTGGCATATCCATTGCATACTTTGTATATCTGTTATTATTTCCCTAAGAGTTAAATATGCTTTGGAGTAATACTTGTAAATTTGTGCAATGGCTCGTTGAAAGCTTGTTCTTCTTCAATTTCTTTTTTGAAGTGATTATTCCAACATTGTTTACAAATCATTGAACAGTGTTTTAGAGGAGTTTTATAATAATTAAATTTTGCATACAATTTAAAATAATCAAAGAAAATATCTTGCGAATGCTTAAATAATGTAAGTATTTGAAACTTTGGGATTTTAATTTTTGGTGAAAATCTCCAACTATATAATGATGGATTACTAGTGCAGTTGTAAATGCTCTTAATATACGTATTACAATTCAATCGTCTTTCAAACAACAATAATTTTATATTGTATGGGATTTCTAAGTTATGTATTTCCTTATATGTTAATAAATAGGTATTGAATAATTTATCAATAGAAAGATTCAGCAAAGATGATGGTAGGGCAAGCATGCTTCTCTGAAACTTTCCGCTTCAATCTACAATTATATTGTCAATAATTAAATGGAAAAAAAAAATTAAATGCTATCTTTATAGCCCCATGGATATGTATCTGTATAAATATAATTTATAATTCGTTTATCGTCGTGTGGACTAAGTGCCACTTTATTTTGTCTTACCGTGTAAACGTTATGTTTTTTAGATACAAATATATTTTGAGTCGTTTCAATAATTTTGTTATTGAATAAACATTGAAAATAGTTTAAATGTAATTTTCCTGAGCGCAACTTTTTTAATCCCTTTAGATTTTTTTGTGAATTCTACATTTTCCTCTTTGTCACTATACATTTTTATTGAATACATTTTTGAACGCAAACCAATAAATTCCCACATTATCTTCCCTTGACATTCATCTTTCATAAGACCTAATTTTTTCTTATTTTCTAGAGGTTTATATAGATATTGTTTGGTGGGTAGTCAGATGTATCAAATTTATGTATATCACTTTTTATATATTGGTAAATATCATCAACAGAGAAATGGTAAATTAAGGAATCTGTATCAGTATAAAGTAATTTCGCCCTATCGGAAAAACGTTTTTGGATGTAATTGTAGTGAAAATCGTATAGAATTGTTTTTGAAATGTCAAATATACTGAATCCTATAAACATTGGCTTATTAAAATAAATGTTCAATCTTTTCATTTCGATGAGTACCATATCATCACCTAATATTGTACAACTATGAAAATTGGGTTGGGAAATATAATAGTTTGCCCCATATCTTCCATGCCATTTATTCACTAGTTTAACATCTCTGTATTTTCTGACATCTTCTAAAGTTTTACCAAAAACTGCGTTATTCATCAGTTTATAGAAATTTTTTTCAAAATCGTTTTTACTCGTCTGTCGTAAGTTTGCATTTAAATCCACATATTTTTTTAACCAAGGTGATTGTTTAAATTTTAATATTCTATGAATCTTTTTAATTTCGATACCCAAAATTATAGCTTGTCTTAAATTTCTATAATGAATAATATATTTTTTCTTAACATAAAGTGTAGTCATCAATTTAGTTATTTTCGAATTTGATCCGGGTGGAATTAAATGTTCCGGAAGCAATGGTAAATCTCTATGTTGCTTATGAAGTTTAGTTGGATAATGGAAATCAATTTCAAAAATATACCCAAACTCACCATTGTCAGGGATTTTATCAATAACTACAGAATAAATATCAGTAACCCATTCAAATTGTCCTTCCGGTAGTGGGAATGTCATTGCATAACCGTATAAGTTGTTTACATCATAATACATTAAATATGATATAGGTTCGTTTGAATTAAAATTGTCTCCCATGTATTTATTATTTGCTTTTCCATATCTATTACACGATTGTGACACTCTCCCTCGTATGCCTCGTTCTAAGAACATCATCATATCAATATCAGTAAATAGTTCTAACTCTATTCCTGTAATTTTAAGCATACTATCAAAAGCGAGTCCTGGTGCTGTGTAATAATGTAAACTGTCTAATTTATATGTGTTCCAACACGTTAAACGGAAATTTTCAAATACATCAGCCAGCAACAAAACATCTGTTTTCAAGTAGAGTTCAGCATATTGCTGTAAAGTTGAAATTTTAAAAGTATCCCAAACTAAGCACGCATACTTATAGTCCGCATCAGAAATGTGACATTCATTAATTGTGCTGAAGAAACATTCTTTAGGTGGTAGTTTTATATCCTGCAATTTTTCCCAACAGCTCAAATATTCATATGGAAAGACACCCTTACGCTGTACCAATTCAAATTCGTTTTCATTTTCATAGTTATTATTTTCCGTTCTTTATCTAGATAAGATGATAATTTATCTAAACTGCTGGACATAAACCGAAAAGAATCTAAAAATCTGAAATTTATTTTGGTATTCTCTATATATTTCGTGAACGAAATGTATTTTTCTTTGTTTACAGGTAATAATGATATTCTCCCGTTTACTTCTACAGTTAAAGCTTTAATTAAAAAATGACTATCGTATCCAGATAAATTTTGAAAAATAACAGGTATTGTATGAGTGTCTTTGTAATTTAAGTTACACCCTACATGGGATGGACCGCGGTAATTGCCTGTTAGATGACAGTGATCCTTAACTATAACATCATCATTTTTAAACGGTTTAGAACAAATATGACACAGTTTTGCAGTAATAAATTTATTTTCCTGCTCGAAGGTTAACGGTTTCATAGGAATAATATTAGAGAAAATGCATTCCAATTCTTCAGCAATTTTTTTAAGTTCCCTAGCAAACCATGTAATACAATCTTTTCCGGTGTTTAATTTAAATCTGGAATATGAATCGTCATAAGTACACTTTAAATAATATTAGGTTTGTTCCAAGCAGCGAAATGACCGTACATTGTATTGCCATAAACCTGCGCAAAACAAAATAAACGTTCCAAGCATGAGTAGGATCGTTCATTGTACGGTTTTACTTTCGTTCCAAGCAAACTGCGACCATACATGGGATAGTTTCGTGACGATCATTTCAGTACATTGTCTATAGGTGGTTCAAGTTTTGGACTGATTTGCGCAGTATTCAAACAGTACAGACTGATGACTTGCGCACAATTTAATACATAGCAGTTTTGGGATCGTTTCGTTACGATCCGCAAAAGTTCGCTTGGAACAAACCTATTGTAACCACCCGCACCCGGGTGTTACTATATTATAAATAATTCACTTATATTTATTTATTTAGCAGGTGGTTTTTTATGTGATAATAATTCTATTTAATTTAATCGCAGGTATTTTTGTTTCTTCGTCTCAATATTTCTTTTATTTCGTATTTCTAATTTCGATTATTTTTCTGATTTTATTTGGAATGAGAATAAGATTGAATAATTTCTTTTAAAATATTTTTCGTACTTAATGAGTGAGAAAAGGACGGAATACGTCTTTAAAACTGGCGTTTTGTGACAACTTTCGTACAACGGAATGCCATCTGAGGCCACGTGTTTAGCCAGAGGGTGTGTAGGGACGTAAAGGAGGAAAAGGGATGTTTTCGACCACTGCCAAGCCAGTGGAATATGAACATGTGAAAGTCAACTATCGGTGGATTGAAGTAGAAATATCTGTGTCTCTAGTTTCGTACGATAGGTATCTTAGGGATGTAGAGAAGCGAGGGGAAGCTCGCGAGATACAGAATCGTGTGTTGGTGAGGGTAAAATTTTGGGATAAAACAACGCAAGTTTTAATAGGATAGGCAGTTGAATTTAGGCAGTTGAATTTCGACAGTGGAATTTCGACAGTTGATTTTAAAGAGGTGAAATCAGACGGTTAAAATTAGAGGATATAGTCAAACAGTTAAAGCAAGAGGGTGAAAGTCAACTAGTCACAGTCCAACAGTTACAGTTAGATAGTTACAGTTAGGTTACAGTAAAATAGATACTGAGGTTTAAGCAGAGTTACAGTTGAGTTACCGTCGCGGAGTTACAAAGTTAAAGTTAGAAATTCAGAGAAGTTTCAGAGAGTTATTGCGCCATGCGGAGAGTTGAGTAGTGTCCTAAACTGATCGGAAGTGAAGTCCTATAGGTATTTATCAAAGCGCATATTTTAAGTCGAATTGTTCGTGTTTGGTTCCCTGTTCGTAATTTGGTACCTGACCGCCGCCACCCCTGATCTAAGTCGTATTCAACCCCGCCACTGGCGCCTGCTTATTAACCATTGCCCGAGAGTAGTACCGTTCGACGCCACCGCCTGACCGACCGTCGAGTACCATAAACTACCCCATTAGCGGTCGCTCGTCCGTCAACCCCGAGCCAGACGCTGCCGATGCCGATGACATACAATACAAAGGTGGGCAACTTACTGACCGATATTTTATTCGTATTTTGAGGTCGTTTAACTTTCCCAGATTTATGATTTTATTTACTGTTACTTTCGTTTTGAATTGCATTGCTACCATTGTCTTATTTTACCCTTCAGGGTTAATAGATTATATTCTGTTTGATTGCGATTATCTGGTGTCATTAATTTTAAGATACAATTGTCTAATTCGAGTCCTTTTTGGACCATGTACAATTTTTCACTGATTCATGTACTGCTTCGTGGTACTAGGGAGGTGTATGACAAGCACTTTAATTTGGTTTATTAAATCAGTATAGCCTGAGAAGTTTTGATCAGTTGTTTTAGAATGGGTTCATTTTAATTTTGGGTATATTTACCTACAAAATTACGTAAACGTAGATATTGACTAAATTGGCCTGAAGCTGTAGGCGGCAGGAGTTTAGAAGGATCTACCTACGGTTCACGCTCCTATGATTAATTCAGGTGAACGTGTAGCTACCGTAATTAGACCAATTTGGCGGTATCTATTCTTTCAGTTGAAGGTATCCGTTTTGGTTTGCTTTGAACCACTAACACTGTTTGAGCATCTCGAGGTTTTGCCTTGGAAACAGATGTGTTTAAAAAGATAGCAGATTTGCAGTTGTCTAAATTTAGGCGAAACTCTTAATTGAAGAACTCTTGATCAGAGAGAGGGAAGTCGAGTAAGTTGACATACTCTGTTGTTCTGACGATTCACATTCACAGCCAAATTCTTCGATTTAATTAAATAAATAAAGATTTTTGAAAAGTTAATTTTTTGTTTATTTTTCTTTTCCTCGATTTTAACTAGAAAGTGAGGGTACCCCCCTGCTTCGAGTTACAATATGCAATACTGAAAGGTTCATGTCTTTGAATTTTTTGTGTTTTGCTGGTAGCATTATTTATACCTTCATCACAACTAATGAGTAAACATTCCAAATCAGCATAAATCGCAAACGGCACTAATTCCTTATTTTTAAAATTTCTAAATTTAAAAGGATTTTCCGATTCAGTGGGTAAAGTAATTTTTGTTGTGTTTAAATTTTTACAATCGATCGTATGCCTTTCCAGTATTTCTTGTGATGAAAAATGATTTAGAGATCGATGACAGAACCACTTCTTTTGACTAACTCTATTGGTTTGTTTATGCAATAACTTAGATAAATTATTAATTAAAGCAAAATGGAAAGTCCTATTTAATTTTATGATTGCATCATTTTCTGTTAAATTATTTCTAGAAGAAGGGACATGTGAAACAGCTAATAAATTAATATGTGGTGTAAAATCGTTTTTGCTGAGACAAAGAGGTACAATTTCCTTTCTCTCTAGTAAATATATTTATTGATAATTTGTTCATTTCTTCAAATTTATTTATATCTTTAAATTGAATAGGGAAATTAATTCCTTCATATTTAAGAACTGTACTAAAGTGTGGATATGATGAGGTTCTGTAACAGTTTTTGTTGAGGGTTGTTGGATGGAGTGCAGCGGCAATACTCCATAGGAAACAAAATTGGTCATCATTTTGAATATTGAGAACAGCCTTAGTATTTTTAATGTAAGATGGTAAGTCTACATAAGTTGATATTCCAAAGTTAATTGGTGTGTACTGATTAATGTTTATTTTAAGTTGAATAATTTCAAAAAGTGCCCAACCACTGTCCCTCTCTAGAAAATCATCTATTCTAGATAAAAGCTTATCATTTATGTGCTGATTATACCAGTCTCTTAAATTCGTAGCCCAATCAATTATATTATTTTTAGTTGAAAACTGTTTGATATCTGTTTCTCCAGTTGAAGGTTTAATAAAGCTTAATAAAGCGTAAAAGATAGCATTTACTTTTAGTGGTGTTTTTTTTAATTCTTTCTTAATTTGGATTCGAAAGCTGTTAAACGCTTTTTTAAAAAACAAAATTAGTTCTTTGATACTATCATTTAATATACTTCCTGTCCTTATTATACTATCGAAACAACTTTCTACATCAATCCATTGTATATTTCTTGTTTTCTTTCTAATTTTTTTTTGAAGTTCATTTCTGAATTTGTTTTTAAAATATTTTAATAAAGATAAATTAGCTTCTAACTGAGATTTATGTTTGATCTCACTTTTTTTTTCTTGTTTTAACAATTTCTTAACCAGTAAAATATTAACATTTAAAATTTTTTATCCACTTACGATATTCCCTCCTTTTCTTAATTAAATTGTTAACTTGCTCAATCTTCTGAATGAAGTCTTTTAAAATAGAATTAGCTTCCATACCTAATACATGATACACGCACACATACACAAGTTAACAGGATGTATAATGATAAGAATCTAAATATAATTTACTACGTACTCGTTAAATTTTCTGAAAAAAAAAATAAAATGAAGTATTAGTAAAATATGTAGGTAAGTCATACGTATGAACCATTTACCTGATACTAAATTTGTATGAATTCAACTAGCTCAGCTTTGTTGTTTTTTTCCAAAGTCTTTGTTTCCTCGGTAGATAATAGCAAATTTCGATTTATTCGCAATCTCTACTCTCTCGTCTGTGAAGGCATCATACATACGTTTTGGCAAAAATATAAGATTTTCTGCAGTTTCTACAGCAATTGCATCTCCATGACGCGTTTTTCTTCGTGACAGGTGCACAACTGGATATGGTTTATCTATAATCATGTCTTGTGAGTGTGCGTATTTACTTTTTATACAAAGTTTATTTGCATATGTCTTGTGGTAGAATGCGTCGTCAGCCATTTACGCTAGTGTGCGTATTTGCTTTTTATACAAAGTTTATTTGCATATGTCTTATGGTAGAATGCGTCGTCAGCCATTTACGCTAGTGTGCGTATTTGCTTTTTATACAAAGTTTATTACCTATTATGATTGTTATTGAAATATGCACAGTTTGGTTAGCAAAGTGCTGCTGGTATACAGGTGTTAATCAGAAAGTATCCACACCTCACTCTACAGCCATTTACGCTAGTGTGCGTATTTGCTTTTTATAAAAAGTTTATTTCTTTATGTCTTGTGGTAGAATGCGTCGTCAGCCATACTTGACCTTGATTTTCCGCGTATTTGCTTTTTATACAAAGTTTATTTGCATATGTCTTGTGGTAGAATGCGTCGTCAGCCATTTACGCTAGTGTGCGTATTTGCTTTTTATACAAAGTTTATTTGCATATGTCTTATGGTAGAATGCGTCGTCAGCCATTTACGCTAGTGTGCGTATTTGCTTTTTATACAAAGTTTATTACCTATTATGATTGTTATTGAAATATGCACAGTTTGGTTAGCAAAGTGCCGCTGGTATACAGGTGTTAATCAGAAAGCATCCACACCTCACTCTACAGCCATTTACGCTAGTGTGCGTATTTGCTTTTTATAAAAAGTTTATTTACATATGTCTTGTGGTAGAATGCGTCGTCAGCCATACTTGACCTTGATTTTCCGCGTATTTGCTTTTTATACAAAGTTTATTTGCATATGTCTTGTGGTAGAATGCGTCGTCAGCCATTTACGCTAGTGTGCGTATTTGCTTTTTATACAAAGTTTATTTGCATATGTCTTGTGAGTGTGCGTATTTACTTTTCATAAAAAGTTTATTTGCATAGGTCTTGTAGTAGAATGCGTCGTCAGCCATTTACGCTAGTGTACGTATTTGCTTTTTATACAAAGTTTATTTGCATATGTCTTGTGAGTGTGCGTATTTACTTTTTATACAAAGTTTATTTGCATATGTCTTATGGTAGAATGCGTCGTCAGCCATTTACGCTAGTGTGCGTAAGTTATGTCGGTGCCGAAATAACGATTTTAAAAAAACAATTTATTTGAACAGAAATACACGTTACACAATATGACTTATCACTACAACGGCTAGTTTAATTCTAATTCTTTTTTACTTGTCTGAGTTATTGAACAAAAATCATTACATAGGTATTTTACAACTAAAACTGTTGTATCAGCTTTGACATTTGAGAAGCTTCGTGCGGTGCATAGAAGTGTGCTATACAGGGTCAATATACCATCGTTATAACACCTCCCCCGTTAAGTTTGATGTCCTCATCAAGTTTAAAGAATCTTGGGATATATTTGATCGGCTGGGACCATTTTAATTTCGGGGTGCTCCGCTCCATTTTCTTCTGCTGCTTTTTCTTTCTTGTTAGTCTTCCGGACCTGATATTTTTTTATGATGCGCTTTCTACAACATAGTAAGGGCATTAAGGCCATTATAATTATAATAGAAATAGCAGAAATAGAGAGATGTCCGTAGAAGGTGATTGGTTACAAGTGAATTGGCGTCTTCTCAATTTCCTCTAGTAATTTATTAACATCTTCCGCTTTATTTGGAAATTTCTCAAGAAGATGTATTTTCTTTTGCGGTTGCGGCATCTCAATATGATATTCTTGTATTTTGGTATTAGTTATAACATCGGGATTCTTGAATAGGTCTTGATCGATGACGGTTTTGTCTTCATAGTCGACAATGAAGCTGCCTTTCCCATGTTTTTTGGAGTCAATGATCCTCTCTTGGTTTGTAGTAACGAGAAGACTTCCATTCTGTAGTTGATAAACTTCGTGGTATTGTTTAACTTGGAAACTAGGACTATCAAAAAAGTGTACAATTTTGGTTTTTATCTCATTTTTACAAAAATAACTACAGTTTTCTATCGGAGTACAATGTTCATACCATTTAGAAATTGTTTCATATCGAGCATTAAGTTTGGAAGGAATAAGGAAAAGAGAATCGTCTGGGCTCAAAATAGGATATAATTGAAATAATTTAAATGTCACTGACAATGATATGGGAAACTGAATTATTCCAATAATCAAATCATCTGTTGATATCATTGTTTGCTTGTTGAAATTTAGATATACAATAGGATTGTTTTCAGAATGCGGTAGTAATTGTGTTTTAGAGTATATTTCAGAAAGATGTTGCATCATTTGTAGTATCTGAGTGTTTGAAATTAATTCATAATTTACGATCTCCTCTTTCGCAAATGTTAAGGAACGTTCTATGGCTTGTATTTGATTTAATAAACCCTGAGCGATTAAAATAAATTTAGTTATTAAACTTTCGATATTTACAGTATTAATTTATTGCGTGAAGGCGTGAAAGGTTTCATTAAATCTTTTTGTTATAGTATTGAATGTTTCAGAATAAGAATTAGTAATGTGGTGTGCTAATGACAAAAATTGATTTTGTTTCTCTATTTCTTTTTTCTGATTGTCAAACAACCTATTCATATTTTCTTTTATTTGTTGATAATCGTCGTTATTCATAGTGCCAAATAGATATTTGAAGGCATTTCCCATTACGTTTATAAGTCCACGTTTTTCTCTATAAGGTCTTAGTTTATTTATATTATCATCTACTTGATTAAGAACATTTTCTAAAACGTCAAACATTCCGTTAGTGTGTTTATATTTAAGTATAGCGGTTTTAGTTAATATGTCTAAGTATACTAGCCTAATTTGAGTAAGATTAATGTTATAGATAAATTTATGATAATGTGAAAAAAGATGAGCATCGCCCACTTCTTCCTCTAAATACGCTACTGATTTTTCAATTGGCGTTATCTCTAGAGCGAGATGTTGATGGTATAGGCTCATCATCACCATTATTATCAGGAGGGGGTTCATTGTCACCTGTAATAGAGATATTGTTTCTTATTCTTTTGATCTTCCTCTTAGAATATTTCTTAGGAGTATTCTGATTAGGGGACATTCCTTCTATATGTGTATCTTTATTTTCTAATAAAGTTACACGGTTGAATGGTGGTTTTGTTTTATTAGTGCGCTGTTCATTTCTAACATAAAGGATGTTAGGAAGTTCATCGGGTAAAGGATCGTTATTGTGTTCGTTAAGTCTGTCTAAGTCCTTTTGATTTTTGTTTTGAGATTTTTGTGCAATTTGGGTATAATAAAATCGAAGTTCTTCAATGCGCCTAGTAATATATTCTGATGGTTTATTAAATTCGGGTATTTCATTTTCTGTAATTTGTTTATACGGGCCGTAAATTATTTCGAAAGGTTTTAATTTAGTTGTTGATTGTACTGAGTTATTGTCCATAAAGATTACTTGTAGCACTAAATTTGGTATCGTTTCTTCAGGGTTGGCAATTTTGAGGGCGGCTACCTTTTCTTTGATAGTGCTATGAATACGCTCGAGAGGAGCTATTCCCGTAGGGTTACTTATACTAATAACATGCAAATCTATGTGGTAAAGTCGACAAAAATCTCTTAAATGTACATTGTTAAATTCTGTGCCTTGGTCAACAATAATTTTTCCGGGTAGGTTATGGTGATTGATAAAGTGTCGAATTTTGTTTATATAAGTTGTTATATTGGTGTCTTGTAGGTAATAGGCTTGAGCATATTTTGAAAAATGATCAAAGAAGGTGAGGAATTTATGATTAGCTAATGTAAATGTATCTAACATTACTATCTAAAAAGGACGAGAAGTGACGATCGGTCCTTTATAAGGAGGTTTATATGGATTACGATCATATTTAGCTTGAAGGCAGACATCACATTTGTTAATGTAATGGCTTATTAGTTTCTTTAAGTTTGGATAATAAAATTGTGTTTTTAAATGGTAGTAGGTTTCATCAATGCCATTATGGTAAGCGTCGTGATATTTAGAGATTTCGTCTAGAGCTTTTTCTTGCTTGTAAGTAGGCGGGTTGTTAGAAGTTTTGATAATTTTTACTTGATTGTTTTTTGTGTGGAGATGGTCGTAAAGTACTTCAAAAATTTGTTGTTGAAAATTTTCTGTAATTTTTGGTTCGAAATATATTCCTACTTGATTACATATCCTACCTTTAAGTTCTTCGTTTAACTTGTTTTTTAACCAATTAAGATCGACATGTTCATTTGCAATGATGTTAAGGGTTTGTCTGTTACCTTTCATTATTAATTTAAATTTTGGTGATCCCAATTTAACGTTGCTCATTATCTGGAATGAATTTAGGGGTCTATCAGAGATTTGCATCACAGGTACAGGATTTTCTTGTGCAGAATGTATTTTTTGTAGATCGTCAAATAAATTCGGGTCGAAATCGTTTAAAATTTCATTAGCATTTTCCGGAGTTATTTCAGGAGCGTTATTAAATAATGAGTCAACATCTAAATTTTCAAAGTCATCTTCAAGAGCATTAATTTCTACGCGAGACAATGCGTCTACCACATAGTTTTCTTTTCCTTTTATATGTTTTACATCGAAATCGTATTCTTGTAATTTAATTTTCCAGCGACACAGTCGGTTTTGCGGTTCTTTCAAAGAATGTATCCAAACTAATGGCTGATGGTCAGTTTGCAAAATAAATTTTCTACCAAAAATATAAGGACGGAAGTGTTTACAGGAATCAATTATAGAGAGAAGCTCTTTTTCAATGGTAGAGTAATTACGTTCTGCACTATTTAATGTTCTACTATAAAAGGCAATCGGATGTTTATCTTGAGAAAGAACGGAGCCAATAGCTTTCTCAGATGCGTCTGTGGTGATAATGAATGTTTTCGTAAAGTCAGGGTAGGCTAATATGGGAGCGTTAGTTATTAATTCTTTTATTTGTTTTACTGCATTTATATAATTAGGAGATTGGTATTCTATTTTTGAATTTTTCTTAAGACACTTTGTAAGAGGAGTGACAATTTTGGCGTAGTTTTTTATAAATTTTCGATAATATCCAGAGAGGCCGAGAAAAGCGCGTAATGTTTTAATATTGTGTGGGATAGGGAATTCCTTAATAGCTTTAATTTTGTCGGGGTTAGGTCGTATACCTTCTGTAGTGATAATGTGTCCAAGAAAAGGTACTTCTTTACGGAGAAATTCTGATTTATCAAGAGATACCTTTAGATTTACCAATTTTAACTTTTCGAAAATAAGTTTTAAATGATGAATATGTTCTTGGAGAGATTTGGAGAAAATGACAATGTCATCCATATAGACAAACACAAATTTATACAAATATTCTTTTAAAACCTCGTCCATCATTCGTTGAAATGTGGCGGGTGCATTCTTAAGGCCAAACGGCATACGAATATATTCGTAGTGGCCGTTATCTACCGAAAATGCCGTTTTTTCTATTGACCGCGGGTCCATAGGTATCTGATGGAAACCAGAAGCAAGATCTAAGGTTGTCTAATAACAACATTTACCGAGAGCGTCTAATACATCGTCTATTCTGGGTAATGGATATTTATCCTCAATTGTTTTCTTATTTAAATCCCTAAAATCAATTACCATCCGCCATTTCTTTCGTCCGGATGCGTCAATCTTTTTTGGAACAATCCAAACAGGGCTTGAGTAAGGAGAAATAGAAGGTCTTATAATATTGTCATTTAGAAGTTTAATAATTTGTTTTTGTATCTCTTCCTTGAGTTTTTGAGGATATCGGAAGGATTTCTTATAAACGGGTTCGTCGTCTGTAGTTCGGATATGATGTTTTACATTAGTAACTGCTGTAAGTTTTGTCTGTTCTTTGTGAAATATGCTTTTATAATGATTGCAAAGTTTAATAATTTTGTATTTTTCTTCTGAATTCATATGATCTGTGCGCAGATCTTTTAATGGGTCAAACTCTATTATGTTTACGTTATTAGGGGGATCTGAGCTGTAAACACAATTGTCCAAAGGTTCGATCTCCATAGGCTCAATAGTATTAAAATTATTCAAACAGTGTACGTAAGCATATCCATTATTTGCCGTATAAATTCCTGGTAATATATCTTTATGGTTGTCTGTGATGACAAAGTTTCCTTTATGTATTGAAACAGGTAAATGTTTAAGTGTGTATGTGTTTATTATTTTATCTCGTGTTTCCAAGAATGGAATGACGGTGTTAGGCGTGGTGATTGTTTGATTGTTGTAGTCAATTATAGCATTTATTAATTTTAAATCAACATTACTAATGAGAGCGTCAAAAGTTTCGTGAAAATTGAAAATTAAAAATTCGATTATTGTTTCTTCACCAAATTCGTATAAAAGCGGGATTTGTAGACGATATTGACCTTTAGTCTTACTGTGAGCTGTTTTAATTTCAAATGGGCTGTAATAAAGATATTCAGAAAAATATTGTTCAGCCAATTTCGGGTTCATTACTGATTTAGAAGCTCCGCTATCTATTAGAATTTTACAATTGAGAGTATATGATTGTATATACGGTAGTCTTGGTATTTTAATTAATAAATTGTTTAGCTAATCTAAATCTAAGTATTCTGATGTTGGTTCGAGGCTGTTTTCGGAAAATTTTCGCTTTCCTGTATAAAATTGTCTTGTTCTGCTAATTCGTCATTATTTTCGGGGTATGTGTCGTATTCTTCAGGTAATGTTTCGGGATTAATAGGAAGATATGCGTTTCCATCTTCGTCATAAACTATTTGCGAGTCATTTTCTAAATTTGTTACCTCTTCAATTTTATAATTTGGATGTTGGTTACGTGTAACATTTTGGAAATGATTAACAAAAGGTTTTCTGAACTGTGATACAGTTCGCATAGAAACATCTTTGGTACCTAATGGGTTGCGTGGAATAAATTGTTGTTTGGGAAATTGGTTCTGAACTTGTGGTTTATTTTGTTGAAGAAAAGCAGGATGAGGTTTGGGCGCAATAAAGGCTTTCGTGGCTTGTCCCATTGTTGTGAACGTGGGTCGCGATTGTTGTTTTACGACTAATTGTGGTTGGGAAAAGAATGACCTTCTTATTGCTTGTGGCTGATATGATGAGAAAATATTATTTACTTTGGGTGGTGCATTTGGAGTTTTTGGAGTGTTCTGTGTAAGTGTTATTTTGTTTCCTGACTGTATACGTTGCATCTGTTGATACATCATACTTGATTGGTTAAGATTTTCTAATTCTTTACAGCACGTTAAAGCATTTTGTAAATTAAAAGGACGTCTATATAATAAATGTGTGCGATAAGGTTCGTTTATAGCGGCGCAAAATACTTTTGTAGCTTCACGCTTATAGTGCTCCCTACGATATTGTTGGTCAACTTGACCGTCAACTGATTCATTTAATTTACTGAGAATAGAATGTACCCTCAGATATTAATTTTCATAGTGCTCATTTTGGTACATTGCACACCCCATTAATTGATTATAAAGCAAATCTGTGTTTTCTAAACAGCTAAAATGATCCTTAAGCAATTGTTTAAGAGTGGGCCAGTCCTCAGGTCTTTCAACTGAGTATAATAGACTAGCATCACCTTTTAATTTATTTGTTAATGCTAAGAATTTAGAAATTTGAAATTCTGGGCTCGAAGTAGAAACATTTGTCCAAAAGTTATCAGCTGATCTGATAAACTGGGCTAATTCACTTTCTTTGCCATCAAAATTTGGAACTAAATTAAAGAAAAAGTCGAAACGAGTCTTAAATTCAGTAAGAGAAATTGTTGCAGTGGCTGGAGTGGTAGTCATTGTGTAAATCAAGGGAAGCAAGGTTAGAAAGCAATGATACGAACAATTGTACCTACTTGTCTAAATACTTCCGAAAAATAGAGAACGCAATGGATTGTCCTAGTTCCTGATGAATAAGACAGTTTCCTGGGTGTCGCTCTATTTCTTGATTATTTCTGCCAATAATCTTGTGTAGGTTCAGGTTGGATTCCAAACGTTGCAAATCTGAGATTTAAGGATTCTTCTTATTTTTTTTTTCTCAAAATGATTAGTGAAGACCCTTTTGGAATCCTGTTCGCAGCGCCAGTTATGTCGATGCCCAAATAACGATTTTAAAAAAACAATTTATTTGAACAGAAATACACGTTACACAATATGACTTATCACTACAACGGCTAGCTTAATTCTAATTCTTTTTTACTTGTCTGAGTTATTGAACAAAAATCATTACATAGGTATTTTACAACTAAAACTGTTGTATCAGCTTTGACATTTGAGAAGCTTCGTGCGGTGCATAGAAGTGTGCTATACAGGGTCAATATACCATCGTTATAACACGTATTTGCTTTTTATACAAAGTTTATTACCTATTATGATTGTTATTGAAATATGCACAGTTTAGTTAGCAAAGTGCTGCTGGTATACAGGTGTTAATCAGAAAGTATCCACACCTCACTCTACAACCATTTACGCTAGTGTACGTATTTGCTTTTTATAAAAAGTTTATTTACATATGTCTTGTGGTAGAATGCGTCGTCAGCCATACTTGACCTTGATTTTCCGCGTATTTGCTTTTTATACAAAGTTTATTTGCATATGTCTTGTGGTAGAACGCGTCGTCAGCCATTTACGCTTGTGTACGTATTTGATTTTTATTCAGTTTATTTGAATATGTCTTGTGGTAGAATGCGTCGTCAGCCATTTACGCTAGTGTGCGTATTTGCTTTTTATACAAAGTTTATTTGCATATGTCTTGTGGTAGAATGCGTCGTCAGCCATTTACGCCAGTGTGCGTATTTGCTTTTTATACAAAGTTTATTTGCATATGTCTTATGGTAGAATGCGTCGTCAGCCATTTACGCTAGTGTGCGTATTTGCTTTTTATACAAAGTTTATTTGCATATGTCTTGTGAGTGTGCGTATTAACTTTTTATACAAAGTTTATTTGCATATGACTTGTAGTAGAATGCGTCGTCAGCCATTTACGCTAGTGTACGTATTTGCTTTTTATATAAAGTTTATTTGCATATGTCTTGTGGCAGAATGCGCCGTCAGCCATTTACGCTAGTGTGCGTATTTGCTTTTTATACAAAGTTTATTTGCATATGTCTTGTGGTAGAATGCGTCGTCAGCCATTTACGCTAGTGTGCGTATTTGCTTTTTATACAAAGTTTATTTGCATATGTCTTGTGGTAGAATGCGTCGTCAGCCATTTACGCTAGTGTGCGTATTTGCTTTTTATACAAAGTTAATTTGCATATGTCTTATGGTAGAATGCGTCGTCAGCCATTTACGCTAGTGTACGTATTTGCTTTATATACAAAGTTTATTTGCATATGTCTTGTGAGTGTGCGTATTTACTTTTTATACAAAGTTTATTTACATATGTCTTGTGGTAGAATGCGTCGTCAGCCATTTACGCTAGTGTGCGTATTTGCTTTTTATACAAAGTTTATTTGCATATGTCTTATGGTAGAATGCGTCGTCAGCCATTTACGCTAGTGTACGTATTTGCTTTTTATACAAAGTTTATTTGCATATGTCTTGTGAGTGTGCGTATTTACTTTTTATACAAAGTTTATTTGCATATGTCTTGTGGTAGAATGCGTCGTCAGCCATTTACGCTAGTGTGCGTATTTGCTTTTTAATCAAAGTTTATTTGCATAAGTCTTATGGTAGAATGCGTCGTCAGCCATTTACGCTAGTGTGCGTATTTGCTTTTTATACAAAGTTTATTACCTATTATGATTGTTATTGAAATATGCACAGTTTGGTTAGCAAAGTGCTGCTGGTATACAGGTGTTAATCAGAAAGTATCCACACCTCACTCTACAGCCATTTACGCTAGTGTGCGTATTTGCTTTTTATAAAAAGTTTATTTACATATGTCTTGTGGTAGAATGCGTCGTCAGACATACTTGACCTTGATTTTCCGCGTATTTTCTTTTTATACAAAGTTTATTTGCATATGTCTTGTGGTAGAATGCGTCGTCAGCCATTTACGCTAGTGTGCGTATTTGCTTTTTATACAAAGTTTATTTGCATATGTCTTGTGAGTGTGCGTATTTACTTTTTATACAAAGTTTATTTGCATGTCTTGTGGTAGAATGCGCCGTCAGCCATTTACGCTAGTGTGCGTATTTGCTTTTTATACAAAGTTAATTTGCATATGTCTTATGGTAGAATGCGTCGTCAGCCATTTACGCTAGTGTGCGTATTTGCTTTTTATACAAAGTTTATTACCTATTATGATTGTTTTTGAAATTTGCACAGTTTGGTTAGCAAAGTGCTGCTGGTATACAGGTGTTAATCAGAAAGTATCCACACCTCACTCTACAGCCATTTACGCTAGTGTGCGTATTTGCTTTTTATAAAAAGTTTATTTACATATGTCATGTGGTAGAATGCTTCGTCAGCCATACTTGAACTTGATTTTCCGCGTATTTGCTTTTTATACAAAGTTTATTTGCATATGTGTTGTGGTAGAATGCGTCGTCAGCCATTTACGCTAGTGTACGTATTTGCTTTTTATAAAAAGTTTATTTGCATATGTCTTGTGAGTGTGCGTATTTACTTTTTATACAAAGTTTATTTGCATATGTCTTGTGGTAGAATGCGTCGTCAGCCATTTACGCTAGTGTGCGTATTTGCTTTTTAATCAAAGTTTATTTGCATAAGTCTTATGGTAGAATGCGTCGTCAGCCATTTACGCTAGTGTGCGTATTTGCTTTTTATACAAAGTTTATTACCTATTATGATTGTTATTGAAATATGCACAGTTTGGTTAGCAAAGTGCTGCTGGTATACAGGTGTTAATCAGAAAGTATCCACACCTCACTCTACAGCCATTTACGCTAGTGTGCGTATTTGCTTTTTATAAAAAGTTTATTTACATATGTCTTGTGGTAGAATGCGTCGTCAGACATACTTGACCTTGATTTTCCGCGTATTTGCTTTTTATACAAAGTTTATTTGCATATGTCTTGTGGTAGAATGCGTCGTCAGCCATTTACGCTAGTGTGCGTATTTGCTTTTTATACAAAGTTTATTTGCATATGTCTTGTGAGTGTGCGTATTTACTTTTTATACAAAGTTTATTTGCATGTCTTGTGGTAGAATGCGCCGTCAGCCATTTACGCTAGTGTGCGTATTTGCTTTTTATACAAAGTTAATTTGCATATGTCTTATGGTAGAATGCGTCGTCAGCCATTTACGCTAGTGTGCGTATTTGCTTTTTATACAAAGTTTATTACCTATTATGATTGTTTTTGAAATTTGCACAGTTTGGTTAGCAAAGTGCTGCTGGTATACAGGTGTTAATCAGAAAGTATCCACACCTCACTCTACAGCCATTTACGCTAGTGTGCGTATTTGCTTTTTATACAAAGTTTATTACCTATTATGATTGTTTTTGAAATTTGCACAGTTTGGTTAGCAAAGTGCTGCTGGTATACAGGTGTTAATCAGAAAGTATCCACACCTCACTCTACAGCCATTTACGCTAGTGTGCGTATTTGCTTTTTATAAAAAGTTTATTTACATATGTCTTGTGGTAGAATGCTTCGTCAGCCATACTTGACCTTGATTTTCCGCGTATTTGCTTTTTATACAAAGTTTATGTGCATATGTGTTGTGGTAGAATGCGTCGTCAGCCATTTACGCTAGTGTACGTATTTGCTTTTTATAAAAAGTTTATTTACATATGTCTTGTGGTAAAATACGTCGTCAGCCATACTTGACCTTGATTTTCCGCATATTTGCTATTTATACAAAGTTTATTTGCATATGTCTTGTGGTAAAGTGGGTCGTGAGCCATTTACGCTAGTGTACGTATTTGCTTTTTATACAGTTTATTTGCATTTGTCTTGTGGTGGAATGCGTCGTCAGCCATTTACGCTAGTGTGCGTATTTGCTTTTTATACAAAGTTTATTTGCATATGTCTTGTGGTAAAGTGGGTCGTGAGCCATTTACGCTAGTGTACGTATTTGCTTTTTATACAGTTTATTTGCATTTGTCTTGTGGTAGAATGCGTCGTCAGCCATTTACGCTAGTGTACGTATTTGGTTTTTATACAAAGTTTATTTGCACATGTCTTGTGGCAGAATGCGCCGTCAGCCATTTACGCTAGTGTGCGTATTTGCTTTTTATACAAACTTTATTTGCATATGTCTTGTGGTAGAACGCGTCGTCAGCCATTTACGCTTGTGTACGTATTTGCTTTTTATTCAGTTTATTTGCATATGTCTTGTGGTAGAATGCGTCGTCAGCCATTTACGCTAGTGTGCGTATTTGCTTTTTATACAAAGTTTATTTGCATATGTCTTGTGGTAGAATGCGTCGTCAGCCATTTACGCTAGTGTGCGTATTTGCTTTTTATACAAAGTTAATTTGCATATGTCTTATGGTAGAATGCGTCGTCAGCCATTTACGCTAGTGTACGTATTTGCTTTTTATACAAAGTTTATTTGCATATGTCTTGTGAGTGTGCGTATTTACTTTTTATACAAAGTTTATTTGCATATGTCTTGTGGTAGAATGCGTCGTCAGCCATTTACGCTAGTGTGCGTATTTGCTTTTTATACAAAGTTTATTTGCATATGTCTTATGGTAGAATGCGTCGTCAGCCATTTACGCTAGTGTGCGTATTTGCTTTTTATACAATGTTTATTACCTATTATGATTGTTATTGAAATATGCACAGTTTGGTTAGCAAAGTGCTGCTGGTATACAGGTGTTAATCAGAAAGTATCCACACCTCACTCTACAGCCATTTACGCCAGTGTGCGTATTTGCTTTTTATAAAAAGTTTATTTACATATGTCTTGTGGTAGAATGCGTCGTCAGCCATACTTGACCTTGATTTTCCGCGTATTTGCTTTTCATACAAAGTTTATTTGCATATGTCTTGTGGTAGAATGGGTCCTCAGCCATTTACGCTAGTGTACGTATTTGCTTTTTATACAGTTTATTTGCATATGTCTTGTGGTAGAATGCGTCGTCAGCCATTTACGCTAGTGTACGTATTTGCGTTTTATACAAAGTTTATTTGCATATGTCTTGTGAGTGTGCGTATTTACTTTTTATACAAAGTTTATTTGCATGTCTTGTGGTAGAATGCGCCGTCAGCCATTTACGCTAGTGTGCGTATTTGCTTTTTATACAAAGTTAATTTGCATATGTCTTATGGTAGAATGCGCCGTCAGCCATTTACGCTAGTGTGCGTATTTGCTTTTTATACAAAGTTTATTACCTATTATGATTGTTATTGAAATTTGCACAGTTTGGTTAGCAAAGTGCTGCTGGTATACAGGTGTTAATCAGAAAGTATCCACACCTCACTCTACAGCCATTTACGCTAGTGTGCGTATTTGCTTTTTATAAAAAGTTTATTTACATATGTCTTGTGGTAGAATGCGTCGTCAGCCATACTTGACCTTGATTTTCCGCGTATTTGCTTTTTATACAAAGTTTATTTGCATATGTGTTGTGGTAGAATGCGTCGTCAGCCATTTACGCTAGTGTACGTATTTGCTTTTTATACAGTTTATTTGCATATGTCTTGTGGTAGAATGCGTCGTCAGCCATTTACGCTAGTGTACGTATTTGCTTTTTATACAAAGTTTATTTGCATATGTCTTGTGAGTGTGCGTATTTACTTTTTATACAAAGTTTATTTGCATATGTCTTGTGGTAGAATGCGCCGTCAGCCATTTACGCTAGTGTGCGTATTTGCTTTTTATACAAAGTTTATTTGCACATGTTTTATGGTAGAATGCGTCGTCAGCCATTTACGCTAGTGTGCGTATTTGTTTTTTATACAAAGTTTATTACCTATTATGATTGTTATTGAAATATGCACAGTTTGGTAAGCAAAGTGCTGCTGGTATATAGGTGTTAATCAGAAAGTATCCACACCTCACTCTACAGCCATTTACGCTAGTGTGCGTATTTGCTTTTTATACAAAGGTTATTTGCATATGTCTTATGGTAGAATGCGTCGTCAGCCATTTACGCTAGTGTACGTATTTGTGTTCTGACTTAGTTTAGCGGCTAGAACTGTTACAATTCTCTGGCAACAGAATTTAGGTTCTGCTGTACAGAGTGTGATACTTTCCGAATTTTTGTAAACGAATACGTAATAAATAAATAAATAAATAAATATATCTATATATATAATTTATACTCTGTTTTATTTTTTTAATTACAAAATATAAAACGATACAAAATAACAGAATTTTATTTAACCCTTGGCTAGGCGCGTTGGCGTATAGCGTACGCCAATTGTTTCTAATCAGGTGTAATTTTGTAACGTATCAAATTATCACCTCCAGCTTCCAGCTAACCTTATAGTGGTACTTCCCTTAGTGAACTATTGCACGACGAGCAGGTTGGATCTATTAGTTTGTGGAATTTGTACGTTTGAATTAGAGTGTGTAATAAGTGGCGAACTCCGTACGCCGTGCGCCTAAATATGTAAGTAAAATCTATTTTTATTTCTAATGTATTTTTAAGTCCATACGTTACTAAAAAGTGTTAAATAGTGATTTTTACTGATATATATACCTATATATACGTATTTCTTTTAGGTCGAAGAAGTTAAATATTGCTCAAATGAGCACTGAAGAAATTTATAAGCTTTTGGATGAAACTGATGACAATATAGAAATACAGGGTGAGTCGTCAGGATCAGAAGAAGAAGAAATTGAAGAAGATAAGGATTGTGATGCCGACAGTGAAATTGATATAGCTGACTTAGAGGAAGAAACGTTGGATAAAGAAATTGAAGAGCACACAAATGAAGCTTATTATATAAAAAGAAAATATAAAATAGTCAAAAATAAACAAGGTTCGAAATCGTCAAAAAAAGAGGTAGTAGAAGAATTCAAATGGGCTAATAAACCGTTGAAAAGTAAATTTGCAAAGATTTCAAAGAAAAATATATTGGTAAAAAGATTTCCTGGTCCTAGAGATAAACATTTTTCGGATAATTTAAGTGCATTTTCAAAAATTATAGATATGGTTATGATAGACGAAATAGTGAAATTTACAAATATATACATATCTAGAAAAAAGGGTTCTTACAGCCGAGAAAGAGATTGTCCAGATACAAGTAGAGACGAAATTATGGCTTTTATTGGGCTTTTAATTTTGATTGGTACAAAAAAAATGAGTAAAACAAATTTATGCGAGATATTTGCAGCAGATGGAACAGGAATTGAAATTAGTAGAGGTGTCATGTCGATAAAAAGGTTCATATTTTTACTCACAGCCATTAGATTTGACGATCCTCAAACGAGGGATGAAAGAAAAGAAACTGATAAGTTAGCCGCAATTAGAACTATAATTGATAGATTTGTAAAGAACTGTAAGGAATCATATTCACTGGGTGAGTTTATTACAATTGATGAGAAGTTGGAACCTTATCGAGGTAAATGCAGTTTCATCCAATATATCCCTAATAAACCGGCCAAATATGGCGTAAAAATATATGCGTTAGTGGATGCAAAAAGTTTTTTTACGTACAATTTGGAAATTTATTGCGGCAAGCAACCAGACGGACCATTCAGTGTTAGTAACTCTCCTTCTGAAGTAGTACATCGATTAGTAGATGGCTTAGAACATTCAAATAGAAATTTAACGTGTGATAATTGGTATTCTAGCTGTGATTTGGCTAAATCTCTTTTAGGGAAGGGTATCACTTTTATTGGTACTCTAAGAAAGAATAAAAAAGAAATTCCTTTAGAATTTTTGCCAACCAAATCCAGAACTGCCGGAACATCTATGTTTGGATTTCAAAAAGATCTTACACTTGTCTCCTACGTTCCTAGGCAAAACAGGGCCGTCCTTCTTATTTCTACAATGCACGATGATGACTCTGTTGATGCAGAAACTGGAAAACCCCAAATTATCTTAGATTATAATCGTACTAAAGGAGGTGTAGACGCTGTAGACCAAAAATGTAGTGCATATACTGTAACACGAAGAATAAAACGATGGCCTTTTGCCATTTTTATGGCACTTGTAAATGTGGCTGGAATAAATAGTTACATTCTTCACTCCTACGGAAAAATGGAATTCGACCTGAACCATCAAAGACGAGTATTCCTGAAAAACTTAAGCTTGGATCTTATGAAACCCCATATGCAACTCAGACAACAACAAAAATCATTACCACTTCATATTAAGTTCATATTGGAAAACATATTAGGCAGACCCCCTGCGAAAGAAGTTTCTGGTATTTCATCTACCCATAGAGGCAGGTGTTATCTTTGTGGTCGTGCAAAAAACAACTATACTACCGTGAAATGCAGAAAATGTAGCAAATTTTCGTGTAAGAAGCATAGCAAAATATATGTTGAGTGTGATACATGTGTTAACTGTAATAAAAATACGGAGTCTGACTAGATGTAGTTTTTACAATCTTTTTGTTGGTTTTTACCATTTTTACCAATTTATTAGTTTTATAAAGGTTATCTTTAATAAAAAATGTTCTTTTTGTACTTAACAAATCAATAAAAAATGTTTATGATACAAAATTGCTACTTCTTCATGATTTTTACGTCTGGCGCATTGTGTACGCCGCGCGCCTATTTGTGTAAAAATCGAAGCGCGCCTAGCCAAGGGTTAATATAATATAATATAATATAATATAAAACATCATTGAATTTTAATCATTAAATTTACTCAGTAAAGCAGACTTAAGGTTAGCTAGCTTATTTTCGATTTCTTGTACCTCCTTTCTCGTTTCAACTACCGATCTGGTGTGGGAAGAAGGTCCCCGAGTGGAAGTACCCGAATCTGAAAAAATTTTTGAAAAAATAGAGTTGACAAAAAGTTGTCTCCATTACGCATAAAAAAAAATAGAAGCAGTTAAAAAAAAGTGTTCCTCTTGGAAAATGTAATTTGAACAGTGGGCTAAATGATCCTACCCTGAAAAGTCGAGAAATATTTTTTTAACGTGTTTCACCCTCACACTTTAACCCTCGAAAAGTGTATAAAGGGTAGATGATAGGGAGAAAATGTCTGAATAAAAAATTTTTAGTCTTCCATGAAGAACAATTTGTTTCCGACGAAGCTTAGAGGACGTCTGTAATGGGAGAAGTTGTGGGAACACCCTGTATTATGTACAATTCGGAAAGTATCACACTCTGTACAGCAGAATCTAAATTCTGCTGACAGAGAATTGTAACAGTTCTAGCCGCTAAACTAAGTCAGAACACAAATACGCATACTAGCGTAAATGGCTGACGATGCATTCTACCATAAGACATATGTAAATAAACTTTGTATAAATAGTTGTAATTTATTAAACTAGGTCAGAACACAAACACGCATACTAGCGTAAATGGCTGATGATGCATTCTACCATAAGACATATGTAAATAAACTTTGTATAAATAACAAATACACACACTAGCGTAAATGTCTCAAGGCGCATTCTACCATAAGACATATGTTAATAAACTTTGTATAAATAGCTGTAATTTATTGTAATAAAGTCAGTCAGGATTAGACCTGACTCGCTTATAATTGGATCCTGAATAACGCTTTCAATTTATTGGTCCTTATCAGGAGCACCTTGTCTCTACGCGAAGACTGAAGGTACCTCTTGGCAATGTCAGAAGTATTAAATTCAGACAACTACCCCTCTCGGACTTAGGCCTCCCGACCCCCCCCCCCCTTCCTCCCACCTCCGGCGCCTTAATATTGGTTATATTGTATAAATAATAATAAAACGTTACTACACAACTTGTTTGTTTACTATTTTTATTCTGCGAAGTATATTCCTCAACTTCACAAATAACATGTGTACCATTTCTACTATTACAATTTATTGTTTCAATAACATTAACAATGAATAAATTTTCTTATAATCTTCGATATTACTTGATGGCCATTTGCCTGAGTCAGGACCGCTCTGCCAGCCTGCAGCTTTCTCCGTTCCTTCTCTTAAAATGTTTTCTTCTATCCATTGCAGCACTGTTTGATGACGACCATTGATATTTGGATTTAATGTATACGGAAGCCGAAACAAGTTGATCAGTTACTTTTCCAAATTTTTCGGTTGTGCGTAGTATGCTACATCCAATATTAAGTCATCCACACACTTTAACAATGTAACATACTTTTTCTTGACATTCATTACGGAGAACTTCTTATCCCGCATTAGAACCGATCCGTTTGTTAACATTTCCTTTAAAAAATATACGCCGTGTCGCATGAAATTATACTTTGTTTTATTTAAAATCATTTCGACATCATCAACCGTTATTTCCACTGTTTCACAGCAACCTTTTAGAAATTCATCCACCAATTCGTCACACCTTTGCTTTCTTTCGAATATGAAGTATAAAATATCGAACGATGTCTCTTGTGTTACAGTTAACCATTTGAATGCTTCCTTTGGTACTGCAACTCCCAACTTCGACAACACAACTTTAACTCTATCTAAATCGTTTGATAGTATTGCTCTTCGAAGGTTGAGAATGAGGACTTGCTTTTCTGCTTGATACAGCTCGTACGATAATGAATCCATTTTTATAAAAATTATACTTCAAAATCGTCAGGATCGCTCTCATCGACCACTAAGTAGCCTCCTATTACGATTTTATCGTATTCACCTTTTAATTCGAATTCTTCTGTCACGCTATCCAACTCTGATGCTACCAAATATCTTTTCAAAGATAATAAACCCTCTTTTAAAAATTTAACTTCAATTACGTAACTTTCAACCATTACTACGTCTTAAACGTTCAATGCAGCAACTAACGATTACAACTGATTAAACTCATCACGTTTTATCTTATTTATAATCATACTTTGGGGAAGGGGTAAAGAAAATCATTATTAACATTTCAGACTTTATTATCAGAAAAAAAACTGGGGATACATTACAAAACGTTCGTCTTATGAATCCAGCTGTTATGAGATTGGTTTTTGACGTAAACCATGTCACCTTTTCGTCTTAGTACACGTTCCACCAAATAAACATCTGGATATTTCGCTTTCTGTAATACATAATTGGATGTGACAATTTTATGTAGCTAATCGTAAATAATTCGTTAGACCAATTCGGGGTATAACCTTTGCTAAACAATTCACGATGTTTACTTATTCGTACCCGGTCTCCAACTTTAAACTTAATTTCTCGTAAATCCACCTTCTTTGGATTGTTGTAAATACTTTCCAAAAGTGTTTCTTCGTTTCGTTTATTAACTTTGCTTGGTCTCATTCCGATAGTTCTGTGAACCGAATTGTTATATTCCTGTACTATATCTGGTAATAACTTCAACCATTTGTAGGATCCTTGCGAACTAAAGCGTTGCCACATTTTTGATTTTAGTGTTCGATTTACCCGCTCCACAACTGACGCTTTCTTGGTGCTATACGTTGAGTAATAGTTAATTTTATATTTTTGCATAACTCGTTTCACTTGTTCGTTGTAAAATTCTTTTCCCAAGTCAGTTTGCATATTCTTAGGAATACGTTTACTTCTTTTGAAAATTAACTGTCCACTAAATCGGCTTGATGAAGATCATCTAATCCTTTCACTATCACTTTACAACGTGTAAAATTAATTCTCGCAGGTTTATGCAGTTCTTTCACTAGTTCTTCTTTCACATTTAACATTTTCCCTATAATAATGAAGAACTACATGGACGGAGCTGCTGTTGTTGGTTTAGAACTGCTCGATTTTGCACTACCTGTTCCTCTTTGTTGTTGCAGAGTATCTAGCCTTACTTTCAGCTCCTTTGCTTCCTTTTTTAGTGATTCCACCATTACCACTAATTCGTTTTTCAGATCATCTTTCTTTTTATTGCTTCGTTGAATTTCTTTCTCTGAAAATTCCTTAACTTTTTAACACTCATCCTGAATCGCGATTTTAATTAATTCAAAACTCGTGTCTATATCATCTTTCATATCCTGCACAATTTCCGCCTTCAATTTCTTCGATACCTCTTCATCCCCTTTCCTAACAAACGTTTCTACATCTTTACGCTCTAGTTTTACTTTTGTTGCAAGGACGTCCATTATTCCGACGGCATTCTTTTCTATTAAATCGTTCACCTTGTTTGTTATTTCTTTATCCCTGTCAGTATTATATTTTTCAAGTTCTATTTCCAAATTTTTAATCGCTAACTCTATATTATCACTAAAAGTTTTCATCATCATTTCACAACTTTTGGAGACAGCTGTTTTCAATTCCTCTCGTAAATCCTTCATCCTTCTGACAACTTCACTGACAGCACGATCCTTTACCTTTTCACACTCTGATATGCTCTTTTGTTAACCGATCTTTCTCATCTACATACATTTTAGTAGCTGCATGAAACCCAGCGGTAGGCTCGTTCAAATGTGTAATACGCTTATTAACCACATCAACGAAATACAACACTTTATCGAATGCTTGTCTAATATCGGTTACATCATTTTGCGATAACAGACGTTGCACCTTCTTCTCCAAATATCTCACATTCACAGCATCATGCTCCTGCTGAGGATCACCGATTCTTGTTAAGCGGTTATGATTGAAATCATGAACATTGCCGAATGCTTGCGAAAACAATCGTTTTTTTTCTAACGGACGTCCGAACTTATTTTATTAATTTTTATTAATCTGAGTTGAAATCAAACGAAAGAAATTTTTTATCCAGGCATAATGCTGATTACCAGCAAGATCACTTATGATTAATAAATTAATATGCACCTGTTTCCTATTTTTTTGTATAATACAAAGGCCCAACAATTTCTGTTGAGTATTTACCGTTAGAAAAAGAGTTTTCCAACCCGTATACGTTCAAAGAAACGTTATTAAGTTCTTCAAATAAAGAAATTTGTTTAAGTTTAACTGGAAAATCGATACCTTGCACTTTAAGCACTGTTGAATAATGGGGATAAGATGATGTTCTAGCAGAGTTTCCTGAATGAGGGTAGAGAGCTGATACTACGGACCACGCAAAGCAGTGGTCATCGCTGTTCTGTATATTCACGACAGCTTTCTTCAATGCGATAAATTTAGGTAATGGAATGAAGGAGTTTGCCCGCATAGGATTGAACTTCCCGAAGTTTATTTCGAGAAACTCAATACTGACAAGAGCCCATCCTGCAAAATAAATTATTACTACCATTAATTTAAGAAAAATAATTTTTGCTATGTGCGCATATGATTCGAGGTATTTAATATTATATAATCTTACCGGAATCTCTCTCTTGGAATTCCACTGCTTTAGTTTTCAAAATATCGATGAAGTTCTCGTAGTCGGCCAAAAGGTCGGATGACTCCGACAGAACAGCATTTGGGCTATTAAACGATTTTAAATCAATTTCTTCAGTTCGAGCATGAATAAAAAAAGCAAACAGTTCCATGCAGATTTTAACACTTTCTTGCAGAACTTAGCGTCCGACGTACTTGCTTGCGCATCACTTTTAAAGGCTGCACCGTCTGCTTTACGTATTTTTCTATTAGGCTCACCAACCGCGTTCGGGATATTGGAAATTCTGCAGGAATGCTTTTGATGCCTTCGAAGATTATCTATCCTAGTGAACTTCTTCTGACACTGATTACATTGGTAGACCATGATAACAAACACTTCAGTTACTGCTAAGTAAATGGGTAAAAGTTGCACTGCGTGCCCTTTAAAAATAGCGAACTAACACAAAATTCTCAATAAAAAATTTATAATTTATAGTCGCGAATCATCGACCATTTCTTCAAACATACCAATCATGATGAACTGACACTTAACATAATGCAAACATTCAATAGGCACATTTTTGTTAAAAACCATTCGAATACCGGTCATAAAATCGAGAAAAGTCTGATTCGATTTCAAAAATTTAATATTAAATCGTCTAACATGTTATATATTATTCGCGACGCGATGGATGTATATAGCCCGGTAAAATGGATTGATGGATACTGGTTACTACTCATGGTGCAAACGTGTTGAAGTTGGTTAATTTATGTGAAACGTAGAAACGAACGTATTGACACTGGTGGCTGCGTTAACTTATATACCAAAGTAGTGTATCCCTTCTCAATAACCTCCAGCCTCACTCCCTCTCTCTTTCCTAGCATTTACGCTTGAATTCAATTGGAAGGTCAAAAGGTTCATAACGTAACTAGTTGTATACTTTCATTAGATGTGTAGAAGTATAGCAATAAATGTGATTAAAAGTGGAATTCTTTTTGTTTTAACAAAGTTAATCATGTTAATGAATTACCACAAAGTAGACGCCGACACAGTTAAGTACATATTTGAAAGGCTTAAATATCTTATTTCCTTTAGATCAGTTTAGAAATAACGCTGTAAATAGATTCAGTATAAATGAACGTACCCAAACATATGAGTGGTAGTTATAACATATTCTATGGTTTGGCAATGTCAAGAAATTAAACTTGTCGTTTATTGCATTTAGAAGAATAATAATTAAGTAAATTGCAATTATTCGAAACGATTCGGTTGTTTATTTAATTTATTAATAGTAGGTGTAGGTATTTCATGAATTTCTATCGTAAATTCTATTAGTGTGGGCCGCCTAAATTAACTAGTGTATGTTTATCTGTAACTGTTTAATAATTAAAATTAGTTTTACCGCAGGCGATTTCTCGATTCAACCTTGCACAATTATTATTCCAATGTCGCGCTTTACGGCAGTCTGCCTTAACCGAATTCTTTTACAGTCACTTTCCATTTTATCGTTAAGATTACAACTGATCCCAGTCCAATGCTTCGAAGTCTGCGATACACAAAACAAATTACGTACTTTCGCTGTTTTCACAGGTCTTGTCGTTAACTGATAAAAATAATGTCGTCAATAATTATAATGTTACCGATATTTACACCTGATTGTCAAGAACAACCAGCCCACAGCTTCGAGATACAAAACAATTAGCCTACTTTCGCTGTTTTCGCATGTCTTGTCGTTAACTGATAAAAATAATGTCATCAAAAATTATAATATTACCAATAATTACACCTGATCGTCTGCTTCGAGATACAAAACAATTAACCTACTTTCGCTGTTTTCACATCTCTTGTCATTAAGTAAACGATCTCGATAATAAATGGTTATCGAACCTTGATATTCTACAAACGAATACAATGTGGTCTGCTTATGTCCTCCTCCTCCTCCTCCTCCTCCTCCGAATCAAATAAGTACCCTCAGATTTCGTTCGTTCAGCACTCTCGTTTACGAAACAAGTGCAACTTTGTAAGGTGACAATATTCTTTTACAATTCTGTATGTGATTATTGTAGTGAACAATACGTGAATCCCGAGTTCATTGAAAATCGTTGAAATTAGGTGAGTTATTCACTGAAAACCTTGTATGTTTTATTGTCTTTTTGATGATATTGAGCAAATTTAATTATGACAATGGTATTAAATCGGGCTCTATAGGGACGCTGCCTAGATTGTTAAGCTGAGGTGACACAGTCAATATTGGGGGCTGAACCTAGTAATTCGGCTGCTGTATACGTTAAAGGATTGGAGAAACGGGTGTGGATATCGAAAGAATTTCCACATTTATAGAACATCGTCAATCTGGAGGATTTGGAGTGCCCATCTTTAACAAAACTCCTCGCAAATTATAAAACCACTCCAGTTTGCACTTACCACTCCTTCTTTTAAGATTCGTACTATAATTGCGCATTAGAAAATGTCTTTGTTCTTAAAAATTGGTTACAGATGTATCTATCTTCAAAATCTTTACATGTCTTGTCATTAAGTAAACGATCTCGATAATAAATGGTTATCGAACCTTGATATTCTACAAACGAATACAATGTTGTCTGCTTATGTCCTCCTCCCCCTCCTCCTCCTCCGAATCATATAAGTACCCTCAGATTTCGTTCGTTCAGCAGAAGATTTCCTCTCGTTTACGAAACAAACTAAATTATTAATAAAGAACCTTAAACCGCTTTTTCTTGTTATGCTCTAAGTAAGAAAAATAAAGTTCACTTAAGGGCATTGACTCATTCAGAAAAAATTCAGTACTCCAATTAAGGTCATTGACATAAACTCAACAAGTTTGAACTTGTTCGAAGTCAAGAACTTCCCTCCTCCTCAAAAGTGTCCCAGAACCGGCGAATCTATACTACTGTCATCAAAATAGACATACTCTATAGGTTTTTCGTTATAAGACATATCCAAACTTTTCCCCCCGATAGCAGTAAACCCCTCACCACCCGGTGTAGACTTATTTCGCTTTCTTTCAGTGTTACCAACATATCTAGGTAATTGTGTTGGTGTGAGAGTTGATTGAAATAAAGGACGTATTATTTATATATATTTGTATGATTTGCCACCGCGCATCATAGTCACGACGAAGGACATTTGTAAGTTCTAAAATCTGTTTATATTGTTTCAAGTCTTCTTTTTTGTAACCTGTAGGCTGCCGTTTAAAAATCAATTCATATAAACCTGGTGTTCCACGAAAGGGAATATTTTTAACAATTAAATTACTTTCTTTGTCAATGGTCATTTCACTGTCTCCCATTGTCCATTAATCAACTGCTGAATTAAAGCTAATTCCATAAGTAGTATCATATTCGTTAAGATGATCTTTAAGAAATCCCTCTATATATGTTCTAGCTAGAGGTGGATATTGTTCTAAATATTCCGTAAGCACTTTGCTATCTGTCATTTCCATGTAACTTCTACGAATTTCATCAATCGGTGCATTTTCCCAATCTGTTGTTGTTGTTGTTGTTGTTGGTGTTGACACAGCAGCTACATTTTTGAATGTCTCTTCCTCCTCTCCTCCTCCTCCTTCACCAACAGATGCATCTGCATCATTTTTCTTCCTCTTACTAAGGTATGGTGAATAGGAAGAGAAGTAGGTTGTTTGCAGTTTCTTCTTAACTGGTGGTGATAATTTTTCTTCTTTTTTAATATCAATCGTCTGATTCAACGTTTTATCAGCTATCTTAGAAAGAGGTTCGATCACTGGTGTCAATATTCGTTTAATAGATTCATTTTCCTGTTCTCGCCCCAATTTTAAACTTGTATATTTTTGTCTTACGGCCTTTGATAACTCTATTAATTTCTTCTTGAGTAATTTATTTTTACTAATATTTTCAGCTTCCATATTTTTTTTTTCCTTTTTTTTTTTTAACGTACACACACTGCTTACAACGAAACAGACAGAGATGAAATGACAACTAAGACGAAATCATAATGTATTTATCAAATCCATAACGGTAACGACCATTGTTTAAATCGTAATCTTTAACAATGACCAAAACTCCATATTTATTTTGCTGCCAACAATTCATACATATACTTTTGAAATTATCAAATGACATGTCTGTATTGACATGATCATTGTAAACATGTTTTAAGTTTAAATCATCCTGTTTGAAAAGAACTAAAAAATTGGCATTATCACGAATCAGGTGCTTCGGTATGCAAGTGTACGTTTGACAAAGATAGAAGCAATCGATATTCTTATGCCGGGACATGCTAAAGTAATTCCGTATTTTATCCTGTTTCGAAGAGGCAATATCATCGAAAATAAAGATTGAATTTTCTCTCGCTTCCGACGGATCAATTATTGTTTCGTTATCGTCATATGGAAAATAGCCTATTACCTTGGTTTTTTTCATAATCTGCTTTAATAGTTCATATTTGGTCTGATATAGCGATTTAGAGTAAACGTAGATATTTTCAAACCTTAAACCGTTCAGATCGAAAAGCAAGCTGAACATAATATTCGTTTTACCGCACCCGCTCGGCCCACTTATTATCGCTCTTATTGAATTAGGTGATAAAAGCGAATGATGATGATGAGAAGATAGTGGCAAAATGTCATTTTCATCGAAATTGATTAGGGAAAGGGAGGTAGGCGGTTGCAAAACTTTCATTTTAACACTAATGCTTCTCAGTCAACGCTCGTCCTTTTATACATAAATACCTATAAATAGAACTGACATGCAATGGGTGAAGTCAGTTCCAATGATAATTCATAAAGGTGAAGGTGTGTTAAATACGCTGATTAACAATCTACCGTTTGAACTTCATCTTCCAGACGGTTATCAGTATTGTGGACCAGGTACGAAATTATTGAAACGGAGACCCCGGAATTAATCCGTTCGATAAAGCTTGTAAACAACACGACATCGCTTACTGTAAATGTAAGCACCTTTCAGATCGGCATTTGGCTGACAGAATATTAGAAGAGAAAGCGTGACAACGTGTTAAGGTGAACGATTCAAATTTTGGTGAGAAAACTGCGTCTTGGTTTGTCACTAACACAATGAAAATTAAAAGGAAACTAGGAATGGGTTCCCAATTAAGAAAACCGAAACGAAAAACTGGTACCAAAGTACGAAAACAGGCTTTCCGTAAAGCGATCGTAAATAAAGTTCTTGATAAAATAAAAAAATTGCATAATACTGATGATATCAAGTAATTATCTAAGGACGCCATTAAAGCTGCACGGCAATATGTAAAAGAAGCCGGCGGCCGTAAAAAGATACGAATACCAAGAATTATTCCAATACCTAAAAGAGGTGGATTTCTACCACTAATTCCAGCGATTTTAGCAGGAATATCGGCTATAGGATGATTATCAGGAGGTGTAGCAAACGTTGTTAGAACTATCAATGATGCAAAGGCAGCAAAAAGGCAACTTGAAGAAGCGCAACGTCACAATAAAACAATAGAGGCTATATATCTCTCGGCCAGAAAGGAAACGGATTGTATTTGAAACAGCACAAGTCCGGTATGGGATTGTATCTAAAAAAAACTTCCATTGAATCTACCCTCTCGAGCACTAACGAATGATGAAATGGAAAATTAAAAATACCTTACTTTAGAGGTGTATTCATGAGAGACGCTCTACCGCAATATGGTGCTAAAAAATATGAAAGTGCTGTAGTAAATTTGGATGAAAGCAAAAATCCTGGAACACATTTTTGTTGTTATATAAAAAGAAGTAAGGAAATTTTTTATTTTGATAGTTTTGGTAATTTAAAACCACCACCGGAGCTAATCAGATATTGGCAAAGTGACATTGAACCTAATAATATTCACTATAACTTTGCTTCTTATCAGTCTTTTAATTCCTACAACTGTGGTCACTTATGTCTTGAATTTCTCTATAAAAATTCAAATATATAAATCCATATGGTCAGTCATGTCACAAACGTTCACCTTAACAGGTAAAACAAGCCTTCTCTCAGTAGATTTTTATCCTCCAATCGAATTAGACAATCGCTGAGAATATTCAATTGCTTTAATTAGCTTTCACACCTATAACAGTATTCCCAATATTCAAGAGGGTAATAATGTGCTACCCAAGTGAGTGTTTAGTTTATTGTTTTTAATCTCTGACAGTTTGACTATCTCCTGCACCGCTCGATTACCCCTTCCATCCTACAACTTCAACATTACCTACAACATGCATTATTTTATTGTATTCACTGGGACACCTGTAGAAATAAACACCAATAAGTTTTTTGTGTTGCTACACCGACAGTGGGAGACATCGGAAGGGACGGTCACCACTTTCACTAACAAGGACAAGATGCCTCCCGTGGATTTCATTTTGGAACTGGAGAAACATCTTCGGTTGTTGGAGGTTAAGGGTTCCGGTGTAGCACAATATGTGACATATGGTATATGTGTAGCGTCACATTTTAATATTTAAAAATATTATATATTATAATTTTATGGGTATTATTTAGCAATTTAAAATAAAATTTACACTACATTACATACATTTATTTCATGTTTCTTTTACAAAATTTCATTCAAATATATCCAATAAATGTGTGCGTAAACTAACTAACTGCTGCTCCACCTCTTCTACTCGCTTTCTACCTTCCACCACCAGTTTGCTGCTGCTTTCACGACTTTTCTTCAGGTCCTCCAACTCCTTCTCTTTCCGATGTATCTGCTCCAATAGTAGAGCGTCCTTCGTGTGGTGCTCCTTTATTTCTCCTTCACGCTTACGTTTTTCACGTTGAAGTGTCTTCACTGCTTCCATAACTTGGTCCACAAGCTTTGAATAATCCAACGGGCCGCTCGAAATTCTTCTGTTGTACGTCCGTTTCTTCGGTATCATTGCTATGGATTTAACGCCCCCTGCCACCATTCGCGATGTACTAGCGACAGGCTTTTCCGTGACCACATCTCCTACACTCGTCTCTCCTCCACCGGACGATGACGTCTTCCCAATCAACTCATCGTTGGGGAACAACTGCTCCAACATCGCCGAGAGCTCTGACTCGTCTAGGGTATTGACGGTCACTTCGGCAACACCACACTCTACCTTTTCAGTCATTTTACCTAACCTCAACTTCTACATTTCTCTCTTAAATATCTTCTATCCCCTCTCTTAATATTCTCACCCTTTTTCAAATCCCCCTTCTCCCTCCCATTTTCTTATACTATTAAATTTACCTCTCTCAACGATTGCCCTCAGTTTTTGTTGAGAAACGTCTCTTGCAACTTGTCGATATGATTCGTTGTCCGGACTGTCATACCTCCTTTACGCGATCTGACAATTTAAAAAGACATCAAAACGCTTCATGTCGTAAACGAGCGAAACACGAAGCTACGTCGTCAAAACTGAGTCAAAACGCTTCATGTCGTAAACGAGCGCAACAGCGAAGTACTTCCTGTCTTATACTGACTTTTTTAATGATGTCCTCGACAAATGTTTGCATGTTGTACGTAATCACATCCATCTCCACGATGCGGTTAAAATAAATCTTGAAGTTTTTGGACGTTATGTGCATGAAACTAAGCAAATATTTTCCAAAACTTTTTTGAGATACTCGACACCAAAGTTTCCAAGTTTCAAGAACGAGTCAGGTGATTATTCTTTTTTAAATCTATTACCTTTCTATTAATAACACGGTTACAAACAATCTACCTATTTTTTCTCTTTTCTATAGGATGGATTTTAGAAAGGATTCTTTTCCTCGAAATCAATTTCAACAAGTACAATCCGTTGAAAGCCTCGTCGTATATTCCTTTACCTAAACAAATTCTACTGAAGAAGGCCGTTGTAAATGTGCAAAACGATGATCAAGCCTACTTTGCGTGGGTAATAACGTCAGCTTTATACCCCGCGCAAGCAAACCCACACAGAACAACTTCCTACCCACATTACTCTCGTACTTTGGACTATGACTGTATCGAATTTCCTATGAAATTAGGAGATATTCCCACATTTGAATCCAAGAACCACTGTTCCGTGAATGTCTACGGTACTGAATCGGTTTTGAAAGACGGAATGTGGATCTGGGAGATAATTGGCCCCCTATACTACACATCCATCAAACGGAGGTTGCATTTCAATCTACTGCTACTCGATGATGATAAAGGCAAAACTCATTACTGTTGGATCAAGAACATGTCTCGTTTACTTTCGCAGCAGCTTTCCAAGACAGGACATCGCAAATTGTTATGTGACGGTTGCTTACAATAATTTTCCACTTTAGTCCAGTTACATCGTCATCAACAGTATGACCGCAACCATGTCTACAGCACCCTTCCTAACGGAGATTGCAAGATGGATAAATAAGATGGGTAGGTTCGTCCCCAACCACATTTTAAAATTTGAAAACTATCACAAACGTATCAAAGTACCCTTTGTTGTATATGCAGACTTTGAAACCGTATTGCAACCAATTCATACATGCTTACCTGATCCTAACAAGCACTCTACCACATCTACCCATAAACATCAACCTCATTTGTTCGCTTACTTGATGAAGAGCTCCTTTGATGATTCCCTCTCCAAATTTAAATCATATCGGGGACCCGATTGTGTTAATCGATTTGTTCAAACACTCGATCAAGACGTTTATGATATTTATCGCCGATATTTGAAGATCGTAACACCCATGCTACCCCTTACGGATGAAGAAATGCATCTCTACTCGGAGGCCACTTCTTGTAATATCTGCGAAGAGCCATTTCAAGACGACGACGTGCGGGTCCGCGATCATTGTCATTTGACCGGTAAAATTCGCAAAGGTGCCGCTCACTCCAGATGTAATTTAAACTACAAACTACTCAACTTTGTACCCGTCTTTTTCCATAACCTATCCGGATACGATTATGACCTATTTATAAAGGAAATGGCTGTGAACGATGTTAAGTTTACCGTAATCGCTCAAAATAAAGAAAAATACATTTCTTTTTCTAAATTATTACGAGTTGATGTTGTAAAAAAAAACCGATACAGATGACTCAGCTCAAAATGTGTTTGTTAAGATCAGATTTCTCGATTCTTTTCGCTTCATGGCTTCTTCCCTCGACAAGCTATCGGAAGAACTAGATTCTTCTCAATGTTTGCAAGTGAAAAAGTACTTTCCCGATACTCAACAATTTGAACTTGTGCTATGGAAGGGTGTTTTTCCTTATTCCTACGTGGATGACATTTCTAAGCTTGATGAGACAATGCTTCCGCAGAAAGACGATTTCTTAGATAAATTAACTTCCCTTCCCGTTTCCGATGAGGATTATGAGCGAGCAAATACGTTCTCATGCTCAACTCTTGGGGAATATTCAGACCTATATTTAAAAACAGATGTTCTTTTATTAGCCGATGTATTCGAGAATTTCCGAGAAATATGTGCTGCTACATATGATTTAGACCCAGCTCAATATCATACAGCTCCAGGGCTTGCTTGGGATAGCATGTTAAAGTTCACTCGCGTTAATTTACAACTTCTTACCGATATCGATATGGTAAAATTTTTTCAAAAAGGGGTACGTGCAAGAATAAGTCAATGCGTTCAAAGAATGCATTTCGCTAACAACCCTCACTTCTCCGATTACAACGCCTCCATTCCCACCTCTTATTTAATGTATTTAGATGCTACTAATTTGTATGGGCATAGTATGAGCCAACCGCTTCCTCTTTCACACTTTCGTTGGCTAACCGAAACCGAAATTGATAAATTAAATGTTCTCTCGTTAGATGCTTCTTCAGAATATGGTTATGTCTTAGAAGTCGATGTTCAATATCCCCAACACCTCCATGATTTGCATGCTGATCTCCCCTTTTTAGTTGAAAAGATTATTTCTCCTGCTAATGTTAATGGCAGAGTTAGAAAGCTCATTCCAAACCTTATGAATAAGACAAAATATATTGTTCATTACCTACCGTTTCAACAAGCCCTACATAATGGATTAAAATTAATTAAAGTTCATAGAGTTATTCAGTTTAAACAGTCTGACTGGCTTAAACCTTTCATTGATTTAAATACCCGAAAACGGAATTTGTCTGAAAATAAATTTGGGAAATCGTTCTTCAAATTAATGAATAACAGTGCGTTCGGAAAGACGATGGAGAACGTTGATAAACGAGTCGATGTGAAACTGGTTACTCATTGGCAAAATTCAAGACGTTTCCTGGGAGCTGAGAATTTAATAGCTAAACCCAATTTCAAAAATTCTAAAATATTCACAACAAATTTCGTTGCTATTCAGATGAATAAATTACGTATTGTTTACGTTAAACCTCTTTATGTAGGTTTTACTATTTTGGATTTGTCTAAAGTTGTTATGTATGACTTCTACTACAGGTTTCTTAAACAAAAATAAAAGAAGAACATTATAAAGTTACATCTAGGTATTGACGATTATCTTCGCGTTATTAGGGATGATTCCACCATTCTAAGAAGTATGAATATTTTCGTCTCCGACCTCCACACTATGTTCACACAAATGAAAACTAGAGTATCTCTTTACCCTAATGACGATAAACGTTTCTTAATTCCGAAAACAACTAATACGCTTCCTTGGGGGCATTATAAAATAAAAAAATCGGAAAATTCGATTTCAAAGCAGGATAGTAAAATCGATCGATTAATCCAAAATTTTCATCAACCGTATACCGACAATTTAACCGTTGGGGAATATTTTATTCAAAATCTGTTTCAGGCTTCCTCACTTCCCGACGAATCTATTGATACTATTTATGAACATCTTATATAATATTAATCAGTTGGTGTATTTATTATACAGGGTGTTAGGTCTATAAGTACAAAAAAAAGAATCATGGATTCCTTGCACAATAAATAACAAAAGTCTAAAATCATTTTTCAATCGAGTGACAATTAAGTACGCAATTCGTGTTCGAAAATTTGACCCTGAAATTCGGTTTAATACGGGCCTGGCGAAATACGAATTCTCGTAACTGATAGTTTGCAACGAGCAGCGCCACTTACGAAACAGCGTTATCTATCACCGGCGACTATTCTCTAGGGAATAAGCGCGCTAAACCAGGGCCGGCCTCAGAAATCAAAATAATTTTTAATTTTTTTTTTTATTTCAAAAGTCAAAAAGTGTATAAATTCATGTTTGAAATGCAACAGGGAACATGTGGTTTTTTTTTTTGTACTTATAGACCAAACACCCTGTATGTATAATATGAATAATAAAGATGGCATCGGGTGGAAACAACCACCGGACAAGTCCGCTCCAAAAACTTATAAATGTCACCCTAATTTGAATATTAATATAGTGTTGTGTATGTTTTGTGAAGCTGTGTATCATCCAAGTGATTTCCAAAGATTAAAAAATAAAAAAATTTACTTGAGTGAAATATTTGTCATTTGTCCGAGCTGTCACGACGACAGCATAACCTTTAAAAGTGGTGAATCATCTCTGGATAAGCAGGCTCTTAGCATGATAGCACAACTAAAACTTCATTACAGAGAAGAACTTAGACGTGAAATCTTGGAAGATGACAAAGCATCAGATAAATCTTACGAGGATCCAAATACTGAATTCAAACACCTTAAAGCTGAGAATAAACTTTACAAAAAATTAGTGACGGAACTTGAGGAAAAAAACCAATACTCAAGGACCAAATCAAATCACAAAAAGAAACTAAGAAAACCTTTGCCCAAGTCCTTCAAAGAGATAAAGACCCACCTATACAAAAGAAAATTCCCAATAAAATAATTACTAAAAAAACTAATGCTCAAAACTTCGACTTAGAATCCAGTGTCGCACACTACCTTATAAAAGAAAAATCTATTCAAACCAAAAGAATTTTTGTTAAAGAAACACAAAAACAGATGAAGTTGTATGAATGAATATAGTGTAACAGAGGCTTTTAATATACTAAATAAAAAACTTGCAACTTGTTGCACAATTGAAAAGGAATCAGTCAAAAAACCAAGACTAAAGATTGTTGGCGTACTAAATTTTGAAAACATGGACTTAAAAACATTAGAAGCTGATATAAATGCTAGAAACTTCAACAACTTTGAGAACAAGTGTACAGTTCTCCATGTATTCAAGAATTCCAAAACCAAAGTAGATAGCATCATAATTGAAGTTGCATCAGATATTCATAACTACATTAGAGACAACAAGTATAGGATCTTCGTGGGATTCCAAAATTGTAAGGCCTACGATGATATCAATCTACAACCTTGCCTAAATTGTGCTCGTTTTGGACATAACCACAAAAGATGTACCAATGAAAAGGTATGTCTAAAATGCTCTGGTAAACACCAAAAATTGAATGCAAAGAATCTACTGAATTTCGCTACCCAAACTGCTCATATGCCAATGACAAATACGCCAAAGGCTTTGAGGTTAACCACGTTGCAAACGATACAAATCTCTGCCACGTTTTAAAAAATAAAATTAAAAAACGTACTATGGAAACAGATTATATTGGCCTACCTATAATACCCAGATATATCGGTAAGATAAATATCTCGCCTACTCTCTCCGGCACGAATAGTAAATCATCTACTACTACATTTAGAAAAACAACCTCGATTATCTCACTCCACCAAGTAGATAGTCAAAAAAACTAAAAAACTAAATTTTCAATATTTCAATTATGAATCACACCTTTAATTTCATTGATCAATTACAAGACCAATACATCAAACCGGAGATAATAATAAATGATATCCAAACTTTGGATAAATTCATTCAAAATAATAATGAAAATATTTTATGTATTAATATTAGAAGCCTCAATGCAAATGTTGATCTAATTAGTTTCGAAAATTTCAGCCAAGAGTTCCTAAACAATTTCCTGGAAAAGGGATATATTCCAGGTTTCCAGGGTATAACAAGACCGTCCGACCTAGATGATAAAGGTACATGCATTGATAATGCATTTATCAAGACTGAATTTATTAAGACTAGAACTGCCAAGCTCATTAGCTCATTTACAGACCATTTTCCTTTATTTATCTCAATAAACAAAACTGGAGATATGAAAAACCCTAACACACATTTGCGAATTGACCATAAACAACTTCATAAGACAGCAAGACAGGAAAATTGGCTTGAAATTTTTTCTCTGTCAGACCCGAATCTAGCAACTAATACTTTAATATTTAAAATCAAAAAGTGTATGGAATTGTCAGTGACTCATAACAAGTCTAATCATACAACGTCCAGGAAAATTATACCTAGAAGCTGCTGGATTACATCATAATATCATGCAACACCAAAGAAGTCTTATACAGGTTAATGAAAACTAACAGTGAAAACAATCAACTTAAGTCCGAATATAAAAAATATACTAAAATCTTGAACAAAGTCATTACTTCTGCGAAATTAATGTTTGATAAAAAACAAGTCGAAATGAATCGCAACAATCCGAAAAAGCTATGGAACTTCATTAACAACAAAATTGGTAAATACTCCGTAAAAGATGATAACATTCATTACTTAATTGATAACAACAAACATAAAATTAGTGACTCGCTTGAAATCGCTAATTATATGAACTCATTCTTCTGCAACATCGGCAAAGATCTTAGCTCTAAAATTACACAACCGACCAATGCAACGTTTACCTCACCAAAAGTTAACCCAAATTCAATTTTCCTTACTCCTACTTCTGTTGAATTAGCCTATATACTAAATAATATGGATAAAAAAAAAAAGGTGGAGTAGATAATATTGACGTGAAAACACTAAAAACCTTACAGTCATACATACTCGAACCACTCTCTTACATAATCAATCTATCGATTGAAAGATCATATTGGCCTGATGCTCTGAAAATTGCTGAAGTCAAACCTATACATAAAGCTAAAAGTAAGAGCAACTCTTCGAACTATAGACCAATCTCCTTAATATCCAATCTCGCAAAAATCTTTGAATAAGTTATCTACTCTAGACTTTTTAACTTTGTAAATAACAATGAAATCTTATCGGCTATGCAGTACGGGTTTAGGAAAGGTATGGGCACGAATAATGCCATCCAACACTTAAGTAATACAATATATAACCACTTAGACAAGAGTGAACCAATCATTATTGCATTCCTGGAGCTGGCCAAGGCTTTTGATACTAACAATCACCATATACTCTTAGATAAATTAAACTACTACGGAATTAGAGGCACAGCTCTACAGCTAATCAAGAGTTACTTACAAAATCGTAAACGGAGAGTCAAAATTAACTGCTTTGTCAGTGAATATGCAGAAATAAACACTGGTGTACCGCAAGGAACTATCCTAGGTCCGCTCCTTTTCATACTATATATAAATCACCTCTTTGAAATCATGCCCCCGCAAACCATTGTATCATATGCTGACGATACTGCAATAATAGCTGCTGACATCACATGGAAGAATACAGAGATTACAATGAACAATTACCTTTGCTCTGTCTCTGATTGGTTGGCAGTCAACAAACTGTCCCTCAACGTAAAAAAACTGTCTTAATGACTTTTGGTAACTATTCTGATAGTGTTCCGAAGAAAATTAACATAATCATAAAAGGTGAAACAATACAACGAGTTTACGACTGCAAGTATCTTGGTATCATCTTTGATTATAACATGAGATGGGAAAAACATAAAATACATTCATAATAAAACTAAATATCTTATTTTCATCTTCTACAAATTAGCTAAGATATTGAATTCCGAGACTCTAAGAATGATATACTATGCTTTTTTTCATAGTATCACTAATTATGGCATTATTGCATGGGGTGGTGCGTACACGAATAACCTAAGCCTCCTCCAAAACCAACAGAACAGGATATTAAAAATAATCAACAAAAATCAATTTACTATAGAGAAAACTCTTCTTCGACTTGATCAGCAATTTGTATATGAGTCCTTACGTTATCACTAACTAAAACTTCTTTTTTTATCATCTACAAGTAAAACTCGTACTAAACAACTAACATTGCCAAAGATGCTAAAAAGAATCAGCAACAAAATGAGTTTAACCATTGCCACACTCAACTACAATAAGCTTCCAGTTGAGCTAAAAACTCTTAATAACATTCAACGATCCAAACGTTTAATTAAGAAATGGATTTTGTGCAATATTTAGTTTAATTATTTATTAATATTATAAATTTGGCTATGGATTTATATTTCTTATTAATAATATAACATGCACGTGCAATAATATCTAAGCTAAATAATGTTAAATATTCTCATTACGTATAATTTACTGTATCCTATTGGGTGACAATAACGCTAAGACTAATTGTGTTAAATAAGGTATTTTACATTCACGCAAAATGGCGGCTGATGTAAATGGTGTTGAACTTAAGCCTGTTGAATTTGAATGTTGTAAAGATAAAAATGCTGCATCTATATGTGTTTGTGTGTGTTGTGAGCTTTTATATCATATTAGCTGTTCTGGTAGAAAAAAATTTAAAGTATTAAGTGGTTTTCTGGGTACTTGTTGTAAGTGTGATAAGAATATAACCTCTTATCTGGACACGTTATTTCATAAAAGGCCAGTTAACAATTTCTTTCATGAATTATTGAAATTATTAAATAAACGTGATGAAGATCTTAAAAAAGCTACCAAGCTACCATTAATGCTAATCAGTATAAAAACCTTTGTAATGATATGAGATCTGAGATGGAAAACAAGGTTTTTGTTATTAATTAAATATGGTGGGAGGTAAAGGTATCCCGCCAGACATCTCATATAAATTACATCCAGAAAGTATTTGTAAAACGGTAATTTGTTTAATTTGTGATCAAGCATACTATAAAAGTGACTTCAATAGATATATAAAAAATGGAGCGGTGTATATTGCAAATTTCACCGGTGTATGCCATAATCACCCAGACTTAACCTCACTACTATCTCAGTACGACCCAGCTACACATAACAAAGTACTTAAACAAGGAAACTTTGAAACTGTAAGTACTTATTATAAGAAACAATATGATTATCAACACCAAAGAGCAGAAAAATACAAGAAACTATATCTTGAACTGCAGATGATGCAAGATAACTCAGAAAGCATTGCATGTAACACAACAAATTATCCAAAATCAAACACAGATACACAAATCAATGAGTTAAAAGAAAAAATTGAAATTCTAAATAGCCTAAACGCTGAACTCAAAAGCAAAAATAATATACTTGAAGAGATGAACCAATTGTTGAAGTGTAAATCATATTCGGAAACACTAGCATCGACAACAAAAAGTAAAAATTCCAACTCTTACCTTAAAAATCAACCTGAAAAAGTACCTGCTATAGTAGTCAATCACAAAACAAAGAACAAAGCCAATGAACTGCTGCCTGAAATTAAAAAATCACTTTCACAATCGAACATACCAATCAACACCGTTAAAAAAATATCCGAAGACAAGTTAATAATACTATGTAAATCAAAAACTGATTTAGACACAACAATGAACCTAATCAAACAAAACCCGAACATTAATATACATATTCAACAATTGAAAAAACCCCTACTAAAAATCACTGGAATTGAACAACTAGAAACACCTGATAATACTACATTGAAAAACGAAATCCTAATAAAAAATGACATTCAGAATGACGACTTGGAAATAAAGCATATATACAAGCCAAATAACAAAGGAGTAACCAGTGCCCTAATTGAAGTTACCAAAAACGCATACAGTAAAATCATGAAAACCAAATACCTGTACATAGGATGGAAACGCTGCAGAATTTATGATGACTTTAACTTATCGAGATGTTCCAACTGTTGTCAATATAAACACAGTTACAAAAAGTGCAGAAACGAAACTACATGTAACAAATGTTCAGGAAATCATAGTGAAAAAGACTGCATCAGCATCATAACAAAGTGCACTCTCTGTGAAAACGCTAATACCAAATATAAACTCAAATTAAATTTAAACCATAAGGCTAGTGAAATCAAAAAGTGTCCCACATACAAATGGTTGTTACAAAAATCCATCAGTAACATTGACTATCCAAGTGATATTGAATACCCAAGTGACCAAAATCCTTCCCAACTAACCCAAAATGGCAGCTGACAACATTATGGAAGAACTAAACCTAACACCAAGTGAAATCATATATGAAGACATTAATTCCTTCAACAATTCAATATTCACTGCGGCACTTTCACGAATGAACTCAATATCTTACACGTAAATATACGTAGTATTAAGTGCAATATTTTAAATTTAGAATTATATATATTCACTTTCAGGCAAAAACCTAAAATCATTATTTGTTCTGAGGCCTGGTTACTCAATGACATAAACATTATTGATATGCCAGGATACTCTTCATATACTAATGAAAGCACTATAAATAAAGCTGATGGTGTAATCATTTATATCGAAAATAGTATCAATCATACAAACACGATAGAAACTATCGGAAACCTAAAAATTGTAAGTGTCATAATAAATTGTACATCACCCAAAACAATACTGACAATCACTTAATACTAGGAGATTCAAATATTAATATACTACAAGAATCTCAACCATCAAATGAGTATCTAAATAACTATCTCGAAGCTGGCTATCTTCCCCTAATCTACAGTGAGACCAGACCCTTAACTAGAAATAATGGCTCCTGTCTTGACCATATCTTTGCTAAAACCAAACTTCAAATAACTTCTTTTAAATTCATTGAAAAGATTACTGATCATTACCCAATTATGGCAATTATACAAGATTTAAAATTACATGCAAATGTTATATCCCTTATAGATTATAAAAAACTTGACACCTATTGTAAACAAACAGACTGGAATAATATAAAAAACTACACAGATCCTGACTCTGCAACAAATATGCTCGTAGATAAAATCAACTATTGCTTAAATCTAGCCAAATACAGCATCAAACCGAAAATCAAACCTAGAAATAAATGGATCACCAAAGGCCTAATTATGTCTATTAAAACAAAGCAAAAATTATACGATAGTTGGAAAAATGATATCGATAATGAAACGAAATCTAATGCATATAAAAACTATAACAAATTATTCAAAAAAATGACATACAAAGCAAAAAACAGTTATGAGAAAAACCGAACCAAAAATTTTGATAGCAAAAAAATGTGGCTATTTATTAAATAGAAACTCCAAATAAATAGTAAGAGAAATAATGAATTCACTTCTATTAAAACCGATACTGAAATCATAAAAGACCCTATTCAAATAGCCAATAAATTCAACATTTATTTCTCCTCCGCCGGCTATAACGCTACCAAAGAAATCAAAGCCCCAGTACGTAGATTTCCAACTATAACAGAACCCTATAATAATAAATCCATATATCTCAAACCTTATAATACTACAGAAATATTAAACATTATTCATTCACTCAAAAATAAAGCTGGGGGAATAGACGGAATTCACACTAAGGTCCTCAAAAGTATAAAAACATATATAGCCGAACCTCTGGTCCACATAATTAATATTTGTATTGAAACAGGACAATGTCCAAGACATTTTAAAATCGCTCAAATCGTACCCATTCATAAAAAAGGCAGCAAACAGCTTATGAACAACTACAGGCCTATTTCTCTTATATCAAATCTATCAAAAATATTCGAGAAAGTTTTATATCTCCGACTGACAGAATTTATAGACAAATACTCATTAATCTCCAAAAACCAATTTGGCTTCCGTAAAGGCACAGGATGTAATCAGGCACTCTCCACTTTGACCTCTATCATCTACGAAAAACTTGATAAATCCAAACCAACAGCTATTGCATTCCTAGATATTACTAAAGTCTTCGATTCAATAAACCACACAATTTTATTTAACAAACTAGAAAAAATGGGTATCAGGGGTATCCCACTCACACTTATTCAAAACTATCTACAAAACAGGGAACAGCAAACTAAAATAGGTAATGTATTTAGTAACACCCTGTTAATAAATATTGGTGTTCCACAAGGCACCATTCTAGGCCCATTAATCTTCCTAGTCTACATTAATAGTCTCTTAACTCAAATTCCTACAATTATTGCTTTTGCGGATGACACTGCGATCCCTTGCAGTGCAAACTCTTGGAGTGAATTGACCACCAAGCTAAGCAGTACCCTTGACCCTATCTATTACTGGTTTTACAAGAACAAACTCGCCATAAATACTTTAAAATCCACCTACATTACTTTTGGATGCTACTCTGACTCAATACCAAACAATATAAAAGTCACAATAAATAACGTAACACTCACCAGGAGTGAAAATATAAAATACTTAGGAATCCACGTAGACCAACACATGAGATGGGATGTGCACGTAAATAATATAGTTAAGAAGACCAGATACCTTATATACTTTTTCAGTAGACTAAGAAACATTCTAAGTATAAAGAATTTATTACCTATATATTATGCACTTTTTAATAGCATTGCAACATATGGAATTATAGCATGGGGAGGAGCTTATCCTAATGTCCTAAACATGTTAATAAATATCCAAAATAGAATCCTAAAAATAATATATCAAGACTCCACTAATCCTATTCCTGAAACTAATACACCACTTTCAATATCCCAACTTTATAAATTAAACTGTATACTTTCTTGCTACAATGAACTACAAAGCCTTTATACTAACTCGACAACCAAAACAAGAAATAAACTTATTCCATTACCAATAAGCCAATTAAAAATAGGACAAAAAGCACATATATACACTGCTACCAAAACTTTTAATGAATTGCCAGCAGAATTGAAATTACTCAAACTCAAAAACTCAAATCACTTGAAAAAGAAATTGAAAAATTGGTTAGCTAAAAAAGGACAATGAAAAAATGCAACAAACTTTACTACATGTATAAATGAACGTCAACAGCTAAATACACTCTCTTCTACCATCAGCTTTAACTTTAACTCTAACTTTAACTTTAACTTTAATTTTAATTTTAGTTAAGTTAGTTTTTAGTCTCTAATCCTAGTTTAAGAAAAACCATGGCTGTATACGGGAGCAATGGCACCTCCTACAGCCAAAGATACACATGTACAAAAAAAAAAAGTGAAATAAACCTCCAATAGTGTTATATTGTTTTGACATAAATTAAGGAAAATTATACACAAACAAACTTGATGTATCATATATGGTTAAAATAAATAAAAAATAAATAAAATCAACAGTTGGTGAACAGAAATAAATCTATGCAGTTAGAATTGGAAAAACTGAAAGAAATGATTACCGATAATAAAGTATTGGGCAATTGTAGTGAATCATGTGAGGTAGCTAGGTCCGAATTGAAGGTGTTAAAAAATAAAATATCTATACTAAATGAGCTTTTAGAAGAGATGAGGAGTAAAATAAAGTACTTGAAGAAAACATTACTTTGATTAAGAATTCAAAATCTTTTGCTTGTGGGGTAAATCAAAACACCTCAAATGCAGATACTACAGGATTACCAGCCAGGAAGGAGAATGTCCCGGATATTATTGTACAAAATTTAAAAAAAAAATGATAAAATAGATAATCTCCTTGAACTCAAGGTTAAGTTTTTTATTGCCAATATGAATACAAAAATTAACTTAATTAAAAGGATTAATGATAATAAGATCATTATAAAATGTAGTGAGATTAAAGACGTTGATGGAGTGATCAATAAATTAAGTGAAATTAAAGAAATACTTATCTCCAGGGCTGAGTTAAAGAACCCTCAATTAAAAATGATTGGAATTGACATGTCTGAGAAAAAAACTTTGGAACAAATACAGGAGGACATATTGAATAAAAACAATATTGAAATAGAGAATTTAAAAGTGATTCATATATTTAAACCTAACAACAGCAAATTATCTAATTTAATTTTGGAAGTGAATAGAGATACCTATGCTCAAATTATTACACAAGGTTACCTGTATGTTGGATGGCAAAGATGTAAGATATATGATAATTTTAATCTGTCTAGATGTCACAGGTGTTATAGGTACAACCATAGTGAGAGGAAGTGTATAAATGAAATAAGATGTTCCAAATGTTCTGGTGATCATAATGCTTACCAATGTAAAAGTACTGAATTTAAATGTATATTGTGTAGTGAGAATAATGTGAAATTTAAAACTAATTACAACTCTAATCATACTGCAAACGATATAAGGAAATGTGAATACTTTAAAAGACTTGAAAAAAGCTATAAATACTACTGATTATCTTTCTCAACCTAATACGGATTGGATTACTGGTAATAAACCGAATAAATAATTATTTTTCTTATGGATAATAGCATAAATACAGAAGATATATTAGATCATTTAATTGTTTACCCTGATCTTGCTGCTTTTTCAAGTGATGTTAGCTATAATTTTCCAAGTATTTTACATGTTAATGTTAGAAGTATTAAAGGGAATATTCAAAATTTGGAAGCTTATGTTGAAAAGTTCTTAAATAAGCCTACTATTATAATTTGCTGTGAGGCTTGGTTGCAAAATAGTAATGAAGTTTTTATTGATATTTATGGGTATAACTTATACACTAACAGAAGTTCTATTAACAGAGCTGACGGAGTGATTATATATGTTGATAATGAACTTATTCATAATTGTATAATAGAAGAATCTGGGAAATTAAAAGTAATATCCGTTGAATTCAAGGATTGTAAAAATAATCATCATAAAATATCTTGTAAAGGGTGTTTTTTTTAGATGCGGAGAAATTTTAGGTTGGTAAGACTTTTTTATATGACAGCCGATTTGACAGTTTTCGGCCATTTTGAGGTTAATTTGAGTTGGCAATATATTTATTTTGAAAAACAGTTCAATTCGAGAAACGCATCGAGCATTACGTTCGTTTTATGGTGCTCATAATCGTCCATCAGAGCGATTAATTCGAGAAACTATGGATTGTTCAGCGATGAAGCACACTTTTGGTTAAATGGCTACGTCAACAAACAAAATTGTCGTATTTGGAGCCATGATAATCCAAGAGCCATTACTGAAACGCAATTACATCCAGAAAAAATCACCGTTTGATGCGCTTTATGGGCCGGTGGAATCATTGGTCCGTATGTTTTTAAAAATGGAGATGGTGAGAACGTTACAGTTAATGGTGAAAGGTACAGAGATATGATTTCAAACTTTTTTGTGCCTCAATTGGAAGGCATTAATGTTGCAGACATGTGGTTTCAGCAGGACGGCGCCACATGCCACACAGCGCGCAATACAATAAATTTCCTCAAAGAAACATTTGACGAAAGATTAATTTCGCGAAATGGATCAGTTAACTGGCCACCTCGTTCATGCGATTTGACGCCATTAGACTATTTTCTATGAGGATATGTGAAGTCGCGTGTCTACACTAATAAACCTGAAACAATTGAACAATTGGAAGCCAACATTCGACGTGTCATTGCCGAAATACAGTCTGATTTACTGCAAAGAGTGTGTGAAAATTGGAACTTTAGGTTGCGCCATATACGAGCCAGTCGTGGTGGCCACATGCCCTAAATCATTTTTAAAAATTAATGCCAAGAAATTATCTTTCAAATGAAGCCAATTTCATAAATATTTGAAACTTTGTTTCTGTTTTATTTCAATATAAAGTTCTCCGCCTCTGAAAAAAACACACTTTATATATAGATGTTTTGATTATCCTACAACTGAATTTCTACAAGATTTTTTCCATTATCTTCAAGAAAATATCACAGTTGATAGCCATTTCATAGTTGGTGACACTAACATTGATATTTTCAGTGATGGAAATGATCTATTTATGTGAACTGTTGGAATTGGGGTTTTTACCTATGGTAAACTCGATAACAAGATCAAATGGAACCACAGGAGGAACTTGCATTGACCATATCTTTAAGAAATCTAGTATTAACTGTAAAGTATTTAAATTTAATGATAGTTTTACTGACCATTTTCCTATTTTATTGGTATTAAATGATGTTGATTTTGATAATAATGTAATTAGTCATGAAATTAATTATAAAAAGTTGTTTAACTTAGCAACTAATGTTAACTGGATGAGTGTTGTCGAGCGTGATGACGTAAACTGGTCAATCTCAGAACTCGTAAAATTAATTAAGGATTTAGTACAACAAGCTACAACTATAAACATTAGAAATATGGCTAAAAAAAGGAAGGGTTGGATTACACCTGGGTTGGTAGTTTCTTGTTCTACTAAGAATAAGTTATATACTGAATGGAAGAATGATATAAATAATCAACATAAATTTTTTATATAGAGCTAAAAACTTTATGAATCAAAAGTTTTAAATCAGAAAGATCCAAAAAAATTATGAGATTTCATAAGAAAGAAGATTAATAAGAACAAAACTAGGGAGGTTTTAACTGATTATTTAATTTCTGATGATGGTAAAGATAAAATTACTGATAAAATACTTATGGCTGAGAGTTTTAATGATTTTTTTAGCTCTATTGCTAATAAAATTAAGTCTGAGATGACAGAGCCTACTTCTAAACCTTTTATTATTGAAGATACTATTGATAATAAATCTATGTTCCTTGTTCCTTGTAATTCTTCAGAAATTAGTTCTGTAATCAAATCGTTAAAAGATAAAGCAGGTGGTGTAGATGGGATTCATGCAAAATCTATTAAGGTATTATCTAATTTTTTATCTTCTCCTTTGACCATTATTATTAATATAATTATTGAATCAGGATTATGTCCTGACCACTTTAAAAAAGCAACTATTATTCCTGTTTATAAATCTGGTAGTAAACATAAATTAAATAACTACTGACCTATAGCTTTAATTTCAAACCTCGCAAAAGTGTTTGAAAAAATTGTTTACAATAGAATATTTAAATTTATTGAATGTAATAAATTGATTAATCCTAATCAGCACGGTTTTAGAAAAGGAATAGGCTGTCGCGATGCTTTGATTAAACTTACTGATTATATTTATAACTGTTTAAATAGTTCAAGACCTGTTGCAGTTGCTTTCATTGATATTACAAAGGCTTTCGATTGTGTTAACCATGATAAATTAATTATTAAATTAGGAAATATAGGATTACAGGGAACTGTGCTTGATTTGTTGAGAAGTTATATTAGTAACAGGCGAATTCTGACTAAATTTGGTGATACTTCTAGTAGTTTTAAAGCTATTAATTCTGGTGTACCACAGGGTACAATTTTGGGTCCTTTGCATTTCCTTATCTACATTAACTCCCTAATGCTCCAAGTTAATGATATTATTACTTTTGCTGATGATACGGCAGTTCCTTGTGATACTGACTCTTAGGAAGAGGTTTGTCTAAATCTCACAGTTAAATTAAATATGGTGTATTATTGGTTGTATTGTAATGATATGGCTGTGAATATTGTAAAAACAACCTTTATTACTTTTGGTAAATATAAAAATTCTGTTCCAAATAATTTTAATATTCAACTTAATGGCCAGGTACTAAAAAGATCTGAATTTACTAGGTACTTGGGTATTCTTATTGATTATCGTTTATCGTGGGAATGCCATCTTAGCTACATATTTAAAAAAACTAAATATTTAATCTATGTATTTTACAAATTAAAATTTATTTTAAACTTATCTAAGCTTTTTTCTATTTACTATGGATTATTTCACAGTATATCTGCTTATGGTATTGTATCCTGGGGTGGTGCGTATCAGAATGTTTTAGGTAGAATAATATCTGTTCAGAGGAGGATATTAAGGATAATTTTTAAAAATATTGATGTTGATATTTGCAATAAGTTACATCCTCTTTCTATACACCAGGTTTATAATCTGGAAACTTTATTTTATCATTATCGCTACTTATGTAACAAATATAAAGATTCTATTAGTATAACTAGAAATAAGTCACTCCCGTTACCTGTCATCAAGTCTAATAGTGGTAAATCCACTACCCATTATATTGCTACTAAATTGTTTAATTTATTACCTAAAGATTTAAAAGATATTAATTATTTAGGCTTGAGTTATTAAAATTACACTAAAAAAGTGGATTAAAAAAAATATTACTGACTAGTTGAGCTTTTAATACCACATTTCTTTCTTTTTTTTTTATTTTTGAATCTTTGTCATTTTCATTGAATTTTTCTTTGTTTTAATGTATTTAATTAATATACTGTGTTTTATTGTAATGGAATTACTATTAGTTTCTGTTTCCTTAGTCTATAATTTTTTTTAGTTTCAGTTTTGCATACTGTGTACAGGTAATTTGAGTACCTCCTTACAGTATTGGAATTTTTCAGACATATATCTACTTTAATTTTATTTAAAATTTATTTTGTGAATTCTTTATTTATATGTATGTTCTTATTCCCTTTAAAAGCAATATTAATAATAATAATAATAATATATCACATGTTATCTTTAGGTCTATAAGTTATAGCCGGTTCTACGAACAGGTATCTGCGTATACCTCTGTAGAATTTACTCTAAATGTAAATTAAGTACTGGTTTAAATAAATAAATGAATAAAAATAATGTATCGATGTTATATCTTACAAGTTTATACCCAATAGTAATTATACCCACATGTCTGTTTAAAAAATAAAATAAAAACTTTATATCGCAGCTTTGTAATTTTTGGTTTTAGAAACCGCATTTTTCCTGAATATGGAAAGAAAACACTGAATGTTTTAGCTGTTACAATTTATTGAGTCAATAACATTAAGAATGAATAAGTTTTCTTGTAGTCTTCAATATTAGTTGATGGCCATTTGCCAGTCAGGACCGCTTTGCCAACCAGGAGCCTTCCTTCTCGTAAAATATTTTCTTCTATCCACCTCATCACTGTCTGGTGACGACCGTTAATGTTTGTACTTAAGGAATATCCAAGCCGGAACAAGTTAATGAGCTTAATACACTTTTTCCAAAAATTTCGATTGTGTATAGTACGCTAAATCCATTATTAAATCATCTACAGACTTTAACAATAATAATAGGTAAAAATCAAAGCCAATTAAGGGGCAAATAGTTTAATTGTTTAAAAAACCAACGCACCGACGTTTCGCCTAATGTTTATAGGCTTTATCAAGGTGTAGGTTTAACAGTTCAAATCATACACCTTGATAAAACCTATAAACATTAGGCGAAACGTCGGTGCGTTGGTTTTTTAAACAATTAAATGGCTTTGATTTTTACCTATTATTATACCAAAAAATTGCGGAAGAAATGACAACCAGACTTTAACAATGTTGTATACGTTCTCCTTATGTTAACGATGAAGAATCTTTTCCTCCTAGCTAGAACTGATCCGTTTGTTAGCATTTCCCTTAGAAAATATACATGATTTCGCGTGTAATTATAACTCGTTTTGTTTAAAATCCCTTGAACTTCATCGCCGGTTATTTCCACTTTTTCACCACAAGCTTTTAAAAAATTATCAACGAATGTCACACCGACGTTTTATTTCGAAAATGAAATACAAAACATCAGACGATGGGTCTTGCGACATTGTTAAACATTTGAACGCCTCCTTCGGGACTTCTGCTCCCAACTTCGAACACACCACTTTAACTCGATCCAAATCATTGGATAATATTGCTCTACGGAAATTGATAACGAGAACATGCCTTTCCACTTGATACAATTCATATGATAAGGAATCCATTTTTTCAGAGAAATTCGATTTCTAAGTCGTCTGGGTCGCTATCCTCGTTTACTAAATAGCCTGATATTACAACTTTATCGTATACACCTTTCAACTCAAATTCTTGCACTACGTTTTCTAACTTAGAAGCTACCAAAAGTTTTCTCTCAGATAAGAAACCCTCTTTGAAAAATTTCACTTCAATTACTTAATTTTCTACCATTACTACGTCTTCAACTTTCAATGCGGCAACTAGCGATTGCAACTAAAGACACTCACCATGTCTAATCTTATTTATAATCATTGTTTGAGGGAGGGGGTAAACAAATTCGTAAATGTTTCACCATTTATTTATCCAAAAATTTGTAACCAAATTACAAAACGTTTTTTTTTTATGGATCCAGCTATTATGAGATTTGTCCAGCCCTAACCATTTCACGTAAACCATGTCACCTCTACGTCTTAATACTCGCTCCACTAAATAAATGTCAGCATGTGCAGCTTTCTGTAATTCCAAACCATAAAATCCTCCTTTTATGTCTTCCCCTTTATCATCTTTTAGGTAGTACATAATTGGATCAGACAGTCTTATACGAGTTATTGTGAATAGTTCGTTAGACCAATTCGGGGTATAACCTTTGCTAAACAATTCGCGATATTTGCTTATTCGTACTCGGTCTCCCACTTTAAATCGAATTCTTCGTAAATCCACCTTTTTCGGATTGTTGTAAGCCTTCTTCAAAAGTATTTCTTCGTTACGTCTATTGACTTTGCTTGGTTTCATTCCGATAGTTCTGTGAACCTTATTGTTATAGTCGGTTACTATATCTTGTAATATATTCAACCATTTGTAGGATCCTTGTAAACTGAAGCGTTGCCACATTTTTGATTTTAGTGTTCGATTTACCCGTTCCACAACCGACGCTTTCTTGGCGCTATACGCTGAGTAATGGTTAATTTTATATTTTTGCATAACTTGTTTCACTTGTTCGTTGTAAAATTCTTTTCCCAATTCAGTTTGCATATTCATAGGAATACGTTTACTTCTTTTGAAAATTAACTGTAAAGCCCTTCCAACATATTCACCTGTTTTGCGTTTTACTGCTTGAGCCCACACAAATTTTGAAAAAACGTCTATTACAACCAAAATGTACCTGACACCTTTATTTTCTCTCGCATACGGAATCATTTCCACTAAATCGGCTTGATGAAGATCATCTAATCCTTTCACTATCACTTTACGACGTGTAAAATTAATTCTCGCAGGTTTATGCAGTTCTTTCACTAGTTCTTTTTTCACGTTTACCATTTTCCTCATAATGAAGAACTACATGGACGCAGCTGCTGTTGTTGTTTTGGAACTGCTCGATTTTGCACTACCTGTTCCTCTTTGTTGTTGCAGAGTATCTAGCCTTACTTTCAGCTCCTTTGCTTCCCTTTTTAGTGATTCCACCATTTCCACTAATTCCTTTTTCAGATTATCTTTCTTTTTATTGGTTCGTTGAATTTCTTTCCCTGCAAATTCCTTAACTTTTTTACACTCATCCTGAATCACGATTTTAATTAATTCAAAACTCGTGTCTATATCATTTTTCATATCTTGCACAATTTCCGCCTTCAATTTCTTCGATACCTCTTCATCCCCTTTCCTAACAAACGCTTCTAAATCTTTACGCTCTAGTTTTACCTTTGTTGAAAAGACTTCCATGATTCTGACAGCATTCTTTTCTATTATATCGTTCACCTTGTTTGTTATTTCTTTATCCCTGTTAGTATTATATTTTTCAAGTTCTCTTTCCAAATTTTTAATCGCTAACTCTATATTATTACTAAAAGTTTTCATCGTCATTTCACCACTTTTGGAGACACCTGTTTTCAATTCTTCTCGTAAATCCTTCATCCTTCTGCACCTTCACTGACAGCACGATCCTTTACCTTTTCACACTCGATTCTGATATGCTGTTTTGTTAACCTATCTTTCTCATCTACATACATTTTAGTAGCTACATGAAACCCAGCAGTAGGCTCGTTCAAATGTGTAATACGCTTATTAGCCACAACGTTTGGTCCGTCAAAATCCAGTTCAGAATCACCAATAAAAAATTTATTTGTGTCCCATTCGTATCGAACTTTATCAAGACGGGGATTCAGAACGTCAGTGTTAAATGTGCCACCTTCATAGTCTTTAATAATTCCTTCTATATAGTCTCGAGGTAGAGGACCGAATTCTTCCAAATATTCAACAAATCGAGAGCTATTAATATAGTCTATGTACGCTTTCTTCAATTGTTCAAAGTCATCATTATCCTGGTCTGTGTTTTCATGACCCGTTGTTGGGTCACTTTCATAAACATTTTCTTCCCTTAAGAATAAAGGAGCACCTGGTAGTAAGGTACCTGGAGCATTCGAAGGGTCAAGCTTTCTAATTTTAATTGGTGTTGACGAAACTGGAACGTCACCTTTCGACCAATTACTCACTTCTGGCTTTAATTCTTTTTTGATCTCTTCACCCAGCTCTGATTTCAAGTTAAGAAGCTATTTTGTAAGTGGTTGATATGCTTGCTGCAACAGGAGATTCTGTCCTGCTGTCGATTCCTTTAACATTTGCAATTTCCTCTTTGCCGCTTTCCTAACTTTGATTAGTTCTTTCTTTGCTTTTACATCCATGATCTTGTCATGGTTTTCTTTTAACAACTGATTTCATTTATTTCACTTACATTAATATATTTTTATCCAATCCTATGCGATATCTCCCCTCATTTATACCACAATCCTTGTTTATCACTAGAAATTCGAACTTCTCTTTCCAGCATTCTCCACACATACTTTTAAATTGATCGAAAGTCATGTCTGCAGCAACATGGTCAGAAAAAACGTGTTTGAAATTTAATTCGTTCTGTTTTAAACAGTACAATTAAATGAGCATTATCTCTAATTAAATGTTTTGGGGATCTGAGTATATGTTTGATTCAAATAAAATGTGTAGATTGAATTATGTCTTTCCATGCTAAAGTATTCCCTTATCTTATTCTGATTATCATTCGCAACATCATCAAAGATGAATACAGAATTAGGTCTTGCCTGTGATGGACCGATTACTTCATCCGAGTCTCTGTAAGGAAAATAACCTATTTCAGCAATTGGTTGCAACAATTCTGCTAAATACTTATATTTTGGTTGATACAATGACTTTGTTTAAACATATACATTTTCAAACCGTAAACCGTTTGGTTGCTCCAAAAGTCCCACAATCACATTTGTTTTCCCGCAATTTGAAGGTCCTGCAACGATACATCTTATTGTTGATGGTAATAAAGGACCATGACGATTTATTTTCGAAGGGATGTTGAAGTCACGATTATTTATCGGTAGAGCAGATGGATGTTGTACTATCCGCATGTTTATTTATTATTAAACCATTTCGCTGTGTGTTCATGGATATATAAATTTAGTGTTACCCTTATTTATATAGTCAGTTTGTTCTTAATAGTGAAAGCACTCACACCAGACCTGTTACATGAAACGTAGCGTTCTGAATAGTGTTATAGATAGATTACCTTTTGAATTACATCTACCAGGCTATAACTTTTGTGGTCCAGGGACTCGATTAAACAAACGATTAGCTCGAGGTGATATTGGTATAAATCCTCTCGACGAACATTGCAAATTACACGATATTGCATACACAATTTCACCTGACATTCCGCAACGTCGAAGAGCAGACAAATATTTAGTGCAACAATCTTTACAAAGACTGAAGTCTTCGGTCGCATCTTTAGCAGCTTTAACAATCGTTTCCGCTATGAAGGCTAAGACGAAACTTGGAATGGGACATAAAGGAAGGCATCGAGTAAGTCACCATAAAAAGGGCGGTTCGATTCCGTTTAAGAGAATAAATAAGAAAAAACGAATAAGAAAAGGAGGAGTTCTACCGTTTAGTAAACTAGTAAAAACTGCGAAACTTGCTCTTAAGAAAAATAAGCCGCTCCCTTTGTTGGATGCTGCTAAAATTGCGTTAAATCAAATTCGAAAACTAGGAAAGCAATATAAGTATCCTAGAATCATTCCTATTCCGAAAACAGGCGGTTTTCTACCGCTAATTCCTATTTTTGATCGACTATCGCACTTGGAGCTCTCTGTGGTGGTGCCGCTGGGATAGCTAAAGCTTTAAAGACGCTAAATCAGCGCAGCAGCAACTAGAAGAAGCTAAGCGTCATAACGCTTCCATGGAAGCCATTGCTCTAGGAAAAAAATATTTCAGTGCAACCTAATCGTAACGGCTCCGGTTTATACCTCAGACCGTTACAACAAAAAAAAAGACACCAAATTTTTCATGAAGCTACCTAATCATCCTCTAACAGATTTAGATTTGTATAATTATATTCATCATTTACAAATTCCACATTTCCGTGGAATTTTCATGCGCAATGAATTGCCAAGAAAAGTTAAAAGGTGTGAATGTGGAATCGTTAATTTAGATACGGGTAGTGGCACACATTGGACAGCGTATGTTAAACGAAACAGCAAAGCTATTTACTTCGATAGTTTTGGTGATCTCCGTCCACCGAAAGAACTAGTTGAATATTTACAATCTACTGGACGTTGTGCTATCACTTATGACTATAATCGTGTTCCGAATCCCGCCAATTTTAACTGCGGTCATTTAGTTCTACAATTCCTACGAAGGATTACGAAAACCTTTTTTTAAAAGGAAACATCAAACTTATTTCTCTGTATTAAACAGAACGTTAAAACGAAAACATGTCTTATACATTCGCCTTGACTAGTACAAAGTCCGAGCTACAAATAATAATAAGTCCACCGATTGTTTTAAGCGATGATGAAGAATATCAAATAGCGTCATTAAATTTTGAGGCGTATAACGGTATTCCTAATATAGATGAAAACAACAAAAATTTCTATTTTGAAGGTTCCACGAAAACAGTCGTAGTTCTTCCAGAAGGATCCTATGAAATCAACAATATTACTGATTATCTTCAAGAGAAATTGGGAAGTACTACTGATAGTATTCTCCTGTCTGGAGATAACACTACATTAAAAAGTCGTATAAAGAGCACTAAAAAAGTTGACTTTACTCCGGCAGATTCTCCCGCAACGATATTGGGTTTTGAAAATAAACTTCTTCCAACGTTTCAAGAGGTGTCCGATCATGTAGCTGACATTTTCAAGGTAAACGCGATATCAGTAATGTGTAACATTGTATCCAAGTCCTATATGCATACTAATAATGGTGTCAAAGGACAAGATGGACATATACTACATCAATTATTTCCCAATGTACCTCCCGGATTTAAAATTGTTGAGAATCCTACAAGTCTTATATATTTATCTATCAACACTCGTGTCATCGATTATATTTCCCTTAAAATAGTTGATCAAGACGGTAATCTTGTTAATTTCCGTGGAGAGCGTGTTACAGTAAGACTTCACTTACGAAAAGTATAACATGGTTGTGCGATATAACTGTACCCAAAGATATTCAAACAAGACAACCACTATAAAACAAATACCGCGCTTGCAGACGTTTATTTCGCGTACAGCATTTAAGCGAACAACACCCTCCAATAAACAGTTCCTTAAATCCTTGGGATTGCGATTGAAAGAGACGAAAAGTTAAAATGGTTGCAGAAATTCTTAATGTCACCGAGAAAGCGGTATTCGACAACGCTATTGTTAACGCTGATAAACATACTCATCAGCCTTATGCGAATTCCACTTTCAAAAACAACGACACCATACGCATTCCCATAGAAAATGAAGACGTTTACACCTTACTTTGCAACAGTTTCGTATACATAGAAGGGCGTTTGTTGAAAAAAGATGGAACTGTACCTACCAGTACTAATTTTGTAAATAATGGAATTTTATACCTTTTTGATGAAATTCGATATGAATTGGGTGGAAAAGTTATAGACCGAGTCCGTAATCCTGGTATGACGACAACAATGAAAGGTTACACGTCTTACAATGAAAATGAAAGTAAACGTCTCATTAATAGTAGATGGTTGCCTCCTACATTAGGCGCTGTACAAGAAGTTGCCCTTCATACCAGAAAGCTAATTGATGCAAACGGTTACTTCAACGTTTGTATTCCTCTTCGTATGATTTTGGGATTTGGAGAAGACTTTCGAAAAATAATACTCAACATACGACAAGAATTGGTGCTAGTTCGCAGCAGCACTGATAATAATGCTCTCTATTGCTCAGAAACACCGGTTGAAGAGGTAATTATACATTTGGATCAGATATGTTGGAAAATTCCTCATGTATCTGTTGCTGATACCGAACGTTTGAAATTATTACGTTACGTTGATCGCAATTTAAATATGGAACTATCGTTTCGTAGTTGGGAACTGCGTGAAAATCCCTTACTTAATAAATCGCATTCTCACAACTGGACTGTGAAAACCACTTCCCCCCTTTACTTTCTTTATTGCTGGTGAACGGTGAGCACTATGACTTTCATGCTAGACGTTCAAGGTTTCCAGTGTAGTGAGAATCGATTTGTTTTCAAAGAGGTAGCTGTTGTTGCGCTCAAGGAAGAACCACTTCATCATTTCACATTTGAACCACCATTTCCGTGGCACGCTGTTCCTGTTCGTTATAGAAGTCAAAATCGTTGGTTAACCAGAAATTTACATTGGTTATATTGGGATAATGGTGATTTTCCGTACTCTACGATTTATGATACTATTTATCCCATATTAATGGAGTCAACGGTTGTATATGTTAAGGGATTACAAAAGAATTGGTTGATGGAATACTTTCCTAATATCAACTTTGTAAACATCGAAGACATCGGTTGCCCATCTCTTTCAAATTTAGCAACTGATTTTAAAGTTAGTGTGTGTTCTTATCATTTATTTAAAACAGATCTTGAACCGACTTGTGCTTATAAAAATGTTCTACTATTAAAATATTGGTTGTCTTTACACTCATAAATGCGTTGTATTTTTTTATTCAAATAAATAAAACATATTCAACATAAAAATTGTTTTTATTCTCTTAAAACAACATTACAGATTTTACATTTGAATTTCAATATCAGCTGATTTTCCCACAAATCCTTTGAGGCGAATCGATGGTTGACCCACTTGTTTATCAATTTTATCATTTACATCCTCGATCTCTGTATCTGTGAAGGCTTCTGCATGTCTACATGGAAGAAATACAACGAAGCTGTACAAATCGGTTAACAGGCGTGGTCCCCATTTTGTATGCACCTTTTTGAAGCTTTGCACGGGATATGTTTGATTCAGTTCTAATGATTTTAGAGAACGTATTTCTTTTTCTTCATAACCCACCCGTACACTATTAAACTTTTCAATAAAGGTTTCGATGTTCTACTGACTAAAACGCACCCAACTCTGCTAAACAAACATCTACCGCTCCTTCGCTCATTCGCATAACTTATGCAGAATCCCCTTCCACTAAAACAAGTAACTGTGGAGAGGGGTTTGTGTAATAAGAATACACTACCCGTATTGACCATCTCAGTTGTAATGGAAAAGCTGATCATGATCAGTGTATCGTCGTTACTGATTTTAACATATTTCTATAACAATACTCTCTACATTTCGCGATCGGACAATACTGTTGGTGACCTAGCCTATGAATGTAAAAATTCTAATAGAGATGTTGATGTGCCCTGTGTATGGATAAAAAATTGGGAATCAATTATTTTAAAAACTGTTAATGGAACAAATGTCTTCACTGTTGAAAATGTGCAAAACCTTCACTCCGTAAAATTTATGTTTGTCGAAAAAGATGGACAATCACGAAAATACATCGAAAGCCGATGGATTCATCTTCGTGGTGATCAAAACAGAAAAGACATTGTTACAAAGGGTTACTTGACAGATTCTTTCCTATTTCTACAAGTTGTTAGCACTATTAATGTAATCTTATTGTTCAATATTTTAATTGTAGCACTTACATACTTTATTTATATCAAAATAAAGAAGCGTTAAATTTAACAACGTTTCCATTCAATTGTAACGTCTCAAGAGGTAAATACAGATGATACAATATCCAACATACAGTAAACTGGAGCGAATGGTTGGGTGGGAGAGGGGGATGGGGGAGTATGCTGTTGTATTTTCTAAATATCATGTATACACATCTGCCTATAGTGGGTAGCCGATTCTAAAACCTCCAAGCCGGTTCTGAACAAGGCAAGGACGGGGAGGTATTAGAATCGGCTATTATACCCTACTGGAAGCCAAAAAGAGGAAAAAACAATACGTAAAGGTAGACGAACGCATTCGAAAAACCTTGCAAAATTTTGCATATGCAAAGGATATTCAAAAATGTTTAGAAACATCTTTTAATGCAAAATTTGAGTAGTGAAGGAATCGCACCTCTAATTTATTTTCAAACGATTTTACAAGAAGGAACATATTATTATTTTTCCCCTGTATCTAAAATTTTCAAATAATTTATTCGTGTTACTAGTTTGAAGCCAATGGTTTCTAATTTGGGGTGGAATGTTTACATGAGTGGTTCTGGAGACGACGTTATCGCTCTCACATGTGGTAGGTTCGCAGGGTAGTTTTTGGCTACGCTGTGTATTGGCTTCGATGTATTCGTGATTCCAGCAGGAATGTTTGTTAGAAATTCTTTCGTTTTACTGATAACTAAAGACGCGAAGAAGAGGGCATTCGAGACGCAGTGTTAAGACAGGAGAGTGAACAGTGTGAAGTTTTTAGGAGTGTGTAAAAATATTTCTTGTAGGTAAGTTATTTGTATATAATATTTTATTAGTAGTAAGAAACAACGAATTTGATCGATACGTTTGATTTGTATATTTTTCTGAATTTTATATTTCAATCTCTTTAATTTTGTTGTGATGTGTTTTGTGGAATTTTTTTGTTATACAATATTTGATGATGATTTTGTTTATATTTTAATTTTAACGTGTATATAATTCTTCGTTTTGTCTTTCTAAATTTTTTTCTTGTAGTCAATTGTGGGATGCAATCATGTAACGTTCGTAATTTTTAAATCTATACCGTGTGTTTTTTTTTTTGTCGCGTTGAAACCCGTCTTCGGTTTATGTTTCATTATAACGTACAGAACAATCTAACTTGTTGAATTTGACTAACATTTTCTCCCGTGTAGGGTAACATATCTGAAGAGTATTCACGAAACTGTTTATTTATGTGCCCATTTCGAATTACTGATTTGAATTAGAATATGAGGCCCAGATCGTACCCTAAATTTCAACTCTAGCCGTGAATCCTGTAGCCCAGGGTCATGTGTACACTGGCGGCGTCCAGTCCAGTTAACTAACATAATTTTTTCTTCACTTATGTTTGGTTTGTGTAAAAGGAACGAAGAGGATTAGGGGCGCGGTATGATAGTGGGACGTTATAATGTTACTTTCATTCCGATAGGCGGCTTTCTTTATCTTATATAATTGTGTTTTTTTTTTGTTTACATCTCACAGTTTTGACTTTTGAGGACTGAAATCGGGGTTTTTCTTTGTCATGTTCTTTTCCCTGGGAGTCCTAGTGAACATGACAATTTACATTTTTTTTTTATCGTAACATTTAATTGACCTAATTTTTCTAATAAATACAATTATTTTTTTTCCACATTATTTCGGGTAGTTTTATTCTTTTGTTTTGTTTGTCCTGTTCCACCATTGTACTTTCTTGCATTTTGGTTACTTCCTTTTGAAGTATAACGAACCACCCCTCTGACCACTACAGTAGAAAATAGAATTATACAATATAAATATTGTAAATAGTAGATGACGGACATTGACAAAGGCAAACGCCAACTTTTAAACACGCCAATATTCAACTGCCAGTTCTAAGCCTGGGTAAAGTGTAAAGGGAAGCCAGCACTATAACTAACATTAGCATTTGTTCGTTTAAATAACTTACTGTCTGTTCGCAAATGTAACTATAATTTCTAGTTCAATCCAAGGCTACTTATTGCTGTTCGCAAGTGGCACTAAATCTCATTTGTTCGCAAATGACACGTTCGCAAATAGCACTAACTCTTGGGATATATCTTTGTTGAATCGTGCCATGTTATTATCTGCCAGTAATTGCGCTTGAGTGTTCGCGGACACGTATAGATATTTAGTGTTGCCTGAAGGCAACTTTGGTAGTATTTAGTAGTTTATTTTCTCTAGGAACTTGCCCCTTCCACAGTATTAGTTGCGCGTTGACACAAACTTAAGTGGGGGTGCTGCTTGGAATTCATGGCTCAAAAATCTGATAAGCAGCTCTCGTTAAACATAGGTTTCTCTACAGTACGTGTCGAAAATATTGTTTCACCATGAACGATAGCCCGAATCGAAAACAAACGCTAAATATCCAGTAGTAGCAGTACTGCTAAAAGTAAGATAGACGTCAAATGTCCCAAAATTGTTCAGGTGTATAACAAACATATGGGGAGTGTCGATTTAGCGGGGATGTTAATTCAACTCTGTAGAGTGCCACTCAAGTCCCGAAGATGGTACCTCAGATATTTTGGCTACATGATAGATCTCTGTGTTGTGAATTCATGGCTGGTTTATCGAAGGGAAAACAGTACGAATGCACTAACACTAAAGGAATTTCGAACTTTCATAGCAGAAGCCCTTATAGCGCGTAATGCACCTAAGCGAGGAAGACATAGGGCATGTTCCGATATAGACTGTGAGCACTGGACAGTAATGCCAGTATACAGAAATGCGTTCCGATATAGGCTTCCAGTGCACCGTGACAGTGACAGAGAGAAACTAATGACATCATATTTGCCACCATCATTGTAATGGAAGCGTATTACCTCTGGGAGGTAAGACGCTTCCAGTAGTTAACCACTAGATAAAAATAGCAGACATGGCAAGAACACAGACCACACCACAACATGGACCAATATTTTTCTTCAAACTTATAAAAAGCTACAATACATTAAAAGGTTTAAAATGAAAGAAATTGAAACATTCTTATTGCTCTGTTTTACGGTTTTTGTAATTTGTTTGTTACTTAAACCACTAAACACTGTTTTTACTTAAAGTTATTCTAAAAGCAGACCTGTTCAATCATGTAAGAGAAGGAACTTTTCATCATTCTTTTACATTGTGTTCAATCCACTAGGTCTGGGTGAATTAGAAATTTTGAAAAACGGAAATAGTAATTTTGAAATGATTTTTACTATTAACGTTTCTCTGCAAAAAATATGCATATTCTTATTTTGACATAAATTAACATATACCTAAGCACAACATTTTGGTCACTCGGAACGTTTTCTTGTTAGTAATTTTCATAAGTTAAGATCATGAAATTTTATTAGTTATACCGTTATAAACATTTTTTTATTCTCAAATAGTTTAAAAAATTTATTTGCCAAAAATTGCAATATTTATGCCACATTAAATGTTAAAATCGTGCATCAATACATCTAGCGCCTCTATCGGATAGTGTGTTAATTATTTTTGACAGAAGTACTGAAACAGTACTGAAATACGTTCCAATATAAAGTATAACAGCCAGTAGCAGATTCAGTACAAAAATCTAAACTGGAACGGTGTTTACAGTATACTGTGTGACGTAACGTGTCACAGTGTGTATATCGGAACACGGTCATAATTTATCAGTTATGGTTCCAACTAAAAAAACACCGGCCAGTCCCGTACCAGTGGAAGATGTTAGATACGATCAGTGTGGTCATTGGCCCATTTTCGGAAAGAAGGGACGTTGCCGTCATTGCAAAAAAGGTTATTCAACTGTTCATTGCCAAGAAATGTAGTTTGGTTCTATGTTTTGTTCCCACCCGCTATTGCTTTTTATCATTTCATTCTAAATAAAACTTTTACGTAGAGGTTGGGACTGAATATCAGAAGGAGAGACAGACAAGCAAAGAATGTTCATCAAAAACAATAAAAAACTGCTACAGATTCTTCTCCAGAAGAAATCTTGTCAAATAAGATATTGTAAAGTCAATAAGACTAACAAAATATGTATAAAATGTGAAAAATACGTTTGTGGAAAATGTGCAATACAAAATGCTGTAATGTGTAAAAAAATGCGATGAAAATGCATATACAGGTACATACATAGATTATGAAGAATTGGTTGAATGATAAAGATCTTGTGCCGAATAACTGATTTTTGTATTCTTTCCAATAATCGAACCCCACAAATGGAGTTCGAAGTACCAACAATCCAAACACGAAATTGCTTCAATCTCCACATTAGCAAGAGGAAACAGTTATAAAAAATGTGGGCAGGAATAATAACTGAACCGCAATATGCAAAACCAGGAATAATCACTGTAAATTGTTAGGCAATTGTAGATTAGTTTACAATCGTCACAAATTACAATAATTACACTACCAACGTTACGTTACGTTACATACTACCAGTTTTAAACACGGACAGAAAAAAAATCGAGTAGCATAAATCATATTGTTCGTTCCAAATCCGATATTCGATATGGATTCAAATTGAAGTAGAAGATTGGAATCGACCAATTGTGGTTCGACTAATAATCAGCAATTCGTGCATGAGTTTATATTGATATCTTTTATGCACAGAAAAAGGTTAGAAAAAGATGTGTCCAGAAACAACAATCAGCAATCAATGCAAAATCTGGAACAATCGCAGTGTTGTTAAGCAATCGTAGATTAGTTTACAATTGCCTCAAGTGACACTAAATACCAACGCTGCATCACAACATCAAATTTATACATGACAACAAAAAGTCAAGTTATATCAATTATGTTATTCTTTCCACTTATTATTGATTTGAATCCAAAATCAAAATTGGAATAGTTCCTTGCATTTGTAGTTCAGAATATCAGATCAGTAATCCATTATGTTCTCATTTCCACATAGTATTCATATTGACGTGAATTTAAACTTCTAGAGAAGATAAGAATCCATCAGTTGTGACTTAAATACAGCAAAATAAAGGAAAATGTTCGAAATGGTAATTATTAGAAAGAATTTAATTACGGTATTTCACATCACTGTCTCAGTCTCACTGACAATTTTATAGAGGAAAGGATACTACGAAAGAAGTAGCCAGGAATAATAATTGAACCACAATATGCAAAATCTGGAACAATCACAGTATTATGTTAAGCAATTGTAGATTAGTTTACAATTGCCACAAATTACTGTAAATTCCGACGTTAAATAAAACTTTCAGTTTTAAACACATCAAAATATACACATAAATGATCAGAAACAACAATTAAATCACAACTCCCAAGATTAGCAACAAATATACTGTATGATGTTAAACAATTGCAGATTAGTTTACAATTGCCACATTACAGTATCTTCTATTTTAAAACCACTGTCGGGTTTTAGCACGACTGTGAAGTCCATAATTTAAAACAAAATTTTCTTCAACTCCTGCTGCAAAAACAATAAATTTAAAATAATTATATAAAAAAATTCGAACGTAATTACATATGTACTATAACGTTTTATTTTCCTTATTAGTTTGTAATATTGTATCTACAAATTTTCAAAATTAACGAATACAACCATTTACATTACATTTTAAAATTTTTCCAAATTCATATGTATTTTCGAACATTGAAGGGTGCTAGCAATTTTTTTGAAATCCTCCTCTATATTTATCATTATGGTACAAATGAAAAATAAAATATAGTAAAAAAGAATGGCACTGACACCTCATTAGTTTACGTACAAAACACTTAAGCTTAATATGACCAAATAAATAATACCTACTCATGTACCTATCTACAGGGTGGACCAAATTGGACACTTTTGAAGGCAAAGTAAACTTTAAGGAGTACATAGACAAAAACCAATGTCGGTGCCTGAAGCTCCATTTTTATGTTAATTGGTGCAAACCGCGTTTCGGTATCTGTCATGGTTTCAGATATATAGGGTTTTTTTTTGGAAAATGTACGTTTTCAAAACTATTTTCCTGGCGAAACGGTGTTAGGTGAATTATTGTAAAGTGAATGGTGTTGCTGTAAATAACATGAGCAGTTATTGATCTGACGTTGAGAAATTGTTATACTAAATGTAAATAAAACAGCAATAACTCTGCTATTATTTTAACGATACTTTTTTGTATGTGGTTTGATTCTACTTACCGAAATTAAGCTATACGAAATCTTTAAACTGCTGTATTTTGAAAATTATTTGAGAAAAAATCAAGTGTTAAAATATGCAGGGTGTTTCATTTAAAAAATGACTGTTTATGTTGTTTACAGCTAAAATATTCGCTTTACAACAATTCGCCTAACACCATCGAATTCTAAGTAAAAAACTGCTTTGGGAATGTTTCAATAGAAATAAAAAGTTTTCGGCAGGAATAAAGTTATAGAGGTTTTTCGAAAACGTACACATTTTCGAAAAACACCCTGTATCTCTGAAACGGTGTCAGATAACGAGAAGAGACGCAGTTTGCACCAATTAACTTATCATAAGAATTGAGCTTCAGACACCGACATCAGTTTTTGTCTATCTCCTCTTTAAAGTATACTTTGCTTTGAAACGTGTCCAATTTGGTCTACCCTGTACCTATTAAGAATTTTCGTTTTCAAAATTTCACTCAAACATCTATTTTATTAAAAAAATTACAGATATCTATCTACCTACATGGTAGTAGGTATGAGGGCCATGACCAAAGTTCCCTCTAATCTGCGTGACTTTTTGAAAGTTGCACAGCCATTTTTGTATTTTGCACACAACAATTTTTTTAATCATTTTATGAAATAATTGTAACTAAAAAGGCAAAAATCCAAATTTCACAAAAAATGTTGAAATATTTTGAAATTTGTCTTTGACATTTAAAAAAAAATGATTATGATGATAATACATCCAAATGTTACAAGAGGGTTATAAAAATCTCGTTCAGGTACTAGCTACTCAGCCTAACAGGAACGCGATTCTGAATTCTCCAAAAATTTTGTACTGTACTGAGAGACAATTATACACTTTTCTAAATTTTATTAATTCATTTTATTCCAACAATATAGAATTCACTATAGAAAAAGAAGTAAATAAATCTTTAAACATTTTAGACCTAACCATTACAAGAAACGAAACCCATCTCAGTTATGAAATTTAAAGAAAATCCACATATACAGACATAATACCACATTCTCTATTGTTACAGTCTCAAAATATAAAACTTAGCTCTTTTCACTCTTTTATACAAGGGTCTTTTCGATTCCCTTATCCCAAAATTCCTTCAAAAAAGAAACTACTCTTTTGAAACAGATCGCAGCTAATAATGGATACAGTACTCATCTTATTGAACAAATGATAAATAAAAAACAGAAAAAACTATTACATAATCAACTCTATCACAATATAACAAGTAAAACAGACCACAAACTCTGTTTTATTAATTATATACCGAAAGTAAGCACTAAAATTCAACATAGATTATTAAAACATAATATGAGACCAATAGTAGTAAATAAAAACAATTTGGGTTCTCTATTAGTAAACAATAAAGAACAACTAGAAAAAACTGAAAAAAGTGGTGTATATGAAATAAAATGTAAAGATTGCAATTCCATATATTTAGGACAAACTGGTCGTTCAATAAAAACACGCTTGATTGAGCATCAAAAAACAATAATTCAACTGTTAAAAAATATTAACTTTGTAAACCATTTCTTTCAAAATAATCATTCATTAGACCTAAATAATTTCAAATTGCTACATACTGTAACCACCCGCATCCGGGTGTTACAATATTATAAATAATTCTCTTATATTTATTTATTTAGCAGGTGGTTTTATCTGATAAAAACCTATCTAAATAAATCGCAGGTATTTTTGCCTCTTCGTCTCAATATCTCTTTTATTTCGTACTTTCAAATTTCGTATATTTCTCTGATTTCTTTGAAATGAGAATGGGAATAAATAATTTCTTTTAAAATATTTTTCGTACTTAATGAGTAAGAAAAGGACAGATTTCACCCTGGAAACGTGCACTTTGCGTAAACGGCGTACCTCGAAGTTTCTGGGTCACCACCATGTGGTTATTGAAGGAGAGAGAAAGTAATACAGAATCTTCTGGTAAATAAGTGAGAGAGAAAATCTGATGGTCTGGTCGTTCGTCCGTAGGTAGTTGCTGGTATATAGGGGGGTAAAGGGAACCTCTTAGGGCGCTTGAAAATCGGGTTGGTTATAGGAATGAGCGAGAGGGCCTTAGAGAAGCGAAAGGGAAAAGTTTGCGAATCTGATCTTTCTGTCAGAAGTTAGGCGAAGGTGTAGAGAGGAAAAGGGAATACCTTCGAACGCTGGGAATTCACGTTTCAATAAGAACGAAGGAAAGAGCATTATCCAAAAGTGAGACAGATATCCGCGCTCGTGGTGTCGCTTGTTAGGGATGTAGGAACGTAAGGGGAAGCTCGCGAGATGCAGAATTCGTGTGATGGAGAGGGTAGAAATTGGGTATAAATAGCCGCGAGTATTTACAGGATTTCATAGGGAGTTGGAATATTGTTGGCTCTCTATCTCTGGTTTGATTCGAACTGTTGCGAGGCTAGTCTGAAAACGGCTTATCTCGATCTGTAGTATAAGTGGTCAAATAACCATTTGAACGCATTACATTTGATTCGAACTGTTGCGAGGCTAGTCGGAAAACGGCTTATCTCGATCTGCAGGACAAGAGGTCAAATAACCATTTGAACGCATTACATTTGATTCGAACTGTTGCGAGGCTAGTCGGAAAACGGCTTATCTCGATCTGCAGTATAAGAGGTCAAATAACCATTTGAACGCATTACATTTGATTCAAACTGTTGCGAGGCTAGTCAGAAAACGGCTTATCTCGATCTGCAGTATAAGAGGTCCTGTAACGCAATTTAATTTGTATTGAACGAGTTAAATGGCTGTTGGTTTGCGCAGTCCAACATCCCCTGGTGATTGGTTTAATTCGGTCTGTTCCCGTGGTCATAGCCTGGTTTCTTACCGCTGCCACCCTTTATCGGAGTCGTATACAACCCCGCCACTGGCGCCTGCTTATCCACCATTGTCCGGGAGTCGTACTGTTCGAAGCCACCGCCTGACCGATCTGTCCGGTACCATAAACTACCCCATTAGCGGTCGCTCGTCCGTCAACCCCGAGCCAGACGCTGCCGATGCCGATGACATACAATACAAAGGTGGGTAACTTACTGACCGATATTTTATTCATATTTTGAGGTCGTTTAACTTCGCCAGATTTATGACTTTATTTACTGTTACTTTCATTTTGAATTGCATTGCTACCATTGTTTTATTTTACCCTTCAGGTTTTAATCAGTTTTAAACAGCAAATACAGATCAAATAGTTTTATGATTTACTTATGTTACACAATATAGTCTTATTACTACTGGTTTAAAGGTATCTTCTCTTAATGTATGCTTGTTTTTGTCTCGTTCAAAATAAGCTTAAGATTACTTTCATTTGTAGTTTTATAATTACTTCTAACAAGAACAAAATGACTCAGCCTTATTTATCTGAAGAAGTATTCTTCAAGAATGCTACAAGAGTAAATTTTAAGAATATAATAAGACTTTTAAGACTTCTTCGCTGCTTTTTAAAACCTTCCAGAATTTAAAAGCATTTTAAGAGTTAAAATTCTTATGAAGACCTTAACGTATACCTCTAATATAACCTTCTTAAGTGCAAAAGCCCTTAAAGATAAAAGAGTCTTATGTCCTAGTCTTTGAGAAAAATATAAGACTTGCTTATAAATCTATTTTATCTTTTAGACTCTTAGTGTCCAATAATTCGGAGGAGATGACGAAGTAAAATGAAAATGAATTGACTGTACAAAATATTTAATTTATTAAATAAAAGTCGAAGTTGAAGTAGAAAAAAAATGTTAAGTATGAGAACGTAGAGAGAGATCAAGTTGAAGCTAGGAAGGTATAATCAGAACTGTCTTGTCCTTTGAAAAAATAGATTTTAGAAAGATTGATAAGGAGGAGCTAAACGAGGGTTAGTTTAAGTAGGGAACCAATGAAGTAAGAATAAAATCTGGAAAGGCCGATAAGAGAAATACTGAGAATTAGAAGTTTGAACCCAAGCACCGAAGAAACTGATCATAAAATAGCGATTAAGAAAGGACAAGAATTTAGACCTCATGCAGTTCGTACGTGAAATTGAAATGTTAAGAAGGATCATAGGAAAGTACAGAAGTAATAAAGTTATTGTTAACAAATTCAGACAGACAAAGACAGTTTTGGAAATAGAGCTATTAAGCAATAAAGTTTATAGAGTGAAGAATAGCTACGGTTCAGAGCAGGTAGACAAGAAATAGAATTACATCGAAGACAATATTTACACAATAATACACAAACACTATATACAATAAATACAGAATAATACAATAGAAAATAATTTTGAATCGACAGAATCACACACAAATAAATATATACAATTGATACATCCACCCATAAAACCAATAAAATAGAAATAAAAAATTCATTATCAAAACACCGAATCGCCACAACACCCCCCTGCCAGTGATGAACATCACGAAAAACACTTATATTGGAGGCGATCTGGGAAATGAACGCGTCTTCCAGAGCGAGTGCGATTGGGTTGTTGGATCACATTTGGTTGAGATGGTGATTCTGGTTGCTGTTGGTTATCCTGAGGGATGCCGGTTGTTTCCTCGTCAATCATCACATATGCGGGTTTCAGTCTATCGATCGACACAGTTACTTCGCGACCGCGAATCAATATTAAGAACGTTTTGTCGGATCTTCTTAATACCCTGAAAGGTCCTTCGTAGGGTTGTTGTAAAAGACCCTTGGGTCCGTCACGCCTGACGAAAACTTGCTCGGTGGTGGCAAGGTCCTTGAATATAAAAGGGGTTTTCTCACCGTGCCTGGTTCCATCCGTTGGTCGTAAATTCTGGATGTGACGACGCAATTTTATAACGAAATCAGCTTGTGCGTCGTCGTCGATCCCCGGCGATGTGGCTACAAATTCTCCTGGTAATCGTATGGGTTCTCCGTAGACCATTTCGGCTATTGTAGCCTGAAGATCGCCCTTCCAGGCTGCTCGGATCCCTAGCATAACTGCTGGCAAGGCTTCGGTCCACGACGAGTGTTCATGGCATTTAATTGCCGCCTTCAGTTGCCTGTGGAATCTTTCCACCATTCCGTTGGCCGCGGGATGGTACGCCGTGGTTCTGTAATGGGCCACACCTAATAGATTATTTAGCTGTCTAAATAGGTGAGACTCAAACTGCCTTCCTTGGTCGGTCGTGATACGGAGAGGAGTGCCAAATCTTGAGACCCAGGTGTTGTAGAAGGCACGGGCAACTGTCTCTGCTTCCTGGTTTTCCATCGGGATTGCTTCCGGCCAACGGGAGAAACGATCTACACAGGTCAAGCAATACCTGTAGCCTTCGGAACTTGGCAATACCACTATATCTATGTGTACGTGCTCGAACCTGTTGGATGGTAAAACAAAAGTTCCCGGCAGAGATGACACATGTCGGGTTATTTTGGCTCGTTGACATTCCAAACAGTTTCGGGACCAAGTCCGGCAATCTTTCTTTATTGACGGCCAAACAAAACGTTGCGAAATCAATTTGACCGTAGCATTTATTCCAGGGTGGGAAAGGCGGTGGAGTTTGTCAAAAACAGCACGCCTAAACTGTGGTGTGACGAAGGGACGTGCGGTTGGTGTGGAAACATCGCAGTACAGCGTGGTTTTGGATCCTGGAATTTCGACTCGCTTTAATTGTAGGCCACTTGACGTTGCTTGCAGCAGGTTTTCTAACTCCTGGTCCTTTTCTTGGGAAGTTGCCAGTTGGCTGTAGTCGAATATCGGTTCTACCCCTGCGATACGCGATAGTGCATCAGCAATGGTATTATCTTCCCCTGAAACATGCTGAATATTTGTAGAAAATTGTCCTATAAAGTCTAGGTATCTAAACTGTCGTGGTGTGCACTGGCTGTCCTTTTTCTTGAAAGCGAAGGTGATTGGTTTGTGATCGGTATATATAGAGAACGCTCTTCCTTCAACCATATAACGAAAATATTTTACTGCCTCGTATATGGCGAGTAGCTCCCGATCGTAGGCAGAATATTTCTTCTCTGCTGTATTCAGCTTCCTCGAAAAGAATCCTAGCGGTTGCCAGGCATCGTCGACTTGTTGTTGTAGGGCAGCGCCAATTGCTAGATCGGATGCGTCACAGTAAAGTGCAATTGGGGCGTCCGGTATTGGATGGGAAACCATGGTAGCTTTCAATAGGCTTTCCTTGGTGTCCTCGAATGCGGTCTTCGCTGCCGGTGTCCACGAGATAGGTGTCTTCCCCTTTACATTCCCTTGTAGGAGATTATTTAGCGGCGCTTGAACCTGGGCAGCCTTTGGTATGAAACGTCTGTAAAAATTTAACATACCTAGGTACTGCCGAAGTTGTTTGACGGTCTCTGGTAACGGAAACGACCGAATAGCCTCAACTTTGTCTGGGAGCGGTAGAGTCCCGTTGTTGGTGACTAGGTAGCCGAGGAACTTCACTTCTGTTTGACCAAACTTGCATTTGCTCGGATTGACCACTACACCGTAATCTCGCAAACGATTGAAAAGTATTTCTAGGTGTTGACGATGTTCCTCTATAGACGTAGACGCTACCAAAATATCGTATATATAGGCGAAACAGAAGTCCAGATTTCGCAGAACCTCGTCTATAAATCGTTGAAACGTCTGGGCTGCATTGCGAAATCCGAACCCCATAAACGGAAATTCGAATAAACCGAACGGTGTCGTAATCGCAGTCTTGGGAATGTCCTCTTCGGCTACCGGTATCTGATGGAAGGCTTTGACGAGGTCAATGGTCGAAAAGATTTTTTTTCCGGCAAGGTTCTGGGAAAAATCTTGTATGTGACGGACGGGATAACGGTCGGGTTCCGTCCTGGCATTGAGTCCGCGATAGTCGCCACACGGACGCCATTCCTCGCCTTGTTTCTGCACCAAATGAAGGGGAGAAGACCAGCAGCTTTGGGAAGGCCTGGCGATTCCCAGTTTCAACATCGCCTCGAATTCCCGTTTTGCGATACGCAGTTTTTCTGGTGCCAATCGCCTGGGTTTATGGGATACTGGAGGTCCTGTAGTTGTGCGAATGTGATGCTTGGTTTGGTGCCTTCGTTGATTAATGGTGCCATCGGGTCGCGTGATTTCCGGGAACTTGGTTAAAAGTTCGTGGAACGGACTGGATCCCGTGATGACTTTAATGGAATGCACCACTTCCTTCACTGTTTGACCTTGCGCTGTAAGTAGGGTGGTCCCGTCGATCAGCTTTTTATTTCTCGCATCTACCAATAAATCGTAAAATGCGAGAAAATCTACGCCGATTATAGGTTTGGTCACGTCCGCTACCACGAATCTCCAGGAAAAGTCACGACGAAGTCCGAAGTTGAGGATCAGCGCGATGGTTCCATACGTGGCGATGGTTGTCCCATTTGCTGCAGCCAACTCGTAGGAAGATTTTTCCCGAGGACCGTTTAATCGTGAACGGGGGAATACACATAAATCCGCGCCCGTGTCCACCAAAAACTGTAATTTGGTGCCTGAATCGGTGATGAAAATGCGGCGTGATGTGGAAAATTGGCTGTCGTCTGCCGCCATCAACGACTGCCGCTGGCGTTTCCCTGGTTGTTTGCACTAAAAGTACACGGTTTGGTGCACTTGTTCGCCTGAGAACCATACCTGCGGTGGTACCAACAAACTCCCTCGGAATGGTAGCGACCTCGGGATCTGGATCGCGGTCGGGAACGTGATCGTTCTCGAAAACGAGGTTGGCTTTTCAGCTCAGAAACTTCCTGACGCAGGGAAGTAATTTGTTGTTGTAGCGTCAGCGTTAATTCCCGAAGTTGAGTGGCCAGGACGTCGGTAGGCGAAAGGGCTGCTTCTGCGACGCGCGGACGTTGGCTGGTTAAGTCCGTGATTGCGTCCGCTAATTCCGCGACCTTAGCCAGGGACAAATCCCGATGTGCAGCCAGGATTGCCTGCATATTGGCTGGCAGGCGAGCAAACCATAATGTCCGCAACATTGTTTCCGGGACAGTCGAACCAGCGAGGGTTTGTAGATGGCGCAGGAATTGGGTTGGTTTTCTATCGCCCATTTCCTCCAATTCTAGAAGACGGCGCGTTTTTTGGTCCTGAGATGAACTTAGACGTTTTATGAGTTCTGATTTTAACGTCGCGTACGCGTTTGTCGATGGTTTATTCACTATTATGTCACGCACTTCTAGGGCATACCGCGGTTCTAACACCCCCGTAATATACCCGAATTTCGTGGCGTCTGTCGTAATACCGGCTGTTGCGAAGTTTTCTTCGACCATTGAAAACCATAGTTCGGGATCACTGGGAATGAATGGTGGAATTCGAACTGCGACACGATTTACAGCGAGGACATTTTCTACACCGGCTGTTGATTGTTGTTCGGTGTTAGCCATTTTACCTAATCTGCGTTCACTAATTATGGTCTACTAAACACTAAGCACCACGCGTCACAAAAAAAAATGTACTTACAGTTTGTCAGTCACCTCACCTTAAAAACTACACTTACGAACTAAGATAACACTTAACGTAGAAAAAACAACGGGGTCACCACTTTAGACTCTTAGTGTCCAATAATTCGGAGGAGATGACGAAGTAAAATGAAAATGAATTGACTGTACAAAATATTTAATTTATTAAATAAAAGTCGAAGTTGAAGTAGAAAAAAAATGTTAAGTATGAGAACGTAGAGAGAGATCAAGTTGAAGCTAGGAAGGTATAATCAGAACTGTCTTGTCCTTTGAAAAAATAGATTTTAGAAAGATTGATAAGGAGGAGCTAAACGAGGGTTAGTTTAAGTAGGGAACCAATGAAGTAAGAATAAAATCTGGAAAGGCCGATAAGAGAAATACTGAGAATTAGAAGTTTGAACCCAAGCACCGAAGAAACTGATCATAAAATAGCGATTAAGAAAGGACAAGAATTTAGACCTCATGCAGTTCGTACGTGAAATTGAAATGTTAAGAAGGATCATAGGAAAGTACAGAAGTAATAAAGTTATTGTTAACAAATTCAGACAGACAAAGACAGTTTTGGAAATAGAGCTATTAAGCAATAAAGTTTATAGAGTGAAGAATAGCTACGGTTCAGAGCAGGTAGACAAGAAATAGAATTACATCGAAGACAATATTTACACAATAATACACAAACACTATATACAATAAATACAGAATAATACAATAGAAAATAATTTTGAATCGACAGAATCACACACAAATAAATATATACAATTGATACATCCACCCATAAAACCAATAAAATAGAAATAAAAAATTCATTATCAAAACACCGAATCGCCACAATCTTCAAGAAATAACTCCATTCACTAAAACATTAATAAGACAATATTACTTTTCATATATCCAATAAAACTCTCATAAAACATGCCCAAGAGTAATATGAATTTGAAATGTTACTTGGGTAGGTAGGTACCTACTGTTACAGAAATTGCCTAGAAGTTTCTGATCCTCATTATAGGTAAGTAAGTTTCTACCTGAGCAATCGGATCAATTTACATACCACAGGGATCAACAAAAATTGACCGGATGAATTTTCAATTTTTCGTTAGAAATCGGATGATTTTACATACGCCCAGTTTTTCAAATAAAAATAGTGAAACAAAACCAAGTGTATTATAATTTATTTTTTGAATATATTTTGAATAATGTTTCACCAAGATTTAAGCCAGAACACAATTAATATTATTCTGTATTATTGTTATATAAATACCTATAATAGCATCTTATTATTTTTATAATCGATAAGGATGTTTCGCAGGGTACTTGGTGAAACATTATTTAAGTAGATTTATAATTAAAAAAACAAACACTTGGTAAAGTTTCACAATCTATTATTAGTTGTCTGACAGCTGTTTCGACTTTAACGTCATTATCAAAGACAGTGAGTGCTTAACATTGAAACTGATATTTATAAAGGGGTTGGTTATGAGTAATTATAATATTGCTTTTATGATGGCAAAAACCTTGAAATCTAGTTGTTCGTTTTTGATGAATTTACCTTGGTGACGGGCTTCCTATGTTGCTAATACTTTTATATAATACTGTAATGAGCGTATGTGTGCGAGAGCGGGCAGTGTAGCGAGCGTATATGTGTACGAGAGCGAGCAGTGCGGCGAGCGTGTATGTGTGCGATAGCGGCGACGAGAACCGACAGCAGATAAGCGGAGCTCAAAGAATGCCGGCGTCGGTCGGCGCTTTGATGACGATAAACAAGGCCATAAATTACATGAACACAATAGGCACTCCAGTAAAGTCTAGTATGTAATTCTGGAACTTTCTGGATTGTTCCTAATCAGTATAAATACCTATTGACGTGGCCAGTAGTCAGTCAGTTTACAGTGAGCTTACGATATACCGAGTGATATAAATACCGAACTACGATATATAGTGATATAAATACGCATTTTCCTTGTGATATAAATAAGTCGTTGAATTATTATTAGTGTTTAAGTATTCTGTTAGTGTTTAAGTGTTAAATAAATAGTTGTAAAATAAATATCCGTTAAATAAATAAGTTCTACTAGAAAAGTCGTTACATTGGTGTCAGGTGTGGGGTGCTTAGCCAATCAATCCCCCAAAGAAGAGAATTTTCTAGTAGAAGAAAAATAGTTAAATAAATCAAAATGCCGAAAAAGTTGTTGGAGCTGACAGTTGCCGAACTGAAAAGTGAACTTGAGGAGCGAGACGAAGATACGTCTGGTAACAAGCTCACCCTACAAGGGCGACTCGAAGAAGCTCTGATACGAGAGGGTTTCGATCCGAATATCTACCAATTTGAAGATGAACTAGAAAAGAAATTGAAGGAAAATTCAAAGGAACTGAAAGAAAATCTGGAAAAGAAAATGGAAAACCTGGAAGAGAAATTTACCGAAAATTCAAAGGAACTAAAAGAAAATCTAGAAAGTAAATTAAAGGAAAATTCAATGGAATTGGAAGGGAAACTGAAAGAAAATTTGAGGGAAGAACTGAAGGAAAATTTAGAGAAATTCGACGCAAAATTGGCCGAAACAGAACAGAATTTTGCAGGAAAATTTCAAGAATTAGATTCACGAATTAAAGAAATAGAAGAAAGGTTTCTATGTACGACAATGTCCGAACAGATCGATAATGAAGCCAGAAGTGTGAAGCAGGAGAATGGACACGGGGTTTCATCGAAAGCATATACGAAGCCACCTAAATTCGACGGGAAAACATCATGGACCACTTTCCTTAAGAAATTTGAAACGGCCGCGAAGTCGAACGCATGGACGTTGGAAAATAAAGCCTCCGAGCTGGTTTGCGCGCTGCATGGTAATGCCGAGGAAATTCTGGATACCATACCACCCGAGAAATTGAACGACTATGAACACCTAGTGAAGAAATTAGAGATGCGGTATGGTCAGGCACATATGACGAGCGTCAGTCACGTGCAGTTAAGAAACCGACGTCAGAAGGCAGGGGAAAACCTGCAAGAATACGAGGCTGATATCGCTCGTCTGGTCCGCCTCGCGTATCCAGGTACTCCCGACGACACTTTAGAAAAGTTGGCTGTCGACTCTTTCATCGATGGGTTAAGGGATGACGACATACAACAGCGACTTCGATTAGACAGGCCAAAGACACTCGCTGACACATTGGCTCGGGCACTGGAGTATGACGTCGTTAAACAGGCATCGCAACGGCAAGGTAGAGTGCGTGAGCTAAGGGAGGAGCCCGACGGTCGATACGAAGACAGACTAGAAGAAATAGTTAGCAGGATAGTGGGAAGATTAAACAAGAAACCGAGACCAATACGATGTTGGAACTGCGGGAAATTGGGACACGTAAGAACCGCTTGCAAGAACGAAGAGGTTACTCAAGAGCGCGTGCCCCGCGTTCCGGAAAACTAATCAGGGACGACGCGGCGGGGCAAACGTCGGTCCCGGGACACGAGGCCCCAGGTTTAGTAGCACTGACTAAGACAATGAAAGATCGAACTGACAGCCTTTTTCTCACTGGACTCATAAACAGGAAGCAGTGTTCATTTCTGCTGGATACTGGAGCTAGCAGAACAATCATAAGGCCCGGAATATTGACCGAGCCCAGTAAACTTCTGCCAACGCAATGGAAGCTCCGTACCGCCACTGGAGAACAAGTAGTGGTCAGGGGTGAAAGTTACGTCAACATCCAAATGGGAAGAACGTCTTTTAAACACTGCGTGTTAGTGGCAGAAATAGAGGACAATGTAATACTGGGTTTGGACGTCCTCCGAAAATATGACTTCTGCTTGAATTTCCGGAGAAAGAATGTGACACTGAACGGCGAAACGTTCCAGTTACACGCCCAGGACACTGCCATGCCACAAGTTAAAAGATTGAGTTCAGGGATGCGCAAAGTTCAAGGTATTCCGGAGGCGCTGTTAAAACTGTACAAGGAGGCGGGTGAAAACCGTAATCAACCTGAACAACGTCGAATAAGGGAACTCCTTGTAAAGTACCAGGACGTGTTCGCATTGGACAACGGCAAGAAAGGACGAACCAACATCGTCGTCCACAAAATCAACACTGGCGAAGCGCAGCCCATCCGTCAGAGACCGAGGAGACTACCACTGGCCAAAAAGGAAGAGGCCGAAAAGATTATAAGCGACATGCGGAAGGACGGAATAATAGAACCATCGACCAGTCCATGGACGTCGCCGGTAGTTTTGGTCAAGAAAAAGGACGGATCTACACGCTTCTGTGTTGACTACCGCCAGCTAAATAATGTCACCAAGAAAGACAGCTACCCCTTGCCACGCATCGATGATACCTTGAATACGCTTGCGGGGTCGACAATATTCTCAACGCTAGACCTTAAAAGTGGATACTGGCAAGTAGACCTGGATCCCGAGGCCAAAGAGAAGACGGCATTTTCGATCGGAACCGGGCTGTGGCAGTTCAACGTGATGCCGTTCGGGTTGTGTAATGCGCCAGCCACATTTGAACGACTCATGGAGACGGCTTTGAACGGCTTGAATGGGAAAACTTGCCTGGTATACCTTGACGACATAATCGTGATCGGAAAAGACTTCGACGATCACCTGAAAAACTTGGAAGAGGTACTTCGAAGGCTGCGTTATGTCAACCTTAAATTAAGCCCCAAGAAATGCCAGCTATTTCAGGAGACAGTGAACTACCTGGGGCACGTAGTCACGAAGACCGGCGTTTCAGTCGACCCGCAGAAGATCACAGCCGTACGAGAATGGCCAGTACCTACTGACGTACATCAGGTCAGAAGCTTCCTTGGCCTCTGTACTTACTATAGACGTTTCGTTCCTGGATTTGCCAATATTGCCAAGCCATTGACTCGACTAACCGAAAGTGGCAGACCATTCTGCTGGGAACCGGACTGCCAAGCTGCCTTCGAAAAGTTAAAGCAAGCTCTCGTTTCCACACCCGTGTTGAGCTATCCGATACCAGAGGGGAAATTTGTTTTGGACACCGACGCTAGCAATGTTGGGTTAGGCGCAGTACTCTCACAAATACAACACGGAGAGGAAAAAGTCATCGGCTATTTCAGCAAGACCCTATCCAAGCCCGAACGAAACTACTGTGTAACCCGACGAGAACTACTGGCAGTAGTAAAGAGCGTGGAGCACTTTTATAAGTACTTGTATGGAAGGAAGTTCCTGCTCCGAACAGATCATGCTGCTTTACGGTGGTTACTGAGTTTCAAGAATCCAGAGGGTCAAGTCGCGCGTTGGATAGAAAAGCTCCAAGAATACGACTTCGACATAGAACATCGAGCTGGAAATAGCCATAAAAACGCGGATGCCTTATCCAGAAGACCATGTTCTGAAAATTGCAAGTACTGTGAGCGCCTGGAGGAACATGAAGAAGTCCGAGCGCCTGGAGGAACATGAAGAAGTCCGGAGGATAACCATCACGGATGAACAATGGCATCCTGATAACATCAAGACGGAACAGGGTTCTGATCCGGTCCTGAGCTTGTTCCGAAGATGGAAGAATGAAGGCAGACGACCGACCTGGCAAGAGATCGCCGCTAAATCCGGGGAGGTGAAATCGTTGTGGGCCCAATGGGACTCTATTGTTGAGGAAGATGGACTCCTGAAGCGAATAGTGGAAAACCAGAATGGTACTGAGAGCAAACGTCAATTGCTTGTACCGAAGAGCCTGGTAAAGGAAGTCTTGAAGTGCCTCCATGACGATGCTTCGGGGGGACATTTTGGTGTTAAAAAGACCCTTGGAAGAGTCCGTGAGCGGTTTTACTGGGTCAATTGCAAAAAGGACGTTGAAGACTGGTGCAAGAAGTGCACAACTTGTGCAGCCAGCAAAGGACCGCAAAGACGACGGCGTGCCCCTGTGCGCCAGTACAATGTCGGCAGTCCATTCGAACGGATTGCCATTGACATCGCAGGACCGTTTCCAGAGACCGATGGTGGCAATAAATACATCCTGGTGGCAATGGACTACTTCACGAAATGGGTTGAAGCGTACGCACTTCCAAATCAGACAGCCACCACAGTAGCGGAGGAGCTCATAAACCACCTGATCAGCCGGTTCGGCGTACCCATGGAGCTTCATTCTGACCAGGGTCGCAATTTTGAGTCAGCTGTGTTCCAGGAAATCTGCAAGACATTAGGCATTCACAAAACCCGGACAACACCTCTGCATCCTCAATCAGACGGCATGGTCGAGCGAATGAACAGGAACATTAACAAGTACTTGTCCAAAGTGGTCTCCAAACACCAAAGAGACTGGGATCGCCATCTGCCACTGTTTCTTATGGCATATCGATCATCGATTCACGAAACTACTGGACAAACACCAGCAAAAGTACTGTTTGGTCGAGAGCTACGGTTACCATGTGACCTGAAGTTTGGCTGCAAACCTGGTGAGGACGTTGCCGGAGAAGACTACGTTAGTGATCTTCGCAGAAGACTTGACGATATCCATGAGGAAGTACGTTCCCGGATGCAGATAGCTAGCGATCGCATGAAGGACACATACGATATACGGGCCACTGATGGAGGTTTCCAGGAGGGAGACATGGTGTGGTTATACAATCCACAGCCCCGTAAAGGTCTTTCGCCGATGCTACAGCAGCACTGGGAAGGCCCATATACAATCGTCAAGAGAATAAATGACGTTATTTACCGGATTCGACGCACACCAAATGGAAAACCGAAGGTTGTCCATTTTAACCGTTTGGCCCCATATGCCGGTGACAATCACGAAGAAGCACGGATCAGGCTTATGCAAGCTCGTTCTCCGGATCCCCAGTATGACGAGTTTATGGCCACGCCGAGCTTATATGCCAATTCCAGATTCGGTGTCACCTCCGAGAGATCCGAAGATTTGTTTTCTGCTTCGGACTCGCTGGTTCATTGTGTGGCCAAAGACTTGAGGATGGATCGCGGTATTGCCACCGTATTCAAGAAGAAGTTTGGCCGCTTGTCAGAGCTGCGGGACCAACTCGGAGATGGAAAGAAAGTGCTAAGTCTGGTGGACGGGAACCGATCCATTTACTACCTAGTTACTAAGAAGGCGTCGTCTGAAAAGCCCACCTACCGCTCGTTATGGAATTCGTTGGTGGAACTAAGAGACCAACTGCTATCCACAGGTACCACAAGGTTAGCCATGCCAAGGATAGGATGTGGGTTGGATGGACTGAACTGGAGAGTGGTGCGGAGCATGTTGGAGGTCCTGTTCCGGTGGAGCGGCGTCGAAATAACGGTATACACCAATAATCCCCAACGAGATCCCGCACAGCCAAGGACGGTGGATTGCTACTTCCATATGACGACTGGGTGCCTTAGGGGACAGAATTGCAAGTACCGGCATGATCCTTCGAAGGAACGGAAGATGTGATCCGGGACGGATCACCCTTAAGGAGGGGGCAGTGTAATGAGCGTATGTGTGCGAGAGCGGGCAGTGTAGCGAGCGTATATGTGTACGAGAGCGAGCAGTGCGGCGAGCGTGTATGTGTGCGATAGCGGCGACGAGAACCGACAGCAGATAAGCGGAGCTCAAAGAATGCCGGCGTCGGTCGGCGCTTTGATGACGATAAACAAGGCCATAAATTACATGAACACAATAGGCACTCCAGTAAAGTCTAGTATGTAATTCTGGAACTTTCTGGATTGTTCCTAATCAGTATAAATACCTATTGACGTGGCCAGTAGTCAGTCAGTTTACAGTGAGCTTACGATATACCGAGTGATATAAATACCGAACTACGATATATAGTGATATAAATACGCATTTTCCTTGTGATATAAATAAGTCGTTGAATTATTATTAGTGTTTAAGTATTCTGTTAGTGTTTAAGTGTTAAATAAATAGTTGTAAAATAAATATCCGTTAAATAAATAAGTTCTACTAGAAAAGTCGTTACAATACTTAATCTAATCGAGTACCTTTCGGTTCGCAATGTAAAAATTTGACTTTATTTGTATCAATGAAATGATCATTTTGTATGCAACGTGTAGCAAGGCCTGTTGTATTATTATTGTGTATAATAGATTTTTTATGTTCATCTAGGCATTTACCTAGATTCCGAACAGTCTGACCAATGTAAATTGCATCACAATCTAAACATCCAACCTCGTACACACCATTTTTTTGTAAAATATTCATTTTGTCCTTACATTACTTACAATTAATGAACCTAAATTAGTTGTATTACTACATATGGTGGTTAATCTTAGATTCCTAAAATTACTCTGTATATTAAGAGTGCCTTTTTTACAATGGTTAATAAATCAATATTTATTTTGAGGTTTATTTTGAATTTGTACAAAAAAATAATTTAACAGTAGGTAATTTAGAACGTTTTTTAAAAATTAATTAAATATATATAAATTTTGTATCGTAACCATTGTTAAACGCTAATAATTTGATAAATATAACAGGCCTTGCTACACATTGCATACAAAATGATCACTTTATAAATACAAATAAAGTTAATTTTTTACATTGCGAACCGAAAGGCACTCGATTAGATTACCTGGAAATATTGGAAATACAGAAAGTCCGTCATCAATGTAAATTCATCACAAACGAACAACTACTAGATTTTAAGGTTTTTGCCATGATAATAAACGAGAACAAAAATATCAAAACAGAAAGAGAGATAAAATGTAAGGGAAATAAACTAGAGAGAGTAAAAGTATATATAGGAACTATAATAACACAAGATGGAAAGATAGACGCGGAAATAACAAACAGAGCAAGAAAAGGAACAAGAATATACTATACAATAAATAAAACCATACTAAGTAATAAAGACATAGAGAAAGAAACAAAAATACGAATTCACAACATAATAACGGTACCAACCATAACATATGCAAGCGAAAACTGGACGATACAAAAAGAACACCAAAAGAAAATAGAATCAATTGAAATGAAACACCTACGTAAAATAGCAGGCAAAACAAAATGGGATAGAGTACGAAATGACGAAATAAGAGAAATGGTAGAACAAGAATCAATAATTAAGAAAATAGAAAAGAAACAATTGAAATGGTATGGACATATCGAGAGAATGGACACAGAAAGAATAACTAGAAAAATATTAGAAACAAAAACCAGTAGGAAGAGGAAGAAAGGAAGACCAAGACGAACATGGATAGAACAAATAGTAGAACTGGGAAAACATCGAGGAAAAACACAAGAAGAAATGAGAAGAATAGCACAAGACAGGAAAATATGGAAAAAATGGGTTGAAAGCAACCCAAACTCCGACGCCTGAAAAGGCATAAGGAGAATGGAGAAGAAGAAGAAGAAGCCATCATAAAAGCAATATTATAATTACCCATAACAAACCCCTTTGTAAATATCAGTTTCAATGTTAAGCACTCACAGTCTTTGATAACGACTTATAAGTCGAAACAGCTGTCAGACATATAATAATAAATTGCGAAACTGTACCAAGTGTTGGTTTTTTTTAATTCTAAATCTATTATTATTATTATAGTTGTGTTTATAAAACATAAATATAGAAAGGAGCACTATTTGTGAAACTGCATTTTAAAAATGAAAAAATAGGAAATAAAAAACAGGAAGTTTCACTAAAATTTATTCGAGTACTTACTTGACAAATTTGCTTCGACCTAAACGAAGTTATTTAAAGAGGAATACAGAAATCTGTCGAGGTTATCGAATAAGTTTTAGTGAAACTTCCTGTTTTTTATTCTCTAATATTTCGTTTTTATAAAAGTAAATTTCAAAACATAAATTTTATAATAGCTCGCCTTAGAGCGATGACACACAGCGGTTTTTGCCGTCTCGTCAGCCGAGTCGACTGTCGAATCGGTAATTGTTTACTTTACGTTAGATTGGACAAAACATACACCGCTGCTGACCGCCGTCTCGTTTTTTAAAAACGAGTCGACACATGATGTGAACTATGCGCCGCTAGCTGTTTTATTGCTTAAGGCGGCACCATATCTCATTGTATCATATGAGTCTATCCACACACAGCTGTTTTGAAGGCAGTATTAGACATTGTTAAATACACAGGTAATTAATAATTAGCAATAATTGATATGGATGCTTTTAAAATCGATGTTGAAAAATTAATTAGTGAAGTAGAAATTCGACCAGCATTATGGAACATGACAATTCCTGAATATAGTGATAGAGTTATAAGAAAAAAATGTTGGGAAGAAATTACAAATGTTCTTAATTTATCTCTAATGTTTAAAGCTCTTAAATTGCCTCTGTTTCTCATATCGGATGCTAATCTTTTAATATTATCTGATAGTGTCATATTTTCGCTACAGGTCCCCTCTTGCGCTCCATCTTTTCTTCGTACAAAATTGTGTAAAACACAACTGGCTTTAACAACAATTTCAGCAGTATCTATGTCAACATCTAGTGGCCGATGAAATATTCTCCATTTATTTGCTAAAATTCCGAATGAACATTCAATGTACCTTCGTGCTGTACTCAATCGATTATTAAATATATTTTTTTTTCTCTGTCAGATGGTTTCCGCCGTAAGGTCTGACTAAATTTTCCATTAGAGGAAACGCTTCATCGCCTACCATTACAAAAGGGCACATTTCATTTGAATTTGGCAATTGGCGTGGTAAAGGTATTTCTAAAGAGCCATTACATAATTTTGTATACAATGAGGAATTTTTGAATATTCCAGCATCACTAGATTTCCCGTAAGAACCAACATCGATGTACGTAAAACAATAATTCTCATCACACATTGCGAATAAAACAAGGGAAAAGTAATTTTTATAATTGTAATACATAGAACCACTATTGGGAGGTTGTTTTATTCTAATATGTTTCCCATCTATGGCTCCAATGCAATGGGGAAACCTTGCAAATTCGTTGAATTCTGTAGCTATTGCCAACCACTTTTCCATAGTAGGATGAGGTATTGTAGTTTCAACTAAACAATCCCATATGGCTGTACATACCTCTTTTATTATTAAACTTGCAGTAGATCTTCCAATTCGAAAAATATAATGAATTTCAGTTAAAGAACACCCTGTAGCTAGATACCTAAAATAAAAAATACATATACATACCACGCCAAATTTATCAAAATAATATTTAAAAAATATTAGTCATGCAATGCAGTGTTCTAATAAGAATCTTTATTGTAGGAGATCTATTACATAAAAAGTGGAAAAATATTACAGATCGCTTTGCAAGAGAAATGCAAGAAAATAAAAAAAAAGTCGGGAGCAGGAGCCAATAAAAAATCCCCCTACATTTATACCCAACAATTATTTTTTTTGAAAGATACGCTAACTCCCAAGCCAACAACCAGTTCGTTACCCGCAGAAGACGAGGTCTTAGTAGTAGATGAACTCTCGGAAGAAACACATGGAGAAACTAGATCTCCAGCTGAGGAAAAAATGCACCGAATTGGCAAGAAAAGGATGCATCCGATTGAACAAAAAATTCTTCTTTCTCTTTAACGATGCGAAAAAAAAACTAAAACTGAAGACAAGCTTGATGATAATGAGCAATTTCTTTTATCTTTGCTACCAGCCCTTAAATCGCTACCACAATCTCTAAACACCAATTGTAGAATAGAAGTGTTGCAATGTATTAGTAGATATGAATCCATAGCTCTTTCTTAATCTGGACAGCAATATCCAATTCCTCCAGCTGAGGAAAAAATGCACCGAATTGGCAAGAAAAGGATGCATCCGATTGAACAAAAAATTCTTCTTTCTCTTTAACGATGCGAAAAAAAAACTAAAACTGAAGACAAGCTTGATGATAATGAGCAATTTCTTTTATCTTTGCTACCAGCCCTTAAATCGCTACCACAATCTCTAAACACCAATTGTAGAATAGAAGTGTTGCAATGTATTAGTAGATATGAATCCATAGCTCTTTCTTAATCTGGACAGCAATATCCAATTCCTACAACTTTACATCAAGGACAACAATATCATGTAAGCCAGCAACAACATTCTAACAGGATGCATTATACACATACACCAGCATATACACAACCTATTTTCTCACATGAACATTCACAGCAGTACATACCATACCTACATCAACATACAGACATTCAAACCGGCAATCGGGAACAAAGTCAGTTACCATCAACAAGCAGGTATTCCCAACCTAAATCAACTGTTTCAACATTAAGACAAGAAGAAACAAGTCCAACGACATCTCCTGCTCCATCTTTATCACCACACGAATCTCTTGCTACTTACATTAGTTCATATAATACTGAAGATGACTCAAATTTCAGTGTATTTAGTAATTAATGAATTAGATAGGCAGCTCAAAATTAAATAGATTAAAATCAAGTTTTGTTTTATTTTAGCTCGTCTTGAAAACTTTATTTGATACTCTTAATTTTGAATTACCCAAATACCTATATCTAAAAACATACTTGAATAAACTTATATTGTTTAATATTCTAATTACACTTTTACTTACCTGAGAGTTACGACCAACTTTTCTTCTGCGGGTATACTATTTCGCATACGGGTGTTTTTCTTTGTTATATTTTCACGCAAAACAGTTAATAATTCGTCGAATGAAGCTTTAGACATTCGAGTAAAATTAAAGAATTTTTCCGGATCATCTCGTGCTTGGCCAAATAAAGTGTAAAATTGCCCTTTCTTTATGCGGCATTCTAATATAGGATGTACCCACATTTTCCTATTCCTTTTTTTCTTTTTCCACCGTAAATATAGCAGTGATAATAATATAATTTTTTTTTCTTCAATGTCCATTGTGACTTCGACAAAATTCGGCACACAAATGAATTCGTCTGTCGGCTACCGAGCTTAAAATCGCCATGTGTGTTACCACTGTAAATTATGACGACTCGGCTGCCGAGTCGGCACAAACCGCCGTGTCTGTCATCGCTCTTAATTAGGCACATACTTGCATATAGGTATTATTTGTTTTAGATAAAAATGTCTAAACAAAAATTAAACGGTTACGAAAATATGGACAAGATAAAACTATAATGCACAAATCATTTTCTTGTACATGTATTAATTAAAATACTCCAAAAAGTAATTATTAAAAAAATTATGACACCGGACCACCCTTTCACTTGCACACTTACGTACGTTTCGGAAATTTTTATAACTGCATAATTTTGTACCGCGCAGTCAATATAAAAATTGAGAGGGAAAACGTTGGCCATGACACACGTAGCGCGCCAGCGACTCGGCAGCAGAGTCGACCTGAGGTCACACCAAGCGGTTTTATTGTCGGCAGCCGAGACGGAATTACAGGGTGTTCAATTTTGTTGAAGTAAAAACTAGGAAGAAAAAGGGACAATATTGTTTACTTTTTGAAGAAAATATTCCACTCCTGAAAGTAGAAAAATGCTTGTTATTTTCTGAATTATCGTAAGAGATGCAAAAAAGCTAATAACACAACAAACAACAAAGGATTTGTCTTTTTGGGATATATTTATCGCTTAAAATTAAAAATTGTTGTAGTATCTTGTTTTTGAGTTATAAATAAAAACTAAAATTTGTCGTTTTTAACAGTACGCAAAAATTATTTTAAAGAAATTGTCTGTACAATCGCTCAGTACATTTTATTAATATTATTTCGGTCGCGCTCCCTCGTGTGCCGAGAGATTGAAATAATACTAATAAAATATACAGGGCGGTTCCACAGACGATTTCTTAAGAATAATTTTCGCGTACAGTTAAAAATCGACAAATTTTATTTTTTTTTATAACTCAAAAACAAAATACAACAATTTTTAATTTAAGTTTAAGTTTACATAGGCCAAACGGGCAGAAAATTTTCAGATAGGATAAAAGAACATTTTAATAGTTTTAAGTTAAAAAAGTGTACCTCGACTTATGCCGAGCATTTAATTAATTGTAATCATAAATTTAATGCTGAGTATAAAATTTTACATATAGAAAACAAAGGACAGAAACTAAATCTTTTAGAGTCACTAGAAATTAATAGATATTATAAGAAAAATGTAATCTTAAACGATCAAATTGAAACAAATAATTCTCCGTTGCTAAATTTAAAATTTAAAAACCTCCCTCTTCCTCTATAGTTGTATATGTATATATATAGGGATATCTTATTGTTCTTGTTATCATTGTCTTCACCTGAAGAAGCCACAGTGTGGTGAAACGATCGTCGTGATCAAATAAATATATTTCTTGAAACTTAAGTGTATTTCATTTTTTATCGTTATAATGAAGTTTCAACAAGTAACTGCCTATACAGTCAAATATCCCAAAAAGACAAATCTTTTGTTGTTTGTTGTGCTATTAGCTTTTTTACATCTCTTACGATAATTCAGAAAATAACAAGCATTTTTCTACCCTCTACCCTGTAATAGTCGTCTCTTCTGCCGACTGTAAAACCGCCTAGTGTAACTTTAAGTCGACCCTACGTGAGCCATACCCCTAAATTGATATAGATATTGATAAATTTATTGATTTAGACTGTGCGACACAAAAACCATTATTTTTTTGGTAATTATTTAGAAGTGGGGCTCCAGACAAAACTGGCCCCAAAAAAATTTTCACCCCTTAGAGACCATTTTAATACATCAAAATAGTTCATTTACGGTGGGGGAAGACATTTTCAATAATTGTTTATAAACAAAAACATTGTTATAAACAATAAATTTAAAGTTTTAGAAATTACCAAATTAAGAGAAAATTAAAATAGAAGGTAGTTATTGAGAAAATTGAGAAAATTTTAGAAGTGGGGGATATATTTTTTATAAAAAATATTTAAAAAAACGTCGTAATAATTCAATGTGTCTTGAAATAGGTTATGGTAGAGGGTGGGTGTGTTTACATACACTACCCTACATCCCGTACCCTAACCTAACCAAATACCAAATTAATTATTAAATTAAAATTTTGGGGTGTGGGGTATGTATATATAAACACACCCAATGCAATACAAGAAAGTTTTTGGAGCAATTTTCTCAATAACTACCTTCTATTTTAATTTTCTCTTAATTTGGTAATTTCTAAAACTTTAAATTTTTTGTTTATAACAATGTTTTTGTTTATAAACAATTATTGAAAATGTCTTCCCCCACCGTAAATGAACTATTTTAATGTATTAAAATGGTCTCCAAGGGGTGAAAATTTTTTTGGGGCCAGTTTTGTCTGGAGCCCCACTTCTAAATAATTACTACAATTTTTTTTATAAGTAAACACCTTAACATGTATAATTATATAAAATCAACAGATATTTCTTATTCAATAAGTACTTTTTAAGATACCAATCGAATAAAAAAAATTTCAGATATCAAATTTTACACCTTTTTTTTTATTAAAATATTTATTCTATTCTGTAATCCATTACTAGATTTCATTTCGTTCGCAAATAAAACAATTCAATTCAGTTTCAATTATTTTTTTAGAAATGAGAATAGGTACCACGCCTATTTCTTTAGATGACTCTTTCACTCTAAAAACGCTAGACTTTGATGTCTGAAGTTATAAATTAAGTCCTACCAGTTAAGAAAAACGCGACTATTACTAGTGAATGCACTCCCAAGGTTCACAAAGTTCATTGCCACAAGTGGCCACAAGCACCTACGTTGCAGCACAAGTGAAACGCTTCTTTAGAATGTATTACAATACTATCATTTTATTAATTTAATTTTAACCAAGTTTTATCTAATATGCGATTGGATTGTATTAATCAGCCTTACTTTTGTAATTCTGCTTAATATTCGAACAGCACATACATAATTATCGTAAACTATAATGACCCTTCACTGATCTTAATATTAAACTAAAATGACACTTTTATAAAAGCACCGAATAAACGCTACACAATAAACCAAATTTAACTACATAATGAGATACATATTGCAACAGCGCAACCAGTTTATTTTATTTTTTCTCTTTTTATGAAACTGATAAGCATTTCCTGCCCGTTTGTACATACGTACATGTCTGTCCTTTGAAGTGCGTAATTATGTATATGTTGTAAATGTATTCAATCGCTACCAAATATAACTTAAATGAGACTGAATTGAGTATGTGTATTTATAATAAAAAACAAAATGAAATGCCGACAAATTCGTCCATTATATGTAGTATATCACTGTACCAGTTCTATAAAATTTATATTACTTAAAAAATCTGGTAATAAGTAGGTATTAACCGAATATACTATTTTACTACACTAAACATACTAATACTAAACATTACCTACCAAGGAAAGCCACTTTTTACACAACACTACACACCCACCTCACGTGTGAACTAAACAAGAAACAAAACTGAAATGGAATGTGTTGCAGTGCATGATTCCAATGATGCGCAGAATCTACTTGCCCTAACACACCCTAACCATAGAATAACTGTATTTCAATACCATAGATTAAACAATAAATTTGCCAGTGTTGTATTGTAAATAATTGTAAATTTTAAAAGCAATTATAGATGACAATTGTTAGAACTCGTGCTAATAGTTGTTATCATTACAAATATGCCACAGACAAAAGAAAATCGGAAATAAATGTTGCACTTTGCAATAATGTTTCTATTATTCCTCCTCTTTATTTTTATCAAGTTGTAATTTTGACGTGCAACGAGCAGATAGGTTGCAAGGTTGCAACATATCAAATTCTAACGTCAACTTCAAAAAAAAAATTACTAATTAACTGTAAAGTGTGTCCGAAATAAGAGTCTCACAGTTGGGAGCTCGCGTATTATTGCAGCTGAAAAAAGTTTAAATAGGGAAATATTTGGGGAATTTCAAGTTTTGCTTAATTTTTTTTGGACTTCCACAAAAACTGCCATCCTTCTTTATTTGACCTGTGGCAACTTTCTAACGGATACATCATTGGGACACTTTTTTATTCTGTTTCTCATGGATTTATCGGATAATTTCTACCTTCGTTAGTTTTTTAGGAAATATGACTACGGGTGACATATTGGTTTTTGCCAAAATTAAAAAGAGCATTTCTTTTCTCGACTTTTGGCTTGATTTTGCGTAGATGATTGCCGATTGTTTTCAATTATACAGGGCACACTTTTATTACACCAAAATTAATGTAATTACCTATTTTAATAATCACTCAACATGTTTTAAATAAAGCAATAGGAAGCACCCATACAACACCTAGGACTATTATAATTTTCTAAAAGGCCTGCCACGTATCGTATGACGTCATTGTCAGTAGGTATTCTATCGGGTTAGTTGATTCTTTCAAGTTATACTTATTCAAATGAACAGAAAATAAAACGTGTTTAAATAGTTTTTTAAGCGAAAATTACATTTAACAATTTTGATAATAGAAATTACAAAAACTTTATAAATCTAATGAAAAAAAGTCTACCTGTAGGTGCATTGAATATATTTTATAGTGTCGAAAAGAGAATAGGTTCTAAGAATTTAATTATGTATACTGTTTTGGGATTTAACCGTAAGGATTTAAATGTTTATTATTGGAACATATGTACGTTTGACATAAATTTTAATAATACTAATATGCGCATGTCCTAATGTCGCGCAGTCGAAAATCGACTTTGCGCATGCGCTTACAAATGATAAGGCCAGCGGACACACCAAATGTAACATACGAACGCGGCAAAAAAAAAGTTCACGCACCTCGAGAAGAAAGAGAGCTAACGCAAACCATGATTTTGTACACTCAGTGTACATATAAAAGCTCAAAAGTTTTCTTAGAATACACCTATAATTTTTGAAAAAGAAAGAATTAATTTAAATCTGTCATTTGAGTCTAAAAAGTACGGTATGGGACGTTTCGCCGCGGCCGATTCGGCGCCGGCGGCACAAAATGCATCCATTAAATTAGTACTTCTAATGGAAGTGGCGTATTTAACAAAGTTTACAAAAATTTTAAACTAAACATAAACATATTTACTTCACTTATTCGTATTTATCAAATTTTACAAAATTTTTATACCAAACATATTTTAGGTTAGGTTTGGTTAGGTTAGGTTAGGTGATGTGTATATGAAACAATTAATGGCCGGACAACTTCCACCTCTAAAATTAAAAAAAATTCGAGATGCCGACGAAAGAATATTGAGAATTGTGAGGGATTTTGACAACCGAACTCGACGTGAATATTTACGTTCAACAGCGAATAATTACCAATTTAATCAATAAAAATTATTGAAGGTTCAATTTTGTTTTATTTATTCGGCGGCGAAAGGGCAGGTGGTCAAACGGCCGGCGGCGAACCGGCCGCGGCTAAACGTCATAGACCCTAAAAAATAAGGGCAAGTTGCAGGCCTATATAGGTAGGTATTTATTTACGTTTTTCTTGCCATTTACATGATATTCATATGTTTATAGTATCTAATAATGATAAAAAATTAAACCGAAAAGATTTTTATACCAATAGATTACTGATAGATAAATACAGCTATTATATTAAATAATTAAACTAAATAAAATACTTAATTACAGTCCTACAATAAAGAATTAATAATAAGTAGTAACTAGGTAATTAAATATTAGAGAATATAATTGAAATAATTGGCTGTGCTGTACAACAAAAATAAATAAGTAATTAATTGTAATATAGCATTTCCCTATAATTATGTAATATAACAGACCTTCAAAATTCAGTTTCAACTTGAGACGGACCCACGTCGGAGAACAAAAACAAGACTAAACTAACGGTACGTTACTCGCGTAAAAATTTGGGAAGACTTAAATTCAAATAAAAAATCATAAAAAACTAACAATTGTGTTTTACTTAGTAAAAACAACAAATAATTAGAAAATATGACAAGAATGAAAAATGACTAAACAAATATTTAATTTATATAAAAATAGAAACTCAACTCTGATGCGCTCAACCAGCGAAATAGTGACTGAAAAATTATAATAAAAGTGATAATAATAACAATAATAATAATAATAATAATAATAATAAGAACAGATTTTATATATCAAAAACCAGCTATAAATCTCCCCAATCCTCCCACATAAATGCAACACTCAAATTTCAAACAAAACTGAAGAACCCTTATTAGTTATATCCGGCACAGCCAGAAGGTACTGAGGTCCTATACAGGAGGCAACCCTGCTATAGTTGAAAATTAGAATACGATATGGGCCTCACTATTAATTTCTATCTCAAAAGAGAAAGCCGAAAGGGACGCAAATATAAAACAGTTTCGTGAATACTCCGCAGATGTGATATCCTGCACGGGTGAAAATTTTAATAGATCCAAAATGGCAGAAACATTCATAAGATCATAAACAGGTTCAACAAAGAACTAAATTAAAAATTTACTTGTAAGCAAAAATATAAATATTACGTAATTAAATAAAAGATTTAAACCCATGAAAAACAGCCAGTGATACTCATCAGAGCTAATCAGTATAAATTTCAAATTCACATATAATAATTTATGTTTAAACTGAGATTGCAAGTTACGACATGAATTGATGAACAAAGAAAATGACGACATTCAATAAAAGATAATGATTTTTTATAAATTCTTTTGCAAACATTGTAATGAATAAACTAAGTTATGAAGAGAAACATAATTAATGGAATAATAAATCAAATACTTGATGGAGCACAATTATTTCAATTAATTTTATAAATAAAACACAGTATAAAATAATACCTCTTCTATCATCGGCAAACAAACACCACAGACAATAAAGGAATAGATGAGTGATTCATGTAGCAAAACATGCACATGTTGTAGCGTACCTACATCTGTGGTAAATCGCGCAACCAGGAAAGCAGACCATTGAGTAGTGATCCATTTAGCCATTCAATATATTCAGTCACTTCGTTACATACTCTATCATACTCATAGAATTCCTTAGTCACACTAGTCACACTTCAGTCAATAAGTTAGTTAGCTATGACATGTACATTATATTAACGTGTTGTGTTATGAATGTGTTCTTACGAGTGCGGGAATGAAAAATAAAGTTTATCTGTTAACATTGCTACACCTGGATTGTTATTTAGTGGTCTATCTCTCCGGAGTAGCCACACACACACGTTTTGCAACGACATCTTTAGATTTCTCACAGTACTTTTCAAGTGTTTAGGAAAACTTTATGTAGAAATGCTCATGCCTTGTTTTAGAATAATTAACAATTTCAACGGTAGATGAGTTACCATAGTAACGGATGTAAGTACTGGGGGATTTCGGAACTTTCTAGAACTTGTTGATATACCGGTTGTATTTTTGTGGTTTATGGCAAGTTTACGGCAAAATATGTTTACTATACCCTCGCTCGTCTTATATTTTAGAAATAAACTGTCCTTTTGTTATCGTTGGAGTCTAGTCGGTGTTATTAGGTATGAAATTGATATAATTGTGAAATGGAAGAAACCGACTGCTACTGCTAAGTCATAGGAAATGCAGAATAATTTCCTCATCTGCTGAGAAATTATGTTTATCTTTTGTCATAACCATTTTGAAGACTGTGTAGTGAGACAAACAAATGAAGTGTTTCCTTTGCCAACTTTGCATTGGCTTGGTAAGCTGAAAAATTTTACATCAAAAGTGTTTGCCACGTTATGATGTATTATGATTATTCAACTGCAAACTGATGTGACAAAAATAGACTCCAGAAAGGCACAACTGTGGAATACGAAGGAAGCCCCCCTAATGAAAATGGCCTAAGAAAGTAAAAGAACTAATATACACTTGTTAATCTGGTGAGTTCATTGGCAACATTCTAAATAGTTTAGGTACCTAGTTTGTGGCTTTTATTTTTCATATTTAATATTAAAAATTGTAAATATAAATTGTTTAAAATTGTACGCATTTGTGTTTACATTCTTAGATGTTCTTCAGTGGAATATTTATTAGAAGGTGCATATGTCCGTATAAATACAAAAAGTTGTATTTTTAGATATTTTTTGTTAAAATGTAAATGTTAACGAAGGTTGGCATAAATGTGTTACTTTTTTCTAAATTAACTGCTATTCTTTTTTTTTTTTTTGTTGGAAGAATGCTATTTACAGTATCTTTAATGAAATTTTATGATGTAAAAATGTATGTATAATGATTATTTAATAAGATTTAAATTAACTATGAGCTTATGCTATTGAATTCCTTAGTATAATTTCTTGTTATTCTTATATGATTCATGTCTACAATATAAATTATGTTGTACTACTCTAAATATTGTTTTTATTTAACCCTCACTTGCAAATCTTGATATAAGAATTAGTAACTGATACATTAAAAGTTGAATATTATTTTACTTTCAGTAAATTTATTTGGAAGTCGTCGACAGCTGTTTCGATTTTTAAATCAGTTTGCAAAATTGATTTAGGAATCGAAACAGCTTGCAGAACGTAATACTAGTTTTACGTTGGATAAGATAAAGCTACTTGCAGAAGAAGAATTCACAGCATTAAGCACAGAACTTTGGAAAAAGTGTTGTGAACATGTGGCTAGAACAGAAGACAGTTACCGTGAAAAGGATAATATTTTAGATACAGAAACAGAAACCTTAGTTATTAATATTAATAACAATGGAAGTGACAGTGAAGACTCAGATACTGACAGCGATAGTGAAGCGGATTTACTTTGACGAACCTGTAAATTCTTTGTAGGGTAAAGCAGCTAGTAGTCGGCCCTGCTCCAGTACTCGGCCTTTAGCGATTTTAAAATTCTAGAAATAAGCACTGAAATATACTAAGTGTCCTACAGAACTATGTAATAAATTTTTGACATATACGTAACTGTGTGCAAAGCATGCGCAGTAAAATGTTGTTTGATAGTCGTAAATATGAGCTTATAATTTCACTCACCACATGTTGAGTTATAGACCTGTGCAGAAGGTAGCTTGTGAACAACGAGTAGTGCTCACAATGTAAGTAACTATTTTATTATTGTATTATTGTTTCAGTATTGCAGATTTGTTATTCATACATTTGTAATTTCAATATTTTACTACCAAAATAAATTTTATTTTAAAAAGAAGTGAAAATATATAGTGGCCGAGTACTGGTTCTTGAATTCATAAACCGAACCCAGTAGTCGGCCAGTTGTGGCCGACTACTGGTATTTTCGACAAACTATTTAATTAAGTTAAAATTCCTATACCAATGATTTCTTTTCAAGACAAGTGTATTAACCAAACCTTAGAGTCACAGATTAATATCTTACCAGTAGTCGGCCGGTAAAATTGTAATAGCCGACTTTTGGTGTTTGTTAATCCAGTAGCCGGCCTTACGACTTATAGACCAAATTAGAGAAATCTGATCATTTTTTTAATAATGCTATTAAATTATTCTATATCATCATTTTCATTATATGTAGAACAAAATGTCTCAAAGGCCTATTCATCGATATAAGGAAAAAAACCTTACTGAAGCAATGGAAGCGGTTCGAAAGGGGATGAAAATAAGAGAAGCCAGTAGAGTTTTTGAGGTACCCAGATCTACAATTCAGGATAGATTACATCAAAGAGTACCAGAGGGTCCACGGAAGATGGGTCCAGAATCTATACTTACTAGAGAGGAAGAAGATGCAATAGCTAATTGGTGCACAGATATGGCCAAATGTGGGTTTCCTTTAAAACCTGACGATCTTTTAAACACGGTTCATAAGATCATATTAGAAGATAAAAGAGCAAATCCTTTTAAAAATAATAGACCAGGGAAAAAGTGGTACAAATCTTTCCTTAGGAGGAATCCTACCCTATCACTTAGAACTCCGGAAGACATTTCGAAAGGCCGTGCTGTAGTTACGGAAGAATGCATTAAAAAATGGTTCAAAACATTAGAAAACTATTTGATCTCTACTGGAGCAGGCGACATTCTTCATGATACACATAGAATTTACAACGGAGATGAAACAAGTTTTATTTTATGCCCAAAAACTGGTAAGGTTATTGCACCTCGTGGATATAAAAACATATATAAAATAAACAATGCAAAAGAGAAGGATGCTCTTACAGTTTTATTATTTTTTTCGGCAAGTGGTAAAACACTTCCCCTTGCATTGTTTTTCCTTATGTGAGACCACCAAGAGATGTAGTAAAAAGCATGCCTGACGATTGGTTCTTAGGAAAATCAGATACGGGCTGGATGAAGGCCGACATATTTTATGACTATATAACAAAAGGTTTGAATAAATGGTGATATGAATTGCTAATAAAGTTGAGTTTTAATTGTTTATTTACACCACTGAAAATACGCACACCGAACAAATATATACACAATCTAACACTATACAATAAATCTAACAGATATATATATATACAGGTGAATTAAGTACAGAGAAAAAAATGGAACTTGAAAGAAGATAAAAAAAATTGATATGAATATATATACAATATGAGCTAAGGTGGCTAGAGCTCTCTCTTCCTTGCCGTGGGTCGGTGGAATATCAGAGGTAGCCGATAGCGTTAATACAAGGCACAAAGGGTCGAAGGTGGTAAGATCTCTCTCTCCCTTGCCGTGGATCGGTGGAATATCAGAGATGCTAGTACTGTTCGTTCGTTCTGTTTCATAGATGCGGAAGACTGGCTCCTTTGCATATTCATCATGGGGAATTTTGTTTTATTCACTGCAGTGGCATTTTGCTGTAGATTTCGCTTGTTGATGTATTTAAATTAATTAAAGAAGCTATTTCTGGATTTTCATGATGGTCCAGGTGGTCAATGAAGTGAGTTGTTAATTGGTTAAAGAATTCCTTGAGGGGAGGGATTTCCATTTCTCGTTGTAATTGGGTGTTTCTCACGTACCAGGGAGCTCCTATGGCAGATCTGATTATCCTGTTTTGTAGGTTGTCGAGGATTTTGGTGGCGCTTGCATGTTTCCATACTATCGAGGCGTAAGAGATTATGGGATGAATGTAGACTTTGTAGATTCTGATTTTAGTTATGTTTGATAGTTTGCTCTTTTTACAAAGAAGAGGGTATAGAAGTTTGTATGCTGCTGTTCCTTTTCCTTTAGTACGGGAAATGTGTGAGTTGAACTTTAACCTTCTGTCCAGAGTAACTCCAAGGTATTTTATTTCTTTTTTGAGTGGAATTTTGCTTCCTTTGAATATGATTTCCGTTGGTGGGGAACGAAGTCTTCTATTGAAACAGATGGCTTCAGTTTTGCTTTCGTTAGTCTTGATGCGCCATGCTTTAAGCCAGTCTTGAAGATCACAGAGGTAGTTGTTGATTCTTGATACAGTTAGTGTTCGGGATTGTGCTTGGGCCGCTATTAGGGTGTCGTCTGCAAATTGGGCTATGAAGATGTTCCTATTAGTTGGGATATCTGCTGTGTACAATAGGTATAGTATTGGGCCCAGGACTGATCCTTGGGGGACACCCGCCCTGATGTGTCTTGTGGTTGATCTTGTTTCCTCAATTTTAACTTGGAATTGACGATTTGTTAGGTAAGAGTATAGAGTTTTCATGAGTCTTGTTGAGATGGGAAAGTTATTTAGTTTAAAGATGAGTCCTTGTATCCAAACTTTGTCGAATGCTTTTTCTATGTCTAATAGAGTTGCAGTGGTGGTTTTGCCATAGTTCATTCCTCTAGAGATATAAGATGTTACTCTGGTAAGTAGGTGTGTAGTAGAGTGGTTCTTTCTGAAGCCAAATTGGTGATTTGGGGGTATATTTTTGTTTATTATTTCAGTTTGTAGGTGTTTGAGGATGATTGCTTCAATGATTTTGCTCATGGTTTTAAGGAGGCTTATGGGTCTGTAGCTGGTAGGGTTGCCGGGAGGTTTATGTGGTTTTAAAATCATGATAATGTCGGCTACTTTCCATGTTGAGGGGAAGTATTGAAGTTTGAAGACTGCATTGCAGACTTCGGTTAAAACTCTAATTCCATTTGTAGGGAGTTCTTTTAGTGCCTTGAACGTAATGTTGTCTGAACCGGGTGCCTTCTTATTTTTCTTGAGATTGATTATTTCAGTGATTTCTTCTTGGGTGGTAATAATCTCTTGTTCTTCTGGATCTCTATTTATTATTTGTTGGACCATATTTTCTATGTGTGCTTCATAGTTGATAGGTTTCAAGGTGTCGTCTAGAGGGTTTGGCATGAATTGTTCCTCGAGGTGATCTGCGAGAAGTTCTGCTTTTTCTTGAGTTGTGATTGCTGTAGCGTCGTTTGAGGTGAGTGGACCGATAGAGGTTGTTTTCTTTTTGAGGCTCTTGGTTAGTGAGAAGAGTGTGGAGTTATCTTGATCTGCTTCGTCAAGCTTTTTGTTCCACTCGTGATTGTAGAAATCAGCCAGGGAGGTTTTTACTTCATTTGTTAGTTTGTTTAGATTTCTTTTGTCTTGAGGACTGTACGTTTGTAAGTATTTCTTCCTGGCTCTGCGCTTCTCTTTAATTAATTCGGCAATGTAGTTGGGGATGTATGTTCCTTGTATTTCTTTGATTTTCGTGATAGTGCATTGATTGATTGTATGTTGTATGATGGATTCAAACGAAGATGTTGTTTGTTATAGTGATTCTATACTTGTGAAGTTGGTTTGTAGTTTTTCAATTTTTGTATGGAGAATAGTATTGAATTTCTTCCAGTCGGTGGATTTTATTTGGATTGTATCTTTTTCTATTTCGTATCCAATATTAAGGATAATGGGGAGATGGTCCGAGGTTAAACTGCTGTTCTCTACGGTTTCTATTTTGAATTGTTGTGGGATGTTCTTGAGGATAGCAATATCTAGAATGTCTGATGATTTTGTAGGTATATGATGATGTGTAGGTTCTGTTGGAGCTATCACTATTGCCTGTTTTTGGTTCATATATTGTTTCATGTGTATTCCTCTTTGATTTTCTGATGTACAGTTCCATTCGTGGTTCTTGCTGTTAAGATCTCCAATAATAATTTTTGAGGCTGTTCCTTCCAATAGTTTATTCATCTGGTCGACGTGTAGGGGGGGTTGATTATTTTTCTTAGGGGGATAGTAGGTACTGTAGACATGGGTAGTTCCTATGTTTTTGATCTCCAATTGTATTCCTGTGGCTTCTAATATATTGTCTTCAGGTGTGGGCGGGAGCAGAGTGTGTTTGATGGTTCGTTTGATATAGAGAGCTGTACCACCTCCTATGTTCCGCATACGGTCATTTTTATATAATATGTAGTTTGGAATGCGTGGGGTGTGTGATGGTTTCAAAAAAGTTTCGCCGATGCACATGATATCTAGATTATGTGTGGTTACGAAGTGTTTAAGTTGGTTAATTTTACCGGGAAGCGACTGCGCATTCCAGTAACCAATGCTAAGGTTGGCAGGGATCCTTTTGGTGGTGTGGCTCATTGACAGTTATACTGCTGCAGAAGTTGTGTGGTAGTATTTAAGAACTTTGTTGACTGCTCTGGAGATGGATTAAGTAGAGTGTATTGGATGAACATCTCTCCTATGATTTTGGATAGTTCTTCTAAGTTGTTTCTTGTGTTAAATTTTTGATTACCTTTTGCGGCTTGGCTGTATGAATGAGGGTATGGATGTCTTGGTTCTTCTGATTTGTTTTTAGGGTTCACGGGGCAGTTCCTATAGTTAGCTGGATGTTCTCCGGCGCAATTTGTACATTTCGCTGGCGTTGTTTGGGGTTTAGTACACAGGTGGGTTGAGTGGTTGGCTGCGAATTTGAGGCATCTGTAGTCTGCCTTGCAACCGGCTTGGGAGTGACCGAACTTTTGGCATCGGTGACATTGTCCCGATGTTTGCTTCTTATATAGGCTTTCTACGGAGATGTCAAGGTTACAACATTGCTTTAGGTTATAAATTGATTTATATATCCTGTCGAGTTCTATTTTCACGAGAGGTATTTCGAGTCCTTGTCGGTTTGTCATCCTGGCAGCCTTGATGTCAGGGTATCCTTGATGGTGCAGATCCTTGGCTATTTCTTCTATGGTTATTGTTGTCGGAATTCCTCTTAAAACAGTTTTATGTTTTCTTTCGCTTTTGAGTTTGTAAGTGTGGTATTGAATTTGGTTACTATCGAATATTTTCGTCATTGCTCTAAAGTGTAGTTCGCCGTCGGGGTAGATGTTTATTCCATCCTTACAGGCCCTCGCTTTTGTGAATTGAATCTTTTTCTGAGACAGGAGTGTTGATAGGTGGTTCCATTTATTGGGTTCCCTCAGGACAATTGGAGGAGTTTTTTGTTGACGTTGGTGTTGATCGGCTTCGTCTACTGTGTTTTCTGCGGTTAGATGGTAGTCTTCAGGTTCTGGGTTTGATTCTAGAGAGAGTGTATCATATCGGTTGTTTGTTTCGATTCCTTTTTTGAATTGTACCAATAATGAATTTTGGTTTGGTTTTTTGCGCTTCTTTTGGGATGGCTGTTGGAAGGGTTGTGTATCAGATACGATGTCCATATTTTGGTTCCTGTTTGTGTTTGGTTCTTGAGTGTTTGATCCGGTTCTTAGCCTTTTAGAGGTGTTAGGGGCTGGTTTGTTAGTTTCTTCAGATGGGTGGTTTTCTAATTGTTTACGAAGAAGTTCGTTTTCTTCCTGCATATACTCAAGTGTCCTTTCATATTTTGATAACGTGTCTTCCAGCATCTTTATTCTTGCGTATAGATCTTCGTGGCCGGTGTTGCTATCCATTTTGAGGTGATATAGTTAAGGAGTCTTTTAAAAGACTGTTTGTTGAAAATTCTTGTTATGAAGCAGCGGGACGCAGTACAGCGATTTACCAAGACTTTGCGTGCTCCGTCCTGAATAAATCGCGGTGTACTTGTCTGGGGTGTGAGTTAGGTGATTCACCAGGACATTGCGTACTCCGTCCTGATGAGTCCGAAAAAAGGTTTTAAGAATGTACTTGCAGTAAGTTGTTGATGAACTAAAAGTCCGCCTGGTACTTAGCTTTTCAAATTTCACTGTGTGCTAGTACTGGGCGAGTTTCGGCTATTTATACAAATCCCAGTACTAAGCAAGGGTTGGGAAAAAGAGGGGTTGGAAGTGGGATAGTGAGAGAAGGGCAAAATTAACAAAAAAAAAAACGATTTTGTTTTTAAAGTTAATTTCGCGGTGAAAATTGAAAAAGTAGATAGCGGCAAAGGGCAGAGCAGTCATGAAAACGTAGGGTTAGAAAAAAGAACCGTAGTTTTAAGGTAAAAACTAACAGAATTAAGAAATAAAACAAAAATAGTGAAGAAGACAACAAATAAGAACAGAATAGTTAGAGAGAAATACTACAACCAATACGAGCAAAAAAAAAAGAAAAATAAAGGAAGAAATTATTGAGAGAAAAAAAATTAAAATAAATACGCGAAAAATTAAAATAGATAGAAGATAGTGGTGTGTACGAGTTTGGTTGTCGCAAGTGGTAGGAACCGGTATTTGGACGAGGTAAATTAGGGGTGGTGACGTCAGGAAAAAACCCACGGCTAGTTGTCGATCTTCCTAGAATGGATCGGTGTTGGTGTTTACCGAATAATATTTCGATACAGTGCTAGTGTATTATATCAATGGATAGATGAAAATAAAATCAAAAAACCAGTTCTTATATTAGTAGATGGACATAAAAGTCACTTAACTATGGACTTGAGTAAGTTCTGTCATGAAGAAAGTATAATCCTATATGCACTTCCTCCAAATACTACCCATTTGATGCAACCAGCAGATGTGTCTGTATTTAAGCCACTTAAGTCAGAGTGGAAAAATACTGTTCATAATTGGGCAATACAAACTGAAAATATAAATACTGTTCTTACAAAGGCTACATTTTGTCCCCTTCTATGTAAAGTATTAAGTAAAGAAAATTTACCAGAAATTATTAGAAATGGTTTTCGTAAATGCGGACTCTATCCTTACAACCCTAACGCCGTTGATTACACTGTGTACAAAATTATCTTGAAAAAAATGTCAACAAAAGCAAGGAAGATTCTTCTACATCTATAAAGTCACCTGGTAAGTCACTGAGGAAAAAAGATTATGGGACAGCATGGAAGGTTATTGAAGAGCTTAGAATGGATTTAACAAATTCAGGAATAAATGTTGACATTGTACTGAACGTAATTGAACAGGCTAAGAACAAAAAAAGTTTAAATATTTCTAACTCCAATCACACTCACTTGGAAGAGTCCTCAACATATACAAACAAAATCCTTGATTTTCCTGATAATGTTGAAATTGAACCAGGAAACATTCTTACAGATGTTGTCAATACTCTATCTGGAGTAGATAATCTATTTGATATTTCTTTACCTCTTGGCGAAATTACATTAAATTGCATTTTAAATAATAATAACCATAATAACATCGGAATACCATTAGGAACTTTCGAAATTTCTGAGGAAAATATTTTAGTACCTTTTCAATATGATGATAGCATGAAAGAAAATGAACACCAGTCCAGTCCAGTCAAAGAGAATGTCACCTTCTTTAAAATAAATCTTGGTAACTCCGTCGCCAATTAAAGTCATCATCGCCGAAATTAACTAACCGTGTAGGTGCAATATCTTCAATGGAATGGAGAAAAAATGAAGAGGAAAAGCAAGCAGTAAAGGAAAAAAAGAAAACCGATATATTAATGAGAAAATTACAAAGAGAAAGGGCTAAACAACAACGAGAGGAGAAATTACGTAAACTGAAACAAAAAAAATCCAGCACACCTCGAATTAAACGTCGCAAGGTTCAGACGAATAGCCCATGCTCTACTTCTATAAAGATTAAGTGTGATGTTTGCAGTGAGGATATGGTTAGTGATACAGACAGCAACGATCTCAAAAACATTGGTTGTGACAGTTGCCCAGCTTGGTATCACTTAAAATGTACCAAATTTGCGGGAAAATTGTTTGAAGAAATCGCCAATCTTCCTTTTCTATGTCAGAAGTGCATAACAATAACGTAGACTTATCGGCCGACTACCGGATACCGTACGGCCGACTATTAGATTTACATGGCCGAGCACTGGAGAAAAGGACCAATATTTTATTATTATTATTTTTCAACTATGTCCAGAATATTATTGTTTTCGTTCTTGTTCTATGTTAAATTTAATAAACTGTCTTTTATTAGTCAATTTTGGCCTTTTCTATTATTTTTGTGTACATAAATTTGAATTTTTAAACCTGAAATTTCAGTTAAAAGGCCGACTACTGGATACTTTACCCTAAGTATGTATATTTTTTATTTTGCCTATAAAACCTTACAATAGTTGGCGTGTAGGTAAGCTAGATGTGAGGTTTCAAAATAAACACAGTTAGCAGATATTCAGTTCAACAAACTACAATATAATGTTTTTGTTTTCCATTTTACAAACAGTCTTGTTATCGTGTCCGAATAAAATACTGAGCATGTCACTGAATAGTAATGTAATGGCTAGTTGCACAGACTTTATTGCGGTTCACAAATGCCGATTTAACTTGATTAACACAAAGATGAAATCAATAAAGCACCCACCCCTAAGGTAAATGATTTATGAGATTTACTTCTTAAAATAGCGCCCGGATAATAAGATTGTAGCAGTACCTACATGTTCTATGATTTCTTCGCCGTCAATGACCGAAAATGCGCAGACGTGATTGAAAATTTAAAAAAATTACGTTAGATCTAAAGTGGTAGTCAGTTGTATGTTGTGGTATATATTTGTACGTGTATTGTGTAATTTAGTGAGGAGGCTGCCGGATATAGTAAGTACTTTTTAAATTTTTGCGGTAGTGTACGTTTATGCTTAGCAGCATAATAGCTGAACATGAAATAATCTGTGAAAATAGGTGAATATTGAAAATTAAATGTTTAAAAAAAAAAAAAATGGGTGGCCGAATAACTGGTTCATTAAAGGGCCATCAACCGTTTCTCAGACAGACGGCCGAGAAATGGTTCAGCAAGATAGGAGTGTTGCTTCTTTATTCTACGTAGTTAACTAAGTATGATATTTCTTTCTTTTTCCCGTTCTTACATACAAGGAATGGGATAAATTTAATCGAAACCAGTTTGCGGCCCTAATGTTATGTAAAAAGTATATGATCTCTGAAATGTCGGTGGAGGCCGACAGCTAGTCATTTTTCGACCGTCTATTTATTAATAGTTAAAATTTAAAAAATATTACAACGGTTGTGGTTGTGTGAAGTGTAGGTACAAATGTGAAATAGTGTCATTACAGTTTTTGTGCGTGCATACATTGTACCGTTTACAGTGAAAATGGTGTTTTGGTGTTGTGTACAGCGCTGTCCCAATTCCAATAAAGACTCCCATGTATAGATTTCCCAAAGATATCTTGGTAAGGAAATAAAAAATCGAAATTACCTAATTTAGCAACTCTCCCGCCGATGTAACCTTCTTGCATATTGTATATACGAAACAATTACTAAATGTTTGTAATTTTAATTAAGAATGCTTCAAAGCGATTGTTTATGGAAAAAAAGTGTTTCCTACGTCACCAATTACTGTATTTTGTTGTAGCTTTATAAAGAATGGATTAAACGTGTTGGTCGTACCGATTTAGCGGAAAAGCCTATGGACCGAGTGATAGCCTCCTACAGGGTATGTGACGTCCATTTTGCACCTGATACTGCTCGTTTAGGAAGCTGGCGTAATTCGAAAATTGTACGGGATGCTGTACCTACATTACATTTTCAAACTGAAACTCAGAAACAGGTAGGTAGCTACTTCGCAAATGATTTTTATACCATTCACTTGCTCTTTATGCAAATCTCGTTTTTCAACAGTTTATTATTCCTTTCTATCGATGCAGTAGGTATATCAGATAGATATGCACCTACTGTTCTAGGCACTTTTTTCAGTTATATTTACATTATTATTATTATTACATTATTTTTTCGTAGTATCACTTATGCATGTGGCTTTTATGTTGTCTTAAGTATTGTGTAATTTTTTTGCTTCTGTTGTAGACGTCACAATTGCGATTGCCTCACCGTCACTTCTCGAAGTTCACCAGTCTACTTCTGGAGCTACAACTTCTATCAGCCATATCACCGAAAAAGCAGCTTCCGGTAAGAGTCATATTCAACATCTTCCTCTCTTGATTAATTCATGTGTATACTCGCACAATTAAATAAGTACTTTGTTTATTTTTAGCTGTTCAGTGTGACACACGCCAGATGCAAGTAAGTCTTACGGCAAGTAGTTCGTCTAAATCTTTCTTCTCCAGGCAATCCAGTAAGTAAAATTTTAATTATTAGTTATATAATAATTTGTATCTACTAGTTGTTTTCGTTATTTGTAGGCGTTACTCGCTCATTCCAAAGCACATTAAAGAAAATTGACAGCTGCGGTAACCTTCGCTCCCGAATCAAGAAGATCGATAGATTTGTTAACTCTACTCACTTCTTGAAGGCAGAAGAGAATAAACCGACATACGATTTTATCATGTCCCAAATTAGAGGTCAAAGTAAACATCTACGCGGCCGTCGTTTTACCCTCGATGAAAAAGTTTTATTCCTGTCCCTTTTCAAGCAAAGCCCAAAGGAATATAAACTAATGAGCCGCATTTTTTGCCACGCCATCTCGAGCAACTTTAAATACTTTGCTGAGAGTAATTCCTTTCAGAACCGGAATCAATCCCGCCATAATGAATTCACTTAAGGACACGGTAGCGTCCATGGAAAGTCGACAGCGTTACTTCAGTATCCTCTTCGATGAGATGGCAATCGACCCAACACAGCAGTACAACCAGGGGCATGACTTGTTAGATATATTCCAAGATAATGGCGGCAGTAATGAAAGAAGAAAGGTTATTGCTGATACAGTGATGGTATTTATGGCGCGCGTGATTTGCTGCAAATAGAAGCAACCCTTGGCATACTACTTTAACGAAGGTGGCATGAGAACGGATGTGTTAGTACATACCATACGTGACGTTGTACTTGCTTCCCAACGTGCCGGATTGGTCGTAAAAGCCCTTATTTGCGATCAAGGGACAGCTAACGTCGCAGCCATTAAAGTTCTGTATCGACAAACCCATGAATACTTCGCTCGAAAAGGTGGAAAGGAAGTTGTGCCATTGTACGATCCCCCTCACCTTTTAAAAGGTAGGTAATTATATACTTTATTTTCTTAACTGAAATTTATATTATCTAATAGGGACCTCAACGAAAACACGTAAATTTTTTTTTGAAAATGTAACTCGTTATTTTCTTAACAGGTGTACGTAATAACTTTTTCGCCAACGATGTTCGTTTCCAGTGGCATAACGAACGTACAGAAGTTGCCAAGTGGGATCACCTCCGCTTATTGTATAATTTGGATGCCGCAGATGACGCTTAGTACAAAGTATGTTCCAAGTTGACACAGGAACATCTCAATAATACGCGTAAAATGAAAGGGTCTATGGGCGTTCAAGTGTTCAGCAGGAGCCCTCGATGGGAGTCTTTTGACACCGAAACGCACATCAGTGATCTACCCCCTGGCAAACTAGATCAGAGTCCAGGGAAAGGCTACGTTGCTACGACTTTGTAACACAGTCGGATGTTGCTGCTCCATACACTTGTTCCACCCCAAATACGATAGCCACTATTTCTGGCTTATTTATGTCCCGACCGGACAACTATCTTTCGACCTACTCAAACTCCGTTTCAGGGATATTGATAAACATAAAGGTCGATTCAGTCACCATGTACCACCCCTTGATCATGGAGCTAGCTTCCATGATGGAACCCTCGTGGATGGAAGATCTGAAACCCGGGGCTCTGGTTGGGGAATACCACGTTGTGTCTAAGAGCTACATTACCCACATATTTCAGAGGGAGGCCAGGATCGTTAGACAGATGGGTACGATGTCAATTAATCCACAGAGTAGAACAAAAAGGGACGTGAGCGGTGATAATAACAACACCAGCTTCTCGGGATACACGAGTTCACATTCGGAAACTAGGGTCGGAGACGGTGGCGTACAGCAAGAACCACTCGTCACGCCTGGGGCATTGTATAGGCCCCACCCTACCCACAGACAAATTGTCGACAAATATAACAGTCTATTGGTTCTAGACAAATACGAATGGGAACCCTCCTCAATAATTACCTCCTACAACTATGTCTCATCTGAGGATGCCCGAAGGAAGATATCTAGTCTGGCGTCTCCTAAGACGTACAGAAGGATGCTGCACGACTTAGCACTTAACAATGGATTAAACAAAACCGGGTTAACTAACACACTGGCATACGATGAGATATGGTCGGGATTAGGATGTGAGTTAGGCCTCAAGCATAAAATATGTATAACATCTGAACTCATATCAAAGTTCAAGCTAACCGAGGAAGTCATGCGGGTGTTGGATAGGTCTAACAGAGAAGACCTAGTCGCAACGATCAGCTACACCACCTACAGGAGATTGGTCTCACGATTGTTCGAGCACAATGGAGTGGGCCAGAAAGTTTTGTCAACTCTCTCCCCAAACGTCACTACCACCCAACGTGACAGTAAGGTCTTTATCCAGAAATTATACCGAAGATTGAGGAGATCAATTCCACTCGTGATCTATTCACCGTCGCGACTTTGGTTGGCGGACCTACCAGAATACATCCCGGTTCACGTTCATAACAACATTGACATCGAGACGTGGTATAAGTACTCTCCCATACTACTAACTAGCGTTGAGCAAGCACTAAAAAGGGCTCAATTTTCAATAACTTTCGTGCCCACACAAAATCTAATTCAAGACCTGCCGGATCTATTCAACGTCGATGAGATGGAGGACGTTGACGCAATAAGGAACGATGCCCACTTTTCCATAAGCATCGAGGGCAGGGAAATAACTGTTTCCGACCTAAACAATTTGGTTGGGCATGTTCCGCCCTATATAACATCACTTTTAGGTATAACACCTTAGATCGTGAAAATTGTCACCTAAGAACGTATGATCAATCAGAAGATGGGGCTTCTTGACAAGAGTGGTAACCCTATCTTCTTACTCTAAGAGTAAGCAGCCACCGCCAAATGGCATCCTCTACAGAATCAGAACTGTAGTGTACTTATTATTATTTGTATTTAAAGAACTTCCATCGTTATAGCTGATAAGGTAGGTTCTTTATTGCCCACGTTTGATGGGAACTCATTAAAATTGCAAAGTTTTAGAAAGGCTTGTGAGATCTTTTATAATCGATATGGAAGAACACAAGACAATAGTCTAAGCGAAGATTGCTACTATTTAATACGCAGTAAAATCATAGGTATAGCGGATGATTATTTGATTTGTAGACCAGATGTCGACGATTGGAATAAAACAAAGTTTACGTTACAACAAAAATTTGGAGATCATATAGATAGACAAACATTATTATTAGAATTCTTGCATATGATTAGAAAACCGAACGAATCTATTTTAGAATTTATTGAAAGAGTTAAACAGAAACAAGTTAGGTTAGATTTGAAAATTCAGAGTGATGTTAATGTTCAAGCCGAATTAAAACCCTTATTGATCGATCTGAACGAGTTGCATTTCATTGGCATTATAAAAGGTAATACACCGTTTGACCTCAGAAATATCATTCAATTTAGGGATCCAAAAAATTCACGGGATTTAATGACTATTGTTATTCAGTACGAATATGAATGTCAGAGATTAAATAGATTCAAAAAGAACAGTTTACTTATAAACAAAGAACAACCGAAAGGACCCACTAATAGACCCACCAATTATTCGATACCGAATCCATCACATATCTCTAATATATTTAATCCTCCTTTTTACACCAGACCAAGTTCTTCAAACAGTCATCCTAGATTAATGTAATTATCAATCCCACAATCAATTGCCGTTCCCTAGACAACCTATAAATATGCCCGCTCCTAGACCTACTACACAACATTTTCCAACAAATGAACAAGTTTTTGACGAACCTAAAAATGTTTTTGCACCAAAAAATAATAGATACAGGTAATTTACCAAAACCTACGCCTATGTCCGCAAGCACCAAAAATAAGTTAAGAACAAATCAGTCAAACAATTATTTCAAACCAACAGGCCCTCGTAATTTTGTATCTCAAGAATTATTTAATACAGAAATTCAGGATAATTATTTGATAGATAACAATGTTTGTGACTATTCCGACCCGTATACAGAACAATTTCAACCAAATAGTGAAGAAAATAGTAACACTAATTCCGACAATTCTAACGATCTTTGCAGGAACTTTGTTTTTACCAAGAAACTGTTAAGTTTGTGTTCGTAATATTAGTTTTGTTTTATTCTTTTATATGCATGTAACTGTATCAATATTCGTTGTTTTGTATGTTTACGATTATGATTAATTCGAAGATTTATAAAGCAGCATTTGTTCGTTTGTTTAGTCTTTTGCACATACATGTAACTCTTGTATACCTTTGTTACAGTTACGTTTAGCAACTACAGTCAGTCGTCATCATACTCTTTTAATGTTCACATGTTCACGTTCTTATTAACTATTATCAACAATTAAATATACTTTTACAAAACCGCTGCGTTCTGCATTTTATTCGAATAATAACAGCAGGTTATGGGCCCAGGGCACAGTCCAAATTGTTGCTGAAATTTATGTGAAAGTATCCGCATTAAGTAATAGTTATTGTGCAATATGGCGTCAACGTCAAAAAGCGAACTTGTGCAAATCGCGAAGTTTGATGGCTCAAATTTCCAGCTGTGGAAATTCGGTGTGGCGATTCTTCTCAAAGCCGAAAAACTGCTGTCAATCGTTGATGGAACCTTTCCTGAACCAGCTGACCACACGAAATCCGAATGGATAGCTTGGGATGACAAAAATTCAAGAGCCCAGGTCATATTGCTAACTACAATTTCGCAATATCTCGTAAACTGTTCAAATGCAAGTAAAATGTGGAAGAAATTAATCTCAGTCTATAAGCAGAAAACAGAGTTCTCAAAAGAGTTAATTTGGCAAAAGTTCTACGATTATCGAATGGAAGATGGCGATAAGATTGCTTCACACATTTCGAAGATAGAATCACTCGTAAAGCAGCTAAAGGATGTTCAAAAACTCTATCAGATAGTGCAGTAATATTAAAAGTGATAAACAGTTTACCAGCCAAGTACCTACAATGCATTTAAGACTGCGTGGGACTCAGTTGCACTTATACAACAAACGTTAGCCAACTTAACAGCGCGATTGTTGAAAGAAGAAGCTCGTTTAATCCAAAGTGACGACGAGACTTCGAAATTAGCCTTGGAAGTCCAATCATTCCAAATGAAGCTGGCTGAAAAGTCAAAACCCAAAAGGAAAGTGGACATCAATGAACTGAAGAAGAAGACCACTTGCAATTATTTGAAAAATGAAAGGCCACTGGGCAAGAAAATGTCGAAAAAGAATTGCGAAAGAGCAAACCGACAAGAAAGGCAATTCAAAATCAAAGTCTGAAGACGCCTATACATGTGATGTGTCCTCCCTGCATACAGCAAGTTCAGACGACGACCAAAAGGAATGGATTTGTGATTCCGGTGCCACGATGCCACGATTCCAGCCACCGGTATTGGTATTATCGAAATTCAAGCTCTAGTTCATGGTCACTGGAAAAATCGTGAAATAAACAATGTGTTATTTGTTCCCGAAATACGACGAAGTTTATTTTCAGTGGGAGTATTGGCAAACAAAAACTTTACTCACCATGCGTATAGTGATCGTTGCGAATTTCGTACAAGTGATAGAAAAGTGTCATGTGAAGGTTATCGAAAAAACAGTTTGTGGTTCATGAGATTCAGAATCAAGCCCAACCAAGAGTGCAATTTAGTAAGAAAAGAAACATTAAAGTTATGGCATGAAAGACTTGGTCAGTTAAATTTCAAGTCACTAAGAAAAATTGCGAAAAGTAAAATGGTAAATGGAATAGAGACAACCGACAACGACGAAAACATTTTTTGTGAGGCATGTCAACTAGGTAAACAATCAAGAAAACCGCACAAAACCATACACAACAAGACAAAATGGAAACCAGGCGAGAAAATTCATTCAGTTGTGTGTGGGCAGATGAGAAAACAATCTCCAAGAAGTTCCCGTTATTTTGTTCTTTTCAATAACGATGCTTCTGCGTACAGAACAATTTACTTCTGAAGTATTGAGCAAATTCAAAGAATTCAAAGCAGCTGTAGAAAACCAAACGGAAAACTCAATAAAGGTTTTACGAACGGACAACGGAACAGAATATATCAACGGCAATTTTGAAAATTTTCTGAAAGAAAAAGGAATCATTCACGAACGCTCACCTCCTTACACGCCGCAGCAAAATGGTATTTCCGAACGAAAAATGAGAACAATAGTGGAAAGTGCGCGTTCAATGTTGCTCCATAGAAATGTTCCCGTTGAATTAAGGTCCGAAGCTGTGAACACAGCTGTATATATCAAACAGAATATTACCAATAAAACAAAAAGATGAAGTGGAAATGAGTGCCTTTGAAAAATGGTTTGGCCAGAAACCAGAAGTGTAACATTGCAAACTACTCGGTTGTACCACCTATGCATCAATTCCAAATCAGCTCAGAAGAAAATGGAGCCCGAAAAGCAAAAAATTAATGTTTGTGGGATTTGAAAAAGAATCAAAGCTTTATCCAATCAAAAGAAGGATAAAAATAAGCTCAGATGTAACATTCAATGAAAGCAAGCCATTTCAAGAAAAAAATAAAGAGAATTTGGCAAATATTCCCATAAAGTTTGGAAACTACGAAGCTGACGCAGACCCAGAAACAGAATTAGAAATAACAGAAGACAATGATGAAGACATTCGTGAAGATCAAGAAAACATTCGAGAGTTGAGAGATCGGAGTCTTATTAAGCGTCCCGACTATTATGGACCGGCAGTTTACTATTCGACTACTTCTCGCAACACTTATGAAGAAGCTATTCAAGATGAAGATTCAAACGAATGGAAATTAGCCATGCAAGAAAAGATGAACGCTTTGTTAAAAAACAATACATGGAAACTAGTAGCAAGACCAGAAAACGTCAACTTAGTGGACAAGTGGGTTTTCCGGATCAAAGACTCAAACGGTAAACCGACGCGTTACAAAGCTCGACTCGTTGCAAAGGGTTTTTCACAACAAAAAGGCATAGACTACAACGAAACCTTTGCCCCCGTAGTGCGTTACGATTCCGTGCGTGTGCTACTCGTTTTAGCGGTTGAAAAAGACTTGAAACTGAAACATTTTGACATAAAAACAGCGTTTCTTTGCGGTAAACTTGAAGAAGACATTTTCATGAAGCAGCCGAAAGGTTTTGAAGACAGTGAAAATCGCGAAAAAGTGTACAAACTAAATAAAACTTTGTACGGTCTAACACAAGCGTCGCGAGGATGGAATCAAAAATTTGTTGACTTCCTAAGAAAATTTAATTTCAAGCAATTAAAGAGCGACCAGTGCGTGTTTCGTGGACAATCAATCTGCAAAAAAACTGGCAAAAAAACTCAGAATTTCATAGAAGAGCGAAACACGTGGATGTTAAGTATCATTTCGATCGTTCATAGAAGTCAAAAATCAATTAGCCGATTTTCTAACGAAACCACTTCCTTTGAACACGTTTTCAGAATAATGTTAATAAATTGCAAATTGTAACAAATTACGAATAAGTGGGAGTGTTAAGTTTGTATTCGTAATATTAGTTTTGTTTTATTCTTTTATATGCATGTAACTGTATCAATATTCGTTGTGTTGTATGATTACGATTATGATTAATTCGAAGATTTATAAAGCAGCATTTGTTCGTTTGTTTAGTCTTTTGCACATACATGTAACTCTTGTATACCTTTGTTACAGTTACGTTTAGCAACTACAATCAGTCATCATCTTACTCTTTTAATGTTCACATGCTCATGTTCTTAGTGACTATTATCGACAATTAAATATACTTTTACAAAACCGCTGCGTTCTGCATTTTATTCGAAGAATAACAACAGAAACAGGATAGATTTAAATTATTTAGAATTAAGTCAATTACTTTACATTAAAATAAAAAATCCGCCACTTGAACTGCTGATTGATACAGGGGGAGGTATTTCATTATTAAGACCTTCCATTGTAGAAACATTCTTTCCGGAATCCATTATAAAAAAACCTTTTATAATCAAAACAGCGACTGGTGAAACAAACCACTAAATTAAAAGCATTTTCCGAATTTAATACTTCCAAAGAAATTAACTTTTACTTATACGATTTTCACGAATATTATGATGGTCTTATTGGACTACCAGATTTAAAAAATTTAAAAATTAACGTAGATTTAAAAAATTATTTTATCTATAACGATAACACCAGAATTCCTCTTTTTTTCGACAGACCAAAAATCTTTCCATTTAGATTTGAAATAGCACCAAATGAAGTGTTAATAAAAAAATTGCCAGTTTCGATACCCGACGGTAAAATTATAATTTCAAACCAACAGTTAGAATGTATGCAAATACCCGATACATAAACAGTCAGTAAAGCTGGCAGAGCACCTCTTGCATTACATAATAAAACAGACAAACGTATCGTTATAATTATGATAGAACCTTTAAAATGTCAGAAATTTAACGAACAAAATTTTGAGTGTTTCTTTTGTGACGATTTAATACCTAAAAATGAAAACAACATTAACGACATCACAAAGCTATTACGGGTAAATCATTTGAATAGCGAAGAAAAAAGAGAACTTATTAAATTGTGTAAAGAATATTCCGACATATTTCATTACGAAAACTCCAAATTAAGTTTTACAAATAGAGTTAAACATGAAATTAGAACTATAGATAATGTCCCTATACACTCCAAATCCTATAGATACCCTTTTATTCCTAAACAAGAAATACAAAAAACAAATTAACAAAATGTTGGATGACGGAATAATAAGACCCTCTCAAAGCCCTTACAGTTCACTAGTATGGATTGTTCCAAAAAAGGTTGACGCTAGCGTAAAAAAAAAATGGCGTGTTGCCATTGATTACCGCACACTTAACGAAAACACCATTAATGACAGGTGCCCATTACCGAATATTTCAGATTTCCTCCACAAATTAGACAAATGTCAGTACTTTTCCACTATCGATTTGGCATCCGGTTTTCACCAAATCGAAATGCACCCGGACAATCGAAAAAACTGCATTTTCCGTTGAGAATGGCCATTACGAGTTTACCCGTATGCCATTCGGGTTAAAAAACGCCCCAAGCACGTTTCAAAGGATAACGGATAACGTGTTACATAATTTGCAAGGTAATGTCTGTCTGGTTTATATGGACGACATAAGTAGTTGTGTTTTTTTCAATGACTAAAAGAAGCCTATTTAAAGGTACAATTAGATAAATCCGAATTTTTAAACTCCTGAAGGAACAAGACCCAATCCAAAAAAGATTGCCGCGGTAAAGAACTTTCCTCTTCCGAAGACTGTAAAAGAAATAAAGGCATTTTTGGGACTCACGGGTTATTACAGGAAATTTATAAAAAACTATGCCAAAATTTCTAAACCCTTAACACAATGTCTAAAAAAGGAAAGAAAAATAATTCACGATCAAAATTTTCTTTAAGTTTTTCGGGAATCAAGGGACATTTTATGCAACGAACCGTTACTACAATATCCCGACTTTTCCAAACCTTTTGTCTTAACCAGGGATGCGTCAAATTTCGCTACAGGTGCTATTTTAAGTCAAGGCGTTGATGTATGTACCAGGAATTATGACATTTTAGTGAGTTGACAATGCAATTAAATATAATTCTCCTTTTATTTGTTGAACCCCCAAAATGACTCGTAAAAGCAGAGACCAAAAGCTAGAACGGTTAGTGAATGAACTTTAATTTAAGGTTAGCCTTCACTGAAAGTGTTAAATCTCAAAAAGCAGATTATCAGAAGAAGGAGAGCTGAGGACACATGAACGTAATACAGTTCAATATCAAGGAAGTAGCCACAAGGATTAAAAGAATAATTAAACGATCACAAAATTAAAAACAAGGTAAAGATAAAATAAAAATATGTACTAATTCATACTAATTAAATTTTTGAAAACGACGTCGTACATCAACGATCATACTGACTTGAATTTGCTTTATTAATTAAGGGATGATACGGATATTAGTATTATTAAAATTTATGTCAAACGTACGTATGTTCCAATTATAAACATTTAAAACCTTACGGTTAAATTCCAAAACAGTATAATTAAATTTTTAGAACCTATTCTCTTTTCGACACTATAAAATATATTCAATGCACCTACAGGTAGACTTTTTTTCATTAGATTTATAAAGTTTTTGTAATTTCTATTATCAAAATTGTTAAATGTAATTTTCGCTTAAAAAACTATTTAAACACGTTTTATTTTCTGTTCATTTGAATAAGTATAACTTGAAAGAATCAACTAACCCGATAGAATACCTACTGACAATGACGTCATACGATACGTGGCAGGCCTTTTAGAAAATTATAATAGTCCTAGGTGTTGTATGGGTGCTTCCTATTGCTTTATTTAAAACATGTTGAGTGATTATTAAAATAGGTAATTACATTAATTTTGGTGTAATAAAAGTGTGCCCTGTATAATTGAAAACAATCGGCAATCATCTACGCAAAATCAAGCCAAAAGTCGAGAAAAGAAATGCTCTTTTTAATTTTGGCAAAAACCAATATGTCACCCGTAGTCATATTTCCTAAAAAACTAACGAAGGTAGAAATTATCCGATAAATCCATGAGAAACAGAATAAAAAAGTGTCCCAATGATGTATCCGTTAGAAAGTTGCCACAGGTCAAATAAAGAAGGATGGCAGTTTTTTTGGAAGTCCAAAAAAAATTAAGGAAAACTTGAAATTCCCCAAATATTTCCCTATTTAAACTTTTTTCAGCTGCAATAATACGCGAGCTCGCAACTGTGAGACTATGATTTCGGACACACTGTACAGTTAATAAGTAATTTTCTTTGAGATTGACTTTAGAATTTGATATGTTGCAACCTTGCAACCTATCTGTTCATTGCACGTCAAAATTACAACTTGATAAAAATAATGAGGAGCAATAATAGAAAAAAACATTACTGCAAAGTTTTTTTATTTTATTAAAATCTAAAGCTGCAAGATTCTTACTCCTATGAAAAAGTTAGTGTCAAAAGTACTATACATACAAAAAAGTACACGTGCAACATTTATTTCGGATTTTTTGTTGTCTATGGCATATTTGTAATGATAACTATTATATGATATGATATGATGACTATTAGCACGAGTTCTAACAATTTTTATTTATAATTGTCTTTAAAATGTACAAACAATACTGGCAAATTTATTGCTTAATCTATGGTATTGAAATAGAGTGGTTAGGGTGTGTTAGGGCAGGGCATGCGCCATGATAGGTTCTGCGCATCATTGGATACATGCAAGGAAATAGACTGTAGGAGGCTATAGGAAAAGTCACAGTTACACTAGCGCTGACGCACATGCGTATTAGGAATTTTGCTTTCTGTCATTTATGGAAAGGGCGGAAAATTCAAACTAACAACATTAGAGCATATGCTGGAGTAATGAATCGAATCGTATGGATTAATAAGCTCGGTTTCCTGTCTTTTAAGAGTAATGTTATTAGTAGTTTTATGAAAAAAATTATACTTTATTCAAAAATATGAGAAATGTTTTAGCTTTGTTTTAAAGTTCAATTTATTACGTAATTTTCACAAACACGGCTCATATAAAAGATAATAACATTGAAGTACAAAATAACTACATTAAATTCATTTTTGCAATTTCTATATAAAAGAAAAAAATTCGGTTCAATTAAAATTTTGGTAATTATTGGAAAGGGGGCTCCAGCCGAAAATTGCTCAAAAAAATTTCTTGTATATTAAAGACTTTTTTTAGTGCGTCAAATGCATTTTTTTATCGGTGGGGGATATTTTTTATAAAAAAAAAAATCCGCCGTAATAATTCCCTGTGTCTTGCAATAGGTTATGGTAGAGGGTGGGTGTGTTTACATATACATTCCCAAAATTTTAATTTGATAGTTAATTTGGGATTTGGTTAGGTTAGTTTACGGGGTGTTGGGTATGTATATGTAAACACACCCACCCTCTACCATAACCTATTGCAAGACAGGGAATTATTGCGACGGATTTTTTTACAAAACCGATAAAAACAAATGCATTTGATGTACTAAAAAAAAGTTTTTAACATACAAGAAATTTTTTGGAGCTATTTTCGGCTGGAGCCGCACTTCCCATTTCAACACATGTTGTCCTCGAATTATGTACGTTTCAACCAAAAGAAGAAACTGTGACAAGTATTTATCAAGAAATATCACTCTATACCGACGCTATTTTGCGTACTAAATTACCAACAATTGATAACGATAAAGGTAGGAAAGCAGTATCCGACTTTGTAGAGGAAATTGCAATTGCTTCCTTTTTGGCCAAAATTAACCCTACCGTATCTAATATTTTACAAACTAAACACTATAGGTTACTAAAGCATTATTACGACGATGCGAAAACTATTGAAAAATCTTTCCAGTATAGGCAAATTACTCGCGCTTTTAACAAATTTGCTAGGGATGAAAGAAAACCAAAACAAAAATATCCCAATCCCGTTAACACAAATACTAGGAGTTCGCAAAAACCTACTTCCACTGTTAAACACACAACTAAAGACGATCCCCATTCAGCATCTTCATCTAAAGATGAAAAACCAATCGTGTGCCACTATTGCAAGAAATTAGGACACACGCAAGATCAGTGTTACAAACGAAAACGAGATAAATCAGTTAAGATAGTCGAAACTCAACCACCGTCTGATTCCGAAGAAGAAACCGCCGACAATTCGGGAGATTTAAACGAATTTTCCGAATTGGCATTAGAAGGCACCGATTCGGACGAATAAAAAGCCCTTCTCATTGTAACACCACATCCTTATATAATACTGAAAGCCAATCTAATAACTTGCCTATCGTTAGAATCAAATTGTTCAATAAAGAAAGGAAATTTTTGTTAGACACAGGAGCTTCTGTTAATTTAATACGCAAATATAAAAACCTACCTTTATTGAATGATAAAGACAAACAGGAATTGCATGGCGTGAATGGTCACCCTTTCTACACAGAGGGCTCTTTTGTAACAAAAGTTTCAAAAATTCCAACAAAGTTCAACGCAGTTTCAAAAAACTATCTAAATATAGATGGAATTCTTGGCGCAGAATTTTTAAGATCTACAAAGGCAAAAATCGATTACGAAAAAAATTGCATACGTATTCCTACACTTAAAGCTAAAATCCCCTTTATGTTTGAACGCAATAGAGTCATTAACCTTTTACCAAGATCCGAACAAATAATAAAAATTAATGTTGAGAATTACAAACCCAATACGGAATACATTTTTCCTAAACTTAACTTAAACAATGAATTATTGTTTCCAAATTGCCTAGTTAAAACAGACGAAAAATTACACATTTACCTAACTGCAATAAATCTGACGAACAAGCCTCAAGGACTAGAAATCAAAGATGTAGAACTAATAGAGATAGATAATCCTTCAATTTCTCCGAATCTCTTCTATGTCCAAAATATCTCCAAAGAACGGCGATTACAAATGCTCCAGAATCAATTCCGCACAGAACATCTCAATGGGGAAGAAAAAGGTTCCCTATGGAAGATAATCCAACAATACCCAGAAATTTTCCATCTAGAGGGAATCGATACCCTGAGTCACACCAATATTATCGAACACAAAATAATTACCAGAGATAACGTACCGGTTCAGGCAAAGAACTATAGATATCCACAAATTCATAAAGAGAAGTCAACAAGCAGATTGAACAGTTATTAGCAAATAAAGTCATCAGACCATTCTTCTCTCCATGGAGCTCACCCCTATGGATAGTTCCAAAAAAACGCGATGCATCAGGAAAGGTCAAATGGAGAATGGTGATCGACTATCGCAAACTCAATGACAAGACGATAGACGATAAGTACCCTCTACCTAACATAGAGGAAATCCTCGATTCCCTGGGTAAGTCAATTTACTTCACTGCTCTTGACTTAACGTCCGGTTTCCATCAGATCAGGATGCACAAGGACTCAATAGCAAAAACCGCCTTCTCAGCTAATGGGAAACTTTATGAAAATACCCGCATGCCTTTTGGGCTGAAAAACGCCCCCTCGACTTTTCAGCGTGCAATGAATCTGGCTCTAAACGGTTTGACTCCACAACAATGTATGGTGTACATAGACGACATTATTGTATACGGAACCTCCCTTGACGACCACAATAAAAAACTAGTAAGCGTATTTGAAAGGTTGAAACAATATAACCTCAAGATCCAGCTAGACAAATCTGAGTTCTTGAGGAATGAAACAAATTTCCTGGGCCATGTCATCACCAGGGAAGGAATTAAACCAAATCCGGATAAAGTAGATGCCGTCCGAAACTACCCAATACCAAAGAATATAAAACAGTTGCGAGGATTCTTGAGTTTAAGCGGATATTATCGGAAATTTATACCTAATTACGCCAAGAAAACAAAACCTCTAAATAAATTACTACAAAAGGACTCTAAATTCGAATGGAACGACGAATGTAAAACCAGCTTTAAAGAAATAAAAGAGTTACTGACCACGGAACCAATACTAAAATACCCCGATTATTCACAACCGTTTTTTCTTACCACGGATGCTAGCAAGTATGCATTGGGCGCCATTTTATCTCAAGGACCCAACCTAAACGAACAATTTCCAGTCGCCTATGCGAGCAGAACATTAAATCCTGCAGAAACTCGCTACACTACCACCGAAAGAGAATGCCTGGCCGTTGTATGGGCAGTGAAGCATTTTAGGCCATACCTTTTTGGAATAACAGGTAAATTCACCCTAAATTGCCTATTTCAATTTGCATCCGCATTTTCATCCGCATCCATTCCGATAACGGCAAAGAATTCATTAATAGTGAAGTGCAAAATTTGGTTAAACAATTAAAAATAAAATGGACCCGTTCTGCTGTTTACTATCCAAAAAGCAATGGTGCTATTGAAAGAGTTATTGCCACAATTAAAGAAACGGGCATGACCCTATTCGAGCAATACAAGAGGAAAATATCCTTCGATAACTTAATTAAACTAGCAGTACACGCTTACAACACATCAACCAACCAAACAACTAAGTATTCCCCTTATGAACTCCTCTACGGAATAAAACCACCAAATATATTTTCGGAATTTTCTGAAGAAACACCTGTACCAAACGAAAGGCTACAAAGAACGGAACAAATCCGTTCAGAAGCAGTGAATAATCAAAACGTAAATAAACTCAAGCAAAAAGAAAGATATGATAAACACACCAGAAATCCACAAACGTACCAAGTAAACGACTTAGTCTACCTAAAGAAAACAGTTGGTAGAAAAACTGTTATCGAAGGACCATATCCGATAACAAAAGTCATTAGTGATAGAAGTTACGAAATCTTTAATAAAAATAATAATACTACCCTAGTAGCTAATTACGAAAAATTAATTAAATTAAATTCATTTCAGGCTATTGGCCCTAACGATACTACTGCTATTCCCTCCACTAGTAGTCAGTAATGAACTCGAATATACACAAATACCGAACAACACTGGACTCTACACCCAAAAACTCGGAAACCTATTTTCTTTAACGGACTCTTATTCTGTAATACATATTAAAAATATTTCACCGCTGTGGGAAACCAAAATAAAGCTATCAGCCTACGCTAAGAAGATATATAACATCGAAACACTGCTAGCTAAAGAATATCAAGATACCAATTTCATACACAGTACCATGTTGACTCAACAAATCAAAGAAGTAGAGAAACTCCTTATTAACCTAGAGATGTATTTTTCCGATGATGTCAAGATACGGAAGAAGCGAGGATGGATAAATTTCATTGGGTCAGGGCTGCATTACCTCTTCGGAACCATGGATTCCAATGATGAAGAAGAAATCGACGCAGCATTGCAGAGATTGCAAGAATCCAATAAAAACACTCTCGATATCCTACAGGATACGAATGCTATCCTCTCCTCCACAATACGAGACTTCAATCAGACGATAGAAAACCTCGTATCAAATGAAAAACAACTTGATGAACAATTACAGACCATTGTAAATCACATTAACTCCAATAACATAAACCTAAAGAAGAGTGAAATTAAAATGAAACTATTTAACACAGCTTTGGTACTAACTGAAGCCATTAATGAACTTCGTTTTGACATTAACCAAATATTAACATATATGCTTTACAGTAAAGAGAATATTTTGCCTCTTGAAATTCTAAAAGAAATAAATTTAACTCAAATTCTAAAACAAGCAAGTGCAAGGTCTGGTATTGTTTTCCCATTTTCATTTGAATTAAAAGATATCCTAAAGTACCAAAAATTAATAAAAACAACCTTTTCTATAAAAAACAGAAAACTAATTGCTCTTTTCAAACTTCCACTGATCGACAAAACCACATATAAAATTCTCAAAGTATTTTCGATTCCATTTAAAAGCAAAGTCGAAAATCATTACAACATATTATTACCTGATTTCCTATATATAGCTCTAGACGTTACACAATCACTTTTTATTACATTGACGTCTCTTCAAGACTTAATGATTATTAATCATAATAACTATTTTGGTATAAACTTAAAATACTTGACATTAGATAAACATTCCACTTGTGAAACAGATCTGATTGTAAAAAGGAAATGGTCAAAGAAATGTGACGTTCTGGTGGCACCCCTTGAGGACGACCACCTGCAACCCCTAGATGATCAACGATGGTTACTCTCCACACCTGCGACCTTCACCTATAAATGCCGACAAGGAACGATACAACAAGCTACACTCCCAACCACAGGCATACTACGTCTAGAAACATCCTGCTCTGGATATACATCCAATGGTTTCAAAATAGAACCCCGAAAGAACTCTAGTGATACCACAAACTCGACAATGACAAACATTCCGATTCCATATGATTGCTGCATAGAAGAAGAAAAAGAAGCCGAACAGGTATCAATAAATCCATTAAAAATGCATAACCTAAATCAAGAGGACTTAGTTTTGAACAAGCACCGATTGGAAGACCTTAGGGGGGACATTCTTAAGGAAAAGTTAAAACCCATTTTCTCAATTACTTCTGGAAAATGGTTCTGGCCCATAACGGGACTTCTAAGCGTTGTTTTCCTAGTAACATGCTGCCTCTGTAAGAAGTGCCAATTACCATTCAATGCTAACCCTTTCTCCTGGGGATGCCCAAACCTTTGTATAAATATCAATAATACAAACAGCCCAAGAAACATAATAAGCAGGCGACCATCCTACCGAGGGCTTAGCACAACGGATCCACCATCATATGCCGCAACCGCCCCACCTTCAAGTACAGAAGTAATACCCATGACAAATATACTCGAAAATGAGGACGAACAACCACAACCCAAAACCGAAGCTCATTTCCGAAAATGGACTCCGAAGTTCGTACTTCAAAAGACAAAATAAACTAACGTCAATATCTCTGAATCTACCTAGTTATAAGTGAAATATCCTTTTTTTTTATTTTTTACTTTAATGATGAGATATCTTAAGTTCACTTACCATATAGGATTAGTATAATACTTTAGAAATGTTTTAAGTATAAGACTGACATAGTATTGCAAGAATCATATACTAAGTTACCACTCTATAGTTTGTATTCAAAAATTTTGCACATTTTTCATTTTTTTTATATGCAAAATTATTAAGTTAGGGGGAATGTTATGTCCTCAAACCTATTAACAACTTTCTAGTAATTAGGTTACCTATAAATAGGCCACACGGCTCTAATGTATCAGTTCTATTTAGGTCAGACAACAATAAAGTTCTTAAATTGCTAACTTGTTGTCATTTCGGTTTCTCGCTACTTTAAGGATTAATTCAGTAATTAGTGAATTTCAGTGATCTAGTCGCTAAGTGAGAAACAATACCCGTTGGTTTTGTGTGATATAAAGATCAATGCTAAGTGCTGCAACGACAGTGTATTGATTATAAAAATCTAAGTGCACAATCCAACTTAGTGGGAGTATCACCCTGGTTCGACGATCACAACCCTATTATTATCAAAATCCTCGTATCCAGACGTGAAAATACGTTACTTTCCTTTTGGACGTCCACCCACTTTTTTTCGTTGTGGTGCTTTAGGGATAGGTCTCAATATCTCAGGTGTAATGGGAATTCGGCTACGTTCTGGAGTTATATATGAACTTCTCGTGGCTATATTTGAGTCCATCGTCATATCAATCTGCTCATCTTCGACTATGTTGGTAGAAGTTTCGTTCAAGGGGCGATCAGTAACATAACTTGTTAAAAATTCATGTTCCTAAATGATATTTTCACTAACCGGTCTAGCTTTTCGCCTCTGTTTTTACGAGTCATTTTGAGGTTCAACAAATAAAATAGTTTTTTATTAAATATTTACGACCCTACTTTGTCTCTAGGAATTTCTGCGAACCATTTTTAATGTAGATTTTCGTCTTCGCCTTGTTTTCCCTATTGTAACTGCTTTATAATTAGGAATACAGCACATTAAAACAACGGTAAAGAAACTTACTTTTGAAAAAGAATGAAAGTAAATTAATTTAGTTGAACGAAGATTAACACTGTCAATTATTCAAATTGTTTGTGCGTAACCGCCTAGCCGACCCGATCCTTGACCCGATCGTGTGAGGCCTATATTGCCTATATCCATATGGATCGAAAGAGAATAAAAAAAGAAATCGATTGGAAAAATAAAATATGATAAGGTAAATGCACGTATTATCGGCACTGGCCATATTGTCGGCATGCTTGCCGTATTTTCGCGAATAATAAGGTTACAGTGGTATATGTATATAGTTCACTGGACTGCATTTTGCTTTTGTATATCTTTCTTTCTAAACGTATATGAAAAATACACATGATCGATTTAAAAGAAATTTAAATTCCAGGCGATTTATTTTAACAGTTACGCTGTCAAACGCCAAAGTGAGTGTTGTCTTGTTGAACGATCTAAGGATTAAGTCAGGAAAGTGAATTAATTTTGACTTGTTGTACATTGCCATACAATAGTCACCACCTACAATATTATATTTAAAGCTAAATTCAGTGTTATATGCACTAAAATTCCAATTTCTTAAGTGTTTTTTTAATAAAACGAGGGTGCCGGAAATAGGTTCAGATGTATCAGCCACTGGATATTTTATCGGCAGGAGTGCCGGTAATAGATAAAACCAATGATGTTTGTTTTAAGTCGGTTTTCGTTTGCAGTCCTCATATATTACAATGAGAATATTAAGCGTTTGTAGACCAATATTGGATTAAGACTTGGACCTATTTTCAGCACCCTATTTTGTTAAATATATGACACTTACATTCTATATAGTAAGGGTGCCGATAACACGGTCACAAACGTACCGTTAATAGGATACGTTTCCCTCTAGGTACAAGAAATGAGTTCAAGACGACCACGACTTTAATACACCCTTGATAATCTTAAAAAGGCAATGGAACAAATTGAAGCAGGAATGCCTTTTAAAACTGCTAGTAAAATATACAGCATTCCGCGATCAACTCTACAAGACAAGGCTAAAGGAAAAACTTCTATGGAAAAAAAATGTGGCTCAAAAACTATTCTCACAAAAGATGAAGAGAACCTTCTGGTGAAGTGGCTTTTCCATATAGAGCTGACTGTGGCTTTCCAGGGACAAAAAATCAGCTGTTAGACAGCGTGCAAATATTAGTAAAAAACCTCAAAAGGCCCAACAACTTCAAGGAAGGAAGACCTGATCGCAGATGGTATACGGGATTCATGGCGAGACATCCCGAGTTAGCAACCAGAGTATCGCAAAATTTAACTAGCTCGCGAGCAAATTTAAATGAAGTTCAAATGAGACAATGGTTTCAAGAAGTGGAAAGTTACTTGAAGAGTACAAATAGTTTTAAAATAACTTTAGAACCCAACCGTGTTTTCAACTGCGATGTAAAAGTAAAGGTGCCATCAGTTGCAACATCGTATGCATGGCAAGCATATTTTAGATCAAAGGAAGAAAATAAACGAATTGAAGAACAGAAGAAACTGGAGAAAAGGGAAGAAAGAAAAGAACGTATAGCTAAGAGACAAATACGACCAGAAGTGAAGACGGTAAAAAAGGAGGATTACTCATACGATTACTAGTACTATAGAAGCAGAAAACAATATACAGAAAAACTTAAACAAAGATGTAGAGGAGAGAGATGATAATAATAGGCAGAAACTGAAATGTACATCATGTAAACAAGAATTAGTGAGTGATACAGAAGAAGAAGAAGATGAAAAAAATATTGGTTGCGATAAATGTACGAACTGGTATCACATTAAATGCAGTGATTTGCCGGAATGCCTTACGAAGAAGCGGCAAAAAAATAATATATCTGTTTTCATTGCAATTAATAAGTTTCAAAATTATCCTTCACTTTTATTAAAATTACAGTATTTTTCCAGTTTCCATTATTGTATTTAAAATTAAGTAAAAGATATTGTTATTATCACTTATTATTATTTTGGTACGTTACCTATATTAAATAAATTAATAAGTAAATTGTGTTGTTTCTAAGTTTACATTGCTCATTGGAGTTCGACATGTGCCAATAATTGAAGCTTACAGAATTTTGAAGTGCCGATATTAGGCGCGCTTGCTATTTTTACTAGTTTTTATTTAGTAAACAATTTATGATGACTTTTTAATTAAAATTTATATTTATTTTAAAGTGAATAGCCATTCTAGTTGTTGCAAAAATTTCATATATCTATCATCACTGTACATATTTCTTATAGGTTACTTAATCTAAATTAAGCCCTTAAGGTGCCGATAATACGTGCATTTACCTTAGGTGCCATTTGAAAAAACAAAGTTATTCGGGCTTGATGTTTTGAAGCGCATGCGCAAAGATAATTTTCGGCTGTGTGTGATAACCATTGCGCATGTCCTAATCTCGCGCAGTCGAAAATCGACTTTGCGCATGCGCTTACAAGTGATAAGGCCAGCAGACACGCCCAAAGTCCTATACGAACGCGGCAAAAAAATAGTTCACGCACCTCAAGAAGAAAGTGAGCTAACGCAAACCATGAATTCATTAATTCACACGTATTCTATAAAAGCTCAAAAGTTTTCTTAGAATGCACCTATAATTTTTGAAAAAGAATGAATTAATTCAAATCTGTCAGTTGAGTATAAAAAATAAGGGCAAGTTGCAGGCCTATACAGGTAGGTATTTATTTATGTTTTTTTTGCCATATACATGTAGTTTGCAAATATATGTTGGTTTTATTTGTACTCAAGAAAGATATTATATTACAATGTGACAAAACAAGGGCTAATCTATGTGTTACCATAACAAATTAAACAAGGAACACTCGCGCACAGCCAACTTCCTATCCCACACTCGGCCGTCCTGAACATCTTCCGACCCGGAAGATTCGGATTACGATTCTTCGCGGTACCAGGGTTTCATGAATTGGGCGCACGTTGATGTCTGATTTGGTCCCTCGCCGTAGCTGATTTTCTCCACGTCATAGGTGTTTTTGAACCTAACTTTCTTCACACGATATGGCCCAAAATACTTTTGTTTAAGCTTCAACCCAGGCCCCGTCTGGATCCGTTTGATGGCGACCATATCATTTAGTTTATAACGCGTAACTGGTTTTCGTCTAAGATTGTAAGAATATATAATGCTGGTTTAAAACACTACACAATAGAGTTGGCGGATTTTGTGTTTCCTAAGAAGAAATATTTACATACACAGGCCTTAAGTGGCAAAATATTATTCAATTAGCGAGAATGCTTATTAGTAGGGTTCGGATAATTATGCATTTGCATAACTGCATATTCTAATGCATATTTAACCCATTATTTGGTTAAAGTGCATATTTTGGGCATTTTAAGTTTTATCTGCATATTTCGTATTAAAAGTTGTTTGCAAACATTATTTATACGCTTACCAAGGTCCAATACTTAACTTACTTACTCAACCCCCTACGGAGTGGTATATTCCGAGAAAGCAATGTAAACATCTTAACTGATAATTGGTAATTGCTGGATTAGGTATTTACATCAACATAACAAGAAAGATTACCTATACAAAAGTTCGCTTTAAATTATCACATCAGTTTGTTCTTTGATTTTAAAAAGCGAACATCTCAACGTCAGTGTTAAAAATCAAAAATGCCGAAAGAAAAACGATCTGTTAGCACCGTTTTAAACCACTTTGTAAAAGAGTTCAGCGATTTGACAACAGATTGAAGTATCCTGTTTTGTAAATACTATGAAGTAAGTGTAACGGCTACAAAAAAGTTCCAAGTGACGCAACATTTACAAACTAGTAAGCATCAAAAAAATAAAAACCGAAGTTTAGGAAGTAAGCAGCAAATGTCAGTACCAGCTATATTAAAACCTCGTCCCAATCGTTCGCCATTTAACGAGGAATTGTGTGATGCTTTAATTTCTGCGGACATACCGTTGGCGAAATTAAAAAACGAAAAATTTAAAAAATTTCTCGAAAAACATACCAAGCAAAATATTCCAGACGAATCTACACTACGAAAACATTATATTGTGCCATTATATAACGCCACAATACAGAAGCTGCGGAAAAAGCTACTAATAAGTATTAGTATAAGAGATAGTGATGAACGGTCAGTAATAGAAGCATTTGTAGTATTTTTATTTAATTTCAGAACTGGTGATTCAAACGCCATAATTCAGAAAATATTTGGATTGAAACATTCTCAACAAGTCTCAGATTATTTCCATCAGGTAATCGAAAGCTTCGAAAAAAATATTTTACCAGATCATTTTGGAATAAACGCTAAAAGTAGACAATATCTTATCAATAATGAAACATGTTATCTCGCAAAACATCTACTCGGATTTGGAGAAACTACTCTTGGTTTAATTTTTGACGCAACTTACATTAGACATGAAAAAAGTAGGAACAATGTTTACCAAAGAAAATCTTACAGTGGGCAGAAGAAAACACCACTCTGTAAGCCCTTTACCATTTGCACAACAAATGGCTATGTAGTTGACATAGGAGGTCCCTACAATGGAACGATGAACGATGCATGTATAATAATGAAAAGTATATTGGAGGAACTTAACGGACTCAAAACGCTTCTACAACCAGGTGACATCTGCATTGTTTATCGCGGTTTCCGTGACGTGGTGGATTTCTTAAAAGAGCAAGGTTACCATTGAAGGGGAAAAGAGCACAATTAGCAGTAGAAGCAAATGCATCACGATTTGTAACTAAGGTACGTTGAAGCTGTACATGGCGCTATTGGTAAAAAATATCATTTATTACATAATGTTCTGGACAACAAGCTTTTACTTCTGGCAAAATCATTGTGCAGAATAGCTGGATTTTTAAACAATACTTTTGGTAAAAGATTGAACTCTGATGTCGAACTTGCTGATACTACTATTGCTTTTCTGAAGGAGCGTCAATGTCAACAGAATGCAATGCAAGAACTGGTTAAAAGTGAAAACTTGAATTGGCGTAGAAAACTTTTTACGAAATTATCTTCAACTAGTTTAATGTATTTTCCAGAACTGAATGAAACTGACCTTAAAATATTGTAGCGAACGTGTGCGTCGCTAACGTGAACGGGGTGCGTGCGCTGATGGTTCTAAGAAGAACCGATTTGATGCGGTGATTATGCCAGCATCCGAGATGTATCATCTATACTGTAACCGTCGTAAGGGGGGTACCCTCACTTTCGTCAAAAATCGAGAAAAGAAAATAAACAAAATTAATCTTTTCAAAAATCTTTATTTAATATTTAAATAGAAGAATTTGGCTGTGAATGTGAATCGTCTAGTGTTAGGACCTTTTACTTACGTTGTGTTAATAGAATGTAGTAACATAGATTATTTTATGAGTTCCGTACAAGTTATATGTGCTGATAAAGAAAGCACAAGAAATTTTAACCACATCGTTTATTAACATTTTGATACGTATATACAAACACCCTTGGCAATCATTGGCGGGGACAAGCACCTGGTAAATACATCGGGGAATTTAGGGGTGGTAACAAGTGTGGTATCAAAATTAAACTACCAAAAATTAGGGGTTGGAGCACAGTCCGAACTTCGTCAACACCGTGCACCAACAAATGGGGGCAGGCAAAACTCTAACATGTTCGTCTTGAACTGAGAGAAGATAAGTCGTGCAAATCGTGACTATAACTGTGATTATAACCACAACCGCTGTAAGTCCATGGGCTACCTTGGTAGGCCATGTTCAAATATCTGTTGTTTGAAGTAGTCATTTGCACGGTAATAATATATATAGTTTGTTTGGGGTGGGGGAAAGGTATCGGTATACCTACAAAGGAATTCGAAAATATGTTTGTGATTGTGTAAATGGGAACAGAACAATGAGCTGTTGCGCTAATGTAGCGACTGTTATTTACTATTTAGCACATGCTCGTTATGAATCAAAAATTATAAAATCCCCTGAAATATTGACCTCCATGTTTGATACGACTGGTGTAATGACTACTATTGAAGAAAACACTGACGATGATTGAATGTTCAGTACAATAACGTTATCCGTAATTATGTTCATATTTTGGATGAGTGATTGAATTATAATAGGTACATTGTTTCATATAACTACATATTTTTTTATTTTTTTAAGCTATGTTCCACCAATTCGACCTGTTTGTAACTGTAACATGAAATAGCTAACTAATTAATAAATTAGATATTTTTTGTTAGAAGTCACTTTGGGGGTTGGTATAAAAAACCACCCCAAAAAATATACTTCTCGTTTCTTACAATGTCTAATATTGCAAAAATTCTAAAAAAATATATCATTATAATTAGTTTATCGATAGAGATATATACATATGTCGGCGCCGTCGATATTCTACAAGATTGTTTATACTATGTCATGCTTGTTTAAGAAGAGACTAAACTTGTACGTGTTTGACCATGAATTTGATATTTAATGTGTTTATTTTCTTTGTAACGAAATGTAAGAACAAAAGACGCAATGGATTCGGATTTTGTTAATCGATTTGGATGAAACAGGCCAGGGGGGAATATTGAAAAACAAATGAATAAGTTTGAGTTGAAAATTTGTTAATAAATCAGATAATACAAAGTGTCCCCTTTCTACTAAACTACAATAATATCTTATATTTTTTGATTATTTAAAATTTTATGCAAAATTTAATTATTATAAAACTCCCCTAAAACACTGTTCAATGATTTGTAAACAATGTTGGAATAATCACTTCAAAAAAATTGAAGAAGAACAAGCGATGTATGCGATACTACAAAGCATATTTATCTCAAAGGGAAATAGTAACAGATATACAAAACATGCAATGGATATGCCACTATCGCATGGTTACACCTTTACTTCGACTGGGAACATCATTTTCATATAAACATTTTGGATATGAAATGACACCATTCGATTTTACATACGAAAATGATGATGATGATGTTGACGTAGAAAATAACATCATGGAAGATATTTCTTTATTCCAATTTAACTTCTTTGAATAACCAAATGTATAATTGTACACATGTTACGATATATTTTTTAGCAAAACAGTTTAAAAAAACAGCTTTATTCAAAACAATATATCCGTACTCAATCCAGTCTGAAGCTAGAATAATTCTTCACAATCAAAAATCATAGCAAAGGCATAAAAATAACTATCATGGCAAAAAGCAAAAGCCAGAAAAACTACATCAGCGTCCGCGGTGTCGTGTAGCGATCAACCGTGGGACTGCTAAACAATGCACATTAATCCTAATTTCATGTGAGAATTTTAGAATACAACATCTCCCGCGCAAGTTCCGAAATTATATTCAACCTATTAAAAAAATTTAATTTTCGAGTAACGGTGGAATCATGTACGTGTTCAATGTTCTCTCTTTTTAAAAAGTTCAATTTTAAAGGTTCGAGATTAGGAATATTAATTTTATTTATATCGTCAATACAACAGTCTGATGGAATTACTGGTAAATCCAAATGCACTTCAACAGTCTTGTTATTACGCAGTTTGTTATCCGAATTTATTGGAAAACCGTTAGAAAAGTAGCACATACACTTTTAATTCTACTGGGTCTTTACATTCGGGATTTTCTGCATCAAATAAAATAAAATTCACTTTTTTAGAATTATCAGAAGGGAAAAGTACTTCGTAGCTGTGGTTCTTATTCTTCATCCTGAACAAAATTATCATAATCAATTCCTTCGGGAATATCGTTAACACCTCAGGTTAGAGCATTTATTTTAGAAAAAGTTAACGAATCTTTATTATTATCAATTTTGATGCGAGATAGGGCATCCGCGTTTTTATTAAGCAATCCTTTTTTATAAATTATCTCGTAACTATACTCTTCCAGTTTGAGCCTCCAGCGGACGAGCCTTGAGCCAGGATCTTTAACACTGAAAAGCCATGTTAAAGGCCTGTGACCTGTTATGATTTTGAAAGGTTTTCCGTACAGGTAAGGCCCTAAGTGTTTAGTGGCCCACACTATTGCTAGGAGCTCACGCTCTATAGTTGAATACCGTGTTTCGGTTGGATTAAGCGTTCTGCTTGTAAAAGCTATTGGAAGGTCTTTCCCAATAGGCCCTTGAGACAGAACGGCACCTATGGCATATTGGGACGCATCTGTTGTTAATATAAATTTTTCTTCAAAGTTAGGGTACTGCAAAATAGGTGAAGATGTTAAACTTGATTTTAGTTTCTCAAAGGAATTTTGGCATTCCTCAGACCAAATAAATTTAAAATCTTTTTTTAATAAAACTGTCAAGGGTTTCGCTATTTTAGCGTAATCCTTAACAAAACGGCGATAGTAGCCGGACAGGCCGAGAAAAGATTTTACGTCTTTAAGTGTACAAGGAACAGGAAAATTTATAATGGCGTTGTAACGCGGACTATTTAAAAATGCCTATTTGGCGCGCTTACACCCTAGTAGTGCCCTTACGCGCCGTAATACCCTCGAACGGCGCCACTCGGGGATGGTACTTGGCCGTTTCACCGCTCTCTACTCCTGGTAACCACCCTCTCAGTACTCGCTCTACAACTACAACCCCTCCACTAGAAGCGGTATAAAAGGCGACACTCCGGCCAGGAACGGCAGTTCTCATCTTGGTCTTCTCTGAGAGCTTTCCCTATTGGAACATTAGAGCAAACTACTGAGAGGGAACAGTATCCTAAGAATGTTCCGGAGCTTTCCTTTGCGGAACCTAGGCCTACGAAACCAAGTGAAATAGACTTATAGTGTTCTCGGACTTCTAGTGTTAGTGCGTAAGTTCAACCCACACGCAAACTCACATAATTTTAATTGTTTTTTGTTTCTTGTATAATAATAAACTTTCAAATAAATTTTATCTCGAAAACGAAAACTTTCTCCTTACAATTTTGGCGCCCAACGCTCGAAAGTGTGCAGAGTGCAGACGCGAGTGTATAAAAATTTCGCGAAACAACGGCTGCGCCAAGGAGAAGCCCGAGATTAAATCCAACAATGGCGACCCTCACAAAAAAACAGTTCACCCGGCTCATGGCACACCTACAACCAGCCACTGGGACACCACAGGCAAGTTTCGCTCAGTGCACCGAGCGATTCGCAGGCTCACGGGACCCGCAACTAGCAGAAGAATTTATAAACGTCACTTCCATCTTCAGGAAGTGCATGAAAATAAACGACATCGACGAGTAGGGTATGATAGCCGATTCTAATACCTCCCCCGTCCTTGCCTTGTTCAGAACTGGCTAGGAGGTTTTAGAATCGGCTACCTACTATAGGCAGATGTGTATACATGATATTTAGAAAATACAACAGCATACTCCCCCTTCCCCTCTCCACCCAACCATTCGCTCCAGTTTACTGTATGTAGGATATTTTATTATCTGTATTTATCTCTCGAGACGTTAGAATTGAATGGAAACGTTGTTAAATTTAACGATTCTTGATTTTTATATAAATAAAAGGTTGGTAACCTGATGATGTATTGAAATAGTTGACATCTTTTCTCAGTTGTAGTACATAGTAAGCAGAAGAGCGTGTGTGTATCCTCGATCTCATAAACTAGACCCAACTTTTCGCAGAGGTATGAATCAGTCACCACACCAGTTTATGACATCATAGTGATACTCTGACAAAAAACAGGTGCGCGTTAGTAATATATTCAATGCAACAGTATCGTGTCTTAGCCGTACAGCTTTCACGAAGACGTCAACCATATCCATTTTACAACCGGTTAAAGTTTAAGGAACTGGTCTGCCTGAAAGGATTAACGATAAATGAAACATGAGAAAGGTTCATGTTGAACGAGTGAACGGTACTCATGCAGTGATGTGTGCTACACAGTTGCAACAGCTTAAATAGGAAGAAGGAAGAGAGGGGATGACCTAAGAAGTGGGGTAAGAGTGGTATAGGATTGGAAAAAGTAGAGTATACAAGCCGATGTTTCGAATGTGTTATAGTCGAAACAGGTCGGAAAGGATGAGAAAGAAATAAGAGAACTACGAGAGTGTGAACTCTTCGGTAGAATAACTTTCTAGGTCGTTGCGAACTTGTTCCCTATCATATCATGAAGCGCAAATGTAGCACTGCAAGGTATGATAATGTGAGGACTCATAAAACAAACCGGTCTTATCGCAGATGTATCTTGATCTGCAATTAGGACAAGTTCGGTTTACAACATCCTCCGAGTAAGTTTTGCAGCTAGTACAAAACTCAGAGGGTTCCATAAACCGACATGAAAGGCAAACGAAGCCTTTCGTGCTAGGACATAGCTGAAGACATTGCTGACACTGCAACTTAGTGGTAACCTTGAAGGTGATAGAGGATTTAACCACCTGTCGGAACGGTTGAACAGCAATGATAGCATGTCCAGGTAATGAGTAATTGTTTGGGAGGAGAGTACCTTGTACTTGGTTCATAGACATGATGTTGCTATGAGGAAGGTTGGAGAAGGAATAGTGTTGCGAACAGAGAGTGAATTATTTAAATAGGGAGAAAGAGGGTTGGGAGAATGGTGGGGATTCAGGTGGGGGTATGTATTGTATATGAAAGAGAAAGATAATGTTGGTTCGATGTAAAAAGTGTAAGAGTAAAAAATTTATTTATATATTTACCCCAGTTTTCAACCCCGCCTTACCTAAACACAACCTGTCCCAGGAAAGATAAATTCACCAAAAGTAAAATGCGATCACAGTTTTCTGCAGCGTTGCAACTTATACTACCCATGTTCAACAATCTGATTAATTTATCAAGTATAAAATTTATTCTTTTTGCAGTTAAACATCTATTCTAATTATCGATAACTGCTGAATTTCAATACCCATAGTGCTAGTTTTATATTTTTACCAAGCTTAAATTATTTCCTTTAGATCAGTTTAGAAATAACACTGTAAATAGATTCAGTATAAATAAACGTACCCAAACATATGAGTGGTAGTTATAACAAATTAAATTTATCGTTTATTGCATTTAGAAGAAAAAAAATAAGTAAATTACGCTACAATATTTAATTATTCGAAACGATTCGGTTGTTTATTTAATTTATTAATAGTAGGTGTATTTCATGAAAAATGCGCATTTCTCTCGTATATTGTATTAGTGTGTGTTACCTAACTTAACTAATGTATGTTTACCTATAACTGTTTAATAATTAAAATATTCAGCAACATTAACATAACCCGGTTTTTACTCGCTGTGTTCGCATAGTTCGTCGTTAACTGATAAAAATAATGTCACCAATAATTACACCTGACCGTCAAGTTTATGACCGACCAGTCCTCTGCACACACGTCTGCTCCGATACTACCCACTCCCCTATCACTCAACAATCTCGGTAACGAACGGTTATCGAACCATGATATTTTACAACAGCTCGATTCAAACTTGCGTCGTTATTATTCGAAGGTCGCGCTTTACGGGTCCGTCTTAATCGAATTCTTTTATCTTTCATTACGATCTTCACATTCCTGGACAGTACGATTAAATTGATAATTAATTTGATTCGTTGCATTTCGAGTTGTTGTCTGCTTACATACTGATGGAACGCACTTGGGTTGGGAGAGGGGAGGGAGGAGTATGCTGTTGTATTTTTATAATAGCATGTATTCATACATGTAAATTTACCTATAGAACGCTGTGAAAAGGTAGTCGTTTCTAAAACCTCTGATAAAAATAATGTAACCAATAATTACACCTGATCGTTACTATTGAACCACGATATAATACAACAGCTCGATGCAAACTTGCATCGTTATTATTCGAAGGTCGCGCTTTACGGGCCCGTCTTAATCGAATTCTTGTATCTTTCATTGCGATCTTCACGTTCTTGGACAGTACAATTAAATTGATAATTAATTTGATTCGTTGCATTTCGAGTTGTTGTCTGCTTAATTGAATCGCACATTTTTTTCATATTTTTAATTACCAATATTTTGTCGCTGTTTTCGCATGTCTCATCATTAACTGATAAAAATAATGTAACCAATAATTACACCTGATCGTTATTATCGAACCACGAAATAATACAACAGCTCGATTCAAACTTGCATCGTTATTATTCGAAGGTCGCGCTTTACGGGTTCGTCTTAATCGAATTCTTTTATCTTTCATTGCGATCTTCACGTTTCTGGACAGTACAATTAAACTGATAATTTATTTGATTCGTTCCATTTCGAGTTGTTGTCTGCTTAATGGAATCGCACATTTTTTTCATATTTTTAATTACTAATATTTTGTCGCTGTTTTCGCATGTCTCATCGTTAACTGATAAAAATAATGTAACCAATAATTACACCTGATCGTCAAGATTGCGACCGACCAGTCCTCTGCACACACGTCTGCTCCGATACTACCCACTCCTCTATCACTAAACAATCTCGATAATGAATGGTTATCGAACCACTATGTTCTACAAACGAATCCAATGTTGCCTGCTTATGTCCTCCTTCGAATCATATAAATACCCTCAGATTTCGTTTGTTCAGCAGAAGATTTCCTCTCGTTGACGAAACAAGTGCAACTTTGTAAGGTGTCGATATTCTTTTACCATTCTGTATGTAATTATTGTAGTGAACAAAACGTGAATCGCGAGTTCATTGAAAATCAAGGAACTGTTGAAATTAGGTGAGTTATTCACTGACACCTTGTATGTTTGCATGTTTTAGTATATTATGGTCTTTTTGGTGATATTGAGTAAATTAGTTATAATTTAATTATGACAATGGTATTAAATCGAGCCCTGAGCAAATTATGATTGGGACGGCAGCACAATATGTGACACATGGTATATGTGTAGCGTCACATTTTAATATTTAAAAATATTATATATTATAATTTTATGGGTATTATTTAGCAATTTAAAATAAAATTTACACTACATTACATACATTTATTTCATGTTTCTTTTACAAAATTTCATTCAAATATATCCAATAAATGTGTGCGTAAACTAACTAACTGCTGCTCCACCTCTTCTACTCGCTTTCTACCTTCCACCAACAGTTTGCTGCTGCCTTCACGACTTTTCTTCAGGTCCTCCAACTCCTTCTCTTTTCGATGTATCTGCTCCAACAGTAGAGCATCCATCGTGTGGTGCTCCTTTATTCTTCCTTCACGTTTACGTTTTTCACGTTGAAGAGTCTTCGCTGCTTCCCTAACTTGGTCCACAAGCTTTGAATAATCCAACGGACCGCTCGAAATTCTTCTGTTGTACGTCCGTTTCTTCGGTTTCATAGCTATGGATTTAAAGCCCCCTGCCACCGTTCGCGAAGTACTAGCCACAGGTTTTTCCGAGACCACATCTCCTACACTCGTCTCTCCTCCACCGGACGATGATGTCTTACCAATAACTCATCGTTCGGGAAGAACTGCTCTAACATCGCCGACAGCTCTGACTCGTCTAGGGTAGTGACGGTCACTTCGGCAACACCACACTCTACCTTTTCAGTCATTTTACCTAACCTCAACTTCTACATTTCTCTCTTAAATATCTTCTATTCCCTCTCTTAAGATCCTCACCCTTTTTCAAATTCCCCTTCTCCCTCCCATTTTCTTATACTATTAAATTTACCTCTCCCAACGGTTACCCTCAGTCTTTGTTGAAAAACGTCTCTTGCAACTTGTCGATATGATTCGTTGTCCGGACTGTCATACCTCCTTTACGCGGTCTGACAATTTAAAAAGACATCAAAACGCTTCATGTCGTAAACGAGCGCAACACGAAGCTACATCGTCTACACCGAGCAAAAAACCCAACTGTGCTACACCTAGGATGTCCACCGATCGGTGGTGTGACACCTGTAAAGTTTAGGTTCCGCAAAATTCATACAACTGTCATGTGCGCACCCTACAACATAAAAAAACTTGCTGCTCACCTCTGGAGGAAGGAATCTGTTTTCTCTCCTCTGCTTTCGCTAACAGGATAGCTTCGTTTCGTATTACAACAGCGAAGTACTTCCTGTCTTATACTGACTTTTTTAATGATGTCCTCGACAAATTTTTGCGTGTTGTACGTAATCAGATCCATCTCCACGATGCGGTTAAAATAAATCTTGAAGTTTTTGGACGTTATGTGGATGAAACTAAGCAAATGTTAGAAATTAAATCGTTTAACACAAATAACAAAGTTGTGGCTCAGTCGACCAATGTTTCTTATATTTTCCAAAACTTTTTTGAGATACTCGACACCAAAGCTTCCAAGTTTCAAGAACGAGTCAGGTGATTATTCTTTTTTACATCTATTACCTTTCTATTAATAACACGGTTACAAACAATCTACCTAATTCTTCTCTTTTCTATGGCATGGATTTTAAAAAGGGTTCTTTTCCTCGAAATCAATTTCAACAAGAACAATCCGTTGAAAGCCTCGTCGTATATTCCTTTACCTAAACAAATTCTACTGAAGAAGGCTGTTGTAAATGTGCAAAACGATGATAAAGCCTGCTTTGCGTGGGCAATAACGTCAGCTTTATACCCCGCGCAAGCAAACCCACACAGAACAACTTCCTACCCACATTGCTCTTGTACTTTGGACTATGACGGTATCGAATTTCCTATGAAATTAAGAGATATTCCCACATTTGAATCCAAGAACCACTGTTCCGTGAATGTCTACGGTACTGAATCGGTTTTCAAAGACGGAAGGTGGCCCCCTATACTACACATCCATCAAACGGAGGTTGCATTTCAATCTACTGCTACTCGATGATGATAAAGGCAAAACTCATTACTGTTGGATCAAGAACATGTCTTGTTTACTTTCGCAGCGGCTTTCCAAGACAGGACATCGCAAATTCTTATTTGACGGTTACTTACAATACTTTTCCACTTTAGTCCAGTTACATCGTCATCAACAGTATGACTGCAACCACGTCTATAGCACCCTTCCTAACGGAGATTGCATGATGGATAAGATGGGTAGGTTCGTCCCCAACCACATTTTAAAATTTGAAAACTATCACAAACGTATCAAAGTACCCTTTGTTGTATATGCAGACTTTGAAACCGTATTGCAACCAATTCATACATGCTTACCTGATCCGAACAAGCACTCTACCACATCTACCCATAAACATCAACCTCATTCGTTCGCTTACTTGATGAAGTGCTCCTTTGATGATTCCCTCTCCAAATTTAAATCATATCGGGGACCCGATTGTGTTAATTGATTTGTTCACACTCGATCAAGACATTTATGATATTTATCACCGATATTTGAAGATCATAACACCCATGCTACCCCTTACAGATGAAGAAATGCATCTCTACTTAGAGGCCACTTCTTGTAATATCTGCGAAGAGCCATTTCTAGACGACGACGTGCGGGTCCGCGATCATTGTCATTTGACCGGTAAAGTTCGCAAAGGTGCCGCTCACTCCAGATGTAATTTAAATTACAAACTACCCAACTTTGTACCTGTCTTTTTCCATAACCTCTCCGGATACGATTGTCACCTATTTATAGAGGAAATGGCTGAGAACGATGTTAAATTTACCGTAATCGCTCAAAATAAAGAAAAATACATTTCTTTTGCTAAATTATTACGAGTTGATGTTGTACAAACCGATACAGATGACTCAGCTCAAAATGTGTTTGTTAAGATCAGATTTCTCGATTCTTTTCGCTTCATGGCTTCTTCCCTCGACAAGCTATCGGAAGAACTAGATTCTTCTCAATGTTTGCAAGTGAAAAAGTACTTTCCCGATACTCAACAATTTGAACTTGTGCTATGGAAGGGTGTTTTTCCTTATTCCTACGTGGATGACATTTCTAAGCTTGATGAGACAATGCTTCCGCAGAAAGACGATTTCTTCGATAAATTAACTTCCCTTCCCGTTTCCGATTAGGATTATGAGCGAGCAAAAACGGTTTGGAATACGTTCTCATGTTTCACTCTTGGGGAATATTCAGACCTATATTTAAAAACAGATTTTCTTTTATTAGCCGATGTATTCGTCTATTACAACCAAAATGTATCTGATGAATAATTACACATTTTTCAAATTTTCACTGCTTTATTATTACACTTAACAATTGTTTCGCTACACTGTAGCTTCATCAGAAGTAGACAAAAACTTGTACATATATTAATTTTCATCAAGTAAACCAAGATATGATCAATTACAAAATGTATCTGACACCTTTATTTTCTCTCGCATCCGGAATCATTTCCACTAAATCGGCTTGATGAAGATCATCTAATCCTTTCATTATCACTTTACGACGTGTAAAATTAATTCTTGCAGGTTAATGCAGTTCTTTCAGTGGTTCCTCTTTCACGTTTACCATTTTCCGTATCATGAAGAACTACATGGACGGAGCTGCTGTTGTTGTTTTGGAACTGCTCGATTTTGCACTACCTGTTCCTCTTTGTTGTTGCAGAGTATCTAGCCTTACTTTCAGCTCCTTTGCTTCCTTTTTTAGTGATTCCACTATTTCCATTAATTCCTTTTTCAGATCATCTTTTTTTTTATTGGTTCCTTGAATTTCTTTCTCTGCAAATTCCTTAACTTTTTTACACTCATCCTGAATCACGATTTTAATTAATTCAAAACTCGTGTCTATACCATTCTTCATATCTTGCACAATTTCCGCCTTCAATTTCTTCGATACCTCTTCATCCTCTTTCCTAACAAACGTTTCTACATCTTTACGCTCTAGTTTTACTTTTGTTGAAAAGACGTCCATGATTCTGACAGCATTCTTTTCTATTATATCGTTCACCTTGTTTGTTATTTATTTATCCCTGTTAGTATTATATTTTTCAAGTTCTCTTTCCAAATTTTTAATCGCTAACTCTATATTATCACTAAAAGTTTTCATCATCATTTCACCACTTTTAGAGACAGGTGTTTTCAATTCTTCTCGTAAATCCTTCATCCTTCTGACACCTTCACTGACAGCACGATCCTTTACCTTTTCACACTCGATTCTGATATGCTCTTTTGTTAACCGATCTTTCTCATCTACATACATTTTAGTAGCTGCATGAAACCCAGCGGTAGGCTCGTTCAAATGTGTAATACGCTTATTAGCCACATCAACGAAATACAACACTTTATCGAATGCTTGTCTGATATCGGTTACATCATCTTGCGATAACAGATGTTTCACCTTCTTCTCCAAAAATCGCACATTCACAGCATCATGCTCCTGCCGAGGATCACCGATTCTTGATAAGCGGTTATGATTGAAATCATGAACATTGCTGAATGCTTGCGAAAACAATCGTTTTTTTTCTAACGCACGTCCGAACTTATCAACCGTCATTGTCTAACTAATAAGCTTAATAATTTGTTTATACGATTATATTGCACTCACGCAACTCTTCTAAAATTTATAGAATTTCGTTTTCATGATTTGTGTTGCCTGCTTGTTGAGAAGCAATCAATAACCTTAAACGATCACACAACTCATTAACATCATCAAAATATTTGTATTCCATCGGTTTTTCGTTGTATGTCAACAACGACAATCCTCCACCTTTAGAAAATTTCGATGTTTGTTGTCTTAACTTGTAAACTGCTCCCGTGCGTTTTAATATATCGGCATAGTCTTTCCTTTCTTTAATCTATGTCGGATATTCAGAACGTAATTTGAAGAGTAGCTCGTATAATCCCACAGTACCTATGTATTTAAATTTTCCATCGATTACAACGTTTGGTCCGTCAAAATCCAGTTCAGAATCACCAATAAAAAATTTGTTTGTGTCCCATTCGTATCGAACTTTATCAAGACGGGGATTCAGAACGTCAGTGTTAAATGTACCACCTTCATAGTCTTTAATAATTCCTTCTATATAGTCTCGAGGTAGAGGATCGAATTCTTCCAAATATTCAGCAAATCGAGAGCTATTAATATAGTCTATGTACGCTTTCTTCAATTGTTCAAAGTCATCATTATCCTGGTCTGTGTTTTCATGACCCGTTGTTGGGTCACTTTCATAAACACATTCTTCCCTTAAGAATGAAGGAGCACCTGGTAGTAAGGTACCTGGAGCATTCGAAGGGTCAAGCTTTCTAATTTTTATTGGTGTTGACGAAGCTGGAACGTCGCCTTTCGACCAATTACTCACTTCTGGCTTTAATTCTTTTTTGGTCTCTTCACCCAGCTCTGATTTCAAGTTAAGAAGCGATTTTGTAAGTGGTTGATATGCTTGCTGCAACAGGAGATTCTGTCCTGCTGTCGATTCCTTTAACATTTGCAATTTCCTCTTTACCGCATTCCTAACTTTGATTAGTTATTTCTTTGCTTTTACATCCATGCTCTTGTCAAGGTTGTCTTTTAACAACTGATTTCATTTATGTCACTTACATTAATATATATTTATCAAATCCTATGCGATATCTCCCCTCATTTATACCACAATCCTTGTTTATCACTGGAAATTCGAACTTCTCTTTCCAGCATTCTCCACACATACTTTTAAATTGATCGAAAGTCATGTCTGCAGCAACATGATCAGAAATAACGTGTTTGAGATTTAATTCGTTCTGTTTTAAACAGTACAATTAAATGAGCATTATCTCTAATTAAATGTTTAGGGATCTGAGCATATGTTTGATTCAAATAAAATGTGTCGATTCCATGCTAAAGTTTTCCCTTATCTTATTCTGATTATCATTCGCAACATCATCAAAGATGAATACAGAATTAGGTCTTGCCTGTGATGGACCGATTACTTCATCCGAGTCTCTGTAAGGAAAATAACCTATTTCAGCAATTGGTTGCAACAATTCTGCTAAATACTTATATTTTGGTTGATACAATGACTTTGTTTAAACATATACATTTTCAAACCGTAAACCGTTTGGTTGCTCCAAAAGTCCCACAATCACATTTGTTTTCCCGCAATTTGAAGGTCCTGCAACGATACATCTTATTGTTGATGGTAATAAAGGACCATGACGATTTATTTTCGAAGGGATGTTGAAGTCACGATTATTTATCGGTAGAGCAGATGGATGTTGTACTATCCGCATGTTTATTTATTATTAAACAATTTCGCTGTGTGTTCATGGATATATAAATTTAGTGTTACCCTTATTTATATAGTCAGTTGGTTCGTAATAGTGAAAGCACTCACACCAGACCTGTTACATGAAACGTAGCGTTCTGAATAGTGTTATAGATAGATTACCTTTTGAATTACATCTACCAGGCTATAACTTTTGTGGTCCAGGGACTCGATTAAACAAACGATTAGCTCGAGGTGATATTGGTATAAATCCTCTCGACGAACATTGCAAATTACACGATATTGCATACACAATTTCACCTGACATTCCGCAACGTCGAAGAGCAGACAAATATTTAGTGCAACAATCTTTACAAAGACTGAAGTCTTCGGTCGCATCTTTAGCAGCTTTAACAATCGTTTCCGCTATGAAGGCTAAGACGAAACTTGGAATGGGACATGAAGGAAGACATCGAGTAAGTCACCATAAAAAGGGCGGTTCGATTCCGTTTAAGAGAATAAATAAGAGAAAACTAATAAGAAAAGGAGGAGTTCTACCATTTAGTAAACTAGTAAAAACTGCGAAACTTGCTCTTAAGAAAAATAAGCCGCTCCCTTTGTTGGATGCTGCTAAAATTGCGTTAAATCAAATTCGAAAACTAGGAAAGCAATATAAGTATCCTAGAATCATTCCTATTCCGAAAACAGGCGGTTTTCTACCGCTAATTCCTATTTTTGATCGACTATCGCACTTGGAGCTCTCTGTGGTGGTGCCGCTGGGATAGCTAAAGCTATAAAAGACGCTAAATCAGCGCAGCAGCAACTAGAAGAAGCTAAGCGTCATAAATCTTCCATGGAAGCCATTGCTCTAGGAAAAAAATATTCCAGTGCAACCTAATCGTAACGGCTCCGGTTTATACCTCAGACCGTTACAACAAAAAAAAAGACACCAAATTTTTCATGAAGCTACCTAATCATCCTCTAACAGATATTTAGATTTGTATAATTATATTCATCATTTACAAATTCCACATTTCCGTGGAATTTTCATGCGCAATGAATTGCCAAGAAAAGTTAAAAGGTGTGAATGTGGAATCGTTAATTTAGATACGGGTAGTGGCACACATTGGACAGCGTATGTTAAACGAAACAGCAAAGCTATTTACTTCGATAGTTTTGGTGATCTCCGTCCACCGAAAGAACTAGTTGAATATTTACAATCTACTGGACGTTGTGCTATCACTTATGACTATAATCGTGTTCCGAATCCCGCCAATTTTAACTGCGGTCATTTAGTTCTACAATTCCTACGAAGGATTACGAAAACCTTTTTTTAAAAGGAAACATCAAACTTATTTCTCTGTATTAAACAGAACGTTAAAACGAAAACATGTCTTATACATTCGCCTTGACTAGTACAAAGTCCGAGCTACAAATAATAATAAGTCCACCGATTGTTTTAAGCGATGATGAAGAATATCAAATAGCGTCATTAAATTTTGAGGCGTATAACGGTATTCCTAATATAGATTAAAACAACAACAATTTCTATTTTGAAGGTTCCACGAAAACAGTCGTAGTTCTTCCAGAAGGATCCTATGAAATCAACAATATTACTGATTATCTTCAAGAGAAATTGGGAAGTACTACTGATAGTATTCTCCTGTCTGGAGATAACACTACATTAAAAAGTCGTATAAAGAGCACTAAAAAAGTTGACTTTACTCCTGTAGATTCTCCCGCAAAGATATTGGGTTTTAAAAATAAATTTCTTCCAACGTTTCAAGAGGTGTCCGATCATGTAGCTGACATTTTCAAGGTAAACGCGATTTCAGTAATGTGTAACCTTGTATCCAAGTCCTATATACATACTAATGATGGTGTCAAAGGACAAGATGGACATATACTACATCAATTATTTCCCAATGTACCTCCCGGATTTAAAATTGTTGAGAATCCTACAAGTCTTATATATTTATCTATCAACACTCGTGTCATCGATTATATTTCCCTTAAAATAGTTGATCAAGACGGTAATCTTGTTAATTTCCGTGGAGAGCGTGTTACAGTAAGACTTCACTTACGAAAAGTATAACATGGTTGTGCGATATAACTGTACCCAAAGATATTCAAACAAGACAACCACTATAAAACAAATACCGCGCTTGCAGACGTTTATTTCGCGTACAGCATTTAAGCGAACAACACCCTCCAATAAACAGTTCCTTAAATCCTTGGGATTGCGATTGAAAGAGACGAAAAGTTAAAATGGTTGCAGAAATTCTTAATGTCACCGAGAAAGCGGTATTCGACAACGCTATTGTTAACGCTGATAAACATACTCATCAGCCTTATGCGAATTCCACTTTCAAAAACAACGACACCATACGCATTCCCATAGAAAATGAACACGTTTACACCTTACTTTGCAACAGTTTCGTATACATAGAAGGGCGTTTGTTGAAAAAAGATGGAACTGTACCTACCAGTACTAATTTTGTAAATAATGGAATTTTATACCTTTTTGATGAAATTCGATATGCATTGGGTGGAAAAGTTATTGACCGAGTCCGTAATCCTGGTATGACCACAACAATGAAAGGTTATACGTCTTACAATGAAAATGAAAGTAAACGTCTCATTAATAGTGGATGGTTGCCTCCTACTTTAGGCGCTGTACAAGGAGTTGCCCTTCATAGCAGAAAGTTAATTGATGCAAACGGTTACTTCAACGTTTGTATTCCTCTTCGTATGATTTTGGGGTTTGGAGAAGACTTTCGAAAAATAATACTTAACATACGACAAGAATAGGTTCTAGTTCGCAGCAGCACTGATAATAATGCTCTCTATTGCTCAGCAACACCGGTTGAAGAGGTAATTATACATTTGGATCAAATATGTTGGAAAATTCCTCATGTGTCTGTTGCTGATACCGAACGTTTGAAATTATGACGTTACGTTGATCGCAATTTAAATATGGAACTTTCGTTTCGTAGTTGGGAACTACATGAATATCCCTTACTTAATAAATCGCATTCTCACAACTGGACTGTGAAAACTACATCACAATTAGAAAAACCTCGCTTCATTATTTTCGGTTTTCAAACCGACAAAAGTAATGATATTACAAAAAATATGAGCGTTTTCGATCACTGCAACTTAACCAATTTTAAAGTTCATTTAGGATCAACTATGTACCCATATGATAATTTGAATTTAAATTTCGATCTTTCCAGATTCGCTGTTTTGTATGAAATGTATGTTAACTTCCAACAATCGTACTACGGTAATGTAAGTGAACCCTTATTCGATCCTAAGGAATTTCTAACGATTGCTCCTCTTGTAATAGTAGACTGTTCTTATCAGAATGAAATTGTGAAATCTGGTAGGATCGATATTCGTTTAGAATTTCAAACTAAGCAGAATGTGCCAGATAAAGCAGCAGCTTAATGTTTAATTATTCATGACCGAATGATACGTTACTGTAATATTTGTGCCTTGTTGTTTATAGTTAGAGGGATGGAATAACACTCTGGATTAAACTCAACATAACTTTATTCTAATAAAACACTCCAAGTCTACAAACTGCTACACGTGTATCCGTACATCTTATGTGTTTCCCTCCAATCTAACTGCCACACCTTAACCTAACCTATATCTAACTTATCTTACTATTCATGTTGGATGTGTCTCTATTGAGACATTACATCCTTTTTCTTTTAAAAAAGCAAGATTATTATTCGCACTGATAATCTCTCAAGTGTGTAGGCCTGTTAATGTTTCTGCCATAACATGTTCTTACGATAGGACTTTCATTTGCCTGGGCTTCACCTATGTCGATTATGTTATCCTGATTCATGTTATCATGATGGCTCACATTTACTTCAGTATTATCACAAAGAGAACTGGAATTGTCACTATCATTGTGATATCTCCTATGAAACACAAACCTTTCATTTTTGTTTGAATAAGGATAGATATGACGGCTGTTGCGTACTATCTGACCTCTATTTATTTGTATTTTATAGGATCTAGGTCTATTACATTTTCTTATTACCATGCCTGGCTCTAGAGGTTTGTTCCTTTCTTTTCTTACAAAGACTTTACTGTTCACCTTTATTTCTTTAGACTGTGCATGTGTGTTTTTATCATAGTATGTCTTCTGGTAGTTTTGTTTATCTATTAGTTTATTCCTAATATGTTTATAATTGACTTTCTTGATTACATTCTTACTGACTGGTATTATGCCTCTAGTTTTTTTTCCAATCATAATCTCATTGGGAGAATCTATGTTGTTATCTATCGGGGTATTTCTATGGTCCAGTAGGGCTAAATATGGGTCTCTTCCATCTTCCTCAACTTTTTTAAACATTGCTTTTACAGTCTGGATGTGCCTTTCGACCATACCATTTGATTGTGGCCAATATGGACTCGATGTTACATGTTTGAATCCCCAATCTTTTGCAAAGTTTTTAATTAAATAATTGTCAAATTGTGGACCATTGTCAGAACAACAGGTTTCAGGCACTCCAAATCTTTCAAAGATGCTTTTTAAAACTGATATTACTGTTGCTGCATCCTCAGATACTAGCTTGACAACTTCTATGTTTTTACTAAAATAATCTACCACTAGGAGATGTTGAGTTTTTATAATAGAATAGATCGATGCCTATTGTTTGCCATGGTTTAAAGGGTACTTCTCTGGGCATTAAAGATTCTTTAACTTTAGCCTTACGATGCTTGTTACAAATGTGACAGTCTGATACTAAATCCTTTATTTGTTTATTTAAGAATGGCCAATAAAATATTTCTCTGGCTCTATTTTTGCACTTTTCTATTCCCAAGTGATTATAATGAATTAGACTTAACATTTCTGATCTTAAACTTTTTGGTACCACAAATTTACTGCCTTTGAAAATTAGCCCATCTATTACAGAGTATTCTTCTGCTGATCCATAATAAGATTTGATTATATCCGGTACATTTTTTTTGTTACATGGCCACCCATTATTTATAAATTTCATTAAAGTTTGTAAGTCTTTTTCTGTTTCATTTTTAAATATTTTTTTCTTTTCTATGCTAATAGGAAAATTTTCGATTAAAACACACACATGTTCCTCTACTTCCAAGTTCATCTCGTAATTTTCATTCTTTAAGTAGTTTCTAGATAAGGCATCAGCTAGGAATAGTTCCTTTCCAGGCTTGTACCTTGTTTCTATGTCATACTTTTGTGTGACCATTTTCATTCGTTGAATTCTGGCAGGACATTGATCAAACGGTTTCTTAAAGATGGTTTCAAGAGGTTTATGGTCAGTTTCGACCAAGGTTTTTTTACCAAAAATGTATTGATGAAATTTATTACATGCAAATACTATTGCTAAAGCCTCTTTTTCAATTTGGGCATATCTAGTTTCAGTTTCAGTTAAGGCTTTGCTAGCGTATGCAACAGGTAAGTCATCTTGAAGAATTACAGCTCCAAGACCTCCCTTTGATGCATCAACACTCAGAGTTACCGGTTTATTTACATCATAATATTTTAAAGTAGGCGCATTTATTAAAATTTCTTTTAGTTCTTTGAGAGCTTTTTCAGTATTAGAATCCCAGATCCATTCCGAGTCTTTTTTTACTAGGTCACGCAGTATAGAATTTTTTGCAGATAAACAAGGAATGTATCTACCAACGTACGCTAACATCCCTAAAAACGTCGAGAGCTGCTCCTTATTTTTAGGTGCTTCCATCTCCACAATGGCCTTTATTTTTTCTTCGTCCACCCTAATGCCCTTGTCTGTAAAAATGTGACCTATATATTTAACTTTATTCTTTTTAAATTTACATTTCTTTGGGTTAAATTTTACATTTCTTTCACGAGCTCTCTCTAATACTTTTATTAGTCTAGCGTCATGTTCTTGTTCGTCTTTGCCCCAAACTAAAATGTCATCAATTAGGATTACTACCCCCTCCATGTCACCAAAAATTTCATCAAAACAACTTTGAAATATTTCAGTAGCCGAAGAGATACCATAAGGCATTACATTAAATTTGTATCTGCCAAAAGGTGTGATTATCGTTACATAATTTGAGCTCTTTTTGCTTAGTTTTATTTGCCAAAATGCCCTATCTGCATCTAAAGTACTAAATATTTTTGCACCAGGCATGCGTGCGACTAATTCATCAAAAGTTGGAATGACATGATGTTGACGTAGTATATTTTTGTTTAGTTCCGTGGGATCTATGCATAATCTAATTTTTCCATCTTTCTTTTTTGTAATTACTAGTGGATTTACCCATTCTGTTGGTTCATTAACCCTTTCAATGATCCCTTGATTTTCCATTTTTCTTAATTCGAGCTTTAAAGGTTCGATTAAGGCTATGGGGACTTTTCGACAAGAAGCTACACTACCCTTGGCACCTTCTTTTAGTTTGATGTCATATTCAAAGTTTTTTATGACTGCCTGACCAGTAAATATGTCTGAATATTCTTTAGTTATTCGATTTTCGTTTGAATTACTAATTGTTTCCACCCTTTGTATTAGTTGTAACTTTAAAAGACTAGGTAGTCCGATAATAGTAGGATGGTCATTCGTATGTCCACTAACTACGGTAAATTCTAGACTAGTCTGTTCCCTACCATTAAATTTACAATTTAATTTGCAAGAACCTAAAACTTTAATTTTATTACCTCCATAGGCAAAGAGTTTTGATGGAGTTTTATTTATCTTAACTTCATTAACTAATTTTTGTAATGTTTTATACACAATCACGTTACATTGTGCACCTGTATCTAACTTAACTATTAGCTTTTGTTTGTTGTTTATAGTTATTGTTTCTAACCATTCTTTGATATTTTTATTTTCTGATTTCTTACTTTTACTTATATAGTTTTGACAATCATTTATATTTATTTCTTTACTATATTTTATTTTATTATTGTTAATTTTCTGATTTTTCTTATTTTCCAGGAAACTTGTATTTTTATTTATGTGCGCAACGTATATATTACTTTCCTCTGCTTCATCTACGCTATTAACATTATTTCTTTTTCTACATACCAACGCAAAATGATTTATACCATTGCAGTTTCTGCATGTTTTGCCATATGCAGGACATTCACGCGCTCCATGCTGCCTACCACATCTACCACAGTTAAAAAGATGTCCCTGCTGTCGCTGGTTCTGCATACCTCGTTGTCTCTGATGACGGGTCGACAATTGCTGAGATCCACTTCGCTGTTGCTGGGACACACCATCTCTTTGCATTTGTTGAGACTGATTTTGGCGGGAGATTTCCAGGCTATTGGAATGTTGCCGTTGTATATTTCTATGTAGTTGTCCGGTTGACGCAAAAGTTGCATCACACTTATTATTATGCTTGTTTCTATTTTTATTTTTATTGATTTGAAGCACAGATTTATTTTCACTTTCTATGGTTTTAATTTGGGAGTCTGCTAATTCAGCTGCTTTGCATATACTGATACATTTTTCTAACTTTAAATCTTCTTCTCTTAGAAGTCTGCTTTTCACATCGACATCTTGTATACCACAAATAATACGGTCTCTTTTTAAACTATTTGTCAATTCACCAAAACCACATGAAGCACTTAGTTTTTTTAGATCAGTCAGGAAACTTGTAAAATTTTCACCGCTGTGTTGTACACGTGAAAAGAATACATGTCGTTCCACACTCTCGTTAGCCTTTGGCAGGCAGTAGTTTTCGAAGGGTTCATACACTTTGTGTATCTGTTTCCTACCTTCACTAGACAAGTTGAATGTCTCAAATTTTTCAATTGCTTCAACTCCAGCATGGTGTAAAAGTAGTGCAACTTGTCTTTCTTCAGATTTTGATTTAAGGCCAATTGCCTCCAAGTAAATTTCAAATCCACGTCGCCACTTTTCCCAATTTTCTTTTAGATTACCATCGAATGATAGTGCTGTTGGAGCTCTCATTATATTCTCCATGATGGGTTGCTTTTTTCTTTTTTTTTTTTTTAAAGTTCACGTACCGACTGCGCCATGTAATATTTGTGCCTTGTTGTTTATAGTTAGAGGGATGGAATAACACTCTGGATTAAACTCAACATAACTTTATTCTAATAAAACACTCCAAGTCTACAAACTGCTACACGTGTATCCGTACATCTTATGTGTTTCCCTCCAATCTAACTGCCACACCTTAATCTAACCTATATCTAACTTATCTTACTATTCATGTTGGATGTGTCTCTATTGACACTAAACGTAAAGCATTATCTTACAGTTACAATCCCTCTACAAATTTTGTTCAAGAAGTATAAAACCCAATTACCACTTCCCCACTTTACTTTCTTTATTGCTGGTGAACGGTGAGCACTATGACTTTCATGCTAGACGTTCAAGGTTTCCAGTGTAGTGAGAATCGATTTGTTTTCAAAGAGATCGCTGTTGTTACGCTCAAGGAAGAACCACTTCATCATTTCACATTTTTAACCACCATTTCCGTGGCACGCTGTTCCTGTTCGTTATAGGAGTCAAAATCGTTGGTTAACCAGAAATTTACATTGGTTATATTGGGATAATGGTGATTTTCCGTACTCTACGATTTATGATACTATTTATCCCATATTAATGGAGTCAACGGTTGTGTATGTTAAGGGATTACAAAAGAAAGTGTGGTTGATGGAATACTTTCCTAATATCAACTTTGTAAACATCGAAGACATCGGTTGCCCATCTCTCTCAAATTTAGCAACTGATTTTAAAGTTAAGGTGTGTTCCTATCATTTATTTAAAACAGATCTTGAACCGACTTGTGCTTAGAAAAATGTTCTACTATTAAAATATTGGTTGTCTTTACACTCATAAATGCGTTGTATTTTTTTTTATTCGAATAAATAAAACATATTCAACATAAAAATTGTTTTTTATTCTCTTAAAACAACATTATAGATTTTACATTTGAATTTCAATATCAGCTGATTTTCTCACAAATCCTTTGAGGCGAATCGATGGTTGACCCACTTGTTTATCAATTTTATCATTTATATCCTCGATCTCTGTATCTGTGAAGGCTTCTGCATTTCTACATGGAAGAAATACAACGAAGCTGTACAAATCGGTTAACAGGCGTGGTCTCCATTTTGTATGCACCTTTTTGAAGCTTTGCACGGGATATGTTTGATTCAGTTCTATTGACTTTAGAGAACGTATTTCTTTTCCATCATAACCCACCCGTACACTATTAAACTTTTCAATAAAGGTTTCCATGTTCTACTGACTACCCAACTCTGCTAAACAAACATCTACCGCTCCTTCGCTCATTCGCATAACTTATGCAGAATCCCCTTCCACTAAAACAAGTAACTGTGGAGAGGGGGTTGTGTAATAAGAATACACTACCCGTATTGACCATCTCAGTTGTAATGGAAAAGCTGATCATGATCAGTGTATCGTCCTTACTGATTTTAACATATTTCTATAACAATACTCTATACATTTCGCGATCGGAAAATACACCTAGCCTATGTATGTAAAAATTCTAATAAAGATGTTGATGTGCCCTGTGTATGGATAAAAAATTGGGAATCAATTATTTTAAAAACTGTTAATGGAACAAATGTCTTCACTGTTGAAAATGTGCAAAACCTTCACTCCGTAAAATTTATGTTTGTCGAAAAAGATGGACAATCACGAAAATACATCGAAAGCCGATGGATTCATCTTCGTGGTGATCAAAACAGAAAAGACATTGTTACAAAGGGTTACTTGACAGATTCTTTCCTATTTCTACAAGTTGTTAGCACTATTAATGTAATCTTATTGTTTAATATTTTAATTGTAGCACTTACATACTTTATTTATATCAAAATAAAGAAGCGTTAAATTTAACAACGTTTCCATTCAATTGTAACGTCTCGAGAGGTAAATACAGATGATATAATATCCAACATACAGTAAACTGGGGCGAATGGTTGGGTGGGAGAGGGGGAAGGGGGAGTATGCTGTTGTATTTTCTAAATATCATGTATACACATCTGCCTATAGTAGGTAGCCGATTCTAAAACCTCCAAGCCGGTTCTGAACAAGGCAAGGACGGGGAGGTATTAGAATCGGCTATCATACCCAAGGACGGGGGAGGTTTTAGAATCGGCTATCATACCCTACTTCGACGCACTAACTGGGCTACCACTACTACTGACAAGTGTCGCGGCTACATGGTGGCAAGGCGTGAAATCCAAAGCCACAACCTGGGACCAGGCGGTTGAACTGATACGTGGAGCTTTCGCTCCGAAAAAGCCCAACTACCAGCTATACCAAAAAATCTTCAAGACCGCTCAGGATAAATTAACGCCGGCAGACCTGTTTGTATGCCAGAAGAGGGCACTGTTCGCGGAGATGACGACGACACACAACGGATCTATTCAGCTAGACATGGTCTATGGGCTCTTACTTGCCCAAATTCGGGACCGTATTCCAAGAGACGGCATCGCGACATTAACGGACTTACTGACACAGGCCCGCCTTCTGAAAACAGCAATAAGAGATCGCCCGACCAGCACCGGTAATTCAGAGAATCACCCACCCAGGGAAAAATCTAAACTAACAGGACATGTGAGGTGCCGTTACTGCCGCCGGTATGGGCATCACCAGTCCGAGTGTCGAAAACAGGCCGCATCGAAACCCCAAGAAGCCACTACCGCACCCCAGACGCAGGAGGTAGCGTGTTACGGTTGCAAACGACCAGGAGTCGTGCGCAGTCGGTGTCCTGACTGCAATCCTGCAAGGGCGACAGCAGCACACCTAGATTTTTGCGCCCTGAATGCTACAGAAAAACCAATCACGTTGACACCACGTGCGCGACCGGCCATCCACATAACCGTTGGGAACCACTGTTGATCTGCAATTTTGGACACGGGAGCCAAAGTGAGCATCGCCAGTCACCAACTCCGAGCTGTCCTAGAGCAAGAAAAGTTTACCTTCCAACGTTGCTCAGCGTCTATTATCCTTGCCGACGGATAACCCCGCGGTCAGATCGTCGAGACCGTCGCCGTTCCCGTAGGACTCGCGGGACGCATCATCTGGACCACCTTCGTGATTCTACCGGGTGCAGTTAACCAGACCCTTCTCGGAATCGATTTTATTACCGATGGAGGCTTAGTCCTCAATGTGCCTAGAGGAACATGGGGATTCATCGAAAAACCGACCTCGACCAAAATCCAGTCCGCCACGCTGGAGAGTGGACGAATCGGGGCGCTTACGTCAGCTCCCCAAACTGCGGCTCCGGTAGAAGAAAGCAACGAGGACAAGGAGCTCGAATCAATTAGAATGGAGTGCGCTTATCTCCCACTACTGTCGCCACTAAGTCCTGAGGACATTAATGAATACAGTCCAGTGCCTCTAGCCGTCACTCCGCTTCCTCCGACACCAAAGTACGAAGAACCAGAGGTACAATCAACAAGCAAAAAACACCCCTGGATGCCTATTCCCATGGATGTATCGCCGGTGGATCTGAACTCCCCAAACACCAAATTAATTTCATGTTACGGGACGCCCATTGCGAGATTCATTAAGCACAGAAATCCGTCTCTGCCAGCAGACGACTGTTTCCCATGCCACCACTGAAGGTCGTGCACATCTTGTCCGTTGACCTCGAGCTCAGGGTAGACGAAGCAACCCGACTAAACAAAGAGCAAAGAGCCGAGCTTGACCGTCTACTCCATTCTTACCAAGATCGTTTTTCAAATAACAGACCAACCAAAAACGGCCTTCATCACACCGTTCGGGACCTATTCATTTAAAAGAATGCCATTCGGACTCAAAAATGCCCCAGCGACCTTCATGCGGCTCATGAACCTGGGCTAGGTGACATTCAAGTGTTAGCCTACCTCGATGATCTGATAGTACTTTCTGCCGACGTACGCCGACATGTGGAGGACCTAGAAAATATTTTTCTTCGGATGCGAGAGTTCAATCTGCGAATGAATCGCCCAAAGTGTCGATTTTGCTGCCCCGAGATTAGGTACCTAGGCCATATACTTACACTTGACGGCATCCACACCCATCCCGAGAAGGTTTCGGCAGTTCGTTCTTTGCCTCCTCCAAAGAACCTTAGGCAACTCCAAGGATTCTTACAAACCTGTTCCTGGTACCGGCGATTTGTTAAGGGTTTCGCGAGACGCAGCCTGAGAATGGGGACCGGAACAACAACGAGCCTTCGACACTCTTAAAGAACTAACGACTTCACCTATTCTGCGACAAGTGGATCTCTCGCAACCGTTTACCCTGCGCACCGACGCCAGCCGTTCCGCTCTGGGAGCAGCTTTGCTGCAGGGGGAGGGTCCCGATGAACGCCCCGTTGAGTATGCTAGCAGATTACTTATACCAGCAGAACGGAATTATACGACCATGGAACGTGAGGCCCTAGCCATCGTGTGGGCAATATCCGAATTCCCAGGGTACATTGAAGCATCATACGTTGTAGCCGTAACTAACCACCAACCTCTGAAGTGGTTAATGAACTTGAAGGCACCATCCGGACGTTTGGCGAGGTGAAATCTACAACTAAAGCCATACAATCTTTCTATTCAGTACAGGCCCGCCCGAGCCAATATATAAGCAGATGGACTGTCACGGCCTCCCTGCCCCGGAGAGGAAATGCTACCCGTAAACGCGGTAAGCGTGGACTATTCAGCACACACTCCCGCGGAAACACGAGCCGAACAAATGAAGGACCCTGACTTAAAGTAAATCCTGGAGGCTTTCACCCAATTAGATGAACTCGAGATAAGCCGTCATCTTGCTCGTGGATGCCTCGTGTCTCAAGGAGTACTGTATCGTTTCGCTCCCGATATGGACGCGGAGGAACCCCAATTAGTTGTGCCAATTTAGAATCGGAAAGAAATTCTGCAACAGTATCACGATGCCCCAACCGCTGGACACTACGGTGTAGATCGGACCTGGCACCGCATCGCATCCCATTATTTCTGGGTTGGAATGCGAAGAGACATCGTCGCCCACCTTAAAAATTGCGTCCAATGTCAACGATTCAAAGCAACGAATTTAAAGCCCGCCGGACTGCTGCAGACCCCGGTGATGAAACGCAGATTTGAGGTTATAGCTGTGGACCTGTTCGGTCCCTTACCGCAGTCACAACGCGGAAACCGGTGGATTTTGATTATAGGAGATACCGCAAGTCGTTGGACTGAATTGTTTCCATTACCGTCCGCAACCACGGAAGCCTGTGTCACCGTCATCCTAGACGAAATCGTGTTACGCTATGGAACCCCCAGGGGATGATCAGCGACAATGGTACCCAATGGTACCTAACCCCTCCACCAGAAGCGGTATAAAAGGCGACACCCCGGCCAAGAACGGCAGTTCTCATCTTGGTCTTCTCTAAGAGCTTTCCCTATTGGAACATTAGAGCAAACTACTGAGAGGGAACAGTATCCTAAGAATGTTCCGGAGCTTTCCTTTGCGGAACCCAGGCCAACGAAACCAAGTGAAATAGACTTATAGCGTTCTCGGACTTCTAGTGTTAGTGCGTAAGTTCAATCCACACGCAAACTCACATAATTTTAATTGTTTTTTGTTTCTTGTATAATAATAAACTTTCAAATAAATTTTATCTCGAAAACGAAAACTTTCTCCTTACAGCGTCTATTTTTGAGGGGTTTAGTTTAATTCCTTCTTGTGATATAATATGGCCTAACAATTCGGTTTCCCGTTTTAGAAAGTCGCTCTTATCAACCTGAATCTTTAAATTGAATTGACGTAATCGTTTAAACACATTTCTTAACCTGTCATAATGATGTTCAAGGGAGTTTCCGTAGACGACAATATCATCTAAGTAAACCCGACATTGTTTTGGATTTAATCCCGAAGGAACCGTATTCGTTGCCCTTGAAAAAGTAGAGGGGCTGTTTATTAAGCCGAAAGGCATTCTGAGAAACTCGAGTCCTCGCGAACCTCGATCTGGTGGAAACCGCTTGCCAAATCTAACGTTGAAAAAAATTGTCCAGAATTTCATCAATGTTAGGCAACGGGTGCCTATCATTAATAGTAATTTTATTTAAATTTCTATAGTCAATCACCATACGCCACTTCAGTTTCCTGAATGCATCCAATTTCTTGGCTACAATCTATATAGGACTAGAGTCTTTTTCTAATAATATTTTGATCCAAGAGTTTTCTAATTTGTAAATTGACCTCGTCTTTATGGCATTGTGGATAACGATAATTTTTTGAATAAATTGGGTTCTCGTGCAGCGTTTTGATTTGATGTTTAACTGCTGAAGTGAAGGTCAACTTGTCGCCTTGCAAGTAAAATATATCAGAGAACTGATGACAAATCTCTAATATCCATTCTTTCTCTTCAACATTTAAATGACCTAACCGAAGGTTTTTATTTAGTTTCTGGATTCTACCTTTTCTTTGACCTAAAGTTGCAACTACAATTTTTTTGGGTAGTTAAGACAACTGAATGTTATTAATTTCAACTACTTGATCCTTATCAGAGACATTTATAAAACTAATTGTAATTTTTCGTTCATTATCTGTTTTTACTAGACACCTAGGGATTAAAATTTTGTTTTCTATATTTTGTTTTAGAAGTAAACCTTCTGTGCCAGGTTTAAAATTTGTCTTAATTTCTGCAAAGTACTCACATCGTGCTGGAACCACTATAGTATTAATGATTTTAAGTTCCCGTTTCACAAAAATTGGAGTAGAGGTACTATTAACGAACTATTATCTCTCTTAATTAAATTATTTATCTCATTCAATGTTATTGAACCGACAATGTCTGTAAAATGCCCAAATTTATGTAAATGATTAACAACAATATTAATATCATTTTCTTCAGATGTTGGCAATGACGCTAAATTAAGTGAACATACTGTATATAACACCAATATAATATATACAGCATCCATGTCTTACTGACCGAAAACTCTATACAACTGAGAATTATTAAAATGTACTAACATTTTGTTAGTTTTTCTTTTAATTTTCTTCTTCTTTTTATTTTTACTTTAAATATAATGTATGTAGATGTGTATTATGTTTGCATGAGAGAGTACATGTGTTAACATCAATGAAAAATTAACAATGAGAATTATGAAGTCCCGCAAAACAAATCTGTGGTTTCTTTCGTAAAAGAATTTTGAAAATTAATGAGATAAAATTTTCCTTTTTAATTTTCCTAATTAAAAAAGATCTATGTATTATAAATTTGCCCGAAGTAAATATTCAACTAGCCTATTTACATTATTAAATGATGTATTTCCATTTTATATGAACACAGAAGGTTTTCTTTTATATTATCCTTAATTCATTTTTCAATTCAGCAGTGACTCTTGATTAATTGCTTCCAAATTGTTTCCTAATTTTTTTAACGATTGTTTTAATAAGCAGATTATAACAAAAAAATAAGTTAAATAGTAATGTACGTGTAGAGTATACGTAAGAGGCATGGATTGTTCGGAAAGAAGCGTACCATCCGACCCATTTCAAGAAAATCATCTTAAGTTCATTCAGTTTTATGTATCGTAAATTGAGTCAAATCGCCAGGTGTACGCCAAATTCTATCATTAACAAAAATTTTGACTGTTTTATTTTAATCAAAATTTAAAGAAAGAATTATTACCTACCTACCTAAGTAAATTTGTATCTTTAAGTACCTATATTAAGTATATTTATTATAAAACGTTACACGTTCGTCGTGATGTTTAGGAGTTAGTCTCTTTGAATTATTTACTGTATCACAGTCACAATTATTGTTCTTTTTGAGTAATTTTGTAGTAGGTATCATGCGATGGGTAATACAAATATCGACAAAGAAAACATTTATTTGAAAACTTTACAATTGCAACGAATACAGAAAGGAGGTAATAAAGTAAAAAAAAAAAAACGAATAAAGTCAACAGTAAACTATAAAAGGTAATAACAAAAGTAAAGATCATTTATAAGGTAGTATACAATAAATCTTTATTTTTCCATTTTTATCGAAAATAACCACCTAATAGTATCTAACATTTTCTTCTATAGTTTTTTTTTTCTACGTACTAATTGATTACTTATCCATGCCTTAATTACCTGTGGTTCACGATTTTGAAGTATACCGTATTTTTCTTGAATATCTCTTATATGAGGTAGAGAAGGTAAATTTCTCATTCTCAGATTATTAGCGAAATGGGTTTTCACATATCGAATCTCTTCTTTTGTCCATTTTACCTTTGTACCACTATTATGACTGGCACTTATCATTTTAATTCTTTTTTGTGAATGACCTTTAGAATGTCTTTGTATTGTGAGATTTTCATCCACAGAGGAATCCATAGTTTCATCAGTTGATTCATTTCGTTCATCTTGCTCTGATAATGATGGTAAACTATCGTTTAATTTGTAATTCGAAGCATTTTCCAAAACTTTTGAGATTCCAACGATATCTGTCTTTGCAACAGATTGTCTGTAAATATTTTTATGTATATTTAAACCGTGACCCATAAATTTGGCGAAATTAACAGTATTGGTTTCGTCAAGGCCAAGTTGCGCGCACTTGCTTGCAGAGTGTTTCCTAAGTGGGGTAGCTCGTAACGCTTTGGGGTTTTTCGCATTGCATTTTTCTGAAAAGTTTCTTAGCAGAGTTGTCGCACCTAGGACAGCTTGGTCATCGACTCCTGCAACTCCAAAAACATAAATTTTTTGGTTTTACACCAGCTTTTTGCCTCAGTTTTATTATTAATTCCATTATTTTATGCCATTTCTTGGTAAGTAAGATTGGAACATTCTGGTTTAACTTCCCTCTCATTGAAACTCTTACGTATTCTTTAGCCGCTTCTCTCTCTTCATTGGATAGTGTTTTATAGTGTTCGTCATCTTTACTAATTGTTTGTACGTTTGTAATGTCCGCTATTTCTAATCTTTCAATATCTCCTGGTCTTCGTCTGTTAAAAACCTGTACTCTGGTGAGTAATGCTTCCGACAGTTTTTTCCATGGAAGTTTAGAGTATCCCGATTTTAGGTTATTGTAATATTCATCAATTAAACTATCTTAATACTTGTTTAAACGTAGAATATCTTCTGATGAAGGTAACGTGACTATTTTTCTTCGTTGTCCAGCAACTAATGTTTCCATCGCAGTCTTGTTAGTCACCGTAGCAAAACCTGTCTCACACAAATGCAAAAATTTTTTTACTTCTTTTTCTTTTTCGCGATCTTTTGTTATTATACATTCATTTGTATAAATTTTCCCAATTTCCTTTATGTGTCGTGCTAGTGATGTTGCGCTACTTGCAGATTTGTAATGTCCGGTATTTTCATCCACTCCAATAAATGAATCGATACTCTCCAGTACGAAATGGTAATGGTTTGTATCATATATTGATGCAAAGTCTCTAATTTTAGAATTTTTTTCCTTAATGAAGAGTAAAAATTTGCCACACTGACGCAAATTCTGCCTTATCATTTTATCTCGATATTCTCTACGATGCCTGAGACATAAATTATTACCGTATAATATACGTAATAAATCATATCTGATAATTCGAACGACACTATCCTCCTGCATTCGTGGTATCACTTTTTGTCTCATTCGGATGGACGCACGTTCGTGAATTCTACCCATTACAGCCCGTGCAATTTTTAAAATACCTCTACTACTTTTGACCAGTGCAATTGGAATAATGATGACGAATATTGTTTTTGGTGTATATACCTTTACAGTCAGGGCAAACAATATAATTTTTACCTGAACATTTATTTGGATTTGTCGGTCGTCGAATAGGGATTAACTTACCATCATTCAAATTTTTGTCCAGAAGCAAAAAATTACCATTTTTTCTTATTTGCGCAATCAATCTTTTTCTTTCCATAGATTTTGCAGGAAGATTCTTACATTCTGCAACTTCTTCTTCTTCATAATGTTTCTGAATTAAATGTCGTGCTAATTGAGACTGGTAAGTTTTACAAAAAAAAACAGAAATTTTTCTTTATTCCCTTCCATAAGTCGACTGTTACATCGCTGACATCAACAGCAGAATTTCCAGGAACATTGAAAGATAAATGTGTATTATCTGGCTCATGAAGGCAGCAGAAGACGAAATATCCATGCTCGAAGATGCATTAATGTCGTCTTTAGTTACACTATTTCGCTGACTATCCACTTCACTTTCCGTTGTAACTTCACTACTATCAGTTGGATTATAAACTGATCCAGACTCGTCCACTTTTTCTTTATAACTTCCATTTTTATCTTAAATGAGGAAAAAAAGAAAAAATAATCAAATATTAAATAAACAAAAGCATTCAGAATGCAAATATTAGACATTAAGTTTACTTATAGGGTGTTTCGCATAATGTGGTATCTTCTACAAATTCATTTAGATTTGATCTATTCAAAATCGTTTCCAATTAGAAAATTAAGTGGATCACTTATGGAAGATACTTTCAGTTATACAGGATGCTCCGCTTCTTCTGAACAGCACACTTCTTGGCTATTTTAAATGCAATATCCTTTATATCCTTTCGGCGTTTTTAAGCAACTTTGAAAAAAAAAAGAACATTTGCGAAACGAAACAAGAAAGGAAGGGATTCACTGCGTTGTTGCGTATTATATACAAAATGAATTCAAATCGCTTTTCCGGTACAATTTTTTTGGTAATTATGCAGTCTAGGTCATCCCTACTCGATTTTATTGAAAATACAGTATGTTGTACAGTTCGTCATGCTGATAAAAAATATATATATATATATATAGAAACCACCCCTTTACATAGTTTTTTCCACTTTGAAGATTAAAATGCGGAACAGCAAAGATTTCAAAGAAATGAACTGATTCTTTGAATGTGTATGTGAGAACTCGATGACGACAGAATTAGAAGTCGTGTTGTTGATTTATTATATACCTAGATGTTGTATTTATTTTTTTGTCGATTAGATATGAAATAATATAATGTATTTTCCTACAGGTGATAATGCTTGTTTGTTTCAACTTTGAAACCGATTAGTCTTAAAGTCTTTTACTAATAGAAGGGTTGAATGGTAGAGAGTGCGTGTGTTTACACTTATACGCCCACACCCTACCCCCCACCCCCTATCATAACCTTCAATAATTCTGTTCGTAAAAGACTAAGAATAATCGATTTGGAAGTTAAAACAAACAAGTAGTACCACCTGCAGATAATCACCTTATATTATTCCGCGTCTAATCTAACAATAACGAACATAACATGCACACCCAATATTAAAATATATCAACAACAGTGTTGTTACAGCACAATTACTAATGATGTCACGTCATCTAGATCGCACCTTCACATTGAAACACATAATACTATATAAAGTTTTTAGAAGTTCAAAAACGTCATGAACGGCTCATTTACGCGACCAACATATATCATATTTTTGATCAGCATGACGAACTTTACTACTGCACCACCAGATGCATAATTTGATTCAGTATCAATTTTATTAATACATTTTGAGCACTACCTCTCAGTTTCGGAAAATCACCGGTATTTTTATTTTTTTTTTGTAGTATTAGTTATATCAATAGTGTTGGGCCCTAAAAAACAATTCAATTTGAATATCAAACGCAACTACGCAACATAACGGTAAAACCAATTTTTTTCGTTTCTGCGAATGTTCATTTTTTTTTTATGCAAAATAACTGCAAAACAGTGCGACTTCAGCCCAATATTTTTTTATCAAACTGACCCTTATTTTCAACATTGAAACACATAATACTATATAAAGTTTTTAGAAGTTCAAAAACGTCATGAACGGCTCATTTACGCGACCAACATATATCATATTTTTGATCAGCATGACGAACTTTACTACTGCACCACCAGATGCAAAATTTGATTCAGTATCAATTTTATTAATACATTTTGAGCACTACCTCTCAGTTTCGGAAAATCACCGGTATTTTTATTTTTTTTTTTGTAGTATTAGTTATATCAATAGTGTTGGGCCCTAAAAAACAATTCAATTTGAATATCAAACGCAACTACGCAACATAACGGTAAAACCAATTTTTTTTTCGTTTCTGCGAATGTTCATTTTTTTTTTTATGCAAAATAACTGCAAAACAGTGCGACTTCAGCCCAATATTTTTTTATCAAACTGACCCTTATTTTCAACGAAAAGTTCAAAAATAACGAAGCAATCTGTCTCTAGAAGAAATGGAATTTCCTGTATAGCCGGAAATATTTCCCTACATACTCCATCGAATTCCAGACAACTTTTGTTAGAACTTTCTTTATTAAATCTAAACTAAATCAGTTATAGAAAAAACAGCGTTAGATGAAACACCCTGCAAACCCTACGATCAAACCTACGACCTAACCTAACCTAATCTAACCTAACCTAACCTAACCTAACCAAACCAAAACCCCCTAATCTCCCCAAAAATCTCTAATATTAGTTTCACGTGTCAGAAAGATCTATTTGAAAACTTTAATGCATCTTATTTATCAAATTCAAAAAACTAACTAGGAGCTGCATTGTTGATACATGCAGGCAATTCCTGTATCCGAAATTATATTGTAAGTTCCATATTTATTTCGTATATGAAAGTTGCTTGCATCCTTATATGTGGTGACAATAAAACGCCAGCACATATAACAAAAAAAAACTCTAACGCCCCTGAAATAGCCGCAAAAATATTTGGCCTGTACTCTTTTAATTTATTCATTTTAGGTGCAAACCCCCTAAGTTGACAACTCTGCACACCAAAACACGACACTATACGTTCCTGAAGAAGGTAATTTTGTGACCGCAAATTACTTCTTCGTATATTTAGAGCCGAATCTTGGCGTTGGAAATCCTTAGCGTATTCTTAATTATTCCAACAAAAATACCAACCTCGCTGAGGTGTTGATAATCGAAATACAATTTCATTAGATTGCATGGATTGTTCATCAATTATCCGTAGACTGTCCTTTGATTTTACATCCAACTTCTTCTGGCTACGTTTATCGACACGGGGTGATTTGCAATTCAAATTGTCACAAAATTCTTCTAACATTGCTTTATCATCTACAAATTGGCTAAATTAGCTTTTAGACCTTACAATATTTTAATAGGTAAAAATCAAAGCCAATTAAGGGGCAAATAGTTTAATTGAAAGTTGATTATTTTCCGGGCTTGTAGGCCGTGGTCTATAGGCTTTTGTGTTGCCTGACGTTTACAAGCCCGGAAAATAATCAACTTTCAATTGACGCCGGCCGTGAAAGCCTACATACTTCAAATAGTTTAATGTTTAAAAAACCAACGCAACGACGTTTCGCCTAATGTTTATAGGCTTTATCAAGGCTAAAAAAATATTTTTTAAAAAACAAATTAGAAACGTAAACATAATGATATTCCTCAAAATACTTACTGTAGGTTTAACAGTTCAAATCATATAGTTAAGGGAGGAATATAGACTGGTGCACAAAGGGTACATAATTATCGTGCCCCAAGGTAACATACAAAACAAATAAATGTAAAAAACACAACAAAAATTAAAATGTTGATAGAATAACACAGTTAAAGTAATAAATAATTAATACATAATTTAAAATTGTGTTTAAAATTAATGAACCACGTGGAAACAAAAAAGGACGAACAATGACATTACTTAAAGATATAAAAAAAATTTCCACTTTTTAAAAAAAAGAATTTAGGTTGTTTTCATTTGATAATTCTTCTTCATTTTAAATTTATTGTATATGTTGTAGTAATTGTTTACCATTAAATTATTTTCCAGGTCTGATCTTAAATTCATAGTTTTATTCTCATTAATCAAGATATAAGAGGCTTCTAAAAATAACCTTTTAAAATAGTTAGATTCAACGTGAACAACTCTACTATTATTAAATTGTGGCTTATGACCGGTCTCAATGCCATGCCTTAAAAGAGCAGTCCTATATATTGTGGTCCTGGTAGTTAGACTGGCATGGTCGTATTTGTGTTCTTTCAACCTAGTAAGTAAAGGTCTTTTTGTTTGTCCAATGTAACACATATCACAGTTGTTGCAGGGGATTTTGTATATAATATTAGACATATTTAGGTTGTCAATTTTTGTTTTATGTCTAGTGAAGAAATTTGTATTTGTGTTACATGGTTTAAATACAATCTTTATGTTAAGATCCTTAAAAATGTGTTTTATTTTTTCTGATAGACCTTTGATGTAAGGTATTGAGATATAAATTTTATTTTCCTTATCTGCCGTCCTCGTTACGGTAGTCACATCAAGAATTGGGTTAGGTGTCAAACCATGGCTGCATTGTTGTTGTTGTCTTTGGTATAAGAATTTATTGATTATTAATTTAGGATAGCCATTTCTAATGAGCGTGCGTTCGATGTTGAGTAAATTCTTTTTTAAGTATTCAGGTGAGCTCAACTTGTATGCTTTTTGTCCAAGGTTTAAGATGGTGTTAATTTTATACTGTAAAGGATGACACGACGAGAAATTCAGGTATCTATTAGACGCTGTTTGTTTAGAATACCAGTCAAATTTGAACTTGTTAGACTTGCGAATAAGGAGAACGTCCAGAAAGGGTAGCAAACCATTATTTTCAACTTCATAGGTGAATTTCAAGGTAGGATGATAAGAACACAAGATGTTGTTGACAAAATCTACCATCCCAACGGGAACCATTGTGAGGCAATCATCCACATACTGATAAAAGAAGGGCAGACTAAAAGGTAGTTTTTCGAAACTTTCATTTATTAATTTGTTGAGTATTAGCTCTGCCAATATGGGGCTGCAAGGTCCTCCCATAGCGACTCCAAAAATTTGTTTATAAAATTTGCCTTGAAATTGGGTGTAACCTGATTCTATATAAAATCCTAATAATTCTAAAAATTGGTTACAATTGAGGCTTGTATTACTAGAGATGGTATTCCAATTATCTCGAATTATGGTTTCCAGTAGTTTAGTAGGAATATTGGTGAACAATGAGGTGACATCATAACTAACGGTCATATAGTTAATAACTATTAACAATGAAATATTAAATAGTGGCGTATTTTAAATACATTAAATTGAACTCAATTAAATAACCAACTACAAATTACCACAAATTAATGTGGAAAAAGGTATTGTTGTCATCATGTCCCCGGCGGGATTCGAACCCGCGTCTCTGGCTTTACGCGCCATTGCTCTAACCACTAAGCTACGGCGACATGATGACTACAACATCGACGAAACGTACTTACAAAGTCACTGAATCGTTGGATCAATGTATATTATTATAACATATAGTTGTTCGGAATATTAAGTGTAGATAGACGTTCTATTAGCTCTATGGAATTCTTTAGATTAAAATCTGGGTCTCTTAAAAAAGAATTTACTCAACATCGAACGCACGCTCATTAGAAATGGCTATCCTAAATTAATAATCAATAAATTCTTATACCAAAGACAACAACAACAATGCAGCCATGGTTTGACACCTAATCCAATTCTTGATGTGACTACCGTAACGAGGACGGCAGATAAGGAAAATGAAATTTATATCTCAATACCTTACATCAAAGGTCTATCAGAAAAAATAAAACACATTTTTAAGGATCTTAACATAAAGATTGTATTTAAACCATGTAACACAAATACAAATTTCTTCACTAGACATAAAACAAAAATTGACAACCTAAATATGTTTAATATTATATACAAAATCCCCTGCAACAACTGTGATATGTGTTACATTGGACAAACAAAAAGACCTTTACTTACTAGGTTGAAAGAACACAAATACGACCATGCCAGTCTAACTACCAGGACCACAATATATAGGACTGCTCTTTTAAGGCATAGCATTGAGACCGGTCATAAGCCACAGTTTAATAATAGTAGAGTTGTTCACGTTGAATCTAACTATTTTAAAAGGTTATTTTTAGAAGCCTCTTATATCTTGATTAATGAGAATAAAACTATGAATTTAAGATCAGACCTGGAAAATAATTTAATGGTAAACAATTACTACAACATATACAATAAATTTAAAATGAAGAAGAATTATCAAATGAAAACAACCTAAATTCTTTTTTTAAAAAAGTGGAAATTTTTTTTATATCTTTAAGTAATGTCATTGTTCGTCCTTTTTTGTTTCCACGTGGTTCATTAATTTTAAACACAATTTTAAATTATGTATTAATTATTTATTACTTTAACTGTGTTATTCTATCAACATTTTAATTTTTGTTGTGTGTTTTTTACATTTATTTGTTTTGTATGTTACCTTGGGGCACGATAATTATGTACCCTTTGTGCACCAGTCTATATTCCTCCCTTAACTATATGATTTGAACTGTTAAACCTACAGTAAGTATTTTGAGGAAGATCATTATGTTTACGTTTCTAATTTGTTTTTTAAAAAATATTTTTTTAGCCTTGATAAAGCCTATAAACATTAGGCGAAACGTCGGTGCGTTGGTTTTTTAAACATTAAACTATTTGCCTCTTAATTGGCTTTGATTTTTACCTATTATTATACCAAAAAATTGGGGAAGAAATGACAACCAGACTAACAATATTTTATCCATACCAACAAATAATATTCATATATATTTATAATCAATGGAAGCTAATATCGCCAATAACCAACAATTATTAAAAAGCACTTTAATTGTGCGACGTTTCGACCGTCTAATTCGGTCATCATCGGGCAAACAACTAACATCAATAAATTAGAAATTGACATTAAATACATTAGTCGATACATGACTTGATTTATAAATATGATGAAATTATTTCATTTGCTTTCAGTATTGGTGTATAAATCTGTATTTCATTTAAGTTCTCCGTGTCTTTTTGTTCATTTAGACAGTTCGGATTCCTTTTCATACCTACCTGTACCTATATCATTACGGATACGTAACAATCTTATAAGTAAATTGTTTTCTTTTTCTACAATTTTGGAATTATCCCAACTGAATTCATGATCATATTTTAGTTTATGTTCACTTATTACATTGTAATATTTCGGATCTCTGCATGTATAGGATTTATGATATATATATAAAAAGCAATACAAACTGTTTAAAAGAACGAAGACACAAGCAACTTAATTAAATGAAATACAGATATGTATGTACACCAATTATTGAAAGCTAATGAAATAATTTAATCATATTTATAAATCAAGTTATGGACTGTCATGTATTGACTAATATATTTAATGTCAATGTTTAATTCATTGATGTTAATTGTTTGCCCGATGACCAACTTAGACGGTCGAAACGTCGCATAACCAAGTGATTTTTAATAATTGTTGGATATTGGCGATATTAGCCTCTATTGTTTATTCACCAACAAAATTAAATTCTTATAAGTGAATATCAAATTCATAATTGAAGAGGAAAGTACTTATCTTAAAAAATTATAGAATTAGTGTGGTAATTAAATTTCGATATAAATAGATTTTCAATTAGTAGAATAATTTTAAGCTAGTAAAATGAATTTAAATATACAGGGTGTTCCTTCTAATATTACGGACGATATATCGAAAACTATTTCGATTTGAATTTTAAAAAATTTTAATTTAATTTTAAAATTTTAGATTTTGTTTCTGAAGAGCCTGTATACATTTTTGAGTTCACTTTTGTCAGCGCCTTAGTTTCCAGATCCAGCTTTTGTTGATAAAAAATTCAACACTCTAGGTCGTATTTTGTAAAACTTATTATTTTTTATAATTTGGATTACGGTAGTGATTTTTTTTTTCGATAAGTTAAATTATCTCAAACCGCTCGTCGTAGGTATACAAATTGGTTAATAAAGTCACTTTAAAATTCAGTGTTTAAAGCGATTATTCATAAAAAAATACACCGTTTCATTTAAAATAACAAAGATGACTTCAACTTCCGTTATAACCGGAAGTGCTACATATATGGCGTTATTTTAATTGAGGAGAGTATACCCACTAACGTTATTGCCCAAATTTTCAAAATTCAAATCGAAATAGTCTTAGGGGAAACACCCTGTATATAGTCAATTTAATTAATTAACAAACCATTATAGGCTAATAAGACCATGGCTGCATCTGATTCGCTGGTCTTGTCAGCAAAAGAACTTTTGTCACACACTTCGTAAATTCCTTTGGTATTCTTGTACAATGTAAACATTTTCAAACTTCGAAATTAATAAATGAATAAATAAATAACTTCACACGTTTACACCTTACGTTTTCACAAACTACCGTTTTCACTAAGGTCATACTATGGTTTTCACAGAGAACACACACCGTTCGAATACGCTCGATGTGTCGATAAATATGCAATTCTTCACCATTCTTCTCTCAGTCAGCTCAATTATTTACTTACGAAAAGAATTTTGGTACGGGGAGGATTTTTTCGGATTTTTCTAGACATAGGTACATAACTATGCTCGAAGTTTTAAAGTAATAAAGAAGCTGCCACACCAACAATACATGACGGCGAGGATGCCGCGACGTGACGTAACTTTGCAATCGCAACGAAAAGACCCCACCGTGGCAACGTTAATCGGTTACATTTAAGTATCGTCGTGATCGCGCATTGTTCGTGTGATAGTTTGTTCGTTTTTATTTATGGTATTGATAGTATCGTTTAAGGTAGTCAAGGTGGAAAATGTAATATGCGCCTGTTCCTTCATTAGTGTCTTGATGGGATTTTTGCATAGATTCGATAGCGTCGTTATAGAATGACGCGTCATCATCATCTAAAGTACCGAACACCGTGTGAAGGGCTTTCCCGATTATGGAGCACCATGCTCTCTTTTGTCTTTTATTAGTATAAATTTGTGTTATTTTAACAAAATCGCTTTCTAATTTATTTATCGCTATTCCTAAAGTAAGTTTATGATAGTAGCCTAAACTGTTATCTTTGTTATTATTCTCTAATATTTTTAATTTATTATAGTATGATTTCGTGACTTGTACCTGGTTAAAAATTTCCTTAGTACTTTTATTTTCCAATCTGAATTTGATATTAAAAGGGGTCCGGAGTTGTGGAAATAGATCCCCGTGTGGTTAAGTGGGATAATTTTTACGGTTACTGACACACCTAAGAGTGCCCTGAAACAATTAAATCATCGTTAAAAGGTTTTATTTGATCTATGTTTATAATCGTTTCTTTTTACTAATTTCGAAGTTTTTGTCTGAAAGTATTTTAAGAATTTCGAAAGGACCTTCCCAAATTGGATCGCTTGTATCTTTGTTTATAAGTGGGTTTCTGATCAGAATTTTATCGCCTACGTTATATTTAGGTAAAGGTTTTAAACCTTCGTCATGTCTTTGTTTGGTTTTTTTCTTTGTATCGTTTTAGGTTATTAGTGGCAGCTTCCCTAGTCTTTTGTTAAATGTCTTTTGTCTGGTTAAAATAGTCATTAGCTACGATATCCTTTGATTTTTGTTTATCGTAAAAAGCAATTCATAAGGGGTGAAGCTAGTGCCGGTGTGTTTGGAAATATTATAAGCGAGTGTCGCTAGTCTAATTGCGGTTTTCCACAATTTGGAGTCTTGATTTTTCTGCAACATATAATCGCGGTAGGTTTCTTTCAACGGTGCATGAAATCTTTCGACCGCCCCATTGCTCTGGGGGTGATAGGTGACCGAAAACGTGTGGTCAATTCCTAATAGTTTCTCTACGCTTTTTAATGTCTTATTAAGGAATTCTGGCCCCTGATCCGAATGAATTCGGTCGGGGACTCCGAAAGAACTGAAGTATTTCAAGAGGGCGCTCGTGACGTCCTCAGCGGATTTTCCTTTGAGGGGGTGAGCCTGAACATATTTTGTTAGTTGGTCTTGTATTGTAAGTACCTAGCGAGTTTGTTTATTTAATGCAATATCTACTATGTCTATGTCTACCCTTTCGAATGGTTTTGAAGGGATGGACACTAGTGTTAATGGACTTTCAAAGCTTCTTCGGACGATTTTTGATTTTTGACAAATTTCGCAGTTATTAATAAAAATTCTTACTTCCTCGTTCATTCCTTTCCACTTATAATTTTCTTGAATTTTGTTGATTGTCTCATTTATACCCTTGTGGCCAAAAAATTGGTGAACTGTGATATTTTTTTTATTAAATTATTGGTTTCATCTTGAGTGAGGGGGTTAAAAGGTTTTGTTAAAATTTTAATTTCATTTGGTATGTTGTACAGGTGTTTGATGAAACTCACTACTTTCAGTAACTCTTTGTTATGGGTGTGGTTAAGAACAAAAATGTCAGTATCTATCTTCGAGTAAGATGTCATGATTATGGATATGTTAGTTAATAAGTCGTTTTTAATAGGGTAGTATTCAAGGTTTTCGAAATTTTTACTAGCATATAGGTTGACACCAGTAGGGTAAGATGACCGGTTCTAATTCAGAGGAGGAGAGGTTACTTAAGGTCAAATTGACGGAAGGTCATTGACTTTAAACTTGTGTGTATGTAGTGGTCGAATGCTTCACAATAAATTGAAACATGTACATGTGTCGGTAATGTAAAATTAAATACGTCTGCAGCCGTCTGAAGTTTACGATTGTTAAATACGTTCACATGATAATGTAGAGGAAGTGGAGAAAAGTGTAAGGTATAGGCATATGAAATAAAAGTGAAGTCGTTATAGTTAACGATTCTTTATTCTGATATAAATGAAGTATGTAAGTGATACAATCAAAATACTGAACAATAAGATTATATTAATAGTACTAACAACTTGTAGAAATAAGAAAGAGTCGGTGATATAGCCCTTAGTTATAACGTCTCTTTTTTCATTATCCTTAAGCTGAATCCATCGGCTTTCAATATATCTTCGAAACTGTCCATGTTTATCAATAAATGCTAGTTCTACAGAGTGAAGGTTCTGCGAGTTCTCAACTGTAAAGACATTTGTTCCATTAACATTTCTTAAAATAATAGTATCCCAATTTTTCTTCCATGTACAAGGCACATCAATATCCTTATTAAAATTTTTACAAACATAGGCTTCATCTCCAATAGTATTATCAGGTCGGGAAATGTAGAGGGTATTGTTATAGTTGCTAAGGCTTTCACGGTCGGAGCTTGTAGTCGGTGATGATTCCGGGCTGGTAGGTAGAGGGTATTGTTATACAAATATGTTAAAATCAGTAACGACGACACACTGATCATGACCGCTTTTTTCCATAACAACTGAGACATTTAACACGAGCAACGTGGTTTGTATAATAAGTTCCCCTCCACTGGAGCTTATGTAGTGGAAGGGGATTTTACATAAGTTACGGAAACGAGTGAAAGAGCGGTAGATGAATAACAGAGTTGAGTGTGTTTAAGTCAGTATAACATGGAAACCTTTATCGAAAAGTTTAATAATGTGCGGGTGGGTTATGAAGAGAAAGAAATACGTGCTCTGAAATCACTGGAAGTGAATCAAACGTATCCCGTGCAACGCTTCAAAAAGGTGAATACAAAATGGGGACCTCGTCTATTAGCTGATTTATACAGCTTTATCATATTTCTTCCGTGCAGACACGCAGAAGCTTTTACGGATGCAGAAATCGAGGACATAAACGAAAAAACTGTGAATAAAGTGGGTCATCCATCAATTCGCCTTAAAGGATTTGTTGGAAAAACGGCTGATTTAGAAATACATATGTAAAATGAATAACATTGTATAAGAATATAAAAAAAATAAAAATCTAATTTATATTATGAACGTGTTTTATTTGTTTAAAGGAAAAAAAATACAGTCAATTTATGAGTGTAAAGACAACCAATATTTCAATAAAAGAACATTTTTATAAGCACAATTCTGTTCAACAGCGGTTGTAAATAAATGATAAGAACACACTTTAACTTTAAAATGAGTTGGGAGTTTGGAGAGAGCTGGACATACGATATCTTCAATGTTAACAAAGTTAACAGTAGGAAAGGATTTCTGCAACCACATCATCTTTTGTAATCCTTTAACATGTACAACTGTTGACTCCATCAATATGGAGTAAATTCTATCATAAAGTGTAGAGTACGGATGATCGCCGTTATCCCAATATAACCCATGAAAATTTCTTGTTAACCAACGATTTTGACTTCTGTAACGAACGGGGAGAGCGTCCCATGGAAATGGTGGTGCAAATGTGAAATGATAAACTGGTTCTTCTTTTAGAGCAACAACAGCTACTTCTTTAAAAACAAATCGATTCTCACTACACTGAAAACCTTGTACGTCCAATAAGAAAGTCATCGTGCTCACTGTTCAGTACCGGTAAGAAAACTAAATTGTGGAAGTAATCGTTGTGTTTTACACTTCTTGAACTAATTTTGTGGACGGATTGTAACGTATCACACGATCATGTATTATTAAACAGAAAGCTGCTGTTTTGTCTGGTATATTTTCTTTAGTTTGAAACTCTAGACAGATATCTATACTACCAGATTTATCAGTTTCATTCTGATAAGAACAGTCTACTATTACAAGAGGAGCAATGACTAGAAATTGTTTAGGATCAAATAAGGGTTCACTTAAATTACCATAATACGATTGTTGAAAGTTGGCATACATTTCATATAAAACGGCAAATCTAGAAGTATCAAAATCTAAATTCAAATTATCATACGGGTACATAGTAGATCCTAAGTGAACTTTAAAATTGGTTAGTTTGTAGTGATCGAAGGCACTCATATTTTTTGCAAGATTATTACTTTTATCTGTTTGAAATCCGAAAATAATGAAGCGAGGCTTTTCCAATTGTGACGTTGTTTTCACATTCCAGTTGTGAGAATACGATTTGGGAAGTAGCGGATATTCATGTAGTTCCCAACTCCGAAATGAAAGTTCCATATTTAAATTTCGATCAACATAACGCAACAATTTCAAACGTTCAGCATCAGCTACAGATACATGAGGAATTTTCCAAGAAATCTGATCCAAATGTACAAGCACATCTTCAAGTGGCGTTGCTGAGCAATATAAAGCATTATTGTCAGTGCTGCTGCGAACTAGAACTAATTCTTGTCGAACGTTTAATATTATTTTTCGGAAGTCTTCTGCAAATCCAAAAATCATACGTAGTGGAATACAAACGTTGAAGTAACCGTTGGAATCTACTAGTTTTACAGAATTAAGCTTAATTCCTTGTAGATCGCTTAATGCAGGAGGCAACCATCCACTGTTGCTGAGACGTTTACTTTCATTCTCGTTGTAAGATGCGTAATCTTTCATTGTTGTAACCATGCCAAGATTACGGACTCGATCAATAACTTTTCCGCCTAATTCATAACGAATTTCATCAAACAGGTGTAAAATTCCATTGTGGATAAAAGAAGTGTTCGCAGTTGTCTTTCCATCCTTTTTAAGAAGCAAACGACCTTCTATGTATAGGAAACTACTAGAAGGCAAAGTGTAAACATCTTCATTTTCTATTGGAATACGTATCGTATCATTATTTTTGAAAGTTGAATTCGCATAAAGTTGATGAGTATGTTTATCAGCGTTAACTATAGCGTTATCGAAGACTGCTTTTTCGGTAACATTCAGGATTTCTGCTACCATTTTACCGTTTCCTCTTTTTCAATCGCAACCCCAAAGATTTAAGGAACTGTTTATTGAGCGGTGTTAATCGCTTAATGGTTGTAGGCGAAATAAGCATCCGGGATTGTGGTAGTTGTTTTATAGTACTATTCTTCTTTGAATATCGTTGGGGACAGCTATATTGCACTATCATGTTATGCTTCTCGTATGTGCAGTCTTATTGTGACACGCTCTCCACGGAAATTAACTAGATTACCGTCTTGATCAACTATTTTAAGGGAAATGTAGTCGATGACACGAGTGTTGATTGATAAATAAATAAGATTCGTAGGATTCTCAACAATTTTAAATCCGGGGGGGTACATTGGGAAAGAATTGATGTAGTATATGTCCATCTAGTCCTTTAGCACCATCACTGGTATGTATGTAGGAGTTAGTTACGAGGTTACACATCACTGAAATCGTGTTTACTTTGAAAATGTCAGCTACATGATCAGACACCTCTTTAAGTGATGGTAGAAGCTTATTTTCAAAACCCAATATCTTTGCGGGAGAATCTGTGGGAGCGAAGTTGACTTTTTTGGTGCTTTTTATATGGCTTTTTAAGGTAGTATTGTCTCCAAACAATTCAATAGCATCATCAGTATGTCGCAATTTCTCGCGAAGATAATGATTAATATCACCGATTTCATAGGATCCTTCCGGAAGAACAACGACTGGTGGTGTAGAACCTTTAAAATAGAATTTGTTGTTAGTTTCATTGATATTCGGAATACTGTTATATGCTTCAAAATTTAACAAAGCAATTTGATATTCATCATCATCGCTTAAAACAATTGGTGGACTTATTATAATTTGCAGCTCCGACTTTGTATTAGTCAAGGTAAATATGTAAGACATGTTTTCGGTTTGACGTTCTGTCTACTACAACGAAGTTAGTTTGGTGGTTTGTTTATAAGAAAAGGTTTGCGTAGTCTCATTAAGGAATTGGACAACTAAATGGGCGCAGTTAAAATCTGAGGGGTTCTGAACACGATTGTAGTTATAAGTGATAGCACAAGGTCCGGAAGATTGTAAATATTGAACCATTTCTTTAGGTGGACGGAGATCTCCAAAACTGTCAAAGTACATAGCTTTGTTATTTCGTTTTACATACGCTGTCCAATGTGTACCAGTTCCTGTGTCTAAATCGAAATTAACAATTCCACTTTCACACCTTTTAACTTTTCTGGGTAATTCGTTACGCATAAAGATTCCCCGAAAATGTGGAATTTGTAAATAGTTAATGTAATTGACTAAATCCAAATCTGTCAAAGGACGATTAGGTAACTTTACGAAAAATTTTACGTTTTTGTTTTTTGTTGATAAGGTCTAAGGTATAAACCGAAACCTTTACGAAAAGGTTGTACTGAAATATTTTTTCCAAGAGCAATAGCTTCCATTGAAGCGTTATGACGTTTATCTTCTTCTAGCTGTTGTTGGGCTTTAGCTATCCCAGCAGCACCACCAGACAGAGCTCCAAGTGCTGACGCGTCCGACGACTTTAGTCTTTGTAATGATTGTTGCGCCAAAACCTTATCAGCAATTCGACGATGGGAAATGTCTGGAAAAGTTTTGTAAGCAATATCGTGTAATTTACAAGATTCATCAAGGGGATTTATACCGATATCACCTCGAGCTAATCGTTTGTTTAGTCGAGTCCCTGGACCGCAAAATTTATACCCTGGGAGGTGTAATTCAATAGGTAATTTATCTATAAACCTATTCAGAAAACCTCGTGTCATGGAACATGTGTAGCGTTAGCTCTTTCACTATACTGAACGAACTGACTACATAAACACTGTTAACTCTAAATTTATATATCCGAGAGCACATGCGCAAACCGTTTAATAATCAATAAACATGCGGATAGTACAACATCCATCTGCTCTACCCATAACCAATCGTGACTTCAACATCCCTTCGAAAATAAATCGTCATGGTCCTTTATTACCATCAACAATTAGATGTATCGTTGCAGGACCTTCAAATTGCGGAAAAACAAATGTGATTATGGGACTTTTGGAGCAACCAAACGGTTTACGGTTTGAAAATGTATCTGTTTATTCAAAGTCATTGTATCAACCAAAATATAAGAATTTAGCTGAATTATTGAAACCAATTGCTGGAATTGGTTATTTTCCCTATAGAGACTCTGACGATGTAATTCTGTATTCATCTTTGACGATGTTGCGAATGAGAATCAAAATAAGATAAGAGAATACTTTAGTATGGGAAGACATAACTCAATCGACACTTTTTATTTAATCAAACATATGCACAGATTGCCAAACATTTAATTAGATATGATGCAAATTTAATAATACTGTTTAAACAGGATGAATTAAATCTGAAACACGTCTTCGCAGACCATGTCACTACAGACATGACTTTTGACCAATTTAAAAATATTTGTGCAGAGTGTTGGAAAGAGAAGTTTGGATTTCTAGTGATAAACAAGGATCGTGGTATAAATGAGGGGAGATGTCGCTTAGGATTCGATAAATATATATTAATGTAAGTGATATAAGAGCATGGATATAAAAGCAAAGAAAGAACTAATCAAAGTTAGGAAAGCGTTAAAGAGGAAATTGCAAATGTTAAAGGAATCGACAGCAGGACAGAATCTCCTGTTGCAGCAAGCATATCAACCACTTACAAAATCGCTTCTTAACTTGAAATCAGAGCTGGGTGAAGAGATCAAAAAAGAATTAAAGCCAGAAGTGAGTAATTGGTCGAAAGGTGACGTTCCAGCTTCGTCAACACCAATAAAAATTAGAAAGCTAATTATGTCCTGGACTACTGGACAGTAAACAGAAGATAAAGGCTATGTTTACCTCAAGTAGAAATAGATTAGGGTAGGATATAAATACAGCTGATCTTGTATGCAACGAACAAGCCTATACTTCGTATTAGTCTTTCGAACTAGCGATTGTTCGTCTTCACGTTTCCTATAATAAACAAATTTGTTATAATATTAAGTGTTTTTAAATAAATTTTTTAAAAAACGGCTCGCTCGGCTTTCGTATTGTAACTGGCGCTGCGAACAGGGTTGTCTAAAACGTTTCGGTTAATGAAACGGTGAGTTTCAACTCTTCAAGACAACCCAACTGAAGCGGGAAACAGACAGTTCATCCCGAATTCAAGAATCACCTAGGAAGTCCTAAGGAAGCTACCGCCTTCTGCTACGGGTCTTTACCAAAGAAATCTTGACTTCGCCCCAGGTACCACACCTTCAGATGTTATTAAACATGGTGTTAATAGCACAACTGTGAGTACTCTCCTTTTTACATTTTTTCCTTTCTGTAAGATACATGTCCACAGAGAATAATTTTAGAATTCCTATTTTGTACAATTCTGATTCTGACGAAGAAGAATCTATTGTAAACTCAATCATAAATAAGTTAAACATTTCTGACAACAAAGAAACTAACTCGAGTCTAAATAATCAATTAAGTATGACAATGACAACCCCTCAAGATTTTAAACTTAGATTTGACCTTTTAAAAGACACTATTCCAAATTATCAGGGAGGCTCTAAAGATCTTACTTACTTTATAAGCCAAACTGAAAATTTTATTAAACATTTAACGTCAAATGACGCCTTTTACAATTCATTGTTATTCGAACACATCAAAACTAAGCTTTCCGGTAGCGCGAGGGATGTGTTAATAAACAATACGTGTACTAAATGGAGTGAATTAAAGGATGCAATTGTAGAAAAATTTGGTGACCCAAGATCAGAACAGATATTGTTCAATGCTCTTCAAACTTGTTATCAAAAACGTAGTGAAACATTTGAAACCTATTACCACACATTAAATGCCCATTTACAAATATTACTAGAACATATCACTCTAAGAAACGCCAATCGCGATGTTTTAATTGCTAAAATAAATATGTATAGGACACAGGCAGGAATAAATGAACCTTATCGTACATATTTACGTAATATTCGTCCTAATAGTATAGATCAGTGTTTGCATTTATGTAGAGAGTATGACAATCGAGAGAGTCAAATTAATTTCATGAATTTTATAAAATCCAAAGAACATCCTAAACAAAACAATAATAAACCAAACAGTAATGCATTTTTCACACCAGCTTTTCCTTCATTTCACCTAAAGCACGTACCACTAAACACTAATCAAAATTTACCTTCGACTTCATCATTTCCCCAAAACTCAATCAAGTTTCAAACAAGACCTATCAAATATAATTTCCCGACAAACTCACAAGTTTTTGGCAGAGAAAAAAATGTTTTCGCTCCACAGAAAAATTTTATACCTACTAATAAACCCACACCGATGTCCGTAAGTACGAAACAAACCTTCACAAAACCAAATTCTACCCAAAAACCACCTTTCCGTAATCACTTTGTTAGTAGTGGTCCAAGAAATTTCCATTCTGAAGAATTACATAATCAGGAAATTGAGGAACAAAGTGAAGACAACGACCCCAACTTCTTTATTGATGAAAACAGTAAAGTTTTTCAGTATATAGGTAGTCACGCAGGAACAGAGTTTGAAAATTCTGAAATAAGCCAGGATAGTTTTGAAGATAACCCCGAAAATTTTCAGATATTAGCCTCGAACGAAAAACCGAATTCATAGATTTTAATTCGATTCAAAAACAACCAAAATTACCCTTCATTTATTTACCCCGTTACAATATAAAACTTCTTATCGACTCTGGTGCATCATCTTGTATTATGAACTCTAAAATTGCTTTTCAATTATTTTCTGATCGTATTTTTGAACATCCTTTTGAACTTACAGCCATGAATAGAACTGTATCCAGTAATCTTGCCTTTGAAACCCCTATCCTCAGCGAATTTAACGAGAATATTCCAATTAGATTTTTAATTGTTGATTGGCATAAAAATTTTGATGCATTGTTAAGTAATAAAGATTTAAAACGTCTTAAAGCAAAAATAAATTTCGAAAATCATACTCTTGAGACAACAAACGCTATCATACCCTATTATGAAGAGATAAATTTGTTTAAACCAACTCTCACAAATTGTGATAAATCTCTGATTATACCAGTAAACATAAATAACGGCGGAAGAAACACTTCATTTGAATTACAACGCCGGCCGTGAAAGCCTACACAATTACATAAATAACGGCATTATCGTATTCCCAGAAACACAAATTAATGAACAAATAACAATCCCTGAAAATATTTGTGAAGTGAACAATGGATTTGTTTCCATATCCAACGAATTTAACTTAGACAAACAATTTTATTTTGAAGAACCCATAAAAGTAGAACCATTCGACAAATATATTCTTACTAATCAGTTAGACGCAAACAAAGATATTATTAATTTTGATATACAAAATTTTATTAGAATTATTCATTTAAACACTGAAGAAAAACGAGTCATATTGAATTTGTGTAAACAATTTCAAGATATCTTTTACGATAAAAAATCTGATTTGAGTTTTACTAATGCTGTCAAACATAAAATAAGAACTGTTGACGAAACTCCTATTTACTGCAAAAGCTTTCGCTATCCCTATAACTTAAAAAAGGAAATTCATACACAAATACAAAAACTATTAAACAATAAAATAATTAGACCCAGTATAAGTCCTTACTCAAGTCCTGTGTGGATAGTCCCAAAAAAGATTGACGCGAGTAATAAGAAAAAATGGCGGCTCGTAATTGACTACCGCAAATTAAATGAAAAGACCGTGGAGGATAAGTACCCCCTTCCCAGGAATGAGGAAATCCTAGATAACTTGGGTAAATGTTCATACTTTACAACCCTAGACCTCGCACAAGGGTTCCATCAAATCGAGATGGATCGGGACTCGATAGAGAAGACCGCTTTCACGGTCGACAATGGCCATTTTGAATACGTTAGAATGCCATTCGGCCTAAAAAACGCCCCATCGACATTTCAGAGAGTGATGGACAATGTCTTGCGGGAATTTTTGCATCGTTTTTGTTTTGTTTGTATGGATGATGTGGTCATATTTTCTAAATCCCTTCAGGAACATGCCACACACATAAAACTTATATTTTCTAAATTCCGTCAGTTTAATCTTAAAATACAACTAGACAAGTCCGAATTTCTTTGCAAGGAGGTTCCATTTTTGGGACATATAATAACACCCAACGGCATTAAACCAAACCCCAATAAAATTTTAGCAGTTCAGAATTACCCGTTACCAAAAACCCAAAAGGAAATCAAGTCTTTCCTCGGTCTGGTGGGCTATTATAGGAAATTCATTTGGAATTTCGCTAAAATAGTTCAACCCTTTACCAAACGCCTGCGAAAAAATTTAAAAATAGACACTTCAAATAATGATTATCTAAACGCTTTTCTTTAATGTAAGGAACTTCTGACAAACGCACCAATACTAGCCTACCCGGATTTTTCAAAACAATTCAAAATTACCACAGATGCAAGCAATGATGCAATTGGTTCTGTTATTTCGCAAGACGAAAAACCAATAGCTTACTATTCGCGAACCTTGAATACCGCAGAACGCAACTATTCAACTATTGAAAAAGAGTTGTCAATAGTTGAAGCGTGCAAGAAATTTCGTCCGTATATTTTTGGAACTCAATTTTTAATCGAAACCGATCATAAACCACTTGTGTGGTTATTTTCTTTAAAAGACCCTAACTCTAGACTAATGAAATGGCGTCTCAAGCTGGAACACCATGACTACAAAGTAGTTTACAAGAAAGGTAGGGAAAATGTTGTAGCGGATGCTCTGTCGCGCGTGGAAATTAATAACAATGAAAGTAGTAACGAATGGGACACCGAAGACGATATAGACTTGGCTTCACTTTTTCCTCAATTCGACGAAAGCGAATTACCTACACTAAAAGCAGCTAAAGCTGATAAATTGTTGCAAAATCTTACTTCCGAAAGACCATTAGATGAAAATGACACTGTCCATTCTTGTATTGAAAATCCCATATGTAGTATGCCCATAACAGGAAAACCAATACAAGCCTTTAAAAACGCTATTATTTTTAAATACGGAGACAAGTTTGAATACAAACGAAGTAGACCGAACGACTCGACTAACCAAGCAAAGTGTATTATTAGAAAAGGGTTAGAAAAAGAACAAATCTTGAAAGCTTTAAAGGAAAACATAAGACCTCGAATCGTATACGGTGTATATTTTTGCGATTCCGAAATCAAACCCATCAACTCATTCGCGAATTATTTAATGATAATATAAGATTCATAGAAAGCACAAGAAATAGTAATTATGTTACGCCTAATACGTTTTTTAATAAAGTTAAAGAATATCACGAATATAATCACAATGGTATCACGGAGACGTATGCACACTTTAAAAATATATACTTTATAGCCAACATGAAGTAACATATAACTAACATTATAAATACCTGCGAGACGTGCTTAAAAACAAAATATGAAAGACACCCCTATAAAACGCCCCTACAGGGACCTTTATTAGCAAAAAAACCTATGGAAATATTACACCTTGACATATTTTCAATAGCAAATCATAAGTTTTTAACAATAATAGATTTGTTATCCAAGTATGCTCAAGTTTACTATGTCCCAGACACGAATGCCATTAGTATACTAAATAAAATTAGACATTTTTTTGCCCATCATAATTACCCGTCACAGGTAACTTGCGATAACGGTACCGAATTTAATAATCACCTGTTTAGGGAATATTGTCAAATGTTCAAAATAAATGTCCATTATGTCACCGGTCACAATCCAAACTCCAATTCTCCGGTGGAAAGGTTGCATTCGACTCTCAAAGAAAAATTAAAAATTTTACGTTTAAAAAATCCAAAAGTATTGGTTTTTATTGTAACTAAATCTAAAATGGTACAAGTGGCGCCATCTAGTTTAAGCTATGTTTACTTACAGCTTTTGTTCAAAAATAAAGATCAGTCTGTTTTCAAGCTACTATCTGTGCGTTTCATTAGGTTATGGGCCCAGCACATAATTCGCGAAAGATTGAAGTTTTATTCCGAATTATTTACTTCTCGTGGACTATCAGTGTACCGTTTGATATTTAAATATAAATCACGGTGGAAATTGTCCCTCTGTAGATTTATATCCTGATTGACTGTCGGATACCTTGTGGCGTGGTGAATTTTTGCAAAAATGGCTGGAAGTTACATAGTGAATGTGCCTAAACTAAAAGGGCGAGAAAACTATGATGAATGGGCGTTTGCAGCGGAAAATTTTCTAATGTTAGATGGTGTGGATATTCATAAACAGGAATCGACTAATGAAAGCTCCGTTGAAGAAAAAAAGACAAAAGCAAAACTTATCATGACAATCGATTCATCCATTTATGTTCACATCAAAAATGAGCAAACAGTTCAAGGTGTGTGGAAACGCTTGAAGTGTCTTTATGACGACTCTGGTTTTACGCGTCGCATCAGCCTACTACGTCAGCTAATTTCTATTCGATTGGAAGATTGCGAATCAATGGGGACATACGTTACACAAATGGTGGATACTGCACAGAAATTAAAAGGTACCGGTTTTCAGATCACCGACGAGTGGATCGGTTCGTTGCTACTGGCGGGGCTAACAGAAAGATTCGCTCCTATGATAATGGCCATAGAACATTCCGGCATGGTTATCAGTACGGACATTATCAAGTCGAAGTTATTAGACATGAGTTCGGAAATTGATAAAAACGGAACGAGCAACGCTTTTTTGTCGAAAAGTGGGCAACACCGTAGCAAGAAAACCAACATAGCGGATACACAAAAATCGAAAATGGCGTCTTCGAAATCTGTCAAAACGTTACGCTGTTACAAATGTAAACAACTCGGTCATTATATGAATAAATGCCCAAATAATCAAAATAAAAGTGAAACAAATGCTTTTAGTGCTATATTTATGAACAGTACTTTTCAAAAATCTGATTGGTATATAGATTCTGGAGCAAGCTCGCATATGATCACAGATAAGAGTTGTTTAGAAAATGTCACACTCGGCCACAAAGTAAAGGAGATAGTAGTTGCAAACAAGGAAACAGTACCAGTTATATGCTCAGGAAATACAATTATTAGCACCATAGTTGATAATTCAGTGTTCGACATTACAGTCAAGGACGTATTATGTGTTCCTAATCTATCAACCAATTTGTTATCAGTAAGTCAACTTATTCGAAATGGAAACAAAGTTAGTTTTGAAAAAGAAGTTTGCTATATACGCAATAGACAGAATGTACTGATTGGGAAAGCAAATTTGGTGAATGGAGTGTACAAATTGAATATCAAGCCAGGAAGGCTGGTGGCGTGCTCAGCTACAACGATGACAAGTGAGATATGGCACCGTAGATTAGGACACATTAATAGTAAGGACCTGAATGCTATGAGGAATGGTGCTGTAGAGGGAATATCGTACTTTGATAAAGCAGAAATTAATAAATCTAACTGCATCACATGCTGTGAAGGTAAGCAGGCAAGATTACCTTTTTCACACAAGGGCAATAGGTGTGAAAATGTGCTTGAAATTGTTCATGCAGACCTTTGTGGGCCGATGGAACAGGTCTCTTTGGGTCAAGCAAGATATTTTTTGCTTTTTGTTGACGATTACAGTAGAATGGCTTTTGTCTACTTCCTCAAGGCCAAAAATCAAGCTTTAAAGTATTTCAAGGAGTTTAGAGTTCTTGCTGAAACACAAACAGAAAAGAAAGTGAAAGTTTTAAGATCAGATAATGGTGGGGAGTTTTGCTCTGTGGAATTTGACGACTATTTAAATAAAAATGGAACAGTGCATCAAACAACAAACCCGTATACACCAGAACAAAATGGCCTTTGCGAACGGCTAAATAGAACAGTTGTGGAGAGAGCTCGATGTCTTTTGTTTGAAGCAAATCTTGATAAAAGATTTTGGGCAGAAGCAGTCAATACTGCCGTCTATTTACGGAATAGAACGCTAGCTTCAGGGCTACAAAAAACACCATATGAGCTATGGAATAATAAAAAACCAGATCTCAGCCACGTTCGGATATTTGGAAGTCGTGCAATGGTCCATGTCCCTAAAGCGAAGAGGACTAAATGGGATAAAAAGTCTGAAGAATATATCATGATTGGTTACGCCGAAAATACCAAGGGCTATAGACTATATAATCCAAAGACAAAGAATATTACCACCAGCAGAGACGTTTTCATTATGGAGAAAAAGAACTCGGATATAATACAAGCAGTGGTTGAAGACACCAAAGATATTGAGCCAACTATTGAAGATGAAGAAGAGCAAGATACCACTCCGAGTCTAGAAGAAGATAGTTTAATCACTGAACAGGATGATACTTACATACCCGATGTGACTACTAGCTCGTCTAGTTCAGAAGAATTCTGTGACGGCAGGTCTCTGTATGATGAAGCTGAAAGTCTAGGACCAGAGTTCGCTGACATTGGGAAGAGAGCAAAAAGAAAACTAGACAGGTATGGATATGGTAATATATGTAAAATTAATGAGGGCTTGGATGAGAACAATTTCACATATGAGGAGGTAATGAGTGGACCTGAACGAGAGCAGTGGTGCAACGCCATGGAGGAAGAGCTCAAATCCTTTGAAGAAAACGAAGCTTGGGAGTTAGTAAACAAACCAAGTGATGCTAAGGTGGTACAGTGCAAGTGGGTGTATAAAAAGAAATTAAACATTGATAACACAGTGCGATATAGAGCAAGATTGGTTGCAAAAGGTTTCACACAACGTGAAGGCATAGACTATAAAGAAACTTTTTCACCAGTGCTTAAATATTCCACTTTAAAATTGTTATTAGCTTTAAGTGTTAAATTAGATCTTAACATATCCCATTTAGACGTAACCACAGCATTTTTAAATGGCCACTTAGACGAGATTGTTTATATGCAGTTACCTCAGAATTTCAAATATGATATGGATCAGAATAAAGTTTTAAAATTAAAAAGGGGGGGCTAAAGCAGTCAGCTAGGGCCTGGTATAAGCAGGTCGATGGTTGTTTACAAAAGTTGGGCTATAAAAAGTCATTGTATGAACATTGTTTATTTATAAAATTATCAGAAAATGTTAAAACATTTGTGGCTTTGTTCGTTGACGATTTTTTCATATTTTCTAATTGTCATAAAGAAGTGGAATATTTAAAAGGTCAATTAAGCAAAAGATTTAAATTAAAAGACCTAGGTCAGTTAAGACAGTGTCTAGGTATGGATATTAAGATACAAAAAGATTGTATTTCTATTAGTCAAGAAAGGTTTATTGATAAATTATTATATAAATTTGGTCTGGAAAACTGTAAAAATGTAGAAACTCCTATGGAAATTAATTTGAAATTTGAAAAAAAGAAAAATTTAAATTCCAAATTTCCTTATCAACAGCTGATAGGGAGCTTAATGTATCTCTCAGTTTTGACTAGACCCGATATCTCGTATTGTATTAGTTATTTAAGTCAGTTTAATAACTGTAATACAGAAACACATTGGAAACATGCCAAAAGAGTTTTAAAATATTTGAGTTGTACAAGGTCATTTGGTTTAAAATATGTTAAAGATAATTTAGATTTAATTGGTTTCGCTGATGCTGATTGGGCGTCCGACAATTTAGATAGAAGATCTTATACAGGATATTGTTTCGTATACTCAGGTTGTTTAGTATCTCATGAAAGTAGAAAGCAACAGACGGTAGCTTTGTCAAGCACCGAAGCCGAATACATGGCTGAATGATGTGAAGCTAGCAAAGAGGAAATTTTCTTGAAAAATCTATTATGTGAATTAACTAACAGACAAAACAATATGCCTATTCTGATGTATAATGACAGCCAAAGTGCTCTAAAACTTACTGAAAATTCTGTATATTGTAACGACTTTTCTAGTAGAACTTATTTATTTAACGGATATTTATTTTACAACTATTTATTTAACACTTAAACACTAATGGAATACTTAAACACTAATATCAATTCAACGACTTATTTATATCACAAGGAAAATGCGTATTTATATCACTATATATCGTAGTTCCGTATTTATATCACTCGTTCGGAAGCTCACAGTAAACTGACTGACTACTGGCCACGTCAACAGGTATTTATACTGATTAGGAACAATCCAGAAAGTTCCAGAATGACATAGACTTTACTGGAGTGCCCATTGTGTTCGTCTGATTTATGGCCTTGTTTATCGTCATCAAAGCGCCGACCGACGCCGGCATTCTTTGAGCTCCGCTTATCTGCTGTCGGTTCTCGTCGCCGCTATCGCACACACACACGCTCGCCGCACTGCTCGCTCTCGTACACATATACGCTCGCTACACTGCCCACTCTCGCTATTTCTTCTAGTCTGTCTTCGTACCGACCGTCGGGCTCCTCCCTTAGCTCACGCACTCTACCTTGCCGTTGCGATGCCTGTTTAACGACGTCATACTCCAGTGCCCGAGCCAACGTGTCAGCGAGTGTTTTTGGCCTGTCTAATCGAAGTCGCTGTTGTATGTCGTCATCCCGCAACCCATCGATGAAAGAGTCGACAGCCAACTTTTCCAGAGTGTCATCGGGAGTACCTGGATACGCGAGGCGGACCAGACGAGCGATATCGGCCTCGTATTCTTGCAAGTTTTCCCCTGCCTTCTGACGTCGGTTTCTTAGCTGCACATGACTGACGCTCGTCATATGTGCCTGACCATACCGCATCTCTAACTTCTTCACTAGATGTTCATAGTCGTTCAATTTCTCGGGTGGTATGGTATCCAAAATTTCCTCGGCATTACCATGCAGCGCGCAAACCAGCTCGGAGGCTTTATTTTCCAACGTCCATGCGTTCGACTTCGCGGCCGTTTCAAATTTCTTAAGGAAAGTGGTCCATGATGTTTTTCCGTCGAACTTAGGTGGCTTCGTATATGCTTTCGATGAAACACCGTGCCCATTTTCCTGCTTTACACTTCTAACATCATTATCAATCTGTTCGGACATTGTCGTACATAGAAACCTTTCTTCTATTTCTCTAATTCGTGAATCTATTTCTTGAAATTTTCCTGCAAAATTCTGTTCTGTTTCGGCCAATTTTGCGTCGAATTTCTCTAAATTTTCCTTCAGTTCTTTTGAATTTTCGGTTAATTTTTCTTCCAGATTTTCTTTCAGTTCTTCCAGATTACCTTTTAGTTCCTTTGAATTTTCGGTTAATTTCTTTTCCAGGTTTTCTTTCAGTTTCCCTTCCAATTCCATTGAATTTTCCTTTAATTTCTTTTCCAATTTCTTTTCCAGTTCATCCTCAAATTCGTAGGTATTCGGATCGAAACCTTCTCGTTGCAAAGCTTCCTTGAGTCGCCCTTGTAAAGTGAGCTTGTTACCAGACGTATCTTCGTCTCGCTCCTCGAGTTCACTTTTCAGTTCGGCAACTTTCAACTCCAACAACTTTTTCGGCATTTTGATGTATTTAACTATTTTTCCTCTACTAGAAAATTCTCTTTTTTTTTTGGGGAATCGATTGGCTGAGCACCCCACACCTGACACCAATGTAACGACTTTCTAGTAGAACTTATTTATTTAACGGATATTTATTTTACAACTATTTATTTAACACTTAAACACTAATGGAATACTTAAACACTAATATCAATTCAACGACTTATTTATATCACAAGGAAAATGCGTATTTATATCACTATATATCGTAGTTCCGTATTTATATCACTCGTTCGGAAGCTCACTGTAAACTGACTGACTACTGGCCACGTCAACAGGTATTTATACTGATTAGGAACAATCCAGAAAGTTCCAGAATTACATACTAGACTTTACTGGAGTGCCTATTGTGTTCATCTAATTTATGGCCTTGTTTATCGTCATCAAAGCGCCGACCGACGCCGGCATTCTTTGAGCTCCGCTTATCTGCTGTCGGTTCTCGTCGCCGCTATCGCACACACACACGCTCGCCGCACTGCTCGCTCTCGTACACATATACGCTCGCTACACTGCCCACTCTCGCACACATACGCTCATTACAATATCATAGACGCAGCAAACATATAGATATAAAATTTCATTTTATACGGGAAGCAGTTTATAATAAATTTATAAAATTAGAATATTTGAAGAGTTCTGAAATGCCAGCTGACTTATTGACCAAAAGTCTGTCTAAAAATAAACATTATTATTTTATGAATAAGATGGGCGTTGTAGCATTACACAAGCAATAATTATACTTATTACATTATTTTGTTTAATAAGTGTTTTTTTAGATTATTTAGTTAAGTGGTGGTATTGGTTTTTATTGTAACTAAATCTAAAAAGGTACAAGTGGCGCCATCTAGTTTAAGCTATGTTTACTTACAGCTTTTGTTCAAAAATAAAGATCAGTCTGTTTTCAAGCTACTATCTGTGCGTTTCATTAAAAAGAACTAGTAGAAAATTTAATGGTAACAGCAATCACTATTTACAACCAATCGGTTCACTCAACCACCGGATACACACCTTTTACACAATTGTACGGTCCATATAAAAATTTGAATGCCCACGAATTAGATTTAGATTTAAGAATTTACGAAGAATACAATAATAAAAGAAAAAACGAATTGCTTCCGTTCTACGAATTGCTTTACGATAAAATGCTATCTAAAGGACAAAAACACATAACAAAGGCTAACAAAAATCTTACCGATGACGTCCCTGACGTGGAGGGTAAAATAGCATATTTACCTCTCTGTAATACAAGAGGTAACAAATTACACAAAAGGTATGAAAAGCATAAAGTTTTAAAACAGAAAAATCAAACGGTAGAAGTCATACCAGACGAAACAGCTCAAGTCATTTTAGCACCCATACGAAAAATCAAAAGATTAAGAAAAATTACTTCTTTACAGGATTACGACAATGTTCCTGATAAGGATGGAGCCGTCGCAGGCCCTTCAGGTTACACAAATTCAAAATCAAACCTTCTTTCAAGAAGATTTAGGAACAACGAAGGTCTTAAATCATTACCACAAATTTTATTTTTATTTTAATCTGACTTCATTATTTACAAGTTTTGACCAATTGACACAAAATAAGGAAGCCATCCAAAAAATAGAACAAACAAATTCTAGTAACGCGTTAATTGATATATTAGATGGTAAACTCTTAAACTTACAAGACCTTTTGCAAAAATTTAGACATCGAAGCAAAAGAGGTTTACTAAACATAGTAGGTAAAGGGATAAAATTTGTCACTGAAAACTTGGACAATGATGACTTAATAGAAATTAACGATAATATAAGAAAATTGCATAATAATCAGAAAACTATCATTAAGCAGGTTAACAAATATTCTTCATTTGCATCTCATATCACATCAAAGTATAAAAAAGATATCGAATTACTACAGAATGATATTAACTCGTCCTTTGTAGCTATTGAATTTCTTAAGACGGCTATTGACAAATCGTTGGCGTTACATTATCAGTGGCGTAGCTAAGCGTGGGCGAAGTGGGCCCTCGCCCACGGCCTCGCACTTAAAGGGGCCTTGCGGCGATGCGACAAAACTTAATATCCCCATTTATTTTAAAAAATTAAATAAAAACTTTTGGCCTGTAACGTTTGTTTTTAAAGAATATTTTATCTTTTACCTAAAGTATGTTACTGTAATGTTGTCTGATTTATTATACTAAATATAAAAGCCTTATTCGATAGAATTGATCTTTACAGCTGCGTTTGTATATTATTGAGTCACAAAGTAGTTCTTGTTTTGTTTACGAAAGAATGTTCACGCTATTGCGGGGTGTGAGAGGGAGAGAGCGCTAAAAACACACGAGATTTGGGTACACAGTGGTGACTTGTGACTCAAAGAAGTAAGTTGTGCAACTACACTGGTTAATCGTCGGGTCCGACTTCTCAGGTCTTCTTCTCCAGGACGAGGTCCTGGAGGAGCTGGGAGGGAGGGTTATCTCGGCGCTTTAACTAGTGGTATGAGCCAGTGTGTTATATGCAGGTTATTAATGTGTACAGAGATTTAAATGATCAGTAAAAGTAACAAGCTATTAAGTATTCAATGATCATATAGGTAGATGTATTTGTATATGTTAAAATTGATACTTGTGTCGCTTGGCACTTGGTGAAACATATCGGAAATTTGAAAATCAAAGGGTAAAAGAAAACACTTGGTATTAAAAGTTTCACAAAAAAGTTTTATTAACTCTGACATATGTTTCGACTATAAGGTCATTTTCGAAGAGTAAGAATGTTGTACTAAATTAAGTTTTACAAAATAAGATATTTAAATACTATTGGGACTAATAATTATATTCATAAGCGGAGAGGTTACAAAATCTGTTATTTCATTTACAATGGGTAAACCCCCCAGGGAGGCTTTATTGTTCTCTAAAATTTCCAAAGTATTCAAACGTTTACTTTTGTTGGAATAATGGAGTAATTTAACATTCTCAAGGTCTAAAGAATGTTTATTTTCTAAACAGTGTTCTGAAATTCCTGTACATTTGTTACATTTTTCTATACTTTTTACATGTTCATCTAAGCGTTTTTTTAAAGCACGGCCAGTTTGGCCAATATAAAATGAATTACAGTTTTTGCATGGTAATTTATAAACTCCTGATTTATCTAACATGTCTAATTTTTGTTTATTATTAACGAGCATTGATTTTAAGTTATTTTTATTGACACAGATTGAATTTATTTTATGTTTTTTGAGGCGATTGCAAATATTTTTGCTTATACTAGGTACATAGTTTATCAGATGATATCTTTCGTTAGGTTCTGATTCTGGAGCTGAATAGAGATGATTTAAAATAAGTTTCTTTCGTTTTTTTGAAATAAGTTGATCAATAATTGACGTTTTGTAACCATTATTGGTGGCTAATGTTTTAATAAAATGCACTTCTTTATTAAACTGAGGTTTAGTTAACGGGATGCTAAACAATTTATGAATGAAAAAATGAAAGGCACTAAGTTTTATGTTAAAATCTTGTCTAGACCAAGCGTGGGGTAAATTATCCGTGAAAGTCGGTTTTCTAAAAATGTCAAAAGTGATATCTCCATTTTTATTTGAAATAGTTAGATCTAAAAAGTTCAAAAGTGAATTGTTTTCTAAATCTATTGTAAATTTGATAGTTGGGTATAAAGAATTAAGGAAGTTTAAAAAGGAATCTAATTGTCTTTTTGTCCCAGACCACACACAAAAAATATCATCTACATACCTCTTCCAGAAACAAACATTTTTTGCTAAACGGTTTTCTGAATTAAAAATTTTTGTTTCTAAATTTGCCATAAATATTTCGCTTAACAAAGGTGACAAAGGTGTCAATGTAGATGATATTTTTTGTGTGTGGTCTGGGACAAAAAGACAATTAGATTCCTTTTTAAACTTCCTTAATTCTTTATACCCAACTATCAAATTTACAGTAGATTTAGAAAACAATTCACTTTTGAACTTTTTAGATCTAACTATTTCAAATAAAAATGGAGATATCACTTTTGACATTTTTAGAAAACCGACTTTCACGGATAATTTACCCCACGCTTGGTCTAGACAAGATTTTAACATAAAACTTAGTGCCTTTCATTTTTTCATTCATAAATTGTTTAGCATCCCGTTAACTAAACCTCAGTTTAATAAAGAAGTGCATTTTATTAAAACATTAGCCACCAATAATGGTTACAAAACGTCAATTATTGATCAACTTATTTCAAAAAAACGAAAGAAACTTATTTTAAATCATCTCTATTCAGCTCCAGAATCAGAACCTAACGAAAGATATCATCTGATAAACTATGTACCTAGTATAAGCAAAAATATTTGCAATCGCCTCAAAAAACATAAAATAAATTCAATCTGTGTCAATAAAAATAACTTAAAATCAATGCTCGTTAATAATAAACAAAAATTAGACATGTTAGATAAATCAGGAGTTTATAAATTACCATGCAAAAACTGTAATTCATTTTATATTGGCCAAACTGGCCGTGCTTTAAAAAAACGCTTAGATGAACATGTAAAAAGTATAGAAAAATGTAACAAATGTACAGGAATTTCAGAACACTGTTTAGAAAATAAACATTCTTTAGACCTTGAGAATGTTAAATTACTCCATTATTCCAACAAAAGTAAACGTTTGAATACTTTGGAAATTTTAGAGAACAATAAAGCCTCCCTGGGGGGTTTACCCATTGTAAATGAAATAACAGATTTTGTAACCTCTCCGCTTATGAATATAATTATTAGTCCCAATAGTATTTAAATATCTTATTTTGTAAAACTTAATTTAGTACAACATTCTTACTCTTCGAAAATGACCTTATAGTCGAAACATATGTCAGAGTTAATAAAACTTTTTTGTGAAACTTTTAATACCAAGTGTTTTCTTTTACCCTTTGATTTTCAAGTTTGTATATGTTTGTGAAGTTATTGAAGAGCTCAATTAGCCCTCTGGTGCACATGTGCCTGGCAAAAGTGCCATGGTTCCTCGAGAGATCCGAAACTCATAATAAGGGCGTTATGAGATCCTCGTTGACATGTATTCGTAATCCTCGGGTTACGATGCATTGGGATGCCGTGTACAGGCGTCCGGGGAAGCCTCTACTTTTTCACGTGACTCTAGCTAGTAGTTGAAGATTGAAGATAACTACGATAATATGTAAAATACGTAATCATTAACTTTAAAACCTAGTTAATGTCGATATGATAACTGGATATCACGTTCCTGACATATGAATATTGTGAGGGGGCAGAGGACCCCCGGTGAGTACTTTACGTAAACTGTATTATTTACAGAACAGTAATTTGTATTCTTTATTACATGTAATTAATGTTCGTCTGTCTGATTGCATTAAATCGAACACTGCCGGAGGTAAACTGCTCTGACCTGACCCACGGAGGATTTTCAAATATTTCCAGTGATTAGGTAAAATAAAAGTCTAGTTTACAGGCCACTTTTCTGAACATGAAATAACAACAAAACGTAACTTCTATTTTTACGCTTTAAAAAGACACGGCAACCTTTCGCTTATTTAAACTTAGCGCGTGTGACTCGAGTGAATGAGTCGCGAGAAAGTTTGTCTATGAACTGGGGATTCCCTGATCTTTGTTTAAGTTTCGCTCTCTCGCTCACATCCGTCATAATTTCGTCATTTTATTGTAATTGCTATTGACATTACATCGTAAAACATTACATATCATCAGTTATTTACTTTTACTACTTGTGTTAATGTTACCGAGTTTGCGGATTGTTTAAAAATTATTGAAAGTGTTTGTTACTTTCTTTGATTGAATCTCTGTATTTATTAATCCTGACTGAACCAACGAACGAATAAATAAATCGAAAGGTAAGTAACAAAATTCTACTATGTTTTTAACGAATGAATACCATCATTTATCATGTAAGAAATCATAGATAATCAGTATCGTCGGCAATGAGTGAAAACCTCGTAAATATAATTTTTTCCCAATATATATTTTTCATAATATTGAGTTACAAAACTTCTCAACGCGCAGCATATTATAAACGGTTATAACTATTAACAAAAAAAAAAAAAAACGGATGTGCGAATCTACAAATTTGTAGGTACGTATTTTATAAGTAGTTCAAGAATCGAGTGTCGCAGTATTTTCCGAGCTTTTCCCGACTATATTTTTTTCTGATTAAATTACAAATGTACAGTTTTTAGATTTTCCCCTAATGCTAACTCTGGAATTTATTATCTCGATACACGTGTGGTACGAAATATTAAACCGCGTCAACAACATAAGTAAGATCTGGCAAGAAGTCTATATTAATTTAAAAGTCGCTATTGACATTCGCGCAATTTTCGTGACTGGATCTACAAATTTCGGGAAACAGGCTTTAATGAATGTACTGCAAAAGCCTACGAATTCATAAAAAAGAGCAGTTGTGTGATTACAACGACTTTTAAAGAGAAAAGGATTCGCAAGAAAAATAAAATGTTTAATTATGTATCTCTGTAGATGATCCTATTGCTTCTGCTGAAAGTAGATTCAGAATAGATTTTTTTATTACAATGGTTGACGCCGTGATACAAGACATTAACACAAGATTTATTGCACTCACTGAATATTACAACAATTTTGGATTCTTGTACGACATAAACAGTTTAAAAACTTCGCCAAATAACTAGCTTTTGAAGCACTGTAATGATTTAAGTGTAGTACTTCAAGATGGAGAAAGCAAAGACAGAGTCTTATGAGCTTTACGAAGAACTGCAACTTTTAGTGCCTAATCTACCAAACTCCATTAAGGATGCCAATTAGATGATTCAATACATAATTACAAATGATTTGGAAGACATCTATCCCAATGTTTACATTGCTATTAGAATTATGTTGACTATGTCTGTAACTACATATTCCGCAAAGAGAAGTCTTTCTAAGTTAAAAATTATTAAAAACTACTTAAGGAACAGTATGAAGCCGACCGACTGTCTGCTTTAGCAATACTTTCAATCGAATCAGATTTAGCCGCAAAAATAAATTACAAATCCTTACTAGAAGACTTCAGTAAAGCAAAAAGCCGAAGATTACTTGTAAAAAATTAAATCACTCAAGTTACAAAATAAATAATTTTTTAAAATCTATATGCTTTTAATATTCTCCCACCGCGCATTTATATTTTTTCACTATCATAAGTAGATATGTCGTGTCGAAACATGTGTGCTAAGATAGGTTTATGGGGTGGATCTTGGGAACAAAAGCAAAGGGGCCTCGCTGATACGACTTTGCCCACGTCTATATTAGTCGACGCTACGCCACTGTACATTATAATATCCTTTTGCGTGGGAGATTACAGATGTATATCCAAAAAATTGAAAGAACAAACTCATTTGCCTATGTAGGAATAACTAATCTAGAAATATTCACATCAAACAACTTGCAACAGATTATAAAACATCTGCGATCAGTTTACAGGGAATCAGAATTGTTACCTTTTGATATAATTCACCTGTTTAAAATAATCGAGTCCTCAAAGTTTACAATTATTGGTGTAAATAAGACAATAACATGTATCTTACGTATCCCCATCCTTAATGTAAAAACATATATCTATTCTCGAATTTACCCCTTACCCAACGAGTACCAACACATAATGGTTCCACCTAAGCAATATCACCTGGTATACCTAAACGAGGAGCGATGGACGGAGGAATATTGCATAAAACTGTAATCAACTCGACTTTGTCTTCACTCTCCGACTGAGGAAAAATGCAGTTTAAACAACATGACACAGTGTAATATAGTGAAAGTGAATAATAACTATAAACTGATAAGGTCACTTGTAAACAACGATGTGCTTCTTTCAACAAAAATCGCTATTGAAGTTCAAGAAGAATGTGAAAACTCTGTGAAATTAACAAAAATGGGAGACAATAATGTTTTGCATTCCAACTGTAAAATTATTATAGACTCTACTACGTATCTACCATCATTATTTAATCTAACATTTAAGACATATTTTCAAAATAATGAATATGTATATCCTACTTTAGAAGTAAGTCTACATCAAAAGCATTTAGGTGATTTAAACGGCCTTATGCAAGAAGCTAAAGAAATGAACAACCATATTCATTTAAAACCAATTGTTTATTACGCTCAAAATACTTCATTAATTATTATATTTAGCATTATAATCATATGTTCTATTATTTTTATCTTGAAATTAAAAAATTTGTTTTCATGCAGCAGTAGCAAATGTAATTCTATAGTCTTATCTCAAGATCCTGCAACGACACCTGATGTTGAACTACCTGTATGGAAGATTTCGTCAAGCGGGGACGCTTGATTCTAAGGGAGGAGGAATTATGTCCTGGACTACTGGACAGTAAACAGAAGATAAGGGCTATGTTTACCTCAAGTAAAAATAGATTAGGGTAGGATATAAATACAGCTGATCTTGTATGCGACGAACAAGTCGATACTTCGTATTAGTCTTTCGAACTAGCGATTGTTCGTCTTCACGTTTCCTATAATAAACAAATTTGTTACAATATTAAGTGTTTTTAAATAAATCTTTTTAAAAACGGCTCGCTCCGCTTTCGTATTATAACTAGCTTGACCCTTCGAATGCTCCAGGTACCTTACTACCAGGTGCTCCTTCATTCTTAAGGGAAGAAAGTGTTTATGAAAGTGATCCAACAAAGGGTCATGAAAACACAGACCAGGATAATGATGACTTTGAACAATTGAAGAAAGCGTACATAGACTATATTAATAGCTCTCGATTTGCTGAATATTTGGAAGAATTCGATCCTCTACCTCGAGACTATATAGAAGGAATTATTAAAGACTATGAAGGTGGCACATTTAACGCTGACGTTCTGAATCCTCGTCTTGATAAAGTTCGATCCGAATGGAACACAAATAAATTTTTTATTGGTGATTCTGAACTGGATTTTGACGGACCAAACGTTGTAATCGATGGAGAATTTAAATACATAGATACTGTGGGATTATACGAGCTACTCTTCAAATTACGTTCTGAATATCGGACATCGATTAAAGAAAGGAAAGACTACGTCGATATATTTAAACGTACGGGAGCAGTTTACAAGTTAAGATAGCAAACATCGAAATTTTCTAAAGGTGGAGGATTGTCGTTGTTGACATACAACGAAAAACCAATACAAATATTTTGATGACGTTAATGAGTTGTGTGATCGTTTAAGGTTATTGGTTGCTTCTCAACAAGCAGGCAACACAAATCATGAAAACGAAATTCTATCAATTTTAGAAGAGTTGCGTGAGTGCAATATAATCGTATAAACAAATTATTAAGCTTATTAGTTAGACAATGACGGTTGATAAGTTCGGACGTCCGTTAGAAAAAAAACGATTGTTTTCGCAAGCATTCAGCAATGTTCATGATTTCAATCATAACCGCTTAACAAGAATCGGTGATCCTCAGCAGGAGCATGATGCTGTGAATGTGCGATTTTTGGAGAAGAAGGTGCAACGTCTGTTATCGCAAGATGATGTAACCGATATCAGACAAGCATTCGATAAAGTGTTGTATTTCGTTGATGTGGCTAATAAGCGTATTACACATTTGAACGAGCCTACCGCTGGGTTTCATGCAGCTACTAAAACGTATGTAGATGAGAAAGATCGGTTAACAAAAGAGCATATCAGAATCGAGTTTGAAAAGGTAAAGGATCGTGCTGTCAGTGAAGGTGTCACAAGGATGAAGGATTTACGAGAAGAATTGAAAACAGCTGTCTCCAAAAGTGGTAAAATGATGATGAAAAATTTTAGTGATAATATAGAGTTAGTGATTAAAAATTTGGAAAGAGAACTTGAAAAATATAATACTGACAGGGATAAAGAAATAACAAACAAGGTGAACGATATAATAAAAAAGAATGCTGTCAGAATCATGGACGTCTTTTCAACAAAAGTAAAACTAGAGTGTAACGATGTAGACGCGTTTGTTAGGAAAGGGGATGAAGAGGTATCGAAGAAATTGAAGGAGGAAATTGTGCAAGATATGAAGAATGGTATAGACACGAGTTTTGAATTAATTAAAATCGTGATTCAGGATGAGTGTAAAAAAGTTAAGGAATTTGCAGAGAAAGAAATTCAAGGAACCAATAAAAAAAAGATGATCTGAAAAAGGAATTAATGGAAATGGTGGAATCACTAAAAAAGGAAGCAAAGGAGCTGAAAGTAAGGCTAGATACTCTTCAACAACAAAGAGGAACAGGTAGTGCGAAATCGAGCAGTTCTAAACCAGCAACAACAGCTGCGTCCATGTAGTTCTTCATTATAAGGAAAATGTTAAATGTGAAAGAAGAACTAGTGAAAGAACTGCATAAACCTGCGAGAATTAATTTTACACGTCGTAAAGTGATAGTGAAAGGATTAGATGATCTTCATCAAGCCGATTTAGTGGAAATGATTCCGTATGCGAGAGAAAATAAAGGTGTCAGATACATTTTGGTTGTAATAGACATTTTTTCAAAATTTGTGTGGGCTCAAGCAGTAAAACGCAAAACAGGTGAATATGTTGGAAGGGCTTTACAGTTAATTTTCAAAAGAAGTAAACGTATTCCTAAGAATATGCAAACTGACTTGGGAAAAGAATTTTACAACGAACAAGTGAAACCAGTTATGCAAAAATATAAAATTAACCATTACTCAACGTATAGCACCAAGAAAGCGTCAGTTGTGGAGCGGGTAAATCGAACACTAAAATCAAAAATGTGGCAACGCTTTAGTTTGCAAGGATCCTACAAATGGTTGAAGTTATTACCAGATATAGTACAGCAATATACCAATTCGGTTCACAGAACTATCGGAATGAGACCAAGCAAAGTTAATAAACGAAACGAAGAAACACTTTTGAAAAGTATTTACAACAATCCAAAGAAGGTGGATTTACGAGAAATTAAGTTTAAAGTTGGAGACCGGGTACGAATAAGCAAACATCGTGAATTGTTTAGCAAAGGTTATACCCCGAATTGGTCTAACGAATTATTTACGATTAGCTACATAAAATTGTCACATCCAATTATGTATTACTTAAAGGATGATAAAGGGGAAGACATAAAAGGAGGATTTTATGGTATGGAACTACAGAAAGCGAAATATCTAGATGTTTATTTGGTGGAACGTGTACTAAGACGAAAAGGTGACATGGTTTACGTCAAATGGTTGGGGCTTAACCAATCTCATAACAGCTGGATTCATAAAACGAACGTTTTGTAATGTTTTTTTTTCTGATAATAAAGTCTGCAATGTTAATAATGATTTTCTTTACCCCTTCCCCAAAGTATGATTATAAATAAGATAAAACGTGACGAGTTTAATCAGTTGTAATCGTTATTTGCTGCATTGAACGTTTAAGACGTAGTAATGGTTGAAAGTTACGTAATTGAAGTTAAATTTTACAAAGAGGGTTTATTATCTTTGAAAAGATATTTGGTAGCATCAGAGTTGGATAGCGTGACAGAAGAATTCGAATTAAAAGGTGAATACGATAAAATCGTAATAGGAGGCTACTTAGTGGTCGATGAGAGCGATCCTGACGATTTTGAAGTATAATTTTTATAAAAATGGATTCATTATCGTACTAGTTGTATCAAGCAGAAAAGCAAGTCCTCTTTCTCAACCTTCGAAGAGCAATACTATCAAACGATTTAGATAGAGTTAAAGTTGTGTTGTCGAAGTTGGGAGTTGCAGTACCAAAGGAAGCATTCAAATGGTTAACTGTAACACAAGAGACATCGTTCGATATTTTATACTTCATATTCGAAAGAAAGCAAAGGTGTGACGAATTGGTGGATGAATTTCTAAAAGGTTGCTGTGAAACAGTGGAAATAACGGTTGATGATGTCGAAATGATTTTAAATAAAACAAAGTATAATTTCATGCGACACGGCGTATATTTTTTAAAGGAAATGTTAACAAACGGATCGGTTCTAATGCGGGATAAGAAGTTCTCCGTAATGAATGTCAAGAAAAAGTATGTTACATTGTTAAAGTGTGTGGATGACTTAATATTGGATGTAGCATACTACGCACAACCGAAAAATTTGGAAAAGTAACTGATCAACTTGTTTCGGCTTCCGTATACATTAAATCCAAATATCAATGGTCGTCATCAAACAGTGCTGCAATGGATAGAAGAAAACATTTTAAGAGAAGGAACGGAGAAAGCTGCAGGCTGGCAGAGCGGTCCTGACTCAGGCAAATGGCCATCAAGTAATATCGAAGATTATAAGAAAATTTATTCATTGTTAATGTTATTGAAACAATAAATTGTAACAGTAGAAATCGTACACATTGAGTTGCTCTTCTTCGAGTTCAAAACTCATTTTTTGAATTTCTGAATCGTGGAATTCTTTTGATTTAATTAAATAATTAAATCGCCAACCAGTGTATGTTTATTCTTACACATACATAAAGTATTAGCTAAACGAATATACAGTGAAATGAATAGTACATAAAAATACTCAATCTTTGTTGCGGATCCTACTGTCCTTCGGTGGTCTGCGGTGACTTGCAGGGTTCCTACGATGGGTCATAAGCGGTGGTCCAATTTGGTGGTGGACAATTCTAAATCAATCCGTATTGATTTACAATCTTTGTGTATAAATTTCCAATTATGGAAATGTATGACTTTTAGTTTGTTAACACTGCAAGGTATCCTTATCACGGGCGGACACCCCCCTTCTCTCACAGCTCGCTCGCTACTACTCTCCTACTACGCAAAACGTAGCTGACCTTTAACAAGGCCGCATGTACATAGGGGCATAGACGCTAAACACGTATACACCCAGACAGCGTAAAAACCCATCATCTCATTACCCCCCTATTAAATTTTATTGTTCCACAAATAAAACTTTAATATCACTCACATATTCTGTTCCATCTTCATATTTTTCTTTTCGAGTTTCACTTCCGCACTAGCTTAAACTACTACAATATTATTCAAAACCAAAACATTTTGTTTTTTTATACAGTAAATACAGTACAAATAACATTAAGTAATTTGTGCTAACTTAACTTATGCTACAGTCTTATACAGCTTCAGATTTACGACATTCTGTTGGCTCAAGTTACTACCATCTTTATCGCCAATCAAATAGGCATTCGCCCCCACACGTTTAATAACAATATACGGTCCTTCAAATAACAGGAAGAATTTCTTTATCTCAGATTTTTCAGCAGACGACAACTTTTGAGACCGTACCAAGACTACGTCGCCTTCGGAGAACTCCGTTAATTTATGATTATTCGCGTGTCTTAATTTACGTTCTTCAACTTTTCTTTTTATTTTGGCCCGTGCCAATTCTAAAAAATACTCTTTATTTTTCTCATTAATGCCCACTTCTGGATACCGAATCAATTTAAATATATTATTTTTCTTTACCGTACCAAACTGGATGAAGTTCGGTGTATACCTTGTAACAGAATGTACTACATTGTTTAAACATTCTTCTACATCATTTAGTTTACAAGCCCACGAAGTATGCTTATCAAAACAAAAGGTCCGTAATAAACGTCCTATTTCTTTATTTGCCCTTTCAGTCATATTTCCCTGCGGAAAATAAAACGAGGTAGTTTTCACTTTAATACCTAATTCTGAGAGTATCTTACTCCAAAGCTTTGAGCGAAATTGGGTCCCGTGATCAGTAAGAATATTTCCCGGAAATCCAACAATTTTAAAATAATCGTTTATCAAACGATTTAGAATAGCGCGTGCAGTTGCGTGTATGAGAGCATATAATTTTATGTATCGAGAAAATGCGTCAATCACCACCAATAACTGAGTGACCTTACCACGTGATCTAGGGAGCGGTCCCATTAAATCTAAACAAACTAATTGTCCACGATGATCCACTACTACTGGATTCAATTGTCCTATACACCGCACCGTACTCTTGGTCTTTTGACAGAGATCACACGCAGTGACAATTTTCTTTACGTCCCTCAGCATCTTCTTCTAATATAAGTCTCTAGATATGTGATAATACGTTTTCTTATAACCGAAATGCCCTAAATCGGCATGTTGTTGTTGAACTAAATCATGGATTAAATTATTAGGTACACATAACTTGTACCCCGGATTAAAATCATTTCTGTTTTTGAATAGTACCCCATTGTAAAGTTTGTAATCATTGAATTTCTCGTCATGTTTATTGTCTGACCCTTCCTGAGTTCCTTACAACGTTATAATTTGACTGAGATCCTTTTCCTTTAATGTTTCAAAAACTTCCGTACACTTTAACATATTTAAGAGTATTTCTTCCCTCTCAAGAGGCTGTCTCGACAGACAATCTGCCAGGCAATTTTCAATCCCCTTACAGTGCAATAATGAAAAATTTAATTCTTGTAAGTACAGTATCCACCTTGATAAACGAGACGTACCTAACTTACAACTCATTAAGAAACATAATGCCTTATGATCTGTTACAATTGTCAAAGAATGACCTAAAACAAGCGTGCGCCATTGGCGTAAAGCAAATGTAATCGCGATAGCTTCTTTCTCTGTAACTGTACAGTTTAGCTCCGGGCCACGTAATACTCTGCTAGCAAAAGCGATAATTTTTCTCTCATTATTTTCTTCATTTAACTGATAAAGACAACCACCCACTCCATAGCCAGAACTATCAGTTTGAACATAAAAGGGAAGTTCAAAATTTGGATGAGCGACCACGGCATTCTTTAGAAAAACATTTTTGATTTCTTCAAATGAATTTTCTTCGGTTTCACCCCACGACCATTTTTTATTCTTTTTTTAATAGTTGTAACAGCGGCAAAGTTAAATTTGAATATTTGTCGCAAAAACGACGTTCGTAATTCACGAAACCTAAAAACCTCTTAATTCCTTAATATTCTTGGGACGCGGATATTCCCTTATAGCATGTACTCTGTTCTTATCTATTTCCATTCCCTCTGCCGAAACAATATGACCTAGGAAGATTAAACTACGACGTCCAAAAACACACTTACGCAGTTTAATTGTGAGGTTTGCTTTTTGAAATTGTCTTAACAATGTTTTAATGTGTAATATATGTTCTTTTTCATCTTGTGAAAATATCAAAATGTCATCGACATAAACCAACAAAAAGTTTTCAAATTCAGGGCCTAGAACTTTATTAATACATCTTATAAAACTCGCTACTGACGTTGACACACCGAACGGTAAAACCTTGAAACACCAAGTTTTGTTATCGAATACGAACCCGGTATATTTTTGATCTTGTTCTCGTATTGGTATCTGCCAATACCCTGAAGTCATATCGAAAGTGCTAAGAATCTGACCCCTCTTAAATCTAGCTAATAGTTCCTCCGGTTTAGGCGGCGTTACCCTATCCATACACATGCGACTATTTAAACATCTAGCATCAATGCAGACTCGAACACTTTGGTCTTTTTTCTTTACGACAACTAAAGGAGACACATACTCTGTTTGACATTGCTTAATTACTCCTAACGCTTCCATTTGGTTTATTTGGCGCTTTGTTTCCCCTCTATATGCTACTGGTATTGGATACGGTTTTTTATAAAATGGGCTACTTTCTCGCATGATTATTTCATGTTTATAAATATTGGTTAATCCCGGTGTTTCGGAAAACACGTCAGAATATTTATTGATCAAATCGTTTAATTCTTTTTTTCCGTTAATGCTTAACGTTTCGGCCTGTGATGTAAAATTTCTTCGCTTGAATATTTGTGCCGCGTACAAGTTTCCGTTTCGTTAATTGAATCTATCAAAATCAAGTTCTCATCTTTTTCTCTTAATCGTAATTTCAATTTTACTTTTGCTTCACCTTGTAAGTTTGAAATGTTAAATATTTGTTTTTGAAAATCAATCGTCGCTCCATTTTGTGATAACCAGTCACACCCTAAGATAACATGATAGTTTAATTTTGGTACCACTAAACAATTTACTTCGAAACTTCTTTCTGATATCCCATTTTAATTAATACCTGTTCCTTTATTCGCTGCGTCTTTGATCCTACTGCACAACCGATATTTGTATTAGCCACTGGTAACGTTGGAACGTTTATTCCCTTTTCTTTTATATAATTAATAAATGATTCAGAGACTGATGATATTTGGCAACCTGAATCGACCAACGCATCTATTTCTTCGTTACCAATCTTAATTGAAATAACAGGTGTTATAATTGCTGTGTTTCTCTTCATATCTTCCTCTACTTCACTTAATAAATCTTCTCCTTCCGCTAACAACTTATACACCAAATTCACATTTCTATTCTGTCCATCGTTACCTGATCTATTATTATTATTATTGACTGCATGTTGTCTGTCATTTTCTACTCCACGCCCTACATTTTTACGATTCTCGGTACGCGAACCTACTCTTCGTTCGTTATTTTCGCGCTCCGCGTAAGTTGTGTGAATTTTTTGAAGGTATTCATCTAAGCTATCGATTGTTTTTATGCCAGTTATTATTATTCCTCTCTCTATTTCTGCGGAAAAGTGTTTGCTGATGTAATCGATAAATTTCTGTTCAGATATTGGCTCAGCCAAATAGTTAAGGTTGTTTGCCATTTTTAGCATGTAATCCGCTCTCTTCCCTCCGCGGAAACTGCCGTACTTTAATTCATAAAACAAATTACGTTCCTCCTCGACCCCCCAGTATCTATTTCGAATGATTTTGAAAAATCTTCAAACACTCTAAAGCTTCTTTCTTTGGTTGCAGCCCAATCAGCGGCTGAACCCTTTAAACAGTTTATTGCCAGATTCGTTTTAGCGTAATCCGGTATACCCGCTTCTTCGAACAATTTAATTAGTTTATTCAAAAATCCGATGGGATGTAAGGAACCGTTCGGATAAAAACTTAAATTTGACCCCCCAACATCCTTACACGTTGTAATATACTGTTTGTTTCCCGTGTTCGCAACAACCGACTCAGTTTGAACCAACAGATCGTCGCTAACCCTTTTGTTTGTAATCTTTACAGAACTTGTGAGTTCCTGAATGCTTACTTGCATTTGAGCTAAATTATTGGTTAATCTTTTGCGGAGACATTATTATAATTTGCAATGCAATTATTTTACTTAATACTATAACACGTACCAATAAAATCAGTTTAATTTTAACATTTTTACACTGGCCTGACTCGTTGGGTGCCAATTTATGAGTTGCTTTTCTTCGAGTTCAAAAATCTTATTTTTGATTCTCAGAATCGTGGAATTCTTTTGATTTAATTAAATAATCAAATCGCCAACCAGTGTAAATATGTTTATTCTTACACATACATAAAGTATTAACTAAACGAATAACTTTTTGAAATATAAAACGAACAGAAAAAAAATCTTGCTTACAGTGAAATGAATGGTACATAAAAATACTCAATCTTTGTTGCGGATCCTACTGTCCTTCGGTGGTCTGCGGTGACTTGCAGGGTTCCTACGATGGGTCATAAGCGGTGATCCAATTTGGTGGTGGACAATTCTAAATCAATCCCTATTGATTTACAATCTTTGTGTATAAATTTCCAATTATGGGAATGTATGACTTTTAGTTTGTTAACACTGCAAGGTATCCTTATCACGGGCGGACACCCCCCTTCTCTCACAGCTCGCTCGCTACTACTCTCCTACTACGCAAAACGTAGCTGACCTTTAACAAGGACGCATGTACATAGGGGCGCGCACGCACCCATCGGTACATAGACGCTAAACACGTATACACCCAGACAGCGTAAAAACCCACCATCTCAACATGTTATTTGTGAAGTTGAGGAATATATTTCGCAGAATAAAAATAGTAAACAAACAAGTTGTATAGTAACGTTTTGTTATTATTTATACAATACAACCAATATTAAGGATAAAATATTTACATTGAGTGACATTTCAGCGTAAGCAATACTTAAACAGAACTCCAAGTAGGTATTACAGTAGGTGTTCATAAATGTTATCAATGGCTTCCTGTGGAAGTGACGAAGCTTCGAAAAGTCTTTTAATAAAGTATTCTCCAACCGTTAAGTCGTCGGTATACGGTTGATGAAAATTTTGTATAAATCGATCAACGGCACCGTCGAACTTTGAAAGGGAACTGTTTGAGTTTTTTATATTGTAATCTCCCCAAGGAAGAGTATTCGTTGTTTTCGGAATTAAGAAACGTTTATCATCTTTGGGAGAGAGGGCTACTTTCGTTTTCATATTGGTAAACATAGTATGCAGATCGGAAACGAAAATATTCATACATTTAAGAATGGTGGCGTCATCTCTAATGACGCGTAGGTAATCATCGATTTGAAGATGTAATTTAATGACATTTTTCTTGACACCTTTTGCTTTTTTAACAATTTGATCAACGGCTTCAACGCAGTAAGATTTTGATCCGGTTCCATAGAATGCTTTAATGGGATTATTAGGGAATTCGTCTTTAAATTTGCCAATAACAGAAGAGGTAATAGGGATATTGAAACTATTATCATGGGGATAATTGGAAGTGTCGAAGTGATGAATATTTTCAATCATATCTCTGTAGAAATCTTCGGTGAAAACTTTAGGAATGAAGGAATCAGTATCCATATACATCAAAGAAATATTTTCTTGATATTTTTGCTTAAGAAAGCCGTAGTAGAAGTCATACATAACAACTTTTGATAAATCCAAAATAGTGAAACCTACATAGAGCGGTTTATCGTAAACTATGTATAATTTATTCATCTGAATAGTTACGAAATGGGGGGTGAAAATTTTTGAATTTCTGAAATTGGGTTTAGCTATTAAACTTTCGTTTATCAACGTTCTCCATCGTTTTTGCGAAAGTACTGTTGTTCATCAATTTAAAGAATGATTTCCCAAACTTATTATTACACATATTGCGTTTTCTAGTATTCAAATCAATGAAAGGTTTCAACCATTGTGACTGTTTAAACTGAATAGCTCTATGCACTTTAAGTAATTTTAATCCGCTTTGGAGAGCTTGTTTAAGCGGTAGGTAATGAACAATATACTTTGTCTTAGTCATAAGGTTCGGAATCAATTTTTTGACTCTACCATTAGCATTACCAGGATAAATAATATTTTCAACTAAAAAGGGAAGATCAGCATGTAAATCGTGTAGGTTTTGGGGATATTGAACGTCAACTTCAAGTACATAACCGTATTCAGAAGAAGCATGTAAATCGAGAATGGGATATGGGAAGGTATTGACTCATGCTGTGTCCATACAAATTGGTAGCATCCAAATACATAATGTAAGAAGTGGGAGCAGATGCGTCATAATCAGGAAGGTGTGGGTTATTGGCGAAATGCATTCTTTGAACACTCTGACTTATTCCTCCGCGTACCCCTTTTTGGAAAAACTTTAACATATCGATGTCAGTTAGAAGTTCTAAATTAACGCGAGTGAACTTTAACATGCTATCTCACGCTAGCCCGGGAGCGGTGTAATAGTGAGCGGGGTCCAAGGCGTAAGTGGAAATACATATTTCACGAAAATTCTCGAACACGTCAGCTAACAGTAGGACATCGGTTTTCAAGTAGAGGTCAGAATATTCTCCGAGAGTGGAGCAGTTAAAGGTTTTCCAAACGGTCGAGTTCTTCAGAGAGTTTATCGAGGGAGGAAGCCATAAAACGAAAGGCATCGAGAAATCGAATCTTAACAAATACGTTTTGAGTAGAGTTATCTGAAACACCGGGAACAGTATCAACTCGCAATAATTTGGTAAAGGAAACGTACGTTTCTTTATTTTGAGCAATTACGCTAAATTTAACATCGTTGACAGCCATTTCTTTTAAAAATAAATGAAAATCGTAACCGGAGAGGTTATGGAAGAATACAGGCACAAAGTTGGGTAGTTTGTAGTTTAAGTTACATCTGGAATGAGCGGCCCCTAATCGAACTATACCAGTCAAATGACAATGATCGCGAACCTTTACATCATCGATTAGGAAGGGTTCTTCGCAAATATTACAAGACGACGTTTCAGAGAATAGTCGCATTTCTTCATTAGTCAGGGGTATCATAGGAGCCGGGATCTTTAAAAATCGGTGATAGATATCAGAAACGTCTTGATCAAGAGTTTTAACAAATTGATTAGCACAATCAGGTCCTCTATAAGTTCTGAATTTTGAAAAGGAATCGTCAAAAGAGCACTTAATCAAGTAAGCAAACGAGTGCGGTTGATGTTCGTGGGTAGGTGTGGTGGAGGTCTTGTTTGGATCGGAAAAGCATGTATGAATGAGTCGCAATATGGTTTCGAAGTCTGCATAAACAACAAGAGCTACTTTAATACGTTTGTGGCAGTTTTGAAATTTTAAAACGTTATTAGGGATGAGCCTACCCATCTTATCAAATTTGAGATCAGCAGTTGGCATCGTCGTGTAAACGTGTTTGCAATCATTCCGCTGATGACGGTGCAGGTGAGCCACAGAGCTGAAGTATTGCAAGCAGCCGTCACATAGAAATTTGCGATGTTCTGTTTTGGAGAGTTGTTGAGAGAGCAAACGAGACATATCCTTAATTCAACAGTTATGATTATTTCCTCGATCATCGTGTAGCAAGAGTAAATTGATGTGCAGCCTTCGTTTGACGGACGAGTAGTAGAGGGGACCAACAATTTCCCAGATCCATTTTCCATCTTTCAAAACGTATTCAGTCCCGTAAACATTCACAGAGCAATGGTTCTTCGTTTCAAACTTGGGAATGTCGTTTAATTTAATAGGTAGTCCATCGTGCGGGAGTAATGCGGATAGGAAGTCGTTCTGTGCGGGTTGGCTTGGGCGGGGTACAAAGGTGAGGTTATTGCCCACGCAAAGCAGGCTTGGTCATCGTTTCGCACGTTCACAACAGCTCTCTTAAGTACAATTTGTTTAGGTAGAGGAATGTAAGATGAAAACTTCTTTCCAAACGATTCCTTCACATCACCCGCTAAAGGTGAGGGGTGTGTTGGAGGTGCTACCACGGTAACGATGGCAGAGCCTGTAGCTAGCACCTCTACGATGGCGGTGGCGGGAACGAAGTCGATATCGATGAAGCCGACGAAGCGATCGTACACACGAAGGTTGTCGGCTGCTCCATTCGATTATTCCAAGATAGTGGACCAAGTAGGAGAAGCCATAAATAGTGTTAAGGAGGAAAAGCGGCGACGAGAAGTGATACTGAATGAAAGAAAGACAAAGGCCGTACAAGGAGTACATGAAGCGGAAAGAGAAGGAGCTGGAGGAGTTGAACAGATCGGTAGTTGAAACGAAAAAGGAGGTACAAGAAATCGAACATAAGCTAGCTAACCTTAAGTCTGCTTTACTGAGTAAATTTAATGACTAAAATTCAATGATGTTTTATATTATATTGTATTATATTAAATAAAATTCTTTTATATTGTATTGTTTTATATTTTGTAATTAAAGAAATAAAAGAGAATATAAATTATAAATATACACATTTTATTTATTTTAGTTTATAAAACAAAAAAAAGCAATACATCTACAGTTATACAAAAAAAAAACAAATTCAACTGAACGTCTAGATGTAGACCGCTGCCCCGTGGTCCATCGCATACACGACCAGTGTCCCCTGGAAGGAGCACCACGAGAGCTGCACCTCAAGGTGTTGGCAGAAGTCTCCGAAGGGTCCACCGTCGGACATCTTCCAAATGGTGAAATCACCTGGAGTGGTACAAGTAAAAATCATACTGTCCACCCTTATGTTCATATCTGTTGTCACGGAGCCATGGAACACTGCAGTATATTCAACCATTTTGTTGTTGCTGTATTACGTTAAGACAGTGTTAGCGATCTGTGCTGAACGTTGTGAAAACTTGAGTATTTATACAATTTGGAGGAGGAGGATATGAGTGGGGTAAAGTTAAGATCAGCACAAGTGTTTGTGCGAAGAAGGAAAAGCTAGAAAGAGAAGTTGTTTGAGCTATAAATGACAATGTAAGTTAGAGTGAGGTGCGGATACTTTCTGACATATTTTCATGTACTAATTTTTCATACTACTCTTTTCCTGCCCTCAAAATATATTTTTTTTTAAATTCTGGAATTAGAAAATTTCTACCATTATTCTCACCTAAAAATTTTTCCTCCGACAACTGTCTATTAAAATTCATAAACGAATACAACAGGTTCAATAACACATATTACGCCTTATATACTCTTTTAATTACCCCACTCCTTCATCAATTAAAAAATTACTACTACCTAGCGATACCACCTCATTATAAAAAATATTGCTACACCATCACCTTCGCTACCACACTACTCTATACCACTTCCTTTACATCCCCACTATTCCCCACTACCCCCACTCATTCCCCACTACATACCTTCCTATTTAAACCCTTGTCAACCTGAGAGAGCATCACTTCACCAGAAGGGTCTTATGAATTAACATGGACCTTTCTCGTGTATCTATTGTCCTTTAACCATTCAGGCAAACTGTTAATGAAACCACCTTCCTCCAATGCGGATATTGTTGGCGTCTGCGTGAAAGCTGTACGGCTGAAACAGGATTCTGCTGTCAAGAATGTTTTGACAACAGACCTCTGCTTTTCTGCCACAGCTGCAGATTTTATCATTGCGATGTCGTAAACTTGTGCTGCCGACCTTGTCGTCAGGGGACTCAATCGTACCTCTGCGAAAAGTCGGGCTTTGTTTACGAGATCGATGATCCGCACACGCTGTACTGTATTCTTTGCAATACTTACGAGCAAAGGCGTCAACTCTTCCAATCCATTATGTTTTCATAAACCTACCTTTCAATAGCTCCCTCTCCTACACCTTCCTTTTCCTTTTTGAAGACTTGTGACCTTGACACACTTTCCATATAACTTCTTATTATCCCCAAACTCTACCTTAATCTTATATCTCAAACGTCTACTAACTTTTGCTTCTTTATTTATTTCTTAACACAAATATATACATGTACACGTTCTACGCACCTTCTACATAACCAAGATTATTACTTATTTCTATTACATATCCTTCTTCAAATACGGTCTTATTTGTGATACGGTGGTTCTCACTGCAAACAAACTCGTACGTGCACATTTCACCACACTATCCGCAATGAATGTGAACTTTGTCATGGATATACACTTCCAACATCCATAAATTCGGAACTCGTGTATATAATGACACAATTCCTCCATTACTTCCCCCATATCGACAGCTCCAACACATTGGTAGGTAGCGAAGATTATTCCTATCACAGTAGAGCACATACGCAGAACATGCTGAGAAGTTCGTTTCACATTTGAAGAGTTTTCGAGCTACGTTCCACCCTTTCATTGAGCTAACATCACTTACATACTTCTTTGCTTTATTTACAGTATACTCCTCTGTGTCTACGTAATCTCCTCTATGTAACACAGTGTTACGCTGAGCATCATTCAATCCTTCCATGTGGTCCGCATTATTCCAATACTCTACTTCTTTTGTACCACCACAAACTTCATCGATACTACTACCTCTACTACTGCTTCTCACATCCATTCTCAAACCAATCTTCTCAACTACTTCTGCCTTCTCTTCCTTTTCACTACTTTAACGATTGTCTACCTGCTTACAACTGCACTTCTTTCCCATCCTTCCCCATCACAATATCTACATGAATCACGTACAATTGCAATTGCAATAATCAGTGTAAGTGTAACTAAATACCTAACATCATTCCTCGAATAACGTTGCAATGACACTTCAACGGCTGTAGACGTGTTTAAAACATTCCATCATAAAAATCGTAAACTTCAGACGACTGCAGACGTATTTAATTTCACGTTACCGATACATGTACATATGTTTCAATTCATTGAGAAGCATCCGACCACTACATACACACAAGTTTAAAGTCAATGACCTTCCGTTAATTTGACCTTAAGTAACCTCTCCTCCTCTGAATTAGAACCGGTCATCTTACACTACTGACACCTTCCACAGCGTTTACTTCAACGAAATCAAGTTTTATAATGTTTAGGTATTTGTCTTTGTCGTCGTCCACGAGTATTAACGGGGCGTTTGGTATGAAAACTTCAGGAATGGTTTTAAAATTTGGATTTTTCTCGTTTATTTCATATTGTTCCAAGTTTAATGATCCTGATGAGCAAGGCGAATCGTCCAAGTTAGTGAGTTGTTCAACTTCCTCGTTGTTGTGAGTTAAGTCTACATTACCTAATAATTCTTGTAAGTCTTGCGCCAGTTCATCAATTGAATATTCGTCTTTTTGATTTAATATTTTAATTTGGATTCGCGACAGTGCATCCGCGTTCCGATTTAAGGTACCCTTTTTCAGAGTTCGTGATGCATAGGCTATAGGCAGGTCTTTTCCTATAGAGCCTTGCGAAAGGATTGCGCCGATGGCAACGCCGGAAGCATCTGTTGTGAGAACGAACGGTTCTTCGAAATTGGGATATTGTAATATAGGTTCATGAATAAGACTATTCTTTAGTATTTCGAATGATTCTAAACAGTGATTGTCAAAAACAAAGGGTGCATCCTTTTTTAAGAGTAGTTTTAGAGGTTTAGCTATTTTAGCGTAGTTATTTATAAATCGGCGGTAGTACCCTGTTAATCCGAGGAATGCGCGCAACTCTTTTTGGTTCTTTGGGCGAAGAAATTGTTGAATGGCTTTAACTTTATCCGGATTTGGTTTGATACCTTCATTTGTGATCAAATGACCTAAGTAAGCAACTTCCTTCCGAAGGAATTCGCACTTATCCGGCTGGATTTTTAAATTGTGTTCTCGAAGTCTTCTAAATATATTAACTAATCTCTCATTGTGTTCCGTGAGAGATGACCCGAAAATAACAATGTCGTCCAAATAGACAAGGCATTGCGTGTTGTTAAGGCCCATGAGTACGTTGTCCATCACGCGTTGGAACGTGGATGGGGAGTTTTTGAGACCAAACGGCATTCTGAGAAACTCAAAGTGCCCCTGTTCTGTGCTAAAAGCCGTTTTTGGAATTGAACTTTCCTCTACCTCAATTTGGTGAAACCCGGAAGTTAGATCTAGTGTTGTGAAATAGGAGCTTCTACCTAAATTGTCTAAAATCTCGGTTATGTTAGGTAATGGGTACTTATCTGATACTGTTTTTTCATTAAGTTTGCGATAATCTATTACAACTCTCCACTTTTGTTTACCCGATGCGTCCATCTTCTTGGGAACAACCCACACAGGAGAGGACCACGGTGAAAAACTTGGCCTGATTATTTTACGTTCTAACATTTTTGAGATCTGAGAACTAACTTCTTTTTTGTGAATTCATGGATAGCGATATGATTTTACAAATGATGGTGATGAGTTGTTGGTGTCTATTTTATGTTTAATGGAATTTGTGAACGTAAGTTTGTCACCCTCGATGTAAAATATGTCGTAAAAATCTCTACAAATCGACTTAATTTGATTGGCTTCTTCTGTATTTAAATGGTCTAACCTTAATAGTGATTCTACAATACGTTGTCTTTCTAACTTAAAATTTTTATTTTCCCCTAAATTAAAATGAATAACTTCTGCTTTACTTACGTCAGGCATGTCTTCAATTAGTAATTCATTAGTGTCTATTGTGAAATTTTCTAATTCTTTGTCGGTGTTTATAATGGTTGTTATGAAGTTGCTGTCATTATCAGTTTTAATAACACAATTAGGAATAATGATACTTTCACTCGTATGCTTATTTAGTATGAATTCGCGGTTAGGTTTCAAATTTGATTTTAATTTAACAACCTGTTCGCACCTGGCGGCAAGGTTTAGGTGGTTAATGTTTCTAGAGTCTGAAATCGTTATTTTATATTTATTGTCATTAATTTCAAAAGTGAGTCTTTTAAAATCTAATTTGACGTTGTTTTCATTAATAAAGTCCATACCTATAATTCCGTCGGCTGCAATGTTAAGGTCTGCGACGTGAAATTTAAAAGGAATTCCAAAAGGTTTTAAATTATACATTCCTAGACTTGTAATTGCTGTACTTTCACCTGAAACGCATACGATTTCTATTCTAGTGTTTTTATCTATTTCTTTGTGATTTCGTACTAATTTAGGTAAAACAATAGAAATTCCTGCCCCCGTATCAATTAGTAGTCTATAAATTTTTTCGTTATTTTTAAAGGTAACAAAAGGCATTTTTTTTAAAAGGAACCTTTTCGCTACAATTGAGTATTGCGGGGGACTTGTAATTGAAATTGGTTTTTAGAGTTCTGCGTCCTCCTCTGCAGAACTCTCTTCGGAGTTTAAAGTATCATTGTCATCTGAATCAGAACATGAGTTATTATTCTCGTTTAGATGTTGCGCTTTATACCTATCACTACTTTTCCGTTTTTCGTCATTTTGCTTTTTATAGCAGGCGTCTATTTTGTGCCCTACTTTCTTACAATAGCTGCACGTAGTGTTGTTTTTCATCGCTAGTATTATTAATAGGTTATAACTGCCAATATCGCTGAACCACCAATTTTGATTTTGAGTTTTTTTTTTTTGAAAATATTACGCGTTTTACCTAGTGACAGATACGGCGACCAAAACAAAATGGCACTTTAGATGACAATTTGCGAGTTTGACGACCTTCTTATAACGGCAGTTTCGGCGACATTGGCAGTTATGACGACTTTCCAGACGTGTTGTTTTAACGACATTGACAGTTGTGAAGACTTACTCCGAATGGTGGTTTGGCTACTATTATAGAACAACAAGGTACTTACAGTAGCGTGGTGGTCGTCCAGATGTTTAGCATCGAAGCATGCTCTGGCGATGTCCTGTAGGTTCTGATTCTGGTTCTGGTTCTCAGGGCTGGTTATCTTGATTCCGAAGACGTGGTGCTTAATGGAAAGATCACCCAGTTGTCTTAAGCGGATCCCATCCTCGTCGCCAATTTTTGTTACGTGTGGAAATTGTGGGTGTTAATTTAAGCACTATTTCAATCCCGCACACGCACCAATGTTTAATTCTAGACTCAAACTATAACTTGTAGTTGAGCACGTAGATTTATCTAGTAATTTCTTTAATAAATCGACACTTAGTTAAGTTACTTGGTAACTTCGTCGAATGAGTGAGCTTAATTCAAGTAACACTCATTTAAGTAAAGAAGAGCTTTTACTTCGTTAGCTTTATTGGTTAAGACTACACTAAACTGATTTACATTGGCCTAGGCCCTTTTATAGTCATGGGGAAACAATTAGCATGACGTCACCTAATTATACCTAAGTAATAGTGATAATGAATACATGTAACATACATAATATTTAAATTATATCTACATTACTAACACCCCTCCAAACAACCCTTTATAGTGCATCCGAAAATGGGAACATCAAATTTTTACCAGACACTGTACGGTAGATGACAATAAATAGGGTAGGTACCTAAAAGGATTTTTGGCGACTTAAAAGGAAAGGGAGTGAAAAAAATTTCGTTACTGTCATCTAGTGAATAGTAGGGTGTCAGGTAAAAAAGTATTCTATGTGAGATTCTGGTTTTCTTTTATTTTCCAGAATCTCTGTTTTTTTTAGTTTAATTTGAATAAAAAACTAACGGCTTAGAGTAATAATGTTTATTCTCCTTGAATGCTTTTCTCGGACTGTTCTTTGTATTACAAATCATTTATTTTATCACTGTTTCGTATAACTAAGAATGTTTATTACACAATAAACAATTCGGTCCGGGAACAAGTTCGCACACAATCGATTCATTGCGAAGTCGGCTTGATACTGTTTTTAGGTAGTCACCTTGGTCCTTAAGATTAAATTCCAATATAAAGTAAACAGCAATGCTCACACGGCCAACCTGACGGTTTACTTCGCTCTCGAATTAACATGTTACCATTGATTACGTCCCTGTAAAGAAGGAAAACAAACCCAAGGCAATAAATTCGTCTAATGCAGGACAGAGTCATAGTTATTCCTTATTTCACTTATTTTTTTTTTTCAAAAAACTACAAAATTCTGAGTTCTGCAAAGCATCCTGCTTTCAACAAAAACTCAACTTTATCTTTCCAATTTTTGCAAAGCGTTCTGCTTTCAACAAAAACAGCTTTAACTTTTCGATTTTTCCAAAGCGTTCTGCTTTCAACAAAAACAGCTGTAACTTTCAGATTTTTGCAAAGCGTTCTGCTTTCAACAAAAACATCTCAGTTCCAGGAATTTTGCAAAGCGTTTTGCTTTCAGCAAAAATATTTCAGTTGCAGGAATTTTGCAAAGCGTTTTGCTTTCAACAAAATCAAGGATCCAAATAATTTTTTTTTTGTTGCTCACAACTAGAATGCTCACAAAATGCTCACACGAGCCATTCGAGAGAAAAAGATTAAAACGCACTCACCGGTTTGAATTGTTTATTTATTTAGCCTGGGAATTCTCCTGGCCAACGTCTGACCATATCCCTCGCAACAACTCTGTTTCGGTTGGTTGTTTTTCAACTCCAATCTGTCGTTGGGTAGAAGCTGTAGGACTTCAAAGGGGCCTTCATATTTTGGATCGAGTTTTGAGTGATGAGTATCTCCAGAAGGATGGAAAACAAAATCTCCAACTACGACCGTCTTGTTTGTTCTTCGGGTTTTGTCAAAGGCTTGTTTTGAATAGCCAGCGTGCTTTTTGATCCGTTCGTATGCCAGAACACGGTCTTGATCCAAATTTTTAGTGGGTGCATTTTGTAACATAAAATCAGTCACGTTTTTAATTTCGGGGGAATTTTGACCGGTTAAAAGATACAAGTGTGTAAAACCCGTGGTTTTATGAACTGTAGTATTTAAAATTGATTGTAATTTAAGAACACTGCTCGACCATTCTGACTTACTTTTGATTTCAGTTCTTAATAAATTTAGCACTGTTGAAACATAACGTTCAACCTGTCCATTACCTCGAGGGGTACCTTTGGCTATAAGATGATGTTTAATACTGAGGTCTGACAGTAATTTTGTTACATTTAATAAAGGAAATAGATTCTTCGGTGATCGATTTTTGAAACATTTTTGAAATAATTATGGAGGAGAAAAACGCTTTTTAATGTTTCACAATTTATTGAGATAAACTCTACAATTGTTTCGGGTTATTCGCCCTTACTCAAGAGTACTTTATTACTAAGATTTATTGTTACAAGCAGGTCTTATAAATACGTACATATTGTTAAGTGTGTGTGCGAACAATATTATTGGTTAAACCCAAATAGTGGTTAATTACAACAGTTTCCTTAAATTCTAAATGATCGTTGGTAATATTTTTGTTTTGTTTTAATGCTCTCTTTATTTCTAATTGTTCTAACAACGTCAACTTTTTACCTTTATTTTCAATGTGTATTAATTTTGTTTTTTCCGTATCTATATTATGTTTATTGTCAATGCAATGAATGCTCATGCCTGTGCACTTTTTTCCGTCGTTAATGTTTTTTAGGTGTTCTTTTTCCCTGATTCCTAAATTTCTGCCCGTTTGTCCTATGTAGAACGCATCACATTCTTTGCAGTTAATTTTATAGATGCCACTTTTTTTAGAATTACAATTACAATTGTAGAGTTTATCTCAATAAATTGTGAAACATTAAAAAGCGTTTTTCTCCTCCATAATTTTGTTACAGTTTTATCGGTAAAGTTAGTGCCTGTATCAGAAATGAATATTTTTGTAGTCCCAAAAATATTGAGGTAAACTTGCAAGACACTGCTCATTTCTGGGCCTGAGAGGGTTTTTAATCGGACCAAAAATAAATATTTAGTAAAAGCGTCTATTAATAAAAGAAAAAAAGAAATACGTTGTACAAGTTTCGGGATTAAATCAGAATCGAAATTATCGTTCAAACAAAGTCGTGTTCCATAAGAATCGGTAACAATTTTGATACCCTTATAATTTAACAAATCACGGCCCAATATAACATCTGGAGTCATAACGTCATCACTAAATAAAATGTTAGTTCAAAACCCGTTTCGTCTTTTACTATGCGTAAATTGGTTTTTGTATAAGTGGGAATCAAATTGTTACTTCCAATGCCTTTTAACACAACAAAGCTTGGCTCAATATGACATTGTAATTTGCTTACGATAGTTTTAGAAATTAAACTACACTCAGCTCCCGTGTCAATGAGGCAGATGACAGGGATATCTTGAATAATGAATTTTGTGCAAAAACTACTGTCCAAATTAACATAAAAGTTATTTATTTTGGAAATTTTAGTTTGCTCATCTCTTTTGACTCGTTTGTTTTTTGCAAAACACTTATCGTCACTGTGGCCAAACTTGCCGCAAAATTTACAAGTTGGCTTACAATTAACTCCTGAATTTTTAAATGAATTTTCATTGACAATATTTGTCATGGAAGGTTTTAAACAATGACGGCAGTAGTATAGATTCACCGGTTCTATGACACTGAGGAGGAGGAGGGAAGTCGTTTACCTCTAGCAAGTTTAAACATGTTCAATTTCTGAATGAGTCAATGCCTTTAAGTGAACTTTATTTTTCTTACTTACACCATAACAAGAAAAAGATATTTAAGGTTCTTTATTAATAATTTAGTCTACAATCATTTGTACGTTAGAAGTGGCTACTTATTATACTTTATCCTTCCATGATTTCATCATCACTATCCTCATAACTGCTGCTGCAGTAATCGCTCCCGACTCCTTCGTCAGCTCCAATAAGTTCACCTGTCATCTGCAAAATGTCATAATTTTCGACGTTGAAGAATTCTAAATCTTCTTCGTTTGGCAGGCCCTCGAAATACCTTCTGCTTATATTTCTCGTATAGTAATTACTTACGGTCGTAGAACTTTGCTATTACAATATAATTCTCAACGTCGGCCAACCGAAATCTCCTTGTAGTTAGCTATATTGTATTTAGAAAAAATGTCTTCAAATTCTAAAAGTTCTAAATCTTCATTTTTTTTTTGTGGCACAATATTGTCATTGTAGAAGTTTATAAAAATTCTACAGCCGCGGTTCATATTAAGATATGTCGATGCTTACTAAGTTACTGTCAACTAGCTACTGTTTCAATTTATTCTCATGCTCGAATGTTTATAGTATTTTCTATTACTAAAAATAAAAAATGCAAGTGTAAAAAAAAAAATTATTTTATCATTTTGAAGATAGGTACATCTGTAACCAATTTTTAAGAACAAAGACATTTTCTAATGCGCAATTATAGTACGAATCTTGAAAGAAGGAGTGGTAAGTGCAAACTGGAGTGGTTTTATAATTTGCGAGAAGTTTTGTTAAAGATGGGCACTCCAAATCCTCCAGATTGATAATGTTCTCTAAATGTGGAAATTCTTTCGATATCCACACCCGTTTCTCCAATCCTTTAACGTATACAGCAGTCGAATTACTTAGAAATTTACCTATATCAGTGATAGTCTCTTGATAATCGTGATGCCCACTATTCCACCCTAATCCGTGATAGTTTCTAGTAAGCCACCCATTCTGACTCTTATATCGGGCTGTAAGTTGCGACCAAGGAAATGGTGGAGATAGTAAATACCATGATGTTTTCTCCTCGCAATTTATTCTACTGAAAGCGAATTCTTTAAAAAGGAAGATATTTCCCTCTGTTTTGAAACGTTGAGCATCCACTACGAACTCCATGGAATTGTAATACTTGGACAATGTTGGTGGAAGGGTTGTAACGAACCATTCGATCGTGCAAAATTAAGCAGTAAGCAGCTGCATTTGCTGGAATCGCCTCATTAGTTTCAAAATCCAAGCGTACATCTATCGCCCCGGATTTTACAATTTCGTTCTGGTGTGAACAGTCGATTACAAATAAAGGAGCAACTTTCTTAAATTCTGACGGTTTTAACACAGGTTCGCTAACGGTTCCGTAATAAGACTGTTGGAATTGAGCATACATCTCGTATAATATAGAGAATTTGTTGTTTTTGAAATCAAGATGAGATTGTCATAAGGATACATGGAAGAACCTAAATGCAATTTAATATTATTAAGTTCACAATGGTCAAAGTGGGCTTTATTTTTTTCTGGTTTATTATTTCTATCCGTTTGAAATGCAACTATCACAAAGCGAGGTTTTTCAAGTTGTGATGTTGTTTTAACAGCCCATGTATGAATATTTGTTTGAGGTAGTAGTGGATATTCATGCAACTCTCAACTGCGGAAATTAATTTCCATCTGTTTATTTTTTTGCAAGTATTTTAGAAGTTGCAGGCGTTCTATATCTGCAACAGATATATGTGGGATTTTCCAAGAAATTTTATCAACCACAACTTTTACTGTTTCGCCAGCAGTTGTATTCACTACAGCGTTCGCAATGGGATGCATACGTTTAAATTCCCACTTTGATCAATTGCCGAAAATGAGTCATCATTAGGAGCCCAACCAGCATTCTGAAGCCGTAGGCTCTCATTTACGTTATAGGACGCGTAACCTTTTATGGTGCTGGTTATTCCGGGATTTCGAACACGATCAACAGTTTTTCCACCAATTTCGTAACGAATTTCATCGAATCCCATTGTTTACAAATTTGGCAGTTGCTGATGCTGTACCATCGGTTTTTACCAATTTTCCTTCAACGTATAGAATACTATCCCACGGTAAAGTGTACACGTCTTCATTTTCAATTGGAATGCGAATTTCATCATTGTTTTTAAAGGTTGTATTCGTATACGGTTGATGTGTAGGTCGTTCCGCATTGGTTATAGATGAATCAAACATCGCGCGCTCCGTAACATTCAAAATTTCAGAATGCATGGTTTCAGCTTAGCTATCGTTTAACTCGGTATCCTAAACTTTCCAAAAAGCAATCGTTTGAAGGTGTTAACCGTTTCAATTCTGCCTTAGTACTGACGGACCGAGATAATGCAGGTTTCCTATAAATCACCCTACGCTTGCTAAAGTTTTTATAACGGCAGACCATTATACTTTACTGGAGACGTTTCAGATGAAGTCTTACTGTTACGGCCTCTCCACGAAAATTAATCAGTTCACCATCCTGATCAACTATTTTAATGACGAGAAAGTCGATTATTTTCGTATTTATAGGCAAGTAAATAACATTGGTGGGATTTTCTACGAGTTTGTAGTCCGGCGTAACGTTTGGAAAAAGCTGATGAATAATATGAGCTTCTTCGTTGTTGCTATACGAACCAGAGACAAGATTGCAGTGAATACATATTGCATTTACTTTAAAAATATTCGCAGGATAATCAGACACTTCATGACTATTAGCTTTAATAATTCTCGGTTTGAATCCTAGCAGTTGTCCTATAGAATCATCCAAAACAATCGGAGGACTAATATTAGCTTGCAAAATTGATGTAACACCAGTTAAAGTAAACGTATACTATGTTGATGCTCTGTTAACGTTATGTCAAATGGGGTTACTAACTTAAACTTTCCTTTAAAAGTGGAGGGACGGTGTAGTATTGAATAAAAATTCTAGTACTAGATGACCGCAGTTGAATGAGTTATACTTTTGTTTGCGATCGTAATTATAATGAATTTTACATGGTTGAGAGGAATTTAAATATTTCACCACTTCCGGAGGCGGTCGCAAATTTCTGAAACTATCAAAATAAGCTGCTCTACCATGTTCTATTTTGTATCCCGTCCAATGAGTACCTTTCCCCGTTTTCTTATCGTGATTAACAACTCCGCATTCTTCGATGGCGCGCATTTTCTTGGGTAAACTATCCCGCATGAATATTCCACGAAAGTGAGGAATTCCAAGTTTTTTAATGTATCTGTATAAATCGGTATCAGTAAGCGGCCGGCGAGGTAATTTTAGAGGGATTTTTTTTTTTTTGGTCTGGTAAATAAAGTCCTAGACCCTTTTTGTATGATTTCAAGAAGAGACCTTTCCCAACTGCGATTGCTTCCATAGCTTTATTGTGACACTCAGACTTGTTGAGACTTTTCTGAGCAGCCTTGACGTCGTTAACGGCTTTCGCGATTCCTGCCGCTCCTCCCGATAACGCACCTAAGGCTGACAATCCAGCGAATAGTGGTATTAATGGTAAAAATCCTCCAGTTTTTGGAATGGGTATTATCCTGAGAGAGTTAATTATTTTTTTTTTCCTTTTAATTGCGACATCGCTAAACGCGCTGCTCTTATAACATTTTCTGGTTTCTTCTTCTTCAGAACATTTGCCGTTCATCTTATAAATTTTCGAAATGGTATTCTTCCACCACTCCTTCTTTTTTTAAAATATTTTTTACTTATTCGTTTTCTTCTTTGAACTCCCATACCTAACTTTGTTTTGACATTCATAGCGGAAGCAACTGCTCTCGCTGCTAAACGTTCTCCAAAGCTCGCGTCTGATGAATGAGCTCGTTTTAAGTGCTGCTTTTGCTAAAATACTATCAGCCACATGTCGCTGCTCTAGATTTTTTGAATTAGAGTACGCAATATCATGAGCTTTGCATGATTCATCTAACGGGTTTATTCCTTTATCCCCTCTTGCCAACCTCTCCTTTAGTCGAGTGCCTGGCCCGCAAAAACGATAACCTGGTAAATGTAGTTCATACGGTAGGGAATTAATAAGTCTATTTAGTAGACCACCGCCTTGCCGCACTTTACTCATTTCTTTCTCAAGCAGCACGTGGATTCTTCTTCAAGTCGTCTTAAAAAATGAACCAATTCATGCTGAGTTAGCGGCTTATAAAATAGAACACATTATCTGAAATGTTTCATTGGGCTATTAACATGCGGATAGTTCAACAAAAAGCGGTGCTACCCATTACCAACCGCGATTTCAACGACGCACCGAAGGCGAATCGTACTACCGCCAACAATAAGATCAATTGTAGCAGGTCCTTCTAATTGCGGAAAGACGAACGTTATTATTTCACTTTTAGAACACCCTAATGGCCTGCGTTTTGAAAGTGTATATGTATATAGTTGCTAAGGCTTTCACGGTCGGAGCTTGTAGTCGGTGATGATTCCGGGCTGGTAGGCCGTGGTCCTGGCGATGTCTTCTTCGCTGACGTTTCGCTCACAACTGTGGTGAGCATCTTCGGAGCTTGGTTTGTAATCTAGGTCGTAGCTGTCTCGATTCAAACTTATATGTATATTCCAAATCTTTAAATCAGCCTAAGTACGAATACTTAGAGAAGCTTTTCAAACCAATCAAGGGCATTGGCTACTATCCGTATAAGGATTCTGAGAATATTATCTCTCCATCACATGCGAAATCTAATTCAAAATTTATATTTGATGATGTTGCTTGCGAAAATCAGAATATAATTAGAGATTATTTTAGTATGGGGCGTCATAACAACATCGATTGTTTTTACCTTTGTCAAACATACACACATATTCCAAAACATCTAATTCGAGATAATGCAAACCTAATTATATTATTCAAGCAGGATGAGCTAAATCTCAAGCATGTTTATTCAGACCATGTTAATACTGACATGTCATCTGAAAATTTTAAAATCATTTGTAAACTTTTTTGGGATGAGAAATATTGTTTTTTAAGTATTCTTAAGGACAGCGATCCTAAAAGCGGACGCTATCGTATAGGATTCGATCGATATATATATCTATAGTTTTTCAAATCATACGAGTTATATAAGAGCAGTAAACGAGTAAACATGGATCCGAAAATTAAACGAGAGCTTGTAAATGTGAGAAATGCTGTCAAACGTAAACTGCAAGCTTTAAAGGAAGGAGCGATGGAAGAAGAAGATTTACTGCGGAAATCATATAAACCTTTGGTTGAGCCTTTAATGCAACTAAAAAAAGAAATTCAGTTCTCCAAACCGTCAATTAAACAAGAAATTAAAAAAGAGGAGGAAGAAGAAGAAGAATATGCTGAGCATTCTTTCTTACCACCACAATCTAGCTCATTCATCGCACCATCTTCATTAACCTCATCAACCACATCTGCTGCCGACCTTAGTACTATGCTTCCAATGACTGAAGAAGTGGAGGATAGATTTTATTTGATTACACTAAACAGGAAAGACAGAAGATCGTGAATGATCCCGTTTTTGAAGATAAATTAGATGATTATGACCCACTGTCGAGGTATTATATTGAAGGGATATTGAGTGATACCCAAGGAGAATATGCCAACAGAAATGATGTTCGATACGACTGGCTTCAGAACAAATTATACATTGGCAATGAAGAAATGAAGGTGGATGGTAAAGATTTAGAAATAATGGGGCGTAAATTTGCCGGAACACCTGGACATTATGAATTATTATTCAAAGCGAAACCCGCCGGAGAAAAGAGAAAAGATTTGGATGCCTATGGGGATATAATGGAGCTCGTTCGATTAGATAACCCTCAAACTTACTTAACAGCTCTGAATCATGATACTAAAGGAATTTTTGATAACCAATGCGGCGTAAGATTTAATCCGGATAAAAATAAGTATTTCATCGGAGCCTCTGAAATAAAGTTTGCGGCTGATAAATTAACCGTCAAAACTATGCGTTATACAATAACTCACGGATTGTTAGAGCTTTTGTTTAAAAAAGAACCTATAGATTAGAAAGAATCCGATTTGGCAAAGTATGAAGATATAGTTTACAGAACTAATGCTCATAAAATTGGCTACAGGAGCACCGCCCCAATAGCTGGAAACAAAGGAAAAAGATATCGTTTAAGCAAGAAACTCATAACTGGACCTCTATTTCCATCCACAGCCGTAACCTCCGCTACCGTTACCTCGACTCCGATTAGAAACCCATCGGGTCGAGGTGTACGGATGGATTTAAATAAGAAACCTATAGAATATGTTTATTTTAATGATCGCTACAACTGGCAATTTATAATGGTGAAAATGAGAAAAACTGAGAAAACTGCGAGCACTATTAAGGAAGAAGTGGTAGCTGAATTACACAAACCTGCTCGAAAAAATTTTACTAGACGAAGAACAATTGTTAAAGACTCGAATGATCTGTTCCAAGCTGATCTAGTTGAAATGTTACCCTACGCAAAAGAAAATAAAGGGTATCGATATATTCTTGTTGTAATAGACGCATTTTCTAAATTTGTATGGGCGTTGCCGGTATTACGAAAAAATGGAGAGAATGTTTCGGAAGCGTTTGAAGGAATACTTCGGAAAAGTAATCGCATACCGGCAAATCTGCAAACCGATATGGGGAAAGAGTTTTATAATAAATGGTTTCAAAATTTAATAAAAAAGTATAGTATTAATCATTATTCGACCTTTAGCAGTAAGAAGGCTTCTATAGTAGAACGAGCCAATAGAACATTAAAAGGTATGATGTGGAAAAAGTTTAGTTTGCAAGGAACGTATAAGTGGTTAGACATACTACCTCAATTGGTTCATGTTTATAATAATACGATGCTTAGAACTATCGGCATGAAACCAAGTGCTGTGAATAGAGCTAGTGAGAAGCATTTATTAAATACCCCTTATTCCCATATTAAAACGGTTGATTTAAAAAAAAAAGGATTTTTCTGTTGGAGATTTTGTAAGAATTAGCAAACATCGTGAGGTTTTCGCAAAAGGCTACACCCCAAATTGGTCTACTGAAGTTTTTAAGGTTTCCAAAATTAAATTTTCCAATCCATTAATGTATTATCTGCAGGACTTAGCAGGTAACGAGATGAAAGGAGGATTTTACGATAAGGAGCTACATACAGTGAAACATCCAAATGTTTATTTAATCGGAAAGGTATTGCGCAGAAAAGGTAACAAGGTTTATGTTAAATGGCTTGGATTTGATAAAAGTCATAATGGTTGGATTTCTAAAACAAATGTTATTTTGTAATTATTAATGATTTTTTAATAAAAATACACATTTACATTAAAGGGTTTTATTTATTTCTGTAGTCACATTTCACTTTAACGTAGTTTAAAGAGGGGAACATTCCCCTCAAAATCTTAATTCTACTAAAAATACGTTTAAGAGAATTTAAATTACCATCATTTATCTCAACACTATCAGTAAAGTCAGTATTTGATAAAGTCCAGTTTATCCAACTTTTGATGAAACATTTGCAGCGAGTTCAGGTACTGCGGATAGCTGATAATTTAAATTACAAATAGAATGGGCAGGACCTCTAAAATGACCTGTTAAATGACAATGATCTCTCACTTTCTCTTCACTTTCCGAAATTTCCTTTCAACAAATATGGCATTGCCTGCAATTTTGGAACTGAATTTCTTGTTCTTTACTTAGTCGTTCGAAGATAACGCGTATCCGCAGTGAAAGGTTTGCCTCGGCTCTCGGGAAGACATGTTAAAATTGGTTTCAAAATGCACTCAAAATCTGCATAAATAACAAAGGGTAAATCGATTTGTTTTGAAAAAAATTCGAATTTTAAAATATTTTCAGGAACTAAACTGCCATTAACATCAGGCCAGGGCAGGGCAGGGCAGGGCAGGGCAGGGCAGGGCAGGGCAGGGCAGGGCAGGGCAGGGCAGGGCAGGGCAGGGCAGGGCAGGGCAGGGCAGGGCAGGGCTGGGCAGGGCAGGGCAGGGCAGGGCAGGGCAGGGCAGGGCAGGGCAGGGCAGGGCAGGGCAGGGCAGGGCTGGGCAGGGCAGGGCAGGGCAGGGCAGGGCAGGGCAGGGCAGGGCAGGGCAGGGCAGGGCAGGGCAGGGCAGGGCAGGGCAGGGCAGGGCAGGGCAGGGCAGGGCAGGGCAGGGCAGGGCAGGGCAGGGCAGGGCAGGGCAGGGCAGGGCAGGGCAGGGCAGGGCAGGGCAGGGCAGGGCAGGGCAGGGCAGGGCAGGGCAGGGCAGGGCAGGGCAGGGCAGGGCAGGGCAGGGCAGGGCAGGGCAGGGCAGGGCAGGGCAGGGCAGGGCAGGGCAGGGCAGGGCAGGGCAGGGCAGGGCAGGGCAGGGCAGGGCAGGGCAGGGCAGGGCAGGGCAGGGCAGGGCAGGGCAGGGCAGGGCAGGGCAGGTCAGGTCAGGTCAGGTCAGGTCAGGTCAGGTCAGGTCAGGTCAGGTCAGGTCAGGTCAGGTCAGGTCAGGTCAGGTCAGGTCAGGTCAGGTCAGGTCAGGTCAGGTCAGGTCAGGTCAGGTCAGGTCAGGTCAGGTCAGGTCAGGTCAGGTCAGGTCAGGTCAGGTCAGGTCAGGTCAGGTCAGGTCAGGTCAGGTCAGGTCAGGTCAGGTCAGGTCAGGTCAGGTCAGGTCAGGTCAGGTCAGGTCAGGTCAGGTTAGGTCAGATTCAAAATAAAAAATGACGATAAGCCTTCTCCAGTTAAACTGTAATAGGAGCTGGGGCTCCATGGAGCTTCTGGAACAGACCTGCGCGATGGATGGGTATCAGTGGGCATTGGTTTCCGAGCCAAATAAGAGGTTTCTACCTAGGAGGGGATGGATATGCGATGAGGAAATGGACTGTGCCATCTTTACCCCCCGGCCGCTCTACAAGGGGCAGTTCGGGGCGTATGACGGCGCAGTTTGGATCGTAGACCATATCGTAAATGTAAGATTCATATCCATTTATTTCTCCCCAAACAGAAACATCAGGGAATTCGAAGAATTTGTGAGCAGGCTGGAGAGGCTTATCAGAGTGAAGCCGATGAAGACAATACTGGGTGGCGACTTTAACGCTCATTCCTCCTCGTGGGGATGCAATAAGACCGACAGAAGGGGTACTTTACTGGAGGAGACGATGGCGGGAGTAGATGCCATCCTCCTAAACCACGAGGACCAGCCGACATATGTTTCCCGTGGAAGAAAGTCTTTTATCGACCTGACATGGTCAATTGGACTGCCAAGAAATATAAGGATAAACTGGGAAGTCACCGACAACGAATCTTTAAGTGATCACCGTTTCATTGTAATACAACTGAAAGAGTGGATAAAGGCGGACCTGCACCCTGAGGAAGTAGCGACACGTCCACAAGTGACGCCCTTATTCTTGCACAAATTCCGAATGGAACTACAACGTAGAGCCTGGTGCGAGAAGGAGGACGTCAATCGGCATCCCCTCAAAGTTCTCCAATTAATTAGAAATGCCTATGAAAAGTGTGCGTCCTGCAGGGGGAGTTCTGGAGTGCCGGCGAGACGCAAACGATGGTGGAACGGAGAGATACAGGCCCAAAGAAAAATATCCACCACTTTGCGGAGGAAGATGCTAAGAAGGAATCGCGCAAATAATACCACTTCCGAATCAATGCAGAAACAGCTTGCTAAAGAACGCACTAAGCTGAAACGTTTAATAAGGACTGCCAAGAGAGACCAATGGAGGAAACTTCTAGAAGAACTGAATGCGGATCCATGGGGGGATGCCTATCAGATAGTAAGTAGAAATCTTCACCGAAGGCTGCAGGTCTCCTTGTCGGACGAAGATGCGTGGGACGAGACGGGCCGACTGTTCCCGGTGTGCCCTGAAAGCAACTGGAGGTGTGCACCTTTCGACGAAAGGGACACCCTCCCAAGTAGAGAAGAGTTGGAAATCGCTGTGAAGAGCTTTAAAAGAGGAAAAGCTCCGGGTCCGGACGGGATCACCGTAGAAATGATTAAAATAATAGCGACTGACATTCCTGACTTGGTAGAGGCAGCCTTTGCCTCCTGCTACAAGAAAGGAATATTACCAGACGTGTGGAAAATTGCTAGGCTGGTTCTGATTCCGAAGGAAGGGAAGTCGGGCTATAGACCGATTTGCCTTCTAAACATCATGGGCAAGTGGTACGAGAAAGTTATCGCAAGCAGACTAACGACCTTCCTGGAGGAAAATCGGAAACTATCGGAATTTCAGTACGGGTTCAGAAAGGGTCGTAGTACCACTGACGCCCTGCTGAGGGTCTTAAGCTGGGTGGAGGAAATTAAGAGTAAGTCCTACACACATAGGAAACTGGCAGTGACCATTTCATTTGACAAAAGGAACGCTTTTAACTGCGCAAGCTGGCCAGGAATTATTAAAAGCCTTGAGGACCGTGACACCCCCACAAATCTAGTGAGAGCAGTCAAAGGTTTCTTGGATAAGAGACAAATCTGTGTAAACGGTCAAGCTAGAGCAACCAACATAGGAGTTCCCCAAGAGTCCATCCTGGGTCCAATATTGTGGAACGTCATGTTCGACGACGTGCTGGGCCTGAAGTAGCCACAAACCAAGCTCATGGCATATGCGGACGACCTCGTTGCTCTGGTAACGGGAAAGAACAAGACGTCTCTCACTAGAAATGTGAAAAGAGCAGTGACAGCCGTGGACGATTGGCTGGAGGACGGGCTGCAGCTTGCGCTGGAGAAGACTGAGCTAGTTATTGTCCAAGGTGCCAGGAAACTAAGAGAACTAACAGTAAGACATAAGAAACGTGAAAACGTTGAAAACATCAGACGAAACAACCTACCTGGGGGTTACAATAAGGAAAAATATGAAGATGTCGGCTCACATCAAGAAAGCGATACTGAAAGGCAACACCCGGGTCAAAAACCTGAGAAGGTTATGGCCAAACGAAGGCGGACCCAATATAAACAAGAGAAGAATCCTGGCCGAGGTGTTGCATTCCACGGTCATGTATGCAGCGCCGGTCTGGGGAGCAATAATAAAACAAGCTAAATACAAAAAGATGCTCCTAAGTTGCCAGAGGAAGATGGCAATTCTGATGTGTGGAGCTTATAGAACAGTTCCCACAGAGGGGATTCTGGTCATTGCGGGACTGCTCCCCCTGGACCTCCAAGTGTAGGCGAGAAGCCGACGTAGAGGGGTGGACGTCGGCAAGAGCAAAATAAAGGCGTGGAAAAAGTGGAAGAAAAGATGGAAGAACTGCGAAACGTCCAGCTGGACGAAGAAACTAATCCACTGCCCACACACCTGGAGGATGGCCTGCACAGAAAACCTGAACCATTACAACTGCCAGTTTCTAACAGGTCATGGTAGCTTTAATAGTTACTTATATACATTCGGTCTAATTGACACAGACGCATGTTTAAATTGCTATCAAGACCGGGACACCCCGGAACACATTCTAGTCTGTCCTAGATGGGCAGAAGACAGAGCCAGCCTACAATTAGTGTTACAAAGAGCACTGACTGCAGAAAACTTCTGGGAGATGATCAAGGAAGGTCACTGGGAAACCGTCGGCCCCTGGATCACTCAAATAATGAAAATTAAATGTGCAGAGGAGAGAGTTGCACAAGGATTGGCCATTTAAGATAACTTTATACATTTAATTGTGTTATGCTTCCTTATACTGCTCGCTGATGCCTTATACTGCTCGCTGATGGGCGGCTGTGTAGAGTTGGCAGGCGGATCTAGGATCTTATACTGCCCTCTGCACAAAACTAAAACGAGTTAATTGTAAGTTTCGCGAGAGAGGGATGGGCGTGATATTACCCATCCCGTTCTGTTCTTTTCCGAGGTATCTTTTGTTATACACGAAATTCCCCATCAGCGCTGGCAGGCGGGTTTCCCCTATACTGCTCGTTGATGGGTGGCCGTGAAGAGCTGGCAGGCGGATCTGGCATCTTATACTGCTCTCTACACGTAAACCCGCGACAAGTTTTAAGCACATTTGAACCATAGGTCAGATCCCTTGGTAGGTAGGTCGTAAACTTTGTCAATGCTTGGTACCGCTACTTTTGTTTTGTTCTGCCGCTCCTGCTTTGCCCTTAACGTTTAAAAACCCCTGCTTTGTTCTGCCACTCGTGCTATGCCCTACATAATTGAAAACCCTGCTTATGTTTTGTTTACCGGTTTTGCTATGCCCTGCCCTGCTTTTGTTTTGTTTGCCGCTTTTGCTACGCCCTAAACAATTAATAACCCTGACTTTGGTTTGTTTTTTCTTTTTTTTTTATTTGCAGCTAGATTTGTTTGCGCTTTGCTTTTGACGCAGTTTTGTTGCTTGATTGCCCGGTTCCATTGTGAAGCATGCCTCGTCAGGCGATCCCACAAAGGCCCCATCTCTAAAGGGTTGGCAGATGGGGGGGGGTTTTTAGTGGGTGAGAGTCCCACACTCCCGGCCTACCTTGTGCGTCTGGGGTGCATAATGCATTTTCCCCTCCCTAGTCGTTGAAAAAAAAAAAAGGTCAGGTTAGGTTAGGTTAGGTGAGATTAGGTCAGGTTAGGTTCTTTGTTCAAGAGCTTCTCACAAACAACAACGTAACAAGTTGTGATCAATTTCTTTTCAGAAATGTTTCAAAAAACTGCAAAAATATGAAATGCTGCTTAGAAGATATCATATTGGGAACATCTTACTACGCTCAACCCCATATTTTAACGAATGTTATAGATCTAATGAAAGTATACAACTTGGTCTATAACTACAACATGCTTATATTGTATTGAACTAATATTAGTTTTTGTTAAATCATCAAAAAACATTTTCTTTATTTGGCAGTTTTGTTTCTAATAATTTTTCAAACGAATCCAAGTGACAATAAGGAAATACCCCCTTTCTTCTCATCAATTGAAATTCATCTTGTTTGGGAAAAAATCGTCTTACAGATACTAGATCACTGTCGCTCATTTTCGAAGCTAATGATTCTAAAGAGCACTCCAAAAATCTAAAAGAATCAATAAATCGCAATTTTAACAATTTTTTTTTTATTTTACCGTTTTCAACATGTATGCTTTTAAAAAAAGTGATGTACTTTTCTTTATTTAAAGCTATCACATCTATTTTACTTCCTAATGTGCAAAGCGTCTTAAAGAAAATATGCGCATCATACCCACTTAGATTATGAAAAATTACTGGTATAAAATTCGGGAGCTGATAATTTAAATTACAAATAGAATGGGCAGCACCCCTAAAATGACCTGTTAAATGACAATGATCTCTCACTTTCTCTTCACTTTCCGAAATTTCCTTACAACAAATATGGCATTGCCTGCAATTGTGGAACTGAATTTCTTGTTCTTTACTTAGTCGTTCGATAGGTAGAATTAACTTTAAATAATGATGATATATATCTATGGTTAACACCTCTAAATCGTTAAATATTTAATTTCGATAAGAAATCATCAAAGTTGCATTTCAAGTAATAACCGAAGGGATAGGGTATATGATAAAGCGTATCCACAGTGAAAGGTTTGCCTCGGCTCTCGGGAAGACATGTTAAAATTGGTTTCAAAATGCACTCAAAATCTGCATAAATAACAAAGGGTAAATCGATTTGTTTTGAAAAATTTTCGAATTTTAAAACATTTTCAGGAACTAAACTGCCATTAACATCAGTTTTTAATCTGTTTGTGTTCATGTCCATGTAGTTCATTAAAGTCGGTCAATCGTGGGGATTTGGACGGGTTAGAAAAATTCAAAGAAAAATAGTTTGAAAATTTCGTTGTGAACGCTATTACGCAGTAATGGATGACATTGAAGTTATGGAAGAAGTGCAGAATGTGAGTGAGGCTGCTGCTCCTCTTGAAGCAGCACAACCGGCAGTTTCAACGGCCAACCAACCAACCAACACCAACCAACATTGGGGATGAGGAGGAAATTCAAACTGAGCGGGTTGCTATTCCAGCTTCCTCTCTTCATGTCCCGGTTGGTGTTTCCCATGCTCCTTTGCCCCCAGTGAAGGAGGGTGTTGAACTTGAAGCAAAAGGCTTCGTGTCTACGCGGTATACTACTGCATTGCCACCGGGAAGCTATGGAGTGGGGAAAAGTTTGACTACCACCTATCACGAGTTTGGTAATATTAACTTTCAGGCATTGACAGAGGTCAGCACTATTTCACGACATGGTCGTGATCTCCTCGATGAGGGTGTGGAAGTGTCACGCTACACCATGCGGTTGGCGGCAATGGTAATTGAAGCCGGCTTGGCGCAGGTATCCTTCAATACCCCGGCACCAGCACCAGTGCTAATGATCAATTCATGGGCTGATTTACGCACCCGCATAGAGGAGGACCTCCGCGAAACCACAGAGTCAAATTATGTACCTTGGAGCGCCCTCGTTGGACAAAATTACCTAAGTGACGCCGTCATAGTGCAGGTTTTGAGAGTGGGAAGTACTAATTACCCGAGTGAAACAGGTGCAGTCATGTATGATTTTTATGCCAGTGATGTCTACATCTCACACAAACTACCTTTCTTTGAATTTTTCTAACCTGTCCAAATCCCCACGATTGACCGACTTTAATCAGTTTTTAAATTTGCTGAAGGGGTGACTGTTACAATGTGATTACAATCTCTAGCTTGATGTTCTAAAAGACCGATTGTTCGAAAAATATTGAAGACATCCGTCACAAAAATATTTTTTATGATTGGTTTTATTAATCTGGGTTGAAATGAAACGGGAGAAATATTTTATCCAAGCGTAATGCTGATTACCAGCAAGATCACTTATGATTAATAAATTAATATGCACCTGTTTCCTATTTTTTGTATAATACAAAAGCCCAACAATTTCTGTTGAGTATTTACCGTTAGAAAAAGAGTTTTCCAACCCGTATACGTTCAACGAAACGTTATTAAGTTCTTCAAATAAAGAAATTTGTTTAAGTTTAACTGCAAAATCGATACCTTGCAGTTTAAGCACTGTTGAATAATGGGGGTAAGATGATGTTCTAGCAGGGTTTCCTGAAGGCGGGTAGAGAGCTGATACTACTGACCACGCAAAGCAGTGGTCATCACTGTTCTTAATATTCACGACAGCATTCTTCAATGCGATAAATTTAGGTAATGGAATGAAGGAGTTTGCCCGCATAGGATTGAACTTCCCGAAGTTTATTTCGAGAAACTCAATACTGACAAGGGCCCATCCTGCAAAATAAATTATTACTACCATTAATTTAATAACAATTAAGAAAAATAATTTTTTGCTATTTTAGCTTAAAAAATGTAAGCATATGACTCGAGGTATTTAATATAATATAATATAATATATAATATAATCTTACCGGAGTCACTCTCTTGGAATTCCACTGCTTTAGTTTTCAAAATATCAATGAAATTCTCGTAGTCGGCCAAAAGATCGGATGACTCCGACAGAACAGCATTTGGACTATTAAACGATTTTAAATCAATTTCTTCAGTTCGAGCATGAATAAAAAGAGCAAACAGTTCCATGCAGATTTTGACAATTTTAAGTTTTTGAATTTGGCTATACAGAAGGTCGAAAACTTTTTCTTTAATCTCCATAAAAAAATCACAGTCGATATAATTTTGTTTCGGCCATATTCTAAACGTCGAAACTTTTTGTCGAAATGCTGATCTTATAGTTTGAACTCCATCGCATACGTTGACAGCGCATTTACTTTTATGCTGCAGGGATCGGGAATGCCCCTGCTGGGCTTGCCTTGGTACAAAAACATTACACTCCTTGCAGAACTTAGCGTCCGACGTACTTGCTTGAGCATCACTTTTAAAGGCTGCACCGTCTGCTTTACGTATTTTTCTATTAGGCTCACCAACCGCGTTCGGGGTATTGGAAATTCTGCAGGAATGCTTTTGATGCCTTCGAAGATTATCTGTAGAATTTATTACAAATTAGACGAATACACTCTATTAGTGATGACGTCAGCCCGCCATTTTTGTTGACGTAGATCACGGTCAGGGATCCAAACAAAGCAGAGGTGCGTGTATTGGCTCACGGCGGAATTTTTGTGTGCGAGTTTGTGGACTTTTTACAGTGTTGTTGGACATTTTAAAGCATTTTTGTGAAAGTTCATAAGTTATAGGCTAAGTGCTGTTAGTATTGCTTGGCATTTTAATACGACTCCAAAATATGTAGCGATTCTTCCAAATTCTGTGTTTGCTTAAGTACATCCCCAACTGAATTATTTCGTAAACACTTAATACCTTAAATTTATTTCCCGGCGGAAAAATTACAACAACCATGTTTACTTACAAGAACACCTTTCTTCAGCTGACTACACCGGCTTTAGTAAGAAGGTAAAGGTTGTCGCCTCTAAATACTCCAGCCCCCACTCACATTACTGCATAGAGCCGACCCGTGATACTTTACTCTCCCCACAACCATTCGACGAAATAGTAGTTTAATAATCAAATTTTCGGTAACGAACCTCCTAATCGATCAACAACGTTCTCATCCGCTTTTCTAAATAGCCTTGTTGTTTATATAGGTACGTGCTGTATGACCTAATAACCAGCCAATGCCTCACATGAAACTAAAACGATTATCGGGCAGTCTCACGCTTGTTCAATGAAAAAGTTCAGTACTCCAACTAAGGTCATTGACACAAACTCAACAAGTTTGAACTCGTTCGAAGTCAACGACTGCCCTCCTCCTCCTCAGTGTCATAGAACCGACGAATCTATACTACTCTCCTTTTTTATGACCCAAATCTTTCCACGAATTGACTAAACTAACGTTGACCCTTTTTTCTATATTTTCGATACATTTTCCATAGATTGCATTATTTATTAATTTGTACATGTCTTTTTCAAATGCGTTTGCGGCACTTTGTCTTAGACGAGTATTAAAATCGATAAACGGTTTCATCCAAACAGATTGCTTGAACGTGAGAATTCTATGAATCTTCGACAACTTTAAACCTTTTTCAATACATTGCTTAAGAGTCTTTATATGAATAACGTAATTTTGCTTACCGAAAAAGGTTTGTAATAATTTTTTACATTTTGAATTTGGAAGTTTCATTTTTTCAATACACATTGGAAAATCATTGTGCGAATCATGCAAATGTTTTGGATAATGAATATCGACTTCCAAAACATATCCTTGATCATCAGAATCTGTATAGTTATTTATATTAAATGAATCAATTTCATTTTGTGAGAGCCATGGAAAGTTCGATATAGGCAGTTTTTCCGAAAGCGCATATCCATATAAATTATTTGCATCCCAATATGATATGTAAGATGTTGCTTGTTATTTGTTGTAATTAGAGGGAATATATTTATTGTTGGCCTGTGCGAAACGTTGAACCACTCCAGCATAACCACCTCGGATATTTCGTTGAAAAAAGAGTACCATTGAACAGTCAGTTAACAACTCCAACTGTACATTGGTAAATTTTAGCATTGCCTGCCATGACAAGCAGGGTAAACTATAAAAATGGGCCGGATCTAATTTGTATGTATCCAAACATAAATTTCGGAAATTTTCGAAAACGTCGCATAATAAAATTACGTCTACTTTTAAATAGAGGTAACTGTATTCAAGTTATGTCGATGCCGAAATAACGAATTTAAAAAAAACAATTTATTTGAACAGAAATACTACACGTTACACAATATGACTTATCACTACAACGGCTAGCTTAATTCTAATTCTTTTTACTTGTCTGAGTTATTGAACAAAAATCATTACATAGGTATTTTATAACTAAAACTGTTGTATCAGCTTTGACATTTGAGAAACTTCGTGCGGTGCATAGAAGTGTGCTATACAGGGTCAATATACCATCGTTATAACACCTCCCCCGTTAAGTTTGATGTCCTCATCAAGTTTATACAATCTTGGGATATATTTGATCGGCTGGGACCATTTTAATTTCGGGGTGTTCCGCTCCATTTTCTTCTGCTGCTTTTTCTTTCTTGTTAGTCTTCCGGACCTGATATGTTTTTATGATGCGCTTTCTACAACATAGTAAGGGCATTAAGGCCATTATAATTATAATAGAAATAGCAGAAATAGAGAGATGTCCGTAGAAGGTGATTAGTTTCAAGTGAATTGGCGTCTTCTCAATTTCCTCTAGTAATTTATTAACATCTTCCGCTTTATTTGGGAATTTCTCAAGAAGATGTATTTTCTTCTGCGGTTGCGGCATCTCAATATGATATTCTTGTATTTTGGTATTAGTTATAACATCGGGATTTTTCTTGAATAGGTCTTGATCGATGACGGTTTTGTCTTCATAGTTGATGATGAAGCTGCCTTTCCCATGTTTTTGGGAGTCAATGATCCACTCTTGGTTTGTAGTAACGAGAAGACTTCCATTCTGTAGTTGATAAACTTCGTGGTATTGTTTAACTTGGAAACTAGGACTTTCAAAAGCGTGTACAATTTTGGTTTTTATCTCATTTTTACAAAAATAACTACAGTTTTCTATCGGAGTACAATGTTCATACCATTTAGAAATTGTTTCATAGCGAGCATTAAGTTTGGAAGGAATAAGGAGAAGAGAATCGTCTGGACTCAAAATAGGATATAATTGAAATAATTTAAATGTCACTGACATTGATATGGGAAACTGAATTATTCCAATAATCAAATCATCTGTTGATATCATTGTTTGCTTGTTGAAATTTAGATATACAATAGGATTGTTTTCAGAATGCGGTAGTAATTGTGTTTTAGAGTATATTTCAGAAAGATGTTGCATCATTTGTAGTATCTGAGTGTTTGAAATTAATTCATAATTTACGATCTCCTCTTTCGCAAATGTTAAGGAACGTTCTATGGCTTGCATTTGATTTAATAAACCCTGAGCGATTAATATAAATTTAGTTATCAAACTTTCGAAATTTAGAGTATTAATTTCTTGCGTGAAGGCGTGAAAGGTTTCATTAAATCTTTTTGTTATAGTATTGAGTGTTTCAGAATAAGAATTAGTAATGTGGTGTGCTAATGACAAAAATTGATTTTGTTTCTCTATTTCTTTTTTCTGATTGTCAAACAACCTATTCATATTTTCTTTTATTTGTTGATAATCGTCGTTATTCATAGTGCCAAATAGATATTTGAAGGCATTTCCCATTCCGTTTATAAGTCCTCGTTTTTCTCTATAAGGTCTTAGTTTATTTATATTATCATCTACTTGATTAAGAACATTTTCTAAAACGTCAAACATTCCGTTAGTGTGTTTATATTTAAGTATAGCGGTTTTAGTTAATATGTCTAAGTATACTAGCCTAATTTGAGTAAGATTAATATTATAGATAAATTTATGATAATGTGAAAAAAGATGAGCATCGCCCACTTCTTCCTCTAAATAAGCTACTGAATTTTCAATTGGCGTTATCTCTAGAGCGAGATGTTGATGGTATAGGCTCATCATCACCATTATTATCAGGAGGGGGTTCATTGTCACCTGTAATAGAGATATTTTTTCTTATTCTTTTGATCTTCCTCTTGGAATATTTCTTAGGAGTATTCTGATTAGGGGACATTCCTTCTATATGTGTATCTTTATTTTCTGATAAAGTTACACGGTTGAATTGTGGTTTTGTTTTATTAGTGCGCTGTTCATTTCTAACATAAAGGATGTTAGGAAGTTCATCGGGTAAAGGATCGTTATTGTGTTCGTTAAGTCTGTCTAAGTCCTTTTGATTTTTGTTTTGAGATTTTTGTGCAATTTGGGTATAATAAAATCGAAGTTCTTCAATGCGCCTAGTAATATATTCTGATGGTTTATTAAATTCGGGTATTACTTTTTTCTGTAATTTGTTTATACGGGCCGTAAATTATTTCGAAAGGTTTTAATTTAGTTGTTGATTGTACTGAGTTATTATACATAAAGATTACTTGTAGCACTAAATTTGGTATCGTTTCTTCAGGGTTGGCAATTTTGAGGGCGGCTACCTTTTCTTTGATAGTGCTATGAATACGCTCGAGAGGAGCTATTCCCGTAGGGTTACTTATACTTATAACATGCAAATCTATGTGGTAAAGTCGGCAAAAATCTCTTAAATGTACATTGTTAAATTCTGTGCCTTGGTCAACGATAATTTTTCCGGGTAGGTTATGGTGATTGATAAAGTGTCGAATTTTGTTTATATAAGTTGTTATATTGGTGTGTTGTAGGTAATAGGCTTGAGCATATTTTGAAAAGTGATCAAAGAAGGTGAGGAATTTATGATTAGCTAATGTAAATGTATCTAACATTACTATCTCGAAAGGACGAGAAGATACGATGGGTCCTTTATAAGGAGGTTTATATGGATTACGATCATATTTAGCTTGAAGGCAGACATCACATTTGTTAATGTAATGGCTTATTAGTTTCTTTAAGTTTGGATAATAAAATTGTGTTTTTAAATGGTAGTAGGTTTCATCAATGCCATTATGGTTAGCGTCATGATATTTAGAGATTTCGTCTAGAGCTTTTTCTTGCTTGTAAGTAGGCGGGTTGTTAGAAGTTTTGATAATTTTTACTTGATTGTTTTTTGTGTGGAGATGGTCGTAAAGTACTTCAAAAATTTGTTGTTGAAAATTTTCTGTAATTTTTGGTTCGAAATATATTCCTACTTGATTACATATCCTACCTTTAAGTTCTTCGTTTAACTTGTTTTTTAACCAATTAAGATCGACATGTTCATTTGCAATGATGTTAAGGGTTTGTCTGTTACCTTTCATTATTAATTTAAATTTTGGTGATCCCAATTTAACGTTGATCATTATCTGGAATGAATTTAGGGGTCTATCAGAGATTTGCATCACAGGTACAGGATTTTCCTGTGCAGAATGTATTGTTTGTAGATCGTCAAATAAATTCGGGTCGAAATCGTTTAAAATTTCATCAGCATTTTCCGGAATTATTTCAGGAGCGTTATTAAATAATGAGTCAACATCTAAATTTTCAAAGTCATCTTCAAGAGCATTAATTTCTACGCGAGACAATGCGTCTGCCACATAGTTTTCTTTTCCTTTTATATGTTTTACATCGAAATCGTATTCTTGTAATTTAATTTTCCAGCGACAGAGTCGGTTTTGCGATTCTTTCAAAGAATGTATCCAAACTAATGGCTGATGGTCAGTTTGCAAAATAAATTTTCTACCAAAAATATAAGGACGGAAGTGTTTACAGGAATCAATTATAGAGAGAAGCTCTTTTTCAATGGTAGAGTAATTACGTTCTGCACTATTTAATGTTCTACTATAAAAGGCAATCGGATGTTTATCTTGAGAAAGAACGGAACCAATAGCTTTATCAGATGCGTCTGTGGTGATAATGAATGTTTTCGTAAAGTCGGGGTAGGCTAATATGGGAGCGTTAGTTATTAATTCTTTTATTTGTTTTACTGCATTTATATAATTAGGAGATTGGTATTCTATTTTTGAATTTTTCTTAAGACACTTTGTAAGAGGAGTGACAATTTTGGCGTAGTTTTTTATACATTTTCGATAATATCCAGAGAGGCCGAGAAAAGCGCGTAATGTTTTAATATTGTGTGGGATAGGGAATTCCTTAATAGCTTTAATTTTGTCGGGGTTAGGTCGTATACCTTCTGTAGTGATAATGTGTCCAAGAAAAGGTACTTCTTTACGGAGAAATTCTGATTTATCAAGAGATACCTTTAGATTTACCAATTTTAACTTTTCGAAAATAAGTTTTAAATGATTAATATGTTCTTGGAGAGATTTAGAGAAAATGACAATGTCATCCATATAGACAAACACAAATTTATACAAATATTCTTTTAAAACCTCGTCCATCATTCGTTGAAATGTGGCGGGTGCATTCTTAAGGCCAAACGGCATACGAATATATTCGTAGTGGCCGTTATCTACCGAAAATGCCGTTTTTTCTATTGACCGCGGGTCCATAGGTATCTGATGGAAACCAGAAGCAAGATCTAAGGTTGTATAATAACAACATTTACCGAGAGCGTCTAATACATCGTCTATTCTGGGTAATGGATATTTGTCCTCAATTGTTTTCTTATTTAAATCCCTAAAATCAATTACCATCCGCCATTTCTTTCGTCCGGATGCGTCAATCTTTTTTGGAACGATCCAAACAGGGCTTGAGTAAGGAGAAATAGAAGGTCTTATAATGTTGTCATTTAGAAGTTTAATAATTTGTTTTTGTATCTCTTCCTTGAGTTTTTGAGGATATCGGAAGGATTTCTTATAAACGGGTTCGTCGTCTGTAGTTCGGATATGATGTTTTACATTAGTAACTGCTGTAAGTTTTGTCTGTTCTTTGTGAAATATGCTTTTATAATGATTGCAAAGTTTAATAATTTTGTATTTTTCTTCTGAATTCATATGATCTGTGCGCAGATCTTTTAATGGGTCAAACTCTATTAAGTCTACGTTATTAGGGGGATCTGAGCTGTAAACATAATTGTCCAAAGGTTCGATCTCCATAGGCTCAATAGTATTAAAATTATTCAAACAGTGTACGTAAGCATATCCATTATTTGCCGTATAAATTCCTGGTAATATATGTTTATGGTTGTCTGTGATGACAAAGTTTCCTTTATGTATTGAAACAGGTACATGTTTAAGTGTGTATGTGTTTATTATTTTATCTCGTGTTTCCAAGAATGGAATGACGGTGTTAGGCGTGGTGATTGTTTGATTGTTGTAGTCAATTATAGCATTTATTAATTTTAAATCAACATTACTAATGAGAGCGTCAAAAGTTTCGTGAAAATTGAAAATTAAAAATTCGATTATTGTTTCTTCACCAAATTCGTATAAAAGTGGGATTTGTAGACGATATTGACCTTTAGTCTTACCGTGAGCTGTTTTAATTTCAAAGGGGCTGTAATAAAGATATTCAGAAAAATATTGTTCAGCCAATTTCGGGTTCATTACTGATTTAGAAGCTCCGCTATCTATTAGAATTTTACAATTGAGAGTATATGATTGTATATACGGTAGTCTTGGTATTTTAATTAATAAATTGTTTAGCTCATCTAAATCTAAGTATTCTGATGTTGGTTCGAGGCTGTTTTCGGAAAATTTTCGTTTTCCTGTATAAAATTGTCTTGTTCTGCTAATTCGTCATTATTTTCGGGGTATGTGTCGTATTCTTCAGGTAATGTTTCGGGATTAATAGGAAGATATGCGTTTCCATCTTCGTCATAAACTATTTGCGAGTCATTTTCTAAATTTGTTACCTCTTCAATTTTATAATTTGGATGTTGGTTACGTGTAACATTTTGGAAATGATTAACAAAAGGTTTTCTGAACTGTGATACAGTTCGCATAGAAACATCTTTGGTACCTAATGGGTTGCGTGGAACAAATTGTTGTTTGGGAAATTGATTCTGAACTTGTGGTTTATTTTGTTGAAAAAAAGCAGGATGAGGTTTGGGCGCAATAAAGGCTTTCGGGGCTTGTCCCATTGTTGTGAACGTGGGTCGCGATTGTTGTTTTACGACTAATTGTGGTTGGGAAAAGAATGACCTTCTTATTGCTTGTGGCTGATATGATGAGAGAATATTATTTACTTTGGGTGGTGCATTTGGAGTTTTTGGAGTGTTCTGTGTATGTGTTATTTTGTTTCCTGACTGTATACGTTGCATCTGTTGATACATCATACTTGATTGGTTAAGATTTTCTAATTCTTTACAAGACGTTAAAGCATTTTGTAAATTAAAAGGACGTCTATATAATAAATGTGTGCGATAAGGTTCGTTTATAGCGGCGCAAAATACTTTTGTAGCTTCACGCTTATAGTGCTCCCTACGATATTGTTGGTCAACTTGACCATCAACTGATTCATTTAATTTACTGAGAATGGAATGTACCCTCAGATAGTAATTTTCATAGTGCTCATTTTGGTACATTGCACACCCCATTAATTGATTATAAAGCAAATCTGTGTTTTCTAAACAGCTAAAACGATCCTTAAGCAATTGTTTAAGAGTGGGCCAGTCCTCAGGTCTTTCAACTGAGTATAATAGACTAGCATCACCTTTTAATTTATTTGTTATTGCTAAGAATTTAGAAATTTGAAATTCTGGGCTCGAAGTAGAAACATTTGTCCAAAAGTTATCAGCTGATCTGATAAACTGGGCTAATTCACTTTCTTTGCCATCAAAATTTGGAACTAAATTAAAGAAAAAGTCGAAACGAGTCTTAAATTCAGTAAGAGAAATTGTTGCAGTGGCTGGAGTGGTAGTCATTGTGTAAATTAAGGGAAGCAAGGTTAGAAAGCAATGATACGAACAATTGTACTTACTTGTCTAAATACTTCCGAAAAATAGAGAACGCAATGGATTGTCCTAGTTCCTGATGAATAAGACAGTTTCCTGGGTGTCGCTCTATTTCTTGATTATTTCTGCCAATAATCTTGTGTAGGTTCGGGTTGGATTCCAAACGTTGCAAATCTGAGATTTGAGGATTCTTCTTATTTTTTCAAAATGATTAGTGAAGACCCTTTTGGAATCCTGTTCGCAGCGCCAGATATGTCGATGCCGAAATAACGAATTTAAAAAAAACAATTTATTTGAACAGAAATACACGTTACACAATATGACTTATCACTACAACGGCTAGCTTAATTCTAATTCTTTTTACTTGTCTGAGTTATTGAACAAAAATCATTACATAGGTATTTTATAACTAAAACTGTTGTATCAGCTTTGACATTTGAGAAGCTTCGTGCGGTGCATAGAAGTGTGCTATACAGGGTCAATATACCATCGTTATAACATTCACCTAAATTTTTACATGAAAATTTATGCCAAATATCGTTTGCTCTTTAACAGTCTGCATCAGAAATTGAAGTATCTTGCATTGAATCGTAAAAATCCATTTTTGAAGGTAAACAATCGTTATTTAATTTTTCCAACATTTCTAAATAATTGTATGGGAAAACACCCTTTTGACGCATTAATCTAAATTCTTCATCATTTGGAAAAAAGTTTCTCAATTCTATAATTTGATCATCTGATAAATTTGTGGCGAGTGTCTCCAATTTTAGATTAATAAATCGATAAGAATCTACAAAACGTAAATCTATGTAACTGTTCTCATTATTTTTTCTATCAACTAAAATTTTCTTAGTAAATGAAATATACTTTTCTTTATTCACCGGAATGACATTCATTGGTTCTTTATCTTCGGCGGCAAATTCACGTACAAAAAGATGACAATCATAATTGCTAAAACTGTGAAAGAAAACCGGGATAAAGTTAACGGTTTTTGCTTTCAAATTACAGGAATCATGACAACAGCCTCTATATTTGCCGGTGAGGTGACAGTGATCTTTAATTTTATCTGAACCTAAATCTCCGTTACATAAATAACAGTTTGTTGCCGATGCGAAATTTCATAGGAATAATTTTTTTAAGTATGTATGGTATATATGAGAAGCCTCATTTTTAATCATATTACAGAAAATTTTTGCACAATTTTCTCCCCGAAACGAATAAAATTTCGAAAATGAATCGTCATAACAACACTTAACGTAATAGGCAAAACTAAATAGCTTATGAATGTGAGTAGATACTGTTTTAGTATCATCTATCGACGATTCTGATGATTGTCGAATTGGAACTAGCAAAGATTCAAAATCGGCATATATAACAAAAGGAACTTTAATTTGCTTTTCTATTTGTTTAAATTTTAAAAAATTATTTCCAGCTGAAGGTAAAACGGTTACACATTTCGCACAGTCCTGTTGCATATGATTCGCTAAAAGATTTTCACTACCAAAATAATGCAAGCAACCATCACAAATATATATAACAGTTTTTCTCCGACTTAACTGCTTCGAAATAAGACGACTTAAATTTTTAATATAACAGTAATGTTGTTTATTTTCTTCTTCGATGTATAGTAAGTTAACATGGTTTAATTTTCTACATTGAGAGAAATAATATGGTCCTACAATTATTGATTTTTCTTTTTGTTTTTCGATACCAAATGTGGCGATAACCACCAAATTTGACGTATTCCGCCGATTGAGGCGGTGATTGGAGAGGTTTCGCCAGATATGGGGTTATTGATCGCCTGGGGGTTAGTTTTTGGTAGATGGTTGAGACTCGCTCGGCAAAGCGAAGGTGCACAAGAACAACCAACAAGAAATAAAATAGACTTTATTTAATAGTTGTAATAATTAAACCTAGCAGACGATGGAAACTTAATAAAATACAATAAGGATAATTGAGTAAACTTACCAGGGACCCAAAGTACACACCAATATTCCGTCCTAGACGGTACGCGCACGAACTTCCCAAATTGTATCTGCTGGCCCCTTTTATTGGGCCGTCACCTGCTTATTCCGCAGTTACCAAACATTGGTTAACCGAAATAAGTAGGTGACATCGATAACGGTAAAGTAGATTGCTCATATACTGGGTGATATGCGACATCACCCCCCCCCCCGTCGGTGCTACTCTGAATCCCGCAGAGAACTTATGCCCTACCTTAACTTATAACTACCACTGGAGAGTTCATAGCACCTCAAATTGTACCACACAGCACTCCCTGGATAAAGGTTTCGATCTTCTAGTTCTTGTAAGTTTGTTGGCATCTTACCAGTGTCGAACACATGCGTTCCAGTAGTACTAGGTTCATTTCGGTCAAATGTACCGCCATAACACAAATTATTTTTCTTAATAAGGATTCAGTAACCATATTCCATAGTGGGAAGTAAATTAAAGTGATATGTCATCATTTTCTGATTCACAATTACTTCCGACACTTGTCTCAGCTGTAGCAGTTCCGACACTCGTCTAAGCTGTTGCAGTTCTCGTTGTTGAACGCTATTGCAACCCAAAAATATTCCTTGATACCTCGATACCATCACGTCTTCTTCTAACCGATAAATCAATTATTTGTGTTTCATTGTCCTAGATGATTCTATCTTCAACCTCCATTTACGTCAGGTTTTATGCTTCTTTACCCATTTCGTGAACCCAGGGCTATGATGTTGAATTTGAAGGCTTCAGGTAGTCAGAAGTGTGGTAAGGCAGTGAGTAGTATAGTTACTCATGGATATATACTATGAATCCTAATTTACTATATATACAAATTGTGTTATTATATATACAACTAGTACAACAAAATATTTTTTTAATTATTATTACTATTATTTCGTTTTTTGTATAACATTCACATATGATATTATTCCTTAACAATAATATATAAATAGTATTGGTTAATTTATTCTATCTAATTTACATAAATTTACAATAACTAATTTAAACTACGTTTTTTTTTATATATATTTTTTTTTTGTTTATTTAAGTTCTGGTTGCGAATACTTTACATCTGCAAATGCAATTTATTCAACAGGATGCATTAACCACACAGTTCTTAGTTATTCGCAACCACAGGGACTATTTTCACTCAGGTCTTGCAGTTCAATACCTGTTTCCGTGTCTTCTTCATTCATTTTTGAATTCATCAAAGTACACATTGCCTTTCTGTAGACTTTTGTTTTAGATATAACCAAAACACAAACAATTATTATTATAATAAATATTGTGCAATAAATTGAATAGAGATGAGTGTGTAATGGTATCACTTGCAAAGGATTGAAATTACTTTCATCTCCCTCCAATTTTACTATATCATGACTAATTTTATTAAAATCTGCGACTGGATTAGTAATTATGGTTGTAGTATGAATAATAGTTTTTAATTTTTTATGTGTTAGTTTCCAATCAATATTTTTGTTTGGAATGTTTATGAATGACTTAAATGAAAATTTTGTTTGACTTTGGAAAGCGAATTTTGACTTCAAGATTGCTGTACTAGTGTGAATGTCGCAATTTTTTTCTGTTTGTATTATACCTACCCCTCTCATTTCAGTAATGGTCGATGATTCACGATAGCAAATAATGTTAGCTGCTTCTGTTTTTGGACTAATGTAGAGCCATGAATTTTCGGTTGCGAGTTGTACAAAGATAGGGTTATTTGTTTTTAATATTTTAAGTTCACACGAAGTTGTAATTTCTTGCCGTGATTTCGACAAAAACAGAATAGTTTTGCATTTCTGTGACGTCTGTATCACTTCTGTAGGTGTTTCTTGCTCGCACAGAAGAAAATTGTTTACGTTTTTACATTTACTTAAACTATTCTCAGAAATTTTGATAAAGTACTTACGTAGATTGTCAATAGCTAGAAAGTTGGTCGATAATGAAATAAAAGTGCATGTATTGTTCCTGTCTGTAAGAGGTAACAGAGTGATTTTAAAATTTTCGAAAACGCCATGAGTTATTAAAGGAATTTCTAAAATAAAGGTTAATTTGTCTCTGTAGTGTACTGATTTCAGGTCGATGATGTTATATATTTTATGTATCTCTTCTGTTGTTAGATGAATTGGCAATCTTAAACCGTTTCTTAAATTAAGGTCGATTTCCTTTAGTTTTTTTTAACAAGTCGCTTGGTGGAAACAAAAGAGGGTACAACTTACCTCGTTCTGCTGACATTATAATGTTATTAGTTCTAGTTGAGTTGTTTCGTATTGTTCTGCCACTAGAGTGAAAAGGGCAAAGGTTTCAGAGAGGATGAAAGCTATGTCGGTAGTAGTTTCCTTAATATTTTCATTATTTTGCAACTTTTCGAGAAAATGGTTGATTTCATATCTATATTCTCTTTCAAATTTAAGACCTCTTCACTCATTATCACGAAGCTGCTGTTGTAAACGTTAAGTGAATTTTTAAGGATGCTAGTTTGTTTTTTTAATAAGTTCTGTAGATTGTTTTGGTTATCATTTAGAGCTTGCATATCCCTCGTGATAACCTGGGCATCATCGTCGTTCATGCTTCCGAACAACGTTTTTAGTATGTCGCCGCATAAGTTAATCAAACCACGTCTATGCCGAGTCGATTCAACAGCAACATGTGTATAATGAGGAGTTCCTAATAAGTCATTTAATACACTACTTTTTGATAGGATACCAGATATTGTATTATTGACTTGTTTCGGTAATTCCTTACAGAACCCATATGGGCCTATTTTATTATTTATAAAATAACTGCAAATTTCGTATATTTTATGCTTATAATAAACTAAATTTTGGAATTGTTTGCGAAAATCGGCCAAATCTGTTACCGTAAAAAGTTTCCACTTATCGCTGTAAAATCTAATTTCCTCAACTTTTTCAAACAGCAGGCCGCTTGTATTGCTTAAGTTGGTTATTTTAAATGACGGAATAACTTACGCGTTACTCAAAAGTAGAACTGATTGAATGTTCCACATAATGGAGAGTAAAAGTGACCCTGTAATCTTCATCGCAGTAGGATATTGCTGCTACCTGCTTCAGTAGAATATTTCGTCCTGTGCAATGACCTAACAATCTACAAATGAAGAAATTAATTATCTACTTATTGTATAACTGCAGTATTATTATTATTATCGTTATTATAATTATTATATGTACATATCTATATTTCTTTATTTCTCGTTGTTAGAATTCCATATTTGTAATACGCAGAACCAGTCACATATACTTAATGTTTATAAACATATTTTGGATCTGTATTAGTAACAATTTTGGTTATATACACACGTACTTATATACGCATTAAAAAAATAAAATTCAATAGTTCTTTGTCGACCAGAGAACCGAAAGGTACTAATAATAAACCATTCAGATCTTTTCGCAAATAGTGTTTTATTTGTAAAGCCCATTTCCTACAGGTTATGGGCCCAGTGTACGTATTATAGGTTTAAGTCTAAGTGAAAAGTAAAACAATGGAAAATAAACTTACTAAAAGAAATATTCAGCCATTTAATGGTGAAAAATATAGTGTGTGGAAGTTTCGGATTCGCGCATTATTAGCCGAACTTGATGTGCTTGAAATAATAGACAATGACGTGCCGGCCGTGCAAACAGAAGAGTGGAAAAAGAAAGACTTAATTGCAAGAAATGTGATTGTGGAGTATTTAAATGACTCATTTTTGGGTTTTGCAAAAGACAATGAAAAAGCGCGAGATATCTTTACAAAATTAGACAATATTTATGAACGCCGCAGTTTAGCCACGCAGTTGGCTTTGCGAAAACAGTTGTTAAATTTAAAATTACAAGGGGATGTTACACTTTTCCAACATTTCACCCGTTTTGACTCAATAGTTGCGGATTTAGTGGCTGCAGGAGCAGTTTTAGATGAAATGGACAAAGTTTCTCATCTACTGCTGACTCTTCCAAGTTCGTATGATGGAGTTATTACTGCTTTAGAAACATTGGGTGCAGATAATTTAAATCTAGCATTTGTAAAGACCCGCTTACTTGATCATGAAGTAAAACTACAAACTGGAAATGATGCTACCAATTTAAAGGTACTGAACTTGCATGCAAATAAACGATATAAACCGTTGAGTGGGAGCAGTGAAAAATTTAAATAGAAAAAGGAAAAAAGGTTCTTCAAGAAAAACAACTTTTCACGAAAATTTCCAACAAAAGACAAGAACAAAATGTCCAAAATAACTTGCGATCATTGCGGAAGACACAACCATATCAAATCTGACTGTTACTACTACAAAAGAATGATAGCAGCACAAAAATCAGAAACCCAAATGGTAAATGTTGCAGAAACAAGTCACTTTGCATTTATGTTGGGAAACAGTACAAATCACAAAGAAGGAGATGGAAGCATAAATTTCCTTTTGGATTCAGGAGCGACAGATCATGTCGTTAACAGAGAAGATGTTTTTACCTCCTGTACCAATTTATCACCACCGCTGCGTATTGCCATTGCAAAATCTGGTGAAACCTTAGCCGCAACCAAGAAAGGGACCATTGCAGTCACCACCAACTTAGGGTTCCGAGGCACCTTGGAAAATGTTTTGTATACACCAGATGCAATGTCCAACTTACTGTCTGTCAAGAAAATACAAGAAACTGGTATGAAGGTAATATTTGATAATGAGGGAGTAAAGGTGCAAGATGATAAGAATAGAATCATCCTGTCGGGTAAGTCAAATAATGGCTTATTTAGTGTAAAACTTATGACACTTACAAACATGGCAAATATAGTGAAATAAAACAAAGAGCAGATAAACATCAGTGGGAGCTTGCCATCAAAGAAGAATTAGATTCACTCCTTCTCAATAAAACATGGTCTATCGTTACAAAGCCTTTAAATGCAAATATTGTTAGTTGTAAATGGATTTTTACTATTAAAACTGATAATCAGGGGCAATTAAATAGATACAAAGCACGACTAGTTGCAAGAGGTTTTAGTCAAAAGAGTAATATTGATTACGACGAAACTTTTGCACCAGTTGCACGAATTTCTACTTTTCGTTTCCTTTTGGCCTTTGCATTCCAAAATAATTTATTTGCACATCATATGGATGTGAAAACAGCTTTTTTAAATGGTGTACTAAATGAAAATATATATATGGAAATTCCAGAAGGTCTTACAGTTGAACCAAATAAAGTGTGCAAATTAAACAAAGCAATTTACGGACTTAAACAGGCATCACGATGTTGGTATCAGAAATTTGATTCTGTAATAAAGGAAAAAGGTTTTAAAAGTTCGGAGCTTGATCCATGTGTTTATTTTTTAAATCGAGGTCACATTAATAGCAATATTTATGTCCTGTTGTATGTTGACGATTTGGTGATTATAACCCAAAATTCAAACACAATGCAAAATTTTAAAAAATATTTAACCGAACATTTTCAAATGAGAGATTTATTTGATATTAAATTATTTTTAGGAATAGAAATTCAACCAACAAAGTCTAAAATATCACTTAACCAAACTATCTACTTAAAAAGGATTCTTCAAAAATTTAATATGTCAGATTGTAAACCGATTAAAACCCCTTTACCTTCAAAATTAGATTATGCTGGTTTAGAATCAAATGAATACTATAATGCACCGTGTAAAAATTTGATAGGAAGCTTAATGTATGCAATGGTATGCACACGTCCTGATTTATCATATGCAGTTAACATATTAAGCAGATATCAGTGTAAAAATAATAAACTGTTATGGCAATATTTAAAAAGGGTATTGCGGTAAATAAAAGGGAGTCTTGATTTAAAATTAACTTATGTAAAAGGTGATCACGAACAAATCTTAATAGGTTATGCAGATTCCGATTGGGGAGGTAGCGATACAGATCGAAAAAGCACATCCGGATATTTATTTAAAGCTTTTCAAAATTGCACAATATCCTGGAATACCAGGAAACAAAATACTGTAGCTGTTTCATCAACAGAAGCAGATTATATAGCATTATTTGAAAGTGCAAGAGAAGCTATCTGGTTTAAATCATTTCTTACAAGTTTACACATAAATGTGGCAAAACCAATTCCCATTCACGAGGATAATAATGGTTGTATTTGTATTGCTAATAATCCCACGAATCATAAAAAATCTAAACATATAGATATAAAATATCATTATACAAGAGAACAAATACTAAAAGGTAACATAACCCTCATGTACATACCAACAAATGAACAACAAGCAGACATTTTAACAAAACCCATACCAGCTACTAAATTTTTAGAGCTGATTAGAAAAATTGGTCTATTTTAAACAATTACAAATGGGATTGTCTGTAAAACTCTAACTAATAAGGTTTTCCAGGTTTTCCTTATTCAAGCACTAAATGGTGGTTAGAGTAAACTGAAGCTCCTGGGCGCATTAACATTTAAAATATATTATTTAAAGTTTATAAAATTGCGACTGATTCTGAGTGGGAGTGTTAGAATTCCATATTTGTAATACGCAGAACCAGTCACATATACTTAATGTTTATAAACATATTTTGGATCTGTATTAGTAACAATTTTGGTTATATACACACGTACTTATATACGCATTAAAAAAATAAAATTCAATAGTTCTTTGTCGACCAGAGAACCGAAAGGTACTAATAATAAACCATTCAGATCTTTTCGCAAATAGTGTTTTATTTGTAAAGCCCATTTCCTACACTCGTTATATTATTTCCATGGCTCGTGATAAGGGGCTAATTTTTGTATATTTACTACTTTAGATATGTGACCCTTTGTTACTACATAATTTAAGTCTGATTTTTTAGATGTTATAAGCCATGGTCCCGAGAAACGGGGTAAAAACTTCTGAGTTAGATGCTTTTGTTTCGTAGGAGTCAGAATTCTAACTTTTTGACCCACAGAGTAGATCACGTTTCTGTGTTTTTTGTCATAATTTTTTTTGTCTTTTTCTTGTTGAGCTGCCAATCTTTCTTTTGTGAGTTCCCTAGCGAATTCCAACTTTCTCATAGTGTCGTCAATAGATTCGATTTTTTTTTCTGTTGGTAACACGGTATCAATAGGAAAATCGGGTTCTCTACCATGGACCAGATAAAAGGGAGCAGGATCTTTCGCATTGTGTCAATCTTCTGGAAGCGAAAGCTACTGGGTGAAGAACGCCGTCCTTTGGCTGAAGAAGTATACAGCCTATTCCATAAGCACTTGCGTCTGTCCTAATAATAATTTCTGCGTTAGGGTTGAAATGTTGAAGAACGGGGCTGGAACATAACTTATTTTTTAAATCTTGAAAAGCTTCCTCGTGTATTTGTTCCCATTTAAAGGTCCTATCCTTTTTGGTTAGATCGTATAATGGCTTTGCGAAATGTGCAAACTGCTTTATAAAATGACGGTAGAAATTTGCTAAACCCAAAAAGCTTTGTAACTGCTTTGGTGTATTTGGTCTTGGAAATTCCTTTATTGCTTTTAGTTTATCGTCGTCGGGCGTTATTCTGTTCTCACCTACTTGGTGTCCTAAAATATTTATTTTACTTGTCGCTATAAAACATTTAGACGGTTTTAACTTTAAATTTGCTCTTTGTAGTCTTCGAAAAACAGTTTCTAAACGTTGAAGATGTTCTTCAAAGGTAGATGACCATATTATTAAATCGTCCAAATACAGCATGACTTCTTTCCACTTTATATCCGAAAAAAATTGATCTACCAGCTTCTGATATGTTGAAGGACTGCCTGATAAACCAAATGCCATTCGCAGAAATTCATATTGACCATCTGGTGTGACGAAGGAGGTTTTGCTTCTGTCTTCCTTCTTTATAGGTATGCTCCAAAATGCTGAGTTACAATCTAGAGTCGTAAAATATTTGCTATTTCCTAGGTAGCTTAGGATATCCGCAATTAAGCATAGTTGGTAACAATCCTTCTTAGTAACGCTATTTAACTTCCGAAAATCTACACAGAACCTGAGTTCTCCACTTTTTTCTTTACAAGAATGACTGGTGACGCCCAGGGGCTTGAGATTTTTTGGATTATTCCGTTTTCTAACATTTCCTGAACTTGTTGGATTATTTCTCTTTCTTTTTGGCTAACTTGGTATGGTCTCTGCCTGATGGGTTGGCACTCCGTTGTTTCGGTGGTATGTTCTATTAAAGTGGTTGTTCCTAGTTCCTGCAAATTATTAGCAAAAACGTCGCTAAATTTGTTTAAAAGTTCGTCGAATTTTTTCTTTGATCTTCTGTTAGGTCACTAGATACATTTATATTTTGTATAGAATCTGAACTGTCGATTTCGTGTATGTTAAAAGATTCTAATTTTTTCACTAGGTAAGCAATTGTCGTGAACTCGAGTAACTTCTCAGGTTTCACGTTGTTATTTTTTATTACAATTGAGCCGCGATTGTTTTGTAATTTAATATCCCTGACTAAGTTTAATTTTTTTTTGAATAGTAAATCATCATTTATTTGAATAAAATGAAATGGACCAACGTTAGCATTTGAAATTACGATATCGCAAGTTTTTGTTTCACCTGGATGAATCAAGACACTGTTCGCCATTTGAATTTTTAAATAATTCTTTTGATTTGCTTTGTGTGTGTATTCCTCGTAAGGAAGCTCGGACCATAAATTAACCTGTTTGTTACTCGGCTGCCTATTTGTTAAACGTATTTTAGTTTCCCTGCCATTTTCATTATATACCGAAATAAAATTCTCCCTGAAATTTATTATAGCGGAATGTTGTTGTAAAAACGGTTCACCCAATAGTATTGAGTAATGTAGTTTATCGATTACATATGCTTTTATCTGAAAAGAGTTAAGGCCTAATTTGATTTCAACTTGTTTCGAACATAATAAGAAAATTTCAGTTTTTCCCGCTGAGTATAGGGGTGGACACGAATGTACATCTAAATTTGAGCAAAATTCCTTTGAAATCAAATTTACATTACTGCCTGTATCTATAAGACATTTTACTACCTTATCGTCTAATAGACAGTTTACTGTAAGAGCCGATTTAAGATAATTAACTTCCGCGAAATTACGGCTCGTTAATCTCGCTTGTTTTCGTTTCCCTGCTGTTTGCCTGTGTTAGAATATCGTTGGTTTTGGGTTCCTTTGTTATTCCAGCATTCCCTATAACTGTGTTCTGGTTTACGGCAGCCCTGGCAGTACTTCTGTGCTCTTCTACTATTACTCCAGCGGTATCTGTAGGACCTATTTTCGTTGGCAGTAGTTGTGTTGGTAGTCGATGTATTTCTTCCGGCTAACTGAAGTTCCCCAATTTGTTTCTGAAGTGTCTTTATTCGATCTTCCAATTCACTATTTGACGAATGTGATTCTGCGTTTCCATGGAAAAAACTTGTTTGTATTGAGTGGGCCTCTGCTGTCGTAATTCTGTCTATTAGTTCTTTTAATTCCTTGACAGTGTGAGGTCTTTCAATGTGAATTTGATAACTATACTTGGCTAAAAGGCCCTTTAGAACATGTTGAATTTGTTCACTTTCGGGCATTTGACTGTCAACGGCATTACACAGTTCTAGTGTTTCATAAAAGTATGATGTTAAGGTTTCTTGGGGTCCTTGGCGTCGATACATCAACTTTGTTCGTAGTTCGTAGTGATATGATGCGCCTATAAAAGTTTTCTTAAATTCTTCTTCTATATCTTCCCACCGGGATGTGCTATTCCTTGTGGCGTATGTTCTGAACCAAGCACCAGATGCCCCGAGTAAATATTTTTGGAAATAACACATTTTTAATTTGTTGTCCCAATTATTCCATGAGCATGCTTGATTAAGTGTTTAAAAATACAGCAGCATCGTGTTTTAAGGGGTCGAAAGCAGGCGGTTCGGCCAACTCCAGTTTTGCTTTTCCCCTTAATGGGTCGAAGTATGACTTGCTCATTATTTCTCCTAATGTTGCGTTACGGTTTACGTCATCTATTTGAACCTCTTCTGTTCCAGGCGTAACGCTGGTTGCTACTAACCTTTCGTTTACTTGGGAAAGTTCTTGTACCTTTTTTTGAAGTTCCTCTATCAACTGGGCCTGCGATAAATTTCTGGATGTGTCGCCTATTTTACACTTCATGGCTTCTACTTCCGTTTGTAGGTCCTCGATACGCTTATTCTTCGTATCAATTAATTCCTTATGGTCACACTGTGCCATTGTTGAATTATTTTCCACAAAAACAGAGGATGGTACAACGTTCAGTTGGGTGTGCAGGGTGGTTATATCGAACGTAAAAACTTCGTCGTCTCCAACTGAGTTTCGTAACTTCGGACTGGAAGGTGGTGTTCGTAACGTTAATCGTGATGTGTTGAACACGATAGGGATGCTTGTAGTTTGTTCCACTGTTGTACTATTTATTGGAGGGTTAAAATTATCTAAACTGGGAGGAATTAACTCCTGTCTAGCTTTTTCTAGTTTTTTAAGCACCGACGAGGTTCTCTTTTTGTTGCTGGGGTCTTGGCTCATTTTACGAAACCATGTTATATTCAGAAGTTAGTAGTAAGGCAAACCAAAAATATTATTGTAAAATGTAAAATAAATTATTATATAAAATTCGATATGTACTTATTAACGAAATATGCACTCATAACATTTAGAAATAATGTGATTAGTAGGCCAAGACGATGTCAAAACAAAGAACGGCGAAGGAATCTTGCTACTTATCAAAAATGTAAATGTTACAATATCAAGGTATGTAGGGCAGTTGAAAAAAAGAAAAATGCGTACTCGGCGAAATCAACGAAAACATAAACAAGATCTGACACAATTATACTGATTGGGATTGACTAATAGATATTGAAACCAATAACAATTCAAATAATTTAGTTATTAAAAAGAAAGATAATAGCACATTTTATTATTTCAAGCCAGTATTTGGTTTCCTATTTTTTTTTAATATACAATTACTAAATGAATTTGTATATAAAGCAAGCATGCAAAGCTAAGCATTAAAAAATAATGTTACTGGGTCAGAACGGAAACAAAACATGACAATGAAATTTTGCTAGTCTACTTAATTTGTATTTTGTAATAACCAAGTGCGTATGCGGAACAAGTTAAGAAAGAAAAAAGTAAAAAATACGACTAAAAAGAAAAAAGAGTTAAAGTCGTCGATTGAATATTTATACGGAAAACTAAAACCAATAGTTCTGATAAATGACTCTTCCAATTTTATTGAGAATCAAAAAACAGTCTCCACCAAATGTGTGGCTTTTTTATTTGGTTATTACATGCACAAGAATCGAGAGGGCCTCCACCAAATGTGGCGATAACCACCAAATTTGACGTATTCCGCCGATTGAGGCGGTGATTGGAGAGGTTTCGCCAAATATGGGGTTATTAATCGCCTGGGGGTTAGTTTTTGGTAGATGGTTGAGACTCGCTCGGCAAAGCGGAGGTGCACAAGAACAACCAACAAGAAATAAAATAGACTTTATTTAATAGTTGTAATAATTAAACCTAGCAGACGATGGAAACTTAATCAAATACAATAAGGATAATTGAGTAAACTTACCAGGGACCCAAAGTACACACCAATATTCCGTCCTAGACGGTACGCGCACGAACTTCCCAAATTGTATCTGCTGACCCCTTTTATTGGGCCGTTACCTGCTTATTCCGCAGTTACCAAACATTGGTTAACCGAAATAAGTAGGTGACATAGATAACGGTAAAGTAGATCGCTCATATACTGGGTGATATACGACATTTACACTTACATTAGGATTCAATTTTTCAAACAATTTAATGTCACAAAAGGTCATTATAAAGGTCATACCTGTTAAATTTAGCTTTGAAAGATATTTCCTGTAATTTGATACATAATTTTTACGATATCTGGCGGGATATAGTGCGGAAAGAATTGCCCAGATGAAACACATATTATCTTGGTTTTTAACGTTAATAACAGCCTTTTTGCGTTCAATATCCAATGGAAGTTTTACATAGGTGGAAGCTTTCAGTGGATTGTATTTCACCAAATTGACTTCCAAAAATAAAAGTTCCTGAGTGACATACCCAATATCACGTTCCTTAAAACAATTATAAGTGTTTTATTATTACTATTAGACTAGATTAGATTTAACTTACCTGGAATTCCTCAAGCTTTTTTTTTTAGATTTGCAAGTAAATTTTCAATTACTTCATTTACATTGACAGAGTTATCTACAACTTGGTAGGGAACCAGAAAATATTTTACTTCCAAGTTATGTTTTCCATCATCATCATCGTCTGAGACTGCTGCAGGCTTCAGAAAACTTCCATAAAGTTCGAAATTTACTTTCAGTACGTTAAAATCCTTAAGTTTTTTATTTATGATGGTCACGATTTCAATCCATATTTCATGAATGAAGTTTTCAATTAATAAATTGCTATAGTCGTTTATAGGTAGATTGGCAAATTTTGTATTATTAGGTATCAAACGATAGGAAACCACTTTTCGATTGAATGCTAACAATATTTCATGAACATTAGAACCAAGAGTGACATCACGTTCAAAACATTTATTCTCACATAATTACAGCATATTGTTTTTCAAGTTTCACATATCCCATTATCAGTCATGAATAAATCAACATACCAATTTGAACATTTTAAAAAATTATCAACTCACATAAATACAGCATGTTCTTTTTCAAGTTTCATTATTCCCATTAGCAACCATGAATGCGAATGGTATGTTTTGTGAGCAAGAGACTTACTTATCCTATATTACATACTATTAATTTTATTTATTTTTCAGAGAAACTTATGGTCATAAATTGCATTGCAAATTTAAATCTTCCGGAGTTGGAGGTAAACTATATAGATATTTAAATTTCTTAATTTATTTTTATTAACAAGACTAACTAGAAACAACAGAAACAACTACTCCGAGGGCTAATACCCCTACCGGCATTGAATTACACTATTGAATCTGAAGGTACATATATGTTAGACGTAGATAAAATAATCTAAAAAGACAGGTAAATTCCTGTTACGTCTAAATAATTACGGATTACTAATCCCACACTTGGAACGCGTCCTATACAATAGGTACAACGAACCGGTCGTTGAATTGGCTTGTGGTTTATTGTACCTATTGTATAGTACGCGTTCCAAGTGTGGGATTAGTAATCCTTAATTATTTAGACGTAACAGGAATTTACCCGTCTTTTTAGATTATTTTTATTATTTTTCAGGATATAGACCGTTTTATGGTTATTTGTCATAGTCCTCCGCCTGAGGCTATGTATTTAGGTTTGAAAGACCCTCGGAATGTGATCCCTGGGCAACCATATGGTTAGGTATGTATGTAGAAAATTATAAATATATTCTTTAATTCTTTCTAACTAGTTTAATTCTTTTTAGAATGATGGATTGACCATGAATAAATATATATTACTTTTATTCTTATATTATTCAATAAAATTTTGTTAAACTCATAAACATTTGTGTTTTATTTCTTACATGATAATAGAGTTTAAAAATATAAGTTTCTTCTCAATTAGATTATAAATTTTACATGGATTCCATCTAATAATGTTGTAATGTAACATTTTTTTTAAATAATTATTGAAGAATAAATCATTAGTATTATGATTACCTACTCTAATAAAATATGATTTGTGCAAATAGATCAATAAACAATACCTTCCTCGAAAGGAATTGAACATTTTTTTAAAGAATAAAACTATTTCTGAATAACAATACTTTTTATTTACATTGATATCTACCTAAGTACCTATTCATAACGAAGCAATTCAATGCACGCAATTACTTTAATAAATTCATTCATTAGAGCCGAACGCGTAAGAAAAATAATTATTATTTCTTGCACTGCGGCAGCGACATGTCCCGCCGAACCGGAAAAACAATTAACACATGTCGGCAAAATACTTACCTACATATTCCTTGATGGGTACGTCGCTCGATCGCGACGGGTGAAGGGGGAGTAGTCATTGAGACGAAAACCTCCGCCGAAGCAGAGGGCTTGCTGAAAAGCGACGAGCTGAAGAAGCAAGGCCTATCGGTCAGTCACCCTCAGAAGATAGGGCCGAAAGTCCTGATTAAGGACGTGCCTTCGGCCTTATCGGACCAGGAGGTCCTTAGGGATCTCCAGGCCAAAAACTTGGGGGAGGTGATCTCACCCGAGGAGTTCAGCTCCCGGGTGGCGATTAGAAGTAGGAGGAAGGCTCCTGCGATACGGAAAGGTGCAAGTGGTGCATGCGACTCTAATGAGACGTGGGTGACCCTAGAGGTCACGCCCCGAGTCAAGGAGTACTTGCTTGGGGAGAGGAGAGTGTACCTCGGCATGCAGGCATGCCGCGTAGAGGACACGGACGACGTCTTGCGGTGTTTTAGGTGCCTTGGGTTCGGGCACTAAACCGCGAGCTGCCGAAGCAAAGTCTCCGCACTCTGCTTCCGCTGTGTGAGAGCGGTCACAATCGTAAGGACTGCGACGGTCCTGAGCTCTGTGTGAACTGCAGGGACAAGGAACTGCCTGACGGTCACCCGACCAGGGCGAGATCTTGCCCCTTGTGCAAGCAGGCAGCTAGGGAGAAAGCAAGTAAGTACGCGTTAATGACAGAAACGACCATAAAAGTCCTCCTGTTGAACTGTAGGAGATCCTATGTGGTCATGTGTGAAGTCGGAACGCTGATGCGTGAGAATGGGATAAGCGTGGCCCTACTGCAGGAATCGTATGCCGTAGATGGCGGCGTGCGGGGGCTCCCCTCCGGAGTGGTGATTGTAGGGAAAAAGGGCAGAGCGAATCTCAAAGCGATTGTGGTTGTCGACGACTCTGAGGTCGACGTAGTTGATCTGACCGAGTGCGAGGCGTTTGTCTACCTGAGTGGCCCCTCCAGTGAGACGTATGTCTGTTCTCAGTATTGCCAATTTGGTGGTAATATCGAGGATAGCGTGCGTATAATGGAGAAGGTCATAGCTAAAAGTGGCAGGGTTGCGCTGCTTATCGGCCTGGCCGTCTCGACCCAGAAGACATGTTGTATGCTTCTGAAGGGCAGGCTGGCTGCTACGCGGCCGCCCTGTGTTGGAACCGGCAACTTCACAGCGGAGTATGTGCGCACCGTGAAATACCTCGGTGTGTGCGTGGGTGAGAGGTTAGCCTTCGGGCCGCACCTCCAAGCATTAAGGGGCAAACTATTGATAGTAGTAGGGCCCATGAGCAGAGTGCTGCGCACGGAGTAGGGCTAGGCAAGCGTGCCTTACGCTGCGTCTTTAAAGGCCTGCTGACGGCTTGTGCCCTGTATGGATCAAGCGTTTGGTACCAGACGCTCCGTACACAGACAGGAAGGGCGATGTTAAGAAGGTGCGAAAGGGTGGCGTTTCCGGCATGCCTGAAGGTGTGTCGTATGGTCTCAACAGACGTCATTCAAGTTCTCATGGGAGAGATTCCGTGGGAGCTAGAGGCGGAGAGGCGTGCGCTCACTTTTAAGGCTAAGCGTTGGCTACCGATGGAACCCGGTGACGTAGTCAGAGAGGATGAAATCGCCGGACTATCGGATAGAGAGGTGCGCAAACAGTTGGAGCGAAGGTTGTCACGAAAGTGGCAAGACGGTGGGACCTGTCGGTAAACGGCTGAGTCACATACCGTTTCATTTCGGACGTTCGTACCGTGAGGTCGAGCAGATGGTTTGACCTGAGCTTGGTTGCAGGGTACTTGATCACCGGACGTAGTAGTATGAACGGGTTCTTGTACAAGAGAGGATTGGCAGAGTGAGGCGTGTATTTGTGAGGACCCCGTCGAGAGTTGGGAACACTTGCTGGTTAGGTGCCCTCTCTATGAAGATATCCGAGACCTTGTAAATCTCGGCGTATTTTGGGAACCCACGGGGGAGTCGAATGTAAGCCAGGTCCTGGTAACGAAAGAGAGACACGACGCCCTGAACGCATTTGCGAAGAGGCTATTTGAGAGACGGCGGCAGCTTGCCAATGCCTCATGAAAGTTAATCCAACTGCACGTCAAATAAAGCATTTATACAATAAATGGAGGTAAAGATTAGTTTCTGTTCCTTTTAATGAAAATTCAATCTTTATTTATTTTAGGACGGTTAATTTTGGAACGCGCAGTGAAGATAGTATCTTCAAAGTAATTGAAAAGAAGAAACATTTGTGTGAAGCTAAAGGAATTGGAGTTATTATTAAGGAAAATCCACTGATTATTGTGATTTTAACTCCCATCATGAAGCGTGCACACGAACAGTCATTTTCCAAAGAGATTGTTTTTGTCGACTCAAGTGGTTCGTGTGATCAAATGAACACCTGCGTAAAATTTATGTATGCTGCTTCAGAAATTGGTGCAATTCCTCTAGCTTGTATACTGCATAGTGCGCAGACAGAAAGCAACTATACTCTAACTTTCAGTGTTTTGAAGGAGCACTTAGGTATAAATGGTTTAGGAGGCCAAGGATACCCATCATTGTTTATGACTGACGACAGTGCCAGTGAACGTAATGCTTTAAGTTCTGTCTATCCATCTTCTCGTTTACTTTTGTGTTCATTCCATCTTTCGCAAGCTCTTTGGAGATAGCTTTGGGCATCCGAAAATCATATTTTAAATGAAGATCGAAAACCAATCATGAAGATGCTTCAAAATATAATATACTCTTCCTGCATTGAAGAAGCCGAAGCACAATACGATGTAATATTAAGGGAGAATTCATCCAAAAAATATCCCCAGCTCTTGAATCACCTTGAATTTAATTTGGAAGAGAAGAACAGAATGGTGTTTGTGCCTCAGAAAAGACGTACTTACCAGAGGTAATAACACAAACAATTATGTTGAGGCCTCTATAAGGATTTTTAAAGATATTGTACTTCAACGTTGCAAGGCGTTTAATGCATGTGCTCTTGTAGACTTCATTGTTAGTGTTTTCGAAACCTACCACAAGAAACATTTGTTGGAGTTTGCTAATTCAAGGCGAAGTCAACCAAAATTATCATATTTGGCATTCTCTAAAAAGGCAAAATCTCTCGATGTACATAAAATAGACTCAAACACTTACAGAATTTCTTCAGGCGAAGATAGACATCTTTTTTACACCGCATATGTAGATATAGCATTATGTGATTGTCCATTTGGTCAAGGTGGCCGTTTTTGTAAACACCTATGTGCGATTCAAGAGCGGTTTTCGCTGGTACTCAATACTTCGCCATTATTACGCTCCGAAGATAGAATTATTTTAGCTAAATTGGCATTGGGGAATGAAGCATCTAAGGATTTCTACATGGATATGGATATACCAATAAATATGCCTACTAGCACGAGTGACCAAGTCAGTGACAATTGCACTGAAAATATTGAACAAAGTATAAACACATTTTTTCAATTTGATTAAGTATAAACATACCAATGAATATCGAATATCCCCTGCACATACGTGAAGTGACTATTTTAAAATCCAATTTTTTTCGAATATCCGAAATTGCACTTAAAAATCCAAATAGCGACTTAAGTAAAGCAATACATAATATTAATCTTACACTTAGCCAGTTAAGAACTGCTGCACAAGTACAGACATATTTTTGCCAAATGAAAATCGCGAAAAAATATTGTTACAACCGTGGACGGCAAATTGGAGTACCGCCTACATCCAAGTCCAGACGTAAAATTCGACCGGGATTTACGTCTAGGGCGAAGAGGATTCAGTCTGGTAGACCTTCAAAAAACGTAGTTAAACAGGTAACCAAAAAGAGGAGGAACTTATCGGCACACATAAATAAAAACACACCTAATGCAAAATCTCACTAACCATGTTTTTTTTTTTGCATGTATTGTTACGAAGCAATAAATTAAAGCAGAAGGCTTACATTTTATTCTTACATAGTAGAAATTGCCACTCAAATGTCACTAACCATGTTTTTTGTATATATTAATGCATATATTAATATGAAATAATAAATGAAAGAATCACTTCTGCTTAAGAGCTTCACGCAAATTAGATTTTTATATAATAAATTGAAGGTATTTGCCGTTGTCACTTGGTGAAACATTTTTATTTAAAATATATAAATTAAATTAAAATAAAAACACTTGGAAATATTTTCACTGTTTTTTAATTACTCAATACGCATTTCGATTTATTGGGGCATCTTCAGGAGTTTACTACATTATCAGAATAACAGTTCCCTATCTATACAATTCTACAATCTTACACTAACTTAGGATTAAGGGGGGGATTAGTACCGAACACAATTTGGTCGTTCGCTAAAGTTTTATTACATAACGAAGCTTTTTTAATTTCTAAGATTTCGTATTTATCTAATACTAATCCCCCTTTCGCACTTTTTATTAACTTTAAATTTTCTATATCTATCTTATGGTTATTGTTAATTAGATGTGTCGCTAAACCAGAGCTATGTTTTTTATATTTCACATATTGATTGTGTTCTTTAAAACGTGTCATAATACTTCTTTTTGATTTTTCTATATACCATATATCACAATTTGAGCATTTTATTTCATACACTCCGGTTTTTTTGGATAAATCGTTGTTTGTTGTTAATTTATTGTTTGTTAATGTTTTGCCTATTGTATTATTGTTGAAGTATGCTGGGTTGATGTTGTTCTTTCTAAGTAATTTACCTGTTTGTGTGCTTATCTCACCGTAACATGGGATTTTTCGCCAATGATTATTCTTTGTATCTTTACTTCTTGGAAAGATATTGTCAAGTAACATTTTGTATAGTTTCATATATAATAGTTTATCTACGAGATTTTGATTATAACCATTGTTTTTCGCAATTGTTTTTATAACTGTTAATTCAGCTTCGAAATTAAATTTATTTAATGGGACATATAGTAATCTATTTATCATAGAATGAATGGAGCTAATTTTAAGTTCATTGGATGACTTGAGTTAAAAGGTATAATAGAATCTGTGTATGTTTCTTTTCTATAAATTTTGAAATCTATTTTATTTGAATGTTCTATTGAGATATCTAAGTCTAAAAAATTGACGTTCTTATTACCTATTTCTACTGTGAATTGAATATGTTTATTCTAAACTATACAAAATGTTACTTGACAATATCTTTCCAAGAAGTAAAGATACAAAGAATAATCATTGGCGAAAAATCCCATGTTACGGTGAGATAAGCACACAAACAGATAAATTACTTAGAAAGAACAACATCAACCCAGCATACTTCAACAATAATACAATAGGCAAAATATTAACAAACAATAAATTAACAACAAACAACGATTTATCCAAAAAAACCGGAGTGTATGAAATAAAATGCTCAAATTGTGATATATGGTATATAGAAAAATCAAAAAGAAGTATTATGACACGTTTTAAAGAACACAATCAATATGTGAAATATAAAAAACATAGCTCTGGTTTAGCGACACATCTAATTAACAATAACCATAAGATAGATATAGAAAATTTAAAGTTAATAAAAAGTGCGAAAGGGGGATTAGTATTAGATAAATACGAAATCTTAGAAATTAAAAAAGCTTCGTTATGTAATAAAACTTTAGCGAACGACCAAATTGTGTTCGGTACTAATCCCCCCCTTAATCCTAAGTTAGTGTAAGATTGTAGAATTGTATAAATAGGGAACTGTTATTCTGATAATGTAGTAAACTCCTGAAGATGCTCCAATAAATCGAAATGCGTATTGAGTAATTAAAAAACAGTGAAAATATTTCCAAGTGTTTTTATTTTAATTTAATTTATATATTTTTATATAGTAGATATTGCCCCTCAGAATGGGAAAATAATTTGTGACAATATCTACTGCACTTAGTCGCTTTAAGATTCAGCGCGTGGCGTCTTAACGCAAGAGAGAATGTCGAGGCTATTATTCGCAAATCGTTGTACATTGCCTTCCGTGATTCGGCATTCATTTTTCTAAGACTGCGTCGTACCATAGGAGACAATGCCAATACGCTGCCGGGGCGTCCGCTCCGTAACGCAGTTCCCGAAACGAACATCGTATAAGGGTTAGATAGGCCCGAGGTGGGGGTCACTCGCCTCATTGACCCCCAGTAGCGTCGTGGCTTGTCGGGATTTGACCCGGCAAGTCGATTCCCAGGGTCGACCCGGGAACCACCATTCCACCAGGTTCATCCTGTGCGGTTTGGCGTGTGAATAAGCCCAACGCGGGCAGGTGTGGCACGTTAAATCTCCATAAGTTAAGTTGCCACTGCAGACTTGGTTCGGCTTATTAAAGACTATGTTCGTCGTCTACATGACATTGGTCTTGTTGTAGTTGCATATATATGTGATCAGGGATCTACCAACCGAGCTGCTAGCAACACCCTCCTCGCTAATACAAAGGCACAGTGGCTTCGTTCAGGAGAAGAGTGTCGATATGTGGATTATGTAATATAATTAACTGAATCTACATTTACTTGATGGTAATTCATTGTATAATTCGAAATAATAACACTTGTAATTACCATAAACTTTTATTTTACTTAACATATGTTTTACCACGATGTGGCTTCTTCAGAAGTTACAAATATACTTAAGAATAACAAAGACAATACACTGTATATATACACTATGGGGTTGGGGGTGGGTTTTCGTGTGGATACAAATTCAAAAGCGGAGAATAGCTTAGATCTAGTTGGTCATTAAGTAATAGATTATTATATTTAAATTTATTAATTTCCATAGTTTCTAAGAAATTTAATTTATAACTCTTACTTTCTGTATGTAGAATTTCAAAATCTGAATTTAAATTATGCTTCTCTTCTATTAAGTGTGCAGCGTAATTGGAATCAGTTTTTAGGTTTTTGAATGAATGTTATAACGATGGTATATTGACCCTGTATAGCACACTTCTATGCACCGCACCAAGCTTCTCAAATGTCAAAGCTGATACAACAGTTTTAGTTGTAAAATACCTATGTAATGATTTTTGTTCAATAACTCAGACAAGTAAAAAAGAATTAGAATTAAGCTAGCCGTTGTTGTGATAAGTCATATTGTGTAGTGTGTATTTCTGTTCAAATAAATTGTTTTTTTTTTTAATCGTTATTTCGGCATCGACATAACTGGGGCTGCGAACAGGATTCCAAAAGGGTCTCCACTAATCATTTTGAAAAAAAAAAATAAGAAGAATCCTCAAATCTCAGATTTGCAACGATTGGAATCCAACCCGAACCTACACAAGATTATTGGCAGAAATAATAAAGAAATAGAGCGACACCCAGGAAACTTATTCATCAGGAACTAGGACAATCCATTGCGTTCTCTATTTTCCGGTAAGTAAGTACAATTGTTCGTATCATTGCTTTCTAACCTTGCTTCCCTTGATTTACACAATGACTACCACTCCAGCCACTGCAACAATTTCTCTTACTGAATTTAAGACTCGTTTCGACTTTTTCTTTAATTTAGTTCCAAATTTTGATGGCAAAGAAAGTGAGTTAGCCCAGTTTATCAGATCAGCTGATAACTTTTGGACAAATGTTTCTACTTCGAGCCCAGAATTTCAAATTTCTAAATTCTTAGCAATAACAAATAAATTAAAAGGTGATGCTAGTCTATTATACTCAGTTGAAAGACCTGAGGACTGGCCCACTCTTAAACAATTGCTTAAGGATCATTTTAGCTGTTTAGAAAACACAGATTTGCTTTATAATCAATTAATGGGGTGTGCAATGTACCAAAATGAGCACTATGAAAATTACTATCTGAGGGTACATTCCATTCTCAGTAAATTAAGTGAATCAGTTGACGGTCAAGTTGACCAACAATATCGTAGGGAGCACTATAAGCGTGAAGCTACAAAAGTATTTTGCGCCGCTATAAACGAACCTTATCGCACACATTTATTATATAGACGTCCTTTTAATTTACAAAATGCTTTAACGTGCTGTAAAGAATTAGAAAATCTTAACCAATCAAGTATGATGTATCAACAGATGCAACGTATACAGTCAGGAAACAAAATAACACTTACACAGAACACTCCAAAAACTCCAAATGCACCACCCAAAGTAAATAATATTTTCTCATCATATCAGCCACAAGCAATAAGAAGGTCATTCTTTTCCCAACCACAATTAGTCGTAAAACAACAATCGCGACCCACGTTCACAACAATGGGACAAGCCACGAAAGCCTTTATTGCGCCCAAACCTCATCCTGCTTTTCTTCAACAAAATAAACCACAAGTTCAGAACCAATTTCCCAAACAACAATTTATTCCACGCAACCCATTAGGTACCAAAGATGTTTCTATGCGAACTGTATCACAGTTCAGAAAACCTTTTGTTAATCATTTCCAAAATGTTACACGTAACCAACATCCAAATTATAAAATTGAAGAGGTAACAAATTTAGAAAATGACTCGCAAATAGTTTATGACGAAGATGGAAACGCATATCTTCCTATTAATCCCGAAAAATTACCTGAAGAATACGACACATACCCCGAAAATAATGACGAATTAGCAGAACAAGACAATTTTATACAGGAAAACGAAAATTTTCCGAAAACAGCCTCGAACCAACATCAGAATACTTAGATTTAGATGAGCTAAACAATTTATTAATTAAAATACCAAGACTACCGTATATACAATCATATACTCTCAATTGTAAAATTCTAATAGATAGCGGAGCTTCTAAATCAGTAATGAACCCGAAATTGGCTGAACAATATTTTTCTGAATATCTTTATTACAGCCCCTTTGAAATTAAAACAGCTCACGGTAAGACTAGACTACATCATGATAAACCAAAGATTTAAAAACAGCATCAAGAGCGTCAAAACTTACCCCGGCGCAGATGTTCCCTCTGATCACACTCTACTAACAGCTATGTTCGAAATTAAATTGAAAAGCATAAAGAAAAAGAAAAGAACACAAAGTATCGACATGACCTTACTAAAAGAAAACGATATAAAACAAAAAATAGAGCAAGAACTGAATGAAAACTGTAAAAGGATGAAGGAAGAAATTGTTGAGAGTAACGAATCAGAAGATCCGGAAAAGCTGTGGAATAGATTGAAATTAATACTGCAGAAACCTGAGGAACAATTGAAGGGAACACGACAAACAGCAAAGAAACCTTGGATAACCAGAGAGATTTTGGAACTAATGGACTCAAGACGACAATATAAAAGCATTGACAAACACAAATATAAAGAAATACATAAACTGATAAAAAGAAAAATAATTAAAGCAAAAGAAAATTGGATGATGGAAAGGTGCGAGGAACTCGAGGCGTTACAGGAAAGGCATGACGACAGAATGATTTACAAGAAAATAAAAGAAATAGCGGGAATAAAGCAAAACAGACATATCAATACACTAACGAATACAGACAACAGAATTTTAACAAAGATCGAAGAAATAAATGAAGAATGGAAGAAATACATACAAGACCTCTTTGAAGATAAAAGAACACAAAATATCATCCAACATTTGCCATCCGAAAATGAATTCCCCATCTTAAAAGCCGAAATAAAATATGCAATACAAAACATGAAAAATGGGAAAGCTCCAGGTCCAGACAATATATATACCGAAAGTATAAAACTCATTGAAGAGGACAATCTGGATCTACTCGCACACATCTTTAATAACATATATCATACAGGCAAAATTCCTCGAGAATGGTTAACATCATCTTTCGTTCCCTTACCTAAAACTAGAAACCCCAAAAAATGTACCGATTTCCGACTCATCAGCCTTATGTCGCATATATTAAAATTATTTTTAAAAATAATACATCATCGAATTTATAAGAAATGCGAGGAAGACATGGGCCCGGAACAATTTGGTTTTAGAAATGGACTGGGAACCCGAGAGGCAATGTTCAGTCTCAACGTGCTGTTTCAGAAGTGTCGGGATCAGCAAAAAGATGTATATTTGTGTTTTGTTGACTACGAAAAGGCTTTTGACAGAGTTAAACATCAAAGATTAATGGAGTGTTTACAAAAAAAAAATCTGGATTCAAATGACATCAGAATCATTCAAAACCTGTATTGGAATCAAGATGCTTTTGTAAGAACAGAAATCGGTGATACTGAAGCTATAAATATTCAGAGAGGTGTTAGGCAATGTTGCGTCCTGTCCCCACTATTGTTTAATGTATATTCTGAGGAAATCTTTGTAAGAGCCCTGCATAACACACAAGAAGGCATAAAGGTCAATGGGAAAATAATAAATAACATTCGATACGCTGATGATACTGTATTGATTGCTGAAAACGAACGAGATCTACAGAGTCTACTAGACAAAATTGTACAAGAAGGAGAAACATACGGTATCAAAGTAAATAGAAAGAAAACCAAAACTATGGTTGTCTCAAAAAACAGAAACCCCATAGTAAATTTGTCAATTGACCGGCATCACATTGAACAAGTTGATAAATTCAAATACCTTGGTTGTCTGATCAACAGTGCACTGGACCCAGATCAAGAAATAAAAAGCAGAATAGAACAGGCCAGAAACACATTCTTAAAAATGAGACCGTTCTTTATTTCAAAGGACTTAAACCTTTCCCTTCGTTACCGTATGGTGAAATGCTACATATATAGTATCCTGTTATACGGCATAGAAACCTGGACGCTAAAAGTTAATACTCTGCGTAGACTGGAAAGCTTCGAAATGTGGATATTCCGCCGTATGCTGAGAATTCTGTGGACGGATCACATAAAAAAACGAGGAAGTCCTACGGCGAATGGACATGGATCGAGAACTCACAGAAATAATAAAGAAGCGTAAAACATCGTATCTTGGACATATACTCAGGCACGACACATATAGCTTCATACAACTGATAATGGAAGGAAAGATTGAGGGCAGACGTGGCCCTGGTAGACGACAAATGTCGTGGCTGAGAAACATCAAGGAATGGACTGGCTTGGACTTTCAGTCACTAATAAGAAAGGCCCAAGACAGACTACAATTTGCAGAAGTCATCGCCAACCTTCGATAGAAGACGGCACTTAAAGAAGAAGAACGGTAAGACTAAAGGTCAATATCGTCTACAAATCCCACTTTTATACGAATTTGGTGAAGAAACAATAATCGAATTTTTAATTTTCAATTTTCACGAAACTTTTGACGCTCTCATTAGTAATGTTGATTTAAAATTAATAAATGCTATAATTGACTACAACAATCAAACAATCACCACGCCTAACACCGTCATTCCATTCTTGGAAACACGAGATAAAATAATAAACACATACACACTTAAACATGTACCTGTTTCAATACATAAAGGAAACTTTGTCATCACAGACAACCATAAACATATATTACCAGGAATTTATACGGCAAATAATGGATATGCTTACGTACACTGTTTGAATAATTTTAATACTATTGAGCCTATGGAGATCGAACCTTTGGACAATTATGTTTACAGCTCAGATCCCCCTAATAACGTAGACTTAATAGAGTTTGACCCATTAAAAGATCTGCGCACAGATCATATGAATTCAGAAGAAAAATACAAAATTATTAAACTTTGCAATCATTATAAAAGCATATTTCACAAAGAACAGACAAAACTTACAGCAGTTACTAATGTAAAACATCATATCCGAACTACAGACGACGAACCCGTTTATAAGAAATCCTTCCGATATCCTCAAAAACTCAAGGAAGAGATACATTAATTTTAAACACAATTTTAAACTATGTATTAATTATTTATTACTTTAACTGTGTTATTCTATCAACATTTTAACTTTTTCTGTGTGTTTTTTACATTTATTTGTTTTGTATGTTACCTTGGGGCACGATAATTATGTACCCTTTGTGCACGTCTATATTCCTCCCTTAACTATATGATTTGAACTGTTAAACCTACAGTAAGTATTTTGAGGAATATCATTATGTTTACGTTTCTAATTTGTTTTAAAAAATATTTTTTTAGCCTTGATAAAGCCTATAAACATTAGGCGAAACGTCGGTGCGTTGGTTTTTTAAACAATTAAACTATTTGCCCCTTAATTGGCTTTGATTTTTACCTATTATTATACAAATTATTAAACTTCTAAATGACAACATTATAAGACCTTCTATTTCTCCTTACTCAAGCCCTGTTTGGATCGTTCCAAAAAAGATTGACGCATCCGGACGAAAGAAATGGCGGATGGTAATTGATTTTAGGGATTTAAATAAGAAAACAATTGAGGACAAATATCCATTACCCAGAATAGACGATGTATTAGACGCTCTCGGTAAATGTTGTTATTATACAACCTTAGATCTTGCTTCTGGTTTCCATCAGATACCTATGGACCCGCGGTCAATAGAAAAAACGGCATTTTCGGTAGATAACGGCCACTACGAATATATTCGTATGCCGTTTGGCCTTAAGAATGCACCCGCCACATTTCAACGAATGATGGACGAGGTTTTAAAAGAATATTTGTATAAATTTGTGTTTGTCTATATGGATGACATTGTCATTTTCTCTAAATCTCTCCAAGAACATATTAATCATTTAAAACTTATTTTCGAAAAGTTAAAATTGGTAAATCTAAAGGTATCTCTTGATAAATCAGAATTTCTCCGTAAAGAAGTACCTTTTCTTGGACACATTATCACTACAGAAGGTATACGACCTAACCCCGACAAAATTAAAGCTATTAAGGAATTTCCTATCCCACACAATATTAAAACATTACGCGCTTTTCTCGGCCTCTCTGGATACTATCGAAAATTTATAAAAAACTACGCCAAAATTGTCACTCCTCTTACAAAGTGTCTTAAGAAAAATTCAAAAATAGAATACCAATCTCCTAATTATTTAGGGTGATTGCACCAATGGAGGAACAGTGACCAGTGAAGGAAAAAAGTGCATATTTAGAGTAATATTAAGGATTTTAGACAACTTAAATATTCCCGCCTTATTTCAAATAATAACTTCGTTGTTTCTCAAAAAGTTTTGTAGATGGCAATACTGTAAGTCATGAAATTAATTAATAAATACGTTAGTTCAAAATCGGATCCATTAGTGACAGTGTGTGAGCGTTACGTAAAAATTAAGGTAGGTGCTGCGGTCACCATACACATTATATTATATTATTATGTTTTACGGCATTTTTAACCCTAGAAAACTGTTGTACGTAAAAATTAGGTACTTTTTTTAGAAACTCGCATGATACAATAAAACTGTTTGAGCTTCCCACTCCAGCTATCAGCAGTGCCTTCACTGGGCCCTCCTAATCATCTTGTGTATGACTCAGTCTCTTTTGGCAAGTGTATGTGGTCGCAACAGTGTCGCTTCAAAAATCCAGTACGTAAATTAGTTGGATTTCGTGGCAGATGTCCGTTTAGGATGTACATCCCTAGTAAACCTGCAAAATATGGACTGAAAATAGTATTACTCTGTGATGTGTCAACTAAATATCTACTAAACGCCAGTTCATACTTGGGAAAATCTACACAGACAAACGGACTTCCTCTAGCTGATTACTTTGTAGAACTTCTAAGAAGACCAATTTATGGCTCGAACCGCAATATCACCATGGATAATTGGTTCACTAATGTTCCCTTGGCTGACAGGTTGCTTTCCTAACCTTATAAATTGACAATAGTCGGAACAATCCGAAAAAACAAGCCGCACATTCCACCACTATTCTTAGAAAATCCAAAAGACCGACACTTTTATGATTATTCACATGTATCAATATTTGTTTTTTTTTATTAATTAATATGTTGTTTTTGTTGCCTTTTGTACGTTTTTTATTTGTAAAATAAAATAAAATATACTTTTTTATTAGTGTCTTCTTATATACGTTAATTTTACGTGTCAACAGTATCACGCAACTTAAAACATCAACAGTGTTCTAGGGTAATGGACGGGCACTGGTTTATTGTGTAGAAATAACTCTAAACTACTTGTTTATAATCTTAGATACCGTTTTTTAGCCAAAAATACTTTAATTTTGCAAGCGTTTCCTTATTGGATATCGAAAACGGTTAAAATCCAGTAAAGGAACAGAGCGTTCCTTCACTGGGGTTTTAGTAATGTTTCACATTCTCATCTATTTTAGACCTAATGTTGTGCATTTATTGCCCTTAGAGCTTATATTTTCATGTTTTATCGAAATAAGGTGTGGATCCAGTAAAGAAACACATTTTTTTGTTGTGTTCTCTTACAGGATTAATGGTGTTCCTTCACTGGATTCGTGTACATATATGTATTTATAACTATCTTTTTCTACCTAATTAAGTACCTATTCATTAACATTGTTTACAGGCAAGCATAATATATTTTATTGTTAAGACATGGAACTAAGTAAAAAGAACCAAAGATTTAAATATAGTGAAGAACAATTAAAAAACGCCGTAGAATGTGTACGTCTAGGAAGTCTAAGATTAAACAGCGCCTCCCAAAAATTTGGAATACCTAAGGCAACTTTGAGCAAAAAAGTTAGATGTTTAGCACCAATGGAGAGAAAAATGGCCCGAACACAGTTTTGAATAAGAGCGAAGAAGACAGAATCTCTGACTGGATTTTAAGTAAAGCCAAATTAGGCTTTCCCATGCATCCCAACAACGTCCTGGATGCAGTACAAAAAGTAGTATTGGAAACAAACAGAGACACTCTGTTTACAAATAGTAGACCAGGGAAAAAATGGCTTCAGCTTTAATTAATCAAAAGCAAGAGCCTCTATCACTGAAGAATCTATTCGTAAGTGGTTTGAAGATTTCAGAATGTTTTTGAAAGAAGAAAAATATGAAGAAGTGTTGACACAAGAATATATAATGCAGATGAAATGGGAGTGCAATTTTGTCCTAAATCTGGAAAGCTGCTTGGGCCGAAAAGTTACAAGAATTTTTATGAAATAAGCAGTGGCCCTGAAAAAGAATCTGTTACAGTGCTATGCAATTTCGCCGCCTCAGGATTAGTTGTACCACCTATGGTTGTCATGCCTTATAAACGAATTCCCCGCGATGTTGCTGTTTCCATTCCCAACAAATTTTTTTGTCGGTCGGTCAGACACAGGGTGGATGGTATCAGAAACCTTTTTTGAATATATCAGTAACTGTTTCCACCCATGGCCACTTGAAAATTCAATTAAATTCCCAATTATCTTACTACTGGATGGTCATAAATCGCACATAAATTTAGAACTTTCAAATTTTTGAACCGAAAAAAACATCATTTTATATTGTCTTCTTCCTAATGCTACACATATCCTGCAGCCGTGTGACGTTTCTATTTTCAAACCTGTGAAGTTATATTGGAAGTAAAGAGTGCTGGAATATAAACAGCATACAGGCAAGTATATTACCAAAGCTACATTTGTTCCGCTTTTCAAAGAAGCATTTGATAATGCAATTTCTGTAGACGCAATTAAGAATGGTTTTAAGGTTTGCGGGCTATTTCCATTGGATGAAAACTCAGTTGATTATGAAAAATGTATATCATTTAGAAGGGAACAGCTCAAGAATAAGAATTCGCATGAAGAAATATTTCAGAAAAATGATTTTCAAACCGCACTAAAAGTTTTAAATTTTTATTCGGAAGAGTTAACTCAGAAATTTGTTGAATGCAACTCAGCAAATAAAATCTCCGAAAGCAATCAATCATTGGGCAGCTTCCGGAGTTTTTGTTATGAAAAAGTTAATACCCTGCAAGAGCCACAAAATTTAAACGATTTAGAGAAGAATACAAATTCATTTGAAAATATCCAAGAAATGGAGAACTATCAAGATCAAAATTTGAATAGTGTTTCAGCCAGCTTTCTAGATTCCATACCCATGGAGTTTGAAGATATTGCGATTCAACCTTCCAAGGAAGCAATTTTCGAGATAGAAAATTTTAAAAGCAATATAAATTTCCACGAAGAATTTTCTCCAAAGGTAAATAACTCTAATAATGTGTATGATTCAGAAGCTTCCAAAACGCTAGAACCATGTAAAGACACAAAGGGTAGAGAAATATCCTACTTCTTTGAGAAAATGGACATCGACACTTTTTATGGAAGCACACAAAATATTAACTCACAATGTAATTTTGTGCAAAATTCAAATAAATCAGATTTTCAAAACATTGATGCGAACTATGAAAACAAAGAAATGCTTGAAGCAGTACAGGCAAATTCAGGTATTCATGAAATTTATGTCCAGTCATCGTCTAAAAACGAAGGAATATCTAAAGAAACAGAATTAAATATTTTAAACATACATGAGGAGGGAAAGATTGACATCAAGAACACGATAACACAGCAAAATGAAATAAAACCAAATATACCTAACACATGTAAGGAAATGAGGATTGGCATGAAGGATATGATAACAGACGAAAACGAAAATTGTTCTTTATTGGAAGAAAATTCGGAAACAATATTTGAACAAGTTTTAAAATGTAATGAAAACATTGTTATAAAATCGAGTAAAGAAAATACAAGTGACATTTCTAGTAGCAGTAAGATAAATATAATTTCAAACATATCATTAAACAGTCCGTGGGAAAAGCATCTACACTGGCCAAAGTTGAGCGATGTAAAGAAAAATACAAGAAAGAAGAACGAACAAATTCCATTTACAATTACATCAAATAAATCGAAAGAATATTATCTGAAAAAAGAAAAAGAGAAAGAAGATAAAGAGAATCTGATAAAAGCGAAAAGAGAAGAACGCGCAAATAAAAAAGCACTACATACGGTAACGAAGTCAAAAAAATATAAACAAATACGAAAACAAAAATTAAAACCAATCAAAACTCTGCAAAAGTTGAAACATTTTGAGGAGAAAGAAAGTGACGAACCCTCTACAGCAAATATAGAAATGGATATTGAGTGCCCTCTAGCTGAACTAAAAAAATTTAAAATCGGAGACTTTGTATTAGTGACCTATGATGACAGAGTTTACCCAGGAATTGTACGCAGTTTTGACAACTATGGTGAATTTGAGATTGAAACAATGGAGAGAACATCAAATGAAAATTGGAAATGGCCAAACAGACCAGATCGAATTTGGTACAAAAAGGAAGCCATTTTAAAAAAGATTAAGGAGCCAACATCGTTTAATTCCCGGAGTGTATTTATAGTTCCTGAAATCGCTTAACTGGGGGGTCTTAAGTAATAATATACCTACGTAAATGTACATAAAAAACAAACACAAACATTTATTTTGTGAGTTCCCTTACTGGGTATTATATGATCCTTTATTAGATATAAGTGTTTACTCACTGGTGTTTCTGTAGTATTTCTAAATAAATTTGCTTTAAAATTTTGTTTGAAATCATATTACCTTATTCTAAACTGCAAAAAAGGTAGCCAACACTTTCAAGAAGCAGACATAACAATGACTATGCGGAAATTCATGCTTAAATTTTTTTTTTGTATGAAATAATAACGAACTTGTCTTAAATGTTCCTTCATTGGTGCAATCACCCTAAATGCAGTAAAACAAATAAAAGAATTAATAACTAACGCTCCCATATTAGCCTACCCCGACTTTACGAAAACATTCATTATCACCACAGACGCATCTGATAAAGCTATTGGCTCCGTTCTTTCTCAAGATAAACATCCGATTGCCTTTTATAGTAGAACATTAAACAGTGCAGAACGTAATTACTCTACCATTGAAAAAGAGCTTCTCTCTATAATTGGTTCCTGTAAACACTTCCGTCCTTTTGGTAGAAAATTTATTTTGCAAACTGACCATCAGCCCTTAGTTTGGATACATTCCTTGAAAGAACCGCAAAACCGTCTCTGTCGCTGGAAAATTAAATTACAAGAATACGATTTCGATGTAAAACATATAAAAGGAAAAGAAAACTATGTGGCAGACGCATTGTCTCGCGTAGAAATTAATGCTCTTGAAGATCACTGAAAATTTAGATGTTGACTCATTATTTAATAACGCTCCTGAAATAACTCCGGAAAATGCTAATGAAATTTTAAACGATTTCGACCCGAATTTATTTGACGATCTACAAAAAATACATTCTGCACAAGAAAATCCTGTACCTGTGATGCAAATCTCTGATAGACCCCTAAATTCATTCCAGATAATGATCAACGTTAAATTGGGATCACCAAAATTTAAATTAATAATGAAAGGTAACAGACAAACCCTTAACATCATTGCAAATGAACATGTCGATCTTAATTGGTTAAAAAACAAGCTAAACGAAGAACTTAAAGGTAGGATATGTAATCAAGTAGGAATATATTTCGAACCAAAAATTACAGAAAATTTTCAACAACAAATTTTTGAAGTACTTTACGACCACCTCCACACAAAAAACAATCAAGTAAAAATTATCAAAACTTCTAATAATCCGCCTACTTACAAGCAAGAAAAAGCTCTAGACGAAATCTCTAAATATCATGACGCTAACCATAATGGCATTGATGAAACCTACTACCATTTAAAAACACAATTTTATTATCCAAACTTAAAGAAACTAATAAGCCATTACATTAACAAATGTGATGTCTGCCTTCAAGCTAAATATGATCGTAATCCATATAAACCTCCTTATAAAGGACCCATCGTATCTTCTCGTCCTTTCGAGATAGTAATGTTAGATAAATTTACACTAGCTAATCATAAATTCCTCACCTTCTTTGATCATTTTTCAAAATATGCTTAAGCCTATTACCTACAAGACACCAATATAATAACTTATATAAACAAAATTCGACACTTTATCAATCACCATAACCTACCCGGAAAAATTATTGTTGACCAAGGCACAGAATTTAACAATGTACATTTAAGAGATTTTTGCCGACTTTACCACATAGATTTGCATGTTATTAGTATAAGTAACCCTACGGGAATAGCTCCTCTCGAACGTATTCATAGCACTATCAAAGAAAAGGTAGCCGCCCTCAAAATTGCCAACCCTGAAGAAACGATACCAAATTTAGTGCTACAAGTAATCTTTATGTATAATAACTCAGTACAATCAACAACTAAATTAAAACCTTTCGAAATAATTTACGGCCCGTATAAACAAATTACAGAAAAAAGTAATACCCGAATTTAATAAACCATCAGAATATATTACTAGGCGCATTGAAGAACTTCGATTTTATTATACCCAAATTGCACAAAAATCTCAAAACAAAAATCAAAAGGACTTAGACAGACTTAACGAACACAATAATGATCCTTTACCCGATGAACTTCCTAACATCCTTTATGTTAGAAATGAACAGCGCACTAATAAAACAAAACCACCATTCAACCGTGTAACTTTATTAGAAAATAAAGATACACATATAGAAGGAATGTCCCCTAATCAGAATACTCCTAAGAAATATTCTAAGAGGAAGATCAAAAGAATAAGAAAAAATATCTCTATTACAGGTGACAATGAACCCCCTCCTGATAATAATGGTGATGATGAGCCTATACCATCAACATCTCGCTCTAGAGATAACGCCAATTGAAAAATCAGTAGCTTATTTAGAGGAAGAAGTGGGCGATGCTCATCTTTTTTCACATTATCATAAATTTATCTATAACATTAATCTTACTCAAATTAGGCTAGTATACTTAGACATATTAACTAAAACCGCTATACTTAAATATAAACACACTAACGGAATGTTTGACGTTTTAGAAAATGTTCTTAATCAAGTAGATGATAATATAAATAAACTATGACCTTATAGAGAAAAACGTGGACTTATAAACGGAATGGGAAATGCCTTCAAATATTTATTTGGCACTATGAATAACGACGATTATCAACAAATAAAAGAAAATATGAATAGGTTGTTTGACAATATAATAACAATAGAGAAACAAAATCAATTTTTGTCATTAGCACACCACATTACTAATTCTTATTCTGAAACATTCAATACTATAACAAAAAGATTTAATGAAACCTTTCACGCCTTCACGCAAGAAATAAATACTCTAAATATCGAAAGTTTAATAACTAAATTTATTTTAATCGCTCAGGGTTTATTAAATCAAATGCAAGCCATAGAACGTTCCTTAACCTTCCGGAGATCGCGCGCGGACTGTGAGTACGCATCAAATAATTTTTACCGATAGTTACGAAGAACGCCCACTCACGGCGCTGCACAACTAAGTATCTTTCTATTGCGACTTCATTAACTATCAGTGCTAGTTGGTTCGTAGCTGTATGCGTTTGAGCTCTAATAATAGCATTTGCGGACTGTGAGTCCGCACGCGAGCGTTCGGTGTAATTTTTATGTGCATTTTTTTTTGCCTTCGTTTAGCAAAAAGGTGAGTTTCAGCTTGTAATATGAAAGGTTAGGATAACAAATACACATTTTTATAGATGAAGTACTCCTGGGAGGAAGAACAAGCCCGACTGCAAAAGTTAATGGAAGAATGTTTAGTGGAAGGCGAAGAGGAGTCAGATGATGATTACGAGGACCAGGAAGATGACGGGGAAGAGGACAATTTGGAAAGACAAGATTTGACTAGTGATACCGAACAGGATATTTCGGACCCAGAAGACACCGAAACCCCTAGGGAGGCTTATCCTATGTTTATAGGAAAGGATGGAACTGAGTGGATGAAACATGTCACAAAGAGGAATGTGAAAACGAGGGCAGTGAACTTGATAAAACATTTTCCTGGAACTAAAAGAGCAGCAAAGGATTTGAAAGAAGAAATTGAAGTTTGGAAGCATTTTTTCACAGACGAAGTACTGAGTGTAATAGTCGAAAATACTAACAAACACATTGCTTTGAGTAGAAGTAATTACCAGCGTGAAAGGGATGCAAAAGATACCGACATAATATAAATTCAAGCTGTGATTGGGCTACTTTATTTATCTGGTGTTTTGAAATCTAATAGGCTAAACGTTGAAGAAATATGGACACAGAATGGTACTGGTGTGGAGCTGTTTCGTTTAACCATGTCCCAGTGTAGGTTTCGATTTCTTCTTGATCATTTACGTTTCGATGATTTAGAAACTAGAGAAGAACGAAAACAAACTGATAAGCTAGCAGCCATCCGAGAAGTGTTTGATAGTGTGATCAATAACTTCAATACAGTTTATACACCATTTGAATGGGTCACAATAGATGAGAAACTGGAAGCATTCAGAGGAAGGTGTAACTTCAGACAATACATACCAAGTAAACCGAATAAGTACGGGTTGAAAATATTCGCTATGGTAGACGCCAAGACCTTCTATACATGCAATATGGAGGTTTACGTAGGAAAGCAACCTTTGGGACCATTTCATGTTAGTAATTCACCGTCTGCAGTGGTACAAAGATTATGCCAACCGATAAAAGGAACTTGCCGCAATGTCACTGTGGATAACTGGTTTACCAGTATGGAACTACTAAACTCCCTTTATTCGGATTTTAAGCTGACTTTGTTAGGTACAATTAGAAAAAACAAAAGAGAATTGCCACCTGAATTTTCTAATCCGCAGAATCGCCCTCTTTTGTCATCCATGTTTGGCTATCGAGATAACTGTACTTTAGTATCGTATACACCAAAAAGGAATAAGAATGTGTTGTTGTTATCAAGCATGCATTTTGATGATAAAATAGATGCTGCTACAGGAAAACCAGACATGATAATAGACTACAATGCATCTAAAGGGGGAGTCGACTGTGTGGACAAATTATGTGCGACCTATAATTGTGCGCGAAACACTAGAAGATGGCCCATGGTTGTGTTTTATTCGCTACTCAATGTATGTGGAATAAACTCATTCGTTATTTATTCGATGAATAATCATGTTAGTGAGTTACGACGAAGAAAGTTTCTACGAAAATTGTCTTTTCAATTAGTGGAGGGCCATATTCGCCGCAGAGTAACACAATCAATTCCTAAGTCCATGCAACTAAGAATAAAGGAAATTTTTGGATTGGAAACACCCGCACCTGAGCACGTACCAGCAGCGCAACGGGGACGTTGCTCATACTGCGACCGGAAGAAAAATAGACCTTCGCGTTTCTTTTGTTATGAATGCCACAAGTGTGTTTGTTTAGAGCATTCAAATATCATATGTCGTGAATGCCGTTCAGAATAATTCGTTTGTTTTTTTTTTAGTTTGTAAAACTTATTTATGTTTGAGTTTATCAGTTTATTAATATTTTTTCCATCACCTTAATGTTGAGATGTTAAATTTAACTTATCTATCTTATAAATATAATCCTAAAATAAATTAAATCCACCTTTTATTACTATTTATTCACACATATAATCGTTAAGATACCTCTTTTGTGAATGCGGACTGTGAGTCCGCGGGTGAGCGTTCTATCCCAATAATGGAGCGCGAGCCCCGGAAGGTTAACATTTGCGAAAGTAGTATAGATTCGCCGGTTCTGGGACACTGAGGAGGAGGAGGGAAGTCCATGTCTTCGAACGAGTTCTTGAGTTTATGTCAATGACCTTAATTGGAGAACTGAATTTTTTCTGAATGAGTCAATGCCCTACTTTATTTTAGCATAAAAGCGGTTTAAGGTTCTTTATTAATAATTTAGTTTGTTTCGTAAACGAGAGGAAATCTTCTGCTGAAAGAACGAAATCTGAGGGTGCTTATATGATTCGGAGGAGGAGGAGGAATAACCATTTATTATCGAGATCGTTTACTTAATGACAGGACATGTGAAAACAGCAAAAGTAGGTTAATTGTTTTATATCTCGAAGCAGCAGACGATCAGGTGTAATTATTGGTAATATTATAATTATTGATGGCATTATTTTTAGCATTTTCTTCAATTTCTGAATGAGTCAATACCCTACTTTATTTTTCTTACTTAGACCATAACAAGAAAAAGCGGTTTAAGGTTCTTTATTTAAAAATAATTTACTCTACAATCATTTGTACGTTAGTTAAGTGGCTACTTTATCCTTCCATAATTTCATCTTCATAACTGCTGCTGCTGCTGCTGCAGTAATCGCTCCCGACTCCTTCGTCGTCAGCTCCAATGAGTTCACCTGTCATCTGCATAATTTTCGACGTTGAAGAATTCTAAATCTTCTTCGTTTGGCAGACCCTCGAAATACCTTCTGCATATATTTCTTGTATAGTAATTACCATTACGGTCGTAGAACTTTGCTATTACAATATAATTCTCAACGTCGGCGATGTTGTTGTTGTTGCTGTAAACAACTACACCAACCGAAATCTGCTTGTAGTTAGTTATATTGTATTCAGAAAAAAAGTCTTCAAATTCTAAAAGTTCTAAATTTTCGTTTTTTTGTCGCACAATATTGTCATTGTAGAAGTTTATGAAAATTGTACAGCCGCGGTTCATAATAAGATATGTCGATGCTTACTAAGTTACTGTCAACTAGCTACTGTTTTAATTTATTCTCATGCTCGAACGTTTATATTACTAAAAAGAAAAAATGCAAAAGTGTAAAAAAAAAAATTATTTTATCATTTTGAAGATAGATACATCTGTAACCAATTTTTAAGAACAAAGACATTTTCTAAAGCACAATTATAGTACGAATCTTGAAAGAAGGAGTGGTAGGTGCAAACTGGAGTGGTTTTATAATTTGCGAGAAGTTTTGTTAAAGATGGGCACTCCAAATCCTCCAGATTGACGATGTTCTCTAAATGTGGAAATTCTTTCGATATCCACACCCGTTTCTTCAATCCTTTGACGTATACAGCAGTCGAATTACTTAAAATTTTACCTATATCAGTGACAGTCACTTGATAATCGTGATGCCCACTATTCCACCCTAACCCGTGATAGTTTCTAGTAAGCCACCCAGTCTGACTCTTATATCGGGCTGTAAGTTGCGACCAAGGAAATGGTGGAGATAGTAAATACCATGATGTTTCCTCGTCGCAATTTATTCTACTGAAAGCGAATTCTTTAAAAAGGAAGATATTCCCCTCTGTCTTGAAACCTTGCACATCCACTATGAACTCCATGGAATTATAATACTTGGACAATGTTGGTGGAAGGGTTGTAACGAACCATTCGATCGTGCAAGATTAAGCAGTAAGCAGCTGTATTTGCTGGAATCGCCTCATTAGTTTCAAAATCCAAGCGTACATCTATCGCCCCGGATTTTACAATTTCGTTCTGGTGTGAACAGTCGATTACAAACAAAGGAGCAACTTTCTTAAATTCTGACGGTAGTAACGCAGGTTCGCTAACGGTTCCGTAATAAGACTGTTGGAATTGAGCATACATCTCGTATAATATAGAGAATTTGTTGCTTTTGAAATCAAGATGGAGATTGTCATAAGGATACATAGAAGAACCTAAATGCAATTTAATATTATTAATTTCACAATGGTCAAAGTGGGCTTTATTTTTTTCTGGTTTATTATTTCTATCCGTTTGAAATGCAACTATCACAAAGCGAGGTTTTTCAAGTTGTGATGTTGTTTTAACAGCCCATGTATGAATATTTGTTTGAGGTAGTAGTGGATATTCATGCAATTCCCAACTGCGGAAATTAATTTCCATCTGTTGATTTTTTTGCAAGTATTTTAGAAGTTTCAGACGTTCTATATCTGCAACAGATATATGTGGAATTTTCCAAGAAATTTTATTAACCACAACTTTTACTGTTTCGCCAGCAGTTGTATTCACTATGGCGTTTGTATCGACGCTACTTCTTATTAATATAAGTTCTTGTTTTATGTTGAGAAGAATTTTTCGAAAATCTTCAGCAAAACCTAAAAGCATTCGCAATGGGATGCATACGTTAAAATTCCCACTTTGATCAATTGCTGAAAATGAGTCATCATTAGGAGCCCAACCAGCATTCTGAAGCCGTAGGCTCTCATTTACGTTATAAGACGCGTAACCTTTTATGGTGCTGGTTATTCCGGGATTTCGAACACGATCAACAGTTTTTCCACCTATTTCGTAACGAATTTCATCGAACAGATGGGCAATCCCATTGTTTACAAATTTGGCAGTTGCTGATGCTGTACCATCGGTTTTTACCAATTTTCCTTCAACGTATAGAATACTATCCCACGGTAAAGTGTACACGTCTTCATTTTCAATTGGAATGCGAATTTCATCATTGTTTTTAAAGGTTGTATTCGTATACGGTTGATGTGTGTGACGTTCCGCATTGGTTATAGATGAATCAAACAGCGCGCGCTCCGTAACATTCAAAATTTCAGAATGCATGGTTTCAGCTTAGTTTTCGTTTAACTCGGTATCCTAAACTTTCCAAAAAGCGAGCGTTTGAAGGTGTTAACCGTTTCAATTCTGCCTTAGTACTGACGGACCGAGATAATGCAGGCTTCCTATAAATCACCCTTCGCTTGCTAAAGTTTTTATAACGGCAGACCATTATACTTTACTGGAGACGTTTCAGATGAAGTCTTACTGTTACGGCCTCTCCACGAAAATTAATCAGTTCACCATCCTGATCAACTATTCTAATGACGAGAAAGTCGATTATTTTCGTATTTATAGGCAAGTAAATAACATTGGTGGGATTTTCTACGAGTTTGTAGCCCGGCGGAACGTTTGGAAAAAGCTGATGAATAATATGAGCTTCTTCGTTGTTGCTATACGAACCAGAGACAAGATTGCAGTGAATACATATTGCATTTACTTTAAAAATATTCGCAGGATAATCAGACACTTCATGACTATAAGCTTTAATAATTCTCGGTTTGAATCCTAGCAGTTGGCCTATAGAATCCGGTTTTGTGAAATCAACTTGCTCTGTACATTTAATTTCCGAAAGTAAAGTATTGTTGTTGCCAGTTATATTTAGAAATGTCACATCTTTAGTACCTCTTACTCTCGGGTCGCGTAATTGTATGCGTAGATAACGATTTATATCGTCAAGCTCATACGATCCTACCGGTATAGGTATTATTTTATCACCAACGTAAAATTTATTATTGCTTTGATCTATATTTGGAATAGAATTGTACGTTTCAAAATTAACGAGTCCTAAAGAATACTCAAAATTGTCATCCAAAACAATCGGAGGACTAATATTAGCTTGCAAAGTTGATGTAACGCCAGTTAAAGTAAACGTATACATGTTGATGCTCTGTTAACGTTATGTCAAATGGGGTTACTAACTTAAACTTGCCTTTAAAAGTGGAAGGACGGTGTAGTATTGAATAAAAATTCTAATACTAGATGACCGCAGTTGAATGAGTTATACTTTTGTTTGCGATCGTAATTATAATGAATTTTACATGGCTGAGAGGAATTTAAATATTTCACCACTTCCGGAGGCGGTCGCAAATTTCCGAAACTATCAAAATAAGCTGCTCTACCATGTTCTATTTTGTATGCCGTCCAATGAGTACCTTCGCCCGTTTTCTTATCGTGATTAACAACTCCGCATTCGATGGCGCGCACTTTCTTGGGTAAACTATCCCGCATGAATATTCCACGAAAGTGAGGAATTCCAAGTTTTTTAATGTATCTGTATAAATCGGTATCAGTAAGCGGCCGGCGAGGTAATTTTAGAGGGATTTTTTTTTTTTTTTTTGGTCTGGTAAATATAGTCCTAGACCCTTTTTGTATGGTTTCAAGAAGAGACCTTTCCCAACTGCGATTGCTTCCATAGCTTTATTGTGACGCTCAGACTCGTTGAGACTTTTCTGAGCAGCCTTGACGTCGTTAACGGCTTTCGCGATTCCTGCCGCTCCTCCCGATAACGCACCTAAGGCTGACAATCCAGCGAATAGTGGTATTAATGGTAAAAATCCTCCAGTTTTTGGAACGGGTATTATCCTGGGAGAGTTAATTAATTGTTTTTTATTTCCTTTTAATTGCGACATCGCTAAACGCGCTGCTCGAATAACATTTTCTGGTTTCTTCTTCTTCAGAACATTTGCCGTTCGTCTTATAAATTTTCGAAATGGTATTCTTCCACCACTCCTTCTTTTTTTACTTTTCGTTTTCTTCTTTGAACTCCCATACCTAACTTTGTTTTGACATTCATAGCGGAAGCAACTGCTCGCGCTGCTAAACGTTCTCCAAAGCTCGCGTCTGATGAATGAGCTCGTTTAAGTGCTGCTTTTGCTAAAATACTATCAGCCACATGTCGCTGCTCTAGATTTTTTGAATTAGAGTACGCAATATCATGAGCTTTGCATGATTCATCTAACGGGTTTATTCCTTTATCCCCTCTTGCCAACCTCTCCTTTAGTCGAGTGCCTGGCCCGCAAAAACGATAACCTGGTAAATGTAGTTCATACGGTAGGGAATTAATAAGTCTATTTAGTAGACCACCGCCTTGCTGCACTTTCCTCATTTCTTTCTCAAGCAGCACGTGGATTCTTCTTCAAGCCGTCTTAACAAATGAACCAATTCATGCTGAGTTAGCGGCTTATAAAATAGAACACATCATCTAAAATGTTTCATTGGGCTATTAACAGGCGGATAGTTCAACAAAAAGCGGTGCTACCCATTACCAACCGCGATTTCAACGACGCGCCGAAGGCGAATCGGCATGGACCTCTACTACCGCCAACAATAAGATCAATTGTAGCAGGTCCTTCTAATTGCGGAAAGACGAACGTTATTATTTCACTTTTAGAACACCCTAATGGCCTGCGTTTTGAAAATGTATATGTATATTCCAAATCTTTAAATCAGCCTAAGTACGAATACTTACAGAAGCTTTTCAAACCAATCAAGGGCATTGGCTACTATCCGTATAAGGATTCTGAGAATATCATCTCTCCATCACATGCAAAATCTAATTCAATATTTATATTTGATGATGTTGCTTGCGAAAATCAGAATGTAATTAGAGATTATTTTAGTATGGGGCGTCATAACAGCATCGATTGTTTTTACCTTTGTCAAACATACACACATATTCCAAAACATCTAATTCGAGATAATGCAAACCTAATTATATTATTCAAGCAGGATGAGTTAAATCTCAAGCATGTTTATTCAGATCATGTTAACACTGACATGTCATTTGAAAAGTTTAAAATCATTTGCAAACTTTGTTGGGATGAGAAATATGGTTTTTTAAGTATTCTTAAGGACAGCGATCCTAAAAGCGGACGCTATCGTATAGGATTCGATCGATATATATATCTATAGTTTATCAAATCATACGAGTTATATAAGAGCAGTAAACGAGTAAACATGGATCCGAAAATTAAACGAGAGCTTGTAAATGTGAGAAATGCTGTCAAACGTAAACTGCAAGCTTTAAAGGAAGGAGCGATGGAAGAAGAGGATTTACTGCGGAAATCATATAAACCTTTGGTTGAGCCTTTAATGCAACTAAAGAAAGAAATTCAGTTTTCCAAACCGTCAATTAAACAAGAAATTAAAAAAGAGGAGGAGGAAGAAGAAGAAGAAGAAGAAGAATATGCTGAGCATTCTTTCTTACCACCACCACCACAATCTAGCTCATTCATCGCACCATCTTCATCAACCACATCTGCTGCCGACCTTAGTACTATGCTTCCAATGACTGAAGAAGAGGAGGATAGATTATTTGATTACACTAAACAGGAAATAGAGAAGATCGTGAATGATCCCGTTTTTAAAGATAAATTAGATGATTATGACCCATTGCCGAGGTATTATATTGAAGGGGTATTGAGTGATACTCAAGGAGAATATGACAATAGAAATGATGTTCGATACGACTGGCTTCAGAACAAATTATACATTGGCGATGAAGAAATGAAGGTGGATGGTAAAGATTTAGAAATAATGGGGCGTAAATTTGCCGGAACACCTGGACTTTATGAATTATTATTCAAAGCGAAACCTGCCGGAGAAAAGAGAAAAGATTTGGATGCCTATAGGGATATAATGGAGCTCGTTCGATTAGATAACCCTCAAACTTACTTAACAGCTCTGAATCATGATACTAAAGGAATTTTTGATAACCAATACGGCGTAAGATTTAATCCGGATAAAAATAAGTATGTATTTCATCGGAGATTCTGAAATAAAGTTTGCGGCTGATAAATTAACCGTCAAAACTATGCGTTATACAATAACTCACGGATTGTTAGAGCTTTTGTTTAAAAAAGAACCTATAGATTACAAAGAATCCGATTTGGCAAAGTATAAAGATATAGTTTACAGAACTAATGCTCATAAAATTGGCTACATGAGCACCGCCCCAATAGCTGGAAACAAAGGAAAAAAATATCGTTTAATCAAGAAACTCATGACTGGACCTCTATTTCCATCCACAGCCGCAACCTCCGCCACCGTTACCTCGACTCCGATTAGAAACCCATTGGGTCGAGGTGTATGGATGGATTTAAATAAGAAACCCATAGAATATGTTTATTTTAATGATGTCAACGAATTATGTGATCGTTTAAAATTACTCATTTCATCACAAACTGCTGGTAATAGTAATCATGCTAATGAAATCGCATCCATTGTTGAAGAACTTCGAGAGTGTGGTATAATAGAGTAAATAATCCATATCCACATTTAGTTGTAATATGGTTGTCGATAAATTCGGTCGAGCATTGCCAGCGGCAGTTAAACGAAGGTTCGAAGTGGATTATGACGCTGAACGGAAGGCATTAGCTCGAGTTAATGAGGAGGATGAAGACGAGGTTGTTACAAAAAAATACCTAGATGCATTATTGGATACATTGGCAACAACTGAGGACATTAAAAAAATTAACTATGTTTTTGATTTTGATAATAGACGTGTAACTCGTTTAGCACTACCTACAGCTTCTTGGCATGCTGCAACAAAAGCATACGTGGACAATAAAGACGTAGTAACTAAGGAGCAGATTAGAACAGAATGTGAAAAAGTTAAAAGGGATGCAATGGCTGCAGGGGATAAAAAACGTGATAGTCTTCGAAACGAAGTATTAGTGTTACTAAACTCTCTCAAGTCTAACGCTGATTCACTTAACGCAAATATTCGTATAAATAATTTGTGCATTGATGCAATCTTCAAGCATATTGGTTTAGAGAAGCATTCTGTAATAATCAAACCGTTTTCTTCGAGCGAATCACCTACCTCAGCCATCTCCACAACAACCACCCCTACTACAACTGGCAATTAATAATGGTGAAAATGAGAAAAACTGAGAAAACTGCGAGGAATATTAAGGAAGAAGTGGTAGCTGAATTACACAAACCTGCTCGAAAAAATTTTACTAGACGAAGAACAATTGTTAAAGGCTTGAATGATCTGTTCCAAGCTGATCTAGTTGAAATGTTACCCTACGCAAAAGAAAATAAAGGGTATCGATATATTCTTGTAGTAATAGACGCATTTTCTAAATTTGTATGGGCGTTGCCGGTATTACGGAAAAATGGAGAGAATGTTTCGGAGGCGTTTGAAGAAGGAATACTTCGGAAAAATAATCGCATACCGGCAAATCTGCAAACCGATATGGGGAAAGAGTTTTATAATAAATGGTTTCAAAATTTAATGAAAAAGTATAGTATTAATCATTATTCGACCTATAGCAGTAAGAAGGCTTCTATAGTAGAACGAGCCAATAGAACATTAAAAGGTATGATGTGGAAAAAGTTTAGTTTGCAAGGAACGTATAAATGGTTAGACTTACTACCTCAATTGCTTCATGTTTATAATAATACGATGCACAGAACTATCGGCATGAAACCAAGTGCGGTGAAAAGAGCTAGTGAGAAGCATTTATTAAATACAGCTTATTCCCATATTAAAACGGTTGATTTAAAAAAAAAGAAATTTTCTGTTGGAGATTTTGTAAGAATTAGCAAACATCGTGAGGTTTTCGCAAAAGGCTACACCCCAAATTGGTCTACTGAAGTTTTTAAGGTTTCCAAAATTAAATTTTCCAATCCATTAATGTATTATCTGCAGGACTTAGCAGGTAACGAGATAAAAGGAGGATTTTACGATAAGGAACTACAAACAGTGAAACATCCAAATGTTTATTTAATCGAAAAGGTATTGCGCAGAAAAGGTAACAAGGTTTTTGTTAAATGGCTTGGATTCGATAAAAGTCATAATAGTTGGATTTCTAATACAAATGTTATTTTGTAAATATTAATGATTTTTTAATAAAAATACACATTTACATTAAATGGTTTTATTTTCATTTCTGTAGTCACATTTCATTTTAACATAGTTTAAAGAAGGGAACATTCCTCTCAAAATCTTAATTCTACTAAAAATGCGTTTAAAATAATTTAAATTACTATCATTTATCTCAACACCATCAGTTAAATCAGTATTTGATAAAGTCTGCTGAATATATAAGAGTTCTGCATCTTCATCCAGTTTATCCAACTTTTGATGAAACATTTGCAGCGAGTTCAGGTACTGCGGATAGCTCATCCTTGATAAATTCTATGTCTGCAGCCTTTCCAACAAACCCCTTTACGCGAATGAATGCTGCTTGAGAATGTTGACGGAGTTCTTTGTTAATTTCTTCTACTTGCGAATCAGTAAGCGCATCAGCATACCGACGAGGTAGGAACACGACGAAGTCTTTCAAATCTGTTAAAAGTCGTGGCCCCCACTGAGTGTGCACAATTTTCACTCGCTGAACGGGATACATTTCTCCAATGTTTAACGATTTTATTGAACGTGTTTCCTTTTCCTCAAAACCGATACCGATTTGGTTGAGTGTTTTTACAAAACTATCCATACCAATATTAACGATAGTACTATTATTCAGAGTAGGTGGTATTACTACTACTACCAAAGGATGATTGATCCGTGCTTTTATGCTAAGGCTTCTCCCATGGTAGAGGGGAGAAGCTCTTCCATAATATCACAGCGCATGCTCTTACATTGCAGTTATAAATGAAACATTTTACTACTTGAATTTATAGTAACAAACATTCTTGCACCCTGTAAACATGGTAAGCTCTTATTGCATCGTGGTGAAAATTTACAAAAATGATACTCTTGTAAAGTACAAAATAATCGAAGCTAAAGAGTTTAAACAAATCTGTGAAAAGTTTAACGTGTTTGAGTGCGACCATATTGAAATCTGCGGTTATTATTTCAACCCCGATATTGACTACTCTGATAACAGTGATAAAAGCGATTCTGAAGCCGAAGCATTCATTTAACTAAATGGATCCTATCTCATACGAGTGTTACAAAAGTGAAACAGATATCTTGAAAAGGCATCTGAGAAATGCGCTCCGCAACAGTAACGAAGCTGATGCAAAAAATGTATTTATACGTTTGGGATTTCAAGTACCGTTCGAAGCATTTACTTGGATAACTGAAGGAGTAGACCCACCTCTGCCTTTGCTCAGTTTGCTTTTTCATAGACAGCTATTATGTGATGACTTTATATCAAAATTTGTGGAACAAGCAGCTAAAAAACAAAATTTAACTGTTTTTGATGTTATGAGTATCATTATTGATGCAAAAGATGTTGTCTGCCGGAATGATATATTCTTTGTTCAAGAACTTCTCACAAACAACAACGTAACAAGTTGTGATCAATTTCTTTTCAGAAATGTTGCAAAAAACTACAAAAATATGAAATGCTGCTTAGAAGATATCATATTGGAAACATCTTACTATGCTCAACCCCATATTTTATCAAATGTTATACATCTAATGAAAGTATACAGCTTGGTCTATAACTACAACCCGCTTCAAGCTGGAAAACAAAAAGCAGTTTATCAGTGGATTCTTGGAAATTTATTCAAAGCGCGAAGGGGAGAGCGAGCAGGATGGCAAACAGGGCCTGATTCAGCAAAGTGGCCTTCCATCAACGTTGAAGACTACACGCACACTTTAAAATTACTGCACTCTTTAATGTAATGTTGTACATATTTATTATAATGAAATAAAACAGCTCGGTAAAAAAAAAAATGATAAAGTGCTTTATTTAAATTTTTTTTAGCAACACCAAATAAGCCATAATTGATATAAATATGCATAGAAATACAACCAAACTTATGCACGATACAACTTGAAGGAATAGCATTGAATCCCATACGTATCCTGGAGTATCCTTTTCCAATATTTCAGTTGCCGACAGCCATTGGCTGTCAATATATTCCAAATTTCTATCCTTTGCTATAGAAAATCTTACTTTCACCGAACTCATTTGGCCTGTTATGTTTAAAACAAATACGTTGCTGTTGTTGACTGGTATTAAAATTAAACGAATCCACTCTTTCGGCCACTCACAAAAACCCTTAAACTCATTTTCAAATTTAACACAAGCGTAGGCTATATCACCATTACTATTTTCCGGTCGTGAAATATATAACGTGTTATTGAAAAAATACAATAAAACTATTATAGCTGTTTTGATGCGCATGATGATATCCTCAAGTATACTGATTGTTAAAAATATGAGCTGCTTCTTTTTATATTCTACATCACCGCTCTCTATTCAGAAATAAAAAGACGCTTTTAGTTTAGTATCTATTTAATAATCATATTGCTTCTGTTAAGCAGCTTTTTACATTTTTTTTAATTTTCATTTTATTTTACAATCTGTTTACAATGGTAGTAGCAACGTCCTAATGGTAATAAAAATATTAACAATAATGAAAAAAGTAAAATAAAGAATGTAAGAAATAAATACCACTTAAACCAGTTTATAATTCGGAATCAGTTAATAGAAAATAAACTTCATTTAAATATTCTTCAGAAACATTATTACTTTCAAAAAGATTATTTAATTGCGAAACCAATAATTTTTCCTCTTCTTCTTTATTAATTAGTTCATTGCCATATTCAATAGCTTTATGTAATGAAATTATTCTAGGGATGTCGTCATGACCCCAAGCTAAAGTTTTAGTAGTGCCTGGAATTATGAAACGCTTATCGTCGCTAGGGCTTAAAGCTACCTTATATTTTAATTGGCTATACATTTGATGCAATCGAGAAGTAAAAACTGACATTTGCTCCATTATCTGCTTTTGCTCACTTACAACGGAAACATAGTGTTTTTCATCTAGGCGGTTTTGAATCACGGAACGTGTCACACCTTTTGCTTTTTTTATAATTGTTGAATCGTCCAATTTAACACAATACGCTTTTGCGTCAGTACCATAAAAGCTTTTAATAGGAACGCCAGCGAATTCATCTTTCATTTTACCAACAATTGATTCAGTTTTAGGAATGTCGTAAATATTACCTTCCGGATAATTGGAAGTATCAAATTTTTGCAGGTGTTTTTTTATTTCACCATAGAAATCATCATGATAGATTTTTAAAACTAAAGAATCAGTATCCATGTATAAAAGAGATACATTATCTTTGTATTCTCTTTTGAGAAAATCATAATAAAATCCATATAGAACAGTTTTTGATAATTCTAAAATGGACAAACCGAGATAAATCGGCTTATTATAAACAACTTTAACTTTTTCCATTTGAATTGCAACACAATTTTCTGAGAAAATGCTATAGTTTTTGAAATTCGGTCGCGCGATTAACGTTTCAGCTCCCAAACTTTTACCAGCATTTTCCCACCGCGTAGAAATTCGTATATCGCTTCGTTTGTCAACATTTTCCAGGGTCTTTCCAAAAATTGAATTGACCATTTTTTTGAAGAAATCTTTATCCGATTTTACGGATGATTTATTTCTCATTTCGGTATTTAGCTGAATATAAGGCTTCATGAACGCTTCTTGTTTAAATTTTAGCACCCTGTGGATTTTGGCGATTTTTAAACCATGCCTCATACCCTGTTTCAAATTAAGATAGTGGCTTACATACTTTTCTTTATGATTTAAGGTTGTAATTAGTTTGGTTTGTTTGGTTTTGCTGCTAGGAGGTATAATATTTTCGGAAAAAAATGGAAAATCTGAATGAAACTCATGTAATGAATTCGGATAATGAATATCAACTTCTAAAATGTAGCCAAAAGGTGAATCCGTTCCAATATTATCTAAATGAAATACGCTTATTTCGGATTCTGTGAGCCACTCGAATTCAGAAATTGGAAGTTTCTTACTCATAGCATACCCATATAAATTTGTAGCGTCAAAATACATTATAAAAGACGATCTTTCATTGGGATTATAATCAGATAAGTATTTATTATTAGCAATATGCTTTCTTTCTATACACTGACATATGCCACCTCTTATCCCTTTTTTAAAATAATGAAGCATTGAAATATCGGTAACAAGCTCAAGTTGCGCATTTGTGTAACGTAAAAAACTGTCCCATGATAAAGATGGCGCTGTTATATATTGACAGGGATCTAGCTTGTAGGTTTTATGACAGATTTTGCGAAAATTCTCAAAAATGTCTGCTAGTAACAATACATCTGTTTTCAAATATAGATACGAATATTCTCCCAATGTTTGACATTTAAATTTCTCCCATACTGTTTGCGCATGCTTATATTGTATTGAATTAATATTAGTTTTTGTTAAATCATCAAAAAACATTTCTTTATTTGGCAGTTTTGTTTCTAATAATTTTTCAAACGAATCCAAGTAAGAATAAGGAAATACCCCTTTTCTTCTCATCAATTCAAATTCATCTTGTTTGGGAAAAAATCGTCTTACAGATACTAGATCACTGTCGCTCATTTTCGAAGCTAATGATTCTAAAGAGCACTCCAAAAATCTAAAAGAATCAATAAATCGCAATTTTAAGAAAATTTTTTTTATTTTACCGTTTTCAGTTTTGTTTTCAACATGTATGCTTTTAGAAAAAGTGATGTACTTTTCTTTATTTAAAGCTATCACATCTATTTTACTTCCTAATGTGCAAAGCGTCTTAAAGAAAACATGCGCATCATACCCACTTAGATTATGAAAAATTACTGGTATAAAATTCGGGAGCTGATAATTTAAATTACAAATAGAATGGGCAGCACCCCTAAAATGACCTGTTAAATGACAATGATCTCTCACTTTCTCGTCACTTTCCGAAATTTCCTTACAACAAATATGGCATTGCCTGCAATTTTGGAACTGAATTTCTTGTTCTTTACTTAGTCGCTCGATAGGTAGAGTTAACTTTAAATAATGATGATATATATCAATGGTTAACACTTCTAAATCGTTCACAAATTTCTGTACACAATTTTCACCTCTGTAAATATTTAATTTCGATAAGGAATCATCAAAGTTGCATTTCAAGTAATAACCGAAGGAATAGGGTATATGATAACGCGTATCCACAGTGAAAGGTTTGTCTCGGATCTCGGGAAGACATGTTAAAATTGGTTTCAAGATGCACTCAAAGTCTGCATAAATAACAAAGGGTAAATCGATTTGTTTTGAAAAATTTTCGAATTTTAAAATATTTTCAGGAACTAAACTACCATTAACATCAGTTTTTAAATTTGCTGAAGGGGTGACTGTTACAATGTGATTACAATCTCTAGCTTGATGTTCTAAAAGACTTCGACTGTTCAAAAAATATTGAAGACATCCGTCACAAAAATATTTTTTATGATCAGTTTTATTAATCTGAGTTGAAATCAAACGGGAGAAATTTTTTATCCAGGCATAATGCTGATTACCAGCAAGATCACTTATGATTAATAAATTAATATGCACCTGTTTCCTATTTTTTGTATAATACAAAGGCCCAACAATTTCTGTTGAGTATTTACCGTTAGAAAAAGAGTTTTCCAACCCGTATACGTTCAAAGAAACGTTATTAAGTTCTTCAAATAAAGAAATTTGTTTAAGTTTAACTGGAAAATCGATACCTTGCAGTTTAAGCACTGTTGAATAATGGGGATAAGATGATGTTCTAGCAGAGTTTCCTGAAGGCGGGTAGAGAGCTGATACTACGGACCACGCAAAGCAGTGGTCATCGCTGTTCTGTATATTCACGACAGCTTTCTTCAATGCGATAAATTAAGGTAATGGAAAGAAGGAGTTTGCCCGCATAGGATTGAACTTCCCGAAGTTTATTTCGAGAAACTCAATACTGACAAGGGCCCATCCTGCAAAATAAATTATTACTACCATTAATTTAAGAAAAATAATTTTTGCTATGTGCGCATATGATTCGAGGTATTTAATATAATATAATCTTACCGGAATCTCTCTCTTGGAATTCCACTGCTTTAGTTTTCAAAATATCGATGAAATTCTCGTAGTCGGCCAAAAGGTCGGATGACTCCGACAGAACAGCATTTGGACTATTAAACGATTTTAAATCAATTTCTTCAGTTTGAGCATGAATAAAAAGAGCAAACAGTTCCATGCAGATTTTGACACTTTTAAGTTTTTGAATTTGGCTATTCAAAAGGTCGAAAAATTTTTCTTTAATCTCCATAAAAAAATCATCGTAGTCGATATAATTTTGTTTTGGCCATATTCTATACGTCGAAACTTTTTGTCGAAATGCTGATCTTATAGTTTGAACTCCATCGCATACGTTGACAGCGTATTTACTTTTATGCTGCAGAGACCGGGAATGCCCCTGCTGGGCCTGCTTTGGTACAAAAACATTACACTCCTTGCAGAACTTAGCGTCCGACGTACTTGCTTGCGCATCACTTTTAAAGGCTGCACCGTCTGCTTTACGTATTTTTCTATTAGGCTCACCAACCGCGTTCGGGATATTGGAAATTCTGCAGGAATGCTTTTGATGCCTTCGAAGATTATCTATCCTAGTGAACTTCTTCTGACACTGATTACATTGGTAGACCATGATAACAAACACTTCAGTTACTGCTAAGTAAATGGGTAAAAGTTGCACTGCATGCCCTTTAAAAATAGCGAACTAACACAAAATTCTCAATAAAAAATTTATAATTTATAAACGAACGTATTAACACTGGTAGCTGCGTTAACTTATATACAAAAGTAGTGTATCCCTTCTCAACAACCTCCAGCCTCACTCCCTCACCCTTTCCTAGCATTTACGCTTGAATTCAATTGGAAGGTCAAAAGGTTCATAACGTAACTAGTTGTATACTTTCATTAGATGTGTAGAAGTATAAATAAATAAATGTGATTAAAAGTGGAATTCTTTTTATTTTAACAAAGTTAATCATGTTAATGAATTACCACAAAGTATCCGCCGACACAATTAAATACATATTTGAAAGGCTTAAATATCTTATTTCCTTTAGATCAGTTTAGAAATAACGCTGTAAATAGATTTAGTATAAATGAACGCACCCAAACATATGAGTGGTAGTTATAACATATTCTATGGTTTATATATGACAGGCAATGTCAGGAAATTAAACTTGTCGTTTATTGCATTTAGAAGAAGAATAATAATTAAGTAAATTGCAATTATTCGAAACGATTCGGTTATTTATTTAATTTATTAATAGTAGGTGTAAGTATTTCGTGCATTTCTCTCTATTAGTGTGGGCCGCCTAACCTAACTAGTGTATGTTTGTTTATCTGTAACTGTTTAATAATTAAAATTAGTTTTACCGCAGGCGATTTCTCGATTCAACCTTGCACAATTATTATTCCAATGTCGCGCTTTACGGCAGTCTGCCTTAACCGAATTCTTTTACAGTCACTTTCCATTTTATCGTTAAGATTACGACTGACCCCAGTCCAATGCTTCGAAGTCTGCGATACACAAAACAAATTACGTACTTTCGCTGTTTTCACATGTCTTGTCGTTAACTGATATAAAATAATGCCGTCAATAATTATAATGTTACCGACTGATTGTCAAGAACAACCAGTCCACTGCTTTGACAATTAGCATACTTTTGCTGTTTTCGCATGTCTTGTCGTTAACTGATAAAAATAATGTCATCAAAAATTATAATATTACCAATAATTACACCTGATCGTCTGCTGCTTCGAGATACTAAACAATTCACCTACTTTCGCTGTTTTCACATGTCTTGTCATTAAGTAAACGATCTCGATAATAAATGGTTATCGAACCTTGATATTCTACAAACGAATACAATGTTGTCTGCTTATGTCCTTCTCCTCCTCCTCCGAATCATATAAGTACTCTCAGATTTCGTTCGTTCGTTCAGCACTCTCGTTTACGAAACAAGTGCAACTTTGTAAGGTGACGATATTCTTTTACAATTCTGTATGTGATTATTGTGAATCGCGAGTTCATTGAAAATCGTTGAAATTAGGTGTTATTCACTGAAAACCTTGTATGTTTTATTGTCTTTTTGATGATGATATTGAGCAAATTTAATTATGACAATGGTATTAAATCGAGCTCGATAGGGACGCTGCCTAGATTGTTAAGCTGCGGTGACACAGTCAATATTGGGGGTTGAACCTAGTAATTCGGCTGCTGTATACGTTAAAGGATTGGAGAAACGGGTGTGGATATCGAAAGAATTTCCACATTTATAGAACATCGTCAATCTGGAGGATTTGGAGTGCCCATCTTTAACAAAACTCCTCGCAAATTATAAAACCACTCCAGTTTGCACGCAACAACAACATCGCCGACGTTGAGAATTATATTGTAATAGCAAAGTTCTACGACCGTAATGGTAATTACTATACAAGAAATATATGCAGAAGGTATTTCGAGGGTCTGCCAAACGAAGAAGATTTAGAATTCTTCAACGTCGAAAATTATGCAGATGACAGGTGAACTCATTGGAGCTGACGACGAAGGAGTCGGGAGCGATTACTGCAGCAGCAGCAGCAGCAGTTATGAAGATGAAATTATGGAAGGATAAAGTAGCCACTTAACTAACGTACAAATGATTGTAGAGTAAATTATTTTTAAATAAAGAACCTTAAACCGCTTTTTCTTGTTATGGTCTAAGTAAGAAAAATAAAGTAGGGTATTGACTCATTCAGAAATTGAAGAAAATGCTAAAAATAATGCCATCAATAATTATAATATTACCAATAATTACACCTGATCGTCTGCTGCTTCGAGATACAAAACAATTAACCTACTTTTGCTGTTTTCACATGTCCTGTCATTAAGTAAACGATCTCGATAATAAATGGTTATTCCTCCTCCTCCTCCGAATCATATAAGCACCCTCAGATTTCGTTCGTTCAGCAGAAGATTTCCTCTCGTTTACGAAACAAACTAAATTATTAATAAAGAACCTTAAACCGCTTTTATGCTAAAATAAAGTAGGGCATTGACTCATTCAGAAAAAATTCAGTTCTCCAATTAAGGTCATTGACATAAACTCAAGAACTCGTTCGAAGACATGGACTTCCCTCCTCCTCCTCAGTGTCCCAGAACCGGCGAATCTATACTACTTGCGAAAGAGGAAATCGTAAATTATGAATTAATTTCAAACACTCAGATACTACAAATGATGCAACATCTTTCTGAAATATACTCTAAAACACAATTACTACCGCATTCTGAAAACAATCCTATTGTATATCTAAATTTCAACAAGCAAACAATGATATCAACAGATGATTTGATTATTGGAATAATTCAGTTTCCCATATCATTGTCAGTGACATTTAAATTATTTCAATTATATCCTATTTTGAGTCCAGACGATTCTCTTCTCCTTATTCCTTCCAAACTTAATGCTCGCTATGAAACAATTTCCAAATGGTATGAACATTGTACTCCGATAGAAAACTGTAGTTATTTTTGTAAAAATGAGATAAAAACCAAAATTGTACACTTTTTTGATAGTCCTAGTTTCCAAGTTAAACAATACCACGAAGTTTATCAACTACAGAATGGAAGTCTTCTCGTTACTACAAACCAAGAGAGGATCATTGACTCCCAAAAACATGGGAAAGGCAGCTTCATCGTCGACTATGAAGACAAAACCGTCATCGATCAAGACCTATTCAAGAATCCCGATGTTATAACTAATACCAAAATACAAGAATATCATATTGAGATGCCGCAACCGCAAAAGAAAATACATCTTCTTGAGAAATTCCCAAATAAAGCGGAAGATGTTAATAAATTACTAGAGGAAATTGAGAAGACGCCAATTCACTTGAAACTAATCACCTTCTGCGGACATCTCTCTATTTCTGCTATTTCTATTATAATTATAATGGCCTTAATGCCCTTAATATGTTGTAGAAAGCGCATCATAAAAACATATCAGGTCCGGAAGACTAACAAGAAAGAAAAAGCAGCAGAAGAAAATGGAGCGGAGCACCCCGAAATTAAAATGGTCCCAGCCGATCAAATATATCCCAAGATTGTTTAAACTTGATGAGGACATCAAACTTAACGGGGAAGGTGTTATAACGATGGTATATTGACCCTGTATAGCACACTTCTATGCACCGCTATGTTCTATGTTCTTTAATACGTTTACTGAATGATCAACCTGTTTGTTCAATGTAAAATTTATTGCAAGTCCCACACGATAATTTATATACTCCCGATTTGTTACTATTTTTTGTTCTATCTTTATTATTTTTGATGTGTTTACTCAAAGTATTATTCGTTTTGAATGCTGTTCTAATGTTGAGTTTATTTAGAAACTTTTTTAGCTTTAATGTAGGTTGGCCTAAATAAGTTATTGTTTTAAATTCAGTATCATTAATACAATTATTAGTTAGAAAAATACTATTTACAATATTTTTAAATGAAATTTTCTTAAGTAATTCTATTACAATTTTAGAATCGTAGTTGTTGTTATTCGCTATTCGCTATTATCATTAAACAAAGAGCGAACAACAACAACTACGATTCTAAAATTGTAATAGAATTACATAAGAAATTTTCATTTAAAAATATTGTAAATAGTATTTTTCTAACTAATAATTGTATTAATGATACTGAATTTAAAACAATAACTTATTTAGGCCAACCTACATTAAAGCTAAAAAAGTTTCTAAATAAACTCAACATTAGAACAGCATTCAAAACGAATAATACTTTAAGTAAACACATCAAAAATAATAAAGATAGAACAAAAAATAGTAACAAATCGGGAGTATATAAATTATCGTGTGGGACTTGCAATAAATTTTACTTCGGACAAACAGGTCGATCATTCAGTAAACGTATTAAAGAACATGTGTATTCATTCAAAAACCTAAAAACTGATTCCAATTACGCTGCACACTTAATAGAAGAGAAGCATAATTTAAATTCAGATTTTGAAATTCTACATACAGAAAGTAAGAGTTATAAATTAAATTTCTTAGAAACTATGGAAATTAATAAATTTAAATATAATAATCTATTACTTAATGACCAACTAGATCGAAGCTATTCTCCGCTTTTGAATTTGTATCCACACGAAAACCCACCCCCAACCCCATAGTGTATATATACAGTGTATTGTCTTTGTTATTCTTAAGTATATTTGTAACTTCTGAAGAAGCCACATCGTGGTGAAACATATGTTAAGTAAAATAAAAGTTTATGGTAATTACAAGTATTATTATTTTGAATTAAAAATTATATATTTTTAATTTTCTTTTTTATAAACCTGTTAGTATTTTTTCAACTTAAACAATTTAGCGACATATGCAGGCCAGCCATTTCACTCCCCACCACTAGAGTGTTCTCGAGTTAAATCTTTGCGCAGTAAAGCACAGCCCGGCTATCTGCTCAGTCCGTGCCATGCCGTCAAGATACAAATACAGTGTAAACTCCAGGTAACGTCACTCGATTTAACGCTAAATTCCCTAAAGCGTCGAAATCACTCTGCTTCGATTGGTTTAGCTTGTCTTCCATTCAATGATACACTCTATATAGCATTACACCCACTCTCAATAACGTCAACAATTAAATAATAAAATCCTAGCCTGCAATAAACTCGACTGTCGGCATCACAAATACCGAACTTTCTAAGAAATCCGTTCTTTTGTTCACAAATTGGGATCGCTTGCACGTGTAGACTGTTGTTAGTAGGAGTCATGGAATTTCTATACGTTATCATATTCTTAGTTGCTCACAAACTTTCAAACTGTAAACATGGCAAGTAAGAGAAAATCACTGTGTATTAGCGAAAAAGTTTTACTGACACGTGCAATAGAGGCGGGAGAGAAGATAAGTGATGTTGGTAGACGCTTTGGATTTAGTCTCTCTCCACAGTATTTCTTTTTCCAATACAGATTTTTCCTCTTTCCATTTAATGACAACTCTCTATAACGTCAAAATATGCACAGTCCCTTGAGTGCCGTTATATAGAGTTTACACTGTACATTGACGAGTCAGAGAGCCAGTTTTTACTAGTTAGTTGCTGACAAGACCACCATTTTATCATTAATCATCAATATATCGATCAAGATAAGCCGCAATTTGAAAATTTAATTCAAGTATTTTAATTATTATTTTCTGTCGCCCTTCAGATGGCAGCAAATAGAAAAAGAACATACCAAGACGAATTCCTTAATTACGGTTTTACACAAATAGAAGACAATGGTACAATGAAACCACACTGTGTTGTATGTATGAAGGTACTGACTTCAGAATCTTTCAAAAAAAGTCAATTGAAGAAACATTTAGATAATTTGCATTCACACCTGTCTTCAAAACCGCGAGAATACTTTGCAAATTTAGAAATATCTGTTAAAAGACAAAGATTGAATAAGAACTTATTTGGTTCATTTAATCAGCGTTCAGCATCGAGGGCTAGCTTTGAAGTAGTCACTATTGGTGAAGATTTGGTTAAACCAGCTGCTGTAAAAATGGCAGAGATTATGTGTGGTCAAAAAGAAGCGAAGAAACTGAATTTAGTGTCCTTGTCTGCGAGAATTGTGAAAGAACGAATTTCTATATTAGCAGAAAATGTGAAGGAACAGGTGATTTTCGCATTAAAACAGGCTAAACATTTTGCTATTCAGCTTGATGAGACAACTGATTTTAGTAGCAATTCACAGCTAATGGTATATGTTCGCTACAAAGGTGTAGATAATTTTGAAGAGTAATTGCTGTTTTGTTCTCCTCTTGAGTTGAGATCTCGTGGAATTGATGTCTATAATAAAGTAAATGAATACTTCAATGCGCAAAGTTTAAAATGGGAAAACTGTATTTCTGTATCTTTGGATGGAGCTCCAGCTATGCTGGGTCATATTAATGGGTTTTCAGTTTTCGTAAAAAAAAAATAACCCAAATATTGAAGTGAAAAGGAGTATAATATTTCAATTTCAATGGTTATGATGATAAATAAGATGATAACCGATCTAAACCATTCATTTATTAGAGATCATAACAAAATAATTACAGACGTTTCAATCACAAAGCTTTGTGATCCTTTTCAATGTGAAACATGATAAAATCTAGGGGATGAAAAACATGTGGTGATATCCAAGACCCCTCTACAAAATAACCTTTAAAAAACCATGAGGTTTGCGTTGAATAGAAATTTATATTAACTACACCAATTTTAAAACTTTAACAAATAATTATGAAGAGTGAGAATTACATTGATGGTTTAGAAATTTTAAAATAATTAAAGATATTAAAACATATTGTATAAAATTATAAACAAGTTAAGTGGATGTTAGTTTGAAGAGCTAACATCCAGAATATTGAAGTTACTCACTGTATGATCCATCGCCAGGCCCTTATAGTCAAATATTTAGAACCTACACTGGAAGCTGTCATACATGATGTCATCAAGATTGTAAATTTTATCAAGGGAAATGCACTAAATACGCGGCATTTCGTGGATTAAGTCAGGACGGTGAAGCTGAATATACGGACCTACTTTATTATACAGAAGTAAGGTGGCTCTCTCGCGGAAATGTACTAAATCGAGTATGGACTCTCAAAACTGCAGTCGAAATTTTTATGGTTGGTCAAAAAAATATTCACGCAGATAAGTTTAAAAAATCTTCCTGGGTTGCATATCTCGCATATTTAGCGGACATTTTTGAGAGTATAAATATATTAAACAAAGAATTGCAAGGAAAGAATATTAATATCATTTCAGCAAGAGAAATGGTGTCAGCGTTTGGATTAAAGCTGGAATATTGGAGACAGAAAGTAGAACAGAACAAGATAGCTTCTTTTTCAAGGTTAGCTTTGTTTTTGGAAGATTGCGAAAATATTACTTTTGCTGATATCAAGGATACAATTGTAAGACATCTTATCATACTCAGAAAGCGGTTTTCGGATTACTTTCCAGATCTTGATACACGTACTGTCAGTTGGATTGTAGATCCTTTTAAATGTGAAATTGCTATGATACCAGAAGAACCTTCAGGTTTGGCAGAAGCAATTCTTGAACTTCGATCTAATATTGAAGCACGTATTCAATTTGAGAGTAAACCAAATCTGTCGTCTTTTTGGTTGTCAAAAGCTGCAAAAGCTTTCAAAATTGCACATAAAGAGGCGGTTAAAAAATTGCTGCCATTTGGAACAACATATTTGTGCGAACAAGGCTTTTCCACTCTAATAAACATAAAAACGAAGAACAGAAATCGATTAAACGCCGAAGACTGTGTTTTAATCGCTCTTACATCAAAAAGTCCCAATTTTGAAGCAATTGTATCGAACATGAAACAACATCATTTCTCCAAAACGTGAAGTAAAAATGTTTTCAATTATTTTTTTTCCTAATTTTTTCAATTCTAATTTTTGTTTGTACTTCCACCATTATTATTATTATTATAATTTGTTACAGTACCCCAAATTGTCAACCGCCAATTGTACCCCAATGGGTTTCAATTTATTATATACATTACTTATATTACTATTATTACCGTTATGTATTACTAGGTATTACATTGATTAATTGAATAAAATTTATTCAATAAATGATATTTAAATTTAATTTTTAGTTATTGTTTTCTTTTCAAAATTATCATGAAAGATGCTAAAAAGAGGCGATTTCGTTTTTTTTAATCTTTGCCATGGGGTAATATCAACTTACACAAAAATATTTTGGGGCGATCATTAAAAAAGTTCCCCGACCGCTGCTATATATGATCCACCGCATTTGTTGAGAGGTATTAGGAATGGCCTTCTTACCAAAGATTTACATTACACCCAGAACGGCAAGGCGGAAGTAGCGCGCTGGTGGTGCGGTTATATCACATTGATCAACGACAGGGTCCTTATAGGCAGTGCTTCAAGTTAACAGACGAGCACGTGCTACCATGAAGGTGAAAATTGCTACGCAGGTTTTCAGAAGCACCGTTGCTTCTGCCATCGTTACCAGGGCATCTGTCAGCAATGATCTATCCGATTCTTCGTCTTATTTTCTAGAACCTTCAGCTACAGACACTGCCGATCTCTTTATGTTCTTTGACGAGCTGTTTGATAGCGTTCATGGTTCGCAGGCCAATCCTCCTCCCGGAAAACCTCTAAGGTGCGCGGTGAAAAGATAGGGAGAGTTGGGGAATCCCAGTCAGGTGGGTAAATCCAGTCAGACGAAATTTTCATGTTACGAGGGATACATGTAGATTATTACAGTGCAGCCATTTAGCATTTAGTAGTGCAACTGCATTTGATTTAAATGCAAAAGCATCAACCGCTCTAACACAGCAGGTGATTTTTATTGGTTCGTGATTTTCATCTAATACTCTCGACATTTCTAAGCAACGTAAGTAAGAGAATAAATTATTAATTAACATGCTGCTAAGGTACACTCCTTAAGAGGTATTTAGTGTTTGATGTCCTTTGTTTACAGGCTTACAGCCATTAAAAATCAGTTTATGGGTTAGCTTTATTGTAAAATAGTGGTTTCGGGTAATACCGGTCAAAACAGTTGGGGTAAATCCAATCATGACCGGCATTATTTTTTTTAACCCAGATGCCAAGAAACTACAAAAGGAAAGGCACGAAAGCGCAGTGGAGCTCCGAGCAACTTGAAAATGCATTACAATTTATAGAAGACAGGTATTCAATTAGACAGGCTAGCAGAAGATACGAAATACCATTCAGTACACTTCAAAAAAGAAAGTCTAAGAATAAAAGAACTGCCGCCAAAGTTGGAAGAAAAACAACGTTGTCGGCGGAAGAAGAAACTGCTCTGGCAGATCGTATAAAATACATGGCAGACTTGTTTTATGGTGTGAGCCCTATACAGGTCAGACGAATCGCTTATGAGTATACAATAAGTAAAAACATAAAACACAATTTTTCAAAAAATTGAAAGTATGCTGGGAAAGACTGGTTTTATGCATTTCCAGGAAGAAATCCCTCCATTGGTATCCGAAAAGTAGAATCATGGAAACAAAAAAGGGAAATAATGATTAACAAAAACAGACTCAGAGATACAAAGATATATATAGAAAATGAACTAACCCAAAAAGAGAAGAAGATACAACAAAAAATATTTGAAATAGCAAAACTAGAAAAAGAAAAAGGAAACGGGGTAAAAATTGGCTACAAGAAACTTAAAATAAATGATGAATGGCATAGATGGGAGGAGAAAAAAGGAAAATTAGAAGCAAAAAACTAACGAAAATGGAGAAGATAGAAGATATAATGAAAACGACCGAGCAAAGAAAAAGGAAAACGAATATGGATGAAGATAAAAATAAAAGAAAGATAGAAAAACTGAACCTCCAAGAAAAAAGAGAAGAGATAGGAATAGGAACGTGGAACATAACGTCACTAACAGGAAAAGAAATAGAAATTACAGAAGAAATGAAAAATCACAAAATCAAAATACTAGGAATAAGCGAAACAAAGAAACTGGGAAAAGGATACACAAAACTAACAAACAACTATTACCTTTACTACTCAGGGATGGCACAGGCAGAAAAGAGAGTAAAAGAGGGAGTAGGGATAATAGTAGAAGAAGAAATAAACCAAATGGTAACAAACTACGAATCAATAAGCTCTAGAATAATTATGTTAAGAATACAAGCAAAAGAAAAAATAGTCATAATACAGATTTATGCACCAATAGAGGGAACAGAAGAAATGAAAATGATAGAATTCTACAACAAGCTACAAGAAACAGTAGACAAAGAAAGAGAAAACTGCGAAAATATAATAATAATGGTAGATTGGAATGCAAGAATAGGAAGAGATGAAAACGCAGGAATGGGATGTATGGGGAGTTATGGAGAAGAAATAATAAATAGAAACGGCCGAAAGATGTTAGAATTCTGTCAAACGAATGATATATTAATAGGAAACACCTACTGGGAACAAGAGCTAGAAGAAAGATATACTTTTAGAGCAGAAGAAAGAAATGCGAAAAGTATAATCGACTATATTACATATACACAAGAAATAAGAAAAAAAATCCAAAAAGTTCAGACAGAAAATGATGCAGAACTATCAACACACCATAGACTAGTAAAAGCTATCTGGAAAATGAACAAAAATGCAAACAGAACAGAGGAAAGAAAGGAATACCGAAAGATAGCAATTAATAAACTAAGAGATGAAAATAAAAGGAGAGAATATCAGGCAGAGATAAATAAATCTTTAACAAACATAGAGTTAGAAGAAAAAATGATGACAATAGAAGAAAGATGGAAAAAATTTAAAGAAAGCATAATAAATAAAGCAACGCTAATTTGTGGAACTATTAAAACAAATAAAGAAAGGAAAATGACAGCGTGGTGGAATGAAGAAATAAAAGAGGAAGTGAAGAAAAAGAAAGAAGCTTGGATAAGATATAATAGAGACAGAACAGAATTAAATAGACAAGAATACATAAACAAAAGAAATTATGTAAAAAATCGAATAAAGCTAGAAAAGAAAAAGAGCTGGGAGAAATTTAGCAAAGAACTGGAAACAAATTTCAAAACAAACAATAGACTATTCTGGAATAAAATAAGAAATATGAAAACAACTCAGAAAAAAGAAATAAAAGAAATGAAAAACGAGAACAACCAGATTAAAACAGAACCCAATGAAATAATGAAGGTATGGTGGGAGTACTATAACAAGAAGTTTGGAACAAACGAGAAAAAGGAAATAATAAAAAACAGAAGATACACAAGAATACAAAATTGAGAGAGAAGAAGTAGAAGAAGCAATAAGCAAAATAAAAATAGGAAAAGCAAGTGGAGAAGATAATATAGAACCAGAAATGATTAAATGGATGGGCCATAAAGGGGTAGAGTGGTTATGGAAAATATGTAGAGAATCATGGGAAAAACAGAAGATACCAGAAGAATGGGAGAATAACCTAATAATACCAATATATAAAAAAGGAGACTCCACCAAATGCGAAAACTACAGAGCGATATGTCTATCAAGTGTTTGCTTTAAAGTATATACAAGAGTGGTGGAAGGAAAACTCCGAAGAATAATAGAAGAGAACTTAGAACAAGAACAAGCAGCTTTTAGAACAGAAAGACAAACAAGTGACAACATATTCGTACTAAGAAATATTATAGAAAGAAAAATAAACGAAGGAGAAGAACTATTTCTAACATTCATAGATTTAAGAGCAGCTTTTGACACAATAAATAGACAAAGCATTTGGGAGAGCCTAGAGCAAATAGGAGTACCAAAACAGATCATAAAATCAATAGAAAGCATATATAGAAAAGTAAAAGGAAAAATACAAATAGGCAGGCAGGAGATCGGAAGTTTTTGAAATGAAAAAGGGACTGAAACAGGGAGACAGTCCGAGTCCTTTACTATTTATAATAGTAATGGACAAAATACTGAAAAACATCAAAGAAAGAATAAAGGGCCTAGAAACAACAATAGGATACAAAAACCTAACACCAATTAAAATCAATTGTCTACTATACGCAGATGATATAGTTATAATAGCAGATAAAGAAATTAAAATGCAAAAACTAGTGAACATATGGATAGAAGAAATAGAGAAGATGGAAATGGAAATAAACATAGATAAAAGTAAAATGATGATAATAAACGAGAACAAAAATATCAAAACAGAAAGAAAGATAAAATGTAAGGGAAATAAACTAGAGAGAGTAAAAGTATATGAATATCTAGGAACTATAATAACACAAGATGGAAAGATAGACGCGGAAATAACAAACAGAGCAAGAAAGGGAACAAGAATATATTATACAATAAATAAAGCCATACTTAGTAATAAAGACATAGAGAAAGAAACAAAAATACGAATTCACAACATAATAACGGTACCAACCATAACATATGCAAGCGAAAACTGGACGATACAAAAAGAACACCAAAAGAAAATAGAATCAATTGAAATGAAACACCTACGTAAAATAGCAGGCAAAACAAAATGGGATAGAGTACGAAATGACGAAATAAGAGAAATGGTAGAACAAGAATCAATAATTAAAAAAATAGAAAAGAAACAATTGAAATGGTATGGACATATCGAGAGAATGGACACAGAAAGAATAACTAGAAAAATATTAGAAACAAAAACCAGTAGGAAGAGGAAGAAAGGAAGACCAAGACGAACATGGATAGAACAAATAGTAGAACTGGGAAAACATCGAGGAAAAATACAAGAAGAAATGAGAAGAATAGCACAAGACAGAAAAATATGGAAGAAATGGGTTGAAAGCAACCCAAACTCCGACGCCTGAAAAGGCATAAGGAGAATGGAGAAGAAGAAGAAGAAGAAGGTATCCGAAAACCAGAGGCAACAAGTCTTAATCGAATAAAAGAGTTCAACCGAAAAGAAGAAGGAAAATTCTATCAACAATTAGAATCACTAATGTCTAAAAGCAATTTTCTTCCCAACCAAATATACAACGTCGATGAAAAACAACTGTGTCGAGATTCTGAATCAGAGGATATGGAAAAAGGCACTCCAGACGTATGTTTCGTTTGCGAAGACTATGGAAAATACGGTGAAATGTGGTTCTGTTGTACGGGTTGTGGTAACTGGTTTCATGAATTATGTAGTGGGTGGGATACACCTGAAAATTTCAAGTGCGATGTATGTATGAGACAGTGAGAGTTACATACTAAAAGTTTCGTTTTTTACTTTTAAGTATTTATTTCTACAATATTTTGTTTTCGTTTCTTATCAGATATCAGAATTTATTTATTTTATTGTGAATAAATAAAAAATATATTTCGTTCTAACAAGTTTTTTGATTTTCTCTCCATTTTTTTTAAACATAAAATGTAATCACCATTGAAAACAATTGAGAATATCCTGGCATGATGGGGAAAAACCGGTTAATCTCATATTTCCGTTTAGTGTCGAATATCTCCCTTTCAGCCAATTTTGCTGGTAAAAGTGGTACAAAACGCAATAAAGCATACTTCGAACTCAAGATTCCAGTAATTTCAATAATTAATTTAAAATACTGTTCCAGTTATGCCCAATTTCTCTTAAGTGACCGTCATTCCCCCACTCTCCCCTACATCCCAACATGTTACTTTCTGGCAATCCGCTATTCCTATCCTGAAGTCCATGTACTTCATGTCCAATAATTCCAAAACCACACCACCTTCTATTAACAACTGGATTTCTACTATTAATGGATTTCTTTATTTGTGGAAAAAGTTGCAAAGATCCTTTGATAAAGTTTCTCCAAGAAATTTTAATCAGGATCCTTTAGAGAACTTTTTTTCACAAATTAGAAACCATTCGGTAAGAAATCCAACTTGTTCGTCCTTCATCACGTCCTTTAAAGCCATCCTTTTAAACAATCTTTCCTCGCCTTGTTCCGTTGGAGCTAACTGTGAGGAGGATGAATCTAAGGGACTGTTGACCACATTGAAACGTTTTGTCGAAAAACGTCAAGTTGTGCAACTGTTGCCAGTAGCAAGGCCAGTTCATGAACGAGAGCTTCCCTCTTTTCAGTAGATGATTTTGCGACACCGTACGTTGCTGGTTTTGCAGCTAAACGGTTCTTTAGCCAATTTTCTTGTAATTTGTGTAAGTCCCTTTTAGAGACTGAACACAAATTACCTGAAAATATGTTTTTCATTTAAAAGAATATCAGGGACATTCTTTATTCCATCCTTCAAGTAGTTTTACAGCATTGGTTAGAACTATCACTAATCAGGTGCTGCAAGTGTTACCTGATCTTCTTCATCAGACTACTGTGATGCAAAAGCTTCTGGATTATATCAAAATTGACGACTTCTTATGTCACGACCATATTAATTATCACAAGCACTTTTTTCAAATTGTAGCCCAACTTATTTTATTTAATTACATAAAAAAAAACTAAATTTAGTTTTGAAAGGAAAAATCCAGCAGCCCTATACTGATCCCCTCATGGACTTGGCCACAGCCAAATGTAGGCATAAGAAGTAATTTTGTATTTATTTATTTATTAATTTCAGACATCAATTGCATATCATTTCTTAATAATTTTTTCATTTTACTTCTCTATATTGAACTATTATTAATATGCTGAAGTTGTGTTAACGTTTACCAGTGATGAGTTTACCAATAATTACACACTACACCAAAAATTGTATTTAGGTATGCTAATTGTCGTCTAATTTCAACAATAGAATCATGCAATATTTTTTTCCATACAATTATGGCTTTACATTTGTTTATCTGTTATTGCTGTTGTTATATAAACATTGCTTATTGTTGTAATTATTATTTTTTTTTCAATATATTTTTATCACGATGTATTGTGTTTATTTTGATAACTAATTAAAATTGAAATAACCAAAAATAAAAACCCTCCCAACCTGCCATTTTAAACTTCGCGCCATAGCCGGTAAGGTAGCTTTCCATGTTCCATATTTTCCAAGTTCCTTTTAATTGCGGTGATGTCCGAGAAGGTGGCGTTAGACGTTCAAGGTCAAAGTCGAGTTTCGCATCTATAAACTATCCTCACTTTGTTTTAATAGTTTTACCGACAACTGAAAACAATACCACACCTCAGTTCTTATTTATAGAGGAGTGCATGTGGTAAACGCTTACAAGATTGTGACTATTTTTTAATATTGAAAGAAATTGACGTAAGTTTGATTTTTTTGTGATATTGTTGTATAAAATCTTTTATTTAGATCTGTACTGAGTGTCGGGTATACATATACTCAAAAGTTATTGAAAACTAATCGAAATTCTTCATTTCTTATGAGTTTGAATTTTGTACCACTGTGTAACTAAGTACAATTTAGTCTGAAATTTATATTTGCAGTTTGATTGTAATATGACTTCCAAACAAGTTATTAATTCTACCAAAGCTGAGTATATATCGAGTGGTCCTGAATCGGACGTTGGCGACGTGGCTAGTGTAGGAAATGGCACTGATGAAGAAATGGATATTGATGAGGTTGTTGCCTCTGACTTGGAGGATTGCGAAGATGACCTGCCCTTATCTGCGTTTGTATGTGCCAATCAAGTGCAAGGTGACAATGTCACTTGGAATATGGGAAGTATTTACTTGATAAAGCCAGCATCTAATTTTCAATCACAATACGGATTATCAAACGAGGTTCAAGAGCTGGATAATGGAAGTTGTACGCCGTATAAGCCATTCAATTTCTGATACTATGTTAGAAAACATTACGTTTCAAACTAACATCCATGTGGAACAAGCTCATCAACTGAAACAAACATCACTGAAATGAAAACTTTCATTGGACTCAACTCGCTTATGGGTATCAAGAGGTCCCCTAGTTACCGCGACTATTGGTCGGTAAGTAAAGATTTGCAGGATACTTACATCTCACAATTTATGCCTTTCAATCGGTTTAGTTGACTATTGAACCATTTACATCTGATTGACAATTCAATAATGCCGACTAGAAATGATTCCCACTATGACAAGCTGTGCAAGTTACGACCATTTATATCTGAACTGAGGACCAATCTTCAAAAATATTACAATCCCTATCGCTGTATTTCTGTGGACGAATCCATGATGAAATTTAAGGGGCGAAGTTCACTCAAACAATATATGCCCAAAAAGCCGATTAAAACAGGTTACAGAGTTTGGGCCTTAGCTGACAGAAAGAGAATAAATGCATGTTGCACAGTAATAGCAAATCGAAAAAAATTACCTAAGCTAAAAGAAGACAAATACCTAAAACAAGGGGACCATGATTATAACATAAGCACGGATGGAATAAGTTTCATCATGTGGAAAGACAAACGCACAGTTCACCTCCTTTCAAATTTCCACGATCCACAACCTCTAAACGAATTGAGAAGGCGAGAAAAAGCAGATGATCAAAATAAATTCCATGTCCGAATGCTCTTAAAGAATATAATATATTTATGAATTGTGTAGATAGATTTTTTCAACTTAAATCCACTTACGAAATCGACCGAAAAGGCAAAAGGTGGTAGATGAGGATCTTTTGGTATTTTATAGACTACGCCGTTGTAAATAGTTATATATTATATAAACTAAAGAAATTAAACTGTAACTCTGAAAGATTTTAGACGAAGAGTCATAGATGGTTTACTTGCAGCAAAATTGTTAGAGGTTAAAACAAAAAGAAAAAGTTGTGAGGAGCCAATTCAAAGAAAAAGTTATAAATAAGGTGCCCGCAGAAGTTAGATTTACTTCTTCATCTCACCAACCCGTTCGATCTACCCGTAGAAGAGGCGCATTTTGCAGTACCAAGGCAAATGCAATGCGATTTGATTGGGCATGTAGTGTGTGCGAAGTGGCGCTGTGTCTTGGAAAAGCAAAGATTGTTTTCAAAAATATCACGGCTCTTATAATTAAGCTCCCGATCAATTATTTATCCAAATGGAGAAAACAATCTTAATAGGCATTATCTGCACAACAATACAAAATATGGACCACCCCGTATAGGGCACTTATTTTTTTTTTTTAATAGATTATTTTATTTTGTCATTACGATTTACATTAAACTCTACAAAATAACTTTTTCGACTTTTTATTTTTAGTGCAACTGGGGTCTGGATATTGTGTAAAATTTCGTGCAGCAAAGAGTTAACCATCAGAGAAATACTTCGAAACACTATTTTCTATAATAAATTACTGTCTTTTCATTATCACGGCTAAAATTAAAATAAAATAGCAACCCTCGTACTGTTATGATATGGGCTCCATCCCCTACTAATTAATAACATGCTTTGCACACGTCACCAGGGCCGTGCCGCCCATGTGTGCGGCGCACACAGGCGCCAAGACAATAGAGGCGCCGTCAGCAGAATGATTTTTGTTACACTTATTACACAACATATTATTTGTAGTGGAGTATCGATAAGTAAGTAGGTACAATAGGCGCAACATATGCATTGTAAATAATAAAGCATATTTTTAGAAAACTGATAAGCTAAATACCATAAAAACCCACACTTATGAATCGTTATCACGTTTACACACGCCATCACGCTTTGACGTCATTCTGACACCCTATAAATACTACTTCTCTTATATTTTGGGGCAGTTGTGCTACTCTTGTAACTATTGATGCTTCGTTCCAATAAAGAGTTAATTAGAATAATCACGTTTGATTGCTTATTATTAAGTTCCGCTAATTACTCAATAAGAGGATATTCTGCATTCCAAGAATGAGTGTAATTCCTTAACGTTCAAGTTTATATCGTGTAGTAATTGACGTGTGAATACGTTAAGTCCATGAACCGCACCTAAGAACATAAGAAATAATATTTCTTATTTGGAGTTTACTAGTCCGGATCATAACAAGTGGCGCAGTCAGTAGGATTCTTAGAAGAAAATCCTTCAGGAATCTGTAAGAACCAAGAAAACTTCAGAAGAACCCCATAATTCAACGGCTTTGGAGAGGACTCCGCTGACACAGGTCTTCGTCGTTGACATCCAAGGCAATCTTCGTGCACTCGACTCCAGCTAGCCCTAGGTCGAGAACGCTTTACAAACGCAATAAAGGTATATATATATCTTTTAATTGGCGCACATTGCTTGTTTCCTTAATCCCTCCAAGATTGATACCCTCAAAAATTTACTTGGTACGGCGGAAAGTGTAATCACTGACGACGAAAGTATGGCTACTAATACTTCATCAGATAATGACAGTAAACCCGAAGAAATTGAAATTGAAGTTCCTATTATGGATAACGCTATCTTTTCTATGATGATAAAAGCTATTCCAAATTTCGATGGCACAAGTAATACGGTTAAATACAGTTATTTTAAACGTAGCGTTCAAGAAGTTTATAATTGTTGCACACCTCAACAAGAGAAAATATTAGATTCAGTAATTATCTCTAAGCTAGAAGGTTCAGCAAAAAGAAACGTAACTACGCGAGAAATCCGTGGTTGCGATAAAATATTTGAGTTATTCGATACATTATATGTATCTGACAAGAGCTATGACCATATGTTATGGGAAATGTTTAATTTCGATGGCCGAAATTGCAAATCAGTTAAAGAACTTTCCACTAAAGTGGCACCAATGCGTGATAATATAGTCTCTACGATTTTATCAACATACAGCTTGCAAGATGACGCAGGTAAATTAGTTGTTAAAATCTTTGACAGAATTTCCGCTGGTGCTACATTAGAAAAATGCATCCTGAAATTTCTAATATGGCCTTACAGAACAATTATCCCAATATGGAAGCAGCTCTTGATCATTGCTTACGGTTCGAACAAAATTGTCGTTTCCGAGCTCAAGAAAAATTCAGAGATTTTAAATCTCCTTATTCGTCTAAATCCTATGATAAACCAATTAAACCAAAATCAATCAACAAAGATAGGTCGCTAGAAAGTAAATCTAGTGGTTCCAAAGAAACTGAAGATAAAAAGATTTGTTCCTATTGTAATAAGGGGATCTAGGTCAAATTCAATTATTTTTAAAGTAAGTTTTAAGCATTTATCTCTTAAAGTGTAAATTATACATAAATACCTATAAGGGTAGATTTTGTAAATAATCTATTATCTGTTTTAAATTGCTTATTATTATTTTGCTATAAATGTCTAACAACAACAACAACAACATCATTTAATTGTATTTTAATGAGATTAAGGGCCTAAGTACTAGGTCATTACCACAGGCAGCGGAGACCAGATTGCCTGACCCCATATATAATTAGTAATTACAAGAAACGAATGCAATTTTTCACTAGTCTAATTATTTCGACAACGTAGACACCTTTACTTTGCAATTGTGTATTGTTAAAATGGAATTTGTTACCAGCGAAAAGGGAAATCCCAAGCTATTGTTGAATGGTTTTTTATTTATCAAAGATAAACAAATCGATACTAAAATATATTGGAAATATGAATATTTTTATTCAAAGAAGTGTAAGTCAAGAGTTATAACGAAGCGAAATGAAATCAAAAAAGTACCTGTTGAACATAACCACGCTGCACGTCTAGAAGTTATAAAATTTTTGGACACGGGACACTGCCAAAAATACACTTGACACTCCTCACCGAATAATTTCAACATATTCAACACAAGTCAGTACTCATTCAGTTGGGCGTTTGCCAGAGATTCACAATATAAAAAGATCTATTCGAAACATCAGACAAAGAAACGATGGTGCACCTGCTCTTCCTCAATCCAAACGAGATATTATTTTTCCCGACGTGTACAAACAAACCTTGAAGAAAGAAGTTTATCTCCAATTTGATTCTGGGGCCACCGATTCGAGAATTTTAGTGTTTGGAACACAGAAGTCCCTTAAACTTCTGGAACAATCAAATCACTGGTTTATGGACGGAACTTTTAAAACAGTGCCTCATTTATTTGGACAATTATATACAATACGTGGTTTGAAAGATAATTATTCCATTCCGCTTCTATATGCGCTTCTTCCATCTAAAGCACAAAGACCTATACAACATTTCTTCAGGAGGTCAAAAAGCTTTGTCCGACGGCTGCTCCAAAAACAGTGATGATAGATTTTGAACAAGCTATGATAAACGCAGTCTCGATTGCTTTTCCAGAAGCCACAATAAAAGGATGTTTTATTCATTTCTGTCAGTGTGTATATAGAAAAATTCAATCATCTGGCTTAAAACAACGATACGACAACGATGCAGAATTTGCTTTAAAAATAAGGTTGCTTAATGCACTAGCTTTTGTTCCCGTACAATTTGTAGAAAGAGTATTTAACGAACTAGACGATGCAGGTCTATTTTCAGAAGAAGTACAACCGGTAGTCGATTATTTCGAAGAGACCTGGACAGGACGCCCTGACAGGAGAAACAGGCGACGAGCTCCCTCATTTTCTCATCAGATGTGGAACTGTTTCGATGGCGCTATTGCAGGACTACCTAAAACGAATAAGCTGTAGAGGGTTGGCACAGAAGTTTTGAAAGTCAAATTTCGGCGAGCCATTCAAGTATCTGGAAATTTGTGGACGCTATCAAAAGGGAACATTCCTTAAACGAATTGAAAATCGAGCAGTATACTGCAGGAGCACCCTGCCAACTCCAAGAAAAAAGTATGTTGATTGCGCAAAACGGATATTAAATTTGGTAGAAAACTTCGATCCAACCAATATTTTAGATTATCTAAAAGGAATAGCTCATAACTTAAGTTATTAATTTATATTTTATTTTTTTTATTAAAAAAAAAACAAAAAAAAGACAAAAAAAAAAAGGAATAAAACTTCTAAACACGCCAGCTTTACGCTGACAGTACTAAGCCTGTGCCTAAGTGTGAAGGGAAGTTCTTTTTTATTACTATTCGTGGAGGTTTTTTGTAATAACAATAAAGAATTTTTAACTGAAATTCGGTGTCCTCTTAAATTTAATAAATCTATTCCAAATATTTGATTTCGAAGAATTGATTTTCGAATAATCGGTCATTCGAACAATTGAGTTTCGAACAATTGCTTCCGAACAAAAAATTTCGAACAATTGATTTCGAATAATTTACCTGTATCGGTAATAAGGCAGGTCACTTAAGAGAAAAATGCTACAAATTGCAAAACTCTAAAAGGAAAATTAATATTGCAGATATAAGGTCTGATTCTGATACAGATGATGAGGACACGATTGAATTAACTAACGATAAAAATTCTTTAAACTTGTACGAGAATCCACAGGAAGGCACGGATTCCGAATAATAGGAAGTCCTTCACCACACAAAGTTTTACTATTTAATAAAGTAAATAAAAGTGGCTATAGGTCATTACCATTTATAAAAACTAATATATTTGGATAAGATTGTAAGTTACTAATAGATAGCGGTGCTTGCATTTCCATCCTTAAATATGAAAAAGGTCTACCAAAACCAAAACCAGGTAAAATATACGAATTAACAGGATTAAATTCAATCCCTTTTAAAACATTAGGTAAAATTAAAACACATATTATTTACCCAGATGTTCCAATTAAGTTTCAGTATGTTGAAAAGGATAATTTGTGAATAAATGGAATAATAGGTGCAGATTTCTTTCAAAAGAATAATGCTAATATAAACTTTCATAAGAATTTATTAAGAATCAATAACATTAAAATTGCAATTAATTATCAAAAGGATAAAATTATTAACACTGTTACTATACCAGCTAGAACAGAAAAAGTCATTGAACTCCGTACAAACACTTATGAACCAGATAAGACCTATCTCATGAAAGGTTTCCGGGAAAATAATATCTATTTACCCAACGCTGTAGTCAAATTAAACAAATATGGCATATTTTACACAACAGAGATAAACACTTCAGGAAATGAGATTACATTTAAACTACCCAAAATAACACTTAACACAATTCCAAATAAACCACTACAGATTAACCACATACATGATAAACAATCCAGAAAGACAGAACTCTTAAAACAATTACGCATTAACGATCTAAATGATGAAGAAAGCAATTCTCTTAAACCTATAATATTAGAATACAGCGACATATTCCACTTACCAGATGACAAACTTACGCACACAGACATTCTTGAACATAAAATCATCACCAGTGACGAAATACCTATTTAAAGCAAAGCATATAGGTATCCTAAAGTTCACAAAGACGAGGTAGAAAAACAAATTCAAGAATTACTAAAAGATGACGTAATACAACCTATCTTCTTACATTGGAGCTCACCACTTTGGATAGTCCCAAAGAAAAGAGATGCATCAGGTAAAGTAAAATGGCGCATGGTCATTGATTATAGAGAACTGAATAAAAAGACAATTGACGACAAGTACCCCCTACCAAACATCGAAGAGATACTCGACAACTTAGGAAAATCGCAATACTTCACAGCCCTTGATTTAACATCCGGCTTTCATCAAATTAAGATGTCCCCCGAATCAATTGCAAATCGGCTTTTTCGGCAAATGGCAAATTATACGAATATAAACGAATGCCATTCGGTTTAAAGAACGCCCCAAGTACGTTCCAACGTGCGATGAATTAGGCTTTGAACGGTTTAACCCCCCAACAATGTATGGTGTACATAGATGACATCATAATTTTTGGCAAAGACTTAGAAGATAATAATCAAAAATTAATCAACGTCTTTAAACAACTACGTCAACATGACCTAAAAATTAAATTAGACAAATCGGAGTTTCTTCGCAAAGAGACACAATTTCTTGGTCACATAATTTCGCGAGACGGTATTAAACCAAATCCTGAAAAGATAAAATGTATACAAAATTTCCCCACTCCTAAGAATACTAAACATATTAAGCAATTTCTTGGATTAACTGGTTATTATCAAAATTTTATTCCAAATTATTCATCTACAGCCAAACCATTAGCATCACCCTTACGTAAGGATATCCCTTTCACTTGGACAACGGAATGTCAAAAATCTTTCGAAACACTTAGAGATGCGTTAACAAAAGAACCAATCTTAAGATACCCTAATTTTAATGAAGAATTTATCCTTACAACAGATGCTTCAAAATTTGCGATAGGTGCTGTCCTATCTCAAGGAGATATAAAAACATCACTACCAATTGCTTACGCAAGCAGAACTCTTAATCCAGCCGAGAGTAGGTACAGTACAATTGAACGCGAATTATTGGCTATTGTTTGGTCATTAAAACATTTTCGTCCATACCTTTATGGACAGAAATTCAAAATTGTTACCGATCACCAACCGTTAAGATGGTTATTCTCAGTCAAAGACCCCTCCTCAAGACTAATGAGATGGCGGCTCAAAATTTCCAAATATGATTACGAAATAATCTATAAACCCGGTAAACAGAATGCAAATGCAGATGCATTATCTCGCATTTACGCTACAGACAGACCTTCTACCAGCAAACAAAATGACCCACCTGACCAAGACGAACCTATTAAATTTGTAAACAAACCAAACCTAATAGATTATGATTGTTACGTGTTCAGATACAAAAAACACAAAACGTTCATAAACGCACTAATCACAGACACCACACTAGAGTTACCATTAGGTGAATGAGAAATGGATTTATTAAAATCTCAAGCCGAAAAAACACTTATAATTGATAATTCACAAGCGATAAAGATTTCAGATTAAATCTTCATAATATTTGCATATTATTCAGAAACAACAAAATCTTAGTAGTTAGCGATTCAGAAGAAGATGACGAAGTCATAAAACAAGACACATATGAAACATCCTTTGATATAACTAAGGAAGCCCCAATAGAGATCCCTGAAGAACACAAGATTAAAATAATCAAACAATACCATGAACACCCACTTAATCACCACAAAGGTATTAAAGAAACATGTGAAAAAATAAGAAAAGACTTTTCATTTTCTAAAATGACACAACTAGTCGAGAATTATATCAAATCATGTAAAGTCTGTTTAACTAATAAAGTAGATAGAACACCCAGAGTCTACCTAATGAAAATCCCTGAAAAACCAACAAATGTCAATGAACGAATCAACATAGATACCGCAATGCTTAAAGCAGGAGAGAAAAATTTATTTAGTAATCATCCAAGATGATCTATCAAAATTATGCTAAGTCACTTCTTGCGATGAACCCATTGACGCAAATCAGGTAAAACAATGTCTATTATATTATTTATCTACCTTTGGAATCCCCAAACGTATACATAGCGATTCATGTAAAGAATTCATTAACAATACTATTCAAAATCTAATAGACTTATTACAAGCCAAATGGACAACCTCTTCGGTATACCATCCACAATTAAATGGTTCCATAGAAAGATGCATAGGCACAATTAAAGAACAATGTAGAGTAATATACAATTCAGCCCTAGCTGAAGACTTTAATAATAAAGAAATCATACAATTAGCTGTACATAACACTAACACTTCAATTAACATTCGCATGGTTTTACACCTTACGAAGTACACTATGGCAAAGAACCAACAGCCTTAGGCGAATTATATAAAGAAAAAGAAAAAGATATAGATATTACAAATAGATTTGAATATTGAAAACAACTCAGACAAGATGCAATAGAAAACATTCAGAAACGTCAAGAAAAAACTAAAGCTAGAATAGACGAAAAAGCTAGGAAAATACCTTCCTTCGAAATCGGAGAACAGGTCTATATTAGAGTAAAAAGAGATAGGAGACACGTACTGAGAGGACCATATCCTATTAGTAAAAAGATTAACGACTATAGTTATGAGATTAATACTCCTAAACCAACTAAAACAAATATTTCAAATTTAAAGAAAATACCACAAAACTGATTTTATCTTCTTGTTACAGATGATCAAATTAGCCACACTAATTATCATATTCATCCCCCTCCTTTATTCTAAAGAAATTGATATCACAAACATACCAACTAAGACAGTATTTTACACTAAATATGTCAATGATCTAAGAATAATTGAACAGCAATACTCCATAATAATAATAAAAGATATTAAGCCATTATTTGAAAACATTAATCAGAAATTAATAAATAAAGTAAAAACAGTAGAGAACACATTGAAAAACGAAATACACACTTACGTGCATGCTATTACACTTGATAAACGACTTAAAATATTAAACAAAGATCTAAAAACAATAAGTTTCTCTTTACCAAACAGAAGACAAAAACGTTGTTTAATTAATGGTATAGGATCAGTATTTCATTATTTATTAGGTACAATGGATGCTAATGAAGATGAAGGAAGCTATTAACGAGTTACAACTGTCAAATAAAAACACCCTGACCATTGTTGATAAAAATATCCACATAGTAAAAGATCTAATTAAAAATTTCAATGATACTTTATCATCTCTATCACTATCAGAAAAAACCATATCTGATAACTTTGAGAAAATAAATGAAGCTATAAATTCCAATACAATGCTAATACATGGGAACGAATTCTCTATAAGATAATTAAACATGGTCACCTTCAGTGATGAAATCTTAAACGAAATAATGACGGAAGTAAACAAAATTAAGACTCAATTATTATATGCAAAAATAAACAAAATACCCCCGTCATTTCTTGAAGACAATCTTCTTAGACCAACACTTTCAATTGTTCCTACCTGAAACCCTTTAAGGGCAATTTAAAGATTGAAATCTATCTACATGGCGTTCTCAACCCAACTGGAATTGATAACATCATATGACAAGTTCTTCGTTATCAACCCCACCATTCGAGGCAAAGACGATGGAAATTGTGAATCGGACATCCTCTTCGCAGGCCGAATTTCACCCAAATGTCAGAGCACCCTGGCGGAGATCCAACAAAATGAGATGAAACAGATTGCTGACAACCAATGGTTAATCTCCATCCCCAGACCAACAGACTTCACATATAAATGCAAAAACATGGACATCAGAACTATTACACTGACAAACAATTGTGTAGTGCAAATGAACACTCAGTGTACTGGTATGATAGGCAAATTAAAAATCACCTATCATAAACAAAATACCATCTATAAAAATATAACTGAACAAATGATTCAAATACCTGAAGATTGCTGTCTTCCGGAGAAAGAAAAAGAAAAGGAATTACATCTACACGTACTTCCAGTTCATGCCTTGAACCAAGAAGAGCTGATCATGAACAAACACCGTTTAGAAGGCGCCCAAGAAGATATTTATAACGAACAACTTCGCCCACTGTCCAAGCTTAACTCAATAAAATGGTGGTCTCAATAATTAGCACCCTACTAGCCTGCTGTTGCTGCTGCCCAAGATGCTTATCTCTAATTAAACCAAGATGGCCTGGCAACTGTATCCCCAAGGTACGATCGACCGCCAACCTCAACCCTAATATGGCGATTTCCGCACCCAATGTTATGGAACCCAGCGTCCTATTTACCAACCTAAAGGAAGACGAAGAACCAATTATGTACCCATCATTAGTTATAATTATTCTTTAAATACGTATTGTTAATCATACTTAAGTAATTTTTGCTATTGTTAATTAAAAATTAAATAACAAAAATCTTAGTGAGGGAGGAATGTTAGAAAACTGATAAGCTAAATACCATAAAAACCCACACTTATGAATCGTTATCACGTTTACACACGCCATCACGCTTTGACGTCATTCTGACACCCTATAAATACTACTTCTCTTATATTTTGGGGCAGTTGTGCTACTCTTGTAACTATTGATGCTTCGTTCCAATAAAGAGTTAATTAGAATAATCACGTTTGACTGTTTATTATTAAGCTCCGCTAATTACTCAATAAGAGGATATTCTGCATTCCAAGAATAAGTGTAATTCCTTAACGTTCAAGTTCATATCGTGTAGTAATTGACGTGTGAATACGTTAAGTCCATGAACCGCACCTAAGAACATAAGAAATAATATTTCTTATTTGGAGTTCACTAGTCCGGATCATAAAAATATACTGCGCTTATTTTACAAAGAACCGCCGCCGCCGTTAGTTTGTTTGAATGAGTTTATGAGCGCAAGCGGGGTGGTGTCACGGGGATTCCCCGAATTTAATAAGGAACGAGATAGACAAAACAATTGAACAATTTAATCGAAAATGTGTGCAAGGTGCGCATTGATGTTTTATAATAAGAATAAGTTCTAGCACGAAGAGTGACCAATATATAGTTTGTGTGTTACTGATTGTTTTAACGTGTTTCCACGATGAGTGGTGGTAATCAAAATAGAAAAAAGGAATTATCTTGTAGCGGATATTGCAGCGCTACCATGAAGGTACGTGATTGAAGGAGGTCCTAATAAGGACCGTTGTATTGGAAGGATATTGCAGCTTCCAATGAAAAGCGAGTCAGGACTAGACTAATTTATTAGAAATAAATCACAGTATTTATACTAAAAATAATTACATGTATCTTATGGCTAATGTTTGGTCAGCAATTTCCGCTGGTGTACGTATTTGTTCTGACCTAGTTTGGTGGCCAAAACTGTTACAATTCTCTGTCAGCAGAATTTATGTTCCGCTGTACAGAGTGTGTTAATTTCCTATTTATACGTTATACAGTGTGTTCCCACAATCTAGTTACCAGAATTTAATAAGGAAAATAAAACAAGAAGAAGAACGTGACAAAAAGGTGTTATAAAATCTGATTTAAAAAACGCTTCATGTAGTGGTATGTGCTTTTTATGTAATTTTCTATACAAATAAAGAAAACTAATCTATTTTTAATGTCAAAATTAAAAAAAAACTCCTTTTTTAATTTGTCTCTGTCTTTTTCTTAATCATAGTCATAGGTTCGATTCCCACAAGGTACTTTGAAAAACAAAAAACTTTGTGTTTCTGTATATGTAATATGTATTTATTTGCAGAAAAAAGTGTATTAGTCATATATTAAATTCAAATTTAAAATGCTATACATCACTTGCACGCCCTTGCACGTCAGCTGTCTGGTACCCATAATACAAGCCCTGCTTAGTTTGGGACTAGACGGCGGAGTTTGATTGTCGAGAAATATTCATTTATTTATTTATTTTATTTATATTTACTATGCATAATTATTCATAGATGGATAAATCAGTTTATTCAGACAGGTAAATAGGTATTCATGCGATCAATATTATGTCTTTGTTTGTCAGTCAATTATTAAGATGATGCCGCCGAAGTTACGTCTGTGCCTTTGCCTGATACACCATTGTCACCGCCAAGACAATTATCGTCACTAATACCAACTTTTTCCAAAGATGACCCTGGACTCTGGCCAGAAGTTTTAAATGCTACTTTGATCCAGTACTTAATAGAAAATCCGATTAAGCAAATTAAACAGTATAATTTTCCGCGTGACTCTTTGGGGCGAAAATTTTCCGAGTATTATTATGAAAGGCATTTAGGAAACGGTGAAAAGTATCACAGAGAGTGGCTGCTGTATTCAGTGTCCAAAAATGCCATTAGTTGCTTCTGTTGCAAGCTATTTGAATCAAAACAAAAAAATAAATTCTGCAAAGGAATTAGTGATTGGCAACATCTAGCTTTATATTGCAGCAGACATGAGAAAAGTTCTGCTAATTTCAATAATTATAAAAAATGGACAGATGTGTCACGCTCTTAAAAATAAAAACACTATTGATCGTATTCAACAAAAAATTTTAGAGGTTGCAAAGCAGCGCTGGTACGATGTAATCAAAAGAATAATATATGTGGTCCAATTTTTTACAAGATATGTTAAAATTACCTGCAGACGTCGTACATGATCTCAAGATAGGAATGCATGCCGTCAAACGAACTGCAGTAACATTCAATGCAGTTGGCGGCGACTAAGCACTAGAACAGTCTCAGAACCGATCTTCTGCAGTGACTGGAGGCTTAATTGGTATCACTAAAAATGAAGAAGCAATGCACAGATGGTTGCTTGTGTATCCTTTCAAAAACAGCGTTCACTCAATGCTTACTTCATACCTTGGAATACAATCTGACACTACAGGTGACATTAATAGTCATAATGAATGGACGCAATCGAGAATTAATACGGACGAAAACGATGTTGAAAGTATTATTATGTGTTTCAAAGGTTGTAGTCCATTTACTACTAACGGGGAATGTGTACTTCGCAATATTGTCACAGGTGAACTTGCGGAAGAATCAACTTCGCGATGCTTAATTAATGTTAAAGAAAATGGGGAGGCTCTACTAACTACATACGAAAATGAAAGATTTTTCAAGAAAACCAAGAAATTATCGGACCTTATACTAAAAAATAAATTTTACAACTTGAAAGACACTCCTTCTAAATCAAACAAAAATGCGTCCAACAAAAAATTGCAAGACGTAACAGACATAACAATTTTCCAAAAATCATTTATGACGGCTTCTCAACGTGGACTTAATACAAGGATATTAGCATCGTATGAGATATTGAATTACCATCTATTTGACAGTGACGCATTTTACAGGAAGTCACCAAAATCACAACTCCTCGTTGAAATTCAAAAAAAATTATAATTGTGGTACAAGTTCTCAGCAAGATTTAATAAATTGAAATACTTTCAAAGTTTATATTATTGATGGTATGGCACTTGTTCACAAAATTGAGTTTAATAAGTTCAATACTTTTGGTGATTTTGCCGAAGCTTTCTTTTTTTTTTTTTTATAGATACGACGATATTTCTATAAAATGTTTGGAGAAGACCAGATCATTAAAAATATCATAATATCCAACCATTTAACAAATATTCCTGCTGATTGTAAAGCTTTTCTTACTAACACTCATAATAAATTGCAACTCGTTCGATTTCATTGCGCTAATGCTCCAAAATATGCACAAGTAAAAGAAGACTGCGAGATGTATATTTGTGGAGGATTCAATGATCCAACTAAATGTTTCAAGTTGCAAAGATCATTAATTTGTCAGGTACTTCAATTACAATCAAACCATTTAGAAGCTGATTCAAGAATGTTCGTCCACATATTTCACGCAGTAAGGATTCAATCTGCTCATATTATCATAATCAGCACTGAAACAGATGTATTCGTCTTGGCAGTTTATCTCTGGAAATACTTAGCAAATATTGGGTGTCTCGGTCTATGGTTTGACGGTTCTCACACAAAGAAATGTTTTCCAGGATGCCATTTGGCTGCTGAATCCCTGGGTAAAAACATATGCAATATTTTGCCAGCATTACATGCTTTAAGTGGTTGCGACACTAGTAGTAGATTTGGTAGTAAAATGCAATGCTTGAAAGCTGCGTCTAAAGATTTTGTACAAACAGCTCTCATACCTTTGGGAAACCTTGACCTAAATAATGAGCAATTCAAACAGTTAGAAGTAGTTTGCACATATTTATTTTCAAAGAAAAAATTATCTGCTGATGAACTCAGATTTATACTGATATCTCAAAATATAGGTTTCAATTTCAATTTGATGAGAGTGATATGGACTTCAGATGCTTTGCATTTACATTTATTAAGGGCTACAGTACAAATTTTTATATGAAAAAATGCTCATCAAACACAATTACCACCCATTGATTATTGTTCATTTGGTTACGAAAAGCTCAACGGTGACTTACGTCCAGGAAAAATGACGAAGCCGTCTTTACCAGAGTCATTAATTCCACCATGTAAATGTACTGCAAATTGTAGCACAATGTCTTGTAATTGTAAAAAATCAGAATTGTTTTGTATATCATTATGTAAATGCATCAATAACAAATGTCAAAATAAAAATGAGTAATTTTTTACCTACTTTAAGTACATTTATGCTTGAATTCGCTGGTTTTTCATATATCTTTTATTTTTTAATTAATAAAAAAATTTATTACTTTCATTTTTGTTTTTATTTTTATTATTTAATAATCCATCCTCACTTTTACCATTAGAAAAAACTATAAATTATTACGGAAATAATCATTAAAATGATTTTATATCATGTACTTAATACATTCCCTTTACGAATAAGAAAAGAGGGGGTAAAATAAATAATGGTCCAAAAAATTGACCGGCAAGATTCACAATATTATTCTTTGACCTTTTATTCACTTAAATCCGTTGGCGAAATTCGGTACTCACATTATGCGTACTCACTTACCTCTAGCGCCCGGTCTATCTGGCGAAAAACAGGTTACTTGCTCGATCCTTTTCTTGTAAAACAATGTTTCAAGATGCCTCTCCTCGAGTGAGTTACGTTGTTGCAATGCGCTGCAGTTTTAGCTGTGGTGGACCTTTTAAAAGGTCGGTGCTGCTAGTGCCGCCAATAAACACAACAGGGGTGCATATATTTCTGAGAATTTAAAAAGTGAAGTTTTCTGTGTAGGGCTAAGGAACCACAACAAGAGGAACTACCACAGCAGCAGGAACAGCCACACGATGAAGAGCCTCTTGTAATAATAGATCTTACAGGGTGAGTAGTTTAGCTTATTTAGAAAAGCTGAACTTAATTTACGTCATTTACTTTCAATGCTGCAGTTACCACAATCACTGCCGGCAACGCGGCTACCGCGTGGTTGCGTTTGTGGCTATATGCCGACCACGCAGCCTCCGCGTTCTGTGTCACCCGTAGTAAATAGCGTTTGCATTTTGCCGGCCTGTAACATAAGCAGTTGATTGCGAGCTGGCACAGAGTTAACACTTTGGCATCCGAAAACTGATTGATGGTTTCCGAATTTGTGTATTCTGTTTCTGATGGCAGTTGGGTATTGTCGGAAGTATATATGCAAGGTGAGTTGTGACTCATACTCCTTTTTTTGTAGTTTGTTTACAAAACAGACAGTTGTAAAGCTGAATGTTTGCGTTCTGTTCATTACAATGCACGTGGAAGGATAAAACGCGGCTACCGCGTTGTTGGCAAATGACAATTTTGTCTTTTTCTGACTGTTTTGATATCGGTAATCATTGTAAATTTTTATTGTTTCAAGCTAATATACGAGGTAAAATGGCACCAATATTTATGTTTTTTCCCAGATTTTGTTGAAGAATAAGAATGAGTCAAAAACATGTACACATGGACAATGAAAATTGTGAAGCGGGGCCGTCTCAGTCCAAAGCAAAGAGAGCTAAGAAAACATCTTTTAAACTAACAGATGCTTATTTATTGCAAATATTGAAAGAGTCTGATGATGAAGTAGACTTACTGGTGGAAAGTCAACCTGATTCAGATTTTTCTGAAGAGGACAAAGACTTGATCCAGTCGAAGACACCTAGTCCCTCCTCTTCTTCGAAGCCGCCTCTTAGCCCACCGAACGTGGCAAAAAAATTCGCCAAATGTCCCAAGGATCCCATTCACCGCAGTTCCGGGGTTGAAGGTCAATTTCGATGGCCATAATCCCATAGACTATTTCAATTTGTTAGCTGATGATGCTTTTTATCAACTAATTATTCGAAACTCAAACAGGCACAGGGAGTCGAAAGCAGAATAACTGCATGGAAAGACATAACCAAGGAAGAGTTCAAAATATTCTTTGGGCTCGTGATGCATATGGGAACCATCAGACTAAACAGAATTAATGATTACTGGAAAACGAATTTTTTTATTAATCTTCCGGTATTTAAAACTATTATGAGTAGGAATCGGTTTCTGCTGATTTTAAGTACATTACATTTAAATGAAAATCAACCAAATGAGCAAAATAAACTAGCTAAAGTAGCACCATTGATGGACTTTTTCAATACAAAAATGCAGCAAGTGTATTATCCATGTAGAGAGCTGGCTTTGGATGAGTCAATGGTTCTCTGGAGGGGTCGACTCAGTTTTCGGCAATATATCCAAGGAAAGCGGCACAAGTATGGGATGAAGCTGTATGTTTTGGCAGAACCTAGTGGGACGATTCAATGACTAATCGTTTACGGAGGTGCAGCTGATGCCGATGTGGGAGGCGCAGGACATACAGAGAAAGTGGTATTTAAATTAATAGAAACGAAAACTTGCGTTGGACTAGCTCTCTATATGCATAATTTTTATAATAGCGTGAGCTTGTCCGAACAGCTATTACAGGCAGAAACCTATACAACTGGCACAATTGGAGCCACTCGTGCTGGGAGTCCACCAAATGTTTTGGCAAAAAAACTAAAAAAAGGTGAGAATTATTACGAATATACAGCTGACTGCATATGCGTTTGCAAATGGAAGGATCGACGAGACGTGCTTTCCATTTCTACTGAGTTTGAAGGGGAACTTGTGAGAACAACGTCACGAAGAGGCGCAGAACATTAAAAACCCAAGCTAATTGCTGAATATAAGTTTATGGGAGGCATTGATCAAAATGATCAAATGCTCAGTTATTACCCATGTGAACATAAAACCTTGAGGTGGTACAAGAAATTAGGAACTTATATCTTCCAAATAATGCTGGTAAATTCCTTCTATCTTTATAAAAAATGTGAGCCAGCAGGTAGCAAAACAAACTTGTATGACTACAGACTTTCTGTAATAGAAAGTTTATTGCGGGTTGATACTGTTCCCGGTGTTTCAAATAACTCTACTCAAAACGTGTTTGTTAAGATTCGATTTCTCGATTCCTTTCGTTTTATGGCTTCCTCCCTCGATAAACTGTCTGAAGAACTCGACCCTTCTCAATGCTTCCAAGTGAAGAAGTATTTTTCTGATCCTACACAATTTCAACTTGTGCGACGGAAAGGGGTTTTCCCTTACTCCTACGTCGACGATATTACTAAACTTGACCAATCAACGTTCCCTCTCAAAGACGATTTTTTCGATAAATTAACATCTCTACCCATTTCCGATGAAGATTATGAATGAGCTGCCACCGATTGGAAAACCTTTAACTGCTCCACTCTCGGAGAATATTCTGACCTCTACTTGAAAACCGATGTCCTACTGTTAGCTGACGTGTTCGAGAATTTTCGTGAAATATGTATTTCCACTTACCCCTTGGACCCCGCTCAGTATTACACCGCTCCCGGGCTAGCGTGGGATAGCATGTTAAAATTCACTCGCGTTAATTTAGAACTTCTAACTGACATCGATATGTTAAAGTTTTTCCAAAAAGGGGTACGTGGAGGAATAAGTCAGTGTGTTCAAAGAATGCATTTCGCCAATAACCCACACCTTCCTGATTATGACGCATTTGCTCCCACTTCCTACATTATGTATTTGGATGCTACCAATTTGTATGGACACAGCATGAGTTAATACCTTCCCATATCCCATTCTCGATTTACATGCTTCTTCTGAATACGGTTATGTACTTGAAGTTGACGTTCAATATCTCCAAAACCTACACGATTTACATGCTGATCTTCCCTTTTTAGTTGAAAATATTATTTCTCCTGGTAATGCTAATGGTAGAGTCAAAAAATTGATTCCGAACCTTATGACTAAGACAAAGTATATTGTTCATTACCTACCGCTTAAACAAGCTCTCCAGAGCGGATTAAAATTACTTAAAGTGCATAGAGCTATTCAGTTTAAACAGTCACAATGGTTGAAACCTTTCATTGATTTGAATACTAGAAAACGCAATATGTGTAATAATAAGTTTGGGAAATCTTTCTTTAAATTGATGAACAACAGTACTTTCGGAAAAACGATGGAGAACGTTGTTAAACGAGTTGACATCAAGTTAGTTACTCATTGGCAAAACGTTGGACAGTACCTTGGTGCAGAAAGTTTAATAGCTAAACCCAATTTCAGAAATTCAAAAATTTTCACCCCCCATTTCGTAGCTATTCAGATGAATAAATTACACATTGTTTACGATAAACCGCTCTATGTAGGTTTCACTATTTTGGATTTATCAAAAGTTGTTATGTATGACTTCTACTACGGCTTTCTTAAGCAAAAATATCAAGAAAATATTTCTTTGATGTATATGGATACTGATTCCTTCATTCTTAAAGTTTTCACCGAAAATTTCTACAGAGATATGATTGAAAATATTCATCACTTCGACACTTCCAATTATCCCCATGATAATAGTTTCAATATCCCTATTACCTCTTCTGTTATTGGAAAATTTAAAGACGAATTCCCTAATAATCCCATTAAAGCATTCTATGGAACCGGAGCAAAAGCTTACTGCGTTGAAGCCGTTGATCAAATTGTTAAAAAAGCAAAAGGTGTCAAGAAAAATGTCATTAAATTACATCTTCAAATCGATGATTACCTACGCGTCATTAGAGATGACGCCACCATTCTTAAATGTATGAATGTTTTCGTTTCTGATCTGCAAACTATGTTTACCCATATGAAAATGAAAGTAGCCCTCTCTCCCAAAGATGATAAACGTTTCTTAATTCCGAAAACAACGAATACTCTTCCTTGGGGTTATTACAATATAAAAAACTCAAACAGTTCCCTTTCAAAGTTCGACGGTGCCGTTGATCGGTTTATACAAAATTTTCATCAACCGTATACCGACGACTTAACGGTTGGAGAATACTTTATTAAAAGACTTTTCGAAGCTTCGTCACTTCCACAGGAAGCCATTGATAATATTTATGAACACCTACTGTAATACCTACTTGGAGTTCTGTTTAAGTATTGCTTACGCTGAAATGTCACTCAATGTAAATATTTTATCCTTAATATTGGTTGTATTGTATAAATAATAATAAAACGTTACTACACAACTTGTTTGTTTACTATTTTTATTCTGCGAAATATATTCCTCAACTTCACAAATAACATGTGTACGATTTCTACTGTTTCAATTTATTGTTTCAATTACATTAACAATGAATAAATTTTCTTATAATCTTCGATATTACTTGATGGCCATTTGTCTGAGTCAGGACCGCCAGCCTGCAGCTTTTTCCGTTCCTTCTCTTAAAATATTTTCTTCTATCCATTGCAGCACTGTTTGATGACAACCGTTGATATTTGGACTTAATGTATACGGAAGCCGAAACAAGTTGATCAGTTTAATACACTTTCCCAAATTTTTCGGTTGTCCGTAGTATGCTACATCCAGTATTAAGGCATCCACACACTTTAACAATGTAACATACTTTTTCTTGACATTCATTACGGAGAACTTTTTTTCCCGCATTAGAACTGATCCGTTTGTTAACATTTCCTTTAAAAAATATACGTCGTGTCGCATGAAATTATACTTTGTTTTATTTAAAATCATTTCGACATCATCAACGGTTATTTTCACTGTTTCACAACAACCTTTTAAAAATTCATTCACCAATTCGTCACACCTTTGCTTTCTTTTGAATATGAAGTATAAAATATCGAACGATGTCTCTTGTGTGACAGTTGACCATTTGAATGCTTCCTTTGGTACTGCAACTCCCAACTTCGACAACACAACTTTAACTCTATCTAAATCGTTTGATAGTATTGCTCTTCGAAGGTTGAGAATGAGGACTTGCTTTTCTGCTTGATACAACTCGTACGATAATGAATCCATTTTTATAAAAATTATACTTCAAAATCGTCAGGATCGCTCTCATCGACCACTAAGTAGCCTGCTATTACAATTTTATCGTATTCACCTTTTAATTCGAATTCTTCTGTCACGCTATCCAACTCTGACGCCACCAAATATCTTTTCAAAGATAATAAACCCTCTTTGAAAAATTTAACTTCAATTACATAACTTTCAACCATTGCTACGTCTTAAACGTTCAATGCAACAACTAACGATTACAACTGATTAAACTCGTCACGTTTTATCTTATTTATAATCATACTTTGGGGAAGGGGTAAAGAAAATCATTATTAACATTGCAGACTTTACTATCAGAAAAGAAAAACTGGGGATACATTACAAAACGTTCGTTTTATGAATCCAGCTGTTATGAGATTGATTAAGCCCCAACCATTTGACGCTTTCTGTAGTTCCATACCATGAAATCCTCCTTTTATGTCTTCCCCTTTATCATCCTTTAAGTAATACATAATTGGATGTGACAATTTTATGTAGCTAATCGTAAATAATTCGTTAGACCAATTCGGGGTTTAACGTTTGCTAAACAATTCACGATGTTTACTTATGCGTACCCGGTCTCCAACTTTAAACTTAATTCCTCGCAAATCCACCTTCTTTGGATTGTTGTAAATGCTTTCCAAAAGTGTTTCTTCGTTTCGTTTATTAACTTTGCTTGGTCTCATTCCGATAGTTCTGTGAACCGAATTGAAGGTCCTGCAACGATACATCTAATTGTTGATGGTAATAAAGGACCATGACGATTTATTTTCGAAGGGATGTTGAAGTCACAATTGGTTATCGGTAGAGCAGATGGATGTTGTACTATCCGCATGTTTATTGATTATTAAACGGTTTGCGCATGTGCTCTCGGATATATAAATTTAGAGTTAACAGTGTTTATGTAGTCAGTTCGTTCAGTATAGTGAAAGAGCTAACGCTACACATGTTCCATGACACGAGGTTTTCTGAATAGGTTTATAGATAAATTACCTATTGAATTACACCTCCCAGGGTATAAATTTTGCGGTCCAGGGACTCGACTAAACAAACGATTAGCTCGAGGTGATATCGGTATAAATCCCCTTGACGAATCTTGTAAATTACACGATATTGCTTACAAAACTTTTCCAGACATTTCCCATCGTCGAATTGCTGATAAGGTTTTGGCGCAACAATTGGCAGCTCTCACAATTGCTTCAGCTATGAAGGGTAAAGAGAAACTTGGAATGGGGCACAAAAAGCGACGTCGTAAAGTTGGTGGCTCAATTACGTTGCGAAAAATAAAGAAGAGAAGACGAACAAGAAAAGGAGGAGCTCTACCGTTTCGTAAGCTAGTGACAACTGCGAAAATTGCTCTTAAGAAAACGAAACCTCTCCAGCTGATACATGCTGCTAAAATAGCACTAAATACAATTCGTAAATTTGGAAAGCGATCTAAATCTTCCAGAATCATTTCTATTCCAAAGGCGGGTGGTTTTCTACCGTCAATTCCGATTTTCGCTGGACTATCAGCACTTGGAGCTCTCTCTGGCGGTGCTGCTGGGATAGCTAAAGCTGTACATGATGCGAAAACAGCACAACAACAGCTAGAAGAAGATAAACGTCATAACGCTTCAATGGAAGCCATTGCTCTTGGAAAAAATATTTCAGTACAACCTTTCCGTAAAGGTTTTGGTTTATACCTTAGACCTTATCAACAAAAAAAAAAACGTAAAATTTTTCGTAAAGTTACCTAATCGTCCTTTGACAGATTTAGATTTAGTCAATTATATTAACTATTTACAAATTCTACATTTTCGGGGAATCTTTATGCGTAACGAATTACCCAGAAAAGTTAAAAGGTGTGAAAGTGGAATTGTTAATTTAGATTTAAACACAGGAACTGGTACACATTGGACAGCGTATGTAAAACGAAATAACAAAGCTATGTACTTTGACAGTTTTGGAGATCTCCGTCCACCTAAAGAATTGGTTCAATATTTACAATCTTCCGGACCTTGTGCTATCACTTATAACTACAATCGTGTTCAGAACCCCTCAGATTTTAACTGCGGCCATTTAGTTGTCCAATTCCTTAAGGAGACTACGCAAACCTTTTCTTAAAAACAAACCATCAAACTAACTTCGTTGTAGTAGACAGAACGTCAAACCGAAAACATGTCTTACACATTTACCTTGACTAATACAAAGTCGGAGCTGAGTAGGGTAAGATAGCCGATTCTAGAACAAGGACGGGGGAGGAAGGTCGTTACCCTAACCTAACCTGTCGGGAAACGACCTTCCTCCCCCGTCCTTGTTCTAAAATCGGCTACCTACTATAGATAGATGTGTATACATGATATTTAGAAAATACAACAGCATACTACCCCCCCCCCCCCTTTCCCACCCAACCATTCACTCCAGTTTAGTAATTATTGGTTACATTATTTTTATCAGGAGGTTTTAGAAACGGTTTGCTGTATGTAGGATATTGTATTATCTGTATTTACCTGTCGAGACGTTAGAATTTAATGGAAACGTTAAATTTAACGATTCTTTATTTTTATATAAATAAAAGGTTGGTAACCTCACGACGTCTTTGCTCAGGACAAGTGAAACATGAGAAAGGTTCATGTTGAAAGAGTGAACCGTACTCATGCAGTGATGTATGCTACACAGTTGCAACAGCTTAGATAGGAAGAAGGAAGAGAGGGGATGAGTGGGGATGATCTAAGAGTGGTGTAGGATTGGAAAAAGTAGAGTATACAAACCGATGTTTCGAATGTATTTACAGTCGAAAAACAGATCGGAAAGGATCAGAAAGAAATAAGACAACTACGAGAGTGTGAACTCTTCGGTAGAATATCTTTCTAGGTCGTTGCGGACTTGTTCCCTATCATACCATGAAGCGCAAATGTAGCACTGCAAGGTATGATACTGTGAGGACTCATAAAACAAACCGGTCTTATCGCAGAGGTATCCCGATCTGCAATTAGGACAAATTCGGTTTACAACATCCTCCGAGTAAGTTTTGCAGCTAGTACAAAACTGAGAAGGTTCCATAAACCGATATGAAAGGCAAGCGAAGCCTTTCGTGCTAGGACATAGCTGAAGACATTGCTGACACTGCAACTTAGTGGTAACCTTGAAGGTGATAGAGGATTTAACCACCTGTCGGAACGGTTGTACAGCAATGATAGCATGTCCAGGTAATGAGTAATTGTTTGGGAGGAGAGTACCTTGTACTTGGTTCATAGACATGATGTTGCTATGAGGAAGGTTGGAGAAGGAATAGTGTTGCGAACAGAGAGTGAATGAGTTAAATAGGGAGAAAGAGGGTTGGGAAAATGGTGGGGATTCATGTGGGGGTATGTAGTGTATATGAAAGAGGAACATAATGTTGGTTCGATGTAAAAAGTGTAAGAGAAAAAAATTATTTATATATTTACCCCAGTTTTCAACCCCGTCTTACCTAAACACAACCTGTCCCAGGAAAGATAAATTCACCAAAAGTAAAATGCGATCATTATGATTTATTTAGAACAATGTTCTCTTACAGTTTTCTGAAGCGTTGCAACTTATACTACCCATGTTCAACAATCTGATTAATTTATCAAGTATAAAATTTATCCTTTTTGCAGTTAAACATCTATTCTAATTATCGATAACTGCTGAATTTCAATGCTCATAGTGTTAGTTTTATATTTTTACCAGGCTTAAATGTCTTATTTAGAAATAACACTGTAAATAGATTCAGTATAAATGAACGTACCCAAACATATGAGTGGTAGTTATAACATATTCTATGGTTTATATATGTTAGGAAATTAAATTTGTCGTTTATTGCATTTAGAAGAAAAAATTAAGTAAATTGTGCTATAAAATTTAATTATTCGAAACGATTAGGTTGTTTATTTAATTTATTAATAGTAGGTGTAAGTATTTCATGAATAATGTGCATTTCTCTCGTATATTCTATTAGTTTGTGTTACCGAACCTAACTAGTGTATTGTTTACCTATAACTGTTTAATAATTAAAATATTCAGCAACATTAACATAATCCGGCTTTTAGTTTTATATGTTAAATATGCATAAACAGTTGATAATCATCTAAATATTTGTACCTATATTAATGAATTCATACTATATATATAATTTAAATGAAATGAACAAAAACTAAGAAACGAATAAGAAATTCTACATAAACAGGTACAAACAGAAGAATAATAATATTCAATTTTTTCTAACAATCGAACTTTAAATATCTACGAATTAAACGAGCACGTTGATGGAAATAATTGTATAATAATTTTTATACTTTACTTTACTCAAATAATTTTTCCTAGTACGGACCATTAACCTCACAGCTTCGGTACAAATACCTTCCAAATTACTTTATTGCTTTGAACATCAGGAGATATTGTAAACCACTCAAAAAGTCAAAGCCATAATCGCACTATAAGTATGGTTGTTCTATATCACAGACACTTTCTCGATTCAAACTTGCACTATTATTATTCGAATGTCGCGCTTTACGGGATTGCCTTAACCGAATTCTTTTACATTCATTGTGATCTTCACGTTCCTGGACAATATACGATTTCGGGTTGTTGTCCGCTTGCAACCGCACATTTTTTCGTAATTGACCACCAATATTTTCTGGCTGTGTTCGGATGACTCATCGTTAACTGATAAAAATAATGTCACCAATAATCACACCTGATCGTTAAGATTGCGACTGACCAGTCCTCTACACACACGTCTGCTCCGATACTACCCACTCCTCTAAACCACGATATTCAGCTCGATTCAAACTTGCATCATTATTATTCGAAGGTCACCCTTTACGGGTCTGTGTTAACCGAATTCTTTTATCTTTCATTGCGATCTTCACATTTCTGGACAGTACGATTAAATTGATAATTAATTTGATTCGTTGCATTTCGAGTTGTTGTCTGCTGACATACTGATGGAATCGCACATTTTCGTATTTTTTATTAGCAATATTTTATCTCTGTTTTCGCATGTCTCGCCGTCAACTGATAAAAATAATGCTATCAATAATTTCACCTGATCGTCAAGATTGCAACTGACCAGTCCTCTGACACACGTCTGTTCCGATACTACCCACTCCTCTAAACCACGATATCAACAACAGCTCGATTTAAACTCGCATCGTCATTATTCGAACGTCGCGCTTTAGGGGTCCGTCTTAACTGAATTCTTTTATCTTTCATTGCGATCTTCACATTTCTGGACAGTACGATTAAATTGATAATTAATTTGATTCGTTGCATTTCGAGTTGTTGTCTGCTGACATACTGATGGAATCGCACATTTTCGTATTTTTTATTAGCAATATTTTATCTCTGTTTTCGCATGTCTCACCGTCAACTGATAAAAATAACGCTATCAATAATTACACCTGATCGTCAAGATTGTAACTGACCGAATTCTTTTATCTTTCATTGCGATCTTCACGTTCCTGGGCAGTAAGATTAGAGTGATAATTAATTTGATTCGTTGCATTTCGGGTTGTTGTCTTTTACACACTGATGCAATCACACATTTGTTCGTATTTTTTATTAGCAATATTTTATCTCTGTTTTCACATGTCTCGCCGTTAACTGATAAAAATAATGTCACAAATAATTAATTACACCTGATCGTTAAGATTATGACCGACCAGTCCTTTGCATACACGTCTGCTCTGATACAATGCAGATAACCTACCCACTCCTCCTCTATCACTAAACAATCTCGTTAATGAACGGTTATCAATCCATGATAGTCTACAAACGAACCCCATTTTATGGTCAATATATTCTTGCTCTTTTCACATGTCTCATCGTTAACTGATAAAAATCTACCTCGAAGTCCGTAATACAAAACAAAATAACCTACCCACTCCTCTATCACTAAACAATCTTGATAAGCAACGGTTATCGAACTACGATATTCTACAAACGAATCCAATGTTGTCTGTTTATGTCCTCCTCCGAATCATATAAATACCTTCCGATTTCGTTCGTTCAGCAGAAGATTTCCTTTCGTTGACGAAATAAGTGTAACTTTGTAAGGTGTCATAGTTAATTAGTGACCGATTCGCCTTATTGTAGTGAACTAAACGTGAAACACGGAACTGTTGAAATTAGGTGAGTTATTCACTAAACACCTTGTATGTTTGCATGTTTTAGTATATTATCGTCTTTTTGATGATACTGAGTTAGTTATTAATAATTTAATTATGACAATGGTATTAAATCGAGCTCTGAGCCAGTGTTGGCAGACGCATGATAATTATAGTACACATCACATAATTTGATGGATTGTACTATATCACATAATGCCTGTACGATAATTGGAAAAAGTGCTACAATTTTCGATTTTTACAATTCCAAATTTTTTTCAACAATAATAAAATATTTTTATTTACCCACTGAAATTCAAATAATGTTCAACGATTCTCATATGTACTAGGTTGCGCATCTATTGTAGCATATATACGTATATTGTGTGTACATGTTGAGTTTTATCTTAACGTATAATAAGCGTATTAAATTTATTTGAATGAAAAAAATCGATTATTTTCTAGTATACTATAATTTCATAGAATATACTATAATTTTACGGCCCTGAGAACATAATTCCATCTCTCCAATCTGCCAACACTGCGTCTGAGCAAATTATGATAGGGACCTAGACTGTTAAGCTTCGGTGATAAAGTCAATATTGGGGTCTAAGGTTTTTTAAAGCACTACGGTGCAATGGGGACTGTGGGCAGCAGTCGTACAGTTATCTAACCCATTGATAGCCTCAGTCTGCCTTGCAGAGGTAGTCGTCATTTGTATAATAAAATTACGATAGATAATGATGCCAAATGAATATATGTACATACATGTAGGTTTGATAATTAAAATTCGCAAGTATTTTTGGTGATGCATGGACAAGTGTTCACTCTATTTATTTTCTTCTTAGCTAATTGGTATTGGACTGAAAAAATGCATTATTTTATAACATTCACCGGGACACCTATCAGAAAAAACCTCAACAGGTATTTTTTTGTGTTGCTACACCGAGAGTGGGTGACATTAGAAGGAGTAGTCACCACTTTAACAATCAAGGATAAGATGCCTCCTGTAGAGTTCGTTTTGGAACTTGAAAAAAATCTTCGGTTGTTGGAGGTTAAGGGTTCCGGTGTGGCGCAATATGTGACACATGGTATATGTGTAGCGTCACATTTTTATATTTAAAAATATTATATTTTATAAGTTTATACATATTTATCAATTTAATATAAAATTTACACTACATTACATACATTTATTTCATGTTTCTTTTACAAAATTTCATTCAAATACATCCAATAAATGTGTGCGTAAACTAACTAACTGCTGCTCCACCTCTTCTACTCGCTTTCTACCTTCCACCACCAGTTTGTTGCCGCTTTCACGACTTTTCTTCAGATCCTCCAACTCCTTCTCTTTTCGATGTATCTGCTCCAACAGTAGAGCATCCTTCGTGTGGTGCTCCTTTATTTCTCCTTCACGCTTCCGATTTTCAAGAACGAGAGTCAGGTGATTATTCTTTTTTACATATATTACCTTTCTATTAATAACACGGTTACAAACAATCTACCTAATTTTTCTCTTTTCTATAGGATGGATTTTAGAAAGGGTTCTTTTCCTCGAAATCAACTTCAACAAGTACAATAACATCAGCTTTATACCCCGCGCAAGCAAACCCACACAGAACAACTTCCTACCCACATTACTCTCGTACTTTGGATTTTAACGGTATCGAATTTCCTATCAAATTAAGAGATATTCCCACATTTGAATCCAAGAACCACTGTTCCGTGAATGTCTACGGTACTGAATCGGTTTTGAAAGATGGAAGGTGCATCTGGGAGATAGTTGGTCCCCTATACTACACACCCATCAAACGGAGGTTGCATTTCAATCTACTGCTACTCGATGATGATAAAGGCAAAACTCATTACTGTTGGATCAAAAACATGTCTCGTTTACTTTCTCAGCAGCTTTCCAAGACTGGACATCGCAAATTCTTATGTGATGGTTGCTTACAATACTTTTCCACTTTAGTCCAACTACATCGTCATCAACAGTATGACTGCAACCACGTCTACAGCACCCTTCCTAACGGAGATTTCAAGATGGATAAGATGGGTAGGTTCGTCCCAAATCACATTTTAAAATTTGAAAACTATCACAAACGTATCAAAGTGCCCTTTGTTGTATATGCAGACTTTGAAACCGTATTACAACCAATTCATACATGCTTACCTGATCCTAACAAGCACTCTACCACATCTACCCATAAACATCAACCTCATTCGTTCGCTTACTTGATGAAGTGCTCCTTTGATGATTCGCTCTCTGAATTTAGATCATATCGGGGACCCGATTGTGTTAATCGATTTGTTCAAACACTCGATCAAGACGTTTATGATATTTATCACCGATATTTGAAGATTATAACGCCCATGCTACCCCTTACAGATGAAGAAATGCATCTCTACTCGGAGGTCACTTCTTGTAATATCTGCGAAGAGCCATTTCTAGACGATGACGTGCGGGTTCGCGATCATTGTCATTTGACCGGTAAAGTTCGCATAGGTGCCGCTCACTCCAGATGTAATTTAAATTACAAACTACCCAACTTTGTACCTGTCTTTTTCCATAACCTCTCCGGATACGATTGTCACCTATTTATAAAGGAAATGGCTGTGAACGATGTTAAATTTACCGTAATCGCTCAAAATAAAGAAAAATACATTTCTTTTTCTAAATTATTACGAGTTGATGTTGTACAAACCGATACAGATGACTCAGCTCAAAATGTGTTTGTTAAGATCAGATTTCTCGATTCTTTTCGCTTCATGGCTTCTTCCCTCGACAAGCTATCGGAAGAACTAGATTCTTCTCAATGTTTGCAAATGAAAAAGTACTTTCAAAATCCTCAACAATTTGAGCTTATGCGACGGAAGGGGTTTTTTCCTTATTCCTACGTGGATGACATTTCTAAGCTTGATGAGACAATGCTTCCGCAGAAAGACGATTTCTTCGATAAATTATCTTCCCTTCCCGTTTCCGATGAGGATTATGAGCGAGTAAAAACGGTTTGGAATACGTTCTCATGTTCAACTCTTGGGGAATATTCAGACCTATATTTAAAAACAGATGTTCTTTTATTAGCCGATATATTCGAGAATTTCCGAGAAATATGTGCTGCTACATACGATTTAGACCAAGCTCAATATTATACAGCTCCAGGGCTTGCCTGGGATAGCATGTTAAAGTTCACTCGCGTTAATTTACAACTTCTTACCGATATCGATATGTTAAAATTTTTTCAAAAAGGGGTACGTGGAGGAATAAGTCAATGCGTTCAAAGAGTGCATTTCGCTAACAACCCTCACCTCCCCGATTACAACGCCTCTATTCCCACCTCTTATTTAATGTATTTAGATGCTACTAATTTGTATGGGCATAGTATGAGCCAACCACTTCCTCTTTCACACTTTCGTTGGTTAACCGAAACCGAAATTGATGAATTAAATGTTCTTTCGTTAGATGCTTCTTCAGAATATGGTTATGTCTTAGAAGTCGATGTTTAATATCCTCAACACCTCCATGATTCGCATGCTGATCTCCCCTTTTTAGTTGAAAATATTATTTCTCCTGCTAATGTTAATGGTAGAGTTAGAAAGCTCATTCCGAACCTTATGAATAAGACAAAATATATTGTTCATTACCTACCGTTGCAACAAGCCCTACATAATGGATTAAAATTAATTAAAGTTCATAGAGTTATTCAGTTTAAACAGTCTGACTGGCTTAAACCTTTCATTGATTTAAATACCCGAAAACGGAATTTGTCTGAAAATAAATTCGGGAAATCATTCTTCAAATTAATGAATAACAGCGCGTTCGGAAAGACGATGGAGAACGTTGATAAACGAGTCGATGTGAAACTGGTTACTCATTGGCAAAATTCAGGACGTTTCCTGGGAGCTGAGAATTTAATAGCTAAACCCAATTTCAAAAATTCTAAAATATTCACAACAAATTTCGTTGCTATTCAGATGAATAAATTACGTATTGTTTACGATAAACCTCTTTATGTAGGTTTTACTATTTTGGATTTGTCTAAAGTTGTTATGTATGACTTCTACTACAGGTTTCTTAAACAAAAATATCAACAGAACGTTTCCTTGATGTATATGGATACAGATTCCTTCATTCTTAAAGTAGTCACAGAAAACTTCTATCGGGATATTATCGAAAATATTCAACACTTTGATACTTCAAATTATCCGCGTGATAATAGTTTCGATATTCCCATTCCCATTATCTGTGGTCGGTAAATTTAAAGACGAGTTCCCAAATAATCCCATTAAAGCATTTTATGGAACCGGAGCTAAAGCTTACTATGTCGAATCGGTTCATCAAATCGTTAAAAAAGCTAAAGGTGTTAAGAGAAACGTTATCAAGTTACATCTAGGTATTGACGATTATCTTTGCGTTATTAGGGACGATTCCATCATTCTAAAAAGTATGAATATTTTCGTCTCCGACCTTCACACTATGTTCACACAAATGAAAACTAGAGTAGCTCTTTGCCCTAATGATGATAAACGTTTCTTAATTCCGAAAAGAACTAATACGCTTCCTTGGGGACATTATAATATTAAAAAATCGGAAAATTCGATTTCAAAGCAGGATAGTAAAATCGATCGATTAATCCAAAATTTTCATCAACCGTATGTCGACAACTTAACCGTTGGGGAATATTTTATTCAAAAACTGTTTCAGGCTTCTTCACTTCCCGACGAATCTATTGATACTATTTATGAACATCTTATATAATATTAATCAGTTGGTGTATTGTATGTGTATATGAAAATAATGTATCAACGTTATATTTACAAGTTTATACCCAATAGTAATTATATCCACATGTCTGTTTAAAAAATAAAATAAAAACTTTATATCACAGCTTTGTAATTTTTTAGTTTTAGAAACTACATTTTTCCTGAATATGGAAAGAAAACACTGAATGTTTTAGCTGTTACAATTTATTGTGTCAATAACATTAACAATGAATAAGTTTTCTTGTAGTCTTCAATATTAGTTGATGGCCATTTGCCAGAGTCAGGACCGCTTTGCCAACCAGGAGCCTTTTCCGTTCCTTCTCGTAAAATATTTTCTTCTATCCACCTCATCACTGTCTGATGACGACCGTTAATGTTTGGACTTAAGGAATATGCAAGCCGGAACAAGTTGATGCGCTTAATACACTTTTCCAAAAATTTCGGTTGTGCATAGTACGCTATATCCATTATTAAATCATCTACAGACTTTAACAATGTTGTATACGTTTTCCTTATGTTGACGATGGAGAATCCTTTGCTCCTAGCTAGAACTGATCCGTTTGTTAGCATTTCCCTTAGAAAATATACATCATTCCGCGTGTAATTATAACTCGTTTTGTTTAAAATCCCTTGAACTTCATCGCCGAATATTTCCACCTTTTCACCGCAAGCTTTTAAAAAATCATCAACGAAAGTGTCACACCGACGTTTTATTTCGAAAATGAAATACAAAACATCAAACGATGAGTCTTGCAACATTGTTAAACATTTGAACACCTCCTTCGGGACTTCTAGTCCCAACTTCGAACACACCACTTTAACTCGATCTAAATCATTGGATAATATTGCTCTGCGGAAATTGATAACGAGGACTTGCCTTTCCGCTTGATACAACTCATATGATAAGGAATCCATTTTTTAGAAAAATTCGATTTCTAAGTCGTCCGGGTCGCTATCCTCGTTTACTAAATAGCCTGATATTACAAGTTTATCGTATGCACCTTTCAACTCAAATTCTTGCACCACGTTTTCTAACTCTGAAGCTACCAAAAGTTTTCTCTCAGATAAGAAACCTCTTTGAAAAATTTCACTTCAATTACATAATTTTCTACCATTACTACGTCTTCAACTTTCAATGCGGTAACTAGCGATTGCAACTGATGACACTCGCCATGTCTAATCTTATTTATAATCATTGTTTGAAGGAGGGGGTAAACAAATTCGTATATGTTTCATCATTTATTTATTCAAAAATTTGTAACCAAATTACAAAACGTATTTTTTATGAATCCAGCTATTATGAGATTTGTCCAGCCCTAACCATTTCACGTAAACCATGTCACCTCTACGTCTTAATACTCGCTCCACTAAATAAATGTCAGCATGTGTAGCTTTCTGTAATTCCAAACCATAAAATCCTCCTTTTATGTCTTCCCCTTTATCATCTTTTAGGTAGTACATAATTTGATCAGACAGTTTTATACGAGTTATTGTGAATAGTTCGTTAGACCAATTCGGGGTATAACCTTTGCTAAACAATTCGCGATATTTGCTTATTCGTACTCGGTCTCCCACTTTAAATCGAATTCTTCGTAAATCCACCTTTTTCGGATTGTTGTAAGCCTTCTTCAAAAGTATTTCTTCGTTACGTCTATTGACTTTGCTTGGTTTCATTCCGATAGTTCTGTGAACCTTATTGTTATAGTCGGTTACTATATCTTGTAATATATTCAACCATTTGTAGGATCCTTGTAAACTGAAGCGTTGCCACATTTTTGATTTTAGTGTTCGATTTACCCGTTCCACAACCGACGCTTTCTTGGCGCTATACGCTGAGTAATGGTTAATTTTATATTTTTGCATAACTGGTTTCACTTGTTCGTTGTAAAATTCTTTTCCCAAGTCAGTTTGCATATTCTTACGAATACGTTTACTTCTTTTGAAAATTAACTGTAAAGCCCTTCCAACATATTCACCTGTTTTGCGTTTTACTGCTTGAGCCCACACAAATTTTGAAAAAACGTCTATTACAACCAAAATGTATCTGACACCTTTATTTTCTCTCGCATACGGAATCATTTCCACTAAATCGGCTTGATGAAGATCATCTAATCCTTTCACTATCACTTTACGACGTGTAAAATTAATTCCCGCAGGTTTATGCAGTTCTTTCACTAGTTCTTCTTTCACATTTAACATTTTCCTTATAATAATAAAGAACTAAATGGACGGAGCTGCTGTTGTCGGTTTAGAACTGCTCGATTTTGCACTACCTGTTCCTTTTTGTTGTTGTAGAGTATCTAGCCTTACTTTCAGCTCCTTTGCTTCCTTTTTTAGTGATTCCACCATTGCCACTAATTCCTTTTTCAGTTCATCTTTCTTTTTATTGGTTCCTTGAATTTCTTTCTCTGCAAATTCCTTAACTTTTTTACACTCATCCTGAATCACGATTTTAATTAATTCAAAACTCGTATCTATATCATTTTTCATATCTTGCACAATTTCCACCTTCAATTTCTTCGATACCTCTTCATTCCCTTTCCTAACAAACGCTTCTACATCTTTACGCTCTAGTTTTACTTTTGATGAAAAGACGTCCATGATTCTGACAGCATTCTTTTCTATTATATCGTTCACCTTGTTTGTTATTTCTTTATCCCTGTCAGTATTATATTTTTCAAGTTCTCTTTCCAAATTTTTAATCGCTAACTCTATATTATTACTTAAAGTTTTCATCATCATTTCACCACTTTTGGAGACAGCTGTTAACAATTCTTCTCGTAAATCCTCCATCCTTCTGACACCTTCACTGACAGCACGATCATTTACCTTTTCACACTCGATTCTGATATGCTCTTTTGTTAACCGATCTTTCTCATCTACATACATTTTAGTAGCTGCATGAAACCCTGCGGTAGGCTCGTTCAAATGTGTAATACACTTATTAGCCACATCAACGAAATACAACACTTTATCGAATGCTTGTCTAATATCGGTTACATTATCTTGCGATAACAGACGTTGTACCTTCTTCTCCAAAAATCGTACATTCACAGCATCATGCTTCTGCTGAGGATCACCGATTCTTGTTAAGCGGTTATGATTGAAATCATGAACATTGCTGAATGCTTGCGAAAACAATCGTTTTTTTTCTAACGCACGTCCGAACTTATCAACCGTCATTGTCTAACTAATAAGCTTAATAATTTGTTTATACGATTATATTGCACTCACGCAACTCTTCTAAAATTTATAGAATTTCGTTTTCATGATTTGTGTTGCCTGCTTGTTGAGAAGCAATCAATAACCTTAAACGATCACACAACTCATTAACATCATCAAAATATTTGTATTCCATCGGTTTTTCGTTGTATGTCAACAACGACAATCCTCCACCTTTAGAAAATTTCGATGTTTGTTGTCTTAACTTGTAAACTGCTCCCGTGCGTTTTAATATATCGGCATAGTCTTTCCTTTCTTTAATCTATGTCGGATATTCAGAACGTAATTTAAAGAGTAGCTCATATAATCCCACAGTACCTATGTATTTAAATTTTCCATCGATTACAACGTTTGGTCCGTCAAAATCCAGTTCAGAATCACCAATAAAAAATTTATTTGTGTTCCATTCGTATCGAACTTTATCAAGACGAGGATTCAGAACGTCAGCGTTAAATGTGTCACCATCATAGTCTTTAATAATTCCTTCTATATAGTCTCGAGGTAGAGGATCGAATTCTTCCAAATATTCAGCAAATCGAGAGCTATTGATATAGTCTATGTACGCTTTCTTCAATGGTTCAAACTCATCATTATCCTGTTCTGTATTTTCATGACCCGTTGTTGGGTCACTTTCATAAACACTTTCTTCCCTTAAGAATGAAGGAGCACCTGGTAGTAAGGTACCTGGAGCATTCGAAGGGTCAAGCTTTCTAATTTTTATTGGTGTTGACGAAGCTGGAACGTCGCCTTTCGACCAATTACTCACTTCTGGCTTTAATTCTTTTTTGATCTCTTCACCCAGCTCTGATTTCAAGTTAAGAAGCGATTTTGTAAGTGGTTGATATGCTTGCTGCAACAGGAGATTCTGTCCTGCTGTCGATTCCTTTAACATTTGCAATTTCCTCTTTACCGCTTTCCTAACTTTTATTAGTTCTTTCTTTGCTTTTACATCCATCCTCTTGTCATGGTTGTCTTTTAACAACTGATTTCATTTATTTCACTTACATTAATATATATTTATCAAATTCTATGCTATATCTCCCCTCATTTATACCACAATCCTTGTTTATCACTAGAAATCCGAACTTCTCTTTCCAGCATTCTCCACACATACTTTTAAATTGATCGAAAGTCATGTCTGCAGCAATATGTTCAGAAAAAACGTGTTTGAGATTTAATTCGTCTTGTTTAAATAGTACAATTAAATTAGCATTATCTCTAATTAAATGTTTAGGGATCTGAGCATATGTTTGATTCAAATAAAATGTGTCGATTGAGTTATGTCTTCCCATGCTAAAGTATTCTCTTATCTTATTCTGATTATCAATCGCAACATCATCGAAGATGAAAACAGAATTAGGTCTTGCCTGTGATGGACCGATTACTTCATCCGAGTCTCTGTAAGGAAAATAACCTATTCCAACAATTGGTTGCAACAATTCTGCTAAATACTTATATTTTGGTTGATACAATGACTTTGAATAAACATATACATTTTCAAACCGTAAACCGCTTGGTTGCTCCAAAAGTCCCATAATCACATTTGTTTTTCCGCAATTTGAAGGTCCTGCAACGATACATCGTATTGTTGATGGTAATAAAGGACCATGACGATTTATTTTCGAAGGGATGTTGAAGTCACGATTATTTATCGGTAGAGCAGATGGATGTTGTACTATCCGCATGTTTATTTATTATTAAACAATTTCGCTGTGTGTTCATGGATATATAAATTTAGTGTTACCCTTATTTATATAGTCAGTTGGTTCGTAATAGTGAAAGCACTCACACCAGACCTGTTACATGAAACGTAGCGTTCTGAATAGTGTTATAGATAGATTACCTTTTGAATTACATCTACCAGGCTATAACTTTTGTGGTCCAGGGACTCGATTAAACAAACGATTAGCTCGAGGTGATATTGGTATAAATCCTCTCGACGAACATTGCAAATTACACGATATTGCATACACAATTTCGCCTGACATTTCGCAACGTCGAAGAGCAGACAAGGTTTTAGTACAACAATTTTTACAAAGACTGAAGTCATCGGACGCGTCTATAGGTGAACGTTTAGCAGCTTTAACAATCGTTTCCGCTATGAAGGCTAAGACGAAACTTGGAATGGGACATAAAGGAAGACATCGAGTAAGTCACCATAAAAAGGGCGGTTCGATTCCGTTTAAGAGAATAAATAAGAGAAAACGAATTAGAAAAGGAGGAGTTCTACCGTTTAGTAAACTAGTAAAAACTGCGAAACTTGCTCTTAAGAAAAATAAGCCGCTCCCTTTGTTGGATGCTGCTAAAATTGCGTTAAATCAAATTCGGAAACTTGGAAAGCATTCTATATATCCTAGAATCATTCCTATTCCGAAAACAGGTGGTTTTCTACCGCTAATTCCTATTTTTGCTGGACTATCGGCACTTGGAGCTCTCTCTGGTGGTGCCGCTGGGATAGCTAAAGCTGTAAAAGACGCTAAATCAGCGCAGCAGCAACTAGAAGAAGCTAAGCGTCATAACGCTTCTATGGGACCCATTGCTCTAGGAAAAAATATTTCAGTGCAACCTAATCGTAACGGCTCCGGTTTATACCTCAGACCGTTACAACAAAAAAAACACCAAATTTTTCATGAAGCTACCTAATCATCCTCTGACAGATTTAGATTTGTATAATTATATTCATCATTTACAAATTCCACATTTCCGTGGAATTTTCATGCGCAATGATTTACCAAGAAAAGTTAAAAGGTGCGAATGTGGAATCGTTAATTTAGACACGGGTAGTGGTACACATTGGACAGCGTATGTTAAACGAAACAGCAAAGCTATTTACTTCGATAGTTTTGGTGATCTCCGTCCACCGAAAGAACTAGTTCAATATTTACAATCTATTGGACCTTGTGCTATCATTTATAACTACAATCGTGTTCAGAATCCTGCCAATATTAACTGTGGTCATTTAGGTCTACAATTCCTACGAAGGATTATGAAAACCCTTTTTTAATAGGAAACATCAAACTTATTTCTCTGTATTAAACAGAACGTTAAAACGAAAACATGTCTTATACATTCGCCTTGACTAGTACAAAGTCCGAGCTACAAATAATAATAAGTCCACCGATTGTTTTAAGCGATGATGAAGAAAATCAAATAGCGTTATTAAATTTTGAGGCTTATAACAGTATTCCTAATATAGATGAAAACAACAACAAGTTCTATTTTGAAGGTTCCACGAAACCAGTCGTAGTTCTTCCAGAAGGATCCTATGAAATCAACGATATTGATGATTATCTTCAAGAGAAATTGGGAGGTACTACTGATAATATTCTCTTGTCTGGAGATAACACTACATTAAAAAGTCGTATAAAGAGCGCTAAAAAAGTTGACTTTACTCCGGCAGATTCTCCCGCAAAGATATTGGGTTTTGAAGATAAGCTTCTTCCGACGTTTCAAGAAGTGTCCGATCATGTAGCTGACATTTTCAAGGTAAACGCGATATCAGTAATGTGTAACCTTGTATCCAACTCCTACATACATACTAATGATGGTGCTAAAGGACAAGATGGGCATATACTACATCAATTCTTTCCCAATGTACCTCCCGGATTTAAAATTGTTGAGAATCCTACAAGTCTTATATATTTATCTATCAACACTCGTGTCATCGATTACATTTCCCTTAAAATAGTTGATCAAGACGGTAATCTAGTTAATTTCCGTGGAGAGCGTGTTACAGTAAGACTTCACTTACGAAAAGTATAACATGGCTGTGCGATATAACTGTACCCAAAGATATTCAAACAAGACAACCACTATAAAACAAATATCGCGCTCGCAAACGTTTATTTCGCGTACAACATTTAAGCGAATAACACCCTCCAATAAACAGTTCCTTAAATCCTTAGGATTGCGATTGAAAGAGACGAAAAGTTAAAATGGTTGCAGAAATGCTTAATGTCACCGAGAAAGCGGTATTCGACAACGCTATTGTTAACGCTGATAAACATACTCATCAGCCTTATGCGAATTCAACTTTTAAAAACAACGATACCATACGCATTCCCATGGAAAATGAAGACGTTTACACCTTGCCTTGCAACAGTTTCGTATACATAGAGGGGCGTTTGTTGAAAAAAGATGGAACTGTACCTACCAGTACTAATTTCATAAATAATGGAATTTTATACCTTTTTGATGAAATTCGATATGAATTGGATGGAAAAGTTATTGACCGAGTCCGTAATCCCGGTATGACTACAACAATGAAAGGTTACACGTCTTACAATGAAAATGAATGTAAACGTCTCATTAATAGTGGATGGTTGCCTCCTACTTTAGGCGCTGTACAAGGAGTTGCCCTTCATAGCAGAAAGCTAATTGATGCAAACGGTTACTTCAACGTTTGTATTCCTGTTCGTATGATTTTGGGGTTTGGAGAAGACTTTCGAAAAATAATACTTAACATACGACAAGAATTGGTTCTAGTTCGCAGCAGCACTGATAATAATGCTTTATATTGCTCAGCAACGCCACTTGAAGATGTACTTGTACATTTGGATCAGATTTCTTGAAAAATTCCTCATGTATCTGTAGCAGATGCTGAACGTTTGAAATTGTTGCGTTATGTTGATCGAAATTTAAATATGGAACTTTCATTTCGGAGTTGGGAACTACATGAATATCCGCTACTTCCCAAATCGTATTCTCACAACTGGAATGTGAAAACAACGTCACAACTGGAAAAGCCTCGCTTCATTTTCGATCACTGCAACTTAACCAATTTTAAAGTTCATTTAGGATCAACTATGTACCCATATGATAATTTGAATTTAGATTTCGATCTTTCCAGATTCGCTGTTTTATATGAAATGTATGTTAACTTCCAACAATCGTACTACGGCAATGTAAGTGAACCTTTATTCGATCCTAAGGAATTTCTAACGATTGCTCCTCTTGTAATAGTAGACTGTTCGTATCAGAATGAATTTGTGAAATCTGGTAGGATCGATATTCGTTTAGAATTTCAAACTAAACAGAATGTACCAGATAAAACAGCAGCTTACTGTTTAATTATTCATGACAGAATGATACGTTACAATCCCTCTACAAATTTGGTTCAAGAAGTATAAAACCCAATTACCACTTCCCCACTTTACTTTCTTTATTGCTGGTGAACGGAGAGCACTATGACTTTCGTGCTAGACGTTCAAGGTTTTCAGTGTAGTGAGAATCGATTTGTTTTCAAAGAGGTAGCTGTTGTTGCGCTCAAGGAAGAACCACTTCATCATTTTACATTTGAACCACCATTTCCGTGGCACGCTCTTCCTGTTCGTTATAGGAGTCAAAATCGTTGGTTAACCAGAAATTTACATGGTTTGTATTGGGATAATGGTGATTTTCCGTACTCTACGATTTATGATACTATTCATCCCATATTAATGGAGTCAACGGTCGTGTATGTGAAGGGATTACAAAAGAAAGTGTGGTTGATAGAATACTTTCCTAATATCAACTTTGTAAACATCGAAGACATCGGTTGCCCATCTCTTTCAAATTTAGGAACTGATTTTAAAGTTAGTGTGTGTTCTTATCATTTATTTAAAACAGATCTTGAAACGACTTGTGCTTATAAAAATGTTCTACTATTAAAATATTGGTTGTCTTTACACTCATAAATGCGTTGTATTTTTTTATTCAAATAAATAAAACATATTCAACATAAAAATTGTTTTTATTCTCTTAAAACAACATTACAGATTTTACATTTGAATTTCAATATCAGCTGATTTTCCCACAAATCCTTTAAGACGAATCGATGGTTGACCCACTTGTTTATCAATTTTATCATTTATATCCTCGATCTCTGTATCTGTGAAGGCTTCTGCATGTCTACATGGAAGAAATACAACGAAGCTGTACAAATCGGTTAACAGGTGTGGTCCCCATTTTGTATGCACCTTTTTGAAGCTTTGCACGGGATATGTTTGATTCAGTTCTAATGATTTTAGAGAACGTATTTCATTTTCTTCATAACCCACTCGTACACTATTAAACTTTTCAATAAAGGTTTCCATGTTCTTCTGAATAAAACGCACTCAACTCTGCTAAACAAACACCTACCACTCCTTCGCTCATTCGCATAACTTATGCAGAATCCCCTTCCACTAAAACAAGTAACTGTGGAGAGGGGGTTGTGTAATAAGAATATGCTACCCGTATTGACCATCTCAGTTGTAATGGAAAAGCTGATCATGATCAGTGTATCGTCATTACTGATTTTAACATATCTCTATAACAATACTCTCTACATTTCGCGACCGGAAAATACGGTTGGTGACCAAGCCTATGTATGTAAAAATTCTAATAAAGATGTTGATGTGTCCTGTGTATGGATGAAAAATTGGGAATCAATTATTTTAAAAACTGTTAATGGAACAAATGTCTTCACTGTTGAAAACGTGCAAAACCTTCACTCCGTAAAATTTATGTTTGTCGAAAAAGATGGGCAATCACGAAAATATATCGAAAGCCGATGGATTCATCTTCGTGATGATCAAAATAGAAAAGCTATTGTTACAACGGCTTACTTGACAGATTCCTTCCTATTTCTACAAGTTGTTAGCACTATTAATGTAATCCTATTGTTCAATATTTTAATTGTAGCACTTACATACTTTATTTATATCAAAATAAAGAATCGTTAAATTTAACAACGTTTCCATTAAATTCTAACGTCTCGAAAGGTAAATACAGATAATACAATATCCTACATACAGTAAGCCGTTTCTAAAACCTCCTGATAAAAATAATGTAACCAATAATTACTAAACTGGAGTGAATGGTTGGGTGGGAAAGGGGGGGGGTATGCTGTTGTATTTTCTAAATATCATGTATACACATCTACCTATAGTAGGTAGCCGATTTTAGAACAAGGACGGGGGAGGAAGGTCGTTACCCGACAGATTAGGTTAGGGTAACGACCTTCCTCCCCCGTCCTTGTTCTAGAATCGGCTATCTTACCCTACTGAGCTGCGAATGATAATAAGTCCACCAATTGTTTTAAGCGATGATGATGAATATCAAATTGCTTTGTTAAATTTTGAAGCATATAGCAGTATTCCGAATATCGATGAAACTAACAACAAATTCTATTTTGAAGGTTCTACACCACCAGTCGTTGTTCTTCCGGAAGGATCATATGAAATCGATGATATCAATCATTATCTTCGCGAGAAATTGCGAGATACTGATGATTCTATTGAATTGTCTGGAGATAACACTACTTTAAAAAGTCGTATAAAGACTACTTAAAAAAGTTGACTTTACTCCGGCAGATTCTCCCGCAAAGATATTGGGTTTTGAAAATAAGCTTCTACCATCACTTAAAGAGGTGTCTGATCATGTAGCTGACATTTTCAAAGTAAACACGATTTCAGTGATGTGTAACCTCGTAACTAACTCCTACATACATACCAGTGATGGTGCTAAAGGACTAGATGGACATATACTACATCAATTCTTTCCCAATGTACCCCCCGGATTTAAAATTGTTGAGAATCCTACGAATCTTATTTATTTATCAATCAACACTCGTGTCATCGACTACATTTCCCTTAAAATAGTTGATCAAGACGGTAATCTAGTTAATTTCCGTGGAGAGCGTGTCACAATAAGACTGCACATACGAGAAGCATAACATGATAGTGCAATATAGCTGTCCCCAACGATATTCAAAGAAGAATAGTACTATAAAACAACTACCACAATCCCGGATGCTTATTTCGCCTACAACCATTAAGCGATTAACACCGCTCAATAAACAGTTCCTTAAATCTTTGGGGTTGCGATTGAAAAAGAGGAAACGGTAAAATGGTAGCAGAAATCCTGAATGTTACCGAAAAAGCAGTCTTCGATAACGCTATAGTTAACGCTGATAAACATACTCATCAACCTTATGCGAATTCAACTTTCAAAAATAATGATACGAAACGTATTCCAATAGAAAATGAAGATGTTTACACTTTGCCTTCTAGTAGTTTCCTATACATAGAAGGTCGTTTGCTTCTTAAAAAGGATGGAAAGACAACTGCGAACACTTCTTTTATCCACAATGGAATTTTACACCTGTTTGATGAAATTCGTTATGAATTAGGCGGAAAAGTTATTGATCGAGTCCGTAATCTTGGCATGGTTACAACAATGAAAGATTACGCATCTTACAACGAGAATGAAAGTAAACGTCTCAGCAACAGTGGATGGTTGCCTCCTGCTTTAAGCGATCTACAAGGAATTAAGCTTAATTCTGTAAAACTAGTAGATTCCAACGGTTACTTCAACGTTTGTATTCCACTACGTATGATTTTTGGATTTGCAGAAGACTTCCGAAAAATAATATTAAACGTTCGACAAGAATTAGTTCTAGTTCGCAGCAGCACTGACAATAATGCTTTATATTGCTCAGCAACGCCACTTGAAGATGTGCTTGTACATTTGGATCAGATTTCTTGGAAAATTCCTCATGTATCTGTAGCAGATGCTGAACGTTTGAAATTGTTGCGTTATGTTGATCGAAATTTAAGTATGGAACTTTCATTTCGGAGTTGGGAACTACATGAATATCCGCTACTTCCCAAATCGTATTCTCACAACTGGAATGTGAAAACAACGTCACAACTGGAAAAGCCTCGCTTCATTATTTTCGGATTTCAAACAGATAAAAGTAATAATCTTGCAAAAAATATGAGCGCCTTCGATCACTGCAAACTAACCAATTTTAAAGTTCACTTAGGATCTATTATGTAACCGTATGATAATTTGAATTTAGATTTTGATACTTCTAGATTGGCCGTTTTATATAAAATTTATGCCAACTTTCAACAATCGTATGATGGTAATGTAAGTGAACGCTTATTCGATCCTAAACAATTTCTAGTCATTGCTCCTCTTGTAATAGTAGACTGTTCATATCAGAATGAAATTGTTAAGTCTGGTAGTATAGATATCCGTCTAGAGTTTCAAACTAAAGAAAATATACCAGACAAAACAGCAGCTTTCTGTTTAATAATACATGATCGTGTGATACGTTACAATCCGTCCACAAACTTAGTTCAAGAAGTATAAAACACAACTATCACTTCCACAATTTAGTTTTCTTACCGGTACTGAACAGTGAGCACGATGACTTTCTTATTGGACGTACAAGGTTTTCAGTGTAGTGAGAATCGATTTGTTTTTAAAGAAGTAGCTGTTGTTGCTCTAAAAGAAGAACCAGTTTATCATTTCACATTTGAACCACCATTTCCATGGGACGCTCTCCCCGTTCGTTACAGAAGTCAAAATCTCTGGTTAACAAGAAATTTTCATGGGTTATATTAGAATAACGGCGATCTTCCGTACTCTACACTTTATGATAGAAATCACTCGATATTGATGGAGTCAACAGTTGTATATGTTAAAGGATTACAAAAGATGATGTGGCTGCAGGAATCCTTTCCTACTGTTAACTTTGTTAACATTGAAGATATCGGATGTCCAGCTCTCTCCAAACTCCCAACTCATTTTAAAGTTAAAGTGTGTTCTTATCATTTATTTACAACCGCTGTTGAACAGAATTGTGCTTATAAAAATGTTCTTTTATTAAAATATTGGTTGTCTTTACACTCATAAATTGACTGTATTTTTTTCCTTTAAACAAATAAAACACGTTCATAATATGAATTAGATTTTTATTTTTTTTATATTCTTATACAATGTTATACATTTTACATATGTATTTCTAAATCAGCTGCTTTTCCAACAAATCCTTTAAGGCGAATTGATGGATGACCTACTTTATTCACAATTTTTACGTTTATGTCCTCGATTTCTGCATCCGTAAAAGCTTCTGCGTGTCTGCACGGAAGAAATATGATAAAGCTGTATAAATCAGCTAATTAACGAGGTCCCCATTTTGTATTCACCTTCTTGAAGCGTTGCACGGGATACGTTTGATTCACTTCCAGTGATTTCAAAGCACGTATTTCTTTCGCTTCATAACCCACCCGCACATTATTAAACTTTTCGATAAAGGTTTCCATGTTATACTGACTTAAACACACTCAACTCTGTTATGCATCTACCGCTCCTTCACTCGTTCCCGTAACTTATGTAAAATCCCCTTCCACTACATAAGCTCCAGTGGAGGGGAACTTATTATACAAACCACGTTGCTCGTGTTAAATGTCTCAGTTGTTATGGAAAAAAGCAATCATGATCAGTGTGTCGTCGTTACTGATTTTAACATATTTGTATAACAATACCCTCTACATTTCCCGACCTGATAATACTATTGGAGATGAAGCCTATGTTTGTAAAAATTTTAATAAGGATATTAATGTGTCTTGTACATGGAAGAAAAATTGGGATACTATTATTTTAAGAAATGTTAATGGAACAAATGTCTTTACAGTTGAGAACGTGCAGAACCTTCACTCTGTAAAACTAGCATTTGTTGATAAAGATGGACAGTTTCGAAGATATATTGAAAGCCGATGGATTCAGCTTAATGATGATGAAAACAGAGAAGTTATAACTAAGGGCTATATCACCGACTCTTTCTTATTTCTACAAGTTGTTAGTACTATGAATGTAATCTTATTGTTCAATATATTGATTGTTTCACTTACATACTTCATTTATGAAAAGGAGTTTAATATTTCAATGGTTATGCTGATAAATGAGTTGATAACCGATCTAAACCATTCATTTATTGACAATCATAATAAATTAATTACATAACAGAGACGTTTCGATCACTAAGCTTTGTGATCATTTTCAATGTGAGGAAGATAAATCTAAAAAATAATAATTTAACAATACTTAATTTTTAATTTCAGATAACCTAATGAATTTGATATAAACATTAAAAGTACCTACCTAGGGGATGAAGCATAAGTAATGATATCAATACACCTTTACAAATTAATCATTAAATACTATGCGGTTTGCATATGAAGGAAGTTTTTATAAATCACACTATTTTAACTCCTCAAGTTAACATCCACTTAACTTGCTTTATAATTTATTCAATATGGTTTTAATATCCTTAATTATTTCAAATTTTCTAAACCATCATTATGATTTTACCCTTCAATTTTATTTGTTAAAGTTTAAAATAGTGTGATTTATAAAAACTTCCTTCATATGCAAACCGCATAGTATTTAATGATTAATTTGTAAAGGTGTATTGATATCATTACTTATGCTTCATCCCCTAGGTAGGTACTTTTAATGTTTATATCAAATTCATTAGGTTATCTGAAATTAAAAATTAAGTATTGTTAAATTATTATTTTTTAGATTTATCTTCCTCACATTGAAAAGGATCACAAAGCTTAGTGATCGAAACGTCTGTGTTATGTAATTAATTTATTATGATTGTCAATAAATGAATGGTTTAGATCGGTTATCAACTCATTTATACTTCATTTATATCACAATAAAGAATCGTTAACTATAAGAACTTCACTTTTATTTCATATGCCTATACCTTACACTTTTCTCCACTTCCTCTACATTATCATGTAAACGTATTTAAGAATCGTAAACTTCAGACGGCTGCAGACGTATTTAATTTTACATCACCGACACATGTACATATGTTTGAATTCATTAAGAAGCATGGCCATCGCAAACATCTGCGTTTTGTTATTAAGAATCGTAAACTTCAGACGGCTGCGGACGTATTTAATTTTACATTACCGACACATGTACATATGTTTCAATTCATTGTGAAGCATTCGACCACTACATAGACACAAGTTCAAAGTCAATGACCTTCCATCAATTTGACCTTAAGTAACCTCTCCTCCTCTGAATTAGAACCGGTCATCTCACACTACTCATTAATAGTGCTAACAACTTGTAGAAATAGGAAAGAATCTGTCAAGTAACCCTTTGTAACAATGTCTTTTCTGTTTTGATCACCACGAAGATGAATCCATCGGCTTTCGGTGTATTTTCGTGATTGTCCATCTTTTTCGACAAACATAAATTTTACGGAGTGAAGGTTTTGCACGTTTTCAACAGTGAAAACATTTGTTCCATTAACAGTTTTTAAAATAATTGATTCCCAATTTTTCATCCATACACAGGACACATCAACATCTTTATTAGAATTTTTACATACATAAGTTTGGTCACCAACCGTATTGTCCGGTCGCGAAATGTAGAGAATGTTGTTATAGAAATATGTTAAAATCAGTAACAACGATACACTGATCATGATCAGCTTTTCCATTACAACTGAGATGATCAATACGGGTAGCGTATTCTTATTACACAACCCCCTCTACAAAGTTACTTGTTTTAGTGGAAGGGGATTCTGCATAAGTTGTGCGAAGGAGCGGTAGATGTTTGTTTAGCAGAGTTGGGTAGTCAGTAGAACATGGAAACCTTTATTGAAAAGTTTAATAGTGTACGGGTGGGTTATGATGGAAAAGAAATACGTTCTCTAAAGTCAATAGAACTGAATCAAACATATCCCGTGCAAAGCTTCAAAAAGGTGCATACAAAATGGGGACCACGCCTGTTAACCGATTTGTACAGCTTCGTTGTATTTCTTCCATGTGGACATGCAGAAGCCTTCACAGATACAGAGATCGAGGATATGAATGATAAAATTGATAAACAAGTGGGTCAACCATCAATTCGTCTCAAAGGATTTGTGGGAAAATCAGCTGATATTAAAATTCAAATGTAAAATCTATAATGTTGTTTTAAAAGAATAACAAACTATTTTTATATTGAATATGTTTTATTTATTTGAATAAAAAATACAAACCATTAATGAGTGTAAAGATTAAGATAATTTGTAGAGGGATTGTAACGGATCATTCGGTCATGAATAATTAAACAGTAAGCTGCTGTTTTGTCTGGCACATTCTGCTTTGTTTGAAATTCTAAAGGAATATCTATACTACCAGATTTCACAATTTCATTCTGATAAGAACAGTCTACTATTACAAGAGGAGCAATCGTTAGAAATTCCTTAGGATCGAATAAGGGTTCACTTACATTACCGTAGTATGATTGTTGGAAGTTAACATATATTTCATATAAAACAGCGAATCTGGAAAGATCGAAATCTAAATTCAAATTATCATCCTAAATGAACTTTAAAATTGAAGTTGCAGTGATCGAAAACGCTCATATTTTTTGTAATATCATTACTTTTTGCATTATTATCAGTGCTGCTGCGAACTATTGTCGTCGTCACCGCCGACTTCGCTTTTTGCGACAATAGTACCTAACCTAACCTAACCTGAGCTGTTCGAACTCCTTCAGACTACATACCAGCCGCCCTACCTAGGGGTACCTATGGATCCTTCGCTGTTCGTCGAAGCCCTCGGACAAGCCAACTGTGCGAACATCGTGGTTTTTCCTTTCTACAAGACTAATGAGTTCTTCTCCTGTCTAATATATATGTCTTTTGAAACTTTTGACGACATTCTGTAGCGATATTCATTCTTTTTGACGACATTTGGTGCTTTTGACGACAGTCGTCAAAAAGATCCAGCAACAATTGTATGTTTTGAAGACTGTCGTCAAAAGTATTCAGGTCGTTAAAAGTCATTCTAATATGTAAAATACCACTTTTGACGACTTAGTGATTTTTGACCATTTATTAAACGAATATTTTGTGGCATTAAAAATTTGCTGCAATTCTACCCAACTTTTTCAAATGGAAAATACGGGATGTCGTTTGTCAACTTGTTGAAAAGCTCGCGATAAATTGAATCCAACCATAAAAGGTTCTGTGTAGTTATTACGAAATAAACTTGAAGAGGAGTAACCGTCCTTTAAATTTTTTAAAAATAATGAAAGAAATTTACGCCAACATATAGGTAAGCCAAATAACTGGATGTACAATTTATTTAATTTTCAACGACATCCTCCATTATATTATGAAATAAAATAAAAATTCTTTTAAAAATAAAAAGTAATGCATGTTAATGTTATCTGTAAGAGATTTAAGAATAATACCTACTTCCTGAAAACGTCCTCACATCTACATGGCGATTGTAGTAAATCACTTGTAGACAGCGCCAATAAAGTATTTTTCATTTTTCTTTTACTATTTCGTAGTAATTAGGTACTAAAAGATGGTATGGCAAAATCCTATTTTACTTGCACTTTTCAGCAAGCCCACACATGATGTTTGTTTTCATTAAAAAAATTGCTAGCGTTGCAGCTAAGGGGTTAAAAGAAGATACTTCCATTTTTACAATTTAAAATCAATTAACATATTTCAGCGTTTTATTTTAGGTGAGTGCTTTAAAAGATATTAGTTTCCGGACTTTTACCTATCCCTCTATGCTCGTGCCCTGTGTGATAGTTTCTTAAAAAAATTAAGGTAGTTCGAGCTCGAAACACTTTTTGACAGATATGATATTGTTTATTAGGGCGGAGAATATATTTAACAAACAAAATTTAAAATTTGAGAATTATTGACCAGTTAGAAGCCGAGATAATTGATGACACAATTAGCATTATTCACGCTTTGCATTTCGAAGTACATAAAATATTACATAGATCTATTTTCAGGTATGAAAGAAAAGCGTCAATAGTATTTTAAATTAAAATATGTACATCGAGAACGAAGAAAAAAAAAAGAAAAATATAGGATTAACCTATTTATACGCGAAATATAATTTAAAATATAACTATTTTTGAGTTTATTTCGGCATTTAATTATTTGACGGCGGTCTGGCAACGCTGCAAAACGTCGTATGTCGATTTGATAGGAAACCGTAGCGGAGAACAGAGACTTATATAGAAGAACAGTTGGACGAAATGTTTTAGTTACAATAGTGCCCGATAGATAACAGGTCAATCAAGAATAGCTCCAAATCCCTTTTTATTTAATCTTGAAGGCGCAGTCAAATAAGCTATTCTTTCTTATCGTTAGTAATCACGCAAGTAATTACAATTATGAATTGTTTGAGTAATGCAGCGATAAAAATGAGAACAGGATTTTTAAGCTATCCGGGGTATGGGAACTTCGATTGAACTGCCCTCTGGCGAATGCGTCCCAAAAGAAGTCATTTTAAAAAACTTTACAAGCTAACGTGATAATAGAAATCGATAGTCCGAAAATTGTCATTTCGAGATATTGTCAGCAGATAGCACCTACGGGTATTGCGAAGCAAAAATAATATTCAAATGTTTTTCTTCTTCAAGAAATAACCGGAAATGGTGTTTTTGAAGTTCTAAAATTAGAGAAAAAAAAAGTATAAATGTATAAGTATGTGTTTGTATCAACGCGATACTTCTATTATCACAGCGGACAACATTAGTTTTTAACCAAGAAATTCATTGATAACGACGCATACACAGAATTCGCCGCCGCTTGTCAGTGGCGTGCTAACAATGTCTCGACTTATCCCGAAAATTCTGACAGGTAAAAAAATAGCACTGTACAATCCGAGCAGGTAGTGAACAATTTACAAAGTGTTGAAAAAGCAACTCAATCGATAGCGAATAAATTGCGTTGTAAAAATGCCGCGAGTACATAAAACACGTATTGAACTACTAAAAAGTGGAAACGGCCCTGTGGTTAATGGGGTGCCGGAAAATTCACCAACAATTCACTGACGGAAAATTCACCGACAACAATTCACCGACAGGAATATTTGTCGACAAACAATTCACCGAATTGAAAATTCCCCGACAACAGTAATGTTGAATTCCAATTTGTGTTATATTTTCTTAATTAGCGTATACTTTCTGTCGACTACTTATTAAAGGCAAAATTTAAAACAAAATACATTAAATAAAATCTTATATATTTATAACTGCTTATTTCAAAACATCAGTTGTTGTTGTCATTAGGACATAACAAATATGTACTTTATTATTATCCTAGTTAAAAAAAAACCGACAGTTAAACACCTTCAAATTATGGTGGTTTCTTAGGGGTGTTTTTTTTTTTGGGGTTGATTTTTTAGGGGTTGTTTTTTTGGGGATGGTTTTTTCGGCTTTTTTTTGGTGATTTTTTAAGGGTTTTTTGGGGGTTGTTTTTTGGGGGTATTTTTTTCAGGGGTGGTTTTTTTAGGGGGTGTTTTTTTTTCTTTGAGGATGGTTTTTTAGGGTGTGTTTGGGTGTTGATTTTTTCGGGGGGTGGTTCTTTTTTGGGGTGAGTTTTTATTGGATTAACTTTTAGGTTGTGGACGACGGGAATTTTATGTTTAGGGTTAGGTTGTGCGTTAGCTTTAGGGCAAGTTAATGGTCAAGTTCAGGGTAAGGATGAAGGTCAGGTTGAGGCCAGGTTGATGGTCAGGTTGAAGTTCAAGCAGAGGTCACGTTGAAAGTCAGGGTGTGAGTCATGTTGAAAGTCAGATTGTGGTTAAGAGATAGGAGTCTTCAAGTTAATGTCTAGGTTGAAGTGCAGGTTCAGGTTGAGGTTGAGATTGGGGTTGAGGTCGAGGCTTTGTTCAAGTTGAGGTCTAGGTTTTGATCGAGGGTTAGGTTGTAGGTAAAATTTTAGGGGGTGTTTTTTTGGGGCCGGTTTTTTCGGGGGTGGATTTTTCGGGTTTTTTTGTCATTTTTGGGGGGTGGTTTTTTATGGAGTTTTTCTGGGGGTTGTTTTTTTGGGGTAGTTTTTGGGGATGGTTTTTTGGGGGTGGTTTTTTTTTAAAACTTAAACACGCCAGCATTTCACTGCTCGTCCTAAGCCGAGATGAAGTGTGAAGGGAAGTTGTTTGTTGTCGGGAAATTTTCAATTCGGTGAATTGTTTGTCGACAAATATTCCTGTCAGTGAATTTACTTGTCGGGTAACTTTCCTGTCGGTGAATTGTTGTCGGCGAATTTTCGGTCGGTGAATTGTTGTCGGTGAATCTTCCTAGACCTGTGGTGATGTAGTAGAAACCGCTTACCGCAAATATATTGGGTATTTGCCTCAACCACGATATCATTGCAAAACCCTCATGCGCCGCATATGGTCCTGAATTGACGGTTGTATCTTTCATTCATATCAACCTTCGATAATAGGCACTCATATTTAGTATAAAGTCAGTATAAAGATGGGCGCAAAAATTGTTCACTTCAAAAATATAATAAAAGGCTTAACGTTCTTGTTAAAAAAAAAAGGGGAACGGTGAGTTGTAAGAAAAACGAAATATTCGGTGTAGTCGTACTTCAAATTGCAGACCAACTCAACACATAAAATTGTAATTTTTGTATCAACACCGCGCACATCTCTGTTAGTCAATGAAGCGATACGATAACGGTAATCAGCTTTGAGTAATGCATTCGCAAAAATTAATTCAGGATTTTTGATTTAACAAATTATCATCGTTCACATTGCTTAGCAAGAATAAAAAGTATACATGTCCAATGTTCCCTCTAATTTCTATTTTGACTAATTAGTAGCAAAATTTTCGAAACGTATGTAAATGTGCAAGGGTGGCCCGGTGCCATAATTTTTCTAATAATCACTTTTTGAAGTATTTTAATTATTACATGAACAAGAAACGGATTTCTACATTATAGTTTTATCTTGACCATATTTTCGTTATCGTTTAATTTACGTTTAGACTCCTAAAATAAATAATGCCTGTATGCAAATATGTGCCTAATTAAGGCGAGCTATTATAAAATATGTTTTAAAATTTACTTTTATAAATACGAAAAAATAGAAAATAAAAACCAGGAATTTTTACTAAAATTTATTCGATAATGTCGATAAATTTCTGTATTCATTTTTAAATGACTTCGTTTGGATCGAAACAAATTTGTCGAGGTTCTCGAATAAATTTTAGTGAAAACAAAAATTTTACAGAATTCAGAATCCCGTCCCTGTTAGGCTGGGTAGCTGGTACCTGCACGAGCTGCTTTTACGACCCTTTTGTAACATTTTAAAAAAAAAAGACAAATTTCAAAATATTTCAACATTTTTTTCTGAAATTTGGATTTTTACCTTTTTTTAGTTACAATTATTTCATAATATGATTAAAAAAATTGTTGTGCGCAAAATACAAAAATGGCAGTGCAACTTTCAAAAAATTAGTGCGCGGCTTAGAGGGAACTTTGTACATGTCTGTCACCCAAAGTCAAAAGCTAAAACCCTTCTTTCGATTAATTTGTTACCAAAATGAACAAAAATAAAAACTGCAATTCGAGTAGGATTCATTATAAGCATAAATCTATGTTACATATTAGTCGAAACACAGTAACCGAGCCGTTCAGAGCTGATAAAAAAGTCATAAATAAAAACGATGAATGGGTGGCAATACAAGTGACAGGCACCCTCTTTTCGACCAATAGAATGTAATCTATGAATTTGGCCGTGCAGTGGCGCCTGGCGGTAATTTTTAATTTGAATAAATGAAAATAAGGAATTATGAAATATAAATCCAGATACATATATTGTCATGATTGAAGGAAGTTGCAATACTATTTTAAAAAAATTAACAAAAGTAGAAATTGAAATAAGTTCCAAGATATTAAATAAATTTTGTTAAAAAAAAAATGTTTTAAAAAAATATGTATTATTAATTACAATACAATCAACTACTAATATACATACCATGCGAATAATATATTATGCATTTTTCCATAGTGTTATATCATATGGTATAGCTGCATGGGGAGGTGCATATAATAATAATTTAGGACTGTTACAATCAATGCAAAACAGTATATTGAAATGTGTTAATAAAAATTGTTTTGAGATCGTTAAAACGCCATGCAATCTAAAACAAATTTTTAGTCTTGAATCAATCTGTTTTCACTATGAAAAACTTGGAGAAAGATTTCTCAACTCTGCCAGTGTCACAAGAAAAAAAATGATACAATAACCAACTCATAAAGCTGTGAGCAGTAAAATGAGCATAATTGAGGTAATCAATACTTTCAATGCATTGCCGAATGAATTAAAAAATCTAAATAAAAGCAAAAAAATGATAAAGAAAAATATGCAAATGGATAAAAAATATATATAAAGATATTGCAAAGTTAATTTTTTATTTTTGCAATAATTAGAATTAATATTAATTTATTTATTAATGTACTTTTAAGTTAGTTTTAGTTTAGACACAGTTTCATTTTCACTTTTGTATACCTACCAGCCTGCGTACAGGGACTCGTCCCTCCTTGCAAGGATTTACTATGATTTGTAAATCAATGTAAATTATATCTATGTATATACTGGTGGTAAATAAATAATAAATAAATAATAAATAAATAATAAATAAATAATAAATAAATAATAAATAAATAATAAATAAATAATAAATAAATAATAAATAAATAATAAATAAATAATAAATAAATAAATAATAAATAAATATAATTAAGTTTTTACATTGATTAAAATTTTAAAGTTGTGACAAATCAAATTTAATTTTAATTAAAAAAAAACAATTTTTGGAAAAAGAATTTTAGAAATTCTTTTGAAAATACTGAATGTTAGCTACAGGTTTCAATGGTCTAAATGTATTTGAGAGTTGTTTGGGTTATGGATGGCGATACGTCATCGAGTGATAGCGAGCGGAAGTACTGGAGAGGCCAGAAGGGGACTTGGTGCCGGGACTCCTTGCATTACAGTCGATATATAGCTGTTATTAGATATTTCCTATATTTGGTCAATTATACACATAAATTATTGTATTCATTAAAGAAGTATTTAAACTAAAGCTTACATCAGGAGTGAGATATAAATCCCCACGTGCTAAGTAAATTGGTGTTTAATAAAAGTGTGTGGCGATTGCACAATGCCACGAAATCATAATACACGAAAACAGTGAAAACCTGGAAAAGCATGGTAATAAGAATCAAGCTCCAGTTGACGGACACGAATGTCATCTCCGCCGGCCACGGTGTTATCTGAGTATGAACGTACATGGCGAGTAGGCGAACTCGACAAAGATTAAGGAGTTCGGGGTTGGTAAAGTAACCCGCAGGTTGAGGTGAGTACAGTCATAAATAATTTTATTCCGGAATTTTACTTGAATGATGATTTTATGAATTTGCGTATATATTCCTATATTTATCAAAGCCTAAATGTTTTATTGGCTTGGCTGGAGTCCTTTCGTGTGACTCATTAAGTAGCAAAGTTTCACCTTGACACTCTCGAGAGTAAGTTAACAACGAACAAAAGTAACAAGTAAACAGAGACGTATTAATAAAAAAATAATAATAATAACATTGGTTAGGTTAGGTTAGGTATACAAGTGTATTATAATCAACAGTGTTATGAAAGTAGAAAAATAAAATAGTACCTAGCTGGGTAAAAACTTTACTCAATTTCCTATACCAGGTAAATTATTTTAGATTTAAGTTCACAGGGTAATTTTTATTTGAAAATAAATAAAACGAAACGCACTTTGAACTTATATGTATAATAACGTTAGATTATTCATTAGGGTATATCACGTACGATATTGTAATGAGCGTAAATGTGTGCGAGAGCGGGCAGTGTAACGAGCGTATATGTATGCGAGAGCGAGCAGTGCAACGAGCGTATATGTGCGATAGCGGCGACGAGACCCGACAGCAGATAAGCGGAGCTCAAAGAATGCCGGCGTCGGTCGGCGCTTTGATGACGATAAACAAGGCCATAAATTAGACAAACACAATAAGCACTCCAGTAAAGTCTAGTATGTCATTCTGGAACTTTCTGGATTGTTCCTAATCAGTATAAATACCTGTTGACGTGGCCAGTCAGTCAGTTCACAGTGAGCTTCCGAGCAAGTAATATAAATAGCGAACTACGATAAACCGAGTGATATAAATACGCATTTTCCTTGTGATATAAATAAGTCGTTGAATTATTATTAGTGTTTAAGTATTCTATTAGTGTTTAAGTGTTAAATAAATAGTTGTAAAATAAATATTCGTTAAATAAATAAGTTCTACTAGAAAAGTCGTTACAATATCTTATGTAAGACCAGATTGGTATTTTTGGTAGTAAGCTGGCTATTTACTTTTATTTTATTTTATTTTGAGAAAATAGGTAAAACGGCAAATTTGTCAGATTGGTTATCATTAATTATGTAAACTAGTTAATATCAGTCAGAAAGAGCGGTCAAAATATCCCTTACCGAAACTATTCAAAATAGTAAACATATGTGGATATCTAATTACCCAAAGAAAGGAGATGAAGGCGTGCGTGCTCACATACAAGCATAGGTGGCTGGCTGGTGGCAATGTAACAGCAATATATACAGGCTCGACCACAGAAAGTCATCATCACATGAAAATAATAAAACATATACCGATCTTGTGATCAAGATCGTGATGTAATCAAGTACTCACCGGGGTTCCTCAGAACCCCTGCCCTTCAAGTCTCTGGCAAGCAGAACCCTAATCGCACGATTGGTAATTAGCAACATGGCATCGGATTATAGGTATGTCGATTGTACCTGTAAGAATGAGTTTGCACTCCTGCGCCTCCACAATCATGGGAGGGATCTGGAGACCAACAGGGTGGGTCATACATAATGTACCTAGCCCCGTGCCACTATAGCACCATCGCTCACCCCACGCAAGACGAGACTGTACTATAAACATCACCAGAGATATTTGCGTCTTTCCTGTACTACCGAGGTCAGCAGAACACTCGCAATTGCAACAACTTTAAACAACGAGATCTCAAATCATAATCACAATGGCCATATCAACACAGACAAATACATATTTCTCGAGAACTGTGCACATTACAAATAAACATACCTGTATGTATATCAATAATCAATATATATATCAAATATAGGTGATTACTTAACTCATTAGCAAATCACTACTTTGCTAGCCAAATTATCTACGCATCTAAACAGATGCACATAACTACGCAACACAATCGCCAATCGCTTACTTACGCAACGCAACCACTATCGTCGAACAACGACCACACAAAATATTTCTGTTTTTCTTTCTTCTTTTAGTACTATATACAAACATATGGGAATGCCAGCCGTCACCCCCATCGACGTTAAGTGTAATTTAGAGAATTAAACAAGGATAACAGTTATTACTACTTTTTAGGTATATTTTCATATAAATGTTTAGAATTATTTTTGTACCTTACACTTATTAGCGAATGTCTATTTGTATTTAATGGCTACGTGCCGGAATGTAAATGATCGTGGTGTTTTATAATTGTAAAGAAGTAACCGTTTTTGTTAACCCTGGCCAGGTCACAGAGAACATACACATTTTCCCTATCTCATCTATCGGGTGCTAGTCGCCTTATAGATTCGACTTTAACTTTCGGCCCAATCAATAAAAGGTACAATTAACAATTAGGTAGAATAACAATAAATAACATTTTAAATGAAACCCGAACAGGTAGGAACCTTTGGTACAGGTAAAGAACGTAGGTGATCAAGCTTATTAAGTTGTTGAGACCATATCTGGCAGAGTGTCTAATTGAGACCATGCTAGATAGAGCGTCTGTTGTGTAACGAGAGGACCATGTGACGACAAAGTGTCCGAATTGTTCAGTATGACCATGTCTTTAGTAGACAAAGTGTCGAAATCAGAATTAACACGACCATGTCTTAAGTAGACAGAGTGTCGAAAAGAAAAGTGACAGTGTCTGATCTGATCGATCAGATAATGAGTCTAACTAGCATCGATTAAATGTAGGTCATTCTGTTGGTTTGACCGAGGGAACGTAGTTCAATTGTAGGTCATTAACTGGTTTTGGTAAAAGAAAATATCAAAAGACAACAAGGAAAACAAAAAGAGTACTTCGACGCAAAAAGGTGCTCTCCCAAACAATACAGTATTGGGAATTTGGTATTGCTAAAAATATCCTTAGCAAAGTGACGAAAATAGTTGGGAATGACCGATACGAAGAAATTCCAGGCATGACAAGATCACGGGTTCCATATAATGGGATAGCAGGAATGGAAAATATGAAGCCCCGGATAAGCTTTGTTAACGACAATTAAACAAGTATAGCTCTGTGTTCCGGTTACACATTTGCAACTGAGAAATGAGGAAATCACTAATGGATTTCTGGAGCCTAGGTCTGTAAAAGCAATAATCACGCTTAAGAGATTTTGGAAATTTTGACTGGATTGAGAATGCTATTTTGGAGCTGTACCCTGATGTGACAGAATTTGTTGGGTTGTCTCTCTATCCTCAACATTGTGTCCGGGCTTTTGAATTGTTGAATGTATTAAAAAGATTTTGTTTTAGATAAGACAGTATGGCCGAGGCGGTGTTTCCAAATAATAACAGTAATGGTTAAATACATGACGTTCTGTAATAATCTACATTCCCGAGTGAGGACACTCGGATGGTCAGGAAAGGCCGTGTTAGCAACAGGTTTCAATGATATCAATGTTATTGGGAATTGTTTGGGTTATGGATGACGGTACGTCATCGAGTGCTAGCGAGCGGAGGCGCTGGAGAGGCCAGAAGGGGGACTTGGTGCCGGGACTCCTTGCATTACAGTTGATATATAGCTGTTATTAGATATTTCCTATATTTGGTCAATTATACACATAAATTATTGTATTCATTAAAGAAGTATTTAAACTAAAGCTTACAATACTTAATTATATTTAATTAATAATACATATTTTTTTAAAACACTTTTTTTTTTAACAAAATTTAGTTAATATCTTGGAACTTATTTCAATTTCTAATATTCTTAATTTTTTGAAATTGTATTGCAACTTCCTTCAATCATGTGTAAGGTATAAATCAACGCACGGTATATGCCATGACTCCGACCGATCGCCGGATGTTGTTGTTTGGGTTATGGGAGGCCAGAAGGGGTTCAGGAGAGTGTCGATACGAGATACATGACTGTTCATTAATATACGCACCTTTATTTCATAATTCCTTATTTTCATTTATTCAAATTAAAAATTACCGTCGGGCCCCACTGCACGGCCAAATTCATAGAAAGCATTCTATTGGTCGAAAAGAGGGTGCCTGTCACTTGTATTGCCACCCATTCTTCATTTTTATTTACGACTTTTTCTTCAGCTCTGAACTGCTCGGAGTGAAATAATAAAAAACATCTTAACGACTGTTGATTATTGGCTAGATTAGCTTTTATTGATCTTATGATTTTTTATTATTTGGGTTGTATCAGCGAATACTATTTCTATAAATTATATTGTCACAGAAACGGTTCATCCTAGACATAGGTATTGTCAAAACAAACATCAATTACCTACTTTGTATATAATTTTAAAGAAAAACGCACGTAAACAAGGATTAATGCGTGACCACTGCGCGCAGTTCACGTAATTCTTAAAATTCGGTTTACAATTGGCCCTCCAGTTGAGAGGCGAAGTCGGTGAATTTAATAATTTCGGACAGGAGCGGATTTGTCATTGCTGCCTAAAAGTAGTAATGATTATCGTGCAAAGAAGCGGTTATTTATATTCCACCTTCTAAGAATGCAATAAAGACCGAAAACAACGAGACATTTCTAAATACAAACAGTAGCCTGTAGTTCTTACGATCAATTTTCGAAAATACCTATCATTAGACGTTATAATTATATCACTTAAAATCTCATTAGCAATAAATGATAACCATATGTGAATAACATTTTAATAGGCCAAAATAGGTAGTATAATTCATTAAACCCGACTTGCGAATAATGAAATAATAAATTTTGAGTTACCTATAGGAATTCAAGTTTGTTGGTGAGAATATATTTTATGAATTAAAAAAATGAAAATGGGATTGTTCATTACAAACGCCACACATTGTTATGGTTTCTTGTTGTCAATTATTAAAAATAAGGCAAAAAAGAATAACTTAACAATTTAAATGTATTTTAAATGGATACAAACAACAATGTGAATAACATAGTCGATGTTTTGGCAATTTTAAGGAAGGCCTTTTTGAAAATTTAAAAAGATTAATGACGTAATAATAAATGCAGGACAATCATTAACCATTGGTATCTCATGCATCGTTTGATAACAATTTTTAAGTATTAAGTATGTAAACTAAAGATCAATAACAGCTAATTTTGCCAAAAACCAACGACTGTTGATGAAGATTTAAGTAACATATAGGCCATTAATTTCGGCCATCGTCAGGCTAACTGTATTCTACGGTTATCAATGTTATTGTAGGTGAACCTGACGATGACTGATTGGTTTGAAACGTTGCATAATTATTCATCAATAGTTGTTGGTTATTGGATATATTAGATTTAGTTGATTGAAATTCCTTTCGATTTTTTCACCTACCTACGTTTCTCATATGCAGGAAATTTTTGTGTCATTTCCAAGAAAAACTGATGTAAAAAGACGGTAGTATAAAGGCCTATTTATACTATCCGGTCAGACACGGTGCGTATCCGGTCAGACAAACATTTTTATATGCATTTCTTATACAAGTACCTGTATGACGCGGAACGTGTCTGAACGAAATCTGTTGTACGAATTCATATTCGCGCGTAAACTTAATGAGCCATGCGTGGTCAGTGCGTTCGATCATCAGCTACCTCGTGGTAGCGCGATAACCCCAATCGGAATTGGCGATCGATAAACGGGCGTAAACCTGACTTTATTCGTATTGTCCGTTGGGTGGTTATTTTTAATAGTACAACGTGATCTCTCGGTATTAGCGGGTGTGTGTCGCTCTGCGTATTATCCATTAATACTAATAAATGTTTTCTTGATATGATTAAAAACTCTTACGTTTAATTTCGTTTTTCGTTATTCTACATGTAACCTCTTTTGTTCTTTTATATAAACTATCTTATTAATGTAACGCAATGCAATTAACAAACGCTTCGATTCACCAAAACCTCTAACAGGTTATGGGCCCAGGCCGCCCCAAATTGCAAGTGCGTTGAGTTCGCGATATATAAAAGTAGTGCAAAAACGAAAGTATTACTACCAAGTGAGTAGCGCGAGTGAATTAACTAAAATAATAAAAATTAAGTAGTGCGACGGGAATATAAAATTGTACGTGTGTCGTATCGAAAAATTCCAAACAACAGAAGACCAAAATGAGTTCTCAAGGGTACGCGCGAATAGAGTTACTTTCAAAAGATAACTTCGACACTTGGAAATTACAAGTCAAAGCTATACTCATCAAAAACGATTTATGGGAATATGTAAATGGATCCCTAGAGAAACCAGTAGTTGACGAAGAACGATCCGAATCACTAAAAGAAGCAGAGGAATGGGATGCTGCTGACAGAAAAGCTCATTCAGAATTAATTTTGGCTATCAGTCCTTCGGAATTAAAACAAATAAAGAACTGCGTAACATCAAATGAAGTTTGGCTAAAATTACAAGAGATTTACCAATCTCAAGGTCCTGCTAGAAAGGCTACTTTATTAAAAAGACTAACGTTACACAAGATGGCCGAAGAGGACGATGTTCGCGAGCACATTCGAAACTTTTTCGATACTGTGGATAAACTACAAGAAATGGAGATCGACATAAACAAAGATCTACTGGCAATAATCTTGCTGTATAGTTTACCAAGTAGCTATGAAAACTTTCGATGCGCTATTGAATCGAGGGATGATCTTCCATCACCTGAGGCGTTGAAAATTAAAATAATTGAGGAAAATGACGCACGAAGATCAACATGGAAAGAAAAATCACATGAAGCCATGATAGTTCATAAATACAGAAGACAATCAGATGAAAGTTCACCCAAACAGAAAGAGACGAAGAAAAGAAACACTAAATTCAAATTCAATTGCTACAGATGTCGTAAGCCAGGGCACAAAGCATCTGAATGTAGAACAAAAATTTCACCGACGGAGCATGTTGCGAGTAAGGCTAAAGAAACAACACTCTTATCAGCAGAGGGTGCTTCCTTTGCCAGTAACACAAACAGATGGGTTCTCGACAGCGGATCAACAGCTCACATGTCCGGAAACTCCACTAAATTTACACGATTGATGGACACACCGCATCGACAACTAAATTTAGCCAGTAACGCAAGTACATCAATAGATGGCAGTGGTTCTATGAAACTGTGTTTACAAAATAAGAAGAAATCAACGAATGTGAATCTAAGAGATGTTTTGTACGTTCCCGAGTTAAGAACCGATTTACTTTCTGTAAGTAAAATCACGGAAAACGGATACAACGTAAACTTTAACCGCGACGGTGTCGAAATTCGAAACTCGAAAGGACACGTCATCCTTAGTGCCGAAAGAAAAGACGGTCTTTACTTTATAAAAGAAAGTTCAGCGACAGCCAATGTTGTGTACACGCGAAAATCGAACGAATCTTTAAAGTTATGGCACGCTCGTCTCGGACACGTAAATGAAAAACATTTAAAATCGCTAATAACACGTAAAATCATAAAGTGCGTTCCAAATAAAAACGAAACAGTGAATCCGTGTGAAACATGTCTAAAAGGCAAGATAACCAAACTACCGTTTCCGAAGGCATCAACTCGATCTTCAAAACTACTGGAGATAGTGCACACCGATATTTGTGGACCAATGCGAGTTAATTCTGTCGGGGGTGCGCGTTATTTCGCGACATTCATTGACGACTACAGCCGATGGTGCGAAGTAAGATTCTTAAAAGGTTAAAGTGAACTTAACGGTGCATTTAAAGAGTATAAATCGTTCGTCGAAAAACAAACGGGAGAAAAGATAAAAGCGATTCAATCAGACAACGGTACTGAATACTGCAACCGCGAGTTTGATACATTTCTACGTGAACAAGGTATAAAAAGATGCTTAACAAACACTTATACCCCGGAACAAAACGGTATCGCAGAACGGAAAAATCGGACTCCATGTGAAACCGCGAGATGTGTAATGATTGATTCCAAGGTTCCTCAAAGATTATGGGCCGAAGCGATATCGACGTCCAACTACATACGTAACAGATGTCCGTCAAATTCAATCGATGGGAAAACACCATTCGAACTGTGGACCGGTCGTATTCCGAAATTAAACTATCTAAAAGTTTTTGGTTGCAAAGCGATAGCTCTGAACAAAAGTCCTACAAAAGGCAAGTTCGAACCGCGAGGGCGCGAGTGCATTTTCGTCGGGTATTCCGATACAACAAAAGGTTACAGGGTCTGGTTCCCTAAAGAGCAAAAAGTCGAGAAAACAAGAGACTTAGTGTTTATCGAGAATAGTTCAAATGACGCGAAATTCGATGATTTCGTAGACGAAAGTATTTTTCGCGACAGAGACGCTAACGAGCATATTAAACCGTGGACATGCGTAGAAGTTAATACGAATATTCGCGAAACCGAAAAAGTAATTCGCGAACCGAGTATCGACAGAACGAGTGAAACCGAACAACGTGAAGATCCCGTGACTATGGAACGAAGATGCCCCGGGCGACTACGAATCATACGAACCGGACGTCCCGGACGACCTTCGAAAGCACCAGCCAGGCCGCGTATTCAAGAACGAAATGATAATAGTGAAACAACCGAAGATACAAGTAATTACGCGAGTGATTACGAAGCCTCAGATTTTGCATGTGTTGCCGAAATTCCAATTTCAGAAGCCATGGAAGGACCAAACACTTTAGAATGGCGGGAGGCGATTAAGGAAGAATTTCATAACCATTTGAAGAATGGAACATGGGATATTGTAAGTCGACCTGATAACAAAAATACAATTGGTTGTAGAATGGTTTTACGAAATAAATATAACACAAATGGTGACATTCAAAGAAGAAAGGCACGTCTAGTGGCGCGAGGATTCAGTCAGAGGCCAGGAATAGATTTTAGAGAAACATTCGCTCCTGTTGCCCGAATGGATTCGATCAGAATGGTAACAGCCTTATCAGTTCAATATGGGATGGATATGCATCAATTGGATGTAACTGCGGCATATTTGAATGGCGAGATAGATGAAGATATCTATATGGATATACCGGAATTTTTCGAAGATATGTTACCAGAACAATTAAAGAAATAAGATCCCCTACACAACGTAAAGCCACAGAAGAGATGTTGGAAAGTCTTAAATCAGGAAACAAAGTATGTAAGCTAAATAAGGCAATTTACGGACTAAAACAAGCCGGACGCCAATGGCATTTAAAACTTCGAGAAGCATTATTGAAATTAGGGCTAAATCCAACAAATGGAGATTCATGTGTTTACCAAGCCAAGAATGAAGAAAAATTAATGATAATTGCCGCTTACGTAGACGATCTTATCATTTCGTCGAACGACCAAGAATGGATCAGTAAAACTAAAATAGAGTTGGGGAATATGTTTCAAGTACGAAATCTTGGAAGAGTAAACCAGTGCCTTAGACTACAATTTAAGCAAACCAATGAGGGAATCTTCATCAGTCAGGAGGCTTATACGAGGAGTTTATTGAAAAGGTTCAAAATGGAGAACTGTAATCCAGTTTCCACTCCAGTTGATCCATCTCAAAAACTTACTGAACCGAATATACCTTTGGCTGACAAAGATTACCCTTTCCGTGAGTTGATAGGATGTCTGATGTACCTATCTACATGCACAAGACCAGACATATCCTATGCGGTCAGTAGTGTAAGATGACCGGTTCTAATTCAGAGGAGGAGAGGTTACTTAAGGTCAAATTGATGGATGGTCATTGACTTTAAACTTGTGTGTATGTAGTGGTTGAATGCTTCACAATGAATTGAAACATATGCACATGTATCGGTAACGTGAAATTAAATACGTCTGCAGTCGTCTGAAGTTTACGATTTTTATGATGGAATGTTTTAAACACGTCTACAGCCGTTGAAGTGTCACTGCAACGTTATTCGAGGAATGATGTTAGGTATTTAGTTACACTTACACTGATTATTGCAATTGCAATTGTACGTGATTCATGTAGATATTGTGATGGGGAAGGATGGGAAAGAAGTGCAGTTGTAAGCAGGTAGACAATCGTTAAAGTAGTGAAAAGGAAGAGAAGGCAGAAGTAGTTGAGAAGATTGGTTTGAGAATGGATGTAAGAAGCAGTAGTAGAGGTCGTAGTATCGATGAAGTTTGTGGTGGTACAAAAGAAGTAGAGTATTGGAATAATGCGGACCACATGGAAGGATTGAATGATGCGCAGCGTAACACTGTGTTACATAGAGGAGATTACGTAGACACAGAGGAGTATACTGTAAATAAAGCAAAGAAGTATGTAAGTGATGTTAGCTCAATGAAAGGGTGGAACGTAGCTCGAAAACTCTTCAAATGTGAAACGAACTTCTCAGCATGTTCTGCGTATGTGCTGTACTGTGATAGGAATAATCTTCGCTACCTACCAATGTGTTGGAGCTGTCGATATGGAGGAAGTAATGGAGGAATTGTGTCATTATATACACGAGTTTCGAATTTATGGATGTTGGAAGTGTATATCCATGACGAAGTTCACATTCATTGCGGATGGTGTGGTGAGATATGCAGGTACGAGTTTGTTTGCAGTGAGAACCACCGTATCACAAATAAGACCGTATTTGAAGAAGGATATGTAATAGAAATAAGTAATAATCTTGGTTATGTAGAAGGAGCGTAGAACGTGTACATGTATATATTTATGTTAAGAAATAAATAAAGAAGCAAAAGGTAGTAGACGTTTGAGATATAAGATTAAGGTAGAGTTTGGGGATAATAAGAAGTTATATGGAAAGTGTGTCAAGATCACAAGTCTTTAAAAAGGAAAAGGAAGGTGTAGGAGAGGGAGCTATTGAAAGGTAGGTTTATGAAAACATAATGGATTGGAAGAGTTGACGCCTTTGCTCGTAAGTATTGCAAAGAATACAGTACAGCGTGTGCGTATCATCGATCTCGTAAACAAAGCCCGACTTTTCGCAGAGGTACGATTGAGTCCCCTGACGACAAGGTCGGCAGCACAGGTTTACGACATCGCAATGATAAAATGTGCAGCTGTGGCAGAAAAGCAGAGGTCTGTTGTCAAAACATTCTTGACAGCAGAATCCTGTTTCAGCCGTACAGCTTTCACGCAGACGCCAACAATATCCGCATTGGAGCAAGGTGGTTTCATTAGCAGTTTGCCTGAATGGTGAAAGGACAATAGATACACGAGAAAGGTCCATGTTAATTCATAAGACCCTTCTGGTGAAGTGATGCTCTCTCAGGTTGACAAGGGTTTAAATAGGAAGGTATGTGGTGGGGAAAAAGTGGGGAAGTAGTGGGGGAATAGTGGGGATGTAAAGGAAGTGGTATAGAGTAGTGTGGTAGCGAAGGTGCTGGTGTAGCAATATTTTTTATAATGAGGTTGCATCGCTAGGTAGTAGTAATTTTTTAATTGATGAAGGAGTGGGTAATTAAAAAAGTATATAAGGCGTAATATGTGTTATTGAACCTGTTGTATTTGTTTATGAATTTTAATAGACAGTTGTCGGAGGAAAAATTTTTAGGTGAAAATAATGGTAAAAATTTTCTAAGTCCAGAAATTAAAAAAAAATATATTTTGAGGGCAGGAAAAGAGTGGTATGAAAAATTAGTACATGAAAATATGGATAATGAGGTGTAGTATAAGAAGACAATGAAGTATTTAATGAAATACTTCAGCGTAAGAAATGATAGGGGTAAAAGTGTAAAAATGAAGCTTTAGAAATTTTTTTGAAGCAGAAGGAGTTGAAATCGGGTAATAACTTATGGTGTGGGAAGAAGGTCCCCAAGTGGAAGTACCCGAATCTGAAAAAAGTTTTGAAAAAAAAAATAAAGTTGACAAAAAGTTGACACCTTTAAGCTTAAAAAAAAAATAGAAGCAGTTAAAAAAAAAAAGTGTTCTTCTTGGAAAATGTAAGTTGAACAGTGGGCTAAATGATCCCACCCTGAAAAGTCGAGAAATATTTTTTTAACGTGTTTCACCCTCATACTTTGACCCCCGAAAAGTGTATGAAGGGTAGATGATAGGGGAAAAATGTCTGAGTAAAAAATGTTTAGTGTTCCATGAAGAACAATTTGCTTCCAACGAAACTTGGAGGACGTCTGTAATGGAGGAAGTAATTTCTACCCTAAATTTCAAGAATTAATTAAAGGTATAAGGAGCGGTGCTAAAAAAAAAGTTGCCTCTCTCACTATTGATGTCGAAGACTGAAGGTACCACTTGGCTATGTCAGAAGTATCAAATTCAGACAACTACCCCTCTCGGACTTAATGCCTCCCGACCTCCCCCCACCAGCCCACCTCGGCGCCCCCCACCCCTGTACCCATTTCCCTATGATGTTTTTCAGCGGATTTTCTTCTCAACCCCTTTTCCACCCCATTTTTCATCCCTTACATACATATACACAACTTCTCCTAGGAAACATAAATTCACCAAATTTCACATATATGTCTTATTCACAATTTAGAACAACAATGCTCTCTTTGTCCTTTCCTGTATGGGGCCGACTAAAATTTTATTTTTTTTTTTGCTTTTTTTTTTTTGGTCCAAATTATTTTGGGACCTTTTTGGTTTATCCCCAGAGGGTCGGTTTTTTTTTTAATTTTATTTGACTACTTTTTTTTTTTTTTTTTACTTAACTTATTTACAAACTTACATACTAACCCTTATTTACTAATTAACTTATTTACAAAACTTACATACTAAATTACTAATTTACATTATTTACACTACCTATTCGTAACCGACGTCAACTGCTGCTTCGCGGTGTCAAGCAACGTTTTCAGTCGCTCCAACTTCGGACGCTTTGCTTCCTTCGCGCGCTTTAAGACGTCCACTACCTCCTCAACCAGTTCGACCCGTTTCGTCAACAAAGCTTCCTTGTTACAGGCAGACTTCGCCACTTTTGCTTCAAGCTGAGCAATCTCAGCTTTCCACTTAGCGACGTCGTCGTCCTGTTGCAAGATAGCCTTGTCGACTTGGGCAATTTCAGCGCGCACCTTCGGCTGCGCAGCGCGCCTTCCTTCCCAAGCGGACGTCAAATACGCCATCTTTTCCAACACTTTCGGAATTATCCCAAAGGCGCTTTCCAGACTGTCTATGTCCTGTGATAGACTTGTCTGAGAAGGCGTCGTTGGAGTTTCCAGAAGTGGAGAAACAGGCGATGGAATCGGCGTGAGCGTCGGAAGTGGAGAACCGCAGTCACTTGACATCGATGCAGCAGCAGTTGTCATCGTCGTCGCCGTTGTCCAGGTACACGTCGTTGCCGCCGTCGTGGACGTGGACAACGGCGTCGGTACCGTACTCCTCCTCGCTGTCGTGGTCGCTGTCGTGGTCGCCGTCGTGGTCGCCGTCGTGGTCGCTGTCGTGGTCGCTGTCATGGTTGAAACGCGCTTCCTCTTCGCCATCCCTAGAGTCCGCTTTCCACCTGCGGAACATCTAGGTGGCGTCACAACCGCAGCGATCGCCGCCATCGTGGTCACGGCGACCACAAACTCGCACTGTAAAACAAAATTATTAATTAACAATTAAACAATTACTTCAACAATATTAATTAATACTTACACCACTTGTCCTCGATTTTCCGTACCGGCTTTTCGGTACGGCAGGTTTTCGTACTTGTTTATTTTTCATTTTAATTGTAATTTTTAAATGTACTTTATTAATTTTTTATAATTACTGGAACGTCTGTTCATAAGAAGAGTCGAGAGAAGAATGAGACGACGCTCCGCTTGCTACCTTCCCTCAACACTTCTTGCATATTTCTGTTTGCTGAATAAGCAATGGTTCACACGCTCGATGAGCCATGTATCACAACTTTTATGTATGTGTGAGATGATACCAAACACCATGTCTACCCGTAGCTTCATGACATTACTATACATGTAACCTATTTCTATTTGCTGAATAAGCAATGGTCACACGCTAGATGAGCCATGTATCAGAACTTGTATGTATGTATGAGATGATACCAAGCACCATGTCTATCCGTAGGTTCATGACATTACTAAACATATAACCTATTTCTATTTGCTGAATAAGCAATGGTTCATACCCTACATGAGCCATGTATCAGAACTTTTATGTATGTGCTGCTGGTATACAGGTGTTAATCAGAAAGTATCCACACCTCACTCTAACTTACATTGTCATTTATAGCTCAAACAACTTCTCTTTCTGGTTTTTCCTTCTTCGCACAAACACTTGTGCTGATCTTAACATTACCCCACTCATATCCTCCTCCTCCAAATTGTATAAATACTTAAGTTTTCACAACGTTCAGCACAGATCGCTAACACTGTCTTAGCAATAATACAACATCAAGTACAACACCAACAAAATGGTGCACTACACAGTATTGTTTCTTGGTTCCATGCCAACTGGAACCAATATAAGGGTGGACACCATCATTTTTGAGAGTACCACTCCTGGAGGGTTGACGATGTGGAAGGTGTACGACAGAAGGCCGGTCGGAGCCTTCAGCGAACACCTGGAAGCCCAGCTGGCGTGGACCTCTTTTCAGGGGACACTGGTCATCTGTGCCATGGACCACGGGGCGGCGGTCTATATTAAAACATTTTGTTGAATTTGTTTTTTTATTATGTACCTAGCTGTATTGTTTTATATATTAAAATAAATAAAATGTTTTTATTTATAATTTATATTCTCTTTTATTTCTTTAATTACAAAATATAAAACGATACAATATAAAAGAATTCTATTGAATATAATACAATATAATATAAAACATCATTGAATTTTAGTCATTAAATTTACTCAGTAAAGCAGACTTAAGATTAGCTAGCTTATGTTCGATTTCTTGTACCTCCTTTCTCGTTTCAATTACCGATCTGTTCAACTCCTCCAGCTCCTTCTCTTTCCGCTTCATGTACTCAGTCAATGAAGCGGCCTTTGTCTCTCTTTCATTCAGTACCATTTCCCGTCGCCGCTTTTCCTCCTTAACACTATTTATGGCTTCTCCTACTTGGTCCACTATCTTGGAATAATCGAATGGAGCAGCCGACAACCTTCGTGTGTACGATCGCTTCTTCGGCTTCATCGATATCGACTTCGATCCCGCCACCGCCATCGTAGAGGTGCTAGCCACAGGCTCCGCCATCGTTACCGTGGTAGCACCTCCAACACACCCCTCACCTTTAGCGGATGATGTGAAGGAATCGTTTGGAAAGAAGTTTTCCAATATATCAGCCAGCTCGGTTTCGTTCATATTTAGCTCAGCAGCTAAATCAACACCGTTACCCTGTTCTCTAGCACTCATCTTACCACACCGTACCCACTACAGTTTCAGTATATATTCCTTTCGCCCCTTTCCTTATGCCATCTCCACCTTACACATCCTTCCCCTTTTCCTATAGCTATTTATTGTCCCTCGCGTTCAGTATTCCTCAGTCGTTGTCGAGATATACCTCTTACCGCTAGCCGCTATGATCCCTTGTCCGGACAGTGATGCTTCCTTTACGCGATCTGATAATTTAAAAAGACATCGATTAACTTCTTGTCGGAAACGAGCACAGCTCCAACGTACATCGCCTCTACCGAAGAAAAAACTTAAAATTGCTACGCCTGCTGGTTCTTCTGACCGCTGGTGTGATACTTGTAACATTTACGTTCCACAACATTCCTACAACGGTCACCTTCGCAGCCTCAAGCATAAACAAACTTGCTGCTCTCCTCTTGAGGAAGGAATTACTTTCCTTTCGTCCGCGTTCGCTAACAGAATTGTGTCCTTTCGTATTTCATCCGCCAAGTTCTTCCTGTCGTATACCGACTTTTTCACCGAAGTTTTCGACAAATGCTTGCGTGTTATTCGTAATCAGATACAACTGCATGACACGCTTAAACTAAATCTTGAACTTTTCGGACGATATGTGCACGATGCTAAACAATTGGTTGACGTGAAATCCTTCAACACCAATAACAAAGTTGTCACTCAGTCGACGGATCTTTCCAATATTCTCCAAAGCTTCTTCGACGTTCTTGAGGGTAAAGCTTCTGAGTTTCAAGAACGAGAGTCAGGTAATTTATCATTCTCTCTTTATATATATTTCACTTGTGTTTAATATTATTTCATTCTTACAGGATGGGCTTTGGAAAGAGTTCTTTTCCTAGAACTCAATTGCAACAAGTACAATCCTCTTAGAGCTTCATCTTACATTCCTCTACCTAAACAAATTGTACTTAAGAGATCTGTTGTGAACGTACGAAACGATGACCAAGCCTGCTTTGCGTGGGCAATAACCTCGGCTTTGTATCCTGCCCAAGCCAACCCGCACAGAACGACTTCCTATCCGCATTACTCCCGCACGATGGACTATGACGGTATCGATTTTCCTATTAAATTAAACGACATTCCCAAGTTTGAAACGAAGAACCATTGCTCTGTGAATGTTTACGGGACTGAATACGTTTTGAAGGATGGAAAATGGATCTGGGAAATTGTTGGTCCCCTCTACTACTCGTCCGTCAAACGAAGGCTGCACATCAATTTACTCTTGCTACACGATGATCGAGGAAATAATCATTACTGTTGGATTAAGGACATGTCTCGTTTGCTCTCTCAACAACTCTCCAAAACAGAACATCGCAAATTCCTATGTGACGGCTGCTTGCAATACTTCAGCTCTGTGGCTCACCTGCACCGTCATCAGCGGAATGATTGCAACCACGTTTACACGACGCTGCCAACTGCTGATCTCAAATTGGATAAGATGGGTAGGCTCATCCCTAATAACGTTTTAAAATTTCAAAACTACCACAAACGTATCAAAGTACCTTTTGTTGTTTATGCAGACTTCGAAACCATATTGCGACCCATTCATACATGCTTTTCCGATCCTAACAAGACCTCCACCACACCTACCCACGAACATCAACCGCACTCGTTTGCTTACTTGATTAAGTGCTCTTTTGACGATTCCCTTTCAATATTCAGAACTTATAGAGGACCTGATTGTGCTAATCAATTTGTTAAAACTCTTGATCAAGACGTTTCTGATATTTATCACCGATTTTTAAAGACCCCGGTTCCTATGATACCCTTGACTGATGAAGAAATGCGACTTTTCTCTGAAACGTCGTCTTGTAATATTTGCGAAGAGCCCTTCCTAATCGATGATGTAAAGGTTCGCGATCATTGTCATTTGACTGGTAAAGTTCGATTAGGGGCCGCTCATTCCAGATGTAACTTAAACTACAAACTACCCAACTTTGTGCCTGTACTCTTACACAACCTCTCCGGTTACGACTGTCATTTATTTTTAAAAGAAATGGCTGTCAACGATGTTAAATTTAGCGTAATTGCTCAAAATAAAGAAAAATACGTTTCCTTTACCAAATTATTGCGAGTTGATACTGTTCCCGGTGTTTCAGATAACTCTACTCAAAACGTATTTGTTAAGATTCGATTTCTCGATTCCTTTCGTTTTATGGCTTCCTCCCTCGATAAACTGTCTGAAGAACTCGACCCTTCTCAATGCTTCCAAGTGAAGAAGTATTTTTCTGATCCTACACAATTTCAACTTGTGCGACGGAAAGGGGTTTTCCCTTACTCCTACGTCGACGATATTACTAAACTTGACCAATCAACGTTCCCTCTCAAAGACGATTTTTTCGATAAATTAACATCTCTACCCATTTCGGATGAAGACTATGAAAGAGCTGCCACCGTTTGGAAAACCTTTAACTGCTCCACTCTCGGAGAATATTCTGACCTCTACTTGAAAACCGATGTCCTACTGTTAGCTGACGTGTTCGAGAATTTCCGTGAAATATGTATTTCCACTTACCCCTTGGACCCCGCTCACTATTACACCGCTCCCGGGCTAGCGTGAGATAGCATGTTAAAATTCACTCGCGTTAATTTAGAACTTCTAACTGACATCGATATGTTAAAGTTTTTCCAAAAAGGGGTACGCGGAGGAATAAGTCAGTGTGTTCAAAGAATGCATTTCGCCAATAACCCACACCTTCCTGATTATGACGCATCTGCTCCCACTTCCTACATTATGTATTTGGATGCTACCAATTTGTATGGACACAGCATGAGTCAATACCTTCCCATATCCCATTTTCGTTGGCTCACCGATGCTGAAATTGATGAATTAAATGTTCTCGATTTACATGCTTCTTCTGAATATGGTTATGTACTTGAAGTTGACGTTCAATATCCCCAAAACCTACACGATTTACATGCTGATATTCCCTTTTTAGTTGAAAATATTATTTCTCCTGGTAATGCTAATGGTAGAGTCAAAAAATTGATTCCGAACCTTATGACTAAGACAAAGTATATTGTTCATTACCTACCGCTTAAACAAGCTCTCCAGAGCGGATTAAAATTACTTAAAGTGCATAGAGCTATTCAGTTTAAACAGTCACAATGGTTGAAACCTTTCATAGATTTGAATACTAGAAAACGTAATATGTGTAATAATAAGTTTGGGAAATCTTTCTTTAAATTGATGAACAACAGTACTTTCGGAAAAACGATGGAGAACGTTGATAAACGAGTTGACGTCAAGTTAGTTACTCATTGGCAAAACGTTGGACGGTACCTTGGTGCTGAAAGTTTAATAGCTAAACCCAATTTCAGAAATTCAAAAATTTTCACGCCCCATTTCGTAGCTATTCAGATGAATAAATTACACATTGTTTACGATAAACCGCTCTATGTAGGTTTCGCTATTTTGGATTTATCAAAAGTTGTTATGTATGACTTCTACTACGGCTTTCTTAAGCAAAAATATCAAGAAAATATTTCTTTGATGTATATGGATACTGATTCCTTCATTCTTAAAGTTTTCACCGAAAATTTCTACAGAGATATGATTGAAAATATTCATCACTTCGACACTTCCAATTATCCCCATGATAATAGTTTCAATATCCCTATTACCTCTTCTGTTATTGGTAAATTTAAAGACGAATTCCCTAATAATCCCATTAAAGCATTCTATGGAACCGGAGCAAAAGCTTACTGCGTTGAAGCCGTTGATCAAATTGTTAAAAAAGCAAAAGGTGTTAAGAAAAATGTCATTAAATTACATCTTCAAATCGATGATTACCTACGCGTCATTAGAGATGACGCCACCATTCTTAAATGTATGAATGTTTTCGTTTCCGATCTGCATACTATGTTTACCCATATGAAAACGAAAGTAGCCCTCTCTCCCAAAGATGATAAACGTTTCTTAATTCCGAAAACAACGAATACACTTCCTTGGGGACATTACAATATAAAAAACTCAAACAGTTCGCTTTCAAAGTTCGACGGTGCCGTTGATCGATTTATACAAAATTTTCATCAACCGTATACCGACGACTTAACGGTTGGAGAATACTTTATTAAAAGACTTTTCGAAGCTTCGTCACTTCCACAGGAAGCCATTGATAATATTTATGAACACCTACTGTAATACCTACTTGGAGTTCTGTTTAAGTATAGCTTACGCTGAAATGTCACTCAATGTACATATTTTATCCTTAATGTTGGTTGTATTGTATAAATAATAATAAAACGTTACTACACAACTTGTTTGTTTACTATTTTTATTCTGCGAAATATATTCCTCAACTTCACAAATAACATGTGTACGATTTCTACTGTTACAATTTATTGTTTCAATAACATTAACAATGAATAAATTTTCTTATAATCTTCAATATTACTTGATGGCCATTTGCCTGAGTCAGGACCGCTCTGCCAGCCTGCAGCTTTTTCCGTTCCTTCTCTTAAAATATTTTCTTCTATCCATTGCAGCACTGTTTGATGACGACCGTTGATATTTGGACTTAATGTATACGGAAGCCGAAACAAGTTGATCAGTTTAATACACTTTTCCAAATTTTTCGGTTGTGCGTAGTATGCCACATCCAGTATTAAGTCATCCACACACTTTAACAATGTAACATACTTTTTCTTGACATTCATTACGGAGAACTTCTTATCCCGCATTAGAACTGATCCGTTTGTTAACATTTCCTTTAAAAAATATACGTCGTGTCGCATGAAATTATACTTTGTTTTATTTAAAATCATTTCAACATCATCAACCGTTATTTCCACTGTTTCACAGCAACCTTTTAGAAATTCATCCACCAATTCGTCACACCTTTGCTTTCTTTCGAATATGAAGTATAAAATATCGAACGATGTCTCTTGTGTTACAGTTAACCATTGGAATGCTTCCTTTGGTACTGCAACTCCCAACTTCGACAACACAACTTTAACTCTATCTAAATCGTTTGATAGTATTGCTCTTCGAAGGTTGAGAATGAGGACTTGCTTTTCTGCTTGATACAACTCGTACGATAATGAATCCATTTTTATAAAAATTATACTTCAAAATCGTCAGGATCGCTCTCATCAACCACTAAGTAGCCTCCTATTACGATTTTATCGTATTCACCTTTTAATTCAAATTCTTCTGTCACGCTATCCAACTCTGACGCTACCAAATATCTTTTCAAAGATAATAAACCCTCTTTGTAAAATTTAACTTCAATTACGTAACTTTCAACCATTACTACGTCTTAAACGTTCAATGCAGCAACTAACGATTACAACTGATTAAACTCGTCACGTTTTATCTTATTTATAATCATACTTTGGGGAAGGGGTAAAGAAAATCATTATTAACATTACAGACTTTATTATCAGAAAAAAAAAAGCTGGGGATACATTACAAAACGTTCGTTATATGAATCCAGCTGTTATGAGATTGGTTAAGCCCCAACCATTTGACGTAAACCATGTCACCTTTTCGTCTTAGTACACGTTCCACCAAATAAACATCTGGATATTTCGCTTTCTGTAGTTCCATACCATAAAATCCTCCTTTTATGTCTTCCCCTTTATCATCCTTTAAGTAATACATAATTGGATGTGACAATTTTATGTAGCTAATCGTAAATAATTCGTTAGACCAATTCGGGGTATAACCTTTGCTAAACAATTCACGATGTTTGCTTATTCGTACCCGGTCTCCAACTTTAAACTTAATTTCTCGTAAATCCACCTTCTTTGGATTGTTGTAAATACTTTTCAAAAGTGTTTCTTCGTTTCGTTTATTAACTTTGCTTGGTCTCATTCCGATAGTTCTGTGAACTGAATTGTTATATTCCTGTACTATATCTGGTAATAACTTCAACCATTTGTAGGATCCTTGCGAACTAAAGCGTTGCCACATTTTTGATTTTGGTGTTCGATTTACCCGCTCCACAACTGACGCTTTCTTGGTGCTATACGTTGAGTAATGGTTAATTTTATATTTTTGCATAACTCGTTTCACTTGTTCGTTGTAAAATTCTTTACCCAAGTCAGTTTGCATATTCTTAGGAATACGTTTACTTCTTTTGAAAATTAACTGTAAAGCCCTTCCAACATATTCACCTGTTTTGCGTTTTACTGCTTGAGCCCACACAAATTTTGAAAAAACGTCTATTACAACCAAAATGTATCTGACACCTTTATTTTCTCTCGCATACGGAATCATTTCCACTAAATCGGTTTGATGAAGATCATCTAATCCTTTCACTATCACTTTACGACGTGTAAAATTAATTCTCACAGGTTTATGCAGTTCGTTCACTAGTTCTTCTTTCACATTTAACATTTTTCTTATAATGAAGAACTACATGGACGGAACTGTTGTTGTTGGTTTAGAACTGCTCGATTTCGCACTACCTGTTCCTCTTTGTTGTTGCAGAGTATCTAGCCTTACTTTCAGCTCCTTTGCTTCCTTTGTTAGTGATTCCACCATTACCACTAATTCGTTTTTCAGATCATCTTTCTTTTTATTGCTTCGTTGAATTTCTTTCTCGGCAAATTCCTTAACTTTTTTACACTCATCCTGAATCGTGATTTTAATTAATTCAAAACTCGCGTCTATATCATCTTTCATATCTTGCACAATTTCCGTCTTCAATTTCTTCGATACTTCTTCATCCCCTTTCCTAACAAACGCTTCTACATCTTTACGCTCTAGTTTTACTTTTGTTGGAAAGACGTCCATGACTCCGACAGCATTCTTTTCTATTATATCGTTCACCTTGTTTGTTATTTCTTTATCCCTGTCAGTATTATATTTTTCAAGTTCTCTTTCCAAATTTTTAATCGCTAACTCTATATTATTACTTAAAGTTTTCATCATCATTTCACCACTTTTGGAGACAGCTGTTTTCAATTCGTCTCGTAAATCCTTCATCCTTCTGATACCTTCACTGACAGCACGATCCTTTACCTTTTCACACTCGATTCTGATATGCTCTTTTGTTAACCGATCTTTCTCATCTACATACATTTTAGTAGCTGCATGAAACCCAGCGGTAGGCTCGTTCAAATGTGTAATACGCTTATTAGCTACATCAACGAAATACAACACTTTATCGAATGCTTGTCTGATATCGGTTACATCATCTTGCGATAACAGACGTTGCACCTTCTTCTCCAAAAATCGCACATTCACAGCATCATGCTCCTGCTGAGGATCACCGATTCTTGTTAAGCGGTTATGATTCAAATCATGAACATTGCTGAATGCTTGCGAAAACAATTGTTTTTTTTCTAACGGACGTCTGAACTTATCAACCGTCATTGTCTAACTAATAAGCTTAATAATTTGTTTATACGATTATATTGCACTCACGCAACTCTTCTAAAATTGATAGAATTTCGTTTTCATGATTTGTGTTGCCTGCTTGTTGAGAAGCAACTAATAACCTTAAACGATCACACAACTCATTAACGTCATCAAAATATTTGTATTCGATCGGTTTTTCGTTGTATGTCAACAACGACAATCCTCCACCTTTAGAAAATTTCGATGTTTGCTGTCTTAACTTGTAAACTGCTCCCGTACGTTTTAATATATCAGCGTAGTCTTTCCTTTCTTTCATCGATGTCGGATATTCAGAACGTAATTTGAAGAGTAGCTCGTATAATCCCACAGTACCTATGTATTTAAAGTTTCCATCGATTACAACGTTTGGTCCGTCAAAATCCAGTTCAGAATCACCAATAAAAAATTTATTTGTGTTCCATTCCTATCGAACTTTATCAAGACGAGGATTCAGAACGTCAGCGTTAAATGTGTCACCATCATAGTCTTTAATAATTCCTTCTATATAGTCTCGAGGTAGAGGATCGAATTCTTCCAAATATTGAGCAAATCGAGAGCTATTAATATAGTCTATGTACGCTTTCTTCAATTGTTCAAAGTCATCATTATCCTGGTCTGTGTTTCATGACCCGTTGTTGGGTCTCTTTCGTAAACACTTTCTTCCCTTAAGAATGAAGGAGCACCTGGTAGTAAGGTACCTGGAGCATTCGAAGGGTCAAGCTTTCTAATTTTTATTGGTGTTGACGAAGCTGGAACGTCACCTTTCGACCAATTACTCACTTCTGGCTTTAATTCTTTTTTAATCTCTTCACCCAGCTCTGATTTCAAGTTAAGAAGCGATTTTGTAAGTGGTTGATATGCTTGCTGCAACAGGAGATTCTGTCCTGCTGTCGATTCCTTTAACATTTGTAATTTCCTCTTTACCGCTTTCCTAACTTTGATTAGTTCTTTCTTTGCTTTTACATCCATGCTCTTGTCAAGGTTGTCTTTTAATAACTGGTTGACTTTATATCACTTACATTAATATATATTTATCGAATCCTAAGCGATATCTTCCCTCATTTATACCACAATCCTTGTTTATCACTAGAAATCCAAACTTCTCTTTCCAACACTCTGCACAAATATTTTTAAATTGGTCAAAAGTCATGTCTGTAGTAACATGGTCTGCGAAGACGTGTTTGAGATTTAATTCATCCTGTTTAAACAGTATTATTAAATTTGCATTATCTCTAATTAAATGTTTGGGAATCTGTGCATATGTTTGATTTAAGTAAAAAGTGTCGATTGGGTTATGTCTTCCCATACTAAAGTATTCCCTTATCTTATTTTGATTTTTATTCGCAACATCGTCAAAGATGAATACAGAATTAGGTCTTGCCTGTGATGGGGCAATTACATCGTCAGAGTCTCTATAGGGAAAATAACCAATTCCAGCAATTGGTTTCAATAATTCGGCTAAATACTTATATTTTGGTTGATACAATGACTTGGAATAAACGTATACGTTTGCGAACCGTAAACCGTTCGGTTGCTCCAAAAGTCCTATTATCACATTTGTTTTTCCACAATTTGAAGGTCCGGCGATAATGGCTCTTATTGTGGATGGTAGTAATGGACCCTGTCGATTTATTTTCCTGGCAATATCGAAGTCACGATTGGTTATGGGTAGAACAGATGGATGTTGTACTATCCGCATGTTTATTGATGATTAAACGGTTTGCGCATGTGCCCTCGGATATATAAATTTAGAGTTAACAGTGTTTATGTAGTCAGTTCGTTCAGTATAGTGAGAGAGCTAACACTACACATGTCTCATGACACGAGGTTTTCTGAATAGGTTTATAGATAAATTACCTATTGAATTACACCTCCCAGGGTATAACTTTTGCGGTCCAGGGACTCGACTAAACAAACGATTAGCTCGAGGTGATATTGGTATAAATCCCCTTGACGAATCTTGTAAATTACACGATATTGCTTACGAAACTTTTCCAGACATTTCCCATCGTTGAATTTCTGATAAGGTTTTGGCGCAACAATCATTACAAAGACTAAAGTCCCGGACGCGTCTTTTGGTGAACGCTTGGCAGCTCTCACAATTGCTTCAGCTATGAAGGGTAAAGAGAAACTTGGAATGGGACACAAAAAGCGACGTCGTAAAGTTGGTGGTTCAATTCTGTTGCGGAAAATAAAGAAGAGAAGACGAACAAGAAAAGGAGGAGCTCTACCGTTTCGTAAGCTAGTGACATCTGCGAAAATTGCTCTTAAGAAAACGAAACCTCTCCAGCTGATACATGCTGCTAAAATAGCACTAAATACAATTCGTAAATTTGGAAAGCGATCTAAATCTCCCAGAATCATTCCTATTCCAAAGACAGGTGGTTTTCTACCGTTAATTCCGATTTTCGCTGGACTATCAGCACTTGGAGCTCTCTCTGGCGGTGCTGCTGGGATAGCTAAAGCTGTACGCGATGCGAAAACAGCACAACAGCAGCTAGAAGAAGATAAACGTCATAACGCTTCAATGGAAGCTATTGCTCTTGGAAAAAATATTTCAGTACAACCTTTTCGTAAAGGTTTCGGTTTATACCTTAGACCTTATCAGCAAAAAAAAAAAACGTAAAATTTTTCGTAAAGTTACCTAACCGTCCTTTGACAGATTTGGATTTAGTCAATTACATTAACTATTTACAAATTCCACATTTTCGGGGAATCTTTATGCGTAACGAATTACCCAGAAAAGTTAAAAGGTGTGAAAGTGGAATTGTTAATTTAGATTTAGACACAGGAACTGGTACACATTGGACAGCGTATGTAAAACGAAATAACAAAGCTATGTACTTTGACAGTTTTGGAGATCTCCGTCCACCTAAAGAATTGGTTCAATATTTACAATCTTCCGGACCTTGTGCTATCACTTATAACTACAATCGTGTTCAGAACCCCTCAGATTTTAACTGCGGCCATTTAGTTGTCCAATTCCTTAATGAGACTACGCAAACCTTTTCTTAAAAACAAACCCTCAAACTAACTTCGTTGTAGTAGACAGAACGTCAAACCGAAAACATGTCTTACACATTTACCTTGACTAATACAAAGTCGGAGCTACAAATGATAATAAGTCCACCAATTTTTTTAAGCGATGATGATGAATATCAAATTGCTTTATTAAATTTTGCAGCATATAACAGTATTCCGAATATCGATGAAACTAACAATAAATTCTATTTTGAAGGTTCCACACCACCAGTCGTTGTTCTTCCGGAAGGATCCTATGAAATCGATGATATTAATCATTATCTTCGCGAGAAATTGCGACATACTGATGATGCTATTGAATTGTTTGGAGACAATACTACCTTAAAAAGCCATATAAAAAGCACCAAAAAAGTCGACTTCGCTCCTACAGATTCTCCCGCAAAGATATTGGGTTTTGAAAATAAGCTTCTACCATCACTTAAAGAGGTGTCTGATCATGTAGCTGACATTTTCAAAGTAAACACGATTTCAGTGATGTGTAACCTCGTAACTAACTCCTACATACATACCAGTGATGGTGTTAAAGGAATAGATGGACATATACTACATCAATTCTTTCCCAATGTACCCCCCGGATTTAAAATTGTTGAGAATCCTACGAATCTTATTTATTTATCAATCAACACTCGTGTCATCGACTACATTTCCCTTAAAATAGTTGATCAAGACGGTAATATAGTTAATTTCCGTGGAGAGCGTGTCACAATAAGACTGCACTTACGAAAAGCATAACATGGTAGTGCAATATAGCTGTCCCCAACGATATTCAAAGAAGAATAGTACTATAAAACTACCACCACAATCCCGAGTGCTTATTTCGCCTACAACCATTAAGCGATTAACACCGCTCAATAAACAGTTCCTTAAATCTTTGGGGTTGCGATTGAAAAAGAGGAAACGGTAAAATAGTAGCAGAAATACTGAATGTTACCGAAAAAGCAGTCTTCGATAACGCTATAGTTAACGCTGATAAACATACTCATCAACCTTATACGAACTCAACTTTCAAAAATAATGATACGATACGTATTCCAATAGAAAATGAAGATGTTTACACTTTGCCTTCTAGTAGTTTCCTATACATAGAAGGTCGTTTGCTTCTTAAAAAGGATGGAAAGGCAACTGCGAACACTTCTTTTATCCACAATGGAATTTTACACCTGTTTGATGAAATTCGTTATGAATTAGGCGAAAAAGTTATTGATCGAGTCCGTAATCCTGGCATGGTTACAACAATGAAAGGTTACGCATCTTACAACGAGAATGAAAGTAAACGTCTCAGCAACAGTGGATGGTTGCCTCCTGCTTTAAGCGATCTACAAGGAATTAAGCTTAATTCTGTAAAACTAGTAGATTCCAACGGTTACTTCAACGTTTGTATTCCACTACGTATGATTTTTGGATTTGCAGAAGACTTCCGAAAAATAATATTAAACGTTCGACAAGAATTAGTTCTAGTTCGCAGCAGCACTGACAACAATGCTTTATATTGCTCAGCAACGCCACTTGAAGATGTACTTGTACATTTGGATCAGATTTCTTGAAAAAGAAGTAGCTGTTGTTGCTCTAAAAGAAGAACCAGTTTATCATTTCACATTTGAACCACCATTTCCATGGGACGCTCTCCCCGTTCGTTACAGAAGTCAAAATCGTTGGTTAACAAGAAATTTTCATGGGTTATATTGGGATAACGGCGATCTTCCGTACTCTACACTTTATGATAGAATTTACTCCATATTGATGGAGTCAACAATTGTATATGTTAAAGGATTACAAAAGATGATGTGGTTGCAGAAATCCGTTCCTACTGTTAACTTTGTTAACATTGAAGATATCGGATGTCCAGCTCTCTCCAAACTCCCAACTCATTTTAAAGTTAAAGTGCTTATAAAAATGTTCTTTTATTAAAATATTGGTTGTCTTTACACTCATAAATTGACTGTATTTTTTTCCTTTAAACAAATAAAACACGTTCATAATATAAATTAGATTTTTATTTTTTATATTCTTATACAATGTTATACATTTTACATATGTATTTCTAAATCAGCCGCTTTTCCAACAAATCCTTTAAGGCGAATTGATGGATGAACCACTTTATTCACAATTTTTTCGTTTAAGTCCTAGATTTCTGCATCCGTAAAAGCTTCTGCGTGTCTGCACGGAAGAAATATGATAAAGCTGTATAAATCAGCTAATAGACGAGGTCCCCATTTTGTATTCACCTTTTTGAAGCGTTGCACGGGATACGTTTGATTCACTTCCAGTGATTTCAGAGCACGTATTTCTTTCTCTTCATAACCCACCCGCACATTATTAAACTTTTCGATAAAGGTTTCCATGTTATACCGACTTAAACGCACTCAACTCTGTTATGCATCTACCGCTCCTTCACTCGTTCACGTAACTTACATAAGCTTCAGTGGAGGGGAACTTATTATACAAACCACGTTGCTCGTTTTAAATGTCTGTTGTTATGGAAAAAAGCAATCATGATCAGTGTGTCGTCGTTACTGATTTTAACATATTTGTATAACAATACCCTCTACATTTCCCGACCTGATAATACTATTGGAGATGAAGCCTATGTTTGTAAAAATTTTAATAAGGATATTGATATGTCTTGTACATGGAAGAAAAATTGGGATACTATTATTTTAAGAAATGTTAATGGAACAAATGTTTTTACAGTTGAGAACGTGCAGAACCTTCACTCTGTAAAACTAGCATTTATTGATAAACATGGACAGTTTCGAAGATATATTGAAAGCCGATGGATTCGGCTTAAGGATGATGAAAACAGAGACGTTATAACTAAGGGCTATATCACCGACTCTTTCGCATTTCTACAAGTTGTTAGTACTATTAATGTAATCTTGTTGTTCAATATTTTGATTGTATCACTTACATACTTCCTTTATATCAAAATAAAGAATCGTTAACTATAACGACTTCACTTTTATTTCATATGTCTATACCCTACACTTTTCTCCACTTCCTCTACATTATCATGTAAACGTATTTAAGATTCGTAAACTTCAGACGACTGCAGACGTATTTAATTTTACATTACCGATACATGTACATATGTTTCAATTCATTGTGAAGCATTCGACCACTACATACACTCAAGTTTAAAGTCAATGACCTTCTATCAATTTGACCTTAAGTAACCTCTCCTCCTCTGAATTATAACCGGCCATCTTACACTACTGCGGTCAATTCGTTGAGCCAGTTCAACAATAAATATGGGAATGAACACTGGACCGCAGCGAAACGTATCCTACGTTATTTAAAAGGCACTGAAGAACTAGGCATAATGTACTCAAGTGACGATAAGCCCATCGAAGGTTTTGTCGACGCTGATTGGGCCGGATGTATCAAGGACCGAAAGTCCTATACTGGTTATATTTTTAAATTCGCCAATGCAGCAATCAGTTAGGAATCAAGAAAACAACAAACAGTTGCCTTATCGTCGACAGAGGCAGAGTACATGGCGCTAATGAGTGGTACCAAGGAAGCTATACATATACAGCGCTTCATGAATGAAATCTTGGACTTACCAATCAATACATTAACAATATATAACGACAACCAAGGATGTCAGGAGTTAGCAAAGAATCCAATCTTCAGAAACGCCGTGGAGGACGGATTGATACAACTCAAATACTTACCCACAAAAGAGATGATAGCAGACATTTTAACGAAGGGTCTACCTAGAACGTCACATCGTGAATTTACGAAGAACCTAGGTTTGACCACACCAGCAAGTCAGTGATTGTTTTCGTTACGCTCATTAGTTTAAGGGGGAGTGTTGTACGAATTCATATTCGCGCGTAAACTTAATGAGCCATGCGTGGTCAGTGCGTTCGATCATCAGCTACCTTGTGGTAGCGCGATAACCCCAATCGGAATTGGCGATCGATAAACGGGCGTGAACCTGACTTTGTTCGTATCGTCCGTTGGGTGGTTATTTTTAATAGTACAACGTGATCTCTCGGTATTAGCGGGTGTGTGTCGCTCTGCGTATTATCCATTAATACTAATAAATGTTTTCTTGATATGATTAAAAACTCTTACGTTTAATTTCGTTTTTCGTTATTCTACATGTAACCTCTTTTGTTCTTTTATATAAGCTATCTTATTAATGTAACGCAATGCAATTAACAAACGCTTCGATTCACCAAAATCTCTAACAAAATCGATACGCTACATATAAATACTTGTATAAGAAATGTATATAAGAATGTTTGTCTGACCGGATACGCTACGTTCCCGCACCGTGTCTGACCGGATAGTATAAATAGGCCTTAAAGCTTTTACCATTAATAGTATTTTCAAAATTTATATAAGTTCTGATACTTGAAAGAATCGTTTCTAATACCACCCTGTCCTGTTCAGACCCCCGTCCGGCTTCAAACTTTCGTCGGTCACGTGCATTTGACGTGATGGATTTTTCTTTAACTCGTAATTGATGTTGTGTTTAGCCTGACGATGAACGAAATTGACGGTCGAAACGTTTCGTAATTGTTAATTAAAAATTGTTGGTTATTGGTAAGATTAGATTTTATTGATCTTACAGTATTTCATGTAAGAAAATATAATTTTAATAAAACCAATTTATTTAGTTGAAGATTTGTTCTTTCGTATATGAGGTACAAAGAGACTGACTCATAACACAAAATATTGGATACCTATCTCCTAAACCATTCCACCCTCTCTTGCCGATCTTTCACATGCTCCTTAATGGGACACCTTAAAGGTAATTATGTACTTTTTGACCCCATCCCCTAGGGGGTTGGGGTTGCAGGGGGTGTTTAGGGGGGTCTTCCGAATATAATTCCGTTGGAATTAACCGTCGGTCATCCCTAGAAAAAATTTTATGAGGGGTTGAAGTTTTATAAAAATATCATATTTATGAATATTTAGTGCATCAAATGCATTTTAGAGGTGGGGGAGATATATTTTTATAAAAAAAAATCGTTGTAATAATTCCCTGTGTCTTGCAATAGGTTATGGTAGAGGGTGGGTGTGTTTACATGTACATGAATTTTAATTTAATAGTTAATTTGGTATTTGGTTAGGTTAGGGTACGGGGTGTGGGGTATGTATATGTAAACAGACCCACCCTCTACCATAACCTATTGCAAGACACAGGGAATTATTACAACGATTTTTTTTATAAAAAATATATCTCCCCCACCTCTAAAATGCATTCGGTGCACTAATTTTGATATGTGATGATAAATATGATATTTTTATAAAACTTCATCACCTCATAAATTTTTTTTGGGGGTGACAAAAATTCATAAATATTAAAAAAAAAAAAATTGCTCCAAAAAATTTCTTGTATATTAAATAAAAACTTTTTTAGTGCATCGAATGCATTTTAGAGGTGGGGGAGATATATTTTTTATGCACTAAATATTCATAAATATGATATTTTTATAAAACTTCAACCCCTCATAAAATTTTTTCGAGGGGTGACCTACGGTTAATTCCAACGGAATTATATTCGGAAGACCCCCCCTAAACACCCCCTGCAACACCAACCCCCTAGGGGGATGGGGTCAAAAAGTACATAATTACCGTAAATAAAACTACCGTTACCTACTTCTGGTTATTTTTTTCAGTTGGTATAGACATAGAGCGGATATGATAATTTTTTTCACTGGAATTAATTTGCTGTATTAACAGAGATGTGCGCAGTGTTAATACAAAAAATTACAATTTTATGTGTTGTGTTGGTCTGCAATTTGAACTACGAATATTTTGTTTTTCTTACAACTCACCGTTCGCCCTTTTTTTTAACCAGAACGTTAAGCCTTTTGTTATATTTTTGAAGTGAACAATTTTTGCGCCCATCTTTATACTGACTTTATACTAAATCTGAGTGCCTATTGGTCGAAGGTTGATATCAATGAATGATACAACCGTCAATTCAGGATCATAGGCGGCACATAAGGGTTTTGCAATGATATCCTGGTTGAGGCAAATACCAAATTGTAAAATTAATTTAAAATCATAGCATTCTATTTTATATATTTTATTTGATATTGCTGAATAATAAAGTCTATATCTAAACATTCTATTTATCGTTTGAAAAGGCTGTTGGTTTCGAGTGAATGAAGTCATTTGTTTAATGATTGGGTAGACCCATAGGTAATATACACAAAGACGATAAACAGACGACCGGAGAATAAGAAATACATGAGTCAGTCTGTGTTGGCTCGCCTCGAGTGTGGTTGAATTGTGTGCGTATCAAAAATGATACAGAAATAATAATTAAAGAGATAGCATGCTTTCACCCCTGGTGCACTGTTGCCCGGTCATTACGGCCGTGGTTCCTTCGAGTGGGGTTACTCGCAATAGGGGGTGTTGCGGGCTACTCGAATGACATGATTCTGGTGGCGGGGTAGCTTCATGTAAGTGCCCCACATCTGATCATTGAGATGCTAGTTCCTAAGGGAACTGGGCGTCTAGGGAAGCCTTACTTATTTTAGGGAGACTCTAGCTAGTTGTCGAAGAATAAAACACGTACATACCAAACTGGTAAATAATGTAATGTAATGTACAATATTGATGGTTTAGTTGAGCTAGGGGGTAGGCAAGCCCCCCGGTGAGTACATTAATGCTTATTATTGGTTGTCAGTAACTGTTACCTATTTTTGGGTCTACCGGAGTATATGTTTGTCCATATTAAGTGCAGTCAGGATCTGTTGGGGAAAAGAATCCGTGAGATTAGGTGAGACGTTGCACCTGTTCATTATTATCTATTGATTTCTTGTGTATTATAATTATCAACGCCCTGAAAACAAAATGTATGTTTTACACAATATATTTGCTGTAAGCGGTTTCTACTACATCACCACAGGGCCCTTTCCACTATTTTAGTACTTCAATACGTGTTTTATGTACTCGCGGCATTTTTACAACACAATTTATTCGCTATCGATTGATTTGCTTTTTCAACACTCTGTAAATTGTTCACCACTTACTCGAGTGGTATAGATTCGCCGTTTCTGGGACACTGAGGAGGAGGAGGGAAGTCCTTGACTTCGAACGAGTTCAAACTTGTTGAGTTTATGTCAATGACCTTAATTGGAGTACTGAATTTTTTCTTCAATTTCTGAATGAGTCAATGCCCTTAAGTGAACTTTATTTTTCTTACTTAGAGCATAACAAGAAAAAGCGGTTTAAGGTTCTTTATTAATAATTTAGTCTACAATCATTTGTACGTTAGAAGTGGGTACTTATTATACTTTATCCTTCCATAATTTCATCATCGCTATCTTCATAACTGCTGCTGCAGTAATCGCTCCCGACTCCTTCGTCAGCTCCAATGAGTTCACCTGTCATCTGCAGAATGTTATAATTTTCGACGTTGAAGAATTCTAAATCTTCTTCGTTTGGCAGGCCCTCGAAATACCTTCTGCATATATTTCCTGTATAGTAATTACCATTACCGTCGTAGAACTTTGCTATTACAATATAATTCTCAACGTCGGCGATGTTGTTGTTGCTGTAAACAACTACACTAACCGAAATCTGCTTGTAGTTAGCTATATTGTATTCAGAAAAAAAGTCTTCAAATTCTAAAAGTTCTAAATTTTCGTTGTTTTGTGGCGCAATATTGTCATTGTAGAAGTTTATGAAAATTCTACAGCCGCGGTTCATAATAAGATATGTCGATGCTTACTAAGTTACTGTCAACTAGCTACTGTTTTAATTTATTCTCATGCTAGAACGTTTATAGTATTTTCTATTACTAAAAAGAAAAAAATGCAAAAGTGTAAAAAAAATTATTTTATCATTTTTGAAGATAGATACATCTGTAACCAATTTTTAAGAACAAAGACATTTTCTAATGCGCAATTATAGTACGAATCTTGAAAGAAGGAGTGGTAAGTGCAAACTGGAGTGGTTTTATAATTTGCGAGGAGTTTTGTTAAAGATGGGCACTCAAATCCTCCAGATTGACGATGTTCTCTAAATGTGGAAATTCTTTCGATATCCACACCCGTTTCTCCAATCCTTTAACGTATACAGCAGCCGAATTACTAGGTTCAGCCCCCAATATTGACTGTGTCACCGCAGTTTAACCATCTAGGCAGCGTCCCTATAGAGCTCGATTTAATACCATTGTAATAATTAAATTTGCTCAATATCATCAAAAAGACAATAAAACATACAAGGTTTTCAGTGAATAACTCACCTAATTTCAACAGTTCCTTGATTTTCAATGAACTCGCGATTCACGTTTTGTTCACTACAATAATCACATACAGAATTGTAAAAGAATATCGTCACCTTACAAAGTTGCACTTGTTTCGTAAACGAGAGTGCTGAACGAACGAAATCTGAGGGTACTTATATGATTCGGAGGAGGAGGAGGACATAAGCAGACAACATTGTATTCGTTTGTAGAATATCAAGGTTCGATAACCATTTATTATCGAGATCGTTTACTTAATGACAAGACATGTGAAAACAGCGAAAGTAGGTTAATTGTTTTGTATCTCGAAGCAGACGATCAGGTGTAATTATTGGTAATATTATAATTATTGATGACATTATTTTTATCAGTTAACGACAAGACATGCGAAAACAGCAAAAGTATGCTATTTGTTTTGTATCTCGAAGCAGTGGACTGGTTGTTCTTGACGATCAGGTGTAAATATCAGTAACATTATAATTATTGACATTATTTTTATCAGTTAACGACAAAACATGTGAAAACAGCGAAAGTACGTAATTTGTTTTGTGTATCGCAGACTGTCGCAGACTTCGAAGCATTGGACTGGGGTTAGTCATAATCTTAACGATAAAATGGAAAGTGGCTGTAAAAGAATTCGGTTAAGGCAGACCCGTAAAGCGCGGCATTCGAATAATAATTGTGCAAGGTTGAATCGAGAAATTGCCTGTGGTAAAACTAATTTTAATTATTAAACAGTTACAGATAAACATACACTTGTTAGGTTAGGTGGCCCACACTAATAGAATATACGAGAGAAATGCACATTATTCATGAAATACTTACACCTACTATTAATAAATTAAATAAACAACCGAATCGTTTCGAATAATTAAATATTATAGCGTAATTTACTTAATTATTATTCTTCTAAATGCAATAAACGACAAGTTTAATTTCCTGACATTGCCTGTCATATATAAACCATAGAATATGTTATAACTACCACTCATATGTTTGGGTGCGTTCATTTACACTGAATCTATTTACAGCGTTATTTCTAAACTGATCTAAAGGAAATAAGATATTTAAGCCTTTCAAATATGTATTTAATTGTGTCGGCGTCTACTTTGTGGTAATTCATTAACATGAGGGATACACTACTTTTGTATATAAGTTAACGCAGCTACCAGCGTCAATATGTTCGTTTCTACGTTTCCCATAAATTAACCAACTTCAACACGTTTGCACCATGAGTAGTAACCAGTATCCATCAATCCATTTTACCGGGCTATATACACCCATCGCGTCGCGAATAATATATAACATGTTAGACGATTTAATATTAAATTTTGAAATCGAATCAGAGACTTTTCTCGATTTTATGACCGGTATTCAAATGGTTTTTAACAAAAATGTGCCTATTGAATGTTTGCATTATGTTAAGTGTCAGTTCATCATGATTGGTATGTTTGAAGCTGACGCTATACTAGTAGAAATGGTCGATGATTCGCGACTATAAATTATAAATTTTTTATTGAGAATTTTGTGTTAGTTCGCTATTTTTAAAGGGCATGCAGTGCAACTTTTACCCATTTACTTAGCAGTAACTGAAGTGTTTGTTATCATGGTCTACCAATGTAATCAGTGTCAGAAGAAGTTCACTAGGATAGATAATCTTCGAAGGCATCAAAAGCATTCCTGCAGAATTTCCAATATCCCGAACGCGGTTGGTGAGCCTAATAGAAAAATACGTAAAGCAGACGGTGCAGCCTTTAAAAGTGATGCGCAAGCAAGTACGTCGGACGCTAAGTTCTGCAAGGAGTGTAATGTTTTTGTACCAAAGCAGGCCCAGCAGGAGCATTCCCGGTCTCTGCAGCATAAAGGTAAATGCGCTGTCAACGTATGCGATGGAGTTCAAACTATAAGATCAGCATTTCGACAAAAAGTTTCGACGTATAGAATATGGTCAAAACAAAATTATATCGACTACGATGATTTTTTTATGGAGATTAAAGAAAAAATTTTCGACCTTTTGAATAGCCAAATTCAAAAACTTAAAAGTGTTAAAATCTGCATGGAACTGTTTGCTTTTTTTATTCATGCTCGAACTGAAGAAATTGATTTAAAATCGTTTAATAGCCCAAATGCTGTTCTGTCGGAGTCATCCGATCCTTTGGCCGACTACGAGAATTTCATCGATATTTTGAAAACTAAAGCAGTGGAATTCCAAGAGAGAGATTCCGGTAAGATTATATTATATTAAATACCTCGAATCATATGCTTACATTTTTTAAGCTTAAATAGCAAAAAATTATTTTTCTTAATTGTTATTAAATTAATGGTAGTAATAATTTATTTTGCAGGATGGGCCCTTGTCAGTATTGAGTTTCTCGAAATAAACTTCGGGAAGTTCAATCCTATGCGGGCAAACTCCTTCATTCCATTACCTAAATTTATCGCATTGAAGAAAGCTGTCGTGAATATAAAGAACAGCGATGACCACTGCTTTGCGTGGTCCGTAGTATCAGCACTCTACCCGCCTTCAGGAAACCCTGCTAGAACATCATCTTATCCCCATTATTCAACAGTGCTTAAACTGCAAGGTATCGATTTTCCAGTTAAACTTAAACAAATTTCTTTATTTGAAGAACTTAATAACGTTTCTTTGAACGTATACGGGTTGGAAAACTATTTTTCTAACGGTAAATACTCAACAGAAATTGTTGGGCCTTTGTATTATACAAAAAATAGGAAACAGGTGCATATTAATTTATTAATCATAAGTGATCTTGCTGGTAATCAGCATTATGCCTGGATAAAAAATTTCTCCCGTTTGATTTCAACGCAGATTAATAAAACTCATCGTAAAAAATATTTTTGTGACGGATGTCTTCAATATTTTTCGAACAGTCGAAGTCTTTTAGAACATCAAGCTAGAGATTGTAATCACATTGTAACAGTCACCCCTTCAGCAAATTTAAAAACGGATGTTAATGGTAGTTTAGTTCCCGAAAATATTTTAAAATTCGAAAATTTTTCAAAACAAATCGATTTACCCTTTGTTATTTATGCAGACTTTGAGTGCATCTTGAAACCAATTTTAACATGTCTTCCCGAGATCCGAGACAAACCTTTCACTGTGGATAGGCGTTATCATGTACCCTATTCCTTCGGTTATTACTTGAAATGCAACTTTGATGATTCCTTATCGAAATTAAATATTTACAGAGGTGAAAATTGTGTACAGAAATTTGTGAACGATTTAGAAGTGTTAACCATAGATATATATCATCATTATTTAAAGTTAACTCTACCTATCGAGCGACTAAGAACAAGAAATTCAGTTCCAAAATTGCAGGCAATGCCATATTTGTTGTAAGGAAATTTCGGAAAGTGACGAGAAAGTGAGAGATCATTGTCATTTAACAGGTCATTTTAGGGGTGCTGCCCATTCTATTTGTAATTTAAATTATCAGCTCCCGAATTTTATACCAGTAATTTTTCATAATCTAAGTGGGTATGATGCGCATGTTTTCTTTAAGACGCTTTGCACATTAGGAAGTAAAATAGATGTGATAGCTTTAAATAAAGAAAAGTACATCACTTTTTCTAAAAGCATACATGTTGAAAACAAAACTGAAAACGGTAAAATAAAAAAAAAATTTGTTAAAATTGCGATTTATTGATTCTTTTAGATTTTTGGAGTGCTCTTTAGAATCATTAGCTTCGAAAATGAGCGACAGTGATCTAGTATCTGTAAGACGATTTTTTCCCAAACAAGATGAATTTGAATTGATGAGAAGAAAAGGGGTATTTCCTTATTCTTACTTGGATTCGTTTGAAAAATTATTAGAAACAAAACTGCCAAATAAAGAAATGTTTTTTGATGATCTAACAAAAACTAATATTAATTCAATACAATATAAGCATGCGCAAACAGTATGGGAGAAATTTAAATGTCAAACATTGGGAGAATATTCGTATCTATATTTGAAAACAGATGTATTGTTACTAGCAGACATTTTTGAGAATTTTCGCAAAATCTGTCATAAAACCTACAAGCTAGATCCCTGTCAATATATAACAGCGCCATCTTTATCATGGGACAGTTTTTTACGTTACACAAATGCGCAACTTGAGCTTGTTACCGATATTTCAATGCTTCATTATTTTAAAAAAGGGATAAGAGGTGGCATATGTCAGTGTATAGAAAGAAAGCATATTGCTAATAATAAATACTTATCTGAAATTTGAAAATCAAAGGGTAAAAGAAAACACTTGGTATTAAAAGTTTCACAAAAAAGTTTTATTAACTCTGACATATGTTTCGACTATAAGGTCATTTTCGAAGAGTAAGAATGTTGTACTAAATTAAATTTTACAAAATAAGATATTTAAATACTATTGGGACTAATAATTATATTCATAAGCGGAGAGGTTACAAAATCTGTTATTTCATTTACAATGGGTAAACCCCCCAGGGAGGCTTTATTGATCTCTAAAATTTCCAAAGTATTCAAACGTTTACTTTTATTGGCATAATGGAGTAATTTAACATTCTCAAGGTCTAAAGAATGTTTATTTTCTACACAGTGTTCTGAAATTCCTGTACATTTGTTACATTTTTCTATACTTTTTACATGTTCATCTAAGCGTTTTTTTTTAAAGCACGGCCAGTTTGGCCAATATAAAATGAATTACAGTTTTTGCATGGTAATTTATAAACTCCTGATTTATCTAACATGTCTAATTTTTGTTTATTATTAACGAGCATTGATTTTGTATGTGGTCCGGGACAAAATTAAAATATAAGGTAGCTTTAAGCCCTAGCGACGATAAGCGTTTCATAATTCCAGGCACTACTAAAACTTTAGCTTGGGGTCATGACGACATCCCTAAAATAATTTCATTACATAAAGCTATTGAATATGGCAATGAACTAATTAACAAAGAAGAAGAGGAAGAATTATTGGTTTCGCAATTAAATGATCTTTTTGAAAGTAATAATGTTTCTGAAGAATATTTAAATGAAGTTTATTTTCTATTAACTGATTCCGAATTATAAACTGGTTTAAGTGGTATTTATTTCTTACATTCTTTATTTTACTTTTTTCATTATTGTTAATATTAATATTTTTATTACCATTAGGACGTTGCTACCATTGTAAACAGATTGTAAAATAAAATGAAAATTAAAAAAAATGTAAAAAGCTGCTTAACAGAAGCAATATGATTATTAAATAGATACTAAACTAAAAGCGTCTTTTATTTCTGAATAGAGAGCGGTGATGTAGAATATAAAAAGAAGCAGCTCATATTTTTAACATTGTATCGTGCATAAGTTTGGTTGTATTTCTATGCATATTTATATCAATTATGGCTTATTTGGTGTTGCTAAAAAAAATTTAAATAAAGCACTTTATCATTTTTTTTTTTACCGAGCTGTTTTATTTCATTATAATAAATATGTACAACATTACATTAAAGAGTGCAGTAATTTTAAAGTGTGCGTGTAGTCTTCAACGTTGATGGAAGGCCACTTTGCTGAATCAGGCCCTGTTTGCCATCCTGCTCGCTCTCCCCTTCGCGCTTTGAATAAATTTCCAAGAATCCACTGATAAACTGCTTTTTGTTTTCCAGCTTGAAGCGGGTTGTAGTTATAGACCAAGCTGTATACTTTCATTAGATGTATAACATTTGATAAAATATGGGGTTGAGCATAGTAAGATGTTTCCAATATGATATCTTCTAAGCAGCATTTCATATTTTTGTAGTTTTTTGCAACATTTCTGAAAAGAAATTGATCACAACTTGTTACGTTGTTGTTTGTGAGAAGTTCTTGAACAAAGAATATATCATTCCGGCAGACAACATCTTTTGCATCAATAATGATACTCATAACATCAAAAACAGTTAAATTTTGTTTTTTAGCTGCTTGTTCCACAAATTTTGATATAAAGTCATCACATAATAGCTGTCTATGAAAAAGCAAACTGAGCAAAGGCAGAGGTGGGTCTACTCCTTCAGTTATCCAAGTAAATGCTTCGAACGGTACTTGAAATCCCAAACGTATAAATACATTTTTTGCATCAGCTTCGTTACTGTTGCGGAGCGCATTTCTCAGATGCCTTTTCAAGATATCTGTTTCACTTTTGTAACACTCGTATGAGATAGGATCCATTTAGTTAAATGAATGCTTCGGCTTCAGAATCGCTTTTATCACTGTTATCAGAGTAGTCAATATCGGGGTTGAAATAATAACCGCAGATTTCAATATGGTCGCACTCAAACACGTTAAACTTTTCACAGTTCGAATAATTAAATATTATAGCATAATTTACTTAATTTTTATTCTTCTAAATGCAATTAACGACAAGTTTAATATCCTGACATTGCCTGACATATATAAACCATAGAATATGTTATAACTACCACTCATATGTTTGGGTGCGTTCATTTATACTGAATAAATTTACAGCGTTATTTAGGATCCATTTAGTTAAATGAATGCTTCGGCTTCAGAATCGCTTTTATTACTGTTATCAGAGTAGTCAATATCGGGGTTGAAATAATAACCGCAGATTTCAATATGGTCGCACTCAAACACGTTAAACTTTTCACAGATTTGTTTAAACTCTTTAGCTTCGATTGTTTTGTACTTTACAAGAGTATCATTTTTGTAAATTTTCACCACGATGCAATAAGAGCTTACCATGTTTACAGGGCGCAAGAATGTTTGTTACTGTAAATTCAAGTAGTAAAATGTTTCGTTTATAACTGCAATGTAAAAGCATGCGCTGTGATATTATCGAAGAGCTTCTCCCCTCCACGGGAGAAGCCTTAGCATAAAAGCACGGATCAATCATCCTTTGGTAGTAGTAGTAATACCACCTACTCTGAATAATAGTACTATCGTTAATATTGGTATGGATAGTTTTGTAAAAACACTCAACCAAATCGGTATCGGTTTTGAGGAAAAGGAAACACGTTCAATAAAATCGTTAAACATTGGAGAAATGTATCCCGTTCAGCGAGTGAAAATTGTGCACACTCAGTGGGGGCCACGACTTTTAACAGATTTGAAAGACTTCGTCGTGTTCCTACCTCGTCGGTATGCTGATGCGCTTACTAATTCACAAGTAGAAGAAACTAAAAAAGAACTCCGTCAACATTCTTAAGCAGCATTCATTCGCGTAAAGGTGTTTGTTGGAAAGGCTGCAGACATAGAATTTATCAAGGATGAGCTATCCGCAGTACCTGAACTCGCTGCAAATGTTTCATCAAAAGTTGGATAAACTGGATGAAGATGCAGAACTCTTATATATTCAGCAGACTTTATCAAATACTGATTTAACTGATGGTGTTGAGATAAATGATGGTAATTTAAATTATTTTAAACGCATTTTTAGTAGAATTAAGATTTTGAGAGGAATGTTCCCTTCTTTAAACTATGTTAAAATGAAATGTGACTACAGAAATAAATAAAACCATTTAATGTAAATGTGTATTTTTATTAAAAAATCATTAATATTTACAAAATAACATTTGTATTAGAAATCCAACTATTATGACTTTTATCAAATCCAAGCCATTTAGCAAAAACCTTGTTACCTTTTCTGCGCAATACCTTTTCGATTAAATAAACATTTGGATGTTTCACTGTTTGTAGTTCCTTATGGTAAAATCCTCCTTTTATCTCGTTACCTGCTAAGTCCTGCAGATAATACATTAATGGATTGGAAAATTTAATTTTGGAAACCTTAAAAACTTCAGTAGACCAATTTGGGGTGTAGCCTTTTGCGAAAACCTCACGATGTTTGCTAATTCTTACAAAATCTCCAACAGAAAATTCCTTTTTTTTTTAAATCAACCGTTTTAATATGGGAATAAGCTGTATTTAATAAATGCTTCTCACTAGCTCTTTTCACCGCACTTGGTTTCATGCCGATAGTTCTATGCATCGTATTATTATAAACATAAACCAATTGAGGTAGTAAGTCTAACCATTTATACGTTCCTTGCAAACTAAACTTTTTCCACATCATACCTTTTAATGTTCTATTGGCTCGTTCTACTATAGAAGCCTTCTTACTGCTATAGGTCGAATAATGATTAATACTATACTTTTTCATTAAATTTTGAAACCATTTATTATAAAACTCTTTCCCCATATCGGTTTGCAGATGTCGGTATGCGATTACTTTTCCGAAGTATTCCTTCAAACGCCTCCGAAACATTCTCTCCATTTTTCCGTAATACCGGCAACGCCCATACAAATTTAGAAAATGCGTCTATTACTACAAGAATATATCGATACCCTTTATTTTCTTTTGCGTAGGGTAACATTTCAACTAGATCAGCTTGGAACAGATCATTCAAGCCTTTAACAATTGTTCTTCGTCTAGTAAATTTTTTTCGAGCAGGTTTGTGTAATTCAGCTACCACTTCTTCCTTAATATTCCTCGCAGTTTTCTCAGTTTTTCTCATTTTCACCATATAAAACGGTTTGATTAATACAGAATTCTTCTCTAAACCAATATGCTTGAAGATTGCATCAATGTACAAATTATTTATACGAATATTTGCGTTAAGTGAATCAGCGTTAGACTTGAGAGAGTTTAGTAACACTAATACTTCGTTTCGAAGACTATCACGTTTTTTATCCCCTGCAGCCATTGCATCCCTTTTAACTTTTTCACATTCTGTTCTAATCTGCTCCTTAGTTACTACGTCTTTATTGTCCACGTATGCTTTTGTTGCAGCATGCCAAGAAGCTGTAGGTAGTGCTAAACGAGTTACACGTCTATTATCAAAATCAAAAAAATAGTTAATTTTTTTAATGTGCTCAGTTGTCGCCAATGTATCCAATAATGCATCTAGGTATTTTTTTGTAACAACCTCGTCTTCATCCTCCTCATTAACTCGAGCTAATGCCTTTCGTTCAGCGTCATAATCCACTTCGAACCTTCGTTTAACTGCCGCTGGCAATGCTCGACCGAATTTATCGACAACCATATTACAACTAAGTATGGATTTGGATTATTTACTCTATTATACCACACTCTCGAAGTTCTTCAACAATGGATGCGATTTCATTAGCATGATTACTATTACCAGCAGTTTGTGATGAAATGAGTAATTTTAAACGATCACATAATTCGTTGACATCATTAAAATAAACATATTCTATGGGTTTCTTATTTAAATCCATCCATACACCTCGACCCAATGGGTTTCTAATCGGAGTCGAGGTAACGGTAGCGGAGGTTACGGCTGTGGATGGAAATAGAGGCGCAGTCATGAGTTTCTTGATTAAACGATATTTTTTTCCTTTGTTTCCAGCTATTGGGGCGGTGCTCATGTAGCCAATTTTATGAGCATTAGTTCTGTAAACTATATCTTCATACTTTGCCAAATCGGATTCTTTGTAATCTATAGGTTCTTTTTTAAACAAAAGCTCTAACAATCCGTGAGTTATTGTATAACGCATAGTTTTGACGGTTAATTTATCAGCCGAAAACTTTATTTCAGAATCTCCGATGAAATACTTATTTTTATCCGGATTAAATCTTACGCCGTATTGGTTATCAAAAATTCCTTTAGTATCATGATTCAGAGCTGTTAAGTAAGTTTGAGGGTTATCTAATCGAACGAGCTCCATTATATCCCTATAGGCATCCAAATCTTTTCTCTTTTCTCCGGCGGGTTTCGCTTTGAATAATAATTCATAATGTCCAGGTGTTCCGGCAAATTTACGCCCCATTATTTCTAAATCTTTACCATCCACCTTCATTTCTTCATCGCCAATGTATAATTTGTTCTGAAGCCAGTCGTATCGAACATCATTTCTATTGTCATATTCTCCTTGAGTATCACTCAATACCCCTTCAATATAATACCTCGGCAATGGGTCATAATCATCTAATTTATCTTTAAAAACGGGATCATTCACGATCTTCTGTATTTCCTGTTTAGTGTAATCAAATAATCTATCCTCCTCTTCTTCAGTCATTGGAAGCATAGTACTAAGGTCGGCAGCAGATGTGGTTGATGAGGTTAATGAAGATGGTGCGATGAATGAGCTAGATTGTGGTGGTGGTAAGAAAGAATGCTCAGCATATTCTTCTTCTTCTTCCTCCTCTTTTTTAATTTCTTGTTTAATTGACGGTTTGGAAAACTGAATTTCTTTCTTTAGTTGCATTAAAGGCTCAACCAAAGGTTAATATGATTTCCGCAGTAAATCCTCTTCTTCCATCGCTCCTTCCTTTAAAGCTTGCAGTTTACGTTTGACAGCATTTCTCACATTTACAGGCTCTCGTTTAATTTTTAGATCCATGTTTACTCGTTTACTGCTCTTATATAACTCGTATGATTTGATAAACTATAGATATATATATCGATCGAATCCTATACGATAGAGTCCGCTTTTAGGATCGCTGTCCTTAAGAATACTTAAAAAACCATATTTCTCATCCCAACAAAGTTTGCAAATGATTTTAAACTTTTCAAATGACACGTCAGTGTTAACATGATCTGAATAAACATGCTTGAGATTTAACTCATCCTGCTTGAATAATATAATTAGGTTTGCATTATCTCGAATTAGATGTTTTGGAATATGTGTGTATGTTTGACAAAGGTAAAAACAATCGATGTTGTTATGACGCCCCATACTAAAATAATCTCTAATTACATTCTGATTTTCGCAAGCAACATCATCAAATATAAATATTGAATTAGATTTTGCATGTTATGGAGAGATGATATTCTCAGAATCCTTATACGGATAGTAGCCAATGCCCTTGATTGGTTTGAAAAGCTTCTCTAAGTATTCGTACTTAGGCTGATTTAAAGATTTGGAATATACTACACATTTTCAAAACGCAGGCCATTAGGGTGTTCTAAAAGTGAAATAATAACGTTCGTCTTTCCGCAATTAGAAGGACCTGCTACAATTAATCTTATTGTTGGCGGTAGTAGAGGTCCATGCCGATTCGCCTTCGGCGCATCGTTGAAATCGCGGTTGGTAATGGGCAGCACCGCTTTTTGTTGAACCATCCGCATGTTAATAACCCAATGAAACATTTTAGATGATGTGTTCTATTTTATAAGCCGCTAACTCAGCATGAATTGGTTCATTTGTTAAGACGGCTTGAAGAAGAATCCACGTGCTGCTTGAGAAAGAAATGAGGAAAGTGCGGCAAGGCGGTGGTCTACTAAATAGACTTATTAATTCCCTACCGTATGAACTACATTTACCAGGTTATCGTTTTTGCGGGCCAGGCACTCGACTAAAGGAGAGGTTGGCAAGAGGGGATAAAGGAATAAACCCGTTAGATGAATCATGCAAAGCTCATGATATTGCGTACTCTAATTCAAAAAATCTAGAGCAGCGACATGTGGCTGATAGTATTTTAGCAAAAGCAGCACTTAAACGAGCTCATTCATCAGACGCGAGCTTTGGAGAACGTTTAGCAGCGCGAGCAGTTGCTTCCGCTATGAATGTCAAAACAAAGTAAGGTATGGGAGTTCAAAGAAGAAAACGAATAAGTAAAAAATATTTTAAAAAAAGAAGGAGTGGTGGAAGAATACCATTTCGAAAATTTATAAGACGAACGGCAAATGTTCTGAAGAAGAAGAAACCAGAAAATGTTATTCGAGCAGCGCGTTTAGCGATGTCGCAATTAAAAGGAAATAAAAAACAATTAATTAACTCTCCCAGGATAATACCCGTTCCAAAAACTGGAGGATTTTTACCATTAATACCACTATTCGCTGGATTGTCAGCCTTAGGTGCGTTATCGGGAGGAGCGGCAGGAATCGCGAAAGCCGTTAACGACGTCAAGGCTGCTCAGAAAAGTCTCAACGAGTCTGAGCGTCACAATAAAGCTATGGAAGCAATCGCAGTTGGGAAAGGTCTCTTCTTGAAACCATACAAAAAGGGTCTAGGACTTTATTTACCAGACCAAAAAAAAAAAAAAATCCCTCTAAAATTACCTCGCCGGCCGCTTACTGATACCGATTTATACAGATACATTAAAAAACTTGGAATTCCTCACTTTCGCGGAATATTCATGCGGGATAGTTTACCCAAGAAAGTGCGCGCCATCGAATGCGGAGTTGTTAATCACGATAAGAAAACGGGGGAAGGTACTCATTGGACGGCATACAAAATAGAACATGGTAGAGCAGCTTATTTTGATAGTTTCGGAAATTTGCGACCGCCTCCGTAAGTGGTGAAATATTTAAATTCCTCTCAGCCATGTAAAATTCATTATAATTACGATCGCAAACAAAAGTATAACTCATTCAACTGCGGTCATCTAGTATTAGAATTTTTATTCAATACTACACCGTCCCTCAACTTTTAAAGGCAAGTTTAACCCATTAGCGCCTAACGGTACCATACGGGCTCGATAAAAAGCAGAAATTTAGGTGGAGGGTATTAGTACAAGCTGCAAGTTTCAACCAGTTTCAGTGCAGTGTCTTGTTTTTTAGTGTTTTGTGAGTGCTTATGATAGTTTGTGTTATTAAACAGTGATTAAAAGTTACATTTTTTCTCAATCATAGGCATTGCATAACAGAAATCGTTGTAGTGATGGATTTCAAATTAGTGTAAATATTATTATAATTAGTATTGTGTCAATTGTAAATTTTTTTGTGTTTTCAATTAATCATATACATACAAAGGAATCATGTCTCTTTAACTGGGTTTTTAATTATTTTGTATTTGTTGCAAAATTAGTGTATAAACATTGATGTTCCCATATGGGTTCGTTAGGCGTTAAAGACTTATCAAGAAGTAAGAAAGTAAATTTTGGTTCAGTGTTACATTGTATTGCACCAACCAGCATAATTATGATCGTTTCGTAGATTGATTCGCATTTTCAGTCTGTTTTGAAAGTCTGATATTTTATTTTAGAGGAATTACACTAAAAGAGGCAATAGACTTAGTGCACGATAGAGGAACTCCGGCAGATATATATATATTGAGCCTCCTGAGAGTAATTATCTTACTGATGAAGATTCCGCAGATGAAGACGAAGGCGGTATGGTTGACAACCTGTCTTCGAAACAACTTTCTGCTCCTGCAGAAATTGTATTTTCTAAGAAAGACAGATTTGGGGTCGACGACAGTTGTGAAGATGAGACCATGCCGTTGTTAACAAATCAGCCCCCAACTGCAAATGTTAGTTCCATCACGATTGCTACGAAACCATCAACACATAATTTCGTTCAGGGAGATTTGCAGGCCCATAATTATACATTCCCATCTGGAGACTATTCAAAGTACGAGTCAATGAGCTGTGTTGAGATTTTTGAGTGTTTCTTGGCTGATGATTTGCTTCAACTTGTTGTAAAGCAGACGTCCAATTATTCTTTACTGAAAAACTTTCCAGATCCCCAACTAACTATTGAAGAGTTAAAAGTTTTTATTGGTATTCTTGTTTTAAGTGGTATCAACATTTTGCCATCAAAAAGAAGATACTGGGAGAATTCAAATGATATGAAAAACGTTATGGTGTCGGAGGCTATGCGGCGAGACAGATTTTTACAAATATGCAAATTTATTCATTTTGCCGATAACAATACTATCGACACTTCCGATAAGATGTACAAATTGCGGCCACTTATGGACAACGGGCCGCCTACCAAAAGCTGCAGCGAGTGATTTTAGAGTCAGTGATGACATAAGATTTGATGGACTCCATCACTATGTAGTCCCCATTCCTGAAGGAAAAAGAAGACGATGTGGTGGGGAAAACTGCAATGCTCGAGGGCGGACAATGTGCTGCAAATGCAATACAGGACTCTGTGTTCCCTGTTTTCGAAATTTTCATATAAAATAAATAAAATTATTGTTATATATTCAACGTTTTGCTTGAAATTATAATGTTACATTACGATGAAGTAACAGATGTAGTTAACGCCTAACGGTCCCATTTGGGAACAGGCACTTTTTAGTATTTGCATTAATAAAAAAAAAATAAATATGTTAGAAAGTATGCTTAAAATGATAAGTTCTCCTGTTTTCATGATAAAAATTATAGTTTCAAAAAAAAAATTTTCTCGGCGTTAATGGGTTAAGTTAGTAACCCCATTTGACATAACGTTAACAGAGCATCGACATGTATACGTTTACTTTAACTGGCGTTACATCAACTTTGCAAGCTAAAATTAGTCCTCCGATTGTTTTGGATGACAATTTTGAGGATTCATTAGGTCTAGTCAACTTTGAAACGTACAATTCTATTCCAAATATAGATCAAAGCAATAATAAATTTTACGTTGGTGATAAAATAATACCTATACCGGTAGGATCGTATGAGCTTGACGATATAAATCGTTATCTACGCATACAATTACGCGACCCGAGAGTAAGAGGTACTAAAGATGTGACATTTCTAAATATAACTGGCAACAACAATACTTTACTTTCGGAAATTAAATGTACAGAGCAAGATGATTTCACAAAACCGGATTCTATAGGCCAACTGCTAGGATTCAAACCGAGAATTAGTGTCTGATTATCCTGCGAATATTTTTAAAGTAAATGCAATATGTATTCACTGCAATCTTGTCTCTGGTTCGTATAGCAACAACGAAGAAGCTCATATTATTCATCAGCTTTTTCCAAACGTTCCGCCGGGCTACAAACTCGTAGAAAATCCCACCAATGTTATTTACTTGCCTATAAATACGAAAATAATCGACTCTCTCGTCATTAAAATAGTTGATCAGGATGGTGAACTGATTAATTTTCGTGGAGAGGCCGTAACAGTAAGACTTCATCTGAAACGTCTCCAGTAAAGTATAATGGTCTGCCGTTATAAAAACTTTCGCAAGCGAAGGGTGATTTATAGGAAGCCTGCATTATCTCGGTCCGTCAGTACTAAGGCAGAATTGAAACGGTTAACACCTTCAAACGCTCGCTTTTTGGAAAGTTTAGGATACCGAGTTAAACGAAAACTAAGCTGAAACCATGCATTCTGAAATTTTGAATGTTACGGAGCCCGCGCTGTTTGATTCATCTATAACCAATGCGGACCGTCACACACATCAACCGTATACGAATACAACCTTTAAAAACAATGATGAAATTCGCATTCCAATTGAAAATGAAGACGTGTACACTTTACCGTGGGATAGTATTCTATACGTTGAAGGAAAATTGGTAAAAACCGATGGTACAGCATCAGCAACTGCCAAATTTGTAAACAATGGGATTGCCCATCTGTTCGATGAAATTCGTTACGAAATAGGTGGAAAAACTGTTGATCGTGTTCGAAATCCCGGAATAACCAGCACCATAAAAGGTTACGCGTCCTATAACGTAAATGAGAGCCTACGGCTTCAGAATGCTGGTTGGGCTCCTAATGATGACTCATTTTCAGCAATTGATCAAAGTGGGAATTTTAACGTATGCATCCCATTGCGAATGCTTTTAGGCTTTGCTGAAGATTTTCGAAAAATTCTTCTCAACATAAAACAAGAACTTATACTAATAAGAAGTAGCGTCGATACAAACGCTATAGTGAATACAACTGCTGGCGAAACAGTAAAAGTTGTGGTTAATAAAATTTCTTGGAAAATTCCATATATATCTGTTGCAGATATAGAACGCCTGAAACTTCTAAAATACTTGCAAAAAAATCAACAGATGGAAATTAATTTCCGCAGTTGGGAGTTGCATGAATATCCTTTATTGCTTCAAACAAATGGGCTGTTAAAACAACATCACAACTTGAAAAACCTCGCTTTGTGATAGTTGCATTTCAAACGGATAGAAATAATAAACCAGAAAAAAATAAAGCCCACTTTGACCATTGTGAAATTAATAATATTAAATTCCATTTAGGTTCTTCTATGTATCCTTATGACAATCTCCATCTTGATTTCAAAAACAACAAATTCTCTATATTATACGAGATGTATGCTCAATTCCAACAGTCTTATTACGGAACCGTTAGCGAACCTGTGTTAAAACCGTCAGAATTTAAGAAAGTTGCTCCTTTATTTGTAATCAACTGTTCACACCAGAACGAAATTGTAAAATCCGGGGCGATAGATGTACGCTTGGATTTTGAAACTAATGAGGCGATTCCAGCAAATACAGCTGCTTACTGTTTAATTTTGCACGATCGAATGGTTCGTTACAACCCTTCCACCAACATTGTCCAAGTATTATAATTCCATGGAGTTCATAGTGGATGTGCAAGGTTTCAAGACAGAGGGGAATATCTTCGTTTTTAAAGAATTCGCTTTCAGTAGAATAAATTGCGACGAGAAAACATCATGGTATTTACTATCTCCACCATTTCCTTGGTCGCAACTTACAGCCCGATATAAGAGTCAGAATGGGTGGCTTACTAGAAACTATCACGGGTTAGGGTGGAATAGTGGGCATCACGATTATCAAGTGACTGTCACTGATATAGGTAAAATTTTAAGTAATTCGGCTGCTGTATACGTTAAAGGATTGGAGAAACGGGTACGGATATCGAAAGAATTTCCACATTTAGAGAACATCGTCAATCTGGAGGATTTGGAGTGCCCATCTTTAACAAAACTCCTATAAAACCACTCCAGTTTGCACTTACTACTCCTTCTTTCAAGATTCGTACTATAATTGCGCATTAGAAAATGTCTTTGTTCTTAAAAATTGGTTACAGATGTATCTATCTTCAAAAATGATAAAATAATTTTTTTTACACTTTTGCATTTTTTATTTTTAGTAATAGAAAATACTATAAACGTTCGAGCATGAGAATAAATTAAAACAGTAGCTAGTTGACAGTAACTTAGTAAGCATCGACATATCTTATTATGAACCGCGGCTGTAGAATTTTCATAAACTTCTACAATGACAATATTGCGACGGTAATGGTAATTACTATACAAGAAATATATGCAGGGGTATTTCGAGGGCCTGCCAAACGAAGAAGGTTTAGAATTCTTCAACGTCGAAAATTATAACATTCTGCAGATGACAGGTGAACTCATTGGAGCTGACGAAGGAGTCGGGAGCGATTACTGCAGCAGCAGTTATGAAGATAGCGATGATGAAATTATGGAAGGATAAAGTATAATAAGTACCCACTTCTAACGTACAAATGATTGTAGACTAAATTATTAATAAAGAACCTTAAACCGCTTTTTCTTGTTATGCTCTAAGTAAGAAAAATAAAGTTCACTTAAGGGCATTGACTCATTCAGAAATTGAAGAAAAAATTCAGTACTCCAATTAAGGTCATTGACATAAACTCAACAAGTTTGAACTCGTTCGAAGTCAAGAACTTCCCTCCTCCTCCTCAGTGTCCCAGAAACGGCGAATCTATACTACTTACTCGGATTGTACAGTGCTATTTTTTACCTGTCAGAATTTTTGGGATAAGTCGAGACATTGTTAGCACGCCACTGACAAGCGGCGGCGAATTCTGTGTATGCTTCGTTACCAATGAATTTCTTGGTAAAAAAACTACAGTTGTTCCTGTTCTCTCTTTTTGCTCTGTTCCTAGCAGTTCCTTGTAATCTTGCAAACCGAAAGGTTGTGCCTAGTTGTGCAACGATTGTGCAACGGTTGTGCAATTACAAGGTAGCTATGTGACATTTTATATTTTAAAATCATTTTATGTTAATACTTGAATTCCATTACTAAAGAACATACCTACTGTAAAACATACATTTTGTTTCCAGGGCGTTGATAACTAATCTCACGGATTCTTTTCCCCAACAGATCCTGACTGCACTTGATATGGTCAAACATATACTCCGGTAGACCCAAAAATAGATAACAGTTACTGACAAAGAATAATAAGCATGAATGTACTCACCGGGGTCTTGCCTACCCCCTAGCTCAACTAAACCATCAATATTGTACAGGCAACCATTACATTATTACCAGTTTTGTATGTACGTGTTTTATTCTTCGACAACTAGCTAGAGTCTCCCTAAAATAAGTAAGGCTTCCCTAGACGCCCAGTTCCCTTAGGAACTAGCATCTCAATGATCAGATGTGGGGCACTTACATGAAGCTACCCCTCCACCAGAATCATGTCATTCGAGTAGCCCGCAACACCCCCTATTGCGAGTAGCCCCACTCGAAGGAACCACGGCCGTAATGACAGGGCAACAGTGCACCAGGGGTGAAAGCATGCTATCTCTTTAATTATTTCTGTATCATGTTTGATACGCACACAATTCAACCACACTCGAGGCGAGCCAACACAGACTGACTCATGTGTTTCTTATTCTCCGGTCGTCTGCTTATCGTCTTTATGTATTACCTATGGGTCTACCCAATCATTAAACAAATGACTTCATTCACTCGAAACCAACAGCCTTTTCAAACGATAAATAGAACGTTTAGATATAAACTCTATTATTCAGCAATATCAAATTAAATATATAAAAAAGAATGTTATAATTTTAAAATTTATTTTACACTACATTACTTTATTATATTGAGAATTGGTACATTTTTTAAAATTTATTGTTTAAAATTTCATTCAATCGATTATTTTATACTTGATTTTCATAGAGAAAATTTTGTTTTTCGTTGAATTTTATAAATTGTTGTTTTGCATTTTGTTTTGAAAAAATAAGGAGAAAAAAATATTACAGTTTGATAATGTTGATTCTACCTATTTAAATTCCAATAACCAAAATTAGATTTTATTGATCATACAATATGTTATTCATACCAAGATTAAATTCATTTAATTTATTTTGTTGTAAAATTGGACTTGGCATTTACAAAAATTATTTACATCATGCATTTTACTTTTTTGGGTATTTAGCGATTTGCTGGTGTTGTAAGGTAAACGCACTAGTAGTTGACATTATAATGGAGGAAAAGAAGTTTTTTTTGCTTTTACCTATATCTATATTTTAATATATTCTATAGATAATGTAGTAAAAGCTTCATACTTTATTTTCTTATGAGTGAGGTAAAATGAAATATTTTAAAAAATAGAGGTACAGTTTTTTTTAAAAGAATTTTTAAAAAATGCTTAAAAGTTCTTAGTAGGGTAAACAACCCAGTTATTGGACATGTTGTAGTTATTGGACAGTTTTAGTTGCATACTTAAAAATAAGATTCCTAAGTGCCTATGAGTTCCTCTGGCAATGCAGAGATGGCACCATACATCTTTTACGTCATTGCTTATTGCCGCAATGCATTCACCAGTTATAATTTTTCGCGGCATTCTATGTTTCACCAATGTGTGTATAACACCGGTAATTCTTGAAGTTTTGTTAAGAAAAATTGTTTTAATTGATCATGTTTACTTAGTGTGTGTACCAAAGATTTGGGAAATACAAAACTTCACGTGTATTTCATTGCATTAGAAGGTAAGTTGTACAATTATTAGGATAATTAGTGAAGTAAGCTTAGGATTAAGGGGGTGTCTATTAACTGAAATAAAAAACTAAACTTATCCTAGTTATTGGACACCCGTCCAATAACTGTTTTTTTTCTGTTGTATGCAACAGTTGTTCCGTCTTCTGTCTCTTTTTATGCCGTTTCTGAAAATACTTTCCTCTTTTGACTATCTTGGTGTTAACTAGTTATTGGACGGGTGTCCAATAAATGAATAATAAATTTTAGTTTAGGTGTTGTATTTAAATACCTACCGATAATGCCAAAGAGGAGTCAATATGATGTCAACTCTTTAGAGGCTGCCATAAATGCTGTTAAAAGCGATAAAATGCCATTAAGAGCAGCAGCAAAAAAATATGGTGTGCCAAAATCTACATTGGATTTTAAAATAAAAAATCCGGGCCACAAAGATACTTGTGGTCCGTCCCCTATTTTAAATTTTATAGAGGAATCTAAGCTCGTAACATGGATAGAAGAACTAGCCAGTTGAGGATTTCCAAGACAAAAAGATGACATTCTTAGTAGTGTGCAAAGATTTTTAACAGATAATCCGCGACCTAACCCATTCAGAAACAATAGGCCAGGTGAATGTTGGTTTAAGGCTTTTCTCAGGAGACATCCCACTATTGTACAAAGGACAAGCGAAGCAGTAAGTTCAGCAAGCGCTTGTGTATCAGAAGCAGATATAAGAAAATGGTTTGTTGAGATTAAAGGCTACCTTGATTCTAAAAATATGGATTTAAAAGATCCCTCTCGAATTTTCAATGGAGACGAGACAGGATTCCAAATATGCCCAAACACTGGTAAAGTTTTTACTGGACGAGGTATGAAAAATGTTTATGCTGTGGATAAAGGATCCCAGAAGGAAAGTATAACTGTAATGTTCTGTTTCTCTGCCTCTGGAATGAAATGCCCACCAATGGTTATTTACCCCTACAAGAGGATTCCTGAAAAAATATCTGTTACAGTAAATTCCACGTGGGGAATTGGCCGATCTGATGATGGCCGGATGACGTCAGAGACGTTTTACGATTATATCAAAAATATATTTTACCCTCATTTGGTTGAGAGTAATGTACAGTTCCCTGTTCTACTATTTTTAGATGGACATAAGTCCCACTTGACTTACGAACTTAGCCTACTCTGTAATGAATTAAACATTGAAGTGATTGCTTTGTATCCAAATGCAACTAGAATTTTGCAACCGTGTGATGTAGCAGTGTTTAGACCCGTTAAGCTGGGCTGGAAGAAAGCTGTCAAAGAATTTAATGAAAATAATCCAGGACAAGTTTTAAACAAAATTACATTTGCGCCACTTTTGGAAAAAGTGGTAACAGAAGTTATTAAGCCAGAGACTCTAAAAAATGGGTTTAAAGCATGTGGATTATATCCCTTTAACCAAAATGCAGTAGATTATTCTAAATGTTTGGGAAAGCTTAATGAGCCTACAGAAGCAACTCCTGTCAGTCCTGTTATGAATAGTAAAGCTTTCATTAACCTCATAGACAATAATATGATTACAAGATTCAAATCGTTCGATGCAATTCTAATCACGGAAGGGTTTAACGATGAATTTTTAACACTTCATCGAATGTGGAATTTTTTCGGGAAACCTGAAAAAGAGAAAAATCTAAACAGTAGAGAACAAACACACACAGAAGAAAATATCATTCCAGCAGTTGATGGTGAAAATACTAAAAAAATTAATATCATTGAAAACATTATTATTAAGCCAAGTGATGCTTTAACAAAAACGTCAGCTTTAAATAATTGTAATCAAAGTTTACTTTGTACAGGTGGGAGTAATAATAAAGTTCCTAGTTCTGAGTCATTAAGCTTTCCATTGACAAGTAAAACCTGTATCAGTACGTACCTTACGGTACCAGATAAACCCCAACGGAAAAACAAACGCAATATAGAGCGCGTATCATTTGCTATAACTTCAAGAGATTACCAAGAAAGTTTTGAAGCCAAACGAATACTTAAATTAGAAGAAGAGATTAAGAAATTGGACAGAAAACGTGTAAGAGAAGAAAAAGCGGCAGCTAAAGCTAATCTTCAAAATAAAAGACTTTGCAAACGAAAAGAGGTTTTAAAGAATGACAACAATTGTTTTGTGTGTAAAAAACGTCTACTAAAAAATAGTCACTACTTTACATGTAATAATTGCAAAAATCTTATTCACCGTTTTTGCATTCCCAAATCATACAAAATACACATTCCCGACCTAGAGGATGACGATCTTTTTCTGTGTCACAAGTGCTATAAAGAAGAAAGCGATGAAAAAGATGATAGTGAAGAAGATACAGATGAGAATGAGGAAAAGGAAGATGACATTAAACTAAGTAAAGATGCGGTAGACACGGGTAAAAGTAAAAATATCGATGATGTAGACGATGAAAAACCAGAAGAAAGGAAAAAAATTGAGGATGAGGATGAGGATGAGAGAGAAATAGATAAATTATACAATATGTATAATGATCAGTGTAATAAATAAGTATTATAAATAGTTAATAAATTGTTCATAAAACACTAGCTTTTACTTACTTGCTTAAAAAACAACTGTTTTTTTTCTGTCCAATAACTACTGATAAACTCGTCCAACTACTAAAAAAAAATGTCCAATAACTAGATTTTTTTGCAATTTTTTTTGTTTGCTTGTAAAAAAAAATATGGTCTATTAAAAGAGATATTTGTACATACATGCTTAAAGAGCACATAACTGATGTCAGATTGGGAATTTGCTGACATTCATAAGTATAAAAATAGCATTGTGACAAACTCTTGAACTAGACGAATGTCTTAAGTGTCCAATAACTGGGTAGTTTACCCTACTTGACATTCAAAAAATAAAAAAATCTAGTAGTTGACATATTGTAAGTATTAGTCAAGTATTAGTAGTTGACATGAAAAAGAAACAATTTCTTATGCTAATTAAAAAGAATTTTAATGTACAACATACACAAAAAATAAATATAAACATGAAAATAGGGGCTATTGTTTTCAACCATCAACTTCAATGGGTGTCAGAAATTGGTATTTAAGTCTCTCTCCGGCAATGATAATTTTAGGATTTGGCAATTTCCTGAGTATTTGGTTAAATTGTATACAACTTATGTCTGTATCATTTGGTTTGAACATAGTTTTTTTATCGTCACAACAATTCATACCAAGAACTTCAGCTTCGTTATTTTTAAGGATTTTTTGTATAATGCATACATATTTATAATCCTTTACACTGCCGGGGAACTGGACTAATATATATTCACCTTCTTTATAACCATTCACCATTGACCGTGCAAGCGTGACGTCACATTCGCCCAAGGTCAGGAGTTGCGTTCCAAACAAACTTCCATTGCCGTTGAGATTTTAGTTTGTATATTGTGCAGTGCTGTTTTTTCGTTTTATTGAACATTATTAACATTTATTTTGTGTGTACAAGAATTTCCTGTTTGTTCCTGGTAAATATATGCACTGTTCATTTGGACTAGAATGTAATTAAATCGTTAAAAAAACACTTTTGTAAGGACACACAATATAGGTTAAGATTTCTTCTGGTAAACAGATGGTTTTAATTTTATGTAGGAATTATGAATTATAAAAAGTGAATAATACTTCATTGTTGTTGAAGTGTTTTCTCAAAGTTTGTTATGTTTTAAAGGTCAAATTTCGAATATGGCTCAAGGTAAGCGTGTACTGAAGTTTAATGCCATTTCTGATTTTTTCACCGATGCGGGTGAAAAAAATCCTACTACAACGTGTTGAAAATGCTGTAGACTCAAATCACGTGAAAAGTATGATCTTTAGTGCCGAGCGAATGCTGATCCAAGGCGAAATTTATGCCAGTATGAGAGATCGTGTTTATAAAGTAGAGGTACATCAGTAAGGTGTCTGAGAGTATTTATTTATTTATATTAATTATATTTTATTTTCAGGTTGATGGTTCCATAAATAGTGGAACATGCACTTGCCCTCGTGGGCAGTTTTTATGTCACCATATTGCTGCACTCTGTATATATGGTTATCATAATATACCCATAACAGATGTGGAATGCCAGTGGTTAGCACGTGCCTCAAAAAATGAAGATGTGAGAACCATTGACGATATTTATCCAACCAGACAGCATCGTTCAACTAGTCGCGATGTTACGGAAGAAGAAGTTCATTCATTTCGTGACAAAATTAATAAATATGGTGTGACTATTGGATTTTCATGGTTGCTAAGCCCCGAAATTCCTGAAGAGGCAATTCTTCTGAAGGATGTAGAAGACTACATATTTTCAGAGGAATATATGAATGCAGAAGATAAGGAGGTGGCCTTGCAAGAGGTGATGGCAATCTCTCCTGAAAATATCAGAGAGATTGCAGACCAGACAACTGGGCAATCAAAGTCTGAATACTGGTTGCGGTACAAAAAAAATCGCTTGACTGCCAGTACTTTTGGTGCTGTGTTGGCAGCAGTTAATAGAAATAAGTATCCCATTTCATTGTTTCATACATTAATACGTAAGTGAAGGTTTTCATTGATTGTAAATATCATACTTACAGTTCAAAAAAATATTTAATAACGCATTAAAACCACTAGTTTTCTTCAACTATCATTATTTTACTTACAGGCTATTACAGTATTGATAATGTGAAATCAATACATTGGGGTATAACAAATGAAGAGACAGCCATTAACGCATTTGAAACCGCCACCAATAAAACTGTAAATAAAACAGGGCTGTGGTTAGATCCATGTGGATTTATTGGTGGAAGTCCGGACGGTTTCATCGAAGACAATACTATTATCGAAGTCAAGTGTCCTTTTAAATTTAGGAACGTTTCCTTGGCAGAAGCTTTAAGGGACAAGAGCTACATTATATATTATGAAGGCGATGAACTGATGTTAAATAAAACTCATAGTTACTACCACCAGATGAAAGCATTTGCAAAGAGGTGCCACTGGATGAACATTGGGCCACCAATATTAGCATATTAAAAGATTTTTTTCTTAAAAAATATGTACCATCTTTATTAGAAAATACAAATACTTGACATACTATTTATTTATATAAATACATACAAATTGTTAAAATAGTAGTAATTTTTTAACTAAAAAAACTCAATAATAGTAATATCTTCATTATTGTCATAGTTTTACATGGCATACATAGTTTATCTGACGTGTATTTTTATTTTATCAGAGCCCTTAAGCATCATACACAAAAATTATAATAACTAAACACATTACGTAAAATAGTTGACAGAAAGTCAAAGTACCCATGTACCCCCCACAGAGATAAATATTATTATCTGTTGGTGGGACTGGTAAAAGACCAAATAACTTAAAACTAAATAATATCTAAATTAATACTTTACATATAGACTTTAAAATTAGTAACAATGGTAAATTTGCCATTTGTATAAACATTGAAATGCGAGGCAACAATAATTAGACTATCAAGTATTACAAATAGAATCAAAAGATTATATGTTATTCACTATCCACTCTTTAATTCTCTTTTTTTTGTTAATTGATTGCAGTGTTTTTAAATTATTAGGTAGTTTATTGAAGATTTTTATAGTTATAATAGGTACTCTTATTACTAACAGCTTTTCTACTATTTGGCAATTGAATACTTTTATGCCTACTTTTACTGGCAGATGTCTCATACATAGTTTTGAGACTGTTGTAATGATACAACAGAGATTCAAACGCATAAATCTGAGAGGATTTTTTTCAGTTTTAAAATTATTTCTATTCACCATCTTAATAATTTTTTCCTGCATGTTTGATAGTAAGTAATTAGCGTTTGAATATGCACAACCCCAAGCCAATATGCCATAACTGTTGAACAATGCATAATATATCATTCGCAAAACCCCCGAGTTCAGCACTCTAGCCAGTTTGTAAAAGCAAGTATTCTATGTGTTTGTCCCATTTCATATTGTAGTCAAAAATTATACCCAAACATTTACAGCTCTCAACTCTACTCAGAGTTTTATTGTTAAGTTTAATATTACATTCTTTAGGGACACTATCATAATAATTACCAAAAGTCATATGTTGTTTTATTTGTATTTAATGATAATCCGTTTAAAGCAAGCCAGTTGGCAACTGCTTTTAATTCAGAATTCATCTTTGTTTTGTAGTTGGTTTTATTTTTTAGTATTTATTTACTTATCCATGACATAATTTTTACAAGCATGGCCAATAATAGAACAACACATAAAAAAGAATATGACTTAAGAACACAAGGTACGACCAAAGACTCTTCTACCAACCAACCACACTTCCTCGCAACGTTCAAATTGAAAACTAGTAACTAAACTATCCTAACCTAGATGGCTTCAAAGGTACCGAAAAGTACTACAGCTTCGGCCATTCTGACAGTTAATTGACCTCAATTAAAATAACAAACATTCAGTAAAATAAAAGATACTCATTAATAAACTTCACTTTTAACATAAATCATAACATAAAGGTTTTTCTTACATAAGTTATCATAAATTCACATAAAATAAAAATGGTTCACATAAGACATAAAAGCATATTAACATAAAACAAAATACTTTCATAATAACATAAAGACATACCTGAGTAACATAAGGGCATAATCATAAACTTAAATGAATACATTGCTTAATTAACCTTAATCCATGGTTTCATATTTTGTGGGGAACTAACACCTTCGAATGGAATTCTAGTATTTTGATTACCTTCTGGATCAGTAATAACATAATGATCATTGTCTAATATCTTTTTTACCACATATGGTCCTCTAAATTTTGGAATCAACTTTTTGTTTACTCCAGGGGTTACATCTACATTCTTTACTACTCCGTAATCACCTGCTTTATATTTTGTAGGGGACTTATGTCGTTTATTAAAATATTTCTTATTATACTCGCTAGTTTTATGTATTTTTTCTAAGCTTTTTCTCTAATTAAATTTAAATTTCGATTAACTTCTTGCTTTTCTTCTAAAATTTTTCTTAAATCATCATTTAGTTTACCCGTCTGATTAATGCCAAATAATAGTCTCGATGGTGTATCACTAATTGAACGGTTAATAGTATTATTCAAAGCAAACTCAACTTCGGGTAATGATTTATTCCATGTTTTTGGACTACACGTTAATTTTGACAAAATTTGAGTTATATCTCTGTTATATCTCTCGATCTGACCATTCGCATGCGGAGTTGCGGTTGCTATCGCATGCTGTATTTCTTCACCATTTACAAAATCTTTAAATTTTTGTGACATAAACGCAGATCCTCTATCTGATACTATTTTCTTTGGTTTACTATACACAGTAATATATTCCCTTAAGTGCTTAATTACTTCGTCGGCATTGGTTGTAACGGTAGGATATAATTTAACAAATTTAGTGAACGTGTCAACAATTTCGAAAATATACTTTTGTCTATTTTGACTATTCTCTAACGGTCCATAATGATCAATATGAATGCATTGAAAGGGAAGATTATCTCTATGTGGAATATGTAACTTTCCTTCGATTTTGTCTGACACAGTACTGTATGTAATACACTTCAAACAATTTGCAATAAAATTTTTAACTTTAGCCTTCATATTCGGAAACCAATAAACACGCGTTAGAATTTCAAAAGTCTTATCAACGCCTTGATGACCCGACTCGTTATGACTCGCACTAATAACATTATTTTCCATTGATTGTGGCACGTAAAACAAAAGTCTGTAAACTAATCCATTATTCAACTCGAAAAATTTGTCTTCGTTCTGTTCTAACTTCTCACGTATTTTCTTTGTATTTTCGTCTAAATCTTGTAAAATCGTTAAATTTTGTTCAAAACTATTTTCGGTAATTATTAAAACAGTATGTTGCCTACTCAGAGCATCCACATGTTTCATTCGCGATCCATCTCGATGTTCTAACGTATAATTATAATAGTAGTAATAGGAGAGGGCTACTGAGATCATGTCCCGTTAGATTGTTGTTGTTTCTGTCTAACGTTAGTTTGCCGTATAAGTCCATCCTTCTCGCACCTATGGGAAAAAGGTGTATGTGTTCTGAGATCATTTACCGTTACTTTAATGATGTGACGTAGCAAGGAAGGAGCGCATTTTTTTCCCGTCGGTCGCGACGTACGTACCTATCAAGGAATATGTGTTAATTGTTTTTCCGGTTCGGCTGGACATGCATGCCGCTGCCGCAGTGCAAGAAATAATTATTATTTTTCTTACGCGTTCGACTCTAATGAATGAATTTATTAAAGTATGTACCTAATTGCTTCGTTATGAATAGGTAGGTAACAATGGTAAATAAAAAGTATTGTTATTCAGAAACAGTTTTATTCTTTAAAAAAAAAAGTTAAATTCCTTTCGAGGAAGGTATTGTTTATTGATCTATTTGCACAAATCATAACATAAATGATTTATTCTTCAAAAAAAAAAAAAAAATGTTACATTACAACATTATTAGATGGAATCCGTGTAAAATTGCTCATTTAATTGAGGAGACACGTATATGTTTAAACTATATTATCATGTAAGAAATAAAACACAAATGTTTAAATAAAATTTAGACTTTCTAGGGTGCACTTACTGTGAAACATATTGACTTCAACATAAAATAAATAAAAGAATGGAAAAAGTCTCACCAATTGTTTATTAAACTCGACAAATTCGTTTCGATCTACGTGATCATTATCAAGAGTATTACAAATTACAATAAATCCTATAAACCTTTGGTGGAACCTTTAATGCAATTAAAAGAAGAAATACAATTTTCTAAACCGAAAATTAAGCAAGAAATTAAAAAGGAAGAAGAAGAAGAAGAAGAAGAAGATGTTGAGAAATCGTTCATAGCACCAGATTTATTCTCACCATCATCATCATCATCGTCATTACCAACCTCATTAAATACCTTGGTAAAAGATTCCGATCTTTCTACAATGCTTCCACTGAATGATGAGGAAGAAGATAGAATATTTGATTACACTAAACAGGAAATACAGAAAATCGTAAACGATCCTGCTTTTAAAGATATATTAGATGATTATGAAGAATTACCGAGATATTATATTGAAGGAGTATTAAGCGATACTGAAGGAGAATATGACAATAGAAATGATGTTCGATACGATTGGCTTCAGAACAAATTATATATTGGTGATGAAGAAATGAAGGTGGTCGGTAAAAATCTAGAAATAATGGGACGTAAATTTGTCGGAACGCCTGGACTATATGAGTTACTTTTCAAAAAGAATCCTGTCGGAGATAAGCAAAAAGATAGGGATGTCTATAGGGAAATAATGCAGCTCGTTCGATTAGATAACCCTCAAACTTATATAACATCTCTAAATCATGATACTAAAGGAGTTTTTGATACACAATATGGTGTAAGATTTAATCCAGAGAGACAAAAATATTTTATCGGAGATTCCGAAATAAAGTTTGGAACTAACAAAATAACCAGAAAAAATGTAAGGTATACACTATCCCGAGGATTATTGGAGCTTTTGTTTAAAAAGGAGTCTAGTGGTTATAAGGAATCTGATTTGGCGAAATATAAAGATATAGTGTATAGAACAAATGCTCATAAAATTGGCTACAAGAGTACCGCTCCAATAGCTGGAAACAAAGGAAAAATACATCAGCTAATTAAGAAACTCATGATCGGACCTCTATTTCCTTCCGCTGCTGCCAATGTCATAGCAGCTACTTCGACTCCAGTTAGAAATCCTTTGGGTAAAGGTCTATGGATGAATTTAAACGATAAACCTCTAGAATATGTATATTTTAATGATGTTAACGAATTATGTGATCGTTTAAAATTACTCATTTCATCTCAATCTGCAGGAAATACCAACCATACCAATGAAATCACATCTATTGTAGAAGAACTTCGAGAGTGTGGTATAATAGAATAAATAATTTATATTCTCACTTAGTTTCAATATGGTTGTTGATAAATTCGGTCGAGCATTGTCGGGGGGTTCTAAACGAAAGTTTGAAACGATAGATAAATTCTTGATTGAAAATAATAAGTTATTCGCTCGAGTTAAAACGAGCGACGACGACGACGACGACGATGATGGGGAACAGATTGAAGATGAGATTGTCACAAAAAAATATTTGGATACAATAATAGATACGTTAGCGACAGCTGAAGATTTTAGAAAGATTTCTTATTTTATTGATTTCGATAACAAACATGTAACTCGTTTAGAGATGCCAACAGCATCTTGGCATGCAGCTACAAAAGCATATGTTGATAATAAAGACAAAGTTACTAAGACCCAAATTAGACTAGAATGTGAAAAAGTCAAAAAGGATGCAATGTCCGAAGGAGATAAAAAACGTGAAATTCTCCGAAACGAATTATTAGTACTAATACACTCTCTCAAGGCTAACATTGACTCACTAAACATCAATTTTCGTTTAAATACTTTGTATATAGATGCTATCTTTAAGCACCTTGACATACAGAAGAGCTCTTTAATTACAGCCACGCCGTCAAGTGTATTGTCTAGCAATATCGATACCACTACTACCACCACCGCCACCACCACCACATCTCCTGTTTAATAATAATGGTCAAAATACGAAAAGGAAAGACAAAAAAAGATTCTAGCAAGAATGGTAAAACAACAACCACTATTAAAGAGCAAGTGGTAGCTGAATTACATAAACAAGCTCGAAAAAATTTTACTAGACGAAGAACAATTATTAAAGGATTATACGATCTGTTTCAAGCCGATCTAGTTGAAATGATTCCGTATGCAAAAGAAAATAAAGGGTATCGATACATTCTTGTAGTAATTGAAACTTTTTCTAAATTTCTATGGGCGTCACCGGTTTTACGAAAAAACGGAGAAGATGTTTCGAAAGCGTTTGAAGATATACTACGCAAAAATAAACGTATACCGCCGACAAACCTGCAAACTGATATGGGAAAAGAGTTTTACAATAAATGGTTTCAGAATCTAATGAGAAAATACAGAATTAATCACTATTCAACTTTCAGCAGTAAAAAGGCTTCTATAGTCGAACGAGCCAACAGAACCTTAAAAGGTATAATGTGGAAAAAATTTACATTGCAAGGAAATTACAAATGGTTAGATTTGTTACCTAAACTAGTTCAAGTTTATAATAATAAAAAACAGAACTATCAGAATGAAACCGATAAATGCTATAAAGAAGGAAAACGAAAAGCTACTATTGAATACCGTATATTCTCGCATTAAAACAGTAGATCTGAAGAGAAAGAAATTTTCCATTGGAGATTACGTACGCATTAGCAAACATCGCGAAGTTTTTGCAAAAGGTTACACCCCAAACTGGTCCAACGAAATTTTTAAAGTGGTTAACATAAAATTTTCTAATCCAATCGTCTATTATTTGCAAGATTTAACAGGTAACGATATAAAGGGAGGATTTTACGATAAGGAACTGCAAAAGGCGAAACATCCCGACGTGTACCTGGTGGAAAAAATTTTGCGAAGAAAAGGTGATCAAGCCTACGTAAAATGGCTTGGATTCGATAAATCTCAAAACAGTTGGATTCCATATAATAATGTTGTAATTTAACATTTTTCTTTTTAAAGAATAAAACTATTTCTGAATAACAATACTTTTTATTTACCATTGTTACCTACCTATTCATAACGAAGCAATTAGGTACATACTTTAATAAATTCATTCATTAGAGTCGAACGCGTAAGAAAAATAATAATTATTTCTTGCACTGCGGCAGCGGCATGCATGTCCAGCCGAACCGGAAAAACAATTAACACATATTCCTTGATAGGTACGTACGTCGCGACCGATGGGAAAAAAATGCGCTCCTTCCTTGCTACGTCACATCATTAAAGTAACGGTACATGATCTCAGAACACATACACCTTTTTCCCATAGGTGCGAGAAGGATGGACTTATACGGCAAACTAACGTTAGACAGAAACAACAACAATCTAACGGGACATGATCTCAGTAGCCCTCTCCTATTACTACTTATAATTGTGTAAAATTAACGACCAACGTAAAATTCTAGGATTTACCTCTTTTCTTTCCAATGTTAATTTCAAGCTATTACAGGCTGTGACAATTTTGAATGGGATACCTTGTAAATAAATACGAAAACGTTCAAGTGAATAAATAATAGCTAACGCTTCAAGTTCAAAACTGTGATATTTCGATTCTGTACTGGTTGTTCTCCTACTAAAATAACTTACCGGGTGAAACTTACCATCTTCCTGTTTCTGTAAAAGAACTGATCCGTAACCATGTGAACTCGCATCACAATGGAGCTCAGCTTCAGCTGTCGGCGAATATATTACCAAAACAGGCTCATCTATTAAAATGGTCTTTAACTGATTAAACGAATTGGATTGCTCTTCAGTCCATCTAAATTCGGCTTTTGATTTTAATAAATCATACAGGGGTTTTGCAACATGAGTAAAGTTTTTAATAAATTTTGGAAAATAAGATACAAGTCCTAAAAAACTTTGTAGCTCCCTAACTGTTCTCGGCAACGGAAAATTGTAAACGGCAGTTATGTTCTCAGCATTTGGTCTAATGCCTTTAAAATTTATTGTGTAACCTAAGAAATTAATTTCAGTAGCAAGAAACATACATTTACTAAATTTTAATTCCAAACAAATTTGACTTAAAACTTTTAACACCTCTTCCAAAATTGATAAATTTTCATCAATTGTCTTAGACGCGATTAAAATGTCGTCCAAATAGATAATGACCTTATTTTGTAATAATAAATCTCTAAAAGCGGCTGTAATAAACCTCATGAAAAAAGAAGGACCATTATGAATCCCAAACGGTAAACGTGTGTATTCAAACTAACACATAAAAGTAACGAAAGAAGTAAAAGGTATAGAATTTTCTGTAAGTCTGATATGGTGAAACGCATCTTTTAAATCTAATCTGGTAAAATAAACTTTGTTTCTCAAACTATCAATCTGGTCATCAATATTTGGTATTGGAAAATGTTCTCGTTGAGGCATTTTATTTAATTCTCTATAATCCACTGCCATTCTGTACTTATCTGATTGTTTCTTTTTTACTAACACAATGGGACTACAATATTGAGAATTACTTGGTCTTATTATTTCTCTGTTTAACAAATCTTCAACCATTTCTTTGACCGATTCTTTCTCCTTAAATGAAAGTCGTCGAGGACTAAAAGCAAATGGTTTACATCCTGGTTTAGGTATTAATTCTAACTCCAATTTTGTTACAGGTTGTTCTGGTCTAACAGCATTAAAATAGTTTTCATGTAAAATATTTTCTAATTGACATTTAACTTGAAAAGAAATATGATCACCTAAATTCAGTGGTTTTGTTTTTTCAAAATTTATAGCATCAATTTGTAAAACTTCATTTTCAATAGTGTTTACACAATTTTCTATTTCTGTAAGCGTGATTTTAACAGTTTTACCTAATTTTACCTCAATCTTATCATTAGCTATAAAATTTCGACCCAGCAAACAACAATAGTTCATGGTTGAAATCGGAACAACATGAAATTTTACTTGAACATTAAAATTTTCAATAATCACATTCAAGTTAAGTTGGCCTAGAATTCTTATTCGACTTTTATTTACACCTTCAAAATTTAAATTTTCATTGTAAGGTTCAATTATTACATTATCAGGAATTGATCCTGCAGTAATCAATGAAATCGGACTACCAGAATCTAAAATAGCCTTAAAATTACCTATCTCAGACTGAATATCAACCAAGTAGCTAGGAATGAGTGTATCTTGGTCCACCAAATGAGTTGATCTTTCGGCTGAAGGCGCACAAGTTGTAGTATCTGTCGACCTTTCTCTTCTCAATTGTCGTCTTGGACAGTCCTTTTGAATGTGTTCCGTTGATCCACATGAAAAACAAGAGCCACGGGGACGTTTTGGTTTAGGACATGAGGCTACTATGTGACCAAATCCATTACAGTTGTAACATCTTAAACCTGTAGGTGGTTGTTTTGACACAGGCGCTGAACTTCTTTGGAAACTTTGAATTTTTCTTTCACTTCTCTTTAGTTTTTCGTACACATTAATTTTAGTTTTGAATTCTCGCATATTTCTAGCACCGTATAACACTGATTTTCTACTTATATCGTCACTGATACCGTCAATCACGTATTGAATTATCGCATCTTCTTCAATCGATCCCCTCGAAGCAATTTCCCTCATCACTAATAAATATTCTTGTATTGTTTCTTCGCGTTTCATTTTTCGATTCGTTAACATTTGATGTAACTGCGCACTGTTAATTTTTGTCGAAAATTCGGATAAAAATTGTGATTTTAAAATTTTCCACCACTTTATTCCTCTTTGTCCTTGCACAAATAGCTTTGCTAAACCCGTTAATGACTTTTTCCCGAACACAAATTTTTGCAGATCAGTCCAACCAAATAAAGTAGCATTTTCCTCGAATTCGGTTATCCAGGTCTCAATTGGATACGAATTACTACCGTCAAATTTGTGAATAGTTTCTTCAACATCGCGGAACGACATAGAGAAAGTAACTTGACCGGTGTTTGACCGTACACTGTCATCGGATTCTATTTCTTCATCTTCTAGTTCGTCTTCTTCCAAATCACTATCGCTGTTTTGCTCACTTGCTGTTCTCAAACTGTTCAAATTAGTTAAGTTTTCACACAACCGTCTCGAAACCTCTTGAACGGTACCCGTATAATCAAGTTGTAATACCGTACAAATCGCGGTTAGATCATTTGGCTGTAGATTTTGTGAAATCCACTCCACCTTTTCTTCTAATGCATCTGTATTTTCTTCGATATCATATCCAGGAAATTTTAATATTTTTGACCTTCTTGTTCGATCACCCTCATTCCCGTATAACAAAAAATGGAATTTTTTTGAAAGATTAACAGGGATTTGTTTAATTTTCGTTGCAATTTCTAATATTTCACCTAAGGTTGTCATTTTGCACTTTTTTCACAAAACGTGGTTCACAAAATCTTCAAAAATCACTGGCATCAAACAGTTTTTCATAATTATTTGTCCTTTATCCCACTTCTGATAACTGTAGTTGGTTTTATTTTTTAGTATTTATTTACTTATCCATGACATAATTTTTACAAGCATGGCCAATAATAGAACAACACATAAAAAATAATATGACTTAAGAACACAAGGTACGACCAAAGACTCTTCTACCAACCAACCACACTTCCTCGCAACGTTCAAATTGAAAACTAGTAACTAAACTATCCTAACCTAGATGGCTTCAAAGGTACCGAAAAGTACTACAGCTTCAACCTCCTTCCATGTTTGAGCTTCGACTATGATAGCTGTATCATCAGCGTAATGATGAATGAATGAATTTATTAAAAATTATAGAGGGTTTCAACTTCCTTTATTAAAGGGAAATAAAGGTTTGTAAGAGCGGCACATACCTGAAATACAACTGACGCATGCGGGGCTAAAGTGGCTGGTATCTTATCTAAGATAAGAGTAGCATTTTATCCGCTTTATGGTCCTCTCTACGTAAATCCTTGCTTTTGCAATGGTTCTTGTTCTAATTACCTGCTCAACAGTAAATTGCGGTGTATTTAAAAATGGTGGAATATTAAGTGCTACACTATCAGGTAACAAATCTGTTATTAAAAAGCCTTTGTCTGCTAAGATTAAATCACCAGCAACCATATTATGTAAAACACCACAATGATTTGTTAATTTTTTATCTGATGTAGAACCAGGATACAAATTACTAACAAAAGTAATGACCCCATTAGGAGCAACTCCAACAAGTCCTTTCATTGTATTCCTCTTTTTGTAGGAACTGAACGTGGCACGTTGTTTTTCTATATTTTTCGAATGAATCGTTGTTATTTCTGTACAATCAATTATTATTCGACAATTGTTGAATGAACTAAAAGATGAAGGCATGCAGGTTTTGTTTTTTTGTCTCGACGGTATTTTTGCCATCAACTGTTGGAACAAAATTTCATGTAATGCAAACAGCTAAGTTTTAAAAATATTATTCACTGATTCTCTACTAATATTAAACCTAACAGCTAAATCGTCATTTAAAAGATTTAATCTTAATTTCATCAATGTTAATAAAAGTTGATCTATTTTTGGCAATTTTATAACTTGCCATCCACTAAAATAGTTAATCTCTATATTTTCATAAAGGTCAAATAATGCTAAGTAAACCTCCTTTGTAGGAATACCCGTAAAAGTGCGTATTAAAGAATTATTATTCTCGATATTCTTAAAACTAAAAGTCACTTTTAAACGTGAGATTTCAGTAGTCAAGTTCTCTATTTCCTGCTTCAAAAAGTAGTTTTCGGCCTGCAGCATTGCTGGAAAAGCTGAAACAGCCTTTACCTTTGGGGAAGCCACATTGTTCTGGTGAGCCTGTAAATCAGAAGGACCTGGTTGAGGTTCCTCTGTTTCAAAAACACCAGATTCAATTTCCTGTTGTGGGTCTTCCATTTCTAGGGCAGGTGTAACTGTTTTCTTCCTGCTGTAAATCAGTCAATGATAAACTTACACCACAATTTTTGCATATGTCTCACCGTTTCAAAGGCCTTTCTAATTCAACATTCTTTCCCACATTGTAGTCAAAAAGGGTTGGTCCATTTTCTGATTTTCTCTTTTACCATCCACAAAATGGCAACTACAAATTCCGGAATGTAGACCTACACTGCATTTATATACTAAATTTTTACTCACCTTATTAGTCGTAACCATTTACTTAATTGTTTTTGATCTTTAGGTAATACAAAAAATCTGCAGCCGTGCTTTTCCGAATAATGTTTACACGTGGGTGCAAAACACATTACCATCTTGCAGGACAGCTTCTGAACCACCTCTAGAAGCACAACGAAACCATACACATTAAGACATTAACCCCCCAACCAAACATACTTGCATCTTTATAATAGTTTTTCACTTACCAAAGAGCAAATATATAATAATCCTTCAAAAACAAAATCAAACCACCTTTGTCTATGAGAACTTATCGTTACTAAACTGTAACAAACACAATAAAATACTACAACTAAAAAAACCAATTCAAACACAAGTAAATTTCCTATGGCGTCGAAGTTGTTTGGAACGCTATACATAACCTACCGCAACAAAATGGCTGTCTGACGTCACGACTTGCACGGTCAATTTCCTCCTCATCAGGCTCTTCAACACTCTCTTTTTCAGTGGATAAGTCATTTGTACTACTCCCAGATTCAACCCATGACTCGTCATCAGTACTTGAGGAAATTTTTCGTTTCCTCGTAGATGGCCTTTGTTTCTTTTTGATAGCTTTCTGTTTTCCGCGTTGCTCCAGCTTTTCTTTTTTTAAAATATCATTCTGTTGCTTTTTCTTCTGCCTCTCTTCAGCTCTTTTCTTTTTTTCCTCTAGTAAACGTAGCTTTTTATTCTCTTTATTTTCATGATAGCCTTGCCATTCTTTTGATGTTACAACTGCTGGTATCTTCTCTACTTTCAGTTTTTTTGAGGTTGCGGGCTTAGGTTCTGGCCAAAAAAGTGCACGCTTGAAAGGAGAGGGCACAATTTCTTCGGGTGATGCGTGCATCTTTACCAAGTGAGAGTCAGGTGGATGAGTAGTTATGACAGAGGTGCCAAGTAAACATGTTTTTGCCGAATCAAGGCCAGATTATTGAGAAGATTTTGGCGACTGGTAAGCACTTTTATTTTCCTTTCTTGGTGTTACATGGGGCTCATAAATCATCGGTTTATGTACATCTGCTTGTACCAACATCTTGTATTAGCTTCAGATTCGGGTATTTGTTGGGTAGTATTTAAGTCTTCTATAGAATTCTCAAAGGCGGGTGGAGTGACTTGATTGATACTATTATTGCCCTCCTCATATTCAGATACTTCATTTGTTACATCTGCAGATTTTTGTGATTGGACGGTTTTTATTTCTTTTTGAAGATTGTTGTATTCCAGGCAAGTGTTCTTATAGAAACTAAAAAGTGATAAATCCTCTTTGTCACCATTCCAATTTTCACTTGATTTGAAAATAATTAGTTTCTCTTTATCTATATATTTTTCCATAAAATGTATTCCACCCTTTAATTCTTGCAATTTTTGCTCTTTCTTCACAATATCAATTTTCTGATTCGGAAATGTAATTGCATTGACATCCCAGGGAACGAGGCCACATTTTCGGAACCCACTTTTCAAAATAGATGGTGTAAGTTTCTCTGCCAATAGTTTTTGAAAAGTGGACAAAAATGAATTTTTCTTAAAATTGGCGACTGACAATGGTCAGTCAGTCAGAACTGCATCTTTCCAACCACCTTTCAATGTCCGAAAAACAGCAACATCCATTGGCTGAATCAAATGCGTTGCATTTGGGTAAAGAGCTACTAGAATGATACCATTTTCAGCACAAAACCGGCTTGTATGTAAGGTCATATGTGATGTATGGCCATCAATGAAAAGAATAACGGGGCGCGGAATATTCATTCTATTCAGCCATTTTTCAAAGATATTTGTAATGAACTTATAAAATGTCTGTCCCGTCATCCACCCGCTTTCCGATCTCCCAATACCCCATTCGTCAGGAACACTAAATGCTAACTCTCTAGGAACACGTTCATATTTAAATATCACCATTGGTGACACAACCTGACCTGCAGCATTCCCAGCTATAAGAACAGTAAGGCATTCTTTCTCATCTGGATTAACTTGTTGGTAAATGGTTTTGTCACCCTTTCTTGCCAATACTTACCACCCTTTGGATTGAGGAAGAATGCCGTTTCGTTTGCATTAAAAACTCTACAAGGATCTTGTAGAATATCCTCGGAGTTACTTTGTTGAAGGAAGCTGTACACTTCAGTGAACCATTTCTCAATTGACTCTTTTTTTACAGCTGCTCTGGTTGAAGTAAGGTTTTGTGCAACTCTATTGCTTATCTCAGGATTTCTTTTTAGAAAACTGGCAAGCCATGTTCTTCCAGGTTTGTTATCTTTGAATGGATTTTCTTGCTTCAATTCAGTCATGAGCACCTGAACACTATTCATAAGTTGGTGGGGCTGTACGGGAAATCCCGCTTTCGCCACGTCTATGATCCATTTTACAAGTATTCTTTCTTGTTCCGGTAACATGTATGGTTGGGGACCCATTTTCCTTTTTCGTGGTGTTGTGCCTCTTGATTTATACAATAAGGTCACTCTGGGAATATTATATTTTTTTGCTGTTGTGGAAACTGCTTGTCCCCGTAGGACTTCTTCAATCGCCTTCTCCATATCCTCTTCACTGTACCTGAACATTTGTCCCTTTACAGGCGGCATACTTAAGATCTAAAAGTTTATGTGTCAGTAGATGACATCCTAAAATTCTAGTCAATGACATAAGTGTCAACTACTAAATCCAGTGAATCTAGAGCAATATTACTTATAGAGGATTTTATTGTTTAAATAATGAAAAAATGCAGTAAAAAAAGTATTAAAATCAAAGCCCTATTCTTAACACTAGTAGTTGACATCAATGTCAATTACTAGAAAACTTAGCTCTTTTGCTTTAGTGTTTGACACGAAAGATAATCCTCATTTACAGGTTAAGATTCCTTTTTTTTAAGAACAATCATTTCTCCTATATCTACACATCAAAATAATACAACAATTACAATGACGCAATGTTTCACTTAAAAATTTTTTTTTATAAACTTACCTTCTTATCACTTACACTAAGTAAATTCACGACAAATAAACTCCATGCGACTAACATGCGACCATGCGTCTATATCATTTTTCATATCTTGCACAATTTCCGTCGTCAATTTCTTCGATACTTCTTCATCCCCTTTCCTAACAAACGCTTCTACATCTTTACGCTCTAGTTTTACTTTTGTTGAAAAGACGTCCATGATTCTGACAGCATTCTTTTCTATTATATCGTTCACCTTGTTTGTTATTTCTTTATCCCTGTCAGTATTATATTTTTCAAGTTCTCTTTCCAAATTTTTTAATCGCTAACTCTATATTATCACTAAAAGTTTTCATCATTATTTCACCACTTTTGGAGACAGCTGTTTTCAACTCTTCTCGTAAATCCTTCATCCTTCTGGCACCTTCACTGACAGCACGATCATTTACCTTTTCACGCTCGATTCTGGTATGCTCTTTTGTTAACCGATCTTTCTCATCTACATACATTTTAGTAGCTGCATGAAACCCAGCGGTGGGCTCGTTCAAATGTGTAATACGCTTATTAGCCACATCAATGAAATACAACACATTATCGAATGCTTGTCTAATATCGGTTACATCATCTTGCGATAACAGACGTTGCACCTTCTTCTAAAAAAATCGCACATTCACAGCATCATGCTCCTGCTGAGGATCACCGATTCTTGTTAAGCGGTTATGATTGAAATCATGAACATTGCTGAATGCTTGCGAAAACAATCGTTTTTTTTCTAACGCACGTCTGAACTTATCAACCGTCATTGTCTAACTAATAAGCTTAATAATTTGTTTATACGATTATATTGCACTCACGCAACTCTTCTAAAATTGATAGAATTTCGTTTTCATGATTTGTGTTGCCTGCTTGTTGAGAAGCAACCAATAACCTTAAACGACCACACAACTCATTAACGTCATCAAAATATTTGTATTCGATCGGTTTTTCGTTGTATGTCAACAACGACAATCCTCCACCTTTAGAAAATTTCGATGTTTGCTGTCTTAACTTGTAAACTGCTCCCGTACGTTTTAATATAAGTAGTGTGTATTCGTCGTTTCTGTGACACTTATGAGGAGGGAAGTCCTTGACTTCGAACGAGTTCAAACTTGTTGAGTTTATGTCAATGACCTTAATTGGAGTACTGAACTTTTTCATTGAATGAGCATGAGGTTGCCTCGGGGAAGTCCTTGACTTCGAACGAGTTCAAACTTGTTGAGTTTATGCCAATGACCTTAATTGGAGTATTGAATTTTTTCATAGAATGAGCGTGAGGTTGCCTCGTTAAAGCGTTTTAGTTTCATATGAGGAATTGGCCGGCTATTAGGTCATACACCATGTACTTATGTTAACAACAAGGCTATTTAGAATAGCGGATGAGAACGTTGTTGACCGAAAATTTGATTATTTCGTCGAATGGTTGTGAGGAGGGTAATGTATCACGGGTCGGCTCTATGTGAGTGGGGGGTAGAGTATTTAGAGGCGAGAACCTGTGTAGTTAGCCTGTGTAGTCAGGTGAAGAAAGGTGTTCATTGTAAGTAAACATGGTTGTTGTAATTCTTCCGCCGGGAAATAAATTTAAAGTATTAAGTGTTTACGAAATAATTCAGTTGGGGGATGTACTTAAGCAAACACAGAATTTGGAAGAATCGCTACATATTTTGGAGTCGTATTGGATGCGAGCAGCTGACGTGTTTGATAAGGATCTGATTAGTTTGGCTGCTGTACCCATGACGGAATTTTTGACACATCGCTTAGAAGAACAGAAATGTCATCAGTTAGCCAAAAAAATTCAAGAAGAAAGGACGAAACAAGAGAAAATACTGCAAAAGAGGGAGTCGTCTATAAAACAAAACTACGAAGAATGTCGTTTGTCAATAAAGGTGCAGAAGGAGGAAGTTAACAAGCATTTAACGTTGGCATTAAAGGACAAGAAGGGTAAAAAGCGAGCAGCTCCTGCCGAAAGTAGGGCGGGATTGGATTTTGCTCGAAGTAAGGATAACGTCAAACGAAGGCTTACGAAAAAATCATCGAAACAATGTGCTGCACAAAGCGTTATAGAAGAAAATCCATCTACTTCCTTACCAAACCCTAAGAAAGATGCAAATGAAATAAGTAGAGGGGAATGCGTAACGGAAACAACTCAAGATATATTAGAGGAATTTCTTAAACCAGTACAGAAGCCGCTCTCAAAAGCCTTCACGCAAAACGCTCAGGGAGATAAGGAATGGGAAGAGATGTTTCAAGCAATGGAAGGGCAGAAAGCAAGTCAGCAGCAGCAGCAGCAGCTAAATGAAGTAATTATGATGGATGGCGATGATGACGTTTTTAATAGCATAGTTAGTTGAAGACCTTGTAATATACGCATAATGTGATGCAGAATACTGTATTATTTCTGTAGTTTAAGCGATATTTACCAAAATGCAATCCAATTATTTTAAAAATTTAATCTTACTGGTGTAAACAAAACCCTGTGAACAAATTAAAGATATTTTTTCAATCAACGGTAATTTATAAATATACTAGCAAACCCGGCGAACTCCGTTTCGCCACCAGATGGCTTCGTTTGATGCGGTTCATCTGGTGTTGGCACCATTATTGAACCATGCAAATGATATATTTGTCCTTGTATCTGTAATTGCAAACAATCATTTGTTGAAGACTACGGTGTAACTTCTGATCGTGTGATGGTGTAGTGTGTGGTGTATATGTAGTTGTTATGGTAATGTAAGTGAACCCTTATTCTATCCTAAACAATTTCTAGTCATTGCTCCTCTTGTAATAGTAGACTGTTCATATCAGAATGAAATTGTTAAATCTGGTAGTATAGATATCCGTCTAGAGTTTCAAACTAAAGAAAATATACCAGACAAAACAGCAGCTTTCTGTTTAATAATACATGATCGTGTGAGTAGTATGTTTTCGCTGGTTCTGGGACACTTTTGAGGAGGGATGTCCTTGACTTCGAACGAGTTCAAACTTGTTGAGTTTAGGTCATTGACCTTAATGTTCTGTGACACTTTTGAGGAGGAGGGAAGTCCTTGTCTTCGAACGAGTTCTTGAGTTTATGTCAATGACCTTAATTGGAGTACTGAATTTTTTCTAAATGAGTCAATGCCCTACTTTATTTTAGCGGTTTAAGGTTCTTTATTTAAAAATAATTTAGTCTACAATCATTTGTACGTTAGTTAAGTGGCTACTTATTATACTTTTACATCTCGCCGTTTCTGGGACACTGAGGAGGAGGAGTGTCTTCGAACGAGATCTTGAGTTTATGTCAATTACCTTAATTGGAGTACTGAATTTTTTCTGAATGAGTCAATGCCCTTCTTTATTTTTAGCATAACAAGAAAAAGCGGTTTAAGGTTCTTTATTTAAAAATAATTTACTCTACAATCATTTGTACGTCAGTTAAGTGGCTACTTTATCCTTCCATAATTTCATCTTCATAACTGCTGCTGCTGCTGCAGTAATCGCTCCCGACTCCTTCGTCGTCAGCTCCAATGAGTTCACCTGTCATCTGCATAATTTTCGACGTTGAAGAATTCTAAATCTTCTTCGTTTGGCAGGCCCTCGAAATACCTTCTGCATATATTTCTTGTATAGTAATTATAGGCTGGGAGCCGGTGACAATAAAATTGCACTTACGCGGATTCTGAAATTTTGCATAGGAATTAATAGCATTTATTCATAGGTACAAGATAAGCCCGGTGTGCCAGGTCTTATCCTGGCAGAAATATTTTTTATAAATTTTTATATTTCTAAAAATCCTAAGTAATTTGCACTTAGGCGGATTTTAATTTTTTTTAAACCATTTTATCGCAAATTTTATGTTCTTTCCAAAAAAGTTGGTGTGACAGCTGTCATCATGGCAGAAAAGCCTGTCACACCGACTTTTAATAACGAAAGTTCACCAAAATTTGCCCTTATCTCGGAATTAGTTTTTTTTTTTTTTAATCTCTTCCTTTTTCCTTATTCTCTTGAAATATCTCGGTGTGACAGCTCAAAACTTGGCAGAAATATCTGTCACACCACTTTATATTGCGGCTTCAACCCCAGAAAATCATGAGAATAAAGCATATTGAAATTTTTTTCGTCCTCTTTTTAATTTTCGACACAAAATATAGTTTATGTCATCTATAATTCTTTCTCTATTCACTTTCAAATTGAGCTATCCTTACCATGTATAATACCCTACAAGCCTTGGAAACGTTTAGCTCATCGTTGTCCCTTCAGTCAGTTGCTTTGGAGCTCTGTTGATCGTTACAACATTCCAATTACTGAAGTGTAAACTGGACTTTTATTTTACCTAATCACTGGAAATATTTGAAAATCCTCCGTGGGTCAGGTCAGAGCAGTTTACCTCCGGCAGTGTTCGATTTAATGCAATCAGACAGACGAACATTAATTACATGTAATAAAGAATAAAAATTACTGTTCTGTAAATAATACAGTTTACGTAAAGTACTCACCGGGGGTCCTCTGCCCCCTCACAATATTCATATGTCTAAATCGTGTTATCCAGTTATCATATCGACTCGTAGTTAACAATAACTTCACAAACATATACAAATACATCTACCTATATGATCATTGAATACTTAATAGCTTGTTACTTTTACTGATCATTTAAATCTCTGTACACATTATTAACATTGCGTATTTACAACTTACTCTTTCTGTCACTCGTCACACTGTCTACTTGATCTCGTGTGTTTTCTAACTCAATAATAATCAAACGTGGCTGTAATTATTTATCCCATCAAAAAGGCTTTGCTCATTACATTATCATACATAATATAATGAATTGAACATCCATAACAAAATCAAACGTTACATTCGGCCAACCTGAAAATTGTTGCGGCCTCGCGACACTAGTCACTGTTTAAAACGTCTGATAGGGGTACCCCGTCTTCTCCATTTTCACTCGTCACAACTCTTCAAAAAGATCAACAATGCTTCCGTTTTTTGGTAATCATTGGATTTGGCTGCTGCTTGAATGACTTCATCTGGGATCCCTCCAATACAAGACACGGCGTCATTTCCAAAAATCTTGCAGTTATTCAACAAAGTTATTTCTTCATAGTAGTACGTTAGGTACGATTCATTTGGTTTCTTCTCGCGTGCCATTAACTTTTGTAAACTTTGAAAGAAGTTGGTACGTACAGGAAAGGATTTTATTAATTCCGTTTTCCATTGTTCCCATGTAAATTGTATCGTTGGTAAACTTTGATACCATTGCTTTGCTAAACCGTCTAACTTCGATATAGCATTAAACACCGTTATCTCATCACTCCACTGATATAATCTTTTCAGTTCATCAACTCGTTGGCACCAGTTAGTAATAGACTGCTGTGGTTCTTCTGGATTAAAAGTCGGTATGAAATTATTATGCGCAGGTAATAAATGTGGTCGCCCTTGAGTAGTTTGCAACTCCAACAATTTTACCATTTTCTGTACAACATTTGATAATTCCGAAAGTTGGGAAGGATTTTCGGATGGTACATTGACTGAAGTGCTGGTTCCTTCATCATCAGAAGACGATGATAAACGCGCTACTTGTCGACGGCGTCGTTTACGGGTAACCGGCAGATTTGACTGCGACATCTCCCTGTATATATTTGAAAAAAATATGTACTACGAAATATAACTTTTATCGAATCACTTTATTCGGTCAACGACGTACTTCACTCACGAAACAAACTATAATAAAATTATTAACTGGCTTGAAGCTTATTCAACACTTTTCTCTTTTTTTTTTCAAGGCATGCTTTAATAATCAAGTCCGCAGGTAACAGAATTGTAACTTCCGTCAACTGCCCGACAATAAATTATTCTCGCGATCTAGACTGAGTCAAGATCGTTATTTATCATATACACAGATATCGAGCACCACAACGAGACGCCAAGGATAAACAGACTGACGTGACCCCACACCTGAATGTAAACTGGACTTTTATTTTACCTAATCACTGGAAATATTTGAAAATCCTCCGTGGGTCAGGTCAGAGCAGTTTACCTCCGGCAGTGTTCGATTTAATGCAATCAGACAGACGAACATTAATTACATGTAATAAAGAATAAAAATTACTGTTCTGTAAATAATACAGTTTACGTAAAGTACTCACCGGGGGTCCTCTGCCCCCTCACAATATTCATATGTCTAAATCGTGTTATCCAGTTATCATATCGACATTAACTAGGTTTTAAAGTTAATGATTACGTATTTTACATATTATCGTAGTTATCTTCAATCTTCAACTACTAGCTAGAGTCACCTGAAAAAGTAGAGGCTTCCCCGGACGCCTGTACACGGCATCCCAATGCATCGTAACCCGAGGATTACGAATACATGTCAACGAGGATCTCATAACGCCCTTATTATGAGTTTCGGATCTCTCGAGGAACCATGGCACTTTTGCCAGGCACGTGTGCACCAGAGGGCTAATTGAGCTCTTCAATAACTTCACAAACATATACAAATACATCTACCTATATGATCATTGAATACTTAATAGCTTGTTACTTTTACTGATCATTTAAATCTCTGTACACATTATTAACATTGCGTATTTACAACTTACTCTTTCTGTCACTCGTCACACTGTCTACTTGATCTCGTGTGTTTTCTAACTCAATAATAATCAAACGTGGCTGTAATTATTTATCCCATCAAAAAGGCTTTGCTCATTACATTATCATACATAATATAATGAATTGAACATCCATAACAAAATCAAACGTTACAGAAGTTCGTCTATTAATTATTTTCAAAATATCTGCTGTTTGAACGATTTCAAACGTCATTGTATTTTTTATCATTATTTCAAGATGAAGTGCTTCGTTTGTAATAAATGTTGTTCAGTGAATGAAAAAATTATTCCATTTGAAAATGAAGACAAACTGAAAAAATCTCAACGTGTTTTAAGCTTCAGAAAATTGAAACAATTTAAATACAGTGATGTGAATTTGGATGTTACTAATTTTAATGAAAATGGTTACCATTTGTCGTGCTACAGAAAATTTATGGTTATACCAGCCAAATATAAAGAAGAATTTAATCAAATGGAGCAGCATGTAAGTAAATAATTAGATATTAAAATAAACTAATAACATAACTTATGCTCTTTTAATTCTTATAAATTTTTCTTCTATTTGCGGTGATTGTATGCAATCAATTTATAGGAATATTTCGTAAATTCATCACATTACAATTTACTCAGGTGATCCACGAGTATTTTTAAACTTATTCGAGTAGCGAATTCATAGAAAGGTGACCTTGAAAAATGATTGTCTTTCTGTAAAACAGCACTACCTTACAGTAAATACTTATTTCTAAGCTAAATTAAATTATAATATTAATATATGTTTTTCACCATAAAAATATGCGATCAACAATTTATTAAAGTTTTGTTATAATTATTACTTCTTTAAATAATTCATTCTTATTGATCACTAATAATATTATACTTTTATGATAATAAATTTTTCAAGAGTTCAATATTCTCATTTTTTTTCCATTAATCTGCAGTAAAAAAATCATTTTTGTATATTAAAAAATTATGAATCATTTTAACATGATACTGGTGTCTACAAAATATACCACTTTAACCGATACTGATGATTTATGTCGAATAATATTGAAAATTAATGAGGACAAAAATTTTTTTCGATAAGATAATTTTTAGTACATAGGTGCAGATGTAACAAACAATGATGCTCCAAGTTCATCTACAGCTTTAGAAGATAAGACCATTTTTAAGGTTTGCAGTTTGATTGAATTATTTTAACTTAATTTTTAAAAAATATAATGAACAAATTTTCATTTCAGAAACGCCTATTTTTTAATAATACCAAGATTTCCTTGCTCTTTTTCAGGATCAACCTGACTTTTCACACGATCTTCCAGTAGAACCGATGGAGATTGTAGAAGAAGAGTCAAATGAAAATACCGAACAAATTTCTCAAGGAGACTGCAAATGTGTTTTTTGCGGGCGTCGGCAAAAAAGAATCGGTAACCGTCGTCAAGAGCTTATAGTAGGCATAAGCAATTATAAAATGAAGCTGGAAAAAATGCAGGTCGTTATGAAGGATGTTCAAGTCGAACAAATAATGAGTAATTCATCACAAATCTGCTACCATTCATCGTGCAAACATTCATACGAGATGCAGTACAATCGCCTAATAAAAAGAGAAGAAACTCAAGATTCTCTATGGCATCAAAAACGTGCAATTCACCAAGAATGTTTCAGAATTTTATCATTTTTTTTAGAAGAAGAGATTTTAAATAAACAAAATGTTCTTCTATTTGTCGATGTTTTTAATCAATATAAAGCATTATTAATTGAATCAGCCATTGAGCAGAACATCGAGTATGATGAAAAGACGGCCAATGTGCAACAATTCGTATGGAACGCGACATCTTCGGAAGATTACTAGGAATATCTTTAAAGAAAAAAATAGATATGGAAACATGTTTATCATATCCATTGTCACCATTTCCACCTGCACTGACCTATGTTACCGGAGAAATGTTTAAAACAGAGAAATCGACGCTTGCAAGGAAACTTATTTCTACAGTAGAAACATCCGAACCCGACCATATTGATATTGATGTGATTGATGGCTTTCATTTACTCCATAATTTAGGGCCATCTATGCCTCAAACATTCGGGAAGATAGCAGAATATATTTTCCAGAAGATATGCAGCACTACTGCAAGTGAAATACATTTAATATTTGATAGATATTTTTCCCCATCAATTAAAGATGTGGAAAGAATAACTCGTCAAGAGGATGAAACGCCGTTTGCCATCACAGGACCACTACAGAGCCGACCAACCAATTTTAACAATTGTTTAAATAATCGAAATTTTAAAACAGCCCTCGTCACTTTTTTACATGAGTACTGGACAACTGATTGCTTAAGCTCGATTTTACAAAATAAAAAAGTTCTGCTTACAGTTGAAGAGCATTGCTTTGAATTTATAAATAATAATGGGACTATATCCAGACAACAGAATGAAGATTATACGTGTTATCATGAAGAGGCGGATACACGCATCTTTTTTCATTTAAGTAAATGTCCAAAAGACTCTAATATCATGATTAAATCAGTAGATACCGACGTCTTGATTATTTGTCTTGGCACTATTCATAAATTCGACAGTCTAAAAATATGGATGACCACTAAAAATAAAAATTTACATGGATATGTTAATTGTACAGAACTTGCAGAAAAATTAGGTTCTTCACTTTGCCGAGCTTTGCCAGGTTTCCATGCCTTCACAGGGAGTGATTACACTGCAGCGTTCGTACGTAAAGGGAAAATAAAGGGGTATAATCTTTTAACTGAAAGTGAAGAATATCAACATGTTTTCCAACATCTTATAGATCCCGACGATATTTATAATAAAGAAAAAACTGATGTACTCCAAAAATTTACAAATGAACTATATAAAGTCAATAATAATAGTGTTAATAAGGCGAGATTCGAATTATTTATAAAATTTTTCGCTAGTACCAGCAACAATGATAGATTTTATCAGGGCATGATAAACTTTAATTCCAGCAATATTCCTCCCTGTTGGAAATCATTATCGCAGAAAATATTAAGAGCAATATTTGTAAATGCAATGTGGCAAAATGCAACCGAACAAAGTTGTATTACATTAGACCCGATTGCATGTGGTTGGCAACTAAACGAAAAAAATAAACTCGAACCATTATGGTATACTGGCCAGGCAGCTCCTCTTACCGTGGAAGAAATTGTACAAAGTAATCAGGATGAAGAGGAAAAGGAGGAGGAAGATACAGAATCTGGAAGGAATAGATATGGATGTAATGATATAGATTATTCTGACTAAATTTACGTCTAATTTTATTAATACATCATGTTTGTATATAGCTTAAACGTAAGAAATTCATTTTTTATTTCTCTTGTTCCGATATTTATTGAGTGAGTAATGTGTAAATATTAACTAAATTATGAATAAATGAAATGTTCAATTTTATCAATAAACAATAGTTTCCAGCAATACATTTAAATAAATTTAATGACCTCTACTTTCCTTCTTAGTATTAATTTATTTCAATATGCCTTATTCTCATGATTTTCTGGGGTTGAAGCCGCAATATAAAGTGGTGTGACAGATATTTCTGCCAAGTTTTGAGCTGTCACACCGAGATATTTCAAGAGAATAAGGAAAAAGGAAGAGATTAAAAAAAAAAAAACTAATTCCGCGATAAGGGCAAATTTTGGTGAACTTTCGTTTTTAAAAGTCGGTGTGACAGGCTTTTCTGCCATGATGAGAGCTGTCACACCAATTTTTTTGGAAAGAACATAAAATTTGCGATAAAATGGTTTAAAAAAAATTAAAATCCGCCTAAGTGCAAATTACTTAGGATTTTTAGAAATATAAAAATTTATAAAAAATATTTCTGCCAGGATAAGACCTGGCACACCGGGCTTATCTTGTACCTATGAATAAATGCTATTAATTCCTATGCAAAATTTCAGAATCCGCGTAAGTGCAATTTTATTGTCACCGGCTCCCGGACTATTACCATTACGGTCGTAGAACTTTGCTATTACAGTATAATTCTCAACGTCGGCGATGTTGTTGTTGCTGTAAACAACTACACCAACCGAAATCTGCTTGTAGTTAGCTATATTGTATTCAGAAAAAAAGTCTTCAAATTCTAAATTCTTTTTTCATTGAATGAGCGTGAGGAGGTTGCCTCGTTAAAGCGTTTTAGTTTCATGTGAGGAATTGGCCGGCTATTAGGTCAAACACCACTTTTTACAACAAGGCTATAGCGGATGAGAACGTTGTTGACCGAAAATTTGATTATTTCGTCGTGAGGAGGGTAATGTATCACGGGTCGGCTCTATGTGAGTGGGGGGTAGAGTATTTAGAGGCGAGAACCTGTGTAGTTAGCCTGTGTAGTCAGGTGAAGAAAGGTGTTCATTGTAAGTAAACATGGTTGTTGTAATTCTTCCGCCGGGAAATAAATTTAAAGTATTAAGTGTTTACGAAATAATTCAGTTGGGGGATGTACTTAAGCAAACACAGAATTTGGAAGAATCGCTACATATTTTGGAGTCGTATTGGATGCGAGCAGCTGACGTGTTTGATAAGGATCTGATTAGTTTGGCTGCTGTACCCATGACGGAATTTTTGACACATCGCTTAGAAGAACAGAAATGTCATCAGTTAGCCAAAAAAATTCAAGAAGAAAGGACGAAACAAGAGAAAATACTGCAAAAGAGGGAGTCGTCTATAAAACAAAACTACGAAGAATGTCGTTTGTCAATAAAGGTGCAGAAGGAGGAAGTTAACAAGCATTTAACGTTGGCATTAAAGGACAAGAAGGGTAAAAAGCGAGCAGCTCCTGCCGAAAGTAGGGCGGGATTGGATTTTGCTCGAAGTAAGGATAACGTCAAACGAAGGCTTACGAAAAAATCATCGAAACAATGTGCTGCACAAAGCGTTATAGAAGAAAATCCATCTACTTCCTTACCAAACCCTAAGAAAGATGCAAATGAAATAAGTAGAGGGGAATGCGTAACGGAAACAACTCAAGATATATTAGAGGAATTTCTTAAACCAGTACAGAAGCCGCTCTCAAAAGCCTTCACGCAAAACGCTCAGGGAGATAAGGAATGGGAAGAGATGTTTCAAGCAATGGAAGGGCAGAAAGCAAGTCAGCAGCAGCAGCAGCAGCTAAATGAAGTAATTATGATGGATGGCGATGATGACGTTTTTAATAGCATAGTTAGTTGAAGACCTTGTAATATACGCATAATGTGATGCAGAATACTGTATTATTTCTGTAGTTTAAGCGATATTTACCAAAATGCAATCCAATTATTTTAAAAATTTAATCTTACTGGTGTAAACAAAACCCTGTGAACAAATTAAAGATATTTTTTCAATCAACGGTAATTTATAAATATACTAGCAAACCCGGCGAACTCCGTTTCGCCACCAGATGGCTTCGTTTGATGCGGTTCATCTGGTGTTGGCACCATTATTGAACCATGCAAATGATATATTTGTCCTTTTATCTGTAATTGCAAACAATTATTTGTTGAATAATACGGTGTAACTTCTGATCGTGTAGTGTGTGTGGTGTATATGTAGTTGTTATGTGTTGCAATTCATTGTGTTGGTGTGAGTGATTGGTTATGTGTGTGTGTGTTGTATCTTTTACCTTGCAAGTCGGAGGCATGAAGCCGCCTTCTCGAATGATATTAGCTCCAAAGGAAGTCATGCGAAAACAGTTATTGTATTCAAGGATGTGTTGAAGAAAAAATGCAATCGGGATCACTTCCATCGAACAATGGTTTCAGTGGCTGTGGTAATGGATCCAGTTTAACTTTTCCATTTGCGCAGCACAATCCAGCCGTTTCTCTTTTAACGCATTGCAATATCGGCATATAGTCGTCATTGGTCCAATATCTAAATTTTCATCATCACTGTAGTTCGCCTTGGGATCATATTGGAATGCCAAGCGATTGTATAATGCCAATGATCTTTTTGTGCTCACGCGTTGTCTCAATCGGCCATTTTCTCCTATTATATTTTTTTGTCTTTCTTCGCTTAAGTTCTGTGAATACACTTGTTGCTGGCTTGCATGTCTTGTGCGGCGGCCGATGTTCGCACGTCGTCCTCTAGGCGTTTTGGACTATGGACAGAGTGGTGAGTTTAAATGCCTGCTGTTGAAATTGAATAAAAAAATTTGCACAATACTTAATAATAATTTCCCGCTTGAAATTTTTCCTGAATTTTCTTTGCTATAAACCTCACGGAGCCCGAGACCTTTCCTATCCGGTAACATTATAATTATTGACGACATTATTTTTATCAGTTTAGCGACAAGACATGTGAAAACAGCGAAAGTACGTAATTTGTTTGCAGACTTCGAAGCATTGGACTGGGGTCAGTCATAATCTTAACGATAAAATGGAAAGTGACTGTAAAAGAATTCGGTTAAGGCAGACTGCCGTAAAGCGCGACATTCGAATAATAATTGTGCAAGGTTGAATCGAGAAATTGCCTGCGGTAAAACTAATTTTAATTATTAAACAGTTACAGATAAACAAACACTAGTTAGGTTAGGTGGGCCCACACTAATAGAGAGAAATGCACGAAATACTTACACCTACTATTAATAAATTAAATAAACAGCCGAATCGTTTCGAATAATTGCAATTTACTTAATTTTTATTCTTCTAAATGCAGTAAACGACAAGTTTAATTTCCTGACATTGCCAAACCATAGAATATGTTATAACTACCACTCATATGTTTGGGTACGTTCATTTATACTGAATCTATTTACAGCGTTATTTCTAGACTGATCTAAAGGGGATAAGATATTTAAGCCTTTCAAATATGTATTTAATTGTGTCGGCGCATACTTTGTGGTAATTCATTAACATGATTAACTTTGTTAAAACAAAAGGAATTACTTAACAATCTCTAGGCAGCGTCCCTATCGAGCTCGATTTAATACCATTGTCATAATTAAATTTGCTCAATATCATCATCAAAAAGACAATAAAAACATACAAGGTTTTCAGTGAATAACTCACCTAATTTCAACGATTTTCAATGAACTCGCGATTCACAATAATCACATACAGAATTGTAAAAGAATATCGACACCTTACAAAGTCGCACTTGTTTCGTAAACGAGAGTGCTGAACGAACGAACGAAATCTGAGGGTACTTATATGATTCAGAGGAGGAGGAGAAGGACATAAGCAGACAACATTGTATTCGTTTGTAGAATATCAAGGTTCGATAACCATTTATTATCGAGATCGTTTACTTAAATGACAAGACATGTGAAAACAGCGAAAGCAGGTTACCTAATTGTTTTGTATCTCGAAGCAGACGATCAGGTGTAATTATTGGTAAAATTATAATTTTTGATGACATTATTTTTATCAGTTAACGAAAAGACATGCGAAAACAGCGAAAGTATGCTAATTGTTTTGTATCTCGAATCAGTGGACTGGTTGTTCTTGACAATCAGCCGTGTAACATTTTATAATTATTGACGACATTATTTTTATCAGTTTAGCGACAAGACATGTGAAAACAGCGAAAGTACGTAATTTGTTTGCAGACTTCGAAGCATTGGACTGGGGTCAGTCATAATCTTAACGATAAAATGGAAAGTGGCTGTAAAAGAATTCGGTTAAGGCAGACTGTCGTAAAGCGCGACATTCGAATAATAATTGTGCAAGGTTGAATCGAGAAATTGCCTATTATTAAACAGTTCCAGATAAACAAACACTAGTTAGGTTAGGTGGGCCCACACTAATAGAGAGAAATGCACGAAATACTTACACCTACTATTAATAAATTAAATAAACAACCGAATCGTTTCGAATAATTGCAATTTACTTAATTTTTATTCTTCTAAATGTAATAAACGACAAGTTTAATTTCCTGACTTCCTGACATTGCCTGTCATATATAAACCATAGAATATGTTATAACCATGCGACACAAAAATGGCGCCAAATGGCGGTTATGAACCAAAATAATTCCACAATTGGACAGTCGACTCACAGATGTCACTATTTGATCCTGGCGTTCACAGACTATTAAAAACATTTCTTAATTCCCTATTCTGTACGATTAAAATTGAAAATGTCAACTACTAACGCGGTGTTAAGTACTAGTGCGTTTACCTTACCTATTTTATCTTCTAATATATAAAATTCTCGTGTCACAGTTTTAGTTATCATACTCCTCCGAAACGGATTGACCGATTTTTATGAAATTTTATATGTATATTTAGTAGGTCTGAGAATCGGCTACTATCTATTTTTCATACCCCTAAGTGATAAGGGTTATCCACCCCTAACATTTTTTTTTAATGTTTTTATAATGGTATTAAAAAATACATACAACCCTAAATTTTCACCCTTCCATCACCAACCCCTATTTTTTAATAGTCATTTTTTCGTCCCGCTCGATAACATCAATTAGGGATCCTTACTAGGTACTACCCGTGCGAAGCCGGTACGGACCGCTAGTTTACTATAAAAATGTACGTTTCAATTTAGAGTGGAGCTTCCCCTATACAGTGTAACTAGTATTATTTGCGATAATTTGGGAGTATTTCTGCCCAAAGAACATTTTCTGCCTTTTAAGCCCGGCGGCGTTAGAATTTTATGCAACTGGCTCACTGGCAATTTATTTCATTTTATTTTATTTTATTATTTTTTGTCAGCCAATGGCGCTAGAAAAAATAAGGATGATTTTACAATCTTTAAGTGCATTGTTTCCTATCCTTGTGAGGATTGTGATTTACGCATTTGATTTTTGACTATAACAACCATTATCACAACGTTAAAATTACGATTACGATAAGTGTATTTTTTGTAAGATTGCAGTAAGCATAAAAATGAGCGACTTTTCAAATTAAATCTGTTGCGTTATTTTTCATTAGTAGTAGGTACCTTTTAGAGGATTTCTTGGATGTTGATGAAAAGTTTGTACTTACTCTGGAAAATGCCGGAAGAATTTTTAAAGGCAGGGTGTGGGTAGAGTGTTGTTTTACCCAGGGGAAAAAGGTCACGTGACAGAGTGTATCTGGGGTGTAAAAATATTTGTGAACGGTTTGGGGTGTTTTTGATCGAAAACAGTCGAAGTTGGGTCGAAGTTTGTCGAAGCTGATTCGTAAATCTAACCTAATTTAGATTTGACATAGTACGTATTATGTGCATTGTGTGAATAAAGTGAATATTTATATCAATATTAATTACTATTGAGAGTGAGTGTCTACTAGTCGTGTCCACAAACATTACAGGTAGTGTGAAGAAGTGGGCTTACTTGAAAATGCGATAAAAGGCCTTTCCTTTTTCAGACTTTTCCGAATATGTGTGGCACCACCCGGAGCAGGCGTCAGAAACGTTTGCTTGCTGTTGCAATTAGCGCTGTTTGCAATAAATTTATAGCGGCTGTGTTTAATGAGGATTCAGAAAATGATTATGATGGTGAAGAGGAAAACAGTTCCACTGCGATAGTGTTTCATTTGACAAGAAAGATAAAAACAGAAATCATTAGGATAAAGAAGTATGTAGATGAAGTTGTGCCTAGTTTGACAGGCAGTCAATTCCAACAACATTTTCGCCTAACAATCACATCGTATGAATGGTTACTTCGTTTAATTGCTCCTACCATAAACCGAAGAAGTGTAATAGGTCGTACAGTAATCGACCTAGAAAAACAACTTCTTTCTGTCCTGTGGTTATTGGCAACGCCAGACTCGTATAGGTCAGTAGGTTTATGTTTAATTACTATGTTTAATTACTGACCGATCTGGAACATAAATAAAATTTATTTATCTGTTAGAATTGAACATGTAAGACATCGCTTCCTGCGTTTTCTATCATATAAGCTTCATTGTCCGATGGATAAACTGTCACACAGTTATACGAATATAGCGCGGAGGGCGAATGTGTGCTCATTGGAATCGCGAAGAATATTTGACGATGCTATGCTGCTGTATAAGCTCCTCAGGGGGTACGTGGACTGTCCTGACCTGCTGGGTCGCATCAGCTTCTACCTGCCCTCTAGGATGCTGCGTAATAGGTCGCAGGATTTTGTTATTCCGTGTGGCTTTCTGTATTTTTCGTCTGATGATTTATTTATTTTACAATTTTCGTAGCATCACTTTTTCAAATGTATCTAAATACACTCCACCCACTGTGGCTCACATTGTTTATAGTAATACAAAAAAAACCAAGTTACATGTGGCTTGTTCAATTAAAGTTTCTCGATTAATTTGTCCATTTTGGAGGCAAATACTTCAATGGCTAATTTCTTGGCCTCCATGGCTTCTTCGTGTCGTACTTGTCTCTGTGTTTCACGTTCGTCGGAGTTGTTTTGCATTATTTTGAAGCACTCCAACACTTTGTCATCTTTTTTCTCTTTTCGTTTTGCAGGCCCCGGTCCATGACTTGAACTTAGGGTTCTCTGTCTAGAAGGTCCAGGTTTACAGGCCATTAAATCTTCTTCCAATATTTGGTCATTGTCTTTAAAATCTAAAAAAATATCACGTATTTTAATTAAAATTGAAGTTTATCATTTCCGTTTCTAACTCCTTCCATACGACATCATTTTTCACCGTTGTAGAGAGAAATCGGCTGTTGAGTTTTTTTTTTAAGGTCTATTAAAAGCAAAATGGAATGGCGGGACCATTTCCTTCTTTGGTCTTTGCTTTCTTCCTCATTCGTACATTCTTCTGCGACAGCGGAGGATTGAAATAATTTTATTATTTCTTCATCGTATTCGGACACTACTAATTCCCCATCTAAAACAATACAAAAATCTTCTACATTATATGACTGTTGCAAATAGATCATTTTGTATAAGTTACTTACTGCAATTGTTATGTAAATACAATTTTCCACTTTCGATGAATGCTGAGCCATCGGCATTTACTACTAAACTAAAGTCTTCGGTGTTTATGTCCATATCAAAATTTAAAAAAATTAACACTTGAAACAAATAATACACAAACAACCTGCTACTACTAACTTCAAAATAAAAAAAAATTGGATTCATATAGAAAATTTGGATGTTGGAGGTACGATTCAATACAACTTTCAGTGGGGGGAGAGTCGGTGTTACTTTCAATTACATATTTACAAATATCACCTAGACTTCTTGCAGATTACATAGTAGTATGTGGAAAAACCAAAGACCACCAAGTAGATGAAGTACCCCAACGCAGGAAGTAGATAATGGCATGTGCCTATTTACGGTACTTTTTCATAAGATTTTCATTCATATTTTAAAAGGTCTCACCTCACAAGTAGGTGGGTTTTACCTGATTGTAATAGACCGGACCCTTTTCAAACAAACTGTAGCGAGTACGAATACATTTTATTAAGGGATTTTCCTAATTGTGTAGTTTCTCTTTCATCGGGCTACATTTATACCGGTTGGCGACCCCACCACGGGCAATGCATAATATTGTTAGTAAAGTGTATTTATTGTACTTAACTAATCAATATTTTGCATTTTGAAATGACGCAAGAATAAAGACAAATATCACGCTCATAAGAACACATATTATATTGCTAAAATTTCCACTCCTAAATAATTTCAGAATCTCCATCGGTCAAAGTGCATTTTAAATTTTTAACAATGGTCACATTATTTCCGTCCCCGTAACTGAAACCTCTTACGCTTGATACTTCTCAGTATGGTGTCACCATGCGCTCATCTAGTTTGTGACCTGACATAGCAAAACCCATCGGTTAATATGAATGGCACAGATGTACCTGCCCTAACAAAAGAGAACCTCATTATATGGCTTAACACCTACAGTCAAAATGCTATATTACATAGTGTTACATATACAATAAAGATTTCTGAGATACTTAGTTAACAAAACTAAATTGTCAACGTTTTAAGAAGTAACGTGCCTTATCGGCAGTTGACGGTAGACATAACTCGCGCCAACCACCGATATACTTACTTTGCAAATTCCATTATACTTCTTGTTTCATTAAATAAATTAATAAAGTTAGTTACTAAGTTCTCTTCAACGGGAACGGGTCGTCATCTTTAACCAAATATACTTAACGCACATAGTGTATTAGTAAATGCGGTAAGATAGTAACTCCTATCCCAAAAGGCCATTTTATAACATTTTATTATTTAACAACTTGTGGAAGGTTAATTAAATAAATAAAGCTAATTTGTGCCTAAATAAAAAGAATTTGTTTCTTTTTAAAAACAAACTGGGATAGCGTCGACCTAAAACTAGCGCAGTCGTTCGGATATTTTTCCGAGAACTTTTCTAAAATTTGCAAGCAGTGAACCGGCGAAAGTGAAGCCGTAGCTGCGAAGTTTGGCGAACCCAACGGAGTAAATTTTGGAAAAAAGTGGAAAAATTGTGTTTTGAGTGGAAAACAGCGGTCTCCCAACCGAGAGGCTCTGAGAACACAACCGCTCCACCAAGACAACATTCCCAAAATTCAACACATCAAAAGAAATTCAGCACATCGAAAAGAAAAATTCAACACATCAAAAGAAACTCAGCACATCGAAAAGAAAAATTCAACACATTCAAAGGAAAGGAAAAGAAAAGAAATCATCGTACTCAAATCAAAGTACAAAAATTGTTCTCTATAAGAAACTTATTTACAATAATAATAATAACACAATTAACGAAATTTTCACAAACTTTATTTAATAACGTAACATATGTTTCGCCAAACTTTGGCTTCATCAGACGGTAGAGTATTTACTACTAATTGTACAAAAGAGGGTTGGATGTTTAAATAGTTTACAATATGGTTTTATGAATTTTGTTTAGAATATATTTAAGAGTGGGGAATTGTTCCCTTCTATTTGATCGTTGAGTACTGTACCTAGTTTTTTATATTTATTAATTTCTAACTTTTCTAGTAATGATAATCTAAATCCCTTAGTTTCTAAATGTAAAATGTCCAAATCACAGTTAAATTGGTGGCCTTCTTCAGTAATGTGGTTTGCATAGGTGGAATCTGTCTTGTTTTTTATGTAACTATTTTTATGTTCTTGTAGGCGTTTTTTGAAGTTCCTGCCTGTTTGACCGATATATACTTTTTGGCATGACCCACAGGTTAACTTATACACTCCAGAACACATTTCTTTATTAATTTTGTCTTTATTGTTTTTAATTAACTTACCTATCGAAAAATTAGTTTTATAAGCTAAGTTAAGACCACAACGTTGTAAATAGGTATATATTTTATTACTTATGGGACCTAAATAAGTTACACATTTATATTTTTTATCTAAATTTTCAACTATTGATGGATAAATTGATTTTAAGGCTAGTTTGTATTGTTTTTTAATTACTAAATTATCTATTAAAGAAGGGTTATAACCATTATTAAAAGCTATTTGTTTAATTAAATTTAGTTCTTTAAGATAATTATCTTTAGACATAGGAACACTTAGGAGTCTATGTGTCATACTGTTGTAGGCTGCTAATTTATGTTGTACCGGATGAAAGGAACTATTGTGTATTGTAGAGTCAGTATGAGAAGGTTTGTGAAAAATAGAGAATGTGATTTTGTTATCTTTTTTAGTTAGAGTAAGATCTAAAAAATTAATTGTATTATTTACTTCTTCTTCTACCGTGAACTTAATATTAGGGTGCAAACTATTAATATATTTCAAAAAGATATCTAGTTGTCTGTTTGTACCTGTGAAACCCGTGATAATGTCATCTACATACCGATGCCAAAATATGAAATTGTTATTACCTGAATTTATAATAGATTCTTCTAAGTCGTTTAAGAAAATTTCCGCTAGTAAAGGACTAAGGGGATTACCCATAATTAAGCCATCTGTGCAAGTAAATATCTGATCATTAAACTGAAAATAATTTTGTGATAAACATATCGAAAGTGCATTTATAATTTCTAGGTTTTCTTCTGGACAGTTATTATTTTTATGAAGTAATTTTTTGACGATATTAATGACGTCCATTGGTGGTATGCTGGGGAATAAATTTTGTATATCAAATGAAATTAATTTGGTATTATTTTCTAATTTAACGTCCTTTATTTTTGAAATTAATTCTAATGAGTTTTTTAGGTTGAATTTAGGCTTAAAGTTACATTTAGATTGAATTATATTTATTAATAACTTAGATATTTTAGTAGACGGGGCACTTAGGAATGAAACGACTGGGCGAATAGGTAGATTCTTTTTATGTAACTTTATTAAAGAGTATAATCGAGGGGGTAAGGGGTTCATTTGAATTAATTTATAAGTATTAATATCTTTAAAAAATTTTTGTGACGATCTAATAACAGATTTAATTTGTAATTGATATTTATCAGTCGGATCTTTATTCAGACAGTTGTATTTTTGTGGGTCAAGAAATTCAAAAGTTTTTTGTAGGTATTCAGTTTTATTCATGGCTATTAAAGTTTTACCCTTATCCGCTCTAGTAAAAATTATGTTATTATTATTAGCAACCGTACGAATAGACTTAATAGTGTTTAATTCATTATTGTTATCACGTGTTTTATTATAGTTATTAAATTGGCCTTTTATTAATTTAGATATGATATGTTTTTCGGAAACTGATGTTTGTGCCTGACTTAATGCTAATTCTACATCAACTCCTAAATGTTCTACAACTTTTTTGGAGATATTCGGTTTAATATTATGTTGAAAACCCTTCTCTAATAATGTAACTTCTTCTTTTGAAAAATTAACACTAGTAAAATTTTTAAATCTATCGTAAAAGATGTGGTCTGAAAAATGTGTATTGCAATTTAAAGTATTATTAACTTTAGGAATTAAATTTTGAAGTTTCTTTTTTTTTTTGTATCCTAAATTTTTTATTAATTATATTGTTAATTTTGACTCTGGTATTAAAATCTAATATTTACAATACTTAGGTTAGGTTAGATTAAGTTTAATTTTTACGAACGCTAAGATTAGGTTTAACCCAACGTTATCAATAACATAATATTTTTACGTTCTTCTCATTTAGTCAAAATTAAGTAATTTCGTAATTTAACATTCATATGCAAAACGGACTGTTAACTTTATGAATTCAAATCGAGTAGAAGTGATAGACATTGAAACTATCAACGAATCTCTCAATTCCATTAGACAATTCTTCTAACAAGCTCGGAATTGAATCTAATACCGAAAATTCGTATCAAATTTCATTAGTTGGAAATAATATCGGAAACGAAACAATGCCTGCTACCATCGAAAAGCTAGTCGCAGCCGCAAAAAATTACGGAGATATTCTACCGAAATTTGATGGAACACCCGAAAATTTAGAGACATTTATAGTTAGAGTAGAAAAATTCTATAATAAATATGGAAATACCGATGACAACACACTGAACGATTATGCATTTTGTCTTATATGCAGTGCGAATAGTTTTATTTCATGTAGGTCTGACATTAGCGATTGGCCCACCCTTAAGTGTGCTTTACGAAACAAGTTTGGCGATTTGACAGACAGAAAGATTTTAGCTCAGCAATTTAGGAATATGAAAATTAGACAGAATGAAAGTATGAGTGACTTTATTGAAAGAATAAAAACAATTCAGACTAAATTAGATCTAAAAATTAACATGGACGTAGATATAGCGGAAGATCAAAAACCAATTCATAAACAGGTAAATGAACAGACGGCGATTGAAATTTTATATAATAACTGTGCTCCAATGCTCCAAACTATTTTGGACGTTAAGGATCATCAAAATTTCGCCGCGGTAACAAGTACCGTACTAAATTATTTTTCGAAACATCCCCCAGAAAAACAAAAGTCAAATCAACCCCCAAAAGCGTTTGAAAATATTTCACCAGGAAATAACTGGCGTAACAACAACCAAAATTCGTTCCGAAATAACATGGTGTTTCCACAACGGATTTTCCCGACGGTAAACCGAAATGCAACGATGTATAGAACGAATAATAATGTAAGTAATTTTAGACCACCTAATTTAAATATAACGCGACCAAACCAAAATAACAATTATAACAACGTTAGACAACCAAATCAAGGTCAAAATTTTGTTAATAGGCAAAATCTAAATCAAAATCCTAGTGGTATGACCAATGATTTTGACAGGACCGCATTCAAAAACTGGCGTCAACCTCGTCTAAATTTTACGGAGATAGACGACAGTAACGATCAACAATATTTTCCCGATCCCACGAAAATAGGTCAACAACATTTTACGGACCAAGCTAATTTAGAAAATGACCATGAAAATTTTGATTATCATAATAATCATAATAATCAAAATTTTTCCTATACCAATTATAACTCCGAACAGTTGGGAGAAGAAAATTTGGGAAACAATCAATCATCATCAGAGACGGTAAATTTTCCGCAACCTGCCTCGGAACAATAAATTCAGAAAACTACCAAAATCCAGTTTGTGTAACACGTAACAATAATTCACCCTGCCTCATTTTAGAATTAGAAAAAGGACCAACGTTAAGAATCTTAGTATATACAGGGGCAACTAACTCCCTAATTAATCCATATTTGGCAAAAAATTTATACACAAATTTTATTTAGCAAGAAAATTTTCTGTTAAAAACAATAACTACGCAAACCAAACATAGCGAATGCTTGGAAATCGATTTATTTTACCCAGGTCAAATGTTAAAGTATTTCATAGTACCTTTTCATCATGAATTCGACATATTGTTGGGTTCAGACGCATTGGAGACTATGGAAGCAGTAATTAACTATAAATTAGGAACCATTACTCTAAATTCCCACGAATTGTGTCTAGTAAAATACGACACAAGTTTTGCAAATCAACTACAGAAACAAAAATTCCCTATTTCGATTAAGAAAGGAACAGTCCTTATACCGGAACAGAATGTCAACGGATGCCTTATTCCCGAAACGATAACCACCGCCGAAAATTTTCATTGTGAAGTTCCTACTTACGGAATACCGGCACGTGATTACCCCAATGTCAAAATAAAGGCGCAACATATCGACAGAACATGTATGGACATATGTAATCTTTATAGACCAAATCCCAAAAGTTCCAAATTTAACGATTTAAATACCATCCTACACAAAAAGGGTAAGAACAATGCTAACGCAGATTTCTTATCACGCGTAGAAGCCAATCCAATCGAAACACAAGATGATTTACTATCACTATTCAATAACCCCGGAGACATTAGTCACCGTGAACCATTAGACATTGCAGACATAGACGAGTACTTAACCGAAGATGTAATTGAACCCCCAATTAAGCAAAACGAAACAAAACCCAAAATACACGTCATATCGGATATACAAATTCGACCTCCGACAGAAGATAACACGATTACGCAACATTCTCAACTGGAGAATTTGAACGCGACTTTACCAATATCAGATAAGCCTTTAAATCAATTTAAAAATCAGTTTGTATTTTCAATTCATTATAAACCTAAATTTACTAAAGAGAATCTATTTGGCAAAACTCGATATTTAATACAACTATCCGAAAATAATTACGAAAACGAAATTGTAAATATTTTAAGAGAATATACAAATCCAAATATAATTAATGCAGTACACTCTAGAACAACAGACTTATACGAAATTATCGCTAATTTAATAAACAATACGTTTGACAACAAGGTAAGATTCGTGTATAGTAACGAACTACGGAAAGACGTTACAGACATCGAAATTCAACAAAATTTAATGTCAAAATTTCATTCACCAGGACACAGAGGAGCTCAAGAATTATACGAAGAAATAGTTAGGGCGTATTATTGGCCAGATATTTTGGCATCTTGCCAAAAATACGTAGATAACTGTCATGTCAGGAAGCCAAATACGAGCGACATCCCGTGAAATACAAGTTAAAAATTACCCCAACCTCTAAGGGTCCATTCGAAATTGTTTTTATAGATACGTTTACATTGAACGGCAAGAAATTTTTAACAGCAATAGACGCTTTTACTAAATACTTCATGTTTGAACCATTAGATTCGGCAAACGAAAAGGCGCGATTTCGAGGAAATTCCCGAAAATCGACCGGTATATTTCAAGAAAATAATACGAGATAAGAAAGCACCTAATTATCGTAAGGAAGTAGTTAAACAAGATTTAGGCGACAAAATCGAAACGATAAAAGGAAAAATTTATCACAAACAAGAGACGAAACCTTGTAGGAAATCAAGAAAACCTAATTAAACATTTTAATAAACAATTATCATTAAATAAAATCATAATTCAAGAATTCAATAAAACATTTAATAGTATTGCAGTAAACCTCGACGTTGTACAACAGTCTATCAATAAAATTAGAGAAAAAGAGAGTATTCAAACAAACATTTTTACCATTGAAATTCTAATTAACCAATTAGGGTCAATTGTTTCCGATTTGCAAATAACAGTCAATTTTGCAACTCTAAATTCTTTACATCCAAGTTTAATAACTGAAAAACACTTAAAAGATATGAAAGGAATTCTCAGGGAATTCCATGACACAAAAACTTATTATAGTTATGATAACATTCTATTTTTAAGAACGATTCAAGTAGAATTTTATATAACCATGGATCATATTGTGTTTCTATTACATGTACCCATTTTGGATGAAACCAATTTTGGTTTATATCATTTATATTCCATACCTACTAACCAAAACACAACGATTATACCTCCTACGCCATATGTGACGTTAGCAGAAGACAAAATTTATTATTTAAAAAAAATTGTAAACGTATGCAGCAAGAATACTATTGTTCAACCGAAATCATAGAAAGAAATTATCAACGAGATAATTGTGTAAAAAATTTACTACAGATTAAAAATAATCCATCATGTAAACACGTACCAGTCGATATCACTGACGAACTTGTGGAAGTGTTGAACGATGCAAAATATATTTTGATTTTACCTAACGAAACTCTCATTCATACAAATTGCCAAACGGAAGAAGTACATAAATTAAAAGGAACATTTTTGGTCACTCTTCCGTATTCTTGCTCGTTCGTGGCGAAAAACTTTAAATATGTTAACATCGAAGAAACGATAGTGGAAACTCCAGTTTACTTACCAGCAAATATTAAAGAGATTTTAGAGGTGAAACCAGTACAACTAAGTCTAAAATCAATTGGCCTTGAACAACTCTCGAAATTGACACTACAAGCCTATGACCCAATAGTGTACGCGAATGACAGTGGAAGTGCGCGTTACGCATACCCAATTACGACGATAATTTTAATAATCATAAATTTAATAATCATATTTGTAATCTTTAGAAGTAAGATTTTACATTGTACTACATTAAACAAAAGGGTTGAGGATAAGTCAACATTAAAAGAAGAGGCTTTTCCTCTGCCTCCTAGAAAATAAGTGTATCTATTATTGTTTAACATTGTATTTAGATTTAATGATATTTTTAAGCTATGGCTAAATATCTGAGGATGAAATTTTCCCTTCTTTTCGGTAAAATTTCATCTTAGTAGGGGAGGAGTTAACAAAACTAAATTGTCAACGTTTTAAGAAGTAACGTGCCTTATCGGCAGTTGACGGTAGACATAACTCGCGCCAACCACCGATATACTTACTTTGCAAATTCCATTATACTTCTTGTTTCATTAAATAAATTAATAAAGTTAGTTACTAAGTTCTCTTCAACGGGAACGGGTCGTCATCTTTAACCAAATATATTTAACGCACATAGTGTATTAGTAAATGCGGTAAGATAGTAACTCTTATCCCAAAAGGTCATTTTATAACATTTTATTATTTAACAACTTGTGGAAGGTTAATCAAATAAATAAAGCTAATTTGTGCCTAAATAAAAAGAATTTCAATTGATTTAGAGAAAGCGTTCGACAAAGTACCACGAGGGAGAATATGGAAAAGCTTGGAAAATAGAGGAGTAGATCCAAAATTAAGAAAAGCAATAGAAAGCTTATATAAACACAACAGAAACTACGTAATAAGTCATAATAGCCAATCAGAAGAATTTATAACAACAGAAGGATTAAGACAAGGAGGAGTTATGAGTCCAGTACTTTTCACAATATTCATGGATGATATAATGAAAAAATGTCAAAACGGAATTAAAAAGTTACATATGGGTTATAGACATCTACAACCAGTGTTCATTTCCGAATGTGCTTTTGCTGATGATGTTGTAATTATGGCTGGAAGTGAAAGTGGCTTACAAACTAACATGAAAATTTGGAATGAAACACTACAAGAATTTGGCATGAAAATAAATGTGGACAAAACCAAAGTAATGGTAGTAGGTAATGAAAAACAGCAAATACAAATAGAACTTGATGGAATATTGGTTGAGCAGGTGCAACAGTTCAATTATTTAGGTGTAACAATAGACGAAATGGGAAAACAAGAAATCGATATAACAGAAAGAATAGAAAAAAGCAATAAATTATATTACTCAATAAACAAGACCTTCATCAATAAGAAAGAAATATCCCAGAGTACCAAAATAAAGATATATAAGGTAATTTATAGACCTGTACTGACATATGGCTGCGAAACTTGGGTATTAACAAATAAAATGAAAAGAAGACTAGAAGCAATGGAAATGAAATACCTAAGAAGAGTAAAAGGTATTACGCTGAAAGACCGAATCCGTAGTAGCCAAATAAGAGAAGAACTGGAAATAAACCGACTGACTGACTTCATAGAAAAGAGACAACTCAGCTGGTGGGGACATCTACATATTTGTGGGAGCTAAATGAGGATAAACTTCGTTAAATTATTTACATTTTTATTGTACAACTTTATTGCATTTTCCGTAAACATAGATTGTACAAAAACAATATTTTTGTATTTGTAAAGACGTGTCCTTGTAACTGGTGGTGCTGGGATAGGGTAGGTAGTTTTCATGACTAACTTTTACGATTGACAACGGCAACACATGCCTGTTTTTGACCTGGTGTGTCTCGCCTCTCGCAGCAGATACAAAGTTGTTTGCATCACCCAAACAGCAAAAGGCCATACAGAAAAAAGGAATTTATCTTGAATGACCGTTTGTTTGATTTATAATTTAATATTTTTTAAATAGTGGCGGAGTGGCCGAAAACAGTTGTACTTAACAAATTACAAATTTTTTGGTACAATATTTTAGTTTGATAATGGTTGAATAAACCGAAACGTTACAAAAATCATACATTTTTATATTTTTTTGGCATTACACTTGAACAAAAAGGCATTCTGAAGAGTTGTATAAATTCGTAATGTCATAATAGTCCGGTCTACGCGCCAAATAATGTGGAGCTTTTTATATTTTTAAATCGGGTTTCTTTCTATAGTCGTCATGCAACCCACCTAGCTCCTTCTTGCTTTATTTTAACATTATTACAAATTCAGGCTAGGCAACCAATAAATCTTCACGTTTCACAATAACTCTTACTGCTCTCTTTCAGCCTCACCCTTTACCATTATATATACTTGCTCCAATAAGACCCACGATTATGGGACTGTTTGGAACTTCAATTTCATTATTAATATCAACATTAATATAAATTAAATTAATATTAATATTAAAATATTAATATTAAAATATTAACATTAATAATTAATTATATTAATATCATATAATACATATATTATATCATAATTCTGTATTATTATTTTTTATTCCATCATTTTCTTTTTATTTTACAATATATATTGTCATGATAGAAAGATGCTTACAAAACAATTTTAAAATAATTAACAGATTTAGAAAATGAAACAAGTGTTCCAAAATATTTAAAAAAAAAGTATATTAAAAAGAAAAATGTATTATTATTAGTTACGTTTAGTTGTTTATTAAAATATTAAAGATGTAACAAATAAAATTTAATTAAGTATGTAATGTTTTGAAATGACAGTAGCATTTCAAAAATATAATACTAATCATGATTGCATAAAAAATGAAATTAAATTTTATTTGAAAGATCCAGAGAGAGTTCATACTCTTAAACATTTAAAAATTAATATTTGAATTGAGTAAAGTAAATTAAAATTTAAATAAAAAATTGTTTTGTATTAACACTTGTTTCATTTTCTAAATCTGTTAATTATTTTACCTGGACGATTTTATTTTCTATACATTAATTATATTAACCAACACTGTAAAAACCACTAAACTCCTAAATTGTTTCATCTCAATCAAAAAGTACATATGTATTATTGTTTCAATTGGTTTCAATTGTTTATTAATTTTAAGTACATATAACAGAATATAATAAAAAACGGTCATTTTTACTTTAAAATTTAAAACAAAGGCTAGTGCGCAAAATTGCTTCTTTATTATTTTATCTAAATCAAGAAATAAATTATTAATTTAATTGTTTATTAATTATAAGTACAAATTTCATAACAAAAAAACCGTAACTATTAATTTATAATTCTGACCACTTTCGTTTTCTTTACAGTATATAATTAAAATTACTGGTCAATTTTATGTTCTATTTATATGAAATTGATAAACGGGACTTTTTACTAGGTTTTTTTCTAGTCTACGTTAGGTTAAGTTAACGTGAAATGACTTAAAACATCAAACAAATTTCAAATTTCAAACAACCACGCTAGTGCGCAAGACGGGCGTTTTTTAACCATCTCATCGAGGTAGGTAAAATTTTAACACTCCGGATACACTCTGGGTAATTTTTTTTTTCATTTCTAAACGGACACCCCAGCGATACCCCAGATGTCACTTGCATTTCTGAACGCATTTGGGCGTTTAGAGGTATATCTTTTATCCCACACCCTGCCTTTCTGAACGCACTCCTGATTAGGTAAAAGCATGGTAAAAGCGATTTCGGGTATCGTCGGAACACCGAAAGTCTACGGTAGGCATATTAGCTACGTTGCCAGATTCAAATTATAAAAACGTTTAAACGTATTTGTAACTACGCACATATAACCGGCTTTGTAATGGCTTTACAACTGTTTACAACTACATACCTTAATTCAATTGAAGAACTGTATAAATATACAGGGTGTTAGATCTATAAGTACAAAAAAAAGAATCATGGATTCCTTGCACAATAAATAACAAAAGTCTAAAAGTATTTTTCAATCGAGTGACAATTAAGTACGCAATTCGTGTTCGAAAATTTGACCCTGAAATTTGGTTTAATACGGGCCTGGCGAAATACGAATTCTCGTAACTGATAGTTTGCAACGAGCAGCGCCACTTACGAAACAGCGTTATCTATCACCGGCGACTATTCTCTAGGGAATAGCCAATTGCACGTCTATTTTCCATCACTTTCACGGGTAATTACACAATTTCACAAATAAGTAATTATCTAAAACTAATGTGTGCTTTGTGTTGTGATGATGAACATGTTTAAAAATCGTAAAAAATAAAATAGTAAAATGTTCCAGCGAAATAATTTAATAAATTACTCGACAATTGTTTCTTTCAAATAGTTAGTTTCAAGAGTACAGACAAAAGTAATACATTTTATTATTTCATTTTTTACGATTTATAAATCATCACGCCCAACTCTTAAGTTGATCAAAATTCAAAACAATTGTTATCGTAGCCGCCAGAACTGAAACATTAAGATTACTTAAATAAATTTAACGGGAAAAAATCAAAGCACATCACTAGTATTGCAATTCACACCTACTCTTTAAAAAATACTTTCCACTGTCAACAAAACTTCAATAACGTCAATAACAATAATTAAAACAATATGAAAACTACACACAATTACACCGCATCAATTGCCAGAAGCACACGAATCTACCGATACTGACACACTGACCCTGAATTATGAACTTCTCGTTCAATCGATACACCTAACAGTAGCATTTGTAACCTGAAATAATAATTAAGGCGTGCTAAACCAGGGCCGGCCTCAGAAATCAAAATAATTTTTTAATTTTTTTTTTTATTTCAAAAGTCAAAAAGTGTATAAATTCATGTTTGAAATGCAACAGGGAACATGTGGTTCTTTTTTCTGTACTTATAGACCAAACACCCTGTATGCAAATTGTGAACCTTACGAATTTTGATATCCATTTGTTTTATTTTGTTTATTATAACTTCTAGTTAATAAAGGAGAAATAGCTCATTTTATGATGAATGAATGTCGTTAATTTCTTGAATTTAAAACAAAAAAAGTTGGAAGTAGCACATTGCCAGTAGAATTGAATTGGCCGAATGAAATTTTTGCCGTGAAATAAAACCATTTTACTATTACTGGCGTTTGTCTTTGTGGTGGGTAAAAATATGAAAAATTAGCAGCACAAAAACGCTAGGATTAACAAAATGGTGGTAATTATGTACTTTTTGACCCCATCCCCCTAGGGGGTTGGGGTTGCAGGGGGTGTTTAGGGGGGGGGGGGTCTTCCGAATATAATTCCGTTGGAATTAGCCGGCGGTCACCCCTAGAAAAAATTTTATGAGGGGTTGAAGTTTTATAAAAATATCATATTTATGCATATTTAGTGCATCAAATGCATTTTAGAGGTGGGGGAGATATATTTTATATTAAAAAAAAATAAAAAAACCGTCGTCATAATTCTTTGTCTTGAAGTACGTTATGGTAGAGGGTGGGTGTGTTTACATGTACATACCCCACACCCCAAATTATAATTTAGTAGTTAATTTGGTATTTGGTTAGGTTAGGGTACGGGGTGTGGGGTATGTATATGTAAATACACCCACCCTCTACTAAAACCTATTGCAAGACACAGGGAATTATTACGACGGTTTGTTTTTTATAAAAAATATATCTCCCCCACCTCTAAAATGCATTTGATGCACAAAAAGTTTTTAATATGCAAGAAATTTTTTGGAGCATTTTTTTTTTTTAGTATTATTTTTAAAATTTTTGAATTTTTGATATTTGATAAATATGATATTATTATAAAACTTCAACCCCCCCCCTAAACACCCCCTGCAACCCCAACCCCCTAAGGGGATTCAGTACATAATTACCGAAACTTTTATTAAAACATTTTTTCCGTATTTATACTATTAAGTCAGCTATGAAAGAAACACACTTAAGTGGAACACCCTGTATATGCAAATAAGCCCATCCGAAAAGAAGAAAAAATAGCTGTGTTTTGCTTGACGATTACCGAGGCAGAAATGACGTCTAGTAAGAACAAATAAAAAAGCTACTTTAAAAAAAAAATTGTCTTTTTAACTAAGGTTTAGTCAACTATCACTCCCATTCAATGACTGGTTTTTTAAATTTCTTACTACATTACCGTGATATGCAACCAATAAATTTCGTTCATTGTTTCACCTGCCAAAATTTACGAACCAATCAAATTTAAATAATATAAAACATTCTCTACCCGTAATCTCAAACATCCTACCACTAATTACCTCCTATATTACTAATACATTAAAAGTTTAACTTTATTTTTTTAACGGTTACAGATATTGGCAAGAAGTTTTAAAATGTAAAATATAGGGTTGGTATTTTAAATTCATGAATTTATTTCATACTTGAAAAAAATAATGCCAATTTTGACTTTGATACCTTTTCAAAATGCCCTGTGATTTACATTTCAAAGTTTATGTTTTATATGGGATCCTTGTTTCGGTATTTAGTATGCGAACCTTTAGGACATGAATATATAAGAAATACATCAAATTTTGTGGTTTATTCGAACTTAGCAATAATACATTTAAAATAAAAGAGGTAAACTTTTCCAAAATCAATGAATATCAAAACTTTATACGTCATAACAAGCGAGTTCCATAAGGACCTTATACCGAGTGGTCCATTTAATTTGAGACAGGCCTGTATCTCAAGAACGGTACCTTTTATAAAGAAAAAGTTAGCATGAAAATTGTTTAGTATTACGGGTACTGTGTGATTTGGTGAGGAGGCTTCCGGAAATAGTAAGTACCTTTTAAACTTTTTGCGGTAGTGTACGTTTATGCTTAGCAGCATAGTAGTTGAATATGAAATAATCTGTGAAATTAGGTGAATATTGAAAATTAAATGTTTAAAAAAAAAAAAATGGGTGGCCGAATAAAAGGGCCATCAACCGTTTCTCAGCCAGACGGCCGAGAAATGGTTCAGCAAGATAGGAGTATTGCTTCATCATTCTACGTAGTTAACTATGATTTTTCTTTCTTTTTCCCGTTCTTACATACAAGGAATGGGATAAATTTAATCGAAACCAGTTTGCGGCCTCTATAATGTTATGTAAAAAATATATGATTTCTGAAATGTCGGCGGAGGCCGACAGCTAGTCATTTGTCGACCGTCTATTTATTAATAGTTAAAATTTAAAAAAATTGTCTGATAAACGTATTTCCAGATGTTGATTCAAGGAAAAGTAAGAAAAAGAATAACACCAAGAAACGAAAAGGTCGCGAAAAGAAAATTATTTAACTATACTGAAGGTTATTTAAAAGAAGCACTTCATCAAATTCGTTCGAATAAAATTTCAATTAGGGAGGCTAGCCGAATGTTTAAAGTACCAAGATCCACCCTTCAGGATCGGCTACATGGTAGGCGTTCTGAAAATTTAAAAAAGACGGGTCCTCAGTCTATCATGGGTATTGAGGGTGAAAAGAGGATCGCTGAATGGACAATTAACATTGCAAAATGCGGATTTCCTATTAAAAAAGAAAATTTAATTGAAACAGTTACTAAAATAGCGCGAGACCAAGGAAAACTTGATCTTTTTGTAAATAAAAGACCGGGCATTAGATGGTACAAAAGTTTTTTAAAAAGACATCCAGAAATATCAGTCCGAGAAGCGGAAGGAATTAATAAAGCACGTGCCGTTGTGACAGAGCAGTTCATAAGATCATGGTTTAAAGATCTAAATGAATTTCTTGAAAACAGAGATTACAGAGAGATTATGGACGATCCCCAAAGGATATTTAATGGTGATGAGACCGGTTTCAGCTTGTGCCTTAAGACAGGCAAGGTACTCGTACCACGTGGAAGAAAGAATCTATATCAAATAAAAGCAGGGAACAAGGACAACATAACAGTTCTGATAGTTTTTAATGACAGTGGTAATATTTCCCCACCACTGGTTATTTTCCCTTATGTAAGACCACCAAAAACTTTGGTCAAAAGCATGCCCGAAAATTGGATACTTGCCAAGTCTGAGACCGGCTGGATGCGCGGGGATGTTTTCTTCGAATACATATGTAATGACTTTAATAAATGGTTAAATGAAAATTCCATTAAAAGGCCTAAAATATTATTTATTGATGGTCATAAAAGTCATATGACGTTACCATTAAGCCAGTTTTGTGACGAAAATGACATAATTCTTTATGCGTTACCACCAAATACGACGCATTTGCTACAACCGGCTGACGTGAGCGTCTTCAAGCCAATAAAAGAAGAATGCCGTAAAACTGTATTAAAATGGCAAAGCAAACCAGAAAATGCCAATGCCGTCATCACAAAATTAAACTTTTGCTCCATTTTCCAAAATACTTTGGAAATGACGAGCACGGGAGACTATATTAAAAACGGATTTAGGAAATGTGGTCTCTATCCTTTGGATCCCGATCAAGTAGATTTTACCAAAAGGGTTAAAAATACTTTAGAAAATCAGCATAAGCTTAATGATAAGTCGGACACATTTACGTCGAGAGAACTACTGTCAGCTCAAGATTTCAGATCAGCGGAGAAAGTCATAAAAGCGATTCAAGATCGCCTTTACGAATATGGTATAAGTGCTAACGTAGTAACAAATGAAATAAAATATCTTGAACAAAATATGAATTCGACTACAGTTAGTCAAACTGCAAATGACGTCCAATTAACGGCTGACGTTGGCACAATTGTCTCTATAGATGATGTGAATATCGTCGATATGCTTTTTGTTAGTCAAACGGACGATAACGCTTTGTCACATATCTTTCCTTCTGATGTCCTTTATAACGAAGACTTAAACAAACCCCCCGAAAAGAAAGTGCCTGATGGTTAAGATAATTTCTTCAGAAGTTCCTTCTACCAACACCTCTGAAAACGAAAAGTCTGATCAGGAGCCTTTGGATCAAATGAAAGTACCTCCTGAAGTTATACCTGCTGAAGATCATACTGTTAGTGAAATCTCAAATCGCGATTGTACAACAAACATGACAGAATCATTTGCCAACTATGGAGATGTTCCCGCTGTCGATTCTATTGATAATATTCAGCACAAAACCCCTGAAAAAGAAGTATCTGATCATCAGTCTCCTGAAAAAGTGAAAGAAACGTCTCCCACTACTCCATTTAGCAAGCATTTAGTATTTCCTGCATCGACCGATCAAAAGCAGAACTTAAAAAAAAATAAATAAAAGTTACCTAGCGCAATCTCAAGTAAAGAATGGAGAAAATACTATAAAAAAAAAGATGAGGAGAAGATTAAGATACTTGAGAATATTCGTAAAAAAAAAGAGCTAAGAGAATTGAAACAAAGAGAACGAACAATCAAAAGAAAAAAAATGAGTAACAATAAGAAAAAAAGTAGTGAAACATATAATAATGATATCGAAAAGGTAAGAATAAAATGTTCTCTCTGCGAAGATGAGTTGTTTAGTGAAACGGAAGAAGACTCAGAAAAAAATATTGGTTGTGATCAATGTCCAAGGTGGTACCACTTAAGGTGCATGGAATTCGTTCAATATACATACGACAAGGTTGCAGATATGGATTATATATGTAAAATATGCAAATAACTAATACAAAAAATTTTTTTTTATATGAGAATTTCATTTTTGTTGTTTGTACTTTTTATATTTTTCTATGCGATTACGAAATAAAGATGTGTTTAAATGCTTACCCAAAGTTTTATATAAACATATACCTACCCTAATGTTGTTTTATAAGGCGTGGCTGACAAACAGTTTTGTCTCGGCCGTATGACCGAAGACGGGTATTACGATGGCCGACAAAAATGTAGTAATGGTCGAGAAGTAGTAAAAGTGTTACAATTATGAAAATATGTTTTTTTCTTAATATATAACTATAGCTAACTTTTTTGGTATATTTTTTTGATAAAAGCATATAACAAGGCATCGTATATCATGACTCATTTTTCGGTAGTGTTTCTTTTTTCCCGAAAAAATTTTACTTGCTTCTCAAAATACAGTTAAAAGGCCGACAACAGGTACATTCACCCTATGTAAATTATTGTTTTGGATATGGCTTCAAAACGAGGTAGAAAGAAAAATAGGGACTATAGTCCTAATGTAGATTGTGAAGTAGAATGTAGAGATACTGAGAAAGATCAAATGAAGCAAATGTTATTGTTATTGTCAAAAAATATGGAAGAAATGCAAAGAAATATGTCTAAATTGGCTGTTGCTGTAAAAGAAACTAAAGAGGCAGTCGACGGCAGTGTGCCGCCCCAAAACGTTAATGAGGAACAGAATTTTCATACAGAGAATAAACATTATATATCGGTATTTAAAGATTTGGGGGGTACCAATCTTATTTTCACTGTGGGGGGTAATCTTCACCCGATGTTGTTCTTAGAAAAGTTGAAACGGTTATTTTTTGAAGCGGGAGTTACATCTAGGGCTCAGGTAAATTTGGCGATGAATTATTTACGGGGTTCGGCTAGTGATTGGGCTTCTACGAAAGAGAGAACTTTCCAAAATCTTAGTCAATTTAGCGAAGCGTTTCGTAATCGTTACTGGGGAATCGAGCACGAGAAGGAATTATTTTATGAATTAAAATTTGGAAGCTATCATAGAGGTAGTAGGGCGGATTATATGCTAAAATTAGCGTGTCAATTATCGTTTTTAACGGAAGAAATATCAGAAGGGAAATTTGTAGAGCTAATAAGCAAACATTTTTCATCTGAAATTGAAAGAGGCATTGTTTTAAGGGGTATCAAAACCATCGACGAATTAGATAGTTATTTGCGTAAAATAGACGAAACGTTCGACAACGAGAGGGTCAGAACTATTCGACGGGCAGCGGCGCGGTCTCACAAAGAAGGGAAGCGTGGCGAACGACTGAGCGGCGGCAAGTTCGAAATGCCGACAATTCGATGCGTACGGGTGGTTCGCAAGTAAACGATGCCGCGCGTAATAATAATAACAATAACAGACAAGATAACGGAAGTAATATATATATTGTTTGTAATGTTAGAATAAGTTAGTTTTAATTTGTTTGAGTTAAGGGAGAGACTATTCTGTGTTAGAATTAGCAGGAAGATAAAGGGTTCTGTGCGGTTGAACTAAAGTGAAAGTTCCGCTAAAAAAAAAGTCGAATCTTTCAGGGGGGTGATGATGTGCTTTGCTTGTATGAAACGGGTTCTTGGAGTGGGGGTTTGAAACGCACCATCGTTGTCCGAGCAGGCAGTGGGCAACTAGCTACCGCAGTGGTAAAAAAGTACTGTTTTTGGTGCGCTGAGGCGGGCCATATTATAATATATATTTTTGGTCGGCGTTTTGAGGTTGTAAATCTGAAAACTAGAAGACGTATGATTAATGCCAATAGTCCTCGACATCCCCTACTAATTAACTAACTGAAGATTTGGAAGAGTGAAGGAATAAGAATAGAAGATTCCTAGGAAGGAAGCAGGAAAAAGACGGAAGAGAATTATATATATATATATATATTGGTAAAGGGTACGTTGTCGCCTCCAAAGTAGATACTGAAAAGACGTTGTCACCTCATATATGACGTTGTGGCCTCCGATTTCGGAGGCGACAACGTCTTCCCATGTATTCATCAGTTCTGACTTTCAAACATGCTACAGAGCCCTACAACGAAATTTTGGTCGGAGGTGACAACGCATCTTCTCTGCTCAGAAGAAAAAAATTTAGTTTCGGTATATACCGCTTGCGCTAGGGTCGCACAAAATATGTACGGATGACTCCTTATCGCCTCCGATTATATAAATCGCATTTTGAGATCACGTAAGATACTTTCGCACCTCCGTTAAATGGCAACATCGAAAACAGGACCATAACGGTCTTTCTATTTTATATTTGTAGCAAGCATTGCACAATATGTGTAAGTGTAATGCTTTGTCGTCTCCTTTATAAATATAACTTTGTTACTAGGTAAGTTAAGTTAACTTCGTATAATTTTGAAAAAACTTTGAAAAAACTCACCCATAATCGGAGAACGAAATAAAAAGCACAAACCCCAACGCCAAAACTAAGACAACAAATGCCCGAAGCACGTTTCGATAACAAAGTTCAGTTCTTCTCTGTACCTGAAGAAGATAACTTTGTCAACGAAAAGTGCTTTGGACATTTATTGTCTTACTTTTGGCGTTGGGGTTTGAGCTTTCTATTTCGTTCTACAACTCCGACAAAGTTTCCAGTTTCTTTATTCACCCATAATCAACAATTGACGCAATCAATTTTGGTTATGTGTTGGTTTGATGTAACAACAAATGTTCCTGTTTAAAGTAAAACAGAAATCAAATTTGACTAGGTATTCGACAAGATGAAAGGGGACGAAATATCTTTCGAAGCTAAAAAGGATCTTCTGATTGCTAATTTTGGAGAATCGTACCTGAAGAAACATAAGAAAGAACGCATGACGTATGTTTGCAGTAATCGCATGAGGGAGCTTTCGAGACTGCTTATTTCTTATAGAAAATTAACCAATAATGAGCAAGTTAATATTAAAGATATCCTCCACCCTCAAAATTTTGACAATGTTTTAAGTGCTGCAAGGGATATTGTAGGATATGATCCTATTAAAAAGACCTTTAAATCTCACAGTCTCGCAATGCATCTCGGCACTTCTTTGAAAATGGCTTGCGACGAACTAACTCATCTTGTTTTAAAAGAAAGTCGTGGTTTCAAATGTATATCAGAAATGCACACATCTAATTGGCTGAAAAATATAAAGAATTTTAAGAAATTGATTGAGTCCCGATGGAACAGTGAACTAGCTCCCCTTGCTAATAAGGACTTACACGAAAAAATGTGGAATAAACCCTTGCTGTTGCCCCTAGTCAGCGACATTAAAATCTTCAGAGACGAATGTCTAAAAAATGCCGATGGTTGTCCTAAAATCTTTAAAGAACAAAAAGACGATGTTAAAACGTACAAAATGCTGGTGAATTGCACTTTAGCATTATTGATTCTATTTAATAGACGACGCATTGGTGATGTTCAATTTTTAAAAATAGAGGACTACAAAAAGGACCAGCGCAGTAATTTTGCTTCGGAATTTGACAATGCATTATCAGAAACCGAACGAGCATTGACTGCCAAATATAAACGCGTATTGAACAGTGGGAAAGGCTCCAGAGCGGTCGTTATTTTATTACCGGAGATTCTACAATACTATGTTAAAATATTACTGGATAATAGAACAAAATATGTTTCTTCAGATAATGATTACGTTTTTGCTATCCCTGGAAGCAGCGTACCGTGGGGAAAAGGTGATGTTGCTATTCGATCTCTTGCTAGCAAAATGAAGTTAGAGAATCCCCACGTCATGACAAGTACTAAACTGCGAAAACATATTGCAACCGTTATGCAAATACTAAGTTTATCCAAAGATGAAGTTAAGCAATTTTCACAATTCATGGGTCACACAGAAAAAAAACACCAAGAGTTTTATGAGTAAGTGTACAACTGGAAATTTAAATTCATAAATCATAAATAATAAGGTTTAGGTTACCGGTAGATATATATCAAACCGCGAAGGTGTCCAAGCTTCTGCTCATGATGGAGAAAGGCACAGTTCCTGTGGAGTACAAAGGGAAATCTTTAGCCGAAATAAATTTTGATGTAAATTTAGAATATGCTGAAGAAAACAACGATGGTAAATTTCTCCAAATTTTTTAATTTTTGAATATGAGAAAATGCGAAAAACGAATATCATTAATTTTTACTTGAAAATCTATAACTAAATTGACGAATTATTATTGAAGCATTCATATAAAAACTTGGTACGCGGAAACATAGGTGTCTATGTGACCTCCGATAACGTGGCAACACTGCTGGAGGCAACAACGACTACGAGATGTACCTATATATACAATTTTCGGAGGTCACATCGTACCTTTCGTGCTTCCCATATATGAACTCTTCAAAATAAAAAATCTTTTCCCCTCTCATGGAATTCCGATTTGTTGACATTTAAATACCTGAAATATACATCTTTTATTGATATTGTTCAACGGGAAGACCCGGAGGCCAGGTCGCCTTTTCCATATACTGGAAGCGACAAGGTATTGTGCATCAATATATATATATATATATCCCACCATCAATACAGCGCCCGTACATTTAGCGAATATCATCAATCGGGCGTCCACCTTCATTGGAGCGTCCGTATACGGACGCTCTATTGAATCCCATGTAAAATTTGGCCTGAGTGATCTTCTCGGTCTCCACGGTCGTTCTAAAAAAATTAGGTGGACGCTTTTTTGAGATAGTTTTGAAAGTTTATATGCGCCTACCGTATATAGCAGTTCAAGACTTGTCCTGTAGGCGACGGGAAACCGAGCGACGTATATGGGTGTCGCGTATATTTTTCATACACTTTGACGATTTTAAAGCGTCCCAACGTTTGGCAACGTGTTTCCGCAAATAGTGCTAAGTTTATTATGCTGTGTACGTACAATGCATGCGAATGGACGCTTCTATCCTTCGGAATATGTAAGTTACGGTTATAACGAAAACACTTGAGGAGTTCGCGCGCAAAACTCAATTAATTTAAAAGATTGAAATATGAGGGAAATGACAAAAAATGTATACTACAAAAGTAATGTAACTTACTCAGCCTCAAGTTTTGAGTATAAAGCAATGTGAATGAGTCTTTGCAAAAGGTTAATCAAGTGTGAATAAGGAAATTAAACGCTTAGTACTAAAAAAAATAGTTTTGGCTTAATTTGTTTGTTTAAAACTAACTAGAAAATCAAAATGAAAATAAGGTTGAATTAGGTTAGGTTAGGTTACAAGGATTTTATACATGCAATTTTTGATTTTCGAAAAAATCAGAGCATTGATAATAATCAAATATATCGATAGTTGGCATCAAGGCAAAATTTAATCCTTTAATACTTCTCATTGGTCTCAAATACTTCCAAACTATTTAACTATTACAAACAGCGAGAATGAAATAAATATATTCAATTAACCTCCCAGTCAAATGAATATTTTCTATATAATACAATAATCCACAAAATATCCACCTGAATAAGGGAGCGCTCTTGTGTGAGTTGGTGCTTGTGTATCTGTGTGTTACAGTGTGGGTGGGTGTAAGTATGAGTGTGTCGCCTTGACACACCGAAACACACCCACACACACACACACACCGATACCCACACACACCGATACCCACACACACCGATATCCACACACACCGATATCCACACACACACACACACACACGCGCGCGCGCACGCACACACGCACGCACGCACGCACGCACGCACGCACGCACGCACGCACGCACGCACGCACGCACCCACGCACACACACACACACACACACACACACACACACACACACACACACACACACACACACACACACACACACACACACACACACACACACACACACACACTGACACGCACGCACACACACACCCACTGACGCACATACACTGACACACAAACACACAATGATACGCATACACTAACACACACGCACACAGCAACACAAACACACAAAATCGCAAACACGCACACAGCGCCGCACACACTCACACACACACACACACACACACACACACACACACACACACACACACACACACACACACACGCACGCACGTACGCACGCACGCACGCACGCACGCACGCATCTATTATTTTTTTGTGACAATCTCATCTTCAATCTGTTCCCCATCATCGTTGTCGTCGTCGTCGTCGTCTTCGCTCGTTTTAACTCGAGCGAATAACTTATTATTTTCAATCAAGAATTTATCTATCGTTTCAAACTTTCGTTTAGAACCCCCCGACAATGCTCGACCGAATTTATCAACAACCATATTGAAACTAAGTGAGAATATAAATTATTTATTCTATTATACCACACTCGAAGTTCTTCGACAATAGATGTGATTTCATTGGTATGGTTGGTATTTCCTGCAGATTGAGATGAAATGAGTAATTTTAAACGATCACATAATTCGTTAACATCATTAAAATATACATATTCTAGAGGTTTATCGTTTAAATTCATCCATAGACCTTTACCCAAAGGATTTTTAACTGGAGTCGAAGTAGCTGCTATGACATTGGCAGCAGCGGAAGGAAATAGAGGTCCGATCATGAGTTTCTTGATTAGCTGATACTTTTTTCCTTTGTTTCCAGCTATAGGAGCGATACTCTTGTAGCCAATTTTATGAGCATTTGTTCTATACACTATATCTTTATATTTCGCCAAATCAGATTCCTTATAACCACTAGGCTCCTTTTTAAACAAAAGCTCCAATAATCCTCGGGATAGTGTATACCTTACATTTTTTACGATTATTTTGTTAGTTCCAAACTTTATTTCGGAATCTCCGATAAAATATTTTTGTCTCTCTGGATTAAATCTTACACCATATTGTGTATCAAAAACTCCTTTAGTATCATGATTTAGAGATGTTATATAAGTTTGAGGGTTATCTAATCGAACGAGCTGCATTATTTCCCTATAGACATCCCTATCTTTTTGCTTATCTCCGACAGGATTCTTTTTGAAAAGTAACTCATATAGTCCAGGCGTTCCGACAAATTTACGTCCCATTATTTCTAGATTTTTACCGACCACCTTCATTTCTTCATCACCAATATATAATTTGTTCTGAAGCCAATCGTATCGAACATCATTTCTATTGTCATATTCTCCTTCAGTATCGCTTAATACTCCTTCAATATAATATCTCGGTAATTCTTCATAATCATCTAATATATCTTTAAAAGCAGGATCGTTTACGATTTTCTGTATTTCCTGTTTAGTGTAATCAAATATTCTATCTTCTTCCTCGTCATTCAGTGGAAGCATTGTAGAAAGATCGGAATCTTTTACCAAGGTATTTAATGAGGTTGGTAATGACGATGATGATGATGGTGAGAATAACTCTGGTGCTATGAACGATTTCTCAACATCTTCTTCATCTTCCTTTTTAATTTCTTGCTTAATTTTCGGTTTAGAAAATTGTATTTCTTCTTTTAATTGCATTAAAGGTTCCACCAAAGGTTTATAGGATTTCCGCAATATATCTTCTTCCTCTATCGCACCCTCTTTTAAAGCTTGCAATTTTCGTTTTACATCTTTCCTCACCTTTACAAGCTCCTGTTTAATTTTCGAGTCCATTACAGTGATAATATATGATCCTCACTCGTTTACTGCTTTTATATTACTCAGAGGTAAATCGCAATGGTTATAAATATATATATTGATCAAAACCTTTACGGTATCGACCGTTTTTAACATAACTATCTTTATAAATACTTATAAACCCATATTTGTCATCCCAACAAACTTTGCAAATGGTTTTAAACATTTCAAATGGCATGTCAGTATTGACATGATCTGAATAGACATGCTTAAGATTTAGCTCATCCTGTTTGAATAATATAATTAGATTTGCATTGTCGCGTATTAGATGTTTTGGAATATGAGTATATGTTTGACAAAGATAAAAACAATCGACGTTGTAATGACGTCCCATACTAAAATAATCTCTGATTACATTCTGATTTTCGCAAGCAACATCGTCAAATATAAATATTGAATTAGATTTCGCATTTGATGGAGAAATAATATTCTCAGAATCTTTGTAAGGGTAATAGCCAATGCCTTTTATTGTCTTAAAAAGCTCGTCTAAGTATTCATATTTTGGTTGAGTTAGCGATTTAGAGTATGCGTAAACATTCTCGAATCGGAGACCATTGGGATGTTCTAAAAGTGAAATTATAACATTCGTCTTTCCACAATTGGAAGGACCTGTAACGATTGATCGTATTGTTGACGGTAGTAGGGGTCCATGTCGATTTGCCTTTGGTACATCATTAAAATCACGGTTAGTAATAGGCAGCACGGCTTGTTGTTGAACTATTCGCATGTCAATAATCTAATGAAAAATATGGTTGCTGTTTTTCTATTTTATAAGCTGATAGCTCGGCATGAATTGGTTTATTTCGAAAAAAACTTTGAATAAGAGAGAGCAATGCGGAAAGAAGTGCAACGAGGCAATGGTTTACTTAATAAACTAATTAATTCTTTACCATTCGAATTTCATATACCGGGCTATCGCTTTTGTGGACCAGGTACAAAGTTAAACGAGAGGTTGGAAAGAGGGGACAAAGGAATAAATCCTTTAGATGAATCCTGCAAAGCTCATGATATTGCATACTCTAATTTTAAAAATCTAGAACAAAGACATAAAGCAGATAGTATTTTAGCTAGAGCAGCACTTAGACGAGTTCATTCATCGGATGCAAGCATTGGAGAACGTTTAGCTGCTCGAGCAGTTGCAACCGCTATGAATGTAAAAACAAAGTTGGGTATGGGAGTTCAACAACAACAACAACAACAACAACAAAGAAGAAAACGAACTAGTAGTTCTATGAAAAAAAGAAAGGGTGGAAGAATAAGTTTTCGAAAATTTATAAGAAAAGCGGCGAATGTTCTAAAACAGAAAAAGCCAGAAAATGTTATTCGAGCAGCACGATTAGCAATGTCACAGTTAAAAAATGCAAATCAGACCGATTCTCCCAGGATAATACCGGTTCCAAAAAGCGGTGGATTTCTTCCATTAATACCACTTTTCGCTGGATTATCAGCTTTAGGTACTTTGTCCGGAGGAGCAGCCGGAATCGCGAAAGCGGTTAATGATGTTAAAGCAGCCCAAAGAAGTCTTAGCGAATCTGAACGACATAATAAGGCTATGGAAAAAATTGCTCTTGGAAAAGGTCTTTTCTTGCAACCTTATAAAAAAGGTTTGGGACTTTATTTACCTTATCAAAAAAAAAAAACCTCTCTAAGTCTGCCACAACGAGCACTAACCGATGAAGATTTACATAAATATGTTAAAATGCTTCAAATTCCTCACTTTCGTGGAATATTTATGCGTGACAGTTTACCTAAAAAAGTGCGCGCCATCGAATGTGGAATTGTAAATCATGATAAGAAAACGGGCATGGGTACGCATTGGACAGCATACAAAATTAAAAACGGCAATGCAGTTTATTTTGACAGATGTACAACTCATTCAACTGTGGTCATCTAGTATTACAATTTCTATATAATATCACACCACCCTTTCATTTTTAAAACGTTTGCGCAGACGATAATAGTTCCATTTAATCTAACGTTAACAGACTATCAACATGTACACGTTTAATTTAACTGGAGACAAATCAATATTGCAAGCTAATATTAGCCCACCAATTGTTTTGGATGACAATTTTGAGAATTCTTTAGGACTCGTTAATTTTGAAACGTACAATTCTATTCCAAATATAGATCAAAGTAACAACAAATTTTATGTTGGGAATAGAGTAATAACCATACCGGAAGGATCGTATGAGCTTGACGACATAAATCGTTATCTACGCCTTCAATTAGGCGATCCGAGAGCAAAAGGTAAAGATATTATATTTCTTAATATAACTGGCAACAACAACACTTTACTTTCGGAAATTAAGTGTACAGAGCAAGTTGATTTCACAAAAACGGATTCAATCGGACGACTGTTAGGATTTAAACCGAGAATTATTAAAGCTAATAGTCATGAAGTGTCTGATTATCCTGTAAATATTTTTAAAGTAAACGCTATATGCATCCATTGCAACCTTGTTTCCGGTTCATATAGAAATAACGAAGAAGCTCATATTATTCATCAACTTTTCCCAAACGTTCCGCCAGGCTACAAAATAGTGGAAAATCCAACCAACGTTATTTATTTGCCTATACATTCGAGAATTATTGATTCAATAGTCATTAAAATAGTTGATCAAGACGGTGAGTTGGTTAATTTTCGTGGAGAGACCGTTACAGTAAGACTTCATTTGAAACGTCTCTCTCTGTCTAATAGATATTAAACCATAATGGTTTGCCGTTATAAAAATTTTAACAAACGTAAGGAGATTTATAGGAAACCAACATTATCACAATCGTTCAGTGCAAAAGAAGAAGTGAAGCGATTAACACCTTCAAACGCACGCTTTTTAAAAAGTTTAGGATATCAAGTTAAGATGCGGAAAAACATACTCATCAACCGTATACAAATACAACGTTTAAAAATAATGATGAAATCCGCATTCCAATTGAAAACGAAGATGTCTACACTTTACCATGGGATAGTGTATTATATGTTGAAGGAAAATTGCTAAAAACTGATGGTACACCTTCAGCAACTGCCAAATTTATAAATAATGGAATTGCACATCTTTTCGACGAAATTCGTTACGAAATCGGTGGTAAAACTGTTGATCGTGTTCGAAATCCTGGAATAACTAGCACCATAAAAGGTTATGTTTCTTACAACGTAAACGAGAGCTTGCGTCTTCAGAATGCAGGTTGGGCTCCCAATGATGATACATTTTCGGCAATAGATCAAAATGGAAATTTTAACGTATGCATCCCACTACGTATGCTTTTAGGTTTTGCAGAAGATTTTCGAAAAATTCTTCTCAACATAAAACAAGAACTTATTTTAATAAGAAGTAGTATCGATACAAACGCTATAATAAATACAACTGCAGGTGAAACTTTAAAAGTAGATATAAATAAAATTTCTTGGAAAATTCCACACATATCTGTAGCAGATGTAGAACGTCTTAAACTTTTAAAATATTTGCAAAGAAATCTACAAATGGAAATTAATTTCCGTAGTTGGGAGTTGCATGAGTATCCTTTATTGCCTCAAACAAATAATCACACATGGGCTGTGAAAACTACGTCACAACTTGAAAAACCTCGTTTCGTGATAGTTGCATTTCAAACAGATAGAAATAATAAACCTGAAAAAAATAAAGCCCACTTTGATCATTGCGAACTTAATAATATTAAATTACATTTGGGCTCTTCTATGTATCCTTACGATAACCTTCATCTTGATTTTAAGAATAATAAATTTTCTATATTATATGAAATGTATGCTCAATTTCAACAGTCTTATTACGGAACGGTTAGCGAGCCGGTAATGAAACCATCAGATTTTAAGAAAATTGCTCCCTTATTTGTAATCGATTGTACACATCAAAGCGAAATTGTGAAGGCGGGCGCTATAGATGTACGTCTAGATTTTGAAACTAATGAAGCAATTCCAGCAAATACAGCTGCATATTGCTTAATTCTACATGATCGTATGGTTCGCTACAATCCATCCAACAACATTGTTCAAGTATTGTAACTATAAGTAGGTATATTACAAAGATGAAATTCATAGTGGATGTGCAAGGATTTAAGACAGCGGGTAATACCTTCATATTTAAGGAAGTTGCTTTCAGTAAAATAAGCAATGAAGAAAAAATTGCATGGTATTTATTATCGCCACCATTTCCTTGGTCGCAACTTGCAGCCCGTTACAGAAGTCAGAATGGATGGCTTACTAGAAATTATCATGGAATCGAATGGAATTTTGGATTGCACAGTTATTACGAGACAATAGGTGAAATAGGGAAAATTTTAAATGATTGTAGTACTATTTATGTCAAAGGCTTGGAGAAACGAAGATGGTTATCAAAAGAATTTCCCTATCTGCAGAACATTATAAACTTGGAGGATTTAAAATGTCCATCTCTAACAAAACTTATTGCAGAAAGTCGTCGCTACAACTACTACATCACTATGCACCTACCACCACTATCACCATCAAAATTCAAACTATAATTGTGCATTAGAAAACGTTTTTGTTCTAAGAAGTTGGTTACTAAAAGACTATATGTAGATGTGTATAGATAATGAATAAAAATATTATTTTTCCACTTTATTAATATTTATTAATAGGTAATGGGAAATAATATAAACAATTAAACACTGAGTCGAATCATCTCCTCTCCACCTACCTACTCCTCTTCAATTTGTCATAGAACTATTAAAGAATTTTAGTATATTTTTACCATGGTACGAGAAAGCATGTCTGATTACTACATTACTATAAAGTTTTACGAAAATGGTGTGCTGATTGAAAGCAAAACGCTCGAAGCTAAAGGTTTAATAAACATTTTTGAAAAATTTGATGTTTCTGCATATGATCAAATAGAAATATTGGGTAATTATTTCAATCATCCGGTCACAACTGATTCATCTGATAATAATAATAATTACAACAGCAGCAGCAGCAGCAGTAGCAACGATAGTGACGAGTTTATTTATTTTCACCATTAAAAAATATCTACTAACAAGAATGGATCCAACCTCTTATGCAATTTACAATAGCGATGTGAATAATTTGAAAAAGGAACTTTCCTATGCATTTGTTCGAAATAATGAACAGACAGCCAAAAATATTTTTATGCGATTGGGATTTCAAGTGCCCTTCGAAGCCTTCACATGGATTACAGAGACTTTTCCATCTCTATCGTTGCTGGATTTGTTATTTCACCGTCAAATTATATGCGATGATTTTGTACAACCCTTTTTGAATACAGTTCCAGATGATTTAGACTTTTTAAGTATATTTGATGTAGTGAGTGTATTAACTGAAATGAAGGAAATGACAACTTTGTGCACCAATGATATATTTTTCCTTCAAGATCTCCTTTCAAATTATAATCCTTGCAATTTAGAAAAATTTCCCATAAGTAATATTAAAAAAAACTATAAAAATGTATTAGCATGTTTGGATGATATCATACTAGAAACTGCTTATTATGCACAACCAAAACTATTGTACTATATAATTCAAATTATGAAAGCCAACAAACCGGCTTATAAATTTGAACCATTGCATAATTGTAGACAGAAAGCAGTCTTTCAATGGCTTGTTGGTTATTTAGAAAAAGCGAAAAAAGTATTGCCAGTAGGTTGGCAAGATGAAAATAGATCAGATTCTGTAAAATTGCCATCAATTTATTCTAAAGACTATAAAAGTGTTTTCAATATTTTGCAAGAATTAATGTAAGACTTTTTTGTATGCTTAACACTAATTGAAGTAGAATACTCATATTAATAAGATTTCTTTTTATTTTAAAAAATCCTACAAATCTTTAATTCCCAATTCTTTATAAATATTATCAAATAGGTAGCAGCATTCTTCGTTTTTCGCTGTAGTGGGCGGCGGCGAGGATGGTAGTGGTGGTGATATCAATGCATAAGATTCTTTCTCGTTTCTTTTCCTTTGTCTTTTTTTCCCTTTTTCCGTTACTATTTTTCTTTTCTTCGGTTCTTAAAAAATATCTCTTCTTTTCTGCACTTCTAACGCTAACGTTTTCCCTGTATGGTAAATTTCTTCATTATTACCATTATTAGGATCGATGGTTTTCGGATAATTTAAAATTTCAGATAGCGGACAAGCTACAATATTGAACAAATCACTATCAAACACGCCAGTGCTTGATGTTCTCCATTTTTCTTCTAAATTTGCAATACTGCTATGCCAATTCTCCTCAGCAGTCGCTTGCACAACATTTGCCAGTTGGATTAATTCAAATGCTGAAAGAACTTTGATTTTATTTCCCGGTTTTAACTGTACAACTGCCATTTTGCTTTCTAAAGTTAAAACTAACGCATTTGTTTCGAGAACTACTCTTTAAATTGGTTATTACCACTACTATTATCCATTCTTCCTCCTCCTCCTCCTGCTCCTTCTCTTCCTAGATGTTAAGGTCATTAACGTATGTACAAATAAAACACAAGTATCTAATGGTTTCAAGTTAGTTTATTGAACATCATTTTTTCATTATAGTAATTAACTAACTTTGTATAATAATTAAAACATTAAGAAATCACTAAAATAACCTAACTTAAATTATTGTTAGTATTATCAGTAATTTTGTAGTGTCCCCATGCTAAAGTCTTATACGTTTCTGGTATATGGAAACGTTTATCATCATCCGCAGACAAAGCAATTTTATTAATGCATTGAGAATAAATTATATGCTTTAAAGACCTAAATACATTTTGTCGCTTCAGTACTATCTCGTTTTCATTTAATACATATTTAAAATCTTTTTCCGTTAATGACTTTATTACATTCTTTTTAACACCTTTAGCCTTTTTCATTATCAAACTTCCTTCTATATTCACTTCATACATTTTAGCTTTAAGACCGACAAATTACCAAATAATCTTACCACAAACTTCATCTTTCATAAGTGCTGGGATGGCTTTGTTTACCAAAGGCATTTCAAAAATATTATCAATAGAATAATTTGAGGTATCAAATCTATGTAAATTATTCTTCATATCATTATAAACATTATCCGTTTTTATGAAATACAACAAACTATCAGTATCTGTATACAAAAGTGATGCTTTGGAACCATTTTTTTTTTTTATAAAGTTATAGTGAAATTCATACATTACAAATTTGGCAATTTCCAATACTGCAAACCCGGCGTAAATTGGTTTGTCATAATAGATTTGAGACTTTAACAATTGTACTGCTGCAAAATTTTCATCAAAAATGGATATACTATGAAAATTGGGTTGTGAAACTAATTTCTCAACTCCTTTTTTATGACCCAAATCTTTCCACGAATTGACTAAATTAACGTTAACCCATTTTTCTATATTTTCGATACATTTTCCATAGTTTGCATTATTTATTAATTTGTACATATCTTTTTCAAATGCGTTTGCGGCACTTTGTCTTAGACGAGTATTAAAATCGATAAACGGTTTCATCCAAGCAGATTGCTTGAACGTGAGAATTCTATGAATCTTTGACAACTCTAAACTATTTTCGATACATTGCTTAAGAGTCTATATGAATAACGTAATTTTGCTTATCGAAAAAGGTTTGCAATAATTTTTTACATTTTGAATTTGGAGGTTTCATTTTTTCAATACACATTGGAAAATCATTGTGCAAATCATGCAAATGTTTTGGATAATGAATATCGACTTCCAAAACATATCCTTGATCATCAGAATCTGTATAGTTATTTATATTAAATGAATCAATTTCGTTTTGTGAGAGCCATCGAAAGTTCGATATAGGCAGTTTTTCCGAAAGCGCATATCCATATAAATTATTTGCATCCCAATATGATATGTAAGATGTTGCTTGTGAATTGTTGTAATTAGAGGGAATATATTTATTGTTGGCCTGTGCGAAACGTTGAACCACTCCAGCATAACCACCTCGGATATTTCGTTGAAAAAAGAGTACCATTGAACAGTCAGTCAACAACTCCAACTGTACATTGGTAAATTTTAGCATTGCCTGCCATGACAAGCCGGGTAAACTATAAAAATGGACCGGATCTAATTTGTATGTATTCAAACATAAATTTCGGAAATTTTCGAAAACGTCGCATAATAAAATTACGTCTACTTTTAAATAGAGGTCACTGTATTCACCTAAATTTTTACATGAAAATTTATGCCAAATATCGTTTGCTCTTTGATAGTCTGCATCAGAAATTGAAGTATCTTGCATTGAATCGTAAAAATCCATTTTTGAAGGTAAACATTCGTTATTTAATTTTTCCAACGTATCTAAATAATTGTATGGGAAAACACCCTTTTGACGCATTAATCTAAATTCTTCATCATTTGGAAAAAAGTTTCTCAATTCTATAATTTGATCATCTGATAAATTTGCAGCGAGTGTCTCCAATTTTCGATTCATAAATCGATAAGAATCTACAAAACGTAAATCTATGTAACTGTTTTCATTATTTTTTCTATCAACTAAAATTAAAATTAAATGAAATATACTTTTCTTTACTCACCGGAATGATATTCATTGGTTCGTCATCTTCGGCGGCAAATTCAGGTATAAAAAGATGACAATCATAATTGCTAAAATTGTGAAAGAAAACCGGGATAAAGTTAACGGTTTTTACTTTCAAATTACAGGAATTATGACAACAGCCTCTATATTTGCCGGTGAGGTGACAATGATCTTTAATTTTATCTGAACCTAAATCTCCGTTACATAAATAACAGTTTGTTGCCGATGCGAAATTTTCTAAATCCTCTTCAGTTAATTCTTTCATAGGAATAATATTTTTTAAGTATGTATGGTATATATGAGATGCTTCATTTTTAATCATATTACAGAAAACTTTTACACAATTTTCTCCCCGAAACGAATAAAATTTCGAAAGTGAATCGTCATAACAACACTTAACGTAATAGGCAAAACTAAATGGCTTATGAATGTGAGTAGATACTGTTTTAGTATCATCTATCGACGATTCTGAAGATTGTCGAATTGGAACTAGCAAAGATTCAAAATCGGCATATATAACAAAAGGAACTTTAATTTGCTTTTCTATTTGTTTAAATTTTAAAAAATTATTTCCAGCTGAAGGTAAAACGGTTACACATTTCGCACAGTCCTGTTGCATATGATTAGCTAAAAGATTTTCACTACCAAAATATTGCAAGCAACCATCACAAATATATTTAACAGTTTTTCTCCGACTTAGCTGCTTCGAAATAAGACGACTTAAATTTTTAATATAACAGTAATGTTGTTTATTTTCTTCTTCGATGTATAGTAAGTTAACATGATTTAATTTTCTACATTGAGAGAAATAATATGGTCCTACAATTATTGACTTTTCTTTTTGTTTTTCGAGACCAAAAACATTTACACTTACATTAGGATTCAATTTTTCAAACAATTTAATGTTACAAAAGGTCATTGGAAAGGTCATACCTGTTAAATTTAGCTTTGAAAGATATTTCCTATAACTTGATACTTGATTTTTACGACATCTGAAGGGATATAGTGCGGAAAGAATTGCCCAGATGAAACACTTATTATCTTGGTTTTTAACGTTAATAACAGCCTTTTTGCGCTCAATGTCCAATGGAAGTTTTACATAGGTGGAAGCTTTCAGTGGATTGTATTTCACCAAATTGACTTCCAAAAATAAAAGTTCCTGAAGTGCATATCCACTATCACGTTCCTTAAAACAAGTATAAGCGTTTTATTAGTATTATTATTACTATTAGACTAGAGTAGTTTTAACTTACCTGGAACTCCTCAAGCTTTTTCTTTAAATTTGCAATTAAATTTTCAATTATTTCGTTTACATTGATAGATTTATCTACAACTTGGTAGGGAACCAGAAAAGATTTTACTTCCAAGTTATGTTTTCCATCATCATCATCTGAGACTGCTGCAGGCTTCAGAAAACTTCCATAAAGTTCGAAATTTACTTTCAGCACGTTAAAATCCTTAAGTTTTTTATTTATGATGGTCACGATTTCATTCCGTATATCATGAATGAAGTTTTCTATTAATAAATTGCTATAGTCGTTTATAGGTAGATTGACAATTTTTGTATTATTAGGTATCAAACGATAGGAAACCACTTTTCGATTGAATGCTGACAATATTTCATGAACATTAGAACCAAGAGTGACATCACGTTCCAAACATTTATTTTTATGGTTAATAGATTTAAGATGTGCAGAATAATTTACGGATTCAAGTGTACACTTGCAAATATCACATGTTGTAAGTTACACTATTTTAGCTGGAGGCTGCTCCATGATGTTACTAGTACTCGGAAGCGAATGTAATTGTTCATTCAAATGTTGATTCCTATGCATTTATAGCACCTTAATTTTTTAATAACACTTCATGCATATACTTATACGTAAGAATAATTTTTATTGAAAAACGAATAAAATTGTTCACTTAAATATTGATATCCATGTTTAGTTCATTGATTAATTTTACTAACACACTCACGCGTATACTGGAGTGAAAAAATGTCTTACTTTAGTTTTTCGAAATTAATTTCAGACGTTTCTGCTCCATTTGGTAGTTTTTTGACACCTTTTAAAACAAGGCCCGTGTCCACGAATTCTGAAAACTTTTCATCAGGAATAATTTTGGCCCATCTTTGTGGCAAAAAACATTCAAAGTCTTCTAGATCGACCTTCACCTGTCGACCATATCGCGTTTGTACGGCGAAAACTCGTTCAATGCGATATAGTTTCCCAATTTCTAACGTTTTTAACGATACCGTTGTTTTGAACTCTACCGAACCGGCCGCATTTAATTGTTTTAGATAATCCATAGTTAAAATACTTTTTAAAGGCTAAACTTAGTTAAAGTATACTAGGTAGGTAGGTACTTTGATTAGGAAATAACCGACTTTAAAAATAATGGCGTTTGCACCATTATTTATAACTATTACCTATCCCTCTTCAACAGACAGTTATATTTAATTAAGGAATACTTTTATGCTATTGGTTAAAATTATTTCGAATCGTTGTTATAATCATGATGATGGTGGTGGTGGTGGCAGTGAGTGAATGTTGATAATAATTTCCGGCATATAATGATGTTAGTGGAAAATATTCTCAATTAATAAGTCTGTACACTTATACCTATCAGTTATTAATCGCTTCCGTCACTAACTAGTCCTTATTTTAAAAATGGCTTTAATTCCAAAATTAGATAATTATTTTTTTGTAAAAGATAGACAGTTAATGAACTGTAAAACTTTTTTTTCCAAATTTAAATTTAATCATCATTCTATTAAATGGTTTTTACGTGAACTGCAGCATTCGAAGATTTATAGTTTAAACAATATTCCTATCGAAAATTCATACAGAATTATTTTAACTTCAGATCAAAAACCTGTTTATTTAGTGAAAAGTTTGAGTGCATTATGTTTGGAAGTAGTTTTTAACGATTATAAAAAAATTAAAAAGGATGAGTTAACTATTTCGTTAACAGTACGAGCATTGGAGAAACATAGATTCCGTATTGAACTGTTGGGGCCTTGGCAAATGTCTATGCCGAAAAATGATATGTCAACGTTTGAAGTCCTATCATTTATAAAAAAAGAATGTGACCTACTTAACATTAGGGTAATGTCGACGGAACAAAATTTCTCAATAATAACTGTTAATGACAATGCCATTTGTTCGTCATCTGTATTATATATATACCATATATAAAATATTGTTGGTGAAGAGAAGATTGTCTGCAGGTAAGCAAACATATATTATACTTACAAATCTTTGCAAATAAATTCAAACTCATTATAAGTCCGCAGTTAAGATTATTAATTATTGGACATCCGTTGCAGGTGCATTTGTACGATTACATTTTTGCTATAATTGTAACATTTTGCCATATACGTAACTATTTAAAATTGTAGTTTCCCACAATAATATCCTGCTTTTTATCTGTTTAAGTATTCAACTCAAATCAGTAAAAGATATTTATTTCAAACTTCATGGACAAAGCAAAGGCTGAAAAATATTACTTCTGACATCCTGTCATGCAGGTGGTAATAAATCAACATACCCGTTTAAGCATTTAAAAAAATTATCAGCTCACATAACTACAACATATTGTTTCAAGTTTCATATTTTCCCATATCAGTCATGAATAAATCAACATACCAGTTTGAACATTTTAAAAAATTATCAATTCACATAATTACAGCATATTGTTTTTCAAGTTTCACATATTCCCATTATCAGTCATGAATAAATCAACGTACCAGTTTGAACATTTTAAAAAATTATCAACTCACATAAATACAGCATGTTCTTCTTCAAGTTTCATTATTCACATTAGCAAACATGAATGCGAATGGTAAGTTTTGTGAGCAAGAGACTTACTTATCCTATATTACATACTTTTAATTTAATTTATTTTTCAGAGAAAATTATGATCATTGACTGCATAGTCAATTTGAATCTTCCTGAGTTGGAGGTAAACTATTTTGTTATTTAAATTTCTTAATTTATTTTTATTTTTTCAGGATATAGACCGTTTTATGGTCATTTGTCATAGTTCTCCCGAAGAGGCTATGTATTTAGGGTTGATAAGTATGCCCACGGCTTGTCCGAGGACATACTTAACAATTGAAAGACCGGAATGGTGTGAACCATGGGCAATCATTTGGTTAGGTATGTATGTAGAAAATTTTAAATGTATATATATTTATATTCTTTAATTCTTTTTAGAATAATGGATTGCCCATTAAAAAAATTTATATTTTATTTTTATTTTATATAATAAAATTTTGTTAAAAACTCAAACATTTGTGTTTTATTTCTTACATGATAATATAGTTTAAACATATACGTGTCTCCTCAATTAAATGAGCAATTTTACACGGATTCCATCTAATAATGTTGTAATGTAACATTTTTTTTTTTTTGAAGAATAAATCATTTGTGTTATGATTTGTGCAAAATAGATCAATAAACAATACCTTCCTCGAAAGGAATTTTTTTAAAGAATAAAACTATTTCTGAATAACAATACTTTTTATTTACCATTGTTACCTAACTACCCACCTATCTACCTATTCATAACGAAGCACGCAATTAGGTACTTTAATAAATTCATTCATTAGAGTCGAATGCGTAAGAAAAATAATAATTATTTCTTGCACTGCGGCAGCGGCATGTCCAGCCGAACCGGAAAAACAATTAACACATATTCCTTGATAGGTACGTACGTCGCGACCGACGGGAAAAAAATGCGCTCCTTCCTTGCTACGTCACATCATTAAAGTAACGGTAAATGATCTCAGAACACATACACCTTTTTCCCATAGGTGCGAGAAGGATGGACTTATACGGCAAACTAACGTTAGACAGAAACAACAACAATCTAACGGGACATGATCTCAGTAGCCCTCTCCTATTACTACTTCTGTTTCTTGCAGCCTGAATTCGAATACAATGACTCAATTGCGTCTGGGAACACTGATGACTCAGTAAAAGACCCGGATTATTTACCAAATTTGGATTCTGACAGTAGCCAGTTTTCGTTAAGTCTTGAAGATAGCAATCTTGGACAAAGTTTAGATAAATCAAATAAAGAAAATAAGTCATCATCGATAGAACTAAACGAAGATAGCAATCTTGGCCAGAGTTTAGATAAATCAAATAAAGAAAATAAGTCATCATCGGTAGAACTAAACGTTCTTCCACATTTGGGGACCAACCAAAAACAAGATGAAGATCTGTTAGGAGAGACTAAAGCAAACGGCGAGAAGAGAAAAGGAAAGAAGAAAAAAGAGTTTTGCTACTTTTGCGAATGTTATGTGTTAAATTTCTCAAGACATGTCATAGGAGTTCATTCTTTAGAACGAGAAGTTCAAAAAATTACTTCACTTCCACCAAAACACAAAGAGCGGAAAAAACTGTTAGATGAAATTCGAAGAAGAGGAAATTTTTTGAATAGTAGTGTATTACTTAAGGCAGTTAGAAGGCCAACAGATAACAAAAAAATTCTACCTTGTACTGAATGTAAAGGGTTTTTTTCATCAAAACAGCCATGGCGTCATAGAAAAAAATGTATAGGAGAAAAAGACAAACGTCATCAAGCAAAAGGGCAAAATTTGTTACTAAGAGCAACAGAGGTCGATAAACAGTTGAAAGAAAAGGTTTTCCCAAGAATGAGACCAGACGAAATATCTCAGGCAGCTAAGTCTGACTTGCTCATTTGCGCATACGGTGCCCGTTACCTTAAATCTCATAGAGAACAACATTTTGTATCCGTTACATCTCGCAAAATGAGAGAACTTGCCAGATTGCTTATTGAGATTAAAAAGCAAAAACCTCAAATTAAAAATTTATTTGAAGCCCTCAGGCCTCAAAATTTTGCACTTTTAGTGTCGGCTACAAAAATTGTTGCAAATTATGACTACGAAAAAGATTTCTATAATTCAGCTTCTACTGCATTGAATTTAGGAAGCGCAATTAAACAATGTGCCCAACTTGCCATTGTGTTTGTCCTGAAACGAAAAGAAATTCATTCAACTCTTTCGGCTGCTGAAAGTGAGGCTGATTTAAAAACTCTAATTCAACTCATTGAAAGTGAATGGCGTTTCGAGGTCAGTACACAAGCTTCAAATGATTTAAATGTCAAAAAGTGGAATAAAATTACAATGGTTCCCCTGGCTAGCGACTTAAAATTAATAAAGGATTATTTGTTTTCAAAATCAAAAACCGCATTAGAAAATTTTTGCAGAGATCAAGATAAAGATACATATATTTTGTTGCTGGAGCTTGTATTTTGCAGTGTTCTCCTACTTAATAGGCGGAGGCCAGGGGAGCTTCAACGGCTCCCTCTTCATATCTACCAAAACTCCGAAGAACACTCTCAAAACTATGAGGAGTTTCAAGAACTCATAAGTGCCTCTGAGAAGGTTTTAATATCAAAATTGTGATTCGCGGCAAACGAGGGAGAGGAGTTCCAGTTTTGTTTAGCACAGATGTTCAAAAACATATTAACACCTTACTAACTCACAGAGATAAATTTTACACCAAAAATAATATTTATTTGTTTGGGAATCCCGGAACTTCTCAACCGATTTGTGGATATAAAGTCATAAGTAAGCACGCACAGTTATGTGGTGCTAAAAACCCCAAAGCTCTAACAGCTACAAAATTACGGAAACATCTTGCAACTCTTACCCAGGTTCTCAGTATGACTGACAATGATATAGAACAACTTTCCAGATTTATGGGACATACTGCAAATATCCATCGTGGCTCCTATCGATTACCTGATGACATTTATCAAACTGCGAAGATATCTAAATTATTACTTCTCATGAAAAAAGGAGAAGCAGGCCAATTTAAAGGAAAAAATTTAGATGAGATAGACATAGACCTTGAAGCAGAAATTGAAGAAGAAAATAGTGATAATGAGGATGTTCCTGAAATATTACCACATGAATCTATACCAGGATGTAGTCAACAAACTTTGTGTGATAAAATTTCAGAAACTTCAAGAAATGATGAGGCACAGCATAAGAAAGGCAAAAGAGTTTTGGTAGCATGGACTGAAGAACAGAAAAATGTAGCGCGTAAGTTTTTTGCCAATCATATAAGAAAAAGACAACCACCAAAAAAACGCGAATGTGATGAATTGAAAGCCAAGCATGATGAACTATTCGCAAACAAAGACTGGCTCAAAATAAAAGTTTATATCCAAAATCAAAATGTAAAGAAATAATTATATTAATCTAAGGGCTGGTATTTTCATCGATGATTATCTTCAGTTATCAGTTAATGTTTATAGCATGTTGACAGCGTCCAAATAAATAAACCGATTATTGGAGATTATTGGAGTTAATTATCGATAAAGACACCAGCTTTAAATGTTTTTATACTACATTCAAAACAATATTTTCTTTATTTTTTGATCATTTGAAAAATTCTTCGTATAATGTGTGTGATAGATTGGGATGCTTTTTTTCGACTACATTGTTTTTTGTTCTCTCCCACCTCGAAATTTTGTGGGAAATACCTAAAAAAAATCCCTGAAACTTTGAGCACTTAATATTAATAATAAGGGCTCCAATTTTCAAGGAATTTTTTAGGTACTTCCCACAAAATTTCGAAGTGGGAGTGAAAACAAAAAATAGTTGAAAAAAAAAGCACCCTAGTGATAGATACATAAAGCTACCTATGGTACATGCGGTAGTTTATTTTCGGACTTTTCGACATCGGTCAGAAAGCCCGAAAATTAACTAGCGCATCAACGATCACAGTGAAAACATAATACAGTTTTTACTTATGCTACACTTTTTAGTTTTTGAAATATTACAGCGTCTGTAATATTTTATTTCGCCAAATACCAATTTCTGTGTTAGTATTAGAATGTGTAGATTTGATAAAGTGTAAATTAGTTTGAATTAAAGAAGACGTTTTAGAAAATTATGTTTATTTACATTTATACTTGTTACACGTAACTCATTACAATATACCCAGTTTAAATATATTGTAACAACGTATTTTAAGTTAGCTACATGTAAAAAACTATATGATAATATAATATAACAGTTTATCATGGTATGTGAATTTATTTACAAACGCGCTTGTTTCTTACCTGAGTGCCGGTTCCTTCTATTGTCCTAACCGATCACCGGAACGAATTAGCCTATATCCATGAAACTTGTGCAGGAACGTTGAGTGCCCTTTTATGCACATTCTGTGTTCAAGTTTTTTTGCCTAAGGTTGATAAACGCATTTTTATGCGCTCGTGTTTGTTTGCTTGAGTGCCTGAGTCGTCTTTTGTCTTAACCCATCGCAGGAGCGGCTGGGTGGATATCAACGGAGCGTGAAAGTCGAGTGTCCTTTAATACGCTCGCGTTTGTTTGCCTGAGTGCCGGTTTCTTCTATTGGCCTAACCGATCTCCGGAACGAATCCTATATCTACGTTAAGGGCCCCTTTATGCAAATTAGGGTGGTCGTTAAAAATTAAATTCTTTCCGACGCCCAAAAAAATCTTTCCTTTTGACGAAAAACTACGGGACAAATTTTGCTTTTTGATTTTAAACAAAAAGAAAACGTGCCGACGGCCAATTGAAGTTCATCTATACTAATTCAAAAGAGTTCCTTTCGGCTTTAAATGAAGTTCATACCTATTAGTAAACTTTTAACTCTATTAAGTCAGTTATTTTAGCACTAAAAACTTTATTTTTCCTGAATATGAGGTTATCTTAATGGATATGAACTTCATTTAAAACCGAAAGAAATCCTTTTGTAGAGAATTTAATTTCCTCTAAACCTGTTTTCATGATTTTTTGTCAAAATTTAAATACTGTGACAAATATTTCAAAAACCTATAATTTTATCAAAAATGAACATCAATTGGCCGTCGGCACGTGTTCTTTTTATTTAAAATCAAAAAGCAAAAAATTTCCCGTAATTTAATTTTTTGTGAAAAGGAAGGATTTTTTTGGGCGCCGGAAAGAATTTAATTTTTAACGACCACCCTAATGCACATTATGCTTTGGAGTTATTACAGCTGGTAGATATTACGGAATTAGTATTACTAATAGTACCTACTTAATTACTATTATTAATTATATTAACGAAAATTTGTTTAATATTAACTTATTAATGAATTAGGCAAGACATCATGAATCTATTCAATTTTGGTGAGCCAACTTATCAATTTTAAAAAGTCCTTTCAAAATAAATTTGCATATGAAATTAAGTCTTATACTTACCTTTAATAGATAGTTATTTACCATCTTCCACGTATCTTCTCGATACACTGAGTCTCAATGATGCAGTAACAGTTTTAATTAGATTTTAAAATTTAAAATGCACTGGCAACATCGCAAGACGCTCTAATGTTTAAAACCTACAAAGATGTATATTATTTGACGCCATAATGTTATCTGAATATACTTAATTGTGTATATCAATGACGCTTCAAACATAGCTACTTGTATTGACGCCTTAATGTCGATAGAGTAAAACTGTACATCCTAGATTTATTATATTATTTTGCCGACTATCATTTGATACTATTTCTAGTTCATACTCGAAAAGTATTCGCTAAGCAACCTCATAGTTTGCGTGTTTTGAATCAGTGACGCCATAAAGCGTATTTGTATCTGGACGCCACAATGATAGTAAGATGTATATATATATATATATATATATATATATATATATGGTCTAGACTATTATTATAGTGAGTTCAATTTATTTTTATGTTTTCCTTTTATTTGACTTAGTTAAAAGTATAGTTCATTTGATTAAATATTAAATATTCTATTGCACTTACAAATGACGTGTTTGACTTACTGCCACAACATAATACTCTTATGTTACGAACCCACATTCTACAGGCAGAGCAACTGTCACCTCACCGGCAAATATAGAGGCTGTTGTCATAATTCCTGTAATTTGAAAGTAAAAACCGTTAACTTTATCCCGGTTTTCTTTCACAATTTTAGCAATTGATTGTCATCTTTTTATACCTGAATTTGCCGCCGAAGATGACGAACCAATGAATATCATTCCGGTGAGTAAAGAAAAGTATATTTCATTTAATTTTAATTTTAGTTGATAGAAAAAATAATGAAAACAGTTACATAGATTTACGTTTTGTAGATTCTTATCGATTTATGAATCGAAAATTGGAGACACTCGCTGCAAATTTATCAGATGATCAAATTATAGAATTGAGAAACTTTTTTCCAAATGATGAAGAATTTAGATTAATGCGTCAAAAGGGTGTTTTCCCATACAATTATTTAGATACGTTGGAAAAAATTAAATAACGAATGTTTACCTTTAAAAATGGATTTTTACGATTCAATGCAAGATACTTCAATTTCTGATGCAGACTATCAAAGAGCAAACGATATTTGGCATAAATTTTCATGTAAAAATTTAGGTGAATACAGTGAACTCTATTTAAAAGTAGACGTAATTTTTTTATGCGACGTTTTCGAAAATTTCCGAAATTTATGTTTGAATACATACAAATTAGATCCGACCCATTTTTATAGTTTACCCGGCTTGTCATGGCAGGCAATGCTAAAATTTACCAATGTACAATTGGAGTTGTTAACTGACTGTTCAATGGTACTCTTTTTTCAACGAAATATCCGAGGTGGTTATGCTGGAGTGGTTCAACGTTTCGCACAGGCGAACAATAAATATATTCCCTCTAATTACAACAAATAACAAGCAACATCTTACATATCATATTGGGATGCAAATAATTTATATGGATATGCGCTTTCTCACGTTCAAGCAATCTGCTTGGATGAAACCGTTTATCGATTTTAATACTCGTCTAAGACAAAGTGCCGCAAACGCATTTGAAAAAGATATGTACAAATTAATAAATAATGCAAACCATGGAAAATGTATCGAAAATATAGAAAAAAGGGTTAGGTTAGGTTAGGTTACGTTAATTTAGTCAATTCGTGGAAAGATTTGGGTCATAAAAAAGGAGTTGAGAAATTAGTTTCACAACCCAATTTTCATAGTATATCCATTTTTGATGAAAATTTTGCAGCAGTACAATTGTTAAAGTCTCAAATCTATTATGATAAACCAATTTACGCCGGGTTTGCAGTATTGGAAATTGCCAAATTTGTAATGTATGAATTTCACTATAACGTTATAAAAAAAAATATGGTTCCAAAGCATCACTTTTGTATACAGATACTGATAGTTTGCTGTATTTCATAGAAACGGATAATGTTTATAATGATATGAAGAATAATTTACATAGATTTGATACCTCAAATTATTCTACTGATAATATTTTTGAATGCCTTTGGTAAACAAAGCCATTCCAGCACTTATGAAAGATGAAGTTTGTGGTAAGATTATTTGGGAATTTGTCGGTCTTAAAGCTAAAATGTATGAAGTGAATATAGAAGGAAGTTTGATAATGAAAAAGGCTAAAGGTGTTAAAAAGAATGTTATAAAGTCATTAACGGAAAAAGATTTTAAATATGTATTAAATGAAAACGAGATAGTACTGAAGCGACAAAATGTATTTAGATCTTTAAAGCATATAATTTATTCTCAATGCATTAATAAAATTGCTTTGTCTGCGCAAGATGATAAACGTTTCCATATACCAGAAACGTATAAGACTTTAGCATGGGGACACTACAAAATTACTGATAATACTAACAATAATTTAAGTTAGGTTATTTTAGTGATTTCTTAATGTTTTAATTATTATACAAAGTGAGTTAATTACTATAATGAGAAAATGATGTTCAATAAATTAACTTGAAACCATTAGATACTTGTGTTTTATTTGTACGTTAATGACCTTAACATCTAGGAAGAGAAGGAGCAGGAGGAGGAGGAGGAGGAGGAATGGATAATAGTAGTGGTAATAACCAATTTAAAGAGTAGTTCTCGAAACAAATACGTTAGTTTTAACTTTAGAAAGCAAAATGGCAGTTGTACAGTTAAAACCGGGAAATAAAATCAAAGTTCTTTCAGCATTTGAATTAATCCAACTGGCAAATGTTGTGCAAGCGACTGAGGAGGATTGGCATAGCAGTATTGCAAATTTAGAAGAAAAATGGAGAACATCAAGCACTGGCGTGTTTGATAGTGATTTGTTCAATGTTGTAGCTTGCCCGCTATCTGAAATTTTAAATTATCCGAAAACCATCGATCCTAATAATGGTAATAATGAAGAAATTTACCATACAGGGAAAACGTTAGCGTTAGAAGTGCAGAAAAGAAGAGATATTTTTTAAGAACCGAAGAAAAGAAAAATAGTAACGGAAAAAGGGAAAAAAAGACAAAGGAAAAGAAACGAGAAAGAATCTTATGCATTGATATCACCACCACTACCATCCTCGCCGCCGCCGCCGCCGCCCACTACAGCTAAAAACGAACAATGTTGCTACCTATTTGATAATATTTATAAAGAATTAGAAATTAAAGATTTGTAGGATTTTTTAAAATAAAAAGAAATCTTATTAATATGTGTATTTTATTTCAATTAGTGTTAAGCATACAAAAAAGTCTTACATTAATTCTTGCAAAATATTGAAAACACTTTTATAGTCTTTAGAATAAATTGATGGTAATTTTGCAGAATCTGATCTATTTTCATCTTGCCAACCTACTGGCAATCCTTTTTTCGCTTTTTCTAAATTACCAACAAGCCATTGAAAGACTGCTTTCTGTCTACAATTATGCAATGGTTCAAATTTATAAGCCAGTTTGTTGGCTTTCATAATTTGAATTATATAGTACAATAGTTTTGGATGTGCATAATAAGCAGTTTCTAGTATATATCCAAACATGCTAATACATTTTTATAGTTTTTCTTAATATTACTTATGGGAAATTTTTCTAAATTGCAAGGATTATAATTTGAAAGGAGATCTTGAAGGAAAAATATATCATTGGTGCACAAAGTCGTCATTTCCTTCATTTCAGTTAATACACTCACTACATCAAATACACTTAAAAAGTCTAAATCATCTGGAACTGTATTCAAAAAGGATTGTACAAAATCATCGCATATAATTTGACGGTGAAATAACAAATCCAGCAACGATAGAGATGGAAAAGTCTTTGTAATCCATGTGAAGGCTTCGAAGGGCACTTGAAATCCTAATCGCATAAAAATATTTTTGGCTGTCTGTTCATTATTTCGAACAAATGCATAGGAAAGTTCCTTTTTCAAATTATTCACATCGCTATTGTAAATTGCATAAGAGGTTGGATCCATTCTTGTTAGTAGATATTTTTTAATTGTGAAAATAAATAAACTCGTCACTATCGCTACTGCTGCTGTTGTAATTATTATTATTATTATCAGATGAATCAGTTGTGACCGGATGATTGAAATAATTACCCAATATTTCTATTTGATCATATGCAGAAACATCAAATTTTTCAAAAATGTTTACTAAACCTTTAGCTTCGAGCGTTTTGCTTTCAATCAGCACACCATTTTCGTAAAACTTTATAGTAATGTAGTAAGTAGTAATAGGAGAGGGCTTCTGAGAGCATGTACCGTTAGATTGTTGTATCAAGGAATGTGTGTTAATTGTTTTTCCGGTTCGGCTGGACATGCATGCATGCCGCTGCCGCAGTGCAATAAATAATTAATATTTTTCTTACGCGTTCGACTCTAATGAATGAATTTATTAAAGTACCTAATTGCGTGCATTGAATTGCTTCGTTATGAATATGTAGATAGGTGGGTAGGTAGGTAACAATGGTAAATAAAAAGTATTGTTATTCAGAAATAGTTTTATTCTTTAAAAAAAAAAGTTAAATTATAACATTATTAGATGGAATCCAACTGTTTTGAGATTTATCGAATCCAAGCCATTTTGCGTAGACTTGATCACCTTTTCTTCGCAAAATTTTTTCCACCGGGTACACGTCGGGATGTTTCGCCTTTTGCAGTTCCTTATCGTAAAATCCTCCCTTTATATCGTTACCTGCTAAATCTTGCAAATAATAGACAATTTGATTAGAAAATTTAATGTTAACCACTTTAAAAATTTCATTGGACCAGTTTGAAGTGTAACCTTTTGCAAAAACTTCGCGATGTTTGCTAATGCGTACGTAATCTTCAATGGAAAATTTCTTTCTCTTCAGATCTACTGTTTTAATACTAGAATATACGGTACTCAATAGTAGCTTTTCGTTTTCCTTCTTTATAGCATTTATCGGTTTCATTCTGATAGTTCTGTGTTTTTTATTATTATAAACTTGAACTAGTTTAGGTAACAAATCTAACCATTTGTAATTTCCTTGCAATGTAAATTTTTTCCACATATACCTTTTAAGGTTCTGTTGGCTCGTTCGACTATAGAAGCCTTTTTACTGCTGAAAGTTGAATAGTGATTAATTCTGTATTTTCTCATTAGATTCTGAAACCATTTATTGTAAAACTCTTTTCCCATATCAGTTTGCAGGTTTGTCGGCGGTATACGTTTATTTTTGCGTAATATATCTTCAAACGCTTTCGAAACATCTCCGTTTTGCTTTCCGTATTTTAACCATTATTATTAAACAGAAGATGTGGTGGTGGTGGTGGTGGTGGTGGTGTTATCGATATTGCTAGGCAATACACTTGACGGCGTGGCTGTAATTAAAGAGCTCTTCTGTATGTCAAGGTGCTTAAAGATAGCATCTATATACAAAGTATTTAAACGAAAATTAATGTTTAGTGAGTCAATGTTAGCCTTGAGAGAGTGTATTAGTCCTAATAATTCCTTTCGGAGAATTTCACGTTTGTTATCTCCTTCGGACATTGCATCCTTTTTGACTTTTTCACATTCTAGTCTAATTTGGGTCTTAGTAACTTTGTCTTTATTATCAACATATGCTTTTGTAGCTGCATGTCAAGATGCTGTTGGCATCTCTAAACGAGTTACATGTTTGTTATCGAAATCAATAAAATAAGAAATCTTTCTAAAATCTTCAGCTGTCGCTAACGTATCTATTATTGTATCCAAATATTTTTTTGTGACAATCTCATCTTCAATCTGTTCCCCATCATCGTCGTCGTTGTCGTCGTCGTCTTCGCTCGTTTTAACTCGAGCGAATAACTTATTATTTTCAATCAAGAATTTATCTGTCGTTTCAAACTTTCGTTTAGAACCCCCCGACAATGCTCGACCGAATTTATCAACAACCATATTGTAACTAAGTGAGAATATAAATTATTTATTCTATTATACCACACTCTCGAAGTTCTTCGACAATAGATGTGATTTCATTGGTATGGTTGGTATTTCCTGCAGATTGAGATGAAAAGAGTAATTTTAAACGATCACATAATTCGTTAACATCATTAAAATATACATATTCTAGAGGTTTATCGTTTAAATTCATCCATAGACCTTTACCCAAAGGATTTTTAACTGGAGTCGAAGTAGCTGCTATGACATTGGCAGCAGCGGAAGGAAATAGAGGTCCGATCATGAGTTTCTTGATTAGCTGATACTTTTTTCCTTTGTTTCCAGCTATTGGAGCGGTACTCTTGTAGCCAATTTTATGAGCATTTGTTCTATACACTATATCCTTATATTTCGCCAAATCAGATTCCTTATAACCATTGGGCTCCTTTTTAAACAAAAGCTCCAATAATCCTCGGGATAGTGTATACCTTACATTTTTTCTGGTTATTTTGTTAGTTATTTAGTTATTTCGGAATCTCCGATAAAATATTTCTGTTTCTCTGGATTAAATCATATGTAATACATTTATATATATTTATCGTCCTTTTATCTATTTTCCCATGTTTCTATTAATTAATAAGCACTTCCATATTATATATTACTTTTTATTGGCATATGTACCTTCTGATAGCGTACAGAGAAGACTTAATAATACCCAAAGTTATTTCTTAATTGCTATGTCGTTAATTTATGTATAACAAGCTATTTTTTTGTCATTGTTGATTTCCTATGACCTACTTATTATGCAAAGAAACGATTTACTGAATATGCATTTCTGCATTTCTATTTTTTGCAATTTCCGTAGGTTACAGGTCATCGACATATTTTGTTAACTAAAAACTAATTGTACTTATTTTTTATGAATACATTATATACAGTATATCACACCTTCCCCCGGCAGAAAAATAAAGAAAAAGGTACGGGTGCACAGCTTATCTTTTTCTTTGTTTGACTTTTAATGTACAATGCTTTTTATTCATAATACAGTTTAACTCTATTTTTATGAACTTCACTTAGCTTATTTCCTACCTTAATAACTATATTTAGGCCATTATTTTTAATTACTTTATAGGGTCCTGAAAAAATTGCATCCATTTTTGAACCTGATTCATTTCTTAAAAGTATTTTGTCTCCTGTTTTATAACTTGTACTCTTACATTTAATATCATACATTTCCTTTTGTTTCAATTTTGATGACAGTAAGTTAGATCGTGCATCATGGCATGCCTGTTGGAGACGATACTTAAGTTCCAGTGGATAGTTATCAAAATTATAAACTGGATCAAGACTATTACTGATATTTGATGGCATTATGCATTGTTTACCGAATACTAATTCGTGAGGGGTGTACTTGGTTTGCGTATGTACAGTATTATTATAGGCAAAACACCAATATGGAATCCAAGTACTCCAGCTTTCAGCTTTCAGCTACTGTCTCTGCTTCTTTATTCGGAAGGGCGTAACCTTCGACAAATTTGCTTAGTTCGCATTGTAATGTTAAAATATAACGATTGTCACTAATATCGGGCTCCAAAGGACCAACCAAATCTAAATATATTGATTCAAGTGCCGAATTGGCTGTAGTTGTAATAGTCATTGGTTCTATGTTTATTTTTGAATGTTTATATCGTTGACAATCACTACAACGTTTTACGAAATTTTCGATATCCCGTTTCATACCATTCCAATAAAAACGTTTTCTAATATTATTGAACATACGGTTCATACCGGCATGTCCTCCAGTGGGCAAAATATGGTAGTCGTTCATGATAATTTGTTTTGATTCATAATTTGTGATAACGTCAACTCCTTTTACAACTGATATTTGCAAACCTAGGTTTTTTATTTTATTTACATTTTTCATAATATCATTTATTAGATGCGCGCATTTATTATTTCTTATTATAAAGAGCTCTTTAATATTACATTTATTACAAATTTCCTTCAGGTCTCTCAACGATGCACTTAATGCTAACGTTGATCGAGGGTCCTGTTTCAAATAAATAATTTTTCTTTCGTTATCACATATTACGGAATTCGTACGAATTAGCATTGGATTGTTAAAGAAAAGATTGTTAAAGTCATTAATTGAAATTTCGCGAAGCTCAAATGATTCGTTTGGCGATTTTAAGATTTCAACGACACCCGGGTGATCAAGCCGTTTGTCATTTTCATGAAGTTCTGTATTGTTGTTTTGATTTCGATTACTTTGAGCGCGTGTCGTAACCAACAAATTATTATGAACATACCTATTGCCTTGTTTTAGCTCATCTATTGAAATTGATATTCTAGACAATGCGTCAGCCGAAACATTATTTTTGCCTTTTATATGAACTACGTCAAAGTCATACTCTTCTAACGTTAAACGGAATTTAGTAAGACGACTTGAGGGATTTGTAATATTAAATAAATACAATAACGGACGGTGGTCTGTTTGTACAATGAACTTCCTACCATAAATGTATGGTCTGAAGTGCTTCACAGCCCACACAATTGCCAAAAGTTCTTTCTCGATTGTACAATAGTTAAGTTCTGCTTTGTTTAAAGATCTACTAGCATAGGCTACCGGAAGATCGTTACCATTTGACAAAACTGCACCGAGAGCAAAACCTGAAGCGTCTGTTTTTATTATAAACGTGTTATTTTTGTCGAAATTAGGATACTGAAGAATGGGTGGCTTTATAAGACATCTTTTAAGTAAATTAAATGCATCAGTACATTTTTCTGTCCATTCAAATGGAGCGTTCTTTTTTGTTAATGCATTAAGTGGTGAAGCAATGTGAGCAAAATTTGGAATGTAGCGTCTGTAGTAATTAACAAATGCAACAAACCTCTTTGTTTCGTCAGCATTACACGGTATCGGATAATTTTGAATGGCTTGGATTTTATTTTGATCCGGAGAAACTCCTTTTTCTGAGATTACATGCCCTAGATACAAAACTTCTTTATGTAGAAAATTACATTTGTTTGGATTGATTTTTAGATTAACTTGACGTAATCTTTCCAGCACTTTTATTAAATTTGTATTGTGATTAGCTAAGTTGTTTCCGAAAACTATGAGATCATCTAGATATATAAAACAAACGTCATAATTTAATCCGGCCATTGCTATTGTCATAGCTCGGGAAAATGCGCTTGGACTTATTTTTAATCCCATGGGCAGTCTTGTCATTTGAAATTGTCCGCGTGGTGTTGTAAATGCAGTATATTTCCTACTTTCGGGGTCAAGTTCAATTTGGTAGTATCCTTGAGATAGATCAAGGTGTGAAAAATAAACAGCTCCACCTAGAGAATCTAAAATGTCGGTGATATTGGGAAGTGGAAACTTATCGTCTTCGATTTGTTTATTTAGTAGGCGATAATCTACTACAAGTCTCCATCTTTTATTACCATTTTGATCTGGTTTTTTAGGCACAATTAATACTGGAGCGGACCAAGCTGATCTTGATGGTTCTATTATACCATCTACAAGCAATTTACCTACTTGTTGATGTATTTCTGCTGTTTGTGCTTGAGGTACGCGATAAGGTTTTACGTATACAGGATGTATTGGTTTTTTGATATGAATTTGTTCTTTATAAATATTCGTTACTGTTAAAGGATCATTTTCTAGATGAAACACATCGCTATATTTGGAACAAATGCGTTCAAGAGTGCTTTTTTCTTCGTTATTGAGGTGATTTGTGTTAATAATTTTTAGAAGTTTTTCTACTCGATCACACGATTGCGGAATTTCCTTCACATTTAAATTGAGGATGTTATAGTCGCTTAATGTTTCAATTTTTGGTGTAAAATTTTTGAGTCTTATTTCCTGGTCACGAATATTCAGGATCCTAACAGGTACTAATTTATTTTGAGGTTTACCAATAGAACCGGCTACAAAAGTGTCTTCGCCAATTTCTTGCGGTAGAATAACGCATTCCTCTTCAGTATTTACACGAAAATATCTAATAATTTCACATCTTGGGGGAATAGTTGTAAAAAAATTGAAATTTGATTCGAGTGGCAAATATATCTTTCTACCTTTTAACCAATATGTAAACTGAAATTTTTCAAAATCAATTGTTGCCGCATATTTTCTTAAAAAGTCTGAACCAATAACACCATGCATGCCACACTCAAACTTATCTATTAATAAAAATTTATGAGTCAGCGTTGTATTGTTTACATATAATTGTAAATTTGCTGAACCATAAGAATATATTGAACCTGATACACCATTAATTTTTACTTTATTTGAAGAGTTAATCTTTTGATAATTACTTAAAATATTTTTAAAAATTACACTAACTGATGCTCCACTATCAATCAATAATATCAATTCATTCGTACCATAATTCATTCGCACAAAATTTAATCCATTTAGATTAAGGATCGTTTCAGTACTGTTAGCCTCGAAAAAACGTTTCGTTTTGGATAGGGGTCGTTGTTGATGTTAAAGAACCAGAAAAATTCTCGTTTTCTTGCCGATTTTCGGTCATATAATAATTTCTAAAGTTGTTTCTCGTATTAGTGTGATTTTGAAAATTTCTTTGACTATTAGGATGTCGATTGTTGTCAATATTATTATTACGAAAATTTCTGTGATTGAACCTTCCGCCGCGACTATTTCCACGTCCACGATTATTAGTGTTAGTGAATCTGTAGTTGTTATTTACAAAATTATGCCTGTATGAATTATTATTATTGTTATGATTTCTACTGTTAAATCTAATATTTCTGGAGCCTCGGTTAAAATTACCTCGTCCGCGAATATTAAACAGTTGCACTGAATCATTTTTCTGTAGTTCTAAATCTTTTGCTGCTCTTATTGCATCATCTAATTTTGAATAGTTTCGCGCTGTAATAATTGTTCTAATTTCGTGATTGTGAAGACCACTACTGAATGCATTAACAGCAATTTTTTCGTTATTGGGTCGCAAAATATCTATCGCTTCCTGCTTTCCGTCTGCTTGTGTGATTGTTAAATTAACCATGAGTTCTTCTATATTTTTCCCGAATTTGTCTATTGAATTTCCTAATTGTTTAGCATTATTTAGTTTTACTGATAGGGCTACAGGGTTTTGTTTTGTCAAAAGATGTTTTTTAATATCAGATATTAGTTCTACATTATTAGCGTAAGTACTCTGGAGCCTGATCTTAGCACTTTGTGTTAATCGCGTTTTTAATACATAATTTGTCAAAAGTTTCTTACCTTCAACATCCAATAAACAGTCATATAAATCGATTGCATCAACTAATTGAAGAACAACTTCCTCAGTACCATTTAATATAGGCAGCAAGCTTCCAGCTGTCCTTAAATCGAATTTTTCGCCCATTTCTGATTGAAAAGCTGAACTTGCTGTAGAGTTATTTGTATTTTCAATCACTTGTGTAACTGAACTTAATCTATCCCTTAAAATATTATCTATGATTATTAAATTACTTTCTATCGACTTTATACAGATTTTCGTGTCTGCAATTATTGTTCTATCTGAATTAGGGTTTTTAATATAATCATCTATTAAATCGCTCACCTTTTTTCTAAAACTATTTACCTTAACTATTTGTCTATTTATTACATCTAAATTGTTGCGTCGTTCCAATGGGTCCTTGTTTATGTTTCTTAGGAGGCCTTTTACTTGTTCAAGGAGATCAGTAAATTCGACAGGAATTGACATAATAAGACCATTTGTCCACGATATCGCAAACACATCATTAAATTTTAAGCACTTACGTTTTCTCACTAAATTAGTCACTAACCCAATTTATACTTTTCTTGTCACCCTACAGTTGTTCTTGACTTCTTGCGACTGCTTTCCATATCTTCCTATTCCATCTCTTCTGACATCGGTCGTATAAATCAAGCATTAAACCCATCAAAACAAGTAAAAATGTTGCTAGTTGTAGATAATTTCCCAATGAAATACTATATCCCAAATTACCATTTGATGTTTGTCCGCCACTATTACCTGCTTGTGCTATTATAATTTCTTCCTTCGAATTATCTTGCTTCGTTTCGTGATTACCCATATCAAACTTTTCTAAGGTGCACTCTTAAAACTGGCTTTCACGTTCAAAATTGCTAGGTGCGGCTGGCAGGGTCGCCATGTAATATATTTATATATATATTTATCGTCCTTTTATCTATTTTCCCATGTTTCTATTAATTAATAAGCACTTCCATATTATATATTACTTTTTATTGGCATATGTACCTTCTGATAGCGTACAGAGAAGACTTAATAATACCCAAAGTTATTTCTTAATTGCTATGTCGTTAATTTATGTATAACAAGCTATTTTTTTGTCATTGTTGATTTCCTATGACCTACTTATTATGCAAAGAAACGATTTACTGAATATGCATTTCTGCATTTCTATTTTTTGCAATTTCCGTAGGTTACAGGTCATCGACATATTTTGTTAACTAAAAACTAATTGTACTTATTTTTTATGAATACATTATATACAGTATATCACACATACACCATATTGCGTGTCAAAAACTCCTTTAGTATCATGATTTAGAGATGTTATATAAGTTTGAGGGTTATCTAATCGAACGAGCTGCATTATTTCCCTATAGACATCCCTATCTTTTTGCTTATCTCCGACAGAATTCTTTTTGAAAAGTAACTCATATAGTCCAGGCGTTCCGACAAATTTGCCTTCCCATTATTTCTAGATTTTTACCGACCACCTTCATTTCTTCATCGCCAATATATAATTTGTTCTGAAGCCAATCGTATCGAACATCATTTCTATTGTCATATTCTCCTTCAGTATCGCTTAATACTCCTTCAATATAATATCTCGGTAATTCTTCATAATCATCTAATATATCTTTAAAAGCAGGATCGTTTACGATTTTCTGTATTTCTTGTTTAGTGTAATCAAATATTCTATCTTCTTCCTCATCATTCAATGGAAGCATTGTAGAAAGATCGGAATCTTTTACCGAGGTATTTAATGAGGTTGGTAATGACGGTGATGATGATGGTGAGAATAAATCTGGTGCTATGAACGATTTCTCAACATCTTCTTCTTCTTCTTCTTTCTTTTTAATTTCTTGCTTAATTTTCGGTTTAGAAAATTGTATTTCTTCTTTTAATTGCATTAAAGGTTCCACCAAAGGTTTATAGGATTTCCGCAATATATCTTCTTCCTCTATCGCACCCTCTTTTAAAGCTTGCAATTTTCGTTTTACATCTTTCCTTACCTTTACAAGCTCCTGTTTAATTTTCGAGTCCATTACAGTGATAATATGATCCTCACTCGTTTACTGCTTTTATATTACTCAGAGGTAAATCGCAATGGTTATAAATATATATATTGATCAAAACCTTTACGGTATCGACCGTTTTTAACATCACTATCTTTATAAATACTTATAAACCCTATTTGTCATCCCAACAAACTTTGCAAATGGTTTTAAACATTTCAAATGGCATGTCAGTATTGACATGATCTGAATAGACATGCTTAAGATTTAGCTAATACGCATGTTTTGGAATATGAGTATATGTTTGACAAAGATAAAAACAATCGACGTTTTTATGACGTCCCATACTAAAATAATCTCTGATTACATTCTGATTTTCGCAAGCAACATCGTCAAATATAAATATTGAATTAGATTTCGCATTTGATGGAGAAATAATATTCTCAGAATCTTTGTAAGGGTAATAGCCAATGCCTTTTATTGTCTTAAAAAGCTTGTCTAAGTATTCATATTTTGGTTGAGTTAGCGATTTAGAGTATACGTAAACATTCTCGAATCGGAGACCATTGGGATGTTCTAAAAGTGAAATTATAACATTCGTCTTTCCACAATTGGAAGGACCTGTAACGATTGATCGTATTGTTGACGGTAGTAGGGGTCCATGTCGATTTGCCTTTGTACATCGTTAAAATCACGGTTAGTAATAGGCAGCACAACTTTTTGTTGAACTATTCGCATGTCAATAATCTAATGAAAAATATGGTTACTGTTTTTCTATTTTATAAGCTGATAGCTCTGCATGAATTGGTTTATTTCGAAGAAAACTTTGAATAAGAGAGAGCAATGCGGAAAGTGCAACGAGGCAATGGTTTACTTAATAAACTAATTAATTCTTTACCATTCGAATTTCATATACCGGGTTATCGCTTTTGTGGACCAGGTACAAAGTTAAAAGAGATGTTGGAAAGAGGGGACAAAGGAATAAATCCTTTAGATGAATCCTGCAAAGCTCATGATATTGCATACTCTAATTTTAAAAATCTAGAACAAAGACATAAAGCAGATAGTATTTTAGCTAGAGCAGCACTTAGACGAGTTCATTCATCGGATGCAAGCATTGGAGAACGTTCAGCTGCTCGAGTAGTTGCAATCGCTATGAATGTAAAAACAAAGTTTTGTATGGGAGTTCAACAACAACAACAAAGAAGAAAACGAACTAGTAGTTCTATGAAAAAAAGAAAGGGTGGAAGAATAAGTTTTCGAAAATTTATAAGAAAAGCAGCGAATGTTCTAAAACAGAAAAAGCCAGAAAATGTCATTCAAGCAGCACGATTAGCAATGTCACAGTTAAAAAATGCAAATCAGAAAAAAGTGACCGATTCTCCCAGGATAATACCGGTTCCAAAAAGCGGTAGATTTCTTCCATTAATACCACTTTTCGCTGGATCATCAGCTTTAGGTGCTTTGTCCGGAGGAGCAGCCGGAATCGCGAAAGCGGTTAATGATGTTAAATCAGCCCAAAGAAGTCTTAGCGAATCTGAACGACATAACAAGGCTATGGAAAAAATTGCTCTTGGAAAAGGTCTTTTCTTGAAACCTTATAAAAAAGGTTTGGGACTTTATTTACCTTATCAAAAAAAAAAAAGCTCTCTAAGTCTGCCACAACGAGCACTAACCGATGAAGATTTACATAAATATGTTAAAATGCTTCAAATTCCTCACTTTCGTGGAATATTTATGCGTGACAGTTTACCTAAAAAAGTGCGCGCCATCGAATGTGGAATTGTAAATCATGATAAGAAAACGGGCATGGGTACGCATTGGACAGCATACAAAATTAAAAACGGCAATGCAGTTTATTTTGACAGATGTACAACTCATTCAACTGTGGTCATCTAGTATTACAATTTCTATATAATATCACACCACCCTTTCATTTTTAAAACGTTAGCGCAGACGATAATAGTTCCATTTAATCTAACGTTAACAGACTATCAACATGTACACGTTTAATTTAACTGGAGACAAATCAATATTGCAAGCTAATATTAGCCCACCAATTGTTTTGGATGACAATTTTGAGAATTCTTTAGGACTCGTTAATTTTGAAACGTACAATTCTATTCCAAATATAGATCAAAGTAACAACAAATTTTATGTTGGGAATAGAGTAATAACCATACCGGAAGGATCGTATGAGCTTGACGACATAAATCGTTATCTACGCCTTCAATTAGGCGATCCGAGAGCAAAAGGTAAAGATATTATATTTCTTAATATAACTGGCAACAACAACACTTTACTTTCGGAAATTAAGTGTACAGAGCAAGCGGATTCAATCGGACGACTGCTAGGATTTAAACCGAGAATTATCAAAGCTAATAGTCATGAAGTCTCTGATTATCCTGTAAATATTTTTAATGTAAACGCTATATGCATCCATTGCAACCTTGTTTCCGGTTCATATAGAAATAACGAAGAAGCTCATTTTATTCATCAACTGTTCCCAAACGTTCCGCCAGGCTACAAAATAGTGGAAAATCCAACCAACGTTATTTATTTGCCTATACATTCGAGAATTATTGATTCAATAGTCATTAAAATAGTTGATCAAGACGGTGAGTTGGTTAATTTTCGTGGAGAGACCGTTACAGTAAGACTTCATTTGAAACGTCTCTCTCTGTCTAATAGGTATTAAACCATAATGGTTTGCCGTTATAAAAATTTTAACAAACGTAAGGAGATTTATAGGAAACCAACATTATCACAATCGTTCAGTGCAAAAGAAGAAGTGAAGCGATTAACACCTTCAAACGCACGCTTTATAAAAAGTTTAGGATATCAAGTTAAGATGCGGCAAACATACTCATCAACCGTATACAAATACAACGTTTAAAAATAATGATGAAATCCGCATTCCAATTGAAAACGAAGATGTCTACACTTTACCATGGGATAGTGTATTATATGTTGAAGGAAAATTGCTAAAAACTGATGGTACACCTTCAGCAACTGCCAAATTTATAAATAATGGAATTGCACACCTTTTCGATGAAATTCGTTACGAAATCGGTGGTAAAACTGTTGATCGTGTTCGAAATCCTGGAATAACTAGCACCATAAAAGGTTATGTTTCTTACAACGTAAACGAGAGCTTGCGTCTTCAGAATGCTGGTTGGGCTCCCAATGATGATTCATTTTCGGCAATAGATCAAAATGGAAATTTTAACGTAAGCATCCCACTACGTATGCTTTTAGGTTTTGCGGAAGATTTTCGAAAAATTCTTCTCAACATAAAACAAGAACTTATTTTAATAAGAAGTAGTATCGATACAAACGCTATAATAAATACAACTGCAGGTGAAACTTTAAAAGTAGAAATAAATAAAATTTCTTGGAAAATTCCACACATATCTGTAGCAGATGTAGAACGTCTTAAACTTTTAAAATACTTGCAAAGAAATCAACAAATGGAAATTAATTTCCGTAGTTGGGAGTTGCATGAGTATCCTTTATTGCCTCAAACAAATAATCACACATGGGCTGTGAAAACTACGTCACAACTTGAAAAACCTCATTTCGTGATAGTTGCATTTCAAGCAGATATAAATAATAAACCTGAAAAAAATAAAGCCCACTTTGATCATTGTGAACTTAATAATATTAAATTACATTTAGGCTCTTCTATGTATCCTTACGACAACCTTCATCTTGATTTTAAGAATAATAAATTTTCTATATTATATGAAATGTATGCTCAATTTCAACAGTCTTATTACGGAACGGTTAGCGAGCCGGTAATGAAACCATCAGATTTTAAGAAAATTGCTCCCTTATTTGTAATCGATTGTACACATCAAAGCGAAATTGTGAAGGCGGGCGCTATAGATGTACGTCTAGATTTTGAAACTAATGAAGCAATTCCAGCAATCCATCCAACAACATTGTTCAAGTATTGTAACTACTTACATATTATAAAGATGAAATTCATAGTGGATGTGCAAGGATTTAAGGCAGCGGGTTATACCTTCATATTTAAGGAAGTTGCTTTCGGTAAAATAAGCAATGAAGAAAAAATTGCATGGTATTTATTATCCCCACCATTTCCTTGGTCGCAACTTGCAGCCCGTTACAGAAGTCAGAATGGATGGCTTACTAGAAATTATCATGGAATCGAATGGAATTGTGGATTGCACAGTTATTACGAGACAATAGGTTAAGTAGGGAAAATTTTAAATGATTGTACGACTATTTATGTCAAAGGCTTGGAGAAACGAAGATGGTTATCAAAAGAATTTCCCTATCTGCAGAACATTATAAACTTGGAGGATTTAAAATGTCCATCTCTAACAAAACTTATTGCAGATTATAAAGTCGCTACAACTACTACATCACTTTGCACCTACCACCACCACCACCATCATCAAAATTCAAACTATAATTGTGCATTACAAAAAGTTTTTGGTTTAAGAAGTTGGTTACTAAAAGACTATATGTAGATGTATGGATAATTAAAAAAATATTATTTTTCCACTTTATTAATATTTATTTATTAATAGCTAATGGGAAATAATATAAACAATTAAACACTGAGTCGAATCAACTCCCCTCCACCTACCTACTCCTCTTCAATTTGTTATAGAACTATTAGAAAATTTTAGTATTGTTTTAGTATATTTTTACCATGGTACGAGAAAGCATGTCTGATTGCTCATACTACTACATTACTATAAAGTTTTACGAAAATGGTGTGCTGATTGAAAGCAAAACGCTCGAAGCTAAAGGTTTAGTAAACATTTTTGAAAAATTTGATGTTTCTGCATATGATCAAATAGAAATATTGGGTAATTATTTCAATCATCCGGTCACAACTGATTCATCTGATAATAATAATAATTACAACAGCAGCAGTAGCGATAGTGACGAGTTTATTTATTTTCACAATTAAAAAATATCTACTAACAAGAATGGATCCAACCTCTTATGCAATTTACAATAGCGATGTGAATAATTTGAAAAAGGAACTTTCCTATGCATTTGTTCGAAATAATGAACAGACAGCCAAAAATATTTTTATGCGATTAGGATTTCAAGTGCCCTTCGAAGCCTTCACATGGATTACAAAGACTTTTCCATCTCTATCGTTGCTGGATTTATTATTTCACCGTCAAGTTATATCCAGATGATTTAGACTTTTTAAGTGTATTTGATGTAGTGAGTGTATTAACTGAAATGAAGGAAATGACGACTTTGTGCACCAATGATTTATTTCCAATGATATATTTTTCATTCAAGATCACCTTTCAAATTATAATCCTTGCAATTTAGAAAAATTTCCCATAAGTAATATTAAGAAAAACTATAAAAATGTATTAGCATGTTTGGATGATATCATACTAGAAACTGCTTATTATGCACATCCAAAACTATTGTACTATATAATTCAAATTATGAAAGCCAACAAACTGGCTTATAAATTTGAACCATTGCATAATTGTAGACAGAAAGCAGTCTTTCAATGGCTTGTTGGTAATTTAGAAAAAGCGAAAAAAGGATTGCCAGTAGGTTGGCAAGATGAAAATAGATCAGATTCTGCAAAATTACCATCAATTTATTCTAAAGACTATAAAAGTGTTTTCAATATTTTGCAAGAATTAATGTAAGACTTTTTTGTATGCTTAACACTAATTGAAATAAAATACACATATTAATAAGATTTCTTTTTATTTTAAAAAATCCTACAAACCAATGATATATTTTTCATTCAAGATCTCCTTTCAAATTATAATCCTTGCAATTTAGAAAAATTTCCCATAAGTAATATTAAGAAAAACTATAAAAATGTATTAGCATGTTTGGATGATATCATACTAGAAACTGCTTATTATGCACAACCAAAACTATTGTACTACATAATTCAAATTATGAAAGCCAACAAACTGGCTTATAAATTTGAACCATTTAGGGATACTGATACCAGACCCTGCCAATCACCAACATGGAATTTACCGAAGACGCTTACCGCAATTCAAACCCTCGACGGGATTACGAAGAATTGAGGAAGAAAACAAAACCTCAACTATCACGCCAGCCTGGAAGCCAAAAGCCTACAGGTCAACGCCGCAACTTTAACAAGAAGCGGATCGACAACTATCGCGAAAGAAAAGGGACTCAGGAGATGGAGAATTTAGATCGAGAATTGAAGAATAAAATAAAGTCAAAGACGGCGAAACTGCCGCAGAAAGACTTGAAGCCTACAACATCGCAAAGGCCAAACAAGCCCCAGTGACAACGCGTGCTATTGGATTTGGAACTGCTAATATATTTATCACTTTACATCAAAGGCAAAATGTTCCGAACCGTGAATCAATTTATCAACTTTACAGAAAGCATGTCGAATGCCTTAAATGACTAACGAAGACTATGCTCCTGAACAACTAGATTCCGCTTTCTTAAAAGCTGAAAAAACGATCGTAGTTTTACCCGACCAATTAACAACTCCAATCAATATGGTCGGTTTAGTTACAGTTTACGACGATACGTTTGTGCCACGTCTACCAAGAGATCAATTTACTCGTAGACGACTCTTCACCCCGTTGGCAAATCAAGTTAGTTTAGCTAACTTACGTAGGGTTGTCGAAGCACTTGCAAATGGTGCTACTCCCCAAGTGTCTAGACAGTTGTTTTATCAAAATAATTCTATACCTGGTTGTTTATGGGACGGTCCGCCAAATAATCCTATCCTTTTGAACACAGATGACATCATGCCAGCCGATTATACCGCTAATGATCTTCAAAATGATCGAGAGGATCTTCAGTATAAGATGGAATTCATGTGCAGTAAAATGCCCAAATACTTTACTGACACCATTAAATACGAAGCAACTGGCGGCAAGGGTATGCTCACTACCAACTCAGTGGGCACACTAAGGATATCGGATAGATTACCGGACCAGGAGTTGCGTTATTACTACGCCCAAACTTTGCGTGTCTCAGGAGATGTAACAGAGTTTAATAACATCGTCCGACTGAAGCCTAACGATCAGCTCGTCGGAACTCTCGCATTACTCGGAGAACTGTCTAATGATGCAGCAATGATGTACCCCATCTTTTGTGTACGAGATCCTCGAAATGCATCGGAATCTAGCTTTATGGAATATAGGGCCGCATGGAATTTGAAATACGCTTAGTTATGGTTCGTTTGACTTGGATAGTCTGAGAGATAAATTGTCGGGAAGTGGCAACTCGCACCGACGCTAGACAAGTCAATTGTAGACAGAAAGCAGTCTTTCAATGGCTTGTTGGTAATTTAGAAAAAGCGAAAAAAGGATTGCCAGTAGGTTGGCAAGATGAAAATAGATCAGATTCTGCAAAATTACCATCAATTTATTCTAAAGACTATAAAAGTGTTTTCAATATTTTGCAAGAATTAATGTAAGACTTTTTTGTATGCTTAACACTAATTGAAATAAAATACACATATTAATAAGATTTCTTTTTATTTTAAAAAATCCTACAAACCAATGATATATTTTTCATTCAAGATCACCTTTCAAATTATAATCCTTGCAATTTAGAAAAATTTCCCATAAGTAATATTAAGAAAAACTATAAAAATGTATTAGCATGTTTGGATGATATCATACTAGAAACTGCTTATTATGCACATCCAAAACTATTGTACTATATAATTCAAATTATGAAAGCCAACAAACTGGCTTATAAATTTGAACCATTGCATAATTGTAGACAGAAAGCAGTCTTTCAATGGCTTGTTGGTAATTTAGAAAAAGCGAAAAAAGGATTGCCAGTAGGTTGGCAAGATGAAAATAGATCAGATTCTGCAAAATTACCATCAATTTATTCTAAAGACTATAAAAGTGTTTTCAATATTTTGCAAGAATTAATGTAAGACTTTTTTGTATGCTTAACACTAATTGAAATAAAATACACATATTAATAAGATTTCTTTTTATTTTAAAAAATCCTACAAACCAATGATATATTTTTCATTCAAGATCTCCTTTCAAATTATAATCCTTGCAATTTAGAAAAATTTCCCATAAGTAATATTAAGAAAAACTATAAAAATGTATTAGCATGTTTGGATGATATCATACTAGAAACTGCTTATTATGCACAACCAAAACTATTGTACTACATAATTCAAATTATGAAAGCCAACAAACTGGCTTATAAATTTGAACCATTTAGGGATACTGATACCAGACCCTGCCAATCACCAACATGGAATTTACCGAAGACGCTTACCGCAATTCAAACCCTCGACGGGATTACGAAGAATTGAGGAAGAAAACAAAACCTCAACTATCACGCCAGCCTGGAAGCCAAAAGCCTACAGGTCAACGCCGCAACTTTAACAAGAAGCGGATCGACAACTATCGCGAAAGAAAAGGGACTCAGGAGATGGAGAATTTAGATCGAGAATTGAAGAATAAAATAAAGTCAAAGACGGCGAAACTGCCGCAGAAAGACTTGAAGCCTACAACATCGCAAAGGCCAAACAAGCCCCAGTGACAACGCGTGCTATTGGATTTGGAACTGCTAATATATTTATCACTTTACATCAAAGGCAAAATGTTCCGAACCGTGAATCAATTTATCAACTTTACAGAAAGCATGTCGAATGCTTAAAATGACTAACGAAGACTATGCTCCTGAACAACTAGATTCCGCTTTCTTAAAAGCTGAAAAAACGATCGTAGTTTTACCCGACCAATTAACAACTCCAATCAATATGGTCGGTTTAGTTACAGTTTACGACGATACGTTTGTGCCACGTCTACCAAGAGATCAATTTACTCGTAGACGACTCTTCACCCCGTTGGCAAATCAAGTTAGTTTAGCTAACTTACGTAGGGTTGTCGAAGCACTTGCAAATGGTGCTACTCCCCAAGTGTCTAGACAGTTGTTTTATCAAAATAATTCTATACCTGGTTGTTTATGGGACGGTCCGCCAAATAATCCTATCCTTTTGAACACAGATGACATCATGCCAGCCGATTATACCGCTAATGATCTTCAAAATGATCGAGAGGATCTTCAGTATAAGATGGAATTCATGTGCAGTAAAATGCCCAAATACTTTACTGACACCATTAAATACGAAGCAACTGGCGGCAAGGGTATGCTCACTACCAACTCAGTGGGCACACTAAGGATATCGGATAGATTACCGGACCAGGAGTTGCGTTATTACTACGCCCAAACTTTGCGTGTCTCAGGAGATGTAACAGAGTTTAATAACATCGTCCGACTGAAGCCTAACGATCAGCTCGTCGGAACTCTCGCATTACTCGGAGAACTGTCTAATGATGCAGCAATGATGTACCCCATCTTTTGTGTACGAGATCCTCGAAATGCATCGGAATCTAGCTTTATGGAATATAGGGCCGCATGGAATTTGAAATACGCTTAGTTATGGTTCGTTTGACTTGGATAGTCTGAGAGATAAATTGTCGGGAAGTGGCAACTCGCACCGACGCTAGACAAGTCAATTGTAGACAGAAAGCAGTCTTTCAATGGCTTGTTGGTAATTTAGAAAAAGCGAAAAAAGGATTGCCAGTAGGTTGGCAAGATGAAAATAGATCAGATTCTGCAAAATTACCATCAATTTATTCTAAAGACTATAAAAGTGTTTTCAATATTTTGCAAGAATTAATGTAAGACTTTTTTGTATGCTTAATACTAATTAAAATAAAATACTCATATAAATAAGATTTTTTTATTTTTAAAAATCCTACAAATCTTTATAAATATTATCAAATAGGTAGCAACATTGTTCGTTTTTAGCTGTAGTGGGCGCCGGCGGCGGCGGCGGCGGAGGCGAGGATGGTAGTGGTGGTGATATCAATGCATAAGATTCTTTCTCGTTTCTTTTCCTTTGTCTTTTTTTCCCTTTTTCCGTTACTATTCTTCTTTTCTTCGGTTCTTTAAAAATATCTCTTCTTTTCTGCACTTCTAACGCTAATGTTTTTCCTGTATGGTAAATTTCTTCATTATTACCATTATTAGGATCGATGGTTTTTGGATAATTTAAAATTTCAGATAGCGGACAAGCTACAATATTGAACAAATCACTATCAAACACGCCAGTGCTTGATGTTCTCCATTCTTCTTCTAAATTTGCAATACTGCTATGCCAATCCTCCTCAGTCGCTTGCACAACATTTGCCAGTTGGATTAATTCAAATGCTGAAAGAACTTTGATTTTATTTCCCGGTTTTAACTGTACAACTGCCATTTTGCTTTCTAAAGTTAAAACTAACGTACTTGTTTCGAGAACTACTCTTTAAATTGGTTATTACCACTACTATTATCCATTCCTCCTCCTCCTCCTCCTCCTGCTCCTTCTCTTCCTAGATGTTAAGGTCATTAACGTACAAATAAAACACAAGTATCCAATGGTTTCAAGTTAGTTTATTAAACATCATTTTTTCATTATAGTAATTAACTAACTTTATATAATAATTTGCTCAGAGCAGCTTTCAATATAATTTCAATGGCAAAAAATCGTAGCAAATTTGGTCAATGCCTCAGATCTCAGTTAATGAATGAAAATGAAATACAAACCTACAACAAGTCACTGAACAGTTGCTGTAACAATTTGCTCGAACACTGGGATGACGCTATCACGGTTCAGAATTTCTATGATAAAATAACAAATGCTATTGATACCAGCTTGAAAAAATCACACGAACTAACATACAACACACGCACAGAGAAAAACCAAATATTATCAGAACGAACAAAGGCACTAATCAAAAGAAGACAAGATATACACAAGACCAAACCGAAATCAAGAGCCATGAAAAACGAACTAAAGGCATTATATAAGCTCATAAGTAAACGTATCAACCAAGACTACAAGACACATCGCACACAAACTATTGAAAAATGCCTTCATGTCACGGGAAGCGTCAAAAAAGCGTATAAAGAACTGAGAACTCATAAATCATGGATCGAAGAACTAAAAAACAAAAATAATAACACACAAAACAGAACAGACATACTCAAAATAGCAACAGAGTTCTACAGAAACCTATATAGCTCGCCAAACCAACCAGCATATAAATTACCGAACAGCTCTACAGAAGAGGCGAAACCAACCGTCGATGAAGCCGAAGTTGTGAATGGAATTAAATCGCTAAAAACAGATAAATGCCAAGGACCAGACAGGATCACCAACGAAGCAATAAAATCTGGATACATGTATTTAACCAAACCTCTAACCAGACTGTTCAATATGATACTAAGCTGCAAAATCACCCCACGTCAATGGTCGGAGTCCGAAATAATCCTGCTCTATAAAAAAGGTGATCCGAATGACATTGGTAACTATAGACCAATTAGCTTACTACCTTCATTATACAAGCTCTTTTCCTACATTATAGAGAAAAAAATAAAAGAAACCACAGAAAAATTCCAACCCATAGAACAGGCAGGCTTCAGACGAGGTTTTTCTACAATAGATCACATTCACGCGCTAGAGATGGCGATAGATAAATACCAAGAGTTCAATAGATCACTCAATGCCGTGTTTATTGATTATCAAAAAGCCTTCGATACTCTACTCCATCCAACAATCTGGGAAGCCCTACTCTCCCAAGGAGTCGCATTGGACTACATACAAGTTCTAAAAAACATCTATGACAATAATACTATCCGAATAAAGCTAGAGACCACTGGGCCACTGATAGAAATAAAAAGAGGGGTAAGACAGGGAGACCCAATCTCCCCAACAATCTTTATAGCCGTACTAGAGTCCGTCTTCCGCAACCTCGGCTGGAAAAAAGTTGGCATTAACATAAATGGAAACTACCTGAGCCATCTCCGTTTTGCTGATGATATAGTTTTGTTATCAGAAAACACAAACCAACTACAGATGATGTTAAACTCACTACACGAGGAAAGCCGTAAAGTAGGACTAGAAATCAACCTTAATAAAACAAATGTCATGACAAACCATACTAAAGTACCTATTTACCTTGATAATCTTCCTTTAACTTATGTTGATACCTACATTTACCTAGGAAAACAAATTTCATTCAACCAAGACAACAACCTACAGGAAGTAGAGAGAAGAGTCAACATCAGCTGGAAAAAATTTTGGAGTCTAAAAGAAATTCTAAAAAGCGACATGACCATCAAGTTGAAAAGTAAAGTCATGAATACCTGCCTACTCCCCTCACTAACATATGCCTGCCAAACCTGGAAATTTACTAAGAAAGTGAAAAACAAGATTATAACATGTCAAAGGAGCATGGAAAGAAGCATTTTGAAGATTAGAAAGATCGATAAAGTCCGCCATACCGACATAAGACAAAAAACTAAAGTCATTGACGCTCTCAGCTATTCACAAAAAATAAAATGGCGATGGGCAGGACATGTGGCCAGACTTAAAGACAACCGCTGGACCAAAGAAACTACATTATGGCGAGGACCATCAGGCAAAAGGAGACAAGGTAGACCAAATACACAATGGACAGATGACATTATAAAAATAGCCGGCAACCACTGGATACGAGTAGCAGAAGATAGAACAAATTGGCTATCTTTGTAGGAGGCGTTTACCTTCCACTGAGAGGGGTTCTTACAATAGAAATAATTATGCATGAAATGTAATTCACAACCATTACCATATATTTAATTAATGTACATATTACAATAAAAGTATTTATCGCGTACTAAGTACAAATTATCTGTGACACTAAATCAGTTTATCAAAACTAATCAACAATAACAATTTCTTTAAACTGACTTGGCGTGCACTCTGTTTTTCTTTTCTATAAAATTGTAAACCTAACTGTGTATAGTAGGAAATAAAAGGCTTTTTTATTTTTTATTTTTTTATATAATAATTAAAACATTAAGAAATCATTAAAATAACCTAACTTAAATTATTGTTAGTATTATCAGTAATTTTGTAGTGTCCCCATGCTAAAGTCTTATACGTTTCTGGTATATGGAAACGTTTATCATCATGCGCAGACAAAGCAATTTTATTAATGCATTGAGAATAAATTATATGCTTTAAATAATTTAAAGAAGAAAACAACAAATGGGAAGTTTCACTAATTATTTTTTATTGTTCTCGACAATATTGTTTCGAGCTATGTGCTCATTATCAAGAGTAACATTATACTGAAATTACAAATCTTACATGCTAATTTATAGGTAACTTAGTATAAGAGGGGATGAAAAATTTTCTAGTTCTATCTGGTTGTTTACAATATTTTCAGAATTTCTTAAGGCTTTGTTAATTTCTAAGCATTCTAACATAGAAAGTTTTTTACTTTTAGCAATATGGACATGTAGATATTTAGTACTTTCTAAATTTAAGCTATGATTTAAGGTAACACAATGTTCGCTAATTCCTGATTTAATGTCTTTTTTACTTATAGATTTAACATGTTCACTTATCCTTGTTCCGAAAGCTCGGCCTGTCTGTCCTACATATACAGCATTGCAATCATTACAACATAATTTATATATACCACTTTTTTGGTTTACATCTACCTTAGTTTTGTTGTTAACTAATAAATTCCTTAGATCCCTATTATTACATTTTACAGCTGAAATATCTAATTTTTTAAGTGCATTTTTAAATATGAAACTAACATCTTTTATATAAGGTAATGAGCAAAAATTGTTGTTTTGAATTCTATAGCTGTCATTATATAACATTTTTGTAGCTTTTTTGTTTAACTTATTTTGTAGTAATTTGTCAATAGTAGAATTCATAAAACCATTATTGTTAGCTATTGTTTTTATAATGTTTAACTCAATTTTGAAATTTTCTGGGGATAAAGGTATGGATATTAATCTTTCTAAAAAGGAATTGTAAGCCGCTAATTTTGTTCGTTTAGGGTGATTCGAATCTGCCGGTATAGTTGTATCTGTGGTTGTCGGTTTGCGATATATATTGAAGCTAAGGAGGTTTTTGTTTTTTTTTTTGTATAGTAAGGTCCAAAAAGTTTAAACTATTATTAATTTCTTTTTCTATTGTAAAATTGATTTTATTATCTAAAGTATTTAGGTAATTCTGAAATCTATAAGTAAAAAAGACATTAAATCAGGAATTAGCGAACATTGTGTTACCTTAAATCATAGCTTAAATTTAGAAAGTACTAAATATCTACATGTCCATATTGCTAAAAGTAAAAAACTTTCTATGTTAGAATGCTTAGAAATTAACAAAGCCTTAAGAAATTCTGAAAATATTGTAAACAACCAGATAGAACTAGAAAATTTTTCATCCCCTCTTATACTAAGTTACCTATAAATTAGCATGTAAGATTTGTAATTTCAGTATAATGTTACTCTTGATAATGAGCACATAGCTCGAAACAATATTGTCGAGAACAATAAAAAATAATTAGTGAAACTTCCCATTTGTTGTTTTCTTCTTTAAATTATTCACATTATGTTTCATAAGAAATGCACCCTCGATAGTTTATATTTAATATGCTTTAAAGATCTAAATACATTTTGTCGCTTCAGTACTATCTCGTTTTCATTTAATACATATTTAAAATCTTTTTCCGTTAATGACTTTATAACATTCTTTTTAACACCTTTAGCCTTTTTCATTATCAAACTTCCTTCTATATTCACTTCATACATTTTAGCTTTAAGACCGACAAATTCCCAAATAATCTTACCACAAACTTCATCTTTCATAAGTGCTGGAATGGCTTTGTTTACCAAAGGCATTCAAAAATATTATCAGTAGAATAATTTGAGGTATCAAATCTATGTAAATTATTCTTCATATCATTATAAACATTATCCGTTTCTATGAAATACAACAAACTATCAGTATCTGTATACAAAAGTGATGCTTCGGAACCATATTTTTTTTTTATAAAGTTATAGTGAAATTCATACATTACAAACTTGGCAAGTTCTAATACTGCAAACCCGGCGTAAATTGGTTTATCATAATAGATTTGAGACTTCAACAATTGTACTGCTGCAAAATTTTCATCAAAAATGGATATACTATGAAAATTGGGTTGTGAAACTAATTTCTCAACTCCTTTTTTATGACCCAAATCTTTCCACGAATTGACTAAATTAACGTTAACCCTTTTTTCTATATTTTCGATACATTTTCCATAGTTTGCATTATTTATTAATTTGTACATATCTTTTTCAAATGCGTTTGCGGCACTTTGTCTTAGACGAGTATTAAAATCGATAAACGGTTTCATCCAAGCAGATTGCTTGAACGTGAGAATTCTATGAATCTTTGACAACTCTAAACTATTTTCGATACATTGCTTAAGAGTCTTTATATGAATAACGTAATTTTGCTTATCGAAAAAGGTTTGCAATAATTTTTTACATTTTGAATTTGGAGGTTTCATTTTTTCAATACACATTGGAAAATCATTGTGCAAATCATGCAAATGTTTTGGATAATGAATATCGACTTCCAAAACATATCCTTGATCATCAGAATCTGTATAGTTATTTATATTAAATGAATCAATTTCGTTTTGTGAGAGCCATCGAAAGTTCGATATAGGCAGTTTTTCCGAAAGCGCATATCCATATAAATTATTTGCATCCCAATATGATATGTAAGATGTTGCTTGTGAATTGTTGTAATTAGAGGGAATATATTTATTGTTCGCCTGTGCGAAACGTTGAACCACTCCAGCATAACCACCTCGGATATTTCGTTGAAAAAAGAGTACCATTGAACTGTCAGTTAACAACTCCAATTGTACATTGGTAAATTTTAGCATTGCCTGCCATGACAAGCCGGGTAAACTATAAAAATGGGTCGGATCTAATTTGTATGTATTCAAACATAAATTTCGGAAATTTTTGAAAACGTCGCATAATAAAATTACGTCTACTTTTAAATAGAGGTCACTGTATTCACCTAAATTTTTACATGAAAATTTATGCCAAATATCGTTTGCTCTTTGATAGTCTGCATCAGAAATTGAAGTAACTTGCATTGAATCGTAAAAATCCATTTTTGAAGGTAAACATTCGTTATTTAATTTTTCCAACGTATCTAAACAATTGTATGAGAAAACACCCTTTTGATGCATTAATCTAAATTCTTCATCATTTGGAAAAAAGTTTCTCAATTCTATAATTTGATCATCTGATAAATTTGCAGCGAGTGTCTCCAATTTTCGATTCATAAATCGATAAGAATCTACAAAACGTAAATCTATGTAACTGTTTTCATTATTTTTTCTATCAACTAAAATTTTCTTTGTAAATGAAATATACTTTTCTTTATTCACCGGAATGACATTCATTGGTTCGTCATCTTCGGCGGCAAATTCACGTATAAAAAGATGACAATCATAATTGCTAAAATTGTGAAAGAAAACCGGGATAAAGTTAACGGTTTTTACTTTCAAATTACAGGAATTATGACAACAGCCTCTATATTTGCCGGTGAGGTGACAATGATCTTTAATTTTATCTGAACCTAAATCTCCGTTACATAAATAACAGTTTGTTGCCGATGCGAAATTTTCTAAATCCTCTTCAGTTAATTCTTTCATAGGAATAAATTTTTTAAGTATGTATGGTATATATGAGAAGCCTCATTTTTAATCATATTGCAGAAAACTTTTGCACAATTTTCTCCCCGAAACAAATAAAATTTCGAAAGAGAATCGTCATAACAACACTTAACGTAATAGGCAAAACTAAATGGCTTATGAATGTGAGTTGATACTGTTTTAGTATCTATCGACGATTCTGAAGATTGTTAAATTGGAACTAGCAAAGATTCAAAATCGGCATATATAACAAAAGGAACTTTAATTTGCTTTTCTTTGTTTAAATTTTAAAAAATTATTTCCAGCTGAAGGTAAAACGGTTACACATTTCGCACAGTCCTGATGCATATGATTAGCTAAAAGATTTTCACTACCAAAATATTGCAAGCAACCATCACAAATATATTTAGCAGTTTTTCTCCGACTTAACTGCTTCGAAATAAGGCGACTTAAATTTTTAATATAACAGTGATGTTGTTTATTTTCTTCTTCGATGTATAGTAAGTTAACATGGTTTAATTTTCTACATTGAGAGAAATAATATGGTCCTACAATTATTGACTTTTGTTTTTGTTTTTCGAGACCAAAAACATTTACACTTACATTAGGATTCAATTTTTCAAACAATTTAATGTTACAAAAGGTCATTGGAAAGGTCATTCCTGTTAAATTTAGCTTTGAAAGATATTTCCTATAACTTGATACTTGATTTTTACGACATCTGACGGGATATAGTGCGGAAAGAAGTGATGTTAACTTGAGGAGTTACTTTACTTGGTTTTTAATTTTATTAATATGGTCTAATATCTTTAATTATTTTCAATTTTTCTTAACCATCAATGTAATTCTCATCTTTCATCAATTTTTGTGAATGGTTTAAATGGTGTAGTTTTTTAAAAAAACTTATTCAACGCAAACCGCATGGTTTTTTCAAAGGTTATTTAGTAATAAAGGGGTCTTGATACCAATACAAGTTTTCATCCCCTAGGTATGTATTTTAAATGTCATATCTATTTCATTAGTTTATTTAACAATTAAAAATCAATTAATGTTGAATTATTATATTTTTTTAGAATTTATCATATCACATTGAAAAGGATCCCAAAATTAGGGATCGAAACGTCTGTTGTAATTATTTTGTTAAGAACTTCAATAAATGAATGGTTTAGATCGGTTAACTTTTTATTTATCATCACAACCATTGGAATATTAAACTCCTTACCTTAAGTTTTTTATTTATGATGGTCACAATTTCAATCCATATATTATGAATGAAGTTTTCAATTAATAAATTGCTATAGTCGTTTATAGGTAGATTGACAATTTTTGTATTATTAGGTGACAAACGATAGGAACGATTGAATGCTGACAATATTTCATGAACATTAGAACCAAGAGTGTCATCACGTTCCAAACATTTATTCTTGTGGTTAATAGTTTTAAGATGTGCAGAATAATTTACGGATTCAAGTGTACACTTGCAAATATCACACGTTGTAAGCTTAACTCTTTTAGCTGGAGGCTGCTCCACGATGTTACTAGTACTCGGAAGCGAATGTAATTGTTCATTCAAATGTTGATTCCTATGCATTTATAGCACGTTAATTTTTTTAATAACACTTCTTGCATATACTTATACGTAAGAATAATTTTTATTGAAAAACGAATAAAATTGTTCACTTAAATATTGATATCCATGTTTAGTTCATTGATTAATTTTACTCACACTCACGCGTATACTGGAGTGAAAAAATTTCTTACTTTAGTTTTTCGAAATTAATTTCAGACGTTTCTGCTCCATTTGGTAGTTTTTTGACACCTTTTAAAACAAGGCACGTGTCCACGAATTCTGAAAACTTTTCATCAGGAATAATTTTGGCCCATCTTTGTGGTAAAAAACATTCAAAGTTTCCTAGATCGACCTTCACCTGTCGACCATATCGCGTTTGTACGGCGAAAACTCGTTCAATGGGATACAGTTTCCCAATTTCTAACGATTTTAACGATACCGTTGTTTTGAACTCTACCGAACCGGCCGCATTTAATTGGTTTAGATAATCCATAGTTAAAATACTTTTTAAAGGCTAAACTTTAGTTAAAGTATAGGTAGATACTTTGATTAGGAAATAACCGACTTGAAAAATAGTAACGTTTGCACCATTATTTATAACTATTATCCCTCTTCAACAGACAGTTATATTTAATTAAGGAATACTTTTATGCTATTGGTTAAAATTATTTCGAATCGTTGTGATGGTGGATGATGATGGTGGTGGTGGCAGTGAGTGAGTGTTGGTAATAATTTCCGGCATATAATGATGTTAGTGGAAAATATTCTCAATTAATAAGTCTGTACACTTATACCTATCAGTTATTAATCGCTTCTGTCACTAACTCATCCTTATTTTAAAAATGGCTTTAATTCCAAAATTAGATAATTATTTTTTTGTAAAAGATAGACAGTTAATGAACTGTAAAACTTTTTTTCCAAATTTAAATTTAATCATCATTCTATTAAATGGTTTTTACGTGAACTGCAGCATTCGAAGATTTATAGTTTAAACAATATTCCTATCGAAAATTCATACAGAATTATTTTAACTTCAGATCAAAAACCTGTTTATCTAGTAAAAATTTTGAGTGCATTGTGTTTGGAAATAGTTTTTAACGATTATAAAAAAATCAAAAAGGATGAGTTAACTATTTCGTTAACAGTGCGAGCATTGGAGAAACATAGATTCCGTATTGAACTGTTAGGACCTTGGCAAATGTCTATGCCGAAAAATGCCATGTCAACGTTTGAGGTCATTTATATAAAATTTAATGATCAAGCGATATCTGATGTTTTAATCCAACTGGTATATTTGTCTGAAAATCCTAACCATTTAACAAAAAGGTTATTACTTTTTCGTTTTAGTACTTTTTCAATTAAATAAATGCCTGGATATTTAGTTTTCTGTAATTCTTCGGTATAAAAACCTCCACTTATGGGATTGCCGTTTAAATCTTCTAATAAATATGGATATGGGTTAGTATAATTAATTTTTGCTACTTTAAATAATTCAGTTGTCCAGTTGGGTGTGTAAGACTTTGAAAATATATGTTTTGCTTTACTTATTCGTACAATATCACCTACGTGAAATGTAGGTTTTCCATATACCATTTGTATATGACTGTAAGCTGTATCGAGTATGTACTTTTCATTTTGTTTTTTTATCGCTTTTGAGGGTGTCATTCTTATTGTTCTATGTACGTTGTTATTATATTCATTAACCACGTCATCGATTACATCTATCCATCTATATGACCCTCTATAATGTAACGCCTTAAATAATTTAGTTTTTATCGTTCTAATTACACGCTCAACAATGGACGCTTTTTTCACTGAGTAACTACTATAGTGATTAATTTTATATTTTTCCATCAAAGATTTAAACTGCCCATTATAATACTCCTTACCATGGTCAGTTTGTAAATTCTTAGGAATGGAATCTAATGTTTTCAGTATTCGTTTCATACCATTAACAACTTCAGTTGCAGATTTGTCTTTAATAGCTTGTACCCATACATACTTAGAGAAACAATCGATAACAATTAAATTAAATTTGTAATTATCGTTAACTTTTGCATACTCTCTTAATTCAAATAAATCAATTTGATATAAGTCTGATAGCCCTTTGTTAAATACACGTCGGCGTTTAAAATTCTTCCTAGCATGTCTATAAATTTCATTAACTAATCCTCTTTTTACTATGTTCACTTTTGCATTCATTTTTGAATTCTTTTGAATTGCAGATATCACCACTTATAAATGTATTACAACCCATACAACATTTTTTTGGTGGGGCAGGACCATCAATCTGAAGTCGACCTTTATTGTAATGCTCAAAGCAAGGAAATTCCTGTTTAAGTTCTTCATCTTCTTTTAAGTGATTCGGTAATTTATTCCATGCATAGTAGCGGTCTAAGTAGCTCACATGATCTAACAGATACTGTCTTGGTAAAACTCCTATTTCTTCTGCTGTTAAGTTATCTAGAAAATAATTTTCTTGTCTTAACTTTTTTAGAACTTTGTTAATATTAAGCAATTCCTTTCTTAACTCGTCCATGACTGGAGTTATACTGCTGTTTTTTGCTATTTAAACAATTACTTATATACATACACATATATATATGTATAAAAAAATAAGAAAATTGGTCTAATGGATTGCCGACGTTGAAGGTTGCGTTCGTACACTGTTGATGGCAGTAAATAAATCCTCTCGCAATGTTTGCAGTTTTAGATTTGTTTCGCTCATCGCATCCCGTTCCTCTTTTTCACATTCTGCCCTAATTTGATCTTTAGTTGTTCTATTCTTTTCAATCTACATAAGCTTTATTTACAGCGTGGAAACCAGCAGTCGGTGTGGGAATATGTATGATGCGTTTATTTTGAAAATCAAGGAAATACTCAATTTTATCAATTTCAATTTTCAACTTTTCATTAAAATATTTTGTCAGATCCTTTTTTGTTTACTATCAATCAAATTCAAAATATGTTCTTTCTCGCTCTCAATGTTCTCGTGAAGTTCACCCTCAATAGATTTTTTTAAATTGGCCAATCCGATACTCAGATTTTGATCAATCATTTCCGGTACGTTTCTGATAATAAGATTGACTTTATTCTGCTCAAGTTTTATTTTATTGTCATCGTAATCTTTATTTACTACATCGTTAGAATTAACCGGAGATTTTACGTTGCAAACACGTTTATTTTCTATATCAAGGTCACCATCGCTGGTAAAAGCGAACCCAAACCTTCCAGATTTTTTGAAATATGACGAAGAAGACAACATTGATTCGTCTGTCCAAATTTGTTCAAACTCATCGTATCGTTGAATTTAATGAAATGAGAGATAAGATACAAATCGTTAATTTATTATATTTAAAAAATTACACCTCCCTCCCTCAACTCGGAAATTATTGACGTTATTTCGTTTGTGTGAGCATGATTACCAGCTGCTTCTGAAGACAAAAGTAATCGCAATCGATCTACTATTTCGTTGACGTAATCAAAATAGACATACTCTTTAGGTTTTTCGTTATGTCATATCTAAACTTTTCCCCCTGATAGCAGCAAACCCCTCACCACCCGGTGTAGACTTATTTCGCTTTCTTTCAGTGTTACCAACATATCTAGGTAATTGTGTTGGAGTGAGAGTTGATTGAAATAAAGGACGAATTATTTCCATATATTTGTATGATTTGCCACCGCGCATTTGTTTTTACGCATCATAGTCACGATGAAGGACATTTGTAAGTTCTAAAATCTGTTTATATTGTTTCAAGTCGTCTTTTTTGTAACCTGTAGGCTGCCGTTTAAAAATCAATTCATATTAACCTGGTGTTCCACGAAAGGGAATATTTTTAATAATTAAGTTACTTTCTTTGTCAATGGCCATTTCACTGTCTCCCATTGTCCATTTATCAACTGCTGAATTAAAACTAATTCCATAAGTAGTATCATATTCGTTAAGATGATCTTTAAGAAACCCCTCTATGTAACTTCTACGAACTTCATCAATTGGTGCATTTTCCCAATCTGTTGTTGTTGTTGTTGTTGTTGACACAGCAGCTACATTTTTGAATGTCTCCTCCTCCTCCTCTCCTCCTTCACCAACAGATGCATCTGCATCATCTTTCTTCCTCATACTAAGGTATGGTGAAGAGGAAGAGAAGTAGGTTGTCTGCAGTTTCTTCTTAACTGGTGGTGATAATTTTTCTTCTTTTTTAATATCAATCTTCTGATTCAACGTTTTATCAGCTATCTTAGAAAGAGGTTCGATCACTGGTGTCAATATTCGTTTAATAGATTCATTTTCTTGTTCTCGCCCCAATTTTAAACTTGTATATTTTTGCCTTACGGCCTTTGATAACTCTATTAATTTTATCTTGAGTAATTTATTTTTACTGATATTGTTAGCTTCCATATTTTTTTCCTTTTATAACGTACACACACTGCTTACAACGAAACAGACAGAGATGAAATGACAACTAAGACGAAATCATAATGTATTTATCAAATCCATAACGGTGACGACCATTGTTTAAATCGTAATCTTTAACAATGACCAAAACTCCGTATTTAATTCGCTGCCAACAATTAATACATATACTTTTGAAATTATCAAATGACATGTCTGTATTGACATGATCATTGTAAACATGTTTTAAGTTTAAATCATCCTGTTTGAAAAGAACTAAAAAATTGGCATTATCACGAATCAGATGCTTCGGTATGCAAGTGTACGTTTGACAAAGATAGAAACAATCGATAATCTTATGCCGGGACATGCTAAAGTAATTCCGTATTTTATCCTGTTTCGAAGAGGCAATATCATCGAAAATGAAGATTGAATTTTCTTTCGCTTCCGACGGATCAATTATTGTTTCGTTATCGTCATATGGAAGATAGTGTAAGCAACGCGCCGACATAAGTGGATAAGGAGACAAAGCCCCATTGTCCGCGGCATGGTTTGCAGATTACGGGATTATAATAATATGCAATGGATAGAATGGAAAGGCTACAACGGTCATTCATTCAGTTATGAGTCTGGAGAGAGACAATATAGTGTTGATAAATGTGCAACATATACTTGACCTGTAAAATAGTGTTTTTCTTATACGAATACTCTGCTGTTATTCAATATACGTGGCAAATTTAATATTTTCTTGAATTTTATCAACGAAAAATTACTACAATAGCCTATTTATTACCATGGTTTTTTTTTCATAATCTGCTTTAATAGTTCATATTTGGTCTGATGTAGCGATTTAGAGTAAACGTAGATATTTTCAAACCTTAAACCGTTCAGATCGAAAAGCAAGCTGAACATAATATTAGTTTTACCGCACCCGCTCGACCCACTTATTATCGCTCTTAGTGAATTAGGTAATAAAAGCGAATGATGATGATGAGAAGATGGTGGCAAATTGATTAGGGAAAGAGAGGTAGGCTGTTGCACAACTTTATTTAACAATAATGCTTCTCAGTCAAAGCTTGTCCTTTTATACATAAATACCTATAAATAGAAGTGACATGCAATGGGTGAAGTCAGTTCCAATGATAATTCATAAAGGTGAAGGTGTGTTAAATACGCTGATTAACAATCTACCGTTTGAACTTCATCTTCCAGGCGGTTATCAGTATTGTGGACCAGGTACGAAATTATCGAAACGTCTAGAACGCGGAGACCCCGGAATTAATCCGCTCGATAAAGCTTGTAAACAACACGACATCGCTTACTCTAAAAGTAAGCACCTTTCAGATCGGCATTTGGCTGACAGAATATTAGAAGAGAAAGCGTTGCAACGTGTTAAGGCGAACGATTCAAATTTTGGTAAGAAAACTGCGTCTTGGTTTGTCACTAACACAATGAAAATTAAAAGGAAACTAGGAATGGGTTCACAATTAAGAAAACCGAAACGAAAAACCAAAACTAAAACTAGTACCAAAGTACGAAAACAGGCTTTCCGTAAAGCGATCGTAAATAAAGTTCTTGATAAAATTAAAAAATTGCATAATACTGATGATATCAAGTCATTATCTAAGGACGCCATTAAAGCTGCACGGCAATATGTAAAAGAAGCCGGCGGCCGTAAAAAGATGCGAATACCAAGAATTATTCCAATACCTAAAAGAGGTGGATTTCTACCACTAATTCCAGCGATTTTAGCAGGAATATCGGCTATAGGAGGATTATCAGGAGGTGTAGCAAACGTTGTTAGAACTATCAATGATGCAAAGGCGGCAAAAAGGCAACTTGAAGAAGCGCAATGTCACAATAAAACTATACAAGCCATATCTCTCGGCCAGAAAGGAAACGGATTGTATTTGAAACAGCGCAAGTCCGGTATGGGATTGTATCAAAAAAAAAAATTCCATTGAATCTACCCTCTCGAGCACTAACGAATGATGAAATGGATAAATACGCACGAAAATTAAAAATACCTCACTTTAGAGGTGTATTCATGAGAGACGCTCAACCGCAATATGGTGCTAAAAAATATGAGTGCTGTAGTAAATTTGGATGAAAGCAAAAATCCTGGAACACATTTTTGTTGTTATATAAAAAGAAGTAAGGAAATTTTTTATTTTGATAGTTTTGGTAATTTAAAACCACCACCGGAGCTGATCAGATATTGGCAAAGTGACATTGAACCTAATAATATTCACTATAACTTTGCTTCTTATCAGTCTTTTAATTCCTACAACTGGGGTCACTTATGTCTTGAATTTCTCTATAAAAATTCAAATATATAAATCCATATAGTCAGTCATGTCACAAACGTTCACCTTAACAGGTAAAACAAGTCTTCTCTCAGTAGATTTTTATCCTCCAATCGAATTAGACAATCGCTGTGAATATTCAATTGCTTTAATTGGCTTTCACACCTATAACAGTATTCCCAATATTCAAGAGAGTAATAATAAATTTTACTATATAGATAAATGTGAGAGTAAGAGTGACCAGGTTATAACTATTCCTACAGGTTCTTTTGAAATTTCTGATTTGGAGAACTATTTACAATTACATTTATCTCCAGCGATTAGTAATTATACAGTGCGTAAAAATTATTTAAGTTTAAAGTCTAATAATAATACATTAAAGTCAGAATTAAAATGTAAATACAAAGTAAACTTCATTCCTACAGACAGTATTGCGAAACTGTTGGGATTTTCTATATTTTATTTATTTTATATGTAAAAGGATGTCAAAAATACTTCTTCATAAAAAGCTATTTACCCAATGCCAATGTAATTGATTTAAGTCTAAATAATTATATTGTACCTAAATTGGAAAGGGGACCAGCCCTTTGTATGTCACATAGAAATTATAAAAATACTAAGTGTTCTATATCTAATTGCGTTCATATTTATGAATATCTATTTAATAAAAAGGAAAATAATATAACAACTAGTTGTACGTACACAAACACATAACAGGAAGTTACTTCCGTAGAAGTGTACAATTGCAAACGTGCATAATAAAATTTATATTTGAATTATTACATTTTCTAAAAATTTAAATATAATAATAGCTTTATAAACGAAATTGTTACATGTTCTAATAAGTTTTAACATTAAATAAAATACAGTCTTTTCAATTGAATTGAATGAGCGTCTTTTGTCTATCGTTTTATTCATTCTCCTTTCTTTTCCTTAGTATGTTCTACATTCTTTAAAGGCAATCCTTCCCCAGAAGTTGTTGTTTCCAGCTCTTTCCATCCATTCCCGTGAACTTGCATCTTTCAAATATGTGTTGCAGCTTTTCATCTTCGTCTCCGCATAGTCGGCACATTTTGTTTTCTTCACTCTCCCAGTGTCTGTTCGCTCTAGATTCCGAACCCAATCTGAATCTGGCTGTGAGTTGCAGTTCGTTCCTTTTGTTTTTACGTTTTATTAAATAATCCGGTGGTTCTGTGATTTCTGGCATTATTCTTTTATATTCTTTTGCGTATTTCGAGTTTCCCAGTTTTCTTTCTAAATCCTGCCTTTCTAAATTTTTACTAATTTCTTCCAATTGTTTCCATGTGTTTGTTTCGTTTTCGATTTTTCTATTATTATAATCAAGCGACCATCCCCTTTCTTCTAAGTGCTTCTTTCTCGTTCTCTTCCATTTTTCCTTTGTCTCTCTTTTTCTGTTTATCTCCAGTAGTGTGAGATGACCGGTTCTAATTCAGAGGAGGAAAGGTTATTTAAGGTCAAATTTATGGAAGGTAATTGACTTCAAACTTGTGTGTATGTAGAATGCTTCGCAATGAAATGAAACATATGTACATGTGTCGGTAATGTAAAATTAAATACGTCCGCAGCCGTCTGAAGTTTACGATTCTTAATAACAAAACGCAGATGTTTGCGATGGTGCTGACGTCACGTCTGGAAACCACATTCCATCGGTCATTCGAGGACATTGGCTTGGATGCAAGTTGTTCGAAGAGCGTATTGTAACAAAACGCAGATGTTTGCGATGGTGCTGACGTCACATGCTTCACAATGAATTGAAACATATGTACATGTGTCGGTAATGTAAAATTAAATACGTCTGCAGCCGTCTGAAGTTTACGATTCTTAATAACAAAACGCAGATGTTTGCCATGGTGCTGACGTCACGTCTGAAAACCACATTCCATCGGTCATTCGATGACATTGGCTTGGATGCAAGTTGTGCGAAGAGCGTATTGTAACAAAATGCAGATGTTTGCAATGGTGCTAACAAACACCGATACATATACACAGAGAAACTCGGCTTACCGAGAAACATAAACATCTGGAATGCTACAAATACATACATGTGTGTGTGTGTGGGAAACACTTCACACTTGAAAAATGACGAAAATAATATTGTACATTCTTTTAAATCAGTAAAACTTTTACAAATCTAGCAAGAAATCCTGAATATAAACAAAATGTTTTATAATTCCAAACTCAATCTTCAAATCAATAATTAATTTTGATGAAGAAATAATTATACAATTGAGGGTTGACAATTTACAATTATTTTGAATAATATCCATTTCACTTGACTTTAAATTGATCATACAGGTAAATTTGCAATACGAAACATAAATTACTTATACAAACATAAATTAAGATTAGGTTTAGAGTGTCTTTTACCTTTGGTTGTACTAATGCACCCGCACATAAACACGCTTAACACACTACTAGCCCCGCAGAATCCCCGCAATGATACACTTTTCGACTGGGACGCCACAACAATTAAATACATCTGCAGCCGTCTGAAGTTTACGATTCTTAATAACAAAACGCAGGTGTTTGCGATGGTGTTGACGTCACGTCTGGAAACTACATTCTATCGATCATGGATGCAAGTTGTGCGAAGAGCGTATTGTAACAAAACGCAGAAGTTTGCAATGGTGCTGACAAACACAAATACATACACAGAGAAACTCGGCTTACCGAGAAACATAAACATCTGGAATGCTACATATACATACATGTGTGTAATGATACACTTTTCGACTGGGACGCCACGACAATTAAATACGTCTGCAGCCGTCTGAAGTTTACGATTCTTAATAACAAAACGCAGGTGTTTGCGATGGTGCTGACGTCACGTCTGGAAACCACATTCCATCGGTCATTCGATGACATTGGCTTGGATGCAAGTTGTGCGAAGAGCGTATTGTAACAAAACGCAGATGTTTGCGATGATGCTGACGTCACATGCTTCACTCATATCCTCCTCCTCCAAATTGTATAAATACTCAAGTTTTCACAACGTTCAGCACAGATCGCTAACACTGTCCCAGCAATAATACAACAACAAATGCAACACCAACAAAATGGTTCAGTATACAGTATTGTTTCTTGGCTCCGTGCCAACTGGTATCAATATAACGATGGACACCATGATTTTCGAGAGTACCACTCCTGGAGGGTTGACGTTATGGAAGGTGTTCGACAGAAGACCGGTCGGAGCCTTCTGCGAACACCTGGAAGCCCAGCTGTCGTGGACCTCTTTTCAGGGGACACTGGTCGTCTGTGTCATGGACCACGGGGCGGCGGTCTACATCAAGACGTTCAGTTGAATTTGTTTTTTTTTGTATAACTGTAGATGTATTGCTTTTTTTGTTTTATGTACTAAAATAAATAAAATGTGTATACTTATAATTTATTTTCTCTTTTATTTCTTTAATTACAAAATTTAAAACGATAGAATATAACAGAATTTTATTTAATATAATACAATATAATATAAAACGTCATTGAATTTTAATCATTAAATTTACTCAGTAAAGCAGACTTAAGGTTGGCTAGCTTATTTTCGATTTCTTGTACCTCCTTTCTCGTTTCAACTACCGATCTGTTCAACTCCTCCAGCTCCTTCTCTTTCCGCTTCATGTACTCAGTCAATAAAGCGGCCTTTGCTTCTCTTTAATTCAGTATCACTTCTCGTCGCCGCTTTTCCTCCTTAGCACTATTTATGGCTTCTCCTACTTGGTCCACTATCTTGAAATAATCGAATGGAGCAGCCGACAACCTTCGTGTGTACGATCGCTTCTTCGGCTTCATCGATATCGACTTCGATCCCGCCACCGCCATCGTAGAGGTGCTAGCCACAGGCTCTGCCATCGTTGCCGTGGTAGCACCTCCAACACACCCCTCACCTTTAGCGGATGATGTGAAGAAATCGTTTGGAAAGAAGTTTTCCAATATATCAGCCAGCTCGGTTTCGTTCATATTTAGCTCAGCAGCTAAATCAACACCGTCACCCTGTTGTCGAGCACTCATCTTACCACACCGTACCCACTACAGTTTCAGTATACAGGGTGTTTGGTCTATAAGTACAAAAAAAAGAACCACATGTTCCCTGTTGCATTTCAAACATGAATTTATACACTTTTTGACTTTTGAAATAAAAAAAATATTAAAAATTATTTTGATTTCTGAGGCCGGCCCTGGTTTAGCGCGCTTATTCCCTAGAGAATAGTCGCCGGTGATAGATAACGCTGTTTCGTAAGTGGCGCTGCTCGTTGCAAACTGTCAGTTACGAGAATTTGTATTTCGCCAGGCCCGTATTAAACCGAATTTCAGGGTCAAATTTTCGAACACGAATTGCGTACTTAATTGTCACTCGATTGAAAAATGCTTTTAGACTTTTGTTATTTATTGTGCAAGGAATCCATGATTCTTTTTTTTTGTACTTATAGACCTAACACCCTGTATATTCCTTTCGCCCCTCTCCACCTTTCACATCCCTCCCCTTTTCCTATCGCTCTTTATTGTCCCTCGCGTTCAGTATTCCTCAGTCGTTGTCGAGATATACCTCTTACCGCTAGCCGCTATGATCCCTTGTCCGGACTGTGATGCTTCCTTTACACGATCTGATAATTTAAAAAGACATCGATTAACTTCTTGTCGGAAACGAGCACAGCTCCAACATACATCGCCTCTGCCGAAGAAAAAACTTAAAATTGCTACGCCTGCTGGTTCTTCTGACCGCTGGTGTGATACTTGTAAGATTTACGTTCCACAACATTCCTGTAACGGTCACCTTCGGAGCCTCAAGCATGAACAAACTTGCTGCTCTCCTCTTGAGGAAGGAATTACTTCCCTTTCGTCTGCGTTCGCTAACAGAATTGTGTCCTTTCGTATTTCATCCGCCAAGTTATTTCTGTCGTATACTGACTTTTTCGCCGAAGTTTTCGACAAATGCTTGCGTGTTATTCGTAATCAGATACAACTGCATGACACGCTTAAACTAAATCTTGAACTTTTCGGACGATATGTGCACGATGCTAAACAATTGGTTGACGTGAAATCCTTCAACACCAATAACAAAGTTGTCACTCAGTCGACGGATCTTTCCAATATTCTCCAAAGCTTCTTCGACGTTCTTGAGGGTAAAGCTTCTGAGTTTCAAGAACGAGTCAGGTAATTTATCATTCTCTCTTTATATATATTTCACTTGTGTTTACTATTATTTCATTTTTACAGGATGGGCTTTGGAAAGAGGTCTTTTTCTAGAACTCAATTGCAACAAGTACAATCCTCTTAGAGCTTCATCTTACATTTCTCTACCTAAACAAATTGTACTTAAGAGAGCTGTTGTGAACGTACGAAACGATGACCAAGCCTGCTTTGCGTGGGCAATAACCTCAGCTTTGTATCCCGCCCAAGCCAACCCGCACAGAACGACTTCCTATCCGCATTACTCCCGCACGATGGACTATGACGGTATCGATTTTCCTATTAAATTAAACGACATTCCCAAGTTTGAAACGAAGAACCATTGCTCTGTGAATGTTTACGGGACTGAATACGTTTTGAAGGATGGAAAATGGATCTGGGAAATTGTTGGTCCCCTCTACTACTCGTCCGTCAAACGAAGGTTGAACATCAATTTACTCTTGCTACACGATGATCGAGGAAATAATCATTACTGTTGGATTAAGGATATGTCCCGTTTGCTCTCTCAACAACTCTCCAAAACAGAACATCGCAAATTCCTATGTGACGGCCGCTTGCAATACTTCAGCTCTGTGGCTCACCTGCACCGTCATCAGCGGAATGATTGCAACCACGTTTACACGACGCTGCCAACTGCTGATCTCAAATTGGATAAGATGGGTAGGCTCATCCCTAATAACGTTTTAAAATTTCAAAACTACCACAAACGTATCAAAGTACCTGTTGTTGTTTATGCACACTTCGAAACCATATTGCGACCCATTCATACATGCTTTTCCGATCCTAACAAGACCTCCACCACACCTACCCACGAACATCAACCGCACTCGTTTGCTTGCTTGATTAAGTGCTCTTTTGACGATTCCTTTTCAATATTCAGAACTTATAGAGGACCTGATTGTGCTAATCAATTTGTTAAAACTCTTGATCAAGACGTTTCTGATATTTATCACCGATTTTTAAAGACCCCGGTTCCTATGATACCCATGACTGATGAAGAAATGCGACTTTTCTCTGAAACGTAGTCTTGTATATACCTATACAATAGGTACAACGAACCACAAGCCAATTCTGCGACCGGTTTCGACCTATTGGGTCTCTTTTAGATTATTTTATCTACGTCTAACATGTATGTACCTTCAGATTCAATAGTGTAATTCAATGCCGGTAGGGGTATTAGCCCTCGGAGTAGTTGTTTCTGTTGTTTCTAGTTAGTCTTGTTTTTCAAGTGAACTTTACAGTTTGTGTTTTGCCTACTTCTGCCTGAAGAGACCTAATAGGTCGAAACCGGTCGCAGAATTGGCTTGTGGTTCGTTGTACCTATTGTATAGGACGCGTTCCAAGTATGGGATTAGTAATCCTTAATTATTTAGACGTAACAGGAATTTACCTGTCTTTTTAGATTACAAAGTATATTGTTCATTACTTAACGCTTAAACAAGCTCTCCAGAGCGGATTAAAATTACTTAAAGTGCATAGAGCTATTCAGTTTAAATAGTCACAATGGTTGAAACCTTTCATTGATTTGAATACTAGAAAACGCAATATGTGTAATAATAAGTTTGGGAAATCTTTCTTTAAATTGATGAACAACAGTACTTTCGGAAAAACGATGGAGAACGTTGATAAACGAGTTGACGTCAAGTTAGTTACTCATTGGCAAAACGTTGGACGGTACCTTGGTGCTGAAAGTTTAATAGCTAAACCCAATTTAAATTCCTTGGGGACATTACAATATAAAAAACTCAAACAGTTCCCTTTCAAAGTTCAACGGTGCCGTTGATCGATTTATACAAAATTTTCATATAACCGTATACCGACGACTTAACGGTTGGAGAATACTTTATTAAAAGACTTTTCGAAGCTTCGTCACTTCCACAGGAAGCCATTAATAATATTTATGAACACCTACTGTAATACCCACTTGGAGTTCTGTTTAAGTATAGCTTACGCTGAAATGTCACTCAATGTAAATATTTTATCCTTAATGTTGGTTGTATTGTATAAATAATAATAAAACGTTTGGACTTAATGTATACGGAAGCCGAAACAAGTTGATCAGTTTAATACACTTAACCAAATTTTTCGGTTGTGCGTAGTATGCTACATCCACTATTAAGTCGTCCACACACTTTAACAATGTAACATACTTTTTCTTGACATTCATTACGGAGAACTTCTTATCCCGCATTAGAACTTATCCGTTTGTTAACATTTCCATTGAAAAATATACGTCGTGTCGCATGAAATTATACTTTGTTTTATTTAAAATCATTTCGACATCATCAACGGTTATTTCCACTGTTTCACAGCAACCATTTAGAAATTCATCCACCAATTCGTCACACCTTTGCTTTCTTTCGAATATGAAGTATAAAATATCGAACGATGTCTCTTGTGTTACAGTTAACCATTTGAATGCTTCCTTTGGTACTGCAACTCCCAACTTCGACAACACAACTTTAACTCTATCTAAATCGTTTGATAGTATTGCTCTTCGAAGGTTGAGAATGAGGACTTGCTTTTCTGCTTGATACAACTCGTACGATAATGAATCCATTTTTATAAAAATTATACTTCAAAATCGTCAGGATCGCTCTCATCGACCAATAAGTAGCCTGCTATTACGATTTTATCGTATTCACCTTTTAATTCGAATTCTTCTGTCACGCTATCCAACTCTAACGCCACCAAATATCTTTTCAAAGATAATAAACCCTCTTTGAAAAATTTAACTTCAATTACATAACTTTCAACCATTACCACGTCTTAAACGTTCAATGCAACAACTAACGATTACAACTGATTAAACTCGTCACGTTTTATCTTATTTATAATCATACTTTGGGGAAGGGGTAAAGAAAATCATTATTAACATTGCAGACTTTATTATCAGAAAAAAAAAACTGGGGATACATTACAAAACGTTCGTTTTATGAATCCAGCTGGTTAAGCCCCAACCATTTGACGTAAACCATGTCACCTTTTCGTCTTAGTACACGTTCCACCAAATAAACATCTGGATATTTCGCTTTCTGTAGTTCCATACCATAAAATTCTCCTTTTATGTCTTCCCCTTTATCATCCTTTAAGTAATACATAATTGGATGTGACAATTTTATGTAGCTAATCGTAAATAATTCGTTAGACCAATTCGGGGGGTATAACCTTTGCTAAAAAATTCACGATGTTTACTTATTCGTACCCGGTCTCCAACTTTAAACTTAATTTCTCGTAAATCCACCTTCTTTGGATTGTTGTAAATACTTTTCAAAATTGTTTCTTCGTTTCGTTTATTAACTTTGCTTGGTCTCATTCCGATAGTTCTGTGAACCGAATTGTTATATTCCTGTACTATATCTGGTAATAACTTCAACCATTTGTAGGATCCTTGTTAACAAAAGAGTTGCCACATTTTTGATTTTGGTGTTCGATTTACCCGCTCCACAACTGACGCTTTCTTGGTGCTATACGTTGAGTAATGGTTAATTTTATATTTTTGCATAACTCGTTTCACTTGTTCGTTGTAAAATTCTTTTCCCAAGTCAGTTTGCATATTCTTAGGAATACGTTTACTTCTTTTGAAAATTAACTGTAAAGCCCTTCTAACATATTCACCTGTTTTGCGTTTAACTACTTGAGCCCACACAAATTTTGAGAAAACGTCTATTACAACCAAAATGTATCTGACACCTTTATTTTCTCTCGCATACGGAATCATTTCCACTAAATCGACTTGATGAAGATCATCTAATCCTTTCACTGTCACTTTACGACGTGTAAAATTAATTCTCGCAGGTTTATGCAGTTCTTTCACTAGTTCTTCTTTCACATTTAACATTTTTCTTATAATGAAGAACTACATGGACGGAACTGTTGTTGTTGGTTTAGAACTGCTCGATTTCGCACTACCTGTTCCTCTTTGTTGTTGCAGAGTATCTAGCCTTACTTTCAGCTCCTTTGCTTCCTTTTTTAGTGGTTCCACCATTACCACTAATTTGTTTTTCAGATCATCTTTCTTTTTATTGGTTCGTTGAATTTCTTTCTCTGCAAATTCCTTAACTTTTTTACACTCATCCTGAATCGAGATTTGAATTAATTCAAAACTCGCGTCTATATCATTTTTCATATCTTGCACAATTTCCGTCGTCAATTTCTTCGATACTTCTTCATCCCCTTTCCTAACAAACGCTTCTACATCTTTACGCTCTAGTTTTACTTTTGTTGAAAAGACGTCCATGATTCTGACAGCATTCTTTTCTATTATATCGTTCACCTTGTTTGTTATTTCTTTATCCCTGTCAGTATTATATTTTTCAAGTTCTCTTTCCAAATTTTTTAATCGCTAACTCTATATTATCACTAAAAGTTTTCATCATTATTTCACCACTTTTGGAGACAGCTGTTTTCAACTCTTCTCGTAAATCCTTCATCCTTCTGGCACCTTCACTGACAGCACGATCATTTACCTTTTCACGCTCGATTCTGGTATGCTCTTTTGTTAACCGATCTTTCTCATCTACATACATTTTAGTAGCTGCATGAAACCCAGCGGTGGGCTCGTTCAAATGTGTAATACGCTTATTAGCCACATCAATGAAATACAACACATTATCGAATGCTTGTCTAATATCGGTTACATCATCTTGCGATAACAGACGTTGCACCTTCTTCTAAAAAAATCGCACATTCACAGCATCATGCTCCTGCTGAGGATCACCGATTCTTGTTAAGCGGTTATGATTGAAATCATGAACATTGCTGAATGCTTGCGAAAACAATCGTTTTTTTTCTTACGCACGTCTGAACTTATCAACCGTCATTGTCTAACTAATAAGCTTAATAATTTGTTTATACGATTATATTGCACTCACGCAACTCTTCTAAAATTGATAGAATTTCGTTTTCATGATTTGTGTTGCCTGCTTGTTGAGAAGCAACCAATAACCTTAAACGACCACACAACTCATTAACGTCATCAAAATATTTGTATTCGATCGGTTTTTCGTTGTATGTCAACAACGACAATCCTCCACCTTTAGAAAATTTCGATGTTTGCTGTCTTAACTTGTAAACTGCTCCCGTACGTTTTAATATAAGTAGTGTGTATTCGCCGTTTCTGTGACACTTATGAGGAGGGAAGTCCTTGACTTCGAACGAGTTCAAACTTGTTGAGTTTATGCCAATGACCTTAATTGGAGTATTGAATTTTTTCATAGAATGAGCGTGAGGTTGCCTCGTTAAAGCGTTTTAGTTTCATATGAGGAATTGGCCGGCTATTAGGTCATACACCATGTACTTATGTTAACAACAAGGCTATTTAGAATAGCGGATGAGAACGTTGTTGACCGAAAATTTGATTATTTCGTCGAATGGTTGTGAGGAGGGTAATGTATCACGGGTCGGCTCTATGTGAGTGGGGGGTAGAGTATTTAGAGGCGAGAACCTGTGTAGTTAGCCTGTGTAGTCAGGTGAAGAAAGGTGTTCATTGTAAGTAAACATGGTTGTTGTAATTCTTCCGCCGGGAAATAAATTTAAAGTATTAAGTGTTTACGAAATAATTCAGTTGGGGGATGTACTTAAGCAAACACAGAATTTGGAAGAATCGCTACATATTTTGGAGTCGTATTGGATGCGAGCAGCTGACGTGTTTGATAAGGATCTGATTAGTTTGGCTGCTGTACCCATGACGGAATTTTTGACACATCGCTTAGAAGAACAGAAATGTCATCAGTTAGCCAAAAAAATTCAAGAAGAAAGGACGAAACAAGAGAAAATACTGCAAAAGAGGGAGTCGTCTATAAAACAAAACTACGAAGAATGTCGTTTGTCAATAAAGGTGCAGAAGGAGGAAGTTAACAAGCATTTAACGTTGGCATTAAAGGACAAGAAGGGTAAAAAGCGAGCAGCTCCTGCCGAAAGTAGGGCGGGATTGGATTTTGCTCGAAGTAAGGATAACGTCAAACGAAGGCTTACGAAAAAATCATCGAAACAATGTGCTGCACAAAGCGTTATAGAAGAAAATCCATCTACTTCCTTACCAAACCCTAAGAAAGATGCAAATGAAATAAGTAGAGGGGAATGCGTAACGGAAACAACTCAAGATATATTAGAGGAATTTCTTAAACCAGTACAGAAGCCGCTCTCAAAAGCCTTCACGCAAAACGCTCAGGGTGATAAGGAATGGGAAGAGATGTTTCAAGCAATGGAAGGGCAGAAAGCAAGTCAGCAGCAGCTAAATGAAGTAATTATGCTGGATGGCGATGATGACGTTTTTAATAGCATAGTTAGTTGAAGACCTTGTAATATACGCATAATGTGATGCAGAATACTGTATTATTTCTGTAGTTTAAGCGGTATTTACTAAAATGCAATCCAATTATTTTAAAATTTAATTTTACTGGTGTAAACAAAACCCTGTGAACAAATTAAAGATATTTATCGATCAACGGTAATTTATAAATATACTAGCAAACCCGGCGAACTCCGTTTCGCCACCAGATGGCTTCGTTTGATGCGGTTCATCTGGTGTTGGCACCATTATTGAACCATGCAAATGATATATTTGTCCTTTTATCTGTAATTGCAAACAATTATTTGTTGAATAATACGGTGTAACTTCTGATCGTGTGATGGTGTAGTGTGTGGTGTATATGTAGTTGTTATGGTAATGTAAGTGAACCCTTATTCTATCCTAAACAATTTCTAGTCATTGCTCCTCTTGTAATAGTAGACTGTTCATATCAGAATGAAATTGTTAAATCTGGTAGTATAGATATCCGTCTAGAGTTTCAAACTAAAGAAAATATACCAGACAAAACAGCAGCTTTCTGTTTAATAATACATGATCGTGTGAGTAGTATGTTTTCGCTGGTTCTGGGACACTTTTGAGGAGGGATGTCCTTGACTTCGAACGAGTTCAAACTTGTTGAGTTTAGGTCATTGACCTTAATGTTCTGTGACACTTTTGAGGAGGAGGGAAGTCCTTGTCTTCGAACGAGTTCTTGAGTTTATGTCAATGACCTTAATTGGAGTACTGAATTTTTTCTGAATGAGTCAATGCCCTACTTTATTTTAGCGGTTTAAGGTTCTTTATTTAAAAATAATTTAGTCTACAATCATTTGTACGTTAGTTAAGTGGCTACTTATTATACTTTTACATCTCGCCGTTTCTGGGACACTGAGGAGGAGGAGTGTCTTCGAACGAGATCTTGAGTTTATGTCAATTACCTTAATTGGAGTACTGAATTTTTTCTGAATGAGTCAATGCCCTTCTTTATTTTTAGCATAACAAGAAAAAGCGGTTTAAGGTTCTTTATTTAAAAATAATTTACTCTACAATCATTTGTACGTTAGTTAAGTGGCTACTTTATCCTTCCATAATTTCATCTTCATAACTGCTGCTGCTGCTGCAGTAATCGCTCCCGACTCCTTCGTCGTCAGCTCCAATGAGTTCACCTGTCATCTGCATAATTTTCGACGTTGAAGAATTCTAAATCTTCTTCGTTTGGCAGGCCCTAGAAATACCTTCTGCATATATTTCTTGTATAGTAATTATAGGCTGGGAGCCGGTGACAATAAAATTGCACCTACGCGGATTCTGAAATTTTGCATAGGAATTAATAGCATTTATTCATAGGTACAAGATAAGCCCGGTGTGCCAGGTCTTATCCTGGCAGAAATATTTTTTATAAATTTTTATATTTCTAAAAATCCTAAGTAATTTGCACTTAGGCGGATTTTAATTTTTTTTAAACCATTTTATCGCAAATTTTATGTACTTTCCAAAAAAGTTGGTGTGACAGCTGTCATCATGGCAGAAAAGCCTGTCACACCGACTTTTAATAACGAAAGTTCACCAAAATTTGCCCTTATCGCGGAATTAGTTTTTTTTTTTTTAATCTCTTCCTTTTTCCTTATTCTCTTGAAATATCTCGGTGTGACAGCTCAAAACTTGGCAGAAATATCTGTCACACCACTTTATATTGCGGCTTCAACCCCAGAAAATCATGAGAATAAAGCATATTGAAATTTTTTTCGTCCTCTTTTTAATTTTCGACACAAAATATAGTTTATGTCATCTATAATTCTTTCTCTTTTCACTTTCAAATTGAGCTATCCTTACCATGTATAATACCCTACAAGCCTTGGAAACGTTTAGCTCATCGTTGTCCCTTCAGTCAGTTGCTTTGGAGCTCTGTTGATCGTTACAACATTCCAATTACTGAAGTTCGTCTATTAATTATTTTCAAAATATCTGCTGTTTGAACGATTTCAAACGTCATTGTATTTTTTATCATTATTTCAAGATGAAGTGCTTCGTTTGTAATAAATGTTGTTCAGTGAATGAAAAAATTATTCCATTTGAAAATGAAGACAAACTGAAAAAATCTCAACGTGTTTTAAGCTTCAGAAAATTGAAACAATTTAAATACAGTGATGTGAATTTGGATGTTACTAATTTTAATGAAAATGGTTACCATTTGTCGTGCTACAGAAAATTTATGGTTATACCAGCCAAATATAAAGAAGAATTTAATCAAATGGAGCAGCATGTAAGTAAATAATTAGATATTAAAATAAACTAATAACATAACTTATGCTCTTTTAATTCTTATAAATTTTTCTTCTATTTGCGGTGATTGTATGCAATCAATTTATAGGTATATTTCGTAAATTCATCACATTACTATTTACTCAGGTGATCCACGAGTATTTTTAAACTTATTCGAGTAGCGAATTCATAGAAAGGTGACCTTGAAAAATGATTGTCTTTCTGTAAAACAGCACTACCTTACAGTAAATACTTATTTCTAAGCTAAATTAAATTATAATATTAATATATGTTTTTCACCATAAAAATATGCGATCAACAATTTATTAAAGTTTTGTTATAATTATTACTTCTTTAAATAATTCATTCTTATTGATCACTAATAATATTATACTTTTATGATAATAAATTTTTCAAGAGTTCAATATTCTCATTTTTTTTCCATTAATCTGCAGTAAAAAAATCATTTTTGTATATTAAAAAATTATGAATCATTTTAACATGATACTGGTGTCTACAAAATATACCACTTTAACCGATACTGATGATTTATGTCGAATAATATTGAAAATTAATGAGGACAAAAATTTTTTTCGATAAGATAATTTTTAGTACATAGGTGCAGATGTAACAAACAATGATGCTCCAAGTTCATCTACAGCTTTAGAAGATAAGACCATTTTTAAGGTTTGCAGTTTGATTGAATTATTTTAACTTAATTTTTAAAAAATATAATGAACAAATTTTCATTTCAGAAACGCCTATTTTTTAATAATACCAAGATTTCCTTGCTCTTTTTCAGGATCAACCTGACTTTTCACACGATCTTCCAGTAGAACCGATGGAGATTGTAGAAGAAGAGTCAAATGAAAATACCGAACAAATTTCTCAAGGAGACTGCAAATGTGTTTTTTGCGGGCGTCGGCAAAAAAGAATCGGTAACCGTCGTCAAGAGCTTATAGTAGGCATAAGCAATTATAAAATGAAGCTGGAAAAAATGCAGGTCGTTATGAAGGATGTTCAAGTCGAACAAATAATGAGTAATTCATCACAAATCTGCTACCATTCATCGTGCAAACATTCATACGAGATGCAGTACAATCGCCTAATAAAAAGAGAAGAAACTCAAGATTCTCTATGGCATCAAAAACGTGCAATTCACCAAGAATGTTTCAGAATTTTATCATTTTTTTTAGAAGAAGAGATTTTAAATAAACAAAATGTTCTTCTATTTGTCGATGTTTTTAATCAATATAAAGCATTATTAATTGAATCAGCCATTGAGCAGAACATCGAGTATGATGAAAAGACGGCCAATGTGCAACAATTCGTATGGAACGCGACATCTTCGGAAGATTACTAGGAATATCTTTAAAGAAAAAAATAGATATGGAAACATGTTTATCATATCCATTGTCACCATTTCCACCTGCACTGACCTATGTTACCGGAGAAATGTTTAAAACAGAGAAATCGACGCTTGCAAGGAAACTTATTTCTACAGTAGAAACATCCGAACCCGACCATATTGATATTGATGTGATTGATGGCTTTCATTTACTCCATAATTTAGGGCCATCTATGCCTCAAACATTCGGGAAGATAGCAGAATATATTTTCCAGAAGATATGCAGCACTACTGCAAGTGAAATACATTTAATATTTGATAGATATTTTTCCCCATCAATTAAAGATGTGGAAAGAATAACTCGTCAAGAGGATGAAACGCCGTTTGCCATCACAGGACCACTACAGAGCCGACCAACCAATTTTAACAATTGTTTAAATAATCGAAATTTTAAAACAGCCCTCGTCACTTTTTTACATGAGTACTGGACAACTGATTGCTTAAGCTCGATTTTACAAAATAAAAAAGTTCTGCTTACAGTTGAAGAGCATTGCTTTGAATTTATAAATAATAATGGGACTATATCCAGACAACAGAATGAAGATTATACGTGTTATCATGAAGAGGCGGATACACGCATCTTTTTTCATTTAAGTAAATGTCCAAAAGACTCTAATATCATGATTAAATCAGTAGATACCGACGTCTTGATTATTTGTCTTGGCAATATTCATAAATTCGACAGTCTAAAAATATGGATGACCACTAAAAATAAAAATTTACATGGATATGTTAATTGTACAGAACTTGCAGAACAATTAGGTTCTTCACTTTGCCGAGCTTTGCCAGGTTTCCATGCCTTCACAGGGAGTGATTACACTGCAGCGTTCGTACGTAAAGGGAAAATAAAGGGGTATAATCTTTTAACTGAAAGTGAAGAATATCAACATGTTTTCCAACATCTTATAGATCCCGACGATATTTATAATAAAGAAAAAACTGATGTACTCCAAAAATTTACAAATGAACTATATAAAGTCAATAATAATAGTGTTAATAAGGCGAGATTCGAATTATTTATAAAATTTTTCGCTAGTACCAGCAACAATGATAGATTTTATCAGGGCATGATAAACTTTAATTCCAGCAATATTCCTCCCTGTTGGAAATCATTATCGCAGAAAATATTAAGAGCAATATTTGTAAATGCAATGTGGCAAAATGCAACCGAACAAAGTTGTATTACATTAGACCCGATTGCATGTGGTTGGCAACTAAACGAAAAAAATAAACTCGAACCATTATGGTATACTGGCCAGGCAGCTCCTCTTACCGTGGAAGAAATTGTACAAAGTAATCAGGATGAAGAGGAAAAGGAGGAGGAAGATACAGAATCTGGAAGGAATAGATATGGATGTAATGATATAGATTATTCTGACTAAATTTACGTCTAATTTTATTAATACATCATGTTTGTATATAGCTTAAACGTAAGAAATTCATTTTTTATTTCTCTTGTTCCGATATTTATTGAGTGAGTAATGTGTAAATATTAACTAAATTATGAATAAATGAAATGTTCAATTTTATCAATAAACAATAGTTTCCAGCAATACATTTAAATAAATTTAATGACCTTTACTTTCCTTCTTAGTATTAATTTATTTCAATATGCCTTATTCTCATGATTTTCTGGGGTTGAAGCCGCAATATAAAGTGGTGTGACAGATATTTCTGCCAAGTTTTGAGCTGTCACACCGAGATATTTCAAGAGAATAAGGAAAAAGGAAGAGATTAAAAAAAAAAAAACTAATTCCGCGATAAGGGCAAATTTTGGTGAACTTTCGTTTTTAAAAGTCGGTGTGACAGGCTTTTCTGCCATGATGAGAGCTGTCACACCAATTTTTTTGGAAAGTACATAAAATTTGCGATAAAATGGTTTAAAAAAAATTAAAATCCGCCTAAGTGCAAATTACTTAGGATTTTTAGAAATATAAAAATTTATAAAAAATATTTCTGCCAGGATAAGACCTGGCACACCGGGCTTATCTTGTACCTATGAATAAATGCTATTAATTCCTATGCAAAATTTCAGAATCCGCGTAAGTGCAATTTTATTGTCACCGGCTCCCGCACTATTACCATTACGGTCGTAGAACTTTGCTATTACAGTATAATTCTCAACGTCGGCGATGTTGTTGTTGCTGTAAACAACTACACCAACCGAAATCTGCTTGTAGTTAGCTATATTGTATTCAGAAAAAAAGTCTTCAAATTCTAAATTCTTTTTTCATTGAATGAGCGTGAGGAGGTTGCCTCGTTAAAGCGTTTTAGTTTCATGTGAGGAATTGGCCGGCTATTAGGTCAAACACCACTTTTTACAACAAGGCTATAGCGGATGAGAACGTTGTTGACCGAAAATTTGATTATTTCGTCGTGAGGAGGGTAATGTATCACGGGTCGGCTCTATGTGAGTGGGGGGTAGAGTATTTAGAGGCGAGAACCTGTGTAGTTAGCCTGTGTAGTCAGGTGAAGAAAGGTGTTCATTGTAAGTAAACATGGTTGTTGTAATTCTTCCGCCGGGAAATAAATTTAAAGTATTAAGTGTTTACGAAATAATTCAGTTGGGGGATGTACTTAAGCAAACACAGAATTTGGAAGAATCGCTACATATTTTGGAGTCGTATTGGATGCGAGCAGCTGACGTGTTTGATAAGGATCTGATTAGTTTGGCTGCTGTACCCATGACGGAATTTTTGACACATCGCTTAGAAGAACAGAAATGTCATCAGTTAGCCAAAAAAATTCAAGAAGAAAGGACGAAACAAGAGAAAATACTGCAAAAGAGGGAGTCGTCTATAAAACAAAACTACGAAGAATGTCGTTTGTCAATAAAGGTGCAGAAGGAGGAAGTTAACAAGCATTTAACGTTGGCATTAAAGGACAAGAAGGGTAAAAAGCAAGATATATTAGAGGAATTTCTTAAACCAGTACAGAAGCCGCTCTCAAAAGCCTTCACGCAAAACGCTCAGGGTGATAAGGAATGGGAAGAGATGTTTCAAGCAATGGAAGGGCAGAAAGCAAGTCAGCAGCAGCAGCAGCAGCTAAATGAAGTAATTATGATGGATGGCGATGATGACGTTTTTAATAGCATAGTTAGTTGAAGACCTTGTAATATACGCATAATGTGATGCAGAATACTGTATTATTTCTGTAGTTTAAGCGATATTTACCAAAATGCAATCCAATTATTTTAAAAATTTAATCTTACTGGTGTAAACAAAACCCTGTGAACAAATTAAAGATATTTTTTCAATCAACGGTAATTTATAAATATACTAGCAAACCCGGCGAACTCCGTTTCGCCACCAGATGGCTTCGTTTGATGCGGTTCATCTGGTGTTGGCACCATTATTGAACCATGCAAATGATATATTTGTCCTTTTATCTGTAATTGCAAACAATTATTTGTTGAATAATACGGTGTAACTTCTGATCGTGTAGTGTGTGTGGTGTATATGTAGTTGTTATGTGTTGCAATTCATTGTGTTGGTGTGAGTGATTGGTTATGTGTGTGTGTGTGTTGTATCTTTTACCTTGCAAGTCGGAGGCATGAAGCCGCCTTCTCGAATGATATTAGCTCCAAAGGAAGTCATGCGAAAACAGTTATTGTATTCAAGGATGTGTTGAAGAAAAAATGCAATCGGGATCACTTCCATCGAACAATGGTTTCAGTGGCTGTGGTAATGGATCCAGTTTAACTTTTCCATTTGCGCAGCACAATCCAGCCGTTTCTCTTTTAACGCATTGCAATATCGGCATATAGTCGTCATTGGTCCAATATCTAAATTTTCATCATCACTGTAGTTCGCCTTGGGATCATATTGGAATGCCAAGCGATTGTATAATGCCAATGATCTTTTTGTGCTCACGCGTTGTCTCAATCGGCCATTTTCTCCTATTATATTTTTTTGTCTTTCTTCGCTTAAGTTCTGTGAATACACTTGTTGCTGGCTTGCATGTCTTGTGCGGCGGCCGATGTTCGCACGTCGTCCTCTAGGCGTTTTGGACTATGGACAGAGTGGTGAATTTAAATGCCTGCTGTTGAAATTGAATAAAAAAATTTGCACAATACTTAATAATAATTTCCCGCTTGAAATTTTTCCTGAATTTTCTTTGCTATAAACCTCACGGAGCCCGAGACCTTTCCTATCCGGTAACATTATAATTATTGACGACATTATTTTTATCAGTTTAGCGACAAGACATGTGAAAACAGCGAAAGTACGTAATTTGTTTGCAGACTTCGAAGCATTGGACTGGGGTCAGTCATAATCTTAACGATAAAATGGAAAGTGACTGTAAAAGAATTCGGTTAAGGCAGACTGCCGTAAAGCGCGACATTCGAATAATAATTGTGCAAGGTTGAATCGAGAAATTGCCTGCGGTAAAACTAATTTTAATTATTAAACAGTTACAGATAAACAAACACTAGTTAGGTTAGGTGGGCCCACACTAATAGAGAGAAATGCACGAAATACTTACACCTACTATTAATAAATTAAATAAACAGCCGAATCGTTTCGAATAATTGCAATTTACTTAATTTTTATTCTTCTAAATGCAGTAAACGACAAGTTTAATTTCCTGACATTGCCAAACCATAGAATATGTTATAACTACCACTCATATGTTTGGGTACGTTCATTTATACTGAATCTATTTACAGCGTTATTTCTAGACTGATCTAAAGGGGATAAGATATTTAAGCCTTTCAAATATGTATTTAATTGTGTCGGCGCATACTTTGTGGTAATTCATTAACATGATTAACTTTGTTAAAACAAAAGGAATTACTTAACAATCTCTAGGCAGCGTCCCTATCGAGCTCGATTTAATACCATTGTCATAATTAAATTTGCTCAATATCATCATCAAAAAGACAATAAAAACATACAAGGTTTTCAGTGAATAACTCACCTAATTTCAACGATTTTCAATGAACTCGCGATTCACAATAATCACATACAGAATTGTAAAAGAATATCGACACCTTACAAAGTCGCACTTGTTTCGTAAACGAGAGTGCTGAACGAACGAACGAAATCTGAGGGTACTTATATGATTCAGAGGAGGAGGAGAAGGACATAAGCAGACAACATTGTATTCGTTTGTAGAATATCAAGGTTCGATAACCATTTATTATCGAGATCGTTTACTTAAATGACAAGACATGTGAAAACAGCGAAAGCAGGTTACCTAATTGTTTTGTATCTCGAAGCAGACGATCAGGTGTAATTATTGGTAATATTATAATTTTTGATGACATCATTTTTATCAGTTAACGAAAAGACATGCGAAAACAGCGAAAGTATGCTAATTGTTTTGTATCTCGAATCAGTGGACTGGTTGTTCTTGACAATCAGTCGTGTAACATTTTATAATTATTGACGACATTATTTTTATCAGTTTAGCGACAAGACATGTGAAAACAGCGAAAGTACGTAATTTGTTTGCAGACTTCGAAGCATTGGACTGGGGTCAGTCATAATCTTAACGAAAAAATGGAAAGTGGCTGTAAAAGAATTCGGTTAAGGCAGACTGTCGTAAAGCGCGACATTCGAATAATAATTGTGCAAGGTTGAATCGAGAAATTGCCTATTATTAAACAGTTCCAGATAAACAAACACTAGTTAGGTTAGGTGGGCCCACACTAATAGAGAGAAATGCACGAAATACTTACACCTACTATTAATAAATTAAATAAACAACCGAATCGTTTCGAATAATTGCAATTTACTTAATTTTTATTCTTCTAAATGTAATAAACGACAAGTTTAATTTCCTGACTTCCTGACATTGCCTGTCATATATAAACCATAGAATATATTATAACTTATCTATGGTTATAACTACCACTCATATGTTTGGGTGCGTTCATTTATACCGAATCTATTTACAGCGTTATTTCTAAACTGATCTAAAGGAAATAAGATATTTAAGCCTTTCAAATATGTATTTAATTGTGTCGGCGTCTACTTTGTGATAATTCATTAACATGATTAACTTTGTTAAAATAAAAAGAATTCCACTTTTAATCACATTTATTTATTTATACTTCTACACATCTAATGAAAGTATACAACTAGTTACGTAAAACAAAATTATTAATTAACAATTACACAATTACTTCAACAATATTAATTAATACTTATACCACTTGTCCTCGATTTTCCATACCGGCATTTCGGTACGGCAGGTTTTCTTGCTTTTTTGCTGTTTTCCATTTTTTGAAGTCAATTTTAAAAAAATTAAAACTTGAGAATAACAATTTGATTGAGAAATTGAAGTGTACACTAGGTGTAGCCAGCAAAATCTGATCTACCTTTGTTTTACATGAAAACATGTAACCTATTTCTATTTGCTGAATAAGCAATGGTTCACACACTAGATGAGCCATGTATGTGAACTTTTATGTATGTATGAGATGATACCAAACACCATGTCTATCCATAGGTTCATAACATTACTATACATGTAACCTATTTCTATATGGTTCACACGCTAGATGAGCCATGTATCAACCCTTCTTCGCACAAATACTTGTGCTGATCTTAACTTTACCCCACTCATATCCTCCTCCTCCACCTCTAAATTGTATAAATACTCAAGTTTTCACAACGTTCAGCACAGGTCGCTAAGACTGTTCAATTAAGTACAACAAAAATGCCGCAATACGCAGTACTCTTCCATGGCTCCGCGCCGACTGATACCAACATACACGTGGACGCAATGCTGTTCACAAGTACCACTGCAGGAGGGTTCAGCATATGGAACGTGTCCGACAGAAGACCCGTCGTAGACTTCTGCCAACACCTGGAAGCGGAGCTGTCCTGGACCTCTTACAAGGGGGCACTGGTCGTCTGTGCGATGGGCCACGGAGGAGCAGTATATATAACAACCATTAATTGAACTTTCTATTGTATTATCCATATAACCTACGTAGTACGCTAGTATAAATCAGCACAGGTCGCTAAGACTGTTCAATTAAGTACAACAAAAATGCCGCAATACGCTGTACTCTTCCATGGCTCCGCGCCGACTGATACCAACATACACGTGGACGCAATGCTGTTCACAAGTACCACTGCAGGAGGGTTCAGCATATGGAACGTGTCCGACAGAAGACCCGTCGTAGACTTCTGCCAACACCTGGAAGCGGAGCTGTCCTGGACCTCTTACAAGGGGGCACTGGTCGTCTGTGCGATGGGCCACGGAGGAGCAGTATATATAACAACCATTAATTGAACTTTCTATTGTATTATCCATATAACCTACGTAGTACGCTAGTATAAATATAAACAATTCCTCTTGAATCGTTCCTTAATCTCTTTCATCTTAACATAAACAGCACATGGTCGCAAGATTAATTAAACACAACAATACAAGTACTAACGATGTCTTTATCGTGTTGGTACACATACACATTAAAGACAAATACAAGTCATTTATAAAAATTTAGAAGCTCAATTGTAGATTGACGTCAAAGCAACAAACATCAACGTAAGGGTGGACAGTGTGATATTTGTTGGTACCACTCCTGGTGATTTCACCATTTGGAAGGTGTCCGACGGTAGACCATTCGGAGACTTCTGCCGACACCTTGAGGTGCAGCTCTCGTGGTGCTCCTTCGAGGCGACACTGGTCTTGTTTGCCCAGGACCACGGGGCAATTTACATCAAAACTTTTAGATAGAAATTTTTTAATGTACCTAATTATTATTGTTAAAGTAGTTTTTAATTTTATTTTTAATTATTAGGTATAGAACAACCATACTTATAGTGCGGTTATGGCTTTGACTTTTTGAGTGGTTTACAATACCTCCTGATGTTTAAGGCAATAAAGTAATTTGGAAGGTATTTGTACCGAAGCTGTGAGGTTAATGGTCCGTACTAGGAAAAATTATTTGAGTAAAGTAAAGTATAAAAATTATTATAGAATTATTTCCATCAACGTGCTCGTTTAATTTTAACTATACCTAAACAGTAATGATCATCTTTATTTTTTTCTATTAAAAGTTTCAAGAGAAATTTATAGTTAAAATTCAATAATTTTTAAAATACGGACCTGAGATTACTTCAACAAGGGTGTTTGTATCGGTCAATTTTTATGACTGTCTGGGGTTGAGTTCTCATAAAATTAATTGAAAGCTAAACAGCAATTAAGCCATAACCGCACTATAAGTATGGTTGTTCTATAATAGATTTAATTAAATATTTGAAGAACTTAATAACGTTTCTTTGAACGTATACGGGTTGGAAAACTCTTTTTCTAACGGTAAATACTCAACAGAAATTGTTGGGCCTTTGTATTATACAAAAAAAAATAGGAAACAGGTGCATATTAATTTATTAATCATAAGTGATCTTGCCGGTAATCAGCATTATGCCTGGATAAAAAATTTCTCCCGTTTGATTTCAACTCAGATTAATAAAACTAATCGTAAAAAATATTTTTGTGACGGATGTCTTCAATATTTTTTTCGAAAATATTTCAAAACAAATCGATTTGTTATTTTATGCAGACTTTGAGTGCATTTTGAAACCAATTTTAACACGTGTTCCCGAGATTCGAGACAAACCTTTCACTGTGGATACGCGTTATCATGTGCCCTATTCCTTCGGTTATTACTTGAAATGCAACTTTGATGATCCCTTATCGAAATTAAAAATTTACAGAGGTGAAAATTGTGTACAGAAATTTGTGAACGATTTAGAAGTGTTAATAATAAGCCGATTTATCTCGGTTTCTCCATTTTAGAATTATCAAAAAAAACTGTTCTATATGGATTTTATTATGATTTTCTCAAAAGAGAATATAAAAAAACACCTGCAAAAATTTGATACTTCCAATTATCCGGAAGGTAATATTTACGACATTCCTAAAACTGAATCAATTGTTGGTAAAATGAAAGATGAATTCGCTGGCGTTCCTATTAAAAACTTTTATGGTACTGATAACCAACACAAACATAACTTTACGTGTGTAAATGTATGGGTGTATTTTTACTTGTATTTAAATTTTATTCTTTTTAAAATATGTATTAAATTGATTTCATGTCAAAGTGAAAAAAAAAAATGGTATTTTGCAGTTTTCCTCATGACATGGAAATCAATTTAACAAATATTAAAATTAATGAAATAAAATTCTTACTTTGTTTTACAACTTTTATTAACAAAAAATTTAAGAGATACTTAGTACAGGCAAACAATTAAATTTATTCATGTGTAAATATAACTTAATAAGTAATGGTAGGAAGGATTAATTTAAAAACAAATTGCTAAAACCAAAAGAACACAATAAACTAGACATAAATAAAAATTACTTATTTCTATTTCAATATTTCAAAAAACCTTTCTTCTAAAACAGCAATTTGCAAGCTAAATAAATAAACTACGATTTAACCAATTATTATAAACGTGAAAACAGCGAAAGTACGTAATTTGTTTTGTGTATCGCAGACTTCGAAGCATTGGACTGTAGATACAAGTAATTCGTTTTATTTAAAAAAGCAGCTATTGAAAAACTTGAGATGATGATAAGTTTCCTTCCCATGCACCTTCTTCATCATCATCATCATCATCATTATCATCATAATCTGTAGTATTAAACAAACCTTTTCCCGTTCTTTCATTATTTGTGATATATAATTTGGAAACTATTTTATACAATTTAGATAAAATTGAATTTGTTGTACATTGAATATCTATAACATTAACAAATATCTCAATACCAGAATTTTTTATTGATTGTATAACACGTCTAGTAAATGGATCAAATTCAAAAATGAAATGCTTGGAAAAGAAATAGAAATGACCGTTAGTAAATCGAAAAACTGCTCTAATGTTATTTGGTATACCTGGAAACATCTCTTTTATGAAACCTGCAGATTTAACAATCATAAGATCATTACAGTCGTTTAATTCTAAATAATAACCTTTTTTGGTAAACATGAAGGTTCTACCATCATAAGAATTCACCAATCCGGTAATTTCTTTTTTATTTATTCGATAATTAAGGGCAAAGTCTATAGTATAATTATTTTTTAACTTTAATGAGGGGAATTCAATTATATACATTATATTATTGCTAAGTAATACGATGTTGGTATTAGGTTTTTGATAAATTGCATTTATCTTACTAAAATTTCTTGGAAGGAACGGTAACCATTGTGTAATTAATTCTGGTTCTTTATTATATATGTCAATTGCACCGTTAATTAAGGGAATCGTCCACACCCACACAGCATGAAACACAAACAATTTCCCGTTAAGAACCAAATAAGTGTACACATTTTTTATACTGCATAAATCAGGTTTATTATCAGGTATTTGTCCACCTGGTATAGCAGATACTGTTGTATGTGTAGGTAAAGCTGATGTATATACAGGTTTAGCTGTTGTACTTGCTGTTTGAGCTGTTGTATGTATTGGTAAAGCTGATGTATATACCGGTTTAGGCGTTGTAATTACTGTTTTGATAGTAGATGAAATAGTTGTTGCAATGGATGTAGGTGGTGGCAGTGTATAGTAACCTCCACTAGAAGATTTTCCATATAAATTTTGAATTGCTTTAATATCATCTTCATATAAATCAAAATAAATAAGACTTGAAATATTTTGAGGTACAAAATAAAAAGGATTCATAATGCTTTCATTCGCGTCAGAATGAGCAATACCCAAAGTATGTCCAATTTCGTGTAAAAGTACCAAATATAATTTTATTGTATCTTCATTATCAGCAGGCGTAATCAAAGTTGAATCCCATTTTTCTTCAGCATCTAAATGTATTTCTAGTTGTGTTTTATATTGAGAAGGAAAGCTTGCATGAGCAAGAACCCCTCTCTCACCGTCGAATGAAGAGCATTGCCTATTAGGAGTTTCGCTATAATTATGCTGTCTTGAAAATTTACTGATAACTATATTTGCGTTCTCTTGTTTTATAGTAAAACTAATATTAGAATGTTTTGACCACAACTGAAATGCTCTTACTGTCATAAATTGTTCTCGAGCGGTTGCGTTATTGAAGTACCAGGTTAATGTTGAATTAGACCATTTATGAGGAGACGTAGAGTATTTTTGTTCAATTTCACTCGTTATTCCGCAATGAGGTCTTTTAATGTATCGTATCACTTCTTGTGTTATCGTTCCATCAGTAGGTTGAAAATTGTTATTTATTTGAAAAGCTTGAACTGCCGCAATTAACGAACTATTATCTCTCTTAATTAAATTATTTATTTCATTCAATGTTATTGGACCGATAATGTCTGTAAAATACCCTAATTTATGTAAATGATTAACCACAATATTAATATCATTTTCTTCAGATGTTGACCATGGCGCTGAATTAAATGAACATACTGTATGTAACACCAATAAGATATATACATGATCCATATCTTACTGACCGAAAACTCTATACAACTGAGAATTATTAAAATGTACTAACATTTTAATAGTCTTTCCTTTAATTTTCTTCTTCTTTTTTATTTTCTGATTTTGTCTAATAAATATGTATATGGGTTAGTATAATTAATTTTTTGCTACTTTAAATAATTCAGTTGCCCAGTTGGGTGTGTAAGACTTTGAAAAATATATGTTTTGCTTTACTTATTCGTACAATATCACCTAGGTGAAATGTAGGTTTTCCATATACCATTTTTATATAACTGTACGCTGTATCGAGTATGTACTTTTGTTTTTTTATCGCTTTTGAGGTTTATTTATTTAGCTTGCAAATTGCTGTTTTAGAAGGAAGGTTTTTTGAAATATTGAAATAGAAATAAGTAATTTTTATTTATGTCTAGTTTATTGTGTTCTTTTGGTTTTAGCAATTTGTTTTTAAATTAATCCTTCCTACCATTACTTATTAAGTTATATTTACACATGAATAAATTTAATTGTTTGCCTGTACTAAGTATCTCTTAAATTTTTTGTTAATAAAAGTTGTAAAACAAAGTAAGAATTTTATTTCATTAATTTTAATATTTGTTAAATTGATTTCCATGTCATGAGGAAAACTGCAAAATACCATTTTTTTTTTTCACTTTGACATGAAATCAATTTAATACATATTTTAAAAAGAATAAAATTTAAATACAAGTAAAAATACACCCATACATTTACACACGTAAAGTTATGTTTGTGTTGGTTATCAGTACCATAAAAGTTTTTAATAGGAACGCCAGCGAATTCATCTTTCATTTTACCAACAATTGATTCAGTTTTAGGAATGTCGTAAATATTACCTTCCGGATAATTGGAAGTATCAAATTTTTGCAGGTGTTTTTTTATATTCTCTTTTGAGAAAATCATAATAAAATCCATATAGAACAGTTTTTTTTGATAATTCTAAAATGGAGAAACCGAGATAAATCGGCTTATTATTAACACTTCTAAATCGTTCACAAATTTCTGTACACAATTTTCACCTCTGTAAATATTTAATTTCGATAAGGGATCATCAAAGTTGCATTTCAAGTAATAACCGAAGGAATAGGGCACATGATAACGCGTATCCACAGTGAAAGGTTTGTCTCGAATCTCGGGAACACATGTTAAAATTGGTTTCAAAATGCACTCAAAGTCTGCATAAAATAACAAATCGATTTGTTTTGAAATATTTTCGAAAAAAATATTGAAGACATCCGTCACAAAAATATTTTTTACGATTAGTTTTATTAATCTGAGTTGAAATCAAACGGGAGAAATTTTTTATCCAGGCATAATGCTGATTACCGGCAAGATCACTTATGATTAATAAATTAATATGCACCTGTTTCCTATTTTTTTTTGTATAATACAAAGGCCCAACAATTTCTGTTGAATATTTACCGTTAGAAAAAGAGTTTTCCAACCCGTATACGTTCAAAGAAACGTTATTAAGTTCTTCAAATATTTAATTAAATCTATTATAGAACAACCATACTTATAGTGCGGTTATGGCTTAATTGCTGTTTAGCTTTCAATTAATTTTATGAGAACTCAACCCCAGACAGTCATAAAAATTGACCGATACAAACACCCTTGTTGAAGTAATCTCAGGTCCGTATTTTAAAAATTATTGAATTTTAACTATAAATTTCTCTTGAAACTTTTAATAGAAAAAAATAAAGATGATCATTACTGTTTAGGTATAGTTAAAATTAAACGAGCACGTTGATGGAAATAATTCTATAATAATTTTTATACTTTACTTTACTCAAATAATTTTTCCTAGTACGGACCATTAACCTCACAGCTTCGGTACAAATACCTTCCAAATTACTTTATTGCCTTAAACATCAGGAGGTATTGTAAACCACTCAAAAAGTCAAAGCCATAACCGCACTATAAGTATGGTTGTTCTATACCTAATAATTAAAAATAAAATTAAAAACTACTTTAACAATAATAATTAGGTACATTAAAAAATTTCTATCTAAAAGTTTTGATGTAAATTGCCCCGTGGTCCTGGGCAAACAAGACCAGTGTCGCCTCGAAGGAGCACCACGAGAGCTGCACCTCAAGGTGTCGGCAGAAGTCTCCGAATGGTCTACCGTCGGACACCTTCCAAATGGTGAAATCACCAGGAGTGGTACCAACAAATATCACACTGTCCACCCTTACGTTGATGTTTGTTGCTTTGACGTCAATCTACAATTGAGCTTCTAAATTTTTATAAATGACTTGTATTTGTCTTTAATGTGTATGTGTACCAACACGATAAAGACATCGTTAGTACTTGTATTGTTGTGTTTAATTAATCTTGCGACCATGTGCTGTTTATGTTAAGATGAAAGAGATTAAGGAACGATTCAAGAGGAATTGTTTATATTTATACTAGCGTACTACGTAGGTTATATGGATAATACAATAGAAAGTTCAATTAATGGTTGTTATATATACTGCTCCTCCGTGGCCCATCGCACAGACGACCAGTGCCCCCTTGTAAGAGGTCCAGGACAGCTCCGCTTCCAGGTGTTGGCAGAAGTCTACGACGGGTCTTCTGTCGGACACGTTCCATATGCTGAACCCTCCTGCAGTGGTACTTGTGAACAGCATTGCGTCCACGTGTATGTTGGTATCAGTCGGCGCGGAGCCATGGAAGAGTACTGCGTATTGCGGCATTTTTGTTGTACTTAATTGAACAGTCTTAGCGACCTGTGCTGAACGTTGTGAAAACTTGAGTATTTATACAATTTAGAGGTGGAGGAGGAGGATATGAGTGGGGTAAAGTTAAGATCAGCACAAGTGTTTGTGCGAAGAAGGGTTGATACATGGCTCATCTAGCGTGTGAACCATATAGAAATAGGTTACATGTATAGTAATGTTATGAACCTATGGATAGACATGGTGTTTGGTATCATCTCATACATACATAAAAGTTCACATACATGGCTCATCTAGCGTGTGAACCATTGCTTATTCAGCAAATAGAAATAGGTTACATGTTTTCATGTAAAACAAAGGTAGATCAGATTTTGCTGGCTACTCCTAGTGTACACTTCAATTTCTCAATCAAATTGTTATTCTCAAGTTTTAATTTTTTAAAAATTGACTTCAAAAAATGGAAAACAGCAAAAAAGCAAGAAAACCTGCCGTACCGAAATGCCGGTATGGAAAATCGAGGACAAGTGGTATAAGTATTAATTAATATTGTTGAAGTAATTGTGTAATTGTTAATTAATAATTTTGTTTTACGTAACTAGTTGTATACTTTCATTAGATGTGTAGAAGTATAAATAAATAAATGTGATTAAAAGTGGAATTCTTTTTATTTTAACAAAGTTAATCATGTTAATGAATTACCACAAAGTAGACGCCGACACAATTAAATACATATTTGAAAGGCTTAAATATCTTATTTCCTTTAGATCAGTTTAGAAATAACGCTGTAAATAGATTCGGTATAAATGAACGCACCCAAACATATGAGTGGTAGTTATAACCATAGATAAGTTATAATATATTCTATGGTTTATATATGACAGGCAATGTCAGGAAGTCAGGAAATTAAACTTGTCGTTTATTACATTTAGAAGAATAAAAATTAAGTAAATTGCAATTATTCGAAACGATTCGGTTGTTTATTTAATTTATTAATAGTAGGTGTAAGTATTTCGTGCATTTCTCTCTATTAGTGTGGGCCCACCTAACCTAACTAGTGTTTGTTTATCTGGAACTGTTTAATAATAGGCAATTTCTCGATTCAACCTTGCACAATTATTATTCGAATGTCGCGCTTTACGACAGTCTGCCTTAACCGAATTCTTTTACAGCCACTTTCCATTTTATCGTTAAGATTATGACTGACCCCAGTCCAATGCTTCGAATTCTGCAAACAAATTACGTACTTTCGCTGTTTTCACATGTCTTGTCGCTAAACTGATAAAAATAATGTCGTCAATAATTATAAAATGTTACACGACTGATTGTCAAGAACAACCAGTCCACTGATTCGAGATACAAAACAATTAGCATACTTTCGCTGTTTTCGCATGTCTTGTCGTTAACTGATAAAAATAATGTCATCAAAAATTATAATATTACCAATAATTACACCTGATCGTCTGCTTCGAGATACAAAACAATTAGGTAACCTGCTTTCGCTGTTTTCACATGTCTTGTCATTTAAGTAAACGATCTCGATAATAAATGGTTATCGAACCTTGATATTCTACAAACGAATACAATGTTGTCTGCTTATGTCCTTCTCCTCCTCCTCCTCCTCCGAATCATATAAGTACCCTCAGATTTCGTTCGTTCGTTCAGCACTCTCGTTTACGAAACAAGTGCGACTTTGTAAGGTGGCGATATTCTTTTACAATTCTGTATGTGATTATTGTGAATCGCGAGTTCATTGAAAATCGTTGAAATTAGGTGAGTTATTCACTGAAAACCTTGTATGTTTTATTGTCTTTTCGATGATGATATTGAGCAAATTTAATTATGACAATGGTATTAAATCGAGCTCGATAGGGACGCTGCATGGACGCTGCCTAGATTGTTAAGCTGCGGTGACACAGTTAATATTGGGGGGGCTGAACCTAGTAATTCGGCTGCTGTATACGTTAAAGGATTAGAGAAACGGGTGTGGATATCGAAAGAATTTCCACATTTAGAGAACATCGCCAATCTTTTTCTTTTTAGTAATATAAACGTTCGAGCATGAGAATAAATTAAAACAGTAGCTAGTTGACAGTAACTTAGTAAGCATCGACATATCTTATTATGAACCGCGGCTGTACAATTTTCATAAACTTCTACAATGACAATATTGTGCCACAAAAAAACGAAAATTTAGAACTTTTAGAATTTGAAGACTTTTTTTCTGAATACAATATAGCTAACTACAAGCAGATTTCGGTTGGTGTAGTTGTTTACAGCAACAACAACATCGCCGACGTTGAGAATTATATTGTAATAGCAAAGTTCTACGACCGTAATGGTAATTACTATACAAGAAAAATATGCAGAAGGTATTCCGAGGGCCTGCCAAACGAAGAAGATTTAGAATTCTTCAACGTCGAAAATTATGCAGATGACAGGTGAACTCATTGGAGCTGACGACGAAGGAGTCGGGAGCGATTACTGCAGCAGCAGCAGCAGCAGTTATGAAGATGAAATTATGGAAGGATAAAGTAGCCACTTAACTAACGTACAAATGATTGTAGAGTAAATTATTTTTAAATAAAGAACCTTAAACCGCTTTTTCTTGTTATGCTAAAATAAAGTAGGGCATCGACTCATTCAGAAAAAATTCAGTACTCCAATTAAGGTAATTGACATAAACTCAAGAACTCGTTCGAAGACACTCCTCCTCCTCCTCCTCCTCAGTGTCCCAGAAACGGCGAGATGTAAAAGTATAATAAGTAGCCACTTAACTAACGTACAAATGATTGTAGACTAAATTATTTTTAAATAAAGAACCTTAAACCGCTAAAATAAAGTAGGGCATTGACTCATTCAGAAAAAATTCAGTACTCCAATTAAGGTCATTGACATAAACTCAAGAACTCGTTCGAAGACAAGGACTTCCCTCCTCCTCAAAAGTGTCACAGAACATTAAGGTCAATGACCTAAACTCAACAAGTTTGAACTCGTTCGAAGTCAAGGACATCCCTCCTCAAAAGTGTCCCAGAACCAGCGAAAACATACTACTCGTGTGATACGTTCCAATCCGTCCACAAACTTAGTTCAAGAAGTATAAAACACAACTATCACTTCCACAATTTAGTTTTCTTACCGGTACTGAACAGTGAGCACGATGACTTTCTTATTGGACGTACAAGGTTTGCAGTGTAGTGAGAATCGATTTGTTTTTAAAGAAGTAGCTGTTGTTGCTCTAAAAGAAGAACCAGTTTATCATTTCACATTTGAACCACCATTTCCATGGGACGCTCTCCCCGTTCGTTACAGAAGTCAAAATCGCTGGTTAACAAGAAATTTTCATGGGTTATATTGGGATAAGGGCGATCTTCCGTACTCTACACTTTATGATAGAATTCACTCCATATTGATGGAGTCAACAGTTGTATATGTTAAAGGATTACAAAAGATGATGTGGCTGCAGGAATCCTTTCCTACTGTTAACTTTGTTAACATTGAAGATATCGGATGTCCAGCTCTCTCCAAACTCCCAACTCATTTTAAAGTTAAAGTGTGTTCTTATCATTTATTTACAACCGCTGTTGAACAGAATTGTGCTTATAAAAATGTTCTTTTATTAAAATATTGGTTGTCTTTACACTCATAAATTGACTGTATGTTTTTTCCTTTAAACAAATAAAACACTTTCATAATATAAATTAGATTTTTATTTTTTATGTTCTTATACAATGTTATACATTTTACATGTGTATTTCTAAATCAGCCGCTTTTCCAACAAATCCTTTAAGGCGAATTGATGGATGACCCACTTTATTCACAATTTCTTCGTTTATGTCCTCGATTTCTGCATCCGTAAAAGCTTCTGCGTGTCTGCACGGAAGAAATATGATAAAGCTTTATAAATCAGCTAATAGACGAGGTCCCCATTTTGTATTCACCTTTTTGAAGCGTTCCACGGGATACGTTTGATTCACTTCAAGTGATTTCAGAGCACGTATTTCTTTCTCTTCATAACCCACCCGCACATTATTAAACTTTTCGATAAAGGTTTCCATGTTATACTGACTTAAACACACTCAACTCTGTTATGCATCTACCGCTCCTTCACTCGTTCCCGTAACTTATGTAAAATCACCATCCACTACATAAGCTTCAGTGGAGGGGAATTTATTATACAAACCACGTTGCTCGTTTTAAATGTCTCAGTTGTTATGGAAAAAGCAATCATGATCAGTGTGTCATCGTTACTGATTTTAACATATTTGTATAACAATACCCTCCACATTTCCCGACCTGATAATACTATTGGAGATTAAGCCTATGTTTGTAAAAATTTTAAAGGATATTGATGTGCCTTGTATACGGAAGAAAAATTGGGATACTATTATTTTAATAAATGTTAATGGAACAAATGTCTTTACAGTTGAGAACGTGCAGAACCTTCACTCTGTAAAACTAGCATTTGTTGATAGATGGACAGTTTCGAAGATATATTGAAAGCCGATGGATTCAGCTTAAGGATGATGAAAACAGAGAAGTTATAACTAAGGGCTATATCACCGACTCTTTCTTATTTCTACAAGTTGTTAGTACTATTAATGTAATCTTATTGTTCAATATTTTGATTGTATCACTTACATACTTCATTTATATCAAAATAAAGAATCGTTAACTATAAGAACTTCACTTTTATTTCATATGCCTATACCTTACACTTTTCTCCACTTCCACTACATTATCACGTAAACGTATTTAACCTTTCAGGGCTGGCGCGCGGACCATCAGTCCGCAGCGCTTTTCATTTGCCGTTTACCACGTAACCTTCCTCCTTCTCGAATCGGGGTACTTCGGTATTTTCCAAGCATCATATTAGTAGTATTATAGCAGATCTTGAAGCGTGGGCGTGTTTCTATTTGTATATTATAAAATATTGCGGAGTGAGAGTCCGCCGCCAGGCCTTAATCCTATTTTTGACTTCTCTCTTAATATTTGTGTTTAAAACGTTTGTGAAGGTAAGTAAGAATTTTTTGTTTCACTGAGTAATGTAACCGGCTTTACAAATCTTGTGGCACAATTTTTGGTATAAGGTACATTGGGGTGACTGCATTCTTTGTAAATTTTTAGATGAGTTCATATGAAAAGGAGCAGGAAAGATTGAATAAACTTATGTTAGAATGTTTGGCCGAGGATGAGGAAGAGGAGTTTTTGAATGATGAGGATGAAGAAGATATATTGGAGACCCATGAACTCCATTCAGATACGGAGTAGGAAATATTTGATGCTGAAATTGAGGAGCAAGGGTCAGTGGCACCATCAAGAGTGCCAGTTTTCGTCGGAAAAGACAAAACGTCTAAATGGTCGAAACATGTTCCCCATTCAAGCAGGACTCGTGCGGAGAACTTAATCACACGACTCCCAGGAGCAAAAGCAGCTGTAAAACATCTAAAAAGCGCGTCTGAAATTTGGAAATACTTTTTTGATTTGTAAATGCTAGGGATGATAGTTAAGTATACAAATCAACATATCCGGAAAAATTCAGTTAATTACTCCCGTGAGCGAAATACAAAGCCAACAGATGTTGTGGAAGTTCAAGCACTCATAAGTTTACTATATTTAGCAGGGGTGTCAAAGTCAGGTCGCCTAAATGTAAGTGAATTATGGAACAACAATGGAACCGGTGTTGAAATATTCCGACTTACAATGTCTAAATTTCGTTTTCTGTTCTTGCTCCAGCATTTGCGATTTGATGATCTAGATACTCGTGAGGAAAGAAGACAGATAGACAAATTGGCACCGATTAGAAATATTTTTGACTCTTTTGTTGACAAATGTAAATCTGCATACACGCCATTTCAGAATGTAACAATCGATGAAAAATTGGAGCCGAACAAGTATGGTGTGAAAGTGTTCGCAGTCGTTGAATCTAAAACATATTATACCATGAACTTGGAAGTCTATGTTGGAACACAACCAAACGGTCCCTATGCTTTTGACAATTCTGCATATGCTTTAGTACTATGACTGGTAGAACCAATTAGGGATTCGAAGCGAAACGTAACGTGTGATAACTGGTTCACTAGTATCTCGCTAATGCGCACGTTATACAACGATTACAAATTAACATTTTTGGGTACAATAAGAAAAAATAAGCGGGAGTTACCTCTAGAAATTTCTAATCCAACAACGAGGCCAATAGGTTCAAGTGTGTTTGTCTATAATGACTACATAACTTTGGTTTCATATATTCCTAAGAAAAAGAAAAATGTGATTCTGGGATCATCCCTTCATCACGACGATAAGATTGACCAACAAACGGGCAAACCTGAAATGATCATGGACTATAATGACACAAAAGGGGGAGTGGACACCTTAGATAAAATGTGCGCGGCATATGACTGTACTAGAAACACACGAAGGTGGCCAATGGTCATTCTTTATTCCATGTTGAATATTGCTGGAGTCAATTCCATGGTTCTGTATAACCTACAAAACGTGGATAAAAATATGACACGCCGAAAGTTTATTCACCTGCTGTCTTATGAATTGGCTGAAAATCATATTCGTTTTCGCGCAACACTAACTTATCTACCTAAAACTATAAGATCAAGAATTAAAGAAATTCTTCTAATCGATAATGATGTTGCGCCTAATCCGCCAAATACAAGAGGCCGCTGCAGTTACTGCGATAGAATAAAAAATCGACCAACGCGTTTTTCTTGCATAACATGTGGAAAATTTATGTGTCTTGAGCATTTGAGACCTATCTGCTTGGAATGTCATAGTGAATAGTTTCGTCTAGTTTTAAGATACGTGTATATTTTGTTCATACTTAAGTATAATAAACATGTTAACTTTTCTTATGAATCTCTTATAACGTCAAAATTAAATGTTCCAATATGTTTTCACATTCCAAAACTAATGCTGTTTAATTGTATTTTATGTTTTTATATAAATAAGCAAAGGTAATTGCAAACCTATTTATAATTTCCTCATATTTAGTATGCGGACTCACAGTCCACTGCCATCGCCGGTTCATAAGAATTTTACGCCAGTCCCGGAAGGTTAAGAATCGTAAACTTCAGACGGCTGCAGATGTATTTAATTTTACATTACCGACACATGTACATATGTTTCAATTCATTGTGAAGCATTCGACCACTACATACACACAAGCTTAAAGTCAATTACCTTCCATCAATTTGACCTTAAGTAACCTCTCCTCCTCTGAATTAGAACCGGTCATCTCACACTACTATTATTTATAACTATTATCCCTCTTCAACAGACAGTTATGTTTAATTAAGGAATACTTTTATGCTATTGGTTAAAATTGTTTCGAATCGTTGTTATAACCATGATGATGGTGGTGGTGGCAGTGAGTGAGTGTTGGTAATAATTTCCGACATATAATGATGATAGTGGAAAATATTCTCAATTAATAAGTCTGTACACTTATACCTATCAGTTATTAATCGCTTCTGTCACTAACTCATCCTTATTTTAAAAATGGCTTTAATTCCAAAATTAGATAATTATTTTTTTGTAAAAGATAGACAGTTAATGAACTGTAAAACTTTTTTTTCCAAATTTAAATTTAATCATCATTCTATTAAATGGTTTTTACGTGAACTGCAGCATTCGAAGATTTATAGTTTAAACAATATTCCTATCGAAAATTCATACAGAATTATTTTAACTTCAGATTAAAAACCTGTTTATTTAGTAAAAAGTTTGAGTGCACTGTGTTTGGAAGTTGTTTTTAAAGATTATAAAAAAATCAAAAAAGGATGAGTTAACTATTTCGTTAACAGTACGAGCATTGGAGAAACATAGATTCCGTATTGAACTGTTAGGACCTTGGCAAATGTCTATGCCGAAAAATGATATGTCAACGTTTGAGGTCCTATCATTTATAAAAAAAGAGTGCAACCTACTTAACATTAGGGTGACGTCGACAGAACAAAATTTCTCAATAATAACTGTTAATGACAATGCCATTTGTTCGTCATCTGTATTATATATATACCATATATAAAATATTGTTGGTGAAGAGAGGATTATCTGCAGGTAAGCAAACACATATTATACTTACAAATCTTTGCAAATAAATTCAAACTCATTATAAGTCCGCAGTTAAGATTATTAATTATTGGACATCCGTTGCAGGTGCATTTGTATGATTATATTTTTACTATAATCGTAACATTTTGCCATATACGTAGCTATTTAAAATTGTAGTTTCCCACAATAATATCCTGCTTTTTATCTGTTTAAGTATTCAACTCAAATCAGTACAGGATATTTATTTCAAACTTCATGGAAAAAGCAAAGGCTGAAAAATATTACTTCTGATATCCTGTCATGCGGGTGGTAAATCAACATACCCGTTTGAACAATTTAAAAAAATTATCAGCTCACATAAACACAACATATTGTTTTCAAGTTTCATATCAGTAGGGTAAGATAGCCGATTCTAGAACAAGGACGGGGACGGAAGGTCGTTACCCTAACCTAACCTGTCGGGTAACGATTTTCTTCCCCCGTCCTTGTTCTAAAATCGGCTACCTACTATAGGTAGATGTGTATACATGATTTTTAGAAAATACAACAGCATACCCCCCCCCCTTCCCACCCAACCATTCACTCCAGTTTAGTAATTATTGGTTACATTATTTTTATCAGGAGGTTTTAGAAACGGCTTACTGTATGTAGGATATTGTATTATCTGTATTTACCTGTCGAGACGTTAGAATTTAATGGAAACGTTGTTAAATTTAACGATTCTTTATTTTGATATAAATAAAAGGTTGGTAACCTCACGACGTCTTTGCTCAGGACAAGTGAAACATGAGAAAGGTTCATGTTGAGCGAGTGAACCGTACTCATGCAGTGATGTATGCTACACAGTTGCAACAGCTTAGATAGGAAGAAGGAAGAGAGGGGATGAGTGGGGATGATCTAAGAAGTGGGGTAAGAGTGGTGTAGGATTGGAAAAAGTAGAGTATACAAACCGATGTTTCGAATGTATTTACAGTCGAAAAACAGGATCAGAAAGAAATAAGACAACTACGAGAGTGTGAACTCTTCGGTAGAATAACTTTCTAGGTCGTTGCGGACTTGTTCCCTATCATACCAAGAAGCGCAAATGTAGCACTGCAAGGTATGATACTTTGAGGACTCATAAAACAAACCGGTCTTATCGCAGAGGTATCCTGATCTGCAATTAGGACAAATTCGGTTTACAACATCCTCCGAGTAAGTTTTGCAGCTAGTACAAAACTGAGAAGGTTCCATAAACCGATATGAAAGGCAAGCGAAGCCTTTCGTGCTAGGACATAGCTGAAGACATTGCTGACACTGCAACTTAGTGGTAACCTTAAAGGTGATAGAGGATTTAACCACCTGTCGGAACGGTTGTACAGCAATGATAGCATGTCCAGGTAATGAGTAATTGTTTGGGAGGAGAGTACCTTGTACTTGGTTCATAGACATGATGTTGCTATGAGGAAGGTTGGAGAAGGAATAGTGTTGCGAACAGAGAGTGAATGAGTTAAATAGGGAGAAAGAGGGTTGGGAAAATGGTGGGGATTCATGTGGGGGTATGTAGTGTATATGAAAGAGGAACATAATGTTGGTTCGATGTAAAAAGTGTAAGAGAAAAAAATTATTTATATATTTACCCCAGTTTTCAACCCCGTCTTACCTAAACACAACCTGTCCCAGGAAAGATAAATTCACCAAAAGTAAAATGCGATCATTATGATTTATTTAGAACAATGTTCTCTTACAGTTTTCTGAAGCGTTGCAACTTATACTACCCATGTTCAACAATCTGATTAATTTATCAAGTATAAAATTTATCCTTTTTGCAGTTAAACATCTATTCTAATTATCGATAACTGCTGAATTTCAATGCTCATAGTGTTACTTTTATATTTTTACCAGGCTTAAATGTCTTATTTAGAAATAACACTGTAAATAGATTCAGTATAAATGAACGTACCCAAACATATGAGTGGAAGTTATAACATATTCTATGGTTTATATATGTTAGGAAATTAAATTTGTCGTTTAATGCATTTAGAACAAAAAAATTTAGTAAATTGTGCTATAAAATTTAATTATTCGAAACGATTAGGTTGTTTATTTAATTTATTAATAGTAGGTGTAAGTATTTCATGAATAATGTGCATTTCTCTCGTATATTCTATTAGTTTGTGTTACCGAACCTAACTAGTGTATGTTTACCTGTAACTGTTTAATAATTAAAATATTCAGCAACATTAACATAATCCGGCTTTTAGTTTTATAGAACAACATACTTATAGTGCGTTTATGGCTTAATTGCTGTTTAGCTTTCAATTACTTTTATGAGAACTCAACCCCAGACACTCATAAAAATTGACCGATACAAACACCCTTGTTGAAGTAATCTCAGGTCTGTATTTTTAAAATTATTGAATTTTAATTATAAATTTCTCTTGAAACTTTTAATAGAAAAAATAAAGATGATCATTACTTTTTAGGTATAGTTAAAATTTTAAAGGTTTATTATGGTTTTTTAATTATTTTATAACGAAATTACAGGATGAGTTAGTAACATGGTATTATAAAATTATTGTATAGGTAAATCTTATTTTAAAACAAATGAAATTCGAGATAAATGTTAAATATGCATAAACAGTTGATAATCATCTAAATATTTGTACCTATATTAATGAATTCATACTATATATATAATATAAATGAAATGAACCAAAACTAAGAAACGATTAAGAAATTCTACATAAACAGGTACAAAGAGAAGAATAATAATATTCAATTTTTTCTAACAATCGAACTTTAAATATCTACGAATTAAACGAGCACGTTGATGGAAATAATTCTATAATAATTTTTATACTTTACTTTACTCAAATAATTTTTCCTAGTACGGACCATTAACCTCACAGCTTCGGTACAAATACCTTCCAAATTACTTTATTGCTTTAACCCTTAAGTACCATGACGGGGTCAAATTTGACCCCACAACTATTGAATCGTACGTTCTGACAATGAAACGTCGAGATACATGCGCACGCCCCCGTCTAATATCCAAGCATGTTTTGATCTCTCGATATGCGGAAACGGCAGTCCATTCGTTCAGTCGTTTTTGAGTTATACGTCAATAGGGTCAGGTTAGGTTAGGTCAATACATCAATGTAGTGGACCAGATGTCTGAAGCATACAACTGTGCACGGGCAACTCGTAGATGGCCACTTGTTGCCTTTTATGAACTTTTGAATGTGGCAGGTATTAATAGTAGGGGAGCCCAAGGGGGGATTTCGGGAGTTACTAAAGCGCGGCAGATTAACATACAGGGAGTTACCTTGTACCCGATTCAATACCTCTACCAAATATGAGCTCCGTATATGTGGCCGCCCGTCAAGTATAAAGGATCAGATAAGGTAAGTTTTTTACATTTTACTTGTAAAAAATCAATCATAATACTTCTTTAGTTAAAGTATTTAACTGCAAGAGTAATTAATCTTGAAAACTGATTGCTCGCAAAATGTGGTGCAACATTGCTCGTCTTCAGTAAGCATTTGAGAATAAATAAATAAGTGTTTGTATTTGCAAGTGGAGGGATTTGATTAAGCATTTCACGTTTTTCGGCAAAACTGCATTTCTTATTAATAATTAATCAAGAAATACTAAGTACAACTTTTGTATTAACAATTTTATAACATACGATAAATGAGATAGGTAAAGATAGGGGAACTACCAATGATAATGAGCCATACCAAAATCAAGCGATTACATCATTGCCACATATGTATACCACACCTGGGTATCGTAAAAGAACTATATCATATTTAATTGTAACATCATCATGTTGATTAAAAATAGAAATTTCAGATCACTACTAAATAATCGCCACAATAAAATCAATTGTTTTTAATGAGACATACATAAAATGTTTTTTTTTTTTAGTTTCATTATGATAAAGGTCAGAAGAAAACGACAAAATATTTGTGTACATTAAAATATGACAAACATCTATTAAGAACTTCATTAAGAAAATATTTTTATGAAAATGGATTTCATTAAAATAAAGTATATCCATGTAAGTAAAGTAGTTAAAATTGACACAGATAATTTCATATATCAGGATAACATAAATTTAGGTGAAATGCATACTATCTTATAGATAAAGTTCTAACGATACTTCTACATTTTTTTTAGATCGAAGAAGATTTTGCTCGTGAATTCCCCAAAATTAATCTTTTCAAATGATGTTGAAAAAATACTTGATGTATACAAAAAATCGATAAAAACTCCCCATCCTTCAATAATTATCAAGGATAATGAGGATCCTAGTAAGTAAACTGATTTTTTAAGAATAAGAATTCCATAAAAATAATTTTGTTTTAAACATTAGATGTCACCATGAAATATATTTTCTTTAATTTTCACGATTTATTATTACGAAACAGATTGGGACAAATATGTTCGAGCTCTTTTGGCACTGGTAGAAATGCTCCCCCCCCTCATGAAAGGGAAGGAATAAAGAAAATTCGCAAGTGCATATTCACGATAAATTGATAAAATTTAAACTGGTAAGTGCTTTGCAGAAGTAGTGTAAGATGACCGGTTCTAATTCAGAGGAGGAGAGGTTACTTAAGGTCAAATTGATGGATGGTCATTGACTTCAAACTTGTGTGTATGTAGTGGTCGAATGCTTCACAATGAATTGAAACATATGTACATGTATCGGTAATGTAAAATTAAATACGTCTGCAGTCGTCTGTTTAAACTTGTGTGTATGTAGTGGTCGAATGCTTCACAATGAATTGAAACATATGTACATGTATCGGTAACGTGAAATGAAATACGTCTGCAGTCGTCTGAAGTTTACGATTTTTATGACGGAAAGTTTTAAATACGTCTACAGCCGTTGAAGTGTCATTGCAACGTTATTCTAGGAATGATGTTAGGTATTTAGTTACACTTACACTGATTATTGTAATTGCAATTGTACGTGATTCATGTAGATATTGTGATGGGGAAGGATGGGAAAGAAGTGCAGTTGTAAGCAGGTAGACAATCGTTAAAGTAGTGAAAAGGAAGAGAAGGCAGAGGTAGTTGAGAAGATTGGTTTGAGAATGGATGTAAGAAGCAGTAGTAGAGGTCGTAGTATCGATGAAGTTTGTGGTGGTACAAAAGAAGTAGAGTATTGGAATAATGCGGACCACATGGAAGGATTGAATGATGCGCAGCGTAACACTGTGTTACATAAAGGAGATTACGTAGACACAGAGGAGTATACTGTAAATAAAGCAAAGAAGTATGTAAGTGATGTTAGATCAATGAAAGGGTGGAACGTAGCTCGAAAACTCTTCAAATGTGAAACGAACTTCTCAGCATGTTCTGCGTATGTGCTGTACTGTGATAGGAATAATCTTCGCTACCTACCAATGTGTTGGAGCTGTCGATATGGGGGAAGTAATGGAGGAATTGTGTCATTATATACACGAGTTCCGAATTTATGGATGTTGGAAGTGTATATCCATGACGGAGTTCACATTCATTGCGGATGGTGTGGTGAGATGTGCAGGTACGAGTTTGTTTGCAGTGAGAACCACCGTATCACAAATAAGACCGTATTTGAAGAAGGATATGTAATAGAAACAAGTAATAATCTTGGTTATGTAGAAGGAGCGTAGAACGTTTACATGTATATATTTATGTTAAGAAATAAATAAAGAAGCAAAAGGTAGTAGACGTTTGAAATATAAGATTAAGGTAGAGTTTGGGGATAATAAGAAGTTATATGGAAAGTGTGTCAAGGTCACAAGTCTTTAAAAAGGAAAAGGAAGGTGTAGGAGAGGGTGGAAAGTGTGTCAGGGTCACAAGTCTTTAAAAAGGAAAAGGAAGGTGTAGGAGAGGGGACAGGTAATGACATAGTAATTGAAAGGTAGGTTTATGAAAACATAATGGATCGGAAGAGTTGACGCCTTTGCTCGTAAGTATTGCAAAGAATACAGTACAGCGTGTGCGTATCATAGATCTCGTAAACAAAGCCCGACTTTTCGCAGAGGTACGATTGAGGCCCCTGACGACAAGGTCGGCAGCACAAGTTTACGACATCGCAATGATAAAATCTGCAGCTGTGGCAGAAAAGCAGAGGTCTGTTGTCAAAACATTCTTGACAGCAGAATCCTGTTTCAGCCGAACAGCTTTCACGCAGACGCCGACAATATCTGCATTGGAGGGAGGTGGTTTCATTAACAGTTTGTCTGAATGGTGAAAGGACAATAGATACACGAGAAAGGTCCATGTTAATTCATAAGACCCTTCTGGTGAAGTGATGCTCTCTCAGGTTGACAAGGTTTTAAATAGGAAGGTATGTGGTGGGGAAAGAGTGGGGAAGTAGTGGGGGAATAGTGGGTATGTAAAGGAAGTGGTATAGAGTAGTGTGGTAGCGAAGGTGCTGGTGTAGCAATATTTTTTTATAATGAGGTTTCATCGCTAGGTAGTAGTAATTTTTTAATTGATGAAGGAGTGGGTAATTAAAAAAGTATATAAGGCGTAATATGTGTTATTGAACCTGTTGTATTTGTTTATGAATTTTAATAGACAGTTGTCGGAGGATAAAGGATAATGAGGTGTAGTATAAGAAGACAATGAAGTATTTAATGAAATACTTCAGCGTAAGAAATGATAGGGGTAAAAGTGTAAAAATGAAGCTTTAGAAATTTTTTTGAAGCAGAAGGAGTTGAAATCGGGTAATAACTTATGGTGTGGGAAGGGGACCTTCTTCCCACACCATAAGTGGAAGTACCCGAATCTGAAAAAATTTTTGAAAAAAAAAAATAAAGTTGACAAAAAGTTGACACCTTTAAGCTTAAAAAAAAAATAGAAGCAGTTAAAAAAAAAAAGTGTTCCTCTTGGAAAATGTAAGTTGAACAGTGGGCTAAATGATCCCACCCTGAAAAGTCGAGAAATATTTTTTTAACGTGTTTCACCCTCATACTTTGACCCCCGAAAAGTGTATGAAGGGTAGATGATAGGGAAAAAATGTCTGAGTAAAAAATGTTTAGTGTTCCATGAAGAACAATTTGCTTCCAACGAAACTTGGAGGACGTCTGTAATGGAGGAAGTAATTTCTACCCTAAATTTCAAGAATTAATTGGATGTGGCTATTTATACATACAGTATGTATATGCAATTGGCTATTTATACATACTGTATGTATAAGAAATTAAAAAAATAAAAAAACCGTCGTAATAATTCTTTGTCTTGAAATACGTTATGGTAGAGGGTGGGTGTGTTTGCATGTACATACCCCACACCCCAAAATTATAATTTAATAGTTAATTTGGTATTTGGTTAGGTTAGGGTACGGGGTGTGGGGTATGTACATGCAAACACACCCACCCTCTACCATAACGTATTTCAAGACAAAGAATTATTACGACGGTTTTTTTATTTTTTTAATTTCTTATACATACAGTATGTATAAATAGCCAATTTCTTATACATACTGTATGTATAAATAGCCAATTGCATATACATACTGTATGTATAAATAGCCACATCCGAATTAATTAAAGGTATAAGGAGCGGTGCTACCTAACCTAACCTCCCCCCACCAGCCCACCTCGGCGCCCTGCCCCCCCCCCTGTACCCATTTCCCTATGATGTTTTTCAGCGGATTTTCTTCTCAACCCCTTTTCCACCCCATTTTTCATCCCTTGCATACCTATACACAACTTCTCCTAGGAGACATAAATTCATCAAATTTCACATATATGTCTTATTCACAATTTAGAACAACAATGGTCTCTTTACCATTTCCTGTATGGGGCCGACTAATACCACCTAACCTAACCTAACCTAACCTTTTTTTTTTTTTTATTTTTTTTTTCCAAAATATTTTTGGGACCATTTTGGTTGGTGGTTTTTGTTTTTTTGTTTTTTTTTTCCAAAACAACTTACAAACTAACTCTAACAAACTATTTACTTAACTTATTTACACACTTACATACTAACCCTTATTTACTAATTAACTTATTTACAACACTTACATACTAACCCTTATTTACTAAGACAACATAATACATTTACACTATTTACAATATACTACTATACACTCCACTCTCTACCTATTGGTAACCGACGTCAACTGCTGCTTCGCGGTGTCAAGCAACGTTTTCAGTCGCTCCAACTTCGGACGCTTTGCTTCCTTCGCGCGCCCTAAGACGTCCACTTCCTGATAGATCTGGTTATTTTATTATTAATTTTTTATATTAATTGGAACGTCTTCGCAGTACCAGAGTCGAGAGAAGAATGAGACGACGCTCCGCTTGCTACCTTCCCTCCACACTTCTTGCATATTTCTATTTGCTGAATAAGCAATGGTTCACACGCTCGATGAGCCATGTATCAGAACTTGTATGTATGTATGAGATGATACCAAGCACCATGTCTATCCGTAGGTTCATGACATTACTAAACATGTAACCTATTTCTATTTGCTGAATAAGCAATGGTTCATACCCTACATGAGCCATGTATCAGAACTTTTATGTATGTGCTGCTGGTATACAGGTGTTAATCAGAAAGTATCCACACCTCACTCTAACTTACATTGTCATTTATAGCTCAAACAACTTCTCTTTCTAGTTTTTCCTTCTTCGCACAAACACTTGTGCTGATCTTAACTTTACCCCATTCATATCCTCCTCCTCCAAATTGTATAAATACTTAAGTTTTCACAACGTTCAGCACAGATCGCTAACACTGTCTTAGCAATAATACAACATCAAGTACAACACCAACAAAATGATGCACTACACGGTATTGTTTCTTGGTTCCATGCCAACTGGAACCAATATAAGGGTGAACACCATCATTTTTGAGAGTACCACTCCTGGAGGGTTGACGATGTGGAAGGTGTCCGACAGAAGGCCGGTCGGAGCCTTCAGCGAACACCTGGAAGCCCAGCTGGCGTGGACCTCCTTTCAGGGGACACTGGTCATCTGTACCATGGACCACGGGGCGGCGGTCTATCTTAAAACATTTTGTTGAATTTGTTTTTTTTATTATGTACCTAGCTGTATTGTTTTTGTATATTAAAATTTATGTACCTAGCTGTATTGTTTTGTATATTAAAATAAATAAAATGTTTTTATTTATAATTTATATTCTCTTTTATTTCTTTAATTACAAAATATAAAACGATACAATATAAAAGAATTTTATTTAATATAATACAATATAATATAAAACATCATTGAATTTTAGTCCTTAAATTTACTCAGTAAAGCAGACTTAAGATTAGCTAGCTTATGTTCGATTTCTTGTACCTCCTTTCTCGTTTCAACTACCGATCTGTTCAACTCCTCCAGCTCCTTCTCTTTCCGCTTCATGTACTCAGTCAATGAAGCGGCCTTTGTCTCTCCTTCATTCAGTACCATTTCTCGTCGCCGCTTTTCCTCCTTAACACTATTTATAGCTTCTCCTACTTGGTCCACTATCTTGGAATAATCGAATGGAGCAGCCGACAACCTTCGTGTGTACGATCGCTTCTTCGGCTTCATCGATATCGACTTCGATCCCGCCACCGCCATCGTAGAGGTGCTAGCCACAGGCTCGGCCATCGTTACCGTGGTAGCACCTCCAGCACACCCCTCACCTTTAGCGGATGATGTGAAGGAATCGTTTGGAAAGAAGTTTTCCAATATATCAGCCAGCTCGGTTTCGTTCATATTTAGCTCAGCAGCTAAATCAACACCGTTACCCTGTTCTCTAGCACTCATCTTACCACACCGTACCCACTACAGTTTCAGTATATATTCCTTTCGCCCCTCTCCTTATGCCATCTCCACCTTACACATCCCTCCCCTTTTCCTATAGCTATTTATTGTCTCTCGCGTTCAGTATTCCTCAGTCGTTGTCGAGATATACCTCTTACCGCTAGCCGCTATGATCCCTTGTCCGGACTGTGATGCTTCCTTTACGCGATCTGATAATTTAAAAAGACATCGATTAACTTCTTGTCGGAAACGAGCACAGCTCCAACGTACATCGCCTCTACCGAAGAAAAAACTTAAAATTGCTACGCCTGCTGGTTCTTCTGACCGCTGGTGTGATACTTGTAACATTTACGTTCAACAACATTCCTACAACGGTCACCTTCGCAGCCTCAAGCATAAACAAACTTGCTGCTCTCCTCTTGAGGAAGGAATTACTTTTCTTTCGTCCGCGTTCGCTAACAGAATTGTGTCCTTTCGTATTTCATCCGCCAAGTTCTTCCTGTCGTATACCGACTATTTCACCGAAGTCTTCGACAAATGCTTGCGTGTTATTCGTAATCAGATACAACTGCGTGACACGCTTAAACTAAATCTTGAACTTTTCGGACGATATGTGCACGATGCTAAACAATTGGTTGACGTGAAATCCTTCAACACCAATAACAAAGTTGTCACTCAGTCGACGGATCTTTCCAATATTCTCCAAAGCTTCTTCGACGTTCTTGAGGGTAAAGCTTCTGAGTTTCAAGAACGAGAGTCAGGTAATTTATCATTCTCTCTTTATTTATATTTCACTTGTGTTTAATATTATTTCATTCTTACAGGATGGGCTTTGGAAAGAGTCCTTTTCCTAGAACTCAATTACAACAAGTACAATCCTCTTAGAGCTTCATCTTACATTCCTCTACCTAAACAAATTGTACTTAAGAGAGCTGTTGTGAACGTACGAAACGATGATCAAGCCGGCTTTGCGTGGGCAATAACCTCAGCTTTGTATCCCGCCCAAGCCAACCCGCACAGAACGACTTCCTATCCGCATTACTCCCGCACGATGGACTATGACGGTATCGATTTTCCTATTAAATTAAACGACATTCCCAAGTTTGAAACGAAGAACCATTGCTCTGTGAATGTTTACGGGACTGAATACGTTTTGAAGGATGGAAAATGGATCTGGGAAATTGTTGGTCCCCTCTACTACTCGTCCGTCAAACGAAGGTTGAACATCAACTTACTCTTGCTACACGATGATCGAGGAAATAATCATTACTGTTGGATTAAGGATATGTCCCGTTTGCTCTCTCAACAACTCTCCAAAACAGAACATCGCAAATTCCCATGTGACGGCTGCTTGCAATACTTCAGCTCTGTGGCTCACCTGCACCGTCATCAGCGGAATGATTGCAACCACGTTTACACGACGCTGCCAACTGCTGATCTCAAATTGGATAAGATGGGTAGGCTCGTCCCTAATAACGTTTTAAAATTTCAAAACTACCACAAACGTATCAAAGTACCTTTTTTTGTTTATGCAGACTTCGAAACCATATTGCGACCCATTCATACATGCTTTTCCGGTCCTAACAAGACCTCCACCACACCTACCCACGAACATCAACCGCACTCGTTTGCTTACTTGATTAAGTGCTCTTTTGACGATTCCCTTTCAATATTCAGAACTTATAGAGGACCTGATTGTGCTAATCAATTTGTTAAAACTCTCGATCAAGACGTTTCTGATATTTATCACCGATTTTTAAAGACCCCGGTTCCTATGATACCCTTGACTGATGAAGAAATGCGACTTTTCTCTGAAACGTCGTCTTGTAATATTTGCGAAGAGCCCTTCCTAATTGATGATGTAAAGGTTCGCGATCATTGTCATTTGACTGGTAAAGTTCGATTAGGGGCCGCTCATTCCAGATGTAACTTAAACTACAAACTACCCAACTTTGTGCCTGTATTCTTCCACAACCTCTCCGGTTACGATTGTCATTTATTTTTAAAAGAAATGGCTGTCAACGATGTTAAATTTAGCGTAATTGCTCAAAATAAAGAAAAATACGTTTCCTTTACCAAATTATTGCGAGTTGATACTGTTCCCGGTGTTTCAGATAACTCTACTCAAAACGTATTTGTTAAGATTCGATTTCTCGATTCCTTTCGTTTTATGGCTTCCTCCCTCGATAAACTGTCTGAAGAACTCGACCCTTCTCAATGCTTCCAAGTGAAGAAGTATTTTTCTGATCCTACACAATTTCAACTTGTGCGACGGAAAGGGGTTTTCCCTTACTCCTACGTCGACGATATTACTTAACTTGACCAATCAACGTTCCCTCTCAAAGATGATTTTTTCGATAAATTAACATCTGATGTGTTCGAGAATTTTCGTGAAATATGTATTTCTACTTACGCCTTGGACCCCGCTCAGTATTACACCGCTCCCGGGCTAGCGTGGGATAGCATGTTAAAATTCACTCGCGTTAATTTAGAACTTCTAACTGACATCGATATGTTTAAGTTTTTCCAAAAAGGGGTGCGCGGAGGAATATGTCAGTGTGTTCAAAGAATGCATTTCGCCAATAACCCACACCTTCCTGATTATGACGCATCTGCTCCCACTTCCTACATTATGTATTTGGAAGCTACCAATTTGTATGGACACAGCATGAGTCAATACCTTCCCATATCCCATTTTCGTTGGCTCACCGATGCTGAAATTGATGAATTAAATGTTCTCGATTTACATGCTTCTTCTGAATATGGTTATGTACTTGAAGTTGACGTTCAATATCCCCAAAACCTACACGATTTACATGCTGATATTCCCTTTTTAGTTGAAAATATTATTTCTCCTGGTAATGCTAATGGTAGAGTCAAAAAATTGATTCCGAACCTTATGACTAAGACAAAGTATATTGTTCATTACCTACCGCTTAAACAAGCTCTCCAGAGCGGATTAAAATTATTTATTAAAATTAAAACATGTGTACGATTTCTACTGTTACAATTTATTGTTTCAATAACATTAACAATGAATAAATTTTCTTATAATCTTCAATATTACTTGATGGCCATTTGCCTGAGTCAGGACCGCTCTGCCAGCCTGCAGCTTTTTCCGTTCCTTCTCTTAAAATATTTTCTTCTATCCATTGCAGCACTGTTTGATGACGACCGTTGATATTTGGACTTAATGTATACGGAAGCCGAAACAAGTTGATCAGTTTAATACACTTTTCCAAATTTTTCGGTTGTGCGTAGTATGCCACATCCAGTATTAAGTCATCCACACACTTTAACAATGTAACATACTTTTTCTTGACATTCATTACGGAGAACTTCTTATCCCGCATTAGAACTGATCCGTTTATTAACATTTCCTTTAAAAAATATACGTCGTGTCGCATGAAATTATACTTTGTTTTATTTAAAATAATTTCAACATCATCAACCGTTTTTTCCACTGTTTCACAGCAACCTTTTAGAAATTCATCCACCAATTCGTCACACCTTTGCTTTCTTTCGAATATGAAGTATAAAATATCGAACGATGTCTCTTGTGTTACAGTTAACCATTGGAATGCTTCCTTTGGTACTGCAACTCCCAACTTCGACAACACAACTTTAACTCTATCTAAATCGTTTGATAGTATTGCTCTTCGAAGGTTGAGAATGAGGACTTGCTTTTCTGCTTGATACAACTCGTACGATAATGAATCCATTTTTATAAAAATTATACTTCAAAATCATCAGTATCGCTCTCATCGACCACTAGGTAGCCTCCTATTACGATTTTATCGTATTCACCTTTTAATTCGAATTCTTCTGTCACGCTATCCAACTCTGACGCTACCAAATATCTTTTCAAAGATAATAAACCCTCTTTGTAAAATTTAACTTCAATTATGTAACTTTCAACCATTACTACGTCTTAAACGTTCAATGCAGCAACTAACGATTACAACTGATTAAACTCGTCACGTTTTATCTTATTTATAATCATACTTTGGGGAAGGGGTAAAGAAAATCATTATTAACATTACAGACTTTATTATCAGAAAAAAAAGCTGGGGATACATTACAAAACGTTCGTTTTATGAATCCAGCTGTTATGAGATTGGTTAAGCCCCAACCATTTGACGTAAACCATGTCACCTTTTCGTCTTAGTACACGTTCCACCAAATAAACATCTGGATATTTCGCTTTCTGTAGTTCCATACCATAAAATCCTCCTTTTATGTCTTCCCCTTTATCATCCTTTAAGTAATACATAATTGGATGTGACAATTTTATGTAGCTAATCGTAAATAATTCGTTAGACCAATTCGGGGTATAACCTTTGCTAAACAATTCACGATGTTTGCTTATTCGTACCCGGTCTCCAACTTTAAACTTAATTTCTCGTAAATCCACCTTCTTTGGATTGTTGTAAATACTTTTCAAAAGTGTTTCTTCGTTTCGTTTATTAACTTTGCTTGGTCTCATTCCGATAGTTCTGTGAACTGAATTGTTATATTCCTGTACTATATCTGGTAATAACTTCAACCATTTGTAGGATCCTTGCCAACCAAAGCGTTGCCACATTTTTGATTTTAGTGTTCGATTTACCCGCTCCACAACTGACGCTTTCTTGGTGCTATACGTTGAGTAATGGTTAATTTTATATTTTTGCATAACTCGTTTCACTTGTTCGTTGTAAAATTCTTTTCCCAAGTCAGTTTGCATATTCTTAGGAATACGTTTACTTCTTTTGAAAATTAACTGTAAAGCCCTTCCAACATATTCACCTGTTTTGCGTTTTACTGCTTGAGCCCACACAAATTTTGAAAAAACGTCTATTACAACCAAAATGTATCTGACACCTTTATTTTCTCTCGCATACGGAATCATTTCCACTAAATCGGCTTGATGAAGATCATCTAATCCCTTCACTATCACTTTACGACGTGTAAAATTAATTCTCACAGGTTTATGCAGTTCTTTCACTAGTTCTTCTTTCACATTTAACATTTTTATTATAATGAAGAACTACATGGACGGAACTGTTGTTGTTGGTTTAGAACTGCTCGATTTCGCACTACCTGTTCCTCTTTGTTGTTGTAGAGTATCTAGCCTTACTTTCAGATCCTTTGCTTCCTTTTTTAGTGATTCCACCATTACCACTAATTCGTTTTTCAGATCATCTTTCTTTTTATTGCTTCGTTGAATTTCTTTCTCTGCAAATTCCTTAACTTTTTTACACTCATCCTGAATCGTGATTTTAATTAATTCAAAACTCGCGTCTATATCATCTTTCATATCTTGCACAATTTCCGTCTTCAATTTCTTCGATACTTCTTCATCCCCTTTCCTAACAAACGCTTCTACATCTTAACGCTCTAGTTTTACTTTTGTTGAAAAGACGTCCATGATTCCGACAGCATTCTTTTCTATTATATCGTTCACCTTGTTTGTTATTTCTTTATCCCTGTCAGTATTATATTTTTCAAGTTCTCTTTCCAAATTTTTAATCGCTAACTCTATATTATTACTTAAAGTTTTCATCATCATTTCACCACTTTTGGAGACAGCTGTTTTCAATTCGTCTCGTAAATCCTTCATCCTTCTGACACCTTCACTGACAGCACGATCCTTTACCTTTTCACATTCGATTCTGATATGCTCTTTTGTTAACCGATCTTTCTCATCTACATACATTTTAGTAGCTGCATGAAACCCAGCGGTAGGCTCGTTCAAATGTGTAATACGCTTATTAGCTACATCAACGAAATACAACACTTTATCGAATGCTTGTCTGATATCGGTTACATCATCTTGCGATAACAGACGTTGCACCTTCTTCTCCAAAAATCGCACATTCACAGCATCATGCTCCTGCTGAGGATCACCGATTCTTGTTAAGCGGTTATGATTGAAATCATGAACATTGCTGAATGCTTGCGAAAACAATCGTTTTTTTTCTAACGGACGTCCGAACTTATCAACCGTCATTGTCTAACTAATAAGCTTAATAATTTGTTTATACGATTATATTGCACTCACGCAACTCTTCTAAAATTGATAGAATTTCGTTTTCATGATTTGAGTTACCTGCTTGTTGAGAAGCAACTAATAACCTTAAACGATCACACAACTCATTAACGTCATCAAAATATTTGTATTCGATCGGTTTTTCGTTGTATGTCAACAACGACAATCCTCCACTTTTAGAAAATTTCGATGTTTGTTGTCTTAACTTGTAAACTGCTCCCGTACGTTTTAATATATCAGCGTAGTCTTTCCTTTCTTTCATCGATGTCGGATATTCAGAACGTAATTTGAAGAGTGGCTCGTTTAATCCCACAGTACCTATGTATTTAAATTTTCCATCGATTACAACGTTTGGTCCGTCAAAATCCAGTTCAGAATCACCAATAAAAAATTTATTTGTGTTCCATTCGTATCGAACTTTATCAAGACGAGGATTCAGAACGTCAGCGTTAAATGTGTCACCATCATAGTCTTTAATAATTCCTTCTATATAGTCTCGAGGTAGAGGATCGAATTCTTCCAAATATTGAGCAAATCGAGAGCTATTAATATAGTCTATGTACGCTTTCTTCAATTGTTCAAAGTCATCATTATCCTGTTCTGTGTTTTCATGACCCGTTGTTGGGTCTCTTTCGTAAACACTTTCTTCCCTTAAGAATGAAGGAGCACCTGGTAGTAAGGTACCTGGAGCATTCGAAGGGTCAAGCTTTCTAATTTTTATTGGTGTTGACGAAGCTGGAACGTCACCTTTAGACCAATTACTCACTTCTGGCTTTAATTCTTTTTTAATCTCTTCACCCAGCTCTGATTTCAAGTTAAGAAGCGATTTTGTAAGTGGTTGATATGCTTGCTGCAACAGGAGATTCTGTCCTGCTGTCGATTCCTTTAACATTTGTAATTTCCTCTTTACCGCTTTCCTAACTTTGATTAGTTCTTTCTTTGCTTTTACATCCATGCTCTTGTCAAGGTTGTCTTTTAACAACTGATTGACTTTATATCACTTACATTAATATATATTAATCGAATCCTAAGCGATATCTTCCCTCATTTATACCACAATCCTTGTTTATCACTAGAAATCCAAACTTCTCTTTCCAACACTCTGCACAAATATATTTAAATTGGTCAAAAGTCATGTCTGTAGTGACATGGTCTGCGAAGACGTGTTTGAGATTTAATTCATCCTGTTTAAACAGTATTATTAAATTTGCATTATCTCTAATTAAATGTTTGGGAATCTGTGCATATGATTGATTTAAGTAAAAAGTGTCGATTGAGTTATGTCTTCTCATACTAAAGTATTCCCTTATCTTATTTTGATTTTCATTCGCAACATCGTCAAAGATGAATACAGAATTAGGTCTTGCCTGTGATGGGGCAATTACATCGTCAGAGTCTCTATAGGGAAAATAACCAATTCCAGCAATTGGTTTCAATAATTCAGTTACATACTTATATTTTGGTTGATACAATGACTTTGAATAAACATATACATTTTCAAACCGTAAACCGTTTGGTTGCTCCAAAATTCCCATAATCACATTTGTTTTCCCGCAATTTGAAGGTCCTGCAACGATACATCTTATTGTTGATGGTAATAAAGGACCATGACGATTTATTTTCGAAGGGATGTTGAAGTCACGATTATTTATCGGTAGAGCAGATGGATGTTGTACTATCCGCATGTTTATTTATTATTAAACCATTTCGCTGTGTGTTCATGGATATATAAATTTAGTGTTACCCTTATTTATATAGTCAGTTTGTTCTTAATAGTGAAAGCACTCACACCAGACCTGTTACATGAAACGTAGCGTTCTGAATAGTGTTATAGATAGATTACCTTTTGAATTACATCTACCAGGCTATAACTTTTGTGGTCCAGGGACTCGATTAAACAAACGATTAGCTCGAGGTGATATTGGTATAAATCCTCTCGACGAACATTGCAAATTACACGATATTGCATACACAATTTCACCTGACATTCCGCAACGTCGAAGAGCAGACAAATATTTAGTGCAACAATCTTTACAAAGACTGAAGTCTTCGGTCGCATCTTTAGGTGAACGTTTAGCAGCTTTAACAATCGTTTCCGCTATGAAGGCTAAGACGAAACTTGGAATGGCACATAAAGGAAGGCATCGAGTAAGTCACCATAAAAAGGGCGGTTCGATTCCGTTTAAGAGAATAAATAAGAAAAAACGAATAAGAAAAGGAGGAGTTCTACCGTTTAGTAAACTAGTAAAAACTGCGAAACTTGCTCTTAAGAAAAATAAGCCGCTCCCTTTGTTGGATGCTGTTATGGTTATGGGTAGAACAGATGGATGTTGTACTATCCGCATGTTTATTGATGATTAAACGGTTTGCGCATATGCTCTCGGATATATAAATTTAGAGTTAACAGTGTTTATGTAGTCAGTTCGTTCAGTATAGTGAGAGAGCTAACACTACACATGTCCCATGACACGAGGTTTTCTGAATAGGTTTATAGATAAATTACCTATTGAATTACACCTCCCAGGGTATAACTTTTGCGGTCCAGGGACTCGACTAAACAAACGATTAGCTCGAGGTGATATTGGTATAAATTCCCTTGACGAATCTTGTAAATTACACGATATTGCTTACGAAACTTTTCCAGACATTTCCCATCGTCGAATTGCTGATAAGGTTTTGGCGCAACAATCATTACAAAGACTAAAGTCGCCGGACGCGTCTTTTGGTGAACGCTTGGCAGCTCTCACAATTGCTTCAGCTATGAAGGGTAAAGAGAAACTTGGAATGGGACACAAAAAGCGACGTCGTAAAGTTGGTGGTTCAATTCCGTTGCGGAAAATAAAGAAGAGAAGGCGAACAAGAAAAGGAGGAGCTCTACTGTTTCGTAAGCTAGTGACATCTGCGAAAATTGCTCTTAAGAAAACGAAACCTCTCCAGCTGATACATGCTGCTAAAATAGCACTAAATACAATTCGTAAATTTGGAAAGCGATCTAAATCTCCCAGAATCATTCCTATTCCAAAGACAGGTGGTTTTCTACCGTTAATTCCGATTTTCGCTGGACTATCAGCACTTGGAGCTCTCTCTGGCGGTGCTGCTGGGATAGCTAAAGCTGTACGCGATGCGAAAACAGCACAACAGCAGCTAGAAGAAGATAAACGTCATAACGCTTCAATGGAAGCTATTGCTCTTGGAAAAAATATTTCAGTACAACCTTTTCGTAAAGGTTTCGGTTTATACCTTAGACCTTATCAGCAAAAAAAAAACGTAAAATTTTTCGTAAAGTTACCTAACCGTCCTTTGACAGATTTGGATTTAGTCAATTACATTAACTATTTACAAATTCCACATTTTCGGGGAATCTTTATGCGTAACGAATTACCCAGAAAAGTTAAAAGGTGTGAAAGTGGAATTGTTAATTTAGATTTAGACACAGGAACTGGTACACATTGGACAGCGTATGTAAAACGAAATAACAAAGCCATGTACTTTGACAGTTTTGGAGATCTCCGCCACCTAAAGAATTGGTTCAATATTTACAATCTTCCGGACCTTGTGCTATCACTTATAACAACAATCGTGTTCAGAACCCCTCAGATTTTAACTGCGGCCATTTAGTTGTCCAATTCCTTAATGAGACTACGCAAACCTTTTCTTAAAAACAAACCCTCAAACTAACTTCGTTGTAGTAGACAGAACGTCAAACCGAAAACATGTCTTACACATTTACCTTGACTAATACAAAGTCGGAGCTGCAAATGATAATAAGTCCACCAATTTTTTTAAGCGATGATGATGAATATCAAATTGCTTTATTAAATTTTGAAGCATATAACAGTATTCCGAATATCGATGAAACTAACAATAAATTCTATTTTGAAGGTTCCACACCACCAGTCGTTGTTCTTCCGGAAGGATCCTATGAAATCGGTGATATTAATCATTATCTACGCGAGAAATTGCGACATACTGATGATGCTATTGAATTGTTTGGAGACAATACTACCTTAAAAAGCCATATAAAAAGCACCAAAAAAGTCAACTTCGCTCCTACAGATTCTCCCGCAAAGATATTGGGTTTTGAAAATAAGCTTCTACCATCACTTAAAGAGGTGTCTGATCATGTAGCTGACATTTTCAAAGTAAACACGATTTCAGTGATGTGTAACCTCGTAACTAACTCCTACATACATACCAGTGATGGTGTTAAAGGACTAGATGGACATATACTACATCAACTCTTTTCCAATGTACCCCCCGGAATTAAAATTGTTGAGAATTCTACGAATCTTATTTATTTATCAATCAACACTCGTGTCATCGACTACATTTCCCTTAAAATAGTTGATCAAGACGGTAATCTAGTTAATTTCCGTGGAGAGCGTGTCACAATAAGACTGCACTTACGAAAAGCATAACATGGTAGTGCAATATAGCTGTCCCCAACGATATTGAAAGAAGAATAGTACTATAAAACTACTACCACAATCCCGGATGCTTATTTCGCCTACAACCATTAAGCGATTAACACCGCTCAATAAACAGTTCCTTAAATCTTTGGGGTTGCGATTGAAAAAGAGGAAACGGTAAAATGGTAGCAGAAATACTGAATGTTACCGAAAAAGCAGTCTTCGATAACGCTATAGTTAACGCTGATAAACATACTCATCAACCTTATACGAACTCAACTTTCAAAAATAATGATACGATACGTATTCCAATAGACAATGAGGATGTTTACACTTTGCCTTCTAGTAGTTTTCTATACATAGAAGGTCGTTTGCTTCTTAAAAAGGATGGAAAGGCAACTGCGAACACTTCTTTTATCCACAATGGAATTTTACACCTGTTTGATGAAATTCGTTATGAATTAGGCGGAAAAGTTATTGATCGAGTCCGTAATCTTGGCATGGTTACAACAATGAAAGATTACGCATCTTACAACGAGAATGAAAGTAAACGTCTCAGCAACAGTGGATGGTTGCCTCCTGCATTAAGCGATCTACAAGGAATTAAGCTTAATTCTGTAAAACTAGTAGATTCCAACGGTTACTTCAACGTTTGTATTCCACTACGTATGATTTTTGGATTTGCAGAAGACTTCCGAAAAATAATATTAAACGTTCGACAAGAATTAGTTCTAGTTCGCAGCAGCACTGACAATAATGCTTTATATTGCTCAGCAACGCCACTTGAAGATGTGCTTGTACATTTGGATCAGATTTCTTGAAAAATTCCTCATGTATCTGTAGCTGATGCTGAACGTTTGAAATTGTTGCGTTATGTTGATCGAAATTTAAATATGGAACTTTCATTTCGGAGTTGGGAACTACATGAATATCCGCTACTTCCCAAATCGTATTCTCACAACTGGAATGTGAAAACAACGTCACAATTGGAAAAGCCTCGCTTCATTATTTTCGGATTTCAAACAGATAAAAGTAATAATCTTGCAAAAAATATGAGTGCCTTCGATCACTGCAAACTAACCAATTTTAAAGTTCACTTAGGATCTACTATGTACCCGTATGATAATTTGAATTTAGATTTTGATACTTCTAGATTTGCCGTTTTATATGAAATGTATGCCAACTTTCAACAATCGTATTATGGTAATGTAAGTGAACCCTTATTCGATCCTAAACAATTTCTAGTCATTGCTCCTTTTGTAATAGTAGACTGTTCTTATCAGAATGAAACTGTTAAATCTGGTAGTATAGATATCCGTCTAGAGTTTCAAACTAAAGAAAATATACCAGACAAAACGGCAGCTTTCTGTTTAATACTACATGATCGTGTGATACGTTACAATCCGTCCACAAACTTAGTTCAAGAAGTATAAAACACAACGATTACTTCCACAATTTAGTTTTCTTACCGGTACTGAACAGTGAGCACGATGACTTTCTTATTGGACGTACAAGGTTTTCAGTGTAGTGAGAATCGATTTGTTTTTAAAGAAGTAGCTGTTGTTGCTCTAAAAGAAGAACCAGTTTATCATTTCACATTTGAACCACCATTTCCATGGGACGCTCTCCCGTTCGTTACAGAAGTCAAAATCGTTGGTAAACAAGAAATTTTCATGGGTTATATTGGGATAACGGCGATCTTCCGTACTCTACACTTTATGAAAGAATTTACTCCATATTGATGGAGTCAACAATTGTATATGTTAAAGGATTACAAAAGATGATGTGGTTGCAGAAATCCTTTCCTACTGTTAACTTCGTTAACATTGAAGATATCGGATGTCCAGCTCTCTCCAAACTCCCAACTCATTTTAAAGTTAAAGTGTGTTCTTATCATTTATTTACAACCGCTGTTGAACAGAATTGTGCTTATAAAAATGTTCTTTTATTAAAATATTGTTTGTCTTTACACTCATAAATTGACTGTATTTTTTTCCTTTAAACAAATAAAACACGTTCATAATATAAATTAGATTTTTATTTTTTATATTCTTATACAATGTTATACATTTTACATATGTATTTCTAAATCAGCCGCTTTTCCAACAAATCCTTTAAGGCGAATTGATGGATGACCCACTTTATTAACAATTTTTTCGTTTATGTCCTCGATTTCTGCATCCGTAAAAGCTTCTGCGTGTCTGCACGGAAGAAATATGATAAAGCTGTATAAATCAGCTAATAGACGAGGTCCCCATTTTGTATTCGCCTTTTTGAAGCGTTGCACGGGATACGTTTAATTCACTTCCAGTGTTTTCAGAGCACGTATTTCTTTCTCTTCATAACCCACCCGCACATTATTAAACTTTTCGATAAAGGTTTCCATGTTATACTGACTCAAATACACTCAACTCTGTTATGCATCTACCGCTCCTTCACTCGTTCGCGTAACTTATGTAAAATCCCCTTCCACTACATAAGCTTCAGTGGAGGGGAACTTATTATACAAACCACGTTGCTCGTTTTAAATGTCTCAGTTGTTATGGAAAAAAGCAATCATGATCAGTGTGTCGTCGTTACTGATTTTAACATATTTGTATAACAATACCCTCTACATTTCCCGACCTGATAATACTATTGGAGATGAAGCCTATGTTTGTAAAAATTTTAATAAGGATATTGATATGTCTTGTACATGGAAGAAAAATTGGGATACTATTATTTTAAGAAATGTTAATGGAACAAATGTTTTTACAGTTGAGAACGTGCAGAACCTTCACTCTGTAAAACTAGCATTTATTGATAAACATGGACAGTTTCGAAGATATATTGAAAGCCGATGGATTCAGCTTAAGGATGATGAAAACAGAGACGTTATAACTAAGGGCTATATCACCGACTCTTTCGTATTTCTACAAGTTGTTAGTACTATTAATGTAATCTTATTGTTCAATATTTTGATTGTATCACTTACATACTTCATTTATATCAAAATAAAGAATCGTTAACTATAACGACTTCACTTTTATTTCATATGTCTATACCCTACACTTTTCTCCACTTCCTCTACATTATCATGTAAACGTATTTAAGATTCGTAAACTTCAGACGTATTTAATCTTACATTACCGATACATGTACATATGTTTCAATTCATTGTGAAGCATTCGACCACTACATACACTCAAGTTTAAAGTCAATGACCTTCCATCAATTTGACCTTAAGTAACCTCTCCTCCTCTGAATTAGAACCGGTCATCTTACACTACTTGCAGATTTATTTAAATTTCCTTAATACAATAATATTTCTTTTTTGTTATCAGAATAATATTCCTATTAATGAAATAATAACCACAAAGAAAACCAATCAGCCTTTTTTGGTGGCACAGGGCCCAAATAAAGGTACAGTTACGAATTACTATCTAATAGTAGATAACAAAACTATTCCGTGCCCTAAATATTGCACTAGCGTGAAAGCATTCCAGTTTCTTTTTATGTTGCATTTTGTATTTAACGTTCAATATGATACTAATTTAAAACATTTTTATGAATTTATTGAAACTTTTTTACTTTAAAATCAATGTAAACAATATAACTTACACCCCGAAAACGATTGAATTAAGAACGAGGTTAATGAACTGAAGTTGAATAAGTATTATTGTAATATTAGGTTTATACACGAGTAAAATGTTTTGTTGTTACGTTTGTGAAAAAGAGCTTAAATGTACCGTGCACGTTATAAAACATCTTCGATTCGTTCACTCATACTGCGATGGCCCTTCTTTATTTTTGAAGTGTTGCTTCAAAGGTTGCCTTAATTCTTTTAGTACATTCAATGGTTTCCGTAAACATTTACACAAACATGAAACACGTAAGTTACACAGCGAGAGCAAAATGCCAAATTGTACTTATTCAGAAAATAATAATAATAGTTGCATCACAGAAGCAACTACGGAAAGTTGGATAAATGAAATAACAAATGAATCAGAAATAGGCACTGTTTTAAATGTAATCGATGGTGATGACTCAAGTGTAAGTGATCTTTCAAAGACAGTTCAATTATTTGTGTCTTCTCTTTTGAGTAATTACTTAACAAATTCTCAATTAGACCATATTTTTAATTGTATTAAAGATTTTGTAGAAACATTGTCATCTATTTTGTCCTCTCAGTGTTACTTTGGTGATTGTCGAATTATTTCTTCTTTTTATAGCTCACTTCATTTAGAATTAGAGAAGTTTGATACTGTTTATAAAAGAAGCAAATTTTTAAATTCAAAAGCTCATGTTAAACCGACAGAAATCATGTTGGCAACAAGATCAGAAAACGTATGGAATAAAACATTAAACTGCTATATTGAGGAAAATGTTCCTTGTACATTCCAGTACATTCCGATTTTGGAGACTATAAAATTAGTCCTTGAACAAAATTTCGAGAGTATTTCTTTCATTCACCAAAAACTTGATTCTCCATACATAACAGTTGGTTCATATCTTAAAAATAACATTCTGTTTAATGCGAAAAAATACTTTCTTCAACTTCAAATTTACTACGACGATTTTGAAACAACTAATCCATTAGGAAGTAAAACAGGTTGTCATAAAATAGGCGCTCTGTATTTTTCAATAAAAATTTTTTCCGACATTCATAATTCTCATCTTAGAAACATTCATTTATTGGCATTATTTTTTACAGCCGATTTAAAAAATAATATGCTGTCAGAAACAGTGAATCTAAATTCTGTATTACGTCCTGTAGTAAATGATCTAAAAATACTAGAATCCGAAGGAATTTCTGTAAAAGGCTTAGATGAGCCTGTTTTTGGAACTTTAACGTCTCTCTCTCACGATAATTTAACCGATAATTCATTAAATGGAATGGTTGAGTCTTTTCAAGCTAATTACTATTGCCGTATATGTCTTACCCACAAATCAGATATACAAAATATGTATGATGATTCAAAATTATCACAGTACGACCGAAAATAAGGAATGTTTCGGGATAAAACTACCATCCGTTTTAAATGATTGTGCATATTTTAAATTGTTCGACTCCTGTTCTGTTGATGCATGACATACTAGAGGGATGCGTACCCCTTGAATTAAAGCTTTTTTTATCAGATTTAATACATAGTAAATGTATAACACTAGACCAGTTAAACAATAGAATAAAACTGTACCATTTTGGATCATTGAACAAATCTAATAAACCCAGTTCCATAAGTTTAGATAAACCTGGAAATTCAATTGGTCAAAGAGCATCGCAGTCTTGGTGTCTTATAAGATATTTACCTTTAATTATCAGTGACCTAAAATTAAGCGAGAGCCTCGTAGAAAATTTTAATGTCATACTTTTGCTATTAATAATTATGCTTATAATATTGTTGGTAGTAAAACTGGTCGGAGATTTATGAAACATTGTTAAATATTTAAAAAATAATAAAACACACTTTTAAATGTTTCAAAATAGAATATTTTGAAACATTTAAAAGTGTGTTTTATTATTTTTTAAAAATTATGCTTATAGTATTTTCACCACGAATAACAGAAAGTATGATAATCGAATTGGTGGAAAATGTTAAACAGCACCATTATTTGTTCAAAAAGAATTTTAACCATAACCTTATACCAAAAATGCATTTTATGACTCACTATGGAACAGTTTTAAGACGAATGGGCCCATTAATTAATTTATGGACCATGAGATATGAAGGAAAGCACGGGTTTTTAAAGATTTTGGTACAAAAATATAAAAATTTTACAAATGTGGCAAAACTCCTAGCTTCTAAGGCGCAACAAATGACAATATTTGAAGAAAGATATGATATTAAGCTCAAAGTGGGACCGTCTAAGCTTTGCCTTTTGAATAATTTTGAATATTCAGATGTATTTAGAAATAACATTGAAGACTTTCCTGGAGAAACAGAGCTACCTCTTACAAAATTTATTAGACACGGTTACCTATATAAACCGGGCTTCTTCATATGTTCAAAAGCAAATCCTTCTAGTAAACTTCCTGAGTTTGAAAAAATTGAGCAAATAATCATTATAAAAGAATGTGTATTTTTTGTGACGCATATGTGGCACACAATTGAATTTAACAAGAACCTTGGTTCATGCAGAACTGTCCCTAAGGAAATACTTAATTGTAGATTTAAAATTATTAATATATAAGGAACCTTATAATATACACCACAGTTTCAAATTCAGATTTATACATTGTGCCACGTCACAGCTTTTCCTTCAGTTAATGGAAAAATTTCCTTGTACTTGTACATTTAAGCTTTTTTTTGCATACCTACATGTTAGTCTATATTTTTTATTATTTATATTGTATTTTACATTTTCATAAAAAACAACTTTCATCACTGGTATCAGAAATAATGTTTTTTAACTCTTTCGTTTTTTTGATATTACTTGTTTCTATTATAACCCTGTCTCGCCTAAAATTCGGCTCATAATATATTATCATATATCAAAAAGATTATTGGAACTAAAAAAAAACACTCAAGCCTGAAATTGGTCATAAATTTTAAAATTAAAAAAAAAAAATTTAATCTGCAATATAATAATGAACAAGTAATTTGCGTAAATGTATATTGTGTAACTTGTATTATGCCGTTGTCAGCCGTTTGTATGTATTGTAGTAATACGTAGGTGAGTGTTTTAAGTTTTTTTTTGCACACATGTCAGTTTATATTTTTTTGTTTGTCATACATTTAATTTGTTTATTGTACTTTTTACTTTTACTTGAATAAACGAATTTAAAATAACTCTATTTCTTGTATTTGTTTGTACCTACTATAAAAACGAGAAGAAAATACAATCGTATCAGAGACTTTCTTTAAATCGATATCAATTTAAATTTCAACTCTTAAGGAGGTTCGAGACAAAATGCAAAATAATACCAAAATTATGAAATTTTTCATATCGAAAGATTTATAAATAAAAAAATTACTGCCAAAATCCCAAATCGATTTACCACACCGTTTTCGAGAAATAAATCTTCAAAATTCGGTCTTATACACGGGCGTAAATGGGGATTGATTTTTGAAGTTATATAACTTCTATAAAAATAATACCATCGTTATAAAAAATTGAGTAACAATTAAATAAATATCCCTGAACACATTTCTACTGTAGTTGAGTTCAATCATGGGTTTGTTATTTAATTATTAATTAAATTCGAGGCGAATTTCGATCGATGACGTCACATGTGTCATAAAGTCGAATAAAAACGGCAACAGCGTAAAATCATCAGCTGATTTCTTTCGCTTCTTTCCATTTTCCGATTGTTTTAACCGCTTATTGTAAACAGCTTCGAACACCAATTTACCTTTCCAATATTTTCTTTTTTTAATATCACTTACTTCCATAGTTAAAATAAAATATAAATTCACTCTGAATTTTTTTTGTTTACGTCGGGTCAACAGTCACTCATACGATCACACTGTACCCGTGCCAGATGTGCGCTAGCTACCAACACAAAAAATACTAAAGACTAGCGCGCTGTTGCCGTACTTACGCGAGAGTTTAGTAATTATTTATTTCGTAAAAAAAAATATATTTCATCGTAAAAAAAAATTTTTTGGGACTAAATATTATTCTATTGTAAGTAGATTTAATAAATTTACAAAAACAAGTAAATTTATTGAATATTTTATTAACGAAATTTTGGTATGTAAGAGTTGCAATCTTGCGAAAACACAATAGAAAATCATCAAGATCGCCTAGACACATAATCGGTCTCGAACCTCCTTAATTAATTACATAATACACTCTAATAATACAACTAAATCTAATCGCATTAGATTTAAAATGATTGCTATAAAAAATGAGTCGAATTTTCACTCTAAATCTAGTACTTTTTTAAAATCTAAATAAATTTCTTTAACTCTACAGTTTCAAAAAATTTTTACTCTAAACAGACGAAATAATTTAATTAAAATATATAACTTTTCTACACAATTTTCATTAATATTTTTGCAAATACCTAGAGTAAAAAGTACTCTACGATTCAATATTTTTGCCTATTTCATATTTAACACTATATTTATTGGACCTGTACAGCCACTAGATAGAGTTAAATAGAGTGAAAATTAACTCTAAATTTTTGTCTGTGTAAAGAAGAATTTTTATGTTAAAAGGTTTTAGATGTATTTAAGAGGGTTGATTGCATCTTCTAATAGTTCCGAACATATCTCGAAAGGGAACTTGTTACTTTAAAATTATTTGACGTGGTGTCCATAAAGGGCGCCAAGTGGTCCGCTACGTGGTGGTCCGAAGGGTTGGTCGCCTGGACATAACTGTTAATATACAAATTTACATGTCAAGACTCCACAAAAGTTGGCTTAATTCTAATAATAAAAGAAACAAAAATCGCTCTGTTGAGTACAGTTGTTTATAATCCACGAATTCGCGACACACAATTGTTTAATCATCAGTCACGGGAAGTAATAAATTTGATAGTCGGTTTCAATAGTCAAATCCCCGCACACACACACGTGTAGCGTTGTGCCATATGTAACACCTCCCCTCCAAAAAGAGAATTTTTCATAGGGTGGAAAATTCCCCAGGTTCCAACAAGTCGTTTCAGGATTTTCATGCGTCCATCTTGAGATTATCATTATTCTTTGGTTAGCCTAGCTCCAACAGTAACAAAAGTCGCCATGAAGAGCTCCACAAACCGAATGAAGGTCTTAATTTTGCAATGGATTATTATCGATTAAAAATGGTTTGATTTGATTGAAATGAAATTTTGAAATTTTATTCGTTTGCTGGACGGAAACAGTTTTATGTTTATTATTGATTTCAATTATTTGGAATGGTCCAGAATATTGCTCCAATTTATTAACATTAGCTTTTCTCTTTATTAAGACCATCTGTCCAACATTAAATTCGGGGTAAACACGGCTGTGTGCATTTTTGTCTTTATGGACCTTTGCTTTATTTCTTAAATCAAGCTGTCTTATCCTTACTCGTTTAATTTCGTGATCTATAACTTGCTTAGTTTGTAAGTCTAATGAGGATTGTTTTGATTTATTGTACGAATTTATAGCAATGAGCAGTACCTCTGAATGTTCAACTGAACATATTCGTAACTTGATATTAAATTTGTCGCAAAAACTATGTAAATGGTTATTCACAAATTCAGTGCCATTGTCTACGTATAACTCTTTGGGTATTTGGTAGTGCTGAATGTAAATTTTTAGTTTGTTGACTATAGTCTTAGCAGTTTTGTTTTTGAGCAAATAAGCCTAAGCATATTTGGTCAAATTGTCTATGATAGTCAAGATAAATGTTTTGCTTATGATTAACAAATCCATAGAAATTCTATCAAAAGGTCTTAATAGGGGCTCTACTTTATTTAAAGGGTACTGGTTATTTCGTCTATCGATCTTAGATCGTTAACAAATTTCGCAGTTTCTTATAAAAGAAGTTACATCGGCAACCATGTTTTTCCAATAAAAGGAACGTCGAATTTTGTTATACGTTTCTTGAATTCCTTTATGAAAATTGTCGTAATCGGTGTGAACACTTTTTATAATATAATTTACTTCACTTTTATCAGGTAATTTAACATTTTTAATATGTTTACATTTGATACCCTGTTTATATAAAAATAAGAGCCGTTTAATTGTAATGCTGATAAAGATTGAAATGTTTGTTCTAAATCGAATTCGTTAATTTTGACAAGTTTTACAAATTGATTGTTGTCCTGATTTTGAAATAGATCATCTGAACTAATACAGTCAATTTCGTCAATCTTAAATTTATCTTTAAGAATCTGCACATCACTTAATGGAATGTCGTCAGTATCATCATAAAAATATAAAATGTTTTTATGTTTGGGGAAAAATAATTGATCATTTGAATATTTGAACACTGTGAGATCCGAACATGCGTCTGCAACATTAACGAGAGCATTAGGAATTCTGATTTTTCCATTACACATATTTTTTTCTGAACACAAATAATTTTTTCCGTCGCGAACGGTTTTTGTTTTCAAAACAACCACAGTTTGCGACTCGGGTTCGAGTATCTGCTCCGAAACAGTTGAAACTCTATTAATCAGCTGATCAGAGTTATTTTTAGCAGCATTGATTATATGATTACGTAATGTGAACAGTGTGATTTGTTTCTTACCAACTTTTAAAATGGATTTTGAAAAACCAATATTACAATTGTAATTTTGTAAAAAATCTATACCTAGACTTCCATCGAAAGAAGATTCAATATCTAGAACGTAGAATTTATGATGTTTTGTTAATAATTGCCAATTCCACTAACATTTATATTTTCATTTTGCAAACTTTCTAAATTTTTAATTTTGCAAGGTTTTATGATAGAAATTGTGGCACCAGAATCGACTAAAAATTTTAGATTGTAATTTTTTATTTTGACAAAAAATAGGGTAGATTCCGTTAAATATAAATTTCCAATTCTTTCATGTTTTCCAGCATTTGACCTTGTTCCAAATTTTGAATGTCCGAGGTTTGCTTCGCGAAAATTTTCATGGAGAGTTCGTTTTCAAAGGTTTCTTCGTTGCAAAAATTAGATTCAGATACTGCTAAATTTTCTGCACATGTTTTTATTGCACTACTTTCGTTTTTAACTTGAATTTGTGAACGCTTCGCATAACAATTTTGAACATCATGACCCAATTTATGACAATACGTACATTTTTTTATAACTAATTTTACTGGGGGTCTGCTAGAGGTGAACGGCTTTTGGACATTTACAGATGCAGGTGTGATTGTTTGCTGATTGTTACTAACAGAACTAACATTGTTGTTAACAGAACTAACAGAACGGAAAGAATTTTGTCTCATCATAAATTGTTGATTTTCATAATCTTGGATTAAATTTGTTATTTCGACTTTGCACACGAACATATGAACAAAAAGGATCTTTTAAACCATTACTTATTGTCAAAAGGGCTGACTTTTCTTGATATTCTCGTAACAAATTACGAGCGTTTTCATCGTGTGATGAAACATATTTTATAAGCTTTTGAATGCGCATCAGATGTTTTTCAACGCGTTGTACAAAATCCAAAGGTTTTTCGTTTACTAACTGCTTCAAATGAGTCATCTCGAAAACAAGACAGTGAATGTCTAAGGATTCGCCAAATCTTTTAAGCAATTCGACTTTAATGTCGGACCAAGTGGTTAGTTCTAATGATGTTATATGATCTAATGCCCCTGCCACACACTCGCCGAGTGGCATGGGAAGTGCCGTGGAAAGGAGGCAGAGATGTAGTGTGGCAAGATTACTCGTATTGCCGCACGTCATGCTCCTCGTCATGCCCACCGCTCCCTGTTTTGTCGGTATTTTGGGCACGAGTCAAAGGGCCGGCATTATGAGTGCGAGTGACTGGCCACATAATCGCACGAACTTATTACTAGTTCTATTATTATTTACTATTATTGGAGCGTTCGAAGGAGTAGTAGGTACCTCATCAAGGGTAAATTTTTGAAAAAAATTTTAATAAAATCATGTCGCCGCCGGTTGAATGGACGAACCAAAAAACATTAATATTTATTGATTTGTTGGCTGCGGAGCCAGTTATATGGGATCCAAGGCACAAACAACACAAGCTGAAACATAAGGTATGTACAGGGTGTTTATACTTAAGATATTTTTTTAAATTTGTTTTTAATTTTTAATTGTCTTAATTTTTAATGTGAAGCTATATAAAGAACTGTTAAATAAGAAATATAGGAATTGCAATAGTTGGACATATTAATTTTAAAATTCTTTTAATATTTCCACGATGCTTGGATGAGGTTAGGGGAAATGATGCAAATTAGCGTAGAAGAGCTGAAAGCAAAAAAGAAATCTTTGATGGCATCTTTCAGACCGTTAGTCAATAAAAAAAAAGCTTCACTTCGATCTGGGGCTTCAGCTGAAGAAGTGTACCAACCAACATGGTTTGCGTACGACGCAATTGAACTCTTTTTAGGCTCTATATATGATGTAAAGAAAACAATAAATACAGAAGACGATGTAAGTTATTTAATTTTAGTTAATTAACAATGTTAAAAGTTTATGTGATGACGTTGATGTGCGAGTAGGTGTGTATGTGTAAATATGTGGGTACGTTGACTGTTATTATTCATTCAGATTATTTATTTTTATTTATTTATTTATTTATTTATTGTTTCAACAGGGCAAGCCCCATACAGAAATATAAATTTGGAATAATTGTGTAGCTTAAAAAATGTACTAAAAAGATTAAAATATAAGTAATTAAACGAAAAGTATTATAAAAATACTTAAAAAAATTATATAACAGTTTATTCATATTTTAGTAAATTCTTTGATTTGCTTTTAACTTGAAAAATGGATGAACAATATAAATCCAACCAGGTAGCATTAGCATTGCACAGTTCAGATAATCTATGCACTACACTCCTTTTTTGACCATCACGCAATGTTGGATTCAGAAAATAATAATTATTTGACCTGAGTCTTCTAGGAGAAATATAAAAATTAAATCTGTACAATAATTCTGAACAATCAATCAAACCAGAAAATATCTTAAAAGCAAATAATAAGTCTGCTCTATCTCTGGCTGATTCCAGTGTACTAATATTAAACAATTTATAAATTAAAGAAAAGTCATGGTCGGTATAGTGCATAGCATTACCCGTTTCAAACGCAGCATATCTAAGGTACAAAGTATTTAATGATTCAATCTTTTTAATTAGGCCTTTCTCATGAGGTCTCCAAACAGTTGAAGCGTACATAAGTTTTGAAAAGATAAATGAGTAATATAATGTACGAAATGTAAGCTTAGATTTAAATTTAAATGAAAATCTTTTTATAAAGTAAAATTTTTTGCGTATTTTAATATCAAGATGATCTATATGATATTTAAATGACATTTTGGCATCAAATATCACTCCTAAATCTTTGATATATTCTACCTTTTCAAGATAGCTATTATTAATATAATAATCCACTGATGGAATCAAGTGACTTCTTCCGAATCTAATCGTGAAGCATTTTTCGCATTACATTCCATACCATTTAAGCCACACCATTCTTCAAAGGAGGAAATATCAAGACGTAACAACAACATATCATCTGGGGTTTCGATGGCTTTGTATAATTTAGTGTCATCAGCAAAGAGAGATATATTGCAATGTGATATATTATTAACAATATCATTAATGAAAAGCAAAAACATTAAGGGACCCAAATGAGTGCCTTGACCCACCCCCGAAAATACCTCAAAAGTATAAGATATAAAATTTTGCAACTTAACGATTTGTTGTCTACCGTTTAAGTAGGAGTTGAACCATTGTAACATGGTACCAGTAGTTCCATACGCATGCAATTTTCTAATTAATAAGTTAAGATTGACTAAATCAAAGGCTCTAGAAAAGTCAATGTAAATTGAGTCAACTACTTTATTTAAATTCAGATTTTCATAAATAAATTCCGAATACGTTGTCAAGTTTGTCACTGTTGAACGTCCGTCGAGAAAACCATGTTGATGGGGCGTAATAAATTTTCGGAAATATGGGTAAGACTTTATGTAAACAAGATAATCGAACATCTTTGCAAAGACCTTATACTTGTTAATTGGCCTATAATTATTGATATCAGTAGGATCACCTCCTTTGAAGAATGGCGAAATATAAGAAGTTTTCCAACAAAGTGGAAAAATCCCTAACTTAAGTGATAAATTAAATAAATATAAAAGCCAATGTTTAATTTCATTACTGCATTTAATGATTAGAAGTGGGTGAATTTTGTCCGGGCCAGGACTGCCACTGGAACTTAAATTATCTATACATTCGTCAATGTCCGCCATACTTAAAGAAATATTACTAAATGAATCGTTTATTTCAAATGGAATTATCGTGTTATTGAGGTCTAAATTGCGATAAACACTACTAAATTTATTGGCAAATAGATTAGCACTGTCTTGAAGGTTCTCAGCCATTTGACCATCAAAGTGAAGCATTGACGGTATAGTACTGGAAGAGTTTAGATTATTCACATACTTAAAGAAATTTTTGGAATTGTTTTTTATTGAATCCTCAGTGAATTTCAGGTAAGCTTTTCATCCCTAGTAACTAACAGTTTAGCATAAGCTCTATCTTTTTTAAAGCAATTAAAATTTGAGTTATATTGTTTATATAGTTTATGAGATCTTTTTTTAGTAATGATTGCTGCTATTAAATCATTAGAATACCAATGGGGAAATGATCTAGTTTTAATATTGAAAGTAGGTACAAAATCATTAATGAGTTCAGAAAATTTATTTTCCAGATCTGAGACGAAGTTATTAAGTGAGATTGCGTCATTAACTGAATTTGGAATAAAAATGCCATTTAGCTGACAGGAAATTTCAGAAAAGTTTGCTTTTTTATAATTATAAACAACTAAATTTTGTGGATTGAAAGTTATTTTATCAATAATGAAAGTGATTGAAAGGGGGGAATGAGCCTCGTCACATTTTAATAGAAATTCTTCACTAATTTCAGACAAAGCATCATAACAATTTGTAAATATTAAATCTAACAAATTTCCAAGATTATTCTTAATACTATTCCGTTGTATTAATTTATAAGATTGACACCATTTAGATAGAAGGAATGCAGCTTCTCTAAAGTTTACATTAGGATGATAACCATTAGCAGTAGAGTAATTAAATTCAGTTGACCAATCGAAACCAGGAACATTAAAATCACCTACTAAAATAAACTTGGTATTAACATTATCCTTATCAAATAAAATATCACCAAGAGATGTCTGTAAACATTCTATGAATTCTTCATAATACTCAGATTTTGAATTAGGAGGGATGTAGCAAGCCCCTAAAACCACAGAAGATTCATTACAAAATGCCTTAACAAGAAGTAATTCAAAGCAAGGATTACTAATCAATAACTTTTGAGTTTTAAATTTATCTTTAACCGCTATTAGTATACCTCCTCCATCCTTTTTAGAACTTGTTAATGCAGAGCGATCACATCGATATAAATTATAATTGCATAAACCCAGTTCAGAGTCGCTGATATCCTCATTGAGCCAAGTTTCCGAAAGGATGACTACATCAAAATCCTGGAGAAATCCAATACCAGAACGAACTAGATTAAGTCTACCACGAATGCTGTGTGTATTAAACTGATCAACTTGTTTCGGCTTCCGTATACATTGAGTCCAAATATCAACGGTCGTCATCAAACAGTGCTGCAATGGATAGAAGAAAATATTTTAAGAGAAGGAACGGAAAAAGCTGCAGGCTGGCAGAGCGATCCTGACTCAGGCAAATGGCCATCAAGTAATATTAAAGATTATAAGAAAATTTATTCATTGTTAATGTTATTGAAACAATAAATTGTAGTAGTAATAGGAGAGGGCTTCTGAGAGCAGGTACCGTTAGATTGTTGCTGTTTCTGTCTAGCGTTAGTTTGCCGTATAAGTCCATCCTTCTCGCACCTATGGGCAAAAGGTGTATGTGTTCTGAGAGCATGAACAGTTACTTTAATGATGTGACGTAGCAATTAAGGAGCGCATTTTTTTCCCGTCGGTTGCGACCGACCGACATACGTACCTATCAAGGAATATGTGTTAATTGTTTTTCCGGTTCGGCTGGACATGCCGCTGCCGCAATGCAAGAAATAATTATTATTTTGCTTACGCGTTCGACTCTAATGAATGAATTTATTAAAGTACCTAATTGTGTGCTTCATTATGAATAGGTAGATAGGTGGGTAGGTAGGTAACAATGGTAAATAAAAAGTATTGTTATTCAGAAATAGTTTTATTCTTTAAAAAAATTCCTTTCGAGGAAGGTATTGTTTATTGATCTATTTGGCACAAATCATAACACAAATGATTTATTCTTCAAAAAAAAAATGTTACATTACAACATTATTAGATGGAATCCGTGTAAAATTGCTCATTTAATTGAGGAGACACGTATATGTTTAAACTATATTATCATGTAAGAAATAAAACACAAATGTTTAAGTTTAACAAAATTTTATTATATAAAAAAATAAAATATATATTTTAATAGGCAAATCCATTATTCTAAAAAGAATTAAAGAATATAAATATATATACATTTAAAATTTTCTACATACATACCTAACCAAATGGTTGCCCATGGTTCACACCATTCCGGTCTTTCTACAGTTAAGTATGCCCTCGGACAAGCCGTGGGCATACTTATCAAGCCTAAATACATAGCCTCTTCCGGAGGACTATGACAAATGACCATAAAACTGTCTATATCCTGAAAAAATAAAAATAAATTAAAAAATTTAAATATCAAAATAGTTTACCTCCAACTCGGGCAGATTTAAATTGACTATACAGTCAATGATCATAATTTTCTCTGAAAAATAAATTAAATTAAAAGTATGTAATATAGGATAAGTAAGTCTCTTGCTCACAAAACTTACCATTCGCATTCATGTTTGCTATTGCGAATAATGAAACTTGAAGAAGAACATGCTGTATTTATGTGAGTTGATAATTTTTTAAAATGTTCAAACTGGTGTGTTGATTTATTCCGTTGTTGTCGCTAATGAATGAATTAATTAAAGTAATTGCGTGCATTGAATTGCTTCGTTATGAATAGGTAGGTATCAATGGTAAATAAAAAGTATTGTTATTCAGAAATAGTTTTATTCTTTAAAAAGAAAAATGTTAAATTACAACATTATTATATGGAATCCAACTGTTTTGAGATATATCGAATCCAAGCCATTTTACGTAGACTTGATCACCTTTTCTTCGCAAAATTTTTTCCACCAGGTACACGTCGGGATGTTTCGCCTTTTGCAGTTCCTTATCGTAAAATCCTCCCTTTATATCGTTACCTGTTAAATCTTGCAAATAATAGACGATTGGATTAGAAAATTTTATGTTAACCACTTTAAAAATTTCGTTGGACCAGTTTGGGGTGTAACCTTTTGCAAAAACTTCGCGATGTTTGCTAATGCGTACGTAATCTCCAATGGAAAATTTCTTTCTCTTCAGATCTACTGTTTTAATGCGAGAATATACGGTATTCAATAGTAGCTTTTCGTTTTCCTTCTTTATAGCATTTATCGGTTTCATTCTGATAGTTCTGTGTTTTTTATTATTATAAACTTGAACTAGTTTAGGTAACAAATCAAACCATTTGTAATTTCTTTGCAATGTAAATTTTTTCCACATATACCTTTTAAGGTTCTGTTGGCTCGTTCGACTATAGAAGCCTTTTTACTGCTGAAAGTTGAATAGTGATTAATTCTGAATTTTCTCATTAGATTCTGAAACCATTTATTGTAAAACTCTTTTCCCGCATCAGTTTGCAGGTTTGTCGGCGGTATACGTTTATTTTTGCGTAATATATCTTCAAACGCTTTAGAAACATCTTCTCCGTTTTTTCGTAAAACCGGTGACGCCCATAGAAATTTAGAAAAAGTGTCAATTACTACAAGAATGTATCGATACCCTTTATTTTCTTTTGCATACGGAATCATTTCAACTAGATCGGCTTGAAACAGATCGTATAATCCTTTAATAATTGTTCTTCGTCTAGTAAAATTTTTTCGAGCTTGTTTATGTAATTCAGCTACCACTTGCTCTTTAATAGTGGTTGTTGTTTTACCGTTTTTGCCAGAATCTTTTTTTATATTTGCTTTCCGTATTTTAACCATTATTATTAAACAGAAGATGTGGTGGTGGTGGTGGTGTTATCGATATTGCTAGGCAATACAGCGTGGCTGTAATTAAAGAGCTCTTCTGTATGTCAAGGTGCTTAAAGATAGCATCTATATACAAAGTATTTAAACGAAAATTAATGTTTAGTGAGTCAATGTTAGCCTTGAGAGAGTGTATTAGTCCTAATAATTCGTTTAGGAGAATTTCACGTTTTTTATCTCCTTCGGACATTGCATCCTTTTTGACTTTTTCACATTCTAGTCTAATTTGGGTCTTAGTAACTTTGTCTTTATTATCAACATATGCTTTTGTAGCTGCATGCCAAGATGCTGTTGGCATCTCTAAACGAGTTACATGTTTGTTATCGAAATCAATAAAATAAGAAATCTTTCTAAAATCTTCAGCTGTCGCTAACGTATCTATTATTGTATCCAAATATTTTTTTGTGACAATCTCATCTTCAATCTGTTCCCCATCATCGTTGTCGTCGTCGTCGTCGTCTTCGCTCGTTTTAACTCGAGCGAATAACTTATTATTTTCAATCAAGAATTTATCTATCGTTTCAAACTTTCGTTTAGAACCCCCCGACAATGCTTGACCGAATTTATCAACAACCATATTGAAACTAAGTGAGAATATAAATTATTTATTCTATTATACCACACTCTCGAAGTTCTTCGACAATAGATGTGATTTCATTGGTATGGTTGGTATTTCCTGCAGATTGAGATGAAATGAGTAATTTTAAACGATCACATAATTCGTTAACATCATTAAAATATACATATTCTAGAGGTTTATCGTTTAAATTCATCCATAGACCTTTACCCAAAGGATTTTTAACTGGAGTCGAAGTAGCTGCTATGACATTGGCAGCAGCGGAAGGAAATAGAGGTCCGATCATGAGTTTCTTGATTAGCTGATATTTTTCCTTTGTTTTCAGCTATTGGAGCGATACTCTTGTAGCCAATTTTATGAGCATTTGTTCTATACACTATATCTTTATATTTCGCCAAATCAGATTCCTTATAACCACTAGGCTCCTTTTTAAACAAAAGCTCCAATAATCCTCGGGATAGTGTATACCTTACATTTTTTACGGTTATTTTGTTAGTTCCAAACTTTATTTCGGAATCTCCGATAAAATATTTTTGTCTCTCTGGATTAAATCTTACACCATATTGTGTATCAAAAACTCCTTTAGTATCATGATTTAGAGATGTTATATAAGTTTGAGGGTTATCTAATCGAACGAGCTGCATTATTTCCCTATAGACATCCCTATCTTTTTGCTTATCTCCGACAGGATGGGATGTTCTAAAAGTGAAATTATAACATTCGTCTTTCCACAATTGGAAGGACCTGTAACGATTGATCGTATTGTTGACGGTAGTAGGGGTCCATGTCGATTTGCCTTTGTACATCGTTAAAATCACGGTTAGTAATAGGCAGCACAACTTTTTGTTGAACTATTCGCATGTCAATAATCTAATGAAAAATATGGTTACTGTTTTTCTATTTTATAAGCTGATAGCTCGGCTTGAATTGGTTTATTTCGAAAAAAACTTTGAATAAGAGAGAGCAATGCGGAAAGAAGTGCAACGAGGCAATGGTTTACTTAATAAACTAATTAATTCTTTACCATTCGAATTTCACATACCGGGCTATCGCTTTTGTGGACCAGGTACAAAGTTAAACGAGAGGTTGGAAAGAGGGGACAAAGGAATAAATCCTTTAGATGAATCCTGCAAAGCTCATGATATTGCATACTCTAATTTTAAAAATCTAGAACAAAGACATAAAGCAGATAGTATTTTAGCTAGAGCAGCACTTAGACGAGTTCATTCATCGGATGCAAGCATTGGAGAACGTTTAGCTGCTCGAGCAGTTGCAACCGCTATGAATGTAAAAACAAAGTTGGGTATGGGAGTTCAACAACAACAACAACAACAACAACAAAGAAGAAAACGAACTAGTAGTTCTATGAAAAAAAGAAAGGGTGGAAGAATAAGTTTTCGAAAATTTATAAGAAAAGCGGCGAATGTTCTAAAACAGAAAAAGCCAGAAAATGTTATTCGAGCAGCACGATTAGCAATGTCACAGTTAAAAAATGCAAATCAGACCGATTCTCCCAGGATAATACCGGTTCCAAAAAGCGGTGGATTTCTTCCATTAATACCACTTTTCGCTGGATTATCAGCTTTAGGTACTTTGTCCGGAGGAGCAGCCGGAATCGCGAAAGCGGTTAATGATGTTAAAGCATCCCAAAGAAGTCTTAGCGAATCTGAACGACATAATAAGGCTATGGAAAAAATTGCTCTTGGAAAAGGTCTTTTCTTGCAACCTTATAAAAAAGGTTTGGGACTTTATTTACCTTATCAAAAAAAAAAAAAACCTCTCTAAGTCTGCCACAACGAGCACTAACCGATGAAGATTTACATAAATATGTTAAAATGCTTCAAATTCCTCACTTTCGTGGAATATTTATGCGTGACAGTTTACCTAAAAAAGTGCGCGCCATCGAATGTGGAATTGTAAATCATGATAAGAAAACGGGCATGGGTACGCATTGGACAGTATACAAAATTAAAAACGGCAATGCAGTTTATTTCGACAGCTTCGGAAATTTGCGACCACCTTCGGAAGTTGTGAAATACTTAAATTCTTCTCAACCATGCAAAATCTTTTATAATTATGATCGCAAACAGATGTACAACTCATTCAACTGTGGTCATCTAGTATTACAATTTCTATATAATATCACACCACCCTTTCACTTTTAAAACGTTAGCGCAGACGATAATAGTTCCATTTAATCTAACGTTAACAGACTATCAACATATACACGTTTAATTTAACCGGAGACAAATCAATATTGCAAGCTAATATTAGCCCACCAATTGTTTTGGATGACAATTTTGAGTATTCTTTAGGACTCGTTAATTTTGAAACGTACAATTCTATTCCAAATATAGATCAAAGTAACAACAAATTTTATGTTGGGAATAGAGTAATAACCATACCGGAAGGATCGTATGAGCTTGACGACATAAATCGTTATCTACGCCTTCAATTAGGCGATCCGAGAGCAAAAGGTAAAGATATTATATTTCTTAATATAACTGGCAACAACAACACTTTACTTTCGGAAATTAAGTGTACAGAGCAAGTTGATTTCACAAAAACGGATTCAATCGGACGACTGTTAGGATTTAAACCGAGAATTATTAAAGCTAATAGTCATGAAGTGTCTGATTATCCTGTAAATATTTTTAAAGTAAACGCTATATGCATCCATTGCAACCTTGTTTCCGGTTCATATAGAAATAACGAAGAAGCTCATTTTATTCATCAACTTTTCCCAAACGTTCCGCCAGGCTACAAAATAGTGGAAAATCCGACCAACGTTATTTATTTGCCTATAAATTCGAGAATTATTGATTCAATAGTCATTAAAATAGTTGATCAAGACGGTGAGTTGGTTAATTTTCGTGGAGAGACCGTTACAGTAAGACTTCATTTGAAACGTCTCTCTCTCTCTCTGTCTAATAGATATTAAACCATAATGGTTTGCCGTTATAAAAATTTTAACAAACGTAAGGAGATTTATAGGAAACCAACATTATCACAATCGTTCAGTGCAAAAGAAGAAGTGAAGCGATTAACACCTTCAAACGCACGCTTTTTAAAAAGTTTAGGATATCAAGTTAAGAAGTTAAAACCATCATGCATTCTGAAATCTTGAATGTTACCGAACGTGCATTATTTGATTTATCTATAACCAATGCGGAAAAACATACTCATCAACCGTATACAAATACAACGTTTAAAAATAATGATGAAATCCGCATTCCAATTGAAAACGAAGATGTCTACACTTTACCATGGGATAGTGTATTATATGTTGAAGGAAAATTGCTAAAAACTGATGGTACACCTTCAGCAACTGTCAAATTTATAAATAATGGAATTGCACATCTTTTCGACGCAATTCGTTACGAAATCGGTGGTAAAACTGTTGATCGTGTTCGAAATCCTGGAATAACTAGCACCATAAAAGGTTATGTTTCTTACAACGTAAACGAGAGCTTGCGTCTTCAGAATGCTGGTTGGGCTCCAAATGATGATACATTTTCGGCAATAGATCAAAATGGAAATTTTAACGTATGCATCCCACTACGTATGCTTTTAGGTTTTGCGGAAGATTTTCGAAAAATTCTTCTCAACATAAAACAAGAACTTATTTTAATAAGAAGTAGTATCGATACAAACGCTATAATAAATACAACTGCAGGTGAAACTTTAAAAGTAGACATGAATAAAATTTCTTGGAAAATTCCACACATATCTGTAGCAGATGTAGAACGTCTTAAACTTTTAAAATATTTGCAAAGAAATCAACAAATGGAAATTAATTTCCGTAGTTGGGAGTTGCATGAGTATCCTTTATTGCCTCAAACAAATAATCACACATGGGCTGTGAAAACTACGTCACAACTTGAAAAACCTCGTTTCATGATAGTTGCATTACAAACAGATAGAAATAATAAATCTGAAAAAAATAAAGCTCACTTTGATCATTGCGAACTTAATAATATTAAATTACATTTGGGCTCTTCTATGTATCCTTACGATAACCTTCATCTTGATTTTAAGAATAATAAATTTTCTATATTATATGAAATGTATGCTCAATTTCAACAGTCTTATTACGGAACGGTTAGCGAGCCGGTAATGAAACCATCAGATTTTAAGAAAATTTCTCCCTTATTTGTAATCGATTGTACACATCAAAGCGAAATTGTGAAGGCGGGCGCTATAGATGTACGTCTAGATTTTGAAACTAATGAAGCAATTCCAGCAAATACAGCTGCATATTGCTTAATTGTACATGATCGTATGGTTCGCTACAATCCATCCAACAACATTGTTCAAGTATTGTAACTATAAGTAGGTATATTACAAAGATGAAATTCATAGTGGATGTGCAAGGATTTAAGGCAGCGGGTAATACCTTCATATTTAAGGAAGTTGCTTTCGGTAAAATAAGCAATGAAGAAAAAATTGCATGGTATTTATTATCGCCACCATTTCCTTGGTCGCAACTTGCAGCCCGTTACAGTGATGATGAGTCTACATCCAACATCGAAGATGGAAAGACCTCTGAAGAAGCTCGCCACTCGCGCCAGCGAAACGTTAGGAAGTAATTCCAACCAACGACGGCCTATAGGCCTATTTTGTCAAATCCTACAAATCTTTAATTCCCAATTCTTTATAAATATTATCAAATAGGTAGCAACATTGTTCGTTTTTAGCTGTAGTGGGCGGCGGCGGCGGCGGCGGCGAGGATGGTAGTGGTGGTGATATCAATGCATAAGATTCTTTCTCGTTTCTTTTCCTTTGTCTTTTTTTCCCTTTTTCCGTTACTATTCTTCTTTTCTTCGGTTCTTTAAAAATATCTCTTCTTTTCTGCACTTCTAACGCTAACGTTTTCCTGTATGGTAAATTTCTTCATTATTACCATTATTAGGATCGATGGTTTTCGGATAATTCAAATGCTGAAAGAACTTTGATTTTATTTCCCGGTTTTAACTGTACAACTGCCATTTTGCTTTCTAAAGTTAAAACTAACGCATTTGTTTCGAGAACTACTCTTTAAATTGGTTATTACCACTACTATTATCCATTCCTCCTCCTCCTCCTCCTGCTCCTTCTCTTCCTAGATGTTAAGGTCATTAACGTATGTACAAATAAAACACAAGTATCTAATGGTTTCAAGTTAGTTTATTGAACATCATTATAGTAATTAACTAACTTTATATAATAATTAAGACATTAAGAAATCATTAAAATAACCTAACTTAAATTATTGTTAGTATTATCAGTAATTTTGTAGTGTCCCCATGCTAAAGTCTTATACGTTTCTGGTATATGGAAACGTTTATCATCTTGCGCAGACAAAGCAATTTTATTAATGCATTGAGAATAAATTATATGCTTTAAAGATCTAAATACATTTTGTCGCTTCAGTACTATCTCGTTTTCATTTAATACATATTTAAAATCTTTTTCCGTTAATGACTTTATAACATTCTTTTTAACACCTTTAGCCTTTTTCATTATCAAACTTCCTTCTATATTCACTTCATACATTTTAGCTTTAAGATCGACAAATTCCCAAATAATCTTACCACAAACTTCATCTTTCATAAGTGCTGGGATGGCTTTGTTTACCAAAGGCATTTCAAAAATATTATCAATAGAATAATTTGAGGTATCAAATCTATGTAAATTATTCTTCATATCATTATAAACATTATCCGTTTCTATGAAATATAAGAAACTATCAGTATCTGTATACAAAAGTGATGCTTTGGAACCATATTTTTTTTTTATAAAGTTACAGTGAAATGCATACATTACAAATTTGGCAATTTCCAATACTGCAAACCCGGCGTAAATTGGTTTGTCATAATAGATTTGAGACTTTAACAATTGTACTGCTGCAAAATTTTCATCAAAAATGGATATACTATGAAAATTGGGTTGTGAAACTAATTTCTCAACTCCTTTTTTATGACTCAAATCTTTCCACGAATTGACTAAATTAACGTTAACCCTTTTTTCTATATTTTCGATACATTTTCCATAGTTTGCATTATTTATTAATTTGTACATATCTTTTTCAAATGCGTTTGCGGCACTTTGTCTTAGACGAGTATTAAAATCGATAAACGGTTTCATCCAAGCAGATTGCTTGAACGTGAGAATTCTATGAATCTTTGACAACTCTAAACCATTTTCAATACATTGCTTAAGAGTCTTTATATGAATAACGTAATTTTGCTTATCGAAAAAGGGTTGCAATAATTTTTTACATTTTGAATTTGGAGGTTTCATTTTTTCAATACACATTGAAAAATCATTGTGCAAATCATGCAAATGTTTTGGATAATGAATATCGACTTCCAAAACATATCCTTGATCATCAGAATCTGTATAGTTATTTATATTAAATGAATCAATTTCATTTTGTGAGAGCCATCGAAAGTTCGATATAGGCAGTTTTTCGAAAGCGCATATCCATATAAATTATTTGCATCCCAATATGATATGTAAGATGTTGCTTGTGAATTGTTGTAATTAGAGGGAATATATTTATTGTTGGCCTGTGCGAAACGTTGAACCACTCCAGCATAACCACCTCGGATATTTCGTTGAAAAAAGAGTACCATTGAACAGTCAGTTAACAACTCCAATTGTACATTGGTAAATTTTAGCATTGCCTGCCATGACAAGCCGGGTAAACTATAAAAATGGGCCGGATCTAATTTGTATGTATTCAAACATAAATTTCGGAAATTTTCGAAAACGTCGCATAATAAAATTACGTCTACTTTTAAATAGAGGTCACTGTATTCACCTAAATTTTTACATGAAAATTTATGCCAAATATCGTTTGCTCTTTGATAGTCTGTATCAAAAATTGAAGTATCTTGCATTGAATCGTAAAAATCCATTTTTGAAGGTAAACAATCGTTATTTAATTTTTCCAACGTATCTAAATAATTGTATGGGAAAACACCCTTTTGACGCATTAATCTAAATTCGTCATCATTTGGAAAAAAGTTTCTTAATTCTATAATTTGATCATCTGATAAATTTGCAGCGAGTGTCTCCAATTTTCGATTCATAAATCGATAAGAATCTACAAAACGTAAATCTATGTAACTGTTTTCATTATTTTTTCTATCAACTAAAATTTTCTTTGTAAATGAAATATACTTTTCTTTATTCACCGGAATGACATTCATTGGTTCGTCATCTTCGGCGGCAAATTCACGTATAAAACGATGACAATCATAATTGCTAAAATTGTGAAAGAAAACCGGGATAAAGTTAACGGTTTTTACTTTCAAATTACAGGAATTATGACAACAGCCTCTATATTTGCCGGTGAGGTGACAGTGATCTTTAATTTTATCTGAATCTAAATCTCCGTTACATAAAAAACAGTTTGTTGTCGATGCGAAATTTTCTAAATCCTCTTCAGTTAATTTTTTCATAGGAATAATATTTTTTAAGTATGTAAGGTATATATGAGAAGCTTCATTTTTAATCATATTACAGAAAACTTTTGCACAATTTTCTCCCCGAAACGAATAAAATTTCGAAAGTGAATCGTCATAACAACACTTAACGTAATAGGCAAAACTAAATGGCTTATGAATGTGAGTTGATACTGTTTTAGTATCTATCGACGATTCTGAAGATTGTTGAATTGGAACTAGCAAAGATTCAAAATCGGCATATATAACAAAAGGAACTTTAATTTGCTTTTCTATTTGTTTAAATTGTAAAAAATTATTTCCAGCTGAAGGTAAAACGGTTACACATTTCGCACAGTCCTGTTGCATATGATTAGCTAAAAGATTTTCACTACCAAAATATTGCAAGCAACCATCACAAATATATTTAACAGTTTTTCTCCGACTTAGCTGCTTCGAAATAAGACGACTTAAATTTTTAATATAACAGTAATGTTGTTTATTTTCTTCTTAGATGTATAGTAAGTTAACATGGTTTAATTTTCTACATTGAGAGAAATAATATGGTCCTACAATTATTGATTTTTCTTTTTGTTTTTCGAGACCAAAAACATTTACACTTACATGAGGATTCAATTTTTCAAACAATTTAATGTTACAAAAGGTCATTGGAAAGGTCATACCTGTTAAATTTAGCTTTGAAAGATATTTCCTATAACTTGATACATGATTTTTACGACATCTGACGGGATATAGTGCGGAAAGAATTGCCCAGATGAAACACTTATTATCTTGGTTTTTAACGTTAATAACAGCCTTTTTGCGCTCAATGTCCAATGGAAGTTTTACATAGGTGGAAGCTTTCAGTGGATTGTATTTCACCAAATTGACTTCCAAAAATAAAAGTTCCTGAAGTGCATATCCACTATCACGTTCCTTAAAACAAGTATAAGCGTTTTATTAGTATTATTATTACTATTAGACTAGACTAGTTTTAACTTACCTGGAATTCCTCAAGCTTTTTTTTTAGATTTGCAAGTAAATCTTCAATTACTTCATTTACATTGCCAGATTTATCTACGACTTGGTAGGGAATCAGAAAAGATTTTACTTCCAAGTTGTATTTTCCATCATTATCATCTGAGACTGCTGCAGGCTTCATAAAACTTCCATAAAGTTCGAAATTTACTTTCAGTACGTTAAAATCCTTAAGTTTTTTATTTATGATGGTTACGATTTCATTCCGTATATTATGAATGAAGTTTTCTATTAATAAATTGCCATAGTCGTTTATAGGTAGATTGGCAAATTTTGTATTATTATTATTAGGTATCAAACGATAGGAAACCACTTTTCGATTGAACGCTGATAATATTTCATGAACATTAGAACCAAGAGTGACATCACGTTCCAAACATTTATTCTTATGGTTAATAGATTTAATATGTGCAGAATAATTTACGGATTCAAGTGTACACTTGCAAATATCACATGTTGTAAGCTTAACTCTTTAAGCTGGAGGCTGCTCCATGATGTTACTAGTACTCGGAAGCGAATGTAATTGTTCATTCAACACTTCTTGCATATACTTATACGTAAGAATAAAATTGTTCACTTAAATATTGATATCCATGTTTAGTTCATTGATTAATTTTACTAACACACCCACGCATATACTGGAGTGAAAAAATTTCTTACTTTAGTTTTTCGAAATTAATTTCAGACGTTTCTGCTCCATTCGGTAGTTTTTTGACATCTTTTAAAACAAGGCCCGTGTCCACGAATTCTGAAAACTTTTCATCAGGAATAATTTTGGCCCATCTTTGTGGCAAAAAACATTCAAAGTCTCCTAGATCGACCTTCACCTGTCGACCATATCGCGTTTGTTGCAGACACACATAAGGAATCAATACTTTTTTTCCTTTTTTTGTTTATGTTTCCGTCTAGAGCAGCTGGTTGTTTGTTTTGTAGTCGCTTTTGATTCGCTAGCCGGACTGCGCGTGCAATGGTATGATAGGTCGAGTGTAGCGAAGAATGAGTAATACTGTAGCTTATTGATTAGAGTTGTTTTTAGGTTCTTGCAATGTCAAGTTTAGTCGTTTCTTGAGTTTTGTAGTTGATAGTCTTTGAAGATGTAAAGACATACGATCATTTTTAATGTTAATTAAATGCCTAATAATTTTCTCTCGTTGTTTTTACTTTTGGCACTTGCTAGCCGTATTGTCCGAACCAGTGAACGGGGTAAAACGGGTAGTTTTATTTTCCGGTCACAACATTTTATGGCGACCGTGACAGGACTATTGGCGGTAGTAGTGTGCTAGTCCCGAGAGGAAAAGGTTTGTGACAAGCTTTTACCGTTTTCTCGTGTCCAAGATTGTTCTGTGCGCTGCGACGCGAGTACGGTGATTTCGATCGCGTTGTTATTTGAACTAATATTTACCATGGAAACCAAAAAGAAGAGCCGTGGTGTGTTACGTGCGGGATTCACAAAGTGCGCGAATGAATTAGAACAATTACTTGCGAGTGAGGCGACTGATCCTCAAAGTGTGGACGTGGCTTGGGAAATGTTACAAAGCAAAAACGATTCTCTGGAGGTGGCAGATAATGAAGTTTACAGTCTTCTGCTGGAGGATGCTACTAAGAGCGAACTGGATCTGCTGGCCGAAATGGATGCTATCGACGTATACAAGAAAAGGTTTATCGCGCTCAAACTACGATATGCGAAGTTAACTAAGGGGTTTAGTGAGGCCTGTCCTTCACAAGCCGTCGATGATGGTAATGCAGAACAGGGGTCTTCCACAAACAGCACAGTAAGTGGAAACACAGCAACTGGTAAGCGAAAATTTAAACTACCTATGATAGAATTCAAGAAATTTGGCGGTGAAATCAGAGACTGGCTGCCATTCTGGGCGCAGTTTAAAAAGGTGCACGAGGATCCGGAAATTGATCCAAGCGACAAGATTTCTGATTTGCTTCAGGTTACCGTACCAGGAAGTCGCGCAAGGCAATTAGTAGAGAGTTTCCCGGCGATCCAGGATAATTATCAAAAAATTATCGATGCCCTTAATTCTAGATTTGGTCGCGATGACTTACAGATAGAAGTTTACGTCAGGGAACTTCTAAAGCTTATTTTAAATAACGCTATGTCCCGTGGTAAATTTGATCTCTCTGTACTATATGACAGAATAGAAACACAGCTGCGTGCGCTTGAGACTTTGGGCATCACTTCAGATAAATGTGCGGCAATGCTGTTTTCGTTGATAGAGTCTTGTTTACCGGAAAACTTGTTGCGAATCTGGCAGAGATCAGCTGCATTTACCAACGGACGTGAGTCATCAGAGGAAATAAGCGCCGATGGTCGATTGGACGGGCTAATGCGATTCCTAAAGAACGAAGTCGAGAACGAACAGAGAATTTCGTTAGCCGCGGAAGCTTTTGGACTGTGTTCTGTCAATAATGAACGCACTTCAAGGCCGAAACCGAAGCCTGTTGAATTGAAAACACCTACGGCTGCAGATCTCATAAATTGTGAGGTATCAAAATGCGTGTTTTGCGATGGGTGTCATGAAAGTTTGAACTGTTTCAGGGCTCAAAGAATGACTTTAGATGAAAAGAGAGACGCGCTTACTGTAAAGAAGGCATGTTTTCGGTGTTTAGGGTTGGGTCATCAGGCTCGAAAATGCCGTGATAGAAAAAGATGTATTGTCTGCGGAAAAACGCATATAACTATAATGTGTCCTAAATTGCCGTCCCAAAAGGGCGTGGTTAGTCAGACGGACCAGGCGTACGAAGCGAGGGGTGAACGTAGCCGAAATTCTGATAAGACACTCACTAATTGTGTTAGTGCACACATATTTTTACAAACTGTCCGGGTGAATCTGATAAACGGCTCTCAATCCCGAGAGGTTCGTGGATTAATAGACAGTGGTTCACAGAGATCTTACATTTTGAAGTCGACTGCACAGAAATTGAGTTATGTTCCGACGAGAGTTGAGAAGCTTGTTCACTCGCTTTTCGGAGGCAGCAGTACTTCAGAACAGAAGCATAACTGCTATGAAATAAATGTTAGGGGTACTAATGATCAGCTATGTTCTTTTGAGGTACTTGATCAATCGATTATTTGTACGGAGATTTCTCCTGTTGGTCATGGTTCTTGGATAGAGGAGTTAATGGCTCTGGGAATCTCTCTTTGTGATACCAAGAATATGGCTCCGATCGAACTGTTAATAGGCGCTGATATAGCCGGCTGCAAGCGAAAACTGGACGATACAAAAAGAACACCAAAAGAAAATAGAATCAATTGAAATGAAACACCTACGTAAAATAGCAGGCAAAACAAAATGGGATAGAGTACGAAATGACGAAATAAGGGAAATGGTAGAACAAGAATCAATAATTAAGAAAATAGAAAAGAAACAATTGAAATGGTATGGACATATCGAGAGAATGGACACAGAAAGAATAACTAGAAAAATATTAGAAACAAAAACCAGTAGGAAGAGGAAGAAAGGAAGACCAAGACGAACATGGATAGAACAAATAGTAGAACTGGGAAAACATAGAGGAAAAACACAAGAAGAAATGAGAAGAATAGCACAAGACAGGAAAATATGGAAAAAATGGGTTGAATGCAACCCAAACTCCGACGCCTGAAAAGGCATAAGGAGAATGGAGAAGAAGAAGAAGAAGAAGATATAGCCGGCAAACTATATACGGGACGCCGGCATGTTTTAAATTGCGGATTGGTGGCTATGGAGACAATTTTTGGCTGGAGTTTGATGGGAAGAGTGCCGACTGATCGCAAACACGTAGATACGACAGCAGCGGTTCTTTCTCTTTTCGTGAAAGACGCATCTATTTCCGAGCTATGGAAGTTGGATGTTTTGGGCATAACCGAGCCAACTGAGACCAAAAATCGTGAAGAAATGGCTTTGGCGGCTAAAGAACTCTTTTTACAGACCGTGAGGGTAGACGAGGAAGGGCGTTACGAAGTAAGGTTGCCCTGGCTAGAGGGGCACCCTCCACTACCAAGCAATTACGCTGTTGCTCGGAAGAGATTAGGATCAACTGTTAAAAAGCTAAATGACAACGGTTTGTTTGACTCTTATCGTAATATCTTTAATATGTGGCTGGATGAGGGTATTATTGAACAGGTCCCATTGTCAGAGGGCACTCATTCAGCGCATTACTTGCCTCACAGGCCTGTTATTAAGAATAGCGCGACCACCAAAATTCGACCAGTCTTTGACGCGTCCTCGCGAGAGAAAAACCAACCATCTTTGAATCATTGTCTGGAAAAGGGCGTAAACTTGATAGAGCTGATTCCGTCTATTTTATTGAGATTTCGGGAGCAAGAAGTCGGAGTTATTTCGGACATCAGGAAGGCCTTCTTGCAAATCACTATGCATGAAACCGACAGGAATTTTTTGAGATTTCTGTGGTATGACGATTCCGGCAAGATAATTATATATCGTCATAGGAGAGTGGTCTTTGGTGTTTGTTGCAGTCCATTTTTACTTGGAGCTACGATTGAATTACATCTCTCTGAATGTTTAAAAAAATGCAATATACCGGGAACTGTTTATACCCGCCATACGATTGAAAAACTCATGAAAAGCTTTTATGTGGATAATTGTGTCACAAGTGTCAAAAATGACTCGGAACTCGACCAATTTATCAGGGAATCCAGTAATTTGATGCTGGGTGCCAAGTTCGATTTAAGAGGGTGGGAGTTTTCTCGCAATTCTGGACCTACTATCCCGTTATCTGTACTTGGTTTATACTGGAACCCTCAAGAAGATGTACTTACAATTAACACCGAGTTCATAGAAAGCTTCAAAAATTTGGAGGAAGAAATAACAAAGAGATTAATCCTTTCACTAGCTCAACGTATTTTCGATCCCGTTGGATTCACCTGTCCGGTTACATTGTTTCCTAAACTGTTGCTTCAGAAACTCTGGGAAAAAAGGTTGGGATGGGATGTGCCTGTTGACTGTGAGATGGAGGCCTCATTTCGCGGATGGGCTGAAGACGTCCCCTATCTGTCATCGATAAAGATCCCTAGGTGGATACATGCTGGGCCTTCAGAAAACGATAAGTTGAGCTTACACACTTTTTGTGACGCTAGTGGGCTGGCATATGCGGCGGTTGTATTTCTCAGAGTCCAGCGGGGTAATGAAGTAGTCGTTCATCTTTTGGCTGCAAAAACCAGGGTTGCGCCAATTAAAAAAATGACTATACCCCGTTTGGAGTTATTAGCCGCTACAATTGGAGCCAGATTGTACGCTAGTGTGAAGGAAAGTCTTGAACTGGAGTGTGAATGCTTTTTCTGGACTGATTCCTCCACGGTAATTTCGTGGATTCGACGTGTTGACCTATGGGGAACTTTTGTGTGGAATCGCACCACGGAAATCCGTCAGTTAACTCCGATTAACTCTTGGAGGCATTTGCCAGGGATTATGAATCCTGCGGACCTTCCTTCCAGAGGATGTTCGGCAAAACATTTATTTGAGTCAAGATGGTGGGAGGGGCCCGAGTGGCTTTACGGGCCTCCGAATTTGTGGCCTCAGGAAAGCTTTGATTGCGACGAAGATGAAATATCTAAGGAAAGAAGGAAAACATTGGTAACTGCTATGTTGAGTCTTAGCTCAGATGAATGGCACTTGAAACATTTTGCGAAATATGGACAAACAATACGATTAATGGCTTGGGTTTTTCGTTTCATTTTTAATTCCCGAAATCGGGCGGGAAATCGTGCGGGAAACTTAACATCAGAAGAAATAGAACAGGCAGAAGTATTCGTGCTCCGGGTCATTCAGTGCGAAGCCTTTCCTGATGAGGATGACAACAGAATTCGAAACTTGAATCCTTTTCGGGATAATGTTGGTTTGCTTCGAGTAAGGTCACGAATATCCAGGAGGGAAGACATCGAAGATTTTCGTCATCCGGTACTTCTACCGGCCAAACATCCTGTGGTGGTCAAGCTAATTTTCGACTTGCATCGGAGATCGCTCCATGTTGGTGTTCAGGGGTTACTAAGCCTCTTACGAGAAAAGTATTGGGTTATCGGTGGGCGACGAACTGTGCGCTCTGTAATAACCAAATGCCTTATTTGCAAAAGATACACTGTAAAACCGTTTGCGACAAACGCTCCGCCTTTACCATTGGACCGGGTTCGCGACGCTGTTGTGTTCGAAACCACGGGTGTGGACTTTGCGGGCCCACTATATTTGGACTCCGGTGCAAAAGCCTGGATTTGCCTATTCACTTGTGCGGTGTATCGCGCGGTACATCTGGAACTAACGGGTGCGATGTCGACTTCGGCTTTTTTGCAGGCACTTCGTCGGTTTGTGGCCAGGCGCGGTCGTCCGAGGACAATTTATAGTGATAACGGCAAAAATTTCGTTGGCGCGGAAAACGCTTTCGGTAAACTAGATTGGGACAAAATCAGTGTGTTTACTTCTATCGAACGCATAAAGTGGCGGTTTAACCCACCTACGGCCGCGTGGTGGGGCGGTTTTTGGGAACGATTAATCGGCGTTTTGAAAAGACTCTTACGTAAAGTACTAGGCCGGGCTTCCCTTAGTTATGAAGATCTAATGACGCTCCTTTGTGAGTGCGAGTCCATAATCAACTCAAGACCTCTAACCTATATGTCAAGTGATCCATCCGACCTGGTGGCTTTGACTCCTGCCATGTTCTTGGTGGATCAAAGCAGTACTGGAATGCCCGACTGCGATGTCATCGACAGATCTTCAATGTGCCGCAAGATTGTACATCAACAGAAGCTTCGGGATGATCTTCGTGGAAGGTTTCGAAGTGAATATCTTGGGCAGTTAAAATCTTTGGGTCGAAGAGACACGTTGAAATCTCCCTCATTGGGAGAAACTGTTTTGGTAGGGAGTGACCACGACAAACGTCTGGACTGGCCGATGGGGAGGGTAATTGAGATCTTTCCTGGTAAAGATGATAAGGTTCGCTTGGTACGAGTACAGACCGCCAAGGGGCAGTTGCTAAGACCGGTACAGCGCATCTATCCATTAGAGTGTGCGGATTCTACGATAGATGTTCTGCAATCAGCCGAGAGGGAAGTTCCTATGGAGAATAGGGTTGGCGACGACTCCGAGCTACACCTGGCGGCTGAGCAAGATTGTGATAGTGCGGGAGCGCATGACGTCCCTTCGGACGTCAAAAGCAGAGAATCCGATAGTTCAGTGTTTCATGTTACACGGGGTGGCCGAAAGTGTAGGTTACCTAAGAGATTTCCACTTTTGTAATTTTTTATGTGTGTTTCATTTTTTCTATGTTTATTTTGTGAGCCACTTAAAATGTATCGTTCCTCAGGTGGGAGAATGTTGCAGACACACATAAGGAATCAATACTTTTTTTCCTTTTTTTGTTTATGTTTCCGTCTAGAGCAGCTGGTTGTTTGTTTTGTAGTCGCTTTTGATTCGCTAGCCGGACTGCGCGTGCAATGGTATGATAGGTCGAGTGTAGCGAAGAATGAGTAATACTGTAGCTTATTGATTAGAGTTGTTTTTAGGTTCTTGCAATGTCAAGTTTAGTCGTTTCTTGAGTTTTGTAGTTGATAGTCTTTGAAGATGTAAAGACATACGATCATTTTTAATGTTAATTAAATGCCTAATAATTTTCTCTCGTTGTTTTTACTTTTGGCACTTGCTAGCCGTATTGTCCGAACCAGTGAACGGGGTAAAACGGGTAGTTTTATTTTCCGGTCACAACAGCGTTTGTACGGCGAAAACTCGTTCAATGCGATATAGTTTCCCAATTTCTAACGTTTTTAACGATACCGTTGTTTTGAACTCTACCGAACCGGCCGCATTTAATTGTTTTAGATAATCCATAGTTAAAATACTTTTTAAAGGCTAAACTTAGTTAAAGTATACTAGGTAGGTAGGTACTTTGATTAGGAAATAACCGACTTTAAAAATAATGGCGTTTGCACCATTATTTATAACTATTACCTATCCCTCTTCAACAGATAGTTAGATTTAATTAAGGAATACTTTTATGCTATTGGTTAAAATTATTTCGAATCGTTGTTATAATCATGATGATGGTGGTGGTGGTGGCAGTGAGTGAATGTTGATAATAATTTCCGGCATATAATGATGTTAGTGGAAAATATTCTCAATTAATAAGTCTGTACACTTATACCTATCAGTTATTAATCGCTTCCGTCACTAACTAGTCCTTATTTTAAAAATGGCTTTAATTCCAAAATTAGATAATTATTTTTTTGTAAAAGATAGACAGTTAATGAACTGTAAAACTTTTTTTTCCAAATTTAAATTTAATCATCATTCTATTAAATGGTTTTTACGTGAACTGCAGCATTCGAAGATTTATAGTTTAAACAACATTCCTATCGAAAATTCATACAGAATTATTTTAACTTCAGATCAAAAACCTGTTTATTTAGTGAAAAGTTTGAGTGCATTATGTTTGGAAGTAGTTTTTAACGATTATAAAAAAATTAAAAAGGATGAGTTAACTATTTCGTTAACAGTACGAGCATTGGAGAAACATAGATTCCGTATTGAACTGTTGGGGCCTTGGCAAATGTCTATGCCGAAAAATGATATGTCAACGTTTGAAGTCCTATCATTTATAAAAAAAGAATGTGACCTACTTAACATTAGGGTAATGTCGATGGAACAAAATTTCTCAATAATAACTGTTAATGACAATGCCATTTGTTCGTCATCTGTATTATATATATACCATATATAAAATGTTGTTGGTGAAGAGAGGATTGTCTGCAGGTAAGCAAACATATATTATACTTACAAATCTTTGCAAATAAATTCAAACTCATTATAAGTCCACAGTTAAGATTATTAATTATTGGACATCCGTTGCAGGTGCATTTGTACGATTACATTTTTGCTATAATTGTAACATTTTGCCATATACGTAGCTATTTAAATTTGTAGTTTCCCACAATAATATCCTGCTTTTTATCTGTTTAAGTATTCAACTCAAATCAGTAAAAGATATTTATTTCAAACTTCATGGACAAAGCAAAGGCTGAAAAATATTACTTCTGACATCCTGTCATGCAGGTGGTAAATCAACATACCCGTTTAAGCATTTAAAAAAATTATCAGCTCACATAACTACAACATATTGTTTTCAAGTTTCATATTTTCGCATATCAGTCATGAATAAATCAACATACCAGTTTGAACATTTTAAAAAATTATCAATTCACATAATTACAGCATATTGTTTTTCAAGTTTCACATATGCCCATTATCAGTCATGAATAAATCAACACACCAGTTTGAACATTTAATAAAATTATCAACTCACATAAATACAGCATGTTCTTCTTCAAGTTTCATTATTCGCAATAGCAAACATGAATGCGAATGGTAAGTTTTGTGAGCAAGAGACTTACTTATCCTATATTACATACTTTTAATTTAATTTATTTTTCAGAGAAAATTATGATCATTGACTGTATAGTCAATTTAAATCTGCCCGAGTTGGAGGTAAACTATTTTGATATTTAAATTTTTTAATTTATTTTTATTTTTTCAGGATATAGACAGTTTTATGGTCATTTGTCATAGTCCTCCGGAAGAGGCTATGTATTTAGGCTTGATAAGTATGCCCACGGCTTGTCCGAGGGCATACTTAACTGTAGAAAGACCGGAATGGTGTGAACCATGGGCAACCATTTGGTTAGGTATGTATGTAGAAAATTTTAAATGTATATATATTTATATTCTTTAATTCTTTTTAGAATAATGGATTTGCCTATTAAAATATATATTTTATTTTTTTATATAATAAAATTTTGTTAAACTTAAACATTTGTGTTTTATTTCTTACATGATAATATAGTTTAAACATATACGTGTCTCCTCAATTAAATGAGCAATTTTACACGGATTCCATCTAATAATGTTGTAATGTAACATTTTTTTTTTGAAGAATAAATCATTTGTGTTATGATTTGTGCAAAATAGATCAATAAACAATACCTTCCTCGAAAGGAATTTTTTTAAAGAATAAAACTATTTCTGAATAACAATACTTTTTATTTACCATTGTTACCTACCTACCCACCTATCTACCTATTCATAATGAAGCACACAATTAGGTACTTTAATAAATTCATTCATTAGAGTCGAACGCGTAAGCAAAATAATAATTATTTCTTGCATTGCGGCAGCGGTATGTCCAGCCGAACCGGAAAAACAATTAACACATATTCCTTGATAGGTACGTACGTCGGTCGGTCGCAACCGACGGGAAAAAAATGCGCTCCTTAATTGCTACGTCACATCATTAAAGTAACTGTTCATGCTCTCAGAACACATACACCTTTTGCCCATAGGTGCGAGAAGGATGGACTTATACGGCAAACTAACGCTAGACAGAAACAGCAACAATCTAACGGTACCTGCTCTCAGAAGCCCTCTCCTATTACTACTAATTGTAACAGTAGAAATCGTACACATGTTATTTGTGAAGTTGAGGAATATATTTCGCATAATAAAAATAGTAAACAAACAAGTTGTGTAGTAACTTTTTATTATTATTTATACAATACAACCAACATTAAGGATAAAATATTTACATTGAGTGACATTTCAGCGTAAGCTATACTTAAACAGAACTCCAAGTAGGTATTACAGCAGGTGTTCATAAATATTATCAATTTCTTCCTGTGGAAGTGACGAAGCTTCGAAAAGTCTTTTAATAAAGTATTCTCCAACCGTTAAGTCGTCGGTATACGGTTGATGAAAATTTTGTATAAATCGATCAACGGCACCGTCGAACTTTGAAAGCGAACTGTTTGAGTTTTTTATATTGTAATGTCCCCAAGGAAGAGTATTCGTTGTTTTCGGAATTAAGAAACGTTTATCATCTTTGGGAGAGAGGGCTACTTTCGTTTTCATATGGGTAAACATAGTATGCAGATCGGAAACGAAAACATTCATACATTTAAGAATGGTGGCGTCATCTCTAATGACGCGTAGGTAATCATCGATTTGAAGATGTAATTTAATGACATTTTTCTTGACACCTTTCGCTTTTTTAACAATTTGATCAACGGCTTCAACGCAGTAAGCTTTTGCTCCGGTTTCATAGAATGCTTTAATGGGATTATTAGGGAATTCGTCTTTAAATTTGCCAATAACAGAAGAGGTAATAGGGATATTGAAACTATTATCATGGGGATAATTGGAAGTGTCGAAGTGATGAATATTTTCAATCATATCTCTGTAGAAATTTTCCGTGAAAACTTTAAGAATGAAGGAATCAGTATCCATATACATCAAAGAAATATTTTCTTGATATTTTTGCTTAAGAAAGCCGTAGAAGTCATACATAACAACTTTTGATTAATCCAAAATAGTGAAACCTACATAGAGCGGTTTATCGTAAACAATGTGTAATTTATTCATCTGAATAGCTACGAAATGGGGGGTGAAAATTTTTGAATTTCTGAAATTGGGTTTAGCTATTAAACTTTCAGCACCAAGGTACCGTCCAATGTTTTGCCAATGAGTAACTAACTTGACGTCAACTCGTTTATCAACGTTCTCCATCGTTTTTCCGAAAGTACTGTTGTTCATCAATTTAAAGAAAGATTTCCCAAACTTATTATTACACATATTACGTTTTCTAGTATTCAAATCTATGAAAGGTTTCAACCATTGTGACTGTTTAAACTGAATAGCTCTATGCACTTTAAGTAATTTTAATCCGCTCTGGAGAGCTTGTTTAAGCGGTAGGTAATGAACAATATACTTTGTCTTAGTCATAAGGTTCGGAATCAATTTTTTGACTCTACCATTAGCATTACCAGGAGAAATAATATTTTCAACTAAAAAGGGAAGATCAGCATGTAAATCGTGTAGGTTTTGGGGATATTGAACGTCAACTTCAAGTACATAACCATATTCAGAAGAAGCATGTAAATCGAGAACATTTAATTCATCAATTTCAGCATCGGTGAGCCAACGAAAATGGGATATGGGAAGGTATTGACTCATGCTGTGTCCATACAAATTGGTAGCTTCCAAATACATAATGTAGGAAGTGGGAGCAGATGCGTCATAATCAGGAAGGTGTGGGTTATTGGCGAAATGCATTCTTTGAACACACTGACTTATTCCTCCGCGCACTCATTTTTGGAAAAACTTAAACATATCGATGTCAGTTAGAAGTTCTAAATTAACGCGAGTGAATTTTAACATGCTATCCCACGCTAGCCCGGGAGCGGTGTAATACTGAGCGGGGTCCAAGGCGTAAGTGGAAATACATATTTCACGAAAATTCTCGAACACATCAGATGTTAATTTATCGAAAAAATCGTCTTTGAGAGGGAACGTTGATTGGTCAAGTTAAGTAATATCGTCGACGTAGGAGTAAGGGAAAACCCCTTTCCGTCGCACAAGTTGAAATTGTGTAGGATCAGAAAAATACTTCTTCACTTGGAAGCATTGAGAAGGGTCGAGTTCTTCAGACAGTTTATCGAGGGAGGAAGCCATAAAACGAAAGGAATCGAGAAATCGAATCTTAACAAATACGTTTTGAGTAGAGTTATCTGAAACACCGGGAACAGTATCAACTCGCAATAATTTGGTAAAGGAAACGTATTTTTCTTTATTTTGAGCAATTACGCTAAATTTAACATCGTTGACAGCCATTTTTTTTAAAAATAAATGACAATCGTAACCGGAGAGGTTGTGGAAGAATACAGGCACAAAGTTGGGTAGTTTGTAGTTTAAGTTACATCTGGAATGAGCGGCCCCTAATCGAACTTTACCAGTCAAATGACAATGATCGCGAACCTTTACATCATCGATTAGGAAGGGCTCTTCGCAAATATTACAAGACGACGTTTCAGAGAAAAGTCGCATTTCTTCATCAGTCAAGGGTATCATAGGAACCGGGGTCTTTAAAAATCGGTGATAAATATCAGAAACGTCTTGATCAAGAGTTTTAACAAATTGATTAGCACAATCAGGTCCTCTATAAGTTCTGAATATTGAAAGGGAATCGTCAAAAGAGCACTTAATCAAGTAAGCAAACGAGTGCGGTTGATGTTCGTGGGTAGGTGTGGTGGAGGTCTTGTTAGGACCGGAAAAGCTGAAGTATTGCAAGCAGCCGTCACATGGGAATTTGCGATGTTCTGTTTTGGAGAGTTGTTGAGAGAGCAAACGGGACATATCCTTAATCCAACAGTAATGATTATTTCCTCGATCATCGTGTAGCAAGAGTAAATTGATATTCAACCTTCGTTTGACGGACGAGTAGTAGAGGGGACCAACAATTTCCCAGATCCATTTTCCATCCTTCAAAACGTATTCAGTCCCGTAAACATTCACAGAGCAATGGTTCTTCGTTTCAAACTTGGGAATGTCGTTTAATTTAATAGGAAAATCGATACCGTCATAATCCTTGTTGCAATTGAGTTCTAGGAAAATGACTCTTTCCAAAGCCCATCCTGTAAGAATGAAATAATAGTAAACACAAGTGAAATATATATAATGAGAGAATGATAAATTACCTGACTCTCGTTCTTGAAACTCAGAAGCTTTACCCTCAAGAACGTCGAAGAAGCTTTGGAGAATATTGGAAAGATCCGTCGACTGAGTGACAACTTTGTAATTGGTGTTGAAGGATTTCACGTCAACCAATTGTTTAGCATCGTGCACATATCGTCCGAAAAGTTCAAGATTTAGTTTAAGCGTGTCATGCAGTTGTATCTGATTACGAATAACACGCAAGCATTTGTCGAAAACTTCGGCGAAAAAGTCGATATACGACAGGAATAACTTAGCGGATGAAATACGAAAGGACACAACTCTGTTAGCGAACGCGGACGAAAGGAAAGTAATTCCTTCCTCAAGAGGAGAGCAGCAAGTTTGTTTATGCTTGAGGCTGCGAAGGTGACCGTTGTAGGAATGTTGTGGAACGTAAATGTTACAAGTATCACACCAGCGGTCAGAAGAACCAGCAGGCGTAGCAATTTTAATTTTTTTCTTCGGCAGAGACGATGTACCTTGGAGCTGTGCTCGTTTCCGACAAGAAGTTAATCGATGTATTTTTAAATTATCAGATCGCGTAAAGGAAGCATCACAGTCCGGACAAGGGATCATAGCGGCTAGCGGTAAGAGGTATATCTCGACAACGACTGAGGAATACTGAACGCGAGGGACAATAAATAGCTATAGGAAAAGGGGAGGGATGTGGAAGGTGGAGATGGTATAAGGAGAGGGGCGAAAGGAATATATACTGAAACTGTAGTGGGTACGGTGTGGTAAGATGAGTGCTAGACAACAGGGTGACGGTGTTGATTTAGCTGCTGAGCTAAATATGAACGAAACCGAGCTGGCTGATATATTGGAAAACTTCTTTCCAAACGATTCCTTCACATCATCCGCTAAAGGTGAGGGGTGTGTTGGAGGTGCTACCACGGTAACGATGGCAGAGCCTGTGGCTAGCACCTCTACGATGACGGTGGCGGGAACGAAGTCGATATCGATGAAGCCGAAGAAGCGATCGTACACACGAAGGTTGTCGGCTGCTCCATTCGATTATTCCAAGATAGTGGACCAAGTAGGAGAAGCCATAAATAGTGTTAAGGAGGAAAAGCGGCGACGAGAAGTGATACTGAATGAAAGAGAGACAAAGGCCGCTTCATTGACTGAGTACATGAAGCGGAAAGAGAAGGAGCTGGAGGAGTTGAACAGATCGGTAGTCGAAACGAGAAAGGAAGTACAAGAAATCGAAAATAAGCTAGCTAACCTTAAGTCTGCTTTACTGAGTAAATTTAATGATTAAATTTCAATGATGTTTTATATTATATTGTATTATATTAAATAAAATTCTATTATATTGTATCGTTTTTATATTTTGTAATTAAAGAAAATAAAAGAGAGTATAAATTATATATATATTTATTTATTAAATACAACATTCAGAATAATTAATTATTATTATATAATTAATTAAATCTATTATCTATCTATTACATTAATAATTACATTAAAAATGTTCTATTGAAACGTTTTGATGTAAATTGCCCCGTGGTCCTGGGCAAACACGACCAGTGTCCCCTGGAAGGAGCACCACGAGAGCTGCACCTCAAGGTGTTGGCAGAAGTCTCCGAAGCGTCTGCCGTCGGACACCTTCCAAATGGTGAAATCACCTGGAGTGGTACCATTAAAGATGATACTGTCCACCCTTATGTTAATGTCTGTTGGCACGGAGCCATGCAACACTGCAGTTTATTGAACCATTTTGTTATTGCTTTATTACGTCGTGATAGTGTTAGCGATCTGTGCTGAACGTTGTGAAAACTTGAGTATTTATACAATTTCGAGGAGGAGGATATGAATGGGGTAAAGTTAAGATCAGCACAAGTGTTTGTGCGAAGAAGGAAAAACTAGAAAGAGAAGTTGTTTGAGCTATAAATGACAATGTAAGTTAGAGTGAGGTGTGGATACTTTCTGATTAACACCTGTATACCAGCAGCACATACATAAAAGTTCTGATACATGGCTCATGTATGGTGTGAACCATTGCTTATTCAGCAAATAGAAAAAGGTTACATGTTTAGTAATGTCATGAACCTACGGATAGACATGGTGCTTGGTATCATCTCATACATCATAAAAGTTCTGATACATGGCTCATCTAGCGTGTGACCATTGCTTATTCAGCAAGTAGAAATAGGTTACATATATAGTAATGTCATGAACCTACGGGTAGACATGGTGTTTGGTATCATCTCACACATACATAAAAGTTCTGATACATGGCTCATCGAGCGTGTGAACCATTGCTTATCCAGCAAATAGAAATATGCAAGAAGTGTGGAGGGAAGGTAGCAAGCGCAGCGTCGTCTCATTCTTCTCTCGACTCTCGTACTGCGAAAACGTTCCAATAAATATAAAAAATTAATAATAAAATAAAAATGGTTAAAGAAAATAAACCAGAAAGAAAACCAGCCGTACCTAAAAGACGGTACGGAAAATCAAGATCAAGTGGTGTAAGTATTAATTAATATTGTTGAAGTAATTGTTTAATTGTTAATTAATAATTTTGTTTTACAGTGCGAGTTTGTGGTCGCCGTGACCACGATGGCGGCGATCGCTGCGGTTGTGACGCCACCTAGATGTTCCGCAGGTGGAAAGCGGACTCTAGGGATGGCGAAGAGGAAGCGTGTTTCAACCACGACAGCGACCACGACAGCGAGGAGGAGCACGGTACCGACGCCGTTGTCCACGTCCACGACGGCGGCAACGACGTGTGCCTAGACAACGGCGACGACGATGACAACTGCCGCTGCATCGATGTCAAGTGACTGCGGTACTCCACTTCCGACGCTCACGCCGATTCCATCGCCTGTTTCTCCACTTCCGGAAACTCCAACGACGCCTTCTCAGACAAGTCTATCACAGGACATAGACAGTCTGGAAAGCGCCTTTGGGATAATTCCGAAAGTGTTGGAAAAGATGGCGTATTTGACGTCCGCTTGGGAAGGAAGGCGCGCTGCGCAGCAGAAGGTGCGCGCTGAAATTTCCCAAGTCGACAAGGCTATCTTGCAACAGGACGACGACGTCGCTAATTGGAAAGCTGAGATTGCTCAGCTTGAAGCAAAAGTGGCGAAGTCTGCCTTTAACAAGGAAGCCTTGTTAAAGAAACGGGTCGAACTGGTTGAGGAGGACCACCAGATCGATCAGGAAGTGGACGTCTTAGAGCGCGCGAAGGAAGCAAAGCGTCCGAAGTTGGAGCGACTGAAAACGTTGCTTGACACCGCGAAGCAGCAGTTGACGTCGTTTACCAATAGGTAGAGTGTATAGTAGTATATTGTAAATAGTGTAAATGTATTATGTAGTCTTAGTAAATAAGGGTTAGTACGTAAGTGTTGTAAATAAGTTAATTAGTAAATAAGGGTTAGTATGTAAGTGTTGTAAATAAGGGTAAGTATGTAAGTGTGTAAATAAGTTAAGTAAATAGTTTGTTAGAGTTAGTTTGTAATTGTTTTGGAAAAAAAAAACTAAAAAAAAAAAAAAAAAAAAAAAACACCAACCAAAATGGTCCCAAAATATTTTGGGAAAAAAAACAGGTTAGGCTAGGTGGCGTTAGTCGGCCCCATACAGGAAATGGCAAAGAGACCATTGTTGTTCTAAATTGTGAATAAGACATATATGTGAAATTTGGTGAAATTATGTCTCCTATGAGAAGTTGTGTATAGGTATGCAAGGGATGAAAAATGGGGTGGAAAAGGGGTTGAGAAGAAGATCCCCTGAAAAACATCATAGGGAAATGGGTACAGGGGGGGGGGGCAGGGCGTCGAGGTGGGCTGGTTGGGGCAGGTCGGGAGGCATTAAGTCCGAGAGGGGTAGTTGTCTGAATTTGATACTTCTGACATTGCCAAGTGGTACCTTCAGTCTTCTTTTTTTAACTGCTTCTATTTTTTTTTTAAGCTTAAAGGTGTCAACTTTTTGTCAACTTTATTTTTTTTCAAAAATTTTTTCAGATTCAGGTACTTCCACTTGGGGACCTTCTTCTCACACCATAAGTTATTACCCGATTTCAACTCCTTCTGCTTCAAAAAAATTTCTAAATCTTCATTTTTACACTTTTACCCCCATCATTTCTTACGCTGAAGTATTTCATTAAATACTTCATTGTTTTCTTATACTACACCTCATTATCCATATTTTCATGTACTAATTTTTCATACCACTCTTTTCCTGCCCTCAAAATATATTTTTTTTTAATTTCTGGACTTAAAAAATTTTTACCATGATCTGGACTTAAAAATTTTTACCATTATTTTCACCTAAAAATTTTTCCTCCGACAACTGTCTATTAAAATTCATAAACAAATACAACAGGTACTTGTACTTCATCGCTCCCCACCCCCACCACCCCCCTATTACTAACAATCCTCAGTTCCAATTAAACAACTCTTAGTCAAGCATACCCAACACTCGCGAGAGCAATCTTCACGATGTCTGCCTCCGAGAGCCCCGTGCTCTTGGAGGGCCTCTCCTTTGAGGCCGCAACGGCCGCCATCAGAGACCTCCAGGCCAAACTCGAGGCCTTGACAGATTACGTCAGTCGTCTTACCAAAGACGCCCCCCCAGTCCCGATGGCAGAAGACTCACCTCCCAGTACTTCGGCCACCCCCCATCCGCCAACTAAGGTACGTTCCAGCATTGTGCCACCCCCCGCCGCCGCCGACGGCTTCCCCAAACCTTCCAAGAAGCGCAGGAAAGTCGCTCCTTTCCTGTCTTCCGCCTCCTCGTCTTCCGAATCGGAGTCCGACTCCGACCTACCGTCCCAGAGCACTCAAGCTCCGCCCCCCCATCGTCATCCGCCAAAAATCTCTTTGGCCAAAAATCCGCCGTGCCATGGACAGCAATGGCATTTCCGACCGCCGAACTATCAATACCTCCGACTCAATCAGAGTCTATCCCAAGTCCGTTGACGATTTTCGTCGCCTCTCCGCCTTCCTCGACCAATCCAAGGTCGAATTTTCCACCAACCAGCTCCGCCAAGACAGGGACCTCCATGTCGTCATCCGCGGAGTCTGCGAATCCATCCCGACCGAAGACGTCGAGTCTGAATTAACCAACAAAGGTTACACAATCCGTGGCGTCCACCGTATGTCCAACGGTGGTAAAATCTGGCCACTTATCTCCGTCCGGCTAGACCGCACCGCTAGAAACTCCAAGTCAATCTTCGAACTTGGTAAGCTCTGCGGGCTCAATGTCAAAGTTGAGCCAAAAAGGGCATCTAAAGACGTCCCCCAATGCCGCCGCTGTATGAAGTTCTTCCATACAGCGAATTACTGCCACGCCGCCTGGGTCTGCTCTTTCTGCGGTCGTAACCACGTAACTGCAGAATGCAAGTCGAAAGACAAAAAGGACGCCACCCCCTCCTGCGCAAACTGCAAAGGCAGTCACCGCGCCACCTACCGCGGCTGCCCCAAGGTTCCAAAGAGGACCACCCCCAACTCCAAACCTATCACTCCGGCTGCCCCAAAGGTAGCAATCGCCAACCCCTCAGCCACCCCAGTGCTGGCGCCCCCACTCACCAAGTCCTACGCAAACGCAGTAAGGTCAGCCCCCCCACCCCCACCACCCACCCCAAAAAACACCACAACCCTAAGGGCCACTTCAGCCCCAAGAACAACCCCGTCCCTTCACGACAAAATACAGGCCATTGTTCAAACAATGGTTGCCAGCCTAGTCGCCGTCCTTGAAACCTCCAACAATGTCTGACACCGCCCACCCCAACAATCTTCGATTAGTTACCTGGAATGCCAATGGCATTAGAGGTAAATTGACGGAACTCGAGAACTTCCTCGAAGAAAAGTCAATCGGTGTTGCTTGCATCACCGAAACACATCTTTCACTCAACCACAAACTTTTTGTCCCAAACTTCACATCTTTCAGAAAAGATCGTGAAAACTCCAAAGGAGGTGGCGTAGCCATCCTGGTCAAGAACACAATCAAACACAGGCCCGTCTCTTTGGCCACTGATTCATTCGAAGCGGTTGGCATTGAAATCTCAACAACCACCGGCCCCGTTAGGATCATCTCGTTCTACTCGCCCCCGAACGATAATAATCTTTCAATCTCCCCCTTCTCCTCCCCCCAAACGTCTCGACCATCATCGCAGGCGACTTCAATGCCAAACACACCGCTTGGGGCTGCCGATACAACAATAGGAAAGGCATCTCTCTTCTTGCCAAATCTCTTGATTTTGACCTTACAATCGAAGCCCCCCCAGAGCCCACGTATTTCTCTGAAGTACAGAGCCACATTCCCGACATCCTCGATATTTTCGTCACTAGAAATATCAATCTTCCCACTGATCCCACCGTCCTTAACGGACCATCTTCCCGTCCAACTAGAAATCGGCAGCCCAATCTACAACCCCCCAAAGACAACAACCTCGCTGGACTGGCTACATCTCCGCTATATCCTCGAAACATCTTCATTCAAGTGCACTCAAATTCGCACAACAGCGGAACTCGATGAAGCTGCGGATCTCCTATCAAACGAGATCAGCAGAGCAATCGAGCTCTCCACGATCTCTCGCCCCTCCCCAACTCCCGCCAAAAATCTCCCCTCAGACATTCTTGACCTCCTTAAGAGGAAAAACAAGACCCGTCATCAGTGTCAAAAACACCGCAATCCAGCGCATCGCGCAGAACTAAACGCCCTTCAGCGAGAACTAAAGACTCGCCTTAGCGAATTCCGCAGTGCAGCCTTCGACGATTACATCGCGCAGGCTGAAAAACACCCCCAAAGCACTTGGAAAGTCATTCGGTCTCTCCGAAACAGAGCTCCCCATCTCCCGCCACTAAAAAAGAACGGCTCCACCTACTCAACAGATGAGGAAAAAGCTGCAATCTTCGCAGACTCTCTCTGCCTCCAATGCTCCCCGTTGCCCAGCCCCGCGGATCTAGTCAACTTTCATGTGCGCACCAAATCCGACGCACAAAACTTCAACCCCTCTATACCGGACTATAAACACACCACCCCCCGTGAAATCTCCCTTACCATCCGATCCTTGAAAACTAGAAAAGCCCCTGGCGCTGACGGAATTCCCAACGGAGTCCTGAAAGTCCTGCCACCAAAGCACATAACAGCACTGTGCAACATCACAAACGCCACCATGCGGCTCCACCAATTCCCCCTGGTCTGGAAAGAAGCCACCGTCATATGTCTCCCCAAAAAGGGGAAGCCCCTCAGTTCTCCCTCGAGCTACAGACCCATCAGCCTGCTCAGTTCGATGAGCAAAGTGGTCGAATCTATTCTCCTAGACCGGCTCTTAGACCACGTGGAGCAAAACAACCTTCTCCCCGACTTTCAATACGGTTTCCGCAGGAAACACGGCACTGGTCACCAGCTTCTTCGCGTAAGCGTATCCATATCTGATAACCTCAACAAGCGTCGTCACACCTCCATGCTGCTTCTTGACGTCCAACAGGCTTTCGACCGAGTCTGGCACGAAGGCCTGATCTCCAAACTCATCACCCTCAACACCCCTCACTTTCTAATCGAGGTTATCAGATCCTTCCTTACAGACAGAAGCCTTCGCGTCCGCGTCGGCACAGCTCTGTCAGATAGCAAACCCATCAAGGCCGGTGTCCCGCAAGGTTCCAAACTATCTCCCATCCTCATGAATCTGTTTTGCGCAGACATGCCCTCCCACCCTACAATTCTGACTGCCCTATATGCAGACGATATCGCCCTAATAGACTCCAGTCAAGCCATTCTCCATAGTACTGCGAGAATTAACAATTTTCTGCCCCAGCTCCTAAACTGGTATCGGACATGGAAACTTTCCATCAATGATACCAAATCGGAAGCAATTTTCTTCTCCCACAGAACCCGGAAACCTCCTTCCATTATGGTCAACAACCGCCCCGTCAAATGGACAAACTCCGTCACCTTCGACAGAACCCTGAACTGGAGGCGTCACATCATATCCACCCGAAACAAGGCTGTGGGCGCATACATCGCGCTCGTGCCTTTCTTCCGTAATAACTCCATCTCCCATCAAACGAAAATCCAAGCGTTTAACGCAATCATCAGGAGCATTTGCTCCTACGCCATTCCCGTCTAGGGCAGCGCCCTCCCCAACCGCCTTAATCTTCTTCAAGGCACCTACATGCGAATCCTCCGTTCCGCATTAAATTATCCCTGGTTCGTCAGAAATATCCAAATTCTGAAAGAAACCGGTTTACCTTCTCTCCCCGACGCCGCAATAACATTCGCGGCAAACCTCCGGGCCTCAGTGTCAGGCCACCCAAACCCCACCATCTCGACACTATCCAACTACGCCCCTAAACCTAACGACCGTTTCAGAAGGCCTTGTCACCTTCTACCCTGAGCTGCCCTTCTTCGCTCATCCCGAGTTTCGCTCTTTAGCGCGAGTGCCCACCCTACCCATCTGAGGTGGGCCACCGTCTTCGCCCGCACGCTCCCTCCCCCCTCTCCCAACTCTGCCCGCTCCCGAAACCAACTCCCAACCCCAACCTCTCCACATCTATCCGGGGATGTTAAAACCTCACGGTTGAAAATCCCCTCTCGAGGAGGGGTTTTAGTCGGTAGGCGCCTCGGCGAATCCGACACTACCTCCCTCCCGGGGGAGGTGTCTTTTGAGGATTTCCCCTCCTCGAGTATAAACTAAAAACAGAAAAAAAAAAACAAAATGAGAGAGCATCACTTCACCAGAAGGGTCTTATGAATTAACATGGACCTTTCTCGTGTATCTATTGTCCTTTCACCATTCAGGCAAACTGCTAATGAAACCACCTTGCTCCAATGCGGATATTGTTGGCGTCTGCGTGAAAGCTGTACGGCTGAAACAGGATTCTGCTGTCAAGAATGTTTTGACCTCTGCTTTTCTGCCACAGCTGCACATTTTATCATTGCGATGTCGTAAACCTGTGCTGCCGACCTTGTCGTCAGGGGACTCAATCGTACCTCTGCGAAAAGTCGGGCTTTGTTTACGAGATCGATGATACGCACACGCTGTACTGTATTCTTTGCAATACTTACGAGCAAAGGCGTCAACTCTTCCAATCCATTATGTTTTCATAAACCTACCTTTCAATAGCTCCCTCTCCTACACCTTCCTTTTCCTTTTTAAAGACTTGTGACCTTGACACACTTTCCATATAACTTCTTGTTATCCCCAAACTCTACCTTTATCTTATATCTCAAACGTCTACTACCTTTTGCTTCTTTATTTATTTCTTAACACAAATATATACATGTACACGTTCTACGCTCCTTCTACATAACCAAGATTATTACTTATTTCTATTACATATCCTTCTTCAAATACGGTCTTATTTGTGATACGGTGGTTCTCACTGCAAACAAACTCGTACCTGCATATCTCACCACACCATCCGCAATGAATGTGAACTCCGTCATGGATATACACTTCCAACATCCATAAATTCGGAACTCGTGTATATAATGACACAATTCCTCCATTACTTCCTCCATATCGACAGCTCCAACACATTGGTAGGTAGCGAAGATTATTCCTATCACAGTACAGCACATACGCAGAACATGCTGAGAAGTTCGTTTCACATTTGAAGAGTTTTCGAGCTACGTTCCACCCTTTCATTGATCTAACATCACATACATACTTCTTTGCTTTATTTACAGTATACTCCTCTGTGTCTACGTAATCTCCTCTATGTAACACAGTGTTACGCTGCGCATCATTCAATCCTTCCATGTGGTCCGCATTATTCCAATACTCTACTTCTTTTGTACCACCACAAACTTCATCGATACTACGACCTCTACTACTGCTTCTTACATCCATTCTCAAAACATATTCATATTTCATTCATATTTAAGAACTGTACTAAAGTGTGGATATGATGAGGTTCTGTTACAGTTTTTGTTGAGTGTTGTTGGATGGAGTGCAGCAACAATACTCCACAGGAAACAAAATTGGTCATCATTTTGAATATTGAGAACAGACTTAGTATTTTTAATGTATGATGGTAAGTCTACATAAGTTGATATTCCAAAGTTAATTGGTGTGTACTGATTAATGTTTATTTTAAGTTGAATAATTTCAAAAAGTGCCCAACCACTGTCCCTCTCTAGAAAATCATCTATTCTAGATAAAAGCTTATCATTTATGTGCTGATTATACCAGTCTCTTAAATTCGTAGCCCAATCAATTATATTATTTTTAGTTGAAAAGTGTTTGATATCTGTTTCTCCAGTTGAAGGTTTAATAAAGTTAGCGTAAAAGATAGCATTTACTTTTAGTAGTGTTTTTTTTAATTCTTTCTTAATTTGGATTCGAAATCTGTTAAACGCTTTTTTAAAAAACAAAATTGGTTCTTTAATACTATAATTTAATATACTTCCTGTCCTTATTCTACTATCGAAACAACTTTCTACATCAATCCATTGTATGTTTCTTGCTTTCTTTCTAATTTTTTTTTGAAGTTCATTTCTGAATTTGTTTTTAAAATATATTAATAAAGATAAATTAGCTTCTAACTGAGATTTATGTTTGATCTCACATTTTTTTTCTTGTTTTAACAATTTCATAACCAGTAAAATATTAACATTTAAAATTTTTATCCACTTACGATATTCCCTCCTTTTCTTAATTAAATTGTTAACTTGCTCAATCTTCTGAATGAAGTCTTTTAAAATAGAATTAGCTTCCATACCTAATACATGATACACGCACACATACACAAGTTAACAGGATGTATAATGATAAGAATCTAAATATAATTTACTACGTACTCGTTAAATTTTCTGAAAAAAAAAAATGAAGTATTAGTAAAATATGTAGGTAAGTCATACGTATGGACCATTTACCTGATACTAAATTTGTATGAATTCAACTAGCTCAGCTTTGTTGTTTTTTCCAGTCTTTGTTTCCTCGGTAGATAATTGCAAATTTCGATTTATTCGCAATCTCTACTCTCTCATCTGTGAAGGCATCATACATACGTTTTGGCAAAAATATAAGATTTTCTGCAGTTTCTACAGCAATTGCATCTCCATGACGCGTTTTTCTTCGTGACAGGTGCACAACTGGATATGGTTTATCTATAATCATATCCTTTATATGTAGGAGTGGTTTTGAGTCACATAAACCCCGTTGGTTGATAGCTTCCAAAAAATGAGCCTCAATATCATTTTGAACTGATGAAGACATAATTACTCGTTTCAATAGCAGAATAATAACAGGAAGTACGTTTAGAAAGGCACACTCACCACAATAACTGATAAAAGTGGATGAAACTTAAGAAAATTTTCTCTTATTTATATTACATTATAACACACACACACACACACATTCATGTTTTAACTTTTAAATTTTTCTTCATATTTTGTCTAAGAATTTTATCAGTTTTGTGTTCATGTTCTTGTTATTTTAAATTATACATTCAGTTAATTTAAATAATTTTTTCTTATATTTGTTTAAGCATTTTATCAGTTTTGTGTTCATGTTTATGTTATTTTAAGTTATGCATTCAGATAATTTAAATATTTTTTATCAGTTTTACGTTCATGGTTTTGTTATTTTAAAATTATACATTCAGTTAATTTACATAAATTAAAATCGATTGTGGTTTGCTGTTTACTGTTTTCTTTTTTTTCTTATCTACTGAACATATTATACAAATTACACAAAAACAATTAAAGAACTTTTTATTTACTCACTATAACGATACTTAAATAATGTATATAAATTGCAAATGATTAGACCAATAACTTTAACAGAAAGAATTATTATAGCAAACACAAAATAATAATTTATATTCGCTGAAAGGTTTACAGCTATGGAAGAACATTTTTCTCCTTGCCTTGTTGTCATATTTTTTGATGTAAGGTGAATCCATTGACTATCCACATATTTTTCATTTTTTAGAAAATACCGTATTTGAACATTTTCGTATGAGCTAAGGTTTTTATTTTTTATTTTAAATGTGTAAGTGTTATACAAGTCATACGATGCTGAAGTTCTATTCCACCCGTCTGGCCATGTACATGTCTTTAATTGAGGAGTATCATTTTGGAAACATGTGAAGGCATAAAGTGCATCATACGGCCGTGAGATAAATAAAGATCCATTGTAGATTGATGCAATAGCTGTAATTGTTGTTAGTAGAGCAGCCAACTCTCTTCCGTAACGTTTGAACTATGACTGATTTGAGATACAAGTAATTCGTTTTATTTAAAAAAGCAGCTATTGAAGAACTTGAGATAATGACAAGTTTCCTTCCCATGTACCTTCTTCATCATCATCATCATAATCTGCAGTATTAAACAAACCTTTTCCCGTTCTTTCATTATTTGTGATATATAATTTGGAAACTATTTTGTACAATTTAGATAAAATTGAATTTGTTGTACATTGAATATCTGTAACATTAACAAATATCTCAATACCAGAATTTTTAATTGATTGTATAACACGTCTAGTAAATGGATCAAATTCAAAAATGAAATGCTTGGAAAAGAAATAGAAATGACCGTTAGTAAATCGAAAAACTGCTCTAATGTTATTTGGTATACCTGGAAACATCTCTTTTATGAAACCTGCAGATTTAACAATCATAAGATCATTACAGTCGTTTAATTCTAAATAATAACCTTTTTTGGTAAACATGAAGGTTCTACCATCATAAGAGTTCACCAATCCGGTAATTTCTTTTTTATTTATTCGATAATTAAGGGCAATGTCTATAGTATAATTATTTTTTAACTTTAATGAGGGGAATTCAATTATATACATTATATTATTGCTAAGTAATACGATGTTGGTATTAGGTTTTTGATAGATTGCATTTATCTTACTAAAATTTCTTGGAAGGAACGGTAACCATTGTGTAATTAATTCTGGTTCTTTATTATATATGTCAATTGCACCGTTAATTAAAGGAATCGTCCACACCCACACAGCATGAAAAACAAACAATTTTCCGTTAAGAACCAAATAAGTGTACAAATTTTTTATACTGCATAAATCAGGTTTATTATCAGGTATTTGTCCACCTGGTATAACAGATACTGTTGTATGTGTAGGTAAAGCTGATGTATATACAGGTTTAGCTGTTGTACTTGCTGTTTGAGCTGTTGTATGTATAGGTAAAGCTGATGTATATACCGGTTTAGGCGTTGTAATTACTGTTTTGATAGTAGATGAAATAGTTGTTGCAATGGATGTGGGTGGTGACAGTGGATAGTAACCTCCACTAGAAGGTTTTCCATATAAATTTTGAATTGCTTTAATATCATCTTCATACAAATCAAAATAAATAAGACTTGAAATATTTTGAGGTACAAAATAAAAAGGATTCATAATGCTTTCATTTGGGTCAGAATGAACAATACCCAAAGTATGTCCAATTTCATGTAAAAGTACCAAGTATAAATTTATTGTATCTGTATTATCAGCAGGCGTCATCAAAGATGAATGCCATTTTTCTTCAGCATCTAAATGTATTTCTAGTTGTATTTTCTATTGAGAAGGAAAACTTGCATGAGCAAGAACCCCTCTCTCACCGTCGAATGAAGAGCATTGCCTATTGGGAGTTTCGCTATAATTATGCTGTCTTGAAAATTTACTGATAACTATATTTGCGTTCTTTTGTTTCATAATAAATCTGATATTAGAATGTTTTGACCACAACTGAAATGCTCTTAATGTTATAAATTGTTCTCGAGCGGTTGCGTTATTGAAGTACCAGGTTAATGTTGAATTAGACCATTTATGAGGAGACGTAGAGTATTTTTGTTCAATTTTACTCGTTATTCCACAATGAGGTCTTTTAATGTATCGTATCACTTCTTGTGTTATCTTTCCATCAGTAGGTTTTAAATTGTTGTTTATTTGAAAAGCTTGAACTGCCGCAATTAACGAACTATTATCTCTCTTAATTAAATTATTTATTTCATTCAATGTTATTGGACCGATAATGTCTGTAAAATACCCTAATTTATGTAAATGATTAACAACAATATTAATATCATTTTCTTCAGATGTTGACCATGACGCTGATTTAAATGAACATACTGTATGTAACACCAAAAGATATATACAGCATCCATGTCTTAGTGACCGAAAACTCTATACAACTGAGAATTATTAAAATGTACTAACATTTTGATAGTCTTTCCTTTAATTTTCTTCTTCTTTTTTATTTTTTGATTTTGAATACAATGTATGTATGTAGATGTGTATTATGTTTTGAAAGCATTTACATATCAAGTTGCATTTTTATGCAGTCTAAGTAGGAAACCACTACTGATAACAAATTCATATATAAGAGCTGTGAAATTGTATATTAGTTAAAAAACCATAATGAGCACACGAAGCGATGTGGAATTCTTAAGAAGGGTACTGAGTCCAAATTTACTGGTAAGTCTACCTTATTATTTTAATTTTGTTTTCTTATACTAAATAGAGATTTATTTGTGCTTTCAGTATAAACCGTTAATAGTGCTAGAGTCACAAGTGCCTCCACCGGAACCGCCGTTTCAATATATTGGGATGCAGGGAGAATACATTTATTTTATGGAAAACGGCACGTTTTTTATTGAAGTTTGGAAAATGTAAGTAAAGAGAATATTTTTTTAATTTCATTGACTGTAACATTGATAGAATTTTCTTTTTATTTACAGACGTCGGTGAAAAAAAAAATGTATTATATATATATGTATAAATAAATGATCAAGCGATATCTGATGTTTTAATCCAACTGTTATATTTGTCTGAAAATCCTAACCATTTAACAAAAAGGTTATTACTTTTTCGTTTTAGTATTTTTTCAATTAAATAAATGTCTGGATATTTAGTTTTCTGTAATTCTTCGGTATAAAAACCTCCACTTATGGCATTGCCGTTTAAATCTTCTAATAAATATGTATATTGGTTAGTATAATTAATTTTTGCTACTTTAAATAATTCAGTTGTCCAGTTGGGTGTGTAAGACTGAAAATATATGTTTTGCTTTACTTATTCGTACAATATCACCTAGGTAAAATGTAGGTTTTCCATATACCATTTTCATATGACTGTGCGCTGTATCGAGTATGTACTTTTCATTTTGTTTTTTTATCGCTTTTGAGGGTGTCATTCTTATTGTTCTATGTACGGTGTTATTATATTCATTAACCACGTCATCGATTACATCTATCCATCTATATGACCCTCTATAATGTAACGCTTTAAATAATTTAGTTTTTATCGTTCTAATTACACGCTCAACAATGGACGCTTTTTTCACTGAGTAACTACTATAGTGATTAATTTTATATTTTTCCATCAAAGATTTAAACTGCCCATTATAATACTCCTTACCATGGTCAGTTTGTAAATTCTTAGGAATGGAATCTAATGTTTTCAGTATTCGTTTCATACCATTAACAACTTCAGTTGCAGATTTGTCTTTAATAGCTTGTACCCATACATACTTAGAGAAACAATCGATAACAATTAAAATAAATTTGTAATTATCGTTAACTTTTGCATACTCTCTTAATTCAATTAAATCACTTTGATATAAGTCTGATAGCCCTTTGATAATTACACGTCGACGTTTAAAATTCTTCCTAGCATGTCTATGAATTTCATTAACTAATCCTCTTTTTACTATGTTCACTTTTGAGGTCATTTTTGAATTCTTTTGAATTGCAGATATACTGATTATATCAAGTCATTATCTAAGGATGCCATTAAAGCTGCACGGCAATATGTAAAAGAAGCCGGCGGCCGTAAAAAGATACGAATACCAAGAATTATTCCAATACCTAAAAGAGGTGGATTTCTACCACTAATTCCAGCGATTTTAGCAGGAATATCGGCTATAGGAGGATTATCAGGAGGTGTAGCAAACGTTGTTAGAACTATCAATGATGCAAAGGCGGCAAAAAGGCAACTTGAAGAAGCGCAATGTCACAATAAAACTATACAAGCCATATCTCTCGGCCAGAAAGGAAACGGATTGTATTTGAAACAGCGCAAGTCCGGTATGGGATTGTATCAAAAAAAAAAATTCCATTGAATCTACCCTCTCGAGCACTAACGAATGATGAAATGGATAAATACGCACGAAAATTAAAAATACCTCACTTTAGAGGTGTATTCATGAGAGACGCTCAACCGCAATATGGTGCTAAAAAATATGAGTGCTGTAGTAAATTTGGATGAAAGCAAAAATCCTGGAACACATTTTTGTTGTTATATAAAAAGAAATAAGGAAATTTTTTATTTTGATAGTTTTGGTAATTTAAAACCACCACCGGAGCTAATCAGATATTGGCAAAGTGACATTGAACCTAATAATATTCACTATAACTTCGCTTCTTATCAGTCTTTTAATTCCTACAACTGCGGTCACTTATGTCTTGAATTTCTCTATAAAAATTCAAATATATAAATCCATATAGTCAGTCATGTCACAAACGTTCACCTTAACAGGTAAAACAAGTCTTCTCTCAGTAGATTTTTATCCTCCAATCGAATTAGACAATCGCTGTGAATATTCAATTGCTTTAATTGGCTTTCACACCTATAACAGTATTCCCAATATTCAAGAGGGTAATAATAAATTTTACTATATAGATAAAAGTGAGAGTAAGAGTGACCAGGTTATAACTATTCCTACAGGTTCTTTTGAAATTTCTGATTTGGAGAACTATTTACAATTACATTTATCTCCAGCGAATAGTAATTATACAGTGCGTAACAATTATTTAAGTTTAAAACCTAATAATAATACATTAAAGTCAGAATTAAAATGTAAATACAAAGTAAACTTCATTCCTACAGACAGTATTGCCAAAACTGTTGGGATTTTCTCCGAAAATTTAAGAAGAAAACACTTTACATGAATCAGATTTAACAGTAAATATAATTCAAGTGTCTACAATTCGTATAGAGTGTAACATTGCTACTGGTTCGTATTGTAACGACTTATCTTGTCACACAATATATGAGTTTAGGCCAGCCGTGGACCCTGGCTACTCAATTAATATTGAACCGAAAAATCTTACATTTTTACCTATCGATAATAGACGATCAATAGGCAATATAACAATAAAATAGTAGATCAAAATTCACAATTAATTAACTTTCGAGGAGAAGATATAATCGTTCGATTAGAATTAAGAAAACAAAATGGGCCTGGTATTTAATCAGGGAATAGTGAACCAACACTTATATAAAGCAGCTGATTTGAAACGAGATAATAAAAAAATATATAAATCTTTAAATAACAACAATATTCAGTCATTTAGTGGTGGATCGTTAAATAAGCGACATCATCATCATCATCGCAACCACCACCACCTTTCAGCAGAAAATCGTAACTTCTTAGAAAGTATAGGATTAAAAGTCAGGAAGAATGGAAAATAAATTACAGCTGTTTGCCAATCCCATTTACGATGAGTCAATTACAAAAGAAGAAACACATACGTACCCAACGGAAACAAAAGCTTATAACAATAGCGACGAATGTGAAATAAATATTAATCAACAAGATGCATTTTTGGATATGAGTGATGCAGCGTTAATTATCGACGTTACTGTTGAATTAGTTGGAGAAGCACCTCAGGCTCAAGTAAGATTAACCAACAACGCAGGTGCATTCCTCTTTGAATATATAAGTTATGAATTAATTGGCATAGAAGTGGACAGAGTGCGTGACCCTGGTATGACAAGTACAGCGAGAGCCTTGTTATTGTATAATAGAAATCAATGTCGTGCACTTGACATTGCCAGCTGGAATTACATGGAAAATATTGAAGGAAGACCAATTAGTGAACAAAAACAACAGTTTTTATTTCGAATACCTTTGAATTTCCTTTTTGGGTTTATTTAGCGACTATCGAAAAGTTTTATGCGGTCGTCATAAAATTCGATTAGTTCGTTCACACACAGATGCCAATTGTTACAAAACGAGTGATATTGCAAAGAAATTAACCTTTACAATTTCAAACATTGAGTTACATGTAAAACATGTATATCCAAACGATGCAGTTAAATTGCGACTTTTGGAACAAATAGGTCAGAATAAACCCATAATTATTCCGTTTAGACGATGGGAATTACATCAGCTACCGGCGTTACGCAATACTGATAAGGATATTTGGGTTGTTAAAACAAGTATTAGTATTGAAAGGCCACGTTATGTAATCGTTATGTTTCAAACTGCAAAACGGGATAATACATTACGAGATATAACAGATTTTGATAATATAAATTTAATGGATTTACGTTTATATTTAAATTCTGAATGTTATCCGTATGAATCTCTTAAAATGGACTTTAATAAGAACCGCTACACTGAAGCTTATCAGATGTATATGGATTTTCAAAAGAGCTTTTCTAATAAAACGCTCCCTGAACCGTTAATCTCCTATGCAGCATTTAAAGATAATCCAATATTTGTCATTGACACTACTAAACAAAATGAGGCAATCAAATCGTCAACCGTTGATGTAAAATTAGAATTCAAAGCAGAGAAGTTTTTCCCCCTAATACAAAAGCCTACTGCATTATTATACACGACTGCATAGTTGAATATCTCCCTCTTACCAATATTGTACGAAATTTGATATAAATAATAAATATATTCATCTGACTAGTCTCCACTTAGAACTCAAAATGACTGCTGTCATTCTAGACATACAAGGATTTCATATCCATGAACTTAAAAAATTTGTAGCAAAAGAACTATGTATTTTCGATGGTGATAGTATAGCTCATTTTGTTTTCCAACCACCTTGTGAAATTAAGCAACTGTCATCTGCTACAAGAAAACAAATTCAATGGTTAGAGAGGAATTATCATGGAATTCAATTCAATGAGGGTAGTGTAAATTTAAACCAAATACCAAACATTCTGGAACGATATTTATCAAATTCACATGTAATATATGTAAAAGGATGTCAAAAATACTTCTTCATAAAAAGCTATTTACCCAATGCCAATGTAATTGATTTAAGTCTAAATAATTGTATTGTACCTAAATTGGAAAGGGGACCAGCCCGTTGTATGTCACATAGAAATTATAAAAATACCAAGTGTTCTATATCTAATTGCGTACATATTTATGAATATATATTTAATAAAAAGGAAAATAATGTAACAACTAGTTGTACGTACACAAACACATAACAGGAAGTTACTTCTGTAGAAGTGTACAATGGCAATAAAATGTATAATTGAATTATTGCATTTTCTAAAAATATAAATATATGTATTAAATAAAATTATTAGTGTTTTCTTTTTTATCTATCACCACTGTCGAGGTAAATTATTTTTAAAATCGTATTATTTCAAAATAAGTATTTATACAATTAATAAAGAAAAAGAAACATAATTTAGTCTCGATTTTTAATATCACCAGCGCGCCATCCTCCATTCAATAGCGCTGTATTGACAATATTGTAAACAGTAACAAAATAAAAGTAAAACAAATACACACACACACACACACACACACACACAACAATATATTTTTTTATCCACCGTTTAAACACAGTCCAGCGGTACGGCTGTTGGCTCAGCGAGTTAGCGTCCGTGCCTGTTACAACAGCAGCTCCTCGCGCAAACGGTTCGAACCCGGGCGCACCACATACACTTTTTCTCAACAAAAAAAAAATTACGTCATCAGCCTCTAATACACACACACACACATCATCATCATCACCTCCACAGCAGTGCCCCGAAGACAACCCTCTGCGACCACCATCACAGCGCCACCCCTTCTTCGCCAACACCACCACCCAAAGAATGACCTTGGAAGGCCACGACCTTGGAAGACATGTGAAGAATGACCTCGGAAGACACGAAGAATGACCTCGGAAGACACGAAGAATGACCTCGAAAGACACGAAGAATGACCTCGAAAGACATCAAAAAACACCATCAATGGTAAGAACTGGATGGACACGCCATCCTCGGTCGCAGCTCCGACATAGTATACCTACTCAATCCATTAACATTTACGAATGTATGCAAATAAGTCGTCTAAAAACAATCACCCGGTACAAAGTATGTGTTGAAAAATTGATTGTGTAATGCATGGTAGAGCAAACAGCCTATACAGAAAAATTTCTTCCAATATGCGTGAAGACGATATTGGAATACTTGCAAGATTTGATTTGTTAATAGTTTTGTATGGCGATATCTACTCTTAGAAATTTCGTACATCAGCCCATCATAGTAAGATGAAACGCTCAAGATTTCGATTCCTAGGTCGTCTTTTACTACAATTGAAGGAAATGAGCAAAGGTATCAGTGATTTTTCGTCATTGTTTGATCCTAGCAATTTTGAGTTATTTATAGATGCAATAAACCATTTGGGCAATTTTAATAAAGACATTGATATGTATGATACACCAGCAACTGCATTATCTGCTGGTTCTTATACTAAACAATTGTGTGATTTGAAATGTGAAATTAAGCTGGAAGGAAAAATACCCAGGATTTCATGCAACTTTACAATGTAGAATTTTCAAAACGATTTGGTATAATTGTAACGATCTCAAATTGAAATGCAGGGAAATAAAAAGGTAGAATTGCATTCTTTGAGTGATATCAAAAAATTGCATAATTATTTGCTTAATGAAGGAATGAATAACTTTATGGAACTGCAAAAAACATGTTGCTTTCAAAATTGGAGGAAATTGTTAGAAACAAGACTTACATCTGTACAACTGCTAAACAGAAGAAGGGCAGGTGAAATTGAAAAAATTAAAATTACTTATTTTGAAAAAAATGGAGAAATTAAGTGATACGGATGAGATCTACAGATGACTGACGCCAGAAGCAAAAAAAATTGCGGACTCTTATTCACGAATGTAATTACGTGGAAAACTTAACAAAACGGTTCCTATATTGTTAGACAAGAATTTAAGGGAATGTGTTGACACCATTCTAAAATACAGATCACAAGCTAAAGTGCCTAAAAGTAATCCATATATTATCGGTTTACCAGGGCCTGAGAAATCGTTACGTAGGCATGCAAGTGCATGTGGTTTGATGCGAAAATTTTCTACTGTTTGTAAAGCAAATTTGCCTGAAACATTGCGAGGTACGCTTCTCAAAAAACATATTGCGACTACTGGTATTTTCCTTAACTTATCGGAGGGACAAGTATTAAAGTAATGTGATAGGCTACCGCGACTGATACCGATTCAGAGAAAACATGCCTAATAATTTTTTAGCGATAAGTTTTCTGTAAACTTCCTTTGTTTCAGTTTTCTGATTCATTTATATGTAATGTATCTATGTATAATACTGTATATATTTCTTATTCAGTTCAATAAATAGTCAGTCTAATCTCAACAGGTTATGGACCCATATCAGTCCGCATTTTAAGTTATAATTTGTTCAATTTGAACCTGTTGTTGAAGTTCGACCACAAATACGCGAAACGGGTAGGTTGGAGAAGCCGAATTTAACAAGCAGCAGTTTAAAAAAATGGAAACTGATAAAATTAAAGTTGAAAAATTAACGGATGCGGAAAACTGGCATCAGTGGCAGTTTGTCCTTCAGACATTATTGGACAGTGCGAACGCCCTGGATGTCTGCACTGGGATAGAAAGAAAACCAGAAAAAGGAGTTGCTGATTACGAAAAACTTAATAAAAGATGTAAAGCTGGACTGGATTGCAAGAAAACTAATTGTGGACACCGCTGAATCAAAACCGTTTTTGAGCAAGGTGATTCCTGTAGACCGTTGGCGGAAATGTTGTGGATTCACGAACCAGAGCAACTATAACAAAAAATGGAAGGCAAGAAGAAATGAAAAACAAAATACAAGGGCAAGAAATAAAAAGAACAAAATGCAAGAAGGGCAAGAACAAATGAAAGCAGATCAAAAAGAGATGAAAATCAAAATGGAGGCGATTTAAGAAGAATTCGGAGTGGAATGGCGTTTGACTGGACAAATACCTGCCGGAAAACCTTTCAAGCAGTGAAAGATGAAGTTTCCAATTCTTCGATTTTGACCTGAACTTGGAAAAACATTCATTGTAAACACTGATGCAAGTAACATGGGCAATGGAGGAGTACTTTTCTAAATTCTAGACAGCAAAGAAAGCTTTATTCCATATTTTAGCTAGACACTGTCGAAGTCCGAAAGAAATTATTCATTATTTTAAAATTCTGTGTTAAAAAAATAAGTATATACTTATTTTCTATTAAAATAAGGCAATAATTATTCCTTAAAAGTGAATGTTAAAATAAATGAAGTAGTCTCATTTCTGCTAAAAAAAATCTATAAAAACGTCGAAATCGGTCACAAACTTCGATGTTTCCCTTTTCAAAATAAAGATGTTTTAACATCAATGTTTTTTATGAGCGATGTTGCATCCCTAACTAGTATGTACAAATATTAGCCATTAAAATATGAATATTGTTCCACCTAGGTCTTTCAAATCTAAATTACAAGGGGGAATCAAATATAAACGGTAATTTTACTATTTAGATTAGCACGTAATTCCCATACAAAGGATTCGATTTTCGAGTGTTGTTTGGTTTATGAGGAGGGGGAAAACTTGTTTGAGTAGCAACTGCGCTCGGTTCTGTACCTTCGTCTGTTGCACAACAACAACGCATCATCATACAGTTTTTACACTGTTTCAGAATCGAGTGTATACGTGGGTCAGAGGGATAAATTGATAAGATATAGGCTGAGAAACCCTCGAACATCCTCCTTATAGCCCTGACTTGTCATCCTGTGATTATTCTTTGTTTGCGCCCTTGAAAGAATCACTTGGAGGCAAATGATTAAAAAACAATCAAGAAGTAGAGGAGTATGTGCGGAATTGGCAGACAACTAGACTTCAAACTTTTTATGAAGGAGGAATATTCAAGCTTAAAAATCCATCGCAAAAGTGTGTAGAGGGCGGAGGTAACTACATTGAAACATGTTAAACGTTTGGTTGGTGTATACCATTGATCAATAATTTATTTTACAAAATTACCGCTTGTATTTGATTCCCCCCTCCCGTATTACATCGAGTTGTGTACGATCACGAACGACACAGAAAAATTTACCATTGAAAATATTCTTGTCAAACAAGCAGATGTTCTGATCGTTGAAACAGCAATACAACAATTTAACTAAACAAATACTACTGTTGTTGGTGAAGATATTGATTCATTAGTATTACTACTCGGATTCCAACCGATAAATTTATTTATTTAAGACGAGTAGGGTGAATCGGTAGAAGGCGATCCACATGAAGAAGCTAACGTAACCGCTCGAACCGACGCTCATCAAAGCTGACCGGCGCCTAAGCATTCGTGCGTTGTCTGGGGAGTTGAATGTCAACAAAGAAACCATCCAGTAAATGTTACACGATGATTTCAACATACGAAACATTTGCGCAAAAATAGTTATCACTCATACACAAAAACAAATGCAATAGTCAATCTGCGAAGATTTTTTGTCTCACATTTGGAACAACGGCAGAAACTGGATGAGTCAAGTGATCACTGAAAATGAGACCTGAATATTTAAGTATGACCCCAACATCCGTAGACAAAGTCAGCATTGGGTAGGAAAGGGTGGGAGCATCCATCAAAAACAAGGATGTCCTAATCGCGATTGAAATCAATGTTGATCATTTTTTTGTTATCCACGGCACCGTTCATCGTAAATATGCGCATTTTTCGTGACTGGATCCACAAATTTCGGGAAACAGGCTTTAATGAATGTACTGCAAAAGCCTACGAATTCATAGAAAAGAGCAGTTGTGTGATTACAACGACTTTTAAATAGAAAAGGATTCGCAAGAAAAATAAAATGTTTAATTATGAATCTGTAGATGATCCTATTGCTTCTGCTGAAAGTAGATTCAGAATAGATTTTATTATTACAATGGTTGCCGTGATACAAGACATTAACACAAGATTTACTGCACTCACTGAATATTACAACAATTTTGGATTCTTGTACGACATAAATAATTTAAAATCTTTGCCAAATAACGAGCTTTTGAAGCACTGTAATAATTTAAGTGTAGTACTTCAAGGTGGAGAAAGCAAAGTCAGAATCTTATGAGCTTTACGAAGCACTGCAACTTTTAGTGCCTAATCTACCAAACTCCATTAAAGATGCCAATCAGATGATTCAATACATAATTACAAATGATTTGGAAGACATCTATCCCAATGTTTACATTGCTATTAGAATTATGTTGAGTACATCTTCCGCAGAGAGAAGTTTTTCTAAGTTAAAAATTATTAAAAACTACTTAAGGAACAGTCTGAAGCCGACCGACTGACTGTCTGCTTTAGCAATACTTTCAATCGAATCAGATTTAGCGACAAAAATAAATTAAAAATCCTTACTAGAAGACTTCAGTAAAGCAAAAAGCCGAAGATTACTTTTGTAAAAAAATTAAATCACTCAAGTTACAAAATAAATAATTTTTTAAAATCTATCTGCTTTTAATATTCTCCCACCGCGCATTTATATTTTTTCACCATCATAAGTAGATATGCCGTGTCGAAGCATGTTTGATAAGATAGGTTTATTGGGTGTATCTTGGGAACAAAAGCAAGGGGGACTCGCTGATGCGACTTTGCCCACGTCTATATTAGTCCACGCTACGCCACTGCTCGGCACAGTGTCCGTCTAAAAGAAAGCCGTGATTTAACTTGGAGAGTTCGCTTCATTCAATCCAGCGCAGCGTGGAACACGGTATTGAGATTTTGGGTAGTATTTGGGTGTTTTTAGCTTTTTGTTGTCGAATTTTTAACGCGATTTTGTAGGGTACGGCGAATTGAACTTAAAAACAATAATAATATATTGCGTTTTTTCGTGTATTGCTGACAATTATCAACTCTACTATGGAAGTCGTCTACAATTTAATTAATGTGAAGAGATTTTTTTAAATATTCATACTAAGAAAAGTTAGAATTAAAAGCAAAAAGTAGGCCATTACCAGATATTATTATTATTGAAAAATCTGATGTAAGTAGAGGGAAAAGTTACACACGAAAATTTAATAGACATTTATTCAAAAAATAGATGGATTTGTGGGTGTAACAAAAAAAAATACTTTTGTTAGATACCATATCTTCACTTTGAATTGTTTGTGTGTGTTGCGAATATTTGGCACATTTATTCAATAAAAGTATTTCTATAACCATTAAATATAAGCTAGATAATAAAATAATATTAAACTATTTTTCATTGTTACAAATCATAACTAGATAAGACTATTATTATTCTTTCAACGGATTGGTAATAATATGTAAACATTTAGGTTTCTGTATGTTCTTTTCTCATGATGATGTTTATATTTAATTAAGATACAAAATTCTCGGCCAAAGAGTATAGCCGGATTAATATATGAAATCTGCCCCCATGGCTTTTTTGGCTCGCATTCAGGGGATCGATTTGGTATCGAATAAAAATAATTCACCTTAATTTTTAGCTCTTTAACTCGAACGGTTATCGAGATTTTCAAAAAAACCTGTTTTTTTAATTTTATTTTTATTTTTATAGTAAAATTCAAAATTAAACAACGCTGATTTTTTTCCTAATTCTTAGGAGTCTAAAGCATAAAAAAATGATATGATCTTAATTTTTAAACGCAGATCCGATTTTTGGTGAACGAAAAAAAATTAAAATCATTTTTTTTCAGCCTTCTTGAAATATGTCACCCACCAAAATTAGTCAGAAAATGTCTCTCATACCCCTCTACATACAGGAATTTTTTCGAATTTTTTGAAGTGGTGGAACAATATGAAAAAAATCAAAAACCCATTTTTTTAAATCTTGCGTTTTAAATATCTTATATTTTTTTTTTAATTCGAAAAAATGCGTAGAAAATATTTTTTTATTTAAAATAACGTATTATAAGATAACTTATTATAACGCCATCTACCGGGATTTCTGGTAACCAGAAATCATATTTGTTAAAGTTTCTCTTGTTTAGGTAACCTAAAAATTAACTAGTCTTCATTGTTAATGTCATTATATGTATTAAATTGCAATTAACCCTTCAATAATTTCAGTTGATATATATTGATTTCCGTTTTACGATCAAATAACACTAAATTATCATTGTTGTTATTTTATCTCTTATCATTATCATAAAATATTATTTCTTATGGTTAAATAATTTGAAAGTTGTAGTACTATAATAACTAAAGTAGGTAAAGTTTTATATTTAATCTGTTTCTATATTTCTAAATTCTCATTATATAATTCAAATCTTTGCTTCAGGATGGATTTTAATAAAAAATGCATTAATTGTAAAACATATTTGCGTAAAACAATTGGATATAAAAAAGTTTTAACGACAATTGATGAGGCTAATATTGCAACAGAAAAAATTGGAAAAAGAGTTTTTATTAATGATACTTTTTGTAGTAAGTGTCGAGTTATTTTAACAAGACCACCTAAACTTAAAAACAGTGAAGATTCATCTGCAGATAGAGTGAGCGTCGAAAGCGAGCCAATTTTTTCTCAGTCCTCATCCACTACTATTTCGTCCGTGTCATCAACTGAAGATCCTTCATATGTTACTGAAGAAAAAATGCAAGAAGAATTAGAATTTGTGGAGTTGGGTTTTCCTCGAATCATTGCGACTCACAAATACTGTTGCATTTGTGAATCATCAACAAATATTACAATAATTCCGTTTGATGCACGCAAACAAGTGTTTTCTAAAAAACGACTTTTTATTCCTGAAGGGAATCGGTGTTGTAAAGACCATCTTATAAGAAAGCGTTTCTATGATGAAGACATTAACAATTTTCGAATTTATTCGAATAACAGTATATTTGAAGTTCGTGATTTAGAAAAATTACTTGGGCAGCTAGCTATTGGGACTGATTCGTCTATAATTGATAAAATTGGAGATCACTCATTTTCAGAAAGACAGTTAGAGGTATTCACGAGCTTTACCTGGGAAGAACTAATAAAACTTCGTGAAATGTTAACATCGATGAGAAATTCAGTGAATCGTAATGTCATTCAAGCTCTTGTTATTTTCTTATTCAAATTACGAACCGGAAATTCGAATGCCGTTATATCTTCCGTTTTTGGTTTAGCTCGGGAACAAATGGTATCTGACTACTGTAATGAAGTAATATCTTCGTTCGAAAAAGATGTTTTGCCTCAGTATTTTGGAATTCATGCTATCAGTAGGGAGACATTACTCACTAATACGTCAAATACTGCAAAAAAATTGTATCAAGTAAAAGATGACCAGTTGATATTCATTTGTGATGGAACATATATTCGCCATCAAAAAAGTGCAAATAACGAATACCAAAGGAAATCATATTCTGGTCAAAAGAGAGTTCCTCTGTGCAAACCATTCACGATATGCACTACGAATGGTTTCGTTATTGATATGTTTGGACCATAACATGAACGATGCTGAAATTATGAGAGTCATCTTGAATGAACCCGATAGTCTGATTAAGTTGCTGAAAAAAGATGACATTATTGTAGTTGATCGGGGCTTTCGTGATGTGATTCTATACTTAGAAAAATTAGGTTTCAAAGTGCTAATGCCTGCTCTTAAAGGAAAATGCAATCAGCTGACCACAGATGAATCAAATGAATCTCGTTTCGTTACCAAAGTTCGTTGGGTTGTTGAAGCTGTACATGGTAATATTAAACAGAAGTTTAAGCTGTTAGATCATAAACTGGATAATAAATTGCTTTCAAAAGCTCGTGTTTTTTGTCGAATCGCTTGTTTTCTACACAATGAATTTGGTACAAGACTTGATTTTGATCTTGATCTTTCAGAAAAAATTATTGCTGCCATGAACTCAAAAAAAGATCAAGATAATACTTTAGCTTTGGAAGTAGAAAACAATCGTTGGGCAAGAAGAAAAGTTCCCTTTGCGACAATAACTTCAGACCAATTAACTGATTTTACTGAATTAACGGAGCAAGAACTCAAAATTCTTTTCACAGGATCATATCAAATGTCTCAAGCTGTATCGTATTTAGCTGAGATGATGGATGAAAATGGAACAATCACATTCCATTATTTAAAAATTACTCCTAATATTATAAAGTTTGAAGTCAGATCTCGACATATTAATTCGAAAACATATCGTTGTTTTATTGAATATCAGCCAGATAAGAACGATATTTCTGGGATAAGTCGATATTGTTGTGACTGTGCAAATGGTAGACGTACTGTTGGGTGTTGCTCACACATAGCTGCTATCATATATTATTTATCTTACGCTCGATATTTGGCAAAAATTGTAAAACCTGCTGAGATACTGAGTCGTCTGTTTATTAATGAAGAAGTTAGTGTAGTAGTTAATGAAGACAGTGATGAAGACTAATCTAGTTACATTTTTCATTATAATTTTTATGTTTGTTGTATCAGTTTCAAAACAGTTTCTTATTAAATATGAAAAAATATATAAGTATCAGCTTAAAGTGTTCTTTCAGTCATCAATAACCCTTCTAATTACTTTAACCGGTATATATGTATATAAATTTTTTTAAAATAATTTTTATGTTTACTTCTGACAAGGGTATATTTTTTGTAAAAAAATATTTTCTACGCATTTTTTCGAATTAAAAAAAAAAATATAAGATATTTAAAACGCAAGATTTAAAAAAAATGGGTTTTTGATTTTTTTCATATTGTTCCACCACTTCAAAAAATTCGAAAAAATTCCTGTATGTAGTGGGGTATGAGAGTCATTTTCTGACTAATTTTGGTGGGTGACATATTTCAAGAAGGCTGAAAAAAATGATTTTAATTTTTTTTCGTTCACCAAAAATCGGATCTGCGTTTAAAAATTAAGATCATATCATTTTTTTATGCTTTAGACTCCTAAGAATTAGGAAAAAAATCAGCGTTGTTTAATTTTGAATTTTACTATAAAAATAAAAATAAAATAAAAAAAACAGGTTTTTTTGAAAATCTCGATAACCGTTCGAGTTAAAGAGCTAAAAATTAAGGTGAATTATTTTTATTCGATACCAAATCGATCCCCTGAATGCGAGCCAAAAAAGCCATGGGGGCAGATTTCATATATTAATCCGGCTATACCCTTTCAAATTACACTCTGTGACGTCAATGTCTATTTAATATAAAAACTCCGTTTTTATAATTTAATTTCAGTATTAGTATTTGACCGAATTTGGAGGTAACCTACGTAAGTTTGTTAACTCGTTTGTATTTTTGTATTGGAATTAGTAAGTTAATAAAGTCGTTTGTAAGTGTTGTCCATCTTGATGAACTAATTAATACTCGTGTCAACATACACGTAATAAAAACTGTTTGGTGTCAGAAGAATCTAACACTTTATACTGTTTTCCCTACTTACTTTTTGGTGGCGATAAAGCTTGGACGGAAATAGGAGTCACCGATCTAGAGCACTTGAGTTTGAAGATAAAACGACACGAAAATTCTAAAAGCCATCTTCATAATTGTATGGAATTTGCGTTACTGGGCTCGGTTAATATTATGGCTCAATTGGATGGGTGTCAATAACCTAGGTAATTTCCCCTATAAATCCCGAAAAATAAAATGATTGCACAGAGCCTTACTGCTAAATTTTTTCAATACTAGACTACCGACTCTGTGCGTTTTGCATAATATATCTTGCCTTTGATAAATATTTTTGTTTTTGTTTATAGTTTGAAATAGGATATTTTTGAAAATTTTCTCAAGAATTGATCATTTTTGTAGCTTTAACATTTTTTTTATACATCCGCGCAATCTCCCAACACTTTATCCTTTACATATATGATTTAACATATTGTAAACAGTAACATATATAAATAAAAAAGTGTTGGTCCACTGCGCTCGTATGTTACACATATGTGTACGTAAAGGTCAAACCGCACTAGCGCGACACTACACCGAAGAGGCGGAGCGGCACGGTAAGAAAAATATTCTTTCTATTGTTTCGAATGAATTAAAACGAACTACAGCGTCACGCGTCATTTTCTGTCCGCATAATCAAGTCACAACTTGTCAAACGGTCAAATAAACAACAACTCGTTACTAAGCGCTAAGATTTTTCTTTCAACGTGGTTTATATTAAGTTATTTAGTTATTTATTATTCTGTTGTGAAAATAAATTGTGTAATATGAGCAAAAATATTTTTTGTGGTTTTTGTTCGAAAAGAACAAAAAAGGCAGCTGTGAGGCGTATTAAAAACCGATATGCTATCGAGTATTTAAGAAGTAAAAAAAAAACGAATTTGATCCAAAATCCTTAGTTTGTGCTAGATGTTTTACCGATGCCTATAAAAATAACAAAAAAGTAACAATGAGACGAAACGCAAGATCATTCAGCACAGTAGATGAAAATCAAGATATTGAAAGTTTGCCGTCAACAAGTGGTAATGAAACAAGTACAGATTTAAATACATCATCGTCTAATATTAATAAAAGTGCGTCAAGCGTTACTTTAAAGATAAAAAGGACTAGTGCTATGTGCAACATCAAAGACGCGACATCTGGCGTCATTAACCGGCGAACCTACTGCCATTTTTATACATTATGTCAAATGGGGCAACTAGTAAAAAGTGAATTAAAATCATAAAAGTAATAAGTATGGATGCCATATTAAAAACGGGTTTTGAAAAAACAAATCATGTTATAAATTTTCAACCTCAAACTGTGCCAAAGGGTAAAGCTTTAGCTGAGGCTAACCAAGTAATTGATGTTGAAGAATTAAGACAAAATGGAATTGATTTGATTTGGATTTGATTCGAGCAGCAGTAATTAGGCAGACTTCAGTAACTTCTGAGCCTTATCCTGTTTATAGGAAGGATAGGGCTTTTTCATTAAAACACATGAATTGTTGTATACGTTTATTCGTTTTCAATGCTCGTGCACGAATAATCAGTTATTCGTCTACATCTCAATCTCTGCATCATTTGTTGGTTTTATACAACTTGAAATAACACGTACACGATTATTTATGCTTTATGTCCTACGAGTGTTTCTTTAGGAGAGTAGCACATATTAGGAATTGGTTTTATTTTGTATATAAGAATACATAAACATATGTATATACCAACACTGTTAAAGTTTATGTAAGTTCTTTTATGTATTAACAGTAGTTTTTAATTATTATTATTTCTAATGTAATAAGTACTAAATAGTACAATTTTTCTTAGATTGATGCTAATAGAGTAGTTGTCGATGTATTTTGCAGCTGTGTCTACAATAAAAGTAAAAAATCCAAACACATTGCAGCTCTTATTCATTATATAAATAATGAAGGAAGCTTGACAAAGACAGATGATGAGCAACAGTGGGGTAAGCCCAGCAGTCGTCAATTAGCTATGTTAGATACCCATCTGTATTCATCATAATATCGTAACTATCATTATTTACCTAATTTGTGCAAGTGGTTATTTTAGTCGAAAAGACACATTTTGCAATGTTTATTTCTCAACCCTCCGATAGTCAAAAATATACAAAATTTCCTTGCAACCATATTGTGCTAAAATGTATCATATTGTTTGTAACTGTTCATCTGCTATATTATCTTTTCAGCGATTATTTTTCGAAGCTCAAGTCCTAAAATCACATTCAATTTTCTTTGTTATGAAAACCACCCTCGTCAAACATTTGTCGTTTGTTTGTTGAAAGCCATCCGCGCTACAGAATATCTTTCTATCTTTATCTTTTCTAAATTCCTTCAAGGAGGCACGAGTACCGACTCGAGGGGTGGAACTATTATAATTTCATTAGCTAGAAGATTGTTTTGGGGGCGTAACAAATCTCCCTCAGTAAGTACAAGTACTACCTACGGGGTGTAACCTATTTTCTGAAAGTACAAAAGTACTAATTGGGATGTAACCAAAAACACTCCAAAAAAAATCTATAAGTAAAGATATCAATGAGCAGATCAACAGGCAGTTACTATTGTAAGTTACTATCGTAAATTACTATCGTAAGCTACTATCGTCAGTTACCAAATTGTCAAGCTACTAAATCATCTAAATCTTTGCTACCATCTTTTCCGGTTAAATATTCAGTTGGTTACTAGGCAACCTACATCTTAACGATAATGATATGATGCCAAAAAAGGGCGAACCCCATTTCGATTAAATTATATAAACTAAGACCTTTCTTGGATAATATTGCAAATAATTTTGATAGATGTTTCTTGCTATCTGAGTATATTGCTATTGACGAGTCGATGATTAAATTTAAAGGGCGATCTAGCCTCAAGCAGTATCTTCCCAAAAAACCCATCAAGAGGGGTTATAAGGTCTGGTGTTTGGCAGATAGTTCTGGTTATTTAAAAAAATTTCAAATATATACTGGAAAACGGGAAGATTCTGTTGAAAAAGAATTGGGACCGCGTGTTGTTAAAGATCTTTGTGAAGGATTAGAAGATAAACATCATAAACTATACTTTGATAACTTTTTCAGTACAATCAAACTGATGGAACAGTTAAAGGAAAAGAACATCCATGCATGTGCTACTATAAATAAGACCAAGAAAAAGTTGCCTATTTTTAAACCAGACCAGATTATGAAAAGAGGGGACTACGACTACTATACGAACAGCCAAGGTATACTCTATTCAGGCAAATAATGGTTGCACGTCATCAAACAATAAAATCCTCGTACCAATTTAAATTCATAAGAAAGAAAATTTCTAAGCACTATCTTTCTCTCTCTCACTTGTCTAGAATAAAAGATCCAGTAAAGGATAAAAATATGTTGGTCCTCTGTCAAAATCGTATTTGGGTTGGCCATTCTGCGCAGTGTTGCCGCTGTCTAACACAACTTTCTTAGTCTAATCTGTCATTTTGACGATTTGGTTGTTTTGATTTGTGTCCTTAAACGTTTTGAATTGTATGTCTACTATTTTTTGCTGTTTGAGGTATATTGTGACTTATTTTCTATTTTTGCCAGTTCTGTATTTAAAAAATCTGCGATTGTAATTGCAAAATATGCCGAAACCGTTGAGTAGTCGGTGTAAACAACTTGTCTCGTCCCTTATCACTTATTTTGAACAGGAACGGGATAACGGGGCTCCTCTTCTGCCATTAAACGCCGTGAGAGAGGTATTTTTTAATAAGTTAGTAGGTTTCATGGTTAATTGTAGTTTTTTAGCGAGTTTCAGCTGCACTGAATATTAGTATTGGGACAGTCAGTGCAATTTCGCAAAAGGTGAAGAATAACGAAGTGTTAAAATCACCGAAGAAAAAACGTCCGCATCCAAAACGGGTAACTAATGAAGATCATCTTGATGTGGGCTCAATTCGCAATCAAATTTATGAAATGTATGAAAAAAGTGAGTAGATTTACACAGTAATATTTAACAAATTTTTTTCATAAAAATTTTTAAAACTATTTTAGAACAAATGGTTAATCTTAATAGTATTCATGAAAAGCTAACGAATATGCAACTCTTCAATGGATGTAAAACTTCGCTTCATGTACTTTTAAAAGACATTGGTTTTAAATGGAGCAAGGATAACCCACGTAGGGGCCTGATGGAGCTTCCGGATATTGCATTTAAACGAATACAATTTTTGAAGATGTATTAAAATATCAAAGACGAATCTCTGTTTGAGTTTGTTTATTTAGATGAAACATGGATATTTCAAAACGGAACATTGAGTCACTCATGGCAAGATGACAACAAAAGAAGTGTAAAGACAACAAAAGTGGATGGAAAAAGGTGAGTGGTGTACCTAATACTTTTAGGAGCTGTTAAGGTCATGTTGTCAGATGTGTCAGTAATAATAATATTTTATCACAGATATATTGTCCCTCATGCTGGGAACAACAATGGCTTTATCCCAGGAGCTGAATTAGTGTTCTCTTCTAAAACAAAAGGCGATTATCATGGAGAAATGAACCAGGATAACTTTCTGCGTTGGTTTGAGAACCAGCTGTTGAAAAACTTGGAGAATCCATCAGTTATTGTCATGGATAATGCACCATACCACAATACACTAATGGATAAATCTCCAACTAGTGCATGGACAAAACCAAAAATTGCAGAATGGCTGACAAAGCACAAGCTTCCTTTTGAGAACACTATGTTGAAGACTGAACTGCTGCAAATTGTTATTCGGTAAGCAGAAAACAAATATGTAAGGGATGAATTTGTGTTTCATAATGTTCTTTTCTAGGAACAAGCCTAAAAAAGAATATGTTGTCGATCATTTGGCTAACAACTATGGCCACAAAATCTTACGTCTCCCCCCTTATCATTGCATATTCAATCCTATAGAATTGGTATGGGGGGTTGCTAAGAATTATTACAATCGCCACATAGGTCGAGATGGAAAAACTATTGATAACTGCTTGGAAATGTGGAAAGAAGCTTTGTCGACAGTTACACCACAGGTTTGGCAGAATAGCATCAGACATACAGAAGAAGAGATTGAAAGATGGTGGAATCGCGAAAGAATATTTGATAGACTAGAAATTAATCCTCTAATTATTGATATGAACAGCGATTCAGATACTGAAAGTTGCACTAGTGATTAAACTTGAATTGCTTATTTTTTAAATTATAGTTTTATCAATCATATTTGATTAGGTGAATTTCGAGTCATTATCACTGGAATTTACCATTTTCCACTATTTATTGAATAGTTTTTGTTTTGTATTTTTACTGTTAAAATTAGTTTGCAAATAAAGACATTATTTTTGCTATTACTATAAGAATCCAAACTTTGGGTATTTTGCTATTGACGTGGCAACGTTGTAATGTGAACCTGTCATATATTTTGATGACGTGCAACCATTATTTGCCTGAATAGAGTATATAAGTGTAGTAAAATTGGAAAGACAGAAGGCCTGTACACCTCATATAAAATTTTCATGATCCGCGACTTACTACTTCTGTTAAACGAAGACAGAAGGATGGAACAGTATCAGATGTACCATGTCCTTTGATTTTAACTGATTACAATAATCACATGAACTCAGTTGATATATTTGATCAAAAAAAATCTTGCTATGAAATTAATCGCAAATCGCGGAAATAGTGGCACAGAATTTTTTTTTATTTCATTGACGCGTGTATTGTTAATAGTTATATTCTCCATACCAAACTAACTCTATCTCCTTTGACTATGAAGGATTTCAGACGAGAAGTGGTAGAATATTTAGTTCGTAATACAATAGTATCAGTAAAAAGGAAAAGAAAACCCCGCGGAACCAACTCTCCTGTACAACTAAAGAACCGGAAACCCTTTACATCTTTACAAATCCGTCAAAGCCAGTCTGCACATCTACCAATTCCCACGTCCAGAAGATGTGGTAAATGTAGCACTAAACAACATCAAGTGCGTACGGAGTGGATGTGTACAGTGTGTAAAGTGCCACTTTGCTTATCAAAATCCAAAAACTGTTTTCATGATTATCATTTGTAAATCTTCTTTTGTATGTATGGTGGTACATAAGGTATACCACCCTAGAAATGTACTTCTTTTCATAATTTTTTTTTTGTAACTTTTTTATTGTATTGAAATTATATGTTTGTCTAATAGTATGCATAAATCATTTGAAAATAAAACCTTTTTTTTTGTGCGGGTAGGTCTTAATAAAGCGGTAATTTCTTGTGCAGCAAACAGTTAATGTAAAAGCAGTAAATTTGTACTGTGACAACGGCGGTGAGTATTTATCCAAGGAAATGAGGGATTTTTGTAGTCAGCGAGGTATTAGTTATCATACTACAATTACACGAACCCCAGTGTTAAATGGTGTTGCCGAGCGAATGAATCGCACAATAATTGAAAAAGCTAGAGCGATGATGATGGGCGCACAGTTGGAAAAAGAATTTTGGGGCGATGCAGTTTTAACGGCCTCATATTTGACAAACGGAACTCCAACAAAAGCGCTAAGTGAAAATAAGACACCGTATGAATTATGGCACAACAAAAAGCCGCAAATTAAGTAGTATTTGAAAGTTTTTGTCTCGACAGTTTATGTACTAGATAAAACAAATAAAGCAAAGTTCGATGAAAGGTCGTGGAAAGGCATGTTGGTTGGTTACGAACCAAATGGTTATAGGGTGTGGAATGTTGAAAAAGAAAAATATGTTGTAGCACGAGACGTAGTAGTTGGTGAATCGAATTATTTAAAGACCAGGCCTGGTACACAAAAAGTAAAAGAAGTCAATGTAGAATCGTAATGAAGCTCAAGTTACTGACGAAAAAATCGATAATTCCGACACAAAAGTAAAATCAGTAACAAATGAGTGTAAGTCTGGTTGTTGTAAATCAGATGAGAGTGGAGAAAGCTCAAATACCTCGTGTGATGATTCATGTGTCGGTGACCTAAAACATAAACAAATAGTTGGACACTTACGGAAAAGGACAAACAACCTCTGAACAAGGACGGAGTGATCGGGTTACAAAGCGCCGGTTTGAAACATATAATGAAGATAAAATGTTTGATGGTTGTATACTGGGTGTGCAAAAGATTGAAAATAATCTCCCCACCTCATATCATGAAATTAAAGGTCGACCTGATAGGGCCAAATGGGAAGCCGCGATACAAGAAGAAATTGATTCCCTCTTATTAAACAAAACGTGGGTTTTAATACCGAGACCGTAAAACAAAAACATTGTCGATTGTAAGTGGGTTTTCGTTATCAAACACGACGCACTTGGAAATCCGGTAAAGTATAAAGCACGTGTTGTTGCAAAAGGGTTTAGTCAAGAGTATTTGGTAGACTACAACGAAACGTTTGCGCCAGTAGCCCGAATCTCGAGTATCAGATTTATGATAGCTTTTGCTAACCAGTTTAATTTTATGATTCATCATATGGATGTCAAAACCGCGTTTTTAAATGGCAAGTTAGAAGAAGAGATTTACATGTCTGTACCTGAAGGAATTAAATAGTGATGGGAATATTCGGATGATTTCGACATCCGGATAGTTACTGTCCGGATTAATTAAGTATCCGGATGATAATCCGGATTAATCCGTTAAAAAATATCGTTACTGTTATCACATCGGTATACGTTCCTATTATTATTATTACTGTTATAAAATAAGGAATCTGTTATGTTGGCATGCGCATTGTAACCTAACCTAACCTAACCTGTCTTTTTAGATTACTTTAATATTCTATTGAAAACTAGATGTCGCGGGAATAGGTGTCTTAAATTATGAAAATAGTACAGAAAGTTCCCCAATCCTAAATTCCTTATTTGTTATTCATTAATAAAGTACAAATTTTCTATTTTTCTTTTGTTCATGTTTTTTAAACAAGAATATCGCTCGTTTATTTTTTAAAGTGAATTGAAAAGAATGCCAAAGTAAATAAAAAATCAGTTGTCTGGGAGGTTTTTACCAAAGAAGCTAATTCATTTGCAACTTGTAAAATATGCAAAAGGCAAATGAAATATTTTGGTAGTACAGGGAATTTAATGCAACATTTAAAAAGAATACATCCAATACAATTCACTGAAAATACAGTAATTAATGAACCATCTAGTAATACTACAAATGTAAATAAAAACATATCAATTTCTTCTGTTGAAAATCCCTTGCCAGGCCCATCTAGTAAGTAGTTAATCAATTTTAAATAAAAATTGTTTCAATAAAAATACTTGTAGATGTTAATGAAAATCCAAACATTTCTGAAGAGGTACATCATCCTACCATTCGTTACTAAAAGCAAATGAGGCTTTATGGTGCACCCAATATAAATGAACTTTCACCTTCAAAAATACTGGAAATTGACATGAAACTAGTCAAAATGATCGTAACTGATTTTCAGCCCTTGTCAGTTGTCGAAAATCAAGGTTTTTTGGAGTATACAAAACAATCAAATCCTTTGTATACTCCACCAAATAGAAAAAAACTTTCGAATATTATACTTCCCAATTTATATAAAAAACTTTCTCTGCACTTAAAAACAATACTAAAAACAGTTAAATATATAGGAATTACCACAGATGTGGACTTCTGAAACAAATGTTGGATATATCACAATCACATCCCATTTTATTCAAAATAATGAAGTTCATGCTAGAGTCCTAGCCACTCGAGAAGTTTCAGTTCATTCAAGTGAAGGAATTGGGACTGCCATGAAATCCATTTTGAATGAATGGGAGGTTTTCAGTAAAATTATTACTGTGGTATCAGACAATGCGGCAAACATGAAAAAGGCAGTAAATGACATCTTGAAAATGCATCATCATCCTTGTGTTGCCCACACTTCAAACTTGTATTAACGCAGCAAAATAAATGAAACCCCTTTTCTGAATATTACTTTTATTGAAAGTAAATAAATGTGTCCGACTATTACGATGGCTCATAATAAACTGCCTATTACCTTCTTTTCTACTTGGGCCCCAGTCGATACGTGTCAGTTATCACAAAAAAAACGACCTCATCACATATCAGCCAACAAGTAATAAAGAAATTTACAAGATTAAACCTGTTTAACTGCTAATACAAATACTTACGAATGTAAAACGCTAACAGTTCGACCAACCTGACCATTTTCTCGTCCTCGAGAAAGTATAGTATTAAAATCGTAACAATACAATGCACATTTGTAAATCAAAAAAAAACAAACACAAACGATGGTTACTAACGTTATATTTATAAAGTTACATATGAGGTGCCTTCATTCGAATACTTCTGTCGAAGTTTCTTCTTCTATTTCGGAAGCCTCCGATCCAGAGCTATCTGTAAAGTTTACCCTGTAATGTTTTAATTTATCTGATGGATAAATACCGACGTAGGTATTCCTCACTCTAATTGACCCTTTCATATCCTGGACCACATACCGATCGTGGTCGAGGACCTTTGTTATTGTGAAGGGTCCATCGTATTTAGGTAACAGCTTTTTACTATTACCATCATTATGGGGACGTTCCCTCTTAACTAAGACTAGATCTCCAACCGCATATGATTTTGGTTTGGAGCGTTTTTCGTTATAACGTAACTGTGAACGTTCTTGCATCGATCGGAGACGTTCTCCTGCAAGTCGTCGTACTTGTGCAACGTCTGCACGTTCTTGGGATTCTGTGTCGACATCTGACAACAGAAACGAATCGTGTATGCTTCTTGGTACGTAACCAAACAACATATAGAAGGGACTTTCCCCAGTGGCCTTATTGATGGTTGTGTTCAAACCCCACTGTATCTTTGCAATTTCATCCTCCCAACTATCGTCGTCGTTTGATGTAGCTGCTAATGCGGCCAAAATGGTGCGATTGTAACGCTCCACTTGGCCGTTAGCCCTTGGAGTAGCCGTTGCGTTGAAGACAAGTTTGATATTATAATTCTTACAAAAATTTTGAAACCGTTTACTAGTGAAAGCGGTACCTTTATCAGTAACTAATCTTTTGGGTACACCAAATGTGCTGATAATATCAGAAGCAACAAAACTTTCTACATGTTTTGATGTCGTATCCCGTACTGGTTTCAAAAAGACGTATTTGGTGAACGCATCGACGCCCACAACAAGAAATGAATTTTTATGTTTACATTTTACGAAAGGACCTAAATGATCCAAATGCAGCGTATGCATTGGTACAGTTACTTTTTCAATAGGGTTCAGATACCCCGGTCGTTTACCTGCCGGTTGTTTATTGTATAGACAACCTAAACAGGCAGATATATACCTTTTGACGTACTGTTTCATCGCTGGAAACCAATAGTGTTGACTTAAAGCGGATAATGTCTTATCAACTGAAAAATGGCCTTTGCCATCATGATAAATCATTACCAATTGTCGTCGCGCGGTTTTCGGAACGACCCATCGTAATCCGTTTTCGGTTTTTCTAAATACGCGGTTATTTTGCAATTTATATTGATCGTGAATTTCATTTTCTCCGCGGTCTAAAGGTTTCTTTGATAATATTTCGTGTAAAAACCGTATTCTTTCATCTTGCAATTGGGCCGCGAGTACCCAATCGTCTTCTAAAATATTGACTTTCAATAAATCGATTCCGCTATAATCGATGGTGCTTTCAGTTGCATTGCGGCTTAAAGCGTCAACGTGTGTCATTTTTGAGCCGCTTCTGTACTCGACGCTAAATTGGTACTCTTGTATGGCTAGCCACCAGCGGCCAATGCGCGGTATCAAATCTCGTTTTACAAATGTCATTCTTAAAGCATTGCAGTCAGTTATTACTTTAAACGGGGTTCCTAGAAGATATACTCTGAATCTTTTTAGAGTAGCTACTACCGCGAGTGTTTCTAGTTCATATGAATGATATCGTTCTTCCTGTTTGGAAGTTTGTCTACTAAAATACGCGACAGGATGAAACGCGTCGTTTTTCGTCGGTCTTTGCATTATTATTCCTCCAAGACCTAATTTAGAAGCGTCAGTGTGAACTTTAGTTTCAGCGTGCCTGTTATATAAAGCCAGGAGTGATCGTTTAGTCAGTTGTTGTTTCAGAGTTTGGAATGCATTCATTTGTTCGTCTGTCCAAATAAAGTCAGACGACTTTTTTGTAAGCGACGTTAAGGGGTGGGCAATAATGGGAAAGTTCTTTATAAATTTTCTGAAATAACTCGCCAGTCCTAAAAATTGTCTAACCTCACGTACAGTCTTAGGTTGGGGATAATTTTGAATTGCCATTGTCTTATTTCGTCCGGGTTTAATACCGTCACTTGTAATTTCATAACCTAAATAATCTAGTTTAGTTTTGAAAAAAAAAACATTTTTGTAATCTTAAAGTTAAGCCAGCTTGTTTCAAGACCTCTAAAACCGCTCGCAAAGACTCCATTCCCTCTGCGTAACTTTTAGAAGGAACTAAGATATCGTCCAAGTATGCCAAAATTGTTAGAGGGCGAAGGGACTCGATAACACCATTTACAAGTCTTTGGAAGACTGCTGGTGCATTTACTAGGCCGAAGGACATTCTCAAAAACTCGTAATGCCCATCGGGCGTGATAAAAGCAGTCTTGCCGATGGAATTTTCATTCATTGGTATCTGATAGTATCCCGATGCCATGTCTAAACTCGTAAAAAGAATATTACCTGAGAGGTTGTCAAGTTGATCTTCTATTAATGGCATCGGATACTTATCCTTTATAGTTTGTTTGTTCAGAGCGCGATAGTCAATACAAAGCCTATTTTCTCCTGTTTTCTTTTTAACGATTAGTATAGGACTCGCAAAAGGCGATACGGAATCACGAATAATATTATTCTTTTTGAGTTCATTTATGAGTTTTCTAACAATTTCGCGTTCCGAGTAAGACAATCTATAAGGACGATAGACAACGGGGTTTTCGTCATTTAACGTGATACTCATTTCTGTCAAATTAGCAGTTCCCAATTCCTTTAAATTTTGCGCAAAACATTCCCTGTATTCTTTGATTAAATCTAACAACTGAATTTTGACATTGTTAGGTACATTTTCTTCAACATTCAAATCGTTTTCTGTAATAGTTTCATACTTCACGTCAATCATATAAGAGTCGAAAGTACTTACGGAGAGCTCCAAGTTCGGTTCCTCCCGACATTCGTCAGCACGAACAACAATTTCTTTCTCCTTAACGTTTAAAGGAAAGTCACTTGTATTTGCAACAATCAAACTGTCTTCATGAGGCTGCATAACACAACGGCCAACATAGTACGAGGTTCCTTCCCATATTCTTTGGACCGCTTCAACATAAACTGGTCCAGTGCAAACGCTATGGGTTGTGACGTTCACATACCCAACAGTCTTTGGTGGAATCACCGTTGCCTCTGCTGCCCACAACGGCACTTTTCGTGGGGACACGTCGTCCAACTGGGGTAAGACAACGCCTGTCTTACGATAAACTCGAACTAGTTCGTCTCTAATCGTCACCACTACGTCAGGGTGATTTATTAGAGGCTGTCCAATTAAAACTGGTACCGTCTGTACCACGTCAGGTACAAGGAAGGCTTTGAGGTCTACGTTGACCCCGTGTACTTCGATGTTGATATCGATTTCTCCCAGTACTCGCACAATTCCACCTGCATATCCTTGAATGATCGCCTTGCTAGGCTGAGGTTGTAAGTTCAGAGCTTCTGCATCGGTTTGACGTATAGTTATAGCTCCACTACCTGTATCTAAGTAACCCTTTGTACCTTTTCTGTTTACCAAACAGTCTACAAAATATAATTTGTCTGACTTATCAGGTACCGCAGGTGACACTGTGAGAGTGTTTTTCCTTCGCGAACAAGATTCGCTGTCGTGTCCCAATCGTTTACATAAACCACATTCTTTGCGTGGTTTTGGACATTTCGTCGAGAAATGCCCCTTTTGGGAACAATTGTAACACTTTACACCACTCAGTGAATCCCTTTTGCGTTCAACATTCGTGTTAGTGGAAATATTCGGTCTTGTTTGATGACGTTTTGTTCCGCTGGGTCTATTATCTCGTCTTTCATCTCTGGGTGGTCTTTCTTGTTCAATGGTGGACAAAAATTCTTTGTATAATTTTTCAGGTGTCTCATAACGTCCAGCTCGTGCATTAGTTTGTATACCCTTATCCCGGATGCCGTCGATAATACAGGATACTGCCTTTTTACCTGTTATTTCGCACAAATGTAAATGTTCCATTTTACTAAAATAATATGAGGCCATTGTTTCTTCACGTAACTTAACGCGATTTATCATCTCTTTTATGGAAGTAGCAAAATCAACGTGAGTAGGAAATGCACGTTTCAAAAGTCGTTTCCATCCATTCCACGAGTGATCGTAATCCGTTAAATTATCATACCAACTTCTAGCAAGTCCTTGCAACCTCGCTTGCATATGATAAATTTTGCTGCGATCGTCCCAACCATGCATGTCGGCTAATTGCTCAATTTTGTATATCCATTTCTTAGCGGAAAACTTTGAAGTTTCAGGACAAAGTTTTACTGTTTAAACTATTAATGTTTGTATTTTGTGCGGAACTCATACTAGTTTGAGATCTGATTAAACGTTCAACCAACGATTCTAAACGTTCAATTCTATCCGTTTCTCCAGTTCGCGTTGTTTGTTGTACATCTGCCTCGCGCGAATTCCGTGGTGACGGAGTACGAGTCTGGCGTCTCTTGGAGCTTCGGAAAGAGTCCTCATCCTCGGACGAAGATGACGGCGAAATTACACGTTTGTGTGACATATTTTAGGTTGCAAAATACACGTTTAGGCGATAAAACGGCTTGTTTACCCCTTTTTTTTTTTTGGTCGATGGTCACTATCTTCACTCGGCACGTGTGCTGCTACCCCACACCTGAACTATTAACGCAGCAAAATAAATGAAACCCCTTTTCTGAATATTACTTTTATTGAAAGTAAATAAATGTGTCCGACTATTACGATGGCTCATAATAAACTGCCTATTACCTTCTTTTCTACTTGGGCCCCAGTCGATACGTGTCAGTTATCACAAAAAAAAACGACCTCATCACATATCAGCCAACAAGTAATAAAGAAATTTACAAGATTAAACCTGTTTAACTGCTAATACAAATACTTACGAATGTAAAACGCTAACACTTGTGTGTAAAAGATGCACTTAGTTGCAATGAACACTTAAATGAATTGCTAAAGAAGTGTAGATCATTACATTAAACAATATTACTATTTCGTGTTGCCTGAACTCCATTTTATGGTTTATTCTCTGCCAGCTGTGAAACTCTAACCATAGACAAGAACATATTCTTCGACAAGAACTAACCAACTAAACGCAGCTAACGCACTCGCACTTGATGCTCGACAGTTATTTAATACGAATGAACATCCAATGCGCATGACGATTATTTAATACGGATGAATGTTCCGAATACTACAGTCCGATTACCGAAACGGATTAATGTTCCGTATGGATGAATATCCAACGCGCATAACGATTAATTAATACGGGTTACAGTACGAATACAGCAAACGGAATAATCAGCTGTCCGTTCAAGTAGCCGGACGATGTTTAATCCGGATGATTATTTAGTATTCGGATTAATCCGAATATTTTGCTATCCGGAACACGGATTAATTTTAATCCGGATTATCCTAACACTAGAATTAAATGTAAACCGGAAGAAGTATGCAAATTAAATAAAGCATTATACGGGTTAAAGCAGGCCGCGAAATGTTGGTTCCAGGAATTTGAGAACGCATTAAAACAGATAGGTCTGCACAAGACCAGACTTAAGTACAACGGTTAGTATTTTGAGCAGATATATGAATAAAAACAATCAGGAACTCTGGAAGTGTTTAAAAAGAGTATTAAGATATTTAAAAGGAACTGTAGATAAGAAACTTACATATAAAAGAAAAGAATACAGTGATATTTTGACAGGGTATGTCGATTCTGATTTTGGAGGAAGTGATACTTTGGATCGAAAAAGCACAACTGGCTACTTGTTTAAATTATTTGAAACTTGTACGGTGTGTTGGAGCACAAAAAGGCAATCGTCTGTGGCAGCTTCATCGACAGAAGCTGAGTACATGGCCTTGTTTGAGGGAGTGAAAGAAGCTCTCTGGTTGAAATCTTTGGCAACCAGCGTAAACATTAATATGACCAATGGTCTGATTAGGTTTTTGTGGGGTTTTTCCTAATCCTGTGCAACGAATGTTGGGCCATTTAGGTTTCCCCAAAAACGGAGGCACTTAAAGTAGTAACACCTTTTCTGAATAGTTTAAATTAGTATAAGCATGCACTATGTATATTATTATAAATATGTGAGGTATTTTACCCAATTACTCAATTTCCATGTTATCTAGTTTTTGTTGTTATTGCTGAAAGTACTCCGATAAATTTTTGAGGAGGCGTGTTAGAATTTCTTATTTCAGTTTTCATTTGTGACATGCTGTATGATACAAAATTTAATCTCCGTATACATATCTCAAATATCAAACTCTTTCCTAGGAACAAGACTGTTGAATTTATATGTATTTGTTTATACTTAGTATCGATACATGGAATGAACACGAGAAGGAAAAACAAGCGACACAACTGTATTAAAAAAGTTTGGTAAAAATAAAAAATTATATAGTTAGTTAAACAAAGACTCTGTTAAAGAAAAGGTATTAATACTAAGCACTCCGAGTTAATAAAATAAAAATAATTAAATCTACTAAGTGTAGTTTAATATAAAAAGTCCTTATTTTACCTACCATATCCAAAAGTTTTAGGTATGGCAAATAAAAGGGTTAAATAAAGAAACGACGGGTGAAAAAATATCGAGGCAAGAATTTTTATTTCAATTTACAGAAGAGGTTGGGACTGAATATCAGAAGGAGATACAGACAAGCAAAGAATGTTCATCAAAAACAATAAAAAACTGCTACAGATTCTTCTGGACGGAAATCTTATCAAATAAGATATTTTAAAGTCAATAAGACTAACAAAATATGTATAAAATGTGAAAAATACGTATGTGGAAAATGTGCAATACAAAATGCTGTAATGTGTAAAAAAAATGCGATGAAAATGCATAAAGATGTTGTTTGCTATCCAATTGACTTAAATCTTTTTCTCTCGTTTTTTTTTTTTTTTTGAAGCGGTCATTTGATCGCTCATGGTAGGATTAGGTATACATGATATGTCGGTAAGTTTAGTGTTAAATAAAGTGGAAAGCGGTGTAAATGAGTTTGATCCTGAAGACGACCAACCATTATCAGTACCTAGTTGCTAATTTGTTGAGAAGTATCAAAGTACTAGACTAGTTGATGATGGAACAGTAGACGATTTCGTTGCTCTGGCCACAAATTTAGTAACGGAAGAGGAAACTTTGAACATTCAGCTGCAAAGTAACCCTGAAAACAACAGTCAACAGGAAAGAAGTTCAAGATTGCGTCAAACTAGTATTTTGAGTTTTGTTCAAGTACCAGAAAAAATGTAACCAGGCTTCATATTCTTATATGTAGAAAACAATATAACAATTTGTATGTAACATGAAAATTGAAATTTTTAAACGGCCACCTCCCACAAGCGGACTAAAACGTTAAGGAGCTTTCACTGTACATGTACCAATTTTTCATAATACAGATTCAAAATCACCAAAATAAGCGTAAAAAACATATTTGTACACCTTTTATGACTTTCTACACATGGCGTTACACAGGTAGAATGGAGAGCAACCTTAAGAAAACGAGAAAAAGACGTTTAGTATGGGCGGACAAATTGTAATTTTCTTTTACAAAACTATAGTTGAGTCAGGACTGCCCAAAGCATTTTTTGACTATCTTTTAATCTTTTGAGATATGCAATTTCTTACTTGAAGCGACAAATGAGACAATATGAAAGAATTACCTTTAGTTTCAAAGACGAACGGTGTCTACAATCGGAATGAAGAAGTAAGAACAAATTTGTTGTGATAGTGGGTTGAGAAAGTGATAACGTTGACTTGCTCCTATATTGAAATGGAACCGATTGGGGTGGTAAAACGTTGGGACTTGTCTGAAGAGACAGTTGATGTGCCGGGTACCAATATAGTCTAAAAATACAAGAATCATATGAGGGACGGCCCAAAAGTAATGGAAATTAGGCTGCGACGAGAGAGGAGTGGGGAACTCATTGTTCCACCAGGTCTTCTGAGTTAGTGTGCGAAGTTGTGTCACTGAGAGTGCATAGATTCGTCCTCGGAATTTTTTTTTATTGAAACAACTTTTTCCATTTTGCTGACGTACGATTGTCGAGAGTAACATGCGACTGTAAAATTTTGTTTCTCTCAAGTCTAAGAGTGTTTTTTCAGATTGTAAAAATGGAGAAATGTCAATTGATGACTGCCCCCATTCAGGACGCCCCTCAACGTCAAGAAGTGACGAAAACGTTGACAAAATCAATGTCTCGTTCGTGAAGACCGTCATCGAACCATTCATCAACTCTGAGATGTATGGACTATCATGGAACTCAATTTCGATTTTATCCGATGATTTGAACATGAGAGAGTTACAACCAAATTTGTCCCACTCTTCTCACAGACGAGCAAAGGGAGCGTCGACTTCGGGCATGTTTTGCGCTTCAAAGTAAGCCCGAAACAGGAGCAATCAAGTCCGCACAAGACATCTGGATCGCCTCGTCCCAAAAAAGCTCCCCAAGAGAAGTCAAACATCAAGACTATGTTCATTTGTTTCTTCATCTTGTTTGTGTTTGGTTCGGCAGTGTAGCTAATAAGCAACATATTTGTTTTTCATAAAGTTCCGATCGCAAAATTATTTCCTATTAGAACATAATAGGATCACCATATCTATCATTCTACAGAATCTTCTAGCAATAAATAAAGTATTGCCAAATAAAGGGGATAAATTAAACAGGTACAAAAATACTGCAGTTTGCTTTACGTCCAACCTTGTACAATCGTAGAAATATTTCAACCTCATATCTCGCTATGAAGCAGAAAATAATAAAACAGAGCGATTTCAATAAGAAAAAAGGGAAATATCCAGCTTAGATTAGACAGAGAGAGAGAGAGATAAGGATTTTGTCAAACTTTCAAAACTGATAAAATAACAAGTAGATTAGATAGCCACAAAGATATGTTACCTTTGGAACTGGATTCTGAACAGTTATCGAAATAAGAGGGTGGTCCCCTTGAGGGTATTGTGTCGAGTTTCGAACAAGAATTAGTAGTTTTCATTAATATATACATAGATTATGAAGAATTGGTTGAAGGATAAAGATCTTGTGCCAAATAATTGATTTTTGTATTCTTTCCAATAATCTAACCCCACAAATGGAGTTCGAAATACCAACAATCCAAACACGAATTGCTTCAATCTCCACATTAGCAAGAGGAAACAGTTATAAAAAATGTGGGCAGGAATAATAACTGAACCGCAATATGCAAAACCAGGAACAATCACTGTAAATTGTTAGGCAATTGTAGATTAGTTTACAATCGTCACAAATTACAATTACGTATTACACTACCAACGTTGAATCATACTGCCAGTTTTAAACACGGACAGAAAAAAAATCGAGTAGCATAAATCATATTGTTCGTTCCAAATCCGATATTCTGATATGGATTCAAATTGAAGTAGAAGATTGGAATCGACCAATTGTGGTTCTACTAATAATCAGCAATTCGTGCATGAGTTTATCTTCATATCATTTATGCACAGAAAAAGGTTAAAAAAAGATGTGTCCAGAAACAACAATCAGCAATCAATGCAAAATCTGGAACAATCGCAGTGTTGTTAAGCAATCGTAGATTAGTTTACAATTGCCCCAAGTGACACTAAATACCAACGCTGCATCACAACATCAAATTTATACATGACAACAAAAAGTCAAGTTATATCAATTATGTTATTCTTTCCACTTATTATTGATTTGAATCCAAAATCAAAATTGGAATAGTTCCTTGCAGTTGTAGTTCAGAATATCAGATCAGTAATCCATTATGTTCTCGTTTCCACATAGTATTTATAATGACGTGAATTTAAACTTCTAGAGAAGATAAGAATCCATCAGTTGTGAGTTAAATACAGCAAAATAGAGGGGAATGTTCGAGATGGTAATTATTAGAAAGAATTTAATTACGGTATTTCACATCACTGTCTCAGTCTCATTGACAATATTACAGAGGGAAGGATGTTACGAAAGAAGTAGCCAGGAATAATAATTGAACCACAATATGCAAAATCTGGAACAATCACAGTATTATGTTAAGCAATTGTAGATTAGTTTACCATTGCCACAAATTACTGTAAATTCCGACGTTAAATAAAACTGTCAGTTTTAAACACATCAAAATACACACATAAATGATCAGAAACAACAATTAAATCACAACTCCCAAGATTAGCAACAAATATACTGTACGATGTTAAACAATTGCAGATTAGTTTACAATTGCCACATTACAGTATCTTCTATTTTAAAACCACTGTCGGGTTTTAGCACGACAGTGAAGTCCATAATTTAAAACAAAATTTTCTTCAACTTCTGCTGCAAAAACAATAAATTTAAAATAATCATATAAAAAAATTCGAACGTAATTACATATGTACTATAACGTTTTATTTTCCTTATTGGTTTGTAATATTGTATCTACAAATTTTCAAAATTAACGAATACAACCATTTACATTACATTTTAAAATTTTCCCAAATTCATATGTATTTTCGAACATTCAAGGGTGCTAGCAATTTTTTTTTTTGAAATCCTCTATATTTAAAATATAGTAAAAAAGAATGGCACTGACGTACAAAAAACTTAGCTTAATATGACCATATAAATAATATCTACTCATGTACCTATCTACAGGGTGGACCAAATTAGACACTTTTGAAGGCAAAGTAAACTTTAAGGAGTACATAGACAAAATCCAATGTCGGTGCCTGAAGCTCCATTTTTATGTTAATTGGTGCAAACCGCGTCTCGTCTCGTTATCTGCCACCGTTACAGAGGTAGAAAATTACAGATATCTATCTACCTACATAGTAGTAGGTATGAGGGCCACGACCAAAGTTCCCTCTAATCTGCGCGACTTTTTGAAAGTTGCACAGCCATTTTTGTATTTTGCGCATAACAATTTTTTTAATCATTTTATGAAATAATTGTAACTAAAAAGGCAAAAATTTCACAAAAAAATGTTGAAATATTTTGAAATTTGTCTTTGGCATTAAAAAAAATGATGATAATAATACGTCCAAATGTTACAAGAGGGTTATAAAAATCTCGTGCAGGTACTAGCTACTTAGCCTAACAGGAACGCGATTCTGAATTCTCCAAAATTTTTGTACTGTACTGAGAGACAATTATACACTTTTTTAAATTTTATTAATTCATTTTATTCCAACAATATAGAATTCACTATAGAAAAAGAAGTAAATAAATCTTTAAACTTTTTAGACCTTACTGTTACAAGAAACAAAACCCATCTCAGTTATGAAATTTAAAGAAAACCAACATATACACTCACAATACCACATTCTCTATTGATACAGTCTCAAAATATAAAACTTAGCTCTTTTCACTCTTTTATGCAAGGGTCTTTTCGATTCCCTTATCCCAAAATTCCTTCAAAAAAGAAACTACTATTTTGAAACAGATCGCAGCTAATAAAGGATACAGTACCCATCTTATTGAACAAATGATAAATAAAAAACAGAAAAAACTATTACATAATCAACTCTATCACAATATAACAAGTAAAACAGACCACAAACTCTGTTTTATTAATTATATACCGAAAGTAAGCACTAAAATTCAACATAGATTATTAAAACATAATATGAGACCAATAGTAGTAAATAAAAACAATTTGGGTTCTCTATTAGTAAACAATAAAGAACGACTAGAAAAAACTGAAAAAAGTGGTGTATATGAAATAAAATGTAAAGATTGCAATTCCATATATTTAGGACAAACTGGTCGTTCAATAAAAACACGCTTGATTAAGCATCAAATGCAATAATTTAACTGTTAAAAAATATTAACTTTGTAAACCATATCTTTCAAAATAATCATTCATTAGACATAAATAATTTCAAATTGGTACATACACAAAATAAAGGTAAAAGATTAGATTTACCAGAAATACTTGAAATTACAAGAGCAAATAACAATAACAAAATTTTATTGAACGACCAAATAGATTTCGGGGTTTCCCCCTTATTAAAAGTTGTTACAGGTAGAGAAGATTCAGAATAATATTATCACTAGCAATCCAGGTATTTCGGTCTATTTAAGAAAAAAATTACCCATTCTGATCAGTTACTTTATAACTCTTTGAAAATGGCATAATAGCCGAAACATATGTTACGAGTTTTTCCGGCAAATGTAAATTGCGGCAATGGTCAGATCGGTCCCTCAGGTAGGTATGTAAATTCATCCGATTCATTGAATAGGTACTTTGAGAAAATATGTTATGAAGGAAAACTTTGCTAAAAACAAATTGTGTCAATTGTTTAGATTTATAAGAAATAGATCTTCATAGTAAATGTTACAGAAGAAATTGTATTTCAACAAACATGACTAATTAGGAAAGAACAAACAGATTCATTACCTACTGCATATACAACCTAACCTAACCTAACCAGATTAGCTATTTATCGATGTTTACCTATTATGACATATACTTACGATAACCACCATCACCCCAAAAACAAAACAGAGTAATTATCCAATGAGAAGATTGCGACATAGAGAGGGTAGTAGTGGTTGTGGCTTATTTATGGATATTTCTGATTCTATCGGCATTTATCTATTACATTCACGCATAAACACGAAAATGTCTATTAAAGAGATTACCAGCAGAATGGTAAATTAATACTTGTCTTCGAATATTACAAATTTTCTAAGAAAGCGAATTTAAAAACTGGTGAGGAAAAATGGGTTTGCTTCCAAAAAACTTGTACTGCACAATTTTTCACATTTGGCGAAAAGGACGACAGATTTATTTCTAGAAGTAGCTTGTGCCACAATCACCAACCTAATAGGGAAAGGATAAATCGCCAAATAATTAACGTGGCTGCAAAAAGAAAGGCTATTGAAGAAATTTCAGTACAACCTAGCAAGGTATGTGTTTGTTTCATCATTTTAAAAAAAAGATAATTGATCTATATTTTTACAGATCTTCAAAAGAAGTTGAACAAATAGATGTTAGTTCAATCAGCTTGGCCGACAAAAGATGCATCCAGCTAAACGTTTACAATGCACGACGAGAAAAATATCCAAGTTTACCAGTGTTTAAGTGATGTTCATTCTGCGTTAGAATCCATAAATTTTGAAATCATTCAAATAGAACCGTTTCTTTTGGTCAACAACAATCATGAAAATATTGTGATTTTTTCCTGTGAGAAAAATTTTAGATTTTTGTGCCATTGTGAAGCAGTGTATTTGGATGGAACGTTCTCTCACTGCGCTAAATTTTTTCTGCAATTATTCTCTATTCACGGATATAAAAACGGACATTACGTGCCTTTGGTGTTTTGTCTATTGAAAGATAAATCTTTGAACACGTATAAAAAGTGTTTGAGATTAGTGAATAGCGAATGCAGAAAATTCAGCAAGTTGGCCTCTTAACAGACTATAAATCTGTTAATTCTATTGGTAAGTGGCTTAAATACACTTTTGGACTCCAATATTTACCGCCTCAAGAAGTATACGATTACTTTGTTTCGGAGTTATATGAACTAGCGCCACCAGAATACAACGAAAAAGTGATTAAATTTGTGGAGTATTTAATGGAAATATATATTTCACCTGATTCACAGTTTCCACCTACGATTTGGGCCTGTTCTTCGGCAAACAGTAATCGTACCACAAACAACTGCGAGTCATTCCATGCCCATTTTAATTCAAATTTTTATACGTGCAAACCTTCTTTGTATTCGTTTGTTGAAACACTTTTGGAATTTCAACTAAATACATATATTTTAATAAATAACGTAATTAAAGAAAATGCAATTTCATCGATTACAAAAAAAAATTGTAATCGTATGGACATTTTAATAAAATTGTTCAATTCGAAGTCTATAAGTAGGATAATTAGCTATAATTTCTCAGTCTATACAGAATTAGTAGGTAAAATGAAATGTATTTTTTAACTTTAGTATAAAGTAAAATGCTATAAAATAATTTTCTTGTTTTATTCGACATGAGTAGGTAGGTACCTACTGTTACAGAAATTGCCTAGAATTTTCTGATCCTCATTATAGGTGAGTACGTTTCTACCTGAGCAATCGGATCAATTTACATACCACAGGGATCAACAAAAATTGACCATCGGATGAAGTTTTCGTTAGAAATCGGATGATTTTACATACGCCCAGTTTTTCAAATAAAAATAGTGAAACAAAACCAAGTGTATTATAATTTATTTCTTGAATTTATTTTGAATAATGTTTCACCAAGAGTTAAGCCAGAACACAATTAATATTATTCTGTATTATTGTTATATAAATACCTATAATAGCATCTTATTATTTTTATAATCGATAAGGATGTTTCGCAGGGTACACTAAAGTTTCACAATCTATTATTAGTTGTCTGACAGCTGTTTCGACTTTAACGTCATTATCAAAGATAGTGAGTGCTTAACATTGAAACTGATATTTATAAAGGGGTTGGTTATGAGTAGAGAGCGGACATGATAAGTTTTTTACCAAGAAATTCAGCGATAACGACGGAAATAGGTTCAGCTGTATCAGCCACTGGATATTTTATCGGCAGGAGTGCCGGTAATAGATAAAACCAATGATGTTTGTTTTAAGTCGGTTTTCGTTTGCAGTCCTCATGTATTACAATGAGAATATTAAACGTTTGTAGACCAATATTGGAATATGACTTGCACCTATTTTCAGCACCCTATTTTGTTAAATATATGGCACTTACATTCTATATAGTAAGGGTGCCGATAACACGGTCACAAACGTACCGTTAATAGGATACGTTTCCCTCTAGGTACAAGAAATGAGTTCAAAACGACCACGACTTCAATACACCCTTGATAATCTTAAAAAGGCAATGGAACAAATTGAAGCAGGAATGCCTTTTAAAACTGCTAGTAAGATATACAGCATTCCGCGATCAACTCTACAAGACAAGGCTAAAGGAAAAACTTCTATGGAAAAAAAATGTGGCTCAGAAACTATTCTCACAAAAGATGAAGAGAACCTTCTGGTGAAATGGCTTTTCCATATAGCTGACTGTGGCTTTCCAGGGACAAAAGATCAGCTGTTAGACAGCGTCCAAATATTAGTAAAAAACCTCAAAAGGCCCAACAACTTCAAGGAAGGAAGACCTGATCGCAGATGGTATACGGGATTCATGGCGAGACATCCCGAGTTAGCAACCAGAGTATCGCAAAATTTAACTAGCTCGCGAGCAAATTTAAATGAAGTTCGAATGAGACAATGGTTTCAAGAAGTGGAAAGTTACTTGAAGAGTACAAATAGTTTTAAAATAACTTTAGAACCCAACCGTGTTTTCAAGTGCGATGTAAAAGTAAAGGTGCCATCAGTTGCAACATCGTATGCATGGCAAGCATATTTTAGATCAAAGGAAGAAAATAAACGAATTGAACAACAGAAGAAACTGGAGAAAAGGGAAGAAAGAAAAGAACGTATAGCTAAGAGACAAATACGACCAGAAGTGAAGACGGTAAAAAGGAGGATTACTCATACGATTACTAGTACTATAGAAGCAGAAAACAATATACAGAAAAACTTAAACAAAGATGTAGCGGAGAGAGATGATAATAATAGGCAGAAACTGAAATGTGCATCATGTAAACAAGAATTAGTGAGTGATACAGAAGATGAAAAAAATATTGGTTGCGATAAATGTACGAACTGGTATCACATGAAATGCAGTGATTTTGCCGGAATGCTTTACGAAGAAGCGGCAAAAAAATAATACATATATCTGTTAATTAATAAGTTTCAAAATTATCCTTCACTTTTATTAAAATTACAGTATTTTTCCAGTTTCCATTATTATATTTAAAATTAAGTAAAATATATTGTTATTATCACTTATTATTATTTTGGTACGTTACCTATATTAAATAAATTGTAAATTGTGTTGTTTCTAAGTTTACATTGCTCATTGGAGTGTCGATAACTAGTTCGACACGTGCCGATAATTGAAGCTTACAGAATTTTGAAGTGCCGATATTAGGCGCGCTTGCTATTTTTACTAGTTTTTATTTAGTAAACAATTTATGATGACTTAATTAAAATTTATATTTATTTTAAAAAGTGAATAGCCCATTCTAGTTATTGCAAAAATTTCATATATCTATCTTCACTGTACATATTTCTTATAGGTTACTTAATCTAAATTAAGCCCTTAAGGTGTCGATAATACGTGCATTTACCTTAATCAAATATACAGGGCGGTTCCACAGACGATTTCTTAAGAATAATTTTCGCGTACAGTTAAAAATCGACAAATTTTATTTTTTTTTATAACTCAAAAACAAACTACAGCAATTTTTAATTTTAAGCGACAAATATATCCCAAAAAGACAAATCTTTTGTTGTTTGTTGTGCTATTAGCTTTTTTACATCTCTTACGATAATTCAGAAAATAACAAGCATTTTTCTACCCTCTACCCTGTAATATCGTCTCTTCTGCCGACTGTAAAACCGCCTGGTGTAACTTGAAGTCGACCCTACGTGAGCCATACCCCTAATAATTGATATAGGTACATATTGATAAATTTATTGATTTAGATTGTGCGACACAAAAACCATTATTTTTTTTTATAAGTAAACACCTTAACGTGTATAATTATATAAAATTAGCGGATATTTCTTATTCAATAAGTACTTTTTAAGATACCAATCGAATAAAAAAAATTTTATTTTATTTTACACCTGAAACATTTCACTTACAAAGACATTTCACCGTCTTTAGCTATAAGAGATATCAAATTTTACACCTTTTTTTTATTAAAATATTTATTCTATTCTGTAAGCCATTACTAGATTTCATTTCGTTCGCAAATAAAACAATTCAATTCAGTTTCAATAATTTTTTTAGAAATGAGAATAGGTACCACGCCCATTTCTTTAGATGACTCTTTCACTCTAAAAACGCTAAACTTTGATGTCTCAAGTTATAAATTAAGTCCTACCAGTTAAGAAAAACGCGACTAGGGTGAATGTGCCTGTTCGCCGACCACCTCCAGATCTCGACCACTTTGCTATTTAAATGTCAACAATAGTTTAAAAAACCGCCCAACCTGGTTAAAATTTGCTGAATTAGTTTTTGACCACTTTGACTAATGTAAAACAGGCGACGCCACCATGCAAAAGGATGGTGGTGTCTGTACAAAAAATCAGTCAATCTGAGCATGTTTCGATGATAGCAGGTTGTTATGTAGAATGTAAGAAAGTGCTAAGTGACAGTGCAGTTAAAAATAGTAAGTAACTTTTGCTTTTTTTTAAAGTAATGGATGCAGTATGTCTTCTATGGTTAAGGGAGCATTGACTTTAAATTTTTAGAAGAAAAAATGCGATACAACATTTTTTTCACGTTTATTTTAAGTGGTCGAGAACCAACATTTGAAAATCGTTGATCTTTTAGTTCTCGACCGCCTGGTCGACAACTAGAATGAGAAATGTATTTTATTTATATATAAAAAAATATTGTTAATGCATTTTTTAAGAAATATTTTGCGTTTAATTAATAAAAATAACCATAAAGATTCTAAATTTTGATTTGCGACCACCATTCTAAGTCTAGAAATTTTATAAATGTTCGTTAAAGTAAATGATTAAAATTGGTGGTCGAAAACCAGATTGATGTTTTTCTGTTCTCGACCACCCATGATAATTGGCTCTTTTTTTGTTCTCAACCCTACGCTATAAAACAACAATTAAAAAATATATCATTATTACTTCAGTGGCTCCTATCACAAGAAAAACAAGAAAGGTCCAAAATGAACAATCAAAAAAAAAAAAATCAACAAAAGGTGCGTAGAGTTCTTCATACGTACTCGGAGGAAGACTTAAAAAACGCCCTACATGAAATCAGGGAGAATAAAATGGGAATTAGAAGAGCATCTAAAACCTTTAATATCCCGAAAACAACAATTCTGGATAGAATATCTGGCAGAGTGCCGGATAAATTAGGAAGACCAGGTCCACCGCCACTACTGACAGTGAAAGGTGAAGACCGGGTGAAGGAGTGGATAATTAATACTGCAAAGTGTGGCTTTCCCATTAAGAAAGAAACTCTATTTAATGTCGTATCAACTATAGCAGCAGACTCTGGAAAAGCAATCTTTAAGGACGGGATTCCTCACGAAACTTGGTATAAAAATTTTTTAAAACGCAATCCAGGCATTTCACTAAGGCAAGCAGAAAGCATTAATAAAGCAAGAGCTATTGTAAGTGAGGAAAATATAAGAAAATGGTTTACTGAATTAAATAAATTTTTAAGTGACAGAAATTTATTAGACGCTATATTGACTGATCCTAGTAGAATATTTAATGGTGACGAGTCTGGATTTTCATTGTGTCCAAAGACAGGGAAAGTTTTAGGTCCAAAGGGTTTTAAAAATTTATATAACATTAAAATGGGAAACGATAAAGAAACCATTACCGTCCTTATAGTTTTTAATGCTGCTGGAAATATTGCACCTCCCCTAGTATTATTTCCTTATGTCAGGCCGCCTAGGGCGGTAGTGGACGGGATGCCGAAAAATTGGATCTTAGGTAAATCCGAAAAGGGGTGGATGACATCCGATGTATTCTTTGAATACATCGCAAATGCCTTTCACGAGTGGACCATAAAGGAAAATATAAAACGACCAATAATTAGATTTGTGGATGGACATAAATCCCATATGACTTATGCTCTTAGTCAGTGGTGTGAAGAAAATGAAGTAATCCTTTATGCGTTACCCCCCAACCAGCGGATGTTAGTGTTTTTAAGTCAATGAAAACAGATTGGAAAAAAACAGTTCGTGATTGGCAAAGTATGCCTGAAAACATTAACTCCGCTGTCACAAAAATAAATTTTTGTAGCGTTTTTAATAAAGTTTTATCAAAAACAGATGAACTTAGGGTATATATAAAAAACGGCTTTAGAAAGTGTGGACTATATCCCCTGAATCCTGATGCGGTTGATTATTCAAAATGTGTAACCAACACAACCGAAAAGTTAAAGAAACCGATCAGAAAACGAGTCAGAAATGAAAATATATCCCGGCGTGACATAACATCCACTAAAAAAGTAATAGAAAGAATAAGGTCCGATTTACAATTGTATGGTATAAACGTCGATGTAATTTTAAATGAAGTAAATTTGCTAGAAGAAATGTTGTCACCTAGAAAGCAAAGTGTTAGCTCTAATAATACAACATCAACACCAAAAGTGTTACAACATTCCCATCAAAGTCATAACGATGGCGGTTCACTTCTTGAACAAGCTTGTGAATTTCCTTCGAACTTATACTGTGAAATCAGAGAACCTATGAAAAGTACACCAACTTTATATACAGGTAACTGTGATATAAACGCACCCAGTACAAGTTCAGCTATCCAAGATTTACCAGTTATAATAATGGACGAAGGATCTGAAGTGCCCAATGAGGATAATCATAGAGACGCAGTTTTCAACAGCACCATAATAGATATTCCAGGCGTAAGTCTTCAAAGCTGTTTTACAACCTCTTTCATAAATAAATTAGAAAAAGAAGTACATGAATTAGGTTTACCTATTATAGACATTTCCGGAATCGACATTAAAACAAATGAAGCCGCCATCAACACTCAAATGCTTAAGAATCCAAATTCAGATGGAAACCAAGTTGTTAAATCATTCAATAATATGACTGAAGTTAATATTACTAATCCTGATAATCCAAAGAGTGGCCATCGGTGTATCAGTAATGAACAAGACAAAATTATTATAAAACAAATTAAGATAATGAAACCATTTAGTACTATACCGGATCCCCAACCATCAAATAGCACAAACACTAATTCTGAAAGTATCCATCGCCGTAATGAAGTATGTGATAATAATTCAAATGGCAAAAATGAAGAAAAAGTACTATCTCCACTTACTAAATCATTTGAAACGCATCTTAATTATCCCGATCCCATAAAAAAAGGTAAGAACACAAATAAAATAAGAATAAAAAATAAAGCTCCAAGTGCCATTTCCTCTGAAGAGTGGCGAGAATTTTATAGAAAAAAGGATACCGAAAAACTCCAAAAACAACTAGATATCAATAAAAGAAAGGAAGAGAGGAAAGTATTAAAGGAAAATAAGTTACAAAAAAAAAAAAACCAAAGATTGAAAAGAGTGATAGGGCAATCTTAAACAACTGTAAGAATATAATACCATGTAATGTCTGCAAAGAAAACCTCAATAGTGACACAGAGGATGATGACGATAAAAATATTGGCTGCGACTTTTGTGATAACTGGTATCACAAAAAATGCACCGAAATGTATAGTGTTCCGTATTCCATTGCAGCTACCAAAGAGTACAAGTGTAATCAATGTTGAGAGATGTGCGAAATGACATGTATATTTATAAAGAATTTCTTAAAATTTGTACCTGCTTTTTTTATAATAAACGTTTTTTTTTGTGTTCCAATCGTTTGTTTTCGTCGATAGATACGCAGGTTCTCCTATGGTTTATAAGCGGTCGAGAACCGGGTTCAAAGAGGTCGGGAATTGCGACCGGTGGTCGAGAACCGGCTTAAAGTGCATTTTTTACAATTTCATCAATTAATTCATTAATTACAAGTAAAAACCCCAAAATTTCAGTTATAAACCCATCTAAACACATGAACTAATAAAAAAATTATATAACATTTGAAATTTGGCTTAATTTTTTTATATTTATCACGTCTCAAAGTTGAAATTTCAGTTAACTGGTCGAGAACAGGCACATTTACCCTATTACTAGTGAATGCACTCCCAAGGTTCACAAAGTTCATTGCCACAAGTGGCCACAAGCACCTACGTTGCAGCTCAAGTGAAACGCTTCTTTAGAATGTATTACAATACTATCATTTTATTAATTTAATTTTAACCAAGTTTTATCTAATATGCGATAGGATTGTATTTATCAGCCTTACTTTTGTAATTCTGCTTAATATTCGAATTTAATATTAAACTAAAATGACACTTTTATAAAAGCACCGAATAAACGCTACAGAATAAACCAAAATTAACTACATAATGAGAGACATATTGCAACAGCGCAACCAGTTTATTTTATTTTTTCTCTTTTTATATAACTGATATGCAATTCCTGCCCGTTTGTACATACGTACATGTCTGTCCTTTGAGGTGCGTAATTATGTATATGTTGTAAATGTATTCAATCGCTACCAAATATAACTTAAATGAGACTGATTTAAGTATGTGTATTTATAATAAAAAACCGTTTTAAATAACTTACATTCATGAAATCGCAAAATAATATGCCGACAAATTCGTCCATTATATGTAGTATATCACTGTACCAGTTCCATAAAATTTATATTACTTAAAAAAATCTGGTAATAAGTAGGTATTTTACCGAATATACTATTTTACTACACTAAACATTACCTAGCAAGAAAAGCCACTTTTTACACAACACAACACACCCACCTCACGTGTGAACTAAACAAGAAACAAAATTTTGACTGAAATATGACTGAAATGAATGGAATGTGCTGCAGTGCTGATTTCAATGATGCGCAGAATCTACCCACCTGCCCCAACACACCCTAACCATAGAATAACTGTATTTCAATACCATAGACATGAAGTGTAGATATGAAGGAGTCCGAACGGGATAGGGTTTTACATATAAATTCTAACAGTAAACAGATACCCGATCTCAGATTCTGCGAACCCGAGCGCCACGGTTGGTAGAAAAAAGTACTGACTGATTGTTTGTAACATGTCTATGGTAACATGTTTGTAAACAAACGTCAGAGAAGAGAGACGGTGTTTGAAAAAAAATTAATAAAATCTTTTAATTTAATTAAAATAGTTGAAATTTAAAAAAAAAATAATGGTAAAGTGCTGTGCAATAAAAGGTTGTTTTAGTGGCCGAAATACAACCAAGAAAATTGCGTTGTTTAAAGCACCCAAAGTAAGTAACCTCAAATATCGAAAATATTTTTTTTTTGATTTTATAAATTTATAGAATTGTGGCCGAATTTAAAATTAATTATTAGCAACTTAAGGATTAATAAAGCAAAAGTTTGATATTTTTTTAGGTTTACTTTTTGATATATTTTTGAATATATTACCACATAAAAGTGTTTTTTTTTTTTTCGATTAACACAACAGTGAAATGTTAAGAAAATGGAGTGGTGCAGTCAATCAGGAGCTAAAGCAAACTAGCTTTCTGTGTGAAAAGCACTTTAACACGGACGATGTTATTAAATGTAATAGTAAAGTGCTGCATGATGGTAGTATATATTTTTAAGAATATGAGAGACCTCGTTTAAGAAAGGAGTCTGTCCCACAACTAAATGAAAGTGAAAAAACTAATACAGTTAATAACAGTGATCATGTTGAAAATATGGGTAGTGGTAGTAATGCTACCAGTGATGATATAGTGCTATTGAGTGGATCAGATATTCCTCATAATGTTCTTAATTTAATAATGAATGATTCAGATTTAATGGAGATAAGTGAATCTCAAAAGCTCTCTTTAGAAATTCTTGAAAGTGTTTTAGAAACTGAACCTCTTCGCAAAAATTGGAGTTGGACAATTAATAAAAATTCATTTATTTCATTTTCATATATAAACTCTAAATTGGAATTACAGTGTCATGTTAAAATAGATTGTTTTTTAAAAGTTACTGTAACAAATGCGAAAACAAACATTGTTCTTGTAATGGATGTAAATATTTTATCAGTTGATTGTGTTTCGCAACTACTAAACTCTGTAGAAAACATATTCTTCTGTAGTGGAACTGGATATGATGATAAAAAGTAAGTATAAGTGTGGTACAAATAATGCTATAATTGCTTTCCATCATCTGATGTTTGCACTGTTAGCATTTTTTTTTTTAATTAGTTGCCATTGTAATAATAAAATGACAAGAACTTTTATGACTAAACATTAATTTGTTCTAAATTCTTTTTTAATTACAAATTTGTGTTTTACTAATTTAGATGTGCTCCATCCTGCAGTGGTATATTACTAGTAGATGAAACATATAAAAAAAAAATGCTGGAGTATAGATGCATCAAGTGTCATAAGTTGAGACGTTTCATATAAAACCGAAAAAAGATGGCAATTAATAATGAAGCTCGATTGTTAAATGCCAAATATCTCTTAAACTTAGAACGAAAAAAACTAAAGCGTCTTATTAAACAGGTAAAGTTGTTCTTATTTTCCAGTTTTTAATGAGTTTATGTTTGAGTTTTATTAACCAATTAATTTTCAAACTTTGTAAACGTATGAGGTATACAAACAGTTTAGAATCATGAAATTCATCACATGTATAGGTTTTTTCCTTATCTATACTTGCTTTGTTAGAGAGAAACTTTACAGAATAAATTAGTAACACTAAAAAGTGAAGTATTAGCACTGAAAAATCAATGTGCCGAAGTAGAAGAAGAAGTGTTATCAGCAAAAATCGCTGATTTGCCTCCGTTACAACAAAAAACAGTTAGTAATTGTTTACTTGCTGCAAAAGCTAAAAATGCTAAACAACGTCGGTATACTATAGAGTGGGTGTATGAATGTCTTTTAATGAACATAAAAAGTAGTGCGCACAATGGAATCGCGGTGTCTGGAAAATATTCGGCATACAAGATGGCAATTGTAGTTGTCAGCATCCATACGATTTTTCCCGGCGCTTTTGGTTTTTTTCTGATTTCCCTCATCTATTAAAATGTTTCAGAACCAAAATTATGGAACAATCATGTTTTTGGGTAAAAAAAAATCGATATTTTATTAGGAAATCACAGTAAAGTAGTTAGCTTATTTTCTCATATATTTTACTTCCAGACGCCTGATGGAGTAGTTAAAAAGAATCACTGGAATGCACTTTTAAAGCATGAGAACCATTTGAAAGCAAATCTTAAAATGGCTTATAAATTAACTCCGCACCATCTTAAACCCGAAGGATTTCAAACGATGAATGTTCCATTAGCAATAGAGGTAGGTATATATAAATTAAACTCTGCTTGAGAGTTTTAATCGAAAGTAATAAAATTCAATCCGAACATAATCGGTTTCCTATTGTTCTGAATGAGATTCAGCCAGAATCCACTGTGGAAATATTAATTTATTAATATAAAAAAATGTCTACTTACTGCAAAAATTTTCTATTATTTCAGTAGATTAATTTATTAACCTTAATAATTTTACATTTATTAAGATAGTTGTTCTTAGTTATTTTCAGTCTGTGATAAATGCAATGAAAGTATTGAAAGATGACCCAAATTATCCAAAATTAAAGGATTGTGATAGTACCATAATTTTTATTGAAAGAGTCAACAAGTTAATTAAAAGTATGTTATCTAGAACTCCGGTAGGTTCTTTAAGACCCCATGATGATAATAGTTCTAGGAAGGTACGTGTCTATCTTGATAATAGCTGTATTTTTTTTTTTTTTTGAAATCAATTTCTAGTTAATAATAATACCAATAACTCAGTTTTAACTGTATCCGTTTTTTTTATATTGCAATAATGAGTCAGGCTATTGTAGGGTTTATTAAATTTATAAAGAAAAAGAAAAGCTAACAATTATCAAGGAAAGGAAAAAAACAAGATGACTCAATAGATATTGATAAACAAAAAAGTTTCTATTTAGCAATAACACACAGCACATTGACAGGACTAAAAATTTCGATACAATCTACTTTGGAAATAATTGATTTCCTGCAAGATAAGTGTAACTATAAGTTTTTAATGACATCTAGATTAACACAAGATACGCTAGAGGTAAATTTTTTCATTCTTTATAAGGCATTTATAAATATACATTAAATTGAACTCAATTAATTAATTAATTGAGTTCAATTTAATGTATTTAAAATACGCCACTATTTAATATTTCATTGTTAATAGTTATTTATAAATATTGTGTAAATACGGGATTTATCTTATTTACTTCCCAACATGTGTAACAATTATTACATAAATCTTATGTACAAGTAATATCAAATTAATTTTAATTATTAATTTCTTTTGCCCACCAGTAAATAATTCATATTTTCAGAAATTTTTTGGAATTGCTCATACTGCATGTGGATCAAATGATCATCCCGATCCTATTTTGTTTTCGCAAGTTTTTCGATTACTCTGTTCGTACTCACTAGCAACACCTCCCAAAGGATCTAATGTTACGGCAGCTGAGTTATTGGACTCATTGATGCACACTAGAGAATCTTTCGAAGCAAGCAATGTTTGTAAAGAAAATTGGAGAAAGAAAATTGACGCGATTATCGAAACTTCAACTGTAAATACAGAAATTACCGATTATCGTAATAATGGTTATGACAATATTAACTTTAATAACGACAATATTAATAATAGCGAAGCTGACAGCAGTAATAATTGTGATGATCAAATGGTTTTTAATTCGATAGACCCTACAAATGAGCACGATTACGATGTTGTTCAGACTAGTGACTATGTAATTTCATACATTGCTGGGTACATAGCACGTAAAATTAATAGATTCAGTAAATGTTTTCAATGCATGGAGAGTATGCAGTCAAAAGAAGAGAATGACTGCAATAAATTCATAAAATTTATGGATAAAGGTGCATTAATTTATCCATCTCAGTATTTGTTTAGTTTAATTAAAAGGTTGGAAGAAGTTGTATTAATGGTGGTTGGTACAAAGGCTGTGATGTCTGATACCCTGTTCCAAATAGTAAATAAAGTTTCAGAAATAAACGTTCCTATTGTTGGTTGTGAAACACACAAGAAAGAATTAACCAAAAAAATTGTAAATAATTTTCTGATAATGCGAGGGCATTTTCTAGTTAAAAAATTTAATAAAAACGCCACCGAAAAGAAAATTAAAAGTAAACGGAATAGAAAAAATGCAAAGCTTGTGTAGATCTCCAAAATATTTGAATATTTTGTATTATTTTTAAAACAGGAACATAGTCGCTGTCGAGGCTTCCAGATATAATCTCGCTCTCATCAACACAGATGTACTGAAAATATCAGCCGAAGTTGTCAACGAAACGTTTAGAAATAGTAGTTTCTATCGACCACGACCTACAAGACCGAACATTTGTTTTACTAAAGAATGATTAATTTATGTGATAATTTTTAATGAATGAATTTAATCTTGTTGGTATAAATAAAATATTTTAACATCAATAACATCTTGACATGTTGATTTGTTTTACTATGTCATAATGTATTGCTTGATGGGGTAATTGATGTTGTGTTTAGTAGCCTGACGATGACCGAAATTGACGGTCGAAACGTTGCCTAATTGTTAATAAAAAGTTGTTGCTTATTGGCAAGATTAGATTTTGTTAATCTTATGTGAATATTTTTTTAAATTATTTGAAATAAATGTTTTTTGTAATTATATAAATTTTGATTGTTATTTTTAATTTTGTCCTTAAATCATACCGTGTTTTTTCGAATTCTTGCCTTCAAAAATACAGAAACAATTATTTTAAAAAATTGACGAAATTCAAACACCTTCAAATGTTTCTCTTTGAGTTTTCCTTATCAGGTTTTCAAAAGAAACATTTATATTTTAAGTAATAATGAGAGAAAAGCGAAAAAAACCTACATTTTTTACATGTGCTGATAGCAGGAATTGAAAAAAGTTCTGCCTATTTCGTTCTTTTAAAAAAATAGGAGTTGCTGTTTACTTTATTTACTATTACTATTTTATATATTCGTTGCTTTTAGATTAGATTTTATTTTACATTTGCTTAAATATTTTTTATCAGAATTATATGATGGTAATCAATAAGAAAGTATAAGTTTCTACAATGTAGACAGTCGTTCGCGCGCAAGAATTTGAAGATTTATTGAACCCGAGCGCGCCCTATCGGTTCAAGGATGTTGCATCAGAAATTTGGCCGTTCGTTTAACATTACGTTCGGCCTCTTCATGATCATAGATTATACGTTCGGCCTCCTCATGACCATAGATTAAACAATAAATTTGCCAGTGTTGTATTGTAAATAATTGTAAATTTTAAAAGCAATTATAGATGAGAATTGTTAGAACTCGTGATAATAGTTGTTATGATTACAAATATGCCACAGACAAAAGAAAATCGGAAATAAATGTTGCACTTTGCAATAATGTTTCCTTCTATTATTCCTCCTCTTTATTTTTATCAAGTTGTAATTTTGACGTGCAACGAGTAGATAGGTTGCAAGGTTGCAACATATCAAATTCTAACGTCAACTTCAAAAAAAAATTACTAATTAACTGTACAGTGCGTACAGTGTGTCCGAAATAAGAGTCTCACAGTTGGGAGCTCGCGTATTATTGCAGCTGAAAAAAGTTTAAATGGGGAAATATTTGGGGAATTTCATGTTTTCCTTAATTTTTTTTGAACTTCCAAAAAAACTGCTATCCTTCTTTATTTGACCTGTGGCAACTTTCTAACGGATACATCATTGGGACACTTTTTTATTCTGTTTCTCATGGATTTATCGGATAATTTCTACCTTCGTTAGTTTTTGAGGAAATATGCTACGGGTGACATATTGGTTTTTACCAAAATTAAAAAGAGCATTGTTTTTCTAGACTTGGCTTGATTTTGCGTAGATGATTGCCGATAGTTTTCAATTATACAGGGCACACTTTTATGACACCAAAATTAATGTAATTACCTATTTTAATAATCACTCAACATTTTTTAAATAAAGCAATAGGAAGCATCCATACAACACCTAGGACTATTATAATTTTCTAAAAGGCCTGCCACGTATCGTATGACGTCATTGTCAGTAGGTATTCTATCGGGTTAGTTGATTCTTTCAAGTTATACTTATTCAAATGAACAGAAAATAAAACGTGTTTAAATAGTTTTTTAAGCGAAAATTACATTTAACAATTTTGATAATAGAAATTACAAAAACTATAAATCTAATGAAAAAAAGTCTACCTGTAGGTGCATTGAATATATTTTATAGTGTCGAAATGAGAATAGGTTCTAAGAATTTAATTATACTGTTTTGGGATTTAACCGTAGGGATTTATATGTTTATTATTGGAACATATGTACGTTTGACATAAATTTTAATAATACTAATATCAGCATGATCGTTGATGTACGACGTCGTTTTCAAAAATTTAATTAGTATAAATTAATACATATTTTTATTTTATCTTTACCTTGTTTTTAATTTTGTGATCGTTTAATTACTCTTTTAATTCTTGTGGCTACTTCCTTGATATTGAATTGTATTACGTTCATGTCTCCTCAGCTCTCCTTCTTCTGATAATCTGCTTCTTGAGATTTAACACGTTAATTGAACGCTAACCTTAACCCATTACTGGCCAAGGCAACAAAATCAAATTTTTTGAATTATTTTTTTATTATGGTGTGCTTAAATACGTACAATATGATTACCTCTTTGTAAAAAAAAAATGAATGTATTATATTTTTCAAAAAAAACGTGGGTGCGTATACGTATACTTTGGCCAAAAACAGTTAACATTATTATGAAATAAACTCTATGTTTTTATATGAAAACTTTCGAAGCAATCGGGGTGCAAATGTACCTTACATTTTTGGCACATATATATGGTATTATTTTTACAAAATCGACATTTTTTTCTTGCGCTGTTAGCCTCTCTAATTATAATATGCCCGATTTTGTCAAACCTTATGTCACCTGGTAAAGCAGATTTAGATGGTCTTCCACATAATGAGCTGGATTTTGATGACCTGGAAGCTTCGTTAGTCCCTACTGCTTGCCCGCTGTATTGTAGCAAACATAGTGCTAAACTCGAACGAAATTCCAGTTGCGAAATTTTAGATTCATTCGCAATGTTGAATATTTTCCAACTGTTTACTACCATACTATTGTGGGACAGACTGTAGTGTTAATGTTTTAGTTCGATATTTCGCGAAGTTGTTTTGAAAAGAATGAGTCAAGTAGTGAACGGAAACGATATGCGCGTGTGTATGTTTTAGACGTAAGGGACGCAGAGTATGACGAACTGTGGCGTAGTAGAGACGTTTGTTTTATTTTTGAGTTAGCTGTTTATCCGTTTTTTTTCCCTATATATCAAATATTTTTATATTATTACAAATAAATAATATCCTACAAACTTGGGGGCTCGTCCGAGATCCTGGAAAATAACGGATATTAAAAGAAGAAAAATTTAAAGCCGCAAGATGAGTGATAATGAACAAAGAGAGGAACCTTTAGAAGCTTCAACGACGGCATCTTCCATGAAGGTAACAGAATTAAAAGATGAGTTAAAGAGACGGAAATTGAAGACGACTGGACGAAAGAAAGAGTTGGTAGCAAGATTGGAGGCTGCCTTACTTCTTGAAGACGCAAAAGAAGACGACAGAGAAGATGAAAGAAGCACAGACAATAATCAGGAAAACGACGAAAGTACGAGCAGAACAGGGCGAGAAAGTAACGAGATCGATGAAAATAGAAATTTTGTAAGTCGACGAAACAGAACCAGTGAATATGTGCCAAATTTTCGCGATGTCGAAGAATCCATGCAGACATTTTCGGGCGACGATGGGAAAAATGTTCGGTTATGGTTACGGGAGTTCGAGGATTTCGCAACATTGTGCGAGTGGACGGAAATACAAAAAACAATATACGCAAAACGTTTGTTGCGCGGGAGTGCGAAACTTTTTATCAATTATGAAAGATGTGATCATTCGTGGAAACAATTTAGAAATGCGTTGTTATCGGAATTCACAGATACGGTAAATAGTTACGAAATTCATAAAGAGTTATCAGGAAGGAAAAGACGGAACGATGAGACACTTCACGAATATTTATACAAAATGTTGGACCTAGCTGCGCAAGCTGACGTGCAAATGAGTGCCGTAATACAATATATAATAAACGGTATAACAGACGATGACGCAAATAAAACCATTTTGTACGGTGCCAAATCTATCAGAGAATTTAAGGAAAAATTGTCGCAATATGAAGTGATGAAGAACAATGCAAGACACAATCGGAAGTTCAACAATGACGTGATCAATCGAACAAGGACTGGAAGGGATGATAACAAGTCCAGAAATAAAAATGAAGAGAGTGTGATCGAGAAAAGAAATCATCAAAGGTGTTTCAATTGCGGTGAAATGGGACACATCAGTGCAAGGTGTCCTACTAAATCAAAAGGAACAAAGTGTTTCAAGTGCGGCGATTTTGGGCACGTTTCGTTGAAATGTGAGAAAATTTTAAAAAAAGAAACAAATTCGTTAAATACCGGTAAAGAAAAAAATGACGTGAACAATAAAGTATTCAAAACCGTTGAAGTAAATAATCGCAACCTAAACACTCTCATAGACTCCGGGAGCGATATCAGCATGATAAGGTCAGACGTGTACGTGACGATAGGTGCTCCGCCGATCGAAAATAAACAATTGTATTTCAGCGGTATCGGGTCCAGTAACGGAAAACAAAACAAAACTCTGGGTGTAGTCAACGTGAGAATAAAGGCAGATAACGATTTTTTCGAGGCGCGTTTACACGTTGTCCCAGAAGCGATCTTACGATACGAAATGTTATTGGGAGGAGATTTCTTGTCAAAAATAAACGTGAACATTGAGAGGGGTCATGCATCATTTTCCAAGGGGAAGGAGCAGGATCCTGAAGACGGTTTACCGAAAATTAACGCGGTTAGTGTTGTAGATACTTCTCATTTATTGGACAATGACGTTCGCGACAAAATTGAAGAAATAACTGTCAATTATAAACCAAACAAGGTGCGTGAAACGGGAGTTACTATGCACATCGTGTTACGGGATGAGATGCCAATTTATCAACCGCCACGAAGGTTGTCGGTTTCGGAAATGAACGAAGTCAACGAACAAATGAAGTTATGGCTTAATGACGGCATCATAAGACCTTCCAATTCGGAATATGCCAGCCCAATTGTGCTAGTGCGGAAAAAAGATCATTCTCTAAGAATTTGTGTTGACTATAGACGTTTGAACGAGAAAGTGATTCGCGATCGCTACCCACTTCCAATTATCGAGGACCAGATCGATCGATTGTTCGGAAATAGGGTGTTTACGACGTTAGATCTAAAGAACGGGTTCTTTCATGTACCAATCGACGAAAATAGTACCAAGTACACTTCGTTTGTAGTTCCGAATGGACAGTTTGAGTTCTTAAGGGCCCCGTTTGGTCTGTGTACATCACCTGCAGTTTTTAGTCTATACGTCAATGCCGCATTTCAGGAACTCATTAGTGAAAACTGTGTTTTGGTTTATATGGACGACTTCATAATTCCGTCGACAGACATTCGGCAGGGCATCACAAAACTAGAGAGGGCACTCAAAACGGCAAGTGAGTTCGTTCTAGAAATTAATTGGAAGAAGTGTCGTATTTTAGAGACTAAAGTAAATTATCTGGGTTATGTTATTGAAGATGGGACAATAACATTGTCTGACGAAAAGACTAAAGCAATTCGCGGGTACGCAAAACCGAGAAACATTCGTGACGTGCAAAGTTTCCTTGGATTGACGGGTTATTTCCGGAAGTTCGTGCCGCAGTATTCTCTCATAGCCCGTCCGTTATCGAATTTAATGCGTGGTGACCAAACTTTCCGTTTCGGTACTGAGGAAGAATATGCTTTCGAAGAACTTAAGTTAAAATTAGTAGACAATCCTGTGTTGAGAATATATAACCCAAACGCGGAGACGCAACTTCACACTGATGCTTCAGCCCTCGGTTACGGTGCAATATTGTTGCAAAAATGCGAGGACGATTACCTCCATCCGGTTTACTATCTAAGTGGTAAAACAACGAAGGCAGAAGAGAGATACCACAGTTACGAGTTGGAAGTTTTGGCGATAATCAAGTCTCTCAAAAAATTTAGAGTTTATCTGATCGGGATTCGGTTTATAATCGTGACAGATTGCCAGGCTGTCGCAATGACATTGAGAAGAAAGGATGTTTGTCCCAGGGTGGCTAGATGGGCACTTTTCCTTCAAGACTATAATTATGTAATTGAGCATAGACCAGGCCGATCTATGAGACACGTTGATGGTTTAAACAGACACCCATTGCCCATCACCATGCTTATCGACGCTGAAGAACAAGGCATCATTGCAAGACTAAAAAGAGCTCAAGGGGAAGATGAGGAATGCAAAAAATACTTGGTAGAACAGGGTTCGGGAAGGTATGGAAAGATGCTAATGCACCAAGGACTTTTGTATAGAGAAGAGAATGGAGAAAAGCTGATTGTAGTACCTAAAAGCCTACAGACGAATACAATTAGATTCACTCACGAGAAAGGACATCTAGGTGCCGCTCAGACCGAAAAATTAATAAAGAGGGACTATTGGTTCGCTAATATGAGAACTAAAATTGAGAGAGTTCTTAAGAATTGTTTAGCGTGCATTGTGGCTAATAAAAAGTTTGGAAAACAAGAAGGAACGTTGAATCCAATCGATAAAGGGGAGCTTCCGTTGGATACATATCACGTGGACCACTTGGGACCACTGCCTCGAACACGAAAGAGTTATAAGTATATCTTCCTGGTCATAGATGCATTTTCAAAGTTTGTTTGGCTCTACCCGACGAAGACTGCGAACGCCGCAGAATGCATAAACAGTTTAAGAAACCAATCTGTTCTTTTTGGAAACCCAAGACGCATTATTTCGGACAGGGGTTCAGCTTTTACGTCGAATGAATTCAAGACGTACTGTCAAGAAGAGGGGATCCAACAGATTCACATTGTAACAGGCATACCAAGGGGTAATGGACAGGTCGAAAGAATAAACAGAATCATTATCCCTATGTTAACAAAGTTATCAATTCCCAAACCGGAAACTTGGTATAAACATGTCGCAAGATGTATGCAGTTTTTGAATCATGCGCCCACAAGAAGTACTGGTTTTCAACCATCACAGTTGTTATTTGGAACCAGAATGAGATTAAAAGATGATCCAGATCTACGAAGAATGATAGAGGAAGAGGAAATCGAGAAGTTCCAAGAAGACAGAGATGAGACGAGAAGAGAGGCCGCTAGAAGAATAGCCAAAATCCAAGAAGAAAATAGAAGAGGTTACAATAAGAAACGGAAAGAAGCCATGGTATATGCAGAGGGAGATTTAGTGGCGATACAACGTACTCAACAGCGACCGGGTTCTAAATTCAGTGTCAAGTACCTAGGGCCCTATGAGGTTGTCAAGAATCTGCATCACGATCGATACTTGGTTCAAAGAGTGGGGAATTGTGAAGGCCCAACTCGTACGACGACAGCAGCCGATCATATGAAATATTGGCAACGACCGGAGTCCGACAATGAGCAGTCCGAAGAAGATGAACCTTCCGAAGACCTCCGTGAAGACCAAGACCCCGATGAAGACCGTTCGAGGACGAATGGTCCGCAGGATGGCCAAGTGTGGGACAGACTGTAGTGTTAATGTTTTAGTTCGATATTTCGCGAAGTTGTTTTGAAAAGAATGAGTCAAGTAGTGAACGGAAACGATATGCGCGTGTGTATGTTTTAGACGTAAGGGACGCAGAGTATGACGAACTGTGGCGTAGTAGAGACGTTTGTTTTATTTTTGAGTTAGCTGTTTATCCGTTTTTTTTCTTATATATCAAATATTTTTATATTATTACAAATAAATAATATCCTACACTATCAATCATATTTATAAACAATGGCCACCACCACTTTTTACCTCTTATACTAATACGGTAGTTGGCAATACCATTATCATGGAGGTCTACCCCACCCATGTGTTGGTTATATTGATGTATGACATTTGGTTGACTGATAAACGTTTCCTTATGCTCCTTGCGGTTGTAACGTTTGGCCTGTGTAAGTGGAAAAACATGACAGAAATTCGTCATAACCGTGACTACAGAATTGTCATTCCATCGAGTAACAAGAACTTTCAAGTTTGGGTCAAAAGCAGAACTGAAAGAGCCTCTCGCCTTCTTTGACATGGTTTTGATGTCGGGGAGCGACGCTATCGTTTTTGGCCAAAGGTGCGTATAGGGTAAACGTACCGGTTTGCCGGCCACTACCACTTTTCGGCCACTTCGCACATTATTTTGAATAATAGATGTATACATTAGACCATTATTTTCTTATTTGCGCACTATTCGATCCGGACGAACTTCGTGATTCATTATGCAGCGGCATAATTTCGAAGCTCAAAGATTGTGCTCTCAGTCGGCATTTTAAATTGTGGTATGTAGACATGTGCCAAATTTAGCAAAAAAAATAGCAAGTGGTTTGATTTTCAAAGGTATGTTTTTGAGTGTTAGTAATGATTAATTGGCGATTGGTGTGGTTTATGAGTATTTAACATGTTTAATTTTAATGTTTAAGAGCAAAAACTCATCAAACTTTAACCATTTGTGATATTTTTTGGTGGCCGATAAACAGGTTGACAATTTTCTTCAAAATTCAGTTTTCGACCGGGTGGTCGCAAACCGGTTCTATTTAAGACTATTCTCTTTGTCTTTATTGCGGAAACCTTAAATTTACTATGATAGATTCCATTATATTTATGAACAAACATTTTTTTGAAGTTAGAACCAGATTCCGGCCCCCAAAATGCCTTATATTTTGAAAGATATGACCATCAAAAATACCGAATTTTTAGCGGCCGATAACTAGTCAAAATTAAACCTGTTTTCGGCCGTAGGAAATAAAAGACGGCCGATAACTAGTAAAAATTAAACCAGTTTGCGACCATAGGGAATGAAAGCGGCCGATAATTAGTAAAAATCTAACCTGTTTCTAACCGTAAGGGTTGATGAAAAGAAAAGCTAACTCACATGCTTAATTAACCCGTTATTTGTGATAATTTTTGCTTTAGGTGCTTCGTGTTGGAACTATGTCTCTGTTTTTTCAGATGGCACCTGTTAGTAATAAAGGCAAGAAAAATAAAAAAAATGAAAAACATGCCCGAAGGTTTGGTTACACTGAAGAAGCACTGAGTAACGCTCTTTCAGATATACGTGGTGGCATTCGAAGCATCAGAGGAGTATGCCAACAATACGGGATTCCAAGATCCACTGTACAGGACAGGCTTTCCGGTCGTATTGCTGAACAAAAGAGAAAAGTTGGTCCAGACCCTATATTTGGTTTTGAAGGAGAAAAAAAAATTGTTGATTGGATAATTGAGTTAGCGAAATCTGGAATCCCTACTAACAAATATGATCTTCTGGATACAGTAGCCGATCTTGCAAGAGACCTTGGAATTGACCATCGCTTTCCAGGAGGTAAACCTGGTATACGATGGTACCTTAGTTTTCTCAAACGCCATCCAAACATAAGCATCCGAGATCCCGAAGCTATAAATAAGGCGCGAGAAGCCATCAAGGAAAGTTCGATTCGAAAATGGTTTGCAGACTTACACCTTTTCTTGGCTGAAAGAAATTCATTAGATATTTTGGATGATCCGGACCGCATTCTAAACGCTGATGAAACTGGGGTATCGCTATCTCCCAAATCAGGGAAGGTTCTAGCGCCTAAAGGCTACAAAAACGTGTACGTAGTCAAGAGAGGCAATGAGAAAGAGAACCTGACAGTACTGGTGGTAATGACCGCATCTGGAAAAATATGCCCACCATTAGTGGTGTTCCCCTATCTAAGACCACCTAAAGTGGTAGTCGACAGCATGCCGCCTGACTGGATTTTAGGAAAATCCGAGACTGGCTGGATGCGGGCAGACATATTTTTTGAGTACATGTCTAATGGGTTCAACGATTGGCTGACGAAACAAAATGTAAAAAAGCCTGTACTATTTTTAGTAGATGGGCATAAGTCACACATGTCCATGCCACTGAGTAAATTTTGCGAGGATAATGATATCATTCTGTACGCCTTGCCGCCGAACACCACTCACATTTTACAGCCAGCCGATGTGAGTGTGTTCAAATCATTAAAACAAGAATGGAAGCACACCGTGAAAAATTGGCAGAATCGACCTGAAAATCTGAACAAATGCATAACAAAAACAAACTTTTGCCAAGTTTTCAAAGAGACACTAAACAAAGAGATGACTCAGACGATCAAGAATGGATTCCGTAAATGCGGCCTTTATCTTTTTGACGTCGAACAGGTAGACTTTACAAAATGCGTAAAAGACACTCAGATTCGAAATGCAACTGCTACTCAAACAAATTCACAAAAACCTCTTAACGAGAGGCATTTTGAAATAGCCAGACAAGTATTTCATCTGATGGAAGAGAATATAACTAAGCTAGGGATAAATCCAAACATAATCTTAGCTGAACTTGATCGCACAAAGGAGTCATATTTACAAAAACGGAGATCTAAGACAAAATCACCCCGAAAATCGCAATCCACTGAAACCACACGACGCTCAAAATCGCTTGAAGTCAACAAATCCTCTGACAATACATCGAAGACACCCCGAACTTTGCAATCAACTTCAACACCTCGACACTCAGAAAATTTTGAAGCTAACAAATCTTCTGAAAAGATTTCCGAAAGCATTCCGCAAAAAACGTCAGGGAACTCTTCTGTTAAAGACAGTAACTGTAACTCCATTCAGATTCCAGACGTTGGCTCTTTCGTATCTTTGGACGATATCTCCATAACACCCTTTAGTGATATAAATTTATCTGAAATATGTCAAGTTAGTAAGGATATAGTTATTCCTTTCGATATCGTTGTGGACGATGACAATCGCGTAGACACTTCAGCCAAAGATATCGAAATAAACTATGTGGAATTAATTCAAGATGTTGCAACTGATGCTATCATTACTTTAGCAGAAAAAACAACCAATACCTTCTACAGAATCCTTTTAAATACATTACACCAAAAGAAGCCGGAAAATACAAACAGAATAGAAGAAAACATAATAAAAGTATCAGGTCCAAAAATACCAGTAACACCTAGTGAGGATCCATTTAAAAAGCACCTGAAATTTCCAGGTGTGATAACAAAAAATAAAGGAAATGAAACATCGAGTCGGTTTCCGAGTGCTGTAGCTTCTAAAGCTTGGCAACAGTACCACCAAAATAAAGAAAAAGATAAACAAGAAAAGGAAAACAAAATAAAGAAACGGAAACTCGAAAGGGAGCTAAAGAAAAAAGCACCGCCACAAAAAAAAAAACTAAAATTAATAGAAAGACAGCGATTTTAAAGAATAATAAAATAGAAGAAACTCCACCGCACATTTAGTGTGGTTCTTGTGATTTTGAACTTATAAGTGACACTGAAGAAGAGGGAGAAAAGAATATTGGCTGTGATAAATGCATTCGCTGGTATCACCTGAAAAGTACGAAACTAAAAAATTTATCCTACAATCAAGCAGCTACAGCGCAATATGAATGTGAGTTGTGTGAAGCTGCTGAAAGTTCAGAGAAAGAAGTTTTAAAGCCTGCTTTTTGTAACAATGCTGACTGATCAACTAGATATAACCTAATGTTTCTTATACTTATTATTTGTAGGTATATTATGTTTTGTAGACGTGTTTTTTTGTTTGTAAACCATGTATTTGTTCTTCAATTGTCTTTTGATTTGCCCAAAACACTTTCATACTACTATCAGCCCTTTCACCTATTCCATAAGAGTCATTTTTCTACTATGAATTAAGTGGCCGATAACCGGTGCATAGGTGGTCGATAACTGAGTCAAGTGGCCGATAGCTAATTTTACGGTTAATATTTTTTTAAAGATTTACGAGTTAAAGATCCGTTTATAAACGTTACGTTTTTATAAACTAGACTATTAAACGATGATATAATAAATTATTGAATAGTGTTGGTGTGCAGCATTATGATAAAAATAAACGCTGAAGTCGACAAGTCGCTAAAACGGCCGAAAACCGGTACGTTTACCCTACGCATCCTACATATGATATTTGCTATTATCATTTCTGTTTCGAAAATACAGATAAAAAAAGAATGCGACTGTCAAGATAGATCGTTTTTACATACGTATTGCAAGAAAAAATAATTTAAAAAAAGCACTTAGTAACTAAAATAAATATTTATCTGAAGGTGTGCGCAGAAACATACATAATCACCTTAAAAAAATAATAAAAATAACACACAAATGTCACTTTTTTGCCAGAAAAAAATATAAATAAAATCAATTGACTGCTGAAGACCAATATTCTTCCACACATTCAATGAAAAAAAATTCCTTTTGTTGTCAAAAAAAAAAATCATTAAAAAGGTGCGTCTACGCACCTTTGGCCATTAATGGGTTAAATTAATGTTCATTCACTAACCGTTCTAGCTTTTGGCCTCTGCTTTTACGAGTCATTTTGAGTTTCAACAAATAAAATAGTTATTTATTAAATATTCACGACCCTTCTTTGTCTAGCTAGGAATTTCTGCGAACCAGAATTATTAACTGTTACATTAAAAGTTGAATATTATTTTACTTTCAGTAAATTTATTTGGAAGTCGTCGACAGCTGTTTCGATTTTTAGATCAGTTTGCAAAATTGATTTAGGAATCGAAACAGCTTGCAGAACGTAATACTAGTTTTACGTTGGATAAGATAAAGCTGCTTGCAGAAGAAGAATTCACAGCATTAAGCACAGAACTTTGGAAAAAGAGTTGTGAACATGTGGCTAGAACAGAAGACAGTTACCGTGGAAAGGACAATACTTTAGATACAGAAACAGAAACCTTAGTTATTAATATTAATAACAATGGAAGTGACAGTGAAGACTCAGATACTGATAGCGATAGTGAAGCGGATTTACTTTGACGAACCTGTAAATTCTTTGTAAGTATGTATATTTTTTATTTTGCCTATAAAACCTTACAAAAGTTGGCGTGTAGTAGGTAAACTAGATGTGAGGTTTCAAAATAAACACAGTTAGCAGATATTCAGTTCAACAAACTACAATATAGGGTGAATGTACCTATTGTCCGGCCGCCACCACTTCTCGGCCATTTCGATGAAATTCCGAGTATAATAGAAATATTTCGTAGCTAAGTAAGATTGTAGCAGTACCTACCTGTTCTATGATTTCTTCGCCGTCATTGGTCCAAAATGCGCAGAAGTGATTCCTAATTTAAAAAAATTACGTTAGATCTAAAGTGGCAGTCAGTTGTATGTTGTGATATATATTTGTACGGGTACTGTGTGATTTGGTGAGGAAATAGTAAGTACCTTTTAAACTTTTTGCGGTAGTGTACGTTTATGCTTAGCAGCATAGTAGTTGAATATGAAATAATCTGTGAAATTAGGTGAATATTGAAAATTAAATGTTCAAAAAAAAAAAATGGGTGGCCGAATAACTGGTTCATTAAAAGGGCCATCAACCGTTTCTCAGCCAGACGGCCGAGAAATGGTTCAGCAAGATAGGAGTATTGCTTCATTATTCTACGTAGTTAACTATGATTTTTCTTTCTTTTTCCCGTTCTTACATACAAGGAATGGGATAAATTTAATCGAAACCAGTTTGCGGCCCTAATGTTATGTAAAAAGTATATGATCTCCGAAATGTCGGTGGAGGCCGACAGCTAGTCATTTTTCGACCGTCTATTTATTAATAGTTAAAATTTAAAAAATATTACAACGGTTGTGGTTGTGTGAAGTGTAGGTACAAATGCGAAATAGTGTCATTACAGTTTTTGTGCGTGCATACATTGTACCGTTTACAGTGAAAATGGTGTTTTGGTGTTGTGTACAGCGCTGTCCCAATTCCAATAAAGACTGTCCCATGTATAGAATTCCCAAAGATATCTTGGTAAGGAAATAAAAAATCGAAATTACCTAATTTAGCAACTCTCCCGCCGATGTAACCTTCTTGCATATTGTATATACGAAACAATTACTAAATGTTTGTAATTTTAATTAAGAATGCTTCAAAGCGATTGTTTATGGAAAAAAAGTGTTTCCTACGTCACCAATTACTGTATTTTGTTGTAGCTTTATAAAGAATGGATTAAACGTGTTGATCGTACCGATTTAGCGGAAAAGCCTATGGACCGAGTGATAGCCTCCTACAGGGTATGTGACGTCCATTTTGCACCTGATACTGCTTGTTTAGGAAGCTGGCGTAATTCGAAAATTGTACGGGATGCTGTACCTACATTACATTTTCAAACTGAAACTCAGAAACAGGTAGGTAGCTACTTCGCAAATGATTTTAATACCATTCACTTGCTCTTTATGCAAATCTCGTTTTTCAACAGTTTATTATTCCTTTCTATCGATGCAGTAGGTATATCAGATAGATATGCACCTACTGTTCTATGCACTTTTTTCAGTTATATTTACGATACAATTATTACATTATTTCTCTTTCCTAGTCTAAGGCCTATACCATCAACATCTCGCTCTAGAGATAACGCCAATTGAAAAATCAGTAGCGTATTTAGAGGAAGGAATGGGCGATGCTCATCTTTTTTCACATTATCATAAATTTATCTATAACATTAATCTTACTCAAATTAGGCTAGTATATTTCGACATATTAACTAAAACCGCTATACTTAAATATAAACACACTAACGGAATGTTTGACGTTTTAGAAAATGTTCTTAATCAAGTAGATGATAATATAAATAAACTAAGACCTTATAGAGAAAAACGTGGACTTATAAACAGAATGGGAAATGCCTTCAAATATCTATTTGGCACTATGAATAACGACTATCAACAAATAAAAGAAAATATGAATAGGTTGTTTGACAATCAGAAGAAAGAAATAGAGAAACAAAATCAATTTTTGTCATTAGCACACCACATTACTAATTCTTATTCTGAAACACTCAATACTATAACAAAAAGATTTAATGAAACCATTCACGCCTTCACGCAAGAAATTAATACTCTAAATATCGAAAGTTTAATAACTAAATTTATTTTAATCGCTCAGGGTTTATTAAATCAAATACATGCCATAGAACGTTCCTTAACATTTGCGAAAGAGGAAATCGTAAATTATGAATTAATTTCAAACACTCAAATACTACAAATGATGCAACATCTTTCTGAAATATACTCTAAAACACAATTACTACCTCATTCTGAAAACAATCCTATTGTATATCTAAATTTCAGCAAGCAAACAATGATATCAACAAATGATTTGATTATTGGAATAATTCAGTTTCCCATATCAATGTCAGTGACATTTAAATTATTTCAATTATATCCTATTTTGAGTCCAGACGATTCTCTTCTCCTTATCCCTTCCAAACTTAATGCTCGCTATGAAACAATTTCTAAATGGTATGAACATTGTACTCCAATAGAAAACTGTAGTTATTTTTGTTAAAATGAGATAAAAACCAAAATTATACACGCTTTTGAAAGTCCTAGTTTCCAAGTTAAACAATACCACGAAGTTTATCAACTACAGAATGGAAGTCTTCTCGTTACTACAAACCAAGAGTGGATCATTGACTCCCAAAAACATGGGAAAGGCAGCTTCATCATCGACTATGAAGACAAAACCGTCATCGATCAAGACTTATTCAAGAAAAATCCCGATGTTATAACTAATACCAAAATACAAGAATATCGTATTGAGATGCCGCAACCGCAAAAGAAAATACATCTTCTTGAAAAATTCCCAAATAAAGCGGAAGATATTAATAAATTACTAGAGGAAATTGAGAAGACGCCAATACACTTGAAATCAATCACCTTCTACGGACATCCCTCTATTTCTGCTGTTTCTATTATAATTATAATGGCCTTAATGCCCTTACTATGTTGTAGAAAGCACATCATAAAAACATATCAGGTCCGGAAGACTAACAAGAAAGAAAAAGCAGCAGAAGAAAATGGAGCGGAACACCCCGAAATTAAAATGGTCCCAGCCGATCAAATATATCCCAAGATTGTATAAACTTGATGAGGACATCAAACTTAACGGGGGAGGTGTTATAACGATGGTATATTGACCCTGTATAGCACACTTCTACGCACCACACGAGGCTTCTCTAATGTCAAAGCTGATACAATAGTTTTAGTTGTAAAATACCTATGTAATGATTTTTTAGTAAAAATCGTTCAATAATTCAGCCAAGTAAATTAGAATTAAGCTAGCCATTGTAGTGATGTCTTATTGTGTATTTCTGTTCAAATAAATTGTTTTTTTACATCGTTATTTCGGCATCGACATAACTTGTATTCAAACATAAATTTCGGAAATTTTCGAAAACGTCGCATAATAAAATTACGTCTACTTTTAAATAGAGGTCACTGTATTCACCTAAATTTGTACATGAAAATTTATGCCAAATATCGTTTGCTCTTTGATAGTCTGCATCAGAAATTGAAGTATCTTGCATTGAATCGTAAAAATCTATCTTTGAAGGTAAACAATCGTTATTTAATTTTTCCAACATATCTAAATAATTGTGTGGGAAACCACCCTTTTGACGCATTAATCTAAATTCTTCATCATTCGGAAAAAAGTTTCTCAATTCTATAATTTGATCATCTGAAAAATTTGTAGCGAGTGTCTCCAATTTTTGATTCATAAATCGATAAGAATCTACAAAACGTAAATCTGTGTAACTGTTCTCATTATTTTTTCTATCAACTAAAATTTTCTTTGTAAATGAAATATACTTCTCTTTATTCACCGGAATGACATTAATTGGTTCTTCATCTTCGGCGTCAAATTCACGTATAAAAAGATGACAATCGTAATTGCTAAAATTGTGAAAGAAAACCGGTTTTTACTTTTAAATTACAGGAACAACAGCCCTCTATAGTTGCCGGTGAGGTGACAGTGATCTTTAATTTTATCTGAACCTAAATCTCCGTTACATAAATAACAGTTTGTTGTCGATGCGAAATTTTCTAAATCCTCATCAGTTAATTCTTTCATAGGGACAATATTTTTTAAGTATGTAAGGTATAATGAGAAGCCTCATTTTTGATCATATTACAGAAAACTTTTGCACAATTTTCTCCCGAAACGAATAAAATTTCGAAACTGAATCGTCATAACAACACTTAACGTAATAGGCAAAACTAAATGGCTTATGAATGTGAGTAGATACTGTTTTAGTATCTATCGACGATTCTGAAGATTGTTGAATTGGAACTAGCAAAGATTCAAAATCGGCATATATAACAAAAGGAACTTTAATTTGCTTCTATTTGTTTAAATTTTAAAAAATTATTTCCAGCTGAAGGTAAAACGGTTACACATTTCGCATAATCGTGATGTATATGATTGGCTAAAAGAATTTCACTACCAAAATATTGCAAGCAACCATCACAAATATATTTAACAGTTTTTCTCCGACTTAACTGCTTCCAAATAAGACGACTTAAATTTTTAATATAACAGTAATGTTGTTTATTTTCTTCTTTGATGTATAGTAAGTTAACATGGTTTAATTTTCTACATTGAGAGAAATAATATGGTCCTACAATTATTGATTTTTCTTTTTGTTTTTCGAGACCAAAAACATTTACACTTACACTAGGATTCAATTTTTCAAACAATTTAATGTTACAAAACGTCATTGAAAAGGTCATACCTGTTAAATTTAGCTTTGAAAGATATTTCCTATAACTTGATACATGATTTTTACGACATCTGACAGGATATAGTGCGGAAAGAATTGCCCAGATAAAACACATATTATCTTGGTTTTTAACGTTAACAACAGCCTTTTTGCGCTCAATGTCCAATGGAAGTTTTACATAGGTTACAAAAGTTCCTGAAGTGCATATCCACTATCACGTTCCTTAAAACAAGTATAAGCGTTTTATTAGTATTATTATTACTATTAGACTAGATTAAATTTAACTTACCTAGAATTCCTCAAGCTTTTTCTTTAAATTTGCAAGTAAATTTTCAATTACTTCGTTTACATTGACAGATTTATCTACAACTTGGTAGGGAACCAGAAAAGATTTTACTTCCAAGTTATGTTTTCCATCATCATCATCATTATCTGAGACTGCTGCAGGCTTCAGAAAACTTCCATAAAGTTCGAAATTTACTTTCAGTACGTTAAAATCCTTATGTTTTTTATTTATGATTGTCACGATTTCATTCCATATATCATGAATGAAGTTTTCTATTAATAAATTACTACAGTCGTTTATAGGTAGATTGGCAAATTTTGTATTATTAGGTATCAAACGATAGGAAACCACTTTTCGATTGAATGCTGACAATATTTCATGAACATTAGAACCAAGAGTGACATCACGTTCCAAACATTTATTTTTATGGTTAATAGATTTAAGATGTGCAGAATAATTTACGGATTCAAGTGTACACTTGCAAATATCACACGTTGTAAGCTTAACTCTTTTAGCTGGAGGCTGCTCCATGATGTTACTAGTACTACTAGTAAAAACGAATAAAATTGTTCAGTTAAATATTGATATCCATGTACAGTTAGTTGATTAATTTTGCTAACACACTCACGCATATACTGCAAGAATACTATTTAGTGAAGAAATGTCCTACTTCAGTTTTTCGAAATTAATTTCGGACGTTTCTGCCCCATTTGATAGCTTTTTGACACCTTTTAAACAAGGCCTGTGTCCGCGAATTTTGAAAATTTTTCATCAGGAATAATTTTGGCCCATCTTTGTGGTAAAAAACATTCAAAGTCTCCTAGATCGACCTTCACCTGTACCCATATGGCGTTTTTATGGCGAAAACTCGTTCAATGGGATACAGTTTCCCAATTTTTAACGATTTTAACGATACCGTTGTTTTTGTGGGAACACTCAGTATCACTCGTAATTTGGAAAGTAGCACACTCGGTACAGCAGAATCTATATTCTGCTGACAGAGAATTGTAACAGTTCTGGCCACCAAACTAGGTCAGAACTCAAATACGCACACTAGCGTAAACGGCTAACGGCACATTATACATGTCCAATGTAAATATTTTTAGTATAAATACTGTGATTTATTTTTAATAAAGTTAGTCTAATCCTGACTCGTTTATAAATGGATCCTGAAATACGCTTCCAATTCAACGGTCCTTATTAGGACCAATCTCTCTCTACATTTTGAACTCTACCGAACCGGCCGCATTTAATTGTTTTAGATAATCCATAGTTAAAATACTTTTTAAAGGCTAAACTTAAGTTAAAGCATAGGTAGGTATTTTGATTAGGAAATAACCGACTTTAAAAATAATGGCGTTTACACCATTATTTATAACTATTATCCCTCTTCAACAGACAGTTATATTTAATTAAGGAATACTTTTATGCTACTGGTTAAAATTATTTCGAATCGTTGTTATAACGAGGGTGGTTAGGTTAGGTGGTGGTTGTGAGTGAGTGTTGGTAATAATTTGCGGCATATAATGTTGATAGTGGAAAATATTCTCAATTAACAAATCTGTACACTAATACCTAGCAGTTATTAATCGCTTCTGTCACCAACTCGTCCTTATTTTAAAAATGGCTTTAATTCCAAATTAGACAATAATTTTTTTGTAAAACTTTTTTTTCCAAATTTAAATTTAATCATCATTCTATTAAATGGTTTTTACGTGAACTGCATCATTCGAAGATTTATAGTTTAAACAATATTCCTATCGAAAATTCATGCAAAATTATTTTAACTTCAGATCAAAAACCTGTTTATTGAGTAAAAGGTTTGAGTGCATTGTGTTTGGAAATAGCTTTTAACGATTATAAAAAAATCAAAAAGGATGAGTTAACTATTTCGTTAACAGTGCGAGCATTGGAGAAACATAGATTCCGTATTGAACTGTTAGGGCCTTGGCAAATGTCTATGCCGAAAAATGATATGTCGACGTTTGAGGTCCTATCATTTATAAAAAAAGAGTGCAACCTACTTCACATTAAGGTAACGTCGACAAAACAAAATTTTACAACAATAACTGTTAATGACAATGCCATTTTTTCGTCATCTGCATTATACATATACTACATATAAAATATAGTCGGTGAAGAGAGGATTGTCTGATAGCAAACGCATATTATATTTACGGATCTTTGCAAATAAATTCAAACTCATTAGAAGTCCAAAGTTAAGATTATTAATTATAGGACATCCGTTGCAGGTGCATTTGTACGGTTGCATTTTTACTATAATTGTAACATTTTGCCATATACGAAGCTATTTAAAATTGTAGTTTCCCACAATAATATCCTGCTTTTTATCTGTTTAAGTATTCAACTCAAATCAGTAAAGGATGTTTATTTCGAACTTCTTGGAAAAAGAAGAGGCAGAAAAATATTACTTGTGACATCCTGTCATGCAGGTGGTAAATCAACATACCCGTTTGAGTATTTTAAAAAAATTATCAACTCACATAAATACAGCATACTGTTTTCAAGTTTCATATTTCCTACATCAATCATGAATAAATCAACATACCAGTTTGAACATTTTAAAAAATTATCAACTCACATAAATACAGCATATTGTTTTTCAAGTTTCACATTTCCCATTATCAGCCATGAATAAATCAACATACCAGTTTGAACATTTAAAAAAATTATCAACTCACATAAATACAGCATGTTCTTTTTCAAGTTTCATTATTCCCATTAGCAGCCATGGATGAGAATGATAAGTTTTGTGAGCAAGAGACTTACTTATCCTATATTACATAGATACTATTAATTTATTTTTCAGAGAAACTTATGGTCATCAACTGTGTGGCAAATTTAAATCTTCCGGAGTTGGAAGTAGGTAAACTATATTGATATTTAAATATCTTAATTTATTTTTGTTATTTTTAAGGATATAGATCGATACATGATTATTTGTCATAGTCCTCCTCCTGAGGCTATATATTTAGGTTTAATATGTATGCCCGCGGCTTGTCCGAGGGCATACTTAACAATTGAAAGACCCTCGGGGTGTGATCCATGGGCAACCATTTGGTTAGGTATGTATGTAGAAAATTTTATATATATATATATATATTGTCATGATATAGGGATGATCACAATACAATTTTAAAAATATTAACAAATTTAGAAATTGAAACAAAAGTTCCAAAATATTAAAAAAAAATATTTTAAAAAAGAAATGTATTATTATTATTAGTTATGTATCATTCTTGATTGTTTAAAAAAAGAAAATTAATTTTTTTTTGAAAGATCAAGACACTAGAGAATTTGTTATTTGTTACTAAGGGTTGAGACCTTAAAAATTATCAAGTACAGAAATTTAGAAATATAAAGAAAATAAATTAAAAGAACATTATTGATTAAATTGAAGATATTTGAAATGACTGAAGTATTACATGTGTTAATATGAAGAAAATCAAGGTTTATTGCAAGATAGAAATTTTAAGAAAAGCAGCTTATATGTAATCATAATCATACAAGAAGAAGAATAAGTAGAAGATGAAGATGAAATGAATTAAAAAGAAAAAATAGAAAAGTTAACGTGGATGTGGAATTGTTTTGATAAAAGCTGATTTTCGATTGACATTGTGACAGTGAGTCAATAATATGTTTCCATAATATAAAAGAAAAACTTTTGACTTCGTTAATTTAAAATTTTCATTTTTAATAATTGTTTATAGTTATTAATTAGTTTTAGTTATATAGTAGTATTTGAATTTAATTTCGTTTATAAAGGTATTTGTAATTTTTATATTTTGGAACTTACTCCGAGTTAAGGGTTATTCATGTTCTTGAATTCACTAAATTAAATTAAAATTTTATATTTAAAAAATTGTTTTGTTATCATCAGATCATTACTTATTTTATTAGCCCCCACATCTAATAACATAACAATATATATGTTGGCTTTTAGTTGATAAAAGTAGTAATTAAAGTTGAACACAAACATAAACTTTATTTTGCTCTTAATTGTACAAGGTTTTGTATAATACTGACTCATTCATGGCGTTATTGGTATTCGTATATTAATCGGTGTGCATGGGCTTATCAGTGTTTAGTCTAGATGGTTGGCGGCGGTGGATTGAATGCTAACACGGCCTTCCTGACTTGGGGGCGTCCTCGCACCAATTTAGAAGGCTTGAGTGGACTAAAGGGAAAAAAAAATGTTAATTAAACAATTAAAATCGTACATCATTACAAGTAAATGCATGAGAGAGACCTCTCGTCCAGCTATGTAATATAGAGGATAACATAGAGGAGACCTAGCCTGGTTCGCTTTCTTTTTTTTTTTTATAATTCGTACCAGGGACCTGTATTACATGGTTGCGTACACTTTCAGTACTAGCCATTTCTACTTTTTCAGTTGCAAGAGATGTGCTACCGGTTCCGTACTCATGGTACTAGCCGTTGCATTTGTTTCTTCTGTTTTTTTTTTTATTGAAAGTGTGCATACCAGAAATTTATTGCGGCCATGGGCGCAACTGTTCGTGTGCAGCTACAGTCGTCCATTGGCGTCCAGTTACTCGTTTTAATACATACCTTTCATTGGGTAGGCAGTAGGTTACCTCAAACGGCCCTTGAAATCTGGGTTTCAATTTACCCCCGGAAACAAATTGGCTGTCTTGAACCGCTACCTTGTCGCCTACTACGTACGGCACTGCTTCGGTTCTCTTCATGTTGAAGTTGTGCATTGTTTTTCTACGTATTGTATCTAATCGGTTGTTTACTATTTCCTCAATATTAACATCGTCGGCCTTGCTATGCATTGGTAAATCTTTTAACAGCTGATCGGTGGCTGTTAAACGACGTGTTGTACCAAACATTAATTGATGTGACTATACACCAGTAGATTTGTTAATAGTAGTGTTAAAGTTATTTTCGATGGATGGGAGTATTTGCGTCCATTTTTTTTCGTCTTTGTCATTTAAAATCGCGCGCATGGCATTAAAAAAGGATCTCATAACCCGCTCCACTTGTCCATTCCCTCTTGGAACTCCTGTAGCAATCAGATGCAACTCGATTGATTTTTGGGCAAGAAATTGTTTGAATTTGCTCGATAGGAACGCTGTTCATCGATCGGCGACAATGCGAGTCGGGGTACCCAGTTCGTTGAATACGGTGTCTAGCGCTTTGATGCTGCAATCAGCTGTTTTCTGTTTGATTGAGCAGAATTGGACGAATTTGGTAAAGGCGTCTATGATTACCAGGATTTGCGTGCATCTGTTGGATTTGACCAGCGGTCCAGCATGATCAATGTGCCAAGTTTGCATTTTTGCTGTTGGTTTTGATGTACTTTGGTAAAGTCCTTGCTTTTTACCACTAGGTGATTTTCCAAGAATGCAACCACGGCAGTTTGCCACATATTTCCGGACAGTTTTTCCCATATGAGGCCAAATCAACTCTTCGCGTAGCTTAGCTAACATTTTGTCTACGCCAATGTGGGGTGATTCGTCGTGATAAAGATGTAAGATGCGTAGTCGCGCTGATACCGGCACGAAACAACATTCTTGTTCGTTATGGGTGCTTTTCCAATAAACTAGATCATGTTTGACAGCGTAGTTGGGTTCGATGTTTGTTTTATTAAAGATGTTTTGACAAAAGGGGTCTTCACTTTGATACTCACGAATTGATTTTTGGTTTTGGTTCGAAGCAACGCGAGATATTAGTACTTTTTGAGTACACACATTGCGACTCAGATAGTCTACATGGCACATTTTTGTTCCCGGTCTATATTCGATATCAAAATTAAAGTCTTGTAATTTAATCCACCATCTTGCCACGCGCGGATGAAGTTCTTTCTTTACTGCCGTTGCCCGAACCGAATTGCAGTCTGTAAAAATTGTAAAATGAATCCCATAAAGATAAGTGCGGAAATACGTTGTCGCTTCAACAATTGCCAAAGTTTCCAGATCGTATGAATAATACCTTGATTCTGGTTCGGTTGTGCGTCGACTAAAGTAAGCCACAGGGTGTGCGACTTTTTCGGGTCCCCTTTGCATAAGGATTGCGCCTATACCTAAGGCACTGGCATCGGTGTATAGTTCGGTTTTCAACTCGGGATTAAAAATGTTCAGAATAGGATGCGCGGTTAATTTTCTAAACGCACTTTCTCGCATTCGGCAGTCCAAATGAAGTGTTCATTTTTGCGTAGCAATGCACTAATTGGGACTGTTAAACACGCAAAGTTTTTAATGAATCGGCGGAAGTATCCGGCCAAACCCAAAAATTGGCGCAGTTTTTAGGTCATGTGGTGCAGGTGTTTCGACAAGAGCTTTTATTTTCCGCGAACTTGGTCGCACGGTACCACCCTCGATTACAACGCCTAAATATTCCACTGACTTTTGAAAAAAACGACACTTGGATAAATTCAGTACAAATCCGGCACTGGCTAACGCGTTTGAAACTTTTCGGAGATTGTTTATTCCTTCGGTTATAGTTTTTGACGCGCACAACACATCGTCAATATAAACAAACGCGATGTAATCTTTTAATGGTCCTAACGCGATGTAATCTTTTAATGGTCCTAACGCTTTGTTTATTGCTTTCTGATAACATGCCGGCGAGTTTACAAAACCGAATGGTAATCGATTATATTCATACAATCCATCTGGTGTTACAAATGCGGTGATATGCTTCGAATCTTCATCAATTTCCACCTGGTGGAAACCTGCTTTCATATCTAGAGTGGAGAAATAAATAGCCTTCGAGAGAGCGTCGATTTGATCTTGGATTCTCGGAAGTGGATAGTTGATCCGCACGACACGCTTGTTTACGTCGCGAAAATCAACACATAGTCGCGTATCACCGTTTCGCTTTTTGACTAATACAATCGGACTCGCATACGCGGAATCACTTTCGCGAATTATACCATCTTTTAGTTGTTCGTTAATTATTCGTTTTACTAGTATTCGTTCGGCATAAGATAAATGGCGTGGGCGATAGGCAATGGGCTGGGTGTCTCGTAAGGTGATCTGCAATTTGGCGGTTGTTACAGCTGATGGTGTCTCTTTCCATGCGGTTTCGATTATTTTTCGGATTGAAACAGCCACGTGCTCGTCCAATCCTGACACATTCAAATCACTCATGTTTAAAGCGCGCAGACTCAGGATGTGATTAGAATATAGAGGATCATGAACGATGTCGACACTATTTGTTTTTATTTGTATTTTGATTCCTGGTCTTTGTAAAACGTCAATGCCCACTAGGGCGTCATCACTACCGGGTATAGATCCATCTGGAACTATGATAAAGTCAATTTCTAAGGTTATTGAGGGTGTTACCATGACAGTATTGCTTTTTCCAATTGCACGAATTGTACTATTTCCTATGCCTGTAAGGATTTTGTTGCTGCTTGCCGCAATTGTTAGATTAAGACTTTTGGCAATATTCTCATGGAGTATTGACACGTCCGCTGTGGTATCGACCAAATAGGAGATCGTCACCACGTTTTCATCATGTGCTATTGAAGCTGTAGGGAAAGATCTTATAAACCGAGTATTTTGAGTCAACATTACGCGATTTATAGTATGTCCTTTGCGGTAGCAAACTTCTTCTGTATGTCCGATCTTTTTGCAATAGTTGCATACACTAACTTTAGGTCTGATGTCCATTGGTGTATTAGTTTGCTTAGTCGAAGAAGGCACGGATTCACGTGTTGCCGATTGTCTACACTCAACTTGTTTGTGCCTGTACCGATTACACTTCCGACATTTTCCCGGAAAAACACGCGAACTCTGCGGAGAAGACGGGCGAGGTCGTTTCATAGGGCGATCTTGAGACTTAAAACGGGTTGATGCTGAAACTTTCTTTTCTGTAATGTTGCGAGAATCGCACATAGCAAGCAGTTTCAATAAGTCTGCTTCACATGATGGTTCTTGCAGGCTTATTCTGTTTTTAACATCAGAATCTTGGACATCGTATTCTAAGAGGTTTAAAATAATGTTCCATGGAAAGTTGGAGTAAAAGCATTTTATGGCAGCCAGTTTTGCGTTACCGTACTCTACTAATGAGGAAAATTCGGCACTTTTGATGGCTAAACATTGACGGATTCTAGTAGCTGGTGTGCCTTGTTCTGGGAAAGCCACTTCAAAATCTCGTCGAAATGATGCCCAATCGCGCACCACGGGTTTCCAATGTTTGTAAAAACGAGCCGCCCGTCCTCGTAATGCATCTCCAGCCTTGAGTACGATCAGCGTATTTGACATGCCAATCTCCTGTTGGATTTGCGTGACGTCATCCATCCATTCTGACATGGTGAACGGTGTGTCATCAGGATCAAAGCTTGCAAGTCTGATTTGAGATGACGCTATAGTGGCGCTATCATGCGCATGCGTAGGAACAGGCGCAAAGGAACTGGGCGAGGCTGCTTCGGTAGACGATTGCTGGGTAGCCATTGTTGTTAGAACCTGAATCATCTGTTTCTGTAATTGTAGATTACTTCTATGCTGGTGTTCCAACATTTTCAAAAATTTTGAATCCATACTGATCACACTGTTGGATTCTGGCTGTTCGAGTTCACTATCACTATCGCTGTATTCGCTCACTAAGCTGGCTGAGCACTTCTTTTTGTCTGTCATGATGAAAAATTTTCTTTTTGTCAGGGTTGGGGTGTTTGGGTCCTTCCTTCCTTATCTGGGAACACAAAGGGAGGTATCCCACTCCTGATGTTGGCTTTTAGTTGATAAAAGTAGTAATTAAAGTTGAACACAAACATAAACTTTATTTTGCTCTTAATTGTACAAGCTTTTGTATAATACTGACTCATTCATGGCGTTATTGGTCTTCGTATATTAATCGGTGTGCATGGGCTTATCAGTGTTTAGTCTAGATGGTTGGCGGTGGTGGATTGAATGCTAACATATATATATATATATATATAAAAGTTCACTAAAGGTCATATTTTCACCAAAAATGGTCAGTGAACATTTTTGTGAAATGAGGTTAAGAGACTTCTAACAATAATTAAAAAGGAAAAAAAGTAGAATTATTTAAATTTGCCGCCTATTAATTATTAGTTACGTACGATGATTATAGGTGGCGTGTCATTTTAAATTACTACGTAATGACCATTCTTCATTCTTCTTTAGTATATTCTTTGATGTAGTAACATCAGTCTCTCTTCTCTGCTCTGACTTATCCTGTAGCCTCGTGTTTCCGATATAGACTGCTGTAGACTGTGGCAATCTTTAATCTGCATGAGTATGGTAAGCATTAAAAGTTTTTTGACTATTTTAGTAGAAAAGTCATTTTCCATCAATATTGGGATAGTTTATGAACAATCAACCAATATTAATTATGTAGATAAGAGGTGCAAAGTAGCTAGTTTTAAAACTAAAAAATCCGTTATTTTAAATTAACCTTTATTTGAATCAAATTGATTGTGTTAGTACAAAGATATTGCAGTTGTAATTATAACAAATTCTTTTTACAGGACCAAATGTATTATGATTTGGAGGTGAAAATGGCTACTGTCCAGAAAATTGTAGATTTTGTGAACAGTAGCGACGAGCGCGTCGAGCCCACTGGCAATACATAAAAATGTAAGTATGTCACTTCCTGAAGTTCAATTTAGATTACTAAAATTACCGTTTTTGTTACAGATTTACTCTGCATCATCCAAAGAAGCTGCAAAAAAATATACAAACAAAATCTACAGTTTCGTGTATAGGCACTTGAAGGACGGAAGGATAGTGCCTATATGGGAACCGGCCCGCAGCCGACGGCAACACCGCAGCCGCCGATGCTTACTCCGACGCCTACGCCACCGCCCACGCCGCCGACGCTTACGGAGATGTCAACGTGTGTTTTTTAAATGCATGGTACTTAACAAATTTAGTTTATTTTAGTACTGCAGGAAATAGCAGACTAATATTAACAAAATCTACAGCCGCAGCCGCAGCTGCCGACGGCGACATACACCTAAACAACAATTCGGTAGAACCTAGGAAAAGCCGGCCAATTATGACAAACTATTTATATAAGTTGCGTCCTATGCCGAAAATATTATCACACAATTTTATAAAAACCTACAAGCCTTCACGTTGCCAATCCATAGACGAATGAATGATTAGATTATATAGATAGATTAGATCGGATTCATTTCGGCAACGTATTGTCACTGATCTTAGTAGAGAACCAATAGGAAAACATCAAGAAGTTTATATTGTAGCGAACAGCTCATGGTACTATAATAGAGATATTAAAACAATCTATGCATTAAAAAATAAATTTCTAATTTCAATACCCTTTGAAAAAACGGTCATCATTTACAACAGGAGTATTCACTCCGTAACGAAATTCAAACCGATTGAACTATTATTTATTTGGACACTTAGAGTCAGGTAATCTTTTGGATATTTTCGATGAAAATTATTATTATCAATTAACCAGTGAGTTGTACGATAGAATTAAGGCATTATATGACACAGTCAGGATACGGGAAGAAAATAGCAAAAGACAACACATACTATATTACCAAAATAAAAACAGAACAGAATTTTATGACATACCTATCAACGCACCAATTTTTATTAAACAACAAATTAGGGATAAAAGAATACCCAATTATCGAGAGGAAAAGGTTAGGGAAAATTTAGGTAATAAGGTTGTTACACTTAAGAATAAAACTTACCACAAGCAGGAGATTAAACCAATACGTAAAACACAACTACATTTCGCCTTTTGCAGAATGAAAACCCAAGTTTTAATCCTACATGCGTTGCTAATCATGGGGCCAATTTTTATGAGTTCACTACGTCAAGTTAGAGTCAAAAAGCTCGAAAGAAACCCCGGAATACTACCCCTTAACCTAGGACCGACAAGAGTTCAAAAGACCTATCATAGCTTCATCCATAATGTGCCACTGAAACCATTGAGAAATTTTATTTAGGAATTAGAGGATAAGTTCGTGTTAACAACGGAATCATAGAAAAAACAGCAAACTTGGAAGCAACCTTGGAAATACAATACTTAAAGAGAGGAGTTGAGCATCTTAAGACTGATATTCGGGTGATTCATCCACATATACTTACGAACATGTCAATTAGTAGAAATAAAAGAGGTTTAATTAATGCTGTCGGGTCAATATTTAAATTCATATCGAGAAATTCGGGCAATTGCAGAATTGGCCAGGAACCAACAAAACATTATCATACGGTTTAACCGACAGATTTCGATAAATAAAGACGTAGTTTTGGAATTCGAGAATCAAATACGAAATATAACAAGTAATTTAGAAACCTTGAACAAGATGGTGAGGGATTTTACGGATTTGAAATTAACAGGGCTATACTTTCTCTTACACTAGCTGTGTTAGATATGAGAAATTTAATAGATAAACTGCAAATGGCGATAACCTTCGCAGCAATGGGAAGAGTTCATTTGAGTATTATATCGGAAAGACAGATTAAAAATGCAAAATTCATGTTGAGTAAACATCACTCGGAAAAAGTTTTTTATAGTGAGAACAATATATTGTTTTTACAAACTATAACAGTGGATTTTTATGTGAATGAGAAAAATCTAGTTTTTATTGTGCATGTGCCCAATTTAGATATGGCGCAGTATGTATTGTATCATCTGTAAAGCATCCCTACTCCTCAAAACACCACTATTATACCACCTACCCCGTATGTGGCAATCTCGGATCCAAAATTTATTATCTAGACGAAAAATGCCAAAATATTCAACTTCAATACATTTGTTCTAACAGGGAACTCCAAAATAATTACGGGCGAGATACTTGCATTAGAAGTTTGCTGAAAATGCGATTTGATCCTCATTGTAATCAAATCCCTTTGAATGTAACGGAGACATTTGTGGAAACAATTAGTGCGGATAAGTTAATTTAATTATATCGCCTAGCGAACTTTTGATTCACGAAAGATGCGACCGGGAGGAGGTGTATAGCCTCAGGGGCGTGTATTTATTGGAATTACCATATTCGTGTAGTTTTGTTGCTAGGAATTATGAATATGTTAACCTAGAGGAAGATATGGTGGGGGAACCAGTGTTCTTGTTAAAGCAAATGCATAGTTAAGATAAAACTTGTACATGCTTTGTTTATCATTTGTTTATAAAACAATATCCGTTCGGCTGACTGGGAATTTTTCTATAACTTTTTTCTTAACGGTCAGTCCACGTGACATGCGGGTTCATACAAAGCGATTTGCACCTCCCAAGGACTTCACTCCATTTTTGTACCTCTACTTCAACTTGTTGCATTTAATTAATAAATTCATATTTTATTTCACCAAAATAGCTTATTATTTGAAAAGCTTGGTGTCGTCTTACTTGCGAACGTTTCAGATGCGAACAACCACATTTTGGTGTTATTTGCGAACACTCGTATTAAGATCCCTGCACAAAATTCCTTAGACTTAAGTAGGGAAGTTGTTTAAAGGCGTTTGTGAGTGAAAGTGCGTTCCTCTAATATTCCGATTAAAGGGTGAGTTTATTCACTGAGCGTTCTTCCTTTTACTATCATATCAATGCCTGACATTTGAATTACAATGCTCAATGTTGATAATTCGTATAGGCGTGGCTTAAATACGAATCAGAGGTCACAATGCGAGTCTACCCTTTGTGAAAGCTTCTCTTGTAGGTAGCTGGAGAGGTCACACTGCGAGTCTGCCCTTTGTGATCATTGCACCCCTCAGTACCTATCACCTCGAAAGTATTCAAGCACTAGTATCTGAAGAGAGCACATTGCGAGTTCAGTCCTTTTTGTTCATTGCACATCTTAGTACTAGTTGTAATGTGAATAAGTAATAACGGCGCATTGCGAGTTCAGCCCTTTGCGTCCAAGGATGGTTCTGGAGCGGACATAATGCGAGTCTGCCCTTTATGTCCATTGCATCACTCAGTACCATGCCTTTGTATTTATTGTATGTAATAACGGCGCATTGCGAGTTCAGCACTCTGCGTCCAGGGATGGTTCTGGAGCGGACATAATGCGAGTCTGCCCTTTATGTCCATTGCACCACTCAGTACCATGCCTTTGTATTTAATGTATGTAATAACGGCGCATTGCGAGTTCAGCCCTTTGCGTCCGAGGTGGCTCTGGAGCGGACATAATGCGAGTCTACACTTTATGTCCATTGCAGCACTGAAGTGCCATTCCTCAGTATTGAAAAGATAGTATTACAGCCAGTTTTAGCGATTTATCAACTCACTCATAAGTTCAAGTCAAAAGGCATTACAATCAAAATTAACTATAACTCACTCACATATAATTATCAGTACCTATTCTCCGCTTACACAGTTAAGTTTTTCAAAATATATAACATTAATCCTTGCGATTTTAAGAAGTGAAGTCAAAATTTGTTACCTTAACGTTACATTTTCCGAAAATGGAAATTATCGAAACAACAAAAGGAAAGCCTTCCTTGGTCTACGATGGTTATCAATGTCGAAAGTGTCGTGAAAACAGCAAAGGTGTTATCACTTGGTTATGTATTCAAGAAAAAAAACAACAGTGCAAAGGAATGTTAAAGAGCAAGTGTGATGAAGTAATGTCAGTCACACCACATGCTTGCAAGCCGGATATGGCTCATACTGAAGTAAACAAAGCATTGTTTTCGGCAAAAAAATGAGCACGGGAGGAAGATGTGTGAGGAAATGACACGTCCTCACGTCGCCAATTTTTATCGCGCGCTAGCCTAAACAAAATAATGTTATGTTCTAATAAAACACTTGCCCTTGTAAACCAAATTGATTCTTAATACTTATATGATGTTATTGTGGGAACACTCTGTATGAATCGAATTCTCCAAAGTAGTTCACACTGTACAGCAGAAGTCAAACTCTGCTGACAAAGAATATTGTCATTTTTGAACCACAAATTAGGTCAACACGCAAATACACATACTAGTGTAAACGGTTGACCATGCGTTTTGCCATAAGACCTGTGTAAATAATTCTTGTATAAATAGCTGTAATTTATCTAATAAAATTTAGTCTAACTCTGACTCGTCTTCTCTAATACCGCAGTAGGTATTCACCCTGATACCGCAGCAGGTATTGATGATACAATTCGGATGCTGGCATAAACAACCACATCACAACGGTTCTTCTTAGAACCACCAGCGCATGCATCCTATCACGTTAGCGACTCACATACGTTCGCTACATTGGTGACCCCGACGTGATCTTGGTGCAATTTCTGACACAGCCGGCCACTACAGTGTCCACCGTCTATACTGGGGATGAATAGTCGGGAGCGAAGAGCCATACGTCGCCGTAGGGAATGATCAACCCTTGTCCGTCATCAGGATAATCCGCAAGTTGGACCTCAACATTTATCCAGACCATCCGCCAACCATACGGACTACCACCGTAAAGTTCTGGACAACCTGTTCTCTAGGCTGGAGTATTCATATTCACCCCTGCTTGGCGTTCCACCACTGACAGATTTACAATAATACTGTACAAACCAGAGACGCGTTTCCTGTGATCAGTTTTCTTGTGTTTTTTTTTTGTGTTGTTTGTGTTCTTGTTTGTCTCTCTCACAGTCCTCATGGGTTCTTCCCCTTCGAAAGAGGAAGTAATCATTGCACAAACGAGCAATGGAAACGCCACCGCCGCACCCCTGTCCAGACAAGAATTCCTGTTAACGCTAATTCTAGCTCTGCAGGTCGTCAGCCTCCTTTGGACCGCCTATCGCGAATACCGAGGGCATATACAGCGAAAGGTAGCGAAGAAGGTTGCACAATCAACCCATAGCGACGCGTAAACACGCTGCCCTGCAAGGGTGCCACACGCAGAATTAGTGACGTCCTCAAAGTGATGCTGCGCCCTGCCGCCGTCACTGTCATCGCCGTCACTGTCATCGTCGTCTAAGCATGCCACCTCCCGCCGCCAACCCCTCATCGTCCGTGGGCCGACTCGCGGTCAAACTTCCCCCCTTCGTGCCCACCGACCCGGAACTATGGTTCTGCATGGTGGAACGAAGTTTCGAGGCATCAGCGATTACAACAGAGGCCACCAGGTTTGGTTATGTCCTTGGCAACTTGGATCCCCGTTAAGCTGCGGAAGTGCGGGACATAATCGTCAATCCTCCAGCCACAGATCCCTACACCACGATTAAAAAGGAGCTTATTCGTCGGCTCGGTGTCTTCCAAGAATCACGGACGAGACAACTCTTGGAGCACGAGGACCTTGGGGACAGGAAACCGTCCCAATTCCTGCGCCACCTTCGAAACCTGGCTGAACCTACAACCCCCGACGAACTGCTTCGTGCCATTTGGACGAGTCGTCTTCCACACGCCATTCAGCCGATCCTTGCGACTCTGAAAGACAAGGACCTGGATGAAGTCGCCGAACTTGCTGATAGCATTATCACAGCAAGTTCGGCACAAACCATTGCCTCCGCCACCCCCACAACTGCTCATGTCATGGAACCCATTCAGAAGCTAACGGAGATGGTATGCGCCCTTCAAATGGACCTCAACAAGATGAAGCAACGCTACTCGAGAGACCGAGGACGATCTCCACACTTCAGGAACCTATCCCGCTCTCGTAGTTTCTCCTTCAGACGCCACCCCACAAATGGTATTTGTTTCTACCATAACCGGTACCAAGACAAAGCAAAGAAATGAACCCCCCTTTGCAAGATGGCCTCGGGAAACCAATCCGGAGATCACTAACGGCGACGAGTGAAATCCGCCAGACGCAACGTCGCCTCTTCGTGACAGACAGAAACTCACGCCATAAATTTTTGGTTGACACTGGTGCTGACATCTGCGTGTATCCCAAGTCTTTACTACATGGGCCACGTCAGAAATCCGGCTTCACACTACAAGCCGCAAACGGCACCACCATTCCCACATACGGCACAATCAATCTGTCTCTCGATTTGGGTCTCCGAAGAAATTTCACATGGCGTTTCGTAATTGCTGACGTCACGAAACCAATAATTGGTGCTGATTTCCTAACGCACTATCAATTACTGGTCGATCTCAGCAAGCAACGACTACTGGACCAGCTGACGCATCTTGTTACCCTTGGCCAAGTCTCTGGAACCACTCAACCCTTAATCACACTCATCTCGGACGCACATCATGGTACATCGGTCTACCACAACATACTGCTCGAATATCCATCGTTACTACGACCGAGTGGCCAATTATCCGTCCCGAAACATTCAACACGGCATTACATAACCACCACCCCCGGTCCACCCGTGTCCTGCAAACCACGACGCTTAGCCCTGGACCGTTTCATGGCTGCAAAGAAGGAATTTGAAACTTTGGTGCAATTGGGCATCGCCCGACCATCGTCCAGTCCTTGGACATCACCGCTACACATGGTACCCAAGAAACAAGACCAATGGCGACCATGTGGAGACTACCGCTCCCTAAACGCAAGGACCATTCCCGACAGATATCCTGTCCGCAAGATCGATGATTTCACGCATGCGCTTGCGAACAAAACCATCTTCTCCACCATCGATTTGGTTCGTGCATACAATCAGATTCCGGTTGCAGCAGAAGAGATTCCCAAAACAGCGATAACAAACCCATTTGGTCTCTTCGAATTTCCCTACATGAACTTTGGGTTACGTAATGCCAGCCAAACATTCCAACGTTTTATCGACGAAGTATTGCATGGCCTAGATTTTTGCTTTGCATACATCGACGATATTTTGGTAGCATCAGAGTCAACAGAACAGCACCGTCAACACTTACATACTGTATTTTCACGATTACAGTCGTACGGTATTCTGCTGAACCAGGCAAAGTGCAAACTTGGCATGAAAGAAGTCCCTTTTCTGGGTTACTCGGTCACGGCAAATGGAATACGTCCTTTACCTGACCGAGTTACATCAATCAACAACTACCCAAAACCTACCTTAGCAAAACAATTGCGTCAATTCTTGGGTATGCTGAACTTCTACAGAAAATTCCTGCCGAATGCCGCACGCACGCACTCGCCACTCAATGATCTACTAAAAGAGAAAATAAAAGGCAACGCACCACTTCAATGGAACCCCACGGCTGATGAAGCATTCAACACAAGCAAGCACCAGCTTGCACAAACTACTCTACTTCATCACCCACAGCCAAATGCTACACTAGCAATGTTTTGTGACGCCTCCGACCACAGTTTGGGCGCCGCGTTACAACAGTTCCACCAAGGAAGATGGGAGCCACTAGCATTTTTCTCTACAAAACTCTCCAACGCGGAGACAAGGTACAGTGCCTTCGACCGAGAACTTTTGGCAATCTACCGCACCATCAAGCACTTTCGACATCTCCTTGAGGCTCGTGATTTCATCATCTACACAGATCACAAGCCGCTCACCTTCGCCTTCCGTCAGAACCCTGACAAGTGTTCCCCCCGACAGTCCCGTCATTTGAGTTTCATCAGTCAATTCTCAACAAACATTCAGCACGTTTCCGGTAAGGACAACGTGGTCGCTGATACTCTCTCACGCATATCAGAGTTATCAACCCCCGTTGACTACGAAGCCCTTGCAACGGAACAAGAGACCGATGAAGAACTTCATGCCTACCGCGAATCAAACAACTCCCTAGTGCTGAAACAGATCTATATTCCCGAATCAAACAAAGCCATTTTCTGCGACATTTCCACTGGAACTGCAAGACCTTTTTTGAACCCAACTTTTCGTTACGCTGCATTCAAACAGTTGCATTCACTCACGCATGCCGGCATTCGAGCATCAAGCAAACTGGTAACACAACGCTTCATTTGGCCATCAGCAGAAATTCGACCATGTCAACATCGATATCGTCATCTTACCATACTCCGAGGAATTTCGTTATTGCCTCACCTGCTTAGATAGATACACACGCTGGCCGGAAGCCTATCCTCTTAAAGACCAAGAAGCGAGTACAGTAGCACGAGCATTCTACGAAGGTTGGATTTGTCGGTTTGGTACACCACTACGAATCACGACGGATCAAGGCCGACAATTCGAGTCCCAACTCTTCAACGAATTGTCTCGTCTGACGAATTCCCAACGTATTCGTACAACCGCTTACCACCCTGCAGCAAATGGAATGGTAGAACGACTACACCGCCAACTTAAAGCTGCGATAACATGTCATGAAACTAATGGTTGGACCCAGATCCTGCCCACTGTTCTATTAGGCATCCGTGCTGCCTGGAAGGAAGATCTGAAAACTACAACAGCCGACATGTTATACGGTATAGCACTCCGTCTACCTGGAGAATTTTTGGCACCATTAACGAAACCTGCAGACGTCGCGCCATCATCTTATGTACAGCAGCTCCGTCAGCATTTCCAGACATTGCGACCCTTGGCTGCATCTCGGCATGGAGAGAAGAAGACCTTCCTTTTCAAGGACCTGCAGACATCAGAATATGTCCTCATCCGTCGCCATGGACCCAAGAATGCCCTCCAGTTCTCATACGATGGTCCATACAGGGTCCTTAAAAGGGACAAGCATCACTTTACCGCGCAACTGCCAAATTCGGAAAAAGCCGTGTCCATTCATCGTCTGAAACCGGCCTACATAACTAAAGATGAGAGTCGAGCAGCAATACCCACAGATACAACAACCAATGAGGAAGATGCACAGAAGAAGACCACCCGCTCTGGAAGACGAGTTCGTTTTCCCCAGTTCTTCCAAGCTTCAACACTGGGAAGGGGGTCCTGTGGGAACACTCTGTATGAATCGAATTCTCCAAAGTAGTTCACACTGTACAGCAGAAGTCAAACTCTGCTGACAAAGAATATTGTCATTTTTGAACCACAAATTAGGTCAACACGCAAATACACATACTAGTGTAAACGGTTGACCATGCGTTTTGCCATAAGACCTGTGTAAATAATTCTTGTATAAATAGCTGTAATTTATCTAATAAAATTTAGTCTAACTCTGACTCGTCTTCTCTAATACCGCAGTAGGTATTCACCCTGATACCGCAGCAGGTATTGATGGTACAATTCGGATGCTGGCATAAACAACCACATCACAACGGTTCTTCTTAGAACCACCAGCGCATGCATCCTATCACGTTAGCGACTCACATACGTTATGTATTACTCATATGATTTGTCATTATGTATTTCTTTTGTAACATAGACTAAGATTGTTAGAACTGAATCTATCTCCGTTGCAATAAGTTGTTTGTTAAATCTCTCTCTCTCTCTCTTAATTAAACAGTTTTAAAAACCAAATTCAAAATTCACGACGAATAATATTTCAAAGTTACAACATCTTAACTGATGTACCTATACCAAAGATATACTCCGAAGAGATGGAACCCCTTATATAACAGAGGCTATGATTTAGTGAGCAATGTGCCACTATTCGCTAATGTAAAACCGTACTCTATACCGATCAAGAAGAATTCAACAAGGGGAAACTAGGGACCCGACAACAGCTTCCGATATAAATCTGACAGAGGAACTGAACTGAACTACAAGACAAGTTTTTTGTTGCAAATAATAAAATTTTGTTTTTTGCCAATACTGAAGGTAAAAACACCTTAAAGTCAGCCAAACACTTTTTTATGGACGGCACTTTCAAAAGCTGCTCTAAGCAATTTTTGCAATTATATACTATTCACGCCGACATAGGTAGCAATGTAAGTGAGACCAATATCGTGCCTGTAGTTTTTGCGTTACTACCTAATAAACGCCGTGAAGTTTACGAAGAACTATTTAATATTCTAAAAACAAAAACACTGTGGGTTCCCCGTAAAATAACTATGGATTTTGAACAGGCAGCCATCATACATTTGCAAAGCGTTTATCCGGAAGCGGAGATACAAGGCTGCAATTTCCATTTCCAACAATGTTTATTGAGGAAAATTCAAGAAATTGGGATAATCGTTGATTATAAAAATGATGCTGAATGTAGAAAGCATTTGCGAATGTGCGCTGCATTAGCATATGTACCAATAGAACATATTGATGACGGGTGGATTTTAAAACAAGAGACAAACCCTGTTGTTTACATTCAATTTTTTCTAGTTTTTAAATATCTATATATTGTTAAGATATGAGATGGTGGGGGCAAATAAAATATGTTATGATATTATTGAATGATTTACAAAACAATTTTTTAAATAAAATTTTAATTTAATTTACTGAATTCATGAGCATGAAAATTATCAACTCGGAGTAAGTTCCAAAAATATATAAAAATTACAAATACATTAAAACTAAATTAAATTCAAAAAAATTCTACTATAAAACTAAATCTAATTAGAACTATAAACAATTTTTTTTTTAAAATATGAAAATTTTAAATTAATAAAGTCAAAAGTTTTTCTATTAAATTATTTAGACATATTGTTCTCACACTGTCACGATGTCAATTGAAAAATCAGCTTTCATCAAAACTCCAACTCCACATCCAGATTAGTTTTTCTATTTTCCCTTTTGTAGTGGCTCTTTATCTTAATCTTCTTCTTGTACTTATTCTTCTTCTGGTATGGTTCTATCAATGCCGCCTTTTAAATAATCTCGAACTTTCTATAAACTGTGGTTGTCTTCATAATATTTCTTATCACTTCATCACTTTAAATATTTTTAATTGAAATTAATAATGTACTTTTGGTTTAATTTATTTTTTTTTAAAATTTCTAAATTTCTGTTCTCAATAATCATTTTTAGTCTCTACCCTTAGTAACCATAACAAATTCTCTAGTCTCTTGATCTTTCAAATAAAATTTAATTTTCTTTTTTTAAACAATCAAGATTGATATAATAATTTTGAAATGCATCAGTCATTTCAAAACATTTTAAAATTAAATTTTCTTTGTTACAATTTTAAACTATAAATAAACAATTATAATACATAACTAATAATAATAATACATTTATTTTTTAAAATATTTTTTTTAATATTTTGGAACTTTGTTTCAATTTCTAAATTTGTTAATATTTTTAAAATTGTATTGTGACCATCCCATCTTTCCTGAGCCATTAGCAAAAGCAGGCTATTCTGAACCATCAGAAATGAAGTGAAATAAGATTACTTTTTTAGGTTAAATTTCATTTTGCTTGTTTGTTGTTACCCCTTCTCAATTGTATATTGCAATAACAACAAATTTAGAAAATCTTCCAGTTTTGTAACAGCACATTTCTGAACAAAAACATTTGGTACAATCTTGAATCATATACTTTAAGTTGTGTTTTGTTTCATTACAACCTGAACCAAAGCAGTGTTGCTAAGGTTCTTAGATTGTGAGTCATATTTTCGTAGATGTAATCTGGTTGAGAGGTGATCTGTATGTATCTATGTTTTGAATTGCTTTTTCCGGAAAACGATATTAGAAAAGGGCCGATATGACAAGAATTAATTTTTTATAATTTTAAATATTACACTGATGAAGCCGTTACTTCGTGATAGTTTATCATGACGAAAAATTTGTTATTTTTCGTTTTATAATTTTCATCAACAAAAATTTTTATTTCCAAAGTTACGAAAACATTAAGCAATAAGGTGCACGAAAGAAATTTATGTATAGCCAATCTATTTTCTGGTATAAATAAGAGCACAATCGTACGAAACTAAAATGAGTTAATATTACCAACTGAATTACCTTACATTTTTAAACGGCAGATTTATTCGTGTTCTTAATGAGATTGTCTTAATTTGTTTATCATAATACTAACAAGGAAATAACGTGATTCATTTTTGGGTAAAAAACAAATTTTACAGCAAATAATTTTATTAGTATCATAACCTACTAAATGAGTTACATTCATTTTGGTATAAGTAGTTTGTTGGTGTAAATGTTATATAGACCACTGCTTTAATGGAAGTTCATTTTTTGTTGTTGAAAATATCAGGGTATTTGTTCATCAATTCCTCAACTTCATGCCTTTTTGGTGATTGTTTTGTCTTGATGTGAGTACTAAAGTAGTTGGCAATAATCTTTTTTTGTTGATTTGTTGTTTGATTTGATCCCAATTCAGTTAATGCTGTTTGGCCGAAATTCAAAATTTCTGAATTCTTATCTTTGGAGCAACTCGGTAGTTCATATGGAGATTCATCAGCAGTTTCGTTTTGTTGAATTTCGCTTAGAAAATCAATTTCTTGCGAACAAGGGTCTAAATCAAAATTAATTTCATCAAGAGTTTTCCCCTTATATTGATCTGCTCCACCTTCTGTCATAAGGTGCAACAATTTTGAAACCTTAGCGGTCTGGTAAATATTATCTGATCATCTATAGATATTACAATGAGTCTTCAAAGTGTGACATATAAACGTTGAAAGTTGCACTAAATCTTTTTCAGAAGATTGAAGCAATTGTGTTATGGTGCTTCGTTAACTTCGTTGCAGTTATATTAATATTTTAGTTCCGTCAATAAATGAATTGCCACTTGTGTGAAAAAAAAACATAATCATTGTCCAAGATGAAATTTGATCTAATTTCAATCAAGAATTCAAAATGCATTCGCATATTGGGTGATAATAAAAATGATTTAAGGAGAATCCTTTCTGTTTGAGTGAGGCAACTTTCAAATTCATTTTCTTCCTGGCAATCTAAATTAATTGATCTAAAAAGACAGGTAAATTCCTGTTACGTCTAAATAATTAAGGATTACTAATCCCACACTTGGAACGCGTCCTATACAATAGGTACAACGAACCACAAGCCAATTCTGCGACCGGTTTCGACCTGCTTCAGGCAGAAGCAGGCAAAACACAAACTGTAAAGTTCACTTGAAAAACAAGACTAACTAGAAACAACAGAAACAACTACTCCGAGGGCTAATACCCCTACCGGCATTAAATGAAGGTCGCAGAATTGGCTTGTGGTTCGTTGTACCTATTGTATAGGACGCGTTCCAAGTGTGGGATTAGTAATCCTTAATTATTTAGACGTAACAGGAATTTACCTGTCTTTTTAGATTATTTTATCTACGTCTAACATGTATGTACCTTCAGATTCAATAGTGTAATTCAATGCCGGTAGGGGTATTAGCCCTCGGAGTAGTTGTTTCTGTTGTTTCTAGTTAGTCTTGTTTTTCAAGTGAACTTTACAGTTTGTGTTTTGCCTGCTTCTGCCTGAAGAGACCCAATAGGTCGAAACCGGTCGCAGAATTGGCTTGTGGTTCGTTGTACCTATTGTATAGGACGCGTTCCAAGTGTGGGATTAGTAATCCTTAATTATTTAGACGTAACAGGAATTTACCTGTCTTTTTAGATTATTTTATCTACGTCTAACATGTATGTACCTTCAGATTCAATAGTGTAGTTCAATGCCGGTAGGGGTATTAGCCCTCGGAGTAGTTGTTTCTATTGTTTCTAGTTAGTCTTAAATTAATTGACTTAAATATTTGAACTTTAAGTTGAGCAACTTCAGCAGGCCGTCTCCTGTTTAACAAAATAATTTGACAATAAACTACTTCTTTTAAGTTATTGTAAGCTGTTCGATAGCTCGCATTAAGTTGAACATGCGAATACGCATCATCAGCCTGAACTTTTAAATGTTCATTAAGTTTCTTCAAGTCTGCTGTTAAAGGAAGTAATTCATTTTTGTTCCATTTTTTTGAGTTCAAATTAAATGACGCTTGAGCAGAAACCTCATCCGCCCACTGTGATTCAATAAGGGTTTTCTAAATTTTTTTATTCTTTTCTGTGGTCATTACTATTTTGTTTTTCTAATAAATGGATATATGCTAAATTACAACATTTTTTTAAAAGAGTTTCAAAATTGATGACCAGTGTTGGTGATTCGTAAACATCAGTTTCGGGATTGTATTTAGCGATTTCATTTACACCCTTTATTATAATTTGAAAATGACATGGTCGCAACACATCTATTAATTCTTTTATTTTCTCTGTTTTTGCATATTTTACCAACTTAGCTAATCTCCTCATATTCTGTCGTACTACATCGTAATTTCCTTTGCTTTTTCTTCCTTTCAAATTAGAATAGCCGTAATTACAAATTAAAAAGTCTTTTTTAATTAACATAGTTGTTTCATCTGCACGCATTCGTGGAAACAGTTCCTCCTTTAAAAACTCATCATGCTTATATAACGTTACCATCAACAGAGTTGTCTGACCATCGCTTTGGGAACATTGTATTTTGTCGTTCTTATTGGAATCAGACTTTTTTGGACAAATTTTTGTATGTCGGTATAGACATTTCCTTTTGTGAAATCCCAAGCAAAAGGAACAATGTAGGAAGTCATCCGCTGCAAATTTACTTGATCTTGGTGCCCTTTTAAGAGGTCTCAGTTTATTGGATGATTTATGTTTAATAAAGTTTCCTCTTTTTCTTAAAAAATCCATGCTTGCCGTTTTTCCTTTGAATTCTTTTTTATAGAAAGGATTTTTGCTACCCCAGATTCTTCTGAGTTGTCAAGTGTCTAGAAAAATGGAAGACATCTTGTTCACAAAACTAACAAAAATCTTGACGGTCCTTATAATTGCTTCTCTGGGGTTTTTCTACTATCGGGTCGTTTTGGATTGGAAATAAATAATTGTCCGATAAATAACATTAACACAAAGAAAGTTTATTTTTGGATCACATAAGGCATTATAAGGATCGAAGACACGAGAAACCACATAAAAACTGAATAACTATGAGGAGATCAAAACACAAGTAATAACAGTAAAAATAGTTCAAAGTATCGTCAAGTGCAAACATACAAAAGAGAGGTAAAGACTTACTAATTTATACATTCTAAAATTTGAGTTTATATACAGTGGTTGAATGATCACGCGGGTAGGTATCTCCAGAGTCGTTTAACCCCGTTGAAACAATTTCTGGTCGGTCGGTTACCTTAATCGCTTGACCGTCACGATTTCTTAAGAAATCAACTTTGGGTTTTCACCCCTAATGGTATTCTAGGTAGCCGGCTGAGGCAGGTACTGTTTAGGTTGAACTGTTTGCGAATGTTTTGACGCTAATTACCTACAATCTTGGAAATATAATATTTACAGAATCGTTACAATATTATTGCTATAATTGTGATGTTATCTATCTAAATATTTCATGTATATGACCGCTACAGTACCCCCTCGCTAGTGATTAACGGTGGCAGTTTCCTGCTTGGTAGCGGTCGGTGAATCTTATCCTTCTGCCTGCTCGGGTCGTTACTGGGATGTTCTGCTTGGGTTGTTGGACTGATGCTGGGGTAGTTTCCTCGGTTATTGGTACTGCACATTCGGTGGGATTGTCCGGTAGAATATAGGCGTTAAGAGAATAGATGTAATATTTGATAGATACGACAATATTTCTATAAAATTTTTGGAGACAAAATTATGGAGTAAAGACTAGATCATATATACATCGTCACCCTCGACGGCCGCGTGTAGTGCTAGTGTAGTGTTAAGCCCCAACTAAAATTTTAATCAGAGATCAGCAACAGCGGCGCCAATGGTGGGATTATTATCCCCAAAGAAATTTTCAGGCAGGGAATTGAGTTGTGTAAGTGTTATCTTTATAAGCGGTTCAAGTCTTGCATATTTTACATTAACAGCGAAGGCGGAACGTCGGCCGCTTTGGGAAATGTAGAAATGCCTCCACGGTGGACCTCCCCGGCAGCGAAGGTGGAGCGTCGACTTCCTTCGATATAAATTCGCAGGAGATTTTGGAAGTATTCAGCAAGTAAGTTATCCTTTTGAAAAACACGGCAAGAATTGGCGTAGTCCTGATTCGGGTCTATAGGCCGTCGTTGGTTGGAATTACTTCCTAACGTTTCGCTGGCGCGAGTGGCGAGCTTCATCAACTGGCCGCGAAAGCCTTAACCATTTTGTCACGGCAAGAATTTTTAATTTATTTCTGTTTCAGAGACTTCGAATTTAATTTGGGGCTTATTAGGGTAATGTAGTGTAGGTAAGTTTAAATTTATTTGTATTTTTTTGTATAGTTGTAGGTTCTTAGGTACTTAATCAAAAATTTAATTCAATAAAACTCGTTTTAGTTTATCAACAAGAAATCTTAATATTTTTATTTAATTTAACATGATTGTTATACTTTATGATTAAACTTATTTCATTCTTAAATAAAACTACTGCACTTTATATAGACCAGAGTTTAAATGTTTTAGAATTACCGTTGATCGATGTAATATTTAATTTTTCACAGGGTATTGTTTATGCAATTGATTCAGTAAGATAAAGTTGTAAAATAATTAGATTGCATTTTGGTAAATTGTTTAAACTATAGAAACTATACAGTATTCTCCATCACACTATGCGTAAATTAGCAAAAGTATTACACTACAAAGTCTTCAACTAACGACTGTATTAAACTATACTATTAAAAACGTCACCATCGCCATCCAGCATAATTATTTCATTTAGCTGCTGCTGACTTGCTTTCTGCCCTTCCATTTCCTGAAACATCTCTTTACATTCCTTATCTTCTTGAAGGTTTTGCGTGAAAACTGTTGAGAGCGGCTTCTGTACTGGTTTAAGAAATTCCTTTATTATATCTTGGGATGTTTCCATTACGCATTCCCCTCTATTTATTTCATTAGCATTTTTCTTAGGGTTTGGAAAGGAAGTAGACGGATTTTCTTCTATCAAGCTTTGTGCAGCACATTGTTTAGACGCTTTTTTCGAAAACCTTCGTTTAACGTTATCCTTACATCGAGTAACATCCAATTCCGCCCCATTTTCGGCAGGAGCTGCTCGCTTTTTACCCTTCTTATCGTTTAATGCCAACTTTAAATGCTTATTTACTTCTTCATTCTGCAACTTTATTGACAAACGACATTCTTCGTAGTTTTGTTTATAAATGATTCCCTTTTTTGAAGTATTTCTCTTGTTTCGTCCTTTCTTCTTAAATTGTTTTGTTCTTCTAAGCGATGTGTTAAAATTCCATCATGGGTGCAGCAACCAAACTAATAAGATACATATCAAACACATCAGTTGCTTGCTAATAATTTTATGGATTTTGCAATTGCTGCAGCATGGCTAAGGTGTAGATCACATACAAAAAGAAATGGAACGTTAAAAAACACCTTATTAGCTATTTTGATTTTAAATTAGCAATAGCTATGGAATTACTTGATTCAGAACAGCTTGTTCAATGTTCTGATGATGGGGAAGATATTGAAAATTGCGAGCCTCGAACAAAGAGGAGAGCAGTTGTACCCATTCCTCACGAAAATACAAGAATAGATGCAGCGTCTCATTTATCATAAATGGACTCAAGTTCAGAAAGTCGCTTAGAAGGTTGTAAGACTTTAACTTTAATCAAATGTTCTTATTGCAAAATGTACCTATACTTTACCAGTAAAAGGAATTGTTTTGAAATTTTTCATTTAAAATAATGTGTTTATTGTAGACAAAAAAATATTTTTTTCTTTCGTATTTCTGTTTTGCTTAAATTTGTACCTTTGACAAAATAGACATTTCCAGTATTAATACTCTATTTCAAACATTATCACACACGTTTCTGCATTGCTACAAACCATCAGATACTAAGTTTTTATTATTCACTGAGCTTTATCTATATAGGATGATTTAATTCATTCAAATAATATAAAGCTTTCAACGTAATTTCGATATTGTATTTATGTACGATCGTTTTGAGCACTGTCGTGAGACCATGCCCTTCAATACTGTAATGACATACTACATGGGCTAAAAAGTCCGGGGCCTAAGAAGTCCTGCGCGCTGATTACGTCACCACCTATGCTGTGCATTCACCAAGTATGTCTCTAAGTCAATGTGGCATTCTGTTTCTATGTACCTCTTCACACGTATTATTGCTATACGCGATCCCCGTGGTTTGAGTACTCACGGTGAAATGAATTTTAAAACATCACTGGCAGATGTTCCGTATTTCATTGTTCCGAGACCCGTCCCTTTATACCTGCTACTGTATGTCGGACTGTGTTTAGTTCAGTTGAAAATTATTTCTTGAGTGTTAAACACGTTATTTTAGTTGTTTTATGCTCTTAAACAGTTCATAATGAGTGATACATGTTTTATATGTAATAAATTATTATCGGATGGTGATGTTGTAGAAGTTAGCCGTGGTCTACAAACATTAAAAAATGCTAGTGTCGCTAGAGGTGATGGTAATATTGAATATTTGAATACTGTGAATTTGGTGAATGTGCGTAGTAATAGTCGTAAAAATTATACAAACAATTTGAGTAGTGCGGCTTTTTAACGACGCCAAGAAATCTCCGCGTAAGAAAAGAATCAGCGCTTTTGATTTCAAAAAATTATGTTTTTTTTTGTGGAGAAGAAGCGAGTGAAGTGAATGAGAGAAAAAAAGAGAAAATACAGACGCATTATTAGAGAAGTGAGTAGTCTTACATTTAAAGACTGTATTAAAAGCTGCAGAGGCGCGCGGTGATAAATATGGAAGAGGTGTAGAAGAGCGTGTTAATTTTGAATATGATCTGTTGAAGCTAAGTATCAGTCTTGTTATTCAAAATTATATTTATCACACGATATTCTACGATTAAGGAGTCGACAGCGAGATTATCTCTCGTTCCTTCGGACAAGGCTACGACAACTAAAACAAAAAAGAAAACTAGCCTTCGTCCTGGGCCATCTACTCTTGTCCAACCAGAGAGTACTCACTCCTCTCATGCACAACCTAACGAAGCGAGGCATTCCCTCGTTAATAAAAGCGGAAAGTTTATCCCTAATATGGCCACAGGAACTAAGTCTAATTCTAGTTCTCCCCCTCCTGCTTCCCAGGAAAGCTCTGGCTCCCCCTCCCCATCAGGTGTTTAACATGTACGAGGCCCTACTTTACTAAAAGCGGTCTGGCAAAACATATAAAAGTGGGCTGCAACACATATGACCGCAGGATCTGCCTCCACTGCCCGAGGTCCTTAACTTCCTACTCGGGAGTACGTCTACATGAAAGGCAGGCCGATAACGAGATTTATATGAAGGATCTGGAAGGTAAACTTCCTCCCTCTGAGTCCGTCACATTCGAAACACTAGCATCCATCGAACTAGCAGCGAAGAAGGGAGAACCATTTTTTCTCATAATGGAACGCGCAGCGGGCATTAACAAGCATCAAATAAGGCACCGGCGCGAAAAACCGATTTACTCCGAATTCTTGGCTCGAGCCAGGGAGAGAGGGAGATATTCCATTGTTACGCCCTTCCTCTCTCCGGATTCTACTCCATCTGTATCAGGCAATCCATCCATCACCCCTCTTCCTTCTAACGAGCTACACTGTGACGGTCAACCTTCCAGCCTCTCACTCAGACCTTCAAAATCATCGTCTTGCAACCCTACTTTTCCGCACCATACTGATCTACCGGAAACGCCGCAAATACCCACGCTTTCCGGAACTGATATTGTTCTGCCCTTGACCCCCTCCCGAGAAGAAGAGATCCTTCTCTCCCACAAATACGGCTAGCACATCCCTATAATATAATGGGTGTAATAAAAATAATTTCTCCAAGTAACGCTGTTATAGCTGATAAGCCTATCATGAAATGTAATAGTAAACCAAACGTTAGGGATTTAGCTGCAGTTGCACACGTACCTCTTTTAACTTACGAAAATAATGAAGTAGCTGGAATGAGTAAGATTATAGTTAAAGAAATTAATTATAATGTTATTTCAAATGAACCGGTTTGTAGTAAAATCGACTTATTGTGGGCATACGCAAAGTGGAGAGAAGTCAACGGTCTACCAGGGTGGAATGGATTTTTAGAGAAGCTAACAAAAAATAATAAAGACTTTACATCATCGCCGATAATGTTCCTACCCTTTATTCATCATCCTGCAAGTAATAAAGATACAATTTACACCACATTAGATTGTGCAGTACGTAGTGCCAAATCACATGGAAAAAATTGTTACATCATTACTTTTGATCAGCCACTTTTCTCTAAAGCTCGCGAAATTGTAGCTGCTGCTGATGTTCAATCTGATATATCCAACGTTATTGTAAGACTAGGTGGTTTTTATATGGTTATATCGTTTCTTGGATCTATAGGATATAGATATCATGGAAGGAAGTAGAATGAAGGAAGCACTTAGGTGAACAACGCACGAACCGCCAACCGGCGGTTGAGCGGACGTTAATTTACAGGGGAATATATGATAGACCACGCACTGGCCAGTTGTTATTTTAATTATTTATTTATTTTCATTAGATAGATTACAAAGTTATATCCTACATTATTATAATTTACATAACTACTTGTTGGTATTCAGTATTACACATTTAACAATTTCAATTTAAAATAGCAAAAAATTTTTTAACAAAAAAATTAAACCGACGAAAAAACTGAAAAGCAAAAAATAATAAACCTTTTTCATTTAATCTTAATAACTAAGTTCTTAAACTAATGTAAGTATACCTAAGTAATTTTGAGTCGGTGCCAAACAAGCATCCTTCGCCAGAAAATTCCGAGCGTTCACGAAGTTAATTTTTTTGTTTTCTTTAAATTTAAGGTAATTTAATGATCTTTGTTCATTGATTGTTTGGCACCGACTCAAAATTACTTAGATATACTTACATTAGTTTAAGAACTTAGTTATTAAGGTTAAATAAAAAAGGTTTATTATTTTTTTCTTTTCAGTTTTTTCGTCGGTTTAATTTTTTTGTTAAAAAGTTTTTATTTTACAATTTTTTGTGGCTATACTCTACTAATTACAACATGCTTAATTTTTGACTACTTTGAAAAAATAGCTTAATTGAAATACAGGGTTAAAGTCTGTCAGTAAACAATAAATCACTCCTATTTTCCCACCCTTAGGGTTTGATTTTTTTTCCAAATTTATATGCGACCAACTTCGGAGTATACCCTTACCAATAGAAAAAGAATTATCAAAATAGGACTACTCTGTAAAAAGTTATGCGTGGTCATACATAAAAAAAATATACGCGTCGAATTGATAACCTCCTCCGTTTTTGTTTCGTCGGTTAAAAATGAAATATTGGTCACAACTATAGTTTTTAGGCGAATTTGTCTTGCCATGGCAAAGTATTGACGTTAGAAAAATAATTTGACAATAAATTTCTATTGTTAATAATAGATCGGTTTGCTCTTTGAACTAACCCTCTTGGAACATCTTTTAAGCCTTCACGTTCGGTATGTAAAGTGTGCTCGAAATTAACTCCATGTCTTTCACGCGTAAAATTATGAAGTATACAACAAGCTTTTATAATACTGAGTGCCAATTTTATGTTGACATTTAGGGGTCGATGGAATATACGCCTTTTATTGGCTAAAATGCCAAAAGTATCTACGAGCTCTGCTTAAGCGATAATTAAAAATTGTAACGCGCGCTAACCCTGTGTTCGGCATCTTACTTGTTGACGATGTGTGTATACGGTCGTGTGTGCGGGGATAAAGGTGACCTCTGTGAAAATCAATATATCGATTGCAGGGTTACTAAGCGGTTGTTATTCTAGTGCGTGGACGCTCGCCGCTAAGTGACTCGCGAACCCTCGTTCATGTCAGACGTTCGTTTTATTACCTATGTTAGTTATTTAGTTTTCACCCCTTTTTTAACGTTTCTTTCTTCATTTTTTTGCCATATAATAAATTCTTTAAATATCAAACTACACTTATCTTATGTGTTATAAACTGGCAGCCCAACGTTCGGCCAAAATTCCCCAATAAGTGCACGTAAACGGGAGTGTTTTGGTATTTCAAATAAAGGAAAAACCAAAAGGGCAGAAATGGCAGAAAAACCAGTGATGATGACAAGTGAACAATTTTAACGACTTTTGGCAAGTTTGCGACCAAGTTCAAGTGAACAAAGCACGTCATAAACAAAACCTTCGACAGCAGTTAAATCAGGAAATTTCGCAAAATGTACTGCGCGCTTCGATGGAACTTCAAAAATAAGTGCTGAAGCATTCGTGGATGCTGTAATCACCTACAAAGAATGTGCTAATGTTACCGACGAAAACGCGTTAAGAGGACTTTAAACTGAAAGCCAATCTCGAAAAATGTGTGTTCGCGCGCGAAAGTGTTAAGTATCTCGGACATGTTATTACGTCACAAGGGATAAAAACTGATCCAGGCAAAGTTTCGGCTATCAGCAACATGGCCGCGCCGGTAAACGTAAAACAGTATGCTGATAAGCACCGACGGCCAGCTCTATAATATAAGGAAGGTGATACGGTTTTGTTACGAACTCATCTTCTAAGTCAGGCGGCGAAAGGAATTACCTCTAAGTTAATTCCCAAAAGAGATGGCCCATTTCGCATACTACGTGTGATAACTCCAACCAGTTTTGAGTTAATGGATCAAGAAGATAAAAATGTTGGGAAGTACCACAGCTCCGACATCACTCCGTATATTGGGAAAGAATCCAAGCCTGTTTTTCCGAAGAGGAGGCGAGGTCGCCCTAGAAAGAAGAACTAGCGATCGTGTGTTTTGGGTTTCTGGTTCTTATCCGGGGGCGGTTATAAGAACCAGAGGGGGAGTGTAACGCGCGCTAACCCTGTGTTCGGCATCTTACTTGTTGACGATGTGTGTATACGGTCGTGTGTGCGGGGATAAAGATGACCTCTGAGAAAATCAATATATCGATTGCAGGGTTACTAAGCGGTTGTTATTCTAGTGCGTGGATGCTCGCCGCTAAGTGACTCGCGAACCCCCGTTCATATCAGACGTTCGTTTTATTACCTATGTTAGTTATTTAGTTTTCACCCCTTTGTTAACGTTTCTTTGTTAATTTTTTTGCCATATAATAAATTCTTTAAATATCAAACTACACTTATCTTATGTGTTATAAAATCCTTTTATTTCGAGTTAAATTGTTTCCTGCGAACGGTCGTAAAACGTGGTTTGATAGACTGAATGCTTCATCGCCAGCCAGGAAATAAGGCATTTGGCCTTCAATGCCTTCTAAGAATGCTTCATCGGGTATATTACTATTTTCATTCATCAGGTTTTTGTAAAAATCAGAATCTTTAAAGACTGAGGAATCACTACATTTACCATATGCGCCAATATCAACATAGGTAAATTTATAATTACTATCACATACTGCCAGCAAAACTATAGAGAAAAAGTGCTTGTAGTTATAGTAAAGCGTTCCAGTGTTAGCTGGTTTTATTACACGAATATGTTTGCCATCTATTGCTCCTGTAATGTGTGGAAAATTTGCTTTTGATTCGAATTCTTGGGCTATATCCAACCAAGATTCAGTCGTTGGCGGCGGAAGGAATTCTGTTTTCAGGTTGATCCAAATTGCTTCGCAAACTTCTTGAACAATTTCACTGATTGTAGTTCTTCCCAATCGATAGCTGTAGTGTAGCTCAGCAAATGAGCATCCCGAAGCGAGGTATGAATGAACATTTTTTATTACAGGTATTTCACTGCAGAAGAGGTGGAAAAATCTTCGTGACTCTTTCGTAAAGGAATATCGCAAAATCAGCAGTTTACCTAGTGGGTTGGTTGCTAAGAAAAAGCCCACTTACATCTACTTTAATCAGCTTATGTTTTTGAAAGACGTTGTTGCAATAAATAAGAAAGACAACAATTTCACTGAAGGAAGACAGAAAACAGAAGAACAGGCATCTGAAGCAGGCCATAGTGAGGAGAGACCAGGACCATATGACACTGATGAGGCTATAGTACAAAGTACTCCAAGAAGGAAGAAAAGAAAGGCTAATGACACAGAAGAAGGTGAAAACATAGGTATAGAGCTTATAACGGTTTTGAAAGAAAATATTTCTAATAATAACGATGACCCAGATCGTCACTTTCTACTATCACTTCTAAACGATTTTAAACGCGTCCCCGATCGTTTGAAAGGAATAACTAAAATCAACATAATGAAAGTGATCATGAAGGCTACAGACCAGTGCCACAATTACCACCTTCTTCCACCACAATCCCAAAACTATTCACGTAATGCCTATTCAGCACACAATCCTTCATGCAGCTTTGACAGTAATACTATAAATGAGAACGATATATTACCAAACGTAACTTCTCCTGAATCTGTTTCTGCAACGTCAGACCATTCTCAAATAAGTAGCTACTATCAGTTGTTTTCCACACAAAATACGCAATAAATTTAATAAAACTTCTATATTATTATGAGTTGTTTGCTACATTTCAAAACAATAAATTCAGTAAATCAAAGATTTTTTTTCACCAATATGCTTGATAAGTTGATTAGTTTTTTAAATTGCGCTTTTTTTCTTTATCTAAAAAAGATTATACAGCTTGTCCAAAATTTGAGATATGACGTCATCGACTGCTTTCTGATTTACAGAATTTATTTCTAATAAGACGCTTATTTGTTTCTCCGTGCTACTTACCTCAGTGTAACTAAAAGCTTTTCTTCAGGGCATACACATGCGCGCATGTTTGTAGTTATTGCAGTTATTTTCATTCTAATTTTGTTCAGCAATTCATCGAAAGATGACGTTGACATTCTCGTATAGTTGAAAAACTTATCTTCGAATTTTCTCAAATCTCTGTAGAACAATACGAAAGTTCCATTGGTACTCCTTTGTTGAAGCAGCGGGTGAACCCAGTATCTTCGTTTGCAATAACGTTTATTTCGTTTTTTTGAAATAATAAATTTGTACAAAAGCCAAATGGCTACACATCCTACCGTGGACACATTCATGACTGCTACTATCCGCGGCGATTTCCGCGAGAGCAAACCGCGCTATCCTGCGGTGCCGCTCAATCGCCAACCGCCGCTGTTGGCGGCCCGTGCGTTGTTCACCTTAGTGTTATTTATGCTACAAATTCAGTTGACAAAATGTTAGATGGTCACGCTTTTGCAAGAAGTATAAAAGGCCATGGACTTGTTAGAGTTGCACTAATGAAGCTTATTTATGATAAATTAACAATCGATCAATGCAGGAGTTTTTGGATGGTTACATCGTGGATATTATGAGAAGGACGATGTCTTATGATAATATTAAAGAATCTGAAGATGTTTTAAACGGACTAATACAGTTATTTAATGACGAAGTAGCTAAATAGAAAAACGGTGGTTCTACTGCTCCGTTATGGCTACAATACATTGAAATGATATCAATAGCTAATGATTTCTTCGTGCTGAGAGACTAGGGTTATGGAATGATCATCTTACAAGTGTTCAGCGAATGCTTCCGTATTTTCATGCATCTGGTTATTTCCTGTACGCTAAATCTGCACATTTATACTTGCAAGATATGATAGCTTTGAAGGATAAAATGGATAGCCAAGACTATACAAACTTTAGAAAAACATTTGAAGTAAGACGCACAGAAAAATTCAACTGTGAAACCGGGACTGACATGACTATTGAACAAAGTTTGATGAAGTCTATGAAAACTGAAAGAAGGGTATCTCGAGGAAGGAGTACTCATGAAAGCGTCTTATCTAAATAGATATATAGTAAGGCAGTCACGTGATGATGCTGACGTCTTAATAGTTGAAACAGCGATTGAGAAATCAATAAATAATACTACAATCATAGTTGGCGAAGACATAGATCTATTGGTACTTCTAATAGCACGCACACAAATACTTGATCAACCTACATCAAATTTTTTAAAAAAAACAGGAAAAAACAATGTTGAAACAAAAATATACTCCACTGATAGCCTCAAAAAGTATCCACATTGCAAGAAAAATATTCTGTTTCTACATGCCATGACCGGATGTGATACAACTTCAGCACTTTTTGGGAGAGGAAAAATGAGTCATGAAGATGTTTGAAAAAAGACCCGATTTAAACAATTCTGCAGAAATGTTCCAACAAGAAAATTGCTCTCGGGATTACATTGTCAATGCTGGAATACATTTTCTACTAGCAATATACGGTGCTCCAAAATCAGAACAATCGATAGATAATTACAGATACTGTAACTTTGCTAAACTAACAAGACAAAGTACAGCTGTGAAATTTCTTTTATTACCACCTACTTCTTCAGCAGCTCAACAGCATATTTATATATTATCAAATATAAACCTGGCTAGGAAGAGAAATGGATCCAGAACAGTGGGGTTGGGAGTTAAAAAATAATATATTACAGCCAATAACGACTTTATTACAACCAGCATCCGATGTTCTACTGAACACCACCATCTTTTGTAATTGTACGAAAGGTTGTAGCGGCAAATGTGGATGCAAAAAAATTGGATTGAGAAAAGTTTGTGGACATTGCCATGGCCAATCATGCTTAAACGCAGAGTTAACAAATAATGAAAATGATGAAGATGTAGATGTAAATCTAGAAATGAGTCCACTCGACATTTTGTCAGCAACTATTACTGATAGAGAAACTGAAGATATCGACAATGAATAAAAAAATTATATACTAATATTTATTTTATTTGTATATTAGATCTGGCTTTCATCAGATCAACATGTCCCCTGAATCAATTCCAAAAACAGCTTTCTCTGCAAATGACAAATATTCAAAGAGCCATGAACCTGGCCCTACAAGGTCTTACCCCACAACAATGTCTAGTATACATTGATGATATCATTATTTTTGGATCCAGTTTAGAAGAACGTAATAAAAGATTAATTAACGCTTTTAAGCAAATAAGACATCATTATTTCAATGTAAGAGTTTCTACGAAAGGAAACAACGTTTTTAGGTCACATAATAACGAGAGAAGGAATAAAGCCCAATCCGGACAAAATTAAATGTATCCAGAATTTTCCTATCCCGAAAAATCCTAAACATATTAAGCAATTTCTAGGTTTAGCGGGATACGATCGAAAATTATTCCAAACTTTGCCCTTACATCTAAACCACTGACTAGACTACTGTAGAAAGGCAAAAAATTTATTTGGACTGAAAATGAACAAACAGCATTTAATCAACTACGTGACGCATTGACAAAAGAACCGATTTTACAATACCTCAATTTTTATGTGGAATTTATTCTGATAAGTGACGCCTCGAAACATGCTAAAGGGTCCGTCCTTTCACAAGGTAACGTAAAAAGCTCTTTACCGATGGCAGACGCATCCAAAACCTTGAACCCCGCGGAAACCTGTTATTCGACTATAGAGCGTGAGTTACTCGCTATAGTATGATCCTTGAAACATTTTCGCCCATATTTATATGGTAGAAAATTCAAAATCATAACCGATCATCAACCATTGAAATGGTTGTTTTCTGTTAAGGACCCAAGCTCTCATCTAATGAGGTGGTGCTTAAAGATCGAAGAGTACGACTACGAAATTGCTTACAAAACCGGTAAATTTAACTCTTAAATTAACCAGCCACTTTACGAACATGTGGTTTTTCCAAAAATTGAAAATTTTGATATTATAATTCGATACCGGGACGATAAACAAAGAATAAATTCCCTACTAACGGATACGGACGTACAATTACCCCTACGCGAACTAGAAGTTACCACTTTAAAAACTGATAGTAAGACAATGGTAATTGAAAATTCACCTAACGAACACACCTTCAAATTAAATCTACAAAATATATGTATGATGTTTCAAAATGAAAAAATATTGATTATCAGTGTGAATGACGATGATAGGATAGTAACCGAGAACGATTATCATCATAAGTTATATATTTCTCGATTTATTAAATTAGACATACCTGAGGAAAAAAAAAATAAAAATTTTTAAGCAATATCACGAAAATCTCCTAAACTTCCATCGCGGCATAAACGAAACTTTGAACAAACTAAGGGAAGATCACAAATTTAAAAACATGAATGAACTAACGGAAAAGATTATATAATCATGCTCTGTGAACTACGTACATGGTGTATTAAGGGATTATTAGTCGCATTTAGATATTTATAAGAAATTAACTTAGTGTTTGAGAGGAATGAAATGTAAGATAATCTAATTTGTGTTAAATTATTATAATAGTAAAAATTATGAAAATGCCCAATGTTTCCTCGTATGAAATTTTATTTTCATAAAAATTATGGATTTGAAGAGCCTGGGTGATCTTCAATGTTAGCGCGATTATGGTCAGGAGGATCATCTTCCTGTAATGAAATTTTCTTTCTTAATCTTTTCATTTTTCTTGTATTATACCTCTTAATTTTATTATTTCCAAGGGTTACGCCTATTAAATTTTGATCTTTCTTTTGGCATACATTGAAAGGTGTATATTTTTTGAATTGTTTAATTCGTTGTCCTGGACCTGTTGTAACATAAACTACCTCTGGGATATCCTGAGGTTCGTCTACCTTTATTTTCTCATTACGTTTTGTTAATATTTTATTGTTTTTATCTAAAATTTTATTGTAAAGTAATTCATAAAATGGTAAAAGTTCATTTTTCCGTTTCGCATTATAATCTTCATAAATGGTCATATCCAAATCAAATTTATGTTCATTCAAATTATCATATGGTCCATAAAGTAAAGTAAAAGGTGTGTAGCCTGTGGTTGAGTGGACTGATTGGTTGTATATTGTGATTATGGTGGTCATGTGAGTTTTTAAGTCTTATTTTGGATTTTGTGAAGTTAAGGTATTTAATTTTTCTTTGATTGTACTGTGAAATTTTTCTATTGGAGAATTACTACTTGGATTTTGAATGGTTGTTAAATTAAAATTGATTTTATTTAACTGCATAAACTCTTTTACTACAAAATTATTGAATTCACTACCACTATCAGCTGTGATTTTAGTGGGGTAATTGTGGTGTGAGAAAAAGTGTCTTAATTTGTTTAAGATAGTTATTCCATTTTTATCTTCAATAAAATAAGATTGAGCGTATTTAGAAAACAAATCAATAATTGTGTCAGAAATAATTTACCTTGAAATGAAAATGTATCGATGAATAGATGCTCCAATGGTCTTTTGGCTGTAAGGGGACCCTTAAACAAATTATAATATGGACGTCTTTCATATTTATTTTCGAGGCAACGAGTACATTGATTAATGTGATTAGTTATGTAATCTTTCATTTTCCAAAAATATAAGGCCGAAATTGTTTGCATGCTTCTACTATGGATAATAATTCTTTTTCAATTGTTGAATAATTTTGCTCCGCGGTATTAAGTGTTCTGGAATAAAAAGCAATAGGGTGAGAATTTTGAGAAATGACCGAACCTATGGCAATGTTACTAGCGTCAGTAGTTATAATAAAAATTTTTGTAAAATCGGGATATGCTAAAATAGGTGCATTAGAGATTATTTGTTTGCATTTATTTATAGCTTATATATAGTCAATTTTTTGTCCTTTTCGAAGACATTTCGTTAAGGGTTTGGTAATTTTCGCAAAATTTTTAATAAATTTTCCATAATAACCAGCTAAACCAAGGAAAGCTTTAATTTCCCTTGGTGTTTTGGGAATGGGATATTCTTGTATGACTTTAATTTTATCAGCGTTAGGTTTTATTCCCTGTGGAGTTATTATATGGCCTAACAATGGAACATCCTTACCTAAAAATTCGCTTTTAACTGTATTTTAAGATTAAAGGGTATAGCCAGATTAATATATGAAATCTGCCGCCATGGCTTTTTTGGCTCGCATTCAGGGGATCGATTTGGTATCGAATAAAAATAATTCACCTTAATTTTTAGCTCTTTCACTCGAACGATTGTCGAGATTTTCAAAAAAACCTGTTTTTTTTATTTTATTTTTATTTTTATAGTAAAATTCAAAATTAATCAATGCTGATTTTTTTCCTAATTCTTAGGAGTCTAAAGCATGAAAAAATGATATGATCTTAATTTTTAAACGCAGATCCGATTTTTGGTGAACGAAAAAAAATTAAAATCATTTTTTTTTCAGCCTTCTTGAAATATGTCACCCACCAAAATTCGTCAGAAAATGTCTCTCATACAGGAATTTTTTCGAATTTTTTGAAGTGGTGGAACAATATGACAAAAATCAAAAACCCATTTTTTTTAAATCTTGCGTTTTAAATATCTTATATTTTTTTTAATTCGAAAAAATGCGTAAAAAATATTTTTTTACCAAAAATATACCTTTGTCAGAAGTAAACATAAAAATTATTTTAAAAAAATATATATATATACCGGTTAAAGTAATTAGAAGGGTTATTGATGACTGAAAGAACACTTTAAGCTGATACTTATTTAATTTTTCATATTTAATAGAAACTGTTTTGAAACTGATACAACCAACATAAAAATTATAATGAAAAATGTAACTAGATTAGTCTTCATCACTGTCTTCATTAACTACAACACTAACTTTTTCATTAATAAACAGACGACTCAGTATCTCAGCAGGTTTTACAATTTTTGCCAAATATCGAGCGTAAGATAAATAATATATGATAGCAGCTATGTGTGAGCAACACCCAACAGTACGTCTACCATTTGTACAGTCACAACAATATCGAGTTATCCCAGAAATATCGTTCTTATCTGGCTGATATTCAATAAAACAACGATATGTTTTCGAATTAATATGTCGAGATCTGACTTCAAACTTTATAATATTAGGAGTAATTTTTAAAAATGGAATGTGATTGTTCCATTTTCATCCATCATCTCAGCTAAATACGATACAGCTTGAGACATTTGATATGATCCTGTGAAAAGAATTTTGAGTTCTTGCTAAAGTATTATCTTGATCTTTTTTTGAGTTCATGGCAGCAATATTTTTTTCTGAAAGATCAAGATCAGAATCAAGTCTTGTACCAAATTCATTGTGTAGAAAACAAGCGATTCGACAAAAAACGCGAGTTTTTGAAAGCAATTTATTATCCAGTTTATGATCTAACAGCTTAAACTTCTGTTTAATATTACCATGTACTGCTTCAACAACCCAACGAACTTTGGTAACGAAACGAGATTCATTTGATTCAACTGTGGTCAGCTGATTGCGTTTTCCTTTAAGAGCAGGCATTAGCACTTTGAAACCTAATTTTTCCAAGTATAGAATCACATCACGAAAGCCCCGATCAACTACAAGAATGTCATCTTTTTTCAGCAACTTAATCAGACTATCGGGTTCGTTCAAGATGACTCTCATAATTTCAGCATCGTTCATGTTAGCCGTATATGGTCCAAGCATATCAATAACGAAACCATTCGTAGTGCATATCGTGAATGGTTTGCACAGAGGGATTTTCTTTTGACCAGTATATGATTTCCTTTGGTATTCGTTATTTGCACTTTTTTGATGGCGAATATATGTTCCATCACAAATGAATATCAACTGGTCATCTTTTACTTGATACAATTTTTTTGCAGTATTTGACGTATTAGTGAGTAATGTCTCCCTACTGATAGCATGAATTCCAAAATACTGAGGCAAAACATCTTTTTCGAACAGTAGTCAGATACCATTTGTTCCCGAGCTAAACCAAAAACGGAAGATATAACGGCATTCGAATTTCCGGTTCGTAATTTGAATAAGAAAATAACAAGAGCTTGAATGACATTACGATTCACTGAATTTCTCATCGATGTTAACATTTCAGGAAGTTTTATTAGTTCTTCCCAGGTAAGCTCGTGAATACCTCTAACTGTCTTTCTGAAAACGGGTGATCTCCAATTTTATCAATTATAGACGAATCAGTCCCAATAGCTAGCTGCCCAAGTAATTTTTCTAAATCACGAACTTCAAATACACTGTTATTCGAATAAATTCGAAAATTGTTAATGTCTTCATCATATAAACGCTTTTTTATAAGATGGTCTTTACAACACCGATTCCCTTCAGGAATAAAAAGTCGTTTTTTAGAAAACACTTGTTTGCGTGTATCAAACGGAATTATTGTAATATTTGTTGACGATCCACAAATGCAACAGTATTTGTGAGTCGCAATGATTCGAGGAAAACCCAACTCCACAAATTCTAATTCTTCTTGCATTTTTTCTTCAGTAACATATGAAGGATCTTCAGTTGATGACACGGACGAAATAGTAGTGGATGAGGACTGAGAAAAAATTGGCTCGCTTTCGACGCTCACTCTATCTGCAGATGAATCTTCACTGTTTTTAAGTTTAGGTGGTCTTGTTAAAATAACTCGACACTTACTACAAAAAGTATCATTAATAAAAACCCTTTTTCCATTTTTTTCTGTTGCAATATTAGCCTCATCAATTGTCGTGATACTTTTTTATATCCAATTGTTTTACGCAAATATGTTTTACAATTAATGCATTTTTAATTAAAATCCATCCTGAAGCAAAGATTTGAATTATATAATGAGAATTTAGAAATATAGAAACAGATTAAATATAAAACTTTACTTACTTTAGTGATTATAGTACTACAACTGTCAAATTATTTAACCATAAGAAATAATATTTTATGATAATGACTAGTTGAACCCGTCCAGCATTGGACGGTGGTGCATAGCATTTAAGAAATCATAATCAGGTTGACACTTTAGTATCAAGACCTCAGTTACTTTTTGCAAACTTCTTTCTAAATCGTCTATATAATAATCATGCTGAAATGAAATTTTAAATCCAATTTGTGGTACATCAATGAAATCGTATTTTTTTCTCTATTTCCTGATATAAAAATCTAATATGGTTAACATTGAAAAATGAGATTTAGGGTAGGTTTAGAAAATTTTTTTGGTTATTTAATTATAAAGTCTATTGTCAACAATACAAATGTAGTGAGTTTCATAACTTTTTAGAAATAATTAAAAAAGGTTATAAATGAAAGACGAAAATTGCAAATTTCAGTGTTTTTGTAATAACTCGGGAATGGGTGAAAGAATCTCGGATTTCTTTTCAGATTCTTAAAAGGCACATAACAACGCAACTCTTCTCTAATTTAATCTACGCTGCATTTCTTATCGTTTAGGATGTCCCAGTGATGTGCACTGAAAGAGTGACCATCCTGTATAGTTATGCTGTTTGGAGAACAGTTACACATCTTTTAAAAATTTTGTAAACGATTTTATTTAAGATGATAGCAACCTTTCATAACGCACACTCCATTTTTTACTGTTGTAGTACTACCCGTCAAAGCTAGGACGCTGGTGCATAGCATTTAACAAATAAAATGATAGGGACCACTTCCTACCGTAACCTAACGATGGTGCATAGCACATACCCCATTTGTGCATAGCACACCCTATTAGTGTATAGCATTTAACAAATAAAATCATGGGGACCTCTTCCTGCCGTAACCTAACGATGGTGCATAGCACACATCCTATTAGTGCATAGCACACCCTATTGGTGCATGTCACATCTTAATGGTGCATAGCACTTACCCCATTAGTGCATAGCATTTAACAAATAAAATCATAGGGACCTCTTCCTACCGTAACCTAACGATAGTGCATAGCACTTACCCTATTAGTGCATAGCACTTCCTAATGGTGCATAGCACTTACACTATTAATGCATAGCACTCATAGGCTCCTCATAGCGACAATTTAATACAATATATTTTTTTCATTTCGAATGACCTAATTAGCATAAATACAATACTTTAGCGATGACAACAAAACTGGTAATTATTTAGAATTGGAGCTCCATGCAACAATTTTTAACACTCTATAAACCATTCTGTACGGTAAAATTAAATATTTGAAGAATGGAAAGATACCTTTTACGGTGTTTTTTTAAAAAAAAAAAACGGGATTTCGAGGTACAGGTCTAAGGTGATGATAACACGTCTTTATGAATAAGAAAAAAAGGTTAGGTAAGGTTGGATAGATCAAGTTAGGTTAGGAGAGAGGAGGAGGGGGCCTTAAAAAAGCATAAATAATTTGTTAATTGTCGAAAATTGTTCATCGTCTTTCAACCCCCCCGCCCTAACGTAACCTGGCCTAATCTAATCAAACAAATCAAAGCAATGAAAACTTCATTATCAAAATTTCATAAACAGGCCTCGTATTATTACTACGATAACGTTCTATTTGTTCAAACTATACTTAGAAGTAGAATTTTATCACATCGGTACATATTGTATCCCTGTTACATAAGTAGTGTAAGATGACCGGTTCTAATTCAGAGGAGGAAAGGTTACTTAAGGTCAAATTGACGGAAGGTCATTGAATTTAAAGTTGTGTGAATGTAGTGGTCGAATGCTTCACAATGAATTGAAACATATGTACATGTATCGGTAATGTGAAACTAAATACGTCTGCAGTCGTCTGAAGTTTACGATTTTTATGACGGAAAGTTTTAAATGCGTCTACAGCCGTTGAAGTGTCATTGCAACGTTATTCGAGGAATGATGTTAGGTATTTAGTTACACTTACACTGATTATTGCAATTGCAATTGTACGTAATTCATGTAGATACTAGTATGGGGAAGGATGGGAAAGAAGTGCAGTTGTAAGCAGGTAGACAATCGTTAAAGTAGTGAAAAGGAAGAGAAGGCAGAAGTAGTTGAGAAGATTGGTTTGAGAATGGATGTAAGGAGCAGTAGTAGAGGTAGTAGTATCGATGAAGTTTGTGGCGGTACAAAAGAAGTAGAGTATTGGAATAATGCGGACCACATCGAAGGATTGAATGATGCGCAGCGTAACACTGTGTTACATAGAGGAGATTACGTAGACACAGAGGAGTATACTGTAAATAAAGCAAAGAAGTATGTAAGTGATGTTAGCTCAATGAAAGGGTGGAACGTAGCTCGAAAACTCTTCAAATGTGAAACGAACTACTCAGCATGTTCTACGTATGTGCTGTACTGTGATAGGAATAATCTTCGCTACCTACAAATGGAGCTGTCGATATGGGGGAAGTAATGGAGGAATTGTGTCATTATATATACGAGTTCGGAATTTATGGATGTTGGAAGTGTATATCCATGACGAAGTTCACATTCATTGCGGATGGTGTGGTGAGATGTGTAGGTACGAGTTTGTTTGCAGTGAGAACCACCGTATCACAAATAAGACCGTATTTGAAGAAGGATATGTAATAGAAATAAGTAATAATCTTGGTTATGTAGAAGGAGCGTAGAACGTGTACATGTATATATTTGTGTTAAGAAATAAATAAAGAAGAAAAGGTAGTAGACGTTTGAGATATAAGATTAAGGTAGAGTTTGGGGATAATAAGAAGTTGTATGGAGTGTGTCAAGGTCACAAGTCTTTAAAAAGGGGAGAGGGAGCTATTGAAAGGTAGGTTTATGAAAACATAATGGATTGGAAGAGTTGACGCCTTTGCTCGTAAGTATTGCAAAGAATACAGTACAGCGTGTGCGTATCATCGATCTCGTAAACAAAGCCCGACTTTTCGCAGAGGTACGATTGAGAAAATGTCTGAGTAAAAAATGTTTAGTGTTCCATGAAGAACAATTTGCTTCCAACGAAACTTGGAGAACGTCTGTAATGGGGGAAGTAATTTCTACCCTAAATTTCAAGAATTAATTAAAGGTATAAGGAGCGGTGCTAAAAAAAAGGTACCTCTCTCACTATTGATGTCGAAGACTGAAGGTACCACTTGGCAATGTCAGAAGTATCAAATTCAGACAACTACCCCTCACGGACTTAATGCCTCCCGACCTCCCCCAACCAGCCCACCTCGGCGCCCTGCCCCCCCCCCTGTACCCATTTCCCTATAATGTTTTCAGCGGATTTTCTTCTCAACCCATTTTCCACCCCATTTTTCATCCCTTCCATACCTATACACAACTTCTCCTAGGAAACATAAATTCACCAATTTTCACATATGTCTTATTCACAATTTAGAACAACAATGGTCTCTTTGCCATTTCCTGTATGGGGCCGACCAACATCACCTAACCTAACCTGTTTTTTTTTTTTTTCCCAAAATATTTTGGGACCTTTTTGGTTGGTGGTTTTTTGTTTTTTTTTTTGTGTTTTTTGTTTTTTTTTCCAAAACACTAACAAACTAACTCTAACAAACTATTTACTTAACTTATTTACACACTTACCTACTAACCCTTATTTACAACACTTACATACTAACCCTTATTTACTAATTAACTTATTTACAACACTTACATACTAACCCTTATTTACTAAGACTACATATTTACATTTACACTATTTACAATTTACCTTGTATACTACTATACAATATCTACCTATTGGTAACCGACGTCAACTGCTGCTTCGCGGTGTTAAGCAACGTTTTCAATGGCTCCAACTTCGGACGCTTTGCTTCCTTCGCGCGCTCTAAGACGTCCACTTCCTGATCGATCTGGTGGTCCTCCTCAACCAGTTCGACCCGTTTCTTCAACAAAGCTTCCTTGTTACAGGCAGACTTCGCCACTTTTGCTTCAAGCTGAGCAATCTCAGCTTTCCACTTAGCGATCTTAGCTTTCCACTTAGCGACGTCGTCGTCCTGTTGCAAGATAGCCTTGTCTACTTGGGAAATTTCAGCGCGCACCTTCTGCTGCGCAGCGCGCCTTCCTTCCCAAGCGGACGTCAAATACGCCATCTTTTCACACACTTTAGGAATTATCCCAAAGGCGCTTTCCAGACTATCTATGTCCTGCGATAGAGTCGTTTGAGAAGGCGTCGTTGGGGTTTCTGGAAGTGGAGAAAGATGGAATCGGCGTGAGCATTGGAAGTGGAGAACCGCAGTCACTTGACATCGATGCAGCAGCAGTTGTCATCGTCGTCGCCGTTGTCCAGGTACACGTCGTTGCCATCGCCGTAGACGTGGACAACGGCGTCGGTACCGTGCTCCTCCTCGCTGTCGTGGTCGCTGTCGTGGTTGAAAGACGCTTCCTCTTCGCCATCCCTAGAGTCCGCTTTCCACCTGCAGCTGCGGAACATCTAGGTTATTAATTAACAATTAAACAATTACTTCAACAATATTAATTAATACTTACACCACTTGATCTTGATTTTCCGTACCGGCTTTTCGGTACGGCAGGTTTTATTTGTTGTTTTTTTGATTGATCCATTTTAACTTTAAATGTTTAAATGTATTCTAATTTATTTACTGGAACGTCTTCGCAGTACGAGAGTGGAGAGAAGAATGAGACGACGCTCCGCTTGCTACCTTCCCTCCACACTTCTTGCATATTTCTATTTGCTGAATAAGCAATGGTTCACACGCTCGATGAGCCATGTATCAGAACTTTTATGTATGTGTGAGATGATACCAAACACCATGTCTACCCGTAGGTTCATGACGTTACTAAACATGTAACCTATTTCTATTTGCTGAATAAGCAATGGTTCACACGCTCGATGAGCCATGTATCAGAACTTTTATGTATGTGTGAGATGATACCAAACACCATGTCTACCCGTAGGTTCATGACGTTACTAAACATGTAACCTATTTCTATTTGCTGAATAAGCAATGGTTCACACCCTACATGAGCCATGTATCAGAACTTTTATGTATGTGCTGCTGGTATACAGGTGTTAATCAGAAAGTATCCACACCTCACTCTAACTTACATTGTCATTTATAGCTCAAACAACTTCTCTTTCTAGTTTTTCCTTCTTCGCACAAACACTTGTGCTGATCTAACTTTACCCCACTCATATCCTCCTCCTCCAAATTGTATAAATACTCAAGTTTTCACAACGTTCAGCACAGATCGCTAACACTGTCTTAGCAATAATAAAACATCAAATACAACACCAACAAAATGGTACACTATACAGTATTGTTTCTTGGCTCCGTGCCAACTGGAATCAATATAAGGGTGGACACCATGATTTTCGAGAGTACCACTCCTGGAGGGTTGACGTTGTGGAAGGTGTCCGACAGAAGGCCGGTCGGAGCCTTCTGCGAACACCTGGAAGCCCAGCTGGCGTGGACCTCTTTTCAGGGGACACTGGTCGTCTGTGCCATGGACCACGGGGCGGCGGTCTATATTAAAACATTTTATTGAATTTGTTTTTTTTATTATGTACCTAGCTATATTGTCTTTGTCTATTAAAATAAATAAAATGTTTTTATTTATAATTTATATTCTCTTTTATTTCTTTAATTACAAAATATAAAACGATACAATATAAAAGAATTTTATTTAATATAATACAATATAATATAAAACATCATTGAATTTTAGTCATTAAATTTACTCAGTAAAGCAGACTTAGAACTAGCTTATGTGCGATTTCTTGTACCTCCTTTCTCGTTTCAACTACCGATCTGTTCAACTCCTCCATGATGTGCGGATGATGTGAAGGAATCGTTTGGAAAGAAGTTTTACAATATATCAGCCAGCTCGGTTTCGTTCATATTTAGTTCAGCAGCTAAATCAACACCGTTACCCTGTTGTCGAGCACTCATCTTACCACACCGTACCCACTACAGTTTCAGTATATATTCCTTTCGCCCCTCTCCTTATGCCATCTCCACCTTACACATCCCTCCCCTTTTCCTATAGCTATTTATTGTCCCTCGCGTTCAGTATTCCTCCTCCGACACTACCCAGTCGCATCGGGCGGCAGGGCGTCTTTTGAAGATTTCCCCTCTTCCACGAAAACAAAAAAAAAAAAAAAGTATTCCTCTGTCGTTGTCGAGATATACCTCTTACCGCTAGCCGCTATGATCCCTTGTCCGGACTGTGATGCTTCCTTTACGCGATCTGATAATTTAAAAAGACATCGATTAACTTCTTGTCGGAAAAGAACACAGCTCCAACGTACATCGCCTCTGCCGAAGAAAAAACTTAAAATTGCTACGCCTGCTGGTTCTTCTGACCGCTGGTGTGATACTTGTAACATTTACGTTCCACAACATTTCTACAACAGTCACCTTCGCAGCCTCAAGCATAAACAAACTTGCTGCTCTCCTCTTGAGGAAGGAATTACTTTCCTGTCGTCCGCGTTCGCTAACAGAATTGTGTCCTTTCGTACTTCATCCGCCAAGTTCTTCCTGTCGTATACCGACTTTTTCGCCGAAGTTTTCGACAAATGCTTGCGTGTTATTCGTAATCAGATACAACTGCATGACACGCTTAAACTAAATCTTGAACTTTTCGGACGATATGTGCACGATGCTAAACAATTGGTTGACGTGAAATCCTTTAACACCAATAACAAAGTTGTCACTCAGTCGACGGATCTTTCCAATATTCTCCAAAGCTTCTTCGACGTTCTTGACGGTAAAGCTTCTGAGTTTCAAGAACGAGAGTCAGATAATTTATCATTCTCTCTTTATATATATTTCACTTGTGTTTACTATTATTTCGTTCTTACAGGATGGGCTTTGGAAAGAGTCCTTTTCCTAGAACTCAATTGCAACAAGTACAATCCTCTTAGAGCTTCATCTTACATTCCTCTACCTAAACAAATAGTACTTAAGAGAGCTGTTGTGAACGTACGAAACGATGACCAAGCCTGCTTTGCGTGGGCAATAACCTCAGCTTTGTATCCCGCCCAAGCCAACCCGCACAGAACGACTTCCTATCCGCATTACTCCCGCACGATGGACTATGACGGTATCGATTTTCCTATTAAATTAAACGACATTCCGAAGTTTGAAACGAAGAACCATTGCTCTGTGAATGCTTACGGGACTGAATACGTTTTGAGGGATGGAAAATGGATCTGGGAAATTGTTGGTCCCCTCTACTACTCGTCCGTCAAACGAAGGCTGCACATCAATTTACTCTTGCTACACGATGATCGAGGAAATAATCATTACTGTTGGATTAAGGATATGTCCCGTTTGCTCTCTCAACAACTCTCCAAAACAGAACATCGCAAATTCCTATGTGACGGCTGCTTGCAATACTTCAGCTCTGTGGCTCACCTGCACCGTCATCAGCGGAATGATTGCAACCACGTTTACACGACTGCTGATCTCAAATTGGATAAGATGTGTAGGCTCATCCCTAATAACGTTTTAAAATTTCAAAACTACCACAAACGTATCAAAGTACCTTTTGTTGTTTATGCAGACTTCGAAACCATATTGCGACCTATTCATACATGCTTTTCCGAGCCTAACAAGACCTCCACCTAAATTGGATAAGATGGGTAGGCTCATCCCTAATAACGTTTTAAAATTTCAAAACTACCACAAACGTATCAAAGTACCTTTTGTTGTTTATGCAGACTTCGAAACCATATTGCGACCTATTCAAACATGCTTTTCCGAGCCTAACAAGACCTCCACCTAACCTAACCTACCCACGAACATCAACCGCACTCGTTTGCTTACTTGATTAAGTGCTCTTTTGACGATTCCCTTTCAATATTCAGAACTTATAGAGGACCTGATTGTGCTAATCAATTTGTTAAAACTCTTGATCAAGACGTTTCTGATATTTATCACCGATTTTTAAAGACCCCGGTTCCTATGATACCCTTGACTGATGAAAAAATGCGACTTTTCTCTGAAACGTCGTCTTGTAATATTTGCGAAGAGCCCTTCCTAATCGATGATGTAAAGGTTCGCGATCATTGTCATTTGACAGGTAAAGTTCGATTAGGGGCCGCTCATTCCAGATGTAACTTAAACTACAAACTACCCAACTTTGTGCCTGTATTCTTCCACAACCTCTCCGGTTACGATTGTCATTTATTTTTAAAAGAAATGGCTGTCAACGATGTTAAATTTAGCGTAACTGCTCAAAATAAAGAAAAATACGTTTCCTTTACCAAATTATTGCGAGTTGATACTGTTCCCGGTGTTTCAGATAACTCTACTCAAAACGTATTTGTTAAGATTCGATTTCTCGATTCCTTTCGTTTTATGGCTTCCTCCCTCGATAAACTCTCTGAAGAACTCGACCCTTCTCAATGCTTCCAAGTGAAGAAGTATTTTTCTGATCCTACACAATTTCAACTTGTGCGACGGAAAGGGGTTTTCCCTTACTCCTACGTCGACGATGTTTGGAAAACCTTTAACTGCTCCACTCTCGGAGAATATTCTGACCTCTACTTGAAAACCGATGTCCTGCTGTTAGCTGACGTGTTCGAGAATTTTCGTGAAATATGTATTTCCACTTACGCCTTGGACCCCGCTCAGTATCACACCGCTCCCGGGCTAGCGTGGGATAGCATGTTAAAATTCACTCGCGTTAATTTAGAACTTCTAACTGACATCGATATGTTAAAGTTTTTCCAAAAAGGGGTACGTGGAGGAATAAGTCAGTGTGTTCAAAGAATGCATTTCGCTAATAACCCACACCTTCCTGATTATGACGCATCTGCTCCCACTTCCTACATTATGTATTTGGATGCTACCAATTTGTATGGACACAGCATGAGTCAATACCTTCCCATATCCCATTTTCGTTGGCTCACCGATGCTGAAATTGATGAATTAAATGTTCTCGATTTACATGCTTCTTCTGAATACGGTTATGTACTTGAAGTTGATTTTCAATATCCCCAAAACCTACACGATTTACATGCTGATCTTCCCTTTTTAGTTGAAAATATTATTTCTCCTGGTAATGCTAATGGTAGAGTCAAAAAATTGATTCCGAACCTTTTGACTAAGACAAAGTATATTGTTCATTACCTACCGCTTAAACAAGCTCTCCAGAGCGGATTAAAATTACTTAAAGTGCATAGAGCTATTCAGTTTAAACAGTCACAATGGTTGAAACCTTTCATAGATTTGAATACTAGAAAACGCAATATGTGTAAAAATAAGTTTGGGAAATCTTTCTTTAAATTGGTGAACAACAGTACTTTCGGAAAAACGATGGAGAACGTTGATAAACGAGTTGACGTCAAGTTAGTTGGACGGTACCTTGGTGCTGAAAGTTTAATAGCTAAACCCAATTTCAGAAATTCAAAAATTTTCACCCCCCATTTCGTAGCTATTCAGATGAATAAATTACACATTGTTTACGATAAACCCCTCTATGTAGGTTTCACTATTTTGGATTTATCAAAAGTTGTTATGTTTGACTTCTAGTACTGCTTTCTTAAGCAAAAACATCAAGAAAATATTTCTTTGATGTATATGGATACTGATTCCTTCATTCTTAAAGTTTTCACGGAAAATTTCTACAGAGATATGATTGACAATATTCATTACTTCGACACTTCCAATTATCCCCATGATCATAGTTTCAATATCCCTACTACCTCTTCTGTTATTGGCAAATTTAAAGACGACTTCCAGTAGTGTAAGATGACCGGTTCTAATTCAGAGGAGGAGAGGTTACTTAAGTATCGGTAATGTGAAACGAAATACGTCTGCAGTCGTCTGAAGTTTACGATTTTTATGACGGAAAGTTTTAAATACGTCTACAGCCGTTGAAGTGCCATTGCAATGTTATTAGAGGAATGATGTTAGGTATTTAGTTACACTTACACTGATTAATGCAATTGCAATTGTACGTGATACATGTAGATACTAGTATGGGGAAGGATGGGAAAGAAGTGCAGTTGTAAGCAGGTAGACAATCGTTAAAGTAGTGAAAAGGAAGAGAAGGCAGAAGTAGTTGAGAAGATTGGTTTGAGAATGGATGTAAGGAGCAGTAGTAGAGGTAGTAGTATCGATGAAGTTTGTGGCGGTACAAAAGAAGTAGAGTATTGGAATAATGCGGACCACATGGAAGGATTGAATGATGTGCAGCGTAACACTGTCTTACATAGAGGAGATTACGTAGACACAGAGGAGTATACTGTAAATAAAGCAAATAAGTATGTAAGTGATGTGAGCTCAATGAAAGGGTGGAACGTAGCTCGAAAACTCTTCAAATGTGAAACTAACTTCTCAGCATGTTCTGCGTACGTGCTGTACTGTGATAGGAATAAACTTTGCTACCTACCAATGTGTTGGAGCTGTCGATATGCGGGAAGTAATGGAGTAATTGTGTCATTATATACACGAGTTCCGAATTTATGTATGTTGAAAGTGTATATCCATGACGAAGTTCACATTCATTGCGGATGGTGTGGTGAGATGTGTAGGTACGAGTTTGTTTGCAGTGAGAACCACCGTATCACAAATAAGACCGTATTTGAAGAAGGATATGTAATAGAAATAAGTAATAATCTTGGTCATGTAGAAGGAGCGTAGAACGTGTACATGTATATATTTGTGTTAAGAAATAAATAAAGAGGCAAAAGGTAGTAGACGTTTGAGATATAAGATTAAGGTACAGTTTGGGGATAATAAGAAGTTATATGGAAAGTGTGTCAAGGTCACAAGTCTTTAAAAAGGAAAAGGAAGGTGTAGGAGAGGGGACAGGTAATGACATAGTAATTGAAAGGTAGGTTTATGAAAACATAATGGATCGGAAGAGTTGACGCCTTTGCTCGTAAGTATTGCAAAGAATACAGTACAGCGTGTGCGTATCATAGATCTCGTAAACAAAGCCCGACTTTTCGCAGAGGTACGATTGAGGCCCCTGACGACAAGGTCGGCAGCACAAGTTTACGACATCGCAATGATAAAATTTGCAGCTGTGGCAGAAAAGCAGAGGTCTGTTGTCAAAACATTCTTGACAGCAGAATCCTGTTTCAGCCGAACAGCTTTCACAAAGACGCCGACAATATCTGCATTGGAGGGAGGTGGTTTCATTAACAGTTTGCCTGAATGGTGAAAGGACAATAGATACACGAGAAAGGTCCATGTTAATTCATAAGACCCTTCTGGTGAAGTGATGCTCTCTCAGGTTGATAAGGGTTTAAATAGGAAGGTATGCGGTGGGGAAAGAGTGGGGAGAGTAGTCGGGAATAGTGGGGATGTAAAGAAAGAGGTATAGAGTAGTGTGGTAGCGAAGGTGATGGTGTAGCAATATTTTTTATAATGAGGTGGCATCGCAAGGTAGTAGTAATTTTTTAATTGATGAAGGAGTGGGATAATTAAAAGAGTACATAAGGCGTAATATATGTTATTCAACCTGTTGTATTCGTTTATGAATTTTAATAGACAGTTGTCGGAGAAAAAATTTTTTTGGTGAGAATAATGGTAAAAATTTTTTAAGTCCAGAAATAAAAAAAAATATATTTTGAGGGTAGGAAAAGAGTGGTATGAAAAATTAGTACATGAAAATATGGATAATGAGGTGTAGTATAAGAAGACAATGAAGTATTTAATGAAATACTTCAGCGTAAAAAATGATGGGGGTAAAAGTGTAAAAATGAAGCTTTAGAAATTTTTTTGAAGCAGAAGGAGTTGAAATTGGGTAATAACTTATGGTGTGGGAAGAAGGTCCCTAAGTCGAAGTACCTGAATCTGAAAAAATTTTTGAAAAAAAAAAATAAAGTTGACAAAAAGTTGACACCTTTAAGCTTAAAAAAAAAAATAGAAGCAGTTAAAAAAAAAAAGTGTTCCTCTTGGAAAATGTAAGTTGAACAGTGGGCTAAATGATCCCACCCTGAAAAGTCAAGAAATATTTTTTTAACGTGTTTCACCCTCATACTTTGACCCCCGAAAAGTGTATGAAGGGTAGATGATAGGGAGAAAATGTCTGAGTAAAAAATGTTTAGTGTTCCATGAAGAACAATTTGCTTCCAACGAAACTTGAAGGACGTCTGTAATGAGGGAAGTAATTTCTACCCTAAATTTCAAGAATTAATTAAAGGTATAAGGAGCGGTGCTAAAAAAAAGGTGCCTCTCTCACTATTGATGTTGAAGGCTAAAGGTACCACTTGGCAATGGCAGAAGTATCAAATTCGGACAACTACCCCTCTCGGACTTAACGATTGAGTCCCCTGACGACAAGGTCGGCAGCACTGGTTTACGACATCGCAATGATAAAATCTGCAGCTGTGACAGAAAAGCAGAGGTCCGCTACATTGTAACATACATGACGTGATTGCTACCAAAAAGGTGCGCGTAGAGCCAGACTGACTTTATTACAATAAATTACAGCTATTTATAAAAAGTTTATTTACATATGTCTTGTGGTAGAATGCGTCGTCAGCCATTTACGCTAGTGTGCGTATTTGCTTTTTATACAAAGTTTATTACCTATTATGATTGTTATTGAAATATGCACAGTTTGGTTAGCAAAGTGCTGCTGGTATACAGGTGTTAATCAGAAAGTATCCACACCTCACTCTACAGCCATTTACGCTAGTGTGCGTATTTGCTTTTTATAAAAAGTTTATTTACATATGTCTTGTGGTAGAATGCGTCGTCAGCCATACTTGACTTACAAAATATAAAACGATACAATATAACAGAATTTTATTTAATATAATATAATATAATATAAAACATCATTGAATTTTAATCATTAAATTTACTCAGTAAAGCAGACTTAAGGTTAGCTAGCTTATTTTCGATTTCTTGTACCTCCTTTCTCGTTTCAACTACCGATCTGGTGTGGGAAGAAGGTCCCCGAGTGGAAGTACCCGAATCTGAAAAATTTTTTGAAAAAATAGAGTTGACAAAAAGTTGTCTCCATTACACATAAAAAAAATAGAAGCAGTTAAAAAAAGTGTTCCTCTTGGAAAATTTAATTTGAACAGTGGGCTAAATGATCCTACCCTGAAAAGTCGAGAAATATTTTTTAACGTGTTTCACCCTCACACTTTAACCCTCGAAAAGTGTATAAAGGGTAGATGATAGGGAGAAAATGTCTGAATAAAAAATTTTTAGTCTTCCATGAAGAACAATTTGCTTCCAACGAAACTTAGAGGACGTCTGTAATGGGGGAAGTTGTGGGAACACCCTGTATTATGTACAATTCGGAAAGTATCACACTCTGTACAGCAGAATCTAAATTCTGCTGACAGAGAATTGTAACAGTTCTAGCCGCTAAACTAAGTCGGAACACAAATACGCATACTAGCGTAAATGGCTGATGATGCATTCTACCATAAGACATATGTTAATAAACTTTGTATAAATAGTTGTAATTTATTAAACTAGGTCAGAACACAAATACGCATACTAACGTAAATGGCTGATGATGCGTTCAACCATAAGACATATGTTAATAAACTTTGTATAAATAGCTGTAATTTATTGTAATAAAGTCAGTCAGGATTAGACCTGACTCGCTTATAATTGGATCCTGAATAACTCTTTCAATTCATTGGTCCTTATCAGGACCACCTTGTCTCTACGCGAAGACTGAAGGTACCACTTGGCAATGTCAGAAATATTAAATTCAGACAACTACCCCTCTCAGACTTAGACCTCCCGACCTAACCTGGAAAAAATTTTTTTTTCTTGCTTTCTTTTTTTTTTTTTTGTCCAAATTATTTTGGGACCTTTTTGGTTTATCCACAGAAGGTCGGTTTTTTTTTTAATTTTATTTAACTACTTTTATTAAAAATTTTTTTTTAATTTTTTTTCCCAAAATATTTTGGGATCATTTTGGTTGGTGGTTTTTTTGTTTTTTTTCCAAGACAATTTACAAACTAACTAACATCAGAAAGTATCCACACCTCACTCTAACTTACATTGTCATTTATAGCTCAAACAACTTCTCTTTCTAGTTTTTCCTTCTTCGCACAAACACTTGTACTAATCTTAACTTTTTTTGGTTCAAATTATTTTAGGGCCTTTTCTACTTTATCCTCAGAAGCTGTTTTTTTAAAAATAATTTATTTATTATTTTTTGCTATATTTTGTAATTAAAGAAAATAAAAGAGAGTATAAATTATATATATATTTATTTATTAAATATACGTTTTAAAAAGGGATCAAGTAAAAAACAACATTCAAAATAATTATTTATTTAATTTTCTATTATTACAACAAAGCTGTAAAAACTAAAATTAAAAACTATTTTCACAATAATAAATACATTAAAAATTTTCTATGAAAACGTTTTCATATAAATCGTTGCCCCGTGGTCCTCGGCAAAAACGACGACAGTCCCGTTGAAGGAGCTCCATGAGAGCTGGACCTCGAGGTGCTGGCACAACTCCCCGAAGGGCCTACCATCACTAACCTTCCAAATAGTGAAGTTTTCTGTGGTGGTGCCAGTGAAGTTCATCTTCTCCACCCTGATGTTAATTTCGGTTGGCACGGAGCCATGGAAAATTACGGTATATTCAACCATTTTTATATTGTTAACTAATTGTTGTATTGCTTTACGACAGTGTTAGCGATCTGTGCTGAACGTTGTGAAAACTTCAGTATTTATTCAATTTAGAGGAGGAGGGATATGAGTGGGGTAAAGTTAAGTTCAATACAAGTGTTTGTGCGAAGAAGGACTGATACATAGCTCATGTAACGTGTAAATCATTGCTTATGCAGCAAATAGGTAATAAACTTTGTATAAAAAGCAAATACGCAAACTAGCGTAAATGGCTGACGACGCATTCTACCACAAGACATATGCAAATAAACTTTGTATAAAAAGTAAAAACGCACACTAGCATGTAAAACAAAGGTAGATCAGTTATTGTTTACTACACACCATGTCTATCCGTCGATTCATGACATTAGTACACATGTGACCGATTTGTATTTGCCTCCTTTCTCGTTTACCTCCTTTCTCGTTTCAAGTACCGATCTGTTCAACTCCTCGAGCTCCTTCTCTTTCCGCTTCATGTACTCAGTCAATGAAGCAGCCTTTGTCTCTCTTTCATGCAGTACCACTTCTCGTCGCCGCTTTTCCTCCTTAGCACTATTTATGGCTTCTCCTACTTGGTCGACTATCTTGGAATAATCGAATGGAGCAGCCGACAACCTTCGTGTGTACGATCGCTTCTTCGGCTTCATCGATATCGACTTCGTTCCCGCCACCGCCATCGTAGAGGTGCTAGCCACAGGCTCTACCATCGTTACCGTGGTAGCACCTCCAACACATCCCTCACCTTTAGCGGATGATGTGAAGGAATCGTTTGGAAAGAAGTTTTCCAATATATCAGCCAGCTCGCTTTCGTTCATATTTAGCTCAGCAGCTAAAGCAGCACCGTTACCCCTTTGTTCAGCACTCATCTTACTACACCGTACCCACTACAGTTTCAGTATATATTCCTTTTGCCCCTCTCCTTATGCCCTCTCTACCTTACACATCCCTCCCCTTTTCCTATCGCTATTTATTGTCCCTCGCGTTCTGTATTCCTCAGTCGTTGTCGAGGTATACCTCATACCGCTAGCCGCTATGATCCCTTGTCCGGACTGTGATGCTTCCTTTACGCGATCTAATAATTTAAAAAGACATCGATTAACTTCTTGTCGGAAACGAGCACAGCTCCAACGTACATCGCCTCTGCCGAAGAAAAAACTTAAAATTGCTACGCCTGCTGGTTCTTCTGACCGCTGGTGTGATACTTGTAACATCTACGTTCCACAACATTCCTACAACGGTCACCTTCGCAGCCTCAAGCATAAACAAACTTGCTGCTCTCCTCTTGAGGAAGGAATTACTTTCCTTTCGTCCGCGTTCGCTAACAGAATTGTGTCCTTTCGTATTTCATCCGCCAAGTTCTTCCTGTCGTATACCGACTTTTTCGCCGAAGTTTTCGACAAATGCTTGCGTGTTATTCGTAATCAGATACAACTGCATGACACGCTTAAACTAAATCTTGAACTTTTCGGACGGTATGTGCATGATGCTAAACAATTGGTTGACGTGAAATCCTTCAACACCAATAACAAAGTTGTCACTCAGTCGACGGATCTTTCCAATATTCTCCAAAGCTTCTTCGACGTTCTTGAGGGTAAAGCTTCTGAGTTTCAAGAACGAGAGTCAGGTAATTTATCATCCTCTCTTTATATATGTATTTCACTTGTATTTACTATTATTTCCTTCTTACAGGATGGGCTTTGGAAAGAGTCCTTTTCCTAGAACTCAATTGCAACAAGTACAATCCCCTTAGAGCTTCGTCTTACATTCCTCTACCTAAACAAATTGTACTTAAGAGAGCTGTTGTGAACGTACGAAACGATGACCAAGCCTGCTTTGCGTGGGCAATAACCTCGGCTTTGTATCCTGCTCAAGCCAACCCGCACAGAACGACTTCCTATCCTCATTACTCCCGCACGATGGACTATGACGGTATCGATTTTCCTATTAAATTAAACGACATTCCCAAGTTTGAAACGAAGAACCATTGTTCTGTGAATGTTTACGGGACTGAATACGTTTTGAAGGATGGAAAATGGATCTGGGAAATTGTTGGCCCCCTCTACTACTCGTCCATCAAACGAAGGCTGCACATCAATTTACTCTTGCTACACGATGATCGAGGAAATAATCATTACTGTTGGATTAAGGATATGTCCCGTTTGCTCTCTCAACAACTCTCCAAAACAGAACATCGCAAATTCCTATGTGACGGCTGCTTGCAATACTTCAGCTCTGTGGCTCACCTGCACCGTCATCAGCGCAATGATTGCAACCACGTTTACACGACGCGGCCAACTGCTGATCTCCAATTGGATAAGATGGGTAGGCTCATCCCTAATAACGTTTTAAAATTTCAAAACTACCACAAATGTATCAAAGTACCTTTTGTTGTTTATGCAGACTTCGAAACCACATTGCGACCCATTCATACATGCTTTTCCGATCCTAACAAGACCTCCACCACACCTACCCACGAACATCAACCGCACTCGTTTGCTTACTTGATTAAGTGCTCTTTTGACGATTCCTTTTCAATATTCAGAACTTATAGAGGACCTGATTGTGCTAATCAATTTGTTAAAACTCTTGATCAAGACGTTTCTAATATTTATCACCGATTTTTAAAGACCCCGGTTCCTATGATACCCTTGACTGATGAAAAAATGCGACTTTTCTCTGAAACGTCGTCTTGTAATATTTGCGAAGAGCCCTTCCTAATCGATGATGTAAAGGTTCGCGATCATTGTCATTTGACAGGTAAAGTTCGATTAGGGGCCGCTCATTCCAGATGTAACTTAAACTACAAACTACCCAACTTTGTGCCTGTATTCTTCCACAACCTCTCCGGTTACGATTGTCATTTATTTTTAAAAGAAATGGCTGTCAACGATGTTAAATTTAGCGTAACTGCTCAAAATAAAGAAAAATACGTTTCCTTTACCAAATTATTGCGAGTTGATACTGTTCCCGGTGTTTCAGATAACTCTATTCAAAACGTATTTGTTAAGATTCGATTTCTCGATTCCTTTCGTTTTATGGCTTCCTCCCTCGATAAACTCTCTGAAGAACTCGACCCTTCTCAATGCTTCCAAGTGAAGAAGTATTTTTCTGATCCTACACAATTACAACTTGTGCGACGGAAAGGGGTTTTCCCTTACTCCTACGTCGACGATGTTTGGAAAACCTTTAACTGCTCCACTCTCGGAGAATATTCTGACCTCTACTTGAAAACCGATGTCCTGCTGTTAGCTGACGTGTTCGAGAATTTTCGTGAAATATGTATTTCCACTTACGCCTTGGACCCCGCTCAGTATTACACCGCTCCCGGGCTAGCGTGGGATAGCATGTTAAAATTCACTCGCGTTAATTTAGAACTTCTAACTGACATCGATATGTTAAAGTTTTTCCAAAAAGGGGTACGCGGAGGAATAAGTCAGTGTGTTCAAAGAATGCATTTCGCCAATAACCCACACCTTCCTGATTATGACGCATCTGCTCCCACTTCCTACATTATGTATTTGGATGCTACCAATTTGTATGGACACAGCATGAGTCAATACCTTCCCATATCCCATTTTCGTTGGCTCACCGATGCTGAAATTGATGAATTAAATGTTCTCGATTTACATGCTTCTTCTGAATACGGTTATGTACTTGAAGTTGACGTTCAATATCCCCAAAACCTACACGATTTACATGCTGATCTTCCCTTTTTAGTTGAAAATATTATTTCTCCTGGTAATGCTAATGGCAGAGTCAAAAAATTGATTCCGAACCTTATGACTAAGACAAAGTATATTGTTCATTACCTACCGCTTAAACAGGCTCTCCAGAGCGGATTAAAATTACTTAAAGTGCATAGAGCTATTCAGTTTAAACAGTCACAATGGTTGGAACCTTTCATAGATTTGAATACTAGAAAACGCAATATGTGTAATAATAAGTTTGGGAAATCATTCTTTAAATTGATGAACAACAGTACTTTCGGAAAAACGATGGAGAACGTTGACAAACGAGTTGACGTCAAGTTAGTTACTCATTGGCAAAACGTTGGACGATACCTTGGTGCTGAAAGTTTAATAGCTAAACCCAATTTCAGAAATTCAAAAATTTTCACCCCCCATTTCGCAGCTATTCAGATGAACAAATTACACATTGTTTACGATAAACCGCTCTATGTAGGTTTCACTATTTTGGATTTATCAAAAGTTGTTATGTATGACTTCTACTACGGCTTTCTTAAGCAAAAATATCAAGAAAATATTTCTTTGATGTATATGGATACTGATTCCTTCATTCTTAAAGTATTCACCGAAAATTTCTACAGAGATATGATTGAAAATATTCATCACTTCGACACTTCCAATTATCCCCATAATAATAGTTTCAATATCCCTATTACCTCTTCTGTTATTGGTAAATTTAAAGACGAATTCCCTAATAATGCCATTAAAGCATTCTATGGAACCGGAGCAAAAGCTTACTGCGTTGAAGCCGTTGATCAAATTGTTAAAAAAGCAAAAGGTGTCAAGAAAAATGTCATTAAATTACATCTTCAAATCGATGATTACCTACGCGTCATTAGAGATGACGCCACCATTCTTAAATGTATGAATGTTTTCGTTTCCGATCTGCACACAATGTTTACCCATATGAAAACGAAAGTAGCCCTCTCTCCCAAAGATGATAAACGTTTCTTAATTCCGAAAACAACGAATACTCTTCCTTGGGGACATTACAATATAAAAAACTCAAACAGTTCCCTTTCAAAGTTCGACGGTGCCGTTGATCGATTTATACAAAATTTTCATCAACCGTATACCGACGATTTAACGGTTGGAGAATACTTTATTAAAAGACTTTTCGAAGCTTCGTCACTTCCACAGGAAGCCATTGATAATATTTATGAACACCTACTGTAATACCTACTTGGAGTTCTGTTTAAGTATAGCTTACGCTGAAATGTCACTCAATGTAAATATTTTATCCTTAATGTTGGTTGTATTGTATAAATAATAATAAAACGTTACTATGCAACTTGTTTGTTTACTATTTTTATTCTGCGAAATATATTCCTCAAATTCACAAATAACATGTGTACGATTTCTACTGTTACAATTTATTGTTTCAATAACATTAACAATGAATAAATTTTCTTATAATCTTCGATATTACTTGATGGCCATTTGCCTGAGTCAGGACCGCTCTGCCAGCCTGCAGCTTTTTCCGTTCCTTCTCTTAAAATATTTTCTTCTATCCATTGCAGCACTGTTTGATGACGACCATTGATATTTGGACTTAATGTACACGGAAGCCGAAACAAGTTGATCAGTCTAATACACTTTTCCAAATTTTTCGGTTGTGCGTAGTTTGCTACATCCAGTATTAAGTGATCCACACACTTTAACAATGTAACATACATTTTCTTCACATTCATTACGGAGAACTTCTTATCCCGCATTAGAACTGATCCGTTTGTTAACATTTCCTTTAAAAAATATACGTCGTGTCGCATGAAATTATACTTTGTTTTATTTAAAATCATTTCGACATCATCAACCGTTATTTCCACTGTTTCACAGCAACCTTTTAGAAATTCATCCACCAATTCGTCACACCTTTGCTTTCTTTCGAATATGAAGTATAAAATATCGAACGATGTCGCTTGTGTTACAGCTTCCTTTGGTACTGCAACTGCCAACTTCGACAACACAACTTTAACTCTATCTAAATCGTTTGATAGTATTTCTCTTCTTCGAAGGTTGAGAATGAGGACTTTCTTTTCTGCTTGATACAACTCGTACGATAATGAATCCATTTTTATAAAAATTATACTTCAAAATCGTCAGGATCGCTCTCATCGACCACTAAGTAGCCTCCTATTACGATTTTTTCGTATTCACCTTTTAATTCGAATTCTTCTGTCACGCTATCCAACTCTGACGCTACCAAATATCTTTTCAGAGATAATAAACCCTTTTGTAAAATTTAACTTCAATTACGTAACTTTCAACCATTACACCGTCTTAAACGTTCAATGCAGCAACTAACGATTACAACTGATTAAACTCGTCACGTTTTATCTTATTTATAATCATACTTTGGGGAAGGGGTAAAGAAAATCATTATTAACATTGCAGACTTTATTATCAGAAAAAAAAGCTGGGGATACATTACAAAACGTTCGTTTTATGAATCCAGCTGTTATGAGATTGGTTAAGCCCCAACCATTTGACGTAAACCATGTCACCTTTTCGTCTTAGTACACGTTCCACCAAATAAACATCTAGATATTTCGCTTTCTGTAGTTCCATACCATAAAATCCTCCTTTTATGTCTTCCCCTTTATCATCCTTTAAGTAATACATAATTGGATGTGACAATTTTATGTAGCTAATCGTAAATAATTCGTTAGACCAATTCGGGGTATAACCTTTGCTAAACAATTCACGATGTTTGCTTATTCGTACCCGGTCTCCAACTTTAAACGTAATTTCTCGTAAATACACCTTCTTTGGATTGTTGTAAATACTTTTCAAAAGTGTTTCTTCGTTTCGTTTATTAACTTTGCTTGGTCTCATTCCGATAGTTCTGTGAACCGAATTGGTATATTGCTGTACTATATCTGGTAATAACTTCAACCATTTGTAGGATCCTTGCAAACTAAAGCGTTGCCACATTTTTGATTTTAGTGTTCGATTTACCCGCTCCACAACTGACGCTTTCTTGGTGCTATACGTTGAGTAATGGTTAATTTTAAATTTTTGCATAATTCGTTTCACTTGTTCCTTGTAAAATTCTTTTCCCAAGTCAGTTTGCATATTCTTAGGAATACGTTTACTTCTTTTGAAAATTAACTGTAAAGCCCTTCCGACATATTCACCTGTTTTGCGTTTTACTGCTTGAGCCCACACAAATTTTGAAAAAACGTCTATTACAACCAAAATGTATCTGGCACCTTTATTTTCTCTCGCATACGGAATCATTTCCACTAAATCGGCTTGATGAAGATCATCTAATCCTTTCATTATCACTTTACGACGTGTAAAATTAATTCTCGCAGGTTTATGCAGTTCTTTCACTAGTTCTTCTTTCACATTTAACATTTTTCTTATAATGAAGAACTACATGGACGGAACTGTTGTTGTTGGTTTAGAACCGCTCGATTTCGCACTACCTGTTCCTCTTTGTTGTTGCAGAGTATCTAGCCATACTTTCAGATCCTTTGCTTCCTTTTGTAGTGATTCCACCATTACCACTAATTCGTTTTTCAGATCATCTTTCTTTTTATTGGTTCGTTGAATTTCTTTCTCTGCAAATTCCTTAAATTTTTTACAATCATCCTGAATCGTGATTTTAATTAATTCAAAACTCGTGTCTATATCATTTTTCATATCTTGCACAATTTCCGTCTTCAATTTCTTCGATACTTCTTCATCCTCTTTCCTAACAAACGCTTCTACATCTTTACGCTCTAGTTTTACTTTTGTTGAAAAGACGTCGATGATTCCGACAGCATTCTTTTCTATTATATCGTTCACCTTGTTTGTTATTTCTTCATCCCTGTCGCTATTATATTTTTCAAGTTCTCTTTCCAAATTTTTAATCGCTAACTCTATATTACCACTAAAACTTTTCATCATCATTTCACCACTTTTGGAGACAGCTGTTTTCAATTCTTCTCGTAAATCCTTCATCCTTCTGACACCTTCACTGACAGCACGATCCTTTACCTTTTCACACTCGATTCTGATATGCTCTTTTGTTAACCGATCTTTCTCATCTACATACATTTTAGTAGCTGCATGAAACCCAGCGGTAGGCTCGTTCAAATGTGTAATACGCTTATTAGCCACATCAACGAAATACAACACTTTATCGAATGCTTGTCTGATATCGGTTACATCATCTTGCGATAACAGACGTTGCACCATCTTCTCCAAAAATCGCACATTCACAGCATCATGCTCCTGCTGAGGATCACCGATTCTTGTTAAGCGGTTATGATTGAAATCATGAACATTGCTGAATGCTTGCGAAAACAATCGTTTTTTTTCTAACGGACGTCCGAACTTATCAACCGTCATTGTCTAACTAATAAACTTAATAATCTGCTTATACGATTATATTGCACTCACGCAACTCTTCTAAAATTGATAGAATTTCGTTTTCATGATTTGTGTTGCCTGCTTGTTGAGAAGCAACCAATAACCTTAAACGATCACACAACTCATTAACGTCATCAAAATATTTGTATTCAATCGGTTTTTCGTTGTATGTCAACAACGACAATCCTCCACCTTTAGAAAATTTCGATGTTTGCTGTCTTAACTTGTAAACTGCTCCCGTTCGTTATAATATATCAGCGTAGTCTTTCCTTTCTTTCATCGATGTCGGATATTCAGAACGTAATTTGAAGAGTAGCTCGTATAATCCCACAGTACCTATGTATTTAAATTTTCCATCGATTACAACGTTTGGTCCTTCAAAATCCAGTTCAGAATCACCAATAAAAAATTTATTTGTGTTCCATTTGTATCGAACTTTATCAAGACGAGGAGAACGTCAGCGTTAAATGTGTCACCATCATAGTCTTCTATATAATCTCGAGGTAGAGGATCGAATTCTTCCAAATATTGAGCAAATCGAGAGCTATTGATATAGTCTATGTACGGTTTCTTCAATTGTTCAAAGTCATCATTATCCTGGTCTGTTTTCATGAGCCGTTGTTGGGTCACTTTCATAAACACTTTCTTCCCTTAAGAATGAAGGAGCACCTGGTAGTAAGGTACCTGGAGCATTCGAAGGGTCAAGCTTTCTAATTTTTATTGGTGTTGACGAAGCTGGAACGTCACCTTTCGACCAATTACTTACTTCTGGCTATAATTCTTTTTTGATCTATTCACCCAGCTCTGATTTCAAGTTAAGAAGCGATTTTGTAAGTGGTTGATATGCTTGCTGCAACAGGAGATTCTGTCCTGCTGTCGATTCCTTTAACATTTGCAATTTCCTCTTTACCGCTTTCCTAACTTTGATTAGTTCTTTCTTTGCTTTTACACCCATGCTCTTGTCAAGGTTGTCTTTTAACAACTGATTGACTGTATGTCACTTACATTAATATATATTTATCGAATCCTAAGCGATATCTTCCCTCATTTATACCACAATCCTTGTTTATCACTAGAAATCCAAACTTCTCTTTCCAACACTCTGCACAAGTATTTTTAAATTGGTCAAAAGTCATGTCTGTAGTTACATGGTCTGCGAAGACGTGTTTGAGATTTAATTCATCCTGTTTAAACAGTATTATTAAATTTGCATTATCTCTAATTAAATGTTTGGGAATCTGTTAAGAAAGTGACAAAATACAGGAAAATACAACGCAAATGCTAGCAATAACGTTCAATTCTTTTGAAGGTCATGTCAAAATAAACGGCTAAGTCTATTTTATTATACAATTTTACCATTCTTCTGCAATAACGGCTCGATTCTGTCAAGAAAGTGACAAAATACAGGAAAATACAACGCAAATGCTACCAATAACGTTCAATTCTATTGAAAATCGTGTCAAAATAAAGGGTCGATTCTATCTAATTATACAATTTTACCATTCTTCTGCAAGAACGACTCGATTTTGTCAAGAATGTGACAAAATACAGAAAAAACAACTCAAATGCTAGCAATATCGTTCAGTTGTATTGAAAAGCGTTTCAAAATAAACGGCTGAGTCTATTTTATTATACAATTTTACCATTCTTCTGCAATAACGGCTCGATATTGTCAAGAATGTGACAAAATACAGGAAAATACAACGCAAATGCTAGCAATAACGTTCAATTGTATTGAAAATCGTGTCAAAATAAAGGGTCGATTCTATTTAATTATATAATTTTACCATTCTTCTGCAATCACGGCTCGATTTTGTCAAGAAAGTGACAAAATACAGGAAAAAACAACGCAAATGCTAGCAATATCGTTCAGTTGTATTGAAAAGCGTTTCAAAATAAACGACTGAGTCTATTTTATCATACAATTTTACCATTCTTCTGCAATAACGGCTCGATTCTGTCAAGAAAGTGACAAAATAGAGGAAAATACAACGCAAATGCTAGCAATATCGTTCAGTTGTATTAAAAAGCGTTTCAAAATAAACGACTGAGTCTATTTTATTATACAATTTTTCCATTCTTCTGCAATAACTGCTCGATTTTGTCAAGAAAGTGACAAAATACAGGAAAATACAACGCAAATGCTACCAATAACGTTCAATTGTATTGAAAAGCGTGTCAAAATAAACGACTGAGTATTTTATTATACAATTTTACCATTCTTCTGCAATCACGGCACGATTTTGTCAAGAAAGTGACAAAATACAGGAAAAAACAACGCAAATGCTAGCAATATCGTTCAGTTGTATTGAAAAGCGTGTCAAAATAAACGGCTGGGTCTATTTTATTATACAATTTTACAATTCTTCTGCAATAACGACTCGATTTTGTCAAGAAAGTGACAAAATACAGAAAAACACAACGCAAATGCTAGCAATATCGTTCAGTTGTATTGAAACGCGTTTCAAAATAAACGACTGAGTCTATTTTATTATACAATTTTACCATTCTTCTGCAATAACGGCTCGATTTTCTCAAGTATGTGACAAAATACAGGAAAATAGAATGCAAATGCTACCAATAACGTCCAATTCTTTTGAAAATTGTGTCAAAATAAAGGTTTGAGTATTTTTGATTATACAATTTTACCATTCTACTGCAAAAACGGCTCGATTTTGTCAAGAATGTGACAAAATACAGGAAAACACAACGCAAATGCTAGCAGTATCGTTCAGTTGTATTGAAAAGCGTGTCAAAATAAACGGCTAAGTCTGTTTTATTATACAATTTTACCATTCTACTGCAAAAACGGCCCGATTTTGTCAAGAATGTGACAAAATACAGGAAAATACAACGCAAATGCTACCAATAACGTTCAATTCTTATGAAAAAAGTGTCAAAATAACGGGTCGATCCTATTTTATTATACAATTTTACCATTCTTCTGCAAGAACGACTCGATATTGTCAAGAATGTGACAAAATAAAGAAATACACAACGCAAATGCTAGCAATAACGTTCAATTCTTATGAAAATCGTGTCAAAATAAAGGGTTGATTCTATTTAATTATACAATTTAACCATTTTTCTGCAAGAACGACTCGATTTTGTCAAGAATGTGACAAAATACAGAAAAAACAACGCAAATGCTTGCAATATCGTTCAGTTGTATTGAAAAGCGTGTCAAAATAAACGGCTGAGTCAATTTTGTTATACAATTTTACCATTCTTCTGCAATAACGGCTCGATATTGTCAAGAAAGTGACAAAATACAGGAAAATACAACGCAAATGCTAGCAATAACGTTCAATTCTTATGAAAATCGTGTCAAAATAAAGGGTCGATTCTATTTTATTATACAATTTTACCATTCTTCTGCAATAACGGCTCGATTTTGTCAAGAAAGTGACAAAATACAGGAAAATACAACGCAAATGCTACCAATAACGTTCAATTGTATTGAAAAGCGTGTCAAAATAAACGGCTGAGTCAATTTTGTTATACAATTTTACCATTCTTCTGCAATAACGGCTCGATATTGTCAAGAAAGTGACAAAATACAGGAAAATACAACGCAAATGCTAGCAATAACGTTCAATTCTTATGAAAATCGTGTCAAAATAAAGGGTCGATTCTATTTAATTATACAATTTTACCATTCTTCTGCAATAACGGCTCGATTTTGTCAAGAAAGTGACAAAATACAGGAAAATACAACGCAAATGCTAGCAAGATCGTTCAGTTGTATTGAAAAGCGTGTCAAAATAAACGGCTGGGACTATTTTATTATACAATTTTACAATTCTTCTGCAATAACGACTCGATTTTGTCAAGAATGTGACAAAATACAGGAAAATAGAATGCAAATGCTACCAATAACAACGTCCAATTCTTTTGAAAAGCGTTTTAAAATAAACGACTGAGTCTATTCAATTATACAATTTTACCATTCTTCTGCAATAACGACTCGATTTTGTCAAGAAAGTGACAAAATACAGAAAAATACAACGCAAATGCTAGCAATAACGTTCAATTCTTTTGAAGGTCATGTCAAAATAAACGGCTAAGTCTGTTTTATTATACAATTTTACCATTCTTCTGCAATAACGACTCGATTTTGTCAAGAATGTGACAAAATACAGAAAAAACAACTCAAATGCTAGCAATATCGTTCAGTTGTATTGAAAAGCGTTTCAAAATAAACGGCTGAGTCTATTTTATTATACAATTTTACCATTCTTCTGCAATAACGGCTCGATTTTGTCAAGAATGTGACAAAATACAGGAAAATACAACGCAAATGCTAGCAATATCGTTCAGTTGTATTGAAAAGCGTTTCAAAATAAACGACTGAGTCTATTTTATTATACAATTTTTCCATTCTTCTGCAATAACTGCTCGATTTTGTCAAGAAAGTGACAAAATACAGGAAAATACAACGCAAATGCTACCAATAACGTTCAATTGTAATGAAAAGCGTGTCAAAATAAACGACTGAGTATTTTATTATACAATTTTACCATTCTTCTGCAATCACGGCTCGATTTTGTCAAGAAAGTGACAAAATACAGGAAAAAACAACGCAAATGCTAGCAATATCGTTCAGTTGTATTGAAAAGCGTTTCAAAATAAACGACTGAGTCTATTTTATCATACAATTTTACCATTCTTCTGCAATAACGGCTCGATTCTGTCAAGAAAGTGACAAAATAGAGGAAAATACAACGCAAATGCTAGCAATATCGTTCAGTTGTATTGAAAAGCGTTTCAAAATAAACGACTGAGTCTATTTTATTATACAATTTTTTCATTCTTCTGCAATAACTGCTCGATTTTGTCAAGAAAGTGACAAAATACAGGAAAATACAACGCAAATGCTACCAATAACGTTCAATTGTATTGAAAAGCGTGTCAAAATAAACGACTGAGTATTTTATTATACAATTTTTCCATTCTTCTGCAATTACTGCTCGATTTTGTCAAGAAAGTGACAAAATACAGGAAGAAACAACGCAAATGCTAGCAATATCGTTCAGTTGTATTGAAAAGCGTGTCAAAATAAACGGCTGGGTCTATTTTATTATACAATTTTACAATTCTTCTGCAATAACGACTCGATTTTGTCAAGAAAGTGACAAAATACAGAAAACCACAACGCAAATGCTAGCAATATCGTTCAGTTGTATTGAAACGCGTTTCAAAATAAACGACTGAGTCTATTTTATTATACAATTTTACCATTCTTCTGCAATAACGGCTCGATTTTCTCAAGAATGTGACAAAATACAGGAAAATAGAATGCAAATGCTACCAATAACGTCCAATTCTTTTGAAAATTGTGTCAAAATAAAGGTTTGAGTATTTTTGATTATACAATTTTACCATTCTACTGCAAAAACGGCTCGATTTTGTCAAGAATGTGACAAAATACAGAAAAACACAACGCAAATGCTAGCAATAACGTTCAATTCTTATGAAAATCGTGTCAAAATAAAGGGTTGATTCTATTTAATTATACAATTTTACCATTCTTCTGCAAGAACGACTCGATTTTGTCAAGAATGTGACAAAATACAGAAAAAACAACGCAAATGCTAGCAATAACGTTCAATTCTTATGAAAATCGTGTCAAAATAAAGGGTCGATTCTATTTAATTATACAATTTTACCATTCTTCTGCAAGAACGACTCGATTTTGTCAAGAATGTGACAAAATACAGGAAAGTACAACGCAAATGCTAGCAATAACGTTCAATTCTTATGAAAATCGTGTCAAAATAAAGGTTTGAGTATTTTTGATTATACAATTTTACCATTCTACTGCAAAAAGGGCTCGATTTTGTCAAGAATGTGACAAAATAAAGAAAAACACAACGCAAATGCTAGCAATAACGTTCAATTCTTATGAAAATCGTGTCAAAATAAAGGGTTGATTCTATTTAATTATACAATTTAACCATTTTTCTGCAAGAACGACTCGATTTTGTCAAGAATGTGACAAAATACAGAAAAAACAACGCAAATGCTTGCAATATCGTTCAGTTGTATTGAAAAGCGTGTCAAAATAAACGGCTGAGTCAATTTTGTTATACAATTTTACCATTCTTCTGCAATAACGGCTCGATATTGTCAAGAAAGTGACAAAATACAGGAAAATACAACGCAAATGCTAGCAATAACGTTCAATTCTTATGAAAATCGTGTCAAAATAAAGGGTCGATTCTATTTAATCATACAATTTTACCATTCTTCTGCAAGAACGACTCGATTTTGTCAAGAATGTGACAAAATACAGAAAAAACAACTCAAATGCTAGCAATATCGTTCAGTTGTATTGAAAAGCGTGTCAAGATAAACGACTGAGTATTTTATTATACAATTTTACCATTCTTCTGCAATCACGGCTCGATTTTGTCAAGAAAGTGACAAAATACAGGAAAATACAACGCAAATGGTAGCAATATCGGTCAGTTGTATTGAAAAGCGTGTCAAAATAAACGGCTGGGTCTATTTTATTATACAATTTTACCATTCTTCTGCAATCACGGCTCGATTTTGTCAAGAAAGTGACAAAATACAGGAAAATACAACGCAAATGCTAGCAAGATCGTTCAGTTGTATTGAAAAGCGTGTCAAAATAAACGGCTGGGACTATTTTATTATACAATTTTACAATTCTTCTGCAATAACGACTCGATTTTGTCAAGAATGTGACAAAATACAGGAAAATAGAATGCAAATGCTACCAATAACAACGTCCAATTCTTTTGAAAAGCGTTTTAAAATAAACGACTGAGTCTATTCAATTATACAATTTTACCATTCTTCTGCAATAACGACTCGATTTTGTCAAGAAAGTGACAAAATACAGAAAAATACAACGCAAATGCTAGCAATAACGTTCAATTCTTTTGAAGGTCATGTCAAAATAAACGGCTAAGTCTGTTTTATTATACAATTTTACCATTCTTCTGCAAGAACTACTCGATTTTGTCAAGAATGTGACAAAATACAGAAAAAACAACTCAAATGCTAGCAATATCGCTCAGTTGTATTGAAAAGCGTTTCAAAATAAACGGCTGAGTCTATTTTATTATACAATTTTACCATTCTTCTGCAATAATGGCTCGATTTTGTCAAGAAAGTGACAAAATACAGGAAAATACAACGCAAATGCTACCAATAACGTTCAATTGTATTGAAAAGCGTGTCAAAATAAACGACTGTGTATTTTATTATACAATTTTACCATTCTTCTGCAATCACGGCTCGATTTTGTCAAGAAAGTGACAAAATACAGGAAAATACAACGCAAATGCTAGCAATATCGGTCAGTTGTATTGAAAAGCGTGTCAAAATAAACGGCTGGGACTATTTTATTATACAATTTTACCATTCTTCTGCAATAACGGCTCGATTTTGTCAAGAAAGTGACAAAATACAGGAAAATACAACGCAAATGCTAGCAAGATCGTTCAGTTGTATTGAAAAGCGTGTCAAAATAAACGGCTGGGACTATTTTATTATACAATTTTACAATTCTTCTGCAATAGCGACTCGATTTTGTCAAGAAAGTGACAAAATACAGAAAAACACAACGCAAATGCTACCAATAACGTTCAATTCTTATGAAAATCGTGTCAAAATAAAGGGTCGATTCTATTTAATTATACAATTTTACCATTCTTCTGCAATCACGTCTCGATTTTGTCAAGAAAGTGACAAAATACAGGAAAATACAACGCAAATGCTAGCAATATCGTTCAGTTGTATTGAAAAGCGTGTCAAAATAAACGACTGAGTCTATTTAATTATACAATTTTACCATTCTTCTGCAATAACGGCTCGATATTGTCAAGATAGTGACAAAATACAGGAAAATACAACGCAAATGCTAGCAATAACGTTCAATTCTTATGAAAATCGTGTCAAAATAAACGGCTGAGTCTATTTTATTATACAATTTTACCATTCTTCTGCAATAACGGCTCGATTTTGTCAAGAAAGTGACAAAATACAGGAAAATACAACGCAAATGCTACAAATAACGTTCAATTGTATTGAAAAGCGTGTCAAAATAAACGACTGAGTATTTTATTATACAATTTTACCATTCTTCTGCAATAACGGCTCGATTTTGTCAAGAAAGTGACAAAATACAGGAAAAAACAACGCAAATGCTAGCAATATCGTTCAGTTGTATTGAAAAGCGTGTCAAAATAAACGGCTGGGACTATTTTATTATACAATTTTACCATTCTTTTGCAAAAACGGCTCGATTTTCTCAAGAATGTGACAAAATACAGAAAAATAGAACGCAAATGCTAGCATTATCGTTCAGTTGTTTTGAAAAGCGTGTGAAAATAAACGGCTGGGACTATTTTATTATACAATTTTACAATTCTTCTGCAATAACGACTCGATTTTGTCAAGAAAGTGACAAAATACAGAAAAATAGAACGCAAATGCTACCAATACCGTTCAATTCCTTTGAAAATCGTGTCAAAATAAACGGTCGAGTCTATTTTATTATACAATTTTACCATTCTTCTGCAATAACGACTCGATTTTGTCAAGAAAGTGACAAAATACAGGAAAATACAACGCAAATGCTACCAATAACGTTCAATTCTTATGAAAATCGTGTCAAAATAAAGGGTCGATTCTATTTAATTATACAATTTTACCATTCTTCTGCAATCACGTCTCGATTTTGTCAAGAAAGTGACAAAATACAGGAAAATGCAACGCAAATGCTAGCAATATCGTTCAGTTGTATTGAAAAGCGTGTCAAAATAAACGACTGAGTCTATTTAATTATACAATTTTACCATTCTTCTGCAATAACGGCTCGATATTGTCAAGATAGTGACAAAATACAGGAAAATACAACGCAAATGCTAGCAATAACGTTCAATTCTTATGAAAATCGTGTCAAAATAAACGGCTGAGTCTATTTTATTATACAATTTTACCATTCTTCTGCAATAACGGCTCGATTTTGTCAAGAAAGTGACAAAATACAGGAAAATACAACGCAAATGCTACAAATAACGTTCAGTTGTATTGAAAAGCGTGTCAAAATAAACGGCTGGGACTATTTTATTATACAATTTTACCATTCTTTTGCAAAAACGGCTCGATTTTCTCAAGAATGTGACAAAATACAGGAAAATACAACGCAAATGCTAGCATTATCGTTCAGTTGTATTGAAAAGCGTGTGAAAATAAACGGCTGGGACTATTTTATATACAATTTTACAATTCTTCTGCAATAACGACTCGATTTTGTCAAGAAAGTGACAAAATACAGAAAAATAGAACGCAAATGCTACCAATACCGTTCAATTCCTTTGAAAATCGTGTCAAAATAAACGGTCGAGTCTATTTTATTATACAATATTACCATTCTTCTGCAATAACGACTCGATTTTGTCAAGAAAGTGACAAAATACAGGAAAAAACAACGCAAATGCTAGCAATATCGTTCAGTTGTATTGAAAAGCGTGTCAAAATAAACGCTGAGTCTATTTTATTATACAATTTTAGCATTCTTCTGCAATAACGGCTCGATTTTGTCAAGAAAGTGACAAAATACAGGAAAATAGAACGCAAATGCTACCAATAACGTTCAATTCTTATGAAAAAAGTGTCAAAATAAAGGGTCGATTCTATTTTATTATACAATTTTACAATTCTTCTGCAAAAACGACTCGATTTTGTCAAGAAAGTGACAAAATACAGAAAAACACAACGCAAATGCTAGCAATATCGTTCAGTTGTATTGAAAAGCGTGTCAAAATAAACGGCTGGGACTATTTTATTATACAATTTTACCATTATTCTGCAATAACGGCTCGATTTTGTCAAGAAAGTGACAAAATACAGGAAAATACAACGCAAATGCTAGCAATAACGTTCAATTCTTATGAAAATCGTGTCAAAATAAAGGGTCGATTCTATTTAATTATACAATTTTACCATTCTTCTGCAAGAACGACTCGATTTTGTCAAGAATGTGACAAAATACAGGAAAATAGAACGCAAATGCTACCAATAACGTTCAATTCTTATGAAAAAAGTGTCAAAATAAAGGGTCGATTCTATTTTATTATACAATTTTACAATTCTTCTGCAAAAACGACTCGATTTTGTCAAGAAAGTGACAAAATACAGAAAAACACAACGCAAATGCTAGCAATATCGTTCAGTTGTATTGAAAAGCGTGTCAAAATAAACGGCTGGGACTATTTTATTATACAATTTTACCATTATTCTGCAATAACGGCTCGATTTTGTCAAGAAAGTGACAAAATACAGGAAAATACAACGCAAATGCTAGCAATAACGTTCAATTCTTATGAAAATCGTGTCAAAATAAAGGGTCGATTCTATTTAATTATACAATTTTACCATTCTTCTGCAAGAACGACTCGATTTTGTCAAGAATGTGACAAAATACAGAAAAAACAACTCAAATGCTAGCAATATCGTTCAGTTGTATTGAAAAGCGTGTCAGAATAAACGACTGAGTCTATTTGATTATACAATTTTACCATTCTTCTGCAATAACGACTCGATTTTGTCAAGAAAGTGACAAAATACAGGAAAATACAACGCAAATGTTAGCAATAACGTTCAATTCTTTTGAAGGTCATGTCAAAATAAACGGCTAAGTCTGTTTTATTGTACAATTTTACCATTCTTCTGCAATAACGGCTCGATTTTCTCAAGAATGTGACAAAATACAGGAAAATAGAATGCAAATGCTACCAATAACAACGTCCAATTCTTTTGAAAAGCGTTTTAAAATAAACGACTGAGTCTATTTTATAATTCAATTTTACCATTCTTCTGCAATAACGGCTCGATTCTGCTAAGAAAGTGACAAAATACAGGAAAATACAACCCAAATGCTAGCAATATCGTTCAGTTGTATTGAAAAGCGTGTCAAAATAAACGGCTGGGACTATTTTATTATACAATTTTACCATTCTTCTGCAATAACGGCTCGATTTTGTCAAGAAAGTGACAAAATACAGGAAAATACAACGCAAATGCTAGCAATATCGTTCAGTTGTATTGAAAAGCGTTTCACAATAAACGACTGAGTCTATTTTATTATACAATTTTACCATTCTTCTGCAATAACGGCTCGATTTTGTCAAGAAAGTGACAAAATACAGGAAAATACAACGCAAATGCTAGCATTATTGTTCAGTTGTATTGAAAAGCATGTCAAAATAAACGGCTGGGACTATTTTATTATACAATTTTACCATTCTTCTGCAATAACGGCTCGATTTTGTCAAGAAAGTGACAAAATACAGGAAAATACAACGCAAATGCTAGCATTATCGTTCAGTTGTATTGAAAAGCGTGTCAAAATAAACGGCTGGGACTATTTAATTATACAATTTTACAATTCTTCTGCAAAAACGACTCGATTTTGTCAAGAAAGTGACAAAATACAGAAAAACACATAGCAAATGCTAGCAATGTCGTTCAGTTGTATTGAAAAGCGTTTCACAATAAACGACTGAGTCTATTTGATTATACAATTTTACCATTCTTCTGCAATAACGGCTCGATTTTGTCAAGAAAGTGACAAAATACAGGAAAATACAACGCAAATGCTAGCAATAACGTTCAATTCTTATGAAAATCGTGTCAAAATAAAGGGTCGATTCTATTTAATTATACAATTTTACCATTCTTCTGCAAGAACGACTCGATTTTGTCAAGAATGTGACAAAATACAGAAAAAACAACTCAAATGCTAGCAATATCGTTCAGTTGTATTGAAAAGCGTGTCAGAATAAACGACTGAGTCTATTTGATTATACAATTTTACCATTCTTCTGCAATAACGACTCGATTTTGTCAAGAAAGTGACAAAATACAGGAAAATACAACGCAAATGTTAGCAATAACGTTCAATTCTTTTGAAGGTCATGTCAAAATAAACGGCTAAGTCTGTTTTATTGTACAATTTTACCATTCTTTTGCAATAACGGCTCGATTTTCTCAAGAATGTGACAAAATACAGGAAAATAGAATGCAAATGCTACCAATAACAACGTCCAATTCTTTTGAAAAGCGTTTTAAAATAAACGACTGAGTCTATTTTATAATACAATTTTACCATTCTTCTGCAATAACGGCTCGATTCTGCCAAGAAAGTGACAAAATACAGGAAAATACAACCCAAATGCTAGCAATATCGTTCAGTTGTATTGAAAAGCGTGTCAAAATAAACGGCTGGGACTATTTTATTATACAATTTTACCATTCTTCTGCAATAACGGCTCGATTTTGTCAAGAAAGTGACAAAATACAGGAAAATACAACGCAAATGCTAGCATTATCGTTCAGTTGTATTGAAAAGCGTGTCAAAATAAACGGCTGGGACTATTTAATTATACAATTTTACAATTCTTCTGCAAAAACGACTCGATTTTGTCAAGAAAGTGACAAAATACAGAAAAACACAACGCAAATGCTAGCAATAGCGTTCAGTTGTATTGAAAAGCGTTTCACAATAAACGACTGAGTCTATTTTATTATACAATTTTACCATTCTTCTGCAATAACGGCTCGATTTTGTCAAGAAAGTGACAAAATACAGGAAAATACAACGCAAATGCTACCAATAACGTTCAATTGTATTGAAAATCGTGTCAAAATAAAGGGTCGATTCTATTTAATTATACAATTTTACCATTCTTCTGCAATCACGTCTCGATTTTGTCAAGAAAGTGACAAAATACAGGAAAATACAACGCAAATGCTAGCAATATCGTTCAGTTGTATTGAAAAGCGTGTCAAAATAAACGGCTGGGTCTATTTTATTATACAATTCTACCTTTCTTCTGCAATCACGTCTCGATTTTGTCAAGAAAGTGACAAAATACAGGAAAATACAACGCAAATGCTAGCAATATCGTTCAGTTGTATTGAAAAGCGTGTCAAAATAAACGACTGAGTCCATTTAATTATACAATTTTACCATTCTTCTGCAATAACGGCTCGATATTGTCAAGATAGTGACAAAATACAGGAAAATACAACGCAAATGCTAGCAATAACGTTCAATTCTTATGAAAATCGTGTCAAAATAAACGGCTGAGTCTATTTTATTATACAATTTTACCATTCTTCTGCAATAACGGCTCGATTTTGTCAAGAAAGTGACAAAATACAGGAAAATACAACGCAAATGCTACCAATAACATTCAATTGTATTGAAAAGCGTGTCAAAATAAACGACTGAGTACTTTATTATACAATTTTACCATTCTTCTGCAATCACGGCTCGATTTTGTCAAGAAAGTGACAAAATACAGGAAAAAACAACGCAAATGCTAGCAATATCGTTCAGTTGTATTGAAAAGCGTGTCAAAATAAACGGCTGGGATTATTTTATTATACAATTTTACAATTCTTCTGCAATAACGACTCGATTTTGTCAAGAAAGTGACAAAATACAGAAAAATAGAACGCAAATGCTACCAATACCGTTCAATTCCTTTGAAAATCGTGTCAAAATAAACGGTCGAGTCTATTTTATTATACAATTTTACCATTCTTCTGCAATAACGACTCGATTTTGTCAAGAAAGTGACAAAATACAGGAAAATACAACGCAAATGATACCAATAACGTTCAATTCTTATGAAAAAAGTGTCAAAATAAAGGGTCGATTCTATTTTATTATACAATTTTACCATTCTTCTGCAATAACGACTCGATTTTGTCAAGAAAGTGACAAAATACAGGAAAAAACAACGCAAATGCTAGCAATAACTAACGTAGGTCAATCGTGGGGACTTGGACTGGTTAGAAAATTCAAAGAAAGATAGTTTGAAAATTTCGTTGGACGTTTCGCCACTTTATTGTAGCTTCTTCAGCAACTACAAGGTTTGATATAATATAACTACATGTATCCAGTATGTGTGATTGCCTTATTAAACATTAAATGGTTTATGTCAGAACTTACAAAGATTATACAATAATATGAATTTACGCAATTTGTTAAACACATTATTTTAGAAAAAATTCTTTTCTTTTTCATTCGTTTTGAAAAGTTTTTATGATTAAGTACAAAAAATTGATAGTTATAAAAGTATAATTTAATTACAAATATTAGTAAACATGTGTATAATTTAAATTTTATATTTACCTCATTTTCTAATTTCTTTCTTTTCGTTGTAACATAATATGTTTAAACCCAAAAAACCTGTTGGGTTAGTCAATTACAAAGGGCAAATGTACAACATTTAATGGTGTGGTTACTCAATCCTTCAAATAATCAGTATTCTTGTTAAAAATTAAACATAAAACTGCAATTATGCATAAAAACACTGTACACAACCGAAAATTTGTAAAATAAAAATTGATTCTTGAGATAAAAAAAGAAAATTAACTGAAACTCTAACGTGCTATCAACGCGTTACTCTCGTGGTGACTACATCTTGCCAAGTGAAAGTGACAATTATTCTGAGACTGTCAGATATAAAAAATTGTAGAGAAATTCTTTTAAATTTTGATACCATAGAGTATATGTACGTCTATAAATTGATCATCGATTTAGTGAACATATAAAATTATAGGAAGTGAAATTGAATTTTTTAAGAAAAAAACGAGTTTTATATTATGTTATTTGAAAGAAAGGAATTAGTATGAGTTGCTTAAGAGTTATAGTTCTATCTAAACATAAATAAATACCTAATAAAATTAATGAAGTTATAATTTTTATTTTTTATTTTTATATGTTAGTTAAGAATTGAAAGAAACTGGGAAAGATATTGTAGAAAATTATTTGTATGATTGTTGTAGGATATTATTATAAATTTCACTGAGTCCTAAAGTGTCAGTTCTCAAATTGACCGTTAAATTTTGTTTAATGAAAACCATTTCACTAATGTTACGTTTGAACCAATTATTTTCCAAGTCTAATATTCGTGTGTCTTCGAAATTAAAGTTATGACCTGTTGTAAAATGGTGATTTGCTAGTGCTGTTTTATTTTCTTTACATAAATTATGGTTTTTACAGTCATATTTGTGTTGGTCTAAACGTTTTTTTAATTTTTGTTTTGTTTGGCCAATGTAAGACCTTTCACATTCACATGGGATTTTATAAACTAATCCTGAACGTTCTAGTGTTGGAGTTTTATCTTTTAAATTGGTATAAATTGACTGTATTTTATTTAAATTGTAAAATGCAAGTGTTATGTTATGTTTTTGAAATAGTTTTTTAATTTTAAATGAGATGTTTTCTATATAAGGGAATTTTACATAATATTGACTGTTTGAGTTTATTTGAGTAAGTGTTTTACTTTGTACTTGAAACCTGTTAATGCACATTTTAATGAAATTTGAAGGGTAATTATTGTTCTTTAAGATGTTGGTTATTTTAACAATATTGTTTTTATGAAATTGTGGATGACTAAGTGAGTGTATTCTATGAAGAAGACCTTTGACAACACCTATTTTTCTTTGAATTTTCTAACCAGTCCAAGTCCCCACGATTGACCTACGTTAATTAAATACATGGACATGAACACTGACAGCTAGCAATAACGTTCAATTCTTTTGAAGGTCATGTCAAAATAAACGGCTAAGTCTGTTTTATTATACAATTTTACCATTCTTCTGCAATAACGGCTCGATTTTCTCAAGAATGTGACAAAATACAGGAAAATAGAATGCAAATGCTACCAATACCGTCCAATTCTTTTGAAAAGCGTTTTAAAATAAACGACTGAGTCTATTTTATAATACAATTTTACCATTCTTCTGCAATAACGGCTCGATTCTGTCAAGAAAGTGACAAAATACAGGAAAATACAACGCAAATGCTACCAATAACGTTCAATTGTATTGAAAATCGTGTCAAAATAAAGGGTCGATTCTATTTAATTATATAATTTTACCATTCTTCTGCAATCACGGCTCGATTTTGTCAAGAAAGTGACAAAATACAATAAAATACAACGCAAATGCTAGCAATATCGTTCAGTTGTATTGAAAAGCGTGTCAAAATAAACGGCTGGGACTATTTTATTATACAATTTTACCATTCTTCTGCAATAACGGCTCGATTTTGTCAAGAAAGTGACAAAATACAGGAAAATACAACGCAAATGCTAGCATTATCGTTCAGTTGTATTGAAAAGCGTGTCAAAATAAACGGCTGGGACTATTTAATTATACAATTTTACAATTCTTCTGCAAAAACGACTCGATTTTGTCAAGAAAGTGACAAAATACAGAAAAACACAACGCAAATGCTAGCAATATCGTTCAGTTGTATTGAAAAGCGTTTCACAATAAACGACTGAGTCTATTTTATTATACAATTTTACCATTCTTCTGCAATAACGGCTCGATTTTGTCAAGAAAGTGACAAAATACAGGAAAATACAACGCAAATGCTACCAATAACGTTCAATTGTATTGAAAATCGTGTCAAAATAAAGGGTCGATTCTATTTAATTATATAATTTTACCATTCTTCTGCAATCACGGCTCGATTTTGTCAAGAAAGTGACAAAATACAGGAAAATACAACCCAAATGCTAGCAATATCGTTCAGTTGTATTGAAAAGCGTGTCAAAATAAACGGCTGGGACTATTTTATTATACAATTTTACCATTCTTCTGCAATAACGGCTCGATTTTGTCAAGAAAGTGACAAAATACAGGAAAATACAACGCAAATGCTAGCATTATCGTTCAGTTGTATTGAAAAGCGTGTCAAAATAAACGGCTGGGACTATTTAATTATACAATTTTACAATTCTTCTGCAAAAACGACTCGATTTTGTCAAGAAAGTGACAAAATACAGAAAAACACAACGCAAATGCTAGCAATATCGTTCAGTTGTATTGAAAAGCGTTTCACAATAAACGACTGAGTCTATTTTATTATACAATTTTACCATTCTTCTGCAATAACGGCTCGATTTTGTCAAGAAAGTGACAAAATACAGGAAAATACAACGCAAATGCTAGCAATATCGTTCAGTTGTATTGAAAAGCGTGTCAAAATAAACGGCTGGGTCTATTTTATTATACAATTTTACAATTCTTCTGCAATAACGACTCGATTTTGTCAAGCAAGTGACAAAATACAGAAAAACACAACGCAAATGCTAGCAATATCGTTCAGTTGTATTGAAAAGCGTTTCAAAATAAACGACTGAGTCTATTTCATTATACAATTTTGCCATTCTTCTGCAATCACGGCTCGATATTGTCAAGAAAGTGACAAAATACAGAAAAACACAACGCAAATGCTAGCAATAACGTTCAATTCTTATGAAAATCGTGACAAAAGAAAGGGTCGATTCTATTTAATTATACAATTTTACCATTCTTCTGCAAGAACGACTCGATTTTGTCAAGAATGTGACAAAATACAGAAAAAACAACTCAAATGCTAGCAATATCGTTCAGTTGTATTGAAAAGCGTGTCAAAATAAACGACTGAGTCTATTTTATTATACAATTTTACCATTGCTTTGCAATAACGGCTCGATTTTGTCAAGAAAGAGACAAAATACAGGAAAATACAACGCAAATGCTACCAATAACGTTCAACTCTTATGAAAAAAGTGTCAAAATAAAGGGTCGATTCTATTTTATTATACAATTTTACCATTCTTCTGTAATAACGACTCGATTTTGTCAAGAAAGTGACAAAATACAGGAAAATACAACGCAAATGCTAGCAATAACGTTCAATTCTTTTGAAGGTCATGTCAAAATAAACGGCTAAGTCTATTTTATTATACAATTTTACCATTCTTCTGCAATAACGGCTCCATTCTGTCAAGAAAGTGACAAAATACAGGAAAACACAACGCAAATGCTAGCAATATCGTTCAGTTGTATTGAAACGCGTTTCAAAATAAACGACTGAGTCTATTTTATTATACAATTTTACAATTCTTCTGCAATAACGGCTCGATTTTCTCAAGAATGTGACAAAATACAGGAAAATAGAATGCAAATGCTAGCAATATCGTTCAGTTGTATTGAAACGCGTTTCAAAATAAACGGTTGAGTCTATTTTATTATACAATTTTACCATTCTTCTGCAATAACTGCTCGATTTTGTCAAGAAAGTGACAAAATACAGGAAAATACAACGCAAATGCTACCAATAACGTTCAATTGTATTGAAAATCGTGTCAAAATAAAGGGTCGATTCTATTTAATTATATAATTTTACCATTCTTCTGCAATCACGGCTCGATTTTGTCAAGAAAGTGACAAAATACAGGAAAATACAACGCAAATGCTAGCAATATCGTTCAGTTGTATTGAAAAGCGTGTCAAAATAAACGGCTGGGTCTATTTTATTATACAATTTTACAATTTTTCTGCAATAACGACTCGATTTTGTCAAGAAAGTGACAAAATACAGAAAAACACAACGCAAATGCTAGCAATATCGTTCAGTTGTATTGAAACGCGTTTCAAAATAAACGACTGAGTCTATTTTATTATACAATTTTACCATTCTTCTGCAATAACGGCTCGATTTTCTCAAGAATGTGACAAAATACAGGAAAATAGAATGCAAATGCTACCAATAACGTCCAATTCTTTTGAAAATTGTGTCAAAATAAATGTTTGAGTATTTTATTATACAATTTTACCATTCTACCGCAAAAACGGCTCGATTTTGTCAAGAATGTGACAAAATACAGAAAAACACAACGCAAATGCTAGCAATAACGTTCAATTCTTATGAAAATCGTGTCAAAATAAAGGGTTGATTCTATTTAATTATACAATTTTATTATTCTTCTGCAAGAACGACTCGATTTTGTCAAGAATGTGACAAAATACAGAAAAAACAACGCAAATGCTTGCAATATCGTTCAGTTGTATTGAAAAGCGTGTCAAAATAAACGGCTGAGTCAATTTTGTTATACAATTTTACCATTCTTCTGCAAAAACGGCTCGATTTTGTCAAGAAAGTGACAAAATACAGGAAAATACAACGCAAATGCTAGCAATAACGTTCAATTCTTATGAAAATCGTGTCAAAATAAAGGGTCGATTCTATTTTATTATACAATTTTACCATTGTTCTGCAAGAACGACTCGATTTTGTCAAGAATGTGACAAAATACAGAAAAAACAACTCAAATGCTAGCAATATCGTTCAGTTGTATTGAAACGCGTTTCAAAATAAACGACTGAGTCTATTTTATTATACAATTTTACCATTCTTCTGCAATAACGGCTCGATTTTCTCAAGAATGTGACAAAATACAGGAAAATAGAATGCAAATGCTACCAATAACGTCCAATTCTTTTGAAAATTGTGTCAAAATAAATGTTTGAGTATTTTATTATACAATTTTACCATTCTACCGCAAAAACGGCTCGATTTTGTCAAGAATGTGACAAAATACAGAAAAACACAACGCAAATGCTAGCAATAACGTTCAATTCTTATGAAAATCGTGTCAAAATAAAGGGTTGATTCTATTTAATTATACAATTTTATTATTCTTCTGCAAGAACGACTCGATTTTGTCAAGAATGTGACAAAATACAGAAAAAACAACGCAAATGCTTGCAATATCGTTCAGTTGTATTGAAAAGCGTGTCAAAATAAACGGCTGAGTCAATTTTGTTATACAATTTTACCATTCTTCTGCAAAAACGGCTCGATTTTGTCAAGAAAGTGACAAAATACAGGAAAATACAACGCAAATGCTAGCAATAACGTTCAATTCTTATGAAAATCGTGTCAAAATAAAGGGTCGATTCTATTTTATTATACAATTTTACCATTGTTCTGCAAGAACGACTCGATTTTGTCAAGAATGTGACAAAATACAGAAAAAACAACTCAAATGCTAGCAATATCGTTCAGTTGTATTGAAAAGCGTGTCAAAATAAACGACTGAGTCTATTTTATTATACAATTTTACCATTGCTTTGCAATAACGGCTCGATTTTGTCAAGAAAGAGACAAAATACAGGAAAATACAACGCAAATGCTACCAATAACGTTCAATTCTTATGAAAAAAGTGTCAAAATAAAGGGTCGATTCTATTTTATTATACAATTTTACCATTCTTCTGCAATAACGACTCGATTTTGTCAAGAAAGTGACAAAATACAGGAAAATACAACGCAAATGCTAGCAATAACGTTCAATTCTTTTGAAGGTCATGTCAAAATAAACGGCTAAGTCTATTTTATTATACAATTTTACCATTCTTCTGCAATAACGGCTCCATTCTGTCAAGAAAGTGACAAAATACAGGAAAATACAACGCAAATGCTAGCAATAACGTTCAATTCTTATGAAAATCGTGTCAAAATAAAGGGTTGATTCTATTTAATTATACAATTTTACCATTCTTCTGCAAGAACGACTCGATTTTGTCAAGAATGTGACAAAATACAAGAAAATACAACGCAAATGCTAGCAATATCGTTCAGTTGTATTGAAAAGCGTGTCAAAATAAACGGCTGGGTCTATTTTATTATACAATTTTACAATTCTTCTGCAATAACGACTCGATTTTGTCAAGAAAGTGACAAAATACAGAAAAACACAACGCAAATGCTAGCAATATCGTTCAGTTGTATTGAAACGCGTTTCAAAATAAACGACTGAGTCTATTTTATTATACAATTTTACAATTCTTCTGCAATAACGGCTCGATTTTCTCAAGAATGTGACAAAATACAGGAAAATAGAATGCAAATGCTAGCAATATCGTTCGGTTGTATTGAAACGCGTTTCAAAATAAACGGTTGAGTCTATTTTATTATACAATTTTACCATTCTTCTGCAATAACTGCTCGATTTTGTCAAGAAAGTGACAAAATACAGGAAAATACAACGCAAATGCTACCAATAACGTTCAATTGTATTGAAAATCGTGTCAAAATAAAGGGTCGATTCTATTTAATTATATAATTTTACCATTCTTCTGCAATCACGGCTCGATTTTGTCAAGAAAGTGACAAAATACAGGAAAATACAACGCAAATGCTAGCAATATCGTTCAGTTGTATTGAAAAGCGTGTCAAAATAAACGGCTGGGTCTATTTTATTATACAATTTTACAATTCTTCTGCAATAACGACTCGATTTTGTCAAGAAAGTGACAAAATACAGAAAAACACAACGCAAATGCTAGCAATATCGTTCAGTTGTATTGAAACGCGTTTCAAAATAAACGACTGAGTCTATTTTATTATACAATTTTACCATTCTTCTGCAATAACGGCTCGATTTTCTCAAGAATGTGACAAAATACAGGAAAATAGAATGCAAATGCTAGCAATATCGTTCAGTTGTATTGAAACGCGTTTCAAAATAAACGGTTGAGTCTATTTTATTATACAATTTTACCATTCTTCTGCAATAACTGCTCGATTTTGTCAAGAAAGTGACAAAATACAGGAAAATACAACGCAAATGCTACCAATAACGTTCAATTGTATTGAAAATCGTGTCAAAATAAAGGGTCGATTCTATTTAATTATATAATTTTACCATTCTTCTGCAATCACGGCTCGATTTTGTCAAGAAAGTGACAAAATACAGGAAAATACAACGCAAATGCTAGCAATATCGTTCAGTTGTATTGAAAAGCGTGTCAAAATAAACGGCTGGGTCTATTTTATTATACAATTTTACAATTTTTCTGCAATAACGACTCGATTTTGTCAAGAAAGTGACAAAATACAGAAAAACACAACGCAAATGCTAGCAATATCGTTCAGTTGTATTGAAACGCGTTTCAAAATAAACGACTGAGTCTATTTTATTATACAATTTTACCATTCTTCTGCAATAACGGCTCGATTTTCTCAAGAATGTGACAAAATACAGGAAAATAGAATGCAAATGCTACCAATAACGTCCAATTCTTTTGAAAATTGTGTCAAAATAAATGTTTGAGTATTTTATTATACAATTTTACCATTCTACCGCAAAAACGGCTCGATTTTGTCAAGAATGTGACAAAATACAGAAAAACACAACGCAAATGCTAGCAATAACGTTCAATTCTTATGAAAATCGTGTCAAAATAAAGGGTTGATTCTATTTAATTATACAATTTTATTATTCTTCTGCAAGAACGACTCGATTTTGTCAAGAATGTGACAAAATACAGAAAAAACAACGCAAATGCTTGCAATATCGTTCAGTTGTATTGAAAAGCGTGTCAAAATAAACGGCTGAGTCAATTTTGTTATACAATTTTACCATTCTTCTGCAAAAACGGCTCGATTTTGTCAAGAAAGTGACAAAATACAGGAAAATACAACGCAAATGCTAGCAATAACCTTCAATTCTTATGAAAATCGTGTCAATATAAAGGGTCGATTTTATTTTATTATACAATTTTACCATTCTTCTGCAAGAACGACTCGATTTTGTCAAGAATGTGACAAAATACAGAAAAAACAACTCAAATGCTAGCAATATCGTTCAGTTGTATTGAAAAGCGTGTCAAAATAAACGACTGAGTCTATTTTATTATACAATTTTACCATTGCTTTGCAATAACGGCTCGATTTTGTCAAGAAAGAGACAAAATACAGGAAAATACAACGCAAATGCTACCAATATCGTTCAGTTGTATTGAAAAGCGTGTCAAAATAAACGGCTGGGTCTATTTTATTATACAATTTTACAATTCTTCTGCAATAACGACTCGATTTTGTCAAGAAATTGACAAAATACAGAAAAACACAACGCAAATGCTAGCAATATCGTTCAGTTGTATTGAAAAGCATTTCAAAATAAACGACTGAGTCTATTTTATTATACAATTTTGCCATTCTTCTGCAATCACGGCTCGATATTGTCAAGAAAGTGACAAAATACAGGAAAGTACAACGCAAATGCTAGCAATAACGTTCAATTCTTATGAAAATCGTGTCAAAATAAAGGGTCGATTCTATTTAATTATACAATTTTACCATTCTTCTGCAAGAACGACTCGATTTTGTCAAGAAAGTGACAAAATACAGGAAAATACAACGCAAATGCTAGCAATATCGTTCAGTTGTATTGAAAAGCGTTTCAAAATAAACGCTGAGTCTATTTTATTATACAATTTTAGCATTCTTCTGCAATAACGGCTCGATTTTGTCAAGAAAGTGACAAAATACAGGAAAATACAACGCAAATGCTAGCAATATCGTTCAGTTGTATTGAAAAGCGTGTCAAAATAAACGGCTGGGTCTATTTTATTATACAATTTTACAATTCTTCTGCAATAACGACTCGATTTTGTCAAGAAAGTGACAAAATACAGAAAAACACAACGCAAATGCTAGCAATATCGTTCAGTTGTATTGAAAAGCGTTTCAAAATAAACGACTGAGTCTATTTTATTATACAATTTTGCCATTCTTCTGCAATCACGGCTCGATATTGTCAAGAAAGTGACAAAATACAGGAAAGTACAACGCAAATGCTAGCAATATCGTTCAGTTGTATTGAAAAGCGTTACAAAATAAACGACTGAGTCTATTTTATTATACAATTTTGCCATTCTTCTGCAATCACGGCTCGAAATTGTCAAGAAAGTGCCAAATACAGGAAAATAGAACGCAAATGCTACCAATAACGTTCAATTCCTTTGAAAATCGTGTCAAAATAAAGGGTCGAGTCTATTTTATTATACAATTTTACCATTCTTCTGCAAGAACGACTCGATTTTGTCAAGAAAGTGACAATATACAGGAAAATACAACGCAAATGCAACCAATAACGTTCAATTCTTATGAAAAAAGTGTCAAAATAAAGGGTCGATTCTATTTTATTATACAATTTTACCATTCTTCTGCAATAACGACTCGATTTTGTCAAGAAAGTGACAAAATACAGAAAAATACAACGCAAATGCTAGCAATAACGTTCAATTCTTTTGAAGGTCATGTCAAAATAAACGGCTAAGTCTGTTTTATTATACAATTTTACCATTCTTCTGCAAGAACGACTCGATTTTGTCAAGAATGTGACAAAATACAGAAAAAACAACTCAAATGCTAGCAATATCGTTCAGTTGAATTGAAAAGCGTTTTAAAATAAACGGCTGAGTCTATTTTATTATACAATTTTACCATTCTTCTGCAATAACGGCTCGATTTTGTCAAGAAAGTGACAAAATACAGGAAAATACAACGCAAATGCTACCAATAACGTTCAATTGTATTGAAAAGCGTGTCAAAATAAACGACTGAGTATTTTATTATACAATTTTACCATTCTTCTGCAATCACGGCTCGATTATGTCAAGAAAGTGACAAAATACAGGAAAATACAACGCAAATGCTAGCAATATCGTTCAGTTGTATTGAAAAGCGTGTCAAAATAAACGGCTGGGACTATTTTATTATACAATTTTACCATTCTTCTGCAATAACGGCTCGATTTTGTCAAGAAAGTGACAAAATACAGGAAAATACAACGCAAATGCTAGCAATAACGTTCAGTTGTATTGAAAAGCGTGTCAGAATAAACGACTGAGTCTATTTTATTATACAATTTTACCATTCTTCTGCAATACCGACTCGATTTTGTCAAGAAAGTGACAAAATACAGGAAAATACAACGCAAATGTTAGCAATAACGTTCAATTCTTTTGAAGGTCATGTCAAAATAAACGGCTAAGTCTGTTTTATTGTACAATTTTACCATTCTTCTGCAATAACGGCTCGATTTTCTCAAGAATGTGACAAAATACAGGAAAATAGAATGCAAATGCTACCAATAACAACGTCCAATTCTTTTGAAAAGCGTTTTAAAATAAACGACCGAGTCTATTTTATAATACAATTTTACCATTCTTCTGCAATAACGGCTCGATTCTGCCAAGAAAGTGACAAAATACAGGAAAATACAACGCAAATGTTAGCAATAACGTTCAATTCTTTTGAAGGTCATGTCAAAATAAACGGCTAAGTCTGTTTTATTGTACAATTTTACCATTCTTCTGCAATAACGGCTCGATTTTCTCAAGAATGTGACAAAATACAGGAAAATAGAATGCAAATGCTACCAATAACAACGTCCAATTCTTTTGAAAAGCGTTTTAAAATAAACGACCGAGTCTATTTTATAATACAATTTTACCATTCTTCTGCAATAACGGCTCGATTCTGCCAAGAAAGTGACAAAATACAGGAAAATACAACGCAAATGCTAGCAATATCGTTCAATTGTATTGAAAATCGTGTCAAAATAAAGGGTCGATTCTATTTAATTATACAATTTTACCATTCTTCTGCAAGAACGACTCGATTTTGTCAAGAAAGTGACAAAATACAAGAAAATACAACTCAAATGCTAGCAATATCGTTCAGTTGTATTGAAAAGCGTGTCAGAATAAACGACTGAGTCTATTTTATTATACAATTTTACCATTCTTCTGCAATAACGACTCGATTTTGTCAAGAAAGTGACAAAATACAGGAAAATACAACGCAAATGCTACCAATAACGTTCAATTGTATTGAAAATCGTGTCAAAATAAAGGGTCGATTCTATTTAATTATACAATTTTACCATTCTTCTGCAATCACGTCTCGATTTTGTCAAGAAAGTGACAAAATACAAGAAAATACAACGCAAATGCTAGCAATATCGTTCAGTTGTATTGAAAAGCGTGTCAAAATAAACGGCTGGGTCTATTTTATTATACAATTCTACCTTTCTTCTGCAATCACGTCTCGTTTTTGTCAAGAAAGTGACAAAATACAGGAAAATACAACGCAAATGCTAGCAATATCGTTCAGTTGTATTGAAAAGCGTGTCAAAATAAACGACTGAGTCTATTTAATTATACAATTTTACCATTCTTCTGCAATAACGGCTCGATATTGTCAAGATAGTGACAAAATACAGGAAAATACAACGCAAATGCTAGCAATAACGTTCAATTCTTATGAAAATCGTGTCAAAATAAACGACTGAGTCTATTTTATTATACAATTTTACCATTCTTCTGCAATAACGGCTCGATTTTGTCAAGAAAGTGACAAAATACAGGAAAATACAACGCAAATGCTAGCAATATCGTTCAGTTGTATTGAAAAGCGTGTCAAAATAAACGGCTGGGTCTATTTTATTATACAATTTTACCATTCTTCTGCAATCACGGCTCGATTTTGTCAAGAAAGTGACAAAATACAGGAAAAAACAACGCAAATGCTAGCAATATCGTTCAGTTGTATTGAAAAGCGTGTCAAAATAAACGGCTGGGATTATTTTATAATACAATTTTACCATTCTTCTGCAATAACGGCTCGATTTTGTCAAGAAAGTGACAAAATACAGGAAAATACAACGCAAATGCTAGCATTATCGTTCACTTGTATTGAAAAGCGTGTCAAAATAAACGGCTGGGACTATTTTATTATACAATTTTACAATTCTTCTGCAATAACGACTCGATTTTGTCAAGAAAGTGACAAAATACAGAAAAATAGAACGCAAATGCTACCAATACCGTTCAATTCCTTTGAAAATCGTGTCAAAATAAACGGTCGAGTCTATTTTATTATACAATTTTACCATTCTTCTGCAATAACGACTCGATTTTGTCAAGAAAGTGACAAAATACAGGAAAATACAACGCAAATGATACCAATAACGTTCAATTCTTATGAAAAAAGTGTCAAAATAAAGGGTCGATTCTATTTTATTATACAATTTTACCATTCTTCTGCAATAACGACTCGATTTTGTCAAGAAAGTGACAAAATACAGGAAAATACAACGCAAATGCTAGCAATAACGTTCAATTCTTTTGAAGGTCATGTCAAAATAAACGGCTAAGTCTGTTTTATTATACAATTTTACCATTCTTCTGCAATAACGGCTCGATTTTCTCAAGAATGTGACAAAATACAGGAAAATAGAATGCAAATGCTACCAATACCGTCCAATTCTTTTGAAAAGCGTTTTAAAATAAACGACTGAGTCTATTTTATAATACAATTTTACCATTCTTCTGCAATAACGGCTCGATTCTGTCAAGAAAGTGACAAAATACAGGAAAATACAACGCAAATGCTACCAATAACGTTCAATTGTATTGAAAATCGTGTCAAAATAAAGGGTCGATTCAATTTAATTATATAATTTTACCATTCTTCTGCAATCACGGCTCGATTTTGTCAAGAAAGTGACAAAATACAGGAAAATACAACGCAAATGCTGGCAATATCGTTCAGTTGTATTGAAAAGCGTGTCAAAATAAACGGCTGGGACTATTTTATTATACAATTTTACCATTCATCTGAATTAACGGCTCGATTTTGTCAAGAAAGTGACAAAATACAGAAAAACACAACGCAAATGCTAGCAATATCGTTCAGTTGTATTGAAAAGCGTTTCACAATAAACGACTGAGTCTATTTTATTATACAATTTTACCATTCTTCTGCAATAACGACTCGATTTTGTCAAGAAAGTGACAAAATACAGGAAAATACAACCCAAATGCTAGCAATATCGTTCAGTTGTATTGAAAAGCGTGTCAAAATAAACGGCTGGGACTATTTTATTATACAATTTTACCATTCTTCTGCAATAACGGCTCGATTTTGTCAAGAAAGTGACAAAATACAGGAAAATACAACGCAAATGCTAGCATTATCGTTCAGTTGTATTGAAAAGCGTGTCAAAATAAACGGCTGGGACTATTTAATTATACAATTCTTCTGCAAAAACGACTCGATTTTGTCAAGAAAGTGACAAAATACAGGAAAATACAACGCAAATGCTAGCAATAACGTTCAGTTGTATTGAAAAGCGTGTCAGAATAAACGACTGAGTCTATTTTATTATACAATTTTACCATTCTTCTGCAATAACGACTCGATTTTGTCAAGAAAGTGACAAAATACAGGAAAATACAACGCAAATGTTAGCAATAACGTTCAATTGTATTGAAAATCGTGTCAAAATAAAGGGTCGATTCTATTTAATTATATAATTTTACCATTCTTCTGCAATCACGGCTCGATTTTGTCAAGAAAGTGACAAAATACAGGAAAATACAACCCAAATGCTAGCAATATCGTTCAGTTGTATTGAAAAGCGTGTCAAAATAAACGGCTGGGACTATTTTATTATACAATTTTACCATTCTTCTGCAATAACGGCTCGATTTTGTCAAGAAAGTGACAAAATACAGGAAAATACAACGCAAATGCTAGCATTATCGTTCAGGTGTATTGAAAAGCGTGTCAAAATAAACGGCTGGGACTATTTAATTATACAATTTTACAATTCTTCTGCAAAAACGACTCGATTTTGTCAAGAAAGTGACAAAATACAGGAAAATACAACCCAAATGCTAGCAATATCGTTCAGTTGTATTGAAAAGCGTGTCAAAATAAACGGCTGGGACTATTTTATTATACAATTTTACCATTCTTCTGCAATAACGGCTCGATTTTGTCAAGAAAGTGACAAAATACAGGAAAATACAACGCAAATGCTAGCATTATCGTTCAGTTGTATTGAAAAGCGTGTCAAAATAAACGGCTGGGACTATTTAATTATACAATTCTTCTGCAAAAACGACTCGATTTTGTCAAGAAAGTGACAAAATACAGGAAAATACAACGCAAATGCTAGCAATAACGTTCAGTTGTATTGAAAAGCGTGTCAGAATAAACGACTGAGTCTATTTTATTATACAATTTTACCATTCTTCTGCAATAACGACTCGATTTTGTCAAGAAAGTGACAAAATACAGGAAAATACAACGCAAATGTTAGCAATAACGTTCAATTGTATTGAAAATCGTGTCAAAATAAAGGGTCGATTCTATTTAATTATATAATTTTACCATTCTTCTGCAATCACGGCTCGATTTTGTCAAGAAAGTGACAAAATACAGGAAAATACAACCCAAATGCTAGCAATATCGTTCAGTTGTATTGAAAAGCGTTTCAAAATAAACGGCTGAGTCTATTTTATTATACAATTTTACCATTCTTCTGCAATAACGGCTCGATTTTGTCAAGAAAGTGACAAAATACAGGAAAATACAACGCAAATGCTACCAATAACGTTCAATTGTATTGAAAAGCGTGTCAAAATAAACGGCTGGGACTATTTTATTATACAATTTTACCATTCTTCTGCAATAACGGCTCGATTTTGTCAAGAAAGTGACAAAATACAGGAAAATACAACGCAAATGCTAGCATTATCGTTCAGTTGTATTGAAAAGCGTGTCAAAATAAACGGCTGGGACTATTTAATTATACAATTCTTCTGCAAAAACGACTCGATTTTGTCAAGAAAGTGACAAAATACAGGAAAATACAACGCAAATGCTAGCAATAACGTTCAGTTGTATTGAAAAGCGTGTCAGAATAAACGACTGAGTCTATTTTATTATACAATTTTACCATTCTTCTGCAATAACGACTCGATTTTGTCAAGAAAGTGACAAAATACAGGAAAATACAACGCAAATGTTAGCAATAACGTTCAATTGTATTGAAAATCGTGTCAAAATAAAGGGTCGATTCTATTTAATTATATAATTTTACCATTCTTCTGCAATCACGGCTCGATTTTGTCAAGAAAGGGACAAAATACAGGAAAATACAACCCAAATGCTAGCAATATCGTTCAGTTGTATTGAAAAGCGTGTCAAAATAAACGGCTGGGACTATTTTATTATACAATTTTACCATTCTTCTGCAATAACGGCTCGATTTTGTCAAGAAAGTGACAAAATACAGGAAAATACAACGCAAATGCTAGCATTATCGTTCAGGTGTATTGAAAAGCGTGTCAAAATAAACGGCTGGGACTATTTAATTATACAATTTTACAATTCTTCTGCAAAAACGACTCGATTTTGTCAAGAAAGTGACAAAATACAGGAAAATACAACCCAAATGCTAGCAATATCGTTCAGTTGTATTGAAAAGCGTGTCAAAATAAACGGCTGGGACTATTTTATTATACAATTTTACCATTCTTCTGCAATAACGGCTCGATTTTGTCAAGAAAGTGACAAAATACAGGAAAATACAACGCAAATGCTAGCATTATCGTTCAGTTGTATTGAAAAGCGTGTCAAAATAAACGGCTGGGACTATTTAATTATACAATTCTTCTGCAAAAACGACTCGATTTTGTCAAGAAAGTGACAAAATACAGGAAAATACAACGCAAATGCTAGCAATAACGTTCAGTTGTATTGAAAAGCGTGTCAGAATAAACGACTGAGTCTATTTTATTATACAATTTTACCATTCTTCTGCAATAACGACTCGATTTTGTCAAGAAAGTGACAAAATACAGGAAAATACAACGCAAATGTTAGCAATAACGTTCAATTGTATTGAAAATCGTGTCAAAATAAAGGGTCGATTCTATTTAATTATATAATTTTACCATTCTTCTGCAATCACGGCTCGATTTTGTCAAGAAAGTGACAAAATACAGGAAAATACAACCCAAATGCTAGCAATATCGTTCAGTTGTATTGAAAAGCGTTTCAAAATAAACGGCTGAGTCTATTTTATTATACAATTTTACCATTCTTCTGCAATAACGGCTCGATTTTGTCAAGAAAGTGACAAAATACAGGAAAATACAACGCAAATGCTACCAATAACGTTCAATTGTATTGAAAAGCGTGTCAAAATAAACGACTGGGACTATTTTATTATACAATTTTACCATTCTTCTGCAATAACGGCTCGATTTTGTCAAGAAAGTGACAAAATACAGGAAAATACAACGCAAATGCTAGCAATAACGTTCAGTTGTATTGAAAAGCGTGTCAGAATAAACGACTGAGTCTATTTTATTATACAATTTTACCATTCTTCTGCAATAACGACTCGATTTTGTCAAGAAAGTGACAAAATACAGGAAAATACAACGCAAATGTTAGCAATAACGTTCAATTCTTTTGAAGGTCATGTCAAAATAAACGGCTAAGTCTGTTTCATTGTACAATTTTACCATTCTTCTGCAATAACGGCTCGATTTTCTCAAGAATGTGACAAAATACAGGAAAATAGAATGCAAATGCTACCAATAACAACGTCCAATTCTTTTGAAAAGCGTTTTAAAATAAACGACTGAGTCTATTTTATTATACAATTTTACCATTCGTCTGCAATAACGACTCGATTTTGTCAAGAAAGTGACAAAATACAGGAAAATACAACGCAAATGTTAGCAATAACGTTCAATTCTTTTGAAGGTCATGTCAAAATAAACGGCTAAGTCTGTTTTATTATACAATTTTACCATTCTTCTGCAAGAACGACTCGATTTTGTCAAGAATGTGACAAAATACAGAAAAAACAACTCAAATGCTAGCAATATCGTTCAGTTGTATTGAAAAGCGTTTCAAAATAAACGGCTGAGTCTATTTCATTATACAATTTTACCATTCTTCTGCAATAACGGCTCGATTCTGTCAAGAAAGTGACAAAATACAGGAAAATACAACGCAAATGCTACCAATAACGTTCAATTGTATTGAAAATCGTGTCAAAATAAAGGGTCGATTCTATTTAATATATAATTTTACCATTCTTCTGCAATCACGGCTCGATTTTGTCAAGAAAGTGACAAAATACAGGAAAATACAACGCAAATGCTAGCAATATCGTTCAGTTGTATTGAAAAGCGTGTCAAAATAAACGGCTGGGACTATTTTATTATACAATTTTACCATTCTTCTGCAATAACGGCTCGATTTTGTCAAGAAAGTGACAAAATACAGGAAAATACAACGCAAATGCTAGCATTATCGTTCAGTTGTATTGAAAAGCGTGTCAAAATAAACGGCTGGGACTATTTAATTATACAATTTTACAATTCTTCTGCAAAAACGACTCGATTTTGTCAAGAAAGTGACAAAATACAGAAAAACACAACGCAAATGCTAGCAATATCGTTCAGTTGTATTGAAAAGCGTGTCAAAATAAACGGCTGGGACTATTTTATTATACAATTTTACCATTCTTCTGCAATAACGGCTCGATTTTGTCAAGAAAGTGACAAAATACAGGAAAATACAACGCAAATGCTAGCAATAACGTTCAGTTGTATTGAAAAGCGTGTCAGAATAAACGACTGAGTCTATTTTATTATACAATTTTACCATTCTTCTGCAATAACGACTCGATTTTGTCAAGAAAGTGACAAAATACAGGAAAATACAACGCAAATGTTAGCAATAACGTTCAATTCTTTTGAAGGTCATGTCAAAATAAACGGCTAAGTCTGTTTTATTGTACAATTTTACCATTCATCTGCAATAACGGCTCGATTTTCTCAAGAATGTGACAAAATACAGGAAAATAGAATGCAAATGCTACCAATAACAACGTCCAATTCTTTTGAAAAGCGTTTTAAAATAAACGACCGAGTCTATTTTATAATACAATTTTACCATTCTTCTGCAATAACGGCTCGATTCTGCCAAGAAAGTGACAAAATACAGGAAAATACAACGCAAATGCTACCAATAACGTTCAATTGTATTGAAAATCGTGTCAAAATAAAGGGTCGATTCTATTTAATTATACAATTTTACCATTCTTCTGCAAGAACGACTCGATTTTGTCAAGAAAGTGACAAAATACAAGAAAATACAACTCAAATGCTAGCAATATCGTTCAGTTGTATTGAAAAGCGTGTCAGAATGAACGACTGAGTCTATTTTATTATACAATTTTACCATTCTTCTGCAATAACGACTCGATTTTGTCAAGAAAGTGACAAAATACAGGAAAATACAACGCAAATGCTACCAATAACGTTCAATTGTATTGAAAATCGTGTCAAAATAAAGGGTCGATTCTATTTAATTATACAATTTTACCATTCTTCTGCAATCACGTCTCGATTTTGTCAAGAAAGTGACAAAATACAAGAAAATACAACGCAAATGCTAGCAATATCGTTCAGTTGTATTGAAAAGCGTGTCAAAATAAACGGCTGGGTCTATTTTATTATACAATTCTACCTTTCTTCTGCAATCACGTCTCGTTTTTGTCAAGAAAGTGACAAAATACAGGAAAATACAACGCAAATGCTAGCAATATCGTTCAGTTGTATTGAAAAGCGTGTCAAAATAAACGACTGAGTCTATTTAATTATACAATTTTACCATTCTTCTGCAATAACGGCTCGATATTGTCAAGATAGTGACAAAATACAGGAAAATACAACGCAAATGCTAGCAATAACGTTCAATTCTTATGAAAATCGTGTCAAAATAAACGACTGAGTCTATTTTATTATACAATTTTACCATTCTTCTGCAATAACGGCTCGATTTTGTCAAGAAAGTGACAAAATACAGGAAAATACAACGCAAATGCTAGCAATATCGTTCAGTTGTATTGAAAAGCGTGTCAAAATAAACGGCTGGGTCTATTTTATTATACAATTTTACCATTCTTCTGCAATCACGGCTCGATTTTGTCAAGAAAGTGACAAAATACAGGAAAAAACAACGCAAATGCTAGCAATATCGTTCAGTTGTATTGAAAAGCGTGTCAAAATAAACGGCTGGGATTATTTTATAATACAATTTTACCATTCTTCTGCAATAACGGCTCGATTTTGTCAAGAAAGTGACAAAATACAGGAAAATACAACGCAAATGCTAGCATTATCGTTCACTTGTATTGAAAAGCGTGTCAAAATAAACGGCTGGGACTATTTTATTATACAATTTTACAATTCTTCTGCAATAACGACTCGATTTTGTCAAGAAAGTGACAAAATACAGAAAAATAGAACGCAAATGCTACCAATACCGTTCAATTCCTTTGAAAATCGTGTCAAAATAAACGGTCGAGTCTATTTTATTATACAATTTTACCATTCTTCTGCAATAACGACTCGATTTTGTCAAGAAAGTGACAAAATACAGGAAAATACAACGCAAATGATACCAATAACGTTCAATTCTTATGAAAAAAGTGTCAAAATAAAGGGTCGATTCTATTTTATTATACAATTTTACCATTCTTCTGCAATAACGACTCGATTTTGTCAAGAAAGTGACAAAATACAGGAAAATACAACGCAAATGCTAGCAATAACGTTCAATTCTTTTGAAGGTCATGTCAAAATAAACGGCTAAGTCTGTTTTATTATACAATTTTACCATTCTTCTGCAATAACGGCTCGATTTTCTCAAGAATGTGACAAAATACAGGAAAATAGAATGCAAATGCTACCAATACCGTCCAATTCTTTTGAAAAGCGTTTTAAAATAAACGACTGAGTCTATTTTATAATACAATTTTACCATTCTTCTGCAATAACGGCTCGATTCTGTCAAGAAAGTGACAAAATACAGGAAAATACAACGCAAATGCTACCAATAACGTTCAATTGTATTGAAAATCGTGTCAAAATAAAGGGTCGATTCAATTTAATTATATAATTTTACCATTCTTCTGCAATCACGGCTCGATTTTGTCAAGAAAGTGACAAAATACAGGAAAATACAACGCAAATGCTAGCAATATCGTTCAGTTGTATTGAAAAGCGTGTCAAAATAAACGGCTGGGACTATTTTATTATACAATTTTACCATTCTTCTGAATTAACGGCTCGATTTTGTCAAGAAAGTGACAAAATACAGAAAAACACAACGCAAATGCTAGCAATATCGTTCAGTTGTATTGAAAAGCGTTTCACAATAAACGACTGAGTCTATTTTATTATACAATTTTACCATTCTTCTGCAATAACGACTCGATTTTGTCAAGAAAGTGACAAAATACAGGAAAATACAACCCAAATGCTAGCAATATCGTTCAGTTGTATTGAAAAGCGTGTCAAAATAAACGGCTGGGACTATTTTATTATACAATTTTACCATTCTTCTGCAATAACGGCTCGATTTTGTCAAGAAAGTGACAAAATACAGGAAAATACAACGCAAATGCTAGCATTATCGTTCAGTTGTATTGAAAAGCGTGTCAAAATAAACGGCTGGGACTATTTAATTATACAATTCTTCTGCAAAAACGACTCGATTTTGTCAAGAAAGTGACAAAATACAGGAAAATACAACGCAAATGCTAGCAATAACGTTCAGTTGTATTGAAAAGCGTGTCAGAATAAACGACTGAGTCTATTTTATTATACAATTTTACCATTCTTCTGCAATAACGACTCGATTTTGTCAAGAAAGTGACAAAATACAGGAAAATACAACGCAAATGTTAGCAATAACGTTCAATTGTATTGAAAATCGTGTCAAAATAAAGGGTCGATTCTATTTAATTATATAATTTTACCATTCTTCTGCAATCACGGCTCGATTTTGTCAAGAAAGTGACAAAATACAGGAAAATACAACCCAAATGCTAGCAATATCGTTCAGTTGTATTGAAAAGCGTGTCAAAATAAACGGCTGGGACTATTTTATTATACAATTTTACCATTCTTCTGCAATAACGGCTCGATTTTGTCAAGAAAGTGACAAAATACAGGAAAATACAACGCAAATGCTAGCATTATCGTTCAGTTGTATTGAAAAGCGTGTCAAAATAAACGGCTGGGACTATTTAATTATACAATTTTACAATTCTTCTGCAAAAACGACTCGATTTTGTCAAGAAAGTGACAAAATACAGGAAAATACAACCCAAATGCTAGCAATATCGTTCAGTTGTATTGAAAAGCGTGTCAAAATAAACGGCTGGGACTATTTTATTATACAATTTTACCATTCTTCTGCAATAACGGCTCGATTTTGTCAAGAAAGTGACAAAATACAGGAAAATACAACGCAAATGCTAGCATTATCGTTCAGTTGTATTGAAAAGCGTGTCAAAATAAACGGCTGGGACTATTTAATTATACAATTCTTCTGCAAAAACGACTCGATTTTGTCAAGAAAGTGACAAAATACAGGAAAATACAACGCAAATGCTAGCAATAACGTTCAGTTGTATTGAAAAGCGTGTCAGAATAAACGACTGAGTCTATTTTATTATACAATTTTACCATTCTTCTGCAATAACGACTCGATTTTGTCAAGAAAGTGACAAAATACAGGAAAATACAACGCAAATGTTAGCAATAACGTTCAATTGTATTGAAAATCGTGTCAAAATAAAGGGTCGATTCTATTTAATTATATAATTTTACCATTCTTCTGCAATCACGGCTCGATTTTGTCAAGAAAGTGACAAAATACAGGAAAATACAACCCAAATGCTAGCAATATCGTTCAGTTGTATTGAAAAGCGTTTCAAAATAAACGGCTGAGTCTATTTTATTATACAATTTTACCATTCTTCTGCAATAACGGCTCGATTTTGTCAAGAAAGTGACAAAATACAGGAAAATACAACGCAAATGCTACCAATAACGTTCAATTGTATTGAAAAGCGTGTCAAAATAAACGACTGGGACTATTTTATTATACAATTTTACCATTCTTCTGCAATAACGGCTCGATTTTGTCAAGAAAGTGACAAAATACAGGAAAATACAACGCAAATGCTAGCAATAACGTTCAGTTGTATTGAAAAGCGTGTCAGAATAAACGACTGAGTCTATTTTATTATACAATTTTACCATTCTTCTGCAATAACGACTCGATTTTGTCAAGAAAGTGACAAAATACAGGAAAATACAACGCAAATGTTAGCAATAACGTTCAATTCTTTTGAAGGTCATGTCAAAATAAACGGCTAAGTCTGTTTCATTGTACAATTTTACCATTCTTCTGCAATAACGGCTCGATTTTCTCAAGAATGTGACAAAATACAGGAAAATAGAATGCAAATGCTACCAATAACAACGTCCAATTCTTTTGAAAAGCGTTTTAAAATAAACGACTGAGTCTATTTTATTATACAATTTTACCATTCGTCTGCAATAACGACTCGATTTTGTCAAGAAAGTGACAAAATACAGGAAAATACAACGCAAATGTTAGCAATAACGTTCAATTCTTTTGAAGGTCATGTCAAAATAAACGGCTAAGTCTGTTTTATTATACAATTTTACCATTCTTCTGCAAGAACGACTCGATTTTGTCAAGAATGTGACAAAATACAGAAAAAACAACTCAAATGCTAGCAATATCGTTCAGTTGTATTGAAAAGCGTTTCAAAATAAACGGCTGAGTCTATTTCATTATACAATTTTACCATTCTTCTGCAATAACGGCTCGATTCTGTCAAGAAAGTGACAAAATACAGGAAAATACAACGCAAATGCTACCAATAACGTTCAATTGTATTGAAAATCGTGTCAAAATAAAGGGTCGATTCTATTTAATATATAATTTTACCATTCTTCTGCAATCACGGCTCGATTTTGTCAAGAAAGTGACAAAATACAGGAAAATACAACGCAAATGCTAGCAATATCGTTCAGTTGTATTGAAAAGCGTGTCAAAATAAACGGCTGGGACTATTTTATTATACAATTTTACCATTCTTCTGCAATAACGGCTCGATTTTGTCAAGAAAGTGACAAAATACAGGAAAATACAACGCAAATGCTAGCATTATCGTTCAGTTGTATTGAAAAGCGTGTCAAAATAAACGGCTGGGACTATTTAATTATACAATTTTACAATTCTTCTGCAAAAACGACTCGATTTTGTCAAGAAAGTGACAAAATACAGAAAAACACAACGCAAATGCTAGCAATATCGTTCAGTTGTATTGAAAAGCGTTTCACAATAAACGACTGAGTCTATTTTATTATACAATTTTACCATTCTTCTGCAATAACGGCTCGATTTTGTCAAGAAAGTGACAAAATACAGGAAAATACAACGCAAATGCTACCAATAACGTTCAATTGTATTGAAAATCGTGTCAAAATAAAGGGTCGATTCTATTTAATTATATAATTTTACCATTCTTCTGCAATCACGGCTCGATTTTGTCAAGAAAGTGACAAAATACAGGAAAATACAACCCAAATGCTAGCAATATCATTCAGTTGTATTGAAAAGCGTGTCAAAATAAACGGCTGGGACTATTTTATTATACAATTTTACCATTCTTCTGCAATAACGGCTCGATTTTGTCAAGAAAGTGACAAGATACAGGAAAATACAACGCAAATGCTAGCATTATCGTTCAGTTGTATTGAAAAGCGTGTCAAAATAAACGGCTGGGACTATTTAATTATACAATTTTACAATTCTTCTGCAAAAACGACTCGATTTTGTCAAGAAAGTGACAAAATACAGAAAAACACAACGCAAATGCTAGCAATATCGTTCAGTTGTATTGAAAAGCGTTTCACAATAAACGACTGAGTCTATTTTATTATACAATTTTACCATTCTTCTGCAATAACGGCTCGATTTTGTCAAGCAAGTGACAAAATACAGGAAAATACAACGCAAATGCTAGCATTATTGTTCAGTTGTATTGAAAAGCATGTCAAAATAAACGACTGAGTATTTTATTATACAATTTTACCATTCTTCTGCAATAACGGCTCGATTTTGTCAAGAAAGTGACAAAATACAGGAAAATACAACGCAAATGCTAGCAATATCGTTCAGTTGTATTGAAAAGCGTTTCAAAATAAACGCTGAGTCTATTTTATTATACAATTTTAGCATTCTTCTGCAATAACGGCTCGATTTTGTCAAGAAAGTGGCAAAATACAGGAAAATACAACGCAAACGCTAGCAATATCGTTCAGTTGTATTGAAAAGCGTGTCAAAATAAACGGCTGGGTCTATTTTATTATACAATTTTACAATTCTTCTGCAATAACGACTCGATTTTGTCAAGAAAGTGACAAAATACAGAAAAACACAACGCAAATGCTAGCAATATCGTTCAGTTGTATTGAAAAGCGTTTCAAAATAAACGACTGAGTCTATTTCATTATACAATTTTGCCATTCTTCTGCAATCACGGCTCGATATTGTCAAGAAAGTGACAAAATACAGGAAAGTACAACGCAAATGCTAGCAATAACGTTCAATTGTTTTGAAAATCGTGTCAAAATAAAGGGTCGATTCTATCTAATTATACAATTTTACAATTCTACTGCAATAACGACTCGATTTTGTCAAGAAAGTGACAAAATACAGAAAAACACAACGCAAATGCTAGCAATATCGTTCAGTTGTATTGAAAAGCGTTTGAAAATAAACGACTGAGTCTATTTTATTATACAATTTTACCATTCTTCTGCAATAACGGCTCGATATTGTCAAGAAAGTGACAAAATACAGAAAAATACAACGCAAATGCTACCAATAACGTTCAATTCTTATGAAAAAAGTGTCAAAATAAAGGGTCGATTCTATTTTATTATACAATTTTACCATTCTTCTGCAATAACGACTCGATTTTGTCAAGAAAGTGACAAAATACAGGAAAATACAACGCAAATGCTAGCAATAACGTTCAATTCTTTTGTAGGTCATGTCAAAATAAACGGCTAAGTCTATTTTATTATACAATTTTACCATTCTTCTGCAATAACGGCTCCATTCTGTCAAGAAAGTGACAAAATACAGGAAAATACAACGCAAATGCTAGCAATAACGTTCAATTCTTATGAAAATCGTGTCAAAATAAAGGGTTGATTCTATTTAATTATACAATTTTACCATTCTTCTGCAAGAACGACTCGATTTTGTCAAGAATGTGACAAAATACAGGAAAATACAACGCAAATGCTAGCAATATCGTTCAGTTGTATTGAAAAGCGTTTCAAAATAAACGGTTGAGTCTATTTTATTATACAATTTTACCATTCTTCTGCAATAACTGCTCGATTTTGTCAAGAAAGTGACAAAATACAGGAAAATACAACGCAAATGCTACCAATAACGTTCAGTTGTATTGAAAAGCGTGTCAGAATAAACGACTGAGTCTATTTTATTATACAATTTTACCATTCTTCTGCAATAACGACTCGATTTTGTCAAGAAAGTGACAAAATACAGGAAAATACAACGCAAATGTTAGCAATAACGTTCAATTCTTTTGAAGGTCATGTCAAAATAAACGGCTAAGTCTGTTTCATTGTACAATTTTACCATTCTTCTGCAATAACGGCTCGATTTTCTCAAGAATGTGACAAAATACAGGAAAATAGAATGCAAATGCTACCAATAACAACGTCCAATTCTTTTGAAAAGCGTTTTAAAATAAACGACTGAGTCTATTTTATTATACAATTTTACCATTCGTCTGCAATAACGACTCGATTTTGTCAAGAAAGTGACAAAATACAGGAAAATACAACGCAAATGTTAGCAATAACGTTCAATTCTTTTGAAGGTCATGTCAAAATAAACGGCTAAGTCTGTTTTATTATACAATTTTACCATTCTTCTGCAAGAACGACTCGATTTTGTCAAGAATGTGACAAAATACAGAAAAAACAACTCAAATGCTAGCAATATCGTTCAGTTGTATTGAAAAGCGTTTCAAAATAAACGGCTGAGTCTATTTCATTATACAATTTTACCATTCTTCTGCAATAACGGCTCGATTCTGTCAAGAAAGTGACAAAATACAGGAAAATACAACGCAAATGCTACCAATAACGTTCAATTGTATTGAAAATCGTGTCAAAATAAAGGGTCGATTCTATTTAATATATAATTTTACCATTCTTCTGCAATCACGGCTCGATTTTGTCAAGAAAGTGACAAAATACAGGAAAATACAACGCAAATGCTAGCAATATCGTTCAGTTGTATTGAAAAGCGTGTCAAAATAAACGGCTGGGACTATTTTATTATACAATTTTACCATTCTTCTGCAATAACGGCTCGATTTTGTCAAGAAAGTGACAAAATACAGGAAAATACAACGCAAATGCTAGCATTATCGTTCAGTTGTATTGAAAAGCGTGTCAAAATAAACGGCTGGGACTATTTAATTATACAATTTTACAATTCTTCTGCAAAAACGACTCGATTTTGTCAAGAAAGTGACAAAATACAGAAAAACACAACGCAAATGCTAGCAATATCGTTCAGTTGTATTGAAAAGCGTTTCACAATAAACGACTGAGTCTATTTTATTATACAATTTTACCATTCTTCTGCAATAACGGCTCGATTTTGTCAAGAAAGTGACAAAATACAGGAAAATACAACGCAAATGCTACCAATAACGTTCAATTGTATTGAAAATCGTGTCAAAATAAAGGGTCGATTCTATTTAATTATATAATTTTACCATTCTTCTGCAATCACGGCTCGATTTTGTCAAGAAAGTGACAAAATACAGGAAAATACAACCCAAATGAGAGCAATATCATTCAGTTGTATTGAAAAGCGTGTCAAAATAAACGGCTGGGACTATTTTATTATACAATTTTACCATTCTTCTGCAATAACGGCTCGATTTTGTCAAGAAAGTGACAAGATACAGGAAAATACAACGCAAATGCTAGCATTATCGTTCAGTTGTATTGAAAAGCGTGTCAAAATAAACGGCTGGGACTATTTAATTATACAATTTTACAATTCTTCTGCAAAAACGACTCGATTTTGTCAAGAAAGTGACAAAATACAGAAAAACACAACGCAAATGCTAGCAATATCGTTCAGTTGTATTGAAAAGCGTTTCACAATAAACGACTGAGTCTATTTTATTATACAATTTTACCATTCTTCTGCAATAACGGCTCGATTTTGTCAAGAAAGTGACAAAATACAGGAAAATACAACGCAAATGCTAGCATTATTGTTCAGTTGTATTGAAAAGCATGTCAAAATAAACGCTGAGTCTATTTTATTATACAATTTTAGCATTCTTCTGCAATAACGGCTCGATTTTGTCAAGAAAGTGGCAAAATACAGGAAAATACAACGCAAATGCTAGCAATATCGTTCAGTTGTATTGAAAAGCGTGTCAAAATAAACGGCTGGGTCTATTTTATTATACAATTTTACAATTCTTCTGCAATAACGACTCTATTTTGTCAAGAAAGTGACAAAATACAGAAAAACACAACGCAAATGCTAGCAATATCGTTCAGTTGAATTGAAAAGCGTTTCAAAATAAACGACTGAGTCTATTTCATTATACAATTTTGCCATTCTTCTGCAATCACGGCTCGATATTGTCAAGAAAGTGACAAAATACAGGAAAGTACAACGCAAATGCTAGCAATAACGTTCAATTGTTTTGAAAATCGTGTCAAAATAAAGGGTCGATTCTATCTAATTATACAATTTTACAATTCTACTGCAATAACGACTCGATTTTGTCAAGAAAGTGACAAAATACAGAAAAACACAACGCAAATGCTAGCAATATCGTTCAGTTGTATTGAAAAGCGTTTGAAAATAAACGACTGAGTCTATTTTATTATACAATTTTACCATTCTTCTGCAATAACGGCTCGATATTGTCAAGAAAGTGACAAAATACAGAAAAATACAACGCAAATGCTACCAATAACGTTCAATTCTTATGAAAAAAGTGTCAAAATAAAGGGTCGATTCTATTTTATTATACAATTTTACCATTCTTCTGCAATAACGACTCGATTTTGTCAAGAAAGTGACAAAATACAGGAAAATACAACGCAAATGCTAGCAATAACGTTCAATTCTTTTGTAGGTCATGTCAAAATAAACGGCTAAGTCTATTTTATTATACAATTTTACCATTCTTCTGCAATAACGGCTCCATTCTGTCAAGAAAGTGACAAAATACAGGAAAATACAACGCAAATGCTAGCAATAACGTTCAATTCTTATGAAAATCGTGTCAAAATAAAGGGTTGATTCTATTTAATTATACAATTTTACCATTCTTCTGCAAGAACGACTCGATTTTGTCAAGAATGTGACAAAATACAGGAAAATACAACGCAAATGCTAGCAATATCGTTCAGTTGTATTGAAAAGCGTTTCAAAATAAACGGTTGAGTCTATTTTATTATACAATTTTACCATTCTTCTGCAATAACTGCTCGATTTTGTCAAGAAAGTGACAAAATACAGGAAAATACAACGCAAATGCTACCAATAACGTTCAATTGTATTGAAAATCGTGTCAAAATAAAGGGTCGATTCTATTTAATTATATAATTTTACCATTCTTCTGCAATCACGGCTCGATTTTGTCAAGAAAGTGACAAAATACAGGAAAATACAACGCAAATGCTAGCAATATCGTTCAGTTGTATTGAAAAGCGTGTCAAAATAAACGGCTGGGTCTATTTTATTATACAATTTTACAATTCTTCTGCAATAACGACTCGATTTTGTCAAGAAAGTGACAAAATACAGAAAAACACAACGCAAATGCTAGCAATATCGTTCAGTTGTATTGAAACGCGTTTCAAAATAAACGACTGAGTCTATTTTATTATACAATTTTACCATTCTTCTGCAATAACGGCTCGATTTTCTCAAGAATGTGACAAAATACAGGAAAATAGAATGCAAATGCTACCAATAACGTCCAATTCTTTTGAAGATTGTGTCAAAATAAATGTTTGAGCATTTTATTATACAATTTTACCATTCTACCGCAAAAACGACTCGATTTTGTCAAGAATGTGACAAAATACAGAAAAAACAACGCAAATGCTTGCAATATCGTTCAGTTGTATTGAAAAGCGTGTCAAAATAAACGGCTGAGTCAATTTTGTTATACAATTTTACCATTCTTCTGCAAAAACGGCTCGATTTTGTCAAGAAAGTGACAAAATACAGGAAAATACAACGCAAATGCTAGCAATAACGTTCAATTCTTATGAAAATCGTGTCAAAATAAAGGGTCGATTCTATTTTATTATACAATTTTACCATTCTTCTGCAAGAACGACTCGATTTTGTCAAGAATGTGACAAAATACAGAAAAAACAACTCAAATGCTAGCAATATCGTTCAGTTGTATTGAAAAGCGTGTCAAAATAAACGACTGAGTCTATTTTATTATACAATTTTACCATTGCTTTGCAATAACGGCTCGATTTTGTCAAGAAAGAGACAAAATACAGGAAAATACAACGCAAATGCTACCAATATCGTTCAGTTGTATTGAAAAGCGTGTCAAAATAAACGACTGAGTCTATTTTATTATACAATTTTGCCATTCTTCTGCAATCACGGCTCGATATTGTCAAGAAAGTGACAAAATACAGGAAAGTACAACGCAAATGCTAGCAATAACGTTCAATTCTTATGAAAATCGTGTCAAAATAAAGGGTCGATTCTATTTTATTATACAATTTTAGCATTCTTCTGCAATAACGGCTCGATTTTGTCAAGAAAGTGACAAAATACAGGAAAATACAACGCAAATGCTAGCAATATCGTTCAGTTGTATTGAAAAGCGTGTCAAAATAAACGGCTGGGTCTATTTTATTATACAATTTTACAATTCTTCTGCAATAACGACTCGATTTTGTCAAGAAAGTGACAAAATACAGAAAAACACAACGCAAATGCTAGCAATATCGTTCAGTTGTATTGAAAAGCGTTTCAAAATAAACGACTGAGTCTATTTTATTATACAATTTTGCCATTCTTCTGCAATCACGGCTCGATATTGTCAAGAAAGTGACAAAATACAGGAAAGTACAACGCAAATGATAGCAATAACGTTCAATTCTTATGAAAATCGTGACAAAAGAAAGGGTCGATTCTATTTAATTATACAATTTTACCATTCTTCTGCAAGAACGACTCGATTTTGTCAAGAATGTGACAAAATACAGAAAAAACAACTCAAATGGTAGCAATATCGTTCAGTTGTATTGAAAAGCGTGTCAAAATAAACGACTGAGTCTATTTTATTATACAATTTTACCATTGCTTTGCAATAACGGCTCGATTTTGTCAAGAAAGAGACAAAATACAGGAAAATACAACGCAAATGCTACCAATAACGTTCAATTCTTATGAAAAAAGTGTCAAAATAAAGGGTCGATTCTATTTTATTATACAATTTTGCCATTCTTCTGCAATAACGACTCGATTTTGTCAAGAAAGTGACAAAATACAGGAAAATACAACGCAAATGCTAGCAATAACGTTCAATTCTTTTGAAGGTCATGTCAAAATAAACGGCTAAGTCTATTTTATTATACAATTTTACCATTCTTCTGCAATAACGGCTCGATTTTGTCAAGAAAGTGACAAGATACAGGAAAATACAACGCAAATGCTAGCATTATCGTTCAGTTGTATTGAAAAGCGTGTCAAAATAAACGGCTGGGACTATTTAATTATACAATTTTACAATTCTTCTGCAAAAACGACTCGATTTTGTCAAGAAAGTGACAAAATACAGAAAAACACAACGCAAATGCTAGCAATATCGTTCAGTTGTATTGAAAAGCGTTTCACAATAAACGACTGAGTCTATTTTATTATACAATTTTACCATTCTTCTGCAATAACGGCTCGATTTTGTCAAGAAAGTGACAAAATACAGGAAAATACAACGCAAATGCTAGCATTATTGTTCAGTTGTATTGAAAAGCATGTCAAAATAAACGACTGAGTATTTTATTATACAATTTTACCATTCTTCTGCAATAACGGCTCGATTTTGTCAAGAAAGTGACAAAATACAGGAAAATACAACGCAAATGCTAGCAATATCGTTCAGTTGTATTGAAAAGCGTTTCAAAATAAACGCTGAGTCTATTTTATTATACAATTTTAGCATTCTTCTGCAATAACGGCTCGATTTTGTCAAGAAAGTGGCAAAATACAGGAAAATACAACGCAAATGCTAGCAATATCGTTCAGTTGTATTGAAAAGCGTGTCAAAATAAACGGCTGGGTCTATTTTATTATACAATTTTACAATTCTTCTGCAATAACGACTCGATTTTGTCAAGAAAGTGACAAAATACAGAAAAACACAACGCAAATGCTAGCAATATCGTTCAGTTGTATTGAAAAGCGTTTCAAAATAAACGACTGAGTCTATTTCATTATACAATTTTGCCATTCTTCTGCAATCACGGCTCGATATTGTCAAGAAAGTGACAAAATACAGGAAAGTACAACGCAAATGCTAGCAATAACGTTCAATTGTTTTGAAAATCGTGTCAAAATAAAGGGTCGATTCTATCTAATTATACAATTTTACAATTCTACTGCAATAACGACTCGATTTTGTCAAGAAAGTGACAAAATACAGAAAAACACAACGCAAATGCTAGCAATATCGTTCAGTTGTATTGAAAAGCGTTTGAAAATAAACGACTGAGTCTATTTTATTATACAATTTTACCATTCATCTGCAATAACGGCTCGATATTGTCAAGAAAGTGACAAAATACAGAAAAATACAACGCAAATGCTACCAATAACGTTCAATTCTTATGAAAAAAGTGTCAAAATAAAGGGTCGATTCTATTTTATTATACAATTTTACCATTCTTCTGCAATAACGACTCGATTTTGTCAAGAAAGTGACAAAATACAGGAAAATACAACGCAAATGCTAGCAATAACGTTCAATTCTTTTGTAGGTCATGTCAAAATAAACGGCTGAGTCTATTTTATTATACAATTTTACCATTCTTCTGCAATAACGGCTCCATTCTGTCAAGAAAGTGACAAAATACAGGAAAATACAACGCAAATGCTAGCAATAACGTTCAATTCTTATGAAAATCGTGTCAAAATAAAGGGTTGATTCTATTTAATTATACAATTTTACCATTCTTCTGCAAGAACGACTCGATTTTGTCAAGAATGTGACAAAATACAGGAAAATACAACGCAAATGCTAGCAATATCGTTCAGTTGTATTGAAAAGCGTTTCAAAATAAACGGTTGAGTCTATTTTATTATACAATTTTACCATTCTTCTGCAATAACTGCTCGATTTTGTCAAGAAAGTGACAAAATACAGGAAAATACAACGCAAATGCTACCAATAACGTTCAATTGTATTGAAAATCGTGTCAAAATAAAGGGTCGATTCTATTTAATTATATAATTTTACCATTCTTCTGCAATCACGGCTCGATTTTGTCAAGAAAGTGACAAAATACAGGAAAATACAACGCAAATGCTAGCAATATCGTTCAGTTGTATTGAAAAGCGTGTCAAAATAAACGGCTGGGTCTATTTTATTATACAATTTTACAATTCTTCTGCAATAACGACTCGATTTTGTCAAGAAAGTGACAAAATACAGAAAAACACAACGCAAATGCTAGCAATATCGTTCAGTTGTATTGAAACGCGTTTCAAAATAAACGACTGAGTCTATTTTATTATACAATTTTACCATTCTTCTGCAATAACGGCTCGATTTTCTCAAGAATGTGACAAAATACAGGAAAATAGAATGCAAATGCTACCAATAACGTCCAATTCTTTTGAAGATTGTGTCAAAATAAATGTTTGAGCATTTTATTATACAATTTTACCATTCTACCGCAAAAACGACTCGATTTTGTCAAGAATGTGACAAAATACAGAAAAAACAACGCAAATGCTTGCAATATTGTTCAGTTGTATTGAAAAGCGTGTCAAAATAAACGGCTGAGTCAATTTTGTTATACAATTTTACCATTCTTCTGCAAAAACGGCTCGATTTTGTCAAGAAAGTGACAAAATACAGGAAAATACAACGCAAATGCTAGCAATAACGTTCAATTCTTATGAAAATCGTGTCAAAATAAAGGGTCGATTCTATTTTATTATACAATTTTACCATTCTTCTGCAAGAACGACTCGATTTTGTCAAGAATGTGACAAAATACAGAAAAAACAACTCAAATGCTAGCAATATCGTTCAGTTGTATTGAAAAGCGTGTCAAAATAAACGACTGAGTCTATTTTATTATACAATTTTACCATTGCTTTGCAATAACGGCTCGATTTTGTCAAGAAAGAGACAAAATACAGGAAAATACAACGCAAATGCTACCAATATCGTTCAGTTGTATTGAAAAGCGTGTCAAAATAAACGACTGAGTCTATTTTATTATACAATTTTGCCATTCTTCTGCAATCACGGCTCGATATTGTCAAGAAAGTGACAAAATACAGGAAAGTACAACGCAAATGCTAGCAATAACGTTCAATTCTTATGAAAATCGTGTCAAAATAAAGGGTCGATTCTATTTAATTATACAATTTTACCATTCTTCTGCAAGAACGACTCGATTTTGTCAAGAATGTGACAAAATACAGAAAAGACAACTCAAATGCTAGCAATATCGTTCAGTTGTATTGAAAAGCGTGTCAAAATAAACGACTGAGTCTATTTTATTATACAATTTTACAATTGCTTTGCAATAACGGCTCGATTTTGTCAAGAAAGTGACAAAATACAGGAAAATACAACGCAAATGCTAGCAATATCGTTCAGTTGTATTGAAAAGCGTTTCAAAATTAACGCTGAGTCTATTTTATTATACAATTTTAGCATTCTTCTGCAATAACGGCTCGATTTTGTCAAGAAAGTGACAAAATACAGGAAAATACAACGCAAATGCTAGCAATATCGTTCAGTTGTATTGAAAAGCGTGTCAAAATAAACGGCTGGGTCTATTTTATTATACAATTTTACAATTCTTCTGCAATAACGACTCGATTTTGTCAAGAAAGTGACAAAATACAGAAAAACACAACGCAAATGCTAGCAATATCGTTCAGTTGTATTGAAAAGCGTTTCAAAATAAACGACTGAGTCTATTTTATTATACAATTTTGCCATTCTTCTGCAATCACGGCTCGATATTGTCAAGAAAGTGACAAAATACAGGAAAGTACAACGCAAATGATAGCAATAACGTTCAATTCTTATGAAAATCGTGACAAAAGAAAGGGTCGATTCTATTTAATTATACAATTTTACCATTCTTCTGCAAGAACGACTCGATTTTGTCAAGAATGTGACAAAATACAGAAAAAACAACTCAAATGGTAGCAATATCGTTCAGTTGTATTGAAAAGCGTGTCAAAATAAACGACTGAGTCTATTTTATTATACAATTTTACCATTGCTTTGCAATAACGGCTCGATTTTGTCAAGAAAGAGACAAAATACAGGAAAATACAACGCAAATGCTACCAATAACGTTCAATTCTTATGAAAAAAGTGTCAAAATAAAGTGTCGATTCTATTTTATTATACAATTTTGCCATTCTTCTGCAATAACGACTCGATTTTGTCAAGAAAGTGACAAAATACAGGAAAATACAACGCAAATGCTAGCAATAACGTTCAATTCTTTTGAAGGTCATGTCAAAATAAACGGCTAAGTCTATTTTATTATACAATTTTACCATTCTTCTGCAATAACGGCTCGATTCTGTCAAGAAAGTGACAAAATACAGGAAAATACAACGCAAATGCTAGCAATAACGTTCAATTCTTATGAAAATCGTGTCAAAATAAAGGGTTGATTCTATTTAATTATACAATTTTACCATTCTTCTGCAAGAACGACTCGATTTTGTCAAGAATGTGACAAAATACAGGAAAATACAACGCAAACGCTAGCAATATCGTTCAGTTGTATTGAAAAGCGTTTCAAAATAAAGAGTTGAGTCTATTTTATTATACAATTTTACCATTCTTCTGCAATAACTGCTCGATTTTGTCAAGAAAGTGACAAAATACAGGAAAATACAACGCAAATGCTACCAATAACGTTCAATTGTATTGAAAATCGTGTCAAAATAAAGGGTCGATTCTATTTAATTATATAATTTTACCATTCTTCTGCAATCACGGCTCGATTTTGTCAAGAAAGTGACAAAATACAGGAAAATACAACGCAAATGCTAGCAATATCGTTCAGTTGTATTGAATAGCGTGTCAAAATAAACGGCTGGGTCTATTTTATTATACAATTTTACAATTCTTCTGCAATAACGACTCGATTTTGTCAAGAAAGTGACAAAATACAGGAAAATAGAATGCAAATGCTACCAATAACGTCCAATTCTTTTGAAGATTGTGTCAAAATAAATGTTTGAGCATTTTATTATACAATTTTACCATTCTACCGCAAAAACGACTCGATTTTGTCAAGAATGTGACAAAATACAGAAAAAACAACGCAAATGCTTGCAATATCGTTCAGTTGTATTGAAAAGCGTGTCAAAATAAACGGCTGAGTCAATTTTGTTATACAATTTTACCATTCTTCTGCAAAAACGGCTCGATTTTGTCAAGAAAGTGACAAAATACAGGAAAATACAACGCAAATGCTAGCAATAACGTTCAATTCTTATGAAAATCGTGTCAAAATAAAGGGTCGATTCTATTTTATTATACAATTTTACCATTCTTCTGCAAGAACGACTCGATTTTGTCAAGAATGTGACAAAATACAGAAAAAACAACTCAAATGCTAGCAATATCGTTCAGTTGTATTGAAAAGCGTGTCAAAATAAACGACTGAGTCTATTTTATTATACAATTTTACCATTGCTTTGCAATAACGGCTCGATTTTGTCAAGAAAGAGACAAAATACAGGAAAATACAACGCAAATGCTACCAATATCGTTCAGTTGAATTGAAAAGCGTGTCAAAATAAACGACTGAGTCTATTTTATTATACAATTTTGCCATTCTTCTGCAATAACGGCTCGATTTTGTCAAGAAAGTGACAAGATACAGGAAAATACAACGCAAATGCTAGCATTATCGTTCAGTTGTATTGAAAAGCGTGTCAAAATAAACGGCTGGGACTATTTAATTATACAATTTTACAATTCTTCTGCAAAAACGACTCGATTTTGTCAAGAAAGTGACAAAATACAGAAAAACACAACGCAAATGCTAGCAATATCGTTCAGTTGTATTGAAAAGCGTTTCACAATAAACGACTGAGTCTATTTTATTATACAATTTTACCATTCTTCTGCAATAACGGCTCGATTTTGTCAAGAAAGTGACAAAATACAGGAAAATACAACGCAAATGCTAGCATTATTGTTCAGTTGTATTGAAAAGCATGTCAAAATAAACGACTGAGTATTTTATTATACAATTTTACCATTCTTCTGCAATAACGGCTCGATTTTGTCAAGAAAGTGACAAAATACAGGAAAATACAACGCAAATGCTAGCAATATCGTTCAGTTGTATTGAAAAGCGTTTCAAAATAAACGCTGAGTCTATTTTATTATACAATTTTAGCATTCTTCTGCAATAACGGCTCGATTTTGTCAAGAAAGTGGCAAAATACAGGAAAATACAACGCAAATGCTAGCAATATCGTTCAGTTGTATTGAAAAGCGTGTCAAAATAAACGGCTGGGTCTATTTTATTATACAATTTTACAATTCTTCTGCAATAACGACTCGATTTTGTCAAGAAAGTGACAAAATACAGAAAAACACAACGCAAATGCTAGCAATATCGTTCAGTTGTATTGAAAAGCGTTTCAAAATAAACGACTGAGTCTATTTCATTATACAATTTTGCCATTCTTCTGCAATCACGGCTCGATATTGTCAAGAAAGTGACAAAATACAGGAAAGTACAACGCAAATGCTAGCAATAACGTTCAATTGTTTTGAAAATCGTGTCAAAATAAAGGGTCGATTCTATCTAATTATACAATTTTACAATTCTACTGCAATAACGACTCGATTTTGTCAAGAAAGTGACAAAATACAGAAAAACACAACGCAAATGCTAGCAATATCGTTCAGTTGTATTGAAAAGCGTTTGAAAATAAACGACTGAGTCTATTTTATTATACAATTTTACCATTCTTCTGCAATAACGGCTCGATATTGTCAAGAAAGTGACAAAATACAGAAAAATACAACGCAAATGCTACCAATAACGTTCAATTCTTATGAAAAAAGTGTCAAAATAAAGGGTCGATTCTATTTTATTATACAATTTTACCATTCTTCTGCAATAACGACTCGATTTTGTCAAGAAAGTGACAAAATACAGGAAAATACAACGCAAATGCTAGCAATAACGTTCAATTCTTTTGTAGGTCATGTCAAAATAAACGGCTGAGTCTATTTTATTATACAATTTTACCATTCTTCTGCAATAACGGCTCCATTCTGTCAAGAAAGTGACAAAATACAGGAAAATACAACGCAAATGCTAGCAATAACGTTCAATTCTTATGAAAATCGTGTCAAAATAAAGGGTTGATTCTATTTAATTATACAATTTTACCATTCTTCTGCAAGAACGACTCGATTTTGTCAAGAATGTGACAAAATACAGGAAAATACAACGCAAATGCTAGCAATATCGTTCAGTTGTATTGAAAAGCGTTTCAAAATAAACGGTTGAGTCTATTTTATTATACAATTTTACCATTCTTCTGCAATAACTGCTCGATTTTGTCAAGAAAGTGACAAAATACAGGAAAATACAACGCAAATGCCACCAATAACGTTCAATTGTATTGAAAATCGTGTCAAAATAAAGGGTCGATTCTATTTAATTATATAATTTTACCATTCTTCTGCAATCACGGCTCGATTTTGTCAAGAAAGTGACAAAATACAGGAAAATACAACGCAAATGCTAGCAATATCGTTCAGTTGTATTGAAAAGCGTGTCAAAATAAACGGCTGGGTCTATTTTATTATACAATTTTACAATTCTTCTGCAATAACGACTCGATTTTGTCAAGAAAGTGACAAAATACAGAAAAACACAACGCAAATGCTAGCAATATCGTTCAGTTGTATTGAAACGCGTTTCAAAATAAACGACTGAGTCTATTTTATTATACAATTTTACCATTCTTCTGCAATAACGGCTCGATTTTCTCAAGAATGTGACAAAATACAGGAAAATAGAATGCAAATGCTACCAATAACGTCCAATTCTTTTGAAGATTGTGTCAAAATAAATGTTTGAGCATTTTATTATACAATTTTACCATTCTACCGCAAAAACGACTCGATTTTGTCAAGAATGTGACAAAATACAGAAAAAACAACGCAAATGCTTGCAATATCGTTCAGTTGTATTGAAAAGCGTGTCAAAATAAACGGCTGAGTCAATTTTGTTATACAATTTTACCATTCTTCTGCAAAAACGGCTCGATTTTGTCAAGAAAGTGACAAAATACAGGAAAATACAACGCAAATGCTAGCAATAACGTTCAATTCTTATGAAAATCGTGTCAAAATAAAGGGTCGATTCTATTTTATTATACAATTTTACCATTCTTCTGCAAGAACGACTCGATTTTGTCAAGAATGTGACAAAATACAGAAAAAACAACTCAAATGCTAGCAATATCGTTCAGTTGTATTGAAAAGCGTGTCAAAATAAACGACTGAGTCTATTTTATTATACAATTTTACCATTGCTTTGCAATAACGGCTCGATTTTGTCAAGAAAGAGACAAAATACAGGAAAATACAACGCAAATGCTACCAATATCGTTCAGTTGTATTGAAAAGCGTGTCAAAATAAACGACTGAGTCTATTTTATTATACAATTTTGCCATTCTTCTGCAATCACGGCTCGATATTGTCAAGAAAGTGACAAAATACAGGAAAGTACAACGCAAATGCTAGCAATAACGTTCAATTCTTATGAAAATCGTGTCAAAATAAAGGGTCGATTCTATTTAATTATACAATTTTACCATTCTTCTGCAAGAACGACTCGATTTTGTCAAGAATGTGACAAAATACAGAAAAGACAACTCAAATGCTAGCAATATCGTTCAGTTGTATTGAAAAGCGTGTCAAAATAAACGACTGAGTCTATTTTATTATACAATTTTACAATTGCTTTGCAATAACGGCTCGATTTTGTCAAGAAAGTGACAAAATACAGGAAAATACAACGCAAATGCTAGCAATATCGTTCAGTTGTATTGAAAAGCGTTTCAAAATTAACGCTGAGTCTATTTTATTATACAATTTTAGCATTCTTCTGCAATAACGGCTCGATTTTGTCAAGAAAGTAACAAAATACAGGAAAATACAACGCAAATGCTAGCAATATCGTTCAGTTGTATTGAAAAGCGTGTCAAAATAAACGGCTGGGTCTATTTTATTATACAATTTTACAATTCTTCTGCAATAACGACTCGATTTTGTCAAGAAAGTGACAAAATACAGAAAAACACAACGCAAATGCTAGCAATATCGTTCAGTTGTATTGAAAAGCGTTTCAAAATAAACGACTGAGTCTATTTTATTAAACAATTTTGCCATTCTTCTGCAATCACGGCTCGATATTGTCAAGAAAGTGACAAAATACAGGAAAGTACAACGCAAATGATAGCAATAACGTTCAATTCTTATGAAAATCGTGACAAAAGAAAGGGTCGATTCTATTTAATTATACAATTTTACCATTCTTCTGCAAGAACGACTCGATTTTGTCAAGAATGTGACAAAATACAGAAAAAACAACTCAAATGGTAGCAATATCGTTCAGTTGTATTGAAAAGCGTGTCAAAATAAACGACTGAGTCTATTTTATTATACAATTTTACCATTGCTTTGCAATAACGGCTCGATTTTGTCAAGAAAGAGACAAAATACAGGAAAATACAACGCAAATGCTACCAATAACGTTCAATTCTTATGAAAAAAGTGTCAAAATAAAGGGTCGATTCTATTTTATTATACAATTTTGCCATTCTTCTGCAATAACGACTCGATTTTGTCAAGAAAGTGACAAAATACAGGAAAATACAACGCAAATGCTAGCAATAACGTTCAATTCTTTTGAAGGTCATGTCAAAATAAACGGCTAAGTCTATTTTATTATACAATTTTACCATTCTTCTGCAATAACGGCTCGATTCTGTCAAGAAAGTGACAAAATACAGGAAAATACAACGCAAATGCTAGCAATAACGTTCAATTCTTATGAAAATCGTGTCAAAATAAAGGGTTGATTCTATTTAATTATACAATTTTACCATTCTTCTGCAAGAACGACTCGATTTTGTCAAGAATGTGACAAAATACAGGAAAATACAACGCAAACGCTAGCAATATCGTTCAGTTGTATTGAAAAGCGTTTCAAAATAAAGAGTTGAGTCTATTTTATTATACAATTTTACCATTCTTCTGCAATAACTGCTCGATTTTGTCAAGAAAGTGACAAAATACAGGAAAATACAACGCAAATGCTACCAATAACGTTCAATTGTATTGAAAATCGTGTCAAAATAAAGGGTCGATTCTATTTAATTATATAATTTTACCATTCTTCTGCAATCACGGCTCGATTTTGTCAAGAAAGTGACAAAATACAGGAAAATACAACGCAAATGCTAGCAATATCGTTCAGTTGTATTGAATAGCGTGTCAAAATAAACGGCTGGGTCTATTTTATTATACAATTTTACAATTCTTCTGCAATAACGACTCGATTTTGTCAAGAAAGTGACAAAATACAGGAAAATAGAATGCAAATGCTACCAATAACGTCCAATTCTTTTGAAGATTGTGTCAAAATAAATGTTTGAGCATTTTATTATACAATTTTACCATTCTACCGCAAAAACGACTCGATTTTGTCAAGAATGTGACAAAATACAGAAAAAACAACGCAAATGCTTGCAATATCGTTCAGTTGTATTGAAAAGCGTGTCAAAATAAACGGCTGAGTCAATTTTGTTATACAATTTTACCATTCTTCTGCAAAAACGGCTCGATTTTGTCAAGAAAGTGACAAAATACAGGAAAATACAACGCAAATGCTAGCAATAACGTTCAATTCTTATGAAAATCGTGTCAAAATAAAGGGTCGATTCTATTTTATTATACAATTTTACCATTCTTCTGCAAGAACGACTCGATTTTGTCAAGAATGTGACAAAATACAGAAAAAACAACTCAAATGCTAGCAATATCGTTCAGTTGTATTGAAAAGCGTGTCAAAATAAACGACTGAGTCTATTTTATTATACAATTTTACCATTGCTTTGCAATAACGGCTCGATTTTGTCAAGAAAGAGACAAAATACAGGAAAATACAACGCAAATGCTACCAATATCGTTCAGTTGTATTGAAAAGCGTGTCAAAATAAACGACTGAGTCTATTTTATTATACAATTTTGCCATTCTTCTGCAATCACGGCTCGATATTGTCAAGAAAGTGACAAAATACAGGAAAGTACAACGCAAATGCTAGCAATAGCGTTCAATTCTTATGAAAATCGTGTCAAAATAAAGGGTCGATTCTATTTAATTATACAATTTTACCATTCTTCTGCAAGAACGACTCGATTTTGTCAAGAATGTGACAAAATACAGAAAAAACAACTCAAATGCTAGCAATATCGTTCAGTTGTATTGAAAAGCGTGTCAAAATAAACGACTGAGTCTATTTTATTATACAATTTTACAATTGCTTTGCAATAACGGCTCGATTTTGTCAAGAAAGTGACAAAATACAGGAAAATACAACGCTAATGCTAGCAATATCGTTCAGTTGTATTGAAAAGCGTGTCAAAATAAACGGCTGGGTCTATTTTATTATACAATTTTACAATTCTTCTGCAATAACGACTCGATTTTGTCAAGAAAGTGAGAAAATACAGAAAAACACAACGCAAATGCTAGCAATATCGTTCAGTTGTATTGAAAAGCGTTTCAAAATAAACGACTGAGTCTATTTTATTATACAATTTTGCCATTCTTCTGCAATCACGGCTCGATATTGTCAAGAAAGTGACAAAATACAGGAAAGTACAACGCAAATGCTAGCAATAACGTTCAATTCTTATGAAAATCGTGACAAAAGAAAGGGTCGATTCTATTTAATTATACAATTTTACCATTCTTCTGCAAGAACGACTCGATTTTGTCAAGAATGTGACAAAATACAGAAAAAACAACTCAAATGCTAGCAATATCGTTCAGTTGTATTGAAAAGCGTGTCAAAATAAACGACTGAGTCTATTTTATTATACAATTTTACCATTGCTTTGCAATAACGGCTCGATTTTGTCAAGAAAGAGACAAAATACAGGAAAATACAACGCAAATGCTACCAATAACGTTCAATTCTTATGAAAAAAGTGTCAAAATAAAGGGTCGATTCTATTTTATTATACAATTTTGCCATTCTTCTGCAATAACGACTCGATTTTGTCAAGAAAGTGACAAAATACAGGAAAATACAACGCAAATGCTAGCAATAACGTTCAATTCTTTTGAAGGTCATGTCAAAATAAACGGCTAAGTCTATTTTATTATACAATTTTACCATTCTTCTGCAATAACGGCTCCATTCTGTCAAGAAAGTGACAAAATACAGGAATATACAACGCAAATGCTAGCAATAACGTTCAATTCTTATGAAAATCGTGTCAAAATAAAGGGTTGATTCTATTTAATTATACAATTTTACCATTCTTCTGCAAGAACGACTCGATTTTGTCAAGAATGTGACAAAATACAGAAAAAACAACGCAAATGCCTGCAATATCGTTCAGTTGTATTGAAAAGCGTGTCAAAATAAACGGCTGAGTCAATTTTGTTATACAATCTTACCATTCTTCTGCAATAACGGCTCGATATTGTCAAGAAAGTGACAAAATACAGGAAAATACAACGCAAATGCTAGCAATAACGTTCAATTCTTATGAAAATCGTGTCAAAATAAAGGGTCGATTCTATTTTATTATACAATTTTACCATTCTTCTGCAAGAACGACTCGATTTTGTCAAGAATGTGACAAAATACAGAAAAAACAACTCAAATGCTAGCAATATCGTTCAGTTGTATTGAAAAGCGTGTCAAAATAAACGGCTGAGTCAATTTTGTTATACAATTTTACCATTCTTCTGCAATAACGGCTCGATTTTCTCAAGAATGTGACAAAATACAGGAAAATAGAATGCAAATGCTACCAATAACGTCCAATTCTTTTGAAAATTGTGTCAAAATAAACGACTGAGTCTATTTTATTATACAATTTTACCATTGCTTTGCAATAACGGCTCGATTTTGTCAAGAAAGAGACAAAATACAGGAAAATACAACGCAAATGCTACCAATATCGTTCAGTTGTATTGAAAAGCGTGTCAAAATAAACGGCTGGGTCTATTTTATTATACAATTTTACAATTCTTCTGCAATAACGATTCGATTTTGTCAAGAAAGTGACAAAATACAGAAAAACACAACGCAAATGCTAGCAATATCGTTTAGTTGTATTGAAAAGCATTTCAAAATAAACGACTGAGTCTATTTTATTATACAATTTTGCCATTCTTCTGCAATCACGGCTCGATATTGTCAAGAAAGTGACAAAATACAGGAAAGTACAACGCAAATGCTAGCAATAACGTTCAATTCTTATGAAAATCGTGTCAAAATAAAGGGCCGATTCTATTTAATTATACAATTTTACCATTCTTCTGCAAGAACGACTTGATTTTGTCAAGAAAGTGACAAAATACAGGAAAATACAACGCAAATGCTAGCAATAACGTTCAATTCTTATGAAAATCGTGTCAAAATAAAGGGTTGATTCTATTTAATTATACAATTTTACCATTCTTCTGCAAGAACGACTCGATTTTGTCAAGAATGTGACAAAATACAGGAAAATACAACGCAAATGCTAGCAATATCGTTCAGTTGTATTGAAAAGCGTTTCAAAATAAACGGTTGAGTCTATTTTATTATACAATTTTACCATTCTTCTGCAATAACTGCTCGATTTTGTCAAGAAAGTGACAAAATACAGGAAAATACAACGCAAATGCTACCAATAACGTTCAATTGTATTGAAAATCGTGTCAAAATAAAGGGTCGATTCTATTTAATTATATAATTTTACCATTCTTCTGCAATCACGGCTCGATTTTGTCAAGAAAGTGACAAAATACAGGAAAATACAACGCAAATGCTAGCAATATCGTTCAGTTGTATTGAAAAGCGTGTCAAAATAAACGGCTGGGTCTATTTTATTATACAATTTTACAATTCTTCTGCAATAACGACTCGATTTTGTCAAGAAAGTGACAAAATACAGAAAAACACAACGCAAATGCTAGCAATATCGTTCAGTTGTATTGAAAAGCGTGTCAAAATAAACGACTGAGTCTATTTTATTATACAATTTTACCATTGCTTTGCAATAACGGCTCGATTTTGTCAAGAAAGAGACAAAATACAGGAAAATACAACGCAAATGCTACCAATAACGTTCAATTCTTATGAAAAAAGTGTCAAAATAAAGGGTCGATTCTATTTTATTATACAATTTTACCATTCTTCTGCAAGAACGACTCGATTTTGTCAAGAATGTGACAAAATACAGGAAAATACAACGCAAATGCTACCAATAACGTTCAATTCTTATGAAAATCGTGTCAAAATAAAGGGTTGATTCTATTTAATTATACAATTTTACCATTCTTCTGCAAGAACGACTCGATTTTGTCAAGAATGTGACAAAATACAGAAAAAACAACTCAAATGCTAGCAATATCGTTCAGTTGTATTGAAAAGCGTGTCAAAATAAACGGCTGAGTCAATTTTGTTATACAATTTTACCATTCTTCTGCAATAACGGCTCGATTTTCTCAAGAATGTGACAAAATACAGGAAAATAGAATGCAAATGCTACCAATAACGTCCAATTCTTTTGAAAATTGTGTCAAAATAAATGTTTGAGTATTTTATTATACAATTTTACCATTCTACCGCAAAAACGGCTCGATTTTGTCAAGAATGTGATAAAATACAGAAAAACACAACGCAAATGCTAGCAATAACGTTCAATTCTTATGAAAATCGTGTCAAAATAAAGGGTTGATTCTATTTAATTATACAATTTTACCATTCTTCTGCAAGAACGACTCGATTTTGTCAAGAATGTGACAAAATACAGAAAAAACAACGCAAATGCCTGCAATATCGTTCAGTTGTATTGAAAAGCGTGTCAAAATAAACGGCTGAGTCAATTTTGTTATACAATCTTACCATTCTTCTGCAATAACGGCTCGATATTGTCAAGAAAGTGACAAAATACAGGAAAATACAACGCAAATGCTAGCAATAACGTTCAATTCTTATGAAAATCGTGTCAAAATAAAGGGTCGATTCTATTTTATTATACAATTTTACCATTCTTCTGCAAGAACGACTCGATTTTGTCAAGAATGTGACAAAATACAGAAAAAACAACTCAAAAACTAGCAATATCGTTCAGTTGTATTGAAAAGCGTGTCAAAATAAACGACTGAGTCTATTTTATTATACAATTTTACCATTGCTTTGCAATAACGGCTCGATTTTGTCAAGAAAGAGACAAAATACAGGAAAATACAACGCAAATGCTACCAATATCGTTCAGTTGTATTGAAAAGCGTGTCAAAATAAACGGCTGGGTCTATTTTATTATACAATTTTACAATTCTTCTGCAATAACGACTCGATTTTGTCAAGAAAGTGACAAAATACAGAAAAACACAACGCAAATGCTAGCAATATCGTTTAGTTGTATTGAAAAGCATTTCAAAATAAACGACTGAGTCTATTTTATTATACAATTTTGCCATTCTTCTGCAATCACGGCTCGATATTGTCAAGAAAGTGACAAAATACAGGAAAGTACAACGCAAATGCTAGCAATAACGTTCAATTCTTATGAAAATCGTGTCAAAATAAAGGGCCGATTCTATTTAATTATACAATTTTACCATTCTTCTGCAAGAACGACTCGATTTTGTCAAGAAAGTGACAAAATACAGGAAAATACAACGCAAATGCTAGCAATAACGTTCAATTCTTATGAAAATCGTGTCAAAATAAAGGGTTGATTCTATTTAATTATACAATTTTACCATTCTTCTGCAAGAACGACTCGATTTTGTCAAGAATGTGACAAAATACAGGAAAATACAACGCAAATGCTAGCAATATCGTTCAGTTGTATTGAAAAGCGTTTCAAAATAAACGGTTGAGTCTATTTTATTATACAATTTTACCATTCTTCTGCAATAACTGCTCGATTTTGTCAAGAAAGTGACAAAATACAGGAAAATACAACGCAAATGCTACCAATAACGTTCAATTGTATTGAAAATCGTGTCAAAATAAAGGGTCGATTCTATTTAATTATATAATTTTACCATTCTTCTGCAATCACGGCTCGATTTTGTCAAGAAAGTGACAAAATACAGGAAAATACAACGCAAATGCTAGCAATATCGTTCAGTTGTATTGAAAAGCGTGTCAAAATAAACGGCTGGGTCTATTTTATTATACAATTTTACAATTCTTCTGCAATAACGACTCGATTTTGTCAAGAAAGTGACAAAATACAGAAAAACACAACGCAAATGCTAGCAATATCGTTCAGTTGTATTGAAAAGCGTGTCAAAATAAACGACTGAGTCTATTTTATTATACAATTTTACCATTGCTTTGCAATAACGGCTCGATTTTGTCAAGAAAGAGACAAAATACAGGAAAATACAACGCAAATGCTACCAATAACGTTCAATTCTTATGAAAATCGTGTCAAAATAAAGGGTTGATTCTATTTAATTATACAATTTTACCATTCTTCTGCAAGAACGACTCGATTTTGTCAAGAATGTGACAAAATACAGAAAAAACAACTCAAATGCTAGCAATATCGTTCAGTTGTATTGAAAAGCGTGTCAAAATAAACGGCTGAGTCAATTTTGTTATACAATTTTACCATTCTTCTGCAATAACGGCTCGATTTTCTCAAGAATGTGACAAAATACAGGAAAATAGAATGCAAATGCTACCAATAACGTCCAATTCTTTTGAAAATTGTGTCAAAATAAATGTTTGAGTATTTTATTATACAATTTTACCATTCTACCGCAAAAACGGCTCGATTTTGTCAAGAATGTGACAAAATACAGAAAAACACAACGCAAATGCTAGCAATAACGTTCAATTCTTATGAAAATCGTGTCAAAATAAAGGGTTGATTCTATTTAATTATACAATTTTACCATTCTTCTGCAAGAACGACTCGATTTTGTCAAGAATGTGACAAAATACAGAAAAAACAACTCAAATGCTAGCAATATCGTTCAGTTGTATTGAAAAGCGTGTCAAAATAAACGGCTGAGTCAATTTTGTTATACAATTTTACCATTCTTCTGCAATAACGGCTCGATATTGTCAAGAAAGTGACAAAATACAGGAAAATACAACGCAAATGCTAGCAATAACGTTCAATTCTTATGAAAATCGTGTCAAAATAAAGGGTTGATTCTATTTAATTATACAATTTTACCATTCTTCTGCAAGAACGACTCGATTTTGTCAAGAATGTGACAAAATACAGAAAAACACAACGCAATTGCTAGCAATAACGTTCAATTCTTATGAAAATCGTGTCAAAATAAAGGGTTGATTCTATTTAATTATACAATTTTACCATTCTTCTGCAAGAACGACTCGATTTTGTCAAGAATGTGACAAAATACAGAAAAAACAACGCAAATGCTTGCAATATCGTTCAGTTGTATTGAAAAGCGTGTCAAAATAAACGGCTGAGTCAATTTTGTTATACAATTTTACCATTCTTCTGCAATAACGGCTCGATATTGTCAAGAAAGTGACAAAATACAGAAAAACACAACGCAAATGCTAGCAATAACGTTCAATTCTTATGAAAATCGTGTCAAAATAAAGGGTTGATTCTATTTAATTATACAATTTTACCATTCTTCTGCAAGAACGACTCGATTTTGTCAAGAATGTGACAAAATACAGAAAAAACAACGCAAATGCTTGCAATATCGTTCAGTTGTATTGAAAAGCGTGTCAAAATAAACGGCTGAGTCAATTTTGATATACAATTTTACCATTCTTCTGCAATAAAGGCTCGATATTGTCAAGAAAGTGACAAAATACAGGAAAATACAACGCAAATGCTAGCAATAACGTTCAATTCTTATGAAAATCGTGTCAAAATAAAGGGTCGATTCTATTTTATTATACAATTTTACCATTCTTCTGCAAGAACGACTCGATTTTGTCAAGAATGTGACAAAATACAGAAAAAACAACTCAAATGCTAGCAATATCGTTCAGTTGTATTGAAAAGCGTGTCAAAATAAACGACTGAGTCTATTTTATTGTACAATTTTACAATTCTTCTGCAATAACGACTCGATTTTGTCAAGAAAGTGACAAAATACAGAAAAACACAACGCAAATGCTAGCAATATCGTTTAGTTGTATTGAAAAGCATTTCAAAATAAACGACTGAGTCTATTTTATTATACAATTTTGCCATTCTTCTGCAATCACGGCTCGATATTGTCAAGAAAGTGACAAAATACAGGAAAGTACAACGCAAATGCTAGCAATAACGTTCAATTCTTATGAAAATCGTGTCAAAATAAAGGGTCGATTCTATTTAATTATACAATTTTACCATTCTTCTGCAAGAACGACTCGATTTTGTCAAGAATGTGACAAAATACAGAAAAAACAACTCAAATGCTAGCAATATCGTTCAGTTGTATTGAAAAGGGTGTCAAAATAAACGACTGAGTCTATTTTATTATACAATTTTACCATTGCTTTGCAATAACGGCTCGATTTTGTCAAGAAAGAGACAAAATACAGGAAAATACAACGCAAATGCTACCAATAACGTTCAATTCTTATGAAAATCGTGTCAAAATAAAGGGTTGATTCTATTTAATTATACAATTTTACCATTCTTCTGCAAGAACGACTCGATTTTGTCAAGAATGTGACAAAATACAGAAAAAACAACTCAAATGCTAGCAATATCGTTCAGTTGTATTGAAAAGCGTGTCAAAATAAACGGCTGAGTCAATTTTGTTATACAATTTTACCATTCTTCTGCAATAACGGCTCGATTTTCTCAAGAATGTGACAAAATACAGGAAAATAGAATGCAAATGCTACCAATAACGTCCAATTCTTTTGAAAATTGTGTCAAAATAAATGTTTGAGTATTTTATTATACAATTTTACCATTCTACCGCAAAAACGGCTCGATTTTGTCAAGAATGTGACAAAATACAGAAAAACACAACGCAAATGCTAGCAATAACGTTCAATTCTTATGAAAATCGTGTCAAAATAAAGGGTTGATTCTATTTAATTATACAATTTTACCATTCTTCTGCAAGAACGACTCGATTTTGTCAAGAATGTGACAAAATACAGAAAAAACAACTCAAATGCTAGCAATATCGTTCAGTTGTATTGAAAAGCGTGTCAAAATAAACGGCTGAGTCAATTTTGTTATACAATTTTACCATTCTTCTGCAATAACGGCTCGATATTGTCAAGAAAGTGACAAAATACAGGAAAATACAACGCAAATGCTAGCAATAACGTTCAATTCTTATGAAAATCGTGTCAAAATAAAGGGTTGATTCTATTTAATTATACAATTTTACCATTCTTCTGCAAGAACGACTCGATTTTGTCAAGAATGTGACAAAATACAGAAAAACACAACGCAATTGCTAGCAATAACGTTCAATTCTTATGAAAATCGTGTCAAAATAAAGGGTTGATTCTATTTAATTATACAATTTTACCATTCTTCTGCAAGAACGACTCGATTTTGTCAAGAATGTGACAAAATACAGAAAAAACAACGCAAATGCTTGCAATATCGTTCAGTTGTATTGAAAAGCGTGTCAAAATAAACGGCTGAGTCAATTTTGTTATACAATTTTACCATTCTTCTGCAATAACGGCTCGATATTGTCAAGAAAGTGACAAAATACAGAAAAACACAACGCAAATGCTAGCAATAACGTTCAATTCTTATTAAAATCGTGTCAAAATAAAGGGTTGATTCTATTTAATTATACAATTTTACCATTCTTCTGCAAGAACGACTCGATTTTGTCAAGAATGTGACAAAATACAGAAAAAACAACGCAAATGCTTCCAATATCGTTCAGTTGTATTGAAAAGCGTGTCAAAATAAACGGCTGAGTCAATTTTGATATACAATTTTACCATTCTTCTGCAATAAAGGCTCGATATTGTCAAGAAAGTGACAAAATACAGGAAAATACAACGCAAATGCTAGCAATAACGTTCAATTCTTATGAAAATCGTGTCAAAATAAAGGGTCGATTCTATATTATTATACAATTTTACCATTCTTCTGCAAGAACGACTCGATTTTGTCAAGAATGTGACAAAATACAGAAAAAACAACTCAAATGCTAGCAATATCGTTCAGTTGTATTGAAAAGCGTGTCAAAATAAACGACTGAGTCTATTTTATTGTACAATTTTACAATTCTTCTGCAATAACGACTCGATTTTGTCAAGAAAGTGACAAAATACAGAAAAACACAACGCAAATGCTAGCAATATCGTTTAGTTGTATTGAAAAGCATTTCAAAATAAACGACTGAGTCTATTTTATTATACAATTTTACAATTGCTTTGCAATAACGGCTCGATTTTGTCAAGAAAGTGACAAAATACAGGAAAATACAACGCAAATGCTAGCAATATCGTTCAGTTGTAATGAAACGCGTTTCAAAATAAACGACTGAGTCTATTTTATTATACAATTTTACCATTCTTCTGCAATAACGGCTCGATTTTCTCAAGAATGTGACAAAATACAGGAAAATAGAATGCAAATGCTACCAATAACGTCCAATTCTTTTGAAAATTGTGTCAAAATAAAGGTTTGAGTATTTTATTATACAATTTTACCATTCTACTGCAAAAACGGCTCGATTTTGTCAAGAATGTGACAAAATACAGAAAAACACAACGCAAATGCTAGCAATAACGTTCAATTCTTATGAAAATCGTGTCAAAATAAAGGGTTGATTCTATTTAATTATATAATTTTACAATTCTACTGCAAGAACGACTCGATTTTGTCAAGAATGTGACAAAATACAGAAAAAACAACTCAAATGCTAGCAATATCGTTCAGTTGTATTGAAAAGCGTGTCAAAATAAACGGCTGAGTCTATTTTATTATACAATTTTACCATTCTTCTGCAATAACGGCTCGATTTTGTCAAGAAAGTGACAAAATACAGGAAAATACAACGCAAATGCTAGCAATAACGTTCAATTCTTTTGAAAGTCATGTCAAAATAAACGGCTAAGTCTGTTTTATTATACAATTTTACCATTCTTCTGCAATAACGGCTCGATTTTCTCAAGAATGTGACAAAATACAGGAAAATAGAATGCAAATGCTACCAATAACGTCCAATTCTTTTGAAAATTGTGTCAAAATAAAGGTTTGAGTATTTTATTATACAATTTTACCATTCTTCTGCAATAACGGCTCGATTTTCTCAAGAATGTGACAAAATACCGGAAAATAGAATGCAAATGCTACCAATAACAACGTCCAATTCTTTTGAAAAGCGTTTTAAAATAAACGACTGAGTCTATTTTATAATACAATTTTACCATTCTTCTGCAATAACGGCTCGATTCTGCCAAGAATGTGACAAAATACAGGAAAATAGAACGCAAATGCTACCAATAACGTTCAATTGTATTGAAAATCGTGTCAAAATAAAGGGTCGATTCTATTTAATTATACAATTTTACCATTCTTCTGCAATCACGCCTCGATTTTGTCAAGAAAGTGACAAAATACAGGAAAATACAACGCAAATGCTAGCAATATCGTTCAGTTGTATTGAAAAGCGTGTCAAACTAAACGGCTGGGTCTATTTTATTATACAATTTTACAATTCTTCTGCAATAACGACTCGATTTTGTCAAGAAAGTGACAAAATACAGAAAAACACAACGCAAAAGCTAGCAATATCGTTCAGTTGTATTGAAACGCGTTTCAAAATAAACGACTGAGTCTATTCAATTATACAATTTTACCATTCTTCTGCAATAACGGCTCGATATTGTCAAGATAGTGACAAAATACAGGAAAATACAACGCAAATGCTAGCAATAACGTTCAATTCTTATGAAAATCGTGTCAAACTAAAGGGTCGATTCTATTTAATTATACAATTTTACCATTCTTCTGCAAGAACGACTCGATTTTGTCAAGAATGTGACAAAATACAGGAAAAAACAACGCAAATGCTAGCAATATCGTTCAGTTGTATTGAAAAGCGTTTCAAAATAAACGACTGAGTCTATTTTATCATACAATTTTACCATTCTTCTGCAATAACGGCTCGATTTTGTCAAGAAAGTAACAAAATACAGGAAAATACAACGCAAATGCTAGCAATATCGTTCAATTCTTTTGAAAGTCATGTCAAAATAAACGGCTAAGTCTGTTTTATTATACAATTTTACCATTCTTCTGCAATAACGGCTCGATTTTCTCAAGAATGTGACAAAATACAGGAAAATAGAATGCAAATGCTACCAATAACGTCCAATTCTTTTGAAAATTGTGTCAAAATAAATGTTTGAGTATTTTATTATACAATTTTACCATTCCACTGCAAAAACGGCTCGATTTTGTCAAGAATGTGACAAAATACAGAAAAACACAACGCAAATGCTAGCAATAACGTTCAATTCTTATGAAAATCGTGTCAAAATAAAGGGTTGATTCTTTTTAATTATACAATTTTACCATTCTTCTGCAAGAACGACTCGATTTTGTCAAGAATGTGACAAAATACAGAAAAAACAACGCAAATGCTTGCAATATCGTTCAGTTGTATTGAAAAGCGTGTCAAAATAAACGGCTGAGTCAATTTTGTTATACAATTTTACCATTCTTCTGCAATAACGGCTCGATATTGTCAAGAAAGTGACAAAATACAGAAAAACACAACGCAAATGCTAGCAATAACGTTCAATTCTTATTAAAATCGTGTCAAAATAAAGGGTTGATTCTATTTAATTATACAATTTTACCATTCTTCTGCAAGAACGACTCGATTTTGTCAAGAATGTGACAAAATACAGAAAAAACAACGCAAATGCTTCCAATATCGTTCAGTTGTATTGAAAAGCGTGTCAAAATAAACGGCTGAGTCAATTTTGATATACAATTTTACCATTCTTCTGCAATAAAGGCTCGATATTGTCAAGAAAGTGACAAAATACAGGAAAATACAACGCAAATGCTAGCAATAACGTTCAATTCTTATGAAAATCGTGTCAAAATAAAGGGTCGATTCTATATTATTATACAATTTTACCATTCTTCTGCAAGAACGACTCGATTTTGTCAAGAATGTGACAAAATACAGAAAAAACAACTCAAATGCTAGCAATATCGTTCAGTTGTATTGAAAAGCGTGTCAAAATAAACGACTGAGTCTATTTTATTGTACAATTTTACAATTCTTCTGCAATAACGACTCGATTTTGTCAAGAAAGTGACAAAATACAGAAAAACACAACGCAAATGCTAGCAATATCGTTTAGTTGTATTGAAAAGCATTTCAAAATAAACGACTGAGTCTATTTTATTATACAATTTTGCCATTCTTCTGCAATCACGGCTCGATATTGTCAAGAAAGTGACAAAATACAGGAAAGTACAACGCAAATGCTAGCAATAACGTTCAATTCTTATGAAAATCGTGTCAAAATAAAGGGTCGATTCTATTTAATTATACAATTTTACCATTCTTCTGCAAGAACGACTCGATTTTGTCAAGAATGTGACAAAATACAGAAAAAACAACTCAAATGCTAGCAATATCGTTCAGTTGTATTGAAAAGGGTGTCAAAATAAACGACTGAGTCTATTTTATTATACAATTTTACAATTGCTTTGCAATAACGGCTCGATTTTGTCAAGAAAGTGACAAAATACAGGAAAATACAACGCAAATGCTAGCAATATCGTTCAGTTGTAATGAAACGCGTTTCAAAATAAACGACTGAGTCTATTTTATTATACAATTTTACCATTCTTCTGCAATAACGGCTCGATTTTCTCAAGAATGTGACAAAATACAGGAAAATAGAATGCAAATGCTACCAATAACGTCCAATTCTTTTGAAAATTGTGTCAAAATAAAGGTTTGAGTATTTTATTATACAATTTTACCATTCTACTGCAAAAACGGCTCGATTTTGTCAAGAATGTGACAAAATACAGAAAAACACAACGCAAATGCTAGCAATAACGTTCAATTCTTATGAAAATCGTGTCAAAATAAAGGGTTGATTCTATTTAATTATATAATTTTACAATTCTACTGCAAGAACGACTCGATTTTGTCAAGAATGTGACAAAATACAGAAAAAACAACTCAAATGCTAGCAATATCGTTCAGTTGTATTGAAAAGCGTGTCAAAATAAACGGCTGAGTCTATTTTATTATACAATTTTACCATTCTTCTGCAATAACGGCTCGATTTTGTCAAGAAAGTGACAAAATACAGGAAAATACAACGCAAATGCTAGCAATAACGTTCAATTCTTTTGAAAGTCATGTCAAAATAAACGGCTAAGTCTGTTTTATTATACAATTTTACCATTCTTCTGCAATAACGGCTCGATTTTCTCAAGAATGTGACAAAATACAGGAAAATAGAATGCAAATGCTACCAATAACGTCCAATTCTTTTGAAAATTGTGTCAAAATAAAGGTTTGAGTATTTTATTATACAATTTTACCATTCTTCTGCAATAACGGCTCGATTTTCTCAAGAATGTGACAAAATACCGGAAAATAGAATGCAAATGCTACCAATAACAACGTCCAATTCTTTTGAAAAGCGTTTTAAAATAAACGACTGAGTCTATTTTATAATACAATTTTACCATTCTTCTGCAATAACGGCTCGATTCTGCCAAGAATGTGACAAAATACAGGAAAATAGAACGCAAATGCTACCAATAACGTTCAATTGTATTGAAAATCGTGTCAAAATAAAGGGTCGATTCTATTTAATTATACAATTTTACCATTCTTCTGCAATCACGCCTCGATTTTGTCAAGAAAGTGACAAAATACAGGAAAATACAACGCAAATGCTAGCAATATCGTTCAGTTGTATTGAAAAGCGTGTCAAACTAAACGGCTGGGTCTATTTTATTATACAATTTTACAATTCTTCTGCAATAACGACTCGATTTTGTCAAGAAAGTGACAAAATACAGAAAAACACAACGCAAAAGCTAGCAATATCGTTCAGTTGTATTGAAACGCGTTTCAAAATAAACGACTGAGTCTATTCAATTATACAATTTTACCATTCTTCTGCAATAACGGCTCGATATTGTCAAGATAGTGACAAAATACAGGAAAATACAACGCAAATGCTAGCAATAACGTTCAATTCTTATGAAAATCGTGTCAAACTAAAGGGTCGATTCTATTTAATTATACAATTTTACCATTCTTCTGCAAGAACGACTCGATTTTGTCAAGAATGTGACAAAATACAGGAAAAAACAACGCAAATGCTAGCAATATCGTTCAGTTGTATTGAAAAGCGTTTCAAAATAAACGACTGAGTCTATTTTATCATACAATTTTACCATTCTTCTGCAATAACGGCTCGATTTTGTCAAGAAAGTAACAAAATACAGGAAAATACAACGCAAATGCTAGCAATATCGTTCAATTCTTTTGAAAGTCATGTCAAAATAAACGGCTAAGTCTGTTTTATTATACAATTTTACCATTCTTCTGCAATAACGGCTCGATTTTCTCAAGAATGTGACAAAATACAGGAAAATAGAATGCAAATGCTACCAATAACGTCCAATTCTTTTGAAAATTGTGTCAAAATAAATGTTTGAGTATTTTATTATACAATTTTACCATTCCACTGCAAAAACGGCTCGATTTTGTCAAGAATGTGACAAAATACAGAAAAACACAACGCAAATGCTAGCAATAACGTTCAATTCTTATGAAAATCGTGTCAAAATAAAGGGTTGATTCTTTTTAATTATACAATTTTACCATTCTTCTGCAAGAACGACTCGATTTTGTCAAGAATGTGACAAAATACAGAAAAAACAACGCAAATGCTTGCAATATCGTTCAGTTGTATTGAAAAGCGTGTCAAAATAAACGGCTGAGTCTATTTTGTTACACAATTTTACCATTCTTCTGCAATAACGGCTCGATTCTGTCAAGAAGTGACAAAATACAGGAAAATACAACGCAAATGCTACCAAGAACGTTCAATTGTATTGAAAATCGTGTCAAAATTAAGGGTCGATTCTATTTAATTATACAATTTTACCATTCTTCTGCAAGAACGACTCGATTTTGTCAAGAATGTGACAAAATACAGAAAAAACAACTCAAATGCTAGCAATATCGTTCAGTTGTATTGAAAAGCGTGTCAAAATAAACGACTGAGTCTATTTTATTATACAATTTTACCATTGCTTTGCAATAACGGCTCGATTTTGTCAAGAAAGAGACAAAATACAGGAAAATACAACGCAAACGCTACCAATAACGTTCAATTCTTATGAAAATCGTGTCAAAATAAAGGTTCGATTCTATTTAATTATACAATTTTACCATTCTTCTGCAAGAACGACTCGATTTTGTCAAGAATGTGACAAAATACAGAAAAAACAACGCAAATGCTACCAATAACGTTCAATTGTATTGAAAATCGTGTCAAAATAAACGACTGAGTATTTTATTATACAATTTTACCATTCTTCTGCAATCACGGCTCGATTTTGTCAAGAAAGTGACAAAATACAGGAAAATACAACGCAAATGCTAGCAATATCGTTCAGTTGTATTGAAAAGCGTGTCAAAATAAACGGCTGGGACTATTGTATTATACAATTTTACCATTCTTCTGCAATAACGGCTAGATTTTGTCAAGAAAGTGACAAAATACAGGAAAATACAACGCAAATGCTAGCAATATCGTTCAGTTGTATTGAAAAGCGTTTCAAAATAAACGACTGAGTCTATTTTATCATACAATTTTACCATTCTTCTGCAATAACGGCTCGATATTGTCAAGAAAGTGACAAAATACAGGAAAATACAACGCAAATGCTAGCAATAACGTTCAATTCTTATGAAAATCGTGTCAAAATAAAGGTTCAATTCTATTTAATTATACAATTTTACCATTCTTCTGCAATAACGGCTCGATATTGTCAAGAAAGTGACAAAATACAGGAAAATACAACGCAAATGCTAGCAATAACGTTCAATTCTTATGAAAATCGTGTCAAAATAAAGGTTCGATTCTATTTAATTATACAATTTTACCATTCTTCTGCAATAACGACTCGATTTTGTCAAGAATGTGACAAAATACAGGAAAATACAACGCAAATGCTGGCAATAACGTTCAATTCTTTTGAATGTCATGTCAAAATAAACGGCTAAGTCTGTTTTATTATACAATTGTACCATTCTTCTGCAATCACGGCTCGATTTTGTCAAGAAAGTGACAAAATACAGGAAAAAACAACGCAAATGCTAGCAATATCGTTCAGTTGTATTGAAAAGCGTTTCAAAATAAACGACTGAGTCTATTTTATCATACAATTTTACCATTCTTCTGCAATAACGGCTCGATTTTGTCAAGAAAGTAACAAAATACAGGAAAATACAACGCAAATGCTAGCAATATCGTTCAATTCTTTTGAAAGTCATGTCAAAATAAACGGCTAAGTCTGTTTTATTATACAATTTTACCATTCTTCTGCAAAAACGGCTCGATTTTCTCAAGAATGTGACAAAATACAGGAAAATAGAATGCAAATGCTACCAATAACGTCCAATTCTTTTGAAAATTGTGTCAAAATAAAGGTTTGAGTATTTTATTATACAATTTTACCATTCTACTGCAAAAACTGCTCGATTTTGTCAAGAATGTGACAAAATACAGAAAAACACAACGCAAATGCTAGCAATAACGTTCAATTCTTATAAAAATCGTGTCAAAATAAAGGGTTGATTCTTTTTAATTATACAATTTTACCATTCTTCTGCAAGAACGACTCGATTTTGTCAAGAATGTGACAAAATACAGAAAAAACAACGCAAATGCTTGCAATATCGTTCAGTTGTATTGAAAAGCGTGTCAAAATAAACGGCTGAGTCTATTTTGTTACACAATTTTACCATTCTTCTGCAATAACGGCTCGATTCTGTCAAGAAGTGACAAAATACAGGAAAATACAACGCAAATGCTAGCAATATCGTTCAGTTGTATTGAAAAGCGTGTCAAAATAAACGGCTGAGTCTATTTTATTATACAATTTTACCATTCTTCTGCAATCACGGCTCGATTTTGTCAAGAAAGTGACAAAATACAGGAAAATACAACGCAAATGCTAGCAATATCGTTCAGTTGTATTGAAAAGCGTGTCAAAATAAACGGCTGGGTCTATTTTATTATACAATTTTACAATTTTTCTGCAATAACGACTCGATTTTGTCAAGAAAGTGACAAAATACAGAAAAACACAACGCAAATGCTAGCAATATCGTTCAGTTGTATTGAAACGCGTTTCAAAATAAACGACTGAGTCTATTTTATTATACAATTTTACCATTCTTCTGCAATAACGGCTCGATTTTCTCAAGAATGTGACAAAATACAGGAAAATAGAATGCAAATGCTACCAATAACGTCCAATTCTTTTGAAAATTGTGTCAAAATAAATGTTTGAGTATTTTATTATACAATTTTACCATTCTACCGCAAAAACGGCTCGATTTTGTCAAGAATGTGACAAAATACAGAAAAACACAACGCAAATGCTAGCAATAACGTTCAATTCTTATGAAAATCGTGTCAAAATAAAGGGTTGATTCTATTTAATTATACAATTTTATTATTCTTCTGCAAGAACGACTCGATTTTGTCAAGAATGTGACAAAATACAGAAAAAACAACGCAAATGCTTGCAATATCGTTCAGTTGTATTGAAAAGCGTGTCAAAATAAACGGCTGAGTCAATTTTGTTATACAATTTTACCATTCTTCTGCAAAAACGGCTCGATTTTGTCAAGAAAGTGACAAAATACAGGAAAATACAACGCAAATGCTAGCAATAACGTTCAATTCTTATGAAAATCGTGTCAAAATAAAGGGTCGATTCTATTTTATTATACAATTTTACCATTGTTCTGCAAGAACGACTCGATTTTGTCAAGAATGTGACAAAATACAGAAAAAACAACTCAAATGCTAGCAATATCGTTCAGTTGTATTGAAAAGCGTGTCAAAATAAACGACTGAGTCTATTTTATTATACAATTTTACCATTGCTTTGCAATAACGGCTCGATTTTGTCAAGAAAGAGACAAAATACAGGAAAATACAACGCAAATGCTACCAATAACGTTCAATTCTTATGAAAAAAGTGTCAAAATAAAGGGTCGATTCTATTTTATTATACAATTTTACCATTCTTCTGCAATAACGACTCGATTTTGTCAAGAAAGTGACAAAATACAGGAAAATACAACGCAAATGCTAGCAATAACGTTCAATTCTTTTGAAGGTCATGTCAAAATAAACGGCTAAGTCTATTTTATTATACAATTTTACCATTCTTCTGCAATAACGGCTCCATTCTGTCAAGAAAGTGACAAAATACAGGAAAATACAACGCAAATGCTAGCAATAACGTTCAATTCTTATGAAAATCGTGTCAAAATAAAGGGTTGATTCTATTTAATTATACAATTTTACCATTCTTCTGCAAGAACGACTCGATTTTGTCAAGAATGTGACAAAATACAGAAAAAACAACTCAAATGCTAGCAATATCGTTCAGTTGTATTGAAAAGCGTGTCAAAATAAACGACTGAGTCTATTTTATTATACAATTTTACCATTGCTTTGCAATAACGGCTCGATTTTGTCAAGAAAGTGACAAAATACAGGAAAATACAACGCAAATGCTAGCAATAACGTTCAATTCTTTTGAAAGTCATGTCAAAATAAACGGCTAAGTCTGTTTTATTATACAATTTTACCATTCTTCTGCAATAACGGCTCGATTTTCTCAAGAATGTGACAAAATACAGGAAAATAGAATGCAAATGCTACCAATAACGTCCAATTCTTTTGAAAATTGTGTCAAAATAAAGGTTTGAGTATTTTATTATACAATTTTACCATTCTTCTGCAATAACGGCTCGATTTTCTCAAGAATGTGACAAAATACCGGAAAATAGAATGCAAATGCTACCAATAACAACGTCCAATTCTTTTGAAAAGCGTTTTAAAATAAACGACTGAGTCTATTTTATAATACAATTTTACCATTCTTCTGCAATAACGGCTCGATTCTGCCAAGAAAGTGACAAAATACAGGAAAATACAACGCAAATGCTACCAATAACGTTCAATTGTATTGAAAATCGTGTCAAAATAAAGGGTCGATTCTATTTAATTATACAATTTTACCATTCTTCTGCAATCACGCCTCGATTTTGTCAAGAAAGTGACAAAATACAGGAAAATACAACGCAAATGCTAGCAATATCGTTCAGTTGTATTGAAAAGCGTGTCAAACTAAACGGCTGGGTCTATTTTATTATACAATTTTACAATTCTTCTGCAATAACGACTCGATTTTGTCAAGAAAGTGACAAAATACAGAAAAACACAACGCAAAAGCTAGCAATATCGTTCAGTTGTATTGAAACGCGTTTCAAAATAAACGACTGAGTCTATTCAATTATACAATTTTACCATTCTTCTGCAATAACGGCTCGATATTGTCAAGAAAGTGACAAAATACAGGAAAATACAACGCAAATGCTAGCAATAACGTTCAATTCTTATGAAAATCGTGTCAAACTAAAGGGTCGATTCTATTTAATTATACAATTTTACCATTCTTCTTCAAGAACGACTCGATTTTGTCAAGAATGTGACAAAATACAGGAAAAAACAACGCAAATGCTAGCAATATCGTTCAGTTGTATTGAAAAGCGTTTCAAAATAAACGACTGAGTCTATTTTATCATACAATTTTACCATTCTTCTGCAATAACGGCTCGATTTTGTCAAGAAAGTAACAAAATACAGGAAAATACAACGCAAATGCTAGCAATATCGTTCAATTCTTTTGAAAGTCATGTCAAAATAAACGGCTAAGTCTGTTTTATTATACAATTTTACCATTCTTCTGCAATAACGGCTCGATTTTCTCAAGAATGTGACAAAATACAGGAAAATAGAATGCAAATGCTACCAATAACGTCCAATTCTTTTGAAAATTGTGTCAAAATAAAGGTTTGAGTATTTTATTATACAATTTTACCATTCTTCTGCAAAAACGGCTCGATTTTCTCAAGAATGTGACAAAATACAGGAAAATAGAATGCAAATGCTACCAATAACGTCCAATTCTTTTGAAAATTGTGTCAAAATAAATGTTTGAGTATTTTATTATACAATTTTACCATTCTTCTGCAAAAACGGCTCGATTTTCTCAAGAATGTGACAAAATACAGGAAAATAGAATGCAAATGCTACCAATAACGTCCAATTCTTTTGAAAATTGTGTCAAAATAAATGTTTGAGTATTTTATTATACAATTTTACCATTCTTCTGCAATAACGGCTCGATTTTCTCAAGAATGTGACAAAATACAGGAAAATAGAATGCAAATGCTACCAATAACGTCCAATTCTTTTGAAAATTGTGTCAAAATAAATGTTTGAGTATTTTATTATACAATTTTACCATTCTTCTGCAAAAACGGCTCGATTTTCTCAAGAATGTGACAAAATACAGGAAAATAGAATGCAAATGCTACCAATAACGTCCAATTCTTTTGAAAATTGTGTCAAAATAAATGTTTGAGTATTTTATTATACAATTTTACCATTCTTCTGCAATAACGGCTCGATTTTCTCAAGAATGTGACAAAATACAGGAAAATAGAATGCAAATGCTACCAATAACGTCCAATTCTTTTGAAAATTGTGTCAAAATAAATGTTTGAGTATTTTATTATACAATTTTACCATTCTTCTGCAAAAACGGCTCGATTTTCTCAAGAATGTGACAAAATACAGGAAAATAGAATGCAAATGCTACCAATAACGTCCAATTCTTTTGAAAATTGTGTCAAAATAAAGGTTTGAGTATTTTATTATACAATTTTACCATTCTACTGCAAAAACTGCTCGATTTTGTCAAGAATGTGACAAAATACAGAAAAACACAACGCAAATGCTAGCAATAACGTTCAATTCTTATAAAAATCGTGTCAAAATAAAGGGTTGATTCTTTTTAATTATACAATTTTACCATTCTTCTGCAAGAACGACTCGATTTTGTCAAGAATGTGACAAAATACAGAAAAACACAACGCAAAAGCTAGCAATATCGTTCAGTTGTATTGAAACGCGTTTCAAAATAAACGACTGAGTCTATTCAATTATACAATTTTACCATTCTTCTGCAATAACGGCTCGATATTGTCAAGAAAGTGACAAAATACAGGAAAATACAACGCAAATGCTAGCAATAACGTTCAATTCTTATGAAAATCGTGTCAAACTAAAGGGTCGATTCTATTTAATTATACAATTTTACCATTCTTCTTCAAGAACGACTCGATTTTGTCAAGAATGTGACAAAATACAGGAAAAAACAACGCAAATGCTAGCAATATCGTTCAGTTGTATTGAAAAGCGTTTCAAAATAAACGACTGAGTCTATTTTATCATACAATTTTACCATTCTTCTGCAATAACGGCTCGATTTTGTCAAGAAAGTAACAAAATACAGGAAAATACAACGCAAATGCTAGCAATATCGTTCAATTCTTTTGAAAGTCATGTCAAAATAAACGGCTAAGTCTGTTTTATTATACAATTTTACCATTCTTCTGCAATAACGGCTCGATTTTCTCAAGAATGTGACAAAATACAGGAAAATAGAATGCAAATGCTACCAATAACGTCCAATTCTTTTGAAAATTGTGTCAAAATAAAGGTTTGAGTATTTTATTATACAATTTTACCATTCTTCTGCAATAACGGCTCGATTTTCTCAAGAATGTGACAAAATACCGGAAAATAGAATGCAAATGCTACCAATAACAACGTCCAATTCTTTTGAAAAGCGTTTTAAAATAAACGACTGAGTCTATTTTATAATACAATTTTACCATTCTTCTGCAATAACGGCTCGATTCTGCCAAGAAAGTGACAAAATACAGGAAAATACAACGCAAATGCTACCAATAACGTTCAATTGTATTGAAAATCGTGTCAAAATAAAGGGTCGATTCTATTTAATTATACAATTTTACCATTCTTCTGCAATCACGCCTCGATTTTGTCAAGAAAGTGACAAAATACAGGAAAATACAACGCAAATGCTAGCAATATCGTTCAGTTGTATTGAAAAGCGTGTCAAACTAAACGGCTGGGTCTATTTTATTATACAATTTTACAATTCTTCTGCAATAACGACTCGATTTTGTCAAGAAAGTGACAAAATACAGAAAAACACAACGCAAAAGCTAGCAATATCGTTCAGTTGTATTGAAACGCGTTTCAAAATAAACGACTGAGTCTATTCAATTATACAATTTTACCATTCTTCTGCAATAACGGCTCGATATTGTCAAGAAAGTGACAAAATACAGGAAAATACAACGCAAATGCTAGCAATAACGTTCAATTCTTATGAAAATCGTGTCAAACTAAAGGGTCGATTCTATTTAATTATACAATTTTACCATTCTTCTTCAAGAACGACTCGATTTTGTCAAGAATGTGACAAAATACAGGAAAAAACAACGCAAATGCTAGCAATATCGTTCAGTTGTATTGAAAAGCGTTTCAAAATAAACGACTGAGTCTATTTTATCATACAATTTTACCATTCTTCTGCAATAACGGCTCGATTTTGTCAAGAAAGTAACAAAATACAGGAAAATACAACGCAAATGCTAGCAATATCGTTCAATTCTTTTGAAAGTCATGTCAAAATAAACGGCTAAGTCTGTTTTATTATACAATTTTACCATTCTTCTGCAATAACGGCTCGATTTTCTCAAGAATGTGACAAAATACAGGAAAATAGAATGCAAATGCTACCAATAACGTCCAATTCTTTTGAAAATTGTGTCAAAATAAATGTTTGAGTATTTTATTATACAATTTTACCATTCTACTGCAAAAACTGCTCGATTTTGTCAAGAATGTGACAAAATACAGAAAAACACAACGCAAATGCTAGCAATAACGTTCAATTCTTATAAAAATCGTGTCAAAATAAAGGGTTGATTCTTTTTAATTATACAATTTTACCATTCTTCTGCAAGAACGACTCGATTTTGTCAAGAATGTGACAAAATACAGAAAAAACAACGCAAATGCTTGCAATATCGTTCAGTTGTATTGAAAAGCGTGTCAAAATAAACGGCTGAGTCTATTTTGTTACACAATTTTACCATTCTTCTGCAATAACGGCTCGATTCTGTCAAGAAGTGACAAAATACAGGAAAATACAACGCAAATGCTAGCAATATCGTTCAGTTGTATTGAAAAGCGTGTCAAAATAAACGGCTGAGTCTATTTTATTATACAATTTTACCATTCTTCTGCAATAACGGCTCGATTTTGTCAAGAAAGTGACAAAATACAGGAAAATACAACGCAAATGCTAGCAATAACGTTCAATTCTTTTGAAAGTCATGTCAAAATAAACGGCTAAGTCTGTTTTATTATACAATTTTACCATTCTTCTGCAATAACGGCTCGATTTTCTCAAGAATGTGACAAAATACAGGAAAATAGAATGCAAATGCTACCAATAACGTCCAATTCTTTTGAAAATTGTGTCAAAATAAAGGTTTGAGTATTTTATTATACAATTTTACCATTCTTCTGCAATAACGGCTCGATTTTCTCAAGAATGTGACAAAATACCGGAAAATAGAATGCAAATGCTACCAATAACAACGTCCAATTCTTTTGAAAAGCGTTTTAAAATAAACGACTGAGTCTATTTTATAATACAATTTTACCATTCTTCTGCAATAACGGCTCGATTCTGCCAAGAATGTGACAAAATACAGGAAAATAGAACGCAAATGCTACCAATAACGTTCAATTCTTTTGAAAATTGTGTCAAAATAAATGTTTGAGTATTTTATTATACAATTTTACCATTCTTCTGCAATAACGGCTCGATTTTCTCAAGAATGTGACAAAATACAGGAAAATAGAATGCAAATGCTACCAATAACGTCCAATTCTTTTGAAAATTGTGTCAAAATAAATGTTTGAGTATTTTATTATACAATTTTACCATTCTTCTGCAAAAACGGCTCGATTTTCTCAAGAATGTGACAAAATACAGGAAAATAGAATGCAAATGCTACCAATAACGTCCAATTCTTTTGAAAATTGTGTCAAAATAAATGTTTGAGTATTTTATTATACAATTTTACCATTCTTCTGCAATAACGGCTCGATTTTCTCAAGAATGTGACAAAATACAGGAAAATAGAATGCAAATGCTACCAATAACGTCCAATTCTTTTGAAAATTGTGTCAAAATAAATGTTTGAGTATTTTATTATACAATTTTACCATTCTTCTGCAAAAACGGCTCGATTTTCTCAAGAATGTGACAAAATACAGGAAAATAGAATGCAAATGCTACCAATAACGTCCAATTCTTTTGAAAATTGTGTCAAAATAAAGGTTTGAGTATTTTATTATACAATTTTACCATTCTACTGCAAAAACTGCTCGATTTTGTCAAGAATGTGACAAAATACAGAAAAACACAACGCAAATGCTAGCAATAACGTTCAATTCTTATAAAAATCGTGTCAAAATAAAGGGTTGATTCTTTTTAATTATACAATTTTACCATTCTTCTGCAAGAACGACTCGATTTTGTCAAGAATGTGACAAAATACAGAAAAACACAACGCAAAAGCTAGCAATATCGTTCAGTTGTATTGAAACGCGTTTCAAAATAAACGACTGAGTCTATTCAATTATACAATTTTACCATTCTTCTGCAATAACGGCTCGATATTGTCAAGAAAGTGACAAAATACAGGAAAATACAACGCAAATGCTAGCAATAACGTTCAATTCTTATGAAAATCGTGTCAAACTAAAGGGTCGATTCTATTTAATTATACAATTTTACCATTCTTCTTCAAGAACGACTCGATTTTGTCAAGAATGTGACAAAATACAGGAAAAAACAACGCAAATGCTAGCAATATCGTTCAGTTGTATTGAAAAGCGTTTCAAAATAAACGACTGAGTCTATTTTATCATACAATTTTACCATTCTTCTGCAATAACGGCTCGATTTTGTCAAGAAAGTAACAAAATACAGGAAAATACAACGCAAATGCTAGCAATATCGTTCAATTCTTTTGAAAGTCATGTCAAAATAAACGGCTAAGTCTGTTTTATTATACAATTTTACCATTCTTCTGCAATAACGGCTCGATTTTCTCAAGAATGTGACAAAATACAGGAAAATAGAATGCAAATGCTACCAATAACGTCCAATTCTTTTGAAAATTGTGTCAAAATAAAGGTTTGAGTATTTTATTATACAATTTTACCATTCTTCTGCAATAACGGCTCGATTTTCTCAAGAATGTGACAAAATACCGGAAAATAGAATGCAAATGCTACCAATAACAACGTCCAATTCTTTTGAAAAGCGTTTTAAAATAAACGACTGAGTCTATTTTATAATACAATTTTACCATTCTTCTGCAATAACGGCTCGATTCTGCCAAGAAAGTGACAAAATACAGGAAAATACAACGCAAATGCTACCAATAACGTTCAATTGTATTGAAAATCGTGTCAAAATAAAGGGTCGATTCTATTTAATTATACAATTTTACCATTCTTCTGCAATCACGCCTCGATTTTGTCAAGAAAGTGACAAAATACAGGAAAATACAACGCAAATGCTAGCAATATCGTTCAGTTGTATTGAAAAGCGTGTCAAACTAAACGGCTGGGTCTATTTTATTATACAATTTTACAATTCTTCTGCAATAACGACTCGATTTTGTCAAGAAAGTGACAAAATACAGAAAAACACAACGCAAAAGCTAGCAATATCGTTCAGTTGTATTGAAACGCGTTTCAAAATAAACGACTGAGTCTATTCAATTATACAATTTTACCATTCTTCTGCAATAACGGCTCGATATTGTCAAGAAAGTGACAAAATACAGGAAAATACAACGCAAATGCTAGCAATAACGTTCAATTCTTATGAAAATCGTGTCAAACTAAAGGGTCGATTCTATTTAATTATACAATTTTACCATTCTTCTTCAAGAACGACTCGATTTTGTCAAGAATGTGACAAAATACAGGAAAAAACAACGCAAATGCTAGCAATATCGTTCAGTTGTATTGAAAAGCGTTTCAAAATAAACGACTGAGTCTATTTTATCATACAATTTTACCATTCTTCTGCAATAACGGCTCGATTTTGTCAAGAAAGTAACAAAATACAGGAAAATACAACGCAAATGCTAGCAATATCGTTCAATTCTTTTGAAAGTCATGTCAAAATAAACGGCTAAGTCTGTTTTATTATACAATTTTACCATTCTTCTGCAATAACGGCTCGATTTTCTCAAGAATGTGACAAAATACAGGAAAATAGAATGCAAATGCTACCAATAACGTCCAATTCTTTTGAAAATTGTGTCAAAATAAATGTTTGAGTATTTTATTATACAATTTTACCATTCTACTGCAAAAACTGCTCGATTTTGTCAAGAATGTGACAAAATACAGAAAAACACAACGCAAATGCTAGCAATAACGTTCAATTCTTATAAAAATCGTGTCAAAATAAAGGGTTGATTCTTTTTAATTATACAATTTTACCATTCTTCTGCAAGAACGACTCGATTTTGTCAAGAATGTGACAAAATACAGAAAAAACAACGCAAATGCTTGCAATATCGTTCAGTTGTATTGAAAAGCGTGTCAAAATAAACGGCTGAGTCTATTTTGTTACACAATTTTACCATTCTTCTGCAATAACGGCTCGATTCTGTCAAGAAGTGACAAAATACAGGAAAATACAACGCAAATGCTAGCAATATCGTTCAGTTGTATTGAAAAGCGTGTCAAAATAAACGGCTGAGTCTATTTTATTATACAATTTTACCATTCTTCTGCAATAACGGCTCGATTTTGTCAAGAAAGTGACAAAATACAGGAAAATACAACGCAAATGCTAGCAATAACGTTCAATTCTTTTGAAAGTCATGTCAAAATAAACGGCTAAGTCTGTTTTATTATACAATTTTACCATTCTTCTGCAATAACGGCTCGATTTTCTCAAGAATGTGACAAAATACAGGAAAATAGAATGCAAATGCTACCAATAACGTCCAATTCTTTTGAAAATTGTGTCAAAATAAAGGTTTGAGTATTTTATTATACAATTTTACCATTCTTCTGCAATAACGGCTCGATTTTCTCAAGAATGTGACAAAATACCGGAAAATAGAATGCAAATGCTACCAATAACAACGTCCAATTCTTTTGAAAAGCGTTTTAAAATAAACGACTGAGTCTATTTTATAATACAATTTTACCATTCTTCTGCAATAACGGCTCGATTCTGCCAAGAAAGTGACAAAATACAGGAAAATACAACGCAAATGCTACCAATAACGTTCAATTGTATTGAAAATCGTGTCAAAATAAAGGGTCGATTCTATTTAATTATACAATTTTACCATTCTTCTGCAATCACGCCTCGATTTTGTCAAGAAAGTGACAAAATACAGGAAAATACAACGCAAATGCTAGCAATATCGTTCAGTTGTATTGAAAAGCGTGTCAAACTAAACGGCTGGGTCTATTTTATTATACAATTTTACAATTCTTCTGCAATAACGACTCGATTTTGTCAAGAAAGTGACAAAATACAGAAAAACACAACGCAAAAGCTAGCAATATCGTTCAGTTGTATTGAAACGCGTTTCAAAATAAACGACTGAGTCTATTCAATTATACAATTTTACCATTCTTCTGCAATAACGGCTCGATATTGTCAAGATAGTGACAAAATACAGGAAAATACAACGCAAATGCTAGCAATAACGTTCAATTCTTATGAAAATCGTGTCAAACTAAAGGGTCGATTCTATTTAATTATACAATTTTACCATTCTTCTTCAAGAACGACTCGATTTTGTCAAGAATGTGACAAAATACAGGAAAAAACAACGCAAATGCTAGCAATATCGTTCAGTTGTATTGAAAAGCGTTTCAAAATAAACGACTGAGTCTATTTTATCATACAATTTTACCATTCTTCTGCAATAACGGCTCGATTTTGTCAAGAAAGTAACAAAATACAGGAAAATACAACGCAAATGCTAGCAATATCGTTCAATTCTTTTGAAAGTCATGTCAAAATAAACGGCTAAGTCTGTTTTATTATACAATTTTACCATTCTTCTGCAATAACGGCTCGATTTTCTCAAGAATGTGACAAAATACAGGAAAATAGAATGCAAATGCTACCAATAACGTCCAATTCTTTTGAAAATTGTGTCAAAATAAATGTTTGAGTATTTTATTATACAATTTTACCATTCCACTGCAAAAACGGCTCGATTTTGTCAAGAATGTGACAAAATACAGAAAAACACAACGCAAATGCTAGCAATAACGTTCAATTCTTATGAAAATCGTGTCAAAATAAAGGGTTGATTCTTTTTAATTATACAATTTTACCATTCTTCTGCAAGAACGACTCGATTTTGTCAAGAATGTGACAAAATACAGAAAAAACAACGCAAATGCTTGCAATATCGTTCAGTTGTATTGAAAAGCGTGTCAAAATAAACGGCTGAGTCTATTTTGTTACACAATTTTACCATTCTTCTGCAATAACGGCTCGATTCTGTCAAGAAGTGACAAAATACAGGAAAATACAACGCAAATGCTACCAAGAACGTTCAATTGTATTGAAAATCGTGTCAAAATTAAGGGTCGATTCTATTTAATTATACAATTTTACCATTCTTCTGCAAGAACGACTCGATTTTGTCAAGAATGTGACAAAATACAGAAAAAACAACTCAAATGCTAGCAATATCGTTCAGTTGTATTGAAAAGCGTGTCAAAATAAACGACTGAGTCTATTTTATTATACAATTTTACCATTGCTTTGCAATAACGGCTCGATTTTGTCAAGAAAGAGACAAAATACAGGAAAATACAACGCAAATGCTAGCAATAACGTTCAATTCTTATGAAAATCGTGTCAAAATAAAGGTTCGATTCTATTTAATTATACAATTTTACCATTCTTCTGCAATAACGACCCGATTTTGTCAAGAAAGTGACAAAATACAGGAAAATACAACGCAAATGCTGGCAATAACGTTCAATTCTTTTGAATGTCATGTCAAAATAAACGGCTAAGTCTGTTTTATTATACAATTGTACCATTCTTCTGCAATCACGGCTCGATTTTGTCAAGAAAGTGACAAAATACAGGAAAAAACAACGCAAATGCTAGCAATATCGTTCAGTTGTATTGAAAAGCGTTTCAAAATAAACGACTGAGTCTATTTTATCATACAATTTTACCATTCTTCTGCAATAACGGCTCGATTTTGTCAAGAAAGTAACAAAATACAGGAAAATACAACGCAAATGCTAGCAATATCGTTCAATTCTTTTGAAAGTCATGTCAAAATAAACGGCTAAGTCTGTTTAATTATACAATTTTACCATTCTTCTGCAAAAACGGCTCGATTTTCTCAAGAATGTGACAAAATACAGGAAAATAGAATGCAAATGCTACCAATAACGTCCAATTCTTTTGAAAATTGTGTCAAAATAAAGGTTTGAGTATTTTATTATACAATTTTACCATTCTACTGCAAAAACGGCTCGATTTTGTCAAGAATGTGACAAAATACAGAAAAACACAACGCAAATGCTAGCAATAACGTTCAATTCTTATAAAAATCGTGTCAAAATAAAGGGTTGATTCTTTTTAATTATACAATTTTACCATTCTTCTGCAAGAACGACTCGATTTTGTCAAGAATGTGACAAAATACAGAAAAAACAACGCAAATGCTTGCAATATCGTTCAGTTGTATTGAAAAGCGTGTCAAAATAAACGGCTGAGTCTATTTTGTTACACAATTTTACCATTCTTCTGCAATAACGGCTCGATTCTGTCAAGAAGTGACAAAATACAGGAAAATACAACGCAAATGCTAGCAATATCGTTCAGTTGTATTGAAAAGCGTTTCAAAATAAACGGCTAAGTCTGTTTTATTATACAATTTTACCATTCTTCTGCAATAACGGCTCGATTTTCTCAAGAATGTGACAAAATACAGGAAAATAGAATGCAAATGCTACCAATAACGTCCAATTCTTTTGAAAATTGTGTCAAAATAAATGTTTGAGTATTTTATTATACAATTTTACCATTCCACTGCAAAAACGGCTCGATTTTGTCAAGAATGTGACAAAATACAGAAAAACACAACGCAAATGCTAGCAATAACGTTCAATTCTTATGAAAATCGTGTCAAAATAAAGGGTTGATTCTTTTTAATTATACAATTTTACCATTCTTCTGCAAGAACGACTCGATTTTGTCAAGAATGTGACAAAATACAGAAAAAACAACTCAAATGCTAGCAATATCGTTCAGTTGTATTGAAAAGGGTGTCAAAATAAACGACTGAGTCTATTTTATTATACAATTTTACCATTGCTTTGCAATAACGGCTCGATTTTGTCAAGAAAGAGACAAAATACAGGAAAATACAACGCAAATGCTACCAATAACGTTCAATTCTTATGAAAATCGTGTCAAAATAAAGGGTTGATTCTATTTAATTATACAATTTTACCATTCTTCTGCAAGAACGACTCGATTTTGTCAAGAATGTGACAAAATACAGAAAAAACAACTCAAATGCTAGCAATATCGTTCAGTTGTATTGAAAAGCGTGTCAAAATAAACGGCTGAGTCAATTTTGTTATACAATTTTACCATTCTTCTGCAATAACGGCTCGATTTTCTCAAGAATGTGACAAAATACAGGAAAATAGAATGCAAATGCTACCAATAACGTCCAATTCTTTTGAAAATTGTGTCAAAATAAATGTTTGAGTATTTTATTATACAATTTTACCATTCTACCGCAAAAACGGCTCGATTTTGTCAAGAATGTGACAAAATACAGAAAAACACAACGCAAATGCTAGCAATAACGTTCAATTCTTATGAAAATCGTGTCAAAATAAAGGGTTGATTCTATTTAATTATACAATTTTACCATTCTTCTGCAAGAACGACTCGATTTTGTCAAGAATGTGACAAAATACAGAAAAAACAACTCAAATGCTAGCAATATCGTTCAGTTGTATTGAAAAGCGTGTCAAAATAAACGGCTGAGTCAATTTTGTTATACAATTTTACCATTCTTCTGCAATAACGGCTCGATATTGTCAAGAAAGTGACAAAATACAGGAAAATACAACGCAAATGCTAGCAATAACGTTCAATTCTTATGAAAATCGTGTCAAAATAAAGGGTTGATTCTATTTAATTATACAATTTTACCATTCTTCTGCAAGAACGACTCGATTTTGTCAAGAATGTGACAAAATACAGAAAAACACAACGCAATTGCTAGCAATAACGTTCAATTCTTATGAAAATCGTGTCAAAATAAAGGGTTGATTCTATTTAATTATACAATTTTACCATTCTTCTGCAAGAACGACTCGATTTTGTCAAGAATGTGACAAAATACAGAAAAAACAACGCAAATGCTTGCAATATCGTTCAGTTGTATTGAAAAGCGTGTCAAAATAAACGGCTGAGTCAATTTTGTTATACAATTTTACCATTCTTCTGCAATAACGGCTCGATATTGTCAAGAAAGTGACAAAATACAGAAAAACACAACGCAAATGCTAGCAATAACGTTCAATTCTTATGAAAATCGTGTCAAAATAAAGGGTTGATTCTATTTAATTATACAATTTTACCATTCTTCTGCAAGAACGACTCGATTTTGTCAAGAATGTGACAAAATACAGAAAAAACAACGCAAATGCTTGCAATATCGTTCAGTTGTATTGAAAAGCGTGTCAAAATAAACGGCTGAGTCAATTTTGATATACAATTTTACCATTCTTCTGCAATAAAGGCTCGATATTGTCAAGAAAGTGACAAAATACAGGAAAATACAACGCAAATGCTAGCAATAACGTTCAATTCTTATGAAAATCGTGTCAAAATAAAGGGTCGATTCTATATTATTATACAATTTTACCATTCTTCTGCAAGAACGACTCGATTTTGTCAAGAATGTGACAAAATACAGAAAAAACAACTCAAATGATAGCAATATCGTTCAGTTGTATTGAAAAGCGTGTCAAAATAAACGACTGAGTCTATTTTATTGTACAATTTTACAATTCTTCTGCAATAACGACTCGATTTTGTCAAGAAAGTGACAAAATACAGAAAAACACAACGCAAATGCTAGCAATATCGTTTAGTTGTATTGAAAAGCATTTCAAAATAAACGACTGAGTCTATTTTATTATACAATTTTGCCATTCTTCTGCAATCACGGCTCGATATTGTCAAGAAAGTGACAAAATACAGGAAAGTACAACGCAAATGCTAGCAATAACGTTCAATTCTTATGAAAATCGTGTCAAAATAAAGGGTCGATTCTATTTAATTATACAATTTTACCATTCTTCTGCAAGAACGACTCGATTTTGTCAAGAATGTGACAAAATACAGAAAAAACAACTCAAATGCTAGCAATATCGTTCAGTTGTATTGAAAAGGGTGTCAAAATAAACGACTGAGTCTATTTTATTATACAATTTTACAATTGCTTTGCAATAACGGCTCGATTTTGTCAAGAAAGTGACAAAATACAGGAAAATACAACGCAAATGCTAGCAATATCGTTCAGTTGTAATGAAACGCGTTTCAAAATAAACGACTGAGTCTATTTTATTATACAATTTTACCATTCTTCTGCAATAACGGCTCGATTTTCTCAAGAATGTGACAAAATACAGGAAAATAGAATGCAAATGCTACCAATAACGTCCAATTCTTTTGAAAATTGTGTCAAAATAAAGGTTTGAGTATTTTATTATACAATTTTACCATTCTACTGCAAAAACGGCTCGATTTTGTCAAGAATGTGACAAAATACAGAAAAACACAACGCAAATGCTAGCAATAACGTTCAATTCTTATGAAAATCGTGTCAAAATAAAGGGTTGATTCTATTTAATTATATAATTTTACAATTCTACTGCAAGAACGACTCGATTTTGTCAAGAATGTGACAAAATACAGAAAAAACAACTCAAATGCTAGCAATATCGTTCAGTTGTATTGAAAAGCGTGTCAAAATAAACGGCTGGGACTATTTTATTATACAATTTTACCATTCTTCTGCAATAACGGCTCGATTTTGTCAAGAAAGTGACAAAATACAGGAAAATACAACGCAAATGCTAGCAATAACGTTCAATTCTTTTGAAAATCGTGTCAAAATAAAGGGTTGATTCTATTTAATTATATAATTTTACAATTCTACTGCAAGAACGACTCGATTTTGTCAAGAATGTGACAAAATACAGAAAAAACAACTCAAATGCTTGCAATATCGTTCAGTTGTATTGAAAAGCGTGTCAAAATAAACGGCTGAGTCAATTTTGATATACAATTTTACCATTCTTCTGCAATAAAGGCTCGATATTGTCAAGAAAGTGACAAAATACAGGAAAATACAACGCAAATGCTAGCAATAACGTTCAATTCTTATGAAAATCGTGTCTAAATAAAGGGTCGATTCTATATTATTATACAATTTTACCATTCTTCTGCAAGAACGACTCGATTTTGTCAAGAATGTGACAAAATACAGAAAAAACAACTCAAATGATAGCAATATCGTTCAGTTGTATTGAAAAGCGTGTCAAAATAAACGACTGAGTCTATTTTATTGTACAATTTTACAATTCTTCTGCAATAACGACTCGATTTTGTCAAGAAAGTGACAAAATACAGAAAAACACAACGCAAATGCTAGCAATATCGTTTAGTTGTATTGAAAAGCATTTCAAAATAAACGACTGAGTCTATTTTATTATACAATTTTGCCATTCTTCTGCAATCACGGCTCGATATTGTCAAGAAAGTGACAAAATACAGGAAAGTACAACGCAAATGCTAGCAATAACGTTCAATTCTTATGAAAATCGTGTCAAAATAAAGGGTCGATTCTATTTAATTATACAATTTTACCATTCTTCTGCAAGAACGACTCGATTTTGTCAAGAATGTGACAAAATACAGAAAAAACAACTCAAATGCTAGCAATATCGTTCAGTTGTATTGAAAAGGGTGTCAAAATAAACGACTGAGTCTATTTTATTATACAATTTTACAATTGCTTTGCAATAACGGCTCGATTTTGTCAAGAAAGTGACAAAATACAGGAAAATACAACGCAAATGCTAGCAATATCGTTCAGTTGTAATGAAACGCGTTTCAAAATAAACGACTGAGTCTATTTTATTATACAATTTTACCATTCTTCTGCAATAACGGCTCGATTTTCTCAAGAATGTGACAAAATACAGGAAAATAGAATGCAAATGCTACCAATAACGTCCAATTCTTTTGAAAATTGTGTCAAAATAAAGGTTTGAGTATTTTATTATACAATTTTACCATTCTACTGCAAAAACGGCTCGATTTTGTCAAGAATGTGACAAAATACAGAAAAACACAACGCAAATGCTAGCAATAACGTTCAATTCTTATGAAAATCGTGTCAAAATAAAGGGTTGATTCTATTTAATTATATAATTTTACAATTCTACTGCAAGAACGACTCGATTTTGTCAAGAATGTGAAAAAATACAGAAAAAACAACTCAAATGCTAGCAATATCGTTCAGTTGTATTGAAAAGCGTGTCAAAATAAACGGCTGAGTCTATTTTATTATACAATTTTACCATTCTTCTGCAATAACGGCTCGATTTTGTCAAGAAAGTGACAAAATACAGGAAAATACAACGCAAATGCTAGCAATAACGTTCAATTCTTTTGAAAGTCATGTCAAAATAAACGGCTAAGTCTGTTTTATTATACAATTTTACCATTCTTCTGCAATAACGGCTCGATTTTCTCAAGAATGTGACAAAATACAGGAAAATAGAATGCAAATGCTACCAATAACGTCCAATTCTTTTGAAAATTGTGTCAAAATAAAGGTTTGAGTATTTTATTATACAATTTTACCATTCTTCTGCAATAACGGCTCGATTTTCTCAAGAATGTGACAAAATACCGGAAAATAGAATGCAAATGCTACCAATAACAACGTCCAATTCTTTTGAAAAGCGTTTTAAAATAAACGACTGAGTCTATTTTATAATACAATTTTACCATTCTTCTGCAATAACGGCTCGATTCTGCCAAGAATGTGACAAAATACAGGAAAATAGAACGCAAATGCTACCAATAACGTTCAATTGTATTGAAAATCGTGTCAAAATAAAGGGTCGATTCTATTTAATTATACAATTTTACCATTCTTCTGCAATCACGCCTCGATTTTGTCAAGAAAGTGACAAAATACAGGAAAATACAACGCAAATGCTAGCAATATCGTTCAGTTGTATTGAAAAGCGTGTCAAACTAAACGGCTGGGTCTATTTTATTATACAATTTTACAATTCTTCTGCAATAACGACTCGATTTTGTCAAGAAAGTGACAAAATACAGAAAAACACAACGCAAAAGCTAGCAAAATCGTTCAGTTGTATTGAAACGCGTTTCAAAATAAACGACTGAGTCTATTCAATTATACAATTTTACCATTCTTCTGCAATAACGGCTCGATATTGTCAAGATAGTGACAAAATACAGGAAAATACAACGCAAATGCTAGCAATAACGTTCAATTCTTATGAAAATCGTGTCAAACTAAAGGGTCGATTCTATTTAATTATACAATTTTACCATTCTTCTGCAAGAACGACTCGATTTTGTCAAGAATGTGACAAAATACAGGAAAAAACAACGCAAATGCTAGCAATATCGTTCAGTTGTATTGAAAAGCGTTTCAAAATAAACGACTGAGTCTATTTTATCATACAATTTTACCATTCTTCTGCAATAACGGCTCGATTTTGTCAAGAAAGTAACAAAATACAGGAAAATACAACGCAAATGCTAGCAATATCGTTCAATTCTTTTGAAAGTCATGTCAAAATAAACGGCTAAATCTGTTTTATTATACAATTTTACCATTCTTCTGCAATAACGGCTCGATTTTCTCAAGAATGTGACAAAATACAGGAAAATAGAATGCAAATGCTACCAATAACGTCCAATTCTTTTGAAAATTGTGTCAAAATAAATGTTTGAGTATTTTATTATACAATTTTACCATTCCACTGCAAAAACGGCTCGATTTTGTCAAGAATGTGACAAAATACAGAAAAACACAACGCAAATGCTAGCAATAACGTTCAATTCTTATGAAAATCGTGTCAAAATAAAGGGTTGATTCTTTTTAATTATACAATTTTACCATTCTTCTGCAAGAACGACTCGATTTTGTCAAGAATGTGACAAAATACAGAAAAAACAACGCAAATGCTTGCAATATCGTTCAGTTGTATTGAAAAGCGTGTCAAAATAAACGGCTGAGTCTATTTTGTTACACAATTTTACCATTCTTCTGCAATAACGGCTCGATTCTGTCAAGAAGTGACAAAATACAGGAAAATACAACGCAAATGCTACCAAGAACGTTCAATTGTATTGAAAATCGTGTCAAAATTAAGGGTCGATTCTATTTAATTATACAATTTTACCATTCTTCTGCAAGAACGACTCGATTTTGTCAAGAATGTGACAAAATACAGAAAAAACAACTCAAATGCTAGCAATATCGTTCAGTTGTATTGAAAAGCGTGTCAAAATAAACGACTGAGTCTATTTTATTATACAATTTTACCATTGCTTTGCAATAACGGCTCGATTTTGTCAAGAAAGAGACAAAATACAGGAAAATACAACGCAAATGCTACCAATAACGTTCAATTCTTATGAAAATCGTGTCAAAATAAAGGTTCGATTCTATTTAATTATACAATTTTACCATTCTTCTGCAAGAACGACTCGATTTTGTCAAGAATGTGACAAAATACAGAAAAAACAACGCAAATGCTACCAATAACGTTCAATTGTATTGAAAATCGTGTCAAAATAAACGACTGAGTATTTTATTATACAATTTTACCATTCTTCTGCAATCACGGCTCGATTTTGTCAAGAAAGTGACAAAATACAGGAAAATACAACGCAAATGCTAGCAATATCGTTCAGTTGTATTGAAAAGCGTGTCAAAATAAACGGCTGGGACTATTGTATTATACAATTTTACCATTCTTCTGCAATAACGGCTAGATTTTGTCAAGAAAGTGACAAAATACAGGAAAATACAACGCAAATGCTAGCAATATCGTTCAGTTGTATTGAAAAGCGTTTCAAAATAAACGACTGAGTCTATTTTATCATACAATTTTACCATTCTTCTGCAATAACGGCTCGATTTTGTCAAGAAAGTAACAAAATACAGGAAAATACAACGCAAATGCTAGCAATATCGTTCAATTCTTTTGAAAGTCATGTCAAAATAAACGGCTAAGTCTGTTTTATTATACAATTTTACCATTCTTCTGCAATAACGGCTCGATTTTCTCAAGAATGTGACAAAATACAGGAAAATAGAATGCAAATGCTACCAATAACGTCCAATTCTTTTGAAAATTGTGTCAAAATAAATGTTTGAGTATTTTATTATACAATTTTACCATTCCACTGCAAAAACGGCTCGATTTTGTCAAGAATGTGACAAAATACAGAAAAACACAACGCAAATGCTAGCAATAACGTTCAATTCTTATGAAAATCGTGTCAAAATAAAGGGTTGATTCTTTTTAATTATACAATTTTACCATTCTTCTGCAAGAACGACTCGATTTTGTCAAGAATGTGACAAAATACAGAAAAAACAACGCAAATGCTTGCAATATCGTTCAGTTGTATTGAAAAGCGTGTCAAAATAAACGGCTGAGTCTATTTTGTTACACAATTTTACCATTCTTCTGCAATAACGGCTCGATTCTGTCAAGAAGTGACAAAATACAGGAAAATACAACGCAAATGCTACCAAGAACGTTCAATTGTATTGAAAATCGTGTCAAAATTAAGGGTCGATTCTATTTAATTATACAATTTTACCATTCTTCTGCAAGAACGACTCGATTTTGTCAAGAATGTGACAAAATACAGAAAAAACAACTCAAATGCTAGCAATATCGTTCAGTTGTATTGAAAAGCGTGTCAAAATAAACGACTGAGTCTATTTTATTATACAATTTTACCATTGCTTTGCAATAACGGCTCGATTTTGTCAAGAAAGAGACAAAATACAGGAAAATACAACGCAAATGCTACCAATAACGTTCAATTCTTATGAAAATCGTGTCAAAATAAAGGTTCGATTCTATTTAATTATACAATTTTACCATTCTTCTGCAAGAACGACTCGATTTTGTCAAGAATGTGACAAAATACAGAAAAAACAACGCAAATGCTACCAATAACGTTCAATTGTATTGAAAATCGTGTCAAAATAAACGACTGAGTATTTTATTATACAATTTTACCATTCTTCTGCAATCACGGCTCGATTTTGTCAAGAAAGTGACAAAATACAGGAAAATACAACGCAAATGCTAGCAATATCGTTCAGTTGTATTGAAAAGCGTGTCAAAATAAACGGCTGGGACTATTGTATTATACAATTTTACCATTCTTCTGCAATAACGGCTAGATTTTGTCAAGAAAGTGACAAAATACAGGAAAATACAACGCAAATGCTAGCAATATCGTTCAGTTGTATTGAAAAGCGTTTCAAAATAAACGACTGAGTCTATTTTATTATACAATTTTACCATTCTTCTGCAATAACGGCTCGATATTGTCAAGAAAGTGACAAAATACAGGAAAATACAACGCAAATGCTAGCAATAACGTTCAATTCTTATGAAAATCGTGTCAAAATAAAGGTTCAATTCTATTTAATTATACAATTTTACCATTCTTCTGCAATAACGGCTCGATATTGTCAAGAAAGTGACAAAATACAGGAAAATACAACGCAAATGCTAGCAATAACGTTCAATTCTTATGAAAATCGTGTCAAAATAAAGGTTCGATTCTATTTAATTATACAATTTTACCATTCTTCTGCAATAACGACTCGATTTTGTCAAGAATGTGACAAAATACAGGAAAATACAACGCAAATGCTGGCAATAACGTTCAATTCTTTTGAATGTCATGTCAAAATAAACGGCTAAGTCTGTTTTATTATACAATTGTACCATTCTTCTGCAATCACGGCTCGATTTTGTCAAGAAAGTGACAAAATACAGGAAAAAACAACGCAAATGCTAGCAATATCGTTCAGTTGTATTGAAAAGCGTTTCAAAATAAACGACTGAGTCTATTTTATCATACAATTTTACCATTCTTCTGCAATAACGGCTCGATTTTGTCAAGAAAGTAACAAAATACAGGAAAATACAACGCAAATGCTAGCAATATCGTTCAATTCCTTTGAAAGTCATGTCAAAATAAACGGCTAAGTCTGTTTTATTATACAATTTTACCATTCTTCTGCAAAAACGGCTCGATTTTCTCAAGAATGTGACAAAATACAGGAAAATAGAATGCAAATGCTACCAATAACGTCCAATTCTTTTGAAAATTGTGTCAAAATAAAGGTTTGAGTATTTTATTATACAATTTTACCATTCTACTGCAAAAACTGCTCGATTTTGTCAAGAATGTGACAAAATACAGAAAAACACAACGCAAATGCTAGCAATAACGTTCAATTCTTATAAAAATCGTGTCAAAATAAAGGGTTGATTCTTTTTAATTATACAATTTTACCATTCTTCTGCAAGAACGACTCGATTTTGTCAAGAATGTGACAAAATACAGAAAAAACAACGCAAATGCTTGCAATATCGTTCAGTTGTATTGAAAAGCGTGTCAAAATAAACGGCTGAGTCTATTTTGTTACACAATTTTACCATTCTTCTGCAATAACGGCTCGATTCTGTCAAGAAGTGACAAAATACAGGAAAATACAACGCAAATGCTAGCAATATCGTTCAGTTGTATTGAAAAGCGTGTCAAAATAAACGGCTGAGTCTATTTTATTATACAATTTTACCATTCTTCTGCAATAACGGCTCGATTTTGTCAAGAAAGTGACAAAATACAGGAAAATACAACGCAAATGCTAGCAATAACGTTTAATTCTTTTGAAAGTCATGTCAAAATAAACGGCTAAGTCTGTTTTATTATACAATTTTACCATTCTTCTGCAATAACGGCTCGATTTTCTCAAGAATGTGACAAAATACAGGAAAATAGAATGCAAATGCTACCAATAACGTCCAATTCTTTTGAAAATTGTGTCAAAATAAAGGTTTGAGTATTTTATTATACAATTTTACCATTCTTCTGCAATAACGGCTCGATTTTCTCAAGAATGTGACAAAATACCGGAAAATAGAATGCAAATGCTACCAATAACAACGTCCAATTCTTTTGAAAAGCGTTTTAAAATAAACGACTGAGTCTATTTTATAATACAATTTTACCATTCTTCTGCAATAACGGCTCGATATTGTCAAGATAGTGACAAAATACAGGAAAATACAACGCAAATGCTACCAATAACGTTCAATTGTATTGAAAATCGTGTCAAAATAAAGGGTCGATTCTATTTAATTATACAATTTTACCATTCTTCTTCAAGAACGACTCGATTTTGTCAAGAATGTGACAAAATACAGGAAAAAACAACGCAAATGCTAGCAATATCGTTCAGTTGTATTGAAAAGCGTTTCAAAATAAACGACTGAGTCTATTTTATCATACAATTTTACCATTCTTCTGCAATAACGGCTCGATTTTGTCAAGAAAGTAACAAAATACAGGAAAATACAACGCAAATGCTAGCAATATCGTTCAATTCTTTTGAAAGTCATGTCAAAATAAACGGCTAAGTCTGTTTTATTATACAATTTTACCATTCTTCTGCAATAACGGCTCGATTTTCTCAAGAATGTGACAAAATACAGGAAAATAGAATGCAAATGCTACCAATAACGTCCAATTCTTTTGAAAATTGTGTCAAAATAAATGTTTGAGTATTTTATTATACAATTTTACCATTCCACTGCAAAAACGGCTCGATTTTGTCAAGAATGTGACAAAATACAGAAAAACACAACGCAAATGCTAGCAATAACGTTCAATTCTTATGAAAATCGTGTCAAAATAAAGGGTTGATTCTTTTTAATTATACAATTTTACCATTCTTCTGCAAGAACGACTCGATTTTGTCAAGAATGTGACAAAATACAGAAAAAACAACGCAAATGCTTGCAATATCGTTCAGTTGTATTGAAAAGCGTGTCAAAATAAACGGCTGAGTCTATTTTGTTACACAATTTTACCATTCTTCTGCAATAACGGCTCGATTCTGTCAAGAAGTGACAAAATACAGGAAAATACAACGCAAATGCTACCAAGAACGTTCAATTGTATTGAAAATCGTGTCAAAATTAAGGGTCGATTCTATTTAATTATACAATTTTACCATTCTTCTGCAAGAACGACTCGATTTTGTCAAGAATGTGACAAAATACAGAAAAAACAACTCAAATGCTAGCAATATCGTTCAGTTGTATTGAAAAGCGTGTCAAAATAAACGACTGAGTCTATTTTATTATACAATTTTACCATTGCTTTGCAATAACGGCTCGATTTTGTCAAGAAAGAGACAAAATACAGGAAAATACAACGCAAATGCTAGCAATAACGTTCAATTCTTATGAAAATCGTGTCAAAATAAAGGTTCGATTCTATTTAATTATACAATTTTACCATTCTTCTGCAATAACGACCCGATTTTGTCAAGAAAGTGACAAAATACAGGAAAATACAACGCAAATGCTGGCAATAACGTTCAATTCTTTTGAATGTCATGTCAAAATAAACGGCTAAGTCTGTTTTATTATACAATTGTACCATTCTTCTGCAATCACGGCTCGATTTTGTCAAGAAAGTGACAAAATACAGGAAAAAACAACGCAAATGCTAGCAATATCGTTCAGTTGTATTGAAAAGCGTTTCAAAATAAACGACTGAGTATATTTTATCATACAATTTTACCATTCTTCTGCAATAACGGCTCGATTTTGTCAAGAAAGTAACAAAATACAGGAAAATACAACGCAAATGCTAGCAATATCGTTCAATTCTTTTGAAAGTCATGTCAAAATAAACGGCTAAGTCTGTTTAATTATACAATTTTACCATTCTTCTGCAAAAACGGCTCGATTTTCTCAAGAATGTGACAAAATACAGGAAAATAGAATGCAAATGCTACCAATAACGTCCAATTCTTTTGAAAATTGTGTCAAAATAAAGGTTTGAGTATTTTATTATACAATTTTACCATTCTACTGCAAAAACGGCTCGATTTTGTCAAGAATGTGACAAAATACAGAAAAACACAACGCAAATGCTAGCAATAACGTTCAATTCTTATAAAAATCGTGTCAAAATAAAGGGTTGATTCTTTTTAATTATACAATTTTACCATTCTTCTGCAAGAACGACTCGATTTTGTCAAGAATGTGACAAAATACAGAAAAAACAACGCAAATGCTTGCAATATCGTTCAGTTGTATTGAAAAGCGTGTCAAAATAAACGGCTGAGTCTATTTTGTTACACAATTTTACCATTCTTCTGCAATAACGGCTCGATTCTGTCAAGAAGTGACAAAATACAGGAAAATACAACGCAAATGCTACCAAGAACGTTCAATTGTATTGAAAATCGTGTCAAAATTAAGGGTCGATTCTATTTAATTATACAATTTTACCATTCTTCTGCAAGAACGACTCGATTTTGTCAAGAATGTGACAAAATACAGAAAAAACAACTCAAATGCTAGCAATATCGTTCAGTTGTATTGAAAAGCGTGTCAAAATAAACGACTGAGTCTATTTTATTATACAATTTTACCATTGCTTTGCAATAACGGCTCGATTTTGTCAAGAAAGAGACAAAATACAGGAAAAAACAACGCAAATGCTAGCAATATCGTTCAGTTGTATTGAAAAGCGTTTCAAAATAAACGGCTGAGTCTATTTTGTTATACAATTTTACCATTCTTCTGCAAGAACGACTCGATTTTGTCAAGAATGTGACAAAATACAGAAAAAACAACGCAAATGCTTGCAATATCGTTCAGTTGTATTGAAAAGCGTGTCAAAATAAACGGCTGAGTCTATTTTGTTACACAATTTTACCATTCTTCTGCAATAACGGCTCGATTCTGTCAAGAAGTGACAAAATACAGGAAAATACAACGCAAATGCTAGCAATATCGTTCAGTTGTATTGAAAAGCGTTTCAAAATAAACGACTGAGTCTATTTTATCATACAATTTTACCATTCTTCTGCAATAACGGCTCGATTTTGTCAAGAAAGTAACAAAATACAGGAAAATACAACGCAAATGCTAGCAATATCGTTCAATTCTTTTGAAAGTCATGTCAAAATAAACGGCTAAGTCTGTTTTATTATACAATTTTACCATTCTTCTGCAATAACGACCCGATTTTGTCAAGAAAGTGACAAAATACAGGAAAATACAACGCAAATGCTGGCAATAACGTTCAATTCTTTTGAATGTCATGTCAAAATAAACGGCTAAGTCTGTTTTATTATACAATTGTACCATTCTTCTGCAATCACGGCTCGATTTTGTCAAGAAAGTGACAAAATACAGGAAAAAACAACGCAAATGCTAGCAATATCGTTCAGTTGTATTGAAAAGCGTTTCAAAATAAACGACTGAGTCTATTTTATCATACAATTTTACCATTCTTCTGCAATAACGGCTCGATTTTGTCAAGAAAGTAACAAAATACAGGAAAATACAACGCAAATGCTAGCAATATCGTTCAATTCTTTTGAAAGTCATGTCAAAATAAACGGCTAAGTCTGTTTTATTATACAATTTTACCATTCTTCTGCAATCACGGCTCGATTTTGTCAAGAAAGTGACAAAATACAGGAAAAAACAACGCAAATGCTAGCAATATCGTTCAGTTGTATTGAAAAGCGTTTAAAAATAAACGACTGAGTCTATTTTATCATACAATTTTACCATTCTTCTGCAATAACGGCTCGATTTTGTCAAGAAAGTAACAAAATACAGGAAAATACAACGCAAATGCTAGCAATATCGTTCAATTCTTTTGAAAGTCATGTCAAAATAAACGGCTAAGTCTGTTTTATTATACAATTTTACCATTCTTCTGCAATAACGACCCGATTTTGTCAAGAAAGTGACAAAATACAGGAAAATACAACGCAAATGCTGGCAATAACGTTCAATTCTTTTGAATGTCATGTCAAAATAAACGGCTAAGTCTGTTTTATTATACAATTGTACCATTCTTCTGCAATCACGGCTCGATTTTGTCAAGAAAGTGACAAAATACAGGAAAAAACAACGCAAATGCTAGCAATATCGTTCAGTTGTATTGAAAAGCGTTTCAAAATAAACGACTGAGTCTATTTTATCATACAATTTTACCATTCTTCTGCAATAACGGCTCGATTTTGTCAAGAAAGTAACAAAATACAGGAAAATACAACGCAAATGCTAGCAATATCGTTCAATTCTTTTGAAAGTCATGTCAAAATAAACGGCTAAGTCTGTTTTATTATACAATTTTACCATTCTTCTGCAATCACGGCTCGATTTTGTCAAGAAAGTGACAAAATACAGGAAAAAACAACGCAAATGCTCGCAATATCGTTCAGTTGTATTGAAAAGCGTGTCAAAATAAACGGCTGAGTCTATTTTGTTACACAATTTTACCATTCTTCTTCAATAACGGCTCGATTCTGTCAAGAAGTGACAAAATACAGGAAAATACAACGCAAATGCTAGCAATATCGTTCAGTTGTATTGAAAAGCGTTTCAAAATAAACGACTGAGTCTATTTTATCATACAATTTTACCATTCTTCTGCAATAACGGCTCGATTTTGTCAAGAAAGTAACAAAATACAGGAAAATACAACGCAAATGCTAGCAATATCGTTCAGTTGTATTGAAAAGCGTTTCAAAATAAACGACTGAGTCTATTTTATCATACAATTTTACCATTCTTCCGCAATAACGACTCAATTTTGTCTAGAAAATGACAAAATACAGGAAAATACAACGCAATCGCTAGCAATATCGTTCAGTTGTATTGAAAAGCGTGTCAAAATAAACGACTGAGTCTATTTTATTATACAATTTTACCATTGCTTTGCAATAACGGCTCGATTTTGTCAAGTAAGTGACAAAATAGAGGAAAACACAACGCAAATGCTAGCAATATCGTTCAGTTGTATTGAAAACCCTGTCAAAATAAACGGCTGAGTCTATTTTGTTATACAATTTTACCATTCTTCCGCAATAACGACTCAATTTTGTCAAGAAAATGACAAAATACAAGAAAATAGAACGCAAATGCTACCAATAACGTTCAAGTCTTATGAAAATCGTGTCAAAATAAAGGGTTGATTCTATTTAATTATACAATTTTACCATTCTTCTGCAAGAACGACTCGATTTTGTCAAGAATGTGACAAAATACAGAAAAAAACAACGCAAATGCTAGCAATATCGTTCAGTTGTATTGAAAAGCGTGTCAAAATAAACGACTGAGTCTATTTTATTATACAATTTTACCATTGCTTTGCAATAACGGCTCGATTTTGTCAAGAAAGTGACAAAATAGAGGAAAACACAACGCAAATGCTAGCAATATCGTTCAGTTGTATTGAAAAGCGTGTCAAAATAAACGGCTGAGTCTATTTTATTATACAATTTTACCATTGCTTTGCAATAACGGCTCGATTCTGTCAAGTAAGTGACAAAATACAGGAAAATAGAATGCAAATGCTACCAATAACGTTCAATTCTATTGAAAATCATGTCAAAATAAACGGCTAAGTCTGTTTTATTATACAATTTTACCATTCTACTGCAAAAACGGCTCGATTTTGTCAAGAATCTGACAAAATACAGGAAAATAGAACGCAAATGCTACCAATAACGTTCAATTCCTTTGAAAATCGTGTCAAAATAAAGGGTCGAGTCTATTTCATTATACAATTTTACCATTCTTCTGCAAGAACGACTCGATTTTGTCAAGAATGTGACAAAATACAGAAAAAAACAACGCAAATGCTAGCAATATCGTTCAGTTGTATTGAAAAGCGTTTCAAAATAAACGACTGAGTCTATTTTATTATACAATTTTACCATTCTTCTGCAATAACGGCTCGATTTTGTCAAGAAAGTGAAAAAATACAGGAAAATAGAATGCAAATGCTACCAATAACATTCAATTCTTTTGAAAATCATGTCAAAATAAACGGCTAAGTCTGTTTTATTATACAATTTTACCATTCTACTGCAAAAACGGCCCGATTTTGTCAAGAATGTGACAAAATACAGGAAAATACAACGCAAATGCTACCAATAACGTTCAATTCTTATGAAAAAAGTGTCAAAATAACGGGTCGATCCTATTTTATTATACAATTTTACCATTGCTTTGCAATAACGGCTCGATTTTGTCAAGAAAGTGACAAAATACAGGAAAACACAAAGCAAATGCTAGCAATATCGTTCAGTTGTATTGAAAAACGTGTCAAAATAAACGGCTGAGTCTATTTTGTTATACAATTTTACCATTCTTCCGCAATAACGACTCAATTTTGTCAAGAAAATGACAAAATCCAAGAAAATAGAACGCAAATGCTACCAATAACGTTCAATTCTTATGAAAATCGTGTCAAAATAAAGGGTCGAGTCTACTTTATTATACAATTTTACCATTCTTCTGCAAGAACGACTCGATTTTGTCAAGAATGTGACAAAATACAGAAAAAAACAACGCAAATGCTAGCAATATCGTTCAGTTGTATTGAAAAGCGTGTCACAATAAACGGCTGAGTCTATTTTGTTATACAATTTTACCATTCTTCCGCAATAACGACTCAATTTTGTCAAGAAAATGACAAAATACAGGAAAATACAACGCAAATGCTAGCAATATCGTTCAGTTGTATTGAACAGCGTGTCAAAATAAACGGCTGAGTCTATTTTGTTATACAATTTTACCATTCTTCCGCAATAACGACTCCATTTTGTCAAGAAAATGACAAAATACAGGAAAATACAACGCAAATGCTAGCAATATCGTTGAGTTGTATTGAAAAGCGTGTCAAAATAAACGACTGAGTCTATTTTATAATACAATTTTACCATTGCTTTACAATAACGGCTCGATTTTGTCAAGAAAGTGACAAAATAGAGGAAAACACAACGCAAATGCTAGCAATATCGTTCAGTTGTATTGAAAAGCGTGTCACAATAAACGGCTGTGTCTATTTTGTTATACAATTTACCATTCTTCCGCAATAACGACTCAATTTTGTCAAGAAAATGACAAAATACAAGAAAATAGAACGCAAATGCTACCAATAACGTTCAATTCTTATGAAAATCGTGTCAAAATAAAGGGTCGAGTCTACTTTATTATACAATTTTACCATTCTTCTGCAAGAACGACTCGATTTTGTCAAGAATGTGACAAAATACAGAAAAAAACAACGCAAATGCTAGCAATATCGTTCAGTTGTATTGAAAAGCGTATCAAAATAAACGACTGAGTCTATTTTATTATACAACTTTACCATTGCTTTGCAATAACGGCTCGATTTTGTCAAGAAAGTGACAAACTACAGGAAAACACAACGCAAATGCTAGCAATATCGTTCAGTTGTATTGAAAAGCGTGTCACAATAAACGGCTGAGTCTATTTTGTTATACAATTTTACCATTCTTCTGCAATAACGACTCAATTTTGTCAATAAAATGACAAAATACAGGAAAATACAACGCAAATGCTACCAATAACGTTCAATTCCTTTGAAAATCGTGTCAAAATAAAGGGTCGAGTCTATTTTATTATACAATTTTACCATTCTTCTGCAAGAACGACTCGATTTTGTCACGAATGTGACAAAATACAGAAAAAAACAACGCAAATGCTAGCAACATCGTTCAGTTGTATTGAAAAGCGTGTCAAAATTAACGACTGAGTATTTTATTATACAATTTTACCATTGCTTTGCAATAACGGCTCGATTCTGTCAAGAATGTGACAAAATACAAGAAAACAGAACGTAAATGCGACCAATAACGTTCAATTCTTATGAAAATCGTGTCAAAATAAACGACTGAGTCTATTTTATTATACAATATAACCATTCTTTTGCAAAAACGGCTCGATTTTGTCAAGAATGTGACAAAATACAGAAAAAAACAACGCAAATGCTAGCAATATCGTTCAGTTGTATTGAAAAGCGTGTCACAATAAACGGCTGAGTCTATTTTGTTATACAATTTTACCATTCTTCCGCAATAACGACTCAATTTTGTCAAGAAAATGACAAAATACAGGAAAATACAACGCAAATGCTAGCAATATCGTTCAGTTGTATTGAACAGCGTGTCAAAATAAACGGCTGAGTCTATTTTGTTATACAATTTTACCATTCTTCCGCAATAACGACTCCATTTTGTCAAGAAAATGACAAAATACAGGAAAATACAACGCAAATGCTAGCAATATCGTTGAGTTGTATTGAAAAGCGTGTCAAAATAAACGACTGAGTCTATTTTATAATACAATTTTACCATTGCTTTACAATAACGGCTCGATTTTGTCAAGAAAGTGACAAAATAGAGGAAAACACAACGCAAATGCTAGCAATATCGTTCAGTTGTATTGAAAAGCGTGTCACAATAAACGGCTGTGTCTATTTTGTTATACAATTTACCATTCTTCCGCAATAACGACTCAATTTTGTCAAGAAAATGACAAAATACAAGAAAATAGAACGCAAATGCTACCAATAACGTTCAATTCTTATGAAAATCGTGTCAAAATAAAGGGTCGAGTCTACTTTATTATACAATTTTACCATTCTTCTGCAAGAACGACTCGATTTTGTCAAGAATGTGACAAAATACAGAAAAAAACAACGCAAATGCTAGCAATATCGTTCAGTTGTATTGAAAAGCGTATCAAAATAAACGACTGAGTCTATTTTATTATACAACTTTACCATTGCTTTGCAATAACGGCTCGATTTTGTCAAGAAAGTGACAAACTACAGGAAAACACAACGCAAATGCTAGCAATATCGTTCAGTTGTATTGAAAAGCGTGTCACAATAAACGGCTGAGTCTATTTTGTTATACAATTTTACCATTCTTCTGCAATAACGACTCAATTTTGTCAATAAAATGACAAAATACAGGAAAATACAACGCAAATGCTACCAATAACGTTCAATTCCTTTGAAAATCGTGTCAAAATAAAGGGTCGAGTCTATTTTATTATACAATTTTACCATTCTTCTGCAAGAACGACTCGATTTTGTCACGAATGTGACAAAATACAGAAAAAAACAACGCAAATGCTAGCAACATCGTTCAGTTGTATTGAAAAGCGTGTCAAAATTAACGACTGAGTATTTTATTATACAATTTTACCATTGCTTTGCAATAACGGCTCGATTCTGTCAAGAATGTGACAAAATACAAGAAAACAGAACGTAAATGCGACCAATAACGTTCAATTCTTATGAAAATCGTGTCAAAATAAACGACTGAGTCTATTTTATTATACAATATAACCATTCTTTTGCAAAAACGGCTCGATTTTGTCAAGAATGTGACAAAATACAGAAAAAAACAACGCAAATGCTAGCAATATCGTTCAGTTGTATTGAAAAGCGTGTCAAAATAAACGACTGAGTCTACTTTATTATACAATTTTACCATTCTTCTGCAATAACGGCTCGATTTTGTCAAGAAAGTGAAAAAATACAGGAAAATAGAATGCAAATGCTACCAATAACGTTCAATTCTTTTGAAAATCATGTCAAAATAAACGGCTAAGTCTGATTTATTATACAATTTTACCATTCTACTGCAAAAACGGCTCGATTTTGTCAAGAATGTGACAAAATACAGGAAAATAGAACGCAAATGCTAGCAATATCGTTCAGTTGTATTGAAAAGCGTTTCAAAATAAACGACTGAGTCTATTTTATTATACAATTTTACCATTCTTCTGCAATAACGGCTCGATTTTGTCAAGAAAGTGAAAAAATACAGGAAAATAGAATGCAAATGCTACCAATAACGTTCAATTCTTTTGAAAATCATGTCAAAATAAACGGCTAAGTCTGTTTTATTATACAATTTTACCATTCTACTGCAAAAACGGCTCGATTTTGTCAAGAATGTGACAAAATTCAGGAAAATAGAACGCAAATTCTACCAATAACGTTCAATTCCTTTGAAAATCGTGTCAAAATAAAGGGTCGAGTCTATTTTATTATACAATTTTACTATTCTTCTGCAAGAACGACTCGATTTGTCAAGAATGTGACAAAATACAGAAAAAAACAACGCAAATGCTAGCAACATCGTTCAGTTGTATTGAAAAGCGTGTCAAAATTAACGACTGAGTATTTTATTATACAATATTACCATTCTTTTGCAAAAACGGCTCGATTTTCTCAAGAATGTGACAAAATACAGGAAAATAGAACGCAAATGCTACCAATAACGTTCAATTCCTTTGAAAATCGTGTCAAAATAAAGGGTCGAGTCTATTTTATTATACAATTTTATCCTACCAATAACGTTCAATTCCTTTGAAAATCGTATCAAAATAAAGGGTCGAGTCTATTTTATTATACAATTTTACCATTGCTTTGCAATAACGGCTCGATTTTGTCAAGAAAGTGACAAAATAGAGGAAAACACAACGCATATGCTAGCAATATCGTTCAGGTGTTTTGAAAAACGTGTCAAAATAAACGGCTGAGTCTATTTTGTTATACAATTTTACCATTCTTCCGCAATAACGACTCAATTTTGTCAAGAAAATGACAAAATACAAGAAAATAGAACGCAAATGCTACCAATAACGTTCAATTCTTATGAAAATCGTGTCAAAATAAAGGGTCGAGTCTACTTTATTATACAATTTCACCATTCTTCTGCAAGAACGACTCGATTTTGTCAAGAATGTGACAAAATACAGAAAAAAACAACGCAAATGCTAGCAATATCGTTCAGTTGTATTGAAAAGCGTGTCAAAATAAACGACTGAGTCTATTTTATTATACAATTTTACCATTGCTTTGCAATAACGGCTCGATTTTGTCAAGAAAGTGACAAAATAGAGGAAAACACAACGCAAATGCTAGCAATATCGTTCAGTTGTATTGAAAAGCGTGTCAAAATAAACGGCTGAGTCTATTTTATTATACAATTTTACCATTGCTTTGCAATAACGGCTCGATTCTGTCAAGAATGTGACAAAATACAAGAAAAACACAACGCAAGTGCTAGCAATAACGTTCAATTGAATTGAAAAGCGTGTCAAAATAAACGACTGAGTGTTTTATTATACAATTTTACCATTGCTTTGCAATAACGGCTCGATTTTGTCAAGAAAGTGACAAAATACAAAAAAATAGAATGCAAATGCTACCAATAACGTTCAATTCTATTGAAAATCATGTCAAAATAAACGGCTAAGTCTGTTTTATTATACAATTTTACCATTCTACTGCAAAAACGGCTCGATTTTGTCAAGAATGTGACAAAATACAGGAAAATAGAACGCAAATGCTACCAATAACGTTCAATTCCTTTGAAAATCGTGTCAAAATAAAGGGTCGAGTCTATTTTATTATACAATTTTACCATTCTTCTGCAAGAACGACTCGATTTTGTCAAGAATGTGACAAAATACAGAAAAAAACAACGCAAATGCTAGCAACATCGTTCAGTTGTATTGAAAAGCGTGTCAAAATTAACGACTGAGTATTTTATTATACAATATAACCATTCTTTTGCAAAAACGGCTCGATTTTGTCAAGAATGTGACAAAATACAGAAAAAAACAACGCAAATGCTAGCAATATCGTTCAGTTGTATTGAAAAGCGTGTCAAAATAAACGGCTGAGTCTATTTTATTATACAATTTTACCATTGCTTTGCAATAACGGCTCGATTCTGTCAAGAATGTGACAAAATACAAGAAAAACACAACGCAAGTGCTAGCAATAACGTTCAATTGAATTGAAAAGCGTGTCAAAATAAACGACTGAGTCTATTTTATTATACAATTTTACCATTCTTCTGCAATAACGGCTCGATTTTGTCAAGAAAGTGACAAAATACAGGAAAATACAACGCAAATGCTAGCATTATTGTTCAGTTGTATTGAAAAGCATGTCAAAATAAACGGCTGGGACTATTTTATTATACAATTTTACCATTCTTCTGCAATAACGGCTCGATTTTGTCAAGAAAGTGACAAAATACAGGAAAATACAACGCAAATGCTAGCATTATCGTTCAGTTGTATTGAAAAGCGTGTCAAAATAAACGGCTGGGACTATTTAATTATACAATTTTACAATTCTTCTGCAAAAACGACTCGATTTTGTCAAGAAAGTGACAAAATACAGAAAAACACAACGCAAATGCTAGCAATAACGTTCAATTCTTATGAAAATCGTGTCAAAATAAAGGGTCGATTCTATTTAATTATACAATTTTACCATTCTTCTGCAAGAACGACTCGATTTTGTCAAGAATGTGACAAAATACAGAAAAAACAACTCAAATGCTAGCAATATCGTTCAGTTGTATTGAAAAGCGTGTCAGAATAAACGACTGAGTCTATTTGATTATACAATTTTACCATTCTTCTGCAATAACGACTCGATTTTGTCAAGAAAGTGACAAAATACAGGAAAATACAACGCAAATGTTAGCAATAACGTTCAATTCTTTTGAAGGTCATGTCAAAATAAACGGCTAAGTCTGTTTTATTGTACAATTTTACCATTCTTCTGCAATAACGGCTCGATTTTCTCAAGAATGTGACAAAATACAGGAAAATAGAATGCAAATGCTACCAATAACAACGTCCAATTCTTTTGAAAAGCGTTTTAAAATAAACGACTGAGTCTATTTTATAATACAATTTTACCATTCTTCTGCAATAACGGCTCGATTCTGCCAAGAAAGTGACAAAATACAGGAAAATACAACCCAAATGCTAGCAATATCGTTCAGTTGTATTGAAAAGCGTGTCAAAATAAACGGCTGGGACTATTTTATTATACAATTTTACCATTCTTCTGCAATAACGGCTCGATTTTGTCAAGAAAGTGACAAAATACAGGAAAATACAACGCAAATGCTAGCATTATCGTTCAGTTGTATTGAAAAGCGTGTCAAAATAAACGGCTGGGTCTATTTTATTATACAATTTTACCATTCTTCTGCAATAACGGCTCGATTTTGTCAAGAAAGTGACAAAATACAGGAAAATACAACGCAAATGCTACCAATAACGTTCAATTGTATTGAAAATCGTGTCAAAATAAAGGGTCGATTCTATTTAATTATACAATTTTACCATTCTTCTGCAATCACGTCTCGATTTTGTCAAGAAAGTGACAAAATACAGGAAAATACAACGCAAATGCTAGCAATATCGTTCAGTTGTATTGAAAAGCGTGTCAAAATAAACGGCTGGGTCTATTTTATTATACAATTCTACCTTTCTTCTGCAATCACGTCTCGATTTTGTCAAGAAAGTGACAAAATACAGGAAAATACAACGCAAATGCTAGCAATATCGTTCAGTTGTATTGAAAAGCGTGTCAAAATAAACGACTGAGTCCATTTAATTATACAATTTTACCATTCTTCTGCAATAACGGCTCGATATTGTCAAGATAGTGACAAAATACAGGAAAATACAACGCAAATGCTAGCAATAACGTTCAATTCTTATGAAAATCGTGTCAAAATAAACGGCTGAGTCTATTTTATTATACAATTTTACCATTCTTCTGCAATAACGGCTCGATTTTGTCAAGAAAGTGACAAAATACAGGAAAATACAACGCAAATGCTACCAATAACATTCAATTGTATTGAAAAGCGTGTCAAAATAAACGACTGAGTATTTTATTATACAATTTTACCATTCTTCTGCAATCACGGCTCGATTTTGTCAAGAAAGTGACAAAATACAGGAAAAAACAACGCAAATGCTAGCAATATCGTTCAGTTGTATTGAAAAGCGTGTCAAAATAAACGGCTGGGATTATTTTATTATACAATTTTACAATTCTTCTGCAATAACGACTCGATTTTGTCAAGAAAGTGACAAAATACAGAAAAATAGAACGCAAATGCTACCAATACCGTTCAATTCCTTTGAAAATCGTGTCAAAATAAACGGTCGAGTCTATTTTATTATACAATTTTACCATTCTTCTGCAATAACGACTCGATTTTGTCAAGAAAGTGACAAAATACAGGAAAATACAACGCAAATGATACCAATAACGTTCAATTCTTATGAAAAAAGTGTCAAAATAAAGGGTCGATTCTATTTTATTATACAATTTTACCATTCTTCTGCAATAACGACTCGATTTTGTCAAGAAAGTGACAAAATACAGGAAAAAACAACGCAAATGCTAGCAATAACTAACGTAGGTCAATCGTGGGGACTTGGACTGGTTAGAAAATTCAAAGAAAGATAGTTTGAAAATTTCGTTGGACGTTTCGCCACTTTATTGTAGCTTCTTCAGCAACTACAAGGTTTGATATAATATAACTACATGTATCCAGTATGTGTGATTACCTTATTAAACATTAAATGGTTTATGTCAGAACTTACAAAGATTATACAATAATATGAATTTACGCAATTTGTTAAATACATTATTTTAGAAAAAATTCTTTTCTTTTTCATTCGTTTTGAAAAGTTTTTATGATTAAGTACAAAAAATTGATAGTTATAAAAGTATAATTTAATTACAAATATTAGTAAACATGTGTATAATTTAAATTTTATATTTACCTCATTTTCTAATTTCTTTCTTTTCGTTGTAACATAATATGTTTAAACCCAAAAAACCTGTTGGGTTAGTCAATTACAAAGGGCAAATGTACAACATTTAATGGTGTGGTTACTCAATCCTTCAAATAATCAGTATTCTTGTTAAAAATTAAACATAAAACTGCAATTATGCATAAAAACACTGTACACAACCGAAAATTTGTAAAATAAAAATTGATTCTTGAGATAAAAAAAGAAAATTAACTGAAACTCTAACGTGCTATCAACGCGTTACTCTCGTGGTGACTACATCTTGCCAAGTGAAAGTGACAATTATTCTGAGACTGTCAGATATAAAAAATTGTAGAGAAATTCTTTTAAATTTTGATACCATAGAGTATATGTACGTCTATAAATTGATCATCGATTTAGTGAACATATAAAATTATAGGAAGTGAAATTGAATTTTTTAAGAAAAAAACGAGTTTTATATTATGTTATTTGAAAGAAAGGAATTAGTATGAGTTGCTTAAGAGTTATAGTTCTATCTAAACATAAATAAATACCTAATAAAATTAATGAAGTTATAATTTTTATTTTTTATTTTTATATGTTAGTTAAGAATTGAAAGAAACTGGGAAAGATATTGTAGAAAATTATTTGTATGATTGTTGTAGGATATTATTATAAATTTCACTGAGTCCTAAAGTGTCAGTTCTCAAATTGACCGTTAAATTTTGTTTAATGAAAACCATTTCACTAATGTTACGTTTGAACCAATTATTTTCCAAGTCTAATATTCGTGTGTCTTCGAAATTAAAGTTATGACCTGTTGTAAAATGGTGATTTGCTAGTGCTGTTTTATTTTCTTTACATAAATTATGGTTTTTACAGTCATATTTGTGTTGCTCTAAACGTTTTTTTAATTTTTGTTTTGTTTGGCCAATGTAAGACCTTTCACATTCACATGGGATTTTATAAACTAATCCTGAACGTTCTAGTGTTGGAGTTTTATCTTTTAAATTGGTATAAATTGACTGTATTTTATTTAAATTGTAAAATGCAAGTGTTATGTTATGTTTTTGAAATAGTTTTTTAATTTTAAATGAGATGTTTTCTATATAAGGGAATTTTACATAATATTGACTGTTTGAGTTTATTTGAGTAAGTGTTTTACTTTGTACTTGAAACCTGTTAATGCACATTTTAATGAAATTTGAAGGGTAATTATTGTTCTTTAAGATGTTGGTTATTTTAACAATATTGTTTTTATGAAATTGTGGATGACTAAGTGAGTGTATTCTATGAAGAAGACCTTTGACAACACCTATTTTTCTTTGAATTTTCTAACCAGTCCAAGTCCCCACGATTGACCTACGTTAATTAAATACATGGACATGAACACTGACAGCTAGCAATAACGTTCAATTCTTTTGAAGGTCATGTCAAAATAAACGGCTAAGTCTGTTTTATTATACAATTTTACCATTCTTCTGCAATAACGGCTCGATTTTCTCAAGAATGTGACAAAATACAGGAAAATAGAATGCAAATGCTACCAATACCGTCCAATTCTTTTGAAAAGCGTTTTAAAATAAACGACTGAGTCTATTTTATAATACAATTTTACCATTCTTCAGCAATAACGGCTCGATTCTGTCAAGAAAGTGACAAAATACAGGAAAATACAACGCAAATGCTACCAATAACGTTCAATTGTATTGAAAATCGTGTCAAAATAAAGGGTCGATTCTATTTAATTATATAATTTTACCATTCTTCTGCAATCACGGCTCGATTTTGTCAAGAAAGTGACAAAATACAATAAAATACAACGCAAATGCTAGCAATATCGTTCAGTTGTATTGAAAAGCGTGTCAAAATAAACGGCTGGGACTATTTTATTATACAATTTTACCATTCTTCTGCAATAACGGCTCGATTTTGTCAAGAAAGTGACAAAATACAGGAAAATACAACGCAAATGCTAGCATTATCGTTCAGTTGTATTGAAAAGCGTGTCAAAATAAACGGCTGGGACTATTTAATTATACAATTTTACAATTCTTCTGCAAAAACGACTCGATTTTGTCAAGAAAGTGACAAAATACAGAAAAACACAACGCAAATGCTAGCAATATCGTTCAGTTGTATTGAAAAGCGTGTCAAAATAAACGACTGAGTCTATTTTATTATACAATTTTACCATTGCTTTGCAATAACGGCTCGATTTTGTCAAGAAAGATACAAAATACAGGAAAATACAACGCAAATGCTACCAATAACGTTCAACTCTTATGAAAAAAGTGTCAAAATAAAGGGTCGATTCTATTTTATTATACAATTTTACCATTCTTCTGTAATAACGACTCGATTTTGTCAAGAAAGTGACAAAATACAGGAAAATACAACGCAAATGCTAGCAATAACGTTCAATTCTTTTGAAGGTCATGTCAAAATAAACGGCTAAGTCTATTTTATTATACAATTTTACCATTCTTCTGCAATAACGGCTCCATTCTGTCAAGAAAGTGACAAAATACAGGAAAATACAACGCAAATGCTAGCAATAACGTTCAATTCTTATGAAAATCGTGTCAAAATAAAGGGTTGATTCTATTTAATTATACAATTTTACCATTCTTCTGCAAGAACGACTCGATTTTGTCAAGAATGTGACAAAATACAAGAAAATACAACGCAAATGCTAGCAATATCGTTCAGTTGTATTGAACAGCGTGTCAAAATAAACGGCTGGGTCTATTTTATTATACAATTTTACAATTCTTCTGCAATAACGACTCGATTTTGTCAAGAAAGTGACAAAATACAGAAAAACACAACGCAAATGCTAGCAATATCGTTCAGTTGTATTGAAACGCGTTTCAAAATAAACGACTGAGTCTATTTTATTATACAATTTTACAATTCTTCTGCAATAACGGCTCGATTTTCTCAAGAATGTGACAAAATACAGGAAAATAGAATGCAAATGCTAGCAATATCGTTCAGTTGTATTGAAACGCGTTTCAAAATAAACGGTTGAGTCTATTTTATTATACAATTTTACCATTCTTCTGCAATAACTGCTCGATTTTGTCAAGAAAGTGACAAAATACAGGAAAATACAACGCAAATGCTACCAATAACGTTCAATTGTATTGAAAATCGTGTCAAAATAAAGGGTCGATTCTATTTAATTATATAATTTTACCATTCTTCTGCAATCACGGCTCGATTTTGTCAAGAAAGTGACAAAATACAGGAAAATACAACGCAAATGCTAGCAATATCGTTCAGTTGTATTGAAAAGCGTGTCAAAATAAACGGCTGGGTCTATTTTATTATACAATTTTACAATTTTTCTGCAATAACGACTCGATTTTGTCAAGAAAGTGACAAAATACAGAAAAACACAACGCAAATGCTAGCAATATCGTTCAGTTGTATTGAAACGCGTTTCAAAATAAACGACTGAGTCTATTTTATTATACAATTTTACCATTCTTCTGCAATAACGGCTCGATTTTCTCAAGAATGTGACAAAATACAGGAAAATAGAATGCAAATGCTACCAATAACGTCCAATTCTTTTGAAAATTGTGTCAAAATAAATGTTTGAGTATTTTATTATACAATTTTACCATTCTACCGCAAAAACGGCTCGATTTTGTCAAGAATGTGACAAAATACAGAAAAACACAACGCAAATGCTAGCAATAACGTTCAATTCTTATGAAAATCGTGTCAAAATAAAGGGTTGATTCTATTTAATTATACAATTTTATTATTCTTCTGCAAGAACGACTCGATTTTGTCAAGAATGTGACAAAATACAGAAAAAACAACGCAAATGCTTGCAATATCGTTCAGTTGTATTGAAAAGCGTGTCAAAATAAACGGCTGAGTCAATTTTGTTATACAATTTTACCATTCTTCTGCAAAAACGGCTCGATTTTGTCAAGAAAGTGACAAAATACAGGAAAATACAACGCAAATGCTAGCAATAACGTTCAATTCTTATGAAAATCGTGTCAAAATAAAGGGTCGATTCTATTTTATTATACAATTTTACCATTGTTCTGCAAGAACGACTCGATTTTGTCAAGAATGTGACAAAATACAGAAAAAACAACTCAAATGCTAGCAATATCGTTCAGTTGTATTGAAAAGCGTGTCAAAATAAACGACTGAGTCTATTTTATTATACAATTTTACCATTGCTTTGCAAAGAGACAAAATACAGGAAAATACAACGCAAATGCTACCAATAACGTTCAATTCTTATGAAAAAAGTGTCAAAATAAAGGGTCGATTCTATTTTATTATACAATTTTACCATTCTTCTGCAATAACGACTCGATTTTGTCAAGAAAGTGACAAAATACAGGAAAATACAACGCAAATGCTAGCAATAACGTTCAATTCTTTTGAAGGTCATGTCAAAATAAACGGCTAAGTCTATTTTATTATACAATTTTACCATTCTTCTGCAATAACGGCTCCATTCTGTCAAGAAAGTGACAAAATACAGGAAAATACAACGCAAATGCTAGCAATAACGTTCAATTCTTATGAAAATCGTGTCAAAATAAAGGGTTGATTCTATTTAATTATACAATTTTACCATTCTTCTGCAAGAACGACTCGATTTTGTCAAGAATGTGACAAAATACAAGAAAATACAACGCAAATGCTAGCAATATCGTTCAGTTGTATTGAAAAGCGTGTCAAAATAAACGGCTGGGTCTATTTTGTTATACAATTTTACAATTCTTCTGCAATAACGACTCGATTTTGTCAAGAAAGTGACAAAATACAGAAAAACACAACGCAAATGCTAGCAATATCGTTCAGTTGTATTGAAACGCGTTTCAAAATAAACGACTGAGTCTATTTTATTATACAATTTTACAATTCTTCTGCAATAACGGCTCGATTTTCTCAAGAATGTGACAAAATACAGGAAAATAGAATGCAAATGCTAGCAATATCGTTCGGTTGTATTGAAACGCGTTTCAAAATAAACGGTTGAGTCTATTTTATTATACAATTTTACCATTCTTCTGCAATAACTGCTCGATTTTGTCAAGAAAGTGACAAAATACAGGAAAATACAACGCAAATGCTACCAATAACGTTCAATTGTATTGAAAATCGTGTCAAAATAAAGGGTCGATTCTATTTAATTATATAATTTTACCATTCTTCTGCAATCACGGCTCGATTTTGTCAAGAAAGTGACAAAATACAGGAAAATACAACGCAAATGCTAGCAATATCGTTCAGTTGTATTGAAAAGCGTGTCAAAATAAACGGCTGGGTCTATTTTATTATACAATTTTACAATTCTTCTGCAATAACGACTCGATTTTGTCAAGAAAGTGACAAAATACAGAAAAACACAACGCAAATGCTAGCAATATCGTTCAGTTGTATTGAAACGCGTTTCAAAATAAACGACTGAGTCTATTTTATTATACAATTTTACCATTCTTCTGCAATAACGGCTCGATTTTCTCAAGAATGTGACAAAATACAGGAAAATAGAATGCAAATGCTAGCAATATCGTTCAGTTGTATTGAAACGCGTTTCAAAACAAACGGTTGAGTCTATTTTATTATACAATTTTACCATTCTTCTGCAATAACTGCTCGATTTTGTCAAGAAAGTGACAAAATACAGGAAAATACAACGCAAATGCTACCAATAACGTTCAATTGTATTGAAAATCGTGTCAAAATAAAGGGTCGATTCTATTTAATTATATAATTTTACCATTCTTCTGCAATCACGGCTCGATTTTGTCAAGAAAGTGACAAAATACAGGAAAATACAACGCAAATGCTAGCAATATCGTTCAGTTGTATTGAAAAGCGTGTCAAAATAAACGGCTGGGTCTATTTTATTATACAATTTTACAATTTTTCTGGAATAACGACTCGATTTTGTCAAGAAAGTGACAAAATACAGAAAAACACAACGCAAATGCTAGCAATATCGTTCAGTTGTATTGAAACGCGTTTCAAAATAAACGACTGAGTCTATTTTATTATACAATTTTACCATTCTTCTGCAATAACGGCTCGATTTTCTCAAGAATGTGACAAAATACAGGAAAATAGAATGCAAATGCTACCAATAACGTCCAATTCTTTTGAAAATTGTGTCAAAATAAATGTTTGAGTATTTTATTATACAATTTTACCATTCTACCGCAAAAACGGCTCGATTTTGTCAAGAATGTGACAAAATACAGAAAAACACAACGCAAATGCTAGCAATAACGTTCAATTCTTATGAAAATCGTGTCAAAATAAAGGGTTGATTCTATTTAATTATACAATTTTATTATTCTTCTGCAAGAACGACTCGATTTTGTCAAGAATGTGACAAAATACAGAAAAAACAACGCAAATGCTTGCAATATCGTTCAGTTGTATTGAAAAGCGTGTCAAAATAAACGGCTGAGTCAATTTTGTTATACAATTTTACCATTCTTCTGCAAAAACGGCTCGATTTTGTCAAGAAAGTGACAAAATACAGGAAAATACAACGCAAATGCTAGCAATAACGTTCAATTCTTATGAAAATCGTGTCAATATAAAGGGTCGATTCTATTTTATTATACAATTTTACCATTCTTCTGCAAGAACGACTCGATTTTGTCAAGAATGTGACAAAATACAGAAAAAACAACTCAAATGCTAGCAATATCGTTCAGTTGTATTGAAAAGCGTGTCAAAATAAACGACTGAGTCTATTTTATTATACAATTTTACCATTGCTTTGCAATAACGGCTCGATTTTGTCAAGAAAGAGACAAAATACAGGAAAATACAACGCAAATGCTACCAATATCGTTCAGTTGTATTGAAAAGCGTGTCAAAATAAACGGCTGAGTCAATTTTGTTATACAATTTTACCATTCTTCTGCAAAAACGGCTCGATTTTCTCAAGAATGTGACAAAATACAGGAAAATAGAATGCAAATGCTACCAATATCGTTCGGTTGTATTGAAACGCGTTTCAAAATAAACGGTTGAGTCTATTTTATTATACAATTTTACCATTCTTCTGCAATAACTGCTCGATTTTGTCAAGAAAGTGACAAAATACAGGAAAATACAACGCAAATGCTACCAATAACGTTCAATTGTATTGAAAATCGTGTCAAAATAAAGGGTCGATTCTATTTAATTATATAATTTTACCATTCTTCTGCAATCACGGCTCGATTTTGTCAAGAAAGTGACAAAATACAGGAAAATACAACGCAAATGCTAGCAATATCGTTCAGTTGTATTGAAAAGCGTGTCAAAATAAACGGCTGGGTCTATTTTATTATACAATTTTACAATTCTTCTGCAATAACGACTCGATTTTGTCAAGAAAGTGACAAAATACAGAAAAACACAACGCAAATGCTAGCAATATCGTTCAGTTGTATTGAAACGCGTTTCAAAATAAACGACTGAGTCTATTTTATTATACAATTTTACCATTCTTCTGCAATAACGGCTCGATTTTCTCAAGAATGTGACAAAATACAGGAAAATAGAATGCAAATGCTAGCAATATCGTTCAGTTGTATTGAAACGCGTTTCAAAATAAACGGTTGAGTCTATTTTATTATACAATTTTACCATTCTTCTGCAATAACTGCTCGATTTTGTCAAGAAAGTGACAAAATACAGGAAAATACAACGCAAATGCTACCAATAACGTTCAATTGTATTGAAAATCGTGTCAAAATAAAGGGTCGATTCTATTTAATTATATAATTTTACCATTCTTCTGCAATCACGGCTCGATTTTGTCAAGAAAGTGACAAAATACAGGAAAATACAACGCAAATGCTAGCAATATCGTTCAGTTGTATTGAAAAGCGTGTCAAAATAAACGGCTGGGTCTATTTTATTATACAATTTTACAATTCTTCTGCAATAACGACTCGATTTTGTCAAGAAAGTGACAAAATACAGAAAAACACAACGCAAATGCTAGCAATATCGTTCAGTTGTATTGAAACGCGTTTCAAAATAAACGACTGAGTCTATTTTATTATACAATTTTACCATTCTTCTGCAATAACGGCTCGATTTTCTCAAGAATGTGACAAAATACAGGAAAATAGAATGCAAATGCTAGCAATATCGTTCAGTTGTATTGAAACGCGTTTCAAAATAAACGGTTGAGTCTATTTTATTATACAATTTTACCATTCTTCTGCAATAACTGCTCGATTTTGTCAAGAAAGTGACAAAATACAGGAAAATACAACGCAAATGCTACCAATAACGTTCAATTGTATTGAAAATCGTGTCAAAATAAAGGGTCGATTCTATTTAATTATATAATTTTACCATTCTTCTGCAATCACGGCTCGATTTTGTCAAGAAAGTGACAAAATACAGGAAAATACAACGCAAATGCTAGCAATATCGTTCAGTTGTATTGAAAAGCGTGTCAAAATAAACGGCTGGGTCTATTTTATTATACAATTTTACAATTTTTCTGCAATAACGACTCGATTTTGTCAAGAAAGTGACAAAATACAGAAAAACACAACGCAAATGCTAGCAATATCGTTCAGTTGTATTGAAACGCGTTTCAAAATAAACGACTGAGTCTATTTTATTATACAATTTTACCATTCTTCTGCAATAACGGCTCGATTTTCTCAAGAATGTGACAAAATACAGGAAAATAGAATGCAAATGCTACCAATAACGTCCAATTCTTTTGAAAATTGTGTCAAAATAAATGTTTGAGTATTTTATTATACAATTTTACCATTCTACCGCAAAAACGGCTCGATTTTGTCAAGAATGTGACAAAATACAGAAAAACACAACGCAAATGCTAGCAATAACGTTCAATTCTTATGAAAATCGTGTCAAAATAAAGGGTTGATTCTATTTAATTATACAATTTTATTATTCTTCTGCAAGAACGACTCGATTTTGTCAAGAATGTGACAAAATACAGAAAAAACAACGCAAATGCTTGCAATATCGTTCAGTTGTATTGAAAAGCGTGTCAAAATAAACGGCTGAGTCAATTTTGTTATACAATTTTACCATTCTTCTGCAAAAACGGCTCGATTTTGTCAAGAAAGTGACAAAATACAGGAAAATACAACGCAAATGCTAGCAATAACGTTCAATTCTTATGAAAATCGTGTCAATATAAAGGGTCGATTCTATTTTATTATACAATTTTACCATTCTTCTGCAAGAACGACTCGATTTTGTCAAGAATGTGACAAAATACAGAAAAAACAACTCAAATGCTAGCAATATCGTTCAGTTGTATTGAAAAGCGTGTCAAAATAAACGACTGAGTCTATTTTATTATACAATTTTACCATTGCTTTGCAATAACGGCTCGATTTTGTCAAGAAAGAGACAAAATACAGGAAAATACAACGCAAATGCTACCAATATCGTTCAGTTGTATTGAAAAGCGTGTCAAAATAAACGGCTGGGTCTATTTTATTATACAATTTTACAATTCTTCTGCAATAACGACTCGATTTTGTCAAGAAATTGACAAAATACAGAAAAACACAACGCAAATGCTAGCAATATCGTTCAGTTGTATTGAAAAGCATTTCAAAATAAACGACTGAGTCTATTTTATTATACAATTTTGCCATTCTTCTGCAATCACGGCTCGATATTGTCAAGAAAGTGACAAAATACAGGAAAGTACAACGCAAATGCTAGCAATAACGTTCAATTCTTATGAAAATCGTGTCAAAATAAAGGGTCGATTCTATTTAATTATACAATTTTACCATTCTTCTGCAAGAACGACTCGATTTTGTCAAGAAAGTGACAAAATACAGGAAAATACAACGCAAATGCTAGCAATATCGTTCAGTTGTATTGAAAAGCGTTTCAAAATAAACGCTGAGTCTATTTTATTATACAATTTTAGCATTCTTCTGCAATAACGGCTCGATTTTGTCAAGAAAGTGACAAAATACAGGAAAATACAACGCAAATGCTAGCAATATCGTTCAGTTGTATTGAAAAGCGTGTCAAAATAAACGGCTGGGTCTATTTTATTATACAATTTTACAATTCTTCTGCAATAACGACTCGATTTTGTCAAGAAAGTGACAAAATACAGAAAAACACAACGCAAATGCTAGCAATATCGTTCAGTTGTATTGAAAAGCGTTTCAAAATAAACGACTGAGTCTATTTTATTATACAATTTTGCCATTCTTCTGCAATCACGGCTCGATATTGTCAAGAAAGTGACAAAATACAGGAAAGTACAACGCAAATGCTAGCAATATCGTTCAGTTGTATTGAAAAGCGTTACAAAATAAACGACTGAGTCTATTTTATTATACAATTTTGCCATTCTTCTGCAATCACGGCTCGAAATTGTCAAGAAAGTGCCAAATACAGGAAAATAGAACGCAAATGCTACCAATAACGTTCAATTCCTTTGAAAATCGTGTCAAAATAAAGGGTCGAGTCTATTTTATTATACAATTTTACCATTCTTCTGCAAGAACGACTCGATTTTGTCAAGAAAGTGACAATATACAGGAAAATACAACGCAAATGCAACCAATAACGTTCAATTCTTATGAAAAAAGTGTCAAAATAAAGGGTCGATTCTATTTTATTATACAATTTTACCATTCTTCTGCAATAACGACTCGATTTTGTCAAGAAAGTGACAAAATACAGAAAAATACAACGCAAATGCTAGCAATAACGTTCAATTCTTTTGAAGGTCATGTCAAAATAAACGGCTAAGTCTGTTTTATTATACAATTTTACCATTCTTCTGCAAGAACGACTCGATTTTGTCAAGAATGTGACAAAATACAGAAAAAACAACTCAAATGCTAGCAATATCGTTCAGTTGAATTGAAAAGCGTTTTAAAATAAACGGCTGAGTCTATTTTATTATACAATTTTACCATTCTTCTGCAATAACGGCTCGATTTTGTCAAGAAAGTGACAAAATACAGGAAAATACAACGCAAATGCTACCAATAACGTTCAATTGTATTGAAAAGCGTGTCAAAATAAACGACTGAGTATTTTATTATACAATTTTACCATTCTTCTGCAATCACGGCTCGATTATGTCAAGAAAGTGACAAAATACAGGAAAATACAACGCAAATGCTAGCAATATCGTTCAGTTGTATTGAAAAGCGTGTCAAAATAAACGGCTGGGACTATTTTATTATACAATTTTACCATTCTTCTGCAATAACGGCTCGATTTTGTCAAGAAAGTGACAAAATACAGGAAAATACAACGCAAATGCTAGCAATAACGTTCAGTTGTATTGAAAAGCGTGTCAGAATAAACGACTGAGTCTATTTTATTATACAATTTTACCATTCTTCTGCAATAACGACTCGATTTTGTCAAGAAAGTGACAAAATACAGGAAAATACAACGCAAATGTTAGCAATAACGTTCAATTCTTTTGAAGGTCATGTCAAAATAAACGGCTAAGTCTGTTTTATTGTACAATTTTACCATTCTTCTGCAATAACGGCTCGATTTTCTCAAGAATGTGACAAAATACAGGAAAATAGAATGCAAATGCTACCAATAACAACGTCCAATTCTTTTGAAAAGCGTTTTAAAATAAACGACCGAGTCTATTTTATAATACAATTTTACCATTCTTCTGCAATAACGGCTCGATTCTGCCAAGAAAGTGACAAAATACAGGAAAATACAACGCAAATGCTACCAATAACGTTCAATTGTATTGAAAATCGTGTCAAAATAAAGGGTCGATTCTATTTAATTATACAATTTTACCATTCTTCTGCAAGAACGACTCGATTTTGTCAAGAAAGTGACAAAATACAAGAAAATACAACTCAAATGCTAGCAATATCGTTCAGTTGTATTGAAAAGCGTGTCAGAATAAACGACTGAGTCTATTTTATTATACAATTTTACCATTCTTCTGCAATAACGACTCGATTTTGTCAAGAAAGTGACAAAATACAGGAAAATACAACGCAAATGCTACCAATAACGTTCAATTGTATTGAAAATCGTGTCAAAATAAAGGGTCGATTCTATTTAATTATACAATTTTACCATTCTTCTGCAATCACGTCTCGATTTTGTCAAGAAAGTGACAAAATACAAGAAAATACAACGCAAATGCTAGCAATATCGTTCAGTTGTATTGAAAAGCGTGTCAAAATAAACGGCTGGGTCTATTTTATTATACAATTCTACCTTTCTTCTGCAATCACGTCTCGTTTTTGTCAAGAAAGTGACAAAATACAGGAAAATACAACGCAAATGCTAGCAATATCGTTCAGTTGTATTGAAAAGCGTGTCAAAATAAACGACTGAGTCTATTTAATTATACAATTTTACCATTCTTCTGCAATACCGGCTCGATATTGTCAAGATAGTGACAAAATACAGGAAAATACAACGCAAATGCTAGCAATAACGTTCAATTCTTATGAAAATCGTGTCAAAATAAACGACTGAGTCTATTTTATTATACAATTTTACCATTCTTCTGCAATAACGGCTCGATTTTGTCAAGAAAGTGACAAAATACAGGAAAATACAACGCAAATGCTAGCAATATCGTTCAGTTGTATTGAAAAGCGTGTCAAAATAAACGGCTGGGTCTATTTTATTATACAATTTTACCATTCTTCTGCAATCACGGCTCGATTTTGTCAAGAAAGTGACAAAATACAGGAAAAAACAACGCAAATGCTAGCAATATCGTTCAGTTGTATTGAAAAGCGTGTCAAAATAAACGGCTGGGATTATTTTATAATACAATTTTACCATTCTTCTGCAATAACGGCTCGATTTTGTCAAGAAAGTGACAAAATACAGGAAAATACAACGCAAATGCTAGCATTATCGTTCACTTGTATTGAAAAGCGTGTCAAAATAAACGGCTGGGACTATTTTATTATACAATTTTACAATTCTTCTGCAATAACGACTCGATTTTGTCAAGAAAGTGACAAAATACAGAAAAATAGAACGCAAATGCTACCAATACCGTTCAATTCCTTTGAAAATCGTGTCAAAATAAACGGTCGAGTCTATTTTATTATACAATTTTACCATTCTTCTGCAATAACGACTCGATTTTGTCAAGAAAGTGACAAAATACAGGAAAATACAACGCAAATGATACCAATAACGTTCAATTCTTATGAAAAAAGTGTCAAAATAAAGGGTCGATTCTATTTTATTATACAATTTTACCATTCTTCTGCAATAACGACTCGATTTTGTCAAGAAAGTGACAAAATACAGGAAAATACAACGCAAATGCTAGCAATAACGTTCAATTCTTTTGAAGGTCATGTCAAAATAAACGGCTAAGTCTGTTTTATTATACAATTTTACCATTCTTCTGCAATAACGGCTCGATTTTCTCAAGAATGTGACAAAATACAGGAAAATAGAATGCAAATGCTACCAATACCGTCCAATTCTTTTGAAAAGCGTTTTAAAATAAACGACTGAGTCTATTTTATAATACAATTTTACCATTCTTCTGCAATAACGGCTCGATTCTGTCAAGAAAGTGACAAAATACAGGAAAATACAACGCAAATGCTACCAATAACGTTCAATTGTATTGAAAATCGTGTCAAAATAAAGGGTCGATTCAATTTAATTATATAATTTTACCATTCTTCTGCAATCACGGCTCGATTTTGTCAAGAAAGTGACAAAATACAGGAAAATACAACGCAAATGCTAGCAATATCGTTCAGTTGTATTGAAAAGCGTGTCAAAATAAACGGCTGGGACTATTTTATTATACAATTTTACCATTCTTCTGAATTAACGGCTCGATTTTGTCAAGAAAGTGACAAAATACAGAAAAACACAACGCAAATGCTAGCAATATCGTTCAGTTGTATTGAAAAGCGTTACAAAATAAACGACTGAGTCTATTTTATTATACAATTTTGCCATTCTTCTGCAATCACGGCTCGAAATTGTCAAGAAAGTGCCAAATACAGGAAAATAGAACGCAAATGCTACCAATAACGTTCAATTCCTTTGAAAATCGTGTCAAAATAAAGGGTCGAGTCTATTTTATTATACAATTTTACCATTCTTCTGCAAGAACGACTCGATTTTGTCAAGAAAGTGACAATATACAGGAAAATACAACGCAAATGCAACCAATAACGTTCAATTCTTATGAAAAAAGTGTCAAAATAAAGGGTCGATTCTATTTTATTATACAATTTTACCATTCTTCTGCAATAACGACTCGATTTTGTCAAGAAAGTGACAAAATACAGAAAAATACAACGCAAATGCTAGCAATAACGTTCAATTCTTTTGAAGGTCATGTCAAAATAAACGGCTAAGTCTGTTTTATTATACAATTTTACCATTCTTCTGCAAGAACGACTCGATTTTGTCAAGAATGTGACAAAATACAGAAAAAACAACTCAAATGCTAGCAATATCGTTCAGTTGAATTGAAAAGCGTTTTAAAATAAACGGCTGAGTCTATTTTATTATACAATTTTACCATTCTTCTGCAATAACGGCTCGATTTTGTCAAGAAAGTGACAAAATACAGGAAAATACAACGCAAATGCTACCAATAACGTTCAATTGTATTGAAAAGCGTGTCAAAATAAACGACTGAGTATTTTATTATACAATTTTACCATTCTTCTGCAATCACGGCTCGATTATGTCAAGAAAGTGACAAAATACAGGAAAATACAACGCAAATGCTAGCAATATCGTTCAGTTGTATTGAAAAGCGTGTCAAAATAAACGGCTGGGACTATTTTATTATACAATTTTACCATTCTTCTGCAATAACGGCTCGATTTTGTCAAGAAAGTGACAAAATACAGGAAAATACAACGCAAATGCTAGCAATAACGTTCAGTTGTATTGAAAAGCGTGTCAGAATAAACGACTGAGTCTATTTTATTATACAATTTTACCATTCTTCTGCAATAACGACTCGATTTTGTCAAGAAAGTGACAAAATACAGGAAAATACAACGCAAATGTTAGCAATAACGTTCAATTCTTTTGAAGGTCATGTCAAAATAAACGGCTAAGTCTGTTTTATTGTACAATTTTACCATTCTTCTGCAATAACGGCTCGATTTTCTCAAGAATGTGACAAAATACAGGAAAATAGAATGCAAATGCTACCAATAACAACGTCCAATTCTTTTGAAAAGCGTTTTAAAATAAACGACCGAGTCTATTTTATAATACAATTTTACCATTCTTCTGCAATAACGGCTCGATTCTGCCAAGAAAGTGACAAAATACAGGAAAATACAACGCAAATGCTACCAATAACGTTCAATTGTATTGAAAATCGTGTCAAAATAAAGGGTCGATTCTATTTAATTATACAATTTTACCATTCTTCTGCAAGAACGACTCGATTTTGTCAAGAAAGTGACAAAATACAAGAAAATACAACTCAAATGCTAGCAATATCGTTCAGTTGTATTGAAAAGCGTGTCAGAATAAACGACTGAGTCTATTTTATTATACAATTTTACCATTCTTCTGCAATAACGACTCGATTTTGTCAAGAAAGTGACAAAATACAGGAAAATACAACGCAAATGCTACCAATAACGTTCAATTGTATTGAAAATCGTGTCAAAATAAAGGGTCGATTCTATTTAATTATACAATTTTACCATTCTTCTGCAATCACGTCTCGATTTTGTCAAGAAAGTGACAAAATACAAGAAAATACAACGCAAATGCTAGCAATATCGTTCAGTTGTATTGAAAAGCGTGTCAAAATAAACGGCTGGGTCTATTTTATTATACAATTCTACCTTTCTTCTGCAATCACGTCTCGTTTTTGTCAAGAAAGTGACAAAATACAGGAAAATACAACGCAAATGCTAGCAATATCGTTCAGTTGTATTGAAAAGCGTGTCAAAATAAACGACTGAGTCTATTTAATTATACAATTTTACCATTCTTCTGCAATACCGGCTCGATATTGTCAAGATAGTGACAAAATACAGGAAAATACAACGCAAATGCTAGCAATAACGTTCAATTCTTATGAAAATCGTGTCAAAATAAACGACTGAGTCTATTTTATTATACAATTTTACCATTCTTCTGCAATAACGGCTCGATTTTGTCAAGAAAGTGACAAAATACAGGAAAATACAACGCAAATGCTAGCAATATCGTTCAGTTGTATTGAAAAGCGTGTCAAAATAAACGGCTGGGTCTATTTTATTATACAATTTTACCATTCTTCTGCAATCACGGCTCGATTTTGTCAAGAAAGTGACAAAATACAGGAAAAAACAACGCAAATGCTAGCAATATCGTTCAGTTGTATTGAAAAGCGTGTCAAAATAAACGGCTGGGATTATTTTATAATACAATTTTACCATTCTTCTGCAATAACGGCTCGATTTTGTCAAGAAAGTGACAAAATACAGGAAAATACAACGCAAATGCTAGCATTATCGTTCACTTGTATTGAAAAGCGTGTCAAAATAAACGGCTGGGACTATTTTATTATACAATTTTACAATTCTTCTGCAATAACGACTCGATTTTGTCAAGAAAGTGACAAAATACAGAAAAATAGAACGCAAATGCTACCAATACCGTTCAATTCCTTTGAAAATCGTGTCAAAATAAACGGTCGAGTCTATTTTATTATACAATTTTACCATTCTTCTGCAATAACGACTCGATTTTGTCAAGAAAGTGACAAAATACAGGAAAATACAACGCAAATGATACCAATAACGTTCAATTCTTATGAAAAAAGTGTCAAAATAAAGGGTCGATTCTATTTTATTATACAATTTTACCATTCTTCTGCAATAACGACTCGATTTTGTCAAGAAAGTGACAAAATACAGGAAAATACAACGCAAATGCTAGCAATAACGTTCAATTCTTTTGAAGGTCATGTCAAAATAAACGGCTAAGTCTGTTTTATTATACAATTTTACCATTCTTCTGCAATAACGGCTCGATTTTCTCAAGAATGTGACAAAATACAGGAAAATAGAATGCAAATGCTACCAATACCGTCCAATTCTTTTGAAAAGCGTTTTAAAATAAACGACTGAGTCTATTTTATAATACAATTTTACCATTCTTCTGCAATAACGGCTCGATTCTGTCAAGAAAGTGACAAAATACAGGAAAATACAACGCAAATGCTACCAATAACGTTCAATTGTATTGAAAATCGTGTCAAAATAAAGGGTCGATTCAATTTAATTATATAATTTTACCATTCTTCTGCAATCACGGCTCGATTTTGTCAAGAAAGTGACAAAATACAGGAAAATACAACGCAAATGCTAGCAATATCGTTCAGTTGTATTGAAAAGCGTGTCAAAATAAACGGCTGGGACTATTTTATTATACAATTTTACCATTCTTCTGAATTAACGGCTCGATTTTGTCAAGAAAGTGACAAAATACAGAAAAACACAACGCAAATGCTAGCAATATCGTTCAGTTGTATTGAAAAGCGTTACAAAATAAACGACTGAGTCTATTTTATTATACAATTTTGCCATTCTTCTGCAATCACGGCTCGAAATTGTCAAGAAAGTGCCAAATACAGGAAAATAGAACGCAAATGCTACCAATAACGTTCAATTCCTTTGAAAATCGTGTCAAAATAAAGGGTCGAGTCTATTTTATTATACAATTTTACCATTCTTCTGCAAGAACGACTCGATTTTGTCAAGAAAGTGACAATATACAGGAAAATACAACGCAAATGCAACCAATAACGTTCAATTCTTATGAAAAAAGTGTCAAAATAAAGGGTCGATTCTATTTTATTATACAATTTTACCATTCTTCTGCAATAACGACTCGATTTTGTCAAGAAAGTGACAAAATACAGAAAAATACAACGCAAATGCTAGCAATAACGTTCAATTCTTTTGAAGGTCATGTCAAAATAAACGGCTAAGTCTGTTTTATTATACAATTTTACCATTCTTCTGCAAGAACGACTCGATTTTGTCAAGAATGTGACAAAATACAGAAAAAACAACTCAAATGCTAGCAATATCGTTCAGTTGAATTGAAAAGCGTTTTAAAATAAACGGCTGAGTCTATTTTATTATACAATTTTACCATTCTTCTGCAATAACGGCTCGATTTTGTCAAGAAAGTGACAAAATACAGGAAAATACAACGCAAATGCTACCAATAACGTTCAATTGTATTGAAAAGCGTGTCAAAATAAACGACTGAGTATTTTATTATACAATTTTACCATTCTTCTGCAATCACGGCTCGATTATGTCAAGAAAGTGACAAAATACAGGAAAATACAACGCAAATGCTAGCAATATCGTTCAGTTGTATTGAAAAGCGTGTCAAAATAAACGGCTGGGACTATTTTATTATACAATTTTACCATTCTTCTGCAATAACGGCTCGATTTTGTCAAGAAAGTGACAAAATACAGGAAAATACAACGCAAATGCTAGCAATAACGTTCAGTTGTATTGAAAAGCGTGTCAGAATAAACGACTGAGTCTATTTTATTATACAATTTTACCATTCTTCTGCAATAACGACTCGATTTTGTCAAGAAAGTGACAAAATACAGGAAAATACAACGCAAATGTTAGCAATAACGTTCAATTCTTTTGAAGGTCATGTCAAAATAAACGGCTAAGTCTGTTTTATTGTACAATTTTACCATTCTTCTGCAATAACGGCTCGATTTTCTCAAGAATGTGACAAAATACAGGAAAATAGAATGCAAATGCTACCAATAACAACGTCCAATTCTTTTGAAAAGCGTTTTAAAATAAACGACCGAGTCTATTTTATAATACAATTTTACCATTCTTCTGCAATAACGGCTCGATTCTGCCAAGAAAGTGACAAAATACAGGAAAATACAACGCAAATGCTACCAATAACGTTCAATTGTATTGAAAATCGTGTCAAAATAAAGGGTCGATTCTATTTAATTATACAATTTTACCATTCTTCTGCAAGAACGACTCGATTTTGTCAAGAAAGTGACAAAATACAAGAAAATACAACTCAAATGCTAGCAATATCGTTCAGTTGTATTGAAAAGCGTGTCAGAATAAACGACTGAGTCTATTTTATTATACAATTTTACCATTCTTCTGCAATAACGACTCGATTTTGTCAAGAAAGTGACAAAATACAGGAAAATACAACGCAAATGCTACCAATAACGTTCAATTGTATTGAAAATCGTGTCAAAATAAAGGGTCGATTCTATTTAATTATACAATTTTACCATTCTTCTGCAATCACGTCTCGATTTTGTCAAGAAAGTGACAAAATACAAGAAAATACAACGCAAATGCTAGCAATATCGTTCAGTTGTATTGAAAAGCGTGTCAAAATAAACGGCTGGGTCTATTTTATTATACAATTCTACCTTTCTTCTGCAATCACGTCTCGTTTTTGTCAAGAAAGTGACAAAATACAGGAAAATACAACGCAAATGCTAGCAATATCGTTCAGTTGTATTGAAAAGCGTGTCAAAATAAACGACTGAGTCTATTTAATTATACAATTTTACCATTCTTCTGCAATAACGGCTCGATATTGTCAAGATAGTGACAAAATACAGGAAAATACAACGCAAATGCTAGCAATAACGTTCAATTCTTATGAAAATCGTGTCAAAATAAACGACTGAGTCTATTTTATTATACAATTTTACCATTCTTCTGCAATAACGGCTCGATTTTGTCAAGAAAGTGACAAAATACAGGAAAATACAACGCAAATGCTAGCAATATCGTTCAGTTGTATTGAAAAGCGTGTCAAAATAAACGGCTGGGTCTATTTTATTATACAATTTTACCATTCTTCTGCAATCACGGCTCGATTTTGTCAAGAAAGTGACAAAATACAGGAAAAAACAACGCAAATGCTAGCAATATCGTTCAGTTGTATTGAAAAGCGTGTCAAAATAAACGGCTGGGATTATTTTATAATACAATTTTACCATTCTTCTGCAATAACGGCTCGATTTTGTCAAGAAAGTGACAAAATACAGGAAAATACAACGCAAATGCTAGCATTATCGTTCACTTGTATTGAAAAGCGTGTCAAAATAAACGGCTGGGACTATTTTATTATACAATTTTACAATTCTTCTGCAATAACGACTCGATTTTGTCAAGAAAGTGACAAAATACAGAAAAATAGAACGCAAATGCTACCAATACCGTTCAATTCCTTTGAAAATCGTGTCAAAATAAACGGTCGAGTCTATTTTATTATACAATTTTACCATTCTTCTGCAATAACGACTCGATTTTGTCAAGAAAGTGACAAAATACAGGAAAATACAACGCAAATGATACCAATAACGTTCAATTCTTATGAAAAAAGTGTCAAAATAAAGGGTCGATTCTATTTTATTATACAATTTTACCATTCTTCTGCAATAACGACTCGATTTTGTCAAGAAAGTGACAAAATACAGGAAAATACAACGCAAATGCTAGCAATAACGTTCAATTCTTTTGAAGGTCATGTCAAAATAAACGGCTAAGTCTGTTTTATTATACAATTTTACCATTCTTCTGCAATAACGGCTCGATTTTCTCAAGAATGTGACAAAATACAGGAAAATAGAATGCAAATGCTACCAATACCGTCCAATTCTTTTGAAAAGCGTTTTAAAATAAACGACTGAGTCTATTTTATAATACAATTTTACCATTCTTCTGCAATAACGGCTCGATTCTGTCAAGAAAGTGACAAAATACAGGAAAATACAACGCAAATGCTACCAATAACGTTCAATTGTATTGAAAATCGTGTCAAAATAAAGGGTCGATTCAATTTAATTATATAATTTTACCATTCTTCTGCAATCACGGCTCGATTTTGTCAAGAAAGTGACAAAATACAGGAAAATACAACGCAAATGCTAGCAATATCGTTCAGTTGTATTGAAAAGCGTGTCAAAATAAACGGCTGGGACTATTTTATTATACAATTTTACCATTCTTCTGCAATAACGGCTCGATTTTGTCAAGAAAGTGACAAAATACAGGAAAATACAACGCAAATGCTAGCATTATCGTTCAGTTGTATTGAAAAGCGTGTCAAAATAAACGGCTGGGACTATTTAATTATACAATTTTACAATTCTTCTGCAAAAACGACTCGATTTTGTCAAGAAAGTGACAAAATACAGGAAAATACAACCCAAATGCTAGCAATATCGTTCAGTTGTATTGAAAAGCGTGTCAAAATAAACGGCTGGGACTATTTTATTATACAATTTTACCATTCTTCTGCAATAACGGCTCGATTTTGTCAAGAAAGTGACAAAATACAGGAAAATACAACGCAAATGCTAGCATTATCGTTCAGTTGTATTGAAAAGCGTGTCAAAATAAACGGCTGGGACTATTTAATTATACAATTCTTCTGCAAAAACGACTCGATTTTGTCAAGAAAGTGACAAAATACAGGAAAATACAACGCAAATGCTAGCAATAACGTTCAGTTGTATTGAAAAGCGTGTCAGAATAAACGACTGAGTCTATTTTATTATACAATTTTACCATTCTTCTGCAATAACGACTCGATTTTGTCAAGAAAGTGACAAAATACAGGAAAATACAACGCAAATGTTAGCAATAACGTTCAATTGTATTGAAAATCGTGTCAAAATAAAGGGTCGATTCTATTTAATTATATAATTTTACCATTCTTCTGCAATCACGGCTCGATTTTGTCAAGAAAGTGACAAAATACAGGAAAATACAACCCAAATGCTAGCAATATCGTTCAGTTGTATTGAAAAGCGTTTCAAAATAAACGGCTGAGTCTATTTTATTATACAATTTTACCATTCTTCTGCAATAACGGCTCGATTTTGTCAAGAAAGTGACAAAATACAGGAAAATACAACGCAAATGCTACCAATAACGTTCAATTGTATTGAAAAGCGTGTCAAAATAAACGACTGGGACTATTTTATTATACAATTTTACCATTCTTCTGCAATAACGGCTCGATTTTGTCAAGAAAGTGACAAAATACAGGAAAATACAACGCAAATGCTAGCAATAACGTTCAGTTGTATTGAAAAGCGTGTCAGAATAAACGACTGAGTCTATTTTATTATACAATTTTACCATTCTTCTGCAATAACGACTCGATTTTGTCAAGAAAGTGACAAAATACAGGAAAATACAACGCAAATGTTAGCAATAACGTTCAATTCTTTTGAAGGTCATGTCAAAATAAACGGCTAAGTCTGTTTCATTGTACAATTTTACCATTCTTCTGCAATAACGGCTCGATTTTCTCAAGAATGTGACAAAATACAGGAAAATAGAATGCAAATGCTACCAATAACAACGTCCAATTCTTTTGAAAAGCGTTTTAAAATAAACGACTGAGTCTATTTTATTATACAATTTTACCATTCGTCTGCAATAACGACTCGATTTTGTCAAGAAAGTGACAAAATACAGGAAAATACAACGCAAATGTTAGCAATAACGTTCAATTCTTTTGAAGGTCATGTCAAAATAAACGGCTAAGTCTGTTTTATTATACAATTTTACCATTCTTCTGCAAGAACGACTCGATTTTGTCAAGAATGTGACAAAATACAGAAAAAACAACTCAAATGCTAGCAATATCGTTCAGTTGTATTGAAAAGCGTTTCAAAATAAACGGCTGAGTCTATTTCATTATACAATTTTACCATTCTTCTGCAATAACGGCTCGATTCTGTCAAGAAAGTGACAAAATACAGGAAAATACAACGCAAATGCTACCAATAACGTTCAATTGTATTGAAAATCGTGTCAAAATAAAGGGTCGATTCTATTTAATATATAATTTTACCATTCTTCTGCAATCACGGCTCGATTTTGTCAAGAAAGTGACAAAATACAGGAAAATACAACGCAAATGCTAGCAATATCGTTCAGTTGTATTGAAAAGCGTGTCAAAATAAACGGCTGGGACTATTTTATTATACAATTTTACCATTCTTCTGCAATAACGGCTCGATTTTGTCAAGAAAGTGACAAAATACAGGAAAATACAACGCAAATGCTAGCATTATCGTTCAGTTGTATTGAAAAGCGTGTCAAAATAAACGGCTGGGACTATTTAATTATACAATTTTACAATTCTTCTGCAAAAACGACTCGATTTTGTCAAGAAAGTGACAAAATACAGAAAAACACAACGCAAATGCTAGCAATATCGTTCAGTTGTATTGAAATGCGTTTCACAATAAACGACTGAGTCTATTTTATTATACAATTTTACCATTCTTCTGCAATCACGGCTCGATTTTGTCAAGAAAGTGACAAAATACAGGAAAATACAACGCAAATGCTACCAATAACGTTCAATTGTATTGAAAATCGTGTCAAAATAAAGGGTCGATTCTATTTAATTATATAATTTTACCATTCTTCTGCAATCACGGCTCGATTTTGTCAAGAAAGTGACAAAATACAGGAAAATACAACCCAAATGCTAGCAATATCATTCAGTTGTATTGAAAAGCGTGTCAAAATAAACGGCTGGGACTATTTTATTATACAATTTTACCATTCTTCTGCAATAACGGCTCGATTTTGTCAAGAAAGTGACAAGATACAGGAAAATACAACGCAAATGCTAGCATTATCGTTCAGTTGTATTGAAAAGCGTGTCAAAATAAACGGCTGGGACTATTTAATTATACAATTTTACAATTCTTCTGCAAAAACGACTCGATTTTGTCAAGAAAGTGACAAAATACAGAAAAACACAACGCAAATGCTAGCAATATCGTTCAGTTGTATTGAAAAGCGTTTCACAATAAACGACTGAGTCTATTTTATTATACAATTTTACCATTCTTCTGCAATAACGGCTCGATTTTGTCAAGCAAGAGACAAAATACAGGAAAATACAACGCAAATGCTAGCATTATTGTTCAGTTGTATTGAAAAGCATGTCAAAATAAACGACTGAGTATTTTATTATACAATTTTACCATTCTTCTGCAATAACGGCTCGATTTTGTCAAGAAAGTGACAAAATACAGGAAAATACAACGCAAATGCTAGCAATATCGTTCAGTTGTATTGAAAAGCGTTTCAAAATAAACGCTGAGTCTATTTTATTATACAATTTTAGCATTCTTCTGCAATAACGGCTCGATTTTGTCAAGAAAGTGGCAAAATACAGGAAAATACAACGCAAATGCTAGCAATATCGTTCAGTTGTATTGAAAAGCGTGTCAAAATAAACGGCTGGGTCTATTTTATTATACAATTTTACAATTCTTCTGCAATAACGACTCGATTTTGTCAAGAAAGTGACAAAATACAGAAAAACACAACGCAAATGCTAGCAATATCGTTCAGTTGTATTGAAAAGCGTTTCAAAATAAACGACTGAGTCTATTTCATTATACAATTTTGCCATTCTTCTGCAATCACGGCTCGATATTGTCAAGAAAGTGACAAAATACAGGAAAGTACAACGCAAATGCTAGCAATAACGTTCAATTGTTTTGAAAATCGTGTCAAAATAAAGGGTCGATTCTATCTAATTATACAATTTTACAATTCTACTGCAATAACGACTCGATTTTGTCAAGAAAGTGACAAAATACAGAAAAACACAACGCAAATGCTAGCAATATCGTTCAGTTGTATTGAAAAGCGTTTGAAAATAAACGACTGAGTCTATTTTATTATACAATTTTACCATTCTTCTGCAATAACGGCTCGATATTGTCAAGAAAGTGACAAAATACAGAAAAATACAACGCAAATGCTACCAATAACGTTCAATTCTTATGAAAAAAGTGTCAAAATAAAGGGTCGATTCTATTTTATTATACAATTTTACCATTCTTCTGCAATAACGACTCGATTTTGTCAAGAAAGTGACAAAATACAGGAAAATACAACGCAAATGCTAGCAATAACGTTCAATTCTTTTGTAGGTCATGTCAAAATAAACGGCTAAGTCTATTTTATTATACAATTTTACCATTCTTCTGCAATAACGGCTCCATTCTGTCAAGAAAGTGACAAAATACAGGAAAATACAACGCAAATGCTAGCAATAACGTTCAATTCTTATGAAAATCGTGTCAAAATAAAGGGTTGATTCTATTTAATTATACAATTTTACCATTCTTCTGCAAGAACGACTCGATTTTGTCAAGAATGTGACAAAATACAGGAAAATACAACGCAAATGCTAGCAATATCGTTCAGTTGTATTGAAAAGCGTTTCAAAATAAACGGTTGAGTCTATTTTATTATACAATTTTACCATTCTTCTGCAATAACTGCTCGATTTTGTCAAGAAAGTGACAAAATACAGGAAAATACAACGCAAATGCTACCAATAACGTTCAGTTGTATTGAAAAGCGTGTCAGAATAAACGACTGAGTCTATTTTATTATACAATTTTACCATTCTTCTGCAATAACGACTCGATTTTGTCAAGAAAGTGACAAAATACAGGAAAATACAACGCAAATGTTAGCAATAACGTTCAATTCTTTTGAAGGTCATGTCAAAATAAACGGCTAAGTCTGTTTCATTGTACAATTTTACCATTCTTCTGCAATAACGGCTCGATTTTCTCAAGAATGTGACAAAATACAGGAAAATAGAATGCAAATGCTACCAATAACAACGTCCAATTCTTTTGAAAAGCGTTTTAAAATAAACGACTGAGTCTATTTTATTATACAATTTTACCATTCGTCTGCAATAACGACTCGATTTTGTCAAGAAAGTGACAAAATACAGGAATATACAACGCAAATGTTAGCAATAACGTTCAATTCTTTTGAAGGTCATGTCAAAATAAACGGCTAAGTCTGTTTTATTATACAATTTTACCATTCTTCTGCAAGAACGACTCGATTTTGTCAAGAATGTGACAAAATACAGAAAAAACAACTCAAATGCTAGCAATATCGTTCAGTTGTATTGAAAAGCGTTTCAAAATAAACGGCTGAGTCTATTTCATTATACAATTTTACCATTCTTCTGCAATAACGGCTCGATTCTGTCAAGAAAGTGACAAAATACAGGAAAATACAACGCAAATGCTACCAATAACGTTCAATTGTATTGAAAATCGTGTCAAAATAAAGGGTCGATTCTATTTAATATATAATTTTACCATTCTTCTGCAATCACGGCTCGATTTTGTCAAGAAAGTGACAAAATACAGGAAAATACAACGCAAATGCTAGCAATATCGTTCAGTTGTATTGAAAAGCGTGTCAAAATAAACGGCTGGGACTATTTTATTATACAATTTTACCATTCTTCTGCAATAACGGCTCGATTTTGTCAAGAAAGTGACAAAATACAGGAAAATACAACGCAAATGCTAGCATTATCGTTCAGTTGTATTGAAAAGCGTGTCAAAATAAACGGCTGGGACTATTTAATTATACAATTTTACAATTCTTCTGCAAAAACGACTCGATTTTGTCAAGAAAGTGACAAAATACAGAAAAACACAACGCAAATGCTAGCAATATCGTTCAGTTGTATTGAAAAGCGTTTCACAATAAACGACTGAGTCTATTTTATTATACAATTTTACCATTCTTCTGCAATAACGGCTCGATTTTGTCAAGAAAGTGACAAAATACAGGAAAATACAACGCAAATGCTACCAATAACGTTCAATTGTATTGAAAATCGTGTCAAAATAAAGGGTCGATTCTATTTAATTATATAATTTTACCATTCTTCTGCAATCACGGCTCGATTTTGTCAAGAAAGTGACAAAATACAGGAAAATACAACCCAAATGAGAGCAATATCATTCAGTTGTATTGAAAAGCGTGTCAAAATAAACGGCTGGGACTATTTTATTATACAATTTTACCATTCTTCTGCAATAACGGCTCGATTTTGTCAAGAAAGTGACAAGATACAGGAAAATACAACGCAAATGCTAGCATTATCGTTCAGTTGTATTGAAAAGCGTGTCAAAATAAACGGCTGGGACTATTTAATTATACAATTTTACAATTCTTCTGCAAAAACGACTCGATTTTGTCAAGAAAGTGACAAAATACAGAAAAACACAACGCAAATGCTAGCAATATCGTTCAGTTGTATTGAAAAGCGTTTCACAATAAACGACTGAGTCTATTTTATTATACAATTTTACCATTCTTCTGCAATAACGGCTCGATTTTGTCAAGAAAGTGACAAAATACAGGAAAATACAACGCAAATGCTAGCATTATTGTTCAGTTGTATTGAAAAGCATGTCAAAATAAACGACTGAGTATTTTATTATACAATTTTACCATTCTTCTGCAATAACGGCTCGATTTTGTCAAGAAAGTGACAAAATACAGGAAAATACAACGCAAATGCTAGCAATATCGTTCAGTTGTATTGAAAAGCGTTTCAAAATAAACGCTGAGTCTATTTTATTATACAATTTTAGCATTCTTCTGCAATAACGGCTCGATTTTGTCAAGAAAGTGGCAAAATACAGGAAAATACAACGCAAATGCTAGCAATATCGTTCAGTTGTATTGAAAAGCGTGTCAAAATAAACGGCTGGGTCTATTTTATTATACAATTTTACAATTCTTCTGCAATAACGACTCGATTTTGTCAAGAAAGTGACAAAATACAGAAAAACACAACGCAAATGCTAGCAATATCGTTCAGTTGTATTGAAAAGCGTTTCAAAATAAACGACTGAGTCTATTTCATTATACAATTTTGCCATTCTTCTGCAATCACGGCTCGATATTGTCAAGAAAGTGACAAAATACAGGAAAGTACAACGCAAATGCTAGCAATAACGTTCAATTGTTTTGAAAATCGTGTCAAAATAAAGGGTCGATTCTATCTAATTATACAATTTTACAATTCTACTGCAATAACGACTCGATTTTGTCAAGAAAGTGACAAAATACAGAAAAACACAACGCAAATGCTAGCAATATCGTTCAGTTGTATTGAAAAGCGTTTGAAAATAAACGACTGAGTCTATTTTATTATACAATTTTACCATTCTTCTGCAATAACGGCTCGATATTGTCAAGAAAGTGACAAAATACAGAAAAATACAACGCAAATGCTACCAATAACGTTCAATTCTTATGAAAAAAGTGTCAAAATAAAGGGTCGATTCTATTTTATTATACAATTTTACCATTCTTCTGCAATAACGACTCGATTTTGTCAAGAAAGTGACAAAATACAGGAAAATACAACGCAAATGCTAGCAATAACGTTCAATTCTTTTGTAGGTCATGTCAAAATAAACGGCTGAGTCTATTTTATTATACAATTTTACCATTCTTCTGCAAGAACGACTCGATTTTGTCAAGAATGTGACAAAATACAGGAAAATACAACGCAAATGCTAGCAATATCGTTCAGTTGTATTGAAAAGCGTTTCAAAATAAACGGTTGAGTCTATTTTATTATACAATTTTACCATTCTTCTGCAATAACTGCTCGATTTTGTCAAGAAAGTGACAAAATACAGGAAAATACAACGCAAATGCTACCAATAACGTTCAATTGTATTGAAAATCGTGTCAAAATAAAGGGTCGATTCTATTTAATTATATAATTTTACCATTCTTCTGCAATCACGGCTCGATTTTGTCAAGAAAGTGACAAAATACAGGAAAATACAACGCAAATGCTAGCAATATCGTTCAGTTGTATTGAAAAGCGTGTCAAAATAAACGGCTGGGTCTATTTTATTATACAATTTTACAATTCTTCTGCAATAACGACTCGATTTTGTCAAGAAAGTGACAAAATACAGAAAAACACAACGCAAATGCTAGCAATATCGTTCAGTTGTATTGAAACGCGTTTCAAAATAAACGACTGAGTCTATTTTATTATACAATTTTACCATTCTTCTGCAATAACGGCTCGATTTTCTCAAGAATGTGACAAAATACAGGAAAATAGAATGCAAATGCTACCAATAACGTCCAATTCTTTTGAAGATTGTGTCAAAATAAATGTTTGAGCATTTTATTATACAATTTTACCATTCTACCGCAAAAACGACTCGATTTTGTCAAGAATGTGACAAAATACAGAAAAAACAACGCAAATGCTTGCAATATCGTTCAGTTGTATTGAAAAGCGTGTCAAAATAAACGGCTGAGTCAATTTTGTTATACAATTTTACCATTCTTCTGCAAAAACGGCTCGATTTTGTCAAGAAAGTGACAAAATACAGGAAAATACAACGCAAATGCTAGCAATAACGTTCAATTCTTATGAAAATCGTGTCAAAATAAAGGGTCGATTCTATTTTATTATACAATTTTACCATTCTTCTGCAAGAACGACTCGATTTTGTCAAGAATGTGACAAAATACAGAAAAAACAACTCAAATGCTAGCAATATCGTTCAGTTGTATTGAAAAGCGTGTCAAAATAAACGACTGAGTCTATTTTATTATACAATTTTACCATTGCTTTGCAATAACGGCTCGATTTTGTCAAGAAAGAGACAAAATACAGGAAAATACAACGCAAATGCTACCAATATCGTTCAGTTGTATTGAAAAGCGTGTCAAAATAAACGACTGAGTCTATTTTATTATACAATTTTGCCATTCTTCTGCAATCACGGCTCGATATTGTCAAGAAAGTGACAAAATACAGGAAAGTACAACGCAAATGCTAGCAATAACGTTCAATTCTTATGAAAATCGTGTCAAAATAAAGGGTCGATTCTATTTAATTATACAATTTTACCATTCTTCTGCAAGAACGACTCGATTTTGTCAAGAATGTGACAAAATACAGAAAAGACAACTCAAATGCTAGCAATATCGTTCAGTTGTATTGAAAAGCGTGTCAAAATAAACGACTGAGTCTATTTTATTATACAATTTTACAATTGCTTTGCAATAACGGCTCGATTTTGTCAAGAAAGTGACAAAATACAGGAAAATACAACGCAAATGCTAGCAATATCGTTCAGTTGTATTGAAAAGCGTTTCAAAATTAACGCTGAGTCTATTTTATTATACAATTTTAGCATTCTTCTGCAATAACGGCTCGATTTTGTCAAGAAAGTGACAAAATACAGGAAAATACAACGCAAATGCTAGCAATATCGTTCAGTTGTATTGAAAAGCGTGTCAAAATAAACGGCTGGGTCTATTTTATTATACAATTTTACAATTCTTCTGCAATAACGACTCGATTTTGTCAAGAAAGTGACAAAATACAGAAAAACACAACGCAAATGCTAGCAATATCGTTCAGTTGTATTGAAAAGCGTTTCAAAATAAACGACTGAGTCTATTTTATTATACAATTTTGCCATTCTTCTGCAATCACGGCTCGATATTGTCAAGAAAGTGACAAAATACAGGAAAGTACAACGCAAATGATAGCAATAACGTTCAATTCTTATGAACATCGTGACAAAAGAAAGGGTCGATTCTATTTAATTATACAATTTTACCATTCTTCTGCAAGAACGACTCGATTTTGTCAAGAATGTGACAAAATACAGAAAAAACAACTCAAATGGTAGCAATATCGTTCAGTTGTATTGAAAAGCGTGTCAAAATAAACGACTGAGTCTATTTTATTATACAATTTTACCATTGCTTTGCAATAACGGCTCGATTTTGTCAAGAAAGAGACAAAATACAGGAAAATACAACGCAAATGCTACCAATAACGTTCAATTCTTATGAAAAAAGTGTCAAAATAAAGGGTCGATTCTATTTTATTATACAATTTTGCCATTCTTCTGCAATAACGACTCGATTTTGTCAAGAAAGTGACAAAATACAGGAAAATACAACGCAAATGCTAGCAATAACGTTCAATTCTTTTGAAGGTCATGTCAAAATAAACGGCTAAGTCTATTTTATTATACAATTTTACCATTCTTCTGCAATAACGGCTCGATTCTGTCAAGAAAGTGACAAAATACAGGAAAATACAACGCAAATGCTAGCAATAACGTTCAATTCTTATGAAAATCGTGTCAAAATAAACGACTGAGTCTATTTTATTATACAATTTTGCCATTCTTCTGCAATCACGGCTCGAAATTGTCAAGAAAGTGCCAAATACAGGAAAATAGAACGCAAATGCTACCAATAACGTTCAATTCCTTTGAAAATCGTGTCAAAATAAAGGGTCGAGTCTATTTTATTATACAATTTTACCATTCTTCTGCAAGAACGACTCGATTTTGTCAAGAAAGTGACAATATACAGGAAAATACAACGCAAATGCAACCAATAACGTTCAATCTTATGAAAAAAGTGTCAAAATAAAGGGTCGATTCTATTTTATTATACAATTTTGCCATTCTTCTGCAATAACGACTCGATTTTGTCAAGAAAGTGACAAAATACAGGAAAATACAACGCAAATGCTAGCAATAACGTTCAATTCTTTTGAAGGTCATGTCAAAATAAACGGCTAAGTCTATTTTATTATACAATTTTACCATTCTTCTGCAATAACGGCTCGATTCTGTCAAGAAAGTGACAAAATACAGGAAAATACAACGCAAATGCTAGCAATAACGTTCAATTCTTATGAAAATCGTGTCAAAATAAACGACTGAGTCTATTTTATTATACAATTTTGCCATTCTTCTGCAATCACGGCTCGAAATTGTCAAGAAAGTGCCAAATACAGGAAAATAGAACGCAAATGCTACCAATAACGTTCAATTCCTTTGAAAATCGTGTCAAAATAAAGGGTCGAGTCTATTTTATTATACAATTTTACCATTCTTCTGCAATAACGACTCGATTTTGTCAAGAAAGTGACAAAATACAGAAAAATACAACGCAAATGCTAGCAATAACGTTCAATTCTTTTGAAGGTCATGTCAAAATAAACGGCTAAGTCTGTTTTATTATACAATTTTACCATTCTTCTGCAAGAACGACTCGATTTTGTCAAGAATGTGACAAAATACAGAAAAAAACAACTCAAATGCTAGCAATATCGTTCAGTTGAATTGAAAAGCGTTTTAAAATAAACGGCTGAGTCTATTTTATTATACAATTTTACCATTCTTCTGCAATAACGGCTCGATTTTGTCAAGAAAGTGACAAAATACAGGAAAATACAACGCAAATGCTACCAATAACGTTCAATTGTATTGAAAAGCGTGTCAAAATAAACGACTGAGTATTTTATTATACAATTTTACCATTCTTCTGCAATCACGGCTCGATTATGTCAAGAAAGTGACAAAATACAGGAAAATACAACGCAAATGCTAGCAATATCGTTCAGTTGTATTGAAAAGCGTGTCAAAATAAACGGCTGGGACTATTTTATTATACAATTTTACCATTCTTCTGCAATAACGGCTCGATTTTGTCAAGAAAGTGACAAAATACAGGAAAATACAACGCAAATGCTAGCAATAACGTTCAGTTGTATTGAAAAGCGTGTCAGAATAAACGACTGAGTCTATTTTATTATACAATTTTACCATTCTTCTGCAATAACGACTCGATTTTGTCAAGAAAGTGACAAAATACAGGAAAATACAACGCAAATGTTAGCAATAACGTTCAATTCTTTTGAAGGTCATGTCAAAATAAACGGCTAAGTCTGTTTTATTGTACAATTTTACCATTCTTCTGCAATAACGGCTCGATTTTCTCAAGAATGTGACAAAATACAGGAAAATAGAATGCAAATGCTACCAATAACAACGTCCAATTCTTTTGAAAAGCGTTTTAAAATAAACGACCGAGTCTATTTTATAATACAATTTTACCATTCTTCTGCAATAACGGCTCGATTCTGCCAAGAAAGTGACAAAATACAGGAAAATACAACGCAAATGCTACCAATAACGTTCAATTGTATTGAAAATCGTGTCAAAATAAAGGGTCGATTCTATTTAATTATACAATTTTACCATTCTTCTGCAAGAACGACTCGATTTTGTCAAGAAAGTGACAAAATACAAGAAAATACAACTCAAATGCTAGCAATATCGTTCAGTTGTATTGAAAAGCGTGTCAGAATAAACGACTGAGTCTATTTTATTATACAATTTTACCATTCTTCTGCAATAACGACTCGATTTTGTCAAGAAAGTGACAAAATACAGGAAAATACAACGCAAATGCTACCAATAACGTTCAATTGTATTGAAAATCGTGTCAAAATAAACGGCTGGGTCTATTTTATTATACAATTCTACCTTTCTTCTGCAATCACGTCTCGTTTTTGTCAAGAAAGTGACAAAATACAGGAAAATACAACGCAAATGCTAGCAATATCGTTCAGTTGTATTGAAAAGCGTGTCAAAATAAACGACTGAGTCTATTTAATTATACAATTTTACCATTCTTCTGCAATAACGGCTCGATATTGTCAAGATAGTGACAAAATACAGGAAAATACAACGCAAATGCTAGCAATAACGTTCAATTCTTATGAAAATCGTGTCAAAATAAACGACTGAGTCTATTTTATTATACAATTTTACCATTCTTCTGCAATAACGGCTCGATTTTGTCAAGAAAGTGACAAAATACAGGAAAATCCAACGCAAATGCTAGCAATATCGTTCAGTTGTATTGAAAAGCGTGTCAAAATAAACGGCTGGGTCTATTTTATTATACAATTTTACCATTCTTCTGCAATCACGGCTCGATTTTGTCAAGAAAGTGACAAAATACAGGAAAAAACAACGCAAATGCTAGCAATATCGTTCAGTTGTATTGAAAAGCGTGTCAAAATAAACGGCTGGGATTATTTTATAATACAATTTTACCATTCTTCTGCAATAACGGCTCGATTTTGTCAAGAAAGTGACAAAATACAGGAAAATACAACGCAAATGCTAGCATAATCGTTCACTTGTATTGAAAAGCGTGTCAAAATAAACGGCTGGGACTATTTTATTATACAATTTTACAATTCTTCTGCAATAACGACTCGATTTTGTCAAGAAAGTGACAAAATACAGAAAAATAGAACGCAAATGCTACCAATACCGTTCAATTCCTTTGAAAATCGTGTCAAAATAAACGGTCGAGTCTATTTTATTATACAATTTTACCATTCTTCTGCAATAACGACTCGATTTTGTCAAGAAAGTGACAAAATACAGGAAAATACAACGCAAATGATACCAATAACGTTCAATTCTTATGAAAAAAGTGTCAAAATAAAGGGTCGATTCTATTTTATTATACAATTTTACCATTCTTCTGCAATAACGACTCGATTTTGTCAAGAAAGTGACAAAATACAGGAAAATACAACGCAAATGCTAGCAATAACGTTCAATTCTTTTGAAGGTCATGTCAAAATAAACGGCTAAGTCTGTTTTATTATACAATTTTACCATTCTTCTGCAATAACGGCTCGATTTTCTCAAGAATGTGACAAAATACAGGAAAATAGAATGCAAATGCTACCAATACCGTCCAATTCTTTTGAAAAGCGTTTTAAAATAAACGACTGAGTCTATTTTATAATACAATTTTACCATTCTTCTGCAATAACGGCTCGATTCTGTCAAGAAAGTGACAAAATACAGGAAAATACAACGCAAATGCTACCAATAACGTTCAATTGTATTGAAAATCGTGTCAAAATAAAGGGTCGATTCAATTTAATTATATAATTTTACCATTCTTCTGCAATCACGGCTCGATTTTGTCAAGAAAGTGACAAAATACAGGAAAATACAACGCAAATGCTAGCAATATCGTTCAGTTGTATTGAAAAGCGTGTCAAAATAAACGGCTGGGACTATTTTATTATACAATTTTACCATTCTTCTGAATTAACGGCTCGATTTTGTCAAGAAAGTGACAAAATACAGAAAAACACAACGCAAATGCTAGCAATATCGTTCAGTTGTATTGAAAAGCGTTTCACAATAAACGACTGAGTCTATTTTATTATACAATTTTACCATTCTTCTGCAATAACGACTCGATTTTGTCAAGAAAGTGACAAAATACAGGAAAATACAACCCAAATGCTAGCAATATCGTTCAGTTGTATTGAAAAGCGTGTCAAAATAAACGGCTGGGACTATTTTATTATACAATTTTACCATTCTTCTGCAATAACGGCTCGATTTTGTCAAGAAAGTGACAAAATACAGGAAAATACAACGCAAATGCTAGCATTATCGTTCAGTTGTATTGAAAAGCGTGTCAAAATAAACGGCTGGGACTATTTAATTATACAATTCTTCTGCAAAAACGACTCGATTTTGTCAAGAAAGTGACAAAATACAGGAAAATACAACGCAAATGCTAGCAATAACGTTCAGTTGTATTGAAAAGCGTGTCAGAATAAACGACTGAGTCTATTTTATTATACAATTTTACCATTCTTCTGCAATAACGACTCGATTTTGTCAAGAAAGTGACAAAATACAGGAAAATACAACGCAAATGTTAGCAATAACGTTCAATTGTATTGAAAATCGTGTCAAAATAAAGGGTCGATTCTATTTAATTATATAATTTTACCATTCTTCTGCAATCACGGCTCGATTTTGTCAAGAAAGTGACAAAATACAGGAAAATACAACCCAAATGCTAGCAATATCGTTCAGTTGTATTGAAAAGCGTGTCAAAATAAACGGCTGGGACTATTTTATTATACAATTTTACCATTCTTCTGCAATAACGGCTCGATTTTGTCAAGAAAGTGACAAAATACAGGAAAATACAACGCAAATGCTAGCATTATCGTTCAGTTGTATTGAAAAGCGTGTCAAAATAAACGGCTGGGACTATTTAATTATACAATTTTACAATTCTTCTGCAAAAACGACTCGATTTTGTCAAGAAAGTGACAAAATACAGGAAAATACAACCCAAATGCTAGCAATATCGTTCAGTTGTATTGAAAAGCGTGTCAAAATAAACGGCTGGGACTATTTTATTATACAATTTTACCATTCTTCTGCAATAACGGCTCGATTTTGTCAAGAAAGTGACAAAATACAGGAAAATACAACGCAAATGCTAGCATTATCGTTCAGTTGTATTGAAAAGCGTGTCAAAATAAACGGCTGGGACTATTTAATTATACAATTCTTCTGCAAAAACGACTCGATTTTGTCAAGAAAGTGACAAAATACAGGAAAATACAACGCAAATGCTAGCAATAACGTTCAGTTGTATTGAAAAGCGTGTCAGAATAAACGACTGAGTCTATTTTATTATACAATTTTACCATTCTTCTGCAATAACGACTCGATTTTGTCAAGAAAGTGACAAAATACAGGAAAATACAACGCAAATGTTAGCAATAACGTTCAATTGTATTGAAAATCGTGTCAAAATAAAGGGTCGATTCTATTTAATTATATAATTTTACCATTCTTCTGCAATCACGGCTCGATTTTGTCAAGAAAGTGACAAAATACAGGAAAATACAACCCAAATGCTAGCAATATCGTTCAGTTGTATTGAAAAGCGTTTCAAAATAAACGGCTGAGTCTATTTTATTATACAATTTTACCATTCTTCTGCAATAACGGCTCGATTTTGTCAAGAAAGTGACAAAATACAGGAAAATACAACGCAAATGCTACCAATAACGTTCAATTGTATTGAAAAGCGTGTCAAAATAAACGACTGGGACTATTTTATTATACAATTTTACCATTCTTCTGCAATAACGGCTCGATTTTGTCAAGAAAGTGACAAAATACAGGAAAATACAACGCAAATGCTAGCAATAACGTTCAGTTGTATTGAAAAGCGTGTCAGAATAAACGACTGAGTCTATTTTATTATACAATTTTACCATTCTTCTGCAATAACGACTCGATTTTGTCAAGAAAGTGACAAAATACAGGAAAATACAACGCAAATGTTAGCAATAACGTTCAATTCTTTTGAAGGTCATGTCAAAATAAACGGCTAAGTCTGTTTCATTGTACAATTTTACCATTCTTCTGCAATAACGGCTCGATTTTCTCAAGAATGTGACAAAATACAGGAAAATAGAATGCAAATGCTACCAATAACAACGTCCAATTCTTTTGAAAAGCGTTTTAAAATAAACGACTGAGTCTATTTTATTATACAATTTTACCATTCGTCTGCAATAACGACTCGATTTTGTCAAGAAAGTGACAAAATACAGGAAAATACAACGCAAATGTTAGCAATAACGTTCAATTCTTTTGAAGGTCATGTCAAAATAAACGGCTAAGTCTGTTTTATTATACAATTTTACCATTCTTCTGCAAGAACGACTCGATTTTGTCAAGAATGTGACAAAATACAGAAAAAACAACTCAAATGCTAGCAATATCGTTCAGTTGTATTGAAAAGCGTTTCAAAATAAACGGCTGAGTCTATTTCATTATACAATTTTACCATTCTTCTGCAATAACGGCTCGATTCTGTCAAGAAAGTGACAAAATACAGGAAAATACAACGCAAATGCTACCAATAACGTTCAATTGTATTGAAAATCGTGTCAAAATAAAGGGTCGATTCTATTTAATATATAATTTTACCATTCTTCTGCAATCACGGCTCGATTTTGTCAAGAAAGTGACAAAATACAGGAAAATACAACGCAAATGCTAGCAATATCGTTCAGTTGTATTGAAAAGCGTGTCAAAATAAACGGCTGGGACTATTTTATTATACAATTTTACCATTCTTCTGCAATAACGGCTCGATTTTGTCAAGAAAGTGACAAAATACAGGAAAATACAACGCAAATGCTAGCATTATCGTTCAGTTGTATTGAAAAGCGTGTCAAAATAAACGGCTGGGACTATTTAATTATACAATTTTACAATTCTTCTGCAAAAACGACTCGATTTTGTCAAGAAAGTGACAAAATACAGAAAAACACAACGCAAATGCTAGCAATATCGTTCAGTTGTATTGAAAAGCGTTTCACAATAAACGACTGAGTCTATTTTATTATACAATTTTACCATTCTTCTGCAATAACGGCTCGATTTTGTCAAGAAAGTGACAAAATACAGGAAAATACAACGCAAATGCTACCAATAACGTTCAATTGTATTGAAAATCGTGTCAAAATAAAGGGTCGATTCTATTTAATTATATAATTTTACCATTCTTCTGCAATCACGGCTCGATTTTGTCAAGAAAGTGACAAAATACAGGAAAATACAACCCAAATGCTAGCAATATCATTCAGTTGTATTGAAAAGCGTGTCAAAATAAACGGCTGGGACTATTTTATTATACAATTTTACCATTCTTCTGCAATAACGGCTCGATTTTGTCAAGAAAGTGACAAGATACAGGAAAATACAACGCAAATGCTAGCATTATCGTTCAGTTGTATTGAAAAGCGTGTCAAAATAAACGGCTGGGACTATTTAATTATACAATTTTACAATTCTTCTGCAAAAACGACTCGATTTTGTCAAGAAAGTGACAAAATACAGAAAAACACAACGCAAATGCTAGCAATATCGTTCAGTTGTATTGAAAAGCGTTTCACAATAAACGACTGAGTCTATTTTATTATACAATTTTACCATTCTTCTGCAATAACGGCTCGATTTTGTCAAGCAAGTGACAAAATACAGGAAAATACAACGCAAATGCTAGCATTATTGTTCAGTTGTATTGAAAAGCATGTCAAAATAAACGACTGAGTATTTTATTATACAATTTTACCATTCTTCTGCAATAACGGCTCGATTTTGTCAAGAAAGTGACAAAATACAGGAAAATACAACGCAAATGCTAGCAATATCGTTCAGTTGTATTGAAAAGCGTTTCAAAATAAACGCTGAGTCTATTTTATTATACAATTTTAGCATTCTTCTGCAATAACGGCTCGATTTTGTCAAGAAAGTGGCAAAATACAGGAAAATACAACGCAAATGCTAGCAATATCGTTCAGTTGTATTGAAAAGCGTGTCAAAATAAACGGCTGGGTCTATTTTATTATACAATTTTACAATTCTTCTGCAATAACGACTCGATTTTGTCAAGAAAGTGACAAAATACAGAAAAACACAACGCAAATGCTAGCAATATCGTTCAGTTGTATTGAAAAGCGTTTCAAAATAAACGACTGAGTCTATTTCATTATACAATTTTGCCATTCTTCTGCAATCACGGCTCGATATTGTCAAGAAAGTGACAAAATACAGGAAAGTACAACGCAAATGCTAGCAATAACGTTCAATTGTTTTGAAAATCGTGTCAAAATAAAGGGTCGATTCTAGCTAATTATACAATTTTACAATTCTACTGCAATAACGACTCGATTTTGTCAAGAAAGTGACAAAATACAGAAAAACACAACGCAAATGCTAGCAATATCGTTCAGTTGTATTGAAAAGCGTTTGAAAATAAACGACTGAGTCTATTTTATTATACAATTTTACCATTCTTCTGCAATAACGGCTCGATATTGTCAAGAAAGTGACAAAATACAGAAAAATACAACGCAAATGCTACCAATAACGTTCAATTCTTATGAAAAAAGTGTCAAAATAAAGGGTCGATTCTATTTTATTATACAATTTTACCATTCTTCTGCAATAACGACTCGATTTTGTCAAGAAAGTGACAAAATACAGGAAAATACAACGCAAATGCTAGCAATAACGTTCAATTCTTTTGTAGGTCATGTCAAAATAAACGGCTAAGTCTATTTTATTATACAATTTTACCATTCTTCTGCAATAACGGCTCCATTCTGTCAAGAAAGTGACAAAATACAGGAAAATACAACGCAAATGCTAGCAATAACGTTCAATTCTTATGAAAATCGTGTCAAAATAAAGGGTTGATTCTATTTAATTATACAATTTTACCATTCTTCTGCAAGAACGACTCGATTTTGTCAAGAATGTGACAAAATACAGGAAAATACAACGCAAATGCTAGCAATATCGTTCAGTTGTATTGAAAAGCGTTTCAAAATAAACGGTTGAGTCTATTTTATTATACAATTTTACCATTCTTCTGCAATAACTGCTCGATTTTGTCAAGAAAGTGACAAAATACAGGAAAATACAACGCAAATGCTACCAATAACGTTCAGTTGTATTGAAAAGCGTGTCAGAATAAACGACTGAGTCTATTTTATTATACAATTTTACCATTCTTCTGCAATAACGACTCGATTTTGTCAAGAAAGTGACAAAATACAGGAAAATACAACGCAAATGTTAGCAATAACGTTCAATTCTTTTGAAGGTCATGTCAAAATAAACGGCTAAGTCTGTTTCATTGTACAATTTTACCATTCTTCTGCAATAACGGCTCGATTTTCTCAAGAATGTGACAAAATACAGGAAAATAGAATGCAAATGCTACCAATAACAACGTCCAATTCTTTTGAAAAGCGTTTTAAAATAAACGACTGAGTCTATTTTATTATACAATTTTACCATTCGTCTGCAATAACGACTCGATTTTGTCAAGAAAGTGACAAAATACAGGAAAATACAACGCAAATGTTAGCAATAACGTTCAATTCTTTTGAAGGTCATGTCAAAATAAACGGCTAAGTCTGTTTTATTATACAATTTTACCATTCTTCTGCAAGAACGACTCGATTTTGTCAAGAATGTGACAAAATACAGAAAAAACAACTCAAATGCTAGCAATATCGTTCAGTTGTATTGAAAAGCGTTTCAAAATAAACGGCTGAGTCTATTTCATTATACAATTTTACCATTCTTCTGCAATAACGGCTCGATTCTGTCAAGAAAGTGACAAAATACAGGAAAATACAACGCAAATGCTACCAATAACGTTCAATTGTATTGAAAATCGTGTCAAAATAAAGGGTCGATTCTATTTAATATATAATTTTACCATTCTTCTGCAATCACGGCTCGATTTTGTCAAGAAAGTGACAAAATACAGGAAAATACAACGCAAATGCTAGCAATATCGTTCAGTTGTATTGAAAAGCGTGTCAAAATAAACGGCTGGGACTATTTTATTATACAATTTTACCATTCTTCTGCAATAACGGCTCGATTTTGTCAAGAAAGTGACAAAATACAGGAAAATACAACGCAAATGCTAGCATTATCGTTCAGTTGTATTGAAAAGCGTGTCAAAATAAACGGCTGGGACTATTTAATTATACAATTTTACAATTCTTCTGCAAAAACGACTCGATTTTGTCAAGAAAGTGACAAAATACAGAAAAACACAACGCAAATGCTAGCAATATCGTTCAGTTGTATTGAAAAGCGTTTCACAATAAACGACTGAGTCTATTTTATTATACAATTTTACCATTCTTCTGCAATAACGGCTCGATTTTGTCAAGAAAGTGACAAAATACAGGAAAATACAACGCAAATGCTACCAATAACGTTCAATTGTATTGAAAATCGTGTCAAAATAAAGGGTCGATTCTATTTAATTATATAATTTTACCATTCTTCTGCAATCACGGCTCGATTTTGTCAAGAAAGTGACAAAATACAGGAAAATACAACCCAAATGAGAGCAATATCATTCAGTTGTATTGAAAAGCGTGTCAAAATAAACGGCTGGGACTATTTTATTATACAATTTTACCATTCTTCTGCAATAACGGCTCGATTTTGTCAAGAAAGTGACAAGATACAGGAAAATACAACGCAAATGCTAGCATTATCGTTCAGTTGTATTGAAAAGCGTGTCAAAATAAACGGCTGGGACTATTTAATTATACAATTTTACAATTCTTCTGCAAAAACGACTCGATTTTGTCAAGAAAGTGACAAAATACAGAAAAACACAACGCAAATGCTAGCAATAACAACGTCCAATTCTTTTGAAAAGCGTTTTAAAATAAACGACTGAGTCTATTTTATTATACAATTTTACCATTCGTCTGCAATAACGACTCGATTTTGTCAAGAAAGTGACAAAATACAGGAAAATACAACGCAAATGTTAGCAATAACGTTCAATTCTTTTGAAGGTCATGTCAAAATAAACGGCTAAGTCTGTTTTATTATACAATTTTACCATTCTTCTGCAAGAACGACTCGATTTTGTCAAGAATGTGACAAAATACAGAAAAAACAACTCAAATGCTAGCAATATCGTTCAGTTGTATTGAAAAGCGTTTCAAAATAAACGGCTGAGTCTATTTCATTATACAATTTTACCATTCTTCTGCAATAACGGCTCGATTCTGTCAAGAAAGTGACAAAATACAGGAAAATACAACGCAAATGCTACCAATAACGTTCAATTGTATTGAAAATCGTGTCAAAATAAAGGGTCGATTCTATTTAATATATAATTTTACCATTCTTCTGCAATCACGGCTCGATTTTGTCAAGAAAGTGACAAAATACAGGAAAATACAACGCAAATGCTAGCAATATCGTTCAGTTGTATTGAAAAGCGTGTCAAAATAAACGGCTGGGACTATTTTATTATACAATTTTACCATTCTTCTGCAATAACGGCTCGATTTTGTCAAGAAAGTGACAAAATACAGGAAAATACAACGCAAATGCTAGCATTATCGTTCAGTTGTATTGAAAAGCGTGTCAAAATAAACGGCTGGGACTATTTAATTATACAATTTTACAATTCTTCTGCAAAAACGACTCGATTTTGTCAAGAAAGTGACAAAATACAGAAAAACTCAACGCAAATGCTAGCAATATCGTTCAGTTGTATTGAAAAGCGTTTCACAATAAACGACTGAGTCTATTTTATTATACAATTTTACCATTCTTCTGCAATAACGGCTCGATTTTGTCAAGAAAGTGACAAAATACAGGAAAATACAACGCAAATGCTACCAATAACGTTCAATTGTATTGAAAATCGTGTCAAAATAAAGGGTCGATTCTATTTAATTATATAATTTTACCATTCTTCTGCAATCACGGCTCGATTTTGTCAAGAAAGTGACAAAATACAGGAAAATACAACCCAAATGAGAGCAATATCATTCAGTTGTATTGAAAAGCGTGTCAAAATAAACGGCTGGGACTATTTTATTATACAATTTTACCATTCTTCTGCAATAACGGCTCGATTTTGTCAAGAAAGTGACAAGATACAGGAAAATACAACGCAAATGCTAGCATTATCGTTCAGTTGTATTGAAAAGCGTGTCAAAATAAACGGCTGGGACTATTTAATTATACAATTTTACAATTCTTCTGCAAAAACGACTCGATTTTGTCAAGAAAGTGACAAAATACAGAAAAACACAACGCAAATGCTAGCAATATCGTTCAGTTGTATTGAAAAGCGTTTCACAATAAACGACTGAGTCTATTTTATTATACAATTTTACCATTCTTCTGCAATAACGGCTCGATTTTGTCAAGAAAGTGACAAAATACAGGAAAATACAACGCAAATGCTAGCATTATTGTTCAGTTGTATTGAAAAGCATGTCAAAATAAACGACTGAGTATTTTATTATACAATTTTACCATTCTTCTGCAATAACGGCTCGATTTTGTCAAGAAAGTGACAAAATACAGGAAAATACAACGCAAATGCTAGCAATATCGTTCAGTTGTATTGAAAAGCGTTTCAAAATAAACGCTGAGTCTATTTTATTATACAATTTTAGCATTCTTCTGCAATAACGGCTCGATTTTGTCAAGAAAGTGGCAAAATACAGGAAAATACAACGCAAATGCTAGCAATATCGTTCAGTTGTATTGAAAAGCGTGTCAAAATAAACGGCTGGGTCTATTTTATTATACAATTTTACAATTCTTCTGCAATAACGACTCGATTTTGTCAAGAAAGTGACAAAATACAGAAAAACACAACGCAAATGCTAGCAATATCGTTCAGTTGTATTGAAAAGCGTTTCAAAATAAACGACTGAGTCTATTTCATTATACAATTTTGCCATTCTTCTGCAATCACGGCTCGATATTGTCAAGAAAGTGACAAAATACAGGAAAGTACAACGCAAATGCTAGCAATAACGTTCAATTGTTTTGAAAATCGTGTCAAAATAAAGGGTCGATTCTATCTAATTATACAATTTTACAATTCTACTGCAATAACGACTCGATTTTGTCAAGAAAGTGACAAAATACAGAAAAACACAACGCAAATGCTAGCAATATCGTTCAGTTGTATTGAAAAGCGTTTGAAAATAAACGACTGAGTCTATTTTATTATACAATTTTACCATTCTTCTGCAATAACGGCTCGATATTGTCAAGAAAGTGACAAAATACAGAAAAATACAACGCAAATGCTACCAATAACGTTCAATTCTTATGAAAAAAGTGTCAAAATAAAGGGTCGATTCTATTTTATTATACAATTTTACCATTCTTCTGCAATAACGACTCGATTTTGTCAAGAAAGTGACAAAATACAGGAAAATACAACGCAAATGCTAGCAATAACGTTCAATTCTTTTGTAGGTCATGTCAAAATAAACGGCTGAGTCTATTTTATTATACAATTTTACCATTCTTCTGCAAGAACGACTCGATTTTGTCAAGAATGTGACAAAATACAGGAAAATACAACGCAAATGCTAGCAATATCGTTCAGTTGTATTGAAAAGCGTTTCAAAATAAACGGTTGAGTCTATTTAATTATACAATTTTACCATTCTTCTGCAATAACTGCTCGATTTTGTCAAGAAAGTGACAAAATACAGGAAAATACAACGCAAATGCTACCAATAACGTTCAATTGTATTGAAAATCGTGTCAAAATAAAAGGTCGATTCTATTTAATTATATAATTTTACCATTCTTCTGCAATCACGGCTCGATTTTGTCAAGAAAGTGACAAAATACAGGAAAATACAACGCAAATGCTAGCAATATCGTTCAGTTGTATTGAAAAGCGTGTCAAAATAAACGGCTGGGTCTATTTTATTATACAATTTTACAATTCTTCTGCAATAACGACTCGATTTTGTCAAGAAAGTGACAAAATACAGAAAAACACAACGCAAATGCTAGCAATATCGTTCAGTTGTATTGAAACGCGTTTCAAAATAAACGACTGAGTCTATTTTATTATACAATTTTACCATTCTTCTGCAATAACGGCTCGATTTTCTCAAGAATGTGACAAAATACAGGAAAATAGAATGCAAATGCTACCAATAACGTCCAAGTCTTTTGAAGATTGTGTCAAAATAAATGTTTGAGCATTTTATTATACAATTTTACCATTCTACCGCAAAAACGACTCGATTTTGTCAAGAATGTGACAAAATACAGAAAAAACAACGCAAATGCTTGCAATATCGTTCAGTTGTATTGAAAAGCGTGTCAAAATAAACGGCTGAGTCAATTTTGTTATACAATTTTACCATTCTTCTGCAAAAACGGCTCGATTTTGTCAAGAAAGTGACAAAATACAGGAAAATACAACGCAAATGCTAGCAATAACGTTCAATTCTTATGAAAATCGTGTCAAAATAAAGGGTCGATTCTATTTTATTATACAATTTTACCATTCTTCTGCAAGAACGACTCGATTTTGTCAAGAATGTGACAAAATACAGAAAAAACAACTCAAATGCTAGCAATATCGTTCAGTTGTATTGAAAAGCGTGTCAAAATAAACGACTGAGTCTATTTTATTATACAATTTTACCATTGCTTTGCAATAACGGCTCGATTTTGTCAAGAAAGAGACAAAATACAGGAAAATACAACGCAAATGCTACCAATATCGTTCAGTTGTATTGAAAAGCGTGTCAAAATAAACGACTGAGTCTATTTTATTATACAATTTTGCCATTCTTCTGCAATCACGGCTCGATATTGTCAAGAAAGTGACAAAATACAGGAAAGTACAACGCAAATGCTAGCAATAACGTTCAATTCTTATGAAAATCGTGTCAAAATAAAGGGTCGATTCTATTTAATTATACAATTTTACCATTCTTCTGCAAGAACGACTCGATTTTGTCAAGAATGTGACAAAATACAGAAAAGACAACTCAAATGCTAGCAATATCGTTCAGTTGTATTGAAAAGCGTGTCAAAATAAACGACTGAGTCTATTTTATTATACAATTTTACAATTGCTTTGCAATAACGGCTCGATTTTGTCAAGAAAGTGACAAAATACAGGAAAATACAACGCAAATGCTAGCAATATCGTTCAGTTGTATTGAAAAGCGTTTCAAAATTAACGCTGAGTCTATTTTATTATACAATTTTAGCATTCTTCTGCAATAACGGCTCGATTTTGTCAAGAAAGTGACAAAATACAGGAAAATACAACGCAAATGCTAGCAATATCGTTCAGTTGTATTGAAAAGCGTGTCAAAATAAACGGCTGGGTCTATTTTATTATACAATTTTACAATTCTTCTGCAATAACGACTCGATTTTGTCAAGAAAGTGACAAAATACAGAAAAACACAACGCAAATGCTAGCAATATCGTTCAGTTGTATTGAAAAGCGTTTCAAAATAAACGACTGAGTCTATTTTATTATACAATTTTGCCATTCTTCTGCAATCACGGCTCGATATTGTCAAGAAAGTGACAAAATACAGGAAAGTACAACGCAAATGATAGCAATAACGTTCAATTCTTATGAACATCGTGACAAAAGAAAGGGTCGATTCTATTTAATTATACAATTTTACCATTCTTCTGCAAGAACGACTCGATTTTGTCAAGAATGTGACAAAATACAGAAAAAACAACTCAAATGGTAGCAATATCGTTCAGTTGTATTGAAAAGCGTGTCAAAATAAACGACTGAGTCTATTTTATTATACAATTTTACCATTGCTTTGCAATAACGGCTCGATTTTGTCAAGAAAGAGACAAAATACAGGAAAATACAACGCAAATGCTACCAATAACGTTTAATTCTTATGAAAAAAGTGTCAAAATAAAGGGTCGATTCTATTTTATTATACAATTTTGCCATTCTTCTGCAATAACGACTCGATTTTGTCAAGAAAGTGACAAAATACAGGAAAATACAACGCAAATGCTAGCAATAACGTTCAATTCTTTTGAAGGTCATGTCAAAATAAACGGCTAAGTCTATTTTATTATACAATTTTACCATTCTTCTGCAATAACGGCTCGATTCTGTCAAGAAAGTGACAAAATACAGGAAAATACAACGCAAATGCTAGCAATAACGTTCAATTCTTATGAAAATCGTGTCAAAATAAAGGGTTGATTCTATTTAATTATACAATTTTACCATTCTTCTGCAAGAACGACTCGATTTTGTCAAGAATGTGACAAAATACAGGAAAATACAACGCAAACGCTAGCAATATCGTTCAGTTGTATTGAAAAGCGTTTCAAAATAAAGAGTTGAGTCTATTTTATTATACAATTTTACCATTCTTCTGCAATAACTGCTCGATTTTGTCAAGAAAGTGACAAAATACAGGAAAATACAACGCAAATGCTACCAATAACGTTCAATTGTATTGAAAATCGTGTCAAAATAAAGGGTCGATTCTATTTAATTATATAATTTTACCATTCTTCTGCAATCACGGCTCGATTTTGTCAAGAAAGTGACAAAATACAGGAAAATACAACGCAAATGCTAGCAATATCGTTCAGTTGTATTGAATAGCGTGTCAAAATAAACGGCTGGGTCTATTTTATTATACAATTTTACAATTCTTCTGCAATAACGACTCGATTTTGTCAAGAAAGTGACAAAATACAGGAAAATAGAATGCAAATGCTACCAATAACGTCCAATTCTTTTGAAGATTGTGTCAAAATAAATGTTTGAGCATTTTATTATACAATTTTACCATTCTACCGCAAAAACGACTCGATTTTGTCAAGAATGTGACAAAATACAGAAAAAACAACGCAAATGCTTGCAATATCGTTCAGTTGTATTGAAAAGCGTGTCAAAATAAACGGCTGAGTCAATTTTGTTATACAATTTTACCATTCTTCTGCAAAAACGGCTCGATTTTGTCAAGAAAGTGACAAAATACAGGAAAATACAACGCAAATGCTAGCAATAACGTTCAATTCTTATGAAAATCGTGTCAAAATAAAGGGTCGATTCTATTTTATTATACAATTTTACCATTCTTCTGCAAGAACGACTCGATTTTGTCAAGAATGTGACAAAATACAGAAAAAACAACTCAAATGCTAGCAATATCGTTCAGTTGTATTGAAAAGCGTGTCAAAATAAACGACTGAGTCTATTTTATTATACAATTTTACCATTGCTTTGCAATAACGGCTCGATTTTGTCAAGAAAGAGACAAAATACAGGAAAATACAACGCAAATGCTACCAATATCGTTCAGTTGTATTGAAAAGCGTGTCAAAATAAACGACTGAGTCTATTTTATTATACAATTTTGCCATTCTTCTGCAATCACGGCTCGATATTGTCAAGAAAGTGACAAAATACAGGAAAGTACAACGCAAATGCTAGCAATAGCGTTCAATTCTTATGAAAATCGTGTCAAAATAAAGGGTCGATTCTATTTAATTATACAATTTTACCATTCTTCTGCAAGAACGACTCGATTTTGTCAAGAATGTGACAAAATACAGAAAAAACAACTCAAATGCTAGCAATATCGTTCAGTTGTATTGAAAAGCGTGTCAAAATAAACGACTGAGTCTATTTTATTATACAATTTTACAATTGCTTTGCAATAACGGCTCGATTTTGTCAAGAAAGTGACAAAATACAGGAAAATACAACGCTAATGCTAGCAATATCGTTCAGTTGTATTGAAAAGCGTGTCAAAATAAACGGCTGGGTCTATTTTATTATACAATTTTACAATTCTTCTGCAATAACGACTCGATTTTGTCAAGAAAGTGAGAAAATACAGAAAAACACAACGCAAATGCTAGCAATATCGTTCAGTTGTATTGAAAAGCGTTTCAAAATAAACGACTGAGTCTATTTTATTATACAATTTTGCCATTCTTCTGCAATCACGGCTCGATATTGTCAAGAAAGTGACAAAATACAGGAAAGTACAACGCAAATGCTAGCAATAACGTTCAATTCTTATGAAAATCGTGACAAAAGAAAGGGTCGATTCTATTTAATTATACAATTTTACCATTCTTCTGCAAGAACGACTCGATTTTGTCAAGAATGTGACAAAATACAGAAAAAACAACTCAAATGCTAGCAATATCGTTCAGTTGTATTGAAAAGCGTGTCAAAATAAACGACTGAGTGTATTTTATTATACAATTTTACCATTGCTTTGCAATAACGGCTCGATTTTGTCAAGAAAGAGACAAAATACAGGAAAATACAACGCAAATGCTACCAATAACGTTCAATTCTTATGAAAAAAGTGTCAAAATAAAGGGTCGATTCTATTTTATTATACAATTTTGCCATTCTTCTGCAATAACGACTCGATTTTGTCAAGAAAGTGACAAAATACAGGAAAATACAACGCAAATGCTAGCAATAACGTTCAATTCTTTTGAAGGTCATGTCAAAATAAACGGCTAAGTCTATTTTATTATACAATTTTACCATTCTTCTGCAATAACGGCTCCATTCTGTCAAGAAAGTGACAAAATACAGGAATATACAACGCAAATGCTAGCAATAACGTTCAATTCTTATGAAAATCGTGTCAAAATAAAGGGTTGATTCTATTTAATTATACAATTTTACCATTCTTCTGCAAGAACGACTCGATTTTGTCAAGAATGTGACAAAATACAGAAAAAACAACGCAAATGCCTGCAATATCGTTCAGTTGTATTGAAAAGCGTGTCAAAATAAACGGCTGAGTCAATTTTGTTATACAATCTTACCATTCTTCTGCAATAACGGCTCGATATTGTCAAGAAAGTGACAAAATACAGGAAAATACAACGCAAATGCTAGCAATAACGTTCAATTCTTATGAAAATCGTGTCAAAATAAAGGGTCGATTCTATTTTATTATACAATTTTACCATTCTTCTGCAAGAACGACTCGATTTTGTCAAGAATGTGACAAAATACAGAAAAAACAACTCAAATGCTAGCAATATCGTTCAGTTGTATTGAAAAGCGTGTCAAAATAAACGGCTGAGTCAATTTTGTTATACAATTTTACCATTCTTCTGCAATAACGGCTCGATTTTCTCAAGAATGTGACAAAATACAGGAAAATAGAATGCAAATGCTACCAATAACGTCCAATTCTTTTGAAAATTGTGTCAAAATAAACGACTGAGTCTATTTTATTATACAATTTTACCATTGCTTTGCAATAACGGCTCGATTTTGTCAAGAAAGAGACAAAATACAGGAAAATACAACGCAAATGCTACCAATATCGTTCAGTTGTATTGAAAAGCGTGTCAAAATAAACGGCTGGGTCTATTTTATTATACAATTTTACAATTCTTCTGCAATAACGACTCGATTTTGTCAAGAAAGTGACAAAATACAGAAAAACACAACGCAAATGCTAGCAATATCGTTTAGTTGTATTGAAAAGCATTTCAAAATAAACGACTGAGTCTATTTTATTATACAATTTTGCCATTCTTCTGCAATCACGGCTCGATATTGTCAAGAAAGTGACAAAATACAGGAAAGTACAACGCAAATGCTAGCAATAACGTTCAATTCTTATGAAAATCGTGTCAAAATAAAGGGCCGATTCTATTTAATTATACAATTTTACCATTCTTCTGCAAGAACGACTTGATTTTGTCAAGAAAGTGACAAAATACAGGAAAATACAACGCAAATGCTAGCAATAACGTTCAATTCTTATGAAAATCGTGTCAAAATAAAGGGTTGATTCTATTTAATTATACAATTTTACCATTCTTCTGCAAGAACGACTCGATTTTGTCAAGAATGTGACAAAATACAGGAAAATACAACGCAAATGCTAGCAATATCGTTCAGTTGTATTGAAAAGCGTTTCAAAATAAACGGTTGAGTCTATTTTATTATACAATTTTACCATTCTTCTGCAATAACTGCTCGATTTTGTCAAGAAAGTGACAAAATACAGGAAAATACAACGCAAATGCTACCAATAACGTTCAATTGTATTGAAAATCGTGTCAAAATAAAGGGTCGATTCTATTTAATTATATAATTTTACCATTCTTCTGCAATCACGGCTCGATTTTGTCAAGAAAGTGACAAAATACAGGAAAATACAACGCAAATGCTAGCAATATCGTTCAGTTGTATTGAAAAGCGTGTCAAAATAAACGGCTGGGTCTATTTTATTATACAATTTTACAATTCTTCTGCAATAACGACTCGATTTTGTCAAGAAAGTGACAAAGTACAGAAAAACACAACGCAAATGCTAGCAATATCGTTCAGTTGTATTGAAAAGCGTGTCAAAATTAACGACTGAGTCTATTTTATTATACAATTTTACCATTGCTTTGCAATAACGGCTCGATTTTGTCAAGAAAGAGACAAAATACAGGAAAATACAACGCAAATGCTACCAATAACGTTCAATTCTTATGAAAAAAGTGTCAAAATAAGGGGTCGATTCTATTTTATTATACAATTTTACCATTCTTCTGCAAGAACGACTCGATTTTGTCAAGAATGTGACAAAATACAGGAAAATACAACGCAAATGCTACCAATAACGTTCAATTCTTATGAAAATCGTGTCAAAATAAAGGGTTGATTCTATTTAATTATACAATTTTACCATTCTTCTGCAAGAACGACTCGATTTTGTCAAGAATGTGACAAAATACAGAAAAAACAACTCAAATGCTAGCAATATCGTTCAGTTGTATTGAAAAGCGTGTCAAAATAAACGGCTGAGTCAATTTTGTTATACAATTTTACCATTCTTCTGCAATAACGGCTCGATTTTCTCAAGAATGTGACAAAATACAGGAAAATAGAATGCAAATGCTACCAATAACGTCCAATTCTTTTGAAAATTGTGTCAAAATAAATGTTTGAGTATTTTATTATACAATTTTACCATTCTACCGCAAAAACGGCTCGATTTTGTCAAGAATGTGATAAAATACAGAAAAACACAACGCAAATGCTAGCAATAACGTTCAATTCTTATGAAAATCGTGTCAAAATAAAGGGTTGATTCTATTTAATTATACAATTTTACCATTCTTCTGCAAGAACGACTCGATTTTGTCAAGAATGTGACAAAATACAGAAAAAACAACGCAAATGCCTGCAATATCGTTCAGTTGTATTGAAAAGCGTGTCAAAATAAACGGCTGAGTCAATTTTGTTATACAATCTTACCATTCTTCTGCAATAACGGCTCGATATTGTCAAGAAAGTGACAAAATACAGGAAAATACAACGCAAATGCTAGCAATAACGTTCAATTCTTATGAAAATCGTGTCAAAATAAAGGGTCGATTCTATTTTATTATACAATTTTACCATTCTTCTGCAAGAACGACTCGATTTTGTCAAGAATGTGACAAAATACAGAAAAAACAACTCAAATGCTAGCAATATCGTTCAGTTGTATTGAAAAGCGTGTCAAAATAAACGACTGAGTCTATTTTATTATACAATTTTACCATTGCTTTGCAATAACGGCTCGATTTTGTCAAGAAAGAGACAAAATACAGGAAAATACAACGCAAATGCTACCAATATCGTTCAGTTGTATTGAAAAGCGTGTCAAAATAAACGGCTGGGTCTATTTTATTATACAATTTTACAATTCTTCTGCAATAACGACTCGATTTTGTCAAGAAAGTGACAAAATACAGAAAAACACAACGCAAATGCTAGCAATATCGTTTAGTTGTATTGAAAAGCATTTCAAAATAAACGACTGAGTCTATTTTATTATACAATTTTGCCATTCTTCTGCAATCACGGCTCGATATTGTCAAGAAAGTGACAAAATACAGGAAAGTACAACGCAAATGCTAGCAATAACGTTCAATTCTTATGAAAATCGTGTCAAAATAAAGGGCCGATTCTATTTAATTATACAATTTTACCATTCTTCTGCAAGAACGACTCGATTTTGTCAAGAAAGTGACAAAATACAGGAAAATACAACGCAAATGCTAGCAATAACGTTCAATTCATATGAAAATCGTGTCAAAATAAAGGGTTGATTCTATTTAATTATACAATTTTACCATTCTTCTGCAAGAACGACTCGATTTTGTCAAGAATGTGACAAAATACAGGAAAATACAACGCAAATGCTAGCAATATCGTTCAGTTGTATTGAAAAGCGTTTCAAAATAAACGGTTGAGTCTATTTTATTATACAATTTTACCATTCTTCTGCAATAACTGCTCGATTTTGTCAAGAAAGTGACAAAATACAGGAAAATACAACGCAAATGCTACCAATAACGTTCAATTGTATTGAAAATCGTGTCAAAATAAAGGGTCGATTCTATTTAATTATATAATTTTACCATTCTTCTGCAATCACGGCTCGATTTTGTCAAGAAAGTGACAAAATACAGGAAAATACAACGCAAATGCTAGCAATATCGTTCAGTTGTATTGAAAAGCGTGTCAAAATAAACGGCTGGGTCTATTTTATTATACAATTTTACAATTCTTCTGCAATAACGACTCGATTTTGTCAAGAAAGTGACAAAATACAGAAAAACACAACGCAAATGCTAGCAATATCGTTCAGTTGTATTGAAAAGCGTGTCAAAATAAACGACTGAGTCTATTTTATTATACAATTTTACCATTGCTTTGCAATAACGGCTCGATTTTGTCAAGAAAGAGACAAAATACAGGAAAATACAACGCAAATGCTACCAATAACGTTCAATTCTTATGAAAATCGTGTCAAAATAAAGGGTTGATTCTATTTAATTATACAATTTTACCATTCTTCTGCAAGAACGACTCGATTTTGTCAAGAATGTGACAAAATACAGAAAAAACAACTCAAATGCTAGCAATATCGTTCAGTTGTATTGAAAAGCGTGTCAAAATAAACGACTGAGTCTATTTTATTATACAATTTTACCATTGCTTTGCAATAACGGCTCGATTTTGTCAAGAAAGAGACAAAATACAGGAAAATACAACGCAAATGCTACCAATAACGTTCAATTCTTATGAAAATCGTGTCAAAATAAAGGGTTGATTCTATTTAATTATACAATTTTACCATTCTTCTGCAAGAACGACTCGATTTTGTCAAGAATGTGACAAAATACAGAAAAAACAACTCAAATGCTAGCAATATCGTTCAGTTGTATTGAAAAGCGTGTCAAAATAAACGGCTGAGTCAATTTTGTTATACAATTTTACCATTCTTCTGCAATAACGGCTCGATTTTCTCAAGAATGTGACAAAATACAGGAAAATAGAATGCAAATGCTACCAATAACGTCCAATTCTTTTGAAAATTGTGTCAAAATAAATGTTTGAGTATTTTATTATACAATTTTACCATTCTACCGCAAAAACGGCTCGATTTTGTCAAGAATGTGACAAAATACAGAAAAACACAACGCAAATGCTAGCAATAACGTTCAATTCTTATGAAAATCGTGTCAAAATAAAGGGTTGATTCTATTTAATTATACAATTTTACCATTCTTCTGCAAGAACGACTCGATTTTGTCAAGAATGTGACAAAATACAGAAAAAACAACTCAAATGCTAGCAATATCGTTCAGTTGTATTGAAAAGCGTGTCAAAATAAACGGCTGAGTCAATTTTGTTATACAATTTTACCATTCTTCTGCAATAACGGCTCGATATTGTCAAGAAAGTGACAAAATACAGGAAAATACAACGCAAATGCTAGCAATAACGTTCAATTCTTATGAAAATCGTGTCAAAATAAAGGGTTGATTCTATTTAATTATACAATTTTACCATTCTTCTGCAAGAACGACTCGATTTTGTCAAGAATGTGACAAAATACAGAAAAACACAACGCAATTGCTAGCAATAACGTTCAATTCTTATGAAAATCGTGTCAAAATAAAGGGTTGATTCTATTTAATTATACAATTTTACCATTCTTCTGCAAGAACGACTCGATTTTGTCAAGAATGTGACAAAATACAGAAAAAACAACGCAAATGCTTGCAATATCGTTCAGTTGTATTGAAAAGCGTGTCAAAATAAACGGCTGAGTCAATTTTGTTATACAATTTTACCATTCTTCTGCAATAACGGCTCGATATTGTCAAGAAAGTGACAAAATACAGAAAAACACAACGCAAATGCTAGCAATAACGTTCAATTCTTATGAAAATCGTGTCAAAATAAAGGGTTGATTCTATTTAATTATACAATTTTACCATTCTTCTGCAAGAACGACTCGATTTTGTCAAGAATGTGACAAAATACAGAAAAAACAACGCAAATGCTTGCAATATCGTTCAGTTGTATTGAAAAGCGTGTCAAAATAAACGGCTGAGTCAATTTTGTTATACAATTTTACCATTCTTCTGCAAAAACGGCTCGATTTTGTCAAGAAAGTGACAAAATACAGGAAAATACAACGCAAATGCTAGCAATAACGTTCAATTCTTATGAAAATCGTGTCAAAATAAAGGGTCGATTCTATTTTATTATACAATTTTACCATTCTTCTGCAAGAACGACTCGATTTTGTCAAGAATGTGACAAAATACAGAAAAAACAACTCAAATGCTAGCAATATCGTTCAGTTGTATTGAAAAGCGTGTCAAAATAAACGACTGAGTCTATTTTATTGTACAATTTTACAATTCTTCTGCAATAACGACTCGATTTTGTCAAGAAAGTGACAAAATACAGAAAAACACAACGCAAATGCTAGCAATATCGTTTAGTTGTATTGAAAAGCATTTCAAAATAAACGACTGAGTCTATTTTATTATACAATTTTGCCATTCTTCTGCAATCACGGCTCGATATTGTCAAGAAAGTGACAAAATACAGGAAAGTACAACGCAAATGCTAGCAATAACGTTCAATTCTTATGAAAATCGTGTCAAAATAAAGGGTCGATTCTATTTAATTATACAATTTTACCATTCTTCTGCAAGAACGACTCGATTTTGTCAAGAATGTGACAAAATACAGAAAAAACAACTCAAATGCTAGCAATATCGTTCAGTTGTATTGAAAAGGGTGTCAAAATAAACGACTGAGTCTATTTTATTATACAATTTTACCATTGCTTTGCAATAACGGCTCGATTTTGTCAAGAAAGAGACAAAATACAGGAAAATACAACGCAAATGCTACCAATAACGTTCAATTCTTATGAAAATCGTGTCAAAATAAAGGGTTGATTCTATTTAATTATACAATTTTACCATTCTTCTGCAAGAACGACTCGATTTTGTCAAGAATGTGACAAAATACAGAAAAAACAACTCAAATGCTAGCAATATCGTTCAGTTGTATTGAAAAGCGTGTCAAAATAAACGGCTGAGTCAATTTTGTTATACAATTTTACCATTCTTCTGCAATAACGGCTCGATTTTCTCAAGAATGTGACAAAATACAGGAAAATAGAATGCAAATGCTACCAATAACGTCCAATTCTTTTGAAAATTGTGTCAAAATAAATGTTTGAGTATTTTATTATACAATTTTACCATTCTACCGCAAAAACGGCTCGATTTTGTCAAGAATGTGACAAAATACAGAAAAACACAACGCAAATGCTAGCAATAACGTTCAATTCTTATGAAAATCGTGTCAAAATAAAGGGTTGATTCTATTTAATTATACAATTTTACCATTCTTCTGCAAGAACGACTCGATTTTGTCAAGAATGTGACAAAATACAGAAAAAACAACTCAAATGCTAGCAATATCGTTCAGTTGTATTGAAAAGCGTGTCAAAATAAACGGCTGAGTCAATTTTGTTATACAATTTTACCATTCTTCTGCAATAACGGCTCGATATTGTCAAGAAAGTGACAAAATACAGGAAAATACAACGCAAATGCTAGCAATAACGTTCAATTCTTATGAAAATCGTGTCAAAATAAAGGGTTGATTCTATTTAATTATACAATTTTACCATTCTTCTGCAAGAACGACTCGATTTTGTCAAGAATGTGACAAAATACAGAAAAACACAACGCAATTGCTAGCAATAACGTTCAATTCTTATGAAAATCGTGTCAAAATAAAGGGTTGATTCTATTTAATTATACAATTTTACCATTCTTCTGCAAGAACGACTCGATTTTGTCAAGAATGTGACAAAATACAGAAAAAACAACGCAAATGCTTGCAATATCGTTCAGTTGTATTGAAAAGCGTGTCAAAATAAACGGCTGAGTCAATTTTGTTATACAATTTTACCATTCTTCTGCAATAACGGCTCGATATTGTCAAGAAAGTGACAAAATACAGAAAAACACAACGCAAATGCTAGCAATAACGTTCAATTCTTATGAAAATCGTGTCAAAATAAAGGGTTGATTCTATTTAATTATACAATTTTACCATTCTTCTGCAAGAACGACTCGATTTTGTCAAGAATGTGACAAAATACAGAAAAAACAACGCAAATGCTTGCAATATCGTTCAGTTGTATTGAAAAGCGTGTCAAAATAAACGGCTGAGTCAATTTTGATATACAATTTTACCATTCTTCTGCAATAAAGGCTCGATATTGTCAAGAAAGTGACAAAATACAGGAAAATACAACGCAAATGCTAGCAATAACGTTCAATTCTTATGAAAATCGTGTCAAAATAAAGGGTCGATTCTATTTTATTATACAATTTTACCATTCTTCTGCAAGAACGACTCGATTTTGTCAAGAATGTGACAAAATACAGAAAAAACAACTCAAATGCTAGCAATATCGTTCAGTTGTATTGAAAAGCGTGTCAAAATAAACGACTGAGTCTATTTTATTGTACAATTTTACAATTCTTCTGCAATAACGACTCGATTTTGTCAAGAAAGTGACAAAATACAGAAAAACACAACGCAAATGCTAGCAATATCGTTTAGTTGTATTGAAAAGCATTTCAAAATAAACGACTGAGTCTATTTTATTATACAATTTTGCCATTCTTCTGCAATCACGGCTCGATATTGTCAAGAAAGTGACAAAATACAGGAAAGTACAACGCAAATGCTAGCAATAACGTTCAATTCTTATGAAAATCGTGTCAAAATAAAGGGTCGATTCTATTTAATTATACAATTTTACCATTCTTCTGCAAGAACGACTCGATTTTGTCAAGAATGTGACAAAATACAGAAAAAACAACTCAAATGCTAGCAATATCGTTCAGTTGTATTGAAAAGGGTGTCAAAATAAACGACTGAGTCTATTTTATTATACAATTTTACAATTGCTTTGCAATAACGGCTCGATTTTGTCAAGAAAGTGACAAAATACAGGAAAATACAACGCAAATGCTAGCAATATCGTTCAGTTGTAATGAAACGCGTTTCAAAATAAACGACTGAGTCTATTTTATTATACAATTTTACCATTCTTCTGCAATAACGGCTCGATTTTCTCAAGAATGTGACAAAATACAGGAAAATAGAATGCAAATGCTACCAATAACGTCCAATTCTTTTGAAAATTGTGTCAAAATAAAGGTTTGAGTATTTTATTATACAATTTTACCATTCTACTGCAAAAACGGCTCGATTTTGTCAAGAATGTGACAAAATACAGAAAAACACAACGCAAATGCTAGCAATAACGTTCAATTCTTATGAAAATCGTGTCAAAATAAAGGGTTGATTCTATTTAATTATATAATTTTACAATTCTACTGCAAGAACGACTCGATTTTGTCAAGAATGTGACAAAATACAGAAAAAACAACTCAAATGCTAGCAATATCGTTCAGTTGTATTGAAAAGCGTGTCAAAATAAACGGCTGAGTCTATTTTATTATACAATTTTACCATTCTTCTGCAATAACGGCTCGATTTTGTCAAGAAAGTGACAAAATACAGGAAAATACAACGCAAATGCTAGCAATAACGTTCAATTCTTTTGAAAGTCATGTCAAAATAAACGGCTAAGTCTGTTTTATTATACAATTTTACCATTCTTCTGCAATAACGGCTCGATTTTCTCAAGAATGTGACAAAATACAGGAAAATAGAATGCAAATGCTACCAATAACGTCCAATTCTTTTGAAAATTGTGTCAAAATAAAGGTTTGAGTATTTTATTATACAATTTTACCATTCTTCTGCAATAACGGCTCGATTTTCTCAAGAATGTGACAAAATACCGGAAAATAGAATGCAAATGCTACCAATAACAACGTCCAATTCTTTTGAAAAGCGTTTTAAAATAAACGACTGAGTCTATTTTATAATACAATTTTACCATTCTTCTGCAATAACGGCTCGATTCTGCCAAGAAAGTGACAAAATACAGGAAAATAGAACGCAAATGCTACCAATAACGTTCAATTGTATTGAAAATCGTGTCAAAATAAAGGGTCGATTCTATTTAATTATACAATTTTACCATTCTTCTGCAATCACGCCTCGATTTTGTCAAGAAAGTGACAAAATACAGGAAAATACAACGCAAATGCTAGCAATATCGTTCAGTTGTATTGAAAAGCGTGTCAAACTAAACGGCTGGGTCTATTTTATTATACAATTTTACAATTCTTCTGCAATAACGACTCGATTTTGTCAAGAAAGTGACAAAATACAGAAAAACACAACGCAAAAGCTAGCAATATCGTTCAGTTGTATTGAAACGCGTTTCAAAATAAACGACTGAGTCTATTCAATTGTACAATTTTACCATTCTTCTGCAATAACGGCTCGATATTGTCAAGATAGTGACAAAATACAGGAAAATACAACGCAAATGCTAGCAATAACGTTCAATTCTTATGAAAATCGTGTCAAACTAAAGGGTCGATTCTATTTAATTATACAATTTTACCATTCTTCTGCAAGAACGACTCGATTTTGTCAAGAATGTGACAAAATACAGGAAAAAACAACGCAAATGCTAGCAATATCGTTCAGTTGTATTGAAAAGCGTTTCAAAATAAACGACTGAGTCTATTTTATCATACAATTTTACCATTCTTCTGCAATAACGGCTCGATTTTGTCAAGAAAGTAACAAAATACAGGAAAATACAACGCAAATGCTAGCAATATCGTTCAATTCTTTTGAAAGTCATGTCAAAATAAACGGCTAAGTCTGTTTTATTATACAATTTTACCATTCTTCTGCAATAACGGCTCGATTTTCTCAAGAATGTGACAAAATACAGGAAAATAGAATGCAAATGCTACCAATAACGTCCAATTCTTTTAAAAATTGTGTCAAAATAAATGTTTGAGTATTTTATTATACAATTTTACCATTCCACTGCAAAAACGGCTCGATTTTGTCAAGAATGTGACAAAATACAGAAAAACACAACGCAAATGCTAGCAATAACGTTCAATTCTTATGAAAATCGTGTCAAAATAAAGGGTTGATTCTTTTTAATTATACAATTTTACCATTCTTCTGCAAGAACGACTCGATTTTGTCAAGAATGTGACAAAATACAGAAAAAACAACGCAAATGCTTGCAATATCGTTCAGTTGTATTGAAAAGCGTGTCAAAATAAACGGCTGAGTCTATTTTGTTACACAATTTTACCATTCTTCTGCAATAACGGCTCGATTCTGTCAAGAAGTGACAAAATACAGGAAAATACAACGCAAATGCTACCAAGAACGTTCAATTGTATTGAAAATCGTGTCAAAATTAAGGGTCGATTCTATTTAATTATACAATTTTACCATTCTTCTGCAAGAACGACTCGATTTTGTCAAGAATGTGACAAAATACAGAAAAAACAACTCAAATGCTAGCAATATCGTTCAGTTGTATTGAAAAGCGTGTCAAAATAAACGACTGAGTCTATTTTATTATACAATTTTACCATTGCTTTGCAATAACGGCTCGATTTTGTCAAGAAAGAGACAAAATACAGGAAAATACAACGCAAATGCTACCAATAACGTTCAATTCTTATGAAAATCGTGTCAAAATAAAGGTTCGATTCTATTTAATTATACAATTTTACCATTCTTCTGCAAGAACGACTCGATTTTGTCAAGAATGTGACAAAATACAGAAAAAACAACGCAAATGCTACCAATAACGTTCAATTGTATTGAAAATCGTGTCAAAATAAACGACTGAGTATTTTATTATACAATTTTACCATTCTTCTGCAATCACGGCTCGATTTTGTCAAGAAAGTGACAAAATACAGGAAAATACAACGCAAATGCTAGCAATATCGTTCAGTTGTATTGAAAAGCGTGTCAAAATAAACGGCTGGGACTATTGTATTATACAATTTTACCATTCTTCTGCAATAGCGGCTAGATTTTGTCAAGAAAGTGACAAAATACAGGAAAATACAACGCAAATGCTAGCAATATCGTTCAGTTGTATTGAAAAGCGTTTCAAAATAAACGACTGAGTCTATTTTATCATACAATTTTACCATTCCTCTGCAATAACGGCTCGATTTTGTCAAGAAAGTAACAAAATACAGGAAAATACAACGCAAATGCTAGCAATATCGTTCAATTCTTTTGAAAGTCATGTCAAAATAAACGGCTAAGTCTGTTTTATTATACAATTTTACCATTCTTCTGCAATAACGGCTCGATTTTCTCAAGAATGTGACAAAATACAGGAAAATAGAATGCAAATGCTACCAATAACGTCCAATTCTTTTGAAAATTGTGTCAAAATAAATGTTTGAGTATTTTATTATACAATTTTACCATTCCACTGCAAAAACGGCTCGATTTTGTCAAGAATGTGACAAAATACAGAAAAACACAACGCAAATGCTAGCAATAACGTTCAATTCTTATGAAAATCGTGTCAAAATAAAGGGTTGATTCTTTTTAATTATACAATTTTACCATTCTTCTGCAAGAACGACTCGATTTTGTCAAGAATGTGACAAAATACAGAAAAAACAACGCAAATGCTTGCAATATCGTTCAGTTGTATTGAAAAGCGTGTCAAAATAAACGGCTGAGTCTATTTTGTTACACAATTTTACCATTCTTCTGCAATAACGGCTCGATTCTGTCAAGAAGTGACAAAATACAGGAAAATACAACGCAAATGCTACCAAGAACGTTCAATTGTATTGAAAATCGTGTCAAAATTAAGGGTCGATTCTATTTAATTATACAATTTTACCATTCTTCTGCAAGAACGACTCGATTTTGTCAAGAATGTGACAAAATACAGAAAAAACAACTCAAATGCTAGCAATATCGTTCAGTTGTATTGAAAAGCGTGTCAAAATAAACGACTGAGTCTATTTTATTATACAATTTTACCATTGCTTTGCAATAACGGCTCGATTTTGTCAAGAAAGAGACAAAATACAGGAAAATACAACGCAAATGCTACCAATAACGTTCAATTCTTATGAAAATCGTGTCAAAATAAAGGTTCGATTCTATTTAATTATACAATTTTACCATTCTTCTGCAAGAACGACTCGATTTTGTCAAGAATGTGACAAAATACAGAAAAAACAACGCAAATGCTACCAATAACGTTCAATTGTATTGAAAATCGTGTCAAAATAAACGACTGAGTATTTTATTATACAATTTTACCATTCTTCTGCAATCACGGCTCGATTTTGTCAAGAAAGTGACAAAATACAGGAAAATACAACGCAAATGCTAGCAATATCGTTCAGTTGTATTGAAAAGCGTGTCAAAATAAACGGCTGGGACTATTGTATTATACAATTTTACCATTCTTCTGCAATAACGGCTAGATTTTGTCAAGAAAGTGACAAAATACAGGAAAATACAACGCAAATGCTAGCAATATCGTTCAGTTGTATTGAAAAGCGTTTCAAAATAAACGACTGAGTCTATTTTATTATACAATTTTACCATTCTTCTGCAATAACGGCTCGATATTGTCAAGAAAGTGACAAAATACAGGAAAATACAACGCAAATGCTAGCAATAACGTTCAATTCTTATGAAAATCGTGTCAAAATAAAGGTTCAATTCTATTTAATTATACAATTTTACCATTCTTCTGCAATAACGGCTCGATATTGTCAAGAAAGTGACAAAATACAGGAAAATACAACGCAAATGCTAGCAATAACGTTCAATTCTTATGAAAATCGTGTCAAAATAAAGGTTCGATTCTATTTAATTATACAATTTTACCATTCTTCTGCAATAACGACTCGATTTTGTCAAGAATGTGACAAAATACAGGAAAATACAACGCAAATGCTGGCAATAACGTTCAATTCTTTTGAATGTCATGTCAAAATAAACGGCTAAGTCTGTTTTATTATACAATTGTACCATTCTTCTGCAATCACGGCTCGATTTTGTCAAGAAAGTGACAAAATACAGGAAAAAACAACGCAAATGCTAGCAATATCGTTCAGTTGTATTGAAAAGCGTTTCAAAATAAACGACTGAGTCTATTTTATCATACAATTTTACCATTCTTCTGCAATAACGGCTCGATTTTGTCAAGAAAGTAACAAAATACAGGAAAATACAACGCAAATGCTAGCAATATCGTTCAATTCTTTTGAAAGTCATGTCAAAATAAACGGCTAAGTCTGTTTTATTATACAATTTTACCATTCTTCTGCAAAAACGGCTCGATTTTCTCAAGAATGTGACAAAATACAGGAAAATAGAATGCAAATGCTACCAATAACGTCCAATTCTTTTGAAAATTGTGTCAAAATAAAGGTTTGAGTATTTTATTATACAATTTTACCATTCTACTGCAAAAACTGCTCGATTTTGTCAAGAATGTGACAAAATACAGAAAAACACAACGCAAATGCTAGCAATAACGTTCAATTCTTATAAAGATCGTGTCAAAATAAAGGGTTGATTCTTTTTAATTATACAATTTTACCATTCTTCTGCAAGAACGACTCGATTTTGTCAAGAATGTGACAAAATACAGAAAAAACAACGCAAATGCTTGCAATATCGTTCAGTTGTATTGAAAAGCGTGTCAAAATAAACGGCTGAGTCTATTTTGTTACACAATTTTACCATTCTTCTGCAATAACGGCTCGATTCTGTCAAGAAGTGACAAAATACAGGAAAATACAACGCAAATGCTAGCAATATCGTTCAGTTGTATTGAAAAGCGTTTCAAAATAAACGACTGAGTCTATTTTATCATACAATTTTACCATTCCTCTGCAATAACGGCTCGATTTTGTCAAGAAAGTAACAAAATACAGGAAAATACAACGCAAATGCTAGCAATATCGTTCAATTCTTTTGAAAGTCATGTCAAAATAAACGGCTAAGTCTGTTTTATTATACAATTTTACCATTCTTCTGCAATAACGGCTCGATTTTCTCAAGAATGTGACAAAATACAGGAAAATAGAATGCAAATGCTACCAATAACGTCCAATTCTTTTGAAAATTGTGTCAAAATAAATGTTTGAGTATTTTATTATACAATTTTACCATTCCACTGCAAAAACGGCTCGATTTTGTCAAGAATGTGACAAAATACAGAAAAACACAACGCAAATGCTAGCAATAACGTTCAATTCTTATGAAAATCGTGTCAAAATAAAGGGTTGATTCTTTTTAATTATACAATTTTACCATTCTTCTGCAAGAACGACTCGATTTTGTCAAGAATGTGACAAAATACAGAAAAAACAACGCAAATGCTTGCAATATCGTTCAGTTGTATTGAAAAGCGTGTCAAAATAAACGGCTGAGTCTATTTTGTTACACAATTTTACCATTCTTCTGCAATAACGGCTCGATTCTGTCAAGAAGTGACAAAATACAGGAAAATACAACGCAAATGCTACCAAGAACGTTCAATTGTATTGAAAATCGTGTCAAAATTAAGGGTCGATTCTATTTAATTATACAATTTTACCATTCTTCTGCAAGAACGACTCGATTTTGTCAAGAATGTGACAAAATACAGAAAAAACAACTCAAATGCTAGCAATATCGTTCAGTTGTATTGAAAAGCGTGTCAAAATAAACGACTGAGTCTATTTTATTATACAATTTTACCATTGCTTTGCAATAACGGCTCGATTTTGTCAAGAAAGAGACAAAATACAGGAAAATACAACGCAAATGCTACCAATAACGTTCAATTCTTATGAAAATCGTGTCAAAATAAAGGTTCGATTCTATTTAATTATACAATTTTACCATTCTTCTGCAAGAACGACTCGATTTTGTCAAGAATGTGACAAAATACAGAAAAAACAACGCAAATGCTACCAATAACGTTCAATTGTATTGAAAATCGTGTCAAAATAAACGACTGAGTATTTTATTATACAATTTTACCATTCTTCTGCAATCACGGCTCGATTTTGTCAAGAAAGTGACAAAATACAGGAAAATACAACGCAAATGCTAGCAATATCGTTCAGTTGTATTGAAAAGCGTGTCAAAATAAACGGCTGGGACTATTGTATTATACAATTTTACCATTCTTCTGCAATAACGGCTAGATTTTGTCAAGAAAGTGACAAAATACAGGAAAATACAACGCAAATGCTAGCAATATCGTTCAGTTGTATTGAAAAGCGTTTCAAAATAAACGACTGAGTCTATTTTATTATACAATTTTACCATTCTTCTGCAATAACGGCTCGATATTGTCAAGAAAGTGACAAAATACAGGAAAATACAACGCAAATGCTAGCAATAACGTTCAATTCTTATGAAAATCGTGTCAAAATAAAGGTTCAATTCTATTTAATTATACAATTTTACCATTCTTCTGCAATAACGGCTCGATATTGTCAAGAAAGTGACAAAATACAGGAAAATACAACGCAAATGCTAGCAATAACGTTCAATTCTTATGAAAATCGTGTCAAAATAAAGGTTCGATTCTATTTAATTATACAATTTTACCATTCTTCTGCAATAACGACTCGATTTTGTCAAGAATGTGACAAAATACAGGAAAATACAACGCAAATGCTGGCAATAACGTTCAATTCTTTTGAATGTCATGTCAAAATAAACGGCTAAGTCTGTTTTATTATACAATTGTACCATTCTTCTGCAATCACGGCTCGATTTTGTCAAGAAAGTGACAAAATACAGGAAAAAACAACGCAAATGCTAGCAATATCGTTCAGTTGTATTGAAAAGCGTTTCAAAATAAACGACTGAGTCTATTTTATCATACAATTTTACCATTCTTCTGCAATAACGGCTCGATTTTGTCAAGAAAGTAACAAAATACAGGAAAATACAACGCAAATGCTAGCAATATCGTTCAATTCTTTTGAAAGTCATGTCAAAATAAACGGCTAAGTCTGTTTTATTATACAATTTTACCATTCTTCTGCAAAAACGGCTCGATTTTCTCAAGAATGTGACAAAATACAGGAAAATAGAATGCAAATGCTACCAATAACGTCCAATTCTTTTGAAAATTGTGTCAAAATAAAGGTTTGAGTATTTTATTATACAATTTTACCATTCTACTGCAAAAACTGCTCGATTTTGTCAAGAATGTGACAAAATACAGAAAAACACAACGCAAATGCTAGCAATAACGTTCAATTCTTATAAAGATCGTGTCAAAATAAAGGGTTGATTCTTTTTAATTATACAATTTTACCATTCTTCTGCAAGAACGACTCGATTTTGTCAAGAATGTGACAAAATACAGAAAAAACAACGCAAATGCTTGCAATATCGTTCAGTTGTATTGAAAAGCGTGTCAAAATAAACGGCTGAGTCTATTTTGTTACACAATTTTACCATTCTTCTGCAATAACGGCTCGATTCTGTCAAGAAGTGACAAAATACAGGAAAATACAACGCAAATGCTAGCAATATCGTTCAGTTGTATTGAAAAGCGTGTCAAAATAAACGGCTGAGTCTATTTTATTATACAATTTTACCATTCTTCTGCAATAACGGCTCGATTTTGTCAAGAAAGTGACAAAATACAGGAAAATACAACGCAAATGCTAGCAATAACGTTCAATTCTTTTGAAAGTCATGTCAAAATAAACGGCTAAGTCTGTTTTATTATACAATTTTACCATTCTTCTGCAATAACGGCTCGATTTTCTCAAGAATGTGACAAAATACAGGAAAATAGAATGCAAATGCTACCAATAACGTCCAATTCTTTTGAAAATTGTGTCAAAATAAAGGTTTGAGTATTTTATTATACAATTTTACCATTCTTCTGCAATAACGGCTCGATTTTCTCAAGAATGTGACAAAATACCGGAAAATAGAATGCAAATGCTACCAATAACAACGTCCAATTCTTTTGAAAAGCGTTTTAAAATAAACGACTGAGTCTATTTTATAATACAATTTTACCATTCTTCTGCAATAACGGCTCGATTCTGCCAAGAAAGTGACAAAATACAGGAAAATACAACGCAAATGCTACCAATAACGTTCAATTGTATTGAAAATCGTGTCAAAATAAAGGGTCGATTCTATTTAATTATACAATTTTACCATTCTTCTGCAATCACGCCTCGATTTTGTCAAGAAAGTGACAAAATACAGGAAAATACAACGCAAATGCTAGCAATATCGTTCAGTTGTATTGAAAAGCGTGTCAAACTAAACGGCTGGGTCTATTTTATTATACAATTTTACAATTCTTCTGCAATAACGACTCGATTTTGTCAAGAAAGTGACAAAATACAGAAAAACACAACGCAAAAGCTAGCAATATCGTTCAGTTGTATTGAAACGCGTTTCAAAATAAACGACTGAGTCTATTCAATTATACAATTTTACCATTCTTCTGCAATAACGGCTCGATATTGTCAAGATAGTGACAAAATACAGGAAAATACAACGCAAATGCTAGCAATAACGTTCAATTCTTATGAAAATCGTGTCAAACTAAAGGGTCGATTCTATTTAATTATACAATTTTACCATTCTTCTTCAAGAACGACTCGATTTTGTCAAGAATGTGACAAAATACAGGAAAAAACAACGCAAATGCTAGCAATATCGTTCAGTTGTATTGAAAAGCGTTTCAAAATAAACGACTGAGTCTATTTTATCATACAATTTTACCATTCTTCTGCAATAACGGCTCGATTTTGTCAAGAAAGTAACAAAATACAGGAAAATACAACGCAAATGCTAGCAATATCGTTCAATTCTTATGAAAATCGTGTCAAAATAAAGGGTTGATTCTTTTTAATTATACAATTTTACCATTCTTCTGCAAGAACGACTCGATTTTGTCAAGAATGTGACAAAATACAGAAAAAACAACGCAAATGCTTGCAATATCGTTCAGTTGTATTGAAAAGCGTGTCAAAATAAACGGCTGAGTCTATTTTGTTACACAATTTTACCATTCTTCTGCAATAACGGCTCGATTCTGTCAAGAAGTGACAAAATACAGGAAAATACAACGCAAATGCTACCAAGAACGTTCAATTGTATTGAAAATCGTGTCAAAATTAAGGGTCGATTCTATTTAATTATACAATTTTACCATTCTTCTGCAAGAACGACTCGATTTTGTCAAGAATGTGACAAAATACAGAAAAAACAACTCAAATGCTAGCAATATCGTTCAGTTGTATTGAAAAGCGTGTCAAAATAAACGACTGAGTCTATTTTATTATACAATTTTACCATTGCTTTGCAATAACGGCTCGATTTTGTCAAGAAAGAGACAAAATACAGGAAAATACAACGCAAATGCTACCAATAACGTTCAATTCTTATGAAAATCGTGTCAAAATAAAGGTTCGATTCTATTTAATTATACAATTTTACCATTCTTCTGCAAGAACGACTCGATTTTGTCAAGAATGTGACAAAATACAGAAAAAACAACGCAAATGCTACCAATAACGTTCAATTGTATTGAAAATCGTGTCAAAATAAACGACTGAGTATTTTATTATACAATTTTACCATTCTTCTGCAATCACGGCTCGATTTTGTCAAGAAAGTGACAAAATACAGGAAAATACAACGCAAATGCTAGCAATATCGTTCAGTTGTATTGAAAAGCGTGTCAAAATAAACGGCTGGGACTATTGTATTATACAATTTTACCATTCTTCTGCAATAACGGCTAGATTTTGTCAAGAAAGTGACAAAATACAGGAAAATACAACGCAAATGCTAGCAATATCGTTCAGTTGTATTGAAAAGCGTTTCAAAATAAACGACTGAGTCTATTTTATTATACAATTTTACCATTCTTCTGCAATAACGGCTCGATATTGTCAAGAAAGTGACAAAATACAGGAAAATACAACGCAAATGCTAGCAATAACGTTCAATTCTTATGAAAATCGTGTCAAAATAAAGGTTCAATTCTATTTAATTATACAATTTTACCATTCTTCTGCAATAACGGCTCGATATTGTCAAGAAAGTGACAAAATACAGGAAAATACAACGCAAATGCTAGCAATAACGTTCAATTCTTATGAAAATCGTGTCAAAATAAAGGTTCGATTCTATTTAATTATACAATTTTACCATTCTTCTGCAATAACGACTCGATTTTGTCAAGAATGTGACAAAATACAGGAAAATACAACGCAAATGCTGGCAATAACGTTCAATTCTTTTGAATGTCATGTCAAAATAAACGGCTAAGTCTGTTTTATTATACAATTGTACCATTCTTCTGCAATCACGGCTCGATTTTGTCAAGAAAGTGACAAAATACAGGAAAAAACAACGCAAATGCTAGCAATATCGTTCAGTTGTATTGAAAAGCGTTTCAAAATAAACGACTGAGTCTATTTTATCATACAATTTTACCATTCTTCTGCAATAACGGCTCGATTTTGTCAAGAAAGTAACAAAATACAGGAAAATACAACGCAAATGCTAGCAATATCGTTCAATTCTTTTGAAAGTCATGTCAAAATAAACGGCTAAGTCTGTTTTATTATACAATTTTACCATTCTTCTGCAAAAACGGCTCGATTTTCTCAAGAATGTGACAAAATACAGGAAAATAGAATGCAAATGCTACCAATAACGTCCAATTCTTTTGAAAATTGTGTCAAAATAAAGGTTTGAGTATTTTATTATACAATTTTACCATTCTACTGCAAAAACTGCTCGATTTTGTCAAGAATGTGACAAAATACAGAAAAACACAACGCAAATGCTAGCAATAACGTTCAATTCTTATAAAGATCGTGTCAAAATAAAGGGTTGATTCTTTTTAATTATACAATTTTACCATTCTTCTGCAAGAACGACTCGATTTTGTCAAGAATGTGACAAAATACAGAAAAAACAACGCAAATGCTTGCAATATCGTTCAGTTGTATTGAAAAGCGTGTCAAAATAAACGGCTGAGTCTATTTTGTTACACAATTTTACCATTCTTCTGCAATAACGGCTCGATTCTGTCAAGAAGTGACAAAATACAGGAAAATACAACGCAAATGCTAGCAATATCGTTCAGTTGTATTGAAAAGCGTGTCAAAATAAACGGCTGAGTCTATTTTATTATACAATTTTACCATTCTTCTGCAATAACGGCTCGATTTTGTCAAGAAAGTAACAAAATACAGGAAAATACAACGCAAATGCTACCAATAACGTCCAATTCTTTTGAAAATTGTGTCAAAATAAAGGTTTGAGTATTTTATTATACAATTTTACCATTCTTCTGCAATAACGGCTCGATTTTCTCAAGAATGTGACAAAATACCGGAAAATAGAATGCAAATGCTACCAATAACAACGTCCAATTCTTTTGAAAAGCGTTTTAAAATAAACGACTGAGTCTATTTTATAATACAATTTTACCATTCTTCTGCAATAACGGCTCGATTCTGCCAAGAAAGTGACAAAATACAGGAAAATACAACGCAAATGCTACCAATAACGTTCAATTGTATTGAAAATCGTGTCAAAATAAAGGGTCGATTCTATTTAATTATACAATTTTACCATTCTTCTGCAATCACGCCTCGATTTTGTCAAGAAAGTGACAAAATACAGGAAAATACAACGCAAATGCTAGCAATATCGTTCAGTTGTATTGAAAAGCGTGTCAAACTAAACGGCTGGGTCTATTTTATTATACAATTTTACAATTCTTCTGCAATAACGACTCGATTTTGTCAAGAAAGTGACAAAATACAGAAAAACACAACGCAAAAGCTAGCAATATCGTTCAGTTGTATTGAAACGCGTTTCAAAATAAACGACTGAGTCTATTCAATTATACAATTTTACCATTCTTCTGCAATAACGGCTCGATATTGTCAAGATAGTGACAAAATACAGGAAAATACAACGCAAATGCTAGCAATAACGTTCAATTCTTATGAAAATCGTGTCAAACTAAAGGGTCGATTCTATTTAATTATACAATTTTACCATTCTTCTTCAAGAACGACTCGATTTTGTCAAGAATGTGACAAAATACAGGAAAAAACAACGCAAATGCTAGCAATATCGTTCAGTTGTATTGAAAAGCGTTTCAAAATAAACGACTGAGTCTATTTTATCATACAATTTTACCATTCTTCTGCAATAACGGCTCGATTTTGTCAAGAAAGTAACAAAATACAGGAAAATACAACGCAAATGCTAGCAATATCGTTCAATTCTTTTGAAAATCATGTCAAAATAAACGGCTAAGTCTGTTTTATTATACAATTTTACCATTCTTCTGCAATAACGGCTCGATTTTCTCAAGAATGTGACAAAATACAGGAAAATAGAATGCAAATGCTACCAATAACGTCCAATTCTTTTGAAAATTGTGTCAAAATAAATGTTTGAGTATTTTATTATACAATTTTACCATTCCACTGCAAAAACGGCTCGATTTTGTCAAGAATGTGACAAAATACAGAAAAACACAACGCAAATGCTAGCAATAACGTTCAATTCTTATGAAAATCGTGTCAAAATAAAGGGTTGATTCTTTTTAATTATACAATTTTACCATTCTTCTGCAAGAACGACTCGATTTTGTCAAGAATGTGACAAAATACAGAAAAAACAACGCAAATGCTTGCAATATCGTTCAGTTGTATTGAAAAGCGTGTCAAAATAAACGGCTGAGTCTATTTTGTTACACAATTTTACCATTCTTCTGCAATAACGGCTCGATTCTGTCAAGAAGTGACAAAATACAACGCAAATGCTACCAAGAACGTTCAATTGTATTGAAAATCGTGTCAAAATTAAGGGTCGATTCTATTTAATTATACAATTTTACCATTCTTCTGCAAGAACGACTCGATTTTGTCAAGAATGTGACAAAATACAGAAAAAACAACTCAAATGCTAGCAATATCGTTCAGTTGTATTGAAAAGCGTGTCAAAATAAACGACTGAGTCTATTTTATTATACAATTTTACCATTGCTTTGCAATAACGGCTCGATTTTGTCAAGAAAGAGACAAAATACAGGAAAATACAACGCAAATGCTAGCAATAACGTTCAATTCTTATGAAAATCGTGTCAAAATAAAGGTTCAATTCTATTTAATTATACAATTTTACCATTCTTCTGCAATAACGGCTCGATATTGTCAAGAAAGTGACAAAATACAGGAAAATACAACGCAAATGCTAGCAATAACGTTCAATTCTTATGAAAATCGTGTCAAAATAAAGGTTCGATTCTATTTAATTATACAATTTTACCATTCTTCTGCAATAACGACCCGATTTTGTCAAGAAAGTGACAAAATACAGGAAAATACAACGCAAATGCTGGCAATAACGTTCAATTCTTTTGAATGTCATGTCAAAATAAACGGCTAAGTCTGTTTTATTATACAATTGTACCATTCTTCTGCAATCACGGCTCGATTTTGTCAAGAAAGTGACAAAATACAGGAAAAAACAACGCAAATGCTAGCAATATCGTTCAGTTGTATTGAAAAGCGTTTCAAAATAAACGACTGAGTCTATTTTATCATACAATTTTACCATTCTTCTGCAATAACGGCTCGATTTTGTCAAGAAAGTAACAAAATACAGGAAAATACAACGCAAATGCTAGCAATATCGTTCAATTCTTTTGAAAGTCATGTCAAAATAAACGGCTAAGTCTGTTTAATTATACAATTTTACCATTCTTCTGCAAAAACGGCTCGATTTTCTCAAGAATGTGACAAAATACAGGAAAATAGAATGCAAATGCTACCAATAACGTCCAATTCTTTTGAAAATTGTGTCAAAATAAAGGTTTGAGTATTTTATTATACAATTTTACCATTCTACTGCAAAAACGGCTCGATTTTGTCAAGAATGTGACAAAATACAGAAAAACACAACGCAAATGCTAGCAATAACGTTCAATTCTTATAAAAATCGTGTCAAAATAAAGGGTTGATTCTTTTTAATTATACAATTTTACCATTCTTCTGCAAGAACGACTCGATTTTGTCAATAATGTGACAAAATACAGAAAAAACAACGCAAATGCTTGCAATATCGTTCAGTTGTATTGAAAAGCGTGTCAAAATAAACGGCTGAGTCTATTTTGTTACACAATTTTACCATTCTTCTGCAATAACGGCTCGATTCTGTCAAGAAGTGACAAAATACAGGAAAATACAACGCAAATGCTAGCAATATCGTTCAGTTGTATTGAAAAGCGTTTCAAAATAAACGACTGAATCTATTTTATCATACAATTTTACCATTCTTCTGCAATAACGGCTCGATTTTGCCAAGAAAGTAACAAAATACAGGAAAATACAACGCAAATGCTAGCAATATCGTTCAATTCTTTTGAAAGTCATGTCAAAATAAACGGCTAAGTCTGTTTTATTATACAATTTTACCATTCTTCTGCAATAACGGCTCGATTTTCTCAAGAATGTGACAAAATACAGGAAAATAGAATGCAAATGCTACCAATAACGTCCAATTCTTTTGAAAATTGTGTCAAAATAAATGTTTGAGTATTTTATTATACAATTTTACCATTCCACTGCAAAAACGGCTCGATTTTGTCAAGAATGTGACAAAATACAGAAAAACACAACGCAAATGCTAGCAATAACGTTCAATTCTTATGAAAATCGTGTCAAAATAAAGGGTTGATTCTTTTTAATTATACAATTTTACCATTCTTCTGCAAGAACGACTCGATTTTGTCAAGAATGTGACAAAATACAGAAAAAACAACGCAAATGCTTGCAATATCGTTCAGTTGTATTGAAAAGCGTGTCAAAATAAACGGCTGAGTCTATTTTGTTACACAATTTTACCATTCTTCTGCAATAACGGCTCGATTCTGTCAAGAAGTGACAAAATACAGGAAAATACAACGCAAATGCTACCAAGAACGTTCAATTGTATTGAAAATCGTGTCAAAATTAAGGGTCGATTCTATTTAATTATACAATTTTACCATTCTTCTGCAAGAACGACTCGATTTTGTCAAGAATGTGACAAAATACAGAAAAAACAACTCAAATGCTAGCAATATCGTTCAGTTGTATTGAAAAGCGTGTCAAAATAAACGACTGAGTCTATTTTATTATACAATTTTACCATTGCTTTGCAATAACGGCTCGATTTTGTCAAGAAAGAGACAAAATACAGGAAAAAACAACGCAAATGCTAGCAATATCGTTCAGTTGTATTGAAAAGCGTTTCAAAATAAACGGCTGAGTCTATTTTGTTATACAATTTTACCATTCTTCTGCAAGAACGACTCGATTTTGTCAAGAATGTGACAAAATACAGAAAAAACAACGCAAATGCTTGCAATATCGTTCAGTTGTATTGAAAAGCGTGTCAAAATAAACGGCTGAGTCTATTTTGTTACACAATTTTACCATTCTTCTGCAATAACGGCTCGATTCTGTCAAGAAGTGACAAAATACAGGAAAATACAACGCAAATGCTAGCAATATCGTTCAGTTGTATTGAAAAGCGTTTCAAAATAAACGACTGAGTCTATTTTATCATACAATTTTACCATTCTTCTGCAATAACGGCTCGATTTTGTCAAGAAAGTAACAAAATACAGGAAAATACAACGCAAATGCTAGCAATATCGTTCAATTCTTTTGAAAGTCATGTCAAAATAAACGGCTAAGTCTGTTTTATTATACAATTGTACCATTCTTCTGCAATCACGGCTCGATTTTGTCAAGAAAGTGACAAAATACAGGAAAAAACAACGCAAATGCTAGCAATATCGTTCAGTTGTATTGAAAAGCGTTTCAAAATAAACGACTGAGTCTATTTTATCATACAATTTTACCATTCTTCTGCAATAACGGCTCGATTTTGTCAAGAAAGTAACAAAATACAGGAAAATACAACGCAAATGCTAGCAATATCGTTCAATTCTTTTGAAAGTCATGTCAAAATAAACGGCTAAGTCTGTTTTATTATACAATTTTACCATTCTTCTGCAATAACGACCCGATTTTGTCAAGAAAGTGACAAAATACAGGAAAATACAACGCAAATGCTGGCAATAACGTTCAATTCTTTTGAATGTCATGTCAAAATAAACGGCTAAGTCTGTTTTATTATACAATTGTACCATTCTTCTGCAATCACGGCTCGATTTTGTCAAGAAAGTGACAAAATACAGGAAAAAACAACGCAAATGCTAGCAATATCGTTCAGTTGTATTGAAAAGCGTTTCAAAATAAACGACTGAGTCTATTTTATCATACAATTTTACCATTCTTCTGCAATAACGGCTCGATTTTGTCAAGAAAGTGAAAAAATACAGGAAAATAGAATGCAAATGCTACCAATAACGTTCAATTCTTTTGAAAATCATGTCAAAATAAACGGCTAAGTCTGTTTTATTATACAATTTTACCATTCTACTGCAAAAACGGCTCGATTTTGTCAAGAATGTGACAAAATTCAGGAAAATAGAACGCAAATTCTACCAATAACGTTCAATTCCTTTGAAAATCGTGTCAAAATAAAGGGTCGAGTCTATTTTATTATACAATTTTACTATTCTTCTGCAAGAACGACTCGATTTGTCAAGAATGTGACAAAATACAGAAAAAAACAACGCAAATGCTAGCAACATCGTTCAGTTGTATTGAAAAGCGTGTCAAAATTAACGACTGAGTATTTTATTATACAATATTACCATTCTTTTGCAAAAACGGCTCGATTTTCTCAAGAATGTGACAAAATACAGGAAAATAGAACGCAAATGCTACCAATAACGTTCAATTCCTTTGAAAATCGTGTCAAAATAAAGGGTCGAGTCTATTTTATTATACAATTTTATCCTACCAATAACGTTCAATTCCTTTGAAAATCGTATCAAAATAAAGGGTCGAGTCTATTTTATTATACAATTTTACCATTGCTTTGCAATAACGGCTCGATTTTGTCAAGAAAGTGACAAAATAGAGGAAAACACAACGCATATGCTAGCAATATCGTTCAGGTGTTTTGAAAAACGTGTCAAAATAAACGGCTGAGTCTATTTTGTTATACAATTTTACCATTCTTCCGCAATAACGACTCAATTTTGTCAAGAAAATGACAAAATACAAGAAAATAGAACGCAAATGCTACCAATAACGTTCAATTCTTATGAAAATCGTGTCAAAATAAAGGGTCGAGTCTACTTTATTATACAATTTCACCATTCTTCTGCAAGAACGACTCGATTTTGTCAAGAATGTGACAAAATACAGAAAAAAACAACGCAAATGCTAGCAATATCGTTCAGTTGTATTGAAAAGCGTGTCAAAATAAACGACTGAGTCTATTTTATTATACAATTTTACCATTGCTTTGCAATAACGGCTCGATTTTGTCAAGAAAGTGACAAAATAGAGGAAAACACAACGCAAATGCTAGCAATATCGTTCAGTTGTATTGAAAAGCGTGTCAAAATAAACGGCTGAGTCTATTTTATTATACAATTTTACCATTGCTTTGCAATAACGGCTCGATTCTGTCAAGAATGTGACAAAATACAAGAAAAACACAACGCAAGTGCTAGCAATAACGTTCAATTGAATTGAAAAGCGTGTCAAAATAAACGACTGAGTGTTTTATTATACAATTTTACCATTGCTTTGCAATAACGGCTCGATTTTGTCAAGAAAGTGACAAAATACAAAAAAATAGAATGCAAATGCTACCAATAACGTTCAATTCTATTGAAAATCATGTCAAAATAAACGGCTAAGTCTGTTTTATTATACAATTTTACCATTCTACTGCAAAAACGGCTCGATTTTGTCAAGAATGTGACAAAATACAGGAAAATAGAACGCAAATGCTAGCAACATCGTTCAGTTGTATTGAAAAGCGTGTCAAAATTAACGACTGAGTATTTTATTATACAATATAACCATTCTTTTGCAAAAACGGCTCGATTTTGTCAAGAATGTGACAAAATACAGAAAAAAACAACGCAAATGCTAGCAATATCGTTCAGTTGTATTGAAAAGCGTGTCAAAATTAACGACTGAGTATTTTATTATACAATATAACCATTCTTCTGCAATAACGGCTCGATTTTGTCAAGAAAGTGACAAAATACAGGAAAATACAACAACTCTCCAAAACAGAACATCGCAGATTCCTATGTGACGGTTGCTTGCAATACTTCAGCTCTGTGGCTCACCTGCACCGTCATCAGCGGAATGATTGCAACCACGTTTACACAACGCTGCCAACTGCTGATCTCAAATTGGATAAGATGGGTAGGCTCATCCCTAATAACGTTTTAAAATTTCAAAACTACCACAAACGTATCAAAGTACCTTTTGTTGTTTATGCAGACTTCGAAACCATATTGCGACCCATTCATACATGCTTTTCCGATCCTAACAAGACCTCCACCACACCTACCCACGAACATCAACCGCACTCGTTTGCTTACTTTATTAAGTGCTCTTTTGACGATTCCCTTTCAATATTCAGAACTTATAGAGGACCTGATTGTGCTAATCAATTTGTTAAAACTCTTGATCAAGACGTTTCTGAAATTTATCACCCATTTTTAAAGACCCCGGTTCCTATGATACCCTTGACTGATGAAGAAATGCGACTTTTCTCTGAAACGTCGTCTTGTAATATTTGCGAATAGCCCTTCCTAATCGATGATGTAAAGGTTCGCGATCATTGTCATTTGACAGGTAAAGTTCGATTAGGGGCCGCTCATTCCAGATGTAACTTAAACTACAAACTACCCAACTTTGTGCCTGTATTCTTCCACAACCACTCCGGTTACGATTGTCATTTATTTTTAAAAGAAATGGCTGTCAACGATGTTAAATTTAGCGTAATTGCTCAAAATAAAGAAAAATACGTTTCCTTTACCAAATTATTGCGAGTTGATACTGTTCCCGGTGTTTCAGATAACTCTACTCAAAACGTATTTGTTAAGATTCGATTTCTCGATTCCTTTCGTTTTATGGCTTCCTCCCTCGATAAACTGTCTGAAGAACTCGACCCTTCTCAATGCTTCCAAGTGAAGAAGTATTTTTCTGATCCTACACAACTTCAACTTGTGCGACGGAAAGGGGTTTTCCCTTACTCCTACGTCGACGATATTACTAAACTTGACCAATCAACGTTCCCTCTCAAAGACGATTTTTTCGATAAATTAACATCTCTACCCATTTCTGATGAAGATTATGAAAGAGCTGCCACCGTTTGGAAAACCTTTAACTGCTCCACTCTCGGAGAATATTCTGACCTCTACTTGAAAACCGATGTCCTACTGTTAGCTGACGTATTCGAGAATTTCCGTGAAATATGTATTTCCACTTACGCCTTGGACCCCGCTCAGTATTACACCGCTCCCGGGCTAGCGTGGGATAACATGTTAAAATTCACTCGCGTTAATTTAGAACTTCTAACTGACATCGATATGTTAAAGTTTTTCCAAAAAGGGGTACGCGGAGGAATAAGTCAGTGTGTTCAAAGAATGCATTTCGACAATAACCCACACCTTCCTGATTATGACGCATCTGCTCCTACTTCCTACATTATGTATTTGGATGCTACCAATTTGTATGGACACAGCATGAGTTAATACCTTCCCATATCCCATTTTCGTTGGCTCACCGATGCTGAAATTGATGAATTAAATGTTCTCGATTTACATGCTTCTTCTGAATACGGTTATGTACTTGAAGTTGACGTTCAAATCCCCAAAACCTACACGATTTACATGCTGATCTTCCCTTTTTAGTTGAAAATATTATTTCTCCTGGTAATGCTAATGGTAGAGTCAAAAAATTGATTCCGAACCTTATGACTAAGACAAAGTATATTGTTCATTACCTACCGCTTAAACAAGCTCTCCAGGGCGGATTAAAATTACTTAAAGTGCATAGAGCTATTCAGTCTAAACAGTCACAATGGTTGAAACCTTTCATAGATTTGAATACTAGAAAACGCAATATGTGTAATAAAAAGTTTGGGAAATCTTTCTTTAAATTGATGAACAACAGTACTTTCGGAAAAACGATGGAGAACGTTGATAAACGAGTTGACGTCAAGTTAGTTACTCATTGGCAAAACGTTGGACGGTACCTTGGTGCTGAAAGTTTAATAGCTAAACCCAATTTCAGAAATTCAAAAATTTTCACCCCCCATTTCGTAGCTATTCAAATGAATAAATTTTACATTGTTTACGATAAACCGCTCTATGTAGGTTTCACTATTTTGGATTTATCAAAAGTTGTTATGTATGACTTCTACTACGGCTTTCTTAAGCAAAAATATCAAGAAAATATTTCTTTGATGTATATGGATACTGATTCCTTCATTCTTAATGTTTTCACCGAAAATTTCTACAGAGATATGATTGAAAATATTCATCACTTCGACACTTCCAATTATCCCCATCATAATAGTTTGAATTTCCCTATTACCTCTTCTGTTATTGGCAAATTTAAAGACGAATTCCCTAATAATCCCATTAAAGCATTCCGTGGAACCGGAGCAAAAGCTTACTGCGTTGAAGCCGTTGATCAAATTGTTGAAAAAGCAAAAGGTGTCAAGAAAAATGTCATTAAATTACATCTTCAAATCGATGATTACCTACGCGTCATTAGAGATGACGCCACCATTCTTAAATGTATGAATGTTTTCGTTTCCGATCTGCATACTATGTTTACCCATACGAAAACGAAAGTGGCCCTCTCTCCCAAAGATGATAAACGTTTCTTAATTCCAAAAACAACGAATACACTTCCTTGGGGACATTACAATATAAAAAACTCAAACAGTTCGCTTTCAAAGTTCGACGGTGTCGTTGATCGATTTATACAAAATTTTCATCAACCCTATACCGACGACTTAACGGTTGGAGAATATTAAAAGACTTTTCGAAGCTTCTTCACTTTAACAGGAAGCCATTGATAATATTTATGAACACCTACTGTAATACCTACTTGGAGTTCTGTTTAAGTATAGCTTACGCTGAAATGTCACTCAATGTAAATATTTTATCCTTAATATTGGTTGTATTGTATAAATAATAATAAAACGTTACTACACAACTTGTTTGTTTACTATTTTTATTCTGCGAAATATATTCCTCAACTTCACAAATAACATGTGTACGATTTCTACTGTTACAATTTATTGTTTCAATAACATTAACAATGAATAAATTTTCTTATAATCTTCAATATTACTTGATGGCCATTTGCCTGAGTCAGGACCGCTCTGCTAGCCTGCAGCTTTTTCCGTTCCTTCTCTTAAAATATTTTCTTCTATCCATTGCAGCACTGTTTGATGACGACCGTTGATATTTGGACTTAATGTATGCGGAAGCCGAAACAAGTTGATCAGTTTAATACACTTTTCCAAATTTTTCGGTTGTGCGTAGTATGCCACATCCAGTATTAAGTCATCCACACACTTTAACAATGTAACATACTTTTTCTTGACATTCATTACGGAGAACTTCTTATCCCGCATTAGAACTGATCCGTTTGTTAACATTTCCTTTAAAAAATATACGTCGTGTCGCATGAAATTATACTTTGTTTTATTTAAAATCATTTCAACATCATCAACCGTTATTTCCACTGTTTCACAGCAACTAGAAATTCATCCACCAATTCGTCACACCTTTGCTTTCTTTCGAATATGAAGTATAAAATATCGAACGATGTCTCTTGTGTTATAGTTAACCATTGGAATGCATCCTTTGGTACTGCAACTCCCAACTTCGACAACACAACTTTAACTCTATCTAAATCGTTTGATAGTATTGCTCTTCGAAGGTTGAGAATGAGGACTTGCTTTTCTGCTTGATACAACTCGTACGATAATGAATCCATTTTTATAAAAATTATAATTCAAAATCGTCAGGATCGCTCTCATCGACAACTAAGTAGCCTCCTATTACGATTTTATCGTATTCACCTTTTAATTCGAATTATTCTGTCACGCTATCCAACTCTGACGCTACCAAATATCTTTTCAAAGATAATAAACCCTCTTTGTAAAATTTAACTTCAATTACGTAACTTTCAACCATTACTACGTCTTAAACGTTCAATGCAGCAACTAACGATTACAACTGAGTAAACTCGTCACGTTTTATCTTATTTATAATCATACTTTGAGGAAGGGGTAAAGAAAATCATTATTAACATTGCAGATTTTATTATCAGAAAAAAAAAACTGGGGATACATTACAAAACGTTCGTTTTATGAATCCAGCTGTTATGAGATTGGTTACGCCCCAACCATTTGACGTAAACCATGTCACCTTTTCGTCTTAGTATACGTTCCACCAAATAAACATCTAGATATTTCTCTTTCTGTAGTTCCATACCATAAAATCCTCCTTTTATGTCTTCCCCTTTATCATCCTTTAAGTAATACATAATTGGATGTGACAATTTTATGTAGCTAATCGTAAATAATTCGTTAGACCAATTCGGGGTATAACCTTTCCTAAACAATTCACGATGTTTACTTATTCGTACCCGGTCTCCAACTTTAAACTTAATTTCTCGTAAATCCACCTTCTTTGGATTGTTGTAAATACTTTCCAAAAGTGTTCCTTCGTTTCGTTTATTAACTTTGCTTGGTCTTATTCCGATAGTTCTGTGAACCGAATTGTTATACTCCTGTACTGTATCTGGTAATAACTTCAACCATTTGTAGGATCCTTGTAAACTAAAGCGTTGCCACATTTTTGATTTTAGTGTTCGATTTACCCGCTCCACAACTGACGCTTTCTTGGTGCTATACGTTGAGTAATGGTTAATTTTATATTTTTGCATAACTCGTTTCACTTGTTCGTTGTAAAATTCTTTTCCCAAGTCAGTTTGCATATTCTTAGGAATACGTTTACTTCTTTTGAAAATTAACTGTAAAGCCCTTCCAACATATTCACCTGTTTTGCGTTTTACTGCTTGAGCCCACACAAATTTTGAAAAAATATCTATTACAACCAAAATGTATCGAATTCTTCCAAATATTGAGCAAATCGAGAGCTATAGTATTAGTCTATGTACGCTTTCTTCAATTGTTCAAAGTCATCATTATCCTGGTCTGTGTTTTCATGACCCGTTGTTGGGTCTCTTTCGTAAACACTTTCTTCCCTTAAGAATGAAGGAGCACCTGGTAGTAAGGTACCTGGAGCATTCGAAGGGTCAAGCTTTCTAATTTTTATTGGTGTTGACGAAGCTGGAACGTCACCTTTCGACCAATTACTCACTTCTGGCTTTAATTCTTTTTTAATCTCTTCACCCAGCTCTGATTTCAAGATAAGAAGCGATTTTGTAAGTGGTTGATATGCTTGCTGCAACAGGAGATTCTGTCCTGCTGTCGATTCCTTTAACATTTGTAATTTCCTCTTTACCGCTTTCCTAACTTTGATTAGTTCTTTCTTTGCTTTTACATCCATGCTCTTGTCACGGTTGTCTTTTAACAACTGATTGACTTTATATCACTTACATTAATATATATTTATCGAATCCTAAGCGATATCTTCCCTCATTTATACCACAATCCTTGTTTATCACCAGAAATCCAAACTTCTTTTTCCAACACTCTGCACAAATATTTTTAAATTGGTCAAAAGTCATGTCTGTAGTGACATGGTCTGCGAAGACGTGTTTGAGATTTAATTCATCCTGTTTAAACAGTTTTATTAAATTTGCGTTATTTCTAATTAAATGTTTGGGAATCTGTGCATATGTTTGATTTAAGTAAAAAGTGTCGATTGAGTTATGTCTTCCCATACTAAAGTATTCCCTTATCTTATTTTGATTTTCATTCGCAACATCGTCAAAGATGAATACAGAATTAGGTCTTGCCTGTGATGGGGCAATTACATCGTCAGAGTCTCTATAGGGAAAATAACCAATTCCAGCAATTGGTTTCAATAATTCCGCTAAATACTTATATTTTGGTTGATACAATGACTTGGAATAAACGTATACGTTTGCGAACCGTAAACCGTTCGGTTGCTCCAAAAGTCCTATAATCACATTTGTTTTTCCACAATTTGAAGGTCCGGCGATAATGGCTCTTATTGTGGATGGTAGTAATGGACCCTGTCGATTTATTTTACTGGCAATGTCGAAGTCACGATTGGTTATGGGTAGAACAGATGGATGTTGTACTATCCGCATGTTTATTGATGATTAAACGGTTTGCGCATATGCTCTCGGATATATAAATTTAGAGTTAACAGTGTTTATGTAGTCAGTTCGTTCAGTATAGTGAGAGAGCTAACACTACACATGTCCCATGACACGAGGTTTTCTGAATAGGTTTATAGATAAATTACCTATTGAATTACACCTCCCAGGGTATAACTTTTGCGGTCCAGGGACTCGACTAAACAAACGATTAGCTCGAGGTGATATTGGTATAAATCCCCTTGACGAATCTTGTAAATTACACGATATTGCTTACGAAACTTTTCCAGACATTTCCCATCGTCGAATTGCTGATAAGGTTTTGGCGCAACAATCATTACAAAGACTAAAGTCGCCGGACGCGTCTTTTGGTGAACGCTTGGCAGCTCTCACAATTGCTTCAGCTATGAAGGGTAAAGAGAAACTTGGAATGGGACACAAAAAGCGACGTCGTAAAGTTGGTGGTTCAATTCTGTTGCGGAAAATAAAGAAGAGAAGGCGAACAAGAAAAGGAGGAGCTCTACCGTTTCGTAAGCTAGTGACATCTGCGAAAATTGCTCTTAAGAAAACGAAACCTCTCCAGCTGATACATGCTGCTAAAATAGCACTAAATACAATTCGTAAATTTGGAAAGCGATCTAAATCTCCCAGAATCATTCCTATTCCAAAGACAGGTGGTTTTCTACCGTTAATTCCGATTTTCGCTGGACTATCAGCACTTGGAGCTCTCTCTGGCGGTGCTGCTGGGATAGCTAAAGCTGTACGCGATGCGAAAACAGCACAACAGCAGCTAGAAGAAGATAAACGTCATAACGCTTCAATGGAAGCTATTGCTCTTGGAAAAAATATTTCAGTACAACCTTTTCGTTAAGTTACCTAACCGTCCTTTGACAGATTTGGATTTAGTCAATTACATTAACTATTTACAAATTCCATATTTAAAAAGTCAAAAGGTGTGAAAGTGGAATTGTTAATTTAGATTTAGACACAGGAACTGGTACACATTGGACAGCGTATGTAAAACGAAATAACAAAGCTATGTACTTTGACAGTTTTGGAGATCTCCGTCCACCTAAAGAAATGGTTCAATATTTACAATCTTCCGGACCTTGTGCTATCACTTATAACTACAATCGTGTTCAGAACCCCTCAGATTTTAACTGCGGCCATTTAGTTGTCCAATTCCTCAAGGAGACTACGCAAACCTTTTCTTAAAAACAAACCATCAAATTAACTTCGTTGTAGTAGACAGAACGTCAAACCGAAAACATGTCTTACACATTTACCTTGACTAATACAAAGTCGGAGCTGCAAATGATAATAAGTCCACCAATTTTTTTAAGCGATGATGATGAATATCAAATTGCTTTATTAAATTTTGAAGCATATTACAGTATTCCGAATATCGATGAAACTAACAATAAATTCTATTTTGAAGGTTCTACACCACCAGTCGTTGTTCTTCCGGAAGGATCCTATGAAATCGATGATATTAATCATTATCTTCGCGAGAAATTGCGATATACTGATGATGCTATTGAATTGTTTGGAGACAATACTACCTTAAAAAGCCATATAAAAAGCACCAAAAAAGTCAACTTCGCTCGTGCAGATTCTCCCGCAAACATATTGGGTTTTAAAAATAAGCTTCTACCATCACCTAAAGAGGTGTCTGATCATGTAGCTGACATTTTCAAAGTAAACACGATTTCAGTGATGTGTAACCTCGTAACTAACTCCTACATACATACCAGTGATGGTGCTAAAGGACTAGATGGACATATACTACATCAATTCTTTCCCAATGTACCCCCCGGATTTAAAATTGTTGAGAATCCTACAAATCTTATTTATTTATCAATCAACACTCGTGTCATCGACTACATTTCCCTTAAAATAGTTGATCAAGACGGTAATCTAGTTAATTTCCGTGGAGAGCCTGTCACAATAAGACTGCACTTACGAAAGGCGTAACATGGTAGTGCAATATAACTGTCCCCAACGATATTCAAAGAAGAATAGTACTATAAAACTACTACCACAATCCCGGATGCTTATTTCGCCTACAACCATTAAGCGATTAACACCGCTCAATAAACAGTTCCTTAAATCTTTGGGGTTGCGATTGAAAAAGAGGAAACGGTAAAATGGTAGCAGAAATACTGAATGTTACCGAAAAAGCAGTCTTCGATAACGCTATAGTTAACGCTGATAAACATACTCATCAACCTTATACGAACTCAACTTTCAAAAATAATGATACGATACGTATTGCAATAGAAAATGAAGATGTTTACACTTTGCCTTCTAGTAGTTTCCTATACATAGAAGGTCGTTTGCTTCTTAAAAAGGATGGGAAGGCAACTGCGAACACTTCTTTTATCCACAATGGAATTTTACACCTGTTTGATGAAATTCGTTATGAATTAGGCGGAAAAGTTATTGATCGAGTCCGTAATCCTGGCATGGTTACAACAATGAAAGGCTACGCATCTTACAACGAGAATGAAAGTAAACGTCTCAGCAACAGTGGATGGTTGCCTCCTGCTTTAAGCGATCTACAAGGAATTAAGCTTAATTCTGTAAAACTAGTAGATTCCAACGGTTACTTCAACGTTTGTATTCCACTACGTATGATTTTTGGATTTGCAGAAGACTTCCGAAAAATAATATTAAACGTTCGACAAGAATTAGTTCTAGTTCGCAGCAGCACTGACAATAATGCTTTATATTGCTCAGCAACGCCACTTGAAGATGTGCTTGTACATTTGGATCAGATTTCTTGGGAAATTCCTCATGTATCTGTAGCAGATGCTGAACGTTTGAAATTGTTGCGTTATGTTGATCGAAATTTAAATATGGAACTTTCATTTCGGAGTTGGGAACTACATGAATATCCGCTACTTCCCAAATCGTATTCTCACAACTGGAATGTGAAAACAACGTCACAATTGGAAAAGCCTCGCTTCATTATTTTCGGATTTCAAACAGATAAAAGCAATAATCTTGCAAAAAATATGAGTGCCTTCGATCACTGCAAACTAACCAATTTTAAAGTTCACTTAGGATCTACTATGTACCCGTATGATAATTTGAATTTAGATTTTGATACTTCTAGATTTGCCGTTTTATATGAAATGTATGCCAACTTTCAACAATCGTATTATGGTAATGTAAGTGAACCCTTATTCGATCCTAAACAATATCTAGTCATTGCTCCTCTTGTAATAGTAGACTGTTCTTATCAGAATGAAACTGTTAAATCTGGTAGTATAGATATCCGTCTAGAGTTTCAAACTAAAGAAAATATACCAGACAAAACGGCAGCTTTCTGTTTAATAATACCTGATCGTGTGATACGTTACAATCCGTCCACAAACTTAGTTCAAGAAGTATAAAACACAACGATTACTTCCACAATTTAGTATTCTTACCGGTACTGAACAGTGAGCACGATGACTTTCTTATTGGACGTACAAGGTTTTCAGTGTAGTGAGAATCGATTTGTTTTTAAAGAAGTAGCTGTTGTTGCTCTAAAAGAAGAACCAGTTTATCATTTCACATTTGAACCACCATTTCCATGGGACGCTCTCCCGTTCGTTACAGAAGTCAAAATCGTTGGTTAACAAGAAATTTTCATGGGTTATATTGGGATAACGGCGATCTTCCGTACTCTACACTTTATGATAGAATTTACTCCATATTGATGGAGTCAACAATTGTATATGTTTTACATCATTTTAAAGTTAAAGTGTGTTCTTATCATTTATTTACAACCGCTGTTGAACAGAATTGTGCTTATAAAAATATTCTTTTATTAAAATATTGGTTGTCTTTACACTCATAAATTGACTGTATGTTTTTTCCTTTAAACAAATAAAACACGTTCATAATGTAAATTAGATTTTTATTTTTTTATATCTTATACAGTTTTATACAGTTTACATATGTATTTCTAAATCAGCCGCTTTTCCAACAAATCCTTTAAGGCGAATTGATGGATGAACCACTTTATTAACAATTTTTTCGTTTATGTCCTCGATTTCTGCATCCGTAAAAGCTTCTGCGTGTCTGCACGGAAGAAATATGATAAAGCTGTATCAATCAGCTAATAGACGAAGTCCCCATTTTGTATTCACCTTTTTGAAGCGTTGCACGGGATACGTTTGATTCACTTCCAGTGATTTCAGAGCACGTATTTCTTTCTCTTCATAACCCACCCGCACATTATTAAACTTTTCGATAAAGGTTTCCATGTTATACTGACTTAAATACACTCAACTCTGTTATGCATCTACCGCTCCTTCACTCGTTCGCGTAACTTATGTAAAATCCCCTTCCACTACATAAGCTTCAGTGGAGGGGAACTTATTATACAAACCACGTTGCTCGTTTTAAATGTCTCAGTTGTTATGGAAAAAAGCAATCATGATCAGTGTGTCGTCGTTACTGATTTTAACATATTTGTATAACAATACCCTCTACATTTCCCGACCTGATAATACTATTGGAGATGAAGCCTATGTTTGTAAAAATTTTAATAAGGATATTGATATGTCTTGTACATGGAAGAAAAATTGGGATACTATTATTTTAAGAAATGTTAATGGAACAAATGTTTTTACAGTTGAGAACGTGCAGAACCTTCACTCTGTAAAACTAGCATTAATTGATAAACATGGACAGTTTCGAAGATATATTGAAAGCCGATGGATTCAGCTTAAGGATGATGAAAACAGAGACGTTATAACTAAGGGCTATATAACCGCCTCTTTCGTATTTCTACAAGTTGTTAGTACTATTAATGTAATCTTATTGTTCAATATTTTGATTGTATCACTAACATACTTCATTTATATCAAAATAAAGAATCGATAACTATAACGACTTCACTTTTATTTCATATGTCTATACCCTACACTTTTCTCCACTTAATCTACATTATCATGTAAACGTATTTAAGATTAGTAAACTTCAGGCGACTGCAGACGTATTTAATTTTACATTACCGATACATGTACATATGTTTCAATTCATTGTGAAGCATTCGACCACTACATACGGGGAGAGCGTCCCATGGAAATGGTGATTCAAATGTGAAATGATAAACTGGTTCTTCTTTTAGAGCAACAACAGCTACTTCTTTAAAAACAAATCGATTCTCACTACACTGAAAACCTTGTACGTCCAATAAGAAAGTCATCGTGCTCACTGTTCAGTACCGGTAAGAATACTAAATTGTGGAAGTAATCGTTGTGTTTTATACTTCTTGAACTAAGTTTGTGGACGGATTGTAACGTATCACACGATCAGGTATTATTAAACAGAAAGCTGCCGTTTTGTCTGGTATATTTTCTTTAGTTTGAAACTCTAGACGGATATCTATACTACCAGATTTAACAGTTTCATTCTGATAAGAACAGTCTACTATTACAAGAGGAGCAATGACTAGATATTGTTTAGGATCGAATAAGGGTTCACTTACATTACCATAATACGATTGTTGAAAGTTGGCATACATTTCATATAAAACGGCAAATCTAGAAGTATCAAAATCTAAATTCAAATTATCATACGGGTACATAGTAGATCCTAAGTGAACTTTAAAATTGGTTAGTTTGCAGTGATCGAAGGCACTCATATTTTTTGCAAGATTATTGCTTTTATCTGTTTGAAATCCGAAAATAATGAAGCGAGGCTTTTCCAATTGTGACGTTGTTTTCACATTCCAGTTGTGAGAATACGATTTGGGAAGTAGCGGATATTCATGTAGTTCCCAACTCCGAAATGAAAGTTCCATATTTAAATTTCGATCAACATAACGCAACAATTTCAAACGTTCAGCATCTGCTACAGATACATGAGGAATTTCCCAAGAAATCTGATCCAAATGTACAAGCACATCTTCAAGTGGCGTTGCTGAGCAATATAAAGCATTATTGTCAGTGCTGCTGCGAACTAGAACTAATTCTTGTCGAACGTTTAATATTATTTTTCGGAAGTCTTCTGCAAATCCAAAAATCATACGTAGTGGAATACAAACGTTGAAGTAACCGTTGGAATCTACTAGTTTTACAGAATTAAGCTTAATTCCTTGTAGATCGCTTAAAGCAGGAGGCAACCATCCACTGTTGCTGAGACGTTTACTTTCATTCTCGTTGTAAGATGCGTAGCCTTTCATTGTTGTAACCATGCCAGGATTACGGACTCGATCAATAACTTTTCCGCCTAATTCATAACGAATTTCATCAAACAGGTGTAAAATTCCATTGTGGATAAAAGAAGTGTTCGCAGTTGCCTTCCCATCCTTTTTAAGAAGCAAACGACCTTCTATGTATAGGAAACTACTAGAAGGCAAAGTGTAAACATCTTCATTTTCTATTGCAATACGTATCGTATCATTATTTTTGAAAGTTGAGTTCGTATAAGGTTGATGAGTATGTTTATCAGCGTTAACTATAGCGTTATCGAAGACTGCTTTTTCGGTAACATTCAGTATTTCTGCTACCATTTTACCGTTTCCTCTTTTTCAATCGCAACCCCAAAGATTTAAGGAACTGTTTATTGAGCGGTGTTAATCGCTTAATGGTTGTAGGCGAAATAAGCATCCGGGATTGTGGTAGTAGTTTTATAGTACTATTCTTCTTTGAATATCGTTGGGGACAGTTATATTGCACTACCATGTTACGCCTTTCGTAAGTGCAGTCTTATTGTGACAGGCTCTCCACGGAAATTAACTAGATTACCGTCTTGATCAACTATTTTAAGGGAAATGTAGTCGATGACACGAGTGTTGATTGATAAATAAATAAGATTTGTAGGATTCTCAACAATTTTAAATCCGGGGGGTACATTGGGAAAGAATTGATGTAGTATATGTCCATCTAGTCCTTTAGCACCATCACTGGTATGTATGTAGGAGTTAGTTACGAGGTTACACATCACTGAAATCGTGTTTACTTTGAAAATGTCAGCTACATGATCAGACACCTCTTTAGGTGATGGTAGAAGCTTATTTTTAAAACCCAATATGTTTGCGGGAGAATCTGCACGAGCGAAGTTGACTTTTTTGGTGCTTTTTATATGGCTTTTTAAGGTAGTATTGTCTCCAAACAATTCAATAGCATCATCAGTATATCGCAATTTCTCGCGAAGATAATGATTAATATCATCGATTTCATAGGATCCTTCCGGAAGAACAACGACTGGTGGTGTAGAACCTTCAAAATAGAATTTATTGTTAGTTTCATCGATATTCGGAATACTGTAATATGCTTCAAAATTTAATAAAGCAATTTGATATTCATCATCATCGCTTAAAAAAATTGGTGGACTTATTATCATTTGCAGCTCCGACTTTGTATTAGTCAAGGTAAATGTGTAAGACATGTTTTCGGTTTGACGTTCTGTCTACTACAACGAAGTTAATTTGATGGTTTGTTTTTAAGAAAAGGTTTGCGTAGTCTCCTTGAGGAATTGGACAACTAAATGGCCGCAGTTAAAATCTGAGGGGTTCTGAACACGATTGTAGTTATAAGTGATAGCACAAGGTCCGGAAGATTGTAAATATTGAACCATTTCTTTAGGTGGACGGAGATCTCCAAAACTGTCAAAGTACATAGCTTTGTTATTTCGTTTTACATACGCTGTCCAATGTGTACCAGTTCCTGTGTCTAAATCTAAATTAACAATTCCACTTTCACACCTTTTGACTTTTCTGGGTAATTCGTTACACATAAAGATTCCCCGAAAATATGGAATTTGTAAATAGTTAATGTAATTGACTAAATCCAAATCTGTCAAAGGACGGTTAGGTAACTTAACGAAAAGGTTGTACTGAAATATTTTTTCCAAGAGCAATAGCTTCCATTGAAGCGTTATGACGTTTATCTTCTTCTAGCTGCTGTTGTGCTGTTTTCGCATCGCGTACAGCTTTAGCTATCCCAGCAGCACCGCCAGAGAGAGCTCCAAGTGCTGATAGTCCAGCGAAAATCGGAATTAACGGTAGAAAACCACCTGTCTTTGGAATAGGAATGATTCTGGGAGATTTAGATCGCTTTCCAAATTTACGAATTGTATTTAGTGCTATTTTAGCAGCATGTATCAGCTGGAGAGGTTTCGTTTTCTTAAGAGCAATTTTCGCAGATGTCACTAGCTTACGAAACGGTAGAGCTCCTCCTTTTCTTGTTCGCCTTCTCTTCTTTATTTTCCGCAACAGAATTGAACCACCAACTTTACGACGTCGCTTTTTGTGTCCCATTCCAAGTTTCTCTTTACCCTTCATAGCTGAAGCAATTGTGAGAGCTGCCAAGCGTTCACCAAAAGACGCGTCCGGCGACTTTAGTCTTTGTAATGATTGTTGCGCCAAAACCTTATCAGCAATTCGACGATGGGAAATGTCTGGAAAAGTTTCGTAAGCAATATCGTGTAATTTACAAGATTCGTCAAGGGGATTTATACCAATATCACCTCGAGCTAATCGTTTGTTTAGTCGAGTCCCTGGACCGCAAAAGTTATACCCTGGGAGGTGTAATTCAATAGGTAATTTATCTATAAACCTATTCAGAAAACCTCGTGTCATGGGACATGTGTAGTGTTAGCTCTCTCACTATACTGAACGAACTGACTACATAAACACTGTTAACTCTAAATTTATATATCCGAGAGCATATGCGCAAACCGTTTAATCATCAATAAACATGCGGATAGTACAACATCCATCTGTTCTACCCATAACCAATCGTGACTTCGACATTGCCAGTAAAATAAATCGACAGGGTCCATTACTACCATCCACAATAAGAGCCATTATCGCCGGACCTTCAAATTGTGGAAAAACAAATGTGATTATAGGACTTTTGGAGCAACCGAACGGTTTACGGTTCGCAAACGTATACGTTTATTCCAAGTCATTGTATCAACCAAAATATAAGTATTTAGCGGAATTATTGAAACCAATTGCTGGAATTGGTTATTTTCCCTATAGAGACTCTGACGATGTAATTGCCCCATCATAGGCAAGACCTAATTCTGTATTCATCTTTGACGATGTTGCGAATGAAAATCAAAGTAAGATAAGGGAATACTTTAGTATGGGAAGACATAACTCAATCGACACTTTTTATTTAAATCAAACATATGCACAGATTCCCAAACATTTAATTAGAGATAATGCAAATTTAATAATACTGTTTAAACAAGATGAATTAAATCTCAAACACGTCTTCGCAGACCATGTCACTACAGACATGACTTTTGACCAATTTAAAAATATTTGTGCAGAGTGTTGGAAAGAGAAGTTTGGATTTCTGGTGATAAACAAGGATTGTGGTATAAATGAGGGAAGATATCGCTTAGGATTCGATAAATATATATTAATGTAAGTGACATAAAGTCAATCAGTTGTTAAAAGACAACCTTGACAAGAGCATGGGTGTAAAAGCAAAGAAAGAACTAATCAAAGTTAGGAAAGCGGTAAAGAGGAAATTGCAAATGTTAAAGGAATCGACAGCAGGACAGAATCTCCTGTTGCAGCAAGCATATCAACCACTTACAAAATCGCTTCTTAACTTGAAATCAGAGTTGGGTGAAGAGATCAAAAAAGAATTAAAGCCAGAAGTGAGTAATTGGTCGAAAGGTGACGTTCCAGCTTCGTCAACACCAATAAAAATTAGAAAGCTTGACCCTTCGAATGCTCCAGGTACTTTACTACCAGGTGCTCCTTCATTCTTAAGGGAAGAAAGTGTTTATGAAAGAGACCCAACAACGGGTCATGAAAACACAGACCAGGATAATGATGACTTTGAACAATTGAAGAAAGCGTACATAGACAATATTAATAGCTCTCGATTTGCTCAATATTTGGAAGAATTCGATCCTCTACCTCGAGACTATATAGAAGGAATTATTAAAGACTATGATGGTGACACATTTAACGCTGACGTTCTGAATCCTCGTCTTGATAAAGTTCGATACGAATGGAACACAAATAAATTTTTTATTGGTGATTCTGAACTGGATTTTGACGGATCAAACGTTGTAATCGATGGAAAATTTAAATACATAGGTACTGTGGGATTATACGAGCTACTCTTCAAATTACGTTCTGAATATCCGACATCCATGAAAGAAAGGAAAGTCTACGCTGATATATTAAAACGTACGGGAGCAGTTTACAAGTTAAGACAGCAAACATCGAAATTTTCTAAAGGTGGAGGATTGTCGTTGTTGACATACAACGAAAAACCGATCGAATACAAATATTTTGATGACGTTAATGAGTTGTGTGATCGTTTAAGGTTATTGGTTGCTTCTCAACAAGCAGGCAACACAAATCATGAAAACGAAATTCTATCAATTTTAGAAGAGTTGCGTGAGTGCAATATAATCGTATAAACAAATTATTAAGCTTATTAGGTAGACAATGACGGTTGATAAGTTCGGACGTCCGTTAGAAAAAAAACGATTGTTTTCGCAAGCATTCAGCAATGTTCATGATTTCAATCATAACCGCTTAACAAGAATCGGTGATCCTCAGCAGGAGCATGATGCTGTGAATGTGCGATTTTTGGAGAAGATGGTGCAACGTCTGTTATCGCAAGATGATGTAACCGATATCAGACAAGCATTCGATAAAGTGTTGTATTTCGTTGATGTGGCTAATAAGCGTATTACACATTTGAACGAGCCTACCGCTGGGTTTCATGCAGCTACTAAAATGTATGTAGATGAGAAAGATCGGTTAACAAAAGAGCATATCAGAATCGAGTGTGAAAAGGTAAAGGATCGTGCTGTCAGTGAAGGTGTCAGAAGGATGAAGGATTTACGAGAAGAATTGAAAACAGCTGTCTCCAAAAGTGGTGAAATGATGATGAAAAGTTTTAGTGATAATATAGAGTTAGCGATTAAAAATTTGGAAAGAGAACTTGAAAAATATAATAGCGACAGGGATAAAGAAATAACAAACAAGGTGAACGATATAATAGAAAAGAATGCTGTCGGAATCATGGACGTCTTTTCAACAAAAGTAAAACTAGAGCGTAAAGATGTAGAAGCGTTTGTTAGGAAAGAGGATGAAGAAGTATCGAAGAAATTGAAGACGGAAATTGTGCAAGATATGAAAAATGATATAGACACGAGTTTTGAATTAATTAAAATCACGATTCAGGATGAGTGTAAAAAAGTTAAGGAATTTGCAGAGAAAGGAATTCAACGAACCAATAAAAAGAAAGATGATCTGAAAAAGGAATTAGTGGAAATGGTAGAATCACTAAAAAAGGAAGTAAAGGAGCTGAAAGTAAGGCTAGATACTCTGCAACAACAAAGAGGAACAGATAGTGCAAAATCGAACAGTTCTAAACCAACAACAGCAGTTCCGTCCATGTAGTTCTTCATTATAAGGAAAATGTTAAATGTGAAAGAAGAACTGCATAAACCTGCGAGAATTAATTTTACACGTCGTAAAGTGATAGTGAAAGGATTAGATGATCTTCATCAAGCCGATTTAGTAGAAAAGATTCCGTATGCGAGAGAAAATAAAGGCGTCAGATACATTTTGGTTGTAATAGACGTTTTTTCAAAATTTGTGTGGGCTCAAGCAGTAAAACGCAAAACAGGTGAATATGTTGGAAGGGCTTTACAGTGAATTTTCAAAAGAAGTAAACGTATTCCTAAGAATATGCAAACTGACTTGGGAAAAGAATTTTACAACGAACAAGTGAAACGAGTTATGCAAAAATATAAAATTAACCATTACTCAACGTATAGCACCAAGAAAGCGTCAGTTGTGGAGCGGGTAAATCGAACACTAAAATCAAAAATGTGGCAAAGCTTTAGTTTGCAAGGATCCTACAAATGGTTGAAGTTATTACCAGATATAGTACAGGAATATAACAATTCGGTTCACAGAACTATCGGAATGAGACCAAGCAAAGTTAATAAACGAAACGAAGAAACACTTTTGAAAAGTATTTACAACAATCCAAAGGTGGATTTACGAGAAATTAAGTTTAAAGTTGGAGACCGGGTACGAATAAGCAAACATCGTGAATTGTTTAGCAAAGGTTATACCCCGAATTGGTCTAACGAATTATTTACGATTAGCTAGATAAAATTGTCACATCCAATTATGTATGTGAGCGCGCGCTATCTGGCAACGCAGCCTCCCGATTTTGTTATGGTTTTGGCGCCGACCAGCCGAACTGATATGATGGTGATTTCCTAGGAACCCATTAAGTCCAGTGACGCATTACATTAAAAATAATAATACAAATTCAATCATGTTCAATTGTTCCCTTGTTCTGGCATTCTTGACCAAGCTACTGTTATGGAAAGAACACTGTATTTTTCGGAGTGACAATACACGCATATTATAGTTAACCATCGCACGTTTCATTGACTTATTATTAAAGGAATCTTAAATCTCACATGTATTACTTAAAGGATGATAAAGGGGAAGACATAAAAGAAGGATTTTATGGTATGGAACTACAGAAAGCGAAATATCCAGATGTTTATTTGGTGGAACGTGTACTAAGACGAAAAGGTGACATGGTTTACGTCAAATGGTTGGGGCGTAACCAATCTCATAACAGCTGGATTCATAAAACGAACGTTTTGTAATGTATCCCCAGTTTTTTTTTTTTCTGATAATAAAATCTGCAATGTTAATAATGATTTTCTTTACCCCTTCCCCAAAGTATGATTATAAATAAGATAAAACGTGACGAGTTTAATCAGTTGCAATCGTTAGTTGCTGCGTTGAACGTTTAAGACGCAGTAATGGTTGAAAGTTACGTAATTGAAGTTAAATTTTTCAAAGAGAGTTTATTATCTTTGAAAAGATATTTGGTAGCGTCACAGTTGGATAGCGTGACAGAAGAATTCGAATTAATAGGTGAATACGATAAAATCGTAATAGGAGGCTACTTAGTGGTCAATGAGAGCGACCCTGACGATTTTGAAGTATAATTTTTATAAAAATGGATTCATTTTCGTACGAGTTGTATCAAGCAGAAAAGCAAGTCCTCATTCTCAACCTTCGAAGAGCAATACTATCAAACGATTTAGATAGAGTTAAAGTTGTGTTGTCGAAGTTGGGAGTTGCAGTACCAAAGGAAGCATTCCAATGGTTAACTGTAACACAAGAGACATCGTTCGATATTTTATACTTCATATTCGAAAGAAAGCAAAGGTGTGACGAATTTGTGGATGAATTTCTAAAAGGTTGCTGTGAAACAGTGGAAATAACCGTTGATGATGTCGAAATGATTTTAAATAAAACAATGTATAATTTCATGCGACACGACGTATATTTTTTAAAGGAAATGTTAACAAACGGATCAGTTCTAATGCGGGATAAGAAGTTCTCCGTAATGAATGTCAAGAAAAAGTATGTTACATTGTTAAAGTGTGTGGATGACTTAATTGGCCTAATGAATAAAAGTTAAGCAATTGCTTTTCCTTAAAAAGTACAAGCAAATGCTTAAAATCTGATGAATAAAACTTTGAGCAATTGCTTTTACTTTAAGCAATTGCTATAAAAATAAGTAAAAGCTTTTTAGACGACCTTTTGCTTAAAGAATGTGAGTAATTGCTTGCATTTACTTAAAATGGGATGAATAAACCTAGCAATTGCTTTTTCCATGTAGCAATTGCTTGTAAAATTTACAAGCTTGGTGAACAGCAGCTTGTACGCATTCAAAATTATCATTCGTGGCTCTTTCGTTAGATATAGCGGACGTTATTATGGCTGAATTCTTGAATATTCGCAAAAGAAAGTTTTATAGTGTGCGCAAAAGTTGCAGAAACGACGATTTTCGAAAATTATATAGATTCGAAGAAGAAAATGTGGAGTGGTTGGCGCAATATTTTTTGGAAGGTAGTGGCGAAAAGCGGAGTGGTGCTTTATCGCATTTAATGAAAATGAAAGTGTTTTTAAGAAACATATCCGATCCCGGGTTTCAGAATTCAACTGCGGAAGAATTAGGAATTCATCAAACCACTGTTTGTAAAACAACTAATTTTGTATTGCAGAAAGTGCTAGATAAGGCAAATATTTGGATTAAATTTCCAACAACTGCAGATGAAATTGTGATTGCCAAAGAACAGTGGGCCCAGAAATGTTTATTTCCAACTGCAATTGAGGTAGTAGACTGTACCCACATTAGAATTCCTAAATTGCGGCAGTTTGGTGATGAATACATAAACAGAAAAGGGTATTCCAGTATAAATGTACAAGCAACTTGCAACGTTAATGAAATATTTACAAGTATAGATTGTCAATGGCCTGGCTCAGTGCATGATAGCCGAATTTGGAAAAATTCAGATATATACAGAACCCTTTCAAACAGCCCTGAAGAGTGTCTGTTATTAGGAGACGATGGCTATCCAATAGCACCTTGGATTATGACTCCGTGGCGAAATCCAGCTAATCAGCAACAACGAAATTATAATAACATATTCAGTAGAGAAAGGGTTATAATCGAAAGGTGTTTTGGACAGTTGAAAGCTAGATTTCCTATTCTACAGTACAAAATTTGGAACAAACTTGAAAAAATTCCTGCGACAATAATTTCCTGTGTTGTGCTTCACAATATAGCAAAATACTTGAAGGATGAAGATTTCGAGATTCCCGATGTTGCTGCTTTCCTTGATCCTATTGAATATTTTAATACATTAAATTGAACTCAATTAAATAACCAACTATAAATTACCACAAATTAATGTCCCGCCGGGGACATGATGACAACATTACCTTTTTCCACATTAATTTGTGGTAATTTATAGTTGGTTATTTAATTGAGTTCAATTTAATGTACATATTTAAAATACGCCACTATTTAATATTTCATTGTTAATAGTTATGAATATTTTAATTTTAATAACAACGCTGGAGCACAAATGATCCGCCAATTAGGTCAGCAGAAAAGAGAACTCTTAAGTGCAGCATTATTCAATAATCAGGTAACAATCCTTCTACTACTTATCTTTAGTTACGTTGATGTTGGTCACTTATTGTAGGTATAGTAAATAAAAATAGTACGATCTTTTTTAAAAATGAAAATACGTTTAAGTTATTTTTCTATATCTTCGTTCCATATCTCTTTCGCAAATAAATTTCATTCAAAATTTTGTTTCCTTCAATTTGAGCTCTTTCGAAAAGTTATAATCTTTAAACATCAAAATTTTTTGCTGTGATTTTTATAAAAGAATTTCGTTGAACCTAAATGTTAAAAACGTTCATATGGTATCAATCTATAAATCAAACCTTAAAAGAGAACTTTGTGAACTTTATTACTTGAAAAGAGGAAATATGCAAAAATATCTACTTTTAATGCAATTATTTATTATTTTAAGATTACAAAAAAAATTACAGATCAAAATAGGTTTTTATAGAATTTGGAAGTTCATCATTTTCACCATTTGTATTAACTTTTTCGCTGCCTCTATCCTGCAATTGTTGTTGTTGCATTCTAATTAACTTAAGTTGCTCTAATAATACTAATCGCTGCAATTCTGAATTGGTCATATTTTTAGTTTCATCTGTTTCTGGAAATTTTCGTGCAATTCTAATTATTTTTGCAGGTATAACGGGCTTGTCGGAGATCATATCATTGGATGAAGATGTAAATGAAGGTTTTTCTTTATGTAATTCATTTGTGCCAACCGATATTGCACCTAAAATTTAGCTTTTTGTAATTAATAAAAAATATATATGTTAGTGAACTAACCTGTTATTTTTTTGAAAACCGGATTATTTTGTATCTCCAAAATTTCCAGTAACAATTTTTCCCATGGTTCATACACATATGGCTTATTACCTGTCCTGTTAATATCAAATTTTCATTTGATTTCATTTTTCATGTTGCTAACTTTTTTTGCTAACTGTTTTGTTGTAAGTGCCACACCTAATATTTCTAAAGCTGCATCCTTTTCCAGTTTAATTTGCGGAATTTGGGATTTGTTCAATATAACTTTATTTTCTTTAATTTTTTGAACAAATGCGAACTGTTTATCTTTTTCTACCTCGTCACTAATACACTCATCGCTTGAATAATCCATATTTAAAATAAGTAGTCGTTTCGTGTTTGATGACCCGTAAGGCAAAAAGAATAGACTTCTGTTGAGTGCTCACTGCTCAGTTAGTAATTGATAAATTTCTTTCAAAAAGGGTTTTCAGAAAATGAAACCTACATGAATATAAAAAGTGGGGGTAATTCTAAAAATTTATTTTCGCCTTATTCATAGTAAGGAACATCAGGAATCTAAAACAATGACCGGACGAATATGAAAAGAAAAAAACGCTGACTTCCTACTGGTTAGGACGATTGGGTTAGAAACGTGAATTTTCGAATAATAGCAAGTGCAGAAAAGGTTCTAAAAGGATTTTTAACGCATTTAAAAGACAGAAACATATTGAGCTACCATTAGACAAAAGAGAACTGAAATTTGGGATTCATTAAAAAGAAAAAGTTAGTGGTGAACAAAAGGGTAGTTTGTTTGAATCGAAAGAATGTTAAAGCGTATCTCAATAAGGGTACAAAAGGAGCAGAAATTAGAAAGCAAAGTTTGGAGAAACGGAAGTGTGTGGAAGTAGAAATACATCCATATCTTATTTAGAAACATATTTATGTAGCAATAAAAACGCCACTGTCAGGGTACCTACATCTTAATTTTTCCTCTAGTTAACAAAACTAAATTGTCAACGTTTTAAGAAGTAACGTGCCTTATCGGCAGTTGACGGTAGACATAACTCGCGCCAACCACCGATATACTTTTTTGCAAATTCCATTATACTTCTTGTTTCATTAAATAAAATTAATAAAGTAGTTACTAAGTTCTCTTCAACGGGAACGGGTCGTCATCTTTAACCAAATATACTTAACGCACATAGTGTATTAGTAAATGCGGTAAGATAGTAACTCCTATCCCAAAAGGCCATTTTATAACATTTTATTATTTAACAAATTGTGGAAGGTTAATCAAATAAATAAAGTTAATTTGTGCCTAAATAAAAGAATTTGTTTCTTTTTTAAAAACAAACTGGAATAGCGTCGACCTAAAACTGGCGTAGTCGTTCGGATATTTTTCCGAGAACTTTTCTAAAATTTGCAAGTAGTGAACCGGCGAAAGTGAACCCGTAGCTGCGAAGTTTGGTGAACCCAACGGGGTAAATTTTGGAAAAATTGTGTTTTGAGTGGAAAACAGCGGTCTCCCAATCGAAAAGAAAAATTCAACACATCAAAAGAAATTCAGCACATCGAAAAGAAAAATTCAACACATCAAAAGAAATTCAGCACATCGAAAAGAAAAATTCAACACATCAAAAGAAATTCAGCACATCGAAAAGAAAAATTCAACACATCAAAAGAAACTCAGCACATCGAAAAGAAAATTCAACACATTCAAAGGAAAGGAAAAGAAAAGAAATCATCGTACTCAAATCAAGGTACAAAAATCTATTTACAATACTTAGGTTAGGTTAGATTAAGTTTAATTTTTACGAACGCTAAGATTAGGTTTAACCCAACGTTATCAATAACTATAATATATTTACGTTCTTCTCATTTAGTCAAAATTAAGTAATTTCGTAATTTAACATTCATATACAAAACGGACTGTTAACTTTATGAATTCAAATCGAGTAGAAGTTATAGACATTGAAACTCTCAACGAATCTCTCAATTCCATTAGGCTAGATAACTTATTAGACAATTCTTCTAACAAGCTCGGAATTGAATCTAATACCGAAAATCCGTATCAAATCTCATTAGTTGGAAATAATATCGGAAACGAAACAATGCCTGCTACCACCGAACAGCTAGTCGCAACCGCAAAATATTACGGAGATATTCTACCGAAATTTGATGGAACACCCGAAAATTTAGAGACATTTATAGTTAGAGTGAAAAAATTCTATAATAAATATGGAAATACCGATGACGACACACTGAACGATTATGCATTTTGTCTTATATGCAGTAAGCTGGTAGATAGTGCGAATAGTTTTATTTCATGTCGGTCTGACATTAGCGATTGGCCCACCCTTAAGTGTGCTTTACGAAACAAGTTTGGCGATTTGACAGATAGAAAGATTTTAGCCCAGCAATTTAGGAATATGAAAATTAGACAGAATGAAAGTATGAGTGACTTTATTGAAAGAATAAAAACAATTCAGACTAAATTAGATCTAAAAATTAACATGGACGTAGATATGGCGGAAGATCAAAAACCAATTCATAAACAGGTAAATGAACAGACGGCGATTGAAATTTTATATAATAACTGTGCTCCAATGCTCCAAACTATTTTGGACGTTAAGGATCATCAAAATTTCGCCGCGGTAACAAGTACCGTACTAAATTATTTTTCGAAACATCCCCCAGAAAAACAAAAGTCAAATCAACCCCCAAAAGCGTTTGAAAATATTTCACCAGGAAATAACTGGCGTAACAACAACCAAAATTCGTTCCGAAATAACATGGTGTTTCCACAACGGGTTTTCCCGACGGTAAACCGAAATGCAACGATGTATAGAACGAATAATAATGTAAGTAATTTTAGACCACCTAATTTAAATATAACGCGACCAAACCAAAATAACAATTATAACAACGTTAGACAACTAAATCAAGGTCAAAATTTTGTTAATAGGCAAAATCTAAATCAAAATCCTTGTGGTATGACCAATGATTTTGACAGGACCGCATTCAAAAACTGGCGTCAACCTCGTCTAAATTTTACGGAGATAGACGACAGTAACGATCAACAATATTTTCCCGATCCCACGGAAATAGGTCAACAACATTTTACGGACCAAGCTAATTTAGAAAATGACTATGAAAATTTTGATTATCATATTAATTATAATAATCAAAATTTTTCCTATACCAATTATAATTCCGAACAGTTGGGAGAAGAAAATTTGGGAAACAATCAATCATCACCAGAGACGGTAAATTTTCCGCAACCTGCCTCGGAACAATAAATTCGGAAAACTACCAAAATCCAGTTTGTGTAACACGTAACAATAATTTACCTTGCCTCATTTTAGAATTAGAAAAAGGACCAACGTTAAGAATCTTCGTAGATACAGGGGCAACTAACTCCCTAATTAATTCATATTTGGCAAAAAATTTATACACAAATTTTATTTATCAAGAAAATTTTCTGTTAAAAACAATAACTACGCAAACCAAACATAGCGAATGCTTGGAAATCGATTTATTTTACCCAGGTCAAATGTTAAAGTATTTCATAGTACCTTTTCATCATGAATTCGACATATTGTTGGGTTCAGACGCATTGGAGACTATGGAAGCAGTAATTAACTATAAATTAGGAACCATTACTCTAAATTCCCATGAATTGTGTCTAGTAAAATACGACACAAGTTTTGCAAATAAACTACAGAAACAAAAATTCCCTATTTCGATTAAGAAAGGAACAGTCCTTATACCGGAACAGAATGTCAACGGATGCCTTATTCCCGAAACGATAACCACCGCCGAAAACTTCAATTGTGAAGTTCCTACTTACGGAATACCGGCACGTGATTACCCCAATGTCAAAATAAAGGCGCAACATATCGACAGAACATGTATGGACATATGTAATCTTTATAGACCAAATCCCAAAAGTTCCAAATTTAACGATTTAAACTCAAAATTAGATTTAACACATTTAGATGCAGAACGGCAAAATATAATAGGTAAATTATGTAACCAATATCAGGACGTGTTTTATAAAGAAGGCGAAGTTTTAACATTCACTAGTACTACAAAACATAAGATTCCATTGAACTCGGACATCCCAGTTTTTGCAAAACCGTATCGCTTTCCAATTTCACAAAGAGCGGAGATAGATAGGCAACTACAAATTACCACAAATTAATGTGGAAAAAGGTATTGTTGTCATCATGTCTCCGGCGGGATTCGATGTTGTTGTCATCATGTCGCCGTAGCTTAGTGGTTAGAGCAATGGCGCGTAAAGCCAGAGACGCGGGTTCGAATCCCGCCGGGGACATGATGACAACAATACCTTTTTCCACATTAATTTGTGGTAATGTGTAGTTGGTTATTTAATTGAGTTCAATTTAATGTATTTAAAATACGCCACTATTTAATATTTCATTGTTAGTAGTTATTAATAGATAGGCAAGTTGGGGAATTAAAAGATCAGAACATCATTGAAGAAAGTGCTTCACCTTACAGCAGCCCGGTCTTCCTTGTACCTAAGAAACCGGACAAGTTTGGAAAGGTTCTCATACGCCAAGGCCTGGTCGATTCGAACTTTCAGTTCGTCCGACCTTATCGACCTCGGCAAGGAGAAAAAGCGCCGCTCAGCCTGGGTCATCTTCCAGCTCACTATACCGAAATAGTGCAAGGGAACAAGACGTCCGACCTTCGACTTACATTTAAGGAATGCTTGCTTCTTGGCTGTGAACGAAAAAACTTCTGTAACACATTTATCTAGGTCTCAATTTTAATGTACCTACTACGTATTTTTGGGGGCCGCTCTAGGCACCTCTTCAATAGCCGGTAAGCCCGCGTTGCTTGCGGGCGAGCGTTAGGAAAAACGCTCGAAAACCACTGCAGCAAAAGCAACGCAAGGCTTACCTGCAAACGACCACTCATTAGTTCTTTTTGTAGGACCATATTTGTTGTTGTTGGTTGATGTTTGACTTTTTAAATATAAATCAATACTGAGGTGTCAAATCAGTATTGAACTGTAGTCACAACCACGTAAGCGCGCGCATTATAGTGGATGATTAACCACTCTAGGTGATTTACATAAGCGCAGTCAGTTATTCATAATGGACGTAATTGAAACCTTGTATTAATTATTGTTCAATTAATCAAAATATTGTTACAGGCAAAAGTATTTTATGGAACTAGTCAGGATTGGTCAAACCGAAAAGTACGGGAGCACTTTTCGGATGTATTTAAAAGTTGCGGTTTAAGCTGGCCAAAAACTGACAATGTGAGTTACTCCCGTGGCGAAGCGCTACTGTTAGAATGTAATTAACTAGAAATTATTCTTTTCAGCCCGAAGCAATGTATTTTGGCAGCGGTTTCAGAAAGGAGACCGTTGCCAAAATAGAAGAAGAATTGCGACAAGACCCCGACCTTGTCATAAGCAACACAACTGTCAGGGCAATGTACCTCAAAGTGAGTAGGAACACATGTTTTGTTGGGAAGTGAAATTTTTAGGTAAAATTTGAAACAGTCTATTGTTGTAGATTTATTTATTTATTTCATAGGTGTGGCAGAAGCGAAGCATTCCCAAGGCCAGTCGAACCAACAAAGTGCAACAAAGTAAGTGACATATAATTTGACATATAAGTGACATATAATTTGAGGGTGACCGATAGACCGAGCCACCAGCCAAAAAATTTGATAATAATTTACCTTGCCTCATTTTATAGACCAAATCCCAAAAGTTCCAAATTTAACGATTTAAACTCAAAATTAGATTTAACACATTTAGATGCAGAACGGCAAAATATAATAGGTAAATTATGTAACCAATATCAGGACGTATTTTATAAAGAAGGCGAAGTTTTAACATTCACTAGTACTACAAAACATAAGATTCCATTGAACTCGGACATCCCAGTTTTTGCAAAACCGTATCGCTTTCCAATTTCACAAAGAGCGGAGATAGATAGGCAGGCAAGTTGGGGAATTAAAAGATCAGAACATCATTGAAGAAAGTGCTTCACCTTACAGCAGCCCGGTCTTCCTTGTACCTAAGAAACCGGACAAGTTTGGAAAGGTTAACTGGCGTATGGTCGTTGACTTTCGCTAGTTAAACGAAAAAACTATCGAAGACAAACATCCAATTCCGAACATAACATCTATTTTAGACTTATTAGGCGAATCAAATTATTTTACTAAATTGGATCTTAAAAGTGGCTACTATCAGATCGAGATCGACCCCGCTGATAGACATAAGACCGCATTTTCAACTGATAAGGGACATTTTCAATTTTTGCGTATGGCATTTGGACTTCGAAACGCTCCCGCGTGCTTTGCGAGAGTTATGAATCAGGTATTACATGGACTATTAAATAAAATCTGCTTAGTGTATCTCGACGATATTATTATTTTAGGAAAGAACTTTGATGAACACCTTAAAAATGTAGAAACAGTTTTTTAACGTCTGAGGAACACAAATTCAAGATCCAGGTAGACAAGTCAGAGTTTTGCTTAAAAGAAATAGAGTACTTGGGACATATAGTTACACGAAACGGAATAAAACCAAACCCGAAATTAATCGCCAAAATTAAAAATGTACCACTACCTAATATCATGAAGCAAATAAAATCCTTCTTGGGTCTCTCAGGTTATTACAGGAAGTTTATAAAGGATTACGCGACAATCACGAAACCGTTAACAACATGTCTAAAAAAGAACTCGAAAATTGAACACACACCCGAATTTGTAAAAGCGTTTGACAACATCAAAAATATTTTAACTAACCCTCCGATATTAATTTATCCAAATTTCCAGAAACCCTTTAATTTAACGTGTGACGCTTCGAACGTAGGTTTAGGCGCAATATTGTCACAAGGAACAATTGGTAGGGACCACCCCATTATGTATATAAGTAGGACTTTGAACGCAGCCGAAATCAATTATTCAACTATCGAGAAAGAATGTCTTGCAGTAGTATGGGCAACGAAAATATTTAGACCATACATATACGGACAAAAATTTAATATTGTAACAGATCATAAGCCTTTGCAGTGGCTCTTCAATATGAAGGAACCCAATTCAAAATTAATACGATGGCGTTTGCGATTGGAAGAATTTGATTATACCATCCTACACAAAAAGGGTAAGAACAATGCTAACGCAGATTTCTTATCACGCGTAGAAGCCAATCCAATCGAAACACAAGACGATTTACTATCACTATTCAATAACCCCGGAGACATTAGTCACCGTGAACCATTAGACATTGCAGACATAGACGAGTACTTAACCGAAGATGTAATTGAACCCCCAATTAAGCAAAACGAAACAAAACCCAAAATACACGTCATATCGTATATACAAATTCGACCTCCGACAGAAGATGACACGATTACGCAACATTCTCAACTGGAGAATTTGAACGCGACTTTACCAATAACAGATAAGCCTTTAAATCAATTTAAAAATCAGTTTGTATTTTCAATTCATTATAAACCTAAATTTACCAAAGAGAATCTATTTGGCAAAACTCGATATTTAATACAACTATCCGAAAATAATTACGAAAACGAAATTGTAAATATTTTAAGAGAATATACAAATCCAAATATAATTAATGCAGTACACTCTAGAACAACAGACTTATACGAAATTATCGCTAATTTAATAAACAATACGTTTGACAACAAGGTAAGATTCGTGTACAGTACCTAACGAACTACGGAAAGACGTTACAGACATCGAAATTCAACAAAATTTAATGTCAAAATTTCATTCACCAGGACACAGAGGAGCTCAAGAATTATACGAAGAAATAGTTAGGGCGTATTATTGGCCAGATATTTTGGCATCTTGCCAAAAATACGTAGATAACTGTCAGACATGTCAGGAAGCCAAATACGAGCGACATCCCGTGAAGTACAAGTTAAAAATTACCCCAACCTCTAAGGGTCCATTCGAAATTGTTTTTATAGATACGTTTACTTCGAACGGCAAGAAATTTTTAACAGCAATAGACGCTTTTACTAAATACTTCATGTTTGAACCATTAGATTCGGCAAACTTGCCAGATCTAGTAAGTGCGTATTTTAATCTTTTTTCGCGATATAGGGTACCAAAATTAATAGTGGCCGATAACCAATTTAACAATTCATTATTTATAGACGCATTCCAAATGCATAATGTCAATTTTCACTTTATAACACCGGGACATCCCAATAGCAATGGCCCAATTGAAAGAGTCCACGGAACTTTAATCGAAATCATAAAGACATTAACAGCATCCAAAAATAAATTACTTTTGATGAACTCCCTTCAAAATGCAGCGATAATTTACAATAGGACAATACACACCCAAACTAATTATAAACCGATTGAATGACTATTAGGACACACCGAAGCTTCAGACATTATGGAAATTTTTGACAATACATTTTATCACGAATACACGAGCGAGGTCTATGATAAAATTAAAACACTCTATGACATAGTTAGGCGAACAACTGAAAATAATAAGGAAAAACGAATTAATTACCAAAACACAAAAGGCGCGATTTCGAGGAAATTCCCGAAAATCGACCGGTATATTTCAAGAAAATAATATGAGATAAGAAAGCACCTAATTATCGTAAGGAAGTAGTTAAACAAGATTTAGGCGACAAAATCGAAACGATAAAAGGAAAAATTTATCACAAACAAGAGACGAAACCTTGTAGGAAATCATTCAAGGAAAATTTTGTTGCAGATGATACAGGTCAAGATACTGTACATGCTGCTAGTACATCAGGCCTTAGCACTGGTAGTAGAAATAAGGGACCTCAACAATAATGCGGGTATCTTGCCTTTTAAATTGGGAAAGGCACGTGTACAAGTAAGTCATCACACATTTATAAACAAATACCCCTTAAAAATCATTGGAGAACAAATAAAAGAAATCGGAGAAGTTTTAAATCAATTATATAAAACTACAGATAATATTAAGGATATTCCCCTTTTACGCGAAGTCACATATCTACAACGGCAAAACGAAATGTTAAAAGAACAGGTAACTAAAATTCATCCAGATATATTTTTGACACAAGAAAAACGGAACAAACAAATTTCTGTATTATTGTTACATAAATACATATAATAGTATATTACTATTACTATTATAGTTGTGTTTATAAAACATAAACATAGAAGAGAGCACATTTGTGAAACTGCATTTTAAAAATAAAAAAAAACAGAAAATAAAGAATATAGGAAGTTTCACTAAAATTTATTCGAGAACCTCGACAAATTTGCTTCGACCCAAACGAAGTCATTTAAAGAGGAATACAGAAATTTGTCGAGGTTATCGAATAAATTTTAGTGAAAGTTCCTGTTTTTTATTTTCTATTTTTTCGTTGTTATAAAAGTAAATTTTAAAACATAAATTTTATAATAGCCCGCCCTAATTAGGCACATATCTGCATATGAGCATTATTTATTTTAGATAAAAATGTCTAAACGAAAATTAAACGATTACAAAAATATGGACAAGATTAAACAATAATGTAGAAATCCTTTTCCTGTTCATGTATTAATTAAAATACTTCAAAAAGTAATTATTAAAAAAACTATGGTACCGGACCACCCTCTCACTTGCACACATATACATTTCAAAAATTTTTGCTACTATACAATTTTGTTCCGCGCAGTCAACATAAAAGTTAGAGGGAACATTGGTTACAATTTGGTTAAATTTTCTTGCGCCTCGCATCCGTGGCCGTCTCATGAACACAAGGGCCGAGGCTCCGCCCACCACCACCGCCGAGCGAACAGCGACACAGTTGACAGGTCAATCCTGAATAGCTCTATAGGTATCCCTTCCTATTCAATTTTGAAGGCGGAGTCAATGAAGAGATTCATTTTTAGGAAATACGATAACAATTATCGGGTTAAGTAAGCAATGGGAAAGTATTGTCGCGTAGAGATATAAAAAAAATGATTTTTAAGTTATCATCTTAAGTAGACAGTTATCATCATTCTCATTGCTTGGCAAAACAAAAAATGTACACAATGAGTGTGTTATAGGTACAATATATTTTTAGAATAAAATGAGTAATTGTTTTACGTTCAAAAAATCAACTGCTGAATTTAGAAATTGTTTTATGTTCAAAAAATCAACTGCTGAATTTAGAGAAAATATTTAATAATTCGTCCCTATATTGAGTGTAAAGCATATTGCAAATTAACAATCTTTGAAATTGAAATTTTATCACTATATAGGTAACAGTGGTGTGCAGTGGCATACCAGCAGGGTAGGCAATTGATAATTATTAAGTAGGTACTTAGAATTTATAAGAACTTTCACTTTATTATCTATGCAACATAGAAACACTATAGGTATATATTTTAATTTAATAACTATCATTTGTTGAAAACTAAATAACTACACAAACACAATTATTTTTTATAAATCCGTTCAATACGGCGGTCTTTCATTAAAAAAGCTTGTATGACATCATCATAGAATGTGGAATTCCGTTTTAGTTGTTGCAAAAGATCCTTCTCCATAGAAATCATTGACAAATTAGTGAGCCTTTCCTGTCCTTGAGAGACTAGAAAAATGGAAATGAAAAAATTAGACAGTGGACATTGAAAAACATTGACAAATTATGTCTCAACACAGTAACAGAATTACTACTTATTCTCAGAGAAGAAGGTCATCATACACTTCCGAAAACGTCACAAATTTTATTAGGGACAGCACATCGTCGAATTTTACGACCTATGTTAAGTTGTGATCAGACTGTGGGAGAATATTAGTGATGAGCAAAAATAGTCTTGGTCTTGCAGTTTAGTCTTGTCTTGTCTTGGTCTTGCACATTTTGCAAGACCAAGACCAAGACCAAGACTGAGATTTTCTTGCAAGACCAAGACCAAGACTCTATGTGCAAGAACAAGACCAAGACCAAGACTTCCGCAAGAGTCTCGCGAGAGTCTCGCAGAATTTTAACCTAAATTATGTATTTTATCTTTTTTGGATTTATAGCTCTTTTGTGTCCTTTATATTCCGTATCGAATTTTATAGCTTTCTACTTTTACATCTTCACATTCTAAATTTTATACTTCTTTTGTTCTTTTGTACCCTTTTTCACAATTATTAAAAAAATCTTTTATTTCGATCTGTACCAACTCACATGTGCACTGTTCCTCTTCAGAACCCTTACCATTAGTATTCTTTTCGTAGTTTTCATATTTTATTTTTCTCTATTGACTTAACTTCTCTAATAGCTCCTTCCTTTCAAACTCTGTATTATTTTCTTACTTCTTTACAAATCTAGTCAAACTTTTTCTACTGTGTAGAATACCCTTAGTGTAATTCGAAATTTCACGCTTTTACCCTCGTTCGCACAAGTGGCTTTTTTTTTGTATCCTGTCCAGTGACATGTCTTAATAAATCGTTCTTTAAATAATGCAGCCTCTAAGATTTTGGCGCTCTAAACCCGAGCCTCACGGAGTCAACAGACTCAATGTAGCTTACATTGTAATAAGGATCGTGTCTTATCAGCAATAGACGAGTGGCGCTGCCCACGTCATCTACTTAATTTCATGCTTTGCAAATATTCTTACTCTCCTTTATTTCGAGAGTTAATTATTAAAATCAGTTACGAAGTTGACGGCTTATAGAATAGTTCAGTTAACGGACATGGTCTATCGCTGGTATTCATAAGTGTAACTCCTATCCCTTTCGGCAAATTTTACAATTAATAAGTTCTAAACCAATTTGTAACAACAAGTGTTCTTATTATTTAAAATAAATAAAAGTAAAACTTTTTTAAAAAGCTGTTTGGGATAGCGTCGACGTAAACTGGCGCAGTCGTGACGGATTTTTGGACATTGTGTTTTCCCAAAAGTTACATCCACAAAAGGACCTAGAACCGCGTGAAGTTGTACGAGTGTCGTTGACACAGAGCGGGCCACAATTGTTCCGAAAATCCGCGAATCAACGCAGAAACTGCAGGAGGAGCAACCCCGTAACCACCGAGGTCTCCCATACAACAATTCAAGGAGCAACCCCGTAACCACCGAGGTCTCCCATACAACAATTCAAGGAGCAACCCCGTAACCACCGAGGTCTCCCATACAACAATTCAAGGAGCAACCCCGTAACCACCGAGGTCTCCCATACAACAATTCAAGGAGCAACCCCGTAACCACCGAGGTCTCCCATACAACAATTCAAGGAGCAACCCCGCAACCACCGAGGTCTCCAACAAAGGAAGAAAAGAAAAAAGCAACGATCTCAAAACAAAGGTCAGAAATAAAAAAATTCAATTATAATTTAAGCCAATTACGTTAAGTAGTTGCATGTAAATGCTTAATGCTACATTCATCAAGCGAAAAAGATTTGTCTACAATATACGAATAGGAAGTGACTAGGTTAAGCCAATCTTTTAGTTCACTTAGTTTAAGCGATACTGCGTTAAACGAATCAAATTTATTTTATGGTTTTGAAAGAAACGAAATTTTAACACATAATAACACAATGCCAAATCAAAATTTACCTAACCAACCTACAACCGAACAATTGATTTTATGGGGAGATACTCCCGAAATTCGACGGAAATTCGAATACATTAGAATCATTTATACTCAAAATAGACAAATTTAATAATAAATACGGAAACACAAATGATAACACACTTAACGAGTACGCGTTTTGTCTAATTTGCAATAAACTTATAGGTGAAGCAAGCGACTTCATTTCTTATAGACCGGATTTAGACACGTGGACAAAATTGAAAGATGCCTTAAGGAACAAATTCGGAGATTTTGTTGATAGAAAAATACTATCACATCAATTTAAAACGTTGCGAATTAAACCAAATGAAACACATAGCGAGTTCATTGAAAGAATTAAAACCGTTCAAAATCAATTAAACATCAAAATAAAAGCTGATAAGGATGTTGCCGAAAATCAAAAGACCGTTTACGAAGAAATTAACGAACAGACCGCATTAGAGGTACTATATAATAATTGCACACCGCTACTTCAGACAATACTAGATGTACGCGAACCGAAATCTCTAGCTGTGGCGACTTCTATAGTTTTAGGTTATTTAATGAAGCATCCCCCAGAAAAGGCTAAAACCTTTAATTCATCTCATAATCTTAATAGAGGTCAAAATTTTGGCACGGTACCAAGGACATTAACACCTGGTAATTCCTCAAGACCAAAATTTCAATTGACAACAACTAATAATCCACCGAAACAAAATTTATTTAATAGATCAATGACAGCGACGCCTATGGCTAACACCGCTACGCGGTTACCAGCACGAAATAATTTGTTCGCAAACCAAGATGTCCCAGTAAGTTCATTTCAGAGATTAGCATTACGCCCACGAAATCCCAATGAATCTAATGCATTAAGTCAAAACAGGTCATTTAATACTAATTATAATTATTCTAGAAATCAATCGAATACAAATAACGAACCAAATCGCGCAAATTCAAATTTCCAGCGTAGTACTTTTAAAAATTGGCGGCAACCAAATATTACATTTACAGAAATTGAACCGACTAATGAACTTGATTACAATAACGAGTCCCCCGAAAATGATGAGCAATTTTATAATAACCATTGCGATCAATACGATCCTAACTATCCCGATGATGATGATAATAATCCTGATAGTTTTAATAATATTAATAATGATAATGATAATTTCGAACAGTCAGAGGTACAAAATTTTCCTTTAACTGCCTCGGAAACCTATTAGAAAATTATAACCAAAACGTAACAATTAATTCACCACAGAAATATTCGACTTTACCTTGTCTGATAATAAGTATTAATAACCAAATTACCCTTAAAATCTTAATTGATACCGGAGCGACTAATTCGCTAATTAGGCCAGAAATCGCTGATAGATATTTTGGAGAAAATGTATATGAGGAATTTTTCCTCCTAAAAACAATTACAACGGAAACCCCTCACCATCAGTGTGTAGACATCGAACTTTTTGAAGACAATCAAAATTTAAATTTTTTTATGGTCAATTTTCACAAGCATTTCGACATACTTCTAGGTTCCGATAGCTTAGATATAATGAAGGCTAAGTTGGATTACGAGCATGGTATAATAGTGCTAAACGGTTGTTCTCATCAACTGATTAAGTATGATACACACGTAGCTAATTACGTAGATAAACAAAAGTTTCCCATTTCTATTGGAAAAGGACCGGTTTTAATACCAGAACAACAGATTAACAATATCAAAATTCCCGAAACACTTACTATTGCCAACAACTATCAAAGCGAGGTCCCCGTACAAGGTACGTTACATCCAAAATTTAAAGTTCCTAAGATCAGGGCGCAACATATTAATCTCAAAGAGGTTAGTGTTTGCAACATTACTAATAGAGTACCGAATAAGCCTTTAAAAATAGATTTAGATCATTTACCTTCAGAACAACGTAGAACGATTAGATCGGTATGTGAGGAATATAACGAGATTTTTTACAAGGACGGAGACGTACTTTCATTCACCGGAAGTGTTAAACACAGGATACCTTTAAATTCAGACATACCAGTCTTTACGAAATCATATCGATTCCCCCAAATACAGAAAGACGAAATTAATAGACAGGTCCAGGAACTTAGACAACAAAATATAATAACAGAGAGCGAGTCACCCTACAATTCACCGATATTTCTAGTTAACAAGAAACCCGATAAATTTGGTAGGAAATCATGGAGAATGGTGGTAGATTTCCGAAAGCTGAACGAAAAGACAGTGGAAGACAAGTACCCCATCCCTAATATTTCGAGTATTTTAGATCTTTTAGGCCAATCCAATTATTTTTCCAAATTAGACTTGAAATCAGGTTATCACCAAATAGAAATAGAACCGGAAGACCAACACAAGACAGCGTTCTCAACGGAGAACGGACATTATCACTTCCTGCGCATGCCCTTCGGCTTACGCAATGCTCCTGCATGCTTTGCGAGAGTCATGAATCACGTGCTGAGAGGTTTGGTAGACAAAGTTTGCCTGGTCTACCTTGATGATATTATTATTTTGGGCAAGTCTTTTGAAGAACACGTAAATAATATCAAATTAGTTTTCCAACGTTTAAAAGAACATAAGTTTAGAGTACAGGTCGACAAGTCGGAATTCTGCTTACAACAAATAGAATATTTAGGACATTTAGTCACTACTAACGGAATTAAGCCAAACCCAAAATTGGTCCAAAAAATTCAGAGTGTCCCTTTACCTTCAAGTATCAAACAAATAAAATCATTTCTCGGACTCACAGGTTACTATCGCAAATTAATAAAAAATTATGCCACTATTACGAAGCCATTAACCCTACGTCTTAAGAAGAACGCAAAGATTGTACATAGTACAGAGTTCATTAATGCTTTTAACTCGATTAAGCGAATAATCACGAACCCCCCTATTCTCTCATATCCAGATTTTTCTAAGCCTTTCAACGTAACGTGTGACGCATCCAACTACGGTCTTGGCGCAGTTTTGTCACAAGGGCCTATAGGCAAGGATAAACCTATAATGTTTATAAGTAGGACAATGAACCAAAACGAAGTAAATTACCCAACTGTGGAGAAGGAATGTTTAGCTATAGTTTGGGCTGTTAAAATGTTTAGGCCGTATATCTACGGGCGGCAATTTTATATAGTGACGGATCACAACCCCCTTCGATGGATGTTTAGTTTCAAGGAACCGAACTCCAGAATCGTAAGGTGGCGCCTCAAACTCGAAGAGTTTGAATATAAGGTAATTTATAAAAAAGGCAAACTTAACACAAACGCGGATTTCCTTCTGTCATTGTTTAATAATCCCGGCGATGTAAGCCAACGAGAACATATCGATTTAGACAATATGGACGAAATTTTAGGACTGGATCAAAATAATCAGTTGGATTCGGTGATCCCGAAACGAGATGAAGTTTTCCACGGGATTCCGCCGGAAAATAAAAACAAACAAAAGATCAAAATTATATCTGATGTCCAAATTAAACCACCACAGGTAAACGAACGAATTGATGATGTAACACAACATTCCCAAGAAGAAAATATTAACGCTACTTTGCCAATCACCGAAAAACCACTAAATTATTTCAAAAACCAATTTATTTTTGCAATTACGCACCAACCCAGCATTAAACAAATCAATATCTTCAATAAATCGCGAAAATTAGTTAATATAACACAACAAAATTACGAGAATGAAATTGTTAACATCTTAAAGGAATATATAAATCCAAACGTAACAAACGCAATCCATTGCCGAACAAGAGAACTTTATGAGGACTTAGCTTATTTAATAAATCAAAATTTCGACGGATCAATTAGGCTTGTTTACACCAATACAGTTTTAAAAGACATTACCGAAAATAAGGTACAGCAACAAATTTTAATTCAGGTACATAATCCAGATCATAGAGGTGCAGATGAGTTAGCAGAAGAGATATCACGCTATTACTATTGGCCGGATATAATAGCAAGTTGTAGAAAATTCGTGGACCAATGCGATGTTTGCTTGCAAGCAAAATACGAACGCCATCCGGTTAAATATAAGTTGAACTTGACCCCCACGTCAAAATTGCCTTTTGAAACCGTACACATCGATACATTTACGGTAGGAGGTAAAAAATACCTTACCGCCATCGACTCTTTTACCAAATTTTTAATGTTTAATCCTTTAAGTTCGCATAACCTGCCAGATTTGGTTGAAGCGTATATTAATATATAAATATAAAATGCCGAAAACTATAATAGCAGACAATGAGTTCAATAATACATTTTTTACGGATATGCTGCGTATGCACAAAATTAAATATCACTTTATAACACCAAATCATCCCAGTAGCAATTCACCTATTGAGAGAGCGCATGGTACTTTAATTGAAATCATGAGAGTCATTACCGCGTCGAGGGATAAGATCTTAATGTCAAATATTTTTGAAAATGCAGTAATAATCTATAACAGGACAATACATTCGCAAACAGGATGCAAGCCCATGGAGCTGTTGTTTGGACACATTGAGACAAACGACATGCTGGAGGTTCTTGATCAAAACCATTATCACCAATATACACCAGTGAAGTCTATGACCGCATTAAAGCTTTGTATGACTTAGTATATAACAGAGAAGAGGAATTAAAACACAAACACATAGAATACCAAAATAAAAATAGAATACCCTTCACCCCCATTCCGAAAAACCAACCGGTATACCTAAAAACATTAGTTAGAGATAAGAAAAAACCAAATTATAAACCACTAATAGTAACAGAAGATTTAGGAAATAAGATACGTACAGATAAGTCAAAATGTTATCATAAACAGGAGTTAAAGCCTTTGCGCAAGTCTCAAATGAAGGACCAGTGATTTTGTTACAGATGGACTGGTCAGTGCTTCTAATCTTGATAACAACCACCCATGTACATTTAACGGAAATACGCCCACAACGAATCGAAATACGAGACCTTAGGGAAAATTCAGGAATTTTGCCACTCAAATTGGGTACGGCTAGAATGCAGATAACGCACCATACTTTTGTCCAAAATTTCCCTCTAAAACCATTGGTTGAACAAATTTTTAAAACGGAACAGAGTTTAAGCATAATGCTGAGAAATCAAAATACTGATAAACAAATTATACGCGAGATATTATGGTTACAACTACAATTACAACGAATCAAAGATAGGATTAATATAATTCACCCGGATAGTCTACATTTAACCCCAATTAGAAACAAAATAGGACTTATAAACCTATTAGGAAGTGCCTTTAAATTTATATCAGGTACGTTGGACTCTACCGACGGCGAGAGGTATGATAAGGCTATTAACGAGCTCAAAACTAACGAAAGGAATATAATCGAACACTTTAATAAGCAGGTTTCACTTAATAAACAGATGGTCCAAAACTATGAGAATAGTATCAAAAACATTTCCCAAAATTTCCAGTTAATTGAGAAAAGTATAAACAGCATTAGGGAAAGAGAAAGCAGCTTGGCTGGAGTATTTGCTTTACAAATAATAATAGAAGAAATTAAAACGATTATTAATAATTGGATAGAATTTGCTAGTCTTGGTCGAATACATTTTAGTATTGTTACCTCGGATCAATTAATTGATATCAAAAATATTTTATCCAAATTTCACAGTCAAAATGAATTTTACGCGGAAGATAAAACATCCTTTTCATGCAGACTATTGACGTAGAATTTTACGCTACACCGGAACACCTAGTTTTTCTTTTACATATTCCAATCTTACACACACACATATTTAATTTATATCATTTGTACTCGGTTCCAACGAAATATAACACAACCATAATCTCTCCTACGCCGTATGCTATAATTAACGATAAGGAAACGTTCTATGTAAAACAACAGTGCGAATTAATTCAAAGTGAGTATTTTTGTAATAATAAAGTGATTGAAAAGAACTACCAACATGAGACATGTATTAAGAATTTACTACAAATGGACAATAACCCCAAGTGTAAACATATACCCATAAATGTGACAGAAACTCTTGTAGAAACGATTAGTGACGAAAAGTATTTGGTAATTGCTCCTGTTAACACTAATACACGCGCAATGCGGTACAGAGGAGGTGCACGACTTGAAAGGAATTTATTTAATAATGGTCCCTTATTCTTGTTCTTTTGTTGCCAGAGATTTTAAATATGTAAATTTGCAACAAGGATTGAGGGAGGAACCAGTCTTTTTACCCTTAAAAATTAACAGTATTGCAGAGGTTAAACCCATTCAATTAAATTTAAAGTCAATAAATTTGGACAAACTTTCAGAGATTACCTTACAGGCCAGTGACCCCCTTACTTACGTAACGGAGCGATTGGATAACAATAACAAATATAATTATACTTTTATAACCATTTTTGTATTAATCATTGTAATTATAATTTTCATGTTTTGTAGACAGCACTTCATTACAGGGTACTTTTTCAAAAGTAAAGTAAATAAAAATGATACGGACCAAACTAGGGCTGTTTATAGTAAAGTGAGTAATCACCCAGGGGAAGATAGCGTGGCTTTTCCCACATTGCCTACCAAGTAATGACGTGTTGGCTAAACTAATTTTAAGGAACATGTATTAACCCCATTTAATTTTAAGAATGTATGTCAATCAAATTTTAATTTTAAGAAAAAATATAAAATTTGAACTAAAGGAGGGAGGAGTCAACAGACTCAATATAGCTTACATTGTAATAAGGATCGTGTCTTATCAGCAATAGACGAGTGGCGCTGCCCACGTCATCTACTTAATTTCATGCTTTGCAAATATTCTTACTCTCCTTTATTTCGAGAGTTAATTATTAAAATCAGTTACGAAGTTGACGGCTTATAGAATAGTTCAGTTAACGGACATGGTCTATCGCTGGTATTCATAAGTGTAACTCCTATCCCTTTCGGCAAATTTTACAATTAATAAGTTCTAAACCAATTTGTAACAACAAGTGTTCTTATTATTTAAAATAAATAAAAGTAAACCTTTTTTAAAAAGCTGTTTGGGATAGCGTCGACGTAAACTACGGACCATACTTATATCCATCACTGCATGACAAATGTACCATAAACAGATAGAAAGCTTCAGTTTAATACAATGGGAATACAAAAAAGTGTACACTGAATAGCGGGCAGTACACGAAATAAAAATTAATTTTAAAGATTTACTCGAACAGTTTGTATCAGTAACTCTTCCAACACAAACGTTCTATAACTAACTACCTACCTATTAAAAAATGAGTGACCAAGAAAAAATGGATTTTTCGTTGGAAAATGCTGATAATGATAATGGTAGTGAAAGTGCAAAAAATAGAAAAATAGATAAAAAAAGCAAATTTGCCGATTTTTTTGAAATTATTACTGAAAATAATTGTGCCATAGGAATCTGTAAATTATGTCGAAAACAAAAAAAAAATTCACAAATAAAAATGAAAAATAGAAACACCACTGGCTTGAAAAAACATTTAATAACAGTTCATAAAAAGGAATCCTTAAAACTTTATCCACAGAAAGGAAAAAGTGCAATGGATTTCTTTAAAACAACTGGAAAAGTAAGTACTTTTTAAATTTGATTGCTTGTTATTGAAAAAATTGTTTTTATTATAACATGATAAGGATATTACCTATTAATATAAATGATTTTCATTTAACTGTTTTTCAAATTGTTGATAAATAATAGGTATGTGTTACCATAAGATTTTTACATTATTTTAATATCATAAGATATTAATTCAAAGATTTCAATACACATATTTCGTTTATGAAACTTTTTTATAGATTTTAAGTACAAAAACTTCAAATCGATTAACTTCAACGAAAAATGACTAGAATTTATTTTGTATAAATTTTATTAAAAATTAATTTAGGTATGTTTTTTTTTTCATTAAATATTTTCCCTGCTGCTGGAATAATTTTTCTGTAAATTTATTTTATAAGATTTTGTTTCTGATTGTAAACTAAGTATTTAAAGAATCTTATATTGCTTGTATTTAATTCTTTTGTTCTTTTTATTTATATCAATTTTTACATGGTTAATTAAATCATAATTATTATAACTATTTTTTTTAATACAAACAAAATAAACTGAATTAATTTTTACTACCTATAATTTATATAAACAAAAAGTAAGACAATGAAATTCTTCTTTCTTATTTTTCAAATTAAATTAAATTTTAATTACATTATTTATAGATGGAGAAAAAGAAAAATTTTAATGATACAACGATCGATTGGATCTGCAAGAAATATCTCCCTTTTTCATTTTTTGATGATCCCGAAACTCAAGACTACTTTAATTTCATTGCTCCCAATCTTCAATTTCCGAGAAGATTTACAATGCGGCGACTTATTGAAGACCGTTATAATACACTCAAAACGTGTGTAAAGGAGCAGTTAAAAAATTGTACGTCGAAAATATCGTTTACAATAGATGGATGGACATCAATAGCCCGTCGTACCTTTTATGGTATAACTGTTCATTTTATAGATTATGAATTCAATTTCCAATCGATAGTGTTAGATTTTATTCCCGCAAACGGTCACCATACAGGCAAGAATATAGCGCACATTTTTCATTCGTGTTTGATAGATTTTGACTTAAAAGATAAAGTTCAGGGAATTACAGTTGATAACGCATCCGCAAATACTACATTTATGCTAGAGCTAAATAAGTTACTACCTAATTTCAATCCCGTAAACCAGCACTTTAGGTGTATGGCACATATTTTAAATTTAGGCGTGCAAGATTTGTTGAAAACACTCGCTTTACGAAATAGTGTAGAAGAAACAACTGATGATGATGATGATGAAGAGACAGATGAGGATAATAAAATACCACACTTTGATGATTCATCGACGTCACTAATGAAAATTCGAAGTATTTTTAGCAAAATTAAAAAAAGTGAAATATTAATTAAAAAATTTAAATCTGCCTGTGAGACTGCTGGCGTAAGTATTTTAAATCCAATTTTAGATTGTCCGACCAGGTGGAATTCGACTTATACAATGATTGACGTAGCTTTAAAATTAAAGAACGGTATTGTTACTGTATGCAGCATTTTATCTGAATTAAACCGATTCCAACTATCGAAATCAGAATGGCGAATATTAGAAAAAGTGCACAAATTTTTATTTAATTTTAAAATTCTTAGTACTAAGCTTGGTGGGGAGAAGTATGTTTCATTACCTTATGTTGTGGTTTCATTCAATCTTTTAATTGACAAGATAGAATCAGTGGTCAATCTACTAGATATTAATCCTGATCGTACTGAGGACGACGAAATTTTAATTTTAGCATATCAAGCAGCGCGGGATAAAATGTTAAAACACTATAAGATGTTTAATTGGGTTTATTGTGCTGTATTGATATTAGATCCTCGCCATAAACTGGAAACATTTAATTTGACAAAATGGGGAAGGGAAATTGAAAATACGAGCAAAGGAAAATTTGAAGAGCTATATAAAGAATATTGCGATCGTGAAACATTGACATTACCAACTGATGAACTACAACATTGTGAAAAATATGATGAGGATGTCGTCGATTTTAATGCGTTGTATAGAACTCCATTGTTATCATCTGAAAATGTAATTAATGAGTTAGTTGAATATTTGACACAACCGCGAATTCCTAGCAATGAAAATATTTTACATTGGTGGAAGCGTAATCAACTGCAATTTCCTGTTTTATCAAAAATGGTTCGAGATTTTTTGTCTATTTCGGCCACATCAGTGTCTGCTGAAAGACTTTTTTCTAAAGCTTCTTTGGTTATACGCAAGCATCGAAACCGCTTGAAAACAAATCCGCTCGCTGGGTACTGTGCATTAATTCTTGGGCCGAGAAAATGCAACAATTTCATTGATTTTTACTATCATTGATTAGGTACTTATCTAATAAACTAATACTAAAACTAATAAAAAAGTTCAAATTTTTTAAACGATTAGGTAGGTAATATGTATTTTTAAAATATAAAACAATGGGTCTTGCAATTTGTTAATTTTGTTTATACTTTTTATTGAAATCAATTTTTCTTTTTTTTTTTTTAATAACAAACATCAATATTTAATACTTAAATGTATTTTAATATATGTATTTAAAATTAATTGCATTTTTTCTTAATTGTTAATAAATAAATATTTTTTTAATATTGGCAATTTAAAAAAATTTTAATTATTCTAAACTTTAAGTCTTGCAAAAAAGTCTCGCGGTCTCGCGCAAGAACAAGACCAATACCAAGACCAGGTATCGAACTGCAAGACCAAGACCAAGACCAGACATGCAAGACCAACCCCAAGACCAAGACTATGTTAGTCTTGTCTTGGTCTTGCATTTGCTCATCACTAGAGAATATATTTATTTAGGTATACTAATGAACTTAAAAAAAATTATTCCAGCATCATATGAGAAAAATGAGATAGAAATTTTAATTCACATTGACGGAATGCAAGTATATAATAATTCAAAAACCCAAGTTTGGCCAATAGTTATAAAAGTATTTGATAAAGAGTGGATTACCAAACCGTTTGTGAGCGCGATATATTGTGGGACTTCCAAGCCAGCTGATGTAATTGAATTTTTAACAGATGCTGTAGAGGAATTAAAAATTTTAATAAGAGATGGATTTGTTATCAATGATAAAAATTATACTCTTAAAGTTCTTTGTTTGATAGCAGATTCGCCAGCTAGAGCTATGCTCAAATGCATCTAACCATCTGGATCATTCTATGCATGTGAGAGATGTAACGTTCAAGGTGTATCAGTTGGACAACGAAGAAAAAAGAAAAGAGTGTATCCAAATTTAAATTGTGAAAAACGTACTAAAAAATCTTTTAAACGCAAAGTGCAGCCAGAACATCATACACCAAACATCTCAAGCCCTCTACTTAAAATACCTCATTTTGATCCTGTCAAATCTGTTGTGCTTGATGCCATGCATCTTTTGTATCTTGGCGTTATGAAATCTTTACTGGAGAAGTGGGTCCAACGATCGAGTATTGCTCGATTAAAAAGATCTCAAGTTACAATACTTCGAAACAACATGCTTTCATTAACAGATGATATTCCTAATGAGTTCCAGAGAAAAAAATATGATGTAAATAGTGTATCTAAATGGAAAGCTACTCAATACCGCTTTTTTATTTTGTATTGTGGGCCAATAAGTAGTTTTGAAAGATTTTCCACCAGTAGATTATTATCAACATTTTCTGCATCTCTTTATTGCATGTCGCCTTCTTCATGAAAAAAAAAATAAGTGAAACTCAAATTAATTATGCAAGAACTTTATTGGAGCGTTTTTTCTACGTATTGCCTTCGCTATATGGTTCTGAATCTCAAGTTTTGAACATGCATAATTTAATTCATATTACAGATGACGTTGAGAATTTTCAAACATCTTTAAGTGATATTTCTGCCTTTTGGGGTGAGAATTATATAGCTTTGTTTAAAAAACTTGTCAAATCATCACGTAAGCCGTTGACACAAATTATTAATACATTGGATGAACTTGAGTGTGAGAATCGAATGAAAATGAGAAAAAAAACACGTTTGAGTGCATGTATTCTTCACAAATTTTCCCTTCTACATGAACGTGAAGGAAATATATATGATGTTTACCACAGTATCAAACTTAAAGATTTTTTAATTAGAACAAATCATCCAGATAATATTATGCAACTAAGAACTGGCGAAATAATAAAAATCACAAAAATTATAAAGGAAAAAAATCAAAGTGCGGAATTAAAAATAAAAGATTTTTCGATCTTAGGATTTAAAATGATGAATCAATGTGATGTGTTTACTGATCCAACACCATCAAGCAATGTAAGAATGACGTGTGGTGAAGGATTTTCTGAGATAGAAGAAATTATTGCAGTTAAAAAAATAAAGTGTAAGTGTATTTTATTGTACAATAAATATGTAATTTCGTTACTACACTAACAATTGATAGATTTCATATTTGAAAGGAAAACAGTTCAGTATGTCTCATTATATTAGTTTTTATTTATGTGTTGTATTTACGTTCAAAAACACGTATCAAGTTTCAACCTGCCGTTGTGACGCTTACCGAATTGCCGACGATAAAAGTGACCAACACACAGACAAGTATAGTGCGTACATCTTTGAGAGTCATCAATACTTACATACCTAATATATAAGGTTTGTAAATTGTGTTATGTGTATGTCGGGGACAGCGGAGAATACCCTGCCCAGGCCCCAGATTGTTTAGTCTTCGTCACAACACGAGGCGCCATAAATTCATATAGCTTATTAATCAGTAAAGATAACGAGCTCCCAGGGATTTCTCTCTCTGGCGAACAGAACAATGCCAAGAAAGGTTCCGTGGATTGAGGACGAAATCGACAGACGAAAGGTGTCAGTCGGAAGTGTCGGAACAAGTGGCGGCGGACTGTTAGCTCGTAAAACCCTCCCTTGTGTTTCATTGTGACAATATCTGACCGAAATATTAACTATTCTGACCTTTAATTGTACAATACGTGTAGTTTATTGTTTGTGTACTAATAAAGAATCTCGAATTGTGTTTGATATGATGTCTTTGCGAAGTAGTTCCAAGAAGCGCCCCTTACGTCACGCGTTTGGGCCAACATGTATTAGTTTATCGTGCTTTCGATTTGTTTTCACACATACATTTTTTAGTTCAGATTGTAGCGTGAATTAATAGCGTGGTGTACATATAAACAAAGAATTAGTACAGTGTAGATGTAAATCTAGATCTTTGTTATTGAGTGTCAAAGTGTTCTCTTTAGTCAGTTGAATTTTATTTGTAGTGTTGGACAGTTGTGTTTTCACGTTTAATAAGAAAAATTTTATTCGATAAGTACTAGAAAAGGATTAAGTGATTTTTTAGTGTAATATTGATGCTTATGATTGCTACTGTTCAAGGATAAATCGAAAGTGGTAAGTTCTTTGTTGTAATTTAAGAAATTAAATGGTTGATTATGTAAGTGTTCTTATTTTTGTAATAATATCTGTAGAAAATGAATCGATAATGTAAAGATTTTAATACGTTTAGAAATGAGCTCTTCACGTGAAAACGAAACAACGAAGGACGTTCCTCAAACAAAAGAGCCAGTATTAACAGAAAATATTTTTGATGATGATAAGGAACTATATGCAGTAATTAAATTTGTGAACTACGAAGATGAAGTTGATCTAATACCAACGTCATGGATTTTCATGCAAGGGCAACGTATACTGTGCTATTATCCTCCACCAGCTGAATGGCCTCGAATGGATTATTTTTTGACAAAGCTCAAACCTCCTAAAAAACGTTGGGAAGCTTTCGAAATAGAAATTTTATCACGCACAAGTAAAACATATTTTCTAATAGATATGAAAATTTAAATTTTTTGAAATCATTGAAGTTTATCACCTATAAACGAAATGAGGTTAAAAAAATTAATCAATAAGGAATTTATTTGTTGTTCAATCAAGCTTTAACTTTCAATACAACTCTAGGAGGTAGAGTAGACTTTTTCGTGTCAAAAATAGTTGAAACGATCTTTTTTTGTTTCATGGTATTAATGTGAATTAAATAAACGATACTTATTAAAACGTTAGCTGCCGGCAATGTTATAACGGAGGAATTTCTTTGGTGCCAAAAAGATTATACGGAATAACATAAAAAAAAATATTTTTTTGGTAATGTAGGTACTTCAAAAACTATATTTGTATAAAAAAAAATAAACGACGGCCAGCCGTCGTTTGGCTCTAAAGAAATGTGGTTTTAATTTTTATGCCATACGACAACTGGCGGCCGTACACGTTGAAACTTGTCTTCAGTTAGAGCAATAGTTGCTGTTAGTGCGTTTCTGACTACCTTATTGAACAGCCGTGCAAAATTACGAAAATGGACAATTTTTCTGAAATATCTACCAAAAAATTCTATACTTCTAAACATTCTTCAAGCGAAGATGGTGCCGACAGTGATGACAGTGTGAAGGACTCCGACTATATACTACCTGAAGAATCAAGTTCCGAGTCTGAGGTGAACAGTTTGAGAGAAAGTGATGAAGATGCCGAAGAAAATGCTGAGATATCTATTGCTCCAAATGTGCCAGAGAACTGGAAAAAAATTACGACAGGTGATGAAATACCACAAAAATCATTTGAACTTTTATATTCCGAAGGACTTACAAATGTAAATTTAGTTGCTAACGATGAACCTCTTAAATTCTTTCAACTTTTTGTGGATGATGATGTTTTTGATATAATAGCACAACAAACAAATTTGTATGCTTCACAAATTCTGAACGAAAAATACGTTAGCCGTCATAGTCGCCTAAACCAATGGGTATATACGAACATCGCCGAAATGAAAAAATTTTTTGGCCTTATTTTATGGATGGGACTTGCCAAATTTCCTGCTATTAGTAGTTATTGGAGTACAAACATTCTTTACAAAAATGAAATAGCGCCAAAGATAATGCCTAGAAATCGATTTCAAATGTTACTGCGGTTGTGGCACTTTGCAGACAATGAAATTGCCGAAGATGGCGATAGAATTTTTAAAATAAGAAACATAGTTGACACTCTCCAGAATAAATTTCAAATGTATAAAATTCCAGGACAATGTTTATGTATTGACGAGACAATGGTACCCTTTAGGGGAAGGTTGAAGTTCCGCCAATACATACCCAATAAGAGACACAAATATGGAGTAAAACTCTTTAAGCTTTGCGATAATTCTGGTTACACGTATTCAATGAAAATATACGAAGGCAAAACCGAATTTCATAGAAACCATTCCTTGGCCTCTTCAGTAGTACTACAACTTGGTGAAAATTATCTGAGACAAGGGCGAACTTTTGTCACTGATAGCTTCTATACTTCTATTCCACTTGCAGAACAACTTTTGCACCAAAATACACATCTGTTTGGAACATTACGCAAAAATCGTAAAGGATTGCCGAAAGAGATAGTATCGAAGAAAATCGAAAGGAATGAAATAGTGGGAATGTTCAATAAGGACGGAGTTGTAATAGCGAAGTGGAAAGATAAACGAGAAGTGTTGCTTTTTTCAACGAAGCATTCTATAAGTACTGCAAAAACTGGCAAAAGAAATAGAAAAGGAGAAGATCTTTCGAAACCTGAAATTGTTATTGACTACAACAAAGGGAAATCTGGTATAGACCTTTCGGATCAGTTATCTAGTTATCATAACCCGTTAAGAAAGTCTATTAAGTGGTACCATAAAGTTGTGATAGAAATTTTGTTTGGTGCAGCTGTAGTAAATTCATTCATTATTTACAAGGAAGTTGGAAAAGAACAAATCACTACAACAGAATATAGAGAAAAACTGGTTGAAGGGCTACTTGGGTTGGGAAAACAAGAGAGATTCAACTCGAGTAACACAAAAACATAAGCTCGTGGAAAATAAAGAACCTGACGAGAGAAATCGTAAGATTAAAAAAAGATGTGCGCCGTGTTATGCCAAAAATTCTGGCAATTTAGGTAGCAGAAAAGCAGACATGGCCAGTGTTACTAGCAGTTTCAACTTTCTGTTCAGACTGTCCCGGAAAACCCTATATGTGTGCTAACTGTTTTGTTTCAACACATTGATGAAGTTGTTTTTTTTCTTTTTTTTTAAATGTAAAATAAATCTTTATAAACCTGTACACTCTCCTCTTTTTGAATTTCAAAATAAACTGCTATTTAGATTCAGAAAAAGATATAAAAAAAATATTAACAGGTAACAAAAAAAAAAAATTATGTGATTACATCTCGATACTTATATGCTAAAATAATGTGCCAAACGACAGCCCACCGTCGTATGAGGTCCTGATAGTAAATTCTATGCCGCTACAAAGCGTTGAAGGCTAGTTGCGTTGTGCCAATTCAAACAAAACTCTATTTAAACGTGAAGAAAATAACGACGACCGGCCGTCGTACGGCAAGACAAAACATTCTGCCGTACGACCGCCGGCGCGTCGTATGGCAGCTAACGTGTTAAATAATGAATTTTTTAAAATTATTTTTTTATTCGTGCAATGAAGACTTTTCGTAATAAATCAATATGCTTGGTTATCTATAAGTTGTTTATAGACGTTCATTTACAAATAGTCTTCATATATTTTATATTTAATTTTTTTATCACAGGTGACTTGGAGCAAGGTAAAAGAAGGCTTGAAAGATCTTTTAAAAAAAAGAACGTGGATACGACAGACGATGATGGGAAGTCTGAAAAATCTGTAACGATAATGTCGAGAAAGGAAGTGCAGAAGGAATTAAATAGAACGCTTCCAATGCAGCCTGAAAAATCTGATGTTTCTTCCAATGATCTTCGAAAATCACATTCTTCTGCCAATGATCGTCCAAGAGATTTACCAACAATTCCAGAGGGATTAGAAAATTCAGAATTGAAGTTTTTAAAACAGTATATAGACCAGAAGTTAGAAATAATGAAGAATGATCTCACCAAACAAATTATATCTAGTACACGAAGTATACTCTATGATTTCGATAAAAAAATCGACATGTTGAAAACTGTGATGATAACAAGTCATGGAGTTAGTAACATGCAAAATTCAAAAAAAATAAAAAAGCAAGGGCTTAATGGTAGTTTGCCAATAAAAACTATAGAGGAATACAAGGAATTCGATAAACTCCTGGAGGATTCTGAAAATCGAGAAGCACCGGTAAATATTCTTTCAATTGATCAAAAGTCTTTTTCAAATATTAACCTGTTCATACTAAGACAAATAAAATTTTAACATACTTTTATACAGATATGTATACAGGGTGTTAGGTCTATAAGTACAAAAAAAAGAATCATGGATTCCTTGCACAATAAATAACAAAAGTCTAAAAGCATTTTTCAATCGAGTGACAATTAAGTACGCAATTCGTGTTCGAAAATTTGACCCTGAAATTCGGTTTAATACGGGCCTGGCGAAATACGAATTCTCGTAACTGATAGTTTGCAACGAGCAGCGCCACTTACGAAACAGCGTTATCTATCACCGGCGGCTATTCTCTAGGGAATAAGCCAATTGCACGTCTATTTTCCATCACTTTCACGGGTAATTACACAATTTCACAAATAAGTAATTATCTAAAACTAATGTGTGCTTTGTGTTGTGATGATGAACATGTTTAAAAATCGTAAAAAATAAAATAGTAAAATGTTCCAGCGAAATAATTTAATAAATTACTCGACAATTGTTTCATTCAAATAGTTAGTTTCAAGAGTACAGACAACAGTAATACATTTTATTAATTCATTTTTTACGATTTATAAATCATCACACCAGCCCAACTCTTAAGTTGATCAAAATTCAAAACAATTGTTATCGTAGCCGCCAGAACTGAAACATTAAGATTACTTAAATAAATTTAACGGGAAAAAATCAAAGCACATCACTAGTAAAAACTACACACAATTACACCGCATCAATTGCCAGAAGCACACGAATCTACCGATACTGACACACTGGCCCTGAATTATGAACTTCTCGTTCAATCGATACACCTAACAGTAGCATTTGTAACCTGAAATAATAATTAAGGCGCGCTAAACCAGGGCCGGCCTCAGAAATCAAAATAATTTTTTTTTTTATTTCAAAAGTCAAAAAGTGTATAAATTCATGAAGGATTAGTAATAAAAACACACTTGGTTTAAGTTTCACAATTTTATTTTATCTTGACGATATCGTTTCGGTTGTTACACCATTTTCAAAAGAGTATCTTGAGTACTAAATTTACATTCTTTTTGCAGTTCTTAAATATCTAATCTTGAAGTTCTAGAGGGTGGATGTAAGGAGGGGGGATAAAGTAAAATCTAATTGTTCATTTGTTACATTATAGTTATTCTTTTTGGCTTTTGTTATTTCTAAATTTTCCATTAGATTTAACTTTTTCCCCTTATTTATATTGTGTAACATTATAAAATTACTATTGTCTAAACTGTGATTGTTGGCAACCTGGCGTTACATCTGAAACTTATCCACACCGAACTTCTACACCTTTACTCCAACATCGAATTCGACATCATAGATCAAGAAATTAGGAACCTAGCCCAAGAATCATCCCACCAACAATATAAAAATCAGTTAAAGAAACTCAAGAGATTGCAGGTAGTCCAGGGAAAGAAAGAAGATTGTAAGTCAAAAACACAAACTACGTTAATAACCAACTTTAAATTTTACGAACGGGTAAAAAATCTAACGAATACAAACTTTGAAAAACATGAACTAGAACTACTCAGCAAAGGTTTGAAATACTGCCCTAATATTGAGAATAAAAAAGGTTTAGAAGAATTAACAGTCAATACAGAATTATCACTTAACAGTTTAAAAAACGCCGAAACCATGCATTATGAAAAAGTCATTTGCGCTAAGTTAGTGAAAAATAATAAAAGTAAGTGCAGATCTTATAATAAATTAGAATCAATCGCAATTAAATCTATAAGAAACAAATTAACAGATAATAACCTAATAATATGTAAAGCGGACAAAGGAAACACCATAACCATTTTAGACAAAAAGAACTATATTAAAAAAACAGAACTATTATTTCAAAACGAAAAATTTAAACTAATAAAAACAGATCCTACAAACAAATACCAAAAAGATATTAAAAACCTAGTTACCTCATGCAAAACCTTGTTTTCACAAGCTAAAAATTATGAATTGATTATGATGAACCCTAATCCACCAATACTTTATTCCTTGCCTAAAATTCATAAAGACGGTTTCCCCATGAGACCGGTTGTGTCATACATAAATGCTCCGGCTTATAAAATGTGCAAAAACTTGAATTCTCTTTTTCCAAATTTAATTAATTTCAAATCCAAATACGGCATCAAAAATTCATTAAGTTTAGTCAATGATTTAATAGATTTATCTATACCTACTAACGCTAAATTAATATCGTTCGATGTGGTAAACTTGTTCACGTCTATCCCTATTGAAGAATTAAAAAACATATGTGAAACTCAAGTAGAAAATAGTAAATTAAATATTATTCAGAAAAATGAATTGTTACAGGCAATAAATATATGCATTCAGCAAAGCTACTTTAAATTTAATAATAAGATCTACCAACAAACGGATGGTCTCCCTATGGGGTCTCCTTTGTCGCCGCTACTAAGCGAAATATTTATGTCGAATTTTGAAACTATGCTATTCAATTCTCAGAACCCCCTAATTAGGAAAGTTTTATATTGGAAAAGATATGTAGACGACATCCTTTGTTTTTGGACAGGCACGGACAGACAAATAGATCTATTTTTGAATTATATAAACACAATATACAATGATATTAAATTTACAGTAGAACTTGAAAAATCTGGTTCGTTAAACTTCCTAGACCTTACTCTTTCAAGAAACAATAATAAAATTACGTTTGATATTTATAGAAAACCAACTTTTACCGACATAATACCTCATGCTAACTCAAATCAGTCAATAAATATTAAATTAAGTACATTCCATTGCTTCATACATAGACTTTTAACATTACCTTTAAACAAAAACAATTTTCAGAAAGAAGTCAATTTTCTAAAAACCCTAGCATGCAATAATGGCTATAAAGAGAACATAATAGATATAATATTACACAAAAAACAAAACAAACTCCTCCTAAAAAACTTTTATGCCTCTCCAAATACTAAGGAAGAGAAACTATACCATTTTATTAATTTTATCCCTAACTTAACCAATAAGATTTGTAATAGATTAAGAAAACTAAACATAGACACAATAACAGTCAACAAATTAAATTTAGGTAAATTACTTGTTAATAATAAGGACAAAATTGATCTTTTAGATAAAAACGGGGTATACCAAATAAATTGTACAGATTGTGATGCCATCTACATTGGTCAAACGGGAAGGGCTTTTAAATTTAGACTAAACGAACACAAAAAATCAATTCTACAAAAAAACAACAACACAGGCTTCGCCGAACATTGCATATCCAACAATCACAGTTTAGACAATAGTAATTTTATAATGTTACACAATATAAATAAGGGGAAAAAGTTAAATCTAATGGAAAATTTAGAAATAACAAAAGCCAAAAAGAATAACTATAATGTAACAAATGAACAATTAGATTTTACTTTATCCCCCCTCCTTACATCCACCCTCTAGAACTTCAAGATTAGATATTTAAGAACTGCAAAAAGAATGTAAATTTAGTACTCAAGATACTCTTTTGAAAATGGTGTAACAACCGAAACGATATCGTCAAGATTAAATAAAATTGTGAAACTTAAACCAAGTGTGTTTTTATTACTAATCCTTTATTCGACATGTTTCACCAAGTGACCAACAACCGCTTAATTTCCAATAGTATAAATTCATGTTTGAAATGCAACAGGGAACATGTGGTTCTTTTTTCTGTACTTATAGACCAAACACCCTGTATGTTTATATGTGGATATTTTTTCAGGTAAATTTTTATAGAGTTATAATTGCTGGTAGTACCAAACTAGAAGATGCTATCGGCAAAATAATGCAGGCTACTATCGTTAAAGCAGTGCAATTGAAATATTCAGGAAGTGGTCGAGCAGTCAAAGGATCTGCCAAAAATAATTTTAGTGAAACTAAAACATTCAGTTGTTTGAGTGGTTAGTATGATTTTCATTGCCCAATTTTTATCATTAATACACTTAACGTTATTTAAAGCTAATGAATGTTTTTACAGAAGCAATCAGCGAAAAATTTGAGATGCCAAAATCTTTGGCTGGTAACGTTGGTCGCTGGCTCTCAGGAGCACCTGATCGCGAAGGAGGGCGGAAACAGCGTTAAAGTTATAATGAAAATCATTTAATATATAAAGTATTATATTTAACTTACCATTTATATTGTATCTAGTTATAATTATTATCATGATTATCATAATATATTTCACCCTTTCCCATGATATACTTTAACTGTCTTTTTATTCAGCCAGAACCTCATTATTAATTTTAAAAAACTAATTTTTGGCGATTCTTGGTTAATTATTGGCGATTCTTACCGGCCCATAATTGAAAATGTCGGTCCGGTAATGGTTTTATCATTGGTCCAGTATTGGGCCAATGCTTGGGCCCATTCTAAGTGACCATTCTTGGGCCGAGATTATCGTCCAAGGCTTTTGTTGTAATGGCCCAGTCATGGTTGTCGGTATTGCGCCATTAATGGCTAACTGGAACCCAGTATTGTCCCATTATTGGGCCGATTGTAAAACCTTACGTGGGTTGTACGCAATTGAAAAAAACAAAATTACAACAGGCATTGCCGAACATTGTATTAGTCTAAGTCACAGTATAAATACGGACAATATCGAAATTTTACATTTAGCTCCAAAAGGCAAAAAAAACATACACTTTTAGAAAATTTAGAAATAAAAAGTAACACAAAATGAAAAACTTACTAAACTTAGTAATAAGAATTTAGTTACTAGACCTTTGCCGTCAGAACAGGGCAAATCTAACACTTTTTATAACAGAATATGTAACTTATCAAAGATAGAATTTAACGATAAAGACCTAGCTTTACTTAATAAAGGACCCAAGTATAGCCCACACGTAAGTGGAAAAAACATGGTAGAACAACTAATAGTAGACTCAGAAATGGCTTTATTAAGAACAGATGACACAAATTTGAAAAAAGAAAAAATAGTAAAAATCATAAACAACAGAAAAAGTAATGTCAATTTTGACACGAATATAATTAAATCATTGAAAACAAAAATAAAAGATAACAATCTAGTATTCACTTAAGGCAGATAAGGGCTCAACTATCACTATATTACACAAAGACGAATATATCCAAAAAATGAATAACTTTATTACCAAAGAAAATTTAACAACAGTGAACAAAGACCCCACGGAAAAATATCAAAACAACATTAAACAAAATCCAAAAGGAAATAATTTAATCTTTTCTGAAATCCAAAAAACATGCCTTATAAAAATGAACCCTTCAGCGAAACAAATGTTTGGTTTAATAAAGTTGCATAAAGAAGACCAACCAATAAGACCTGTAGTAGCATACATGAACGCTCCGGCATATAATTTATGTAAGCAACTAAATAATATCATTAGAAATACACTTAATTGGAAAAGTAAAACTAGCGTAATAAACTCAATCATGTTGGTGAATAAGTTAAAAAGTATAACACTAAAAAATAATGAAAAATTGGTCTCGTTTGATGTAACCAATATGTATGCCAAGATACCACCAAAAGAATGCATTACGATTATTTCTTTGTTACTTGATAAAAAAAGGGTTATACCAGGCATAAAGCAGGAAATTGAAACATATTTACAACTAGTCTTGGAACAAAATTATTGCCGTTTCAATAACAATTTCTACGAACACAACAAAGGTTTAGCAATGGGAAACCCAATAAGTCCATTATTAGCAGATATATTTATGTCAAATTTAGAGGATAAATTATTAAGTTCTAAGAATGCAAAACAAATTTTTTTCTGGTACCGTTATGTAGACGATATTATTGTAGGATTCAAAGGGTCAGATAGACAAATAAACACTTTCCTAAATTACTTAAACACTTTACATGAAAATATTAATTTCACCGTCGAAGTTGAAAAAGATAACAGTATTACATTTTTGGACTTAAAATTAACAAAAGAAAACAACAAAATAGTATTTGATATATACAGAAAACAAACTTACACCGATATAGTCATACATAACTCTTCAAATCATCCAATAAACCATAAAGTAGCATCATTCAATTCCATGATACATAGAGCCCTTACTATACCTTTATCCGAAATAAACTTCAACAAAGAAATAAATACTATAAAAGAAATTGCAACAAACAACGGATATAATAGCAAGCTAATAGATAAATTACTACAAAAGAAAAAATATAAACAAGCCATTAATAATGTTTACCCAAGAATTAAGAATAAGAACGTAGAATATAGGACGATAACATACTTCGGTGAAATTTCACAAAAAATACGGGATGTAATTAAAAAAGATTTACAAAATGTTAAAATACCTTTTAGGCCTCATACAAAATTATGTAATTTATTATTCAATAATAAAGATAAAATAGATAGAAATGATAAATCAGGCGTATATAAACTGGAATGTAATTCATGTAATGGTGTGTATTTAGGACAAACTGGTCGGAAAATTCAAAACCAGACTTAAAGATCACGAAAGATCGATAAGATTAAAAAATAATATTTCAACCTTTGCTGAACATATCAACAATAGTAATCACAACTTTGACAGTACAATAACTCCAATTCACTATGCTATCAAAGGTATAAAACTTAATATTCTAGAATCATTAGAAATTTCTAGATACAATAAAATGGAAAATATAAATTTATTAAATGACCAAATTGATCTTAAGTACACACCACTCTTTAAATGTATTGTAAACAATCAACCCCCCTCAGGGAACTGAAAGTAGGTATAAATAAGATGTATTTAGCATTAGATGTTACTGTTGAAAATGACTTTGTAAGTTGAAACCGGTCCAGTCGTTTAAATAAATTTAGTGACAGTTGCAAAGTTTGAGCTTTATTATTTTGTATCATAAAAAGATCAATTGCGAACAATTATACTATTGTAACCAACCAAACGGAGCTCATAACAAATGGTTCACACCTGATTATGACGGGAATTTCCAAACGACCCGACCTGCCTACAAACTTGCAGGTATAAATTGTATAAATAGAGATAACCAACGACTGTACCTTCAATACAGAAACCACTTACTTTTGAATAATGGCGTAAATGCCGGAACTCATTTGTAAAGTTTTTAATAAAATTATTTGTGCAACTAAACTCAACGTGTTTCTATATTCATCAACAAAGTATTCATCATGTTTCTAAATGAGTGCGACACACAATCTATTAACTATATTTTTTAACTGTGACATTGCTAATCGTGCTGCACGAATAACATTTTCTGGCCTTTTCTGTTTTAGAACATTCGTCGCTTGTCTTGTAAATTTTCGAAAACTTATTCTTCCACCCTTTCTTTTTTTCATAAAACTTCTAGTTCGTTTTCTTCTTTGTTGTTGTTGTTGTTGTTGAACTCCCATACCCAACTTTGTTTTTACATTCATAGCGGTTGCAACTGCTCGAGCAGCTAAACGTTCTCCAATGCTTGCATCCGATGAATGAACTCGTCTAAGTGCTGCTCTAGCTAAAATACCATCTGCTTTATGTCTTTGTTCTAGATTTTTAAAATTAGAGTATGCAATATCATGAGCTTTGCAGGATTCATCCAAAGGATTTATTCGATTGTCCGCTCTTTCCAACCTCTTGTTTAACTTTGTACCTGTTCCACAAAAGCGATAGCCCGGTATATGAAATTCAAATGGTAAAGAATTAATTAGTTTATTAAGTAAACCATTGCCTCGTTGCACTTTCCGCATTGCTCTCTCTTATTCAAGGTTTTCTTCGAAATAAACCAATTCATGCAGAGCTATCAGCTTATAAAATAGAAAAACAGTAACCATATTTTTTATTAGATTATTGACATGCGAATAGTTCAACAAAAAGCTGTGCTGCCTATTACTAACCGTGATTTTAACGATGTACCAAAGGCAAATCGACATGGACCCCTACTGCCGTCAACAATACGATCAATCGTTACAGGTCCTTCCAATTGTGGAAAGACGAATGTAATAATTTCACTTTTAGAACATCCGAATGGTCTCCGATTCGAGAATGTATACGTATACTCTAAATCGCTAACTCAACCAAAATATGAATACTTAGATAAGCTTTTTAAGACAATAAAAGGCATTGGGTATTACCCTGACAAAGATTCTGAGAATATTATTTCTCCATCAAATGCGAAATCTAATTCAATATTTATATTTGACGATGTTGCCTGCGAAAATCAGAATGTAATCAGAGATTATTTTAGTATGGGACGTCATCACAACGTCGATTGTTTATATCTTTGTCAAACATATACTCATATTCCAAAACATCTAATACACAACAATGCAAACCTAATTATATTATTCAAACCGGATGAGCTAAATCTTAAGCATGTCTATTCAGATCATGTCATTTGAAATATTTAAAACCATTTGCAAAGTTTGTTGGGATGACAAATATGGGTTTATAAGTATTTATAAACACAGTGATGTTAAAAACGGTCGATACCGTTAAGGTTGTGATCAATATATATATTTATAACCATTGCGATTTATCCCTGAGTAACATAAAAGCAGTAAACGAGTTAGTCCAGTCAAAATAGAATAAATTATGATTCCAGTTTGCATTAATTCCCAACAAGCTGGATTTTTGTACAGGCCTTGAATACGTCATTACAAATGATATGTCAAAAGTCCCCATTGATCCCGCTTGTGCGTTGTTTTTTATTCGAGGTCAAAGGTCACAAATTTGCGTTTTTTGCGTATATCTCTGAAACAATGAGAGCTACTGAAAAATAGTTCAAACAAAGTTTGTAGATCGTAAAATTGTCTACAAAGAAGATTTCGACACTTTTTCTTCTACGGTGCACTGTTCTCGAATTATGGCTATTTTAAACATAGAAAATACGAATATGCACTCATACGTGGCCAGTATACATCATCGGGTTAACCATTTGAACAAAAAATATAAGAACATAGTTTTATTTGCCCCATGCACACAAGTACGTGAAAAATATAGAAATTTTAAGTGAGTCATCGTCCGTCCCTAATTCTAATGGGCGGTTGGCCTTGAGAAACATCTGCCTGCGACACTCCATTTTCGAAACCAGTTGTGAACGGTTCTTCGTAGTGAATAGACGTTTCACATGGTATCAATTGCTAAGGAGTTTATAAGAGCTGAACGTATGGGAGATTGGAAAGCTCATTTGAATAGCACTCGAGAAATGCTTCCTTACTTCCACGCATCAGGACATTTTCCTTATGCTAAATCTGCACATTTATATCTACAAGATATGTTACAACTGGAAAACTTGATTGATGATCCTGAGGTTTTCGAGAGATTTACACGGGGATTTTTCACAATTAGACGTTCTGATAAATTGAGTTGTGGAACTTTTAGAAGCTCATTCAGGCACACACTGGCGACAACTAGAAGATCATCAGTTTTATGTGAACATAGAAAACCGTCAGCAGGAGCTCCAGAGGAGGGGAGAACATTTAGATATATCTAAAGATGATTATTGTGAAGCCCACGAGGACTTTGATCATTCCGTCTAACAGTTGCGCATTAATATTTTTTTTGGCATATTTTTTTTTTTATTTATTTTATTTATTTATTGACCCAAAAACCAATACACAAAAAAGAGTATTGCCTCCCACTAAGTTGGACTAAGCCAACTGCGCGTAGGAGGGTAAAAAAAAAAGATAGTAAAAACGTACAATATGAAATATACTCAAACCTAAACATTAGACAAGACAATTCTATAACAATATGAAAGAAAAGCAAAAACAAAAACAAAAAGGGCATGTATAAAAAGATATCTAACCTATACCAATGAGTATTATGAGATTATATCAGACAATTTCATAGATCTTATATAATGACTCAATTTAGTTTTTAATGTGAGTTTATTCCCACAATATTTTTTAAGTTCGTTATCCTTAATCATGCTAAAAGTTTTATTAGCCACGTATGAGCTACTCCTCTGAAATAATTTATTATTAACTCTAGGTAGCACAATTTTACTTCTAGTAATGGAGGAAGAGGTGCGATATTGCTCCTGCAGCTCTCCGTAATGAAACAATAAGGAATTCAGGATGAAGCTAGTTCTCACATCAAGCGGTGTAAAACGATCTCCTGCCAATCTCCTATGAAATTTAACAATCGACTTAATCATAGGGTTGATAGTATTACCATATGCGCCACCCCAAGCTATAATGCCATAGTACGCAAAACTGTGAACAAAAGCATAGTACAACATCCTAAGAGTTTCCTTGCTTAGATGTCTTAATCTATAAAAAATGTAGTGGTAGTAACGCAATCTTTTTACAATTGTCTGGATATGTTTATCCCACCTCAGATTCGAATCAATTATTACCCCTAAATATTTGTAGGTAGAAACTCTTTGCAATGGTATATCGCCAATGTAGAGTGCAATTGAGCTGGGATAACTATCACGATAGCATCCAAACAACATGTAGACCGTTTTATCTACATTAACAGTAAGCTTGTTCTTGTCAAACCAGGTCTTAATTTGAGCCAACTTCCAGTTCATTTCACGGGTGGTATTTTCCCAGCTATCCCCTAACGCAATAACAACCGTATCATCTGCATATGCATTAATGCCATTAATCTATTTCAGTAGATCATTTACATAAACAATAAACATCAAAGGTCCTAGAATGGAACCTTGCGGTACCCCAACCGCAATTGGTTTATTATCACTAAAAACGTTACCGATTTTTACACACTGTTGCCTATTCGCTAAATAACTACTCAGAAGATCGTATAGAGGTCCACGGATGCCATAGGCATAAAATCGCCTAAGCAGAATTCCATGATCAACGGTGTCGAAGGCTTTCCGAAGATCAATAAAGGTTGCAGCAATCGCTTTACCATTATTCAATCCCTTATAAATCTCATTTATTACTGACACCAAAGCATCACTAGTACCAAGGTTCCTCCTAAATCCGTATTGATTTTTAGAAATTACATTATATTTGTTCAGAAAGCTAAACATTCTATCATAGAGTATCCTCTCAAAAATTTTGGCAATGTTTGAAATTAGGGAAATCGGTCTAAAATTAGAACAGTCCATATTATCACCTTTCTTCTTATAAACTGGGATCACAACTGCACATTTCAAAGCAGTTGGCCAAATGGCCTTGTCAATACATAGATTAAAAATGAATTTTAAAATGGGGCAAATTAATTTAGCAATTGTTTTAAGAACTTTTGTACCAATACCGTCCTGACCACCACCCTTATTTTTCATATCTTTGATAGCTGTATTGATTTCAGAAGAGTTTATAGATGATAGAAAAAAGGAATTGGGTAATTCCTTGTCTATATATGCATCAATTTTATTATCACCTTGACCTCCATTCATTTCAGATGCCAAATCTATACCTATGTTTGTAAAATAATTGTTAAAAGCATTAGCCACATCGACAGGGTTTTCATGTAATATATTGTCCACTGCAATCTTTTGTATTACTTCGTGTTTAGTATCAGAGCCATTTAACCTCCGATTAATATCATTCCAGAACTTCTTTGGGTTTTTCGAGTCAAATTGAAATTTCTTATTTTCAAAATTATACTTAGCAATTCTGATAATCTTATCCAATAATTTACTGTATTTTTTATAATGTAACTTAAGCTCATCATTATCTTTTGCAAGACGCAGTTCAGTATACAGATACTCTCGATTCTTAATAGATGTAAGAATTCCACTTGTTATGTAGTCCTTCCTAATCTCCTTCCTCTTTGAAGCAAAGTTACAAGTAGAAGATATAATGAGATCTTTAATATGTTCAATTAGAGTATTAGTAGCAATCTCTGGATCATCAATGGTCAGAATGTCATCCCAATTTGAGTCTAAAGAGAGTTGTTTCAATTTAACGTAGTCAATAAAGGTAGTTACTGCTACTTTCGATTTACTAACTGATTTAGGAAATTCCAGAAAAATAGGATAATGGTCAGGCATGACGAATTCATGTACATGGGCCTTACAATTAAGATCAGAAAGTTTACAAAAGTAATTGTCAATACAAGTCCCCCCATTCTCATTAGGCCTTGTGATGCCCTGGACTTGAGGTAGATACCCCATTTTTAAAAAAGTAGTTAGAAAAGAATCGTTCTCACCACAGGTATTAAAAAGATTGATGTTGAAGTCTCCAGCTATTATATGGTTCCGAAATTTCCCAGACGTACGAAGAAAAATTTCACAATCCTTAGTAAATTGTATTTTCGTTATAGCATTACATCTGTAAAGACCAGTAACGCACACTTTTATTTGCCTAATCTTAAAAGAAATTGTTAAAAATTTAGTACATCCAATCAATTCCAGTCTGCTTTCCGCTCGAGTATCATTTCGTACATAAATAACCACTCCATCTGACCTATTTAGGCAGCTTTCATTGTGCAAAAGTGTGTACCCCTCAAACTCATTTAAGTAGACCTCAGTCTGGGACCAAACTTCAGTGGCAATAACAACCTGCGGTTTAATTTTGAGGGATTTTAGGTAACCTTCAAGGAGAGCACTATTTTTGTTCAGGCTTCTGATATGTATTTGTTTATTTTTTTTTTATCTATTAATAAAGAGAGAGTATAGTTAATTTGTTGTTTATACATTCGGGTAGTTGCATTTCGACTTTTAAAATTAATATTACGTTGACTTATGTGTACGTGTTTAGCTGAATAGAAGCATCTCTAGTACTTGGTTGGCCAATAAACTATTTTGGAGCAAAAACTTTTGGTTTAACGATCATAATCCGCCAACTCCATGAAGGATAGTATCAAAACCCTTCAACTCTGAGCTTATTATCAAAACACACCAACTCCAAACTTTGATCACAAATACCACATTAACTACCATCTGTCGGTATATAATAAACACATAAAATGTTTTTTAAGTATTCTAGCTGTCTATAAACCGACTGACAGAACCTTATTGCATTTGTATACGTGGGAAACAGTTTTTTTGGTTTCCTGTAAAATCTGTCATTATGGAGTTGGCGGGTTTTAAAACTATATGATTCATATCCAAAATGTCAGCCACATATATTATTCCTTCATGCGATAACTGGCTGTGATACGACATCAGCAATTTTCAAAAGAGGCAAAAATACAGTATTCAAATTGTTTGAAGACTTGATTGATAATGCAAAAGTATTTACAAATATTAACTCGTCAGCAGATGTTATCTTCACCAATGGAATTCGTGTTCTCCTTGCTATGTATGGAGCTCCAAAAAAAATGGATTGGATAGACAAGTATAGATATTTGAGTTTTGTGAAAAATACAAGAAACAATAAGAGAGTGCAGTTATCTTGTCTCCCTCCAACATCTGCTTCTGCTTATCAACACTTGTTTCGTGTGTTCTACCAAGTGCAAGTGTGGCTAGGCAATGATCTAAATCCTGAAGATTGGGGCTGGAAATTGATGAATAATAGTTTGGAGCCAATCCAGACTTTACTGCCACCTGCTCCAGAAAAATTACTCAATACAATTTTTTGTAATTGCAAAAAAGGCTGCACAAACAATTGCGGGTGCAGAAAAGTTGGATTGTATTGTTCATTGGTATGTACCAATTGCCGAGGCCAATCTTGCACCAACATTGAATCAAATGCAACAGATGAAGATCGTTTCGAAATTGATGAGGATATAACTGATATATCTCTCTTCTTGGAGCAGTCTATACAAATCGAGCAAGAAGAGGAAGAAGACAGTGAAGAGGAAGAAGACAGTGAAGAGGAAGAAGACAGTGAAGAGGAAGAAACCAGTGACTATGAAGAATTTGATGATGAATGATGATGTAATTTTCTTGCTGTTAAAATTTTCGTTAAATTTAAATTAAAAAAAATTTCATCAATAAAATAGTGTCCCATTACATTCTCTCGATTAAAGTATATTGTGGAGTATTCCTACTGAGTATTCCTATTCGTTAAAAAAAAAGCGCCGTGTACACAACCTCAGAGGTGGTGCGGAAATGTGTGCATATAGTCGAAAATACGACTTTCCTGCGGTCTAAAGTCACGATATCTCGAAAGCGATGCTTTGTAGAAGAAAAGTGTTGAGATCTTTTTTGTAGACAATTTTACGGTCTACAAACTTTGTTTGAACTATTTTTCGGTAGCTCTCATTGTTTCAGAGATATACGCAAAAAACGCAAATTTGTGGCCTTTGACCTCGAATCAAAAACAACACACAAGCGGGATCGATGGGGACTTTTGACATATCATTTGTAATGACGTATTCAAGGCCTGCACAAAAATCCAGCTTGTTGGGAATTAATGCAAACTGGAATGTCTATATTGACTGGACTAAGTGCGGAGCATATTATCTTCTGCAACCTCATTAAATACCTCGGTAAAAGATTCCGATCTTTCTATAATGCTTCCACTGAATCAAGAGGAAGAAGATAGAAAATTTGATTACACTAAACAAGAAATATAGAAAATCGTAAACAATCCTGCTTTTAAAGATATATTAGATGATTATGAAGAATTACCGAGATATTACATTGAAGGAGTATTAAGAGATACTCAAGGAGAATATGACAATAGAAATGATGTTCGATACGATTGGGTTCAGAACAAATTATATATTGGCGATGAAGAAATGAAGGTGGTCGGTAAAAATCTAGAAATAATGGGACGTAAATTCGTCGGAACGCCTGGACTATATGAGTTACTTTTCAAAAAAAATCCTGTCGGAGATAAGCAAAATGATAGGGATGTCTATAGGAAAATAATGCAGCTCGTTCGATTAGATAACCCTCAAACTTATATAACATCTCTAAATCATGATACTAAAGGAGTTTTTGACACGCAATATGGTGTAAGATTTAATCCAGAGAAACAGAAATATTTTATCGGAGATTCCGAAATAAAGTTTGGAACTAACAAAATGACCATAAAAAATGTAAGGTATACACTATCCCGAGGATTATTGGAGCTTTTGTTTAAAAAGGAGCCCAATGGTTATAAGGAATCTGATTTGGCGAAATATAAAGATACACAGGGTGTTACTGATATAACTGCGGATATTTAAGGAGGTGATAGGGCAGTAGAAAATAAGAAAATTAAGCAAAACTTCGCAGGTCCTAAAGTTTACCGTTTTCGAGAAAAACGTATGTGAAAATACAGGCAAAACCGAGTACGGTCCTGTGTAAAACGTGTCCTCGATTGACCTGGTCGTGTGTAGTGGCAACGCTGTCTTCAATCAACTGACGGTGAATGAGGTTACACGGTTACTGTAACCTCTGTAACGTAAACAAGTGTGTTCGAAAATGGCGTATAGTTCATCAGAATTTTGTGACAGTTGCCAAATGTGTTGCTTAAGTCAAAGCGAAAACGCACAGGACCGTATTCAAATTAATTCATGTTAAGATGTTTTTCAAAAATTTTGAAAATTTTTTTGTTTCTTCACCGCACTGCTGTAGTGACCATTCGATTACATATTTCATCTAGTTGACACCCTCCAAAAATCCGTATTTATATCAGAACCACCCTGTAGTGTATAGAACAAATGCTCATAAAATTGGCTACAAGAGTACTGCTCCAATAGCTGGAAACAAAGGAAAAAAGTATCAGCTAATCAAGAAACTTATGATCGGACCTCTATTTCCTTCCGCTGCTGCCAATGTCATAGCAGCTACTTCGACTCCAGTTAAAAATCCTTTGGGTAAAGGTCTATGGATGAATTTAAACGATAAACCTCTAGAATATGTATATTGTAATGATGTTAACGAATTATGTGATCGTTTAAAATTACTCATTTCATCTCAATCTGCAGGAAATACCAACCATACCAATGAAATCACATCTATTGTCGAAGAACTTTGAGAGTGTGGTATAATAGAATAAATAATTTATATCCTCACTTAGTTTTAATATGGTTGTTGATAAATAACAGATAAATTCTTGATTGAAAATAATAAGTTATTCGCTCGAGTTAGAACAAGCGACAACGATGACGATGATGGGGAACAGAATGAAGATGAGATTGTCACAAAAAAATACTTGGATAATATAATGGACACGTTAGCGACAGCTGAAGATTTCAGAAAGATTTCTTATTTTATTGATTTCAATAACAAACATGTGACTAGTTTAGAGACGCGAACAGCATCTTGGCATGCAGCTACAAAAGCATATGTTGATCATAAAGAGAAAGTTACTATGAACCAAATTAGACTAGAATGTAAAACAGTCAAAAAGGATGCGATGTCCGAAGGAGATAAAAACGTGAAATTCTCCGAAACGAATTATTAGTACTAATGCACTCTCTCAAGTCTAACATTGACTCACTAAACACTAATTTTCGTTTAAATAATTTGTATATAGATGCTATCTTCAAGCACCTTGACATACAGAAGAGCTCTGTAATTACAGTCACACCGTCAAGTGCATTGCTTAGCAATACCGATACCACAAGCACCACCACCATCACCACTACCACCACATCCTCTGTTTAATAATTATGGTCAAAATACGAAAAGGAAAGATAAAAAAAGATGTGGTGCTGCCTTTTTAAATTCCTACTTATTGTATTAGAGTGTCACAAACAATGAAATGAGCATTACCTGATTTCGAGAAGAAGTAATTTTTGGTATGGAACACATTTATTAATAAATGAAAAACTATAATAAATCTTTCAGGGTTAACCAAAATAAATTTTCCGTTACAAAAAGGGGGGGGGGGTGAAAATTCAAATCATGTCCTAGAAGACATCAGCAAAAAACAAGCATGCTCTGGATTTATCAAATAAATGTTGCTTTGCATGGCAGGAAAGTAGCCAAAAATAAAACATCCAAAACTAGAACTAGATGCCCGAAATGTGCTAAATTCTTATGTTTGGAATGTTTTTTTACGTCTCATAAAGCCAATAATAAGTCAATAATAAGCATTGTTATAACATAGACATTCTCAAAAATAAATCACAGTCGAAAATACCGAATTTTATTTTATCATGCCATGGTGGGTTACATATATCCACCAAACCTCAGGCCAATTACTGTAGTGGTTTGCTAAAACATTTACTTTAACAATTCTATACGTTTAGTAGGCAAATAGTGGGTCAACGCTACCTGCCACGGCCACAACTGTTTTAAGATCCGGTGGTTCACAATAACCCACCACGACCAGAATGATAAACTTGTGTGGTAAACACCTACTGTTGCAGGTATTTTGCGATCACCATCAGGGATGCTTCGCCAGGTACGAGTATATCACCGAGTTCGACTACGTTGGCGTTGGGACGTCGCAAGGGCGGCCCCATCTGGGGCGTCAGCCCCCGTAAGTGTTTAAATTGTTCATTGCAATGTATTTGTTCTAATTGAGGGTTCTCATCTCTTTCCTTACATGTTGTTTACATTCATTGCCGCATGCCACTTCGTAAGATGTAACTCACGAGGGGAACCTACTGGATACTAAGTAAAGCTGTAGGAGAAAATGTGGTCGTGAGGCTATTTATTATAATTGATTGATGATGAGTATTTAAAATATACTTGTATAGTTATATATTACTCATAATATAAAAGTAATGGTTATTATTATGCAATTGGCTCTGTGTTATCACAAGGTAATATAAAAACATCGTGCGTATGCATCACGAACACTAAATCCAGCAGAAACACTATATAGTACAATAGAGCGTGAACTTTTGGCTATTGTATGGTTATTAAAACATTTTCGACCTTATCTTTACGGGAGAAAATTTAAAATCGTCACAGACCATCAACCACTCAGATGGTTGTTTTCCGATAAAGATCCCTCCTCACGTTTAATGAGATGGAGATTGAAAATTGAAGAATATGACTACGAGATCATTTACAAACCAGGTAAACAAAATTCAAGTGCGGACGCATTATCTCGAATTCATACTTTTGATTTAGACGAAATTTTAGAACAAGATTTGTCTAGTCCTACTTCATCAGAAAGTTGTGCGAACGATGAATTTAAATATGTAATCAACCCTAAATTAGATGAGTTTGATGTTGTCATTTTTAGACACCGACAACACAAACAACAAATAAATAGTTTAATCACTGACACTACCGTAAAATTACCTCTTAGTGACTTAGAAATGGATTGTGGATTGTGAAATGTACAAATAAAGACATCAAGTCATATCAACTTACTGGTCACAGTCTACTAACAATAAATGGACAATGTACTGGAATAATTGGAGGAAAAACAATCACATTATGGAAAATCCTGTTAAGAAAAACCTCTCCCAGAACATTATTACAATCCCAGATGATTGTTGTCTACCTGAAGAAAAGAAGAAAGAAATACATCTTCATGCAATACCTGTCCATGCCTTAAATCAAGATGAACTAATTAATTCTGAATTAGCACCAACTGGAAAACTTGGAAAAAGACATCTATGAAGAACAACTTCGACCATTAACTAAAATTAATGAGATCAAATTGTGGCACATCTTACTTTCTGTTACAGTAGGAATAATCTTCATATTCTTAGCCTGCTGTTGCTGCTGTCCACGATGCCTCAAACTATTTAAACCACAATAGCCCGATTGTTGTGGAAGAAATTGTATCAAAATCTATAACAACCATCATATCTCTGAGCGAATGGATGAAAACAGACGTCCCCCTGTTTATACACCACCAAGGGTCACTTTTACGAAGAATACAATTGCTTCAGCCCCTGACCTGATGAATGTCCAACTCTCAGAAGACGAAGACGATTTAACCCAAAGAAAATTGGTCGATCCAATCCCGAAGTTATGGAAATGGGGCAAATAGATACTATATTATGACATATTTACTTAACTTTTGTAACCTAGAATTAAGAAAATTATTTACAATAGTCTTAAAGAGGGAGTAATGATTTCAGAATGCAGTGCAAAGTGCAGTTATACGTCCAGTAGTTAACTGAAATTGTGGCAGATTTCCCGGTTCTTGTAAGTGTTATCAATAAACGACCTGCATTTCCTTGATTTTCTTTTGTAATCGTACTTTCATACACAGATACCGGCAAGGTTCCTGAGATCATACCTGTCCAGTCCACATTCTCATCGACTTCTCGTAAGTAAATAATAATTGTATTTAAAATGTAGCTGCATATAGTTTACATTTACGAAAGGTACATTTTAAGGTCTGTAAAGTTTTAAACAACAAACGCTGGCGGTATTTTCTCTCCCTTATTAAAACTATTTTTTTTTCTGCACAGAAAACGTGCAGTCTCAGGTGCCATCTACTTCAACAGGTCGGTCTCCCAGACGTTCACTCGTTAGGAAATGCAGTACGTTTCACGGATATTACTACATCCCTGTTGTTTACTTTACTTTGTTTTTGTAGATGTAATAACGTACACTCGTCAACTGCAACGACTTGTCCGGAAAGTGGAGACAAACAATTTTGATGTGGAGACTCGAATGAAGAAAGTTGATAAGGTGGTCCACTCATCAAATTTCTTGAAAAGTCAGGTGAACAAACCGACTTAGGACTTCATCATGTCGCAACCGAAAGGGCAGCGTGTACTCCCAAAGGACAGGCGCTTTTCGCTGGACGAAAAAATTCTGTTTTTGTCCCTCTTGAAGCAAAGTCCTAAAGGGTATAAACTTATGCAACGGCTTTTTGCAGCACCGGCTCGCGTCACACCGAACAAAATGCTACAAGGGATTCCATTCGGCACAGGAATCAATGATAGTATCATGCGTTCCTTGCGGGAGAAAGTGACGTCGATGCAAACCCTGCAACGATATTGTAGTGTGGTGTTCGATGAAATGGCGATTGACCCCATCCTGCAGTACAACCAAGGATCAGATTCGGTGGATGGCTTCCAAGACAACGGCCGTCGTGGAGACAGATCGAGGGCCATTGTCGATAAGGTTATGTCTTCATGGCGCGTGGCATTTTTGGGAAATGGAAACAACCGTTGGCGTAGTATTTCAACGAAGGAGGGATGTAGACGGATGTTCTTGTGCGAACCATAAGGGAGGTGGTAGTAGCTTTCCAAACAGTTGGTTTAGTGGTAAAAACCCTTTTGTCAGACCAAGGCACTGCCAATGTTGCCGCAATAAACCGCTTACATACTGAAACACAAGAATACTCGTTCGGCGTGGCCAGGAGAACTGTCTCTTTGGAATAAGTATTGGTAGGAAGGAAGTAGTACCCGTTTCTGATCCGCCCAATCTTCTAAAAGGGATTCAGAACAATTTATTTTTGAATAATGTTCGTTTCAAGTGGCGGAAGGAACATGCAGAAATTGCGAAGTGGGACCATGTTCGACAATTATACTATACGACATGGATTGCGCTAAACGGGGCGACTACAGACTGTGCAGCAAGTTGACATCGGACCATGTCAACAACACTAGGAAAATGAAAGTGTCCGTTGCTGTCCAGGTTCTCACCAGGAATGTGGCTGCCGCGATGATTGCGTTAGTTGAAAAGACGAACGGTTTGCCAGGGGAGGCTGTCAGCACTGCCGAATTTTTGTTATTCGTAGATAAATTCTTCGACAGCGTGAATGGAGCATCAATCACTATAAAACACGGCAAAGAATTGCGATACGCGATTGGCTTTTGATCGGAGGCTGTGAAGGTCCTGAAGTCTATTTCGTTTTTCAATGAGCGGAAACGTGAAATAGTTCCACCCACTATCCGGAACTGGATACATACGCTAAGAGGTTTCTCTTACTTGTAGAACGCACTGCAGAAGGAGGGAGTATCATTTTTGTGTCCGCGTATTATTAACCAGGACTGCCTAAAAAACTTCTTTGGTTGTATCCGCAGCCACTGAGTACGGAATGTTCATCCGAATGCTGCTGCGTTCGTGACTTTTTTCAAGGCTTTAGTGGTTAATAATTTTCTGTCAAACCGATCGAAATCCTTTAACAGGTTAAGTGCAACAATATTGGAGATTTTAGTGTTCCCATAGGCCGATCACTTTTATTACCAAATAACATTTCTGTACACCTCGACAACAGGAAATAAAAGTTTTAGTATTGTGTAACTTTTAGTCCAAAAATCAATTTTTTAAAATGAGTGTCCACACTGGAGTTTCATGGCCTCCAGCAAGCCCCTTATCACGGGATGCTTTGGGAGTTAAACATGGCGTCCCACCATAACTTGTCAATTCCTGTTCACTACACCAAGGCGTCCCCCGCTAACGCCTGTTTTTAGGCATTATGCACAATTAAACGGTACTATGCAGTCGTACCATAAAGAACAAGAGACGCTTGAGAAGTATTGGCAAGAAATTCTGTCGGGGGAAGATTCGGATGAGTCTTTTTTTGACGACACGTATCTTTCAAACGAATACCAACTGTCATCTGGTAGTAGTGATAGTGGGTATGAATCGAGTGTTCCAGAAATTTCCATAGTATTGTAATAACAATATAATATATTTAATATTAAATAAAAATAATAAACACCAAAAATGATGACAATCCGATTCTAAAATAAAAAATTATTCTATGAAGGTTATTATTATATTTAATGAACGTCTACTAATTTATCACTTCATCCTGTTTTGAAAGAGCCCGTGCCTTGCGCCCGCCATCCCGGTCTTTTGCGCCTGCCAAAAAAAGAACAGGAAAATGCGGATTTTGATGAGCATGCAGACGATGCTATAGAATCAGTCATTGCCCAATATTCTGAAGGTTTGGAAAACGTTCCAATTGCGTCCAATCTAATAAGTGAAGCTCATATCTGGGGACCTGTCAAAGGCGAAAATTTAAAGAAATTCACATTTGAGGACAAACATTGTGTAGGTTTCAATGCGAGAATTTCTACAACAAATCTGCCTTCGAATTCTACAACTATTTTGTAGACAATGATCTCTTATACATGATGGTATCTAGCTTTACTTTATTTCTATAGATTGATTTTTGAGAACCGTTAGGTGGAAGAGACAAATCGTTACGCGTCGCAGTGTCAAAAGAGCAATAAGAAAAAAAACGCACGTATTACCACATGACACAACACTGATGTCGCCGAAATAAATTCATTCCTTGGTGTAATAATCTGGATGGGATTATGTTGCAGTTATACTGGTCAAAGAATTATATTTATTTGAACAATATCAAGAAAGTAATTTCACGAAACCGCTTCCAGATATTATGGAAAACGATGCATTCAATGACAATTCAGTCAAAACCGATGACCGCTTGCAGAAAATTTCTCCATTGATTAGCAGACTGAAGCAAAAGTTCAAGGCTGCTATTGTTCCAAACGAAAACATTTGTATTGACGAAACTTAGTCCCGTTCAAACGACGACTAAAATTCCAGCAGTATATTTATTTTTTTTATTTACACGCAAATAGCTTATGGCTAATTTTTTTTTTTATGAACAGGTTATTTGTAACATAGCATTTCTATGTTTCTACTATTAAAGTTCTATAAATTCTAAACATACTAAAATTTAAGTTCTTATTATATCACATCATGATTTTCTAACCAAATACCCAATTTTTCCCTAAATCTTCCTACTGATTTTACTTGTTTAATTTCCGTGGATACTTGATTATACATTGAAATTCCTCTATGAAATAGTGATTTTAGTCCTTCCGTGTTACTAACTTGTTCAATATGGAAATGATTAGCTTGTCTTGTGGAATATTGATGCACGTCGCTATTTTTTTTTTAACTAAACCGTCTATATACTGTGGTAATAATTTATTTTCTAATCTATAAATAAAGGCAAGCACGTCTCTTTTTATTTCTCTTTCTACTGGTAAATATCTTAATTTTTTTAACATACTGTTAATATTTTCACTTCTTCTTTTGTTCAATACTGCCCGCATTCCTTTGTTAAAGTTCTTCTGTATAGCCTGAATTTCTTGTTTATTAATCATAATTAATACCGTTGAGCAATATATCTTAAGTGAGGCATTACGATTAATTTAAGTAATAATTCCTTCCCTGGTCTTGAAAGAACCTTTATGAGTTTGTACAACAGATTTACTTTTTTGGTTATTTTGCTATTTATGAACTGTACATGTTCCTTAAAATTCAAACTACTATCTATTACTACCCCAAGATACTTGTATTTACTAACCCATTCCAGAGGCGAATCCTTAAGTCTAATTTCCCACCTAAGTTCAGCTTCTTCTCTAAAACTTGTTTTCCCATCACCATACATTTTGTTTTACTCACATTAACACTTAAGTAATTTTTACTTAACCATTCATATACTGACGCTAATTCTAAATTAACTAATCTAACTACCTCTTGTACATTATTACCATATAGGTAAATTAATGTATCATCTGCAAATAAATGAATTTTACATTGTTTTATTATTCCCGGTAGATCATTAATGTATAAAATAAATAGCAATGGTCCCAATTTACTCCCTTGTGGTACTCCATGTGTCACTTGTTTTTCGACTGACAGACCATCATTAAATCTCACCTTTTGATACCTGTCTTCTAAATAATTCTGTAACCATTCATATACATATCCGCCAATATTGTAAATTATTTCAATTTTCTTAACAAAAGTTTCCTGTTTATAGTTTCAAATGCTCTTCTATGGCCCAAAAACACTGCAACTATTCCTTTACCTCTATCTATTGCTCGTAGCCAGTCCTCAATTACTAATTGTAATGCAGTCTCAGTACTGTGCCGCTTTCTAAAACCTGATTGATGTTCTGTTAATATGTTTCATTAATGTTTCTGTGACCTTCTCAATGACTGAAAGAGTGTTAATTGGTCTGAGATCACTACATTTTGTACTATTACACTGATGTTTTTAATGCTTTTGGTAATATTCTCTGATTAAGTGATTTCTTTACTATTTCAGTAACTTTACTTCCAATAACTAACCATAACTTTCTGAAAGTTTCACTGCTTATTCTATCAGGGCCAGTTGTGTCTTTGAAAATTTTGACAATTTTCTCAATATCTTGCACTGATACTTCTTGGAATGAATTAAGACTGTTATACTGATTTCCGTTTTCCACTATGTACTCATTTCTCAAAGTTATACCTTTAACTATTTCATCACTATTCACAAAATAATCATTTAGCTTATTTGCCACTTCGTTTGAATTAAATACACACTCATCACCAAATTTTACAAATTTCATTTGTTGATTTTAATTTTATATAATGATTTCAGGTATTTCCAAAGTCTCTTTGGATCATCTTTTAGATTTTCAAAACTGTTTTCATGATACTTTCTTTTAGATTCTCTCCAACAGTTTACAAAATTATTTCTACATTTTTTATATATTTCCCAAGCCTCTTCCTCTCCTTTACCAACTTCTTTCAACAATAAAAACTTACTATATGCATTATCTCTTTGTGACATTGCTTCTTTTATTTCAGGTGAAAACCGAGGGCATGGCTTCTGTTTCACCCATCTATCAGTTTTTCTTGCCTCTTGCATACTTTCAAGAATGTGTCGTTTCAACATTTCATATTCATTTCCTATTTTAGTATTATTAGTTAAAACCTCTGAAATATTAATTATGTAATGGTCTGAAATTCTTGTTTTTTTTTAAAACAGTGCATTTGATATTTACATTATCAGTTATAATGAGATCAATTAAAGTTTCACTATCTTTGGTAACTCTTGTTGGACTTGTTACCATCTGTTTCATCCCAATTCCCTGTATATAGTAATTAAATCTATTTGCATAATAATCATCTTTAAGTAAATCGATATTGAAATCACCTCCTATTATACAGTCTCTTTGACTAAGATCTAAAAGTTCCTCTTTAATTACTGAAAATCTGTCTAAAAACTCCCCTTTTCTACTGCTTGGTGACCTATATACGCCTGTAAATGTCCCAATTAAATCAGCTTCATTGTAAACTTTGACAGGTAGTATCCACCATGCCATTTGATTAACATCAGTTAGTAAGATTTCATATGATAAATCTTTACTAACATATATTACAATTCCGCTTGTATGACCAGAATTAGAATCACATCTTATTTTCGAGTAACCATTGATTTCAATTAAAGCATCTTCGTCTTGATCTGTTACGTGTGATTCTACAATAATAACAATAATTGGTTCAGTTTCTTGCATAAACACTTCAATCATTTCTTTTTTAGAAATTAAACCATTTACATTCATTAAAATTACTCCCCCTTTACTTTGATTTTCAGGTTTCCTCGGTTGCTATATACTTTCATATAGGACAACTCTTTGTTTCATTTTGATCCTTCTTTGATATACTGGACAACTTTGACTAAGCACACTATGATTTACATCTAGCTCTAACTCTAATTTCTCATTAGCATCTACACAGTTAATGCATTTGGTCACAGTAGCGTCACAGTCTTTTACTATATGGTCACCTCCGCATTTCATGCATATTTTTTCTTTTTTACAGTTTTCATTCCTGTGATCATATGAGTAACATCTCATACATCTAGATATTCCTAGATATTCATTTATTTTGCAACTTTGCCATTTTATTTTCAATCTTCTTTCTTCCATTACTTTTTTGAAAGTTTGGGGATCCACTTCAATAACTACCATATATGTGCTTTTGAACTTTTTGTTGATTTTCACTTCGATTTCTGAGTTGTGTGTAATTACTTCTGGGTTCTGATTCTTTATGGCCTTGAGTAATTCTTATATTATATTATATTGCCAACAAAAGGCATAAGTTTGGGATTAAACTTTGCCTGGAAGGTGGTTATACATATGACTTCAACGTATATTGCGGAAAAGAACATGTCGAAGGTAGCAGTGTACCAACGAATGTAGTTGTCGCATATCACCCAATATATGTATGGGAATGTTTGCTCACCCGGTAGCGATGTCACCTACTTATTCCGACAAACAAATGTTTTGTAACCGCGGAATAAGCAGGTTACGGCCCCATAAAAGGGGTCACCAAGAACAGATCGCTAAGTCAGTGTCCGCACCGTCTGAAGACGGAATATTATTGTCTACTCTGGGTTCTGGGGTAAGTTGTATCATATTATTATTACTTTAAGAATAAATTATTATTCAATTGTCTTTAATCATTTTGTTACTATTGTTATTAATAAATAAGTTGTTAATTGTTCGTGTGCACTCTTGCTTTGCCAAGTGAGTCACAACCATCTGCTAAAAGCTAACCCCCAGGCGACTAATAACCCCATATTTGGCGAAACCCCTCAAATCACCACCACAATCGGCGGAATACGTCAAATTTGGTGGTTATCGCCACATAGTGATGAAGCTCACAGTTGGCCTCCTTGATAAAGGACGAACACTGGCAATAGACAACTTGTAGGTAGGAACACTCAGTATCGTTCGTAATTCGGAAAGTAGTACACTCTGTGTAGAATATTGACAGTTTCTGGCCACAAACTAGGTCAGAACTCAAATATACACACTAACGTAAAATGCTGACAATGGTATCTCCATAAGTACAATGTAAATATTTTTGGTATAAATACCTGTGATTTATTTTACAATATCGGGGATATTGGCTTTGGGTATTACACCGGTTGCTTCAATGAATCGGTTAATCACTGTATAACTCCTGTGTAGTAAGACTCGTCATCACCTCTCTTACGTTTCCTAGGAAGAGTAGAAACAGGTGGTGGACAGTCAACTGATATTCCAGACGACGAAGATAATGCTGGGCTTCTTGGTGGACCAGGTCGGAGTAAAGCCGGTGACACACTTACAGATCTAATATTGCGTTGTACTTCTATCATATCCTTCTGACTGTCTCCTTGATTTTTTCCCTGTTGTTCTGCAGGATTAACGATTAAAGGGAATGACTCACAGCTTGAATAGTCATCTTCAATATAAACTGCTAAATGACCATCTGGAGTAATACCCTCGTCAATGATACTTTGGGAAATCGTACTTTCCTAATAGATGGAAATCGTAATAAGTCTATTATAAAATTGAATGAAACAGAGAAAATATCAAATCCCATAAAACTATAAACAATACCTGGCTTTGCTATAACGATTCATCTTGAGTTTTAACATTTTCAGAGGCAGTTTTAAGATCACTACTACCTGGATTATTCGTTGAATTTCGCCCTTTTCTAGGAGTATAAAAAGAATACAAAAATCGTAACAATTCAAAATACCACAACGTAGGCTGATAAACCTGAAAAACATCGAAAATGAAATACTCAATTTTTCAAGAATTTGAATGAAATTGAGGTTAAGCTCATGAACTTACATCGTCTGTACCAGTCCCACTGGTCATTGATGATTTCACTTTAGCATTTTCTATGTTGTATTGAGTTCTCAAGGAGTGAAATTTTGCTGCACAATCCTTGTCTTCTATCTCGACGTTTTGGCATCGTACAGCATCACCGACTCTCTTTAAGGCTTCATTCCGTAAGTGTTTATTATGATAATTCGCAGAAGAAACAGCGTACAAAGAAGATTCAATCTTGTACGCATCAATTAATGTGATTATTTCATCTCGAGTCCATTTGATACCATTCGGCTTTATAACTTTTGGCCCCATTTCTTATAAAACACTCAAAACTTGTATTGAATAACACCATGTGCAGATAGATGACTGATTATACCACGTGATAAAATCCTGTTGTATGATTGGTTCAATTCTCAAACTAGCAGGCCCGCCGCATGAAAAATAGCACCGGACCTATCAGTCAAACATTGCAACCTAGCAAGCAGCGAAGCCATCAGTGACGTCACAATCCGACAGAGTAGCATGCAAAGTTGCCTTCAAGACTCCGAGCATACAATCTAACACGAAATCTAGCACCGTGTGCGGCGGCCTTACTACACAGTGAAAGCTCTCCTTGCGGACAGCTCCAATAAACGGACATAATTATATCCACTAGAACATTAGGAATATTATCAACATTTGCACATGACACCAACCTCCTACGTCAGTTATCTTTTAGTACCTATATAAGCTTAACTTGTAATTGTCTAAGACAGACTTATATTAGCCTTCTAGTTAGTAAGTTTCATGTATTGGTGAAGATTGAGCCATATTGATAAATAATAAATATTTTGTGTAACTGTGGTTCCTTTTTAAAAATAAGTTTACTCGTTTCATCGATAAAACTGGCGCTGCGAACAGGATTCCAAAGAGAAGATTCACCTGTTGGTAAATGAAACTATCGAAGTGTTTCTCCACTAAACCTTCTTCAATTCTTTTGAATTGCTACGTTTGGAATCCAACCAAGAAGAACCTAGTGCACAAGTGTTTTTGGAAAATCCACTAAAGCCACCGCTGGGAATTTCCGCAGAAAGGAAAATAAACGTAAGTACAATTCTGAGTACCATTACAATTTTCTCTTTTCGATAAAATTATCATTATGGCAACACCATCCCCTGCCACCAATCCTAGTGTAAGTATAGCTCCCTTAAATGAGTTTAAAATCCGATTCGATTTCTTCTATAACAATATACCTATTTATAATGGATCAGAATCAGAACTAAGAGTCTTTATAAGTGCTGTAGATTTATTATGGTAAGGTGTTTCAACTTATTATAGCACCATACAAAAATTAATTCTGTCAAACATTGTAAATAAATTAAAAGGTGATGCTAAAACCTTGTATCTGATAGAAGAACCAGACGCCTGGGCTAGATTAAAAGATTTATTAAAACAAAGATTTGGACCAATAGAAAACACATCTGTGCTCTTTACACAATTGTTAAGTTGTTATATGAGAACAGGCGAACATTTTGAAAACTATTATTTACGAATAAATAGTATTCTTTCCAAATTAATAACTTCAATTGAAACCGATAGTTCCAGAGAATTAACAGGACAACATTATAAAAATGAAGCGAAAAAAGTAATGCCATTTGTCAACCATATAGCGACTATCTTAGATATAAAAATCCATATTCCTTGCAAGACGCTTTAAAATACTGCAAAGAATATGAAAATAATCAGATGTCTGCACATATGTATGAACAAATGTCACGGGTATATAATCAAAAACAGAAAGTAGAAAACAAAAATCCCACAATACAAAGTAGAATTAACCCAATAAATAGACAAATACAAAATTATCGACCCCAAACTAGAACATTTCCTATTCAATAGTAGGGTATGATAGCCGATTCTAAAACCTCCCCCGTCCTTGCCTTGTTCAGAACTGGCTAAGAGGTTTTAGAATCGGCTACCTACTATATGCAGATGTGTATACATGATATTTAGAAAATACAACAGCATACTCCCCCTTCCCCTCTCCCAACCCAACCATTCGCTCCAGTTTACTGTATGTAGGATTTTCTGTATTTACCTCTCGAGACGTTAGAATTGAATGGAAACGTTAAATTTAACGGTTCTTTATTTTGATATAAATAAAAGGTTGGTAACCTCATGATGTATTGAAATAGTTGACATCTTTGCTCAGTTGTAGTACACAGTAAGCAGAAGAGCGTGTGTGTATCTTCGATCTCATAAACTAGACCCAACTTTTCGCAGAGGTGAATCAGTCACCACACCAGTTTATGACATCATAGTGATACTCTGTGACAAAAAAACAGGTGCACGTTGGTAATATATTCAATGCAACAGTATCGTGTCTTAGCCGTACAGCTTTCACGAAGACGTCAACCATATCCACTTTACAACCGGTTAAAGTTTAAGGAACTTTTCTGCCTGAAAGGATTAACGACAAGTAAAAAATGAGAAAGGTTCATGTTTAACGAGTGAACCGTACTCATGCAGTGATGTATGCTACACAGTTGCAACAGCTTAAATAGGAAGAAGGAAGAGAGGGGATGAGTGGGGATGACCTAAGAAGTGGGGTAAGAGTGGTGTAGGATTGGAAAAAGTAGAGTATACAAACCGATGTTTCGAATGTATTTACAGTCGAAAAACAGGTCGGAAAGGATCAGAAAGAAATAAGACAACTACGAGAGTGTGAACTGTTCGGTAGAATAACTTTCTAGGTCGTTGCGGACTTGTTCCCTTTCATACCATGAAGCGCAAATGTAGCACTGCAAGGTATGATACTGCAAGGATTCATAAAACAAACCGGTCTTATCGCAGAGGTATCCTGATCTGCAATTAGGACAAGTTCGGTTTACAACATCCTCCGAGGAAGTTTTGCAGCTAGGACAAAACTCAGAGGGTTCCATAAACCGACATGAAAGGCAAACGAAGCCTTTCGTGCTAGGACATAGCTGAAGACATTGCTGACACTGCGACTTAGTGGTAACCTTGAAGGTGGTAGAGGATTTAACCACCTGTCGGAACGGTTGTACAGCAATGATAGCATGTCCAGGTAATGAGTAATTGTTTGGGAGGAGAGTACCTTGTACTTGGTTCATAGACATGATGTTGCTATGAGGAAGGTTGGAGAAGGAATAGTGTTGCGAACAGAGAGAGAATGATTTAAATAGGGAGAAAGAGGCTTGGGAAAATGGTGGGGATTCAGGTAGGAGTATGTAGTGTATATGAAAGAGGAAGATAATGTTAGTTCGATGTAAAAAGTGTAAGAGAAAAAAATTATTTATATATTTGCGCCAGTTTTCAACCTCGCCTTACCTATACACAACCAGTCCCAGAAAAAATAAATTGAACAAAAGTAAAATGCGACCATTATGATTTATTTAGAATAATTTTCTCTTACAGTTTTCTGAAGCGTTGCAACTTATGCTACCCATGTTCAACAATCTGATTAATTTATCAAGTATAAAATTTATTCTTTTTGCAGTTAAACACCTATTCTAATTATCGAAAACTGCCGAATTTTAATACCCATAGTGCTAGTTTGATATTTTTACCAGGCTTAAATGTCTTATTTCCTTTAGATCAGTCTAGAAATAACACTGTAAATAGATTCAGTATAAATGAACGTACCCAAACATATGAGTGGTAGTTATAACATATTCTATGGTTTATATATGTCAGGAAATTAAATTTATCGTTTATTGCATGACCTGACCGACAAGATTATGACCGAGCAGTCCTCTGCACACACGTCTGCTCCGATACTACTCACTCCTCTATCACTAAACAATCTCGGTAACGAACGGTTATCGAACCACGATATTCTACAACAGCTCGATTCAAACTTGCACCGTTATTATTCGAAGGTCGCGCTTTACGGGTCCGTCTTAACCGAATTATTTTATCTTTCATTGCGATCTTCACGTTCCTGGACAGAACGAGTAAATTGATAATTAATTTGATTCGTTGCATTTCGAGTCGTTGTCTGCTTACATACTGATGGACCGCACTTGGGGATTGGGAGAGGGGAGGGAGGAGTATGCTTTTGTATTTTTATAATAGCATGTATTCATACATGTACATTTACCTATAGAACGCTGTGAGAAGGTAGCCGGTTGTAAAACCTCCTGATAAAAATAATAATAATTACGCCTGATCGTTATTATCGAACCACGATAGGTATTCTACAACAACTCGCTTTAAACTTGCATCGTTATTATTCGAATGTCGCGCTTTACGGGTCCGTCTTAATCGAATTCTTTTATCTTTCATTGCGAATTTCACGTTCCTGGACAGTACGAGTAAATTGATAATTAATTTGATTCATTGCATTTCGAGTTGTTGTCTGCTTAATGGAATCGCACATTTTTTCATATTTTTAATTAGCAATATTTTGTCGCTGTTTTCATCATGTCTCATCGTTAACTGATAAAAATAATGCCACCATAATTACACGTGATCGTCAAGATTATGACCGACCCTCCTCTGCTTCGAAGTCTGCAATACAAAACAAATAACCTACCCACTCCTCTATCACTAAATAATCTCGATAAGGAACGATTACCGAACCACGATATTCTACAAACGAATCCAATGTTGTCTGCTTGTCCTCCTCCGAATCATATAAATACCCTCAGATTTCGTTCGTTCGGCAGAAGATTTCCTCTCGTTGACGAAACAAGTGCAACTTTGTAAGGTGTCGATATTCTTTTACCTTTCTTTATGTAATTATTGTAGTGAACAAAACGTGAATCGCGAGTTCATTGAAAATCAAGGAACTGTTGAAATTAGGTGAGTTATTCACTGAACACCTTGTATGTTTGCATGTTTTAGTATATTATTGTCTTTTTGATGATATTGAGTAAATTAGTAATAATTTAATTATGACAATAGTATTAAATCGAGCTCTGAGCAAATTATGATAGGGACGCTACCTAGACTGTTGAGCTGCGGTGACACAGTCAATATTGGGGGCTGAGGTTTTTAAAGCGCTGCGGTGCAATGGGGACTGTGGGCTGCGGTCGTACAGTTATCTAACCCATTGATAGCCTCAGTTCAGTCTTGGACAGAGAAGTCTGTCTTGCAGAGGTAGTCGTTTGTATAATAAAATTACGATAGATAATGATGCCAAATGAATATATGTACATACATGTAGGTTTGATAATTAAAATTCGCAAGTATTTTTGGTGATGCATGGGCAGGTGTTTACTCTATTTATTTTCTTCTTTCTTTCTGTTGGTTTCTGACAGTTTGACTATCTCCTGCACCGCTCGATTACCCCTTCCATCCTACAACTTCAACATTATCTACAACATGCATTATTTTATTGTATTCACTGGGACACCTGTAGAAATAAATCCCAATAAGTTTTTTGTGTTGCTACACCGACAGTGGGAGACATCGGAAGGGACGGTCGCCACTTTCACTATCAAGGACAAGATGCCTCCCGTGGATTTCATTTTGGAACTGGAGAAACATCTTCGGTTGCTGGAGGTTAAGGGTTCCGGTGTAGCACGATATGTGACATATAGTATATGTGTAGCGTCACATTTTAATATTTAAAAATATTATATATTATAATTTTATGCGTATTATTTAGCAATTTAAAATAAAATTTACACTACATTACATACATTTATTTCATGTTTCTTTTACAAAATTTCATTCAAAAATATCCAATAAATGTGTGCGTAAACTAACTAAATGCTGCTCCACCTCTTCTACTCGCTTTCTACCTTCCACCACCAGTTTGCTGCTGCTTTCACGACTTTTCTTCAAGTCCTCCAACTCCTTCTCTTTTCGATGTATCTGCTCCAACAGTAGAGCATCCTTCGTGTGGTGCTCCTTTATTTCTCCTTCACGTTTACATTTTTCACGTTGAAGAGTCTTCACTGCTTCCCTAACTTGGTCCACAAGCTTTGAATAATCCAACGGACCGCTCGAAATTCTTCTGTTGTACGTCCGTTTCTTCGGTTTCATAGCCATGGATTTAACGCCCCCTGCCACCGTTCGCGAAGTATTAGCGATAGGCTTTTCCGAGACCACATCTCCTACACTCGTCTCTCCTCCACCGGACGATGATGTCTTACCAATCAACTCATCGTTGGGGAAGAACTGCTCTAACATCGCGGACAGCTCTGACTCGTCTAGGGTAATGACGGGCACTTCGACAACACCACACTCTACCTTTTCAGTCATTTTACCTAACCCCAACTTCTACATTTCTCTCTTAAATATCTTCTATCCCTTCTATTAAGATCCTCACCCTTTTTCAAATTCTCCTTCTCCTTTCCATTTTCTTATACTATTAAATTTACCTCTCCCAACGGTTACCCTCAGTCTTTGTTGAAAAACGTCTCTTGCAACTTGTAGATATGATTCGTTGTCCGGACTGTCATACCTCCTTTACGCGATCTGACAATTTAAAAAGACATCCAAACCCTTCATGTCGTAAACGAGCGCAACACGAAGCTACCTCGTCTATACCGAGCAAAAAAACCAACTGTGCTACACCTGGGATGTCCACCGACCGGTGGTGTGACACCTGTAAAGTTTATGTTACGCAAAATTCATATGACGGTCATGTGCGCACCTTACGACATTAACAAACTTGCTGCTCACCGCTGGAGGAAGGAATCTGTTTTCTCTCCTCTGCTTTCGCTAACAGGATAGCTTCGTTTCGTATTACGACAGCGAAGTACTTCCTGTCTTATACTGACTTTTTTAATGATGTCCTCGACAAATGTTTGCGTGTTGTACGTAATCAGATCTATCTCCACGATGTGGCTAAAATAAATCTTGAAGTTTTTGGACGTTATGTGCACGAAACTGACTAAATCGTTTAACACAAATAACTAAGTTGTGACTCAATCGACCAATGTTTCCAATATTTTCCAAAACTTTTTTGAGATACTCGACATCAAAGCTTCCGTGTTACAAGAACGAGAGTCAGGTGATTATTCTTTTTTACATCTATTACCTTTCTATTAATAACATGGTTACAAACAATCTACCTAATTTTTCTCTTTTCTATAGGATGGATTTTAGAAAGGATTCCTTTCCTCGAAATCAATTTCAACAAGTACAATCCGTTGTAAGCCTCGTCATATATTCCTTTACCTAAACAAATTCTACTGAAGAAGGCTGTTGTAAATGTGCAAAACGATGATCAAGCCTGCTTTGTGTGGGCAATAACGTCAGCTTTATATCCCGCGCAAGCAAACCCACACAGAACAACTTCCTACCCTCATTACACTCGTACTTTGGACTATGACGGTATCGAATTTCCTATCAAATTAAGAGATATTCCCACATTTGAATCCAAGAACCACTGTTCCGTGAATGTCTACGGTACTGAATCGGTTTTGAAAGACGGAAGGTGGATCTGGGAGATAGTTGGCCCCCTATACTACACACCCATCAAACGGAGGTTGCATTTCAATCTACTGTTACTCGATGATGATAAAGGCAAAACTCATTACTGTTGGATCAAGAACATGTTTCGTTTACTTCGCAAATTCTTATGTGACGGTTGCTTATGTGGGAACACTCTGTATACATCAATTTCACCAAAACAGTTCACACAGTACAGCAGAGTTTAGACTCTGCTGACAAAGATATTGTCTTTTTGTACCACAAATTGGGTCAACCGCAAATACACACACAAGTGTAAACGGTTGACCATGCATTTATCCATAAGCTTAATGTAAATATTTCTTGTATAAATACCCGTCTATTTTTCTAATAAAATCAGTCTAATCCTGACTCGCTATTGATTGGATCCTGAAATACGCTTCCAATACCTCGGTCCTTATCAGGACCCACACTTTGGATCCTGAAATACGCTTCCAATTTATCGGTCCTTATCAGGACCACGCTGTCTATGCACGCACCTTTCTGGTAGCCGTCACGTCCGCTACATTGGTGACCCCGACGTGATCTGAACCAGGGGATGAACTGTCGCCAACGGAGACAACTGCGTCGCCAGGCGTTACGAGACAACCCTGTTCGTCGTCCAGCAGAACCCCAAGTGGTGACTCAGCATTGCATCCGTCCATCCAGCAGCAGGGCGGATTACGACCACCAAGCATTGGAGGACCTTTTCGCGAGGTTGGAATACGCGTATTCACCTCTGTTGGGTGTGCCACCAGTTCAGTCACGTTACCAGTAATCAGTTTTTTTTTGTGTGTGTTTATTGTTTGTGTTTTGGTTCGTTTTTTTTTCCCTCACGTATACAGACCTCATGGGCTCCTCCCCTTCTAAGGAAGAGGTGATCATCGCCCAGACAGGAAATGGGAACGCCACCGCCGCACCCCTAAACAGACAGGAGTCGCTAATTGCTTTAGTGCTAGTTCTGTAATTCTTCAGTCTCCTTTGGACAGCCTATCGGGAGTACCGAGGACACATACGTCGCAAGGTGTCCAAGAAGGTTGCGCAAGCAACTCATGGCGACGCCTAAACACACTACCCTGCAACTCGCCACCGCAACATTGGTGACGTATACGAAGTGCAACAGCGACCTGCCGCTGTCATCTCCATCCCTGCTACCGCCGTCCTAGCCACCGTCGTTTTATCATGCCGCCACCCGCCGCCAACCCCTCATCATCCGTGGACCGACTTGTGGTCAAACTTCCCCCTTTTGTGCCCACCGACCCTGAACTATGGTTCTGCATGGTAGAACGTAGTTTCGAAGCGTCATCAATTACTACAGAGGCCACCAGGTATGGTTATGTCCTTGGCAACCTGGATCCCCGCTACGCTGCGGAAGTACGGAACATAATCATTAACCTTCCAGCCACAGATTCCTACACCACTATAAAAAGGGAGCTTATTCGTCGGCTCAGTGCCTCCCAAGAATCTCGGACGAGACAACTCTTGGAGCACGAGGACCTTGGCGACAGGAAACCATCACAATTCCTGCGCCACCTACGGAACCTTGGTGGTCCCACAACTCCGGATGAAATGTTACGTGCCATTTGGACAAGTCGTCTTCCCCCCGCCATCCAGCCGATCCTTGCGACTCTAAAAAGCAAGGACCTGGATGAAGTCACCGAACTTGCTGACAGCATCATTATAGCAAGTTCGGCACAGACCATTGCCTCCGCCACCCCCACAACCACTCAAAAGTTGACAGAGATGGTATGTGCCCTTCGGATGGACCTTGACGAAATGAAGAAGCAACGGTACTCGAGAGACCGAGGACGATTCCCACATAATAGGAGCCGTTCCCGCTCTCGTAGCTCCTCCTATAGACGACACTTCGATGATAATGGCATCTGTTATTACCACAATGTGTTCAAAAATAAGGCACGAAAATGCATCCCAAGTCACTAATACATGGGCCACGTCAGAGGTCCGGCTTCAAACTACAAGCCGCAAACGGTACCACCATTCCCACATATGGCACAATCAATCTGTCGCTCGATTTGGGCCTACGAAGAAATTTCATATGGCGTTTCGTCATTGCTGACGTCACAAAACCAATTATTGGTGCCGATTTCCTGACGCACTATCAATTACTGGTCGATCTCGGCAAGCATCGACTACTGGACCAGCTGACGCATCTTGCTGCCCCTGGCCAAGTCTCTGGAACCACTCAACCACTGATCACACTCATCTCGGATGATCATCATGGCACATCGGTCTTCCACAACGTACTGCTCGAGTATCCATCATTACTACGACCGAGTGGCCAAATATCCGTCCCCAAGCATACAACAAGGCATTACATAACCACCACCCCCGGTCCTCCCGTGTCTGGCAAACCACGACGCCTAGCCCTGGACCGCTTCATGGCTGCAAAGAGGGAATTCGAAACCTTAGTGCAACTGGGCATCGCTCGACCATCCTCCAGTCCTTGGGCATCACCGCTACACATGGTACCCAAGAAACAAGACCAATGGCGACCATGTGGAGACTACCGCTCCCTTAATGCAAGGACCATCCCCGACAGATATCCTGTCCGCAACATCGATGATTTTACGCATGCACTTGCGAACAAAGCCATTTTTTCAACCATCGATTTGGTTCCTGCATACAATCAGATTCCAGTTGCAACAGAAGACATCCCTAAGACAGCGATAACAACCCCGTTTGGTCTCTTCGAATTCCCCTACATGAACTTTGGGTTACGTAATGCCAGCCAAACATTTCAACGATTCATCGACGAAGTATTGCATGGCCTAGATTTTTGCTTTGCATACATTGACGATATTTTGGTAGCATCGGAGTCAGCAGAACAGCACCGTCAACACTTAGATACTGTATTTTCACGATTACAGTCGTACGGTATTCTGCTGAACCAGGCAAAATGCAAACTTGGCATGAAAGAAGTCTCTTTTCTGGGTTACTCGGTCACGGCAAATGGAATACGTCCTTTACCTGACCGAGTTACATCAATCAGCAACTACCCAAAACCTACCTCAGCAAAACAATTGCGTCAATTCTTGGGTATGCTGAACTTCTACAGAAAATTTCTGCCAAATGCCGCGCGCACGCACTCACCACTCAATTAGCTACTAAAAGGGAAAATCAAAGGCAACGCACCGCTTCAATGGAACACCACGGCTGTTGAAGCATTCAATACAAGCAAGCAACAGCTTGCGCAAACCACTCTCCTTCATCATCCACAGCCAAATGCTACGCTCGCAATATTTTGTGACGCTTCCGACCACAGTTTGGGCGCCGCGTTGGGAAGATGGGAGCCACTGGCATTTTTCTCTACAAAACTCTCCGATGCAGAGACAAGGTACAGTGCTTTCGATCGAGAACTGTTGGCAATTTACCGCACCATAAAACACTTTCGACATCTACTTGAGGCTCGTGATTTCATCATCTACACGGATCACAAGCCACTCACCTTCGCCTTCCGTCAGAACCCTGACAAGTGTTCCCCCAGACAGTCCCGCCATTTGAGTTTCATCAGCCAATTCTCAACAAACATTAAGCACATTTCCGGCAAAGACAACGTAGTGGCTGATACTCTCTCGCGCATATCAGAGTTATCAGCCCCCATCGATTACGAGGCCCTTGCAACGGAACAAGAAACTGATGAAGAACTCAAATCCTACCGCGAATCAAACAACTCCCTAGTGCTGAAATAGATCCATATTCCTGGATCTAACAAAGCCATTTTTTGCGACATTTCTACTGGAACTGCAAGACCTTTTTTGACACCAACTTTTCGTCACTCTGCAGTCGAACAGCTGCATGCACTCACGCATCCCGGAATTCGAACATCATGCAAACTAGTAACACAACGTTTCGTTTGGCCATCAGCAAGCAGAGATTGTGCAAGATGGGCTCGTGAATGCATGAAGTGTCAAAAGGCCAAAATATCCCGACATGTCTCAGTTCCCTTAGGCACCTTCGATCCGCCAGCAGAAAAATTCGATCTTGTCCATATCGATATCGTCATACTACCACACTCGGAGGGTTATCGATACTGTCTTACCTGTATAGATCGATTCTCACGCTGGCCGGAAGCCTTCCCCCTCAAAGACCAGGAAGCTGCAACTGTAGCCCGAGCTTTCTACGAAGGTTGGATTTGTCGATTCGGTACACCACTACGAATCACGACGGATCAAGGACGACAATTCGAGTCACAACTCTTCAACGAATTGTCCCGCCTGACGAACTCCAAACGAATTCGTACGACCGCTTACCACCCTGCAGCAAACGACTACATCGCCAACTTAAAGCTGCCATAACATGCCATCAAACCAACAGCTGGACCCAGATTTTGCCCACTGTTCTTCTAGGCATCCGTGCAGCCTGGATGGAAGATCTTAAAGCAACAACAGCCGACATATTATACGGAAAAGCGCTCCGTCTACCTGGAGAATTTTTAGCACCATCTACCAAGCCAACCGCTACCACACCTTCATCTTATATACAACAACTACGTCAGCAATTCCAGACGTTACGACCTTCGGTTGCATCTCGGCATGGAGAGAAGAAGACCTTCCTTTTCAAGGACCTTCAGACATCAGATTATGTCCTCATCCGACGCGATGGACCCAAGAATGCCCTCCAGTTCTCATATGATGGTCCTTTCAGGGTCCTTAAGAAAGACAAGCATCACTTTACCGTGCAACTGCCAAATTCAGAGAAAGCCGTGTCCATTCATCGTCTGAAACCGGCCTACACAACTACAGATGACAGTCGAGCAGAAGTTCCCACCGATACAACAACCAATGAAGAAGATGCACAAGAAAAGACCACCCGCTCTGGACGACGAGTTCGTTTCCAAGCTTCATCACTGGGAAGGGGGTCCTGTGGGAACACTCTGTATACATCAATTTCGCCAAAACAGTTCACACAGTACAGCAGAGTTTAGACTGGTAACAAAGATATTGTCTTTTTGTACCACAAATTGGGTCAACCGCAAATACACACACAAGTGTAAACGGTTGACCATGCGTTTATCCATAAGCTTAATGTAAATATTTCTTGTATAAATACCCGTCTATTTTTCTAATAAAATCAGTCTAATCCTGACTCGCTATTGATTGGATCCTAAAATACGCTTCCAATACCTCGGTCCTTATCAGGACCCACACTTTGGATCCTGAAATACGCTTCCAATTTATCGGTCCTTATCAGGACCACGCTGTCTATGCACGCACCTTTCTGGTAGCCCTCTCGTCCGCTACACTTACAATACTTCTCCACTTTAGTCCAGCTACATCGTCATCAACAGTATGACTGCAACCACGTTTACAGCACCCTTCCTAACGGAGATTTTAAAAAACAAGACTAACTAGAAACAACAGAAACAACTACTCCGAGGGCTAATACCCCTACCGGCATTGAATTACACTATTGAATCTGAAGGTACATACATGTTAGACGTAGATAAAATAATCTAAAAAGACAGGTTTCCTGTTACGTCTAAATAATTAATTCTGTTGCTTCTAGTTAGTCTTGTTTTTCAAGTGAACTTTACAGTTTGTGTTTTGCCTGCTTCTGCCTGAAGAGACCCAATAGGTCGAAACCGGTCGCAGAATTGGCTTGTGGTTCGGTGTACCTATTGTATAGGACGCGTTCCAAGTGTGGGATTAGTAATCCTTAATTATTTAGACGTAACAGGAATTTACCTGTCTTTTTAGATTATTAGGAGATTTTAAGATGGATAAGATAGGTAGGTTCGTCCCCAACCACATTTTATAATTTGAAAACCATCACAAAAGTACCCTTTGTTGTATATGCAGACTTTGAAACCGTATTGCAACCAATACATTCATGCTTACCTGATCCTAACAAGCACTCTACCACATCTACCCATAAACATCAACCTCACTCCAAATTTAGATCATATCGGGGACCCGATTGTGTTAATCGATTTGTTCAAACACTCGATCAAGACGTTTATGATATTTATCACCGATATTTGAAGATCATAACACCCATGCTACCCCTTGCAGATGAAGAAATGCATCTCTACTCGGAGGCAACTTCTTGTAATATCTGCGAAAAGCCATTTCTAGACGACGACGTGCGGGTCCGCGATCATCGTCATTTGACCGGTAAAATTCGCATAGGTGCCGCTCACTCCAGATGTAATTTAAATTACAAACTACCCAACTTTGTACCTGTCTTTTTCCATAACCTCTCCGGATACGATTGTCACCTATTTATCAAGGAAATGGCTGTGCACGATGTTAAATTTACCGTAATCACTCAAAATAAAGAAAAATACATTTCTTTTTCTAAATTATTACGAGTTGATGTTGTACAAACCGATACAGATGACTCAGCTTAAAATGTGTTTGTTAAGATCAGATTTCTCAATTCTTTTCGCTTCATGGCTTCTTCCCTCGGAAGAACTAGATTCTTCTCAATGTTTGCAAGTGAAAAAGTACTTTCCAGATCCTCAACAATTTTAGCTTATGCGACGGAAGGGTGTTTTTCCTTATTCCTACGTGGATGACATTTCTAAGCTTGATGAGACAATGCTTCCGCAGAAAGACGATTTCTTCGATAAAGTAACTTCCCTTCCCGTTTCCGATGAGGATTATGAGCGAGCAAAAACGGTTTGGAATACGTTATCATGTTCAACTCTTGGAGAATATTCAGACCTATATTTAAAAACAGATGTTCTTTTATTAGCCGATGTATTCGAGAATTTCCGAGAAATATATGCTGCTACATATGATTTAGACCCAGCTCAATATTGTACAGCTCCAGGGCTTGCCTGGGATAGCATGTTGAAGTTCACTCGCGTTAATTTACAACTTCTTACCGATATCGATATGCTAAAATTTTTTCAAAAAGGGGTACGTGGAGGAATAAGTCAATGCGTTCAAAGAATGCTTTTCGCTAACAACCCTCACCTCCCCGATTATAACGCCTCCATTCCCACCTCTTATTTAATGTCTCTAGATGCTACTAATTTGTATGGGCATAGTATGAGTCAACCGCTTCCTCTTTCACACTTTCGTTGGCTAACCGAAACCGAAATTGATGAATTAAATGTTCTCTCGTTAGATGCTTCTTCAGAATATGGTTATGTCTTAGAAGTCGATGTTCAATATCCCCAACACCTCCATGATTTGCATGCTGATCTCTCCTTTTTAGTTGAAAATATTATTTCTCCTGCTAATGTTAATGGTAGAGTTAGGAAGGTCATTCCGAACCTTATGAATAAGACAAAATATATTGTTCATTACCTACCGTTGCAACAAGCCCTACATAATGGATTAAAATTAATTAAAGTTCATAGAGTTATTCAGCTTAAACAGTCTGACTGGCTTAAACCTTTCATTGATTTAAATACCCGAAAACGGAATTTGTCTGAAAATAAATTTGGGAAATCGTTCTTCAAATTAATGAATAACAGTGCGTTCGGAAAGACTATGGAGAACGTTGATAAACGAGTTGATGTGAAACTGGTTACTCATTGGCAAAATTCTGGACGTTTCCTGGGAGCCGAGAATTTAATAGCTAAACCCAATTTCAAAAATTCTAAAATATTCACAACAAATTTCGTCGCTATTCAGATGAATTAATTACGTATTAATGAGTTGATACCGATCTAAACCATTCATTTATTAACAATCATAATTTATCTGACCAACGTTACCATATAAACAATATCAACTCAGTTAGAAATATACTTGTAAACAACTATTTTCCTTTGAACTTCAGAAATAAACACATAAACAAACGTCTACAGAATATTAAAATCAACAACTTTATTACTAACAAAACCACTACAGATAAAATAAATCTAGAAAAATCTATTATCATTCCTTATGTCGGCCCTCTATCAATGAAATTAAAAAATATCTTAAATAAATACAACATTCACACTATTTTCAAATCCACCAAGAAACTTAACACGATAATTAAAACTGGGAAAGATGAGCTTAATAAATTTGATAGAACTAATGTAGTATATAAGATAGATTGTAAGAGCAATAATTGTAACAGTGCATATGTTGGACAGACCAAAAGACACCTAAAAACTATAGTAAAAGAACATAAACGTAATATTACTGAAAAGCCTGATTCAGTTATATCTAGACATGTCATTGATCTCAACCATGAAATGGACTGGGAAGGAACTACTATACTTGACAATGAACCCCAGTATTATAAACGACTCATCTCCGAAATGACACACATAAAAAAACATCCTAATACTCTTAATGATCAAAAAGATTCTGAACAACTTAATAAAATTTATGATAAATTACTTAAAGCAATTTAATATTCCTTTCTGGCTGTCTTTGCTCTGATCCAACATATAAACTGAAACTTACTTTTTTTGATAATTTTTTTTTTTTTTTCTTATTGACCTCATTTGTGTCACCTTTTACTATCACTCATAATTGTAATTTTTCCTCATTCTTGGATGTTAACTCCTCAAGTTAACATCCACTTAACTTGTTTTATAATTTATTCAATATGATTTAATATCCTTAAATATTTCAAATTTTCTAAACCATCATTATAATTTTACTCTTCATTTTTATTTGTTAAAGTTTAAAATAGTGTGGTTTAAAAAAACTTTCTTCATATGCTAACCGCATGTTATTTAATGATTAATTTAAAAGGTGTATTGATATCATTACTTATGCTTCATCCCCTAGGTAGGTACTTTCAATATTTATATCTAATTCATCAGGTTATCTAAAATTAAAAATTCTTCTTCTTAGGACGCCGTCTCCCTCCGGAGGTTGGCGATCCAACTGGCTATAATGGTGCGTGAAACTGCACCTCTGAAAATCTCTATACAGGGTGGTTCTGATATAAATACGGATTTTTGGAGGGTGTTAACTAGATGCAATATGTAATCGAATGGTCACTACAGCAGCGCGGTGAAGAAACAAAAAAAATTTAAAAATTTTTGAAAAACATCTTAACATGAATTAATTTGAATACGGTCCTGTGCGTTTTCGCTTTGACTTAAGCAACACATTTGGCAACTGTGTAAAGGCTAATGTAAACAAACAATTACCGAGAAGTTATTGATTCCGTAAATAACAGCAGTACACTAACACACACACGCACACACTTACGTAGGGAAGTACACTACAAAAATTGTTCGAAATTGGCACCGTCTGCTAAGATACAAGCTTCCAGCCGTCTACCAAAATTCTGTCTTACTCGCGCAAAAACGTCAGGCATCTGGCGAATCAAGAAACTCACGCACTGGTCTTGCAAAGTGAGGAGGTGCACCATCATGTTGAAATACCATACGTCCACGCACTTCCAAAGTGATGTCCTCTAGAACATTTGGCAGAATTTCTTGTAAGAAGGCCAAATAAGTTTCCCCATTTAAACGCGCAGGTAGAACGAACGGCCCGAATAGCGAATCCCCAAAAATTCCACACCACACATTTAGCGAAAACCGTTGTTGAAACCGCGAAGGATGTACCACATGAGGATTTGCGTCAGACCAATAATGACTGTTATGAAAATTTAAAATACCATCGCGTGTGAAACAACATTCGTCCGTGAACAACACCCTGTGGAAAAAATTTGGATCTGCTACACTGTTTTCTCGAAACCACCGACACAAATTAACTCGTGGCTGGAAATCAGTTTCCAGCAAGGCTTGCACACGTTGCACATGGTAAGGATGCAGCAACTGTTCGTTTAAAATTCGCCACACTGTCACATGAGAGGCACCAACGGTTTGTCCTATTTCCCGTGTACTACTTTGGGGATTTTCGTCTATGATATCCAGGATTTCTTCTTCCACAGCGGCGATACGGTTTGGACGTCGACGACCACGGCCCTCAAATGTAGGGTTTACGTTGCCGGTGTCTCGCAATCTCTGAACTGCATTTAACACGGTTCGCGGGCTCGGAAGTCGTCGTTGGGGATATCGATCACGGTACAAAGCGATTGTTGCATCGATGCTGTATCGACATTCACCGTACATAAGTATCATGTCACAAAATTCTGATGAACTAAACGCCATTTTCGAACACACTTGTTTACGTTACAGTAACCGAGTAACCTCATTCACCGTCAGCTGATTGAAGACAGCGTTGCCACTACACACGACCAGGTCAATCGAGGACACGTTTTACACAGGACCGTACTCGGTTTTGCCTGTATTTTCACATACGTTTTTCTCGAAAACGGTAAACTTTAGGACCTGCGAAGTTTTGCTTAATTTTCTTATTTTCTACTGCCCTATCACCTCCTTAAATATCCGAAGTTATATCAGTAACACCCTGTAGATGTCCGTCCGAACCATCGACGCAGATCCTTCAACCACGAGTTCTGTCGTCTACCCACAGATCGTTTACCCTCGATTTTTCCTTCGATGACGAGTCGGAGGATCTCGTAGCGTTCTCCCCTCATAACGTGTCCGATGTATTGGAGCTTTCGTTCTTTAATAGTTCTCAGCAGCTCTTTACCTTTGCCCATTCTCCTCAGTACTTCCTCGTTGGTTATCCTGTCTACCCAGGATATACGCAGTATACGGCGGTACAAGTACATCTCGAAAGCGTCAATGCGGCACTCCATTGCTTGACTGAATGTCCAGCTCTCGGAGCCATAGAGCAGCACCGGAAAGACATAGCAACGCAGTATACGCATGCGGAGCTGCAGGTTCAGGTCTCGATTAGTGAAGAGGGTCCTCATGGAGATGAATGTTCTTCTGGCTTGTTCTATCCTTGACCTAATTTCCATTTTAGGGTCACTGGACTCGTTGACGAGGGCTCCAAGATACTTAACGGACGGCACTTGTTCTACGACCTGGTTGTTAATTCGAAGGATCGTCCGTCTTGGTATCTTGGAGAACACTACCACCTTGGTCTTGGCCACATTCATGTGTAGACCATACTGTGTGCTATGTTCCACGATGAGGTCCATCATGTTCTGGAGATGTGGTAGGCTGCCTGCGAGCACGACCGTATCGTCAGCGAAACGTATATTATTAATGAGGGTGCCGTTGATCTTAATGCCCTCTTTCACGTCCTCCAGTGCCTCTCGGAACACTGCCTCCGAATATATATTGAAGAGGAGAGGGGACAGGACACACCCCTGTCTAACACCCCTCCTAATTTCTATTTCTTCGGATGTTGTACCGTCTACCCTAATCTCTGCAGTCTGATTCCAGTACAGTTGCGTGATGATGTTCAGATCTCCCTCATCGACACCGGTGTATTTGAGAATTTCGATGAGCTTCTGATGTGAGACACAGTCGAAAGCTTTTCGGTAATCAATAAAGCAGGCGTATATATCGACATTCATGTCACTACATCGTTGAGTGAGAACGTTGAGAGAGAAGAGAGCCTCACGCGTGCCCACTCCGTTCCTAAAGCCAAACTGCGTTCCGCCAACCTGTCCCTCACATCTGGCGTATATACGAGTGTGGATGATACGGAGAAAAACCTTGAGGACGTGAGACATCAGGCTTATCATTCGGTGGTCGTCACATTGGGAAGCATTCGATTTTTTTGGTAAGGTGATGAACGTCGATCTCAGCCAATCCGTTGGTATTTTCCCGGCTTCGTATATTGAGTTAAACAGAGATGTAAGCAGTTTCAGGCCCCTATCGTCTGCGTCGACGATCAATTTCAAGGTTTCCGCGTGAATCTGGTCTGGGCCTACAGCCTTGTCATTTTTTTGAAGTTTTATAGCACGTGACCTTGTCATTTTTTTGAAGTTTTATAGCACGTCTCACGTCCTCTTTCGTGATAACAGGCCTGGGCTCGTTGAAATCATTATCTCGAGGTGGTTGGTAGGGTCGTGTGTCATTGAAGAGATCCTCAACATACTCCTTCCATCTTGTTAGCTTTTCCTCCACGCACGTTAAAATCTTGTTGTTGGTGTCCTTCAAAATACCGCGGGTGTGCTTGCGATGTGTGTTTGTGAATTCTTTAATCTTTTTGTGAAGATTAAACAGGTCGTGCTTATTGTTTAGTGTCTCCATTTCACTGCATTTTTCAGCTAGCCAACCTTCCTTTGCTTTTCGGCATTCTGATCTCACCGCCCTATTCAACTCCCTGTACCGGTTATTGTCTGTGGTTTTGTGTTTCCTTCTCTCATTCATAAGTTGAAGAATCTCATCCGTCATCCACTGTTGTTTTTTCGAGGCTTGTACATACCCAATGTCGATCTCCTGGGTTTCTAAAAGAGCCTTTTTTAAGACAGTCCACCGAGGCTCCACGTCGTCGTCAGTATAATTGTTAATTGTTTGTAGACGCGCCTCGAGATTCTCGGTTGCTTTAGCTCGTATCTCGGGATCAACGAGTCTTTTGACATCGATTCGCTTAGGTTTATTTGGACGCTGGACTTTAGTGAAGTAGCGAAGCTGTAGGTTTATTACCACGGGATTGTGGTCGCTGTTGACGTCAGCACCAGGGTATGTTGTTGCTGATTTAACAAACTTCCTTAGGTGACTCTTAATGAGGACGAAATCTATTTGATTTCTAATTATGTGGTCATCACGATCGGCTGGGGATTTCCACGTGTACAGACGTCGAGAATGTTGTTTAAAAAAAGTGTTGGCAGCAGAGAGAGAGTGCTCTGTACAAAATTGTACCAGACGATCACCTCTAGTATTGCGTGTCCCAAGACCATGATTCCCGCAGACCTCACCATCAGCACCCTTCCCGATCTTCGCATTAAAGTCGCCAAGAACAATTGTTATCTCACCTTGTTTTGTTATTTTCATAGCCTCATCTAAAGTAGAGTAGAACTCCTCAACCATCTCATCAGTCTTGTCCCCTGTTGGAGCATACGCTTGGATTACATTCATAACTCTATGAGTAGTGAGGAGCCTCAGAAGCATCACTCGATCTCCGAGTGGGATAAAATCGATTACGGATTTTTCCAATTCAGAGGAGATGATTATAGCTACGCCGTACTGGTGTTTGGGATCATCGCCACTAGAGTAGTAGAGGACACCATTCTTAGTCCTGTGAGTCCCAGTACCTGGCCATCGCACCTCACTTAGCCCCAAGATCTTGATTTGTAATCTGTGCATTTCTGCATCTACATTGGCGAGTTTTCCTGCCATGTATAGGCTACGTACGTTCCACGTAGCAATTTTGGTTTGTTTCCTGTATATTTGCATTCTGCTAGTTTCTAAGGACGGGGGGATTCTTCGCACCCTCTCCCCACTTAAGGGGTGCCCCGGACTGAGGGCCGTCTTTATATCTATTTCAGCCATGTTGAATAAATGGAAAGATAGTGTAGTGGGACTTCCGTTTCCCTTCTGCACCGCAGTGTGGAAACCGTTGAGACTGCTACAATCGCGCCTCCCACATCCATTGTAGCGCTGTGTGTGAAGTACTTCTTCGGCACCGCCACATGGTACTATTGCTGCTGCTGCCCAGCAACAGATTTTTGCCATATCTGGCTACCCTCACTTGGTTTAGCCTGCGGGCCAACGCAGTTTGCCAGGGTGTGGCGCTTGGAGCCAACAAGTGAGAGCTGGGGACCCTATGGAGACCAGTGCATTGAAACCACCCACGCAGATGCCTGGGTGTGGCCATTTCGCAGCAAAGGTGCTACTCCTACAGCGTCCCCCATAAAAATTAGTATTGTTAAATTATTATTTTTTTAGATTTAGCTTCCTCACATTGAAAAGGATCACAAAGCTTAGTGATCGAAACGTCTGTGTTATGTAATAAATTTATTATGATTGTCAATAAATGAATGGTTTAGATCGGTATCAACTCATTTATCAAAAAAAACATTGAAACATTAAACTCCTTTTCACTTAATTACGTATTGTTTACGATAAACCTCTTTATGTAGGTTTTACTATTTTGGATTTGCCTAAAGTTGTTATGTATGACTTCTACTACAGGTTTCTTAAACAAAAATATCAACAGAACGTTTCTTTGATGTATATGGATACCGATTCCTTCATTCTTAAAGTAGTCACAGAAAACTTCTATCGGGATATTATCGAAAATATTCAACACTTTGATACTTCAAATTATCCGCGCGATAATAGTTTCGATATTCCGATTACCTCATCTGTAGTTGGTAAATTTAAAGATGAGTTCCCAAATAATCCCATTCAAGCATTTTATGGAACCGGTGCTAAAGCTTACTGTGTCGAATCGGTTCATCAAGTCGATAAAAAAGTTAAATGTGTTAAGAAAAACGTTATAAAGTTACATGTAGGTATTAACGATTATCTTCGCGTTATTAGGGACGATTTCACCATTCTATAAAGTATAAATATTTTCGTCTCCGACCTCCACACTACGTTCATACAAATGAAAACTAGAGTAGCTCTTTGCCCTAATGATGATAAACGTTTCTTAATTCCGAAAACAACTAATACGCTTCCTTTGGGACATTATAATATAAAAAAATCGGAAAATTCGATTTCAACGCAGGATAGTAAAATCGATCGATTAATCCAAAATTTTCATCAACCGTATACCGACAACTTAACCGTTGGGGAATATCTTTTTCAAAAACTGTTTCAGGCTTCCTCACTTCCCGACGAATCTATTGATACTATTTATGAACATCTTATATAACATTAATCAGTTGGTGTATTTATTATATGTGTATATGTAAATAATGTATCGATGTTATATTTTACAAGTTTATACCCAATAGTAATTATATTTCGTATTGCCGTTCTCGAATTACAATAATTACACTTGTAGTACCAATTTTTTCTGAGCTCTGGAGCACGAAGTTTAAAGCCGATTCTCTCCGCCACTGGGTCTCCGGTTCCCCACCCTTTCGACGGCTGGTCAATCATCATTACAATTTTTTCGTGTGCTCTGTTAGGACGTGTTTTTGGTGTGACGCAGAATTATTAGTGCTTTGTCACAATGGCCGAAGACAAAGACCGCAGATTCAAGAAAAGAAAATTAAAACAACTATTACAAGAACTCTTGGAGGGTTCAAGTAAGTATTAAGTAAAACATATTCCTTTTGTTTTAGATTTATCCCTTTTTTTCGCAAGTAAACATTTTCCCACTGGAATTTTGTTTACCTCTATTTCCACTGGAATAGATCTTCATACAGTTTTTCCACTGAATTACTGTTCTTTCGACTTACGAGTCGCAAAGACACTGGAATTTTGTTTATCTCTATTCCCATTGGAATAGGTTTTTATACAGTTTTTTCCACTGAATTACTGTTTCTCCGACTTCAAGTCGCAAAACCAAGCCGGCTAAACAATTTTCCCACTGGAATTTTGTTAATTTCTATTCCCACTGGAATAGATCTTTATACAGTTTTTCCACTGAATCACTGTTTCTCCGACATACCGAGTCGCAAAATCAAACCAGCTCCGCAGTCGCTGTGGTACTGTTATAAAAACTGGCAGTGTTAACATAAACACGATAAATATCACGGTCGTGTACACTCTTAAGATATCGTATTACTTCCACAGAAATAATATTGATATAGGTACTTTATTGTTCATAGGCGACTCGGAAAGATCTTCTGGGTCACAACCCAGTGAAGATGACGATCCAGAAATGAACTGCCCAATAGCTACTTTAGCTGAAAAACAACAACAACCACAAAATGGTTTGTTAGCGCTGCTAGAAAAAAAGACAGCGAGTACTTTAGGACCGGAAGTACACTCTGATATTACCGATCTCCTATCGGTTTTTCTTACAAAAGGCTTGGATAGCGAGGGACGGAAAAATACAGTTGAACAATATCCTCCCTTAAAAGGATGCGAGGCATTGAAACCCCCGGAAATCAATGCAGAAATCAAATCATGCTTAACACAGGCAATTTTGAGACAAGACATGTTTTTGTCAAAGATACAAACCCAGTTGGCGGCTGTTATAAGTGCGTTGGCGGTTCCATTAAATAACCTATATGAACAAATAAAAACAAAGACTCGCCATCTACGCAGGAAGAATTAGAAAAGTTGGGTGATCCACTGAAGCTTGTGGCAGACGTCTTTCATTCCATTTCAAATCATAGACGTTACCTAATTGCCCCAGTTTTAGACGATTCTGTAAAAGAAGTAATTGAAAACTGTCCAATAGATTCTTTGCTATTTGGTAAAAATTTTTTCGAAAAACTGAAGAGTTCTACTGAAGCAAAGAAGTTGGGTGCGTCTATCAAGAAGAAACCCAAAGTGGCACGCACAGGACCCCTTTCTTCGACACGGTCTCGTTTTACTTCATTCCCCAAACAGACGGCTAGAATATCAGGAAGAGGTTCTCAGTTTTTTCAAAATCGCCAACGCTCGCTCAAGACTCGATACAGAAAAGAGGAGGAGGGCACACATCGTCCAAGGAATTTAGGGAAGCGATAACACCAGCAATAACAGAAAACATCCAGACGGTAGCGGCAGTATCCTCACCAATACAAGCGATCCAGGTACATGCTGGGCGCTTAACTCATTTTTTAAATCGCTGGTCATTAATTACTAGCGATAGAACTGTACTGTCAGCTCTTAGGGGTTACAAAATACCCTTCACAAAAAAACCAGTACAATTACAATCCCCAAATTCAGAAATAAGCCAAATTAACGCAAGCCAGCTCGAATACAGTTTATTAAATTTAATAAATCTGGGAGCAATATCGACTACTACTCCAAGAGTCAGTCAGTTTATTTCTTCATATTTTCTAGTACCAAAACCAGATGGTTCTTCTAGATTTATATTAAACCTAAAAAAATTAAATAAATTTTTAAAACCCTCCCATTTTAAAATGGAGGATTACAGAACAGTATTACAATTACTTTTTAAAAACTGTTTCTTTACCAAAATAGATCTTAAAGACGCATATTTTTTAATACCAATTCATGAGAGATATAGAAAATACCTAACATTCAAATATAAGAATACTTTTTACAGATTTAACTGCCTGCAATTTGGACTTAGTACCGCTCCTTATTTATTCACAAAAATGTTTAAACCAGTCCTACAATACCTCAGAACTAATGGGATTATATGCGTCGCGTACCTTGATGATATTATCATTATCAGTAAAGCAGGACAATCTGCAATCACGGACTATAATTTCACTAAAAATTTTCTAGAATCATTAGGATACATTGTAAATAAAAGAAAGAGTTCATTCATTCCATCACAACAGTGTCAATTTTTAAGCTTTATATTTGATTCTAGACACTTTCTGTTATCATTACCACAACAAAAAGCAAACTTGATAATAGTCTCTATTTCTCATACATTATCTAAAAATTCAGTTTCTATACAAAAATTGGCGCGACTAATAGGTCGATTAGTAGCTGCTTGTCCAGCATGCCCATATAGCTGGGCACATTTAAAAATTCTAGAACGAAAAAAATTCTTGGCCCTAAGGCAGAACGGATTTAATTATAAAGGTAAAGTAGGGATTTCCTCTTCGATGAAAATTGATTTAAGATGGTGGAGCAGATCAGTTTCACTTAATATGGGAATGCCAATATCACCAACTAGAGTTTTTCGCTTAGAAATTTTTTCAGACGCTTCCCCTACTGGTTGGGGAGCGTTTTGTAATGGCCAGAATACTCATGGGTTCTGGAGTGCTTCGGAAGCTTTACACCACATTAACTATCTAGAAATATTAGCTGCATTAAACGGCGTAAAATCATTTACTCAGAGTCATTCTAAATGTACCATACTTCTACGTGTGGATAATACAACTGCTGTATCGTGTATTAACCGCATCGGCAGTGTAAGATTCAGAAACTTGAATAGAATTGCCAGGAAATTGTGGGACTGGTGTGAGACTCGAAAAATTTTTGTTTTCGCCTCGTACATAAATACTGAAGATAATGTTTTCGCAGATAGGGAATCCCGATCACAGAATATTGAAACAGAATATACATTGGAACATGAGGCTTTTAAGACTATATGTTCCAAGTTCGGGATACCAGATATAGACTTTTTTTGCAACAAAATTAAATACTAAGTGTGTTCGTTATTTTTCTTGGAAACCTGACCCGGGCTCCTTAGGAGTTGACGCTTTTACTTTTTCATGGTTAGGAGAATTTTTTTATGCCTTTCCCCCTTTTTGTCTGGTTGCTAAATGTTTACGAAAAATCATTAAAGACCAAGCAAAAGGAATTCTAGTTGTTCCACGCTGGAAAACTCAACCGTGGTACGCTCTATATCAAAAATTACTAGTAACTAAGCCTTTAGTTTTTCAACCTAGTAAGACTGTTAATTTCACCTTTTAGACAAAAACATCCTTTGTGGAGGCAACTTATCCTGGAGGCCGGGATTTTATCAGGCAGTCTTTCATCAGTAGAGGAGTTCCGGCAATAGGGCTTTTACCTATTTTGTCTTCATTGGCGCCAAACAAATTTACTCAATGTAACAGTTATTACCGTAAATGGTGGAATTTTTGTATATCAATATATAAATCACCGTATGTTTATTCGTTAGATGGAATGCTTTCGTTTCTAAACGCACAAAGTGAGCGGGGCGCCTCGTACTCTACATTAAATTCACAATATTCGGCTTTATCTTTCATATTTCCAATAGAGGCGAAAGATAAAATTATTTTCAAAAGATTTTTAAAAGGGGTGTATAGGCAAAAACCTCCACAACCTAAATACCAAACAACATGGGATCCTTCTCTTGTGTTTGACCATCTGGCACCAATGTTTCCTAAAGAAATAATAACCATTTCTAACACTAAAGGCGAAATTCAAAAAGAACACCTTAAAAATATTAGGAGAACTAAGAAAAACCTTATTGTTCCAGATGTTCAAGTTAATAATACTATCGATGATGATACATCTGATGAAGATGGAAATTGTACCGATTAATAACGACATCTCTTATATATCGGAAGACGTAGGTGAAACTCAAACACTTAGCCATTACCACAAATTTATGTATCTAATCAATATCACACAAATCAGATTAACTTACATAAATTTATTAACAAAAATTACTATTCTCAGAGCAAGACAAGACAACCCTATTTATTCCAACACAGAACTAATCCTAAATCAAATAAATAATAATCTTGAGAAATTAAGACCACAAAGATTAAAGAGAGGTTTAATTAACGGTATAGGTATTGCCATGAACTATTTATTTGGTACTGTTGATAATAATCAATATGATGAGATAAAAGACAATATGCTTAAATTATTTAACAACCAAAAGAAAACTATTGAAAAGCAAAACGAATACGTCAGTCTAGCGCAACATATAACGAATGATTTCAAGAACGACATAGAAATTATTCAAAAGAACTTTAACATTTCCTATAATACATTTCTAAACGAATTATCTAAAACCAATTATAACGTAGAATCGCTACACCTCACCCTTCTATGTCAACAACTTTTATATAAAATATTATTGATTGAAAGAAGTCATGCATCGGCTGAAAACGATATATTTGATTACGAAATTATTAATAACGTTCAAATTAATGAAATTACTAAACATCTGATAGACATTTATGGAACAAATCGAATTATAAAAACTCATTCTTCTAACCCAATTTTGCATATAAAGTTATCAAAACAAACATTAATTTATGAAGGGGAACTGTTGATAGGGATTATTCATGTACCCATTGTACATCCTTTAACCTATCACCTTAACCAAGTTTATCCTTTAGTCCAAAATCAAATAATGATAATAATACCTTCTAAATTTCAATTACATTATGATACGATTGAAAAATGGTATTCTGATTGTATAACAATTTATAACAATTACAATTTCTGTAAAAATCCTGTATCAAATTCAAAAATCAATGAACTTCCAACTATGAAGATATTAAATTATGAAGAAACCAGAAGACTCAACAATGGTAGTTACATCTATTCTACCACCAATAATTGGACAACTAATAATGGAATCAAGAAATTAAATGGAAACTTCATCATTAATATGGAAAAACAACCTATCATTATAAATGAGGAAATCTACGTCAAGGAAATTGCTAAAATAAGTAATTTTCCAACCACTCCAGTTAAAATGGAAATGAAGATCCCACAACTAATGATCGACAAATTAAGAAAAATCACTGACAATGGAAAAGAACTCCAACAGATGTTAAGAAAAATTGAAGAACTCCAATTCACCTTCAACCAATTACTTTCTTAACTCATGGATTAATTACATTTATAATTACAATCCTTGTTGTCCCTATACTAATTATCTATAAGTTCAGAATACAATTAATCAACATAATTTAAAGGAAAAGGGAGATAGCTGTACCAACGGAAGAAAAAGAAATGGACTCCGTCCCTTCGGCACCCCTATATCCAATATTTTGAAAAACGGGGACTTATTTTCAACTAAGAAGAGGAGAGTTATATAAGTATATTTGTTATCTACATCCTGTATACGTCAGTTATCTTATACTATATATATAGACCTCAGGCATTGTAACCGCCAGAGTGAGTCAGACCGGACTAGATTGTAAAGCTTGATATTGTTGTAGTTCATAACGTATAATATTCAATAAAGTAAATAGTTTGTTCAATTGTTCCTTTTTAAAAATTCGTTTTCTCGATACTTCGACAAAACTCATTTTAGAAGAAAAATATGATTCATTATGCAGTAAGAGAGAAAATCCTCCTAGCGCAGCTTGTTAGAGACCGTCCAATCACAGAAAATAAAAGGACAGATGGTGCGTCACTATCTGAGAAAAAGACGGCTTAGGAGGCTCATTTAAGTTAGCCCCACTTGTGTCGAATTTTTGATTTTATTTTATTTTTAATGGAATGTTCGTCGTTTGTTCTTTATTGTTCGTTCATTAAAATTGTTTGTCCGTCTTTTGTTTATTGATAATTAATTAAACAAATTTTCATTCTTAAGTTAGCCCCCCGTCATCGATATTTTTGTTTTTTATCTCTCAAACACATGTGTTTTTATTTATTATTGATTGTTCGATCATTATTGGCGATTGTTCGTTCATAAATAATGTTTATTTATTAATTATTTCATATTTTTAAATAAAATGCTATCTCATCTCCTTATGCAGCGCATGCGCTAACGTGTATAGTATAGTTCTTATCTGTCAATATTGTCATCATTCTGTCATATTGTTTGTTTTGACTTGCAGAATAAGTTCGAATTAAATTTGTTTTTAAATTTCAGAAGAAATAATTCACATAGTAGTGCACGTAGGTAGTTTATATGGTGTAGGCGTGGACGTGTGCATTTATACGAACCCACACCTACTACCGTGATTTTTTTTAATTAAGTAGATATTTATTCCATATTACGGCGGATTTATGATAATAATGACAAAAATCAAATTATAAAAAAAAACAAGTTCTTTCAAAAAAAAACCTTTATAATTTCTTTTTCATGATTTTGGATCGCCTTTATATTTATATAGGTACCTATATCTAGGTATTGTAATGATAAAGGAAAGTAGCCTAATATGAGATAGTTCCTAATATGAGACACCTTATTAACTCCTAAACGACGGACTTCATCTATTGACAAATAGCGTAAATAGTAGCCGAAGCAATAAATTTGCACATATAATACAGTTTTCCTCTTTACATAAATCGATGAGATAGCAATTTCATGTTTACTTAAAGTGAATGTGTAACAATTTTGTATGAGTGTTACTTGCGGGTAGATATCTACTAACAAGGTAAGTAATTAATAAATATTTTTTATTCATTTCATTGTGTACGTGTCAGTTAAAATCTTCTGTATTTAAAATATAAATATATGTACTCCCTTTCTTACAATTCAAGAGTGGAGATGCAAAACGGTCTAAGTGCCATTCCCATGAAATTGCCTGTTTTGTTATATTACTGTTCTAAGTGCCATCGCCAATATGCTTATAAATGGTCTATGTGCCAGTCTCCAAATATTGGGTGCAAACATTACATGAGGAAGTGGGGGTCAGTCTAAGACGTTTTCGGTAAGAACGGTCTATATGCCATTTGAAATACATTAGTCTTATGCAAAATGGAGGCAACAAGAGGCTGCTCCTGCTGTAATCCCATGAAAAAGACGAAATAAAGGCAGTACAAATAAAAGAAAAGAAAGGAAAAGGTTCAAAGTTAGTGGGTTATCATACAGAGACTACAAAGGAATTGAAATACCGGCGAAAACTACGTGCATTGTAGAGGTAAATATGGCGAAGACGCAGCAAGTAAAGTACTATGCGTGCTGTAAATATTTGTATCTTTTTTTAGGAAAGGTGTTCCTGTCGCTATGCATGCAAAAGCGTTCCAGTTGAGCAGAAGCAAAAACTGTTCAAAGAATTTTATGCAACTACCGATTATGAGAAGCAAGGTACGTTTCTTCTCTCTCATATTCAAATTGCCAATATTACCAGAAGACGAAATGGGACGTATGAAGCTCCGGAACAAAGTCGTAGGCAGTGCTCAGTGTATTACACGACGGTAATGGTAAACATGTACAGGTTTGCAGAAAGACTTTCTCAGACATATTTGGTCTTGGCCATCGGAAATTACAAGAGCTAACAGGAAGAAAAAAAAAGCGGAGATGTAACGTTCGTCGACAGACGCGGAAAAAAACAGCAAACGAATTAAATTTTCTTTGGAGATGCAAAATCAAGTAAGAGAGCATATAAATAGTTTTCCGCGTGAAGAGAACCATTATAGCCGTTCCAAATCATCCAAAGAATTCGTAAGTCCAGATCTTAACATAAATCGCATGTTTTTGGCGTTTAAAGAGAAAGTTCCAGATTCTTTTGTTTCATACAAATTTTATTCCACCGTTTTTCATGAAGACTTTCCTATGTTACGATTTAATTACGATAAAAATTATTTAAACATACATAACTATAGACTAGATATAGGTGCAAATATTGTATTTTAGTTAAATTTAAGGTTTCTTTTAAGCTTATTTTTTTGACACAAAGGACAAGTAAAAAGTTTTCCATTGATTTCACCGCATTCTTCGTGGCACCACCGGAAACATGCTGTACATTGGGCCCACTTTTCTCCATGAGTATCCTTAGAAAATCTTCCAAAACAAAAAAGACACTCTGCATCATCAAAATCTTCTTCGCTGCTAGAGTCATTCAATTCAATAGAAACATCTGACTCGGAACTACTATTTAACCGTGTATCCTGTTTGCATTTTTTTGTCTTTTTTTTGGCCACTGCCTTTCCGTGATGTTTATCAACGCTTTTCTTCTTTTTTGCTATGGATTCTTCCAATCAATTTTTGTAAGGTGTTGATGTTATCAACGTAGCAGTTCCCTTTCCTCGACGAGGAACATCAGAACTACTTGAAGTTGAAGGGATGGGAATAATATCATTCGGAGAAACTATTTGTGTTGCAGAGACGGATGCTTGAGTAGCTTCAACTTCAGCGATATTGTCTTGTAATGCATTGTTTTCTACATCAGTAAGCGTAATATTTTGATCTTGTTGCAAAAAGTCAATATTTTGGAAAACGTTTCAGTTGCATGGATAGAGACCAGTTTTTCTGAACGCGTTTATAGATGCTTCCATGGTAGCAGCCCGATTGTAGGCTTTCCTAAAGAGCGAACAAATATTATTATTCGTCACCATTTTCCCAGGATTGTTTCTCAGGAAAGTCTTTTTTTTGGGCATAATGTCTTTAATGGTGCCATGAAACCTACGTCGAGTGGTTGCATTTTATGGGTAGAATGAGGTGGCGAGCATACAATTGATACATGGTTCTCTCTTGCCATTTGTATTACTTCTATGTTTCGAGTATGGGAATAGTGACCATCCAATAGCAACAAAATGGGATCCTCGCTAGTAGGTTTTGTGTATTTGATAAAATGTGCAAGCCACTGCGTAAAGATATCCGTCTGGATCCATCCTGACGGGTGATAAGCCCAAATTGACCCTGTAGGTGCACCATCCATTAAGTGTTCTGACATATTTTTTCGAGGGAAAACTATTAAAGGAGGAACGTATGTCCCTACAGCATTCATAGCTGTGACAATTGTAAGTAGTTTGCCTCGTTTGAGTGATGATATTGCGCATACTTGTTTTTTCCCTTTTAAACCTATTATCTTACTTTGCTTATGTTGCACTACCGTAATTCCTGTTTCATCTACATTATACAACCTATGTGGCAAAAAATTAATTTTTTGCATTTCTTTTTCAAAAATATTAAAGAATTGTGCAACATTATTGGCATTAAATCCTTTCACTCTTGCTGCAGATATTGCTTGTTGTGAACGAACCGATAGTTACGGATGTCTTGACAAAAAGCCCTTCAACCATTTTTTGCCTGCAATTCCTGACTTCTCACTAAAAGGATGTCGCAGACCATTCTTAATGGCCAACTGAAAAGCCATATATTTTACATCTTTTCTTCGAAGCCCGTAGCATTTTTTTTTCCATTTCTATGCAGTATTCTGCTAATTGCTTTTCTATTACATGCGGTAAAGCTTGTTTTCTGCCTAAATTCATATTAACAAGATCTTCTGCACTTCTGTGATCTCTAACATATCTTTCTAGAGTACCTGGATATAAAAAATAAAACTAATGAAAAGAAAAAAATAATATTACTAGAGTTTGCCTTTTGGAACATTGAATTCACGAGAGGCTCTAAGATATCCCATTTGTCTATTTTTAACAGCTTTTACAGCTGAAATCATACTTTCTTTGTCCCACTTCTTCCTCTTTTTCGCTTCTTTAGGCATCTGCAGGTAAAATAAGCAAACAATATTTAGTTTTCGTACTGAAGGTAACGAGTTTCCTAATATGAGATATCTCATATTAAGAACCTGTAGCTGTCTTGTATTAGGAACTGGCTGAATTATTAACCTTACTTGTTTCATAATTCTAGAGTGGAAATGCAAAACGTTCTAAGTGTCAAAAAAATATAATCCGAGTTAATCAAAGGAACTTTTATTTTAGAAGCAAGCGTTACAAAGCGTTACAAGAAAAATGCTTAAAATTAAAGTACACACATATGTAACCTAACTAACATAAAGAGAACTTCAAATCTTTTGCAATTTTATAAAAAAAAATTGTAATTCTCAAAGGTATGTGAAACGGTCTATGTGCCCGCATCACATAAATGCAAAACGGTCTAACATGGTTAAGATATTCAAGCTTGTTTCACCTTCCAGAAGTATGCTGTTTTGTTGCGTCAATAAGATTTTGATAAAAACTATAGTGTTTTAGAGGTATGTAGTCGAGCATTTCTTCAATGTTCTTTAGTTTTTTCATAAGTAATTCTGTTTAGGCATTCTAATGCAAGAGGAACGGTGTATATTATATCTCAAAAGATAGGTAAATACCTGTACGTCTAAAAATAAAGGATTACAAATCCTACATTTTAGATTATTTTAGATTATTTTATCTACGTCTAACATGTGTTGACCTTCAGATTCATTAGTGTAATTCAATGCCGGTAGGGGTATTAGCCCTCGGAGTAGTTGTTTCTCTTGTTTCTGGTTAGTCTCTTTATATTATATCTTTTAACCGTTTGCCTTTTTTTAAGACGTTGCAGTTACTCCATGCTTCCAAGTGGCTAAAAGTCTTTTTTTTTTCCCTTTCAATTTGGATCCTCGAAGCTTGAGAAATCTGTAGTTTGGTGGTGTTAAGAAACTCATCAGCAAGACAAGTAAATTTTATTAAACGCACCACTTTGGACGGATTCTTATGACGCGCATTTGAAATCATTTTTTACTAAATCGTCAGGAACATAACATTTCGTTACCCTCTTTCTCTTTTCAATTTGTGCGAAATCTCTGTCGCAGGTAAGATAGCTATGATCACTAAGTAAAAACTTCTGATCAATCCGTTCGAAAACGTTTACAGCCACAAGAAATATAAGGAGCAGGAGCATGATCCTGTTCTTATTTTGACCTGTGCAGTTATCGCACCAAATTATCAGGTTCTTTCTTTTCAAAAATAATGTTTGTTGTATACCAGTAAGAACCTAAAATAATGCAGAGGCTATCTCGTTTCCTCCTCTGCCCGTTATTGACTCATCCCACATGCACATTGTTGATGTATCTGTGTCAGATACATGTATACCAAAGTTATGGCATGAAATTTGACGGCTGTAGAACATGTCCGAATGAGTCAATGTGGGTATAAATAAAACCTGTTCTAAGTCAATGGAGATAACATTGCTTTCATTAGAAATCGTTTGAGAATCTATTATGTCCTGCTTCATTACAGATCTTGCGCTTTCAGCTTTTCTGTGATGCATTTCCATTGACTTAGAACAGGTTTTATTTATACCCACATTGACTTATTCGGACATGTTCTACAGCCGTCAAATTTCATGCCATAACTTTGGTATACATGTATCTGACACAGATACATCAACAATGTGCATGTGGGATGAGTCAATAACGGGCAGAGGAGGAAACGAGATAGCCTCTGCATTATTTTAGGTTCTTACTGGTATACAACAAACATTATTTTTGAAAAGAAAGAACCTGATAATTTGGTGCGATAACTGCACAGGTCAAAATAAGAACAGGATCATGCTCCTGCTCCTTATATTTCTTGTGGCTGTAAACGTTTTCGAACGGATTGATCAGAAGTTTTTACTTAGTGATCATAGCTATCTTACCTGCGACAGAGATTTCGCACAAATTGAAAAGAGAAAGAGGGTAACGAAATGTTATGTTCCTGACGATTTAGTAAAAAATGATTTCAAATGCGCGTCATAAGAATCCGTCCAAAGTGGTGCGTTTAATAAAATTTACTTGTCTTGCTGATGAGTTTCTTAACACCACCAAACTACAGATTTCTCAAGCTTCGAGGATCCAAATTGAAAGGGAAAAAAAAAAGACTTTTAGCCACTTGGAAGCATGGAGTAACTGCAACGTCTTAAAAAAAGGCAAACGGTTAAAAGATATAATATAAAGAGACTAACCAGAAACAAGAGAAACAACTACTCCGAGGGCTAATACCCCTACCGGCATTGAATTACACTAATGAATCTGAAGGTCAACACATGTTAGACGTAGATAAAATAATCTAAAATAATCTAAAATGTAGGATTTGTAATCCTTTATTTTTAGACGTACAGGTATTTACCTATCTTTTGAGATATAATATACACCGTTCCTCTTGCATTAGAATGCCTAAACAGAATTACTTATGAAAAAACTAAAGAACATTGAAGAAATGCTCGACTACATACCTCTAAAACACTATAGTTTTTATCAAAATCTTATTGACGCAACAAAACAGCATACTTCTGGAAGGTGAAACAAGCTTGAATATCTTAACCATGTTAGACCGTTTTGCATTTATGTGATGCGGGCACATAGACCGTTTCACATACCTTTGAGAATTACAATTTTTTTTTATAAAATTGCAAAAGATTTGAAGTTCTCTTTATGTTAGTTAGGTTACATATGTGTGTACTTTAATTTTAAGCATTTTTCTTGTAACGCTTTGTAACGCTTGCTTCTAAAATAAAAGTTCCTTTGATTAACTCGGATTATATTTTTTTGACACTTAGAACGTTTTGCATTTCCACTCTAGAATTATGAAACAAGTAAGGTTAATAATTCAGCCAGTTCCTAATACAAGACAGCTACAGGTTCTTAATATGAGATATCTCATATTAGGAAACTCGTTACCTTCAGTACGAAAACTAAATATTGTTTGCTTATTTTACCTGCAGATGCCTAAAGAAGCGAAAAAGAGGAAGAAGTGGGACAAAGAAAGTATGATTTCAGCTGTAAAAGCTGTTAAAAATAGACAAATGGGATATCTTAGAGCCTCTCGTGAATTCAATGTTCCAAAAGGCAAACTCTAGTAATATTATTTTTTTCTTTTCATTAGTTTTATTTTTTATATCCAGGTACTCTAGAAAGATATGTTAGAGATCACAGAAGTGCAGAAGATCTTGTTAATATGAATTTAGGCAGAAAACAAGCTTTACCGCATGTAATAGAAAAGCAATTAGCAGAATACTGCATAGAAATGGAAAAAAAAATGCTACGGGCTTCGAAGAAAAGATGTAAAATATATGGCTTTTCAGTTGGCCATTAAGAATGGTCTGCGACATCCTTTTAGTGAGAAGTCAGGAATTGCAGGCAAAAAATGGTTGAAGGGCTTTTTGTCAAGACATCCGTAACTATCGGTTCGTTCACAACAAGCAATATCTGCAGCAAGAGTGAAAGGATTTAATGCCAATAATGTTGCACAATTCTTTAATATTTTTGAAAAAGAAATGCAAAAAATTAATTTTTTGCCACATAGGTTGTATAATGTAGATGAAACAGGAATTACGGTAGTGCAACATAAGCAAAGTAAGATAATAGGTTTAAAAGGGAAAAAACAAGTATGCGCAATATCATCACTCAAACGAGGCAAACTACTTACAATTGTCACAGCTATGAATGCTGTAGGGACATACGTTCCTCCTTTAATAGTTTTCCCTCGAAAAAATATGTCAGAACACTTAATGGATGGTGCACCTACAGGGTCAATTTGGGCTTATCACCCGTCAGGATGGATCCAGACGGATATCTTTACGCAGTGGCTTGCACATTTTATCAAATACACAAAACCTACTAGCGAGGATCCCATTTTGTTGCTATTGGATGGTCACTATTCCCATACTCGAAACATAGAAGTAATACAAATGGCAAGAGAGAACCATGTATCAATTGTATGCTCGCCACCTCATTCTACCCATAAAATGCAACCACTCGACGTAGGTTTCATGGCACCATTAAAGACATTATGCCCAAAAAAAAGACTTTCCTGAGAAACAATCCTGGGAAAATGGTGACGAATAATAATATTTGTTCGCTCTTTAGGAAAGCCTACAATCGGGCTGCTACCATGGAAGCATCTATAAACGCGTTCAGAAAAACTGGTCTCTATCCATGCAACTGAAACGTTTTCCAAAATATTGACTTTTTGCAACAAGATCAAAATATTACGCTTACTGATGTAGAAAACAATGCATTACAAGACAATATCGCTGAAGTTGAAGCTACTCAAGCATCCGTCTCTGCAACACAAATAGTTTCTCCGAATGATATTATTCCCATCCCTTCAACTTCAAGTAGTTCTGATGTTCCTCGTCGAGGAAAGGGAACTGCTACGTTGATAACATCAACACCTTACAAAAATTGATTGGAAGAATCCATAGCAAAAAAGAAGAAAAGCGTTGATAAACATCACGGAAAGGCAGTGGCCAAAAAAAAGACAAAAAAATGCAAACAGGATACACGGTTAAATAGTAGTTCCGAGTCAGATGTTTCTATTGAATTGAATGACTCTAGCAGCGAAGAAGATTTTGATGATGCAGAGTGTCTTTTTTGTTTTGGAAGATTTTCTAAGGATACTCATGGAGAAAAGTGGGCCCAATGTACAGCATGTTTCCGGTGGTGCCACGAAGAATGCGGTGAAATCAATGGAAAACTTTTTACTTGTCCTTTGTGTCAAAAAAATAAGCTTAAAAGAAACCTTAAATTTAACTAAAATACAATATTTGCACCTATATCTAGTCTATAGTTATGTATGTTTAAATAATTTTTATTGACCCTAATATGAGACCGTCTCATATTACGAACCTCTACTGTCTCATATTAGGCACCCAATTTTTAAAACCGGAAAATTGAGTATTTTCGTGAAACTCTCAATTAACATAGGAAAATTACTTATTTTGTTTCTATTGTTATGCAGAACAGATAATAGATAGATTGTGTGAAATAGTTATCACGGCGGCATTCCTTGGAACTTAAATTCGACGACTGTACAATAGCGATATGAAAAGGTGTCTCATATTAGGCCACTTTCCTCGATGTGTTAAAAATTGAAATTATTTTATTTAATTTAAAATTAAATTTTTAATATTATTGAGCATGGATATTTTACTTAGTGTAAGTTCCAAAAATTCTATTCCAATTTTTTTTTAAATTATCTAAAATTAATTTTATTTGCCACAACTTTAAAATTTTAATAATCTTTTTAACGTAAATATTTAATTAACCCTCTGTCTGCAACGTTCGGTCTCTCACACCGACTAGTAACATAATTTCGAATTAAACAAAGGCGCATGCGCGTATCAAGTTGCGCGTCTAGGTATTCCTCAAGCTTCAGTATGCACATAGATTGCTTAACGTTAGCACCTATTAACGCAGTTTGTTTTTCGGCGAATCATCGTTTCGGTCTCTGAGACCGAGGTTACAGTTGGTGCACGGTTTTTAGGTAAGACAGAGAAGTTTATAAATTTTGAATAGGTTATAATTAAAGTAGTAATAGGAGAGGGCTTCTGAGAGCATGTCCCGTTAGATTGTTGATGTTGTTCTATCTAACGTTAGTTTGCCGTATAAGTCCATCCTTCTCGCACCTATGGGCAAAAGGTGTATGTGTTCTGAGAGCATGAGCCGTTAGTTTAATGCTGTCTCTGTCTACCTGCAGCTATCCTTTTCGTACTTTGTTCGTCGTTCCGTGTGTGCGTGACGTAGCAAGGAAGGAGCATTTTTTTTTCCCGTCGGTCGCAAACGACCGACGTACCAATCAAGGAATATGTAGGTAAGTATTTTGCCGACATGTGTTAATTGTTTTTCCGGTTCGGCTGGACATGCATGCCGCTGCCGCAGTGCAAGAAATAATAATTATTTTTCTTACGCGTTCGACTCTAATGAATGAATTTATTAAAGTAATTGCGTGCATTGAATTGCTTCGTTATGAATAGGTAGATAGGTAGATAGGTAGGTAGGTAGGTAACAATGTAAATAAAAAGTATTGTTATTCAGAAATACTTTTATTCTTTAAAAAAATGTTAAATTACAACATTATTAGATGGAATCCAACTGTTTTGTGATTTATCGAATCCAAGCCATTTTACGTAGACTTGATCACCTTTTCTTCGCAAAATTTTTTCCACCAGGTACACGTCGGGATGTTTCGCCTTTTGCAGTTTCTTATCGTAAAATCCTCCCTTTAGATCGTTACCTGTTAAATCTTGTAAATAATAGACTGGTTTAGAAAATTTAATGTTAACCACTTTAAAAATTTCATTGGAGCAGTTTGGAGTGTAACCTTTTGCAAAAACTTCGCGATGTTTGCTAATGCGTACGTAATCTCCAATGGAAAATTTCTCTCTTCAGATCTACTGTTGTAATGCGAGAATATACGGTATTCAATAGTAGCTTTTCGTTTTCCTTCTTTACAGCATTTATCGGTTTCATTCAGATAGTTCAGTGTTTTTTATTATTATAAACTTGAACTAGTTTAGGTAACAAATCTAACCATTTGTAATTTCCTTGCAATGTAAATTTTTTCCACATTATACCTTTTAAGGTTCTGTTGGCTCTTTCGACTATAGAAGCCTTTTTACTGCTGAAAATTGAATAGTGATCAATTCTGTATTTTCTCATTACATTCTGAAACCATTTATTGTAAAACTCTTTTCCCAAATCAGTTTGCAGGTTTGTCGGTATACGTTTACTTTTGTCGCTAACGTATCTATTATTGTATCCAAGTATTTTTTTGTGACAATCTCATCTTCAATCTGTTCCCCATCATCGTCGTCGTCGCTCGTTTTAACTCGAGCGAATAACTTATTATTTTCAATCAAGAATTTATCTGTCGTTTTAAACTTTCGTTTAGAACCCCCCGACAATGCTCGACCGAATTTATCAACAACCATATTGAAACTAAGTGAGAATATAAATTATTTATTCTATTATACCACACTCTCGAAGTTCTTCGACAATAGATGTGATTTCATTGGTATGGTTGGTATTTCCTGCAGATTGAGATGAAATGAGTAATTTTAAACGATCACATAATTCGTTAACATCATTAAAATATACATATTCTAGAGGTTTATCGTTTAAATTCATCCATAGACCTTTACCCAAAGGATTTTTAACTGGAGTCGAAGTAGCTGCTATGACATTGGCAGCAGCGGAAGGAAATAGAGGTCCGATCATGAGTTTCTTGATTATTCTTGATTAGCTGATACTTTTTTCCTTTGTTTCCAGCTATTGGAGCGGTACTCTTGTAACCAATTTTATGAGCATTTGTTCTATACACTATATCTTTATATTTCGCCAAATCAGATTCCTTATAACCACTAGGCTCCTTTTTAAACAAAAGCTCCAATAATCCTCGGGATAGTGGATACCTTACATTTTTTACGGTTATTTTGTTAGTTCCAAACTTTATTTCGGAATCTCCTATAAAATATTTCTGTTTCTCTGGATTAAATCTTACACCATATTGCGTGTCAAAAACTCCTTTAGTATCATGATTTAGAGATGTTATATAAGTTTGAGGGTTATCTAATCGAACGAGCTGCATTATTTCCCTATAGACATCCCTATCTTTTTGCTTATCTCCGACAGGATTCTTTTTGAAAAGTAACTCATATAGTCCAGGCGTTCCGACAAATTTACGTCCCATTATTTCTAGATTTTTACCGACCACCTTCATTTCTTCATTGCCAATATATAATTTGTTCTGAAGCCAATCGTATCGAACATCATTTCTATTGTCATATTCTCCTTCAGTATCGCTTAATAATCCTTCAATATAATATCTCGGTAATTCTTCATAATCATCTAATATATCTTTAAAAGCAGGATCGTTTACGATTTTCTGTATTTCTTGTTTAGTGTAATCAAATATTCTATCTTCTTCCTCGTCTTTCAGTGGAAGCATTGTAGAAAGATCGGAATCTTTTACCGGTGTATTTAATGAGGTTGGTAATGACGATGATGATGGTGAGAATAAATCTTGTGCTATGAACGATTTCTCAACATCTTCTTCATCTTCTTGTTCTTCCTTTTTAATTTCTTGCTTAATTTTCGGTTTAGAAAATTGTATTTCTTCTTTTAATTGCATTAAATGTTCCACCAAAGGTTTATAGGATTTCCGCAATAAATCTTCTCTCTACCGTCTGATGAAGCCAAAGTTTGGCGAAACATATGTTACGTTATTAAATAAAGTTTGTGAAAATTTCGTTAATTGTGTTATTATTATTATAATGAATTTTCATCAAGTGAAGGTCGAAACTATTCAAATCTTCTTCCTCTATCGCACCCTCTTTTAAAGCTTGCAATTTTCGTTTTACGTCTTTCCTTACCTTTACAAGCTCCTGTTTAATTTTCGAGTCCATTATAGCGATATATGTACATACAAGAGACAATATTATCCTCACTCGTTTACTGCTTTTATATTACTCAGGGTAAATCGCAATGGTTATAAATATATATATTGATCAAAACCTTTACGGTATCGACCGTTTTTAACATCACTATCTTTATAAATATTTATAAACCCATATTTATCATCCCAACAAACTTTGAAAATGGTTTTAAACATTTCAAATTACATGTCAGTATTGACATGATCTGAATAGACATGCTTAAGATTTAGCTCATCCTGTTTGAATAATATAATTAGATTTGCATTGTCGCGTATTAGATGTTTTGGAATATGAGTATATGTTTGACAAAGATAAAAACAATCGACATTGTAATGACGTCCCATACTAAAATAATCTCTGATTACATTCTGATTTTCGCAAGCAACATCGTCAAATATAAATATTGAATTAGATTTGGATTTGATGTAGAAATAATATTCTCAGAATCTTTGTAAGGGTAATAGCCAATGCCTTTTATTGTTTTAAAAAGCTTGTCTAAGTATTCATATTTTGGTTAGTAATAGGCTGCACAGCTTTTTGTTGAACTATTCGCATGTCAATAATCTATTGAAAAATATGGTTACTGTTTTTCTATTTTATAAGCTGATAGCTCTGCATGAATTGGTTTATTTCGAAAAAAACTTTGAATAAGAGAGAGCAATGCGGAAAGAAGTGCAACGAAGCAATGGTTTACTTAATAAACTAATTAATTCTTTACCATTCGAATTTCATATACCGGGCTATCGCTTTTGTGGACCAGGTACAAAGTTGAACGAGAGGTTGGAAAGAGGGGACAAAGGAATAAATCCTTTAGATGAATCCTGCAAAGCTCATGATATTGCATACTCTCATTTTAAAAATCTAGAACAAAGATATAAAGCAGATAGTATTTTAGCTAGAGCAGCACTTAGACGAGTTCATTCATCGGATGCAAGCATTGGAGAACGTTTAGCTGCTCGAGTAGTTACAACCGCTATGTAAGTTGGGTATGGGAGTTCAACAACAACAACAACAAAGAAGAAAACGAACTAGAAGTTCTATGAAAAAAAGAAAGGGTGGCAGAATAAGTTTTCGAAAATTTACAAGAAAAGCGGCGATTATTCTAAAACAGAAAAAGCCAGAAAATGTCATTCGAGCAGCACGATTAGCAATGTCCGAAAAGCGGCGGATTTCTTCCATTAATACCACTTTTCGCTGGATTATCAGCTTATTACGTGCTTTATCCGGAGGAGCAGCCGGAATCGCGAAAGCGGTTAATGATGTTAAAGCAGCCCAAAGAAGTCTTAGCGAATCTGAACGACATAATAAGGCTACGGAAAAATTGCTCTTGGAAGAGGCCTTTTCTTGAAACCTTATAAAAAAGGTTTGGGACTTTACCATATCAAAAAAAAACAAAACCTCTCTAAGTCTGCCACAACGAGCACTAACCGATGAAGATTTGCATAAATATGTTAAAATGCTTCAAATTCCTCACTTTCGCGGAATATTTATGCGTGACAGTTTACCTGAAAAAGTGCGCGCCATCGAATGTGGAATTGTAAATCATGATAAGAAAACGGGCATAGGTAGGCAGTGGACAGCATACAAAATTAAAAACGGCAATGCAGTTTATTTTGACAGCTTTGGAAATTTGCGACCACCTCCGGAAGTAGTGAAATATTTATATTCTTCTCAACCATGCAAAATCTTTTATAATTATGATCGCAAACAGATGTACAACTCATTCAATTGTGGTCATCTAGTATTACAATTTCTATATAATATCACACCATCCTTTCACTTTTAAAACGTTAGCGCAGACGATAGTAGTTCCATTTAATCTAACGTTAACAGACTATCAACATGTATACGTTTAATTTAACGGGAGACAAATCAATATTGCAAGCTAATATTAGCCCACCAATTGTTTTGGATGATAATTTTGAGTATTCTTTAGGACTCGTTAACTTTGAAACATACAATTCTATTCCAAATATAGATCAAAGTAAAAACAAACTTTATGTTGGGAATAGAGTAATAACCATATCGGAAGGATCGTATGAGCTTGACGACATAAATCGTTATCTACGCCTTCAATTAGGCGATCCGAGAGCAAAAGGTAAAGATATTATATTTCTTAATATAACTGGCAACAACAACACTTTACTTTCGGAAATTAAGTGTACAGAGCAAGTTGATTTCACAAAAACGGATTCAATCGGACGACTGCTAGGATTTAAACCGAGAATTATTAAAGCTAATAGTCATGAAGTGTCTGATTATCCTGTAAATATTTTTAAAGTAAACGCTATATGCATCCATTGCAACCTTGTTTCCGGTTCATATAGAAATAACGAAGAAGCTCATTTTATTCATCAACTTTTCCCAAACGTTCCGCCAGGCTATAAAATAGTGGAAAATCCAACCAACGTTATTTATTTGCCCATAAATTCGAGAATTATTGACTCAATAGTCATTAAAATAGTTGATCAAGACGGTGAGTTGGTTAATTTTCGTGGAGAGACCGTTACAGTAAGACTTCATTTGAAACGTCTCTCTCTCTCTCCAATAGGTATAAATCCATAATGGTTTGCCGTTATAAAAATTTTAACAAACGTAAGGAGATTTATAGGAAACCAACATTATCACAATCGTTCAGTGCAAAAGAAGAAGTGAAGCGATTAACACCTTCAAACGCACGCTTTTTAAAAAGTTTAGGATATCAAGTTAAGAAGCTAAAACCATCATGCATTCTGAAATCATGAATGTTACCGAACGTGCATTATTTGATTTATCTATAACCAATGCGGAAAAACATACTCATAAACCGTATACAAATACAACGTTTAAAAATAATGATGAAATCCGCATTCCAATTGAAAACGAAGATGTCTACACTTGACCGTGGGATAGTGTATTATATGTTGAAGGAAAATTGCTAAAAACTGATGGTACACCTTCAGCAACTGCCAAATTTATAAATAATGGAATTGCACACCTTTTCAACGAAATTCGTTACGAAATCGGTGGTAAAACTGTTGATCGTGTTCGAAATCCTGGAATAACTAGCACCATAAAAGGTTATGTTTCTTACAACATAAACGAGAGCTTGCGTCTTCAAAATGCTGGTTGGGCTCCCAATGATGATACATTTTCGGCAATAGATCAAAATTCTTCTCAACATAAAACAAGAACTTCTTTTAACCCAGATATGCCTACTGTTCGTTTAAACGAACACCATACAGATTTGTACATTTCGGGGTTTTGCGGGTTTGGTAAATCTCGCTGCCAGATAGTACCTCTTGACGTTATTTCTAAAAACAGGTGTTTATGATTTACATTTATAAGAAGCCAGTTTTGAAGTGACGTGTTTTGAATAAGCTATTTTTTATTTGGTGCTGTTTCCAGAAAATGACCCAACCCATTGATCTAAAACTTGTACGGTAAGTATTTTTACCTTATTGTTTAAAAATGTATTGCAAGGTATAGAATATGGTTAAAATATATTGAGGATAGGTATTTCATATGTATGGCACACAAATTTACTTTCCTACATTTCCTACTCGACGCGTAAGTCAACTGTACGTTTAAACGTACAGTAGGTTTATATACCTATAAAATGCAATATCATTATATATTTTGTAATTGTTTCAAGAATGTAATTTTTATGTTTTTTTGGAGTTTAACCCTCAATGACTTGTTGGCAGAACTGGAGGACGATATCCATGACGGAAGTAGTAATGAACATGACATTGTAATTCTACCTCCAACAAATGCAAACGAAGACCTCACCGATGAAGATTCCGGAGACGAACAAGACGTTGCAATTGGTAATTTACCTTCCTCCCAGTTATTAGCGGAAGCAGAAATCTTCGACCGGCAAATGGGAAGAAGGGGATTACTTGCCGCTATCGCACCATATAAAACAGAATCAAAAGAAAATTATGAGGTCGTATCAGTGGCTAAAAGAAGATGTAAGGACCGAAAATAATTCCTTACCATGGGCGCCACTTTGTTCTGCAGCAAATGAAAGTTCCCCACCAGAGTTGTTCGCCAAATTTTGGGATGACGACGTAATATCAATGTTGGTCAGATATACAAATATATATGCCTCTACAAGAAACAGGAAAGCTGATGTTACTACTGAGGAAATGAAGTGCTTCTTGGGTATACTATTAGTAAGTGGATATTCCACAGTAAGCAGAAGAAGAATGTATTGGGAAAATTCTAACGACTCCAATAACAGTCTAATTTACAAGGCTATGAGCAGAGATAGATTTGAGCATATTATGACCAATGTCCACTGTTGTGACAATAATGCTCTAGATAAAAATGATCGCTTTGCTAAAATTAGGCCTTTATTTCAACAATTAAATAAAAACTGTTTGGAAAATGCCCCGCACGTAGAACATCATAGTATTGATGGAGCTATGGTCCCTTATTTTGGCAGACACCCAGGAAAACAATTCATTAAAGGAAAACCAGTTCGCTATGGATACAAACTATGGGTGGGTACTACGTATTATGGTTATATAGTCCGGTTTGAACCATATCAGGGAGCAAAGTATGAAATGAAGAAGTATCAAGAGTGGGGATTGGGGCCCTCCGTGATTCTAAATTATGCAGATGTGATTTGTTCTAAAATGGACGCAGTATATCACTTGTTTTTTGACAATTTCTTTTCCACCGTTCCTCTTATAGAAGAGCTCAGTAAAAGAAATTTCAAGGCGACTGGTACTATTCGAGAGAATAGAAGAGCAAAATGTCCATTGCCTTCTAATAAAATTTTCAAAAAAACGAAAAGAGGAACTTGGGACTTCCGATCGACAAATGAACGTTCCATAATAATAACTAATTGGAACGACAATAGTATTGTGAAGGTGATTTCCAATTCTGTGGGAATTCAACCACTTCATCTGATATCCAGATATTCACGTGCCGAAAAAAATCGAGTAAATGTTGAGCAACCACAGGTAATAAAAGTGTACAACAAATACATGGGCGGGGTCGATCGAAGCGACCAAAATATCAGTCTCTACCGGACCTCGGTTAGAGGAAAAAAATGGTATTTTCCAATATTTGTACATGTTCTAGACCTTGCAGTACAAAATGCGTGGTTGCTGCATAAAAAAAAAAACCGAATATGGAAAACTCGACCATCTAACTTTTCGTAGAAGAGTAGCAATGTCCCTTCTCGAATCAAATTCATCAGGAAACAGTCGCAAAAGATCAAGACCTTCTTCTCTCCAAAATATAGATTCGAGATTTGCTAGAATGGATCATCTTGTAAGCACGCAAGAAAAACCAACGCGTTGCAGAGTATTCCATAAGCCTATGACAGTTATCTGCATCAAATGCAAAGTAGCATTGCATATAAGGTGCTTCGTGGAGTACCATACTTCAAAATAATATTTTTAATGGTTTTTTCCTTTAATTAAATTTATATGTGCTGTTTTGTACTAAAATATACTTTTTTATTTTTAATTTTTTTTTCATGCCTAAACGCCTACTGTACATTTAAACGAACACCCATTTTTTGGTATAAAAAATATTTTCTTTAATATCTTTTTGTTTTAATGTAAAAATAAAGTAATTTCGGATAAAATTCCACGAAATCAAGAAAAAACTCAAAAAAAAAAAATAGTTTCAGGCATATCTGGGTTAATAAGAAGTAGTATCGATACAAACGCTATAATAAATACAACTGCAGGTGAAACTTTAAAAGTAGAAATAAATAAAATTTCTTGGAAAATTCCGCATATATCTGTAGCAGATGTAGAACGTCTTAAACTTTTAAAATATTTGCAAAGAAATCAACAAATGGAAATAAATTTCCGCAGTTGGGAGTTGCATGAGTATCCTTTATTGCCACAAACAAATAATCACACATGGGCTATGAAAACTACGTCACAACTTGAAAAGCCTCGTTTTGTGATAGTTACATTTCAAACAGATAGAAATAATAAACCTGAAAAAAATAAAGCCCACTTTGATCATTGCGAACTTAATAATATTAAATTACATTTGGGCTCTTCTATGTATCCTTACGACAACCTTCATCTTGATTTTAAGAATAATAAATTTTCTATATTATATGAAATGTATGCTCAATTTCAACAGTCTTATTACGGAACGGTTAGCGAGCCGGTAATGAAACCATCAGATTTTAAGAAAATTGCTCCCTTATTTGTAATCGATTGTACACATCAAAGCGAAATTGTGAAGGCGGGCGCTATAAATGTACGTCTAGATTTTGAAACTAATGAAGCAATTCCAGCAAATACAGCTGCATATTGCTTAATTCTACATGATCGAATGGTTCGCTACAATCCATCCAACAACATTGTTCAAGTATTGTAACTTGTACATATATATATATTATAAAGATGAAATTCATAGTGGATGTGCAAGGATTTAAGGCAGCGGGTAATACCTTCATATTTAAGGAAGTTGCTTTCGGTAAAATAAGCAATGAAGAAACAATTGCATGGTATTTATTATCGCCACCATTTCCTTGGTCGCAACTTGCAGCCCGTTACAGAAGTCAGAATGGATGGCTTACTAGAAATTATCATGGAATCGAATGGAATTTTGGATTGCACAGTTATTACGAGACAATAGGTGAAATAGGGAAAATTTTAAATGATTGTACGACTATTTATGTCAAAGGCTTGGAGAAACGAAGATGGTTATCAAAAGAATTTCCCTATCTGCAGAACATTATAAACTTGGAGGATTTAAAATGTCCATCTCTAACAAAACTTATTGCAGATTATAAAGTCGTCGCTACAACTACTACATCACTATGCACCTACCACCACTACCATCATCAAAATTCAAACTATAATTGTGCATTAGAAAACGTTTTTGTTCTAAGAAGTTGGTTACTAAAAGACTATATGTAGATGTGTATAGATAATGAATAAAAATATTTTTTTTCCACTTTATTAATATTTATTTATTAATAGCTAATGGGAAATAATATAAACAATTAAACACTGAGCCGAATCAACTCCCCTCCACCTACCTACTCCTCTTCAATTTGTTATAGAACTATTAGAGAATTTTAGTATTGTTTTAGTATATTTTTACCATGGTACGAGAAAGCATGTCTGATTGCTCATACTACTACATTACTATAAAGTTTTACGAAAATGGTGTGCTGATTGAAAGCAAAACGCTCGAAGCTAAAGGTTTAGTAAACATTTTTGAAACATTTGATGTTTCTGCATATAATCAAATAGAAATATTGGGTAATTATTTCAATCATCCGGTCACAACTGATTCATCAGATAATAATAATAATTATAACAGCAGCAGTAGCGATAGTGATGAGTTTATTTATTTTCACAATTAAAAAATATCTACTAACAAGAATGGATCCAACCTCTTATGCAATTTACAATAGCGATGAGAATAATTTGAAAAAGGAACTTTCCTATGCATTTGTTCGAAATAATGAACAGACAGCCAAAAATATTAGTATGCGATTAGGATTTCAAGTGCCCTTCGAAGCCTTCACATGGATTACAAAGACTTTTCCATCTCTATCGTTGCTGGATTTATCATTTCACCGTCAAATTATATGCGATGATTCTGTACAATCTTTTTTGAATACAGTTCCAGATGATTTAGACTTTTTAAGTGTATTTGATGTAGTGAGTGTATTAACTGAAATGAAGGAAATGACGACTCTGTGCACCAAACATATATTTTTCATTCAAGATCTCCTTTCAAATTATAATCCTTGCAATTTAGAAAAATCTCCCACAAGTAATATTAAGAAAAACTATAAAAATGTATTAGCATGTTTGGATGATATCATACTAGAAACTGCTTATTATGCACAACCAAAACTATTGTACTACGTAATTCAAATTATGAAAGCCAACAAACTGGCTTATAAATTTGAACCATTGCATAATTGTAGACAGAAAGCAGTCTTTCAATCGCTTGTTGGTAATTTAGAAAAAGCGAAAAAAGGATTGCCAGTAGGTTGGCAAGATGAAAATATATCAGATTCTGTAAAATTACCATCAATTTATTCTAAACTATAAAAGTGTTTTCAATATTTTGCAAGAATTAATGTAAGTGAAATAAAATACTCATATTAATAAGATTTTCTTTATTTTAAAAAATCCTACAAATCTTTAATTCCCAATTCTTTATAAATATTATCAAACAAGGAATAGTAGTGAAGTACACCAACCAGTACATTGACATCATCAAAAATAAATATTCGAAAGAGAGGGACATACAAACTACCGATTTAATCGAAATTAGAGCTTTCATTGGATTACTCTATTTAGCTGGCGCATATAGAGGGAATCGGCAAAGTCTCGAGGAACTTTGGGGACAAGATGGTGATGGCATTGAAAAATTTAGCTTGGTGATGAATATTAAACGAACACTGATGGAATAAATGATGTTTTAGAGGTCTAAAACCTACATAATTGTGTGATATCCAAATTGCCAACGTGTGGCCATCGAGGGGTCGACCCGGGCCAGCAGGCGGAACGAGTTTAAAGGCGCAAAAAGATGGAGCTGATATAGTTTTTTTTTTTAGCTTTTTTCAGCTAGATATATAATAAATGGAAAGGCTATATTTTTGTATTATGTAAATGGCTGAGAAAGAAAAAAATAAAAAAAGGAAGAAGGAAATAACCGCAGAAAGTCCGGAACAAGAAGCCAGAACGACAAAAAAGAAGAATACGGATAGGCAACTAGCATTGGAGATGGAAGAAATAAAAAACATGTTACAGGAAAGATGGAGAGAAGAAGAGGACAGGCAGAAAGTAAGAGAAAAAAAAAAGAAGACGAAAGATGGGAGGATTTACAGAATAAGATGGAGATAAAGGTTAATCAGAAATTCGATGAGATGTGTAAACAAATTAAAGAGATCAGAGAGAACAAGAAAATAGACAAAATGAAAATAGATGAGCTGACAAGAAAAACCAAGGAGATAGAAGAGAAGATGGACAGTTTGAACAGTAATGCAGAAAGGATTGATAATGGGAACTACAATGAATTAAGAAGAAAAATAGAAGAGCAAGAACAAAGAATAGGAAATATGGAGAGCGAAATGGAAAGAAGAAATAAATATGAAAAGAAGAGCAATGTAATGATATTTGGAATAGATTTGGGATGTGGAAACTGGAAGGAGGCGATGGCGCAAATGGTTAATGAGAAAGTGAAAGTCAATGTAGGTATAGTTGATGTATGGAAGGTGAAAGAAAAAATGTACGGAGTGAAGCTAGAAGATGTTACGCAAAAACTGAAAATATTAAAGAATAAGAAACAACTAAAAAGTTCAAATGTGTACATCAAAGAAGACCTAACATTGGAGGAGAGAAGGATAAACAAAATTATATGGAATATGGCAAAGCAAGAGAGAAACAACGGGAAGGAAGTAAGAGTGCTGCATAAAAAAGTGCAAATAGGTGGGGGTATGGTGGATTTGGGACGAAAAGAAGAAGATGGTGGTAGAAGAATCAACAAATAGGTTTTTTCGTGAAAAAGGTGAAGGATCATAATGAACATGGTGAGCAAAAAAAAAGTTTATTTGGTTACGTGGAACGTTAGGAGACTGAACACTAAAGGTAATAATTTTTGAAAATTTATAAATACATATGAGATAGCGTGCTTGAGTGAAACGTGGTTAGAAGAAAATGGAAAAGGGGATAATAGTATAAAGCTAAATAAGATGTATATAAGTGGGCAACTGTTAGTGCAGTAAGGCCATCGAAGAAAGGTAGGGCAAAAGGGGGAATATTGATCGGAATAAACAAATATTTGAATTTGGAAATCAAAGAACTAAATAAAGATGTAGTAACAATTAGGGGAGTTATAGGGAAAGAAAAATGGTTAATTATGTGTGTTTATCTTAATGTAAATAGAATAAGGAGGCTAGATGTAATAGAAGAGCAGATAGAGTTAAGTAAAGATAGTAATGTAATGATAATTGGGGACTTTAATGCAAGAATTGGGAGAGAAATAGGGGCTGCAGTAGACGATAATGGGAATAGTAGAAATACACAAGATGGGCATATAGATAAGAAGGGAAAAGAATTAATAATGTATTAACTTAAGGTTTTAATAAAGTATTATATATACTAACTTCATGTTAATTATATGTGTTTTTTTCGAAAACTTTTGTGTTTTTTCTTCTGTAATCAATCCTATTAATGAGTTTAGTCACCTGATATATGCCTTAGCGACCTTTATTAGGTGTTTTACATATTTTACAGGATGTGTGCCTATAAAGCACATTGCGCCCGAACATTACGGACAACATTTTGCGCCCGACTGAAGGTTAAGAGTCTTTATATGAATAACGTAATTTTGCTTATCGAAAAAGGTTTGTAATAATTTTTTTAGATTTTGAATTTGGAGGTTTCATTTCTTCAATACACACCGGAAAATCATTGTGTGAATCATGCAAATGTTTTGGATAATGAATATCGACTTCCGAAACATATTCTTGATCATCAGAATATGTATAGTTATTTATATTAAATGAATCAATTTCATTTTGTGAGAGCCATCGAAAGTTCGATATAGGCAGTTTTTCCGAAAGCGCATATCCATATAAATTATTTGCATCCCAATATGATATGTAAGATGTTGCTTGTGAATTGTTGTAATTAGAGGGAATATATTTATTGTTGGCCTGTGCAAAACGATGAACCACTCCAGCATAACCACCTCGGATATTTCGTTGAAAAAAGAGTACCATTGAACAGTCAGTTAACAACTCCAACTGTACATTGGAAAATTTTAGCATTGCCTGCCATGACAAGCCGGGTAAACTATAAAAATGGGCCGGATCTAATTTGTATGTATTCAAACATAAATTTCGGAAATTTTCGAAAACGTCACATAATAAAATTACGTCTACTTTTAAATAGAGGTCACTGTATTCACCTAAATTTTTACATGAAAATTTATGCCAAATATCGTTTGCTCTTTGATAGTCTGCATCAGAAATTGAAGTATCTTACATTGAATCGTAAAAATCCATTTTTGAAGGTAAACATTCGTTATTTAATTTTTCCAACGTATCTAAATAATTGTATGGGAAAACACCCTTTTGACGCATTAATCTAAATTCTTCATCATTTGGAAAAAAGTTTCTCAATTCTATAATTTGATCATCTGATAAATTTGCAGCGAGTGTCTCCAATTTTCGATTCATAAATCGATGAGAATCTACAAAACGTAAATCTATGTAACTGTTTTCATTATTTTTTCTATCAACTAAAATTTTCTTTGTAAATGAAATATACTTTTCTTTATTCATCGGAATCACATTCATTGGTTCGTCACCTTCGGCGGCAAATTCACGTATAAAAAGATGACAATCATAATTGCTAAAATTGTGAAAGAAAACCGGTATAAAGTTAACGGTTTTTACTTTCAAATTACAGGAATTATGACAACAGCCTCTATAGTTGCCGGTGAGGTGACAGTGATCTTTAATTTTATCTGAACCTAAATCTCCGTTACATAAGTAACAGTTTGTTGCCGATGCGAAATTTTCTAAATCCTCTTGAGTAAATTCTTTCATAGGAATAATATTTTTTTTTAAGTATGTATGGTATATATAAGAAGCCTCATTTTAAATCATATTTCAGAAAACTTTTGCACAATTTTCTCCCCGAAACGAATAAAATTTCGAAAGTGAATCGTCATAACAACACTTAACGTAATAGGCAAAACTAAATGGCTTATGAATGTGAGCAGATACTGTTTTAGTAACTATCGAAGATTGTTGAATTGGAACTAAAAAAAATTCAAAATCGGCATATATAACAAAAGGAACTTTAGTTTGCTTTTTTATTTGTTTAAATTTTAAAAAATTATTTCCAGCTGAAGGTAAAACGGTTACACATTTCGCACAGTCCTGATGCATATGATTAGCTAAAAGATTTTCACAACCAAAATACTGCAAGCAACCATCACAAATATATTTAACAGTTTTTCTCCGACTTAGCTGCTTCGAAATAAGACGACTTAAATTTTTAATATAACGGTAATGTTGTTTATTTTCTTCTTCGATGTATAGTAAGTTAACATGGTTTAATTTTTTACATTGAGAGAAATAATATGGTCCTACAATTATTGACTTTTCTTTTTGTTTTTCGAGACCACGAACATTTACACTTACGTTAGGATTCAATTTTTCAAACAATTTAATATTACAAAAGGTCATTGGAAAGCTCATACCTGTTAAATTTAGCTTTGAAAGATATTTCCTATAACTTGATACATTATTTTTACGACATCTGACGGGATATAGTGCGGAAAGAATTGCCCATATGAAACACATATTATCTTGGTTTTTAACGTTAATAACAGTCTTTTTGCGCTCAATGTCCAATGGAAGTTTTACATAGATGGAAGCTTTCAGTGGATTGTATTTCACCAAATTGACTTCCAAAAATAAAAGTTCCTGAAGTGCATATGCACTATCACGTTCCTTAAAACAAGTATAAGCGTTTTATTAGTATTATTATTACTATTAGACTAGATTAAATTTAACTTACCTGGAATTCCTCAAGCTTTTTCTCTAAATTTGCAAGTAAATTTTCAATTACTTCATTTACATTGACAGATTTATCTACAACTTGGTAGGGAACCAGAAAAGATTTTACTTCCAAGTTGTATTTTCCATCATTATCATCTGAGACTGCTGCAGGCTTCAGAAAACTTCCATAAAGTTCGAAATTTACTTTCAGTACGTTAAAATCCTTAAGTTTTTTATTTATAATGGTCACGATTTCATTCCTTATATTATGATTGAAGTTTTAAATTAATAAATTGCTATAGTCGTTTATAGGTAGATTGACAATTTTTGTATTATTAGGTATCAAACGATAGGAAACCACTTTTCGATTGAATGCTGACAATATTTCATGAACATTAGAACCAAGAGCGACATCACGTTCCAAACATTTATTCTTGTGGTTAATAGATTTAAGATGCGCAGAATAATTTACAGATTCAAGTGTACACTTGCAAATATCACATGCAGTAAGGAGGCTGCTCCATGATGTTACTAGTACTCCGAAGCGAATGTAATTGTTCATTCAAATGTTGATCCCTATGCATTTATAGCACCTTAATTTTTTTGATAACACTTCATGCATATTCTTATATGTAAGAATAATTTCTATTGAAAAACGAATAAAATTGTTCACTTAAACATTGATTAATTTTACTAAAACACTCACGCGTATACTGGAGTGAAAAAATTTCTTACTTTAGTTTTTCGAAATTAATTTCAGATGTTTCTGCTCCATATGGTAGTTTTTTGACACCTTTTAAAACAAGGCCCGTGTTCGCGAATTCGGAAAACTTTTCATCAGGAATAATTTTGGCCCATCTTTGTGGTAAAAAAACATTCAAAGTGACGATATTTAAATTCTTAATTAATTTTTATTTTTTTCAGGATATAGACCGTTTTATGGTCATTTGCCATAGTCCTCAGCAAGAGGCTATGTATTTAGGGTTGATAAGTATGCCCACGAAGCCGAGGGCATACTTAACGGTTGAAAGACCTGCGGGTTGTGAACCATGGGCAACCATTTGGTTAGGTGTGTATGTAGAAAATTTTATATGTATATATATTTATATTCTTTAATTCTTTTTAGAATAATGGATTGCCCATGAAAAAAAATATATTTTATTTTTATTTTATATAATAAAATTTTGTTAAAAACTCATAAACATTTGTGTTTTATTTCTTACATGATAATAGAGTTTAAAAATATATGTCTCCTCAATTAAATGATCAATTTTACATGGATTCCATGTAATAATGTTGTAATGTAACATTTTTTTTTTAATAAATATTGAAGAATAAATTATTAGTATTATGATTTGTGCAAATAGATCAATAAACAACACCTTCCTCGAAAGGAAAAACTTGTAGTGTATAATGTTGTAATTTAACATTTTTTTTTTTAAAGAATAAAACTATTTATAATAACAATACTTTTTATTTACCATACCTACCTACCTACCTACCTACCTATGTACCTACTCATAACGAAGCAATTCAATGCACGCAATTACTTTAATAAATTCATTCATTAGAGCCGAACGCGTAAGAAAAATAATAATTATTTCTTGCACTGCGGCAGCGGCAAGCATGTCCAGCCGACGGGAAAAAAAAATGCTCCTTCCTTGCTACGTCACGCACACACGGAACGACGAACAAAGTACGAAAAGGATAGCTGCAGGTAGACAGAAACAGCATTAAAGTAACGGTTCATGCTCTCAGAACACATACACCTTTTGCCCATAGGTGCGAGAAGGATGGACGTGTACAGAAACAGCAACAATCTAACGGGACATGCTCTCAGTAGCCCTCTCCTATTACTACTGACATCATTGTCTGTTTTAATGGTTCGAATAGACAGCTAGATTTGTTTTTTGAATATATTATCAATAATTTGCACCCAAACATTAAATTTACGCTAGAATTAGAAGAAAATAAATCAATAAATTTCCTTGATTTAACTATTTCACGCAAAGACCAAAAACATAATTTTAGTATCTTTCACAAACCGACCCACACAGATTGTATAATAAATGCCAAATCTTTTAATCCCATGTCACACAAATTAGCTGCTTTTTACAGTTTCATTCATAGGCTTATAACCGTAGCTCTTAGTTCAGAACATTATGACCAAGAATTAAATAGTTTACTTCATAGCAAAAAATAATGGCTACTCCCCTAAAATAGTTGATAATATTCTAAACAAAAAGATTCATCAATTAACAATTTATAAAATTTACCCCCCAATTAAGAGTCAAATAGAAAAATTAACATTTTCACTTATCTAGGCAATATCTCTACAACAATAGGAAAATACATTAAACAAATTAACAATAGTAGGATTGTATTTAAAACTGATAACTCTTTAAGTACATTTATACTTAATAATAAATGTAAAACTCCTAAAACATTGAATTCAGGAGTTTATCCTTTAAGTTGTTTAGACTGTAAAAAAGTATATGTAGGCCAGACAGGTAGGGCATTCGACATCCGTATTAAAGAACACCTAATAATAAAAAATATTACTCAACGTATGCTCAACACTTGTTAACAGAGGGCCATAATTTTAATAACGACTATAAACTATTACATGTTCAAACTAAAAGTTTAAAGTTGAATTATTTAGAAAACTTAGAAATTAACAGATATCATAAACAAAATTTAGCCTTAAATGATCAAATAGAGTACAATAATTCCCCCTATTAAATATTTTTAGTTAAAGATTACTCATCCCCCTCTCTTTCTTAGTCTAAGTTTGTATATATAGAAGATTTTGTAACTTTGTAATTTGTAAGATCACCTGATGAAGCCTATGTTAGGCGAAACATATGTTGTGTATTAAAAACCTATTATTTTGGAACCAGTGTTTTATTTTATTTTGTGTTCATGGCGTTTCAACATGTATCAGCATCAAACACAATGAATAGGTAATTGGTGAGTCATTGATTCTTACTGAGTACCTTACTTAAAGCATGCACAGATTAAATCACGAAAAGTTTCCTTGTGTAGTAATTTTCGTTGATAAAATTCAAATTAAAAAATTAAAATTTACACACGTATATTAATAAAAGCAATATTCGTATAAAAAAACACTATTTACAGGTCGAGTATAATGTACATATCTCAAACTACAGTAGAACCTCGATAAGATAAAGACCAAGGGAAACGTTAGATAATTTGAGTTATTGAGGTTTTATTTTATTTTTACTTACAGAGGTTCGTTCATGAGCTTTGTTTAGGAATTATAGAGATAGACGAGCTAGGCTAAATGCAAATGAAACTTTGAAATGTTAATACATACGCACTTTGTTTTAGGTTTATAGGTACATTTATTCAAGTTTATGTATTTTATTCTAGGTACATAAAAAAGTCGGTAATTTTTTTTTGTTTCAAACAATTCACACTTTCAGGCCCACCTTTTTTGTTTGCGCATGTCATTTAAAATGACTCGTTGATAGATAATTGAAGTTACAAAGGTCGTCGTCGTTACAACTTTGAGTTACTGAGGTGCGATGCCCAAATTATTCGTTTAAGTTACTGAGGGTTTGTATTTTAAGTAAAAGAGGTATTGGCCTCCAAGGGGAAGGGAACACAAAATTTTATGAATTTATAGAGGTTATTAAGTTATCGAGGTTTAAGTTATCAAGGTTCTACTGTATTTATATTGTTTCTCTCTCGAGACTCGTAACTGAATGAATGCCGTTGTAGCCTTTTTTTCAATCCATTGCATATTTTTATAACCTGGCACTTCTGCAAACCATGCCGCTGACAATGGGGCTTTGTTTCCTTATCCTCCTGTGTCGGCGTGTTGCTTACACTTGTAAATGTGCAGTTTTATTTTTTTTTGTTATAAACTTTAATACTGTAGCAAACCAGTATAAACATACTTTTTGTCTGTATTAGTAAGACTTTTGATACGCATTAAAAAATAAAATTCAGTAGTTGGTTGTCAACCAAGTATGCCAGACCCACGTGAAACGTCCAAGAAAGAGAAGGAGTACGGAAAGATTGGTATGTACCTTTTTTGTCGATCTTTTTTTGAGGTTCAATAATAGTCTTTATAAGGCGTGTTTCTCAGTTTGCTGTAACTGTAGTATTTCAAATGTTCAAAACAATCTATTCATATTTTAATTTTTCCCTACAGAAACGATGGAGAAAAAAACCACCCCACAGGGTGGTAGCTCTGAGAAGAGAGCAACACAAAGAACGATGCGGGAGAAGACTGAGACTAAGAAATAGTAAGTTTAATAAGATTCTAAAAAATTAAAAAAAATTGCTAATACATACCTCAGTGGTTTCCAACCTTTTAGTACCTGCGCCCCTCTCAAAAAAAAATTATTGCGCCCCCTTTTTCTAACAATCTAATTTTATAAATACTTATCTGATATTGTAGTTTATTTAATAGGCTACAATACCTATTTTGCTGAATCATTTTCTTGACACCTGTTAGACTTTTTTGTTTACATTATATTATGTATGTAATTGTCAGACTCATATGCCGATTTCGCCGATTCGCCGAAATAAATACTCAGTTCGCGAAATGTTCAAAGCCAAAAGATCGATTGCCGAAAATAGATCCTATTTAGGAATCTGTTTAAACTGATTTACAGATTACGCGAAGTGAGCCATCCGGAGTTGCTCAAATGCCGAATATGAATGGATTTCGGCAGATTATCCTTTTTAGTTTAGCATTTCGCCGATTGTGCAATTTAGAAATGGGCAATTCCCAATATCGAGGTTAAACAACAATGTTACGAATTTTAAGTTTTATTAAAATTTAAACACAAAAGTTATTTTCTTAATGTTGGTAAATTATGTTGGACGATAAAGAAACTTTGTTTTTAAAAAGTTTATTATTTGCAAAGTTTACAACGTCGGATAAAATTTTACACTAAATGTTTACTTAAGTAGCGAAAGTCTAAGACTGACTATTCTCCCAGATTCGGATCCCTATTTAAAAGTTCTTCTATCTTAATGTCTATTGGCTAAAAGGGGTTGGTTTGTAGATTACCTTTCTTGTTAATTTTAATAGTTATCATAAAGAAGATTTTTTATGTTAAAAGGTTTTAGATGTATTAAAGAGGGTTGATTGCATCTTCTAATAGTTCCTAACATATCTCGAAAGTTGGATTCCATTTTAGGTGGCTTCTTTCTTCCTTTCTTGATTTTCGTAGTTATTTCTAGCAGTTTTTGTTTATTACACATGCATATTATTAGGGATATTACAATGATGCATAAAATAATTGTGATAGAGAAGTGCGAGACGTGGGTTACAGTATTTATAATTAAACTCTTTTTTAATTCTTTCGCTTCTAGTTTTAATTCGTTTACATTTTTAAAGTGATTTGGGTATAAGTCTAATACAAATTTTGATTTGATATCTAGGGATTTTATCTTAGCCTGTTCATAATAGAATGTTGGTGCATTGTTATCAAATTCACTAGTGCCTATAATAATTTTACATGTATTCCCTGTGGATATTAAGTAGTTACCTTTAACATTTTTACGTACCAGTATTTTACATTGCTCAATTATTTCAATGTCGTTTTTACTACTAACTAAGATTTCGTTGTTTTCTAATTTAGTAGCAAGTTTGTAATTATTTTCGACTTGTGCGAATTTACAAAGGTTAATGTTCTTATGAAGGCTGCACATGTTGATTGAGGGTTTTTCTACACAAAAACGATCACTTAATATTTTTACACAACACTCGGCAGTCCACTTTTCTTCATTCTCGTTTTCCAAGTAGTACTGGGTCGGTAGTATTAATACTTGCTGTTTTTGATTTGGGATGGGGTAAATTCGGTAATAGTTATAACGAAGTTTTTCAAGGATTTTTAACACACAAACAAGAGTTTCTCTGATGTATACCAATTGAAATTTTGAAAATTCTAGCATTTTATAAAGTGTTTTGATACGGTATAAGTTCTTCGTGACTGTATGTATCATTCATAAAATGAAGAATTTGTACAAGTTCTTTTGGCTTAAATAGTTCTAAATTCGTAATTGAATTAATCGCTAATGAGATGGTTCTCTCTAAGGTGCGGAACGTTTCTAGCAAATCATCTGCTAATTGCAAGTGATAGTGAATTAAAAGAAATTCGTCTAACTTTGTTTTTAGTTTGTTGATGGCATTGAGTGATAGGTACAAGTTTTTATCGGTTATGTTTAAGTTTTCTTCAAACATTTGCGTTATATGAGAAGCGAAGGAGGCAAAATCGTTTAATTTGTTTATTACTTTTGCTTGATTATCGAGGTTATTATTTATTTCGTTTAGATCGTTTTGGTCTAAATTACCTGTTATATATTTTATAGCGGTTCCGAATACATTGAGTAAAGCTCTTTTGAATTTGTTGCGTTCTAATTTGGAAATATGGTGTTCAATTAGATTGCATTTGGTTTGGAGAGTGTTTATTAGGGGTGTTAGATTGCTATCGTTAGTCCTTAAGGTGAGGGCGTGAGCATTGCCTAGTAGGGAAAAATAGTTAGTTGTGATGGAGGTGATGTTAATGAAAAAATAGAATTTATTATGGTGACTGAGTAATTTTGCTTCTCCGAGGTCTTCTTGAAAGTATCCATTAGAATGGATCTCTAGAGCAAGGAGGCTTTGGCTCGAGATTGGCAGTCCGATACCCTGTAAATTAAAAGATTTTCTCTCAGGCTTTATTATCCTAGGGTTAATGGTAGATTTTTTCTTTTTAAATTTGGCGGTTATTTTATTTCCGTCTATTTCTTCTACTGTGGCGGGTTGAAATGCCGGTAAATTTTTTGTTGCGCGTGGTCGCGATTTTACATAAATTTTTGATTCAATTTCTATCGGACGTGCATTTTTCTTTTGGTTGAGTTTGTTTAGGGTTTTCGTACCTTTCTCGCGTGATTTTTCGTAGACGTTATCATAGAGGATTTTCATTTCTTTTCTTCTGTTTTCGTTATATGATTCATATAGCGGTTTTGCTATCGTTATCATTGATAAATCGTTATTATCGGAAGGATTATAGATTAGTTCAAATGGTGTGAATCCCGTTGCTGAATGTATTGATTGATTGTAATTAGTAATAGTGGTGATCATTCTGTCGGTGACTGATTCACCATTACTTTGTTCTTTGCTAAGAGCGTTTAATTCTTCTACTAGTGTTGAATGTAATCTTTCTATGGGTGAATTAGACGTAGGATTTCTGGCGGTAGTTATTTTCAATTCCGTTCCAATTAAGTTAAGATATTCTCTTGGTATAGAATTGTCGAATTCGGCACCGTTATCGGCGACGATTTTCCTGGGGAAATTATGATGGGCGAAGTAATGCCTTAATTTTTTCAAAATGGTAGTGGGGTTCTTATCTGTTATCTCGTATGCTTGTGCGTATTTAGAAAATAGATCTATTATGGTTAAAAAATTTTGTGAAGCATATTCAAATAAGTCTATATATAAAATTTCGAAGGGTCGTTTAGCTAGAATGGGCCCCGAGAAGGGTATATTATGAGGGTGACGTTCGTATTTCGATTGTAGGCAGATTTCACATTTATTTATGATTTCGTTTATTTCATCTCTCATCTTGGGGAAGTAATACTTTCTTTTAAGGTAATTATATGTTTCTACAACACCGTTGTGGTTTATTTTATGGTAATTAAAAATTACATCTTTTTGTTCTTTCTTCGGTACGTCAACTAATTTTGTTTTGCATTCTATGATTTTGAATACGTTACCTTGAAATTCTTTTGAAATCATATTTTGCAGCGTTTTCTTTATTTGGGGGTCAGTAAAGTGGAAACCGTATAAATTTTTGGGTACAATATAATCTTTTATTAGTTGAATTAAATCTTGTGTTTCCCTACGACGACGGATTGTTATTTCATATTCTACCTGCTTGTCGAATGGTCTTGATATTTTTATGTAAAATTCGTGTCCGTATTTTATAATAACTCTGTTGCTGAAATTGTTAAGCGGATTTTCGCTGATCGGCATGGAAAATGTAGGATTTTGAAGAGAAGTGTGGATAGTTTGGCTATCATCGTTTTCTAAAATTTCGTCTAGGTCATACGGTGACAATTCGTATTCCAAATCTACTTGGGGTAACATAGACAAAAAAAAATTGATAACACTATATTGTTTATTGATATCTGAATAATTAAGGGATGGAAAAGATACTTTAATTGCTAAAAAAAGTAAGAAATTGTTAATGTCTAATTTTTTTCCATCCCTTAATTATTCAGATATCAATAAACAATATAGTTTTATCAATTTTGTACCTTCAATTTCCAGTAAAATTTGTAACAATTTAAAGAAAGCTAACATTACTCCTATCTGTGTAAACAAAAATAACTTAGGGTCTTTACTTATCAATAATAAATTAGATAAACAAAACATGTTTGAAAAAAGTGGGGTTTATCAATTGAATTGTTCGCATTGTTCTGCTTTTTACATTGGTCAAACTGGTCGCGCTTTAAAAAACCGTTTAGACGAACATAAAAAATCTATTTTACAAAATAAAAAATGTACAGGCTTGGCAGATCATTGTATTTCGAACGACCACTTTATAGATATAGATAATTGTAAATTGTTACACAACTTAAATAAAAGTAAACGCTTAGATCTATATGAAATTTTCGAAATTAAAAAAGCTGGTAAACAAAATTTAAACTTAAGAAGAAGTTGATCGATATAAACCATTCATTTAATAATTAAAATTGTATCTAACAATGACAAAGTACAGACGTTTCGATCATTAAGATTTATGATCATTATCAATGTAAATCATGGGGATGAAGAACACGTTTTCCAAATCATCATTTAAAAAACCAATCAGGATTTCGTTTAAGAAGTTTTTGTAAAATACACTAAATTTAACAACATATTACCAATAAATTAACTTGATGAGTTAACATCCATTTTACTTGTTTTTTTCTTTTACAATTTATTTTTATATCCTTAAATATTTAAAAATATTTTAAATCATCATTATATTTATACCATTCATTTTTATTGGTAATATGTTGTTAAATTTAGTGTATTTTACAAAAACTTCTTAAACGAAATCCTGATTGGTTTTTTAAATGATGATTTGGAAAACGTGTTCTTCATCCCCATGATTTACATTGATAATGATCATAAATCTTAATGATCGAAACGTCTGTACTTTGTCATTGTTAGATACAATTTTAATTATTAAATGAATGGTTTATATCGATCAACTTCTTCTTAAAATAATAACCATTGAAATATATACTCCTTTTCAAAATTTAAACTTATTAAATGACCAAACCGACTTCTCGATATCCCCACTATTAAGTCTGTTTCTTTAGATTTCTAGGTAGTTATACCCTATATATAAGACTATTTACTTTTGTAAAATGTTATTCTCTTTGAAAATGGCTTCGTAGCCGAAACAATTGTTAGAGTTATTCTCAATAAAACTGTGAAACAAAAGTGTACCAAGTGTTTTGAATTTGTATTATTTCTATTTCTTTACATTTTTGGAAACATTCGTTGTATTCAGGGTTATTAACATCGATCTTAGCGTTTTTTTTTTTGAGGCATTTGGTAAGAGGCTGAACTAATTTCGCAAAATTTTTTATGAAACTTCTGTAATATCCTATAAAACCTAAAAATGCTCTAATTTCTTTAATGTTCTTGGGGAGTGGGTATTTTTGTATGGCTTCTATTTTTGATGGGTTAGGTTTTATGCCTTCGGGGGTAATTACGTGTCCTAGGAAAGCTACTTCCTTTTTTAAAAATTCACTTTTATCTAGTTGGATTTTTAAGTTATACTGACGTAGTTTTTGGAATATTTTCCGGAGGTGTACAATATGGTCATGAAGGGATTTTGAAAAGATAACGATGTCATCCATATAAACGAAGCACACCTTGTATAAGTATTCGCGTAGGACATTATCCATAACTCTTTGAAAAGTAGCGGGCGCGTTTTTGAGACCGAACGACATTCTGGTGTATTCGTAATGACCGTTGTCAACTGTAAAGGCGGTTTTCTCTATTGATTTTTCATCGACTTCGATTTGATGGAAGCCTTGAGCTAAATCTAGCGTCGTGAAATAAGTACATCGGCCGAGGTTGTCTAATATTTCTTCGATTTTTGGAAGGGGGTATTTATCTTCTATTGTTTTTTCATTCAATTTTCAGTAGTCTATAACTAACCTCCATTTCTGTTTACCGGATGCATCCAACTTTTCCGGTACTATCCACACCGGGGCGGAATAAGGGCTAATTGATGGTCTTATAATTTTATTGTCTAGTAATTTTTTTATCTGATTTTGGACTTCTTGTTTCAAATGAAATGGATAACGGTAAGTTTTTACGTGAATGGGTTGATCGTCTACGGTGGTGTTTTACGGCATTCGTGAACATAAGACCGGATTTATCGTTGTATAAAACATCGGAGAATTGTTTACATAGAGCAAATACTTCATTTTTTTCTTCGGGGTTCAGATAGTTTACGCGGATTTCCTTCGCAACGTCAAATTTTGAATTTTCCTGTAGATTTAGTTTTGGTGTTTCTAGATATTCGCTTGTGAGGGGTTTAACTTGTATTGGTTCATGAAAATTTATTTCTATTTCTTTCTCGCAGGGTAAATAGCACTAACCGTCTTTTGCAATAGCTATGCACTCGGGTATGCCAAGATTTTTTCGTTCAACTTCACCGTTGTTAATGTCGACTGGAATTTTCAAATATTTAGTACAATAATTTCTAAATGGTTTAAATGTTTTGGGGTTGTTGTACATTATGAAGGGGATATGTTTGCCACTTCTCGCGAGGATATAATTTTCATAATCAATTTTTGCGCATAATTTTTCAGTCGTTGGATCCTATAAGTATATACAAATTTTTCATGCCAAGGTATTACTCTAAATTTGAATGGTTCATTTATACCGAATTGGTAAAGGATAGGGAATTGCATATTTTCATTATTAGTTATCATCTTATTTAGTGACTTTACTGAATACGGTTCGTAATAGAAAAATTTGGAAAAATACTTTTGCGCTATATTTGGGTTAATTATATTTCCATCAGCGCCTGTGTCTATTAAGATTTTTATATTCGAATCGGGTAAAATAATAAATGGTAATTTAGGGTGTTTGTTAATATTATTTAAATCTACGACGTGTTTTTTTCCGAGGCTTCTGTAGGAAAATTTTCAAATTCGTTCTGGTCATAACTTACGGGGTTGTACACGTCATTGGTATCTTCGTAGGAAAATTGGTATTGTGTTTCCTCGTAATGGGAAGGGTCATTACCACATTGTAATTCATCTAAAATTTTGTTCTGCGTTGTGCAGCTCTTCTGCAATGAAATTTGGTTTTTGTTTTCCAGCATTTTCGAAATGGTTTCTGAACTGATTAGTATGGGGCGGTTTGAAGGTGTTGCGTGTACTCACCGATATAGGTGTTGGTTCATAGGTCGGTTTGTGTGGTTTCGCAAATGTTTGTGAATTTGTAGGAAATCGTGGAAAGGGAGGTCTTGGAGGTGGTTGGAATGTTCTGAATGATGGTCCTGGCTGTTGTGTTTTGAACGGGAAAACAGGAGTTGTTTTCGGTTGTTCAAAAGGTGGACGTGAAATGTTCACGGGAGTAAAATTGTTATTGGGTTGAAATTTTTGGGGTTTTTCCGAAGTTGTTCGGTTTTTGTCTTAAAAAGTTCATAAATGACATTTGGGATCGCATATTGTCATATTTGCGGCATTCATGCAAACATTCGTCTAACGTATTGCAATTTGAATACATTAAGTACTGACCATATGGTTCGGATATTCCCACTTTGAAAACAGATGATGCCTGATTTCTGTAGTGATTTATTTTACTAAGTTTTACTTCGTTATTTTGTTCATTGATTGAAACGTGTTCTATTACTAATTGTAATTTATAACAGATATTTTCGTAATACCTTTTCGTAATTTTCATTAGATTTTTGGAAACACGTTGCTAAATCGTTAGCTAAAAGTTCTTCGGAACGTGGATCACCAAATTTTGAAAGTAAGGTGTTTTTCAATTCAGACCAGGTATTACATTCATGTGTGATTATTACGTCCCTAGCTTCTCCTTTAAGATTACTTTTTATTGATTCGAATATTAGTTGTTTGAAGAACGGCGTAAAATTTTGGAAAATACTGACATATAAGTCTGCCTGTTTTAGAAAATATGTTAATAATTTTGACCCACCTGAATATTCAGGGACCATCTCTTTAGCTAAATTTAATTCTATTGGTGTCATTGTTGCGGGCGTAGCCGCGAGGGTGGCACTAGTTGTGCTTGATTATTCATGTATAAGTCTCTCGTAGAGACTTCACAAATAAAGGGATTGAGGTAGATTGAAATAAACCAACAAGTGTTGTTGCAGTGAAATACTGTAATACAAAAAATAATCAATCCTAACTACACAAAACTATTACACAGGTATTACCAGAATCAACACAAATTGTCGGTATTCACTGTTAAATTATAATCATATTAATATACTTAGTAGAATAATAAATAAAAGACAATGTTACTCTAATATTGAGTAGGACTATGGCGCAGCATAGTTTATTAACGACTGGCCTTCCTCTTGAAATACCTCAGCCGGCCACAGCTATCAGTGATGTGATAACCGCTTGAAGACGGTTATGTTTGAGGGTCAAACTTACATCCTCCCTTTTTAAGACGAAGGTGCAAGCATGGAGGTTGGGGAATAAGGGATTAGTTTACTAGCATGGAAAAGATTTGATTCATTTTTTTTAAAACCGCTGTCAATAACAAATATCACGTCTGACACTTTCTTTTTAATTTTGTAAGGGCCTATTCTAATCGGATCTAATTTGTTCCTATTTAGTTTGCTACTGTATTGTACATATACTAAATCTCCTTCGTTATATTTTATCGCAACTGAATTTTTATCGTAGTATTTTTTATTTTGTTCATGATTTTTTTTCGAATTTTCATATGCTATTTTCCTATTATCTTCCAGGTTCTGTTTATTATTTTCATTTAATTCTTTCGGTAGCATGAAATCGTCCACTCCCGTTACTAAATATTTTGGAGTAAAACCTGTCGAGCTTTGAATTGTATTATTATATTCGTTTACACATTCTTGTGCTAATACAGACCATGGCGGTTTCTTTCATTATAAATTTTGCATCTTATTCTATTTACCAACGTTTGGATCTTTCATTCAAACCGTTAGAGAAAGCGCAGTCAACTGCAGTGAAAATTAAGTTTATTTTTTCTAATTTCAAATATTGTTTAAATTCTTTTGAATTTAAGTAGGGTGTGATAACCGATTCTAGAACAAGGACGGGGGAGGAAGGTCGTTACCCTAACCTAACCCGTCGGGTAACGACCTTCCTACCCCGTCCTTGTTCTAGAATCGGCTACCTACTATAGGCAGATATATTTTATGAACAATTTCGAAAACTTTTTAGAAACAGATTTCAATTTCAAAAAACACATAAATCTTTGGCTTCGATATGTTGACGATATTTTTTGCATTTGGGTGGGGACAGAACGCCAATTACACAGCTTTCTAAATTATATCAATAGCATAAACAAAAAACATCCAATTCACCTTAGAAATAGGCAATAATAGTTTAAACTTTTTAGATCTTAACCTAAGCATAATTAATAATAAAATTAACTTTAATATATATAGGAAAGAAACGTTTACAGATTGCATAATTCCAGCTTGTTCAAACCACCCAATAAATATTAAATTAGCCAGTTTTCATTCAATGCTTAATAGACTCATAAATATACCATTAAATAAAGACAACTTTAACAAAGAAATTAAAGTAATAAAAACTATAGCCACTAACAATGGTTACAAACCAAGTATGATAGATAAAATGTTATCAAAAAAATTAAAACAAAATTTTAACAAATTAATTTACCCCAACCAAAATATTACAGCAAACAATGACAATGTATGGAGAAAAATCCCTTTCTATGATAGTGTAAAGTAGGTAATAAGTTAAGACAATTCAATGTAAAACCCGCTTATTTTAATAACTTGAATTTAAGCAAACTTCTTGTAAATAACAAATTAAGTAAGAAACGTGACGATACCGAGAAATGTGGGGTCTATGAAATTACCTGCTCAGATTGTCAAACAATATACATCGGAAAGTCCAAAAGATCAATTGCCACCCGTTGCAACGAACACATTAGGAACGGCATAAACCACAAACATTGCTCAGGACTTGCCTCTCATTTAATAGATAAGAACCATTCATGCAATAAAAATAACTTGAAACTGTTACATCATATACAAGGGGGAAAAATCTTAGACACATACGAAATCTTAGAAATTAAAAAAGCAGTTTCATTAAACAAAGACTTAGCAAACGATCAACTGGAATTTGGCAACAACCCCCTTCTAGATCCTAAGCTAGTACCTGCCACCAAAACTAGTATTTAAGAAAATCGCTGTAATGTAAACTTTAGTATCTAATCATACTCCTGACGATGCACTAGCAAGGCGAAATGTACATAGAGTGAATTAAATAAATAAGTGAAACTTCTCCACGTGTTCTTAATCCTATCAATTTGGAAAAAAGTTTCTCAATTCTATAATCTGATCATCTGATAAATTTGCAGCGAGTGTCTCCAATTTTCGATTCATAAATCGATAAGAATCTACAAAACGTAAATCTATGTAACTGTTTTCATTATTTTTTCTATCAACTAAAAGTTTCTTTGTAAATGAAATATACTTTTCTTTATTCACCGGAATGACATTCATTGGTTCGTCATCTTCGGCGGCAAAATCACGTATAAAAAGATGACAATCATAATTGCTAAAATTGTTAAAGAAAACCGGGATAAAGTTAACGGTTTTTACTTTCAAACTACAGGAATTATGACAACAGCCTCTATATTTGCCGGTGAGGTGACAGTGATCTTTAATTTTATCTGAACCTAAATCTCCGTTACATAAATAACAGTTTGTTGCCGATGCAAAATTTTCTAAATCCTCTTCAGTTAATTCTTTCATAGGAATAATATTTTTTAAGTATGTATGGTATATATAAGAAGCCTCATTTTAAATCATATTTCAGAAAACTTTTGCACAATTTTCTCCCCGAAACGAATAAAATTTCGAAAGTGAATCGTCATAACAACACAACGTAACAGGCAAAACTAAATGGCTTATGAATGTGAGTTGATACTGTTTTAGTATCCATCGACGATTCTGAAGATTAATCTAAAAGATAGGTAAATACCTGTACGTCTAAAAATAACGGATTACAAATCCTACATTTGGAACGCGTCCTATACAATAGGCAAAACGAACCATGAGCCAATTCTGCGACTGGTTTCGACGTATTGGGTCTCTACAGGACTCGTTCCAAATGTAGGATTTGTAATCCTTTATTTTTAGACGTACAGGTATTTACCTATCTTTTAGATTATTTTATCTACGTCTAACATGTGTTGACCTTCAGATTCATTAGTGTAATTCAATGCCGGTAGGGGTATTAGCCCTCGGAGTAGTTGTTTCTCTTGTTTCTGGTTAGTCTTGTTATTCTGAAGATTGTTGAATTGGAACTAGCAAAGATTCAAAATCGGCATATATAACAAAAGGAACTTTAATTTGCTTTTCTATTTGTTTAAATTTTAAAAAATTATTTCCAGCTGAAGGTAAAACGGTTACACATTTCGCACAGTCCTGTTGCATATGATTCGCTAAAAGATTTTCACTACCAAAATATTGCAAGCAACCATCACAAATATATTTAACAGTTTTTCTCCGACTTAACTGCTTCGAAATAAGACGACTTAAATTTTTAATATAACAGTAATGTTGTTTATTTTCTTCTTCGATCTATAGTAAGTTAACATGGTTTAATTTTCTACATTGAGAGAAATAATATGGTCCTACAATTATTGACTTTTCTTTTTGTTTTTCGAGACCACGAACATTTACACTTACGTTAGGATTCAATTTTTCAAACAATTTAATGTTACAAAAGGTCATTGGAAAGGTCATGCCTGTTAAATTTAGCTTTGAAAGATATTTCCTATAACTTGATACATCATTTTTACGACATCTGACGGGATATAGTGCAGAAAGAATTGCCCAGATGAAACACATATTATCTTGGTTTTTAACGTTAACAACAGCCTTTTTGCGCTCAATGTCCAATGGAAGTTTTACATAGGTGGAAGCTTTCAGTGGATTGTATTTCACCAAATTGACTTCCAAAAATAATAGTTCCTGAAGTGCATATCCACTATCACGTTCCTTAAAACAAGTATAAGCGTTTTATTAGTATTATTATTACTATTAGACTAGACTAGTTTTAACTTACCTGGAACTCCTCAAGCTTTTTCTTTAAATTTGCAATTAAATTTTAAATTACTTCGTTTAGACTGACAGATTTATCTACAACTTGGTACGGAACCAGAAAAGATTTTACTTCCATGTTATGTTTTCCATCATCATCATCATCATCTGAGATTGCTGCAGGCTTCAGAAAACTTCCATAAAATTCGAAATTTACTTTCAGCAGGTTAAAATCCTTAAGTTTTTTATTTATGATGGTCACGATTTCATTCCGTATATCATGAATGAAGTTTTCTATTAATAAATTGCTATAGTCGTTTATAGGTAGATTGACAATTTTTGTATTATTAGGTGACAAACGATAGGAAACTACTTTTCGATTGAATGCTGACAATATTTCATGAACATTAGAACCAAGAGTGACATCACGTTCCAAACATTTATTCTTGTGGTTAATAGATTTAAGATGGGCGGAATAATTTACGGATTCAAGTGTACACTTGCAAATATCACATGTAGTAAGCTTAACTCTTTTAGCTGGAGGCTGCTCCATGATGTTACTAGTACTCGGAAGCGAATGTAATTGTTCATTCAAATGTTGATCCCTATGCATTTATAGCACGTTAATTTTTTTAATAACACTTCTTGCATATACTTATACGTAAGAATATTTTTTATTGAAAAAGGAACAAAATTGTTCACTCAAATATTGATATCCATGTTTAGTTCATTGATTAATTTTACTAACACACTCACGCGTATACTGAAGTGAAAAAATTGCTTACTTTAGTTTTTCGAAATTAATTTCAGACGTTTCTGCTCCATTTGGTAGTTTTTTGACACCTTTTAAAACAAGGCCCGTGTCCACGAATTCTGAAAACTTTTCATCAGGAATAATTTTGGCCCATCTTTGTGGTAAAAAACATTCAAAGTCTCCTAGATCGACTTTCACCTGTCGACCATATCGCGTTTGTACGGCGAAAACTCGTTCAATAAGATACAGTTTCCTAATTTCTAACGATTTTAACGATACCGTTGTTTTGAACTCTACCGAACCGGCCGCATTTAATTGTTTTATATAATCCATAGTTAAAATACTTTTTAAAGGCTAAACTTTAGTTAAAGTATAGGTAGATACTTTGATTAGGAAATAACCGACTTTAAAAATAGTAACGTTTGCACCATTATTTATAACTATTATCCCTCTTCAACAGATAGTTAGATTTAATTAAGGAATACTTTTATGCTAATGGTTAAAATTATTTCGAATCGTTGTTATAATCATGATGATGGCGGTGGTGGTGGTGGTGGTGGCAGTGAGTGAATGTTGATAATAATTTCCGGCATATAATGATGTTAGTGGAAAATATTCTCAATTAATAAGTCTGTACACTTATACCTATCAGTTATTAATCGCTTCCGTCACTAACTAGTCCTTATTTTAAAAATGGCTTTAATTCCAAAATTAGATAATTATTTTTTTGTAAAAGATAGACAGTTAATGAACTGTAAAACTTTTTTTTCCAAATTTAAATTTAATCGTCATTCTATTAAATGGTTTTTACGTGAACTGCAGCATTCGAAGATTTATAGTTTAAACAATATTCCTATCGAAAATTCATACAGAATTATTTTAACTTCAGATCAAAAACCTGTTTTTTTAGTAAAAAGTTTGAGTGCATTGTGTTTGGAAGTAGTTTTTAACGATTATAAAAAAATTAAAAAGGATGAGTTAACTATTTCGTTAACAGTACGAGCATTGGAGAAACATAGATTCCGTATTGAATTGTTAGGACCTTGGCAAATGTCTATGCCGAAAAATGATATGTCAACGTTTGAGGTCCTATCATTTATAAAAAAAGAGTGCAACCTACTTAACATTAGGGTGACGTCGACAGAACAAAATTTAACAATAACTGTTAGTAACAATGCCATTTGTTTGTCATCTGCATTATACATCTACTATATATAAAATATTGTTGGTGAAGAGAGGATTGTCTGCAGGTAAGCAAACACATATTATACTTACAAATCTTTGCAAATAAATTCACACTCATTAAAAGTCCGCAGTTGAGATTATTAATTATTGGACATCCGTTGCAGGTGCATTTGTATGATTACATTTTTACTATAATTGTAACATTTTGCCATATACGTAGCTATTTAAAATTGTAGTTTCCCACAATAATATCCTGCTTTTTATCTGTTTAAGTATTCAACTCAAATCAGTAAAAGATATTTATTTCAAACTTCATGGACAAAGCAAAGGCTGAAAAATATTACTTCTGACATCCTGTCATGCAGGTGGTAAATCAACATACCCGTTTGACCATTTTAAAAAAATTATCAGTTCACATAACCACAACATATTGTTTTCAAGTTTCACATATTCTCATTATCAGTCATGAATAAATCAACGTACCAGTTTGAACATTTTAAAAAATTATCAACTCACATAAATACAGCATGTTCTTCTTCAAGTTTCATTATTCCCATTAGCAAACATGAATGCGAATGGTAAGTTTTGTGAGCAAGAGACTTTCTTATCCTATATTACATACTATTAATTAAATTTATTTTTCAGAGAAACTTATGATCATTGACTGCATAGTCAATTTGAATCTTCCCGAGTTGGAGGTAAACTATTTTGATATTTTAATTTCTTAATTTATTTTTGTTATTTTTAAGGATATAGATAGGTACATGGTACCATGCCATAGTCCTCCAACAGAAGCAATATATTTAGGATTGATAAGCATGCCCACGGCTTGTCCGAGGGCATAATTAACCATTGAAAGACCCTCGGGGTGTGACCCCTGGGCAACCATTTGGTTAGGTATGTATGTAGAAAATTTTATATATATTCTTTAATTCTTTCTAACAAGTTTAATTCTTTTTAGAATAATGGATCGGAAACAACAAATTATATATTTATTTTTATTATATATAATAAAATTTTGTTAAACTTAAACATTTGTGTTTTATTTCTTACGTGATAATAGAGTTTAAACATATAAGTGTCTCCTCAATTAAATGATCAATTTTACATGGATTCCATCTAATAATGTTGTAATGTAACATTTTTTTAATAATTATTGAAGAAAAAATCATTTGTATTATGAATTGTGCAAATAGATCAATAAACAATACCTTCCTCGAAAGGAATTTAACTTTTTTTTTTAAAGAATAAAACTATTTCTGAATAACAATACTTTTTATTTATCATTGATACCTACCTAAGTACCTATTCATAACGAAGCAATTCAATGCACGCAATTAGGTACTTTAAGAAATTTATTCATTAGAGTCGAACGCGTAAGAAAAATAATAATTATTTCTAGCACTGCGGCAGCGGCATGCATGTCCAGCCGAACCGGAAAAACAATTAACACATATACCGTGATAGGTACGTCGGTCGGTCGCGACCGACGGGAAAAAAACGCTCCTTCATTGCTACGTCACAGCATTAAAGTAACGGTTCATGATCTCAGAACACATACACCTTTTTCTCATAGGTGCGAGAAGGATGGACTTATACGGCAAACTAACGTTAGACAGAAACAACAACAATCTAACGGGACATGATCTCAGTAGCCCTCTCCTCTTACTACTCTGATTTGTTCTTCTTACGGCTGTAAAAGCCGCAGTGAAAGAAATGAACCAGAAATTACATTTCACAAGTAAAAAGAATTTTACGTAGTAAGGTTAAGCAAAGAAAATCGTGTCTAATTTGTTTATTGTTTACATATTACTTAAAATATGTTATGATTTATGTTCAATAATCATTAATGCATCATATTTTTTTTGTTGGAATGGTTTACTGATAGTGAGAGAAACAATAAATACTTTCAAAGTTGTAAGATGCATGCGTTTACCACAGTATTACCATAGGCGGCGTCACTTTTAGTTATAAAAATCTAAAAATTAAAAAATTAATCAATTAATAAAACTCGTCTTAATGTTTATTAGTTCCGCTACATCATGTTAATTAACGTTAATAAAATAATTCTTTGCATTTAATTTCATTGAACATGTATTCTCTTTGACATAAAATAAATAATATTTTCTTAGTAACGTAAGACGCAAAAAAACAGTTCTTAATAATGGTTTACGTTATCAAATAAACAATTGATACTCTGTATGGAATGATAATTGTACGAATAATGGTAACAAAACAAACTCCCTCTTAACATTTTATGATACTGAGCGCTGTCTCGAGATCCCAATCGTCCTCAATTTGCAGTCGACTATTACCTGTCCCCTCTCTTTCCTAGTCTAAGCTAAATACGAATTAAAACAAATAAACACTCACCTACCGGATGGAGATTATGTTATCACTATAGAGCGGACTGTAGTAGTAGAGAAGTGCGCGGTGTTAATACAAAAAATTACAATTTTGTGTGTTGTGTTGGTCTGCAATTTGAAGTACGATTACTCCGAATATTTCGTTTTTCTCACAGCTCACTGTTCGCCCTTTTTTTAACAAGAACGTTAAGGCTTTTGTTACATTTTTGAAGTGAACAATTTTTGCGCCCATCTTTATTCTGACTTTATATTAATCTGAGTGCCTATTGGTCGAACGTTGATATCAATGATTGATACAACCGTCAATTCAGGACCATAGGCGGCGAATGAGGGTTTTGCATGGGTATCATGGTTGAGGCAAATATCCAATATATTTGCGGTAAGCGGTGTCTTCTAGATCTCCATAGGACCCTATCCGCTATTTTAGTAGTTCAATACGAGTTTTGTGTACTCGCGGCATTTTAACAACACAATTTATTCGCTATCGATTGATTTGCCTTTTCAACACTTTGTAAATTGTTCTCTACCTGCTTGGATTGTACAGTGCTTTTTTTTTACCTGTCAGAATTTTCGGGATAAGTCGAGACATTGTTAGCACGCCACTGACAAGCGGCGGCGAATTCTGTGTACGCGCCGTTATCGCCGAATTTCTTGGTAAAAAACTTATCATTTCCGCTCTCTAGTTATCACCGACAACAACATATTACCGGGAATTTATACTGTTAATAATCATAAATTACAAGTACATTGTCTACACAATTTTGATAAATTTAAACCTTTAAAAGATCTAAGACTAGAATATATGAATAAAGAAGAACGAGATAAAATTACTAAACTTTGCCATCAATATAAAACACTTATTCTTAAAAGATCAAGAAAAATTAACAGCAGTAACAAGTACTAAACACAACATACGTACAACAGATGAATTACCCGTCTATAGAAAATCCTTTCGTTACCCTCAGAAACTTAAGGACGAAATACATAAACAAATTAATAAACTCCTTAATGACGAAATTATAAGACCCTCTATATCCCCATACAGTTCACCCGTATGGATAGTCCCATAAAAATTAGACGCCTCACAAAAACAAAAATGGAGATTAGTAATAGATTTCCGTGAACTAAATAAAAAGACGATTGAAGACAAATATCCACTTCCTAGAATTGATGACGTTTTAGACTCCCTAGGTAAATGCCAATATTACATTAGATTTAACATCAGGTTTTCACCAAATACCTTTAGATAACAATTCCATAGAAAAAACTGCTTTCTCAATCGAAAATCGACATTACGAAAATGTTCGAATGCCATTTGGCCTTAAAAACGCCCCTGCCACCTTTCAAAGAATGATGGATGAAGTACTTAGAGAATTTCTTTACAAATTTTGTTTCGTTTATATGGACGACATCGTTATATTTTCTAAAAGCCTTCAAGAACATATTAATCATCTAAATTTAATTTTTAATAAACTGTCTAAGGTAAATTTAAAGGTATCTTTGAATAAATCAGAATTCTTAAGAAAGGAAGTCCTTTTTTTAGGCCACATAATAACAACGAATGTAATAAAACCTAATCCAGATAAAATTAAAGCAATTAAAAACTTCCCACTACCAACTAATATAAAGGAAATTAGGGCATTTTTAGGATTATCAGGTTATTATAGGAAATTTATTAGGAACTACGCTAAAATTGTCACCCCTATTACTAAATATCTAAAGAAAGATACTAAAATAGAAATTAAGAATAATGACTATATAAAAGCCATCGGTCAAATAAAGGAACTAATATGTTACACTCCAATATTAGCATACCCCGATTTTAACAAACCTTTCACTTTAACTACAGATGCATCAAATAAAGCCATTGGTGCTGTATTAAGTCAAAATAACCACCCAGTATAGTTTTACTCTAGAACCCTTAACAGTGCAGAAAGAAATTACTCCACGACAGAAAAGGAATTATTAGCCACCTTAGATTCATGTAAAAACTTTCGACCTTATCTTTTCGGAAGAAAATTCACTACACATACAGATCATCAAGCACTTGTTCAGTTACACTCTTTAAAGGAACCACAAGGTAGACTACTACGATGGAAAATTAAATTAAGCGAATACGACTTTGATATAAAACATGTTAAAGGAAAAGACAACGTTGTAGCCGACGCACTTTCTAGAATCGAAATAAACGCAATCACTTACAAACGTAACGACGATCCCGACGACTTAGAGGACATTCACCTCAGCTCATTATTCCCTAACTTACCAAACAACGAAGACGATATTATTGCACAAGTAATTGAGGATGATTCAGTTACTATACATTCAAACATATAGTCTTGGGTAGTTCGTGAACGACCTAGGTGGGAAGAGCGCTCCTTTAGGTGAACTATGCGAACTAGTTTATCGATGATCTCGCTCTTAGTTTTTTTTATACTTTTTTAGCATCCGCTTTACTAGGCAGTTGCGCTACGTGACCAACCGAGTTATTTGCTTTTAAGCCCGCATCACACGAGGCTAGATTACGCGCTGGAATCTTTGCTCGATTTAGTAGCTAGATTTGAAGCGTACTATGACGCTAGATGTCGTGATAGCTTTTTTCACGCTTGGCTTCACACGGTGCAAGTTTTGAAGCCGGATTTTAAAGCTATCTGGTTTTGTTGCATGCGCAGTGACAGCTCCAATATAAACAAAAATGGCCAATAATAAGATTATTGCGGAAATTATTAATAGTAGACGAGCTGCAATTATTGCTTTTTCATTACTTTATGAAAAATATCGAAGATCACTTTCAAAAACACTAATTGAATACTATATCATCTGTCATCTTATGCGCATGTCAACCACGTGATAAAATACTGCTTCCCGATTGGCTCTCATTCGAATCCAGCAGCAAATCTAAATATACATCTCGGAAAATAGCTCATGTTCTATCCGTAAAATCTAGCAGGCTCCCAAGCAACCAAGCCCGCAGTGACGTCATTTTCTACCTCCGAAGCCAGCTTGGTTGCCAGCAGAGTTCTCAGCTAACAATCCAGCGCGTAATCTAGCCTCGTGTGATGCGGGCTTAACTGTGTGCGCCTTGATATTACGATATATTGATACTATAAACAACTTCACATCAATAAATACATAAATATATGACAACTGAATATCGTCAATTAAGTATTACTGGCTAATTATCAAACATACCAATACCGTTTATATCTGATTTCATGGTTAGTTTGATAAAAATTATCATTTTACTCTTCTATTTCTATTAATTGTTATAAATAATTGATTATTATTATGTATCATGCTAATTAGCGACATATAACCTATAAAATTCGGTTGTATTGTTTTCATTGGTTTGATTCATTCAAAAAATGTGAAAACTTTTTTAGTTAGTTTTCTTTATAATATCTTAATACAATTTCCATATCATCAAATAGTTTTTAATACTCAGTTTCATAAAAAATTAATCATTGGTATTTTTACAAAGTAAAATCAATTTTTATTGAATGACATTAGTGGTGCAAGATGACCGGTTCTAATTCATAGGAGGAGAGGTTATTTAAGGTCAAATTGAAGGAAGGTCATTGACTTTAAACTTGTGTGTATGTAGTGGTCGAATGCTTCACAATAAATTGAAACATATGTACATGTGTCGGAAATGTAAAATTAAATACATCTGCAGCCGTCTGAAGTTTACGATTCTTAAATACGTTTACATGATAATGTAGAGGAAGTGGAGAAAAGTGTAAGGTATAGGCATATAAAATAAAAGTGGACTCGTTATAGTTAACGATTCTTTATTCTGATATAAATGAAGTATGTAAGTGATACAATCAAAATACTGAACAATAAGATTATATTAATAGTACTAACAACTTGTAGAAATAAGAAATAGTCAGTGATATAGCCCTTGGTTATAACGTCTCTGTTTTCATCATCTTTAAGCTGAATCCATCGGCTTACAATATATCTTCGAAACTGTCCATGTTTATCAATAAATGCTAGTTTTACAGAGTGAAGGTTCTGCACGTTGTCAACTGTAAAGACATTTGTTCCATTAACATTTCTTAAAATAATAGTATCCCAATTTGTCTTCCATGTACAAGACATATCAATATCCTTATTAAAATTTTTACAAACATAGGCTTCATCTCCAATAGTATTATCAGGTCGGGAAATGTAGAGGGTATTGTTATATAAATATGTTAAAATCAGCAACGACGACACACTGATCATGATTGCTTTTTTCCATAACAACTGAGACATTTAAAACAAGCAACGTGGTTTGTATAATAAGTTCCCCTCCACTGAAGCTTATGTAGTGGAAGGGGATTTTACATAAGTTACGGGAACGAGTGAAGGAGCGGTAGATGCATAACAGAGTTGAGTGTGTTTAAGTCAGTATAACATGGAAACCTTTATCGAAAAGTTTAATAATGTGCGGGTGGCTTATGAAGCGAAAGAAATACGTGCTCTGAAATCACTGGAAGTGAATCAAACGTATCCCGTGCAACGCTTCAAAACGGTGAATACAAAATGGGGACCTCGTCAATTAGCTGATTTATACAGCTTTATCATATTTCTTCCGTGCAGACACGCAGAAGCTTTTACGGATGCAGAAATCGAGGATATAAACGACAAAATTGTTAATAAAGTGGGTCATCCATCAATTCGCCTTAAAGGATTTGTTGGAAAAGCGGCTGATTTAGAAATAGATATGTAAAATGTATAACATTGTATAAGAATATAAAAAAATAAAAATATAATTTATATTATGAACGTGTTTTATTTGTTTAAAGGAAAAAAAATACAGTCAATTTATGAGTGTAAAGACAACCAATATTTTAATAAAAGAATATTTTTTTCCATCCTTTTAAAGAAGCAAACGACCTTCTATGTATAGGAAACTACTAGAAGGCAAAGTGTAAACATCTTCATTTTCTATTGGAATACGTATCGTATCATTATTTTTGAAAGTTGAGTTCGTATAAGGTTGATGAGTATGTTTATCAGCGTTAACTATAGCGTTATCGAAGACTGCTTTTTCTGTAACATTCAGTATTTCTGCTACCATTTTACCGTTTCCTCTTTTTCAATCGCAACCCCAAAGATTTAAGGAACTGTTTATTGAGCGGTGTTAATCGCTTAATGGTTGTAGGCGAAATAAGCATCCGGGATTGTGGTAGTAGTTTTATAGTACTATTCTTCTTTGAATATCGTTGGGGACAGCTATATTGCACTACCATGTTATGCTTTTCGTAAGTGCAGTCTAATTGTGACACGCTCTCCACGGAAATTAACAAGATTACCGTCTTGATCAACTATTTTAAGGGAAATGTAGTCGATGACACGAGTGTTGATTGATAAATAAATAAGATTCGTAGGATTCTCAACAATTTTAAATCCGGGGGGTACATTGGGAAAGAATTGATGTAGTATATGTCCATCTAGTCCTTTAACACCATCACTGGTATGTATGTAGGAGTTAGTTACGAGGTTACAGATCACTGAAATGGTGTTTACTTTGAAAATGTCAGCTACATGATCAGACACCTCTTTAAGTGATGGTAGAAGCTTATTTTAAAAACCCAATATCTTTGCGGGAGAATCTGTAGGAGCGAAGTTGACTTTTTTGGTGGTAATGATTAATATCATCGATTTCATAGGATCCTTCCGGAAGAACAACGACTGGTGGTGTAGAACCTGTTAGAATTTGTTCTGTAGAATTTGTTGTTAGTTTCATCGATATTCGGAATACTGTTATATGCTTCAAAATTTAAGAAAGGAATTTGATATTCATCATCATCGCTTAAAAAAATTGGTGGACTTATTATCATTTGCAGCTCCGACTTTATATTAGTGAAGGTAAATGTGTAAGACATGCTTTCGGTTTGACGTTCTGTCTACTACAACGAAGTTAGTTTGATGGTTTGTTTTTAAGGAAAGGTTTGCGTAGTCTCATTAAGGAATTGGACAACTAAATGGCCGCAGTTAAAATCTGAGGGGTTCTGAACACGATTGTAGTTATAAGTGATAGCACAAGGTCCGGAAGATTGTAAATATTGAACCAATTCATTAGGTGGACGGAGATCTCCAAAACTGTCAAAGTACATAGCTTTGTTATTTCGTTTTACATACGCTGTCCAATGTGTACCAGTTCCTGTGTCTAAATCTAAATTAACAATTCCACTTTCACACCTTTTAACTATTCTGGGTAATTCGTTACGCATAAAGATTCCCCGAAAATGTGGAATTTGTAAATACATAGTTAATGTAATTGACTAAATCCAAATCTGTCAAAGGACGGTTAGGTAACTTTACGAAAAATTTTACGTTTTTTTTTTTGTTGATAAAGTCTAAGGTATAAACCGAAACCTTTACGGAAAGGTTGTACTGAAATATTTTTTCCAAGAGCAATAGCTTCCATTGAAGCGTTATGACGTTTATCTTCTTCTAGCTGTTGTTGTGCTGTGTTCGCATCGCGTACAGCTTTAGCTATCCCAGCAGCACCGCCAAAGAGAGCTCCAAGTGCGGATAGTCCAGCGAAAATCGGAATTAACGGTAGAAAACCACCTGTCTTTGGAACAGGAATGATTCTGGGAGATTTAGATCGCTTTCCAAATTTACGAATTGTATTAAGTGCTATTTTAGCAGCATGTATCAGCTGGAGAGGTTTCGTTTTCTTAAGAGCAATTTTCGCAGTTGTCACTAGCTTACGAAACGGTGAGCTCCTCCTTTTCTTGTTCGCCTTCTCTTCTTTATTTTTCGCAACGGAATTGAACCACCAACTAAACGACGTCGCTTTTTGTGTCCCATTCCAAGTTTCTCTTTACACTTCATAGCTGAAGCAATTGTGAGAGCCGCCAAGCGTTCACCAAAAGACGCGTCCGGCGACTTTAGTCTTTGTAATGATTGTTGCGCCAAACCTTATCAGCAATTCGACGACGGGAAATGTCTGGAAAAGTTTCGTAAGCAATATCGTGTAATTTACAAGATTCGTTTATACCGATACCACCTCGAGCTAATCGTTTGTTTAGTCGAGTCCCTGGACTGCAAAAGTTATACCCTGGGAGGTGTAATTCAATAGGTAATTTATCTATAAACCTATTCACAAAACCTCGTGTCATGGGACATGTATAGTGTTAGCTCTCTCACTATACTGAACGAACTGACTACATAAACACTGTTAACTCTAAATTTATATATCCGAGAGCACATGCGCAAACCGTTTAATCATCAATAAACATGCGGATAGTACAACATCCATCTGTTCTACCCATAACCAATCGTGACTTCGACATTGCCAGGAAAATAAATCGACAGGGTCCATTACTACCATCCACAATAAGAGCCATTGTCGCCGGACCTTCAAATTGTGGAAAAACAAATGTGATTATAGGACTTTTGGAGCAACCGAACGGTTTACGGTTCGCAAACGTATACGTTTATTCCAAGTCATTGTATCAACCAAAATATAAGTATTTAGCGGAATTATTGAAACCAATTGCTGGAATTGGTTATTTTCCCTATAGAGACTCTGACGATGTAATTGCCCCATCACAGGCAAGACCTAATTCTGTATTCATCTTTGACGATGTTGCGAATGAAAATCAAAATAAGATAAGGGAATACTTTAGTATGGGAAGACATAACTCAATCGACACTTTTTATTTAAATCAATCATATGCACAGATTCCCAAACATTTAATTAGAGATAATGCAAATTTAATAATACTGTTTAAACAGGATGAACTAAATCTCGAACACGTCTTCGCAGACCATGTCACTACAGACATGACTTTTGACAAATTTAAAAATATTTTTGCAGAGTGTTGGAAAGAGAAGTTTGGATTTCTAGTGATAAACAAGGATTGTGGTATAAATGAGGGAAGATGTCGCTTAGGATTCGATAAATATATATTAATGTAAGTGATATAAAGTCAATCAGTTGTTAAAAGACAACCTTGACAAGAGCATGGATGTAAAAGCAAAGAAAGAACTAATCAAAGTTAGGAAAGCGGTAAAGAGGAAATTGCAAATGTTAATGGAATCGACAGCAGGACAGAATTTCCTGTTGCAGCAAGCATATCAACCACTTACAAAATCGCTTCTTAACTTGAAATCAGAGCTGGGTGAAGAGATCAAAAAAGAATTAATGCCGGAAGTGAGTAATTGGTCGAAAGGTGACGTTCCAGCTTCGTCAACACCAATAAAAATTAGAAAGCTTGACCCTTCGAATGCTCCAGGTACCTTACTACCAGGTGCTCCTTCAATCTTAAGGGAAGAAAGTGTTTATGAAAGAGACCCAACAACGGGTCATGAAAACACAGACCAGGATAATGATGACTTTGAACAATTGAAGAAAGCGTACATAGACTATATTAATAGCTCTCGATTTGCTCAATATTTGGAAGAATTCGATGCTCTACCTCGAGACTATATAGAAGGAATTATTAAAGACTATGATGGTGACACATTTAACGCTGACGTTCTGAATCCTCGTCTTGATAAAGTTCGATACGAATGAGTAGTAATAGGAGAGGGCTTCTGAGAGCATGTACCGTTAGATTATTGTTGTTTCTGTCTAACGTTAGTTTGCCATCGTCCATCCTTCTCGCACCTATGGGAAAAAGGTGTGTGTGTTCTGAGAGCATGAACAGTTACTTTAATGATGTGACGTAGCAAGGAAGGAGCGCATTTTTTCCCGTCGGTCGCGACCGACCGACGTACGTACCTATCAAGGAATATGTGTTAATTGTTTTTCCGGTTCGGTTGGACATGCATGACGCTGCCGCAATGCAAGAAATAATAATTATTTTTCTTACGCGTTCGACTCTAACGAATGAATTTATTAAAGTACCTAATTGCGTGCTTCGTTATGAATAGGTAGATAGGTGGGTAGGTAAGTAACAATGGTAAATAAAAAGTATTGTTATTCAGAAATAGTTTTATTCTTAAAAAAAAAAAAAATGTTAAATTCCTTTCGAGGAAGGTATTGTTTATTGATCTATTTTGCACAAATCATAACGCAAATGATTTATTCTTCAAAAAAAAAATGTTACATTACAACATTATTAGATGGAATCCGTGTAAAATTGCTCATTTAATTGAGTAGACACGTATATGTTTAAACTATATTATCATGTAAGAAATAAAACACAAATGTTTAAGTTTAACAAAAATTTTATTATATATATATCTATAATAAATTTTCGATGCATTATTCTAAAAAGAATTACACTAGTTAGAAAGAATTAAAGAATATATATATAATTTTCTACATACATACCTAACCATATGGTTGCCCAGGGATCACATCCCGAAGGTCTTTCGACCGTTAAGTATGCCCTCGGACAAGCCGTGGGCATACTCACTAATCCTAAATAAATGGCCTCTTGCGGAGGACTGTGGCAAATTATCATAAATCGGTCTATATCCTTAAAAATAACAAAAATTAATTAAGAAATTTAAATATCAATATAGTTTACCTCCAACTCGGGCAGATTTAAATTGACTATACAGTCAATGATCATAAGTTTCTCTGAAAAATAAATTAAATTAAAAGTATGTAATATAGGATAAGAAAGTCTCTTGCTCACAAAACTTACCATTCCCATTCATGTTTGCTAATGTGAATAATGAAACTTGAAGAAGAACATGCTGTATTTATGTGAGTTGATAATTTTTTAAAATGTTCAAACTGGTATGTTGATTTATTCATGACTGATAATGGGAATATGTGAAACTTGAAAAAACAATATGCTGTAATTATGTGAATTGATAATTTTTTAAAATGTTTAAACTGGTATGTTGATTTATTCATGACTGATATAGGAAAATATGAAACTTGAAAACAATATGTTGTAGTTATGTGAGCTGATAATTTTTTTAAATGCTCAAACGGGTATGTTGATTTACCACCTGCATGACAGGATGTCAGAAGTAATATTTTTCAGCCTTTGCTTTGTCCATGAAGTTTGAAATAAATATCTTTTACTGATTTGAGTTGAATACTTAAACAGATAAAAAGCAGGATATTATTGTGGGAAACTACAATTTTAAATAGCTACGTATATGGCAAAATGTTACAATTATAGTAAAAATGTAATCATACAAATGCACCTGCAACGGATGTCCAATAATTAATAATCTCAACTGCGGACTTTTAATGAGTGTGAATTTATTTGCAAAGATTTGTAAGTATAATATGTGTTTGCTTACCTGCAGACAATCCTCTCTTCACCAACAATATTTTATATATAGTAGATGTATAATGCAGATGACAAACAAATGGCATTGTTACTAACAGTTATTGTTAAATTTTGTTCTGTCGACGTCACCCTAATGTTAAGTAGGTTGCACTCTTTTTTTATAAATGATAGGACCTCAAACGTTGACATATCATTTTTCGGCATAGACATTTGCCAAGGTCCTAACAATTCAATACGGAATCTATGTTTCTCCAATGCTCGTACTGTTAACGAAATAGTTAACTCATCCTTTTTAATTTTTTTATAATCGTTAAAAACTACTTCCAAACACAATGCACTCAAACTTTTTACTAAAAAAACAGGTTTTTGATCTGAAGTTAAAATAATTCTGTATGAATTTTCGATAGGAATATTGTTTAAACTATAAATCTTCGAATGCTGCAGTTCACGTAAAAACCATTTAATAGAATGACGATTAAATTTAAATTTGGAAAAAAAAGTTTTACAGTTCATTAACTGTCTATCTTTTACAAAAAAATAATTATCTAATTTTGGAATTAAAGCCATTTTTAAAATAAGGACTAGTTAGTGACGGAAGCGATTAATAACTGATAGGTATAAGTGTACAGACTTATTAATTGAGAATATTTTCCACTAACATCATTATATGCCGGAAATTATTATCAACATTCACTCACTGCCACCACCACCACCACCACCGCCATCATCATGATTATAACAACGATTCGAAATAATTTTAACCAATAGCATAAAAGTATTCCTTAATTAAATCTAACTATCTGTTGAAGAGGGATAATAGTTATAAATAATGGTGCAAACGTTACTATTTTTAAAGTCGGTTATTTCCTAATCAAAGTATCTACCTATACTTTAACTAAAGTTTAGCCTTTAAAAAGTATTTTAACTATGGATTATATAAAACAATTAAATGCGGCCGGTTCGGTAGAGTTCAAAACAACGGTATCGTTAAAATCGTTAGAAATTGGGAAACTGTATCTTATTGAACGAGTTTTCGCCGTACAAACGCGATATGGTCGACAGGTGAAAGTCGATCTAGGAGACTTTGAATGTTTTTCACCACAAAGATGGGCCAAAATTATTCCTGATGAAAAGTTTTCAGGATTCGTGGACACGGGCCTTGTTTTAAAAGGTGTCAAAAAACTACCAAAAGGAGCAGAAACGTCTGAAATTAATTTCGAAAAACTAAAGTAAGCAATTTTTTCACTTCAGTATACGCGTGAGTGTGTTAGTAAAATTAATCAATGAACTAAACATGGATATCAATATTTGAGTGAACAATTTTATTCTTACGTATAAGTCTATGCAAGAAGTGTTATTAAAAAAAATTAACGTGCTATAAATGCATTGGGATCAACATTTGAATGAACAATTACATTCGCTTCCGAGTGCTAGTAACATCATGGAGCAGTCTCCAGCTAAAAGAGTTAAGCTTACAACAAAATATTATCAGCATTCAATCGAAAAGGGGTTACCGATCGTTTGATACCTAATAATAATACAAAATTTGCCAATCTACCTATAAACGACTATAGCAATTTATTAATAGAAAACTTCAATCATAATATACGAAATGAAATCGTGACCATCATAAATAAAAAACTTAAGGATTTTAACGTACTGAAAGTAAATTTCGAACTTTATGGAAGTTTTATGAAGCCTGCAGCAGTCTCAGATGATAATGATGGAAAATACAACTTGGAAGTAGGAGTAGTAGAGAATTGACTCGTCGGTATAGACGTGTGAAATGTGCTCGGTCTTTAAAGCCTGATTTGTTGGACAGTTCAAGAGATAATAATTCATTTTTTAGTGGGCTCTTTGGATATAACTGTGTTAATGTGTTTTTGTAGTTTTCATGCTGATCAGTGATGGATTTAATGATGTTTTAGAGGATTAAAACCTACATAACTGTGTGATAAACATATTACCAGCGTGTGGCCTTCGAGGGGTCGACCCGGGCCAGCAGGCGGAACGAGTTTTTAGTCACAAAAAGTGGAGCTGATACAGTTTTTTTTCAGCTAGATATATATTAAATGGAAAGGCTATATTTATGTTTTATGTAAATGGCTGAGAAAGAAGTAAATAAAAAAAGGAAGAAGGAATTAATCGCAGAAAGTACGGAACAAGAAGAAAGAACGACAAAAAAGAAGAATTCGGATAGACAACAAGCATTGGAGATGGAAGAAATAAAAAACATGTTACAGGAAAGATGGAGAGAAGAAGAGGACAGGCAGAAAGAAAGAGAAAAAAAAGAAGACGAAAGATGGGAGGAATTGCAGAATAAGATGAAAGACAGGGAGATAAAGGTCAATCAGAATTTCGATGAGATGAATAAACAATTTAAAGAGATCAGAGAGAACAAGAAAATAGACAAAATGAAAATAGATGAGCTGACAAGAAAAACCAAGGAGATAGAAGAGAAGATTGATAGTTTGAACAGTAATACAGAAGGGATTGATAATGGGAACAATAATGAATTAAGAAGGAAAATAGAAGATCAAGAACGAAGAATAGGAAATATGGAGAGCGAAATGGAAAGAAGAAATAAATATGAAAAGAAGTGTAATGTAATGATATTTGGAATAGATTTGGGATCTGGAAACTGGAAGGAGGCGACGGCACAAATGTTTAATGAGAAAGTGAAAGTTAATGTAGGTATAGTTGATGTATGAAAAGTGAAAGAAAAAGTGTACGGAGTGAAGCTAGAAGATGTTACACAAAAGCTGAAAATATTAAAGAATAAGATTCAACTAAAAGGTTCAAATGTGTACATTAAGGAAGACCAAACATTGGAGGAGAGAAGGATAAACAAAATTATATGGAATATGGCAAAGCAAGAGAGAAATAAAGGGAAGGAAGTAAGAGTGTCGCATAATAAAGTGAAAATAGGTGAGGTATGGTGGATTTGGGACGATAAGAAGAAGATGATGGTAGAAGAATCAACAAATAGGATTTTTCGTTAATAATGTGAGGGATAATAATGAGCATAGTGAACAAAAAAAAGTTAATTTGATGGCGTGGAACGTAAGGGGACTGAAATCTAAAGGTAATATTTTTTGGAAATTTATAAATAGATATGAGATAGTGTGCTTGAGTGAAACGTGGTTAGAAGAAAAGGGAAAATGGGATGATAGTATAAAGCTAAATAAAATGTATAAGTGGTCAACTATTAGTGCAGTAAGGACATCAAAGAAAGGTAGAGCAAAAGGGGGAATTTTGGTCGGAATAAAGAAATATTTGAATCTGGAAATCAAAGAATTAAATAATGATTTAGTAACAATTAAGGGAGTTATAGGGAAAGAAAAATGGTTAATTATGTTTGTTTATCTTAATGAAAATAGAATAAGCAGGCTAGATGTAATAGAAGAGCAGATAGAGTTAAATAAAAATAGTAATGTAATGATAATTGGGGATTTTAATGCAAGAATTGGGAGAGAAATAGGGGCTGTAGTAGACGACGATGTGAATATTAGAAATTCACAAGATGGACATATAGATAAGGAGGGAAAAGAATTAATACAGTGGAGTATAAGGAATGGGCTAGGTTTTTTAAATGGTACAATTAAAGGTGATTTAAAGGGAGAACACACGTTTATAGGGCGGGGAAAAACAGTTATCGATTATGCAATGGTAAATGGTAGAGCTTGGACTGACATACAAAGCTTCGAAGTCTTGGAAGAAATTGGCTCAGACCATTTACCTATAAAAGTAGAATGGAAAAATGTAGTGAACACAGACAGGGAGATGTATGACAAAAGAGCAAAGATTATGTGGACTGAAAAGGCAATTATAGCATTTAGGCAAAATTTAAAGGAAAGAATGAATGATGATATACAAACATGGGAAGATTTGATAAAGGTAATGAAAGAATGTATGATACAAGACAGAGTAAGAAAGTGGAGATACAATGAGAGATGGTGGAACTTGGAATGTGGGATGAAACGGAAAGAGTACATGAGAACGTTGAGTTTATGGAGAAGAAATAAATGCGAGGAAGAGCTCTTTAGAAGAAAGAGATGGGAATACAGGGAGCAAGTTAAGAAAAGTAAATATGATTATAGCGATGAAATGATAAGGAAATTCAAAGAGGCAAGGGGAACAAAAGAATTTTGGGAAATAGTAAATACGCTTAAAAAAAAACAGGTAAATAGAGGGTTAAGTAGCACAATAAATGAAGAAGAATGGTTTAGACATTTTAAAAGAAGGTTAGGTGGTAGGGAGGAGAGGAATGTATGGGAAATAGGTATAGAAGAGGTAAACAGGGCGGAAAGAAAGATAACTGACGTAGAGAATGAGGAGATTATGAAGGGTTTTAGATCGTTAGCAAAGAGAAAAGCTTGTGGGAGGGACGGGATACCGGGGGAAGCTTGGATTTATGCAATAGACTTGATATCTGATAAGGTATATGGCCTATTTAAAAGCATGTACGAGGGCAAAGGTTTACCAAAAGGGTGGAAATGTGGGGCAATAGTACCAGTGTTTAAAAAAGGTGAGAGGGATAACATAAACAATTATAGGGGCATTACTATCATGGATACGGGGTATAAGATATATACGGAGGTAATTAAAAATAGATTAGAGGAGAAAGTAGTCGAAAATAGCGTATTAAATGAAACTCAATTTGGGTTCAGAAAAGGAAGAGGTACAGTCGACGCGATCTATTTACTAAAGAATATAATACAAACAACTATGGAGGCAAAAAAAAAGACATTCACCGTATTCGTGGATCTGGAGAGAGCCTATGATACGGTAAATAGAAACGAGTTGATAAAGAGTTTAAGGAAGAGTAAAATTGACGAAGGTCTGATTTATAGCATAATTGAAATATATAAAGAAACTGCGGGGTGTATAAGAATTGATGGCAGGGAGACAAAAAAATTTTGGATGGATACAGGGGTAAGACAAGGATGCAAATTAAGTACACAGCTGTTTAATATATATTTAAGTGATTTAGAAAAAGAGATTAGTAAAGTAAAGGAGGGGGGGATAGTAATAGGTAGAAAGAAAATATGGACGATTTCGTATGCCGATGACATAGCACTAATAGCGACAAGCCACGGTGCGATGGTGGATATGATGAGGACACTGGAAAAATACTTAAAAAGAAAAGGTTTGATACTAAACGCGAACAAGACGAAATATATGGAATTTGGGGAAGTTAGAGGTAGAAAGGGGAAAGAAGTTAAAAAGATAATGTGGAAAGGAGAAGTTATAGAGAAAGTTAAAAAATACGTGTATCTAGGATACCTTATGGGGGAGAACAATAGTGATAAAATACATATTGATGCACAAGTAGCAAAAGCAAACGCCTTACTAGGAAGTATATGGGGAATAGGAAATAAATTATGTAAAGATGACTGGAGTCGGAGGAAAAGGCTATTTGATTCTATAATTAGGAGTATAGTACTATATGGGGTAGAAATTTGGGGTTGGAAAGAACAAAATCAGGTGGAAAATATACATAAGAAATATATAAAATGGGTACAGAACCTCGACAGAAATACGCCGGACTATGTGATTAGAAGGGAATTCAAATGCGGAAAGATGGTAGAGGGAACCAGGAAAAGAGTAGCAAACTATGAAAAGAAATTGGAAGAGATGCGGGAAGGGGATATAAGAAAGGAATTATGGAAAAGGAAAGTCGCAAAAAATGGGGCAAAAAATAGATATGATAAAGACAGAGATGAAATATTCAAAATGCTAAAGATTAATCAGGATCAATATAGGGAGTGGATCAGAATGGGAGAGAATGTAGGGGAAATTATAAGAAAAAGAAGTGAAGAGATGATAAGAGGAGAGGACCTAAGAAAAACAGATAAATCAAAGTATGCGGAATACTTAAAGGGGATACTTTGGGAACATTGGCAGAGCGATTTGATGCCGGAATATGTGAACGGATGGAAGGATATGAGCGTATTAGCAAGGTTTAGGGTGGGAAATGAAAGTAGAGGATGTAAGTACTGGCTGAAGAAGGAAGAAAGAGTATGTAGGATTTGTGAAAGAATGGAGGAGACGGTGTTACACGTAATAAGTGGATGTGAAGAGACGAAGGACTCAGATGAGTGTAAAAGAATATTAGCGGGGAAGGATGACGGAATGGAAATATTAAAAAATATATTAAAAACTAGAAAAGGCTATGATTAAATGTGGTGAATGGGGTGGACTAGGGAGGATTAATATATTTTGCTGCTGTTTTTTTTTCCTTTTTATTTGGTTCTTTTTTTTGTAAGAGATCGCAGCATGTATTTATTTATATTTATTAGCTATAAGGCAAATGGATTTTGTTATTTTAATATAAGTGTAGTAGTCACACGTCTAGAGAGACGAGACTGAATTAAATGTATAAATTTTTTTTTTTTTGTTTGTATTAACTTAAGGTTTAATAAAAGTAATTCATTCATACAACTTGGAAGTAAAATCTTTTCTGATTCCCTACCAAGTCGTAGATAAATCTATCAATGTAAACGAAATAATTGAAAATTTAATTGCAAATTTAAAGAAAAAGCTTGAGGAGTTCCAGGTAAGTTAAAACTAGTCTAGTCTAATAGTAATAATAATAATACTAATAAAACGCTTATACTTGTTTTAAGGAACGTGATAGTGGATATGCACTTCAGGAACTTTTATTTTTGGAAGTCAATTTGGTGAAATACAATCCACTGAAAGCTTCCACCTATGTAAAACTTCCATTGGACATTGAGCGCAAAAAGGCTGTTGTTAACGTTAAAAACCAAGATAATAAGTGTTTCATCTGGGAAATTCCTTCCGCACTATATCCCGTCAGATGTCGTAAAAATCATGTATCAAGTTATAGGAAATATCTTTCAAAGCTAAATTTAACAGGTATGAGCTTTCCAATGACCTTTTGTAACATTAAATTGTTTGAAAAATTGAATCCTAATGTAAGTGTAAATGTTTTTGGTCTCGAAAAACAAAAAGAAAAGTCAATAGTCGTAGGACCATATTATTTCTCTCAATGTAGAAAATTAAACCATGTTAACTTACTATACATCGAAGAAGAAAATAAACAACATTACTGTTATATTAAAAATTTAAGTCGTCTTATTTCGAAGCAGCTAAGTCGGAGAAAAACTGTTAAATGTATTTGTGATGGTTGCTTGCAATATTTTAGTAGTGAAAATCTTTTAGCTAATCATATGCAACAGGACTGTGCGAAATGTGTAACCGTTTTACCTTCAGCTGGAAATAATTTTTTAAAATTTAAACAAATAGAAAAGCAAATTAAAGTTCCTTTTGTTATATATGCCGATTTTGAATCTTTGCTAGTTCCAATTCGACAATCTTCAGAATCGTCGATAGATGATACTAAAACAGTATCTACTCACATTCATAAGCCATTTAGTTTTGCCTATTACGTTAAGTGTTGTTATGACGATTCACTTTCGAAATTTTATTCGTTTCGGGGAGAAAATTGTGCAAAAGTTTTCTGTAATATGATTAAAAATGAGGCTTCTCATATATACCATACATACTTAAAAAATATTATTCCTATGAAAGAATTAACTGAAGAGGATTTAGAAAATTTCGCATCGGCAACAAACTGTTATTTATGTAACGGAGATTTAGGTTCAGATAAAATTAAAGATCACTGTCACCTCACCGGCAAATATAGAGGCTGTTGTCATAATTCCTGTAATTTGAAAGTAAAAACCGTTAACTTTATCCCGGTTTTCTTTCACAATTTTAGCAATTATGATTGTCATCTTTTTATACGTGATTTTGCCGCCGAAGATGACGAACCAATGAATGTCATTCCGGTGAATAAAGAAAAGTATATTTCATTTACAAAGAAAATTTTAGTTGATAGAAAAAATAATGAAAACAGTTACATAGATTTACGTTTTGTAGATTCTTATCGATTTATGAATCGAAAATTGGAGACACTGCAAATTTATCAGATGATCAAATTATAGAATTGAAAAACTTTTTTCCAAATGATGAAGAATTTAGATTAATGCGTCAAAAGGGTGTTTTCCCATACAATTATTTAGATACGTTGGAAAAATTAAATAACGATTGTTTACCTTCAAAAATGGATTTTTACGATTCAATGCAAGATACTTCAATTTCTGATGCAGACTATCAAAGAGCAAACGATATTTGGCATAAATTTTCATGTAAAAATTTAGGTGAATACAGTGACCTCTATTTATAAGTAGACGTAATTTTATTATGCGACGTTTTCGAAAATTTCAGAAATTTATGTTTGAATACATACAAATTAGATCCGGTCCATTTTTATAGTTTACCCGGCTTGTCATGGCAGGCAATGCTAAAATTTACCAATGTACAGTTGGAGTTGTTAACTGACTGTTCAATGGTACTCTTTTTTTAACGTAATATCCGAGGTGGTTATGCTGGAGTGGTTCAACGTTTCGCACAGGCCAACAATAAATATATTCCCCCTAATTACAACAATTCACAAGCAACATCTTACATATCATATTGGGATGCAAATAATTTATATGGATATGCGCTTTCGGAAAAACTGCCTATATCGAACTTTCGATGGCTCTCACAAAACGAAATTGATTCATTTAATATAAATAACTATACAGATTCTGATGATCAAGGATATGTTTTGGAAGTCGATATTCATTACCCAAAACATTTGCATGATTCGCACAATGATTTTCCAATGTGTATTGAAAAAATGAAACCTCCAAATTCAAAATGCAAAAAATTATTGCAAACCTTTTTCGATAAGCAAAATTACGCTATTCATATAAAGACTCTTAAGCAATGTATTGAAAATGGTTTAGAGTTGTCAAAGATTCATAGAATTCTCACGTTCAAGCAATCTGCTTGGATGAAACCGTTTATCGATTTTAATACTCGTCTAAGACAAAGTGCCGCAAACGCATTTGAAAAAGATATGTACAAATTAATAAATAATGCAAACTATGGAAAATGTATCGAAAATATGGAAAAAAGGGTCAACGTTAATTTAGTCAATTCATGGAAAGATTTGGGTCATAAAAAAGGAGTTGAGAAATTAGTTTCACAACCCAATTTTCATAGTATATCCATTTTTGATGAAAATTTTGCAGCAGTACAATTGTTAAAGTCTCAAATCTATTATGACAAACCAATTTACGCCGGGTTTGCAGTATTGGAAATTGCCAAATTTGTAATGTATGAATTTCACTATAACTTTATAAAAAAAAATATGGTTCCAAAGCATCACTTTTGTATACAGATACTGATAGTTTGTTGTATTTCATAGAAACGGATAATGTTTATAATGATATGAAGAATAATTTACATGGATTTGATACCTCAAATTATTCTATTGATAATATTTTTGAAATGCCTTTGGTAAACAAAGCCATCCCAGCACTTATGAAAGATGAAGTTTGTGGTAAGATTATTTGGGAATTTGTCGGTCTTAAAGCTAAAATGTATGAAGTGAATATAGAAGGAAGTTTGATAATGAAAAAGGCTAAAGGTGTTAAAAAGAATGTTATAAAGTCATTAACGGAAAAAGATTTTAAATGTGTATTAAATGAAAACGAGATAGTACTGAAGCGACAAAATGTATTTAGGTCTTTAAAGCATATAATTTATTCTCAATGCATTAATAAAATTGCTTTGTCTGCGGATGACGATAAACGTTTCCATATACCAGAAACGTATAAGACTTTAGCATGGGGACACTACAAAATTACTGATAATACTAACAATAGTTTAAGTTAGATTATTTTAATGATTTCTTAATGTTTTAATTATTATATAAAGTTATAATGAAAAAATGATGTTCAATAAACTAACTTGAAACCATTAGATACTTGTGTTTTATTTGTACATATGTTAATGACCTTAACATCTAGGAAGAGAAGGAGCAGGAGGAGGAGGAGGAGGAATGGATAATAGTAGTGGTAATAACCAATTTAAAGAGTAGTTCTCGAAACAAATGCGTTAGTTTTAACTTTAGAAAGCAAAATGGCAGTTGTACAGTTAAAACCGGGAAATAAAGTCAAAGTTCTTTCAGCATTTGGTTTAATCCAACTGGCAAATGTTGTGCAAGCGACTGCTGAGGAGAATTGCCATAGCAGTATTGCAAATTTAGAAGAAAAATGGAGAACATCAAGCACTGGCGTGTTTGATAGTGATTTGTTCAATATTGTAGCTGGTCCGCTATCTGAAATTTTAAATTATCCGAAAACCATCGATCCTGATAATGGTAATAATGAAGAAATTTACCATACAGGGAAAACGTTAGCGTTAGAAGTGCAGAAAAGAAGAGATATTTTTAAAGAACCGAAGAAAAGAAGAATAGTAACGGAAAAAGGGAAAAAAAGACAAAGGAAAAAAACGAGAAGGAATCTTATGCATTGATATCACCACCACTACCATCCTCGCCGCCGCCGCCGCCGCCCACCACAGCTAAAAACGAACAATGTTGCTACCTATTTGATAATATTTATAAAGAATTGGGAATTAAAGATTTGTAGAATTTTTTAAAATAAAAAAATCTTATTTATATGAGTATTTTATTTCTATTAGTGTTAAGCATACAAAAAAATCTTACATTAATTCTTGCAAAATATTGAAAAAACTTTAATAGTCTTTAGAATAAATCGATGGTAATTTTGCAGAATCTGATCTATTTTCATCTTGCCAACCTACTGGCAATCCTTTTTTCGCTTTTTCTAAATTACCAACAAGCCATTGAAAGACTGCTTTCTGTCTACAATTATGCAATGGTTCAAATTTATAAGCCAGTTTGTTGGCTTTCATAATTTGAATTATATAGTACAATAGTTTTAGTTGTGCATAATAAGCAGTTTCTAGTATGATATCATCCAAACATGCTAATAGATTTTTATAGTTTTTCTTAATATTACTTATGGGAAATTTTTCTAAATTGCAAGGATTATAATTTGAAAGGAGATCTTGAATGACAAATATATCATTGGTGCACAAAGTCGTCATTTCCTTCATTTAAGTTAATACACTCACTACATCAAATACATTTAAAAAGTCTAAATCATCTGGAACTGTATTCAAAAAGGATTGTACAAAATCATCGCATATAATTTGACGGTGAAATAACAAATCCAGCAACGATAGAGATGGAAAAGTCTTTGTAATCCATGTGAAGGCTTCGAAGGGCACTTGAAATATTTTTGGCTGTCTGTTCATTATTTCGAACAAATTCATAGGAAAGTTCCTTTTTCAAATTATTCACATCGCTATTGTAAATTTCATAAGAGGTTGGATCCATTCTTGTTAGTAGATATTTTTTAATTGTGAAAATAAATAAACTCGTCACTATCGCTACTGCTGCTGCTGTTGTAATTATTATTATTATCAGTTGTGACCGGATGATTGAAATAATTACCCAATATTTCTATTTGATCATATGCAGAAACATCAAATTTTTCAAAAATGTTTATTAAACCTTTAGCTTCGAGCGTTTTGCTTTCAATCAGCACACCATTTTCGTAAAACTTTATAGTAATGTAGTAATCAGACATGCTTTCTTATACCATGGTAAAAATATACTAAAATTCTTTAATAGTTCTATGACAAATTGAAGAGGACTAGGTAGGTGGAGGGGAGATGATGTTTAATTGTTTATATTATTTCCCATTACCTATTAATAAATATTAATAAAGTGGAAAAAAAATATTTTTATTCATTATCTATACACATCTACATATAGTCTTTTAGTAACCAACTTCTTAGAACAAAAACGTTTTCTAATGCACAATTATAGTTTGAATTTTGATGATGGTAGTGGTGGTGGTAGGTGCATAGTGATGTGGTAGTTGTAGCGACGACTTTATAATCTGCAATAAGTTTTGTTAGAGATGGACATTTTAAATCCTCCAAGTTTATAATGTTCTGCAGATAGGGAAATTCTTTTGATAACCATCTTCGTTTCTCCAAGCCTTTGACATAAATAGTAGTACAATCATTTAAAATTTTCCCTATTTCACCTATTGTCTCGTAATAACTGTGCAATCCAAAATTCCATTCGATTCCATGATAATTTCTAGTAAGCCATCTATTCTGACTTCTGTAACGGGCTGCAAGTTGCGACCAAGGAAATGGTGGCGATAATAAATACCATGCAATTTTTTCTTCATTGCTTATTTTACCGAAAGCAACTTCCTTAAATATGAAGGTATTACTCGCTGCCTTAAATCCTTGCACATCCACTATGAATTTCATCTTTATAATATATATATATATATATATATGTATAAGTTACAATACTTGAACAATGTTGTTGGATGGATTGTAGCGAACCATACGATCATGTAGAATTAAGCAATATGCAGCTGTATTGGCTGGAATTGCTTCATTAGTTTCAAAATCTAGACGTACATCTATAGCGCCCGCCTTCACAATTTCGCTTTGATGTGTACAATCGATTACAAATAAGGGAGCAATTTTCTTAAAATCTGATGGTTTCATTACCGGCTCGCTAACCGTTCCGTAATAAGACTGTTGAAATTGAGCATACATTTCATATAATATAGAAAATTTATTATTCTTAAAATCAAGATGAAGGTTATCGTAAGGATACATAGAAGAGCCCAAATGTAGTTTAATATTATTAAGTTCGCAATGATCAAAGTGGGCTTTATTTTTTTCAGGTTTATTATTTCTATCTGTTTGAAATGCAACTATCACGAAACAAGGGGTTTTTTCAAGTTGTGACGTAGTTTTCACAGCCCATGTGTGATTATTTGTTTGAGGCAATAAAGGATACTCATGCAACTCCCAACTACGGAAATTAATTTCCATTTGTTGATTTCTTTGCAAATATTTTAAAAGTTTAAGACGTTCTACATCTGCTACAGATATGTGTGGAATTTTCCAAGAAATTTTATTTATATCTACTTTTAAAGTTTCAGCTGCAGTTGTATTTATTATAGCGTTTGTATCGATACTACTTCTTATTAAAATAAGTTCTTGTTTTATGTTGAGAAGAATTTTTCGAAAATCTTCCACAAAACCTAAAAGCATGCGTAGTGGGATGCATACGTTAAAATTTCCATTTTGATCTATTGCCGAAAATGTATCATCATTGGGAGCCCAACCAGCATTCTGAAGACGCAACCTCTCGTTTACGTTGTAAGAAGCATAACCTTTTATGGTGCTAGTTATTCCAGGATTTCGAACACGATCAACAGTTTTACCACCGATTTCGTAACGAATTTCGTCGAAAAGATGTGCAATTCCATTATTTATAAATTTGGCAGTTGCTGGAGGTGTACCATCAGTTTTTAGCAATTTTCCTTCAACATATAATACACTATCCCATGGTAAAGTGTAGACATCTTCGTTTTCAATTGGAATGCGGATTTCATCATTATTTTTAAACGTTGTATTTGTATACGGTTGATGAGTATGTTTTTCCGCATTGGTTATAGATAAATCAAATAATGCACGTTCGGTAACATTCAAGATTTCAGAATGCATGATGGTTTTAGCTTCTTAACTTGATATCCTAAACTTTTTAAAAAGCGTGCGTTTGAAGGTGTTAATCGCTTCACTTCTTCTTTTGCACTGAACGATTGTGATAATGTTGGTTTCCTATAAATCTCCTTACGTTTGTTAAAATTTTTATAACGGCAAACCATTATGGTTTAATATCTATTAGACAGAGAGAGACGTTTCAAATGAAGTCTTACTGTAACGGTCTCTCCACGAAAATTAACCAACTCACCGTCTTGATCAACTATTTTAACGACTATTGAATCAATAATTCTCGAATTTATAGGCAAATAAATAACGTTGGTCGGATTTTCCACTATTTTGTAGCCTGGCGGAACGTTTGGGAAAAGTTGATGAATAAAATGAGCTTCTTCGTTATTTCTATATGAACCGGAAACAAGGTTGCAATGGATGCATATAGCGTTTACTTTAAAAATATTTACAGGATAATCAGACACTTCATGACTATTAGCTTTAATAATTCTCGGTTTAAATCCTAACAGTCGTCCGATTGAATCCGTTTTTGTGAAATCAACTTGCTCTGTACACTTAATTTTCGAAAGTAAAGTGTTGTTGTTGCCAGTTATATTAAGAAATATAATATCTTTACCTTTTGCTCTCGGATCGCCTAATTGAAGGCGTAGATAACGATTTATGTCGTCAAGCTCATACGATCCTTCCGGTATGGTTATTACTCTATTCCCAACATAAAATTTGTTGTTACTTTGATCTATATTTGGAATAGAATTGTACGTTTCAAAATTAACGAGTCCTAAAGAATACTCAAAATTGTCATCCAAAACAATTGGTGGGCTAATATTAGCTTGCAATATTGATTTGTCTCCGGTTAAATTAAACGTGTATATGTTGATAGTCTGTTAACGTTAGATTAAATGGAACTATTATCGTCTGCGCTAACGTTTTAAAAGTGAAAGGGTGGTGTGATATTATATAGAAATTGTAATACTAGATGACCACAGTTGAATGAGTTGTACATCTGTTTGCGATCATAATTATAAAAAATTTTGCACGGTTGAGAAGAATTTAAGTATTTCACAACTTCCGAAGGTGGTCGCAAATTTCCGAAGCTGTCAAAATAAACTGCATTGCCGTTTTTAATTTTGTATGCTGTCCAATGCGTACCCATGCCCGTTTTCTTATCATGATTTACAATTCCACATTCGATGGTGCGCACTTTTTTAGGTAAACTGTCACGCATAAATATTCCGCGAAAGTGAGGAATTTGAAGCATTTTAACATATCTATGTAAATCTTCATCGGTTAGTGCTCGTTGTGGCAGACTTAGAGAGGTTTTTTTTTTTTTGATAAGGTAAATAAAGTCCCAAACCTTTTTTATAAGGTTTCAAGAAAAGACCTTTTCCAAGAGCAATTTTTTCCATAGCCGTATTATGTCGTTCAGAATCGCTAAGACTTCTTTGGGCTGCTTTAACATCATTAACCGCTTTCGCGATTCCGGCTGCTCCTCCGGACAAAGCACCTAAAGCTGATAATCCAGCGAAAAGTGGTATTAATGGAAGAAATCCACCGCTTTTTGGAACCGGTATTATCCTGGGAGAATCGGTCACTTTTTTCTGATTTGCATTTTTTAATTGTGACATTGCTAATCGTACTGCTCGAATGACATTTTCTGGCTTTTTCTGTTTTAGAACATTCGCCGCTTTTCTTATAAATTTTCGAAAACTTATTCTTCCACCCTTTCTTTTTTTCATAGAACTACTAGTTCGTTTTCTTCTTTGTTGTTGTTGTTGTTGAACTCCCATACCCAACTTTGTTTTTACATTCATAGCGGTTACAACTGCTCGAGCAGCTAAACGTTCTCCAATGCTTGCATGCGATGAATGAACTCGTCTAAGTGCTGCTCTAGCTAAAATACTATCTGCTTTATATCTTTGTTCTAGATTTTTAAAATGAGAGTATGCAATATCATGAGCTTTGCAGGATTCATCTAAAGGATTTATTCCTTTGTCCCCTCTTTCCAACCTCTCGTTTAACTTTGTACCTGGTCCACAAAAGCGATAGCCCGGTATATGAAATTCGAATGGTAAAGAATTAATTAGTTTATTAAGTAAACCATTGCTTCGTTGCACTTCTTTCCGCATTGCTCTCTCTTATTCAAAGTTTTCTTCGAAATAAACCAATTCATGCAGAGCTTACAGCTTATAAAATAGAAAAACAGTAACCATATTTTTCATTAGATTATTGACATGCGAATAGTTCAACAACAAGCTGTGCAGCCTATTACTAACCAAAATATGAATACTTAGACAAGCTTTTTAAGACAATAAAAGGCATTGGCTATTACCCTTACAAAGATTCTGAGAATATTATTTCTCCATCAAATGCGAAATCTAATTCAATATTTATATTTGACGATGTTGCTTGCGAAAATCAGAATTTAATCAGAGATTATTTTAGTATGGGACGTCATTACAATGTCGATTGTTTTTATCTTTGTCAAACATATACTCATATTCCAAAACATCTAATACGCGACAATGCAAATCTAATTATATTATTCAAACAGGATGAGCTAAATCTTAAGCATGTCTATTCAGATCATGTCAATACTGACATGCCATTTGAAATGTTTAAAACCATTTGCAAAGTTTGTTGGGATGACAAATATGGGTTTATAAGTATTTATAAAGATAGTGAATTTAAAAACGGTCGATACCGTAAAGGTTTTGATCAATATATATATTTATAACCATTGCGATTTACCTCTGAGTAATATAAAAGCAGTAAACGAGTGAGGATCATATTATCACCGTAATGGACTCGAAAATTAAACAGGAGCTTGTAAAGGAAAGGAAAGATATAAAACGAAAATTGCAAGCTTTAAAAGAGGGTGCGATAGAGGAAGAAGATATATTGCGGAAATCCTATAAACCTTTGGTGGAACCTTTAATGCAATTAAAAGAAGAAATACAATTTTCTAAACCGAAAATTAAGCAAGAAATTAAAAAGGAAGAACAAGAAGATGAAGAAGATGTTGAGAAATCGTTCATAGCACCAGATTTATTCTTACCATCATCATCATCATCATCGTCATTACCAACCTCATTAAATACCTTGGTAAAAGATTCCGATCTTTCTACAATGTTTCCACTGAATGATGAGGAAGAAGATAGAATATTTGATTACACTAAACAGGAAATACAGAAAATCGTAAACGATCCTGCTTTTAAAGATATATTAGATGATTATGAAGAATTACCGAGATATTATATTGAAGGAGTATTAAGCGATACTGAAGGAGAATATGACAATAGAAATGATGTTCGATACGATTGGCTTCAGAACAAATTATATATTGGTGATGAAGAAATGAAGGTGGTCGGTAAAAATTTAGAAATAATGGGACGTAAATTTGTCGGAACGCCTGGACTATATGAGTTACTTTTCAAAAAGAATCCTGTCGGAGATAAGCAAAAAGATAGGGATGTCTATAGGGAAATAATGCAGCTCGTTCGATTAGATAACCCTCAAACTTATATAACATCTCTAAATCATGATACTAAAGGAGTTTTTGACACGCAATATGGTGTAAGATTTAATCCAGAGAAACAGAAATATTTTATCGGAGATTCCGAAGTAAAGTTTGGAACTAACAAAATAACCGTAAAAAATGTAAGGTATACACTATCCCGAGGATTATTGGAGCTTTTGTTTAAAAAGGAGCCTAGTGGTTATAAGGAATCTGATTTGGCGAAATATAAAGATATAGTGTATAGAACAAATGCTCATAAAATTGGCTACAAGAGTACCGCTCCAATAGCTGGAAACAAAGGAAAAAAGTATCAGCTAATCAAGAAACTCATGATCGGACCTCTATTTCCTTCCGCTGTTGCCAATGTCATAGCAGCTACTTCGACTCCAGTTAAAAATCCTTTGGGTAAAGGTCTATGGATGAATTTAAACGATAAACCTCTAGAATATGTATATTTTAATGATGTTAACGAATTATGTGATCGTTTAAAATTACTCATTTCATCTCAATCTGCAGGAAATACCAACCATACCAATGAAATCACATCTATTGTCGTAGAACTTCGAGAGTGTGGTATAATAGAATAAATAATTTATATTCTCACTTAGTTTCAATATGGTTGTTGATAAATTCGGTCGAGCATTGTAGGGGGGTTCTAAACGAAAGTTTGAAACGATAGATAAATTCTTGATTGAAAATAATAAGTTATTCGCTCGAGTTAAAACGAGCGACGACGACGACGAAAACGATGATGGGGAACAGATTGAAGATGAGATTGTCACAAAAAAATATTTGGATACAATAATAGATACGTTAGCGACAGCTGAAGATTTTAGAAAGATTTCTTATTTTATTGATTTCGATAACAAACATGTAACTCGTTTAGAGATGCCAACAGCATCTTGGCATGCAGCTACAAAAGCATATGTTGATAATAAAGACAAAGTTACTAAGACCCAAATTAGACTATAATGTGAAAAAGTCAAAAAGGATGCAATGTCCGAAGGAGATAAAAAACGTGAAATTCTCCGAAACGAATTATTAGTACTAATACACTCTCTCAAGGCTAACATTGACTCACTAAACATCAATTTTCGTTTAAATACTTTGTATATAGATGCTCTCTTTAAGCACCTTGACATACAGAAGAGCTCTTTAATTACAGCCACGCCGTCAAGTGTATTGCCTAGCAATATCGATAACACCACCACCACCACCACCACCACATCTTCTGTTTAATAATAATGGTTAAAATACTAAAGGAAAGATAAAAAACGATTCTAGCAAAAACGGTAAAACAACAACCACTATTAAAGAGCAAGTGGTAGCTGAATTACATAAACAAGCTCGAAAAAATTTTACTAGACGAAGAACAATTATTAAAGGATTATACGATCTGTTTCAAGCCGATCTAGTTGAAATGATTCCGTATGCAAAAGAAAATAAAGGGTATCGATACATTCTTGTAGTAATTGACACTTTTTCTAAATTTCTATGGGCGTCACCGGTTTTACGAAAAAACGGAGAAGATGTTTCGAAAGCGTTTGAAGATATATTACGCAAAAATAAACGTATACCGCCGACAAACCTGCAAACTGATATGGGAAAAGAGTTTTACAATAAATGGTTTCTGAATCTAATGAGAAAATACAGAATTAATCATTATTCAACTTTCAGCAGTAAAAAGGCTTCTATAGTCGAACGAGCCAACAGACCCTTAAAAAGTATAATGTGGAAAAAATTTACATTGCAAGGAAATTACAAATGGTTAGATTTGTTACCTAAACTAGTTCAAGTTTATAATAATACAAAACACAGAACTATCAGAATGAAACCGATAAATGCTGTAAAGAAGGAAAACGAAAAGCTACTATTGAATACCGTATATTCTCGCATTAAAACAGTAGATCTGAAGAGAAGGAAATTTTCCATTGGAGATTACGTACGCATTAGCAAACATCGCGAAGTTTTTGCAAAAGGTTACACCCCAAACTGGTCCAACGAAATTTTTAAAGTGGTTAACATTAAATTTTCTAATCCGATCGTTTATTATTTACAAGATTTAACAGGTAACGATATAAAGGGAGGATTTTACGATAAGGAACTGCAAAAGGCGAAACATCCCGACGTGTACCTAGTGGAAAAAAATTTGCGAAGAAAAGGTGATCAAGTCTACGTAAAATGGCTTGGATTCGATAAATCTCAAAACAGTTGGATTCTATCTAATAATGTTGTAATTTAACATTTTTCTTTTTAAAGAATAAAACTATTTCTGAATAACAATACTTTTTATTTACCATTGATACCTACCTATTCATAACGAAGCAATTCAATGCACGCAATTACTTTAATTAATTCATTCATTAGCGACAACAACGGCGTCATCCTGAGCAGCGACATGTCCAGCCGAACCGGAAAAACAATTAACACATATTCCTTGATAGGTACGTACGTCGGTCGGTCGAGACCGACGGGAAAAAAATGCGCTCCTTCCTTGCTACGTCACATCATTAAAGTAACTGTTCATGCTCTCAGAACACATACACCTTTTGCCGATAGGTGCGAGAAGGATGGACTTATACGGCAAACTAACGTTAGACAGAAACAACATTAATCTAACGGTACATGCTCTCAGAAGCCCTCTCCTATTACTACTCGAATGGAACACAAATAATTTTTTTATTGGTGATTCTGAACTGGATTTTGACGGACCAAGCGTTGTAATCGATGGAAAATTTAAATACATGGGTACTGTGGGATTATACGAGCTACTCTTCAAATTACGTTCTGAATATCCGACATCGATTAAAGAAAGGAAAGACTACGCTGATATATTAAAACGTACGGGAGCAGTTTACAAGTTAAGACAGCAAACATCGAAATTTTCTAAAGGTGGAGGATTGTCGTTGTTGACATACAACGAAAAACCGATCGAATACAAATATTTTGATGACGTTAATGAGTTGTGTGATCGTTTAAGGTTATTTATTGGTTGCTTCTCAACAAGCAGGCAACACAAATCATGAAAACGAAATTCTATCAATTTTAGAAGAGTTGCGTGAGTGCAATATAATCGTATAAACAAATTATTAAGCTTATTAGTTAGACAATGACGGTTGATAAGTTCGGACGTCCGTTAGAAAAAAAAACGATTGTTTTCGCAAGCATTCAGCAATGTTCATGATTTCAATCATAACCGCTTAACAAGAATCGGTGATCCTCAGCAGGAGCATGGTGCTGTGAATGTGCGATTTTTGGAGAAGAAGGTGCAACGTCTGTTATCGCAAGATGATGTAACCGATATCAGACAAGCATTCGATAAAGTGTTGTATTTCGTTGATGTGGCTAATAACCGTATTACACATTTGAACGAGCCTACCGCTGGATTTCATGCAGCTACTAAAATGTATGTAGATGAGAAAGATCGGTTAACAAAAGAGCATATCAGAATCGAGTGTGAAAAGGTAAAGGATCGTGCTGTCAGTGAAGGTGTCAGAAGGATGAAGGATTTACGAGAAGAATTGAAAATAGCTGTCTCCAAAAGTGGTGAAATGATGATGAAAACTTTTAGTGATAATATAGAGTTAGCGATTAAAAATTTGGAAGGAGAACTTGAAAAATATAATACTGACAGGGATAAAGAAATAACAAACAAGGTGAACGATATAGCAGAAAAGAATGCTGTCGGAATCATGGACGTCTTTTCAACAAAAGTAAAACTAGAGCGTAAAGATGTAGAAGCGTTTGTTAGGAAAGGGGATGAAGAAGTTTCGAAGAAATTGAAGACGGAAATTGTGCAAGATATGAAAATGATATAGACGCGAATTTTTAATTAATTAAAATCACTATTCAGGAAGAGTGTAAAAAAGTTAAGGAATTTGCAGAGAAAGAAATTCAAGGAACTAATAAAAAGAAAGCTGATCTGAAAAAGGAATTAGTGGAAATGGTAGAATCACTAAAAAAGGAAGTAAAGGAGCTGAAAGTAAGGCTAGATACTCTGCAACAACAAAGAGGAACAGGTAGTGCGAAATCGAGCAGTTCTAAACCAACAACAACAGCTCCGTCCATGTAGTTCTTCAATATAAGGAAAATGTTAAATGTGAAAGAAGAACTAGTGAAAGAACTGCATAAACCTGCGAGAATTAATTTTACACGTCGTAAAGTGATAGTGAAAGGATTAGATGATCTTCATCAAGCCGATTTAGTGGAAATGATTTCGTATGCGAGAGAAAATAAAGGTGTCAGATACATTTTGGTTGTAATAGACGTTTTTTCAAAATTTGTGTGGGCTGAAGCAGTAAAACGCAAAACAGGTGAATATGTTAGAAGGGCTTTACAGTTAATTTTCAAAAGAAGTAAACGTATTCCTAAGAATATGCAAACTGACTTGGGAAAAGAATTTTACAACGAACAAGTGAAACGAGTTATGCAAAAATATAAAATTAACCATAACTCAACGTATAGCACCAAGAAAGCGTCAGTTGTGGAGCGGGTAAATCGAACACTAAAATCAAAAATGTGGCAACGCTTTAGTTTGCAAGGATCCTACAAATGGTTGAAGTTATTACCAGATATGGTACAGGAATATAACAATTCGGTTCACAGAACTATCCGAATGAGACCAGGCAACGTTAATAAACGAAACGAAGAAACACTTTTGAAAAGTATTTACAACAATCCAAAGAAGGTGGATTTACGAGAAATTAAGTTTAAAGTTGGAGACCGGGTACGAATAAGCAAACATCGTGAATTGTTTAGCAAAGGTTATACCCCGAATTGGTCTAACGAATTATTTACCATTAGCTACATAAAATTGTCACATCCAATTATGTATTACTTAAAGGATGATAAAGGGGAAGACATAAAAGGAGGATTTTATGGTATGGAACTACAGAAAGCGAAATATCCAGATGTTTATTTGGTGGAACGTGTACTAAGACGAAAAGGTGACATGGTTTACGTCAAATGGTTGGGGCTTAACCAATCTCATAACAGCTAGATTCATAAAACGAACGTTTTGTAATGTATCCCCAGTTTTTTTTTTGATAATAAAGTCTGCAATGTTAATAATGATTTTCTTTACCCCTTCCCCTGTGCATATTTCAATAACAATCATAATAGTTATTTTATTGATTTTGCTGATATTTTATAAATTAAAAATAATTAGTATTATAAGAAATTGTGGCAAGAAAATTCCGAGTTCCCAGGAAATTGATGGTATTCGAGGTCATCCTATACCTAAGACGGAGACGTCTTCAATCTAAGGGGGAAGGAGTAATGTCGTGAACTTAAGGATAGACATTGTCTTTGGTATCATCTCATACATACATAAAAGTTCTGATACATGGCTCATGTAGGGTGTGAACCATTGCTTATTCAGCAAATAGAAATAGGTTACATGTTTAGTAATGTCATGAACCTACGGATAGACATGGTGCTTCGTATCATCTCATACATACATAAAAGTCCTGATACATGGCTCATCTAGCGTGTGAAACATTGCTTATTCAGCAAATAGAAATAGGTTACATGTATAGTAATGTCATGAACCTACGGATAGACATGGTGTTTGGTATCATCTCATACACACATAAAAGTTCTGATACATGGCTCATCGAGCGTGTGAACCATTGCTTATTCAGCAAATAGAAATATGCAAGAAGTATGGAGGGGTGGTAGCAAACAGAGCGTCGTCTCATTCTTCTCTTCACTCTCGTTGTGAGCAGACGTTCAAGTAATTAAAAAAAAATTAATAGAGTAAATTTTTATTCAATTTTAATAAAAATAAAAATGGATCAACAAAGAAAACCTGCCGTACCGAAATGCCGGTACGGAAAATCAAGGTCAAGTGGTGTAAGTATTAATTAATATTGTTGAAGAATTGTTTAATTGTTAATTAATAATTTTGTTTTACAGTGCGAGTTTGTGGTCGCCGTGACTACGATGGCGGCGATTGCTGCGGTGTCGACGCCACCTAGATGTTCCGCAGCTGCAGGTGAAAGGGGACTCTAGGGATGGCGAAAAGGAAGCGTATTTCAACCACCGGAACCACCACGACAGCGAGGAGGAGCACGGTACCGACGCCGTTGTCTACGTCCACGACGGCGGCAAAGACGTGTACCTGGACAACGGCGACGACGATGACAACTGCTGCTGCATCGATGTTAAGTGACTGCGGTTCTCCACATCCAACGCTCACGCCGATTCCATCGCCTGTTTCTCCACTTCCAGAAACCCCAACGACGCCTTCTCAGACGACTCTATCGCAGGACATAGATAGTCTGGAAAGCGCCTTTGGGATAATTCCGAAAGTGTGTGAAAAGATGGCGTATTTGACGTCCGCTTGGGAAGGAAGGCGCGCTGCGCAGCAGAAGATGCGCGCTGAAATTTCCCAAGTCGACAAGGCTATCTTGCAACAGGACGACGACGTCGCTAAGTGGAAAGCTGAGATCGCTAAGTGGAAAGCTGAGATTGCTCAGCTTGAAGCAAAAGTGGCGAAGTCTGCCTGTAACAAGGAAGCTTTGTTGAAGAAACGGGTCGAACTGGTTGAGGAGGACCACCAGATCGATCAGGAAGTGGACGTCTTAGAGCGCGCGAAGGAAGCAAAGCGTCCGAAGTTGGAGCGATTGAAAACGTTGCTTGACACCGCGAAGCAACAGTTGACGTCGGTTACCAATAGGTAGATATTGTATAGTAGTATATAAGGTAAATTGTAAATAGTGTAAATGTATATATGTAGTCTTAGTAAATAAGGTAGTATGTAAGTGTTGTAAATAAGTTAATTAGTAAATAAGGGTTAGTATGTAAGTGTGTAAATAAGTTAAGTAAATAGTTTGTTAGTTAGTTTGTAAGTGTTTTGGTGGCACGAACGACGTCATACATACCCTCACTTATATGCATATATTTTAAAAAGATTTTGTATCGTCGCAGCATCTGTGCCTTGTGAACGAGTTTTCTCAGTGGCAGGACAAATTATTAGTCAATGCCGCAAATTGTTGAAACCAAATAAAGTTTCGACACTCTTATTTTTACATAGTAATATGTAGAAAATAGTCTTGTTCTTTTATTTTTTCATTATTATTTGTGTAAGAGATTTTAAGTGCCATAAATAGAAGCGAGAACTTTTATTATAAAAATTCGCACTGTTTAAGTATTGCAATATCGTTAATAATAATTATTTATATAAATTATTTTATGTTTTCTTCATTATTTAAATAAAAAACAAAACTTGCAATAATCATAAATGTATTTTTTTCTTTATTTATTGTTTTTACTAAATTATTTCAAAAAAAAAAAAAACTAATGAACTAATAGAGCGAACTAGTTCATCATTGGATAATGAACTAAATTAGAAGACCCCATACCTATTTTAGAACTAGCACAAGAAAAGGTGTTACAATAGTTTCCCTTACAAATTAGCTTTAAAATAGGAAAATTAAGATCAGGAATGACCACCTTAAAAACTGGAAAAACCAGAATTACTATAACTGTTACCAACTATACTTATACAAGTTTCATAGAATCCCAATTAAAATCATATCACATCAAAGTACCAAAAAGAGTAGGAATTCACTTTCATCGACCCCCTACTAGTCCAGTCACTTTAGAGAAAAAAAGGGGTAAATCTCGGAATTTGAGATAATAAGCTGGAAACTCGTGTACAGCTTCATTTTGGCGTTCTAAAAGTTGTCTCAAAAGTCTCATATTATCTCGTGTCTGCGTCGTAAGTTATTCGAGGTCAAAGGTCACGAAAATCGGTTTTTTGCAATTATCTCCGTTTCTATGGTTCCAATCACTTCAACACTTATTATGAAAATTAAAGATAAATAGATTTGCCACAACTATTGTCTAAACTTTTTTTCTATACGCTCAACCCTTTTCGAGATAAAGGGCGGAGAGCACCCAGCGCTCAGAAATATCTAAAATAGTTGTTAAACTAGGGGGATTTCATATGCTCATGTCATTTCTTGGATGCATAGGATATGTAATGAACGGAAGTGGAATCAAGGAAGCTTTGGGTACAATATATGCTACTAATTCTATCGACAAAATGTTAAATGGACACGCATATTCAAGAAGTATCAGAGGTCATACACTATTACGACTTGCATTATCAACGATAATTTTTGAAGACATGAAGTTGGATGATTCTGTGTTGGATGAGTTAATTGAACAAACAACTTGTCGTGATGTTGCTTATGAAGATATAGAAGGTTGTATAGGTAATTCGAACTCATTTATTAATCAATTTCATGATAAACTGAAGGAATTGAAAGCTCGAGGTCCTACAGCACAGTTATGGGTACAATATTTTGATATGGTATCGATAGTACTAGACTTTATTCGCGCTGAAAGACTGGGACTCTTCGAAGAACATCTTGATGCAGTACGAAAAATGCAGCCGTATTTTCATGCTTGTGGTCACTTTTTATATGCAAAATCTACTCATTTATATATTCAAGATATGATGAAGTTGGAAAAGACAATGGATCAACAAACTTTTCAGAAATTTAAAGATGGATTCTTCACTGTGAGACGAACAGAAAAATTCTATTCTGGTACATGGACCGACATGATAATCGAACAAAGTCTTATGAAGTCAATGAAGACAGAAGGGGGAGTATCTCGAGGTCGCAGTACTCAAGAGAGTGTTTTATGTAAATGGGTGTATGCTATGTACGCTACAAATACAATTTGTGAAGAAATTGAAAAGTATTGTAATATTTCATTAGATTCTGCTGAACAACACGTTGATGCAAGAGATTCAAGAGTAAAAAGAGATAACATTGATGTAGGTAAGCTAGTTGAATGGCTTAAACTTCATGATCCCTTTCCAAAAATAAAACAATTGGTATCCTTAGCTTCTGGAATCGTTGGAAATGACCAGATTAATTGTTACAATGCCCATGAAATCGGATTACAGTCTATGGTGAACATAACTGACTTGAAATTTAATAAAATAACTTTGAAACGCGCTGATAAGGTTTTGCCGCTTTCAGCTGTTAACGAATTAGTCAAAATTAACGATTGTAAAGTCTCTGTAGATCCATTGTTACTCTTCCAAAGGATAACTGTAACCAAACAGTTTGAAAGTAATCTCGAATGATACCTTCAATATGAATTAAGTCAATATCCAGCGTCATTATTTGACAGTAATGGCATGAGAAAAAACACGAAATCTACATTATATGATAATATGACACCTGTTGATATTGAATTTAATGAAAATGATGTAACTTATATCATCGATGGTGTGGAGACAATGATGCAGGAAAACGAAGATGATGAAGATGAAATTGAAATTTTCAATTTCCCAGAAGATGATGATGAAGAAGAAGAAGAAGAAGAAAATTGATATTTTATAAATATATATAAAACATCATTCAGTACAATGTATTAACTAATAAATAATACAAATTATTTATTGTTGATAATATTTTAATGATTTAGTAACTGTATACAAGGTATTATTCACCGAGATTCACGCTTGACCTTGTATTACAGTATGTATGCCTGAGCGCTGGGTGCTCTCCGCCCTTTATCTCGAAAATGGTTGAGTTTATAGAAAAAAAGTTGAGACAATAGTTGTGGCAAATTTATTTATCTTTAATTTTCATAATAAGTGTTGAAGTGATTGGAACCATAGAAACGGAGATAATTGCAAAAAACCGATTTTCGTGACCTTTGACCTCGAATAACTTACGACGCAGACACGAGATAATATGAGACTTTTGAGACAACTTTTAGAACGCCAAAATGAAGCTGTACACGAGTTTCCAGCTTATTATCTCAAATTCCGAGGTGAAACCCTAAAGTGACTGGACTATACAGACGAACAAAGACAACGAATCTTTGAAGTTATATTTAATCATTTAAGTCAAGTAAATGACAAAATTCAAATTGCTCACGTTGAAGGAATCGTACCTCTTTAATTTATTTTCAAACGATTTCACAATAAGGGAAATATTATTATTTTCGCCCCAGTATCTGAAATTTTAAAAAAGTCATTTATTCGTGTTACTAGTTTGAAGCCAGTGGTTTCTAATTTGGGGTGGAATGTTTACATAAGTGGTTCTGGAGGCGACGTTATCGCTCTCACATGTGGTAGGTTCGCAGGGTAGTTTTTGGCTACGCTGTGTATGGGCTTCTATGTATTCGTGGTTCCAGTGGGAATGTTTATGTTAGAAATTCTTTCGTTTTACGAATAACTAAGGACGCGAAGAAGAGGGCATTCGAGACACAGTGTTACGAGAGTGAACAGTGTTAATTTTTGTACGTTTTTTTTAGTGTTTAAAGTTATTTCTTGTAGGTGAGTTATTTGTATATAATATTTTTTTTGTTTGTGTTAAGAAAAGAATTTGATCGATACGTTTGATTTTTATGTTTCTGAATTTTATATTTCAATTTTATTAATTTTGTTGTGATGTGCTCTGTGTAATTCCTTTTTGTTGTACGATATTTGATGATTTTGTTTATATTTTATTTTCAACGTGTATATAATTCTGTGTTTTTGTCTTTCTAAATTTATTTCTTGTTGTCAATTGTGGGGTGCAGTCATGTAACGTCCGTAATTTTTAAATCTTACTGTGTGTTGTTTTTTTGTCGCGTTGAAATCCGTCTTCGGTCTATGTTTCATTATAACGTACGGAACGACCTGACTTGTTGAATTTGACTAACATTTTTCTCCCGTGTAGGGTAACAGATCTGAGGAGTATTCACGAAACTGTTTATTTATGTGTCCATTTCGAATTACTGATTTGAATTAGAATATTTAAAGTGAGGCCCAGATCGTACCCTAAATTTCAACTCTAGCCGTGAATCCCGTAGCCCAGGGTCATGTGTACCTACTGGCGGCGTCCAGTTAACTAACATAAATTTTTCTTCACTTATGTTTGTTTTGTGTAAAAGGAACGAAGGGGATTAGGGGCGCGGAATGATAGTGGGACGTTATAATGTTACTTTCATTCCGATAGGCGGCTTTCTCTATCTTATATTATGTTTGTTTTTTTTTTTACTTGTTTGCATCTCACAATTTTGACTTTTAAGGACTGAGATCGGGGTTTTTCTTTGTCATGTTCTTTTCTCTGGGAGTCCTAGTGAACATGGCAATTTAATTTATTTTTTTCATCGTAACATTTACTTGATTTAACTTTTTTAATAAATACGATTTATTTTTCACATTATTTTGGATAGTTTTATTTTTTTTGTTTTGTTTGTCCTGTTCCACCATGGTACTTTCTTGCATTTTGTTTACTTCCTTTTGAAGTATAACGAACCACCCCTCTGACCACTACAGAATTTTGGTGCATCGGCCGGGAAAACAAATGTTGCGAGAAAGTGTGTGGAATAGGGGCGTGGACTATTTTACCGTGTATTAGACGTTCTTTTCTGTGCGAGTTGTTTCTTGTAGGTCCGCCATGGAAGATGAAATGAATCCCTCATTTTTCGAAAATGATGGTATGGGCAGTGTAAACATTGAACAAACTGATAGTGCTGACGTCAGAAGCTTTTTGAGAGAATTCAGACAACAGTCGAAATTGTGGGCTGCTTTTATGAAACAGCAAGTAGAGACTAATGAGGTGTTTAGGAATGCTTTAGTACCTCGACGTAGTAGTTCTCCCGTGATTAGCTCCCCAACAGTTTCCGTCACGCAAGAAAATGCTGTTGTGGCTCCCGAACCAGGAACTTCTGCTCCCGTGCCAAATAACGTCACCTCCCCAAAACCAAACGAAAGCGACTGGAAGCAAGTGGCTTTAGCACTCAGCCAACGGTCAACCCTGCCCAATGCGGAAAGACCCATCTTTCGTTCACCCGACACCCAAAACCCTGCGGTTTTTCTCAGCCGACTGGAACGATTCCTCTTATCGACAAGAGCAGCCCCCTCTGATTGGCTGGACATTGCCCGCAGTTGTTTGGCAGGCAGTGCTGAGTTTTGGGGTGAGATACGAGGAAACCAATGGTCCCATTTTGACGACTTTAAACGAGATTTTCTGTCGTTTTATTGGTCTGACGATCGTCAGCAAGCTGCACGTCACCGGCTAAACACCCGCCGATATATTCCAGACAAGAAGATGACTATGACGGAATATTTTACGCAGCAAGTCATCAACTACAGGCAGTTTACTCCCCCATTACCGGAATCGATGATTGTCTCAGAGGTTATGAGTCAACTCCCCTCAAACATCCAAGCCCTTTGGACTACGACTAACGACAGAAGTGTTGCTCGTGCTGTGGACTTTTTAGAGAGACAAACACTCATTTCTACAAGGTACTACAAAACTTCCACGCCTCACGTAGCTCCTACTTCAGCAGTGTTAAACTCGTCGTACAACCGTTACAATCCTATGAGGAAGGAATCCCAAACACCATCGGCAGCTGTCATCTTACCGGACGTCACTGTACCACCTCCATCAACATACTGCCATTGTTCCCGACCCCGTTCACCCGCTTCGGGAAACTTAAATTGAGGGAGTCAAGGAGGAACACTCTCTCTGTGGTAAACTGGACCTCCAATTGTAAGTTCCCTTTAATTAATTTTGTGAGAGAGAATAGTGCTTGTGAGATACCTCTTAACAATTCTCAGTGTTTCGCGTTTAAACTTGATTATAGTCCGCTACTTTCCTTGGCAGAGTTAAGTGTTATGTATGGTAGAGGTTTAGCCTTATTTAAAAAACAGTGTTTAAGTAAGAACTTTAAAATGACTACCACCACTCCTCTATATTTTGCACGTTTGGTTGATATTAGTGAGTTGTCAAATTTAGTTTGTGAGCCTTTACACAAGGATTTTGCTTCCCCATTAGTAGCCGTGTCTCGAATATCCTCCGGAACGGAAGAAAACCAAAAATCTCGACCTATGCCGCATATTTTTATAAATTGTCTGGACCACGAATCATTAGCTTTAATAGATACAGGTTGCGAAGTTTCTTGTATAAACGCTGAACATTTTGAAAAACTTAAATCTGATCACAAAATTCCCTGTTTACCTTTGGCATCAACTTTCCTCCGAGGAGCTATGGGCCAACTTAGCTCTCGCGTTCGATACCAGGTATGGTTAGAATTTTATCTCCCAGGCGTAAAAGAACCCTTCCAACATGTGTTTCTTGTAGTTAAAAATCTCGTTCGACCGATTATCTTAGGGATAGATTGGCTTTATCAGCTAAATGCCAAGATAGATTTCATGAATTACTGCTTGGTATTCCAACACGGTGATTCTTTTATTTCTCTGCCATTTAAAGTGAACACACATTGTTCTGAGATTTCCAACTCCGAAGTCTATTCTACAACGTCTATTCTTTAGTTGACCCCCAGACAGGCATAAGAAAGGGTAATTATAACATACGAAATCTTAAATTCTACCATCAAGTAGGCTAAAAAAAAAAACCGTCTCCTCTGCCCCTCTCTCTCAGGGTTCTTGAAAGACGCTCTCGTTTTCTTACTGACACTCCAGCATCTTCCAAAGGGGCGTTCTGAAGGAATCGTACCTCTTTAATTTATTTTCAAACGATTTCACAATAAGGGAAATATTATTATTTTCGCCCCAGTATCTGAAATTTTAAAAAAGTCATTTATTCGTGTTACTAGTTTGAAGCCAGTGGTTTCTAATTTGGGGTGGAATGTTTACATAAGTGGTTCTGGAGGCGACGTTATCGCTCTCACATGTGGTAGGTTCGCAGGGTAGTTTTTGGCTACGCTGTGTATGGGCTTCTATGTATTCGTGGTTCCAGTGGGAATGTTTATGTTAGAAATTCTTTCGTTTTACGAATAACTAAGGACGCGAAGAAGAGGGCATTCGAGACACAGTGTTACGAGAGTGAACAGTGTTAATTTTTGTACGTTTTTTTTAGTGTTTAAAGTTATTTCTTGTAGGTGAGTTATTTGTATATAATATTTTTTTTGTTTGTGTTAAGAAAAGAATTTGATCGATACGTTTGATTTTTATGTTTCTGAATTTTATATTTCAATTTTATTAATTTTGTTGTGATGTGCTCTGTGTAATTCCTTTTTGTTGTACGATATTTGATGATTTTGTTTATATTTTATTTTCAACGTGTATATAATTCTGTGTTTTTGTCTTTCTAAATTTATTTCTTGTTGTCAATTGTGGGGTGCAGTCATGTAACGTCCGTAATTTTTAAATCTTACTGTGTGTTGTTTTTTTGTCGCGTTGAAATCCGTCTTCGGTCTATGTTTCATTATAACGTACGGAACGACCTGACTTGTTGAATTTGACTAACATTTTTCTCCCGTGTAGGGTAACAGATCTGAGGAGTATTCACGAAACTGTTTATTTATGTGTCCATTTCGAATTACTGATTTGAATTAGAATATTTAAAGTGAGGCCCAGATCGTACCCTAAATTTCAACTCTAGCCGTGAATCCCGTAGCCCAGGGTCATGTGTACCTACTGGCGGCGTCCAGTTAACTAACATAAATTTTTCTTCACTTATGTTTGTTTTGTGTAAAAGGAACGAAGGGGATTAGGGGCGCGGAATGATAGTGGGACGTTATAATGTTACTTTCATTCCGATAGGCGGCTTTCTCTATCTTATATTATGTTTGTTTTTTTTTTTACTTGTTTGCATCTCACAATTTTGACTTTTAAGGACTGAGATCGGGGTTTTTCTTTGTCATGTTCTTTTCCCTGGGAGTCCTAGTGAACATGGCAATTTAATTTATTTTTTTCATCGTAACATTTACTTGATTTAACTTTTTTAATAAATACGATTTATTTTTCACATTATTTTGGATAGTTTTATTTTTTTTGTTTTGTTTGTCCTGTTCCACCATGGTACTTTCTTGCATTTTGTTTACTTCCTTTTGAAGTATAACGAACCACCCCTCTGACCACTACAACGTAGAAAAAGATGTAGAAACTCTTGATAAAGAAAAAGCTTTAGAAAAAAATAGAAAATTACCATAATAATAATCATAATGGAATTAATGAAACATATGAAACTTTAAGAAAAGAATTTTACTTCCCAAACCTATAACAACTAATTCAAAATTATATTAATAAATGTAGTATATGTAATAAAAGCAAGTACGAAAGAAATCCTTATAAACCACCGTTTAAAGGATTCTTTTATAGCACTAGACCTTTTGAAATAATAATGTTAGATTTATTCACAGTCGAAAGAAACACATATCTAACAGTATTAGATCATTTCAGTAAATATGCTCAATGCTATTTATTACCAGACAAGAATGCTACTACAATAATAAGAAAAATCAAACATTACATTAATCACCACAATTTACCGGGAACTATATACACAGATATAGGAAAAGAATTCAATAATGTAATCTTTAGAGATTTTTGTGAAGTATACCATATAGATTTACATTTAGGATCACACGGGAACCCTAACTGTATTCACCCCTTGAACGTTTTCATAGTACCTTATTGGAAAAGATAAGAGCGTCGTTAAAACAGACTATTACCTATGATGACATCAACGACGTATTATTACAAACAGTTTTCATTTATAATAATTCATCACATTCTACTACAAAAATGAGACCTTTTGACATACTGTACGGTCCTTATAAACTTATTGAGGAAAACGAAATGCCCAAGTTCAATGACCCCTGCGATTTCATTGAAAATCGAATTATGGAATTAGAAAGAATCATATCAGTTAATATCAGAAAAAAATAAAACATTGAATAAAAATATTCTCGATAAAATTGATCATATCTTGGTTTACTTGATGAAAATTAATATACGATGAATAATTACACATTTTTCAAATTTTCACTGCTTTATTATTACACTTAACAATTGTTATGCTACACTGTAGCTTCATCAGAAGTAGACAAATACTTAATCTAACAAACGAAACTTAATCTAATTTATACAATTATGGTATAATAGTGGAACTAGGTAGGGGGAACAAGTTAAGTAAGGGAGAATTATTTAAATCTAATTGGTCGTTTAACAGAAAATCTGTTTTTTTAAATTTATTAATTTCCATAGTTTCTAATAATGATAATTTCCTATTATTTGTTTCGGTGTGTAAAGTAATGTATTGGTTATTAAACTAATGGTTTTCTAAAATTAGATGTTTTGCATAATTAGAATCTAGTTTTTTATATTTAAAAGATCTAAAGTGTTCGCTAATTCTTTTTTTGAAATTTCGTTTTGTTTTTCCTATATATATTTTATTACAAAACCCGCAATTCAATTTATATATACCTGATTGATTATCTTTGTGTATTTTGTCTTTATTATTTTTTAATAAATTGGAAACAGAATTGTTTGTTTTAAATGCTACATTAATGTTATTTTTATATAACACTTTTTTAATAATTTCTGATGAGTAACCTATATAAGTTAATGAAACGTATTTTTTCTTTTCTTTATTAATATTTGGGAACACTGATTCGATTGCTAATTTGGATTTAATTTTTTTTATAATATCTTATCTACTAAATTAGTATTATAGTTGTTGTTATGTGCGATTTGCTTAATAATATTCAATTCTCTAATATAATTATCTGTTGTCATTGGCACTTTTAATAGTCTATATAACATACTATGGAAAGCTGCATGTTTGCGTTGGTAAGGGTGTGTTGAAAAATTGTTAATAACTATCTCTGTATGCGTCGGTTTATGGAATATTGCGAAGTCATGTTTATTGTTTATTTGTGATATTGATAAATCCAAGAAATTTAAAGTATTGTTTTCTTCTATTTCTACGGTAAATTATTTAATTATTCTAAAAATATATTTAATAGTCTATTTGAACCTGTAAAGCAAACAATCGCGTCATCAACATGCCTATACCAATACAAACAGCTTTTAAACAGTGGGAGTTTTTGAATTTGCAATTCTAAGTTATACATAAATAACTTAGCAAATAAAGGGCTCATGGGATTACCCATCGTTAGGCCTTCGTTACAGGTATAAATTTCAGAATTGAATTGGAAATAATTTTGTTTTATACAAAGGTTTACTAAGCTAATAATTTCGTCTACAATTACCGGATCTATTTTATTTTTATTTAACATACTATATACATATATTTCGTACTTCTAAAGGTGGTACTGATGGAAATAAATTTTTGACGTCAAATGATATTAATTTACAATTTTGTGGTAAAATTATTTCTTTGATCTTATTTATTAATTCTAATGAATATTTTATAATAGCTGTATTCTCAAAATAACAAAATTTATTTAAGATAGAAATCAAATATTTAGAAATACTATAAGAAGGTGCAGAATTAAACGATACTACTGGTCTAATTGGCATGTCGTGTTTATGGATTTTTATAAAAGAATATAGTTTCGGTGCTTGAGGGTTTGGATTAATTAGTTTATAAACATCTTTTTTATCAATTATATTATTCAAATTCTTTAAAATATTTTTGATCTCTGATTGATATTTTTCTGTAGGGTCTTTAACTTTAAAATATTTGTCTGAAGTTAAAAAATCTAATGTTTTCTTAATATATATTTCTTTGATAATTGCTATAATTGACTTTCCTTTATCTGCTCTGGTGATAATAATTTCATTTTGATTTATAATTTCTTTCAATGATATTATAATCTTATTGTTGTGATTAAACGTATTAGTGTTTTTAAAGTTTATGTTCTTGATAATACGAGCGGTAAGGTTTTTCAAATAATGATCTTGATCTTGAATAGCTAAACTAGTTTCTACACCTAATAAGTCTAAACTTTTTGTATTAATAATAGGTTTTAAATTGAATTGGAGGCCTTTTTCTAAAAGCTCTACCTGTTTGTTATTAAAAATTGTATTGGTTAGGTTTATAAATCTGTTATTAAATATATGATCTGAAAGCTTAGTGCTTTTTGAATTAATATTTACAATTTTTGATTGTTTAAGCTTCTTTAATTTATTAAATTGAAGTTTAAATTTGTTGTATATTAATAAAGAAACTTTGTCTCTCGTTATATAGTCTATATTCTCGATAAACTAAATAAGAACAGAGAAGATATTACTAACGCTATACTACCATCGGAAATATTTGTTAAAAATACTAATAGAGGAAAAATAACCAACGCTTTTGAATCCAGACATTTAATAAGCCAAGAACCTAAAGAAATAATAACCATTTCTAACATTAAAGGCGAAATTCAAAAAGAACACCTTAAAAATATTAGAACTAAGAAAAACCTTATTGTTCCAGATGTTCAAGTTAATAATACTATCGATGATGATACATCTGATGAAGATGGAAATTGTACCGATCAATAACGACATCTCTTATATATCGGAAGACTTAGGTGAAACTCAAACACTTAGTCATTACCACCAATTTATGTATCTAATCAATATCACACAAATCAGATTAACTTACATAAATTTATTAACAAAAATTACTATTCTCAGAGCAAGACAAGACAACCCTATTTATTCCAACACAGAACTAATCCTAAATCAAATAAATAATAATCTTGAGAAATTAAGACCACAAAGATTAAAGAGAGGTTTAATTAACGGTATAGGTATTGCCATGAACTATTTATTTGGTACTGTTGATAATAATCAATATGATGAGATAAAAGACAATATGCTTAAATTATTTAACAACCAAAAGAAAACTATTGAAAAACAAGACGAATACGTCAGTCTAGCGCTTCATATAACGAATGATTTCAAGAACGACATAGAAATTAAGTAATCGACGAAGCTTTTAATTCTTGTAACTCCATTATTAATACAATATAACAGAAAAAGTGTTTTTCTGCTATATTGTATTGACATAGAAATAATTCAAAGGAACTTTAACATTTCCTATAATACATTTCTAAACGAATTATCTAAAACCAATTATAACATAGAATCGCTACACCTCACCCTTCTATGTAAACAACTTTTAAATAAAATATTATTGATTGAAAGAAGTCATGCATTGGCTGAAAACGATATATTTGATTACGAAATTATTAATAACGTTCAAATTAATGAAATTACTAAACATCTGATAGACATTTATGGAACAAATCGAATTATAAAAACTCATTCTTCTAACCCAATTTTGCATATAAAGTTATCAAAACAAACATTAATTTATGAAGGGGAACTGTTGATAGGGATTATTCATGTACCCATTGTACATCCTTTAACTGATCACCTTAACCAAGTTTATCCTTTAGTCCAAAATCAAATAATGATAATAGTACCTTCTAAATTTCAATTACATTATGATACGATTGAAAAATGGTATTCTGATTGTATAACAATTTACAACAATTACAATTTCTGTAAAAATCCTGTATCAAATTTAAAAATCAATGAACTTCCAACTATGAAGATATTAAATTATGAAGAAATCAGAAGACTCAACAATAGTAGTTACATCTATTCTACTACCAATAATTGGACAACTAATAATGGAATCAAGAAATTAAATGGAAACTTCATCATTAATATGGAAAAACAACCTATCATTATAAATGAGGAAATCTACGTCAAGGAAATTACTAAAATAAATAATTTTCCAACCACTCCAGTTAAAATGGAAATGAAGATCCCACAACTAATGATCGACAAATTAAGAAAAATCACTGACAATGGAAAAGAACTCCAACAGATGTTAAGAAAAATTGAAGAAACTCCAATTCACCTTCAACCAATTACTTTCTTAACTCATGGATTAATTACATTTATAATTATAATCATTGTTGTCTTTATACTAATTATCTATAAGTTTAGAATACAATTAATCAACATAATTAAAAGGGAAAGGGAGATAGCTGTACCAACGGAAGAAAAAGAAATGGACTCCGTCCCTTCGGCACCCCTATATCCAATATTGTGAAAAACGGGGACGTATTTTCAACTAAGAGGAGAGTTATATACGTATATTTGTTATCTATGTCCTGTATACGTCAGTTATCTTATACTATGTATATATATGGACCTCAGGCATTGTAACCGCCAGAGTGAGTCAGACCGGACTAGATTGTAAAGCTTGATATTGTTGTAGTTCATAACGTATAATATTCAATAAAGTAAATAGTTTGTTCAATTGTTCCTCCAATCGTGGAGCGAGACGGCTATGGCTAAAGCCATTGATGGAGTTTTAACCCGCGATCGGTGTCGTCGTTAGAAAAAATCTAATATTTTTACATTTTTAGGAACCCTGTTGAATGAAAGCTGTAAACCGAAGCGGTTCTAGTTATGTTTTCTTAGAAATGTACTTGACCTCATCCTACCGCCACTTTCGTTGAAATTGCTGTATACCTGCAGAGGGATGTGTTTATGTTGTACGGAGTCGAGATGTTAGTTGAAATCTAACACAATACCGATTGCGTCGCTTGAAATTTTACTTCAGAAATTTCAATTTTATTCGTGTTTTTATTGAACATTGTAACAAAGGTGTAGTTTTGTATCGTTTGTTGCTGCGCAATCGTTGCATGATGTCTTGCGAACGATATCAACAAATTAAGTCCTACCAGTTAAAAAAAACGCGACTATTACTAGTGAATGCACTCCCAAGGTTCACAAAGTTCATTGCCACAAGTGGGCACAAGCACCTACGTTGCAGCTCAAGTTAAACGCTTCTTTAGAATGTATTACAATACTATCATTTTATTAATTTAATTTTAACCAAGTTTTATCTAATATGCGATTAGATAAAACTATTTCTGAATAACAATACTTTTTATTTACCATTGTTACCTACCTATTCATAACGAAGCAATTAGGTACATACTTTAATAAATTCATTCATTAGAGTCGAACGCGTAAGAAAAATAATTATTATTTCTTGCACTGCGGCAGCGGCATGCATGTCCAGCCGAACCGGAAAAACAATTAACACATATTCCTTGACAGGTACGTACGTCGGTCGGTCGCGACCGACGGGAAAAAAATGCGCTCCTTCCTTGCTACGTCACATCATTAAAGTAACGGTAAATGATCTCAGAACACATACACCTTTTTCCCATAGGTGCGAGAAGGATGGACTTATACGGCAAACTAACGTTAGACAGAAACAACAACAATCTAACGGGACATGATCTCAGTAGCCCTCTCCTATTACTACTAATTTATCCATCTCAGTATTTGTTTAGTTTAATTAAAAGGTTGGAAGAAGTTGTATTAATGGTGGTTGGTACAAAGGCTGTGATGTCTGATACCCTGTTCCAAATAGTAAATAAAGTTTCAGAAATAAACGTTCCTATTGTTGGTTGTGAAACACACAAGAAAGAATTAACCAAAAAAATTGTAAATAATTTTCTGATAATGCGAGGGCATTTTCTAGTTAAAACATTTAATAAAAACGCCACCGAAAAGAAAATTAAAAGTAAAAGGAATAGAAAAAATGCAAAGCTTGTGTAGATCTCCAAAATATTTGAATATTTTGTATTATTTTTAAAACAGGAACATAGTCGCTGTCGAGGCTTCCAGATATAATCTCGCTCTCATCAACACAGATGTACTGAAAATATCAGACGAAGTTGTCAACGAAACGTTTAGAAATAGTAGTTTCTATCGACCACGACCTACAAGTCCGAACCTTTGTTTTACTAAAAAATGATTAATTTATGTGATAATTTTTAATTAATGAATTTAATCTTGTTGGTATAAATAAAATATTTTAACATGAATAACATCTAATCACATGTTGACTTGTTTTACTATGTCATAATGTATTGCTTGATGGGGTAATTGATGTTGTGTTTAGCCTGACGATGACCGAAATTGACGGTCGAAACGTTGCCTAATTGTTAATAAAAAGTTGTTGCTTATTGGCAAGATTAGATTTTGTTAATCTTATGTGAATATTTTTTTAAATTATTTGAAATAAATGTTTTTTGTAATTATATAAATTTTGATTGTAATTTTTAATTTTGTCCTTAAACCATACCGTGTTTTTTCGAATTCTTGCCTTCAAAAATACAGAAACAATTATTTTAAAAAATTGACGAAATTCAAACACCTTCAAATGTTTCTCTTTGAGTTTTCCTTATCAAGTTTTCAAAAGAAACATTTATATTTTAAGTAATGAGAGAAAAGCGAAAAAAACCTACATTTTTTACATGAGCTGATAGCAGGAATTGAAAAAATTTCTGCCTATTTCGTTCTTTTAAAACAATAGGAGTTGCTGTTTACTTTATTTACTATTACTATTTTAAATAGATAAAACGAAAATGAAACACTTGGTATAACTTTTCACAGTTTTTATTATCGTAACTCGACAATTGTTTCGACAGGGTCTGTCATTATCAAGAGTACTTACGTAGAAATACTGAATATATAAAATGTGAACAAATCTATTTATAGTTCATAATAATGATGGGGAAGTTTCTTAATGATTTAGTCCGTACAATAACAAAGGCGAGTTGTTGGTATACATTTCGAGTTGAGAATTCACAATATTATGTTTATTATACAAGGCTTTCTTAATTTCTAGGTTTTCCAGGTAGTTGAGTTTCTTGCTTTTGGGTTGTATATGTAGTAATTCAAAGTTTGGATTGATGTTATGTTTATTTTCAATGCAATGTTTAGAAATGCCTGTACAGTTATTGTTATTTGTGATGCTTTTTAAATGTTCTTTTTTACGAGTATTAATGGATCTTCCTGATTGTCCGATGTATACAGCATTACAATCGTTACATAGAATCTTATAAACGCCGCTATTATCTAAGGGGTCAAATTTTGGTTTGTTATTGACAAGTAATTTTTTAATTGTAGTTTTATTAGATACAATCGCTGTGATACCAAATTTTTAAGATGCGATTTTAAAATTTGACTGGTTTTTTTGACGTAATGAATGGAGCAAAAAACTTTATTGGGAGGGTTCTGAGAAATTTGTGGGTTGTAAAGTAATGAACGGATTTTGTTGTTTAGTTTTTGTTTAAGAATATTGTCCACGATTTTGGTATCATAGCCATTGTTTACAGCTATTTGTTTAATAGTATTTAATTCTAAATTAAAATTGTCTTCGTTTAAAGGAATGTTTATTAATCTGAATAAAGTACTGTGGAAGAAGGCATGTTTTATATTATTAGTTTGATTGGAAGAGAAAGGTATGATAGTATCAGTAGTAGTGGGCTTACGGAAAATATTAAATTCTAGCTTGTTGTTGACTCTTTTTACTGTGAAATCAAGGAAGTTAAGTGAATTGTTAGACTCTTTTTCTAAAGTAAATTGTATGTGTTTGTCTAAGCTGTTCAGGAGTTTAAAGAATTTATCTAAAAGTCTTTCGGAACCTGACCAAACACAAAAAATATCGTCGACGTATCTGTAGTAAGCAAAGATATTCTCGAAAAGGGGGTCTTTAAGTTTAAAAAGGTTTTCTTCGAAATTGTCCATAAAAATTTCTGCAAGGATGGGGGAAAGGGGGGAACCCATAGGGAGTCCATTTAGTTGTTGTATGTATGTGTCGTTAAAGCAAAAATAGCTTTGTTTATTACAAACGTCGATTATATTCAAGAGTTCAGTTTGTTCACCGATATTTAAGTTAGAATGAGAGATTTTTTCTGTTAATATATTTTTTAATTTCTGAATAGGTATGCTAGTAAACAGGCTACAAACATCGAAGGAAATGAGTAAAGATCTGGGAGGTAAAACTATATCTTTTAATTTATTGGTGAAATCTGAGGAATTTTTAACACTAAATTTAGAAAAACATTCTACAGTTGATAATCAAACTAATAATATAAAACATGCCTTCTTCCACAGTACTTTATTCTGATTAATAAACATTCCTTTAAACGAAGACAATTTTAATTTAGAATTAAATACTATTAAACAAATAGCTGTAAACAATGGCTATGATACCAAAATCGTCGACAATATTCTTAAACAAAAACTAAACAACAAAACCCGTTCATTACTTTACAACCCACAAATTTCTCAGAACCCTCCCAATAAAGTTTTTTGCTCCATTCATTACGTCAAAAAAACCAGTCAAATTTTAAAATCGCATCTTAAAAAATTTGGTATCACAGCGATTGTATCTAATAAAACTACAATTAAAAAATTACTTGTCAATAACAAACCAAAATTTGACCTCTTAGATAATAGCGGCGTTTATAAGATTCTATGTAACGATTGTAATGCTGTATACATCGGACAATCAGGAAGATCCATTAATACTCGTAAAAAAGAACATTTAAAAAGCATCACAAATAACAATAACTGTACAGGCATTTCTAAACATTGCATTGAAAATAAACATAACATCAATCCAAACTTTGAATTACTACATATACAACCCAAAAGCAAGAAACTCAACTACCTGGAAAACCTAGAAATTAAGAAAGCCTTGTATAATAAACATAATATTGTGAATTCTCAACTCGAAATGTATACCAACAACTCGCCTTTGTTATTGTACGGACTAAATCATTAAGAAACTTCCCCATCATTATTATGAACTATAAATAGATTTGTTCACATTTTATATATTCAGTATTTCTACGTAAGTACTCTTGATAATGACAGACCCTGTCGAAACAATTGTCGAGTTACGATAATAAAAACTGTGAAAAGTTATACCAAGTGTTTCATTTTCGTTTTATCTATTTAAAATGTACTTTCACAATAATTGTACCCTAGATACCTTGAACTTTATTACTATTTTATATATTCCTTGCTTTTATATTTGATTTTATTTTACATTTGCTTAAATATTTTTGATCAGAATTATATGATGTTAATCAATAAGAAAGTATATGTTTCTACGATGTAGACAGCCGTTCGCGCGCAAGAATTTGAAGATTTATTGAACCCGAGCGCGCCCTATCGGTTCAAGGATGTTGCATCAGAAATTTGGCCGTTCGTTTAACATTACGTTCGGCCTCCTCATGACCATAGATTAAACAATAAATTTTCCAGTGTTGTATTGTAAATTTTAAAAGCAATTATAGATGAGAATTGTTAGAACTCGTGCTAATAGTTGTTATCATTACAAATATGCCACAGACAAAAGAAAATCGAAAATAAATGTTGGACTTTGCAATAATGTTTCCTTCTATTATTCCTCCTCTTTATTTTTATCAAGTTGTAATTTTGACGTGCAACGAGCAGATAGGTTGCAAGGTTGCAACATATCAAATTCTAACGTCAAATTCAAAATTAAAATTAACTGTACAGTGTGTCCGAAATAAGAGTCTCACAGTTGGGAGCTCGCGTATTATTGCAGCTGAAAAAAGTTTAAATGGGGAAATATTTGGGGAATTTCATGTTTTCCTTAATTTTTTTTGGACTTCCAAAAAAACTGCCATCCTTCTTTATTTAACCTGTGGCAACTTTCTAACGGATACATCATTGGGACACTTTTTTATTCTGTTTCTCATGGATTTATCGGATAATTTCTACCTTCGTTAGTTTTTGAGGAAATAAGCTACGGGTGACATATTGGTTTTTACCAAAATTAAAAAGAGCATTTTTTTCTAGACTTGGTTTGATTTTGCATAGATGATTGCCAATAGTTTTCAATTATACAGGGCACACTTTTATTACACCAAAATTAATGTAATTACCTATTTTAATAATCACTCAACATTTTTTAAATAAAGCAATAGGAGGCATCCATACAACACCTAGGACTATTATAATTTTCTAAAAGGCCTGCCACGTATCGTATGACGTCATTGTCAGTAGGTATTCTATCGGGTTAGTTGATTCTTTCAAGTTATACTTATTCAAATGAACAGAAAATAAAACGTGTTTAAATAGTTTTTTAAGCGAAAATTACATTTAACAATTTTGATAATAGAAATTACAAAAACTTTATAAATCTAATGAAAAAAAGTCTACCTGTAGGTGCATTGAATATATTTTATAGTGTCGAAAAGAGAATAGGTTCTAAGAATTTAATTATACTGTTTTGGGATTTAACCGTAAGGATTTAAATGTTTATTATTGAAAAATATGTACGTTTGACATAAATTTTAATAATACTAATATCAGCATGATCATTGATGTACGACGTCGTTTTCAAAAATTTAATTAGTATAAATTAATACATATTTTTATTTTATCTTTACCTTGTTTTTAATTTTGTGATCGTTTAATTACTCTTTTAATTCTTGTGGCTACTTCCTTGATATTGAATTGTATTACGTTCATGTCTCCTCAGCACTCCTTCTTCTGATAATCTGCTTCTTCAGATTTAACACTTTCATTAAACGCTAACCTTAAATTAATGTTCATTCACTAACCGTTCTAGCTTTTGGCCTCTGCTTTTACAAGTCATTTTGAGGTTCAACAAATAAAATAGTTATTTATTAAATATTCACGACCCTACTTTGTCTCTAGGAATTTCTGCGAACCATTTTCAACGTAGATTTTCGTCTTCGCCTTGTTTTCCCTATTGTAACTGCTTCTCAATTAGGAATAGGTACAGCACATTAAAACAACGGTAAAGTTTGAATAAGAATTTTGATAAGAATGAAAGTAAATTAATTTAGTTGAACGAAGTTTAACTGACTGTCAATTATTAAATTGTTTGTGACGTAACCGCCTAGCCGACCCGATCGTCTAAGGCCTATATTGCCTATACCCATATGGAACGGAAGAAGATAAAAAAAGAAATCGATTGGAAAAATAAAAGATGATAGGTGCCATTTGAAAAAACAAAGTCATTCGTGCTTGAAGTTTTGAAGAGCATGCGCAAAGATAATCTTCGGCTGTGTGTGATAACCAATGCGCATGTCCTAATCTCGCGCAGTCGAAAATCGACTTTGCGCATGCGCTTACAAATGATAAGGCCAGCGGACACGCCCAATGTCACATACGAACGCGGCAAAAAAATAAAGAGAGCTAACGCAAACCATGATTTTGTACACGTAGTGTACATATAAAAGCTCAAAAGTTTTCTTAGAATACATCTATAATTTTTGAAAAAGAATGAATTAATTTAAATCTGTCATTTGAGTCTAAAAAATAAGGGCAAGTTGCAGGCCTATATAGGTAGGTATTTATTTACGTTTTTCTTGCCATTTAGGTACATGATATTCATGTTTATAGTATCTAATAATAATAAAAATTAAACCGAAAAAATTTTTATACCAATAGAATAGATTACTGATACATAAATACAGCTATTATATTAAATAATTAAACTAAATAAAATACTTAATTACAGTCCTACAATAAAGAATGAATAATAAGTAGTAACTAGGTAATTAAATATTAGAGAATATAATTGAAATAATTGGCTGTGCTGACGGAGCTCTAACACAAAATACAACAAAAATAAATAAGTAGTTAATTGTAATATAGCATTTCCCTATAATTATGTAATATAACAGACCTTCAAAATTCAGTTTCAACTTGAGACGGACCCACGTCGGAGAACAAAAACAAGACTAAACTAACGGTAGCACCGGTTATGTTGCGTTGTTTTAATTAAACAATTGATGCATTAGTGGACTGTATATTTTAATAGAAATAATTATTGTGCAATAATATACATTGTCGGAAATGGCAACATGTTGTCTTATGAAACGTCTTCTAGCACGTTTTTCGCATGAATCCCCTTCACGTAGGCAAGGGCCGTTCGCAGGCAAACAATGATCTTCGGAAAATCAATAATCGCTCAGAACTACCGAACATTCACAGCGCCTAAAGTAGTTGACTAGCGGTACATTTAAAAATTCTAATCATACTATTGCGCCAACATGCCGCCCCCCTTGAAATGTCTACATTTCAAAACAAAATACAAAATGTAAATACACATTAAAGGTACATGTTTAACACAAACCAAATGAAAATAAATGACACATTAGTGATAAATGACAAATTAAAATTAAAGTTACATTCCTGGTAAAGGACAAATCTTCGTCACTGACCTTTTTAACTTCGTTCCGTTAGCTAACCTAACACTCACAACTCGCACTACACCCTCCGATCCAGGGTGCAGTTCGATTACACGAGCCAGTGGCCACTTTAAGACTGGACTGTTACTGTCCCTAAGGATAACCAACTCGCCCATAGCAATGTTTTGTCCTTCCCTTTTTCATTTACTATGACGTTGTAATTGTGTCAAGTATTCGTTATGCCATCTTTTCCAAATAAGCTGAGCCATTTGTTGAATTTTCTGGTACTGCTTCAATCGGTGTATGTTTGTGTCACAAAGACTTTTCTCAGGTATTGACAATAAAGAATCCCCAATCAAGAAATGAGCGGGAGTTAAAGGTAGGTAATCGTTAATGTCGTTAGATAAAGGTGTGATAGGACGTGAATTCAATTGCGTTTCAATTTGTACTAATATTGTTAGCATTTCCTCGTAAGTAAAATTTGAATTACCGACGATACGCCTTAAGTAATATTTTGTGGACTTCACTGCTGCCTCCCATATACCACCCATATGAGGAGAGCTCGCAGGGATAAAATGCCACTCTATATGGTCTGATAAAAAAGTATCGGTCACCCTTTGTTGATTCTCTTTTTTGGACAACAAATTATACAATTAAATGAAATAATTATTGGCACCCTGTAAATTAGTACCATTATTTGAATGAATTTCTACTGGTTTACCCCGTCTTGAAATAAATCGTTTGAACGCATTGACAAAGCCCTCAGTGGAAAGGTCCATCACTAACTCTATATGAATAGCCTTAACCACCAAACAAATAAAAATACAAATATACGATTTTATTATCTTGCTATTCCTTAACATTCCGCTTTTAATATAGATTGACCCTGCGTAGTCCACGCCACATTTCGAAAAAACTCTATTAGGTGTCGCTCTATTAATTGGTAATTGTCCCATTAAGTATTCAACATTTTTTGGTTTGACTCTAAAACATCTCACGCAGTTTCGAATAACCGATTTTACTAAATTTTTTCCTTTAATAGGCCAATATTTTAATCTTATAATTGATAGTAAATTCTGAATTCCAGTATGTAAATTGTTTTCGTGTTCATGTTTAATTATTAATGTAGTAAGTACATGTTTATATGGTAGGATAATTGGATACTTCTGATCGAATGGTATGTCTGCATTAGACAATCTGCCTCCTACTCTAAGTACCCCATTATTATCTAGAAAAGGATTTAAACTTAATATGGTACTTCTAGATGAAATTTTGCGTGAACCTTGTAGTTCCTTAATTTCATTCTCAAATTCCTGAACCTGACATAATTTAATTAATAAATTATATGCCGTTGCGATGTCTTCTATGCTCAGGCTAACATGCTTAACTGCCTCTTTAACTTCTAATTTGCTTAAAATCTTTGAATGCGTTTTAGAACCCTTTCCAATTTTACCTAGAAATTTAAGTATATATGCTGTTATCCTTATCAATTTAGTCAATTTTGAAAATTTGGAAAAGAAAATGTTTAGAAATTTATTATCCTTCATTATTGTAAGCGTTACTGCTATTTTTTGCTCTTTTATTTCAGGTAATTCGTCAGGTAATTGTACCATGTTATTTGCATCGTGTGTTAGAGAATTATCTGTTAAAAATTCCGGACCATGATACCAAAGCTTCAAATTTGATAACTCTTCCGCATTTACACCCCTTGAAATAATATCTGCTGGATTATTTTCACTCGATACATGATGCCATTGAGTAATATCTGTATTTTCTAAAATCTGAATTACCCGATTGCTCACGAAGGTCTTTAATTGAAATTGTGAAGGCGGGCGCTATAGATGTACGTCTAGATTTTGAAACTAACGAAGCAATTCCAGCAAATACAGCTGCATATTGCTTAATTCTACATAATCGAATGGTTCGCTACAATCCATCCAACAACATTGTTCAAGTATTGTAACTTGTACATATATATATATTATAAAGATGAAATTCATAGTGGATGTGCAAGGATTTAAGGCAGCGGGTAATACCTTCATATTTAAGGAAGTTGCTTTCGGTAAAATAAGCAATGAAGAAAAAATTACATGGTATTTATTATCCCCACCATTTCCTTGGTCGCAACTTGCAGCCCGTTACAGAAGTCAGAATGGATGGCTTACTAGAAATTATCATGGAATCGAATGGAATTTTGGATTGCACAGTTATTACGAGACAATAGGTGAAATAGGGAAAATTTTAAATGATTGTACGACTATTTATGTCAAAGGCTTGGAGAGACGAAGATGGTTATCAAAAGAATTTCCCTATCTGCAGAACATTATGATTTTAAAATGTCCATCTCTAAGAAAACTTATTGCAGATTATAAAGTCGCTACAACTACTACATCACTATGCACCTACCACCATCAAGACCATCACCATCAAAATTCAAACTATAATTGTGCATTGGAAAACGTTTTTGTTCTAAGAAGTTGGTTACTAAAAGACTATATGTAGATGTGTATAGATAATGAATAAAAATATTATTTTTCCACTTTATTAATATTAATTTATTAATAGCTAATGGGAAATAATATAAATAATTAAACACTGAGTCGAATCATCTCCCCTCCACCTACCTACTCCTCTTCAATTTGTCATAGAACTATTAGAGAATTTTAGTATTGTTTTAGTATACTTTTACCATGGTACGAGAAAGCATGTCTGATTGCTCATACTACTACATTACTATAAAGTTTTACGAAAATGGTGTGCTGATTGAAAGCAAAACGCTCGAAGCTAAAGGTTTAGTAAACATTTTTGAAAAATTTGATGTTTCTGCATATGATCAAATAGAAATATTGGGTAATTATTTCAATCATCCGGTCACAACTGATTCATCTAATAATAATAATAATTACAACAGCAGCAGTAACGATAGTGACGAGTTTATTTATTTTCACAATTAAAAAATATCTACTAACAAGAATGGATCCAACCTCTTATGCAATTTACAATAGCGATGTGAATAATTTGAAAAAGGAACTTTCCTATGCATTTGTTCGAAATAATGAACAGACAGCCAAAAATATTTTTATGCGATTAGGATTTCAAGTGCCCTTCGAAGCCTTCACATGGATTACAAAGACTTTTCCATCTCTATCGTTGCTGGATTTGTTATTTCACCGTCAAATTATATGCGATGATTTTGTACAATCCTTTTTGAATACAGTTCCAGATGATTTAGACTTTTTAAGTGTATTTGATGTAGTGAGTGTATTAACTGAAATGAAGGAAATGACGACTTTGTGCACCAATGATATATTTTTCATTCAAGATCTCCTTTCAAATTATAATCCTTGCAATTTAGAAAAATTTCCCATAAGTAATATTAAGAAAAACTATAAAAATGTATTAGCATGTTTAGATGATATCATACTAGAAACTGCTTATTATGCACAACTAAAACTATTGTACTATATAATTCAAATTATGAAAGCCAACAAACTGGCTTATAAATTTGAACCATTGCATAATTGTAGACAGAAAGCAGTCTTTCAATGGCTTGTTGGTAATTTAGAAAAAGCGAAAAAAGGATTGCCAGTAGGTTGGCAAGATGAAAATAGATCAGATTCTGCAAAATTACCATCGATTTATTCTAAAGACTAAAAGTTTTTTCAATATCTTGCAAGAATTAATGTAAGATTTTTTTGTATGCTTAACACTAATAGAAATAAAATACTCATATAAATAAGATTTTTTTTATTTTAAAAAATTCTACAAATCTTTAATTCCCAATTCTTTATAAATATTATCAAATAGGTAGCCACATTGTTCGTTTTTAGCTGTGGTGGGCGGCGGCGGCGGCGGCGAGGATAGTAGTGGTGGTGATATCAATGCATAAGATTCTTTCTCGTTTCTTTTCCTTTGTCTTTTTTTCCCTTTTTCCGTTACTATTCTTCTTTTCTTCGGTTCTTTAAAAAATATCTCTTCTTTTCTGCACTTCTAACGCTAACGTTTTTCCTGAATGGTAAATTTCTTCATTATTACCTGTTAAAAACAACTCACAAAAAAATAATTAAAACTAACTAACTGGATTGAGATTTCAAACAATTAAGTAGTTGACAAAGAATCTATTAACAAACGGTTTTATACAGATTGCACAATATGTTGCATTTCATGTTGCAAGGTTTTACACGTCGTACTCGTTGCTAAATATTATAGCGAATGTTCCTCCTGCGTCTCCAGCTTTTGCGCTGGCCCCTGTTGACGCCGATTCGTCACCCATAATCCAAACAACCAGGGCCATGGTAAATTGTTCTTAACATACCATTATTAGGATCGATGGTTTTTGGATAATTTAAAATTTCAGATAGCGGACAAGCTACAATATTGAACAAATCACTATCAAACACGCCAGTGCTTGATGTTCTCCATTTTTCTTCTAAATTTGCAATACTGCTATGCCAATCCTCAGTCGCTTGCACAACATTTGCCAGTTGGATTGATTCAAATGCTGAAAGAACTTTGATTTTATTTCCCGGTTTTAACTGTACAACTGCCATTTTGCTTTCTAAAGTTAAAAATAACGCATTTGTTTCGAGAACTACTCTTTAAGTTAGTTATTACCACTACTATTATCCATTCCTCCTCCTCCTCCTCCTGCTCCTTCTCTTCCTAGATGTTAAGGTCATTAACGTACAAATAAAACACAAGTATCTAATGGTTTCAAGTTAGTTTATTGAACATCATTTTTTCATTATAGTAATTAACCAACTTTGTATAATAATTAAAACATTAAGAAATCACTAAAATAACCTAACTTAAATTATTGTTAGTATTATCAGTAATTTTGTAGTGTACTATCTCGTTTTCATTTAATACATATTTAAAATCTTTTTCCGTTAATGACTTTATAACATTCTTTTTAACACCTTTAGCCTTTTTCATTATCAAACTTCCTTCTATATTCACTTCATACATTTTAGCTTAAGACCGACAAATCCCCAAATACTCTTACCACAAACTTCATCTTTCATAAATGCTGGGATGGCTTTGTTTACCAAGGGCACTTCAAAAATATTATCAGTAGAATAATTTGAGGTATCAAATCTATGTAAATTATTGTTCATATCATTATAAACATTATCCGTTTCTATGAAATACAACAAACTATCAGTATCTGTATACAAAAGTGATGCTTTGGAACCATTTTCTTTTTTTTATAAAGTTATAGTGAAATTTATACATTACAAATTTGGCAATTTCCAATACTGCAAACCCGGCGTAAATTGGTTTATCGTAATAGATTTGAGACTTTAACAATTGTACTGCTGCAAAATTTTCATCAAAAATGGATATACTATGAAAATTGGGTTGTGAAAGTAATTTCTCAACTCCTTTTTTATGACCCAAATCTTTCCACGAATTGACTAAATTAACGTTAACCCTTTTTTCTATATTTTCGATACATTTTCCATAGTTTGCATCATTTATTAATTAATTAATTAATCGAAAGTTCGATATAGGCAGTTTTTTCCGAAAGCGCATATCCATATAAATTATTTGCATCCCAATATGATATGTAAGATGTTGCTTGTGAATTGTTGTAATTAGGGGGAATATATTTATTGTTGGCCTGTGGGAAACGTTGAACCACTCCAGCATAACCACCTCGGATATTTCGTTGAAAAAAGAGTACCATTGAACAGTCAGTTAACAACTCCAATTGTACATTGGTAAATTTTAGCATTGCCTGCCATGACAAGCCGGGTAAACTATAAAAATGGGTCGGATCTAATTTGTATGTATTCAAACATAAATTTCGGAAATTTTCGAAAACGTCGCATAATAAAATTACGTCTACTTATAAATAGAGGTCACTGTATTCACCTAAATTTTTACATGAAAATTTATGCCAAATATCGTTTGCTCTTTGATAGTCTGCATCAGAAATTGAAGTATCTTGCATTGAATCGTAAAAATCCATTTTTGAAGGTAAACATTCGTTATTTAATTTTTCCAACGTATCCAAATAATTGTATAGGAAAACACCGTTTTGACGCATTAATCTAAATTCTTCATCATTTGGAAAAAAGTTTTTCAATTCTATAATTTGATCATCTGATAAATTTGCAGCGAGTGTCTCCAATTTTCGATTCATAAATCGATAAGAATCTACAAAACGTAAATCTATGTAACTGTTTTCATTATTTTTTCTATCAACTAAAATTTTCTTTGTAAATGAAATATACTTTTCTTTATTCACCGGAATGACATTCATTGGTTCGTCATCTTCGGCGGCAAATTCACGTATAAAAAGATGACAGCCATAATTGCTAAAATTGTGAAAGAAAACCGGGATAAAGTTAACGGTTTTTACTTTCAAATTACAGGAATTATGACAACAGCCTCTATATTTGCCGGTGAGGTGACAGTGATCTTTAATTTTATCTGAACCTAAATCTCCGTTACATAAATAACAGTTTGTTGCCGATGCGAAATTTTCTAAATCCTCTTCAGTTAATTCATTCATAGGAATAATATTTTTAAGTATGTATGGTATATATGAGAAGCCTCATTTTTAATCATATTACAGAAAACTTTTGCACAATTTTCTCCCCGAAACGAATAAAATTTCGAAAGTGAATCGTCATAACAACACTTAACGTAATAGGCAAAACTAAATGGCTTATGAATGTGAGTAGATACTGTTTTAGTATCATCTATCGACGATTCTGAAGATTGTCGAATTGGAACTAGCAAAGATTTAAAATCGGCATATATAACAAAAGGAACTTTAATTTGCTTTTCTATTTGTTTAAATTTTAAAAAAATATTTCCAGCTGAAGGTAAAACGGTTACACATTTCACACAGTCCTGATGCATATGATTAGCTAAAAGATTTTCACTACCAAAATATTGCAAGCAACCATCACAAATATATTTAACAGTTTTTCTCGGACTTAACTGCTTCGAAATAAAACGACTTAAATTTTTAATACAACAGTAATGTTGTTTATTTTCTTCTTCGATGTATAGTAAGTTAACATGGTTTAATTTTCTACATTGACAGAAATAATATGGTCCTACAATTATTGATTTTTCTTTTTGTTTTTCGAGACCAAAAACATTTACACTTACATTAGGATTCAATTTTTCAAACAATTTAATGTTACAAAAGGTCATTGGAAAGGTCATGCCTGTTAAATTTAGCTTTGAAAGATATTTCCTATAACTTGATACATCATTTTTACGACATCTGACGGGATATAGTGCAGAAAGAATTGCCCAGATGAAACACATATTATCGTGGTTTTTAACGTTAATAACAGCATTTTTTCGCTCAATGTCCAATGGAAGTTTTACATAGGTGGAAGCTTTCAGTGGATTGTATTTCACCAAATTGACTTCCAAAAATAAAAGTTCCTGAAGTGCATATCCACTATCACGTTCCTTAAAACAAGTATAAGCGTTTTATTAGTATTATTATTATTACTATTAGACTAGACTAGTTTTAACTTACCTGGAACTCCTCAAGCTTTTTCTTTAAATTTGCAATTAAATTTTCAATTATTTCGTTTACATTGATAGATTTATCTACAACTTGGTAGGGAACCAGAAAAGATTTTACTTCCAAGTTATGTTTTCCATCATCATCATCTGAGACTGCTGCAGGCTTCAGAAAACTTCCATAAAGTTCGAAATTTACTTTCAGCACGTTAAAATCCTTAAGTTTTTTATTTATGATGGTCACGATTTCATTCCGTATATCATGAATGAAGTTTTCTTTTAATAAATTGCTATAGTCGGTTATAGATAGATTGACAATTTTTGTATTATTAGGTATCAAACTATAGGAAACCACTTTTCGATTGAATGCTGACAATATTTCATGAACATTAGAACCAAGAGTGACATCAGGTTCCAAACATTTATTCTTGTGGTTAATAGATTTAAGATGCGCAGAATAATTTACGGATTCAAGTGTACACTTGCAAATATCACATGTTGTAAGCTTAACTCTTTTAGCTGGAGGCTGCTCCATGATGTTACTATTAGTACTCGGAAGCGAATGCAATTGTTCATTCAAATGTTGACTCCTATGCATTTATAGCACGTTAATTTTTTTAATAACACTTCTTGCATATACTTATACGTAAGAATAATTTTTATTGAAAAAATGAATAAAATTGTTCAGTTAAATATTGATATCCATGTTTAGTTCAATGATTAATTTTACTAACACACTCACGCGTATACTGGAGTGAAAAAATGCCTTACTTTAGTTTTTCGAAATTAATTTCAGACGTTTCTGCTCCTTTTGGTAGTTTTTTGACACCTTTTAAAACAAGGCCCGTGTCCACGAATCCTGAAAACTTTTCATCAGGAATAATTTTGGCCCATCTTTGTGATAAAAAACATTCAAAGTTTCCTAAATCGACCTTCACCTGTCGACCATATCGCGTTTGTACGGCGAAAACTCGTTTACAATGCTGAAGCGCAGCTTGCAAAGACATTTCATCAAACATAAGTACACAATATCTATCTCGTTCGCAAATGCTCAAATATGTGCTCGTTCAATCCAGGAAAAATTGGAATGGACTGCAATATTTGGGCAATTGTTCTGTATGATGGCAAACTGAAAAATTGGGATAGAAATCGGTATGCTTTCCCATTTTGCTTGTAAAGTGATAATGCAAACACTTTGTCGTCAAGTGTAAAACGCCAACCTTGCGGTTGCAGCTTCTGATTCCTTAATTGACATTTAAAAAAATGAAGTCACATCATTCACACGTTTCAAGTAATTTAGCAGATGTCCGTTCTTCTTCATCAACGCCAATGCTCTGCTGCAACTGGTTCCAGATGCCCTACGAATTTTAGAAATCTTGCCCAGCACACCTGATCCCCTCTTGGAAGTACGTTTTTCCATAACTGCAATAAAATAATATACTTTTAGTTTTCTGTACTTTTCTTAACATTAAATGTAAAGAACGTAGTACATAGTTCTACTGTAAAGAAATATTTACCTGCTTTTCCTGAGTGGTTAGTTTCTACCATGTGTGGAGATGAGGCAGTAGTAATTTCCTCAACCAACTCTGCTGTTGTCATAGGTGTTGGTTGAGTAGATGTACTTTCTGTTGCAAAAAAATAGAAAATATGTAATCAACAGTTCATTATTTCATGGGTGAAATTTACCTGCACTCACAACCACCTTTCTTTTGCCATGGTAGACCCGCTTTGGAGGTAGCACTTCCACATTTTTGAGTGGCGATATTTACAGTACCTGCCACTGTGGGTGGAAGTGGAACTTTCATTGCATGAGAAAATGCAGCCTCCAAATCGGGTTTTCCCTCAGGGACGCGATAATCTATAAAAGTAAAAATCAATTTCCGCATACTCGTCGACTTTGAAATACTTACAAGGTAAATGGAGACTTGGAACTGCACTCCGTTTGAGTTTACCATTAGCCCACTTACATGCAGGGTGAAAATGTTTTCCACATACATGGTAATTTTTTTTTGAAGACTTTTGGGAAGACTTTCCCAAACAGTAGGAGAAAAAACCCTTTCCACCCAGACATGTTGCACTTCCGCATTCCGCGGAAAGGAATGCCTACAAAAATAATAATTAAGACATATTTACAATTGCTTAATGAAAATTAATTTGTTTTTACATTGTGGTAGCTTCTGGTATACACCCCTCAACGGAGCATCTTCCTTTCTTTAGTGCTTCTATTGTCTATAATTAACAATATATATTTTACTAACAATAATACCAAAAACATGAAGCCTTAAACAGAAACACAGCATTAACAGTAAAGTTATATTGTCCTTTTGGGGACTTAATGATCGTAAGTTACCACAACTATTAAGTAACTTTTTTTATTTATTAATAAATAACTGTGCATTAATGCAAAAGCGCGACAAATAGGACCACAAAAAGTAAATATTTCTTATAATTAATTGTATCTACATTTACTTGGTGGAAACGCATTTTAACTATTCAGAAATCAAAAAACTTGTAGTTAGATAAGAACAAGGGGAGGACTTCATGACCACCCAGCACCTCTCAATGCAATTTACAGGATACGCATGATAATCCTCGGCAAAAATCCAGGTATTTTGCTGAGAAATGCCAATGTGCAAGGAGATGAAGGTTTTCATTATATAATATCCACTGCTTTAAACCAAGCTGATATTAAAGCTAAAGTAGCTATTGACGAAACAAAACAAGATGAAACAGATTGTGAAGTTTTTACTGACACTTCATCTCCATCATCTTTGTTGTCTTCGACAGAACTGTGTGAGAGTGATGGGTTGGTTTATATAGCAGGATTTTTAGCAAGAAAATATTCTAAAGAGTTTCCTGAACTTGGTTGTTATACATACCAGAATGAGCCAAAAAATTTACACTCATATGCTATGCCATCCTGGGTGCAAAGTCTTTCTTTTAAAGGCTTAACAGAACCTTCTAGTACTTGGAAAGAGAATGTGGAACAAATGCAAACTTTATTCACAAAACTCCACGGCGATTATTTTAAATTTAATAAAAATATTATAAAAAGGACTGCCAAGTTTCTGTTTAAAAAAATTCCGAATATCCCCTACAAACCTGTTCACTCATTCACAGAGCAACGAGTATTTATAAGAATAAAATTTATTAACAAAAATAAAGAGGAAAATAAAGAAAACAAAAGAAAAGCTCTGAAGTAAACTGACGGCGATCAATCCCGAAACATGTTTAAAAAACTTAACAAAACAGTACAATAAAATAATATAGAATAAAGTATTATGTTTTATTACCCCGTACGTATCCAGAATTATGACAAAAATTTTCTATTTTCAGCAAAATAAATTGTTTTTTTCCAATGTGATTGTACCTTTATCATAGCACTTTGCGCCATGTACATATACAATATATTTATAATTAATTCCAATTACATACCTACTCTAAAATCATGAATTTTATCTTGTAAGAATTTCAACAATTCTTAAACCGATGTTTGTAGGAACCACAAAAGATACTATTCTATTACAAAGTAATATAAATAATAGCATCCCAAGTAAAAAAGATGTGCGTTAGTTTCCATAATGAATTTTAATAAACCGCCAAATATTTCAAATAGTGTCTCTCTTTCTCCTACCTAGAGCCGGTTCTCTCTTTCTTTATTCATAGGATTGATCAGTCCCGTTTAACGCAGCATTCGTATTTCGTCATCACCCGGTGAGCTCCTATTGGCTGATAGTTACCAGACAACCGTTTAGAATCTAGTAACCGTGGGCGCAGTCTAGTAATGTTAACGACAAATCCCAATCATGTATTAGTCATCCAACAGAATGTTTACGTTTTGATGACATCTCTACCTATGGGTTCCCAGTTCAGGATTGCTGGACTAAGATTTCGCAACACTATTCAATGACGATCCATTCATTCTACGCTAACCCGCCTAAACGTTGAGACATATAAACTATAGTGTATTTTTACTAAAGTAGATATTTTATTCAGTGTCTTTGTACAGAACTGCTTGTGTTAATTACAAGGTTGATTGTGTCATTAATGAAATTAGTTTACATCAGGAGTGCGATTCTTGTGCCCACGAGCTACTTCTTTGATTCCATAAGAAATCATCAGTTTTCAAGATGCCCAAACACCGTAGTTCACGGGAAACCCACGAACGCAACCGACGTAGTCGCCAAGCTTCACCGTCGAGGTCCCAGAGTCCACGGCGTAGTGAGTCTTCCTCAAAATTAAACGAAACCCTAATTGAAGGACTTGGCGAAATAGTAAAATATTGCCGAGAGGGAACCTCCAATCCAGAAAATTCAAAGTTAAGTATGTCCCTTTCTCAAAATATTGTTTCTGAATTTAACCCTCTCAAACACAATATTTCTGAGTGGCTGGATGCAATTGATGAATTTGCACAAATTTATAGTTGGAATGACCGAATTACTAGTCATCTTGCTTTAAATAAAGGCCCTGTTAAAACTTGGTGCAGCCTATGTGGTAAGAAAGGACATTTTAGAAAAAAGTGTATTAGTAACAGCAAAGTGATAAGAGTTGTACAAACGGAGAGTAGTAACGAAGAAAGTTCGGATGAAATGAATGAGTTTATTTTTGATTGTATACAAGCAAATTCGATTGAAGCTCGATTAACATGGGTACAACATTTGAATATGGTAGATTTTAAAAATAAGAAAATAGCTTTTAAGGTTGATGCAGGTGCACAATGTAATATTTTGCCTGTTGATTATTGTAAGAAAATCGGTATTAATGAAATTAAAAAATCGAATGTAATTTTGAAAAAATATCAAAATGAAAGAATTAAGACTTTGGGTAAAATAAATGTAAATTGTAGCTTAGGTGACACGCTAAAAAATATTGAATTCCAAATATATGATGGTAAAGGTGCATCTATATTAGGATTGCCTACATTAGTTGACTTAAAATTAATTAACAGATGTTATAGAAAATAATGTGCAAAAAGAAAAAGAAATAAATTCAATTGAAAATGAAAAAATTATTAAAAGATTTAAAGAAAACTTTAATGGTATTGGTAAAATTAAAAACTATGAATATAAAATTGAATTAATTGAAGGAAGTCTTGGCAAAGTTGAGCCAAGCAGACATGTACCATTTAAATTAATGAAAAAGCTAAAAAATGATTGAAAAAAATGGAAAGTTTTGGAATAATTAGTAAGGTTCATAAAATCTACAGATTTTGTTAACTCTATGGTACTTGTAGCGAAACCCGACAAATCAATACGAATTTGATTGGATCCTCAATACCTCAATAGGTGTATTAACCCTTAACTGGCGTTGTGACGTCCCTTGGACTCAAGCCAATACATTTTGCTATGTACCCCCACCTTTATTTAAAATTTCGAGCTGTGCGTCTCATTACCTTCTAATCAGTATGCAGGGTACTGAAACTGCGAACACAGCGCCATCTTATCAGACGGCGCCAAAAGCTAAACTGCACTTCTATTCTTCTTCTAAATTACCTACCATTATAGAAAACAAATTACAGTCGGTGAATATTACAGTGAGATTGTTTTTCGGTTGTGAAATTGACTAATTTGAAATGAAAATCCCCAATGATTGCGGTTGAAGCCATTTATTCGACAAGGTTGTGTTCTTTCGTTTTTTTGTGATTTTGTTTTTGTTTTTTGAAATTGTGTTGGTTGTTAGTTTTTTAAGTTGTGTTACAGTGTTTTCAAAACTTTTTAGTGTTTGTTTTACTTTTTCAAAGTAAGTTACTAAAGAATAATTTCATCCTTCCTTTGAGACAATATAATTGTTAACTTCAAAAAATAATTATAGTCTATTTTTACAAATACTTATAGGTTTATTTACAATTTTTTAAACAATGGAAACAATATTGCGTAATATTATAATTGGTGATTGAAGCTCATACTTGTTAAAACTGCTTATCCATAAATAAACCTAATTAAAAGAAAAAATGTTTGATACTTGAGGAAGAACTCAACCATAGCATCAACTTCTTAGACCTTACTATTAGTAGAACTAATAATAAACACCAATTTTCCATATACTATAAGCCCACGCATACAGATATGATTATAAATAACAATTCATTCCACCCAAAACAACATAAATTTTCAGCTTTTAATTTTATGATTCACAGACTTTTAAGAATTCCAATGCAACCGACTAAATTTAAAGAAGAATTAAACATCATAAAACATATAGCTTATAATAATAACTATAACACAAAGTTAGTCAATGAACTTCTAAATAAAATTTCATTTAACTTAGCAATAAAGAGCATTTTCCCAAATAATAAAGACCAGAAGAATAGTAAATTTGAAACCATAACATATTTAGGCCAACCGTCGTTAAAAACTAAGAGGTTTTTAAATCAAAATAATACAAGAACAGCCTTTAAAACAAATAATACACTCAGTAAACATATAAAGAACAATAAAGATAAAGTTACAATCAGTAATAAATCTGGTGTATATAAACTAACTTGTGGATCTTGCAATAAAATTTACATTGGTCAAACGGGGAGACCTTTTAATAAACGCATCAATGAACATTTAAATTCATTTAAGAAACAAAAAACAGACTCAAACTACGCCTGTCATCCCCGGGGACATGATGACAACAATACCTTTTTCCACATTAATTTGTGGTAATTTGTAGTTGGTTATTTAATTGAGTTCAATTTAATGTATTTAAAATACACCACTATTTAATATATCATTGTCAATGGTGAAACATATGTTAAGTGTTTGTTAAATAAATTGTGGAAACTACAAGTTTTTTTATTTCTGAATAGTTAAAATGCGTTTCCACCAAGTAAATGTAGATACAATTAATTATAAGAAATATTTACTTTTTGTGGTCCTATTTGTCGCGCTTTTGCATTAATGCACAGTTATTTATTAATAAATAAAAAAAGTTACTTAATAGTTGTGGTAACTTACGATCATTAAGTCCCCAAAAGGACAATATAACTTTACTGTTAATGCTGTGTTTCTGTTTAAGGCTTCATGTTTTTGGTATTATTGTTAGTAAAATATATATTGTTAATTATAGACAATAGAAGCACTAAAGAAAGGAAGATGCTCCGTTGAGGGGTGTATACCAGAAGCTACCACAATGTAAAAACAAATTAATTTTCATTAAGCAATTGTAAATATGTCTTAATTATTATTTTTGTAGGCATTCCTTTCCGCGGAATGCGGAAGTGCAACATGTCTGGGTGGAAAGGGTTTTTTCTCCTACTGTTTGGGAAAGTCTTCCCAAAAGTCTTCAAAAAAAAATTACCATGTATGTGGAAAACATTTTCACCCTGCATGTAAGTGGGCTAATGGTAAACTCAAACGGAGTGCAGTTCCAAGTCTCCATTTACCTTGTAAGTATTTCAAAGTCGACGAGTATGCGGAAATTGATTTTTACTTTTATAGATTATCGCGTCCCTGAGGGAAAACCCGATTTGGAGGCTGCATTTTCTCATGCAATGAAAGTTCCACTTCCACCCACAGTGGCAGGTACTGTAAATATCGCCACTCAAAAATGTGGAAGTGCTACCTCCAAAGCGGGTCTACCATGGCAAAAGAAAGGTGGTTGTGAGTGCAGGTAAATTTCACCCATGAAATAATGAACTGTTGATTACATATTTTCTATTTTTTTGCAACAGAAAGTACATCTACTCAACCAACACCTATGACAACAGCAGAGTTGGTTGAGGAAATTACTACTGCCTCATCTCCACACATGGTAGAAACTAACCACTCAGGAAAAGCAGGTAAATATTTCTTTACAGTAGAACTATGTACTACGTTCTTTACATTTAATGTTAAGAAAAGTACAGAAAACTAAAAGTATATTATTTTATTGCAGTTATGGAAAAACGTACTTCCAAGAGGGGATCAGGTGTGCTGGGCAAGATTTCTAAAATTCGTAGGGCATCTGGAACCAGTTGCAGCAGAGCATTGGCGTTGATGAAGAAGAACGGACATCTGCTAAATTACTTGAAACATGTGAATGATGTGACTTCATTTTTTTAAATGTCAATTAAGGAATCAGAAGCTGCAACCGCAAGGTTGGCGTTTTACACTTGACGACAAAGTGTTTGCATTATCACTTTACAAGCAAAATGGGAAAGCATACCGATTTCTATCCCAATTTTTCAGTTTGCCATCATACAGAACAATTGCCTAAATATTGCAGTCCATTCCAATTTTTCCTGGATTGAACGAGCACATATTTGAGCATTTGCGAACGACGGTGTCCAAACTGAAAAAAAAAAGATAGATATTGTGTACTTATGTTTGATGAAATGTCTTTGCAAGCTGCGCTTCAGCATTGTAAAGGGATGGATGTAGTAGAAGGTTTCGTGGATTTCGGGGGAAGTTTTCGATATGCTCGCTTGGCTGACCATGATTAAAGGCATTCGGAGTGGTTGGAAACAGCCTGTTTTTTTCGGATTTTGTGACGGTAAAACTGCCACTGCAGACTTGGTTCGGCTTATTAAAGACCATGTTCGTCGTCTATATGACATTGGTCTTGTTGTAGTTGCATCTATATGTGATCAGGGATCTACCAACCGAGCTGCTGTCAACACCCTCCTCGCTGATACAAAGGCACAGTGCCTTCGTTCAGGAGAAGAGTGTCGATATGTGGGTTATGTAATCGATGGAAAAGAAGTTGTTCCTATATACGATCCGCCGCATTTGTTGGAAGGTATTAGGAATGGCCTCCTTACCAAAGATTTGCATTACACCCAGAACGGCAAGGCGAAAGTAGCGCGCTGGTGGCATATAGTGCGGTTATATCAAATTGACCAACGACGGGGTTCTTATAGGCAGTGCTTCAAGTTAACAGACGAGCACGTGCTACCAAACAAAATTCGGAAAATGAAGGTGAAAATTTCTACGCAGGTTTTCAGCCGCACCGTTGCTTCTGCCATCGTTACCAGGGCATCTGTCAGCAACGAGCTATCCGATTTTTCGTCTTATTTTCTAGAACCTTCTGCTACAGACACTGCCGATCTCTTGATGTTCTTTGACGAGCTGTTTGATAGCGTTAATGGTTCGCAGGCCAATCCTCCTCCCGGAAAACCTCTAAGGTGCGCGGTGAAAAGTACATCCCAACATGTTCCTTTCTGGCAATCCGCTATTCCTATCCTGAAGTCCATGTACTTCATGTCCAATAATTCCAAAACCACACCACCTTCTATTAACAACTGGATTTCTACTATTAATGGATTTCTTTATTTTTGGAAAAAGTTGCAAAGACCCTTTGATAAAATTTCTCCAAGAAATTTTAATCAGGATCCTTTAGAGAACTTTTTTTCACAAATTAGAAACCATTCGGTAAGAAATCCAACTTGTTCGTCCTTCATCACGTCCTTTTAAACAATCTTTCCTCGCCTCGTTCCGTTGGAGCTAACTGTGAGGAGGATGAATCGAAGGGACTATTGACGACATTGAAACGTTTTGTCGAAATACGTCAAGATGTGCAACTGTTGCCAGTAGCAGGGCCAGTTCATGAACGAGAGGTTCCCTCGTTTGCAGTAGGTGATTTTGCGACACCGTACGTTGCTGGTTTTGCAGCTAAACGGTTCTTTAACCAATTTTCTTGTAATTTGTGTAAGTCCCTTTTAGAGACTGAACACAAATTACCTGAAAATATGTTTTTCATTTAAAAGAATATCAGGGACATGCTTTATTCCATCCTTCAAGTAGTTTTACAGCCTTGGTTAGAACTGTCACTAATCAGGTGCTGCAAGTGTTACCTGATCTTCTTCATCAGACTACTGTGATGGAAAAGCTTCTGGATTATATCAAAATTGACGATTTCTTATGTCCCGACCATATTAATTATCAAAAGCACTTTTTCCAAATTGTAGCCCAAATTATTTTATTTAATTACATAAAAAAACTAAATTTCGTTTTAGAGGAAAAATCCAGCAGCCCTATACTGATCCCCTCATGGACTTGACTACAGCCAAATGTAGGCATAAAAAGTAATTTTGTATTTATTTATTTATTTATTTATTTATTTATTTATTTATTTATTCATTTATTTATTAATTGCAGACATCAATAGCATATCATTTATTTAATTGAAGTTGTGTTAACGTTTACCAGTGATTCATGAGTTTACCAATAATTATACACTACACCAAAAACTGCATTTAGGTATGTTAATTGCCGTCTAATTTCAACAATAGAATCATGCAATATTTTTTCCATACAATTATGGCTTTACATTTTTTTTTCTGCTATTGCTGTTGTTATATAAACATTGCTTATTGTTGTAATTATTGTTTTTTTTTAATATATTTTTTCACGATGTATTGCGTTTATTTTGATAACGAACTGAAATTGAAATAACCAAAAATAAAAACCCTCCCAACCTGCCATTTTAAACTTCGCGCCATAGCCGGTAAGGTAGCTTTCTATGTTCTACATTTTCCAAGTTCCTTTTAATTCCGGTGCCGTCCAAGAAGATGGCGTTGGACGTTCAAAGTCAAAGTCGAGTTTCGCAGCTATAAACTCATCTAGGTCAGTATGGTCTCAACAACGGGTTGTTAGGCCTCTTACGCACGGTACGATATTCTGTCGGTCCGATTTTATTGCTTTTGTCGTGGTCTCTGATCATACATACATTTAAATAGTACAACACACACGATCCGACCATCAGTGGTACACGACTTTTGTCGTCTGGGTAAGTCGGATAGTTGATCGGCGCTATACGACTGTCGTGTCGTGTAGACAAAGAGAGCAAATCCAATCCGCGCTGGAAAACTATACAGCTTTGCACACGGCACGGTAAAAACAGTGTCGGCCAACAAAAGTACGTATTCACTAAATTTTAGTTTGTGAAAAGTTATAACCCATGGCGGACGGAGAATTTCATGCTGAAATGTTAATTCATGCAGTTCAAGAAAGGGCTGTATTATGGGACAAAACTGTAGACGATTACAAAAATAGGAATTTAACATCAGAAGCGTGGAAGGAAGTGGGGCAGGTACTAGTTAAAAATTTCGAAGAATACGATGAGGAGACGAAATTGAAAGTAGGTATGTACTTATTTTCTTTTTAATTTATACATCCCTCCATGTGTACTCACATAACCTTAAACTTAACCCTAACCTAACGTAACCTAACCTTTATTTTATTAAATTCTTGACACTTGCCATGGAACTGAACCAATATCGCTTAAGAAATATCGAGAAAAAGTATTTCTGAGTGAAATAGCTGTTTGATTGCCTCGAACTGAAGTCCCGCGTTCTAAACTTAAAAGGCCACTGATGGATAGTGACTCCTCAAAATTGTAGCCGTTTCTCTCCCGGACAAAATTATGTAACAATACGCAGGCTTTGGTAACATCAACGGCAAAATCGGTCGAAATGTTAAGAGGTCTATGGAATATCCTCCATTTATTGCTTAAGATGCCGAATGAGCATTCTACATATCGTCGTGCACGGGACAACCGATAATTAAATATCCGTTGTTGTTCATTTAGGCCGCTACCTCCAATGGGGCGAAGTAACTGTTGACTCAATGCAAATGCTTCATCTGCTACGAAAACATACGGTATATTAGGAGAAGCTATGCCCGGTAGAGGTCTTGTATCTGGTAATTGAATGACATTCGTTTGAAGGCTTTTCCACAGAGATGAATTTTTGAAAATTGCAGAGTCATTATCTTTTCCATAGCTGCCTATATCTACATATATAAAACGATAATTTGAATCTGCGACGGCCATGAGGACTATAGAAAAGTAATCTTTGTAATTGAAATGCATGGATCCACTATTTTTCGGTTTTATGACTCGGATGTGCTTCCCATCTACGGCTCCTATGCAATGAGGAAAATTTGCTCTTTTTTCGAAACTTTCTGCTATTAATTCCCAATTTTCCTTGGTTAACTTCGGCATACATAAGTCCAATAAATTTGCCCAAATTGCACATACATACATTTTGGACAATTTCCTTTACTGTTGAAATTCATAAACGATAATCATAGTGTAAATCGGTGAATGTGCAGCCACTTGCTAGGTACCTAAAACAAAAACGTAGGTAAAATGTATATATATGTTTTTTTTTTTTTCAGTTAAAGCCATTCAAAAAAAGTGGACTAATTTGAGAGACGCCTGGTTGAGAGCTGAGAAAACGCGCAAGGATGAGCACAAATCTGGAATCGGCAAGCGACAGTGCAAGAAATATATATTCCATGAGGAAATGCTTTTCCTGAACAAAGTAATAGAATTAAGAGAAACCACTTCGAGTTTGGAAGAACCGGAACAAGAAGCAGAAACCAATGATCCAGCCCTAATACCTAATCGTGATATACACCAAAATAATACCTCTTCAAAACGTAAGAAGGCCAGACTGGATAGTGTCGAACAACAAATACTGGACGAACTAAGAAAACCAGAAGAGAAAAGGAATCATCGTTTGGCCTTTCTGGAAAGCCTTTTACCTCATCTTAGTCATTTTACCGAAGCAGAGACTTTGGAATTTCAAATGGGTACTTTAAGTTTAATCCAGAAGATACAACAGGCGCGTTACAGACCCTCTGCACCATACACAGACCCTTCCAGTGTCACCAACTCTATGCCAAATTTACATTCGCCACATCCACAATATAGCCCACACCTATCCTCACCATATCCACACTTGACTCCTCACACATATTCCCAACAACATTTACATCGTTCCTACCAGGATATGTCGCAATTACATAATGAGACTGCCTTAAGTTCTTCACAATCCATCACAGGTTTGACCCCTGTACTATCTCCAACATCCCCGCCAAGATCATATGACAATTAATCGGGTAGATTATATAAACGTTTTTGTACAAGAATAAATCTCTAAGTTTATAATTATGTAGTTTACATACCTTACTGTTACTGCCACCATCTCCTCTGTTGGTACACACATTCGCATTTTCGTGTTTTCTCGTTGTATGCTGCTCTTGATTAACGAGTGAAGTTCGTCAAATGCTGACTTGGTCATGCGAAAATAATTAAAAAATTTATCCCCATGCTGCCTCAACTCATTGTACGTAGTTGCAAAGAAACCCAACTTTTCTCTGTTTTGCAACATCGGGTGCACCCAGTAACGTTTTTTGTATCTCATATTCTTGCGCCGGTGACGTAATAATAAGAGCAGCAATAAACGTTGTCTTCGTCTCCTGTTCATGTTGATGACTACACAACGGTCCTGTGCACTCACGACAACCGATAAATGTCGAATTGTGCGCAAAGCTGCTAGATCTTGACATGACAAAAGCAATAAAATCGGACCGACAGAGTATCGTACCGTGCGTAAGAAGCCTTAGTGTTAGTGCGTTGTCTTTTTCTATTTTAACGTGAGAGGGTGATCGTGGTCCCTGGGACCTCACGACGGCAAGTACATAATAAATTGTTTTTTTTTTGCATTTTTTATTATTCCTCATTTGAAATGAAAATTGTAGCGAAACAGTTGATTGAGCCCTACTTGAGACTTCGCTTCCAAAATAATAGACTACCTCCTGAACTAAGATCATCTATTGGCCGTATTTCACGAGAGGAATTGATATGGTTTTGAAGCTGATCAGTCTGACAAAGTAGATCGAGGTCAAAGAAAAGTATGCTCTATATGTCCTGCAAAAAAGAGGAGAAAGACGGCTTACCTGTGTTTTTCATGCAAAAGACCAATTTGCTTAGAATGCAGCAAAAAATCGTGTGTAGGACAGCTGAAGAACAATAGCGTTCTTAGACGCTTGCACGTTTTTTTGTAGACTTTTAATTTTAAGTTTATACCTATGTTTTTTTATGTTTATTAATGTTTAAAAAGATAATACTTCTTTTGTTTTGACTTTTTTTTTTGTTAAAATTGATTTATGAAACTTAGCTCGCAGTTTTGATATTTTGTTTAGATTAGTAGCAAATAAAGTTATTTTTTTTATACCGCACAAGCTTTTTTTTTTATTTGGCAAATATATCAATAAAATGTTAATTATATATGTCAAAAAATGTAACAAAATTATAAAAATTATTTTTTTGTTGATTACAATTTTTTTTCTGGCTATTAGTTATGAGGTCTCAGAGACGTCAGGACAGTATGTACCCATTAAAATTCCAGCACGCCAGTTAAGGGTTAAAAGGGAACATTTGCAGTTACCGACAGTAGAAAAAATATCGGCGCGGATAAAAGGTGCAAACGTTTTCGCGGTGCTTGATGCATATAAAGGTTTTTGGCAGAAGATTGACAAGATCTCCCTACTTTTAATACCCCTTTTGGAAGGTATAAATTTAAGCGCATGCCATATGGTTTGAGTTCATACCCAGAAGTATTTCATAAATTTTTTTAAAAAATTTTTGATGGTATAAAAAATTTTGAAATATATATTGATGATATATTGATATGGGCTGAAACAGATGATGAGTTAATGAAAATTATAGAACAAGTTTTTGAAAGAGTGAAAAGATATGATGTAAAATTTAATGCTAGTAAATGCAAATTTTTTGTTAAAAAAGTAAAATATTTGGGTCATATATTGATAGAAAAAGGTATTGAAATTGACAATGAAAAAGTTTAATCTAGAAAAGAAATGAAAACTCCTGAAAATATAAGTAGTGTAAGATAGTAGTGTAAGATGACCGGTTCTAATTCAGAGGAGGAGAGGTTACTTAACGTCAAATTTATGGAAGGTCATTAACTTTAAACTTGTGTGTATGTAGTGGTCGAATGCTTCACAATGAATTGAAACATATGTACATGTATGTATGTAAAATTAAATACGTCTGCAGTCGTCTGAAATTTACGAATCTTAAATACGTTTAGATGATAATGTAGAGGAAGTGGAGAAAAGTGTAGGGTATAGACATATGAAATAAAAGTGAAGTCGTTATAGTTATCGATTCTTTATTTTGATATAAATGAAGTATGTATGTGATACAATCAAAATATTGAACAATAACATTACATTAATAGTACTAACCACTTGTAGAAATACGAAAGAGTCGGTGAAATAGCCCTTAGTTATAACGTCTCTGTTTTCATCATCCTTAAGCTGAATCCATCGGCTTTCAATATATCTTCGAAACTGTCCATCTTTATCAATAAATGCTAGTTTTACAAGGTGAAGGTTCTGCACGTTCTCAACTGTAAAGATATTTGTTCCATTAACATTTCTTAAAATAATGGTATCCCAATTTTTCTTCCATGTACAAGACATATCAATATCCTTATTAAAATTTTTACAAACATAGGCTTCATCTCCAATAGTATTATCAGGTCGGGAAATGTAGAGGGTATTGTTATACAAATATGTTAAAATCAGTAACGACGACACACTGATCATGATTGCTTTTTTCCATAACAACTGAGACATTTAAAACGAGCAACGTAGTTTGTATAATAAGTTCCCCTCCACTGAAGCTTATGTAGTGGAAGGGGATTTTACATAAGTTACGGGAACGAGTGAAGGAGCGGTAGATGCATAACAGAGTTAAGTGTATTTCAGTCAGTATAACATGGAAACCTTTATCGAAAAGTGCGGGTGGGTTATGAAGAGAAAGAAATACGTGCTCTGAAATCACTGGAAGTGAATCAAACATATCCCGTGCAACGCTTCAAAAAGGTGAATACAAAATGGGGACCTCGTCTATTAGCTGATTGATATAGCTTTATCATATTTCTTCCGTGCAGACATGCAGAAGCTTTTACGGATGCAGAAATCGAGGACATAAATGAAAAAATTGTTAATAAAGTGGGTCATCCATCAATTCGCCTTAAAGGATTTGTTGGAAAAGCGGCTGATTTAGAAATACATATGTAAAATGTATAACATTGTATAAGAATATAAAAAAAATAAAAATCTAATTTATATTATGAACGTGTTTTATTTGTTTAAAGGAAAAAAATACAGTCAATTTATGAGTGTAAAGACAACCAATATTTTAATAAAAGAACATTTTTATAAGCACAATTCTGTTCAACAGCGGTTGTAAATAAATGATAAGAACACACTTTAACTTTAAAATGAGTTGGGAGTTTGGAGAGAGCTGGACATCCGATATCTTCAATGTTAACAAAGTTAATAGTAGGAAAGGATTCCTGCAGCCACATCATCTTTTGTAATCCTTTAACATATACAACTGTTGACTCCATCAATATGGAGTGAATTCTATCATAAAGTGTAGAGTACGGAAGATCGCCCTTATCCCAACATAACCCATGAAAATTTCTTGTTAACCAGCGATTTTGACTTCTGTAACGAACGGGGAGAGCGTCCCATGGAAATGGTGGTTCAAATGTGAAATGATAAACTGGTTCTTCTTTTAGAGCAACAACAGCTACTTCTTTAAAAACAAATCGATTCTCACTACACTGAAAACCTTGTACGTCCAATAAGAAAGTCATCGTGGTCACTGTTCAGTACCGGTAAGAAAACTAAATTGTGGAAGTGATAGTTGTGTTTTATACTTCTTGAACTAAGTTTGTGGACGGATTGTAACGTATCACACGATCATGTATTATTAAACAGAAAGCTGCTGTTTGTCTGGTATATTTTCTTTAGTTTGAAACTCTAGACGGATATCTATACTCCCAGATTTAACAGTTTCATTCTGATATGAACAGTCTACTATCACAAGAGGAGCAATGACTAGAAATTGTTTAGGATCGAATAAGGGTTCACTTACATTACCATAATACGATTGTTGAAAGTTGGCATACATTTCATATAAAACGGCAAATCTAGAAGTATCAAAATCGAAATTCAAATTATCATACGGGTACATAGTAGATCCTAAGTGAACTTTAAAATTGGTTAGTTTGCAGTGATCGAAGGCACTCATATTGTTTGCAAGATTATTGCTTTTATCTGTTTGAAATCCGAAAATAATGAAGCGAGGCTTTTCCAATTGTGACGTTGTTTTCACATTCCAGTTGTGAGAATACGATTTGGGAAGTAGCGGATATTCATGTAGTTCCCAACTCCGAAATAAAAGTTCCATATTTAAATTTCGATCAACATAACGCAACAATTTCAAACGTTCAGCATCTGCTACAGATACATGAGGAATTTTCCAAGAAATCTGATCCAAATGTACAAGCACATCTTCAAGTGGCGTTGCTGAGCAATATAAAGCATTATTGTCAGTGCTGCTGCGAACTAGAACTAATTCTTGTCGAACGTTTAATATTATTTTTCGGAAGTCTTCTGCAAATCCAAAAATCATACGTAGTGGAATACAAACGTTGAAGTAACCGTTGGAATCTACTAGTTTTACAGAATTTACGTTTACTTTCATTCTCGTTGTAAGATGCGTAACCTTTCATTGTTGTAACCATGCCAGGATTACGGACTCGATCAATAACTTTTCCGCCTAACTCATAACGAATTTCATCAAGCAGGTGTAAAATTCCATTGTGGATAAAAGAAGTGTTCGCAGTTGTCTTTCCATCCTTTTTAAGAAGCAAACGACCTTCTATGTATAGGAAACTACTAGAAGGCAAAGTGTAAACATCTTCATTTTCTATTGGAATACGTATCGTATCATTATTTTTGAAAGTTGAATTCGCATAAGGTTGATGAGTATGTTTATCAGCATTAACTATAGCGTTATCGAAGACTGCTTTTTCAATCGCAACCCTTAAGATTTAAGGAACTGTTTATTGAGCGGTGTTAATCGCTTAATGGTTGTAGGCGAAATAAGCATCCGGGATTGTGGTAGTAGTTTTATAGTACTATTCTTCTTTGAATATCGTTGGGGACAGCTATATTGCACTACCATGTTACGCTTTTCGTAAGTGCAGTCTTATTGTGACCCGCTCTCCACGGAAATTAACTAGATTACCGTCTTGATCAACTATTTTAAGGGATATGTAGTCGATGACACGAGTGTTGATTGATAAATAAATAAGATTCGTAGGATTCTCAACAATTTTAAATCCGGGGGGTACATTGGCAAAGAATTGATGTAGTATATGTCCATCTAGTCCTTTAGCACCCTTACTGGTATGTATGTAGGAGTTAGTTACGAGGTTATACATCACTGAAATCGTGTTTACTTTGAAAATGTCAGCTACATGATCAGACACCTCTTTAAGCTTATTTTCAAAACCCAATATCTTTGCGGGAGAATCTGTAGAAGCGAAGTTGACTTTTTTTGGTGCTTTTTATATGGCTTTTTAAGGTAGTATTGTCTCCAAACAATTCAATAGCATCATCAGTATGTCGCAATTTCTCGCGAAGATAATGATTAATATAATCGATTTCATTGGATCCTTCCGGAAGAACAACGACTGGTGGTGTAGAACCTTCAAAATAGAATTTGTTGTTAGTTTCATCGATATTCGGAATACTGTTATACGTTTCAAAATTTAACAAAGCAATTTGATATTCATCATCATCGCTTAAAAAAATTGGTGGACTTATTATCATTTGCAGCTCCGACTTTGTATTAGTCAAGGTAAATGTGTAAGACATGATTTCGGTTTGACATTCTGTCCACTACAACGAAGTCAGTTTGATGGTTTGTTTTTAAGAAAAGGTTTGCGTAGTCTCATTAAGGAATTGGACAACTAAATAGCCGCAGTTAAAATCTGAGGGGTTCTGAACACGATTGTAGTTATAAGTGATAACACAAGGTCCGGAAGATTATAAATATTGAACCAATTCTTTAGGTGGACGGAGATCTCCAAAACTGTCAAAGTACATAGCTTTGTTATTTCGTTTTACATACGCTGTCCAATGTGTACCAGTTCCTGTGTCTAAATCTAAATTAACAATTCCACTTTCACACCTTTTAACTTTTCTGGGTAGTTCGTTACGCATAAAGATTCCCCGAAAATGTGGAATTTGTAAATAGTTAATGTAATTGACTAAATCCAAATCTAAGGACGATTAGGTAACATTACGAAAAATTTTACGTTTTTTTTTTGTTGATAAGGTCTAAGGTATAAACCGAAACCTTTACGGAAAGGTTGTACTGAAATATTTTTTCCAAGAGCAATAGCTTCCATTGAAGCGTTATGACGTTGATCTTCTTCTAGCTGTTGTTGTGCTGTTTTCGCATCGCGTACAGCTTTACCTATCCCAGCAGCACCGCCAGAGAGAGCTCCAAGTGCTGATAGTCCAGGGAAAATCGGAATTAACGGTAGAAAACCACCTGTCTTTCGAATAGGAATGATTCTGGGAGATTTAGATCGCTTTCCAAATTTGCGAATTGTATTTAGTGCTATTTTAGCAGCATGTATCAGCTGGAGAGGTTTCGTTTTCTTAAGAGCAATTTTCGCAGATGTCACTAGCTTACGAAACGGTAGAGCTCCTCCTTTTCTTGTTCGCCTTCTCTTCTTTATTTTCCGCAACGGAGTTGAACCACCAACTTTACGACGTCGCTTTTTGTGTCCCATTCCAAGTTTCTCTTTACCCTTCATAGCTGAAGCAATTGTGAGAGCTGTCAAGCGTTCACCAAAAGACGCGTCCAGCGACTTTAGTCTTTGTAATGATTGTTGCGCTAAAACCTTATCAGCAATTCGACGATGGGAAATGTCTGGAAAAGTTTTGTAAGCAATATCATGTAATTTACAAGATTCGTCAAGGGGATTTATACCGATATCACCTCGAGCTAATCGCTTGTTTAGTCGAGTCCCTGGACCGCAAAAGTTATACCCTGGTAGGTGTAATTCAATAGGTAATTTATCTATAAACCTATTCAGAAAACCTCGTGTCATGGAACATGTGTAGTTCACTTGAAAAACAAGACTAACTAGAAACAACAGAAACAACTACTCCGAGGGCTAATAGATGAGTAGTGTTAGCTCTTTCACTATACTGGACGAACTGACTACATAAACACTGTTAACTCTAAATTTATATATCCGAGAGCACATGCGCAAACCGTTTAAATATCAATAAACATGCGGATAGTACAACATCCATCTGCTCTACCCATAACCAATCGTGACTTCGACATTGCCAGGAAAATAAATCGACAGGGTCCATTACTACCATCCACAATAAGAGCCATTGTCGCCGGACCTTCAAATTGCGGAAAAACAAATGTGATTGTGGGACTTTTGGAGCAACCAAACGGTTTACGGTTCGCAAACGTATACGTTTATTCCAAGTCATTGTATCAACCAAAATATAAGTATTTAGCGGAATTATTGAAACCAATTGCTGGAATTGGTTATTTTCCCTATAGAGACTCTGACGATGTAATTGCCCCATCACAGGCAAGACCTAATTCTGTATTCATCTTTGACGATGTTGCGAATGAAAATCAAAATAAGATAAGGGAATACTTTAGTATGGGAAGACATAACTCAATCGACACTTTTAATTTAAATCAAACATATGCACAGATTCCCAAAAATTTAATTAGAGATAACGCAAATTTAATAATACTGTTTAAACAGGATGAATTAAATCTTGCAACCTCTCTATTCATTCTCTTTAAACTTTGACTAATCTCAGGGGAGAATAAACGACGGTTGAGACATAATTTGTTACTTTCACTACTTACTTTCAATTAGACTAACAGAGGGTATATCCACCCTTGGATATAAAAAAAATTTGGACTCTCAACTTACCCTCTGGTCTACTCCAGCAACTCCGTTTTCGAACACAACAAAAAAATCGAGAGCACTACTTAACTACTTTATTTATATTATACTAAATATTAGCTAGGTACAAAAAAATATACAATGTACAAGAAAACAAAAAATGACTTTCGTCCGCTACTTCTAATGTCGCTTGGCCAAGTGTTATTAATCTTCTGCTCCGTGCGGAGTAGGGCCATGGTGGAGGATAGGGCGGTCCCTTCCATGGACTTCCATGCAAAAAAAAATAAGTATAAGACGGGAATAAAATTTTTCCATCGGTCTAACCAGGAACCACCCTACCCAGCGCATGGAGATATGTAGCAGCCGCGTTTATATATATAAATAAAATAAATACAAGTTTATCTCGTTACAATTCCCCCCTTCTAAACCGATACTACTTCTCCAGCGCTAACCCGGGCAGTTGAGAGTCGTCACTCATGGGTGATGTCCCTCTATGGTCATGATTAAACCTAGTGGTTAATAATTTAAAGAACTAGCAGTCTACTTTTAAGCAACCAAACTAAATAAACTAAAACCAATTTTACTCCAATAAGTATTCTACTATTAACCACGATACTTGCATAATATTTACAAATAAAGGAAAACAATCTAATAATCATCTGGGCAACAAATAAAATAAACTTAGCTCAACGATCCTACATCTCTGCTTAACATTTAACTCAAACAAAATAACTATTTTTTGCGTAATTCTAAAAATTTGACCACTAAATAAGTTTGTGTTGGCTCCCATTGCAAAGTCATTGACATGATTCGTCGTAACGACCTTCATCTTCTTCCCATTTTCTTTCAGGACATGTCACATATGTTCTCAAGCAAAAATATCGTCTGTCTTACTTCCAATCTCTGCTAAGGCTTTTCCATACGCTGCGTCCCACTAGTAATTCCCATCATTGTCCTTGCACAAACATGGGACAGGCCTAGACAATTAACCATAAACCCAGCAGTCGATCCAGCATTCATACATCCATCCAAAGACAACTATGCTATTCCTAAATTGGCAATCTTCCTTCCAGGAATTACGAATACTCATTATTTATTGATTATACAATCCATAGCCATACAAATTAATAGGACAAAAATTATATTGCCTATATAACGTAAAGCAAATATTGTTCCACTATCTTCTATGTTGAAACCCAACCCATAATTTATAATTTCCCAAGTTGATAGCGATAACATCATCTCTATTTAAGGAGCTGAACAGGGCCATTTCATATTATCATTTCCATGGATTGTCTGTATACAACGAAGTTCCTTGGCAGATTTTTTCGACGTTCCTGGAGTGCATTACTTTCCAAAGTAACATATGCAACCGGAAGCAAAAAGCTGATGGTTAACCATGTTTACTAGCACCCATTTTCCATATTAGACTCACGAATGCCGTATGGATGTTGTGGTCCCTATTTGGATTGTCTTCATAATTGATAGGAAGCCAACACTTTTTCAACCTAACTAATTACATCTTTTCCGGAGACGTGAGCTCCGTCTGGGGTTCACTAAATCGTCTACGCTATATTTACCTAATTCTTTACCTGACTTATCACTAATAACTACAGTTAGAGGTGACAGGACTTTCTTAACAATCGCTGGCCCTCGTAATCTTGGTGCTAACTTAGCACTATACTTATCAACTGCATTTGACAATGTTTTATTTGGAAAAAAACAATATCTCCCTCTTTAACATTATACAAGTCTTGTGATCTATCCTTATTATATCTATTACACTCTTCTACCTTCGCTTTTTTCATTAAAGTCTCTACTTTTTCCCTTAAAATCTTTAAACGCTGCATTCTATCAATCCAGACTGTTGCATTAAAGTCAAAATCGTTGTTAAAGTCATCTACCGACTCACCCACCCGTCGCGGTTCTCTCCCGAAATTTAAAAATGCCGGTGAGACACCAAGCGATGAATGAACTGTTGTATTATAAGCAAATTGGATTTCTTCTAATAATGTATCCCATTCTCGGTGATCTTCCCCTAACAGACTCGAAATCATCGACTTTAAATTCCTGTTAACGCGCTCCACAGGATTGGCCTGTGGATGATAGACAGGTGTTGTCACCTGACGACAACCAATTGCATCTAGAAATTCCGTGATACGTTTATTGATAAATTCCGTACCATTATCGGTTATTACAACCCTAGGAGATCCCCAGCGATTAACAAGGATGCGAAGTGCGGCAACAATGTGCATTCCGTCCGCTTTAGTTAACGCAAAACACTGTAAGTATCTAGAATAAACGTCTTCACAGACTAAAATATAACATTTTCCTGATTTTGATCTTGGTAACGGTCCCATAATATCAATAGAAAGCGTTTCCCAAGGTTCCGATATTTTACGGGGATACATGAATCCGTAAGGTCGTGTATCACTCGGCTTACATTTTAAGCATTTTTCGCAATCAGCTACGTATTGTTTTATGTCTTCACGCATTCCTGGCCAATAGAAGTGCCTAATTAATAAATTATAAGTTTTATCAACCCCTGGATGTGCCGATTGTGGTACATCGTGATACTTTTTTAAGGTAGGCAGAACTTCTTCCTCTTTTAAAATTAGTTTCCACGCGTTATTATCACCTACGATTTCTTTAATTCGATCAGGTTTATAATAATATAATTTTCCATCACGTATTTTATAACGATCAAATTCCGCAGGTTTCGACTTTACCAATTGTAACTTTTGGTCGTACCATGAATTTCATTTTAACGCATTTAATTGAACGAAAGGTACCTTAGAGTTTTCGTCTTCGTATAAACGCGATAAGGCATCGGGGGCTTCGTTTGCAATACCGCGGCGATGTTCAATAATTATGTCATGGGCCAGGAGTTCCATTGCCCATCTTGCAAGCTTACCAATGGGGTCTTTAAGTGTATAAAGCCACTTTAGACTACTATGATCGGTAACCACGGTAAACGGAAGTCCTTCGATATAGCAACGTAGTTTTCGTACAGCCCAAACGATGGCTAAACACTCTTTTTCCGTTGTTGTATACCTCAACTCTGCGCCACGTAAAGGTCTACTGATACACGTAATTAGATATTCACAATCTTTTCCTTTTTGTGTCAAAATACCACCAATTCCAGTATCGCTAGCGTCTGTATATAGAATATACGGGAGATCTGGTTTTGATGCCGTTAGAGTCAGAGCTTGTCGAAGCGCTTCTTTAACTGACACAAATGATTCCTCACATTCTTCTGTCCAAACGAAAGGAACCGTTGGGCTTGCTAATTTATTGAGCGGACTTTGAATTTTAGCAATATTTTTAAGATGACGATGATACCAATTTATTGACCCGTTAAATCTACGCAATTCTTTACGATTTCTCGGACGCGGAAATTCTAAAATAGGAGCAATTCTTTCTGGATTTGGTTTAAGACCATTTTTATCCAGGAGAAAACCTAAAAACTCAACTCGCTGACGGGCAAATTGTGATTTCTCTCTATTTATTTTTAACCCTGCTTCTTTCAAAATTTTAAATAAAATTTTCAATAACATTAAGTGCTCTTCAAAATTGTAAGACACGCGAATGTAATCAACGAATTTACGTTTAAGCTGGTCCATGAGGCGTTGAAACGTAGCGGGTGCGTTGGTCAAACCGTACGGCATTCGCTCGAATTCGTATAAGCCTCTACCTTCAACAACGAAAGCAGTGTAAGCGCGACTACTAGGATGCATAGGGATCTGGTGAAATGCTTCGCTAAGATCAAGGGTGCTTATAATTGCAGCCTCGTGTAACGCGTCTAGAATTGCATCCATCCTAGGCAAAGGGTATGCAGACTTTTTCGTGACTCTATTTAATTTTCGGTAATCAACGCAAAAACGATATTTACCATTTTTCTTTTTAGCGAGAACCGGTGGACTAGACCATTCGCTATAACTTGGTACTATAAAACCTTTTTCGAGCATACGATCCACCTCATCATTTAAAATTTTATTCATAGGAGCACTCCGGCGATATGGCCGCTGCTTGATTGGCGTCTTATCAACAAGCTCTATTAGATGTGACGTCAACGTCGTAGTACCTAATAGGACTGAAGAATCCGTTTCGCCGAACTCCTCATTCAATAAACTTTCAAGCCTCGCCTGTTCATTCGGTGTCAAATCTATTAAACCCACATTTTTTAAACAACAAAAGTTATTTGACTCAAAATCTAAAGCTACTTCTACTTCTGATTCATCTATTTTCCATTTTCTAAATTTTCCGTCTAGAATAATTCCCCAAAAAATCACAAAATCCATACCCAATAGAATCGGAGAGGATAATCCATCTATTATAGTAAACCACTGTTCTCCGTAACAATCATTAACATCAATCATAAACAAAACTGATTTGTGGAAATCCACGGTGCAATCCCGTAACGCTAATTGAACTCCAGAACGCGTAAGTTCGTCATCTTTAGACTCACGCCGTTGAAAAACACGTACCGTCTCATAGACCGCAGTGTCCATGAAAGTATTAGCGCTCCCTGTGTCTATCAGGCCGTTAATAAATTTATCACCAATTTTGACTACAGCTGGTACAACGATACGACACATTTTTGGCTGAAATAATGTGTAACCCATGAATTTGCGACGCGTGCCAATTTCTAGAGATTCAATAGCCGAATGTTTAACTAATTGTTGATCCCGAAGCGATTTAATCGAAGAACGCAATGATAGGACCCGCGACCCTTCAGAAAAGACACATGCATCAACCGTATTTAAATTTTGATTCGGTTCTTCTTCATCGTCGGACTCGGTATAGTCCCTTTCGGATTCCGAAAAAAGTGCGTCATCGTCGCTTGAGACTTCTTCAACCCCTTTCTCGGTTGACTTTTGTAAATATACACTACCGTTTGAACAAGTCGGCCGATTTAAATTAACGTCATCCGAGGCCGTGTCAGGGAGAGAAATATTATTTAGTTTCCCCTGACACTGTTCCCGTTTTTTGACTCATCTTCATTATTACAATTAAATTTAGCGGGTGAACCGTCCCTATTCTGACCACGATTTTGAATGTTAACACGATCTCGATAACGATTCCCGCCGTTATCTTGGTTGCGAACTTCGTCGTAATTTTGATTTCGATTTCCGAAGATGCATTCCCAAGAATAGTGGTTTAGGCCGTCACATTTAAAACAGCGTAGTTCTCTTCTAAGATTATTATATCGGCTAAGTCCACGTTTTTCATTTCTGCGAGCATTTCGCGGCGAAAATCTGTACCGCTCCCCCCTTCTGCTCTTCAGCTAAGCTGTTTGAGCTGGAAGTACTAGAAGCAGAGTTTCGACGCGAAAGATGACCCGTATTCTTTCTACTTCTACCAAAACTCCGTTTTTCTTCACTTACCTCTGACATTAATTTACGCAATAGAATTTTAATTTCTTTTTCATTTATTTTTCCCGTAGGACTATCTATTTTACTATTTTCTGCCTGATCTACTTTACTTTTGTTGGAATTTCAATCGAGCTCTATTATTCCAATTTTTATTACCGCGACCCGAAGTAGTGCGTTGTTTTTCTGCATGTTCTATTAATTCATTTTTTTGCTCATATTTCCGAATCAGTCTCATTAATTCATTATATGTACTAAAACTATCCCTATCAAAACATCGAATAAGTTCCTTATTTAATCCCGCATAAATTTTATCTAATTGTTTCTTTTCTGGTTCTTGTTCTGACAATTTTTGGTATAAACTACCTACATATGACACATAATTAATTCCTTTTTCATCGACTCCTTGAACTCTTCGCAATATTTTACTCATTATATTTTGATCGTCATTTGCGTCTCCAAAAGCTATTTTAAATTCTTTTTTAAAATCATTCCATTTTTTCCATTTTGTATGAAACGCAGTATAAAAATTATGCGCTGATTCTACTAAAACATCAGGTAAGATTGTGAGTGCTTCATCAAATTCGATATGTGAAGCAGTAATTTTTCTTTCTAATTCCGTAATAAAATCGTCTGCCTCTAATTTGCCGGGATATTTTAGTTCCCATGTCCGCGCTATTTTGGCGATGTTTTGTGAATTTAGAGGTCTAATCGCATTGTTTTGTATTTCTGTGTTATTATGATTTCCCGGGAATTCATTTGTATGTTCATGTTCGATGACATTTTCATTAAAAGTCAACGTACGTGGCCCAAATGCATTATTAGTTTGTAGGGGTGTAGACTGAGAATGAACTATTGTAGCTGTACACGTTGTTACAGTTGAAGTTGTTGTTGCTGTATTTGTTTTTTAAGGTTTAATTTTATTTCTACGCGCGTTGCTTATTGGATCCTCGCAGTATGCCCACGGTGTATCTGGTAGATTATAATCGAAATTGTGAGAATCATTAAGAAGTGCATTATTGTTAGTAGTACCCGGAACTCGTTTGTTAAAATTTAAATTTAAATCTTCTACTTTTTTTTCTAATCTACTGTTCTCCGCCAGTACCCGAGCGAGATCCGTTCTATGCGTTTCTGCAATGTTTTCTATAATCCTCATTATCCTATTTTCCGAATTAATAACCATTAATTGAATATTTTTCATTAACGCTTCGATTACATGATTTGTGTTATCTGTGACCGTTTGATTACCAAGTGCTCCACCAAGCGCTGTTCCTTGCAAACCTGTTTGCTGTTCGTTTCTGCCCGAAGACTGGTCATTTAAGTCTTTCGAATTAATTTGTGCTTTAATGTTTTTTGTTTTTTGTTTTCCCGGACCACGCTTTTGGATTTTAGAATTACCCGTTAGGGCTGCAGTAACTTGTTGGTCAATTATAGTTACGGATAAATTGTCCCGAGAACCCGTACTTCCTACATCACTGGAGGAGGGTGATCGCATAAGGGTATTACCCGTAGGAATAGAATTTCCCTGTCTTGTCATTCGTCTAGTTGCACCTTCGCTAGCTTTAGAAGCGTTTGAATCACTCATCTTAGTTCAAAAATTACAACTCTCAAAAAAACAATTTAACAAATTGATAATTAAAAAATGCAGTCAGTCTAATTCAATAGTCTTCAACAAAGCGCACATAGATCGTTGAGAAAAGGTAGCGCATCAAAATAAAGAAATTATCTTGTTTCCAAAAAAAATAACAAAATTCAGTTCGACTAGATTTTTTTTGCTTGAATTAAATCTTCGAATATAAGAATTATATTTAGAAATTTCATAAATATAGTTTATGATTTCCATAAATTATAGCTACAACAAGGATGATCACAATTAAAACATACTTGTTTCTTCTCAAGACATTTTCTGAGTTTAACAAACTACAGATAAAATAAAACAGCTGATAAGTAACACGTTGACCTAGCAAAAATCAAGAACTACGGATATGGATACCTAATTAAAAATTTTCCATTTCTGTATCTGACACGTTTTTTAACATACATAAAATTAACAGTAAATAAAAATTTTCAAAATTAAGTTTTACTGAAATAGAAATATGTTTTTCTAAAAAAATAACAAATAGAGAATTTTTAAAATAATACATTACATACAATTTACGTTGGGCGCCATTTTGCAACATCTCTATTCATTCTCTTTAAACTTTGACTAATCTCAGGGGAGAATAAACGACGGTTGAGAGATAATTTGTTACTTTCACTACTTACTTTCAATTAGACTAACAGAGGGTACATCCACCCTTGGATATAAAAAAAAATTTGGACTCTCAACTTACCCTCTGGTCTACTCCAGCAACTCCGTTTTCGAACACAACAAAAAAATCGAGAGCACTACTTAACTACTTTATTTATATTATACTAAATATTAGCTAGGTACAAAAAAATATACAATGTACAAGAAAACAAAAAATGACTTTCGTCCGCTACTTCTAATGTCGCTTGGCCAAGTGTTATTAATCTTCTGCTCCGTGCGGAGTAGCGCCATGGTGGAGGATAGGGCGGTCCCTTCCATGGACTTCCATGCAAAAAAAAATAAGTATAAGACGGGAATAAAATTTTTCCATCGGTCTAACCAGGAACCACCCTACCCAGCGCATGGAGATATGTAGCAGCCGCGTTTATATATATAAATAAAATAAATACGAGTTTATCTCGTTACAATCTCAAACACGTCTTCGCAGACCATGTCACTACAGACATGACTTTTGACCAATTTAAAAATATTTGTGCAGAGTGTTGGAAAGAGAAATTTGGATTTCTAGTAATAAACAAGGATTGTGGTATAAATGAGGGAAGATATCGCTTAGGATTCGATAAATATATATTAATGTAAGTGATATAAAGTCAATCAGTTGTTAAAAGACAGCCTTGACAAGAGCATGGATGTAAATGCAAAGAAAGAACTAATCAAAGTTAGGAAAGCGGTAAAGAGGAAATTGCAAATGTTAAAGGAATCGACAGCAGGACAGAATCTCCTGTTGCAGCAAGCATATCAACCACTTACAAAATCGCTTCTTAACTTGAAATCAGAGCTGGGCGAAGAGATCAAAAAAGAATTAAAGCAAGAAGTGAGTAATTGGTCGAAAGGTGAAGTTCCAGCTTCGTCAACACCAATAAAAATTAGATAGCTTGACCCTTCGAATGCTCCAGGTACCTTACTACCAGGTGCTCCTTCATTCCTAAGGGAAGAAAGTGTTTATGAAAGAGACCCAACAACGGGTCATGAAAACACAGACCAGGATAATGATGACTTTGAACAATTGAAGAAAGCGTACATAGACTATATTAATAGCTCTCGATTTGCTCAATATTTGGAAGAATTCGATCAGTAGGTATACTATGTCGGAGCTGCGACAGAGGATGGCGTGTCCATCCAGTTCTTACCATTGATGGTGTTTTTTGATGTCTTTCGAGGTCATTCTTCGTGTCTTTCGAGGTCATTCTTCGTGTCTTCCGAGGTCATTCTTCGTGTGTCGTGGCCTTCCAAGGTCATTCTTTGGGTGGTGGTGGTGTTGGCGAAGAAGGGGTGGCGCTGGTCGCAGAGGGTTGTCTTCGGGGCACTGCTGTGGAGGTGATGATGATGTGTGTGTGTGTGTATTAGAGGCTGATGACGTAATTTTTTTTTTTGTCTTCGGGGCACTGCTGTGGAGGTGATGATGATGTGTGTGTGTGTATTAGAGGCTGATGACGTAATTTTTTTTTTTTGTTGAGAAAAAGTGTATGTGGTGCGCCCGGGTTCGAACCGTTTGCGCGAGGAGCTGCCGTTGTAACAGGCACGGACGCTAACTCGCTGAGCCAACAGCCGTACCGCTGGACTGTGTTTAAACGGTGGATAAAAAAATATATTGTTGTGTGTGTGTGTGTGTGTGTGTGTGTGTATTTGTTTTACTTTTATTTTGTTACTGTTTACAATATTGTCAATACAGCGCTATTGTTGAATGGGGAGGATGGCGCGCTGGTGATATTAAAAATCGAGACTAAATTATGTTTCTTTTTTTCTTTATTAATTGTATAAATACTTACTTTGAAAAATAATACGATTTTAAAAATAATTTACCTCGACAGTGGTGATAGATAAAAAAAAAACACTAATAATTTTGTTTAATACATATATTTATATTTTTAGAAAATGCAATAATTCAATTATACATTTTATTGCCATTGTACACTTCTACAAAAGTAACTTCCTGTTATGTGTTTGTGTACGTACAACTAGCTGTTACATTATTTTCTTTTTTATTAAATATATATTCATAAATATGTACGCAATTAGATATAGAACACTTGGTATTTTTATAATTTCTATGTGACATACAAAGGGCTGGTCCCCTTTCCAATTTAGGTACAATACAATTATTTAGACTTAAATCAATTACATTGGCATTGGGTAAATAGCTTTTTATGAAGAAGTATTTTTGACATCCTTTTACATATATTACATGTGAATTTGATAAATATCGTTCCAGAATGTTTGGTATTTGGTTTAAATTTACACTACCCTCATTGAATTTAATTCCATGATAATGCCTCTCTAACCATTGAATTTGTTTTCTTGTGGCAGATGACAGTTGCTTAATTTCACAAGGTGGTTGGAAAACAAAATGAGCTATACGATCACCATCGAAAATACATAGTTCTTTTGCTACAAATTTTTCATGGATATGAAATCCTTGTATGTCTAGAATGACAGCAGTCATTTTGAGTTCTAAGTGGAGACTAACTAGTCAGATGAATATATTTATTATTTATATCAAATTTCGTACAATATTGGTAAGAGGGAGATATTCAACTATGCAGTCGTGTATAATAATGCAGTAGGCTTTTGTATTAGGGGGAAAAACTTCTCTGCTTTGAAATTCTAATTTTACATCAACGGTTGACGATTTGATTGCCTCATTTTGTTTAGTAGTGTCAATGACAAATATTGGATTATCTTTAAATGCTGCATAGGAGATTAACGGTTCAGGGAGCGTTTTATTAGAAAAGCTCTTTTGAAAATCCATATCTGATAAGCTTCAGTGTAGCGGTTCTTATTAAAGTCCATTTTAAGAGATTCATACGGATAACATTCAGAATTTAAATATAAACGTAAATCCATTAAATTTATATTATCAAAATCTGTTATATCTCTTAATGTATTATCCCGTTTTGCAGTTTGAAACATAACGATTACATAACGTGGCCTTTCAATACTAATACTTGTTTTAACAACCCAAATATCCTTATCAGTGTTGCGTAACGCCGGTAGCTGATGTAATTCCCATCGTCTAAACGGAATAATTATGGGTTTATTCTGACCTATTTGTTCCAAAAGTCGCAATTTAACTGCATCGTTTGGATATACATGTTTTACATGTAACTCAATGTTTGAAATTGTGAAGGTTAATTTCTTTGCAATATCACTCGTTTTGTAACAATTGGCATCTGTGTGTGAACGAACTAATCGAATTTTATGACGACCGCATAAAACTTTTCGATAGTCGCTAAATAAACCGAAAAGGAAATTCAAAGGTATACGAAATAAAAACTGTTGTTTTTGTTCACTAATTGGTCTTCCTTCAATATTTTCCATGTAATTCCAGCTGGCAATGTCAAGTGCACGACATTGATTTCTATTATACAATAACAAGGCTCTCGCTGTACTTGTCATACCAGGGTCACGCACTCTGTCCACTTCTATGCCATTTAATTCATAACATATATTCAAAGAGGAATGCACCTGCGTTGTTGGTTAATCTTACTTGAGCCTGAGGTGCTTCTCCAACTAATTCAACAGTAACGTCGATAATTAACGCTGCATCACTCATATCCAAAAATGCATCCTGTTGATTAATATTTTTTTCACATTCGTTGCTATTGTTATAAGCTTTTGTTTCCGTTGGGTACGTATGTGTTTCTTCTTTTGTAATTGACTCATCGTAAATGGGATTGGCAAACAGCTGTAATTTATTTCCCATTCTTCCTGACTTTTAATCCTATACTTTCTAAGAAGTTACGATTTTCTGCTGAAAGGTGGTGGTGGTGGTGGTTGTTGCGATGATGTCGCTTATTTAACGATCCACCACTAAATGACTGAATATTGTTGTTATTTAAAGATTTATATATTTTTTTAATATCTCGTTTCAAATCAGCTGCTTTATATAAGTGTTGGTTCACTATATCCTGATTAAATACCAGGCCCATTTTGTTTTCTTAATTCTAATCGAACGATTATATCTTCTCCTCGAAAGTTAATTAATTGTGAATTTTGATCTACTATTTTAATGGTTATATTGCCTATTGATCGTCTATTATCGATAGGTAAAAATGTAAGATTTTTCGGTTCAATATTAATTGAGTAGCCAGGGTCCACGGCTGGCGTAAACTCATATATTGTGTGACAAGATAAGTCGTTACAATACGAACCAGTAGCAATGCTACACTCTATACGAATTGTAGACACTTGAATTATATTTACTGGTAAATCTGATTCATGTAAAGTGTTTTCTTCTAAAATTTTCGGAGAAAATCCCAACAGTTTCGCAATACTGTCTGTAGGAATGAAGTTTACTTTGTATTTACATTTTAATTCTGACTTTAATGTATTATTATTAGGTTTTAAACTTAAATAATTGTTACGCACTGTATAATTACTATTCGCTGGAGATAAATGTAATTGTAAATAGTTCTCCAAATCAGAAATTTCAAAAGAACCTGTAGGAATAGTTATAACCTGGTCACTTTTACTCTCACTTTTATCTATATAGTAAAATTTATTATTACCCTCTTGAATATTGGGAATACTGTTATAGGTGTGAAAGCCAATTAAAGCAATTGAATATTCACAGCGATTGTCTAATTCGATTGGAGGATAAAAATCTACTGAGAGAAGACTTGTTTTACCTGTTAAGGTGAACGTTTGTGACATGACTGACTATATGGATTTATATATTTGAATTTTTATAGAGAAATTCAAGACATAAGTGACCGCAGTTGTAGGAATTAAAAGATTGATAAGAAGCGAAGTTATAGTGAATATTATTAGGTTCAATGTCACTTTGCCAATATCTGATTAGCTCCGGTGGTGGTTTTAAATTACCAAAACTATCAAAATAAAAAATTTCCTTATTTCTTTTTATATAACAACAAAAATGTGTTCCAGGATTTTTGCTTTCATCCAAATTTACTACAGCACTTTCATATTTTTTAGCACCATATTGCGGTAGAGCGTCTCTCATGAATACACCTCTAAAGTGAGGTATTTTTAATTTTCGTGCGTATTTATCCACTTCATCATTCGTTAGTGCTCGAGAGGGTAGATTCAATGGAAGTTTTTTTTTAGATATAATCCCATACCGGACTTGTGCTGCTTCAAATACAATCCGTTTCCTTTCTGGCCGAGAGATATGGCTTCTATAGTTTTATTGTGACGTTGCGCTTCTTCAAGTTGCCTTTTTGCCGCCTTTGCATCATTGATAGTTCTAACAACGTTTGCTACACCTCCTGATAATCCTCCTATAGCCGAAATTCCTGCTAAAATCGCTGGAATTAGTGGTAGAAATCCACCTCTTTTAGGTATTGGAATAATTCTTGGTATTCGTATCTTTTTACGGCCGCCGGCTTCTTTTACATATTGCCGTGCAGCTTTAATGGCATCCTTAGATAATGACTTGATATCATCAGTATTATGCAATTTTTTAATTTTATCAAGAACTTTATTTACGATCGCTTTACGGAAAGCCTGTTTTCGTACTTTGGTACCAGTTTTTCGTTTCGGTTTTCTTAATTGTGAACCCATTCCTAGTTTCCTTTTAATTTTCATTGTGTTAGTGACAAACCAAGACGCAGTTTTCTCACCAAAATTTGAATCGTTCGCCTTAACACGTTGCCACGCTTTCTCTTCTAATATTCTGTCAGCCAAATGCCGATTTGAAAGGTGCTTGCTTTTAGAGTAAGCGATGTCGTGTTGTTTACAAGCTTTATCGAGCGGATTAATTCCGGCGTCTCCGCGTTCTAGACGTTTTGATAATTTCGTACCTGGTCCACAATACTGATAACCGCCTGGAAGATGAAGTTCAAACGGTAGATTGTTAATCAGCGTATTTAACACACCTTCACCTTTATGAATTATCATTGGAACTGACTTCACCCATTGCATGTCACTTCTATTTATAGGTAATTATGTATAAAAGGACAAGTGTTGACTGAGAGGCATTAGTGTTAAAATGAAAGTTGTGCAACAGCCTACCTCCCTTTCCCTAATCAATTTCGATGAAAATGACAATTTGCCACCATCTTCTCATCATCATTCGCTTTTATTACCTAATTCAATAAGAGCGATAATAAGTGGGCCGAGCGGGTGTGGTAAAACTAATATTATGTTCAGCTTGCTTTTCGATCCGAACGGTTTAAGGTTTGAAAATATCTACGTTTACTCTAAATCGCTATATCAGACCAAATATGAACTATTAAAGCAGATTATGAAAAAAACCAAGGTAATAGGCTATTTTCCATATGACGATAACGAAACAATAATTGATCCGTCGGAAGCGAGAGAAAATTCAATCTTTATTTTCGATGATATTGCCTCTTCGAAACAGGATAAAATACGGAATTACTTTAGCATGTCCCGGCATAAGAATATCGATTGCTTCTATCTTTGTCAAACGTACACTTGCATACCGAAGCACCTGATTCGTGATAATGCCAATTTTTTAGTTCTTTTCAAACAGGATGATTTAAACTTAAAACATGTTTACAATGATCATGTCAATACAGACATGTCATTTGATAATTTCAAAAGTATATGTATGAATTGTTGGCAGCAAAATAAATATGGAGTTTTGGTCATTGTTAAAGATTACGATTTAAACAATGGTCGTTACCGTTATGGATTTGATAAATACATTATGATTTCGTCTTAGTTGTCATTTCATCTCTGTCTGTTTCGTTGTAAGCAGTGTGTGTACGTTAAAAAAAAAAAAGGAAAAAAAAAATATGGAAGCTGAAAATATTAGTAAAAATAAATTACTCAAGAAGAAATTAATAGAGTTATCAAAGGCCGTAAGACAAAAATATACAAGTTTAAAATTGGGGCGAGAACAGGAAAATGAATCTATTAAACGAATATTGACACCAGTGATCGAACCTCTTTCTAAGATAGCTGATAAAACGTTGAATCAGACGATTGATCTTAAAAAAGAAGAAAAATTATCACCACCAGTTAAGAAGAAACTGCAAACAACCTACTTCTCTTCCTATTCACCATACCTTAGTAAGAGGAAGAAAAATGATGCAGATGCATCTATTGGTGAAGGAGGAGGAGGAGAGGAGGAAGAGACATTCAAAAATGTAGCTGCTGTGTCAACACCAATAACAACAACAACAACAACAGATTGGGAAAATGCACCGATTGATGAAATTCGTAGAAGTTACATGGAAATGACAGATAGCAAAGTGCTTACGGAATATTTAGAACAATATCCACCTCTAGCTAGAACATATATAGAGGGATTTCTTAAAGATCATCTTAACGAATATGATACTACTTATGGAATTAACTTCAATTCAACAGTTGATAAATGGACAATGGGAGACAGTGAAATGACTATTGACAAAGAAAGTAATTTGATTATTAAAAATATTCCGTTTCGTGGAACACCAGGTTTATATGAATTGATTTTTAAACGGCAGCCTACAGGTTACAAAAAAGACGACTTGAAACAATATAAACAGATTTTAGAACTTACAAATGTCCTTCATCGTGACTATGATGCGAAAAAACAAATGCGCGGTGGCAAATCATACAAATATATGGAAATAATACGTCCTTTATTTCAATCAACTCTCACTCCAACACAATTACCTAGATATATTGGTAACACTGAAAGAAAGCGAAATAAGTCTACACCAGGTGGTGAGGGGTTTGCTGCTATCAGGGGGAAAAGTTTGGATATGACTTATAACGAAAAACCTATAGAGTATGTCTATTTTGATGACGTCAACGAAATAGTAGATCGATTGCGATTACTTTTGTCTTCAGAAGCAGCTGGTAATCATGCTCACACAAATGAAATAGCGTCAATAATTTCCGAGTTGAGGGAGGGAGGTGTAATTTTTTAAATATATATATAAATTATCGATTTTGTATCTTATCTCTCATTTCATTTAAATTGAACGATATGATGAGTGTGAACAAATTTGGACAGTCGAAACGCTCTGCCTCCATAGACGAATCCATGTTGTCTTCTTCGTCATATTTCAAAAAATCTGAAAGGTTTGGGTTCGCTTTTACCAGCGATGGTGACCTTGATATAGAAAATAGACGTGTTTGCAACGTAAAATCTCCGGTTAATTCTAACGATGTAGTAAATAAAGATTACGTTGACAATAAGTTAAAACTTGAGCAGAATAAAGTCAATCTTATTATCAGAAACGTACCGGAAATGATTGATCAAAAGCTGAGTATCGGTTTGGCCAATTTAAAAAAATCTATTGAGGGTGAACTTCACGAGAACATTGAGAGCGAGAAAGAACATATTTTGAATTTGATTGATAGTAAACAAAAGGATCTTACAAAATATTTTAATGAAAAGTTGAAAAGTGAAACTGATAAAATTGAGTATTTCCTTGATTTTCAAAATAAGCGCATCATACATATTCCCACACCGACTGCTAGTTTCCACGCTGTAAATAAAGCTTATGTCGATGAAAAGGATAGAACAACTAAAGATCAAATAAAGGCAGAATGTGAAAAAGAGAAACGGGATGCGATGAGCGAAACAAATCTAAAACTGCAAACATTGCGAGAGGATTTATTTACTGCCATCAACAGTGTACGAACAAAACCTTCAACGTCAGCAATCCATTAGACCAATTTTTTTATTTTTTATACATATATATATGTGTATGTATATAAGTAATTGTTTAAATAGCAAAAAACAACAGTATAACTCCAGTCATGGACGAGTTAAGAAAAGAATTGCTTAATATTAACAAAGTTCTAAAAAAGTTAAGACAAGAAAATTATTTTCTAGATAACTTAACAGCGGAAGAAATAGGAGTTTTACCAAGACAGTATCTTTTAGATCACGTGAGCTACTTAGACCGCTACTATGCATGGAATAAATTACCGAATCACTTAAAAGAAGATGAAGAATTTAAAGAGGAATATCCTTGCTTTGAGCATTACAATAAAGGTCGACTTCAGATTGATGGTCCTGCCCCACCAAAAAAATGTTGTATGGGTTGTAATACATATATAAGTGGTGATATCTGCAATTCAAAAGAATTCAAAAATGACCTCAAAAGTGAACATAGTAAAAAGAGGATTAGTTAATGAAATTCATAGACATGCTAGGAAGAATTTTAAACGTCGAAGTGTAATTATCAAAGGGCTATCAGACTTATATCAAAGTGATTTAATTGAATTAAGAGAGTATGCAAAAGTTAACGATAATTACAAATTTATTTTAATTGTTATCGATTGTTTCTCTAAGTATGTATGGGTACAAGCTATTAAAGACAAATCTGCAACTGAAGTTGTTAATGGTATGAAACGAATACTGAAAACATTAGATTCCATTCCTAAGAATTTACAAACTGACCATGGTAAGGAGTATTATAATGGTCAGTTTAAATCTTTGATGGAAAAATATAAAATTAATCACTATAGTAGTTACTCAGTGAAAAAAGCGTCCATTGTTGAGCGTGTAATTAGAACGATAAAAACTAAATTATTTAAAGCGTTACATTATAGAGGGTCATATAGATGGATAGATGTAATCGATGACGTGGTTAATGAATATAATAACACCGTACATAGAACAATAAGAATGACACCCTCAAAAGCGATAAAAAAACAAAATGAAAAGTACATACTCGATACAGCGTACAGTCATATAAAAATGGTATATGGAAAACCTACATTTCACCTAGGTGATATTGTACGAATAAGTAAAGCAAAACATATATTTTCAAAGTCTTACACACCCAACTGGACAACTGAATTATTTAAAGTAGCAAAAATTAATTATACTAACCCATATCCATATTTATTAGAAGATTTAAACGGCAATCCCATAAGTGGAGGTTTTTATACCGAAGAATTACAGAAAACTAAATATCCAGACATTTATTTAATTGAAAAAGTACTAAAACGAAAAAGTAATAACCTTTTTGTTAAATGGTTAGGATTTTCAGACAAATATAACAGTTGGATTAAAACATCAGATGTCGCTTGATCATTTATTTATACATATATATATATAATACTTTTTTTTTTCACCGACGTCTGTAAATAAAAAGAAAATTCTATCAATGTTACAGTCAATGAAATTAGAAAAATATTCTCTTTACTTACATTTTCCAAACTTCAATAAAAAACGTGCCGTTTTCCATAAAATAAATGTATTCTCCCTGCATCTCGATATATTGAAACGGCGGTGCCGGTGGAGGCACTTGTGACTCTAGCACTATTAACGGTTTATACTGAAAGCACAAATAAATCTGTTGAAACGTTGACTGTCGTTTTCGTGTTCACATACTCGAAGGACCACCTCACATGAGGAAAATAAAATTGCTCGTTCGTTTTCCTTTCTTTTCTTTATTTAACAAACTTTAATTCTAATTTTCATTAAAACATAACAAAATAATAAAAACTTTCGATAAAACGTGCATTACATTCCTCTCGTCATTACCTTTCGATCTCTCCTCTAGATCTCTACTGCTTAGTTCGAACCGACTTCTCCCTTCATTCCACCGCCGCGCACACTCACCTGGTCATCCAACAAAAACACGCCTTTGTCGGCACAAAAGAAACACCGCCGAAGTGTCCCAATAAATCTTTTACTAGTAGACTAAACATGCCGCCTCCCTTGAAAGGTACTTTCAAAAATTGTAACATTTACAGAAAAGATTAAATTAAAAGTTTAAAGTTCGGTATTGTTAATGGGTAAAACGCATACTTTTGCTAAGCTTCGCTTGGATATAGTCCCGTTAGGTAGCCGCACTGTGACCACTCGCACTATGTTATCACTTCCCTTGTGAAGTTCAATCACTCGCGCCATTAGCCACTTTAGAGGGGGTAAGTTTTCTTCAACCAACACAACCAATGAACCGACTTTTATAGTATCACCAACGTCTCTTTTCCATTTCGTACGCAGTTGCAGTTGGGAAAGATACTCTTTCGACCAACGTTGCCAAAATTGTTGACGAAGAAACTGTATGCGTTGATATCTTGATAGATGGGATAAATTTTGACCTTTTGTATCTTCCTCTGGAAGATCTGCCAGTGACTCGCCTATCAGAAAGTGTGACGGGGTCAAGGGTAAATGGTCGTTGATGTCGTTGGAAAGAGGAGTAAGAGGACGCGAGTTAAGACACGCCTCAACCTGAACCAAAAGAGTATACATTTCCTCAAAGTGTAAGGAAGCGTCACCCAACACTCGCTTTAGGTGAAACTTCATAGATTTAACAGCAGCCTCCCACAACCCTCCCATGTGGGCCGACCGCGCCGGAATGAAATGCCAATTAATTTGATCATTGGCCAAAAAGTCAGAAATCGTGTTATTATGCCTTTTACTATTAATCAAATCGTGCAATTCGATAAAATAATTATTAGCACCGACAAAATTTAATCCATTATCCGAGTAGATGTCACTCGGTTTTCCTCGTCGAGAACAAAATCTTTTCAACGAGTTCAGAAAACTTTTCGTAGTCAGGTCTGAGACCAGCTCAATGTGTACTGCTTTCGTTGCAAAGCAGACAAAAACACAAATATATGTTTTTACTAGTTTGCTCTTTCTTAGAGTACCTTCCTTTACATAAATGGGTCCGGCGTAGTCTATTCCGCAAATTTTAAAAGGCCGAGATGCCGTTACCCTAGAAGAAGGTAAATCACCCATCAAAAAGTTGCACGGCTTAGGATTAGCCCTAAAACACTTTACGCAAGATTTTATGACTCGTTTTACCGCGTTCTTACCATTAATGGGCCAAAATTTTAATCTGATAATAGAAAGCAAATTTTGCGTTCCAACGTGTAAATACCTCAAATGGGTATCCAATATGATAAGTTCCGTTAAGCAATGTTTGTAAGGTAAAATGATTGGATGTTTATGGTCAAAGTTTAACTCTGAATTTGACAACCTTCCACCAACCCTAAGAATACCTTTTTTGTCTAAAAACGGATGTAAGTTTGCAATTTTACTTTGGTTATTGACGTTTCTTGAATTTTTTATATCTAGACTTTCTTGTGTAAACGATCGGCCTTGTACTAACTTTATTAAACGCGATTCCGCTTCGTTTAATTCTTCCACTGATAAATTTTGTGAGGGAAACTTAACTTTTTTCAAAGTTTGGTCTTTAAATCTCAATATATATGCCACTACTCTGCGTAATCTTGAAAAACTAGAAAATTTTTGAAAAATGTCAAATCCCGAACAACTTTCCGTATTTTCCGTGTTTGAAACCTTTAAAGCAATGATATTTGCTTTTAATTCCGGTACATTCTCCAAATCTAATTCGATTTCGTTTTCCGCAGGGAACGTTTCGATTTTCAAAAACTCAGGTCCGAAAAACCACGTTTCGTTATCAAGTAGTTCTTTTGGATTGAGTCCACGCGAAATAATGTCTGCCGCATTATCTTTGCTGCTTACGTGCTTCCAATTGTTTACGTTAGAAATCTCTATGATTCTGGATATTCGGTTTGCTACAAATGTTTTAAGTTTGTATGGTTCGATTTTTAACCAACACAGAACTATTGTGGAGTCCGTAAAATAAGTTGTTCTTGAAGTATTTATACCAATTGTATTTTTGACTTTATGAACTAATTCTGCAAGTAATTGTGCCGCTAACAATTCTAATTTCGGTAGTGTTTGTTTTTTAATTGGCGCTACTTTCGATTTCGCTGTTAATAAATGTATTATCTTTTTTCCGCTTATAGTTGAACATAAATAGACACAAGCTCCGTATGCCTTTTCAGAGCTATCACAAAACCCATAAATTTCAATTCTTTCCGCATCCGACCGAACTATGTGTCTTTCGACTTCGACTTTATTTAAAAGATGTATTTGTGAAACAAAGTTCATCCAGCTTTCCTTTATAATTTGTGGTACCTCTTGGTCCCAATCAAGTTTTAGACACCAAAGTTGTTGAATTAATAGTTTTGCTTTAATAATGGCGGGTCCTATTAGTCCCAATGGATCAAAAATCTGAGAGATTCCCGAAAGAATCGTTCTTTTGGTGATTTTATTTTCGTTTATTGAAACGTTGATTGAATATTTTAGCCTATCAGTATTTGAATCCCACGTGATTCCTAACATTTTAAGTTCTTTTTCATCCTGAAATAAAACTAACTTTTCATCTTTGCTATCATTTTTGTTAACAATATAGTTTAAAATTTCTTTATTATTTGATGACCATTTTCTTAGTTCTAGTTTAGCTCCTGAAAATATTTCTGTTATTTCACGATAAATTTCAATTGCTTCGTTGAGTGAATCTACGCTTGCGAGCAAATCGTCCATGTAAAACGAGTTTTCTATCAATTGCGAAGTACGAGGATATTTAGTTTTATTTAATACCGCAAGTTCTTTTAAACAACGTGTTGCCTGAAAGGGTGCACTCGATGTGCCATACGTTACAGTATTTAGTCTGTAAACGTTTATATTTTCTTCGATACTTTTACGCCACAATATTTGTTGGAAACACCGTTCATTTTTGTCAATTAAAATATTTCGGTACATCATCTTAACATCCGCGTTTAAAACGTACTTCCTTAATCGCAATCTTAACAAAATAGAAAAAAGATCATCCTGTATAGTTGGTCCCACGCATATTAGGTCATTAAACGAAAATCCGCTGCTACTTTTTGCACTAGCGTCGAAAACTACCCTACATTTTGTCGTGATTGAATCTCTGAAAACTGCAGAATGTGGTAAAAAGAAAGAAGTGTGTTCTATCGAATTGTCTAAATCTAAAGTACATTTAAAAGACATGTGTCCTAATAATTCGTATTCGCTCATGAATTCTGAATATTGAGCCCTTAAGTTTTCGTTTTTGGAAAATCTTGTTTCTAAATTTTTAAACCTCTTTAATGCTACACTTTTCGAATCACCCAACCCACCTTGACAATTTTGCCTAAAAGGATATTTTACCACAAATCTTCCATCGTTGCTTCGTTTTGTCGTATCTTTAAAATAGTCCTCGCAATATTGTTCTTCTTTTGATAAATTCTCCTTATTTTCTACTTCCTCTATTTGCCAAAACTTTTTTAAGCAGTTTTGCAATTCGTTGTTTGTTACGATTAACGCATGATTACACGAAAGAGTTTTTTGACTTTTTCGTCCGTTATTTTTAGTTTTCAAAGTTCCGCAAAAAATCCATCCGAAATATGTTTCCTGCAGCGTGAGTTTACCATCGCCCAACTTTAATTTTCCGTTTTTAATCAAATCAAAGAAAATGCTTGCTCCCAATAATAAATCTATCCTCTTTGGAATGTTAAATTTGTCATCCGCTAACCTTACATTTTCCGGACAGCCGATCGCGGATGTTTCGAATCCTACAACCGGCAATTTTTCGGTTATCTTGGGTAAAATCAAAAACGATAATTCGATTTCGAAATCTTCAATTCTCGACTTTATTCTCGCGCAAGTCCTACCTGTTATCTGTGTTTTAACCTGACTTATTCCAGATAAAGGAATACTAAGTTTGTCACATTTTAATTTTAATTTTTCACATAGATGTTTACTTATCAAATTTGATTGGCTTCCGGAATCTAACAAAGTATAACATTGATGCCAATTTCCGTTAATGTCCTTTATTAAAACACTCGCTGTTGATAATAGTATTTGACTTGCGTTATCGTTAGAACCAAAACAAGTTACTCCCGGACTTGAAGTATTGTTGTTGAGTCCTTTAGTTCTCAGTTCGGCACTCCGATTCAAACAGCACATTGTGATTTTTGCACGATCATTTGTTTTACTTTTTGATACCGATTGTGACCCCGTAGTTTTATTGACCGATGATTGAATGTTATTGTTATTAGATGTGGACGGTGATGAATCCGTATCAACATCCCGGACGTTATCCTTCGTGTTTAAATAACTTCGATTATGTGTTTTATCGATATGCAAAGCAGTGTTGTGTTTATACTTACATATTTTGCAACCGCCCGATATACACTGTTGTTTAAAATGTCCTGGCCTTAAGCAATTACTGCATAAATGATGTTTTTTAATTTCATCGTATTTCCGAGAAACCGATAATTCCGCAAATTTTGAACATTGGAAAATGAAATGTTTTTCACCACATACCACGCAACATTGATTGTTACTCATTTCGGTTAATGCATAAGCTACTCTACGTAAGTTATTTGAATGGCCGCTGCCATTACCATTATTAGGCAATTTTTTAATTTTTGTATTCGAATACTCGTTATGAATGGATTCCAAAGTACAACACTTTTTATTAAGGAATTCCATCAGTTCTTTCAAAGTAGGTAAACTTTGTTCGTTTTGTTTGTTTTCCCACTCCCTTTTTATACCGATATCTAAATTTTGCAAAATAATTGGAATCAACAAGGCATCCCAGTTGGAAAGACGATTCTTTCGTGACAGTAGGTAGATTGAACAAAATGTTGTTAATATGACTATTAACAATGATCCGTTTGTGTTCATAACGTTTCTTTAATGAATCTAACGCGATCGTGTAATTTGCTGCTGTAACATCTAACGAATCTATCAGTTTTAATGCATCATCCTTACAGCACAGTTTCAAATATAAGAACTTGTCGATTTCGTTTAAATCTTTTCTATTGTCTACCACTGAGCAAAATATGTCTCGAAAACTATACCACGTTTCATATTTACCATTAAACGTTGGCAAACCTAAATCGGGAAGTTTGGTAATAGCTTTTACGTCCGTTTGTGTAGCAACTTTTTCAATTTGTTTGTTTAACTTTTCGTTTTGATTTTCGTGAAATTCCGCAATTATTCGTTTTGCTTTTGAAATTTCCGTGTAAAACAAAGATTCCGTTTCTAAACGATTGTTTTCTTCTTCGTTCGATAAAAATTCTAACCGAGTTTGTATTTTGTCGAATTCCGAAAAATCTTCTTCCACGCTTTTCAACCTGCTCTCGATTTGGAAAACGTCTACAACATCTTGCTTATCTAGAAACGTTTGAAAACGTAACAATCTATCATAAATGACTTTACGTGCGTGCAACAACTCTAACTTTTCGTTTTCAATTGAACTAACGTTTTTATCAACTTTTGGAGGCATTTTGAGCAATGATCAAACAAACCCTTACCAATATGATTCGATAAAACTTGTCTAACTCTACGAGTTTTCACCCAAAACGGCGCCAACGATGACGACCTTTCGCGCTTTCGTGAACGTGGATTTTTTGATACGTTTTTCGTTAAATTCAAAAACAGGCGTGTACTCAACTTCGTGCAAGGACAATAAAAAAAGGAAGTAAAACAGAACGAGCTCACCGTGATAACGTGAAAATCCCCTTTTTCCCAATATGATATTCTCTCCAGACTTTCGCTGATTTCTTAGCAATAGGCTCCGTTGATTTTTTCCCAGACGATAAATCAGGAACAGGACCACCCTACGTTTCCAATTCAAAACACCATTCTCCATCCAGTCCTTGAACTCCTTTTCTATTCGATTAATTTACGATAAATAAGTGCATTGTTTAAATCCGGCTCGAAATGACCATGTTGAAACGTTGACTGTCGTTTTCGTGTTCACATACTCGAAGGACCACCTCACATGAGGAAAATAAAATTGCTCGTTCGTTTTCCTTTCTTTTCTTTATTTAACAAACTTTAATTCTAATTTTCATTAAAACATAACAAAATAATAAAAACTTTCGATAAAACGTGCATTACATTCCTCTCGTCATTACCTTTCGATCTCTCCTCTAGATCTCTACTGCTTAGTTCGAACCGACTTCTCCCTTCATTCCACCGCCGCGCACACTCACCTGGTCATCCAACAAAAACACGCCTTTGTCGGCACAAAAGAAACACCGCCGAAGTGTCCCAATAAATCTTTTACTAGTAGACTAAACAAAATCTCTATTTAGTATAAGAAAACAAAATTAAAATAATAAGGTAGACTTACCAGTAAATTTGGGTTCAGTACCCTTCTTAAGAATTCCACATCGCTTCGTGTGCTCATTATGGTTTTTTAACTAATATACAATTTCACAGCTCTTATATATGAATTTGTTATCAGTAGTGGTTTCCTACTTAGACTGCATAAAAATGCAACTTGATATGTAAATGCTTTAAAAACATAATACACATCTACATACATACATTGTATTCAAAATCAAAAAATAAAAAAGAAGAAGAAGAAGAAGAAAATTAAAGGAAAGACTATTAAAATGTTAGTACATTTTAATAATTCTCAGTTGTATAGAGTTTTCGGTCAGTAAGACATGGATGCTGTATATATCTTATTGGTGTTACATACAGTATGTTCATTTAATTCAGCGTCATGGTCAATATCTGAAGAAAATGATATTAATATTGTTGTTAATCATTTACATAAATTAGGGTATTTTACAGACATTATCGGTCCAATAACATTGAATGAAATAAATAATTTAATTAAGAGAGATAATAGTTCGTTAATTGCGGCAGTTCAAGCTTTTCAAATAAACAACAATTTAAAACCTACTGATGGAACGATAACACAAGAAGTGATACGATACATTAAAAGACCTCATTGCGGAATAACGAGTGAAATTGAACAAAAATACTCTACGTCTCCTCATAAATGGTCTAATTCAACATTAACCTGGTACTTCAATAACGCAACCGCTCGAGAACAATTTATAACAGTAAGAGCATTTCTTTTGTGGTCAAAACATTCTAATATTAGTTTTATTATGAAACAAAAGAACGCAAATATAGTTATCAGTAAATTTTCAAGACAGCATAATTATAGCGAAACTCCCAATAGGCAATGCTCTTCATTCGACGGTGAGAGAGGGGTTCTTGCTCATGCAAGCTTTCCTTCTCAATATAAAACACAACTAGAAATACATTTAGATGCTGAAGAAAAATGGGATTCAACTTTGATTACGCCTGCTGATAATGAAGATACAATAAAATTATATTTGGTACTTTTACACGAAATTGGACATACTTTGGGTATTGCTCATTCTGACGCGAATGAAAGCATTATGAATCCTTTTTATTTTGTACCTCAAAATATTTCAAGTCTTATTTATTTTGATTTATATGAAGATGATATTAAAGCAATTCAAAATTTATATGGAAAATCTTCTAGTGGAGGTTACTATCCACTGCCACCACCTACATCCATTGCAACAACTATTTCATCTACTATCAAAACAGTAATTACAACGCCTAAACCGGTATATACATCAGCTTTACCTATACATACAACAGCTCAAACAGCAAGTACAACAGCTAAACCTGTATATACATCAGCTTTACCTACACATACAACAGTATCTGTTATACCAGGTGGACAAATACCTGATAATAAACCTGATTTATGCAGTATAAAAAATTTGTACACTTATTTGGTTCTTAACGGAAAATTGTTTGTGTTTCATGCTGTGTGGGTGTGGACGATTCCTCTAATTAACGGTGCAATTGACATATATAATAAAGAACCAGAATTAATTACACAATGGTTACCGTTCCTTCCAAGAAATTTTAGTAAGATAAATGCAATCTATCAAAAACCTAATACCAACATCGTATTACTTAGCAATTATATAATGTATATAATTGAATTCCCCTCATTAAAGTTAAAAAATAATTAGATAGCATTTAATTTTTTTTTTTTTTTTTTTTCCATTTAATTATTGACAATATAATTGTAGATTGAAGCGGAAAGTTTCAGAGAAGCATGCTTGCCCTACCATCATCTTTGCTGAATCTTTCTATTGATAAATTACTCAATACCTATTTATTAACATATAAAGAAATACATAACTTAGAAATCCCATACAATATAAAATTATTGTTGTTTGAAAGACGATTGAATTGTAATACGTATATTAAGAGCATTTACAACCGTACTAGTAATCCATCATTATATAGTTGGAGATTTTCACCAAAAATTAAAATCCCAAAGTTTCAAATACTTACATTATTTAAGCATTCGCAAGATATTTTCTTTGATTATTTTAAATTGTATGCAAAATTTAATTATTATAAAACTCCCCTAAAACACTGTTCAATGATTTGTAAACAATGTTGGAATAATCACTTCAAAAAAGAAATTGTAGAAGAACAAGCTTTCAACGAGCCATTGCACAAATTTACATGTATGCGATACTACAAAGCATATTTAACTCTTAGGGAAATAATAACAGATATACAAAGTATGCAATGGATATGCCACTATTGCATGGTTACACCTTTACTTCGACTGGGAACATCATTTTCATATAAACATTTTGGATATGAAATGATACCATTCGATTTTACATACGAAAATGATGAAGATGTTGACGTAGAAAATAACATCATAGAAGATATTTCTTTATTCTAATTAAACTTCTTTGAATAACAAAATGTATAATTGTACACATACAAAAGTTAAATATTACTACTATTATAAGAATTGTCGTGCCTAATAATATGTATGTAATAAATATATGTATTAAACAAAATTATTAGTGTTTTTTTTTTATCTATCACCACTGTCGAGGTAAATTATTTTTCAAAGTAAGTATTTATACAATTAATAAAGAAAAAAAAGAAACATAATTTAGTCTCGATTTTTAATATCACCAGCGCGCCATCCTCCCCATTCAACAATAGCGCTGTATTGACAATATTGTAAACAGTAACAAAATAAAAGTAAAACAAATACACACACACACACACACACACACACAACAATATATTTTTTTATCCACCGTTTAAACACAGTCCAGCGGTACGGCTGTTGGCTCAGCGAGTTAGCGTCCGTGCCTGTTACAACGGCAGCTCCTCGCGCAAACGGTTCGAACCCGGGCGCACCACATACACTTTTTCTCAACAAAAAAAAAAAATTACGTCATCAGCCTCTAATACACACACACACATCATCATCACCTCCACAGCAGTGCCCCGAAGACAAAAAAAAATTACGTCATCAGCCTCTAATACACACACACACACATCATCATCACCTCCACAGCAGTGCCCCGAAGACAACCCTCTGCGACCAGCGCCACCCCTTCTTCGCCAACACCACCACCACCCAAAGAATGACCTTGGAAGGCCACGACACACGAAGAATGACCTCGGAAGACACGAAGAATGACCTCGAAAGACACGAAGAATGACCTCGAAAGACATCAAAAAACACCATCAATGGTAAGAACTGGATGGACACGCCATCCTCTGTCGCAGCTCCGACATAGTATACCTACTTCGATCCTCTACCTCGAGACTATATAGAAGGAATTATTAAAGACTATGATGGTGACACATTTAACGCTGACGTTCTGAATCCTCGTCTTGATAAAGTTCGATACGAATGGAACACAAATAAATTTTTTATTGGTGATTCTGAACTGGATTTTGACGGACCAAACGTTGTAATCGATGGAAAATTTAAATACATAGGTACTGTGGGATTATACGAGCTACTCTTCAAATTACGTTCTGAATATCCGACATCGATAAAAGAAAGGAAAGACTACGCTGATATATTAAAACGTACGGGAGCAGTTTACAAGTTAAGACAGCAAACATCGAAATTTTAGAATTAGCGATTAAAAATTTGGAAAGAGGACTTGAAAAATATAATACTGACAGGGATAAAGAAATAACAAACACGGTGAACGATTTAATAGAAAAGAATGCTGTCGGAGTAATGGACGTCCTTGCAACAAAAGTAAAACTAGATCGTAAAGATGTAGAAGCGTTTGTTAGGAAAGGGGATGAAGAAGTATCGAAGAAATTGAAGACTGAAATTGTGCAAGATATGAAAAATGATATAGACACCAGTTTTGAATTAATTAAAATCGCGATTGTAAAAAAGTTAAGGAATTTTCAGAGAAAGAAATTCTGAACTGGATTTTGACAGACCAAACGTTGTAATCGATGGAAAATTTAAATACATAGGTACTGTGGGATTATACGAGCTACTCTTCAAATTACGTTCTGAATATCCGACATCGATGAAAGAAAGGAAAGACTACGCTGATATATTAAAACGTACAGGAGCAGTTTACAAGTAAAGACAGCAAACATCGAAATTTTCTAAAGGTGGGGGATTGTCGTTGTTGACATACAACGAAAAACCGATCGAATACAAATATTTTGATGACGTTAATGAGTTGTGTGATCGTTTAAGGTTATTGGTTGCTTCTCAACAAGCAGGCAACACAAATCATGAAAACGAAATTCTATCAATTTTAGAAGAGTTGCGTGAGTGCAATATAATCGTATAAACAAATTATTAAGCTTATTAGTTAGACAATGACGGTTGATAAGTTCGGACGTCCGTTAGAAAAAAAACGATTGTTTTCGCAAGCATTCAGCAATGTTCATGATTTCAATCATAACCGCTTAACAAGAATCGGTGATCCTCGGCAGGAGCATGATGCTGTGAATGTGCGATTTTTGGAGAAGAAGGTGCAACGTCTGTTATCGCAAGATGATGTAACCGATATCAGACAAGCATTCGATGAAGTGTTGTATTTCGTTGATGTGGCTAATAAGCGTATTACACATTTGAACGAGCCTACCGCTGGGTTCCATGCAGCTACTAAAATGTATGTAGATGAGAAAGATCGGTTAACAAAAGAGCATATCAGAATCGAGTGTGAAAAGGTAAAGGATCGTGCTGTCAGTGAAGGTGTCAGAAGGATGAAGGGTTTACGAGACGAATTGAAAACAGCTGTCTCCAAAAGTGGTGAAATGATGATGAAAACTTTTAGTAATAATATAGAGCTAGCGATTAAAAATTTGGTAAGAGAACTTGAAAAATATAACACTGACAGGGATAAAGAAATAACAAACAAGGTGAACGATATAATAGAAAAGAATGCTGTCGGAATCATGGACGTCTTTTCAACAAAAGTAAAACTAGAGCGTAAAGATGTAGAAGCGTTTGTTACGAAAGGCGATGAAGAAGTATCGAAGAAATTGAAGACGGAAATTGTGCAAGATATGAAAGATGATATAGACGCGAGTTTTGAATTAATTAAAATTACGATTCAGGATGAGTGTAAAAAAGTTAAGGAATTTGCCGAGAAAGAAATTCAACGAAGCAATAAAAAGAAAGATGATCTGAAAAACGAATTAGTGGTAATGGTGGAATCACAAAAAAAGGAAGCAAAGGAGCTGAAAGTAAGGCTAGATACTCTGCAACAACAAAGAGGAACAGGTAGTGCGAAATCGAGCAGTTCTAAACCAACAACAACAGTTCCGTCCATGTAGTTCTTCATTATAAGAAAAATGTTAAATGTGAAAGAAGAACTAGTGAAAGAACTGCATAAACCTGCGAGAATTAATTTTACACGTCGTAAAGTGATAATGAAAGGATTAGATGATCTTCATCAAGCCGATTTAGTGGAAATGATTCCGTATGCGAGAGAAAATAAAGGTGCCAGATACATTTTGGTTGTAATAGACGTTTTTTCAAAATTTGTGTGGGCTCAAGCAGTAAAACGCAAAACAGGTGAATATGTTGGAAGGGCTTTACAGTTAATTTTCAAAAGAAGTGAACGTATTCCTAAGAATATGCAAACTGACTTGGGAAAAGAATTTTACAACGAACAAGTGAAACGAGTTATGCAAAAATATAAAATTAACCATTACTCAACGTATAGCACCAAGAAAGCGTCAGTTGTGGAGCGGGTAAATCGAACACTAAAATCAAAAATGTGGCAACGCTTTAGTTCGCAAGGATCCTACAAATGGTTGAAGTTATTACCAGATATAGTACAGGAATATAACAATTCAGTTCACAGAACTATCGGAATGAGACCAAGCAAAGTTAATAAACGAAACGAAGAAACACTTTTGAAAAGTATTTACAACAATCCAAAGAAGGTGGATTTACGAGAAATTAAGTTTAAAGTTGGAGACCGGGTACGAATAAGCAAACATCGTGAATTGTTTAGCAAAGGTTATACCCCGAATTGGTCTAACGAATTATTTACGATTAGCTACATAAAATTGTCACATTCAATTATGTATTACTTAAAGGATGATAAAGGGGAAGACATAAAAGGAGGATTTTATGGTATGGAACTACAGAAAGCGAAATATCCAGATGTTTATTTGGTGGAACGTGTACTAAGACGAAAAGGTGACATGGTTTACGTCAAATGGTTGGGGCTTAACCAATCTCATAACAGCTGGATTCATAAAACGAACGTTTTGTAATGTATCCCCAGCTTTTTTTTTCTGATAATAAAGTCTGCAATGTTAATAATGATTTTCTTTACCCCTTCCCCAAAGTATGATTATAAATAAGATAAAACGTGACGAGTTTAATCAGTTGTGATCGTTAGTTGCTGCATTGAACGTTTGAGACGTAATAATGGTTGAAAGTTACGTAATTGTAGTTAAATTTTACAAAGAGGGTTTATTATCTTTGAAAAGATATTTGGTAGCGTCAGAGTTGGATAGCGTGACAGAAGAATTCGAATTAAAAGGTGAATACGATAAAATCGTGATAGGAGGCTACTTAGTGGTCGATGAGAGCGATCCTGACGATTTTGAAGTATAATTTTTATAAAAATGGATTCATTATCGTACGAGTTGTATCAAGCAGAAAGGCAAGTCCTCATTCTCAACCTTCGAAGAGCAATACTATCAAACGATTTAGATAGAGTTAAAGTTGTGTTGTCGAAGTTGGGAGTTGCAGTACCAAAGGAAGCATTCCAATGATTAACTGTAACACAAGAGACATCGTTCGATATTTTATACTTCATATTCGAAAGAAAGCAAAGGTGTGACGAATTGGTGGATGAATTTCTAAAAGGTTGCTGTAAAACAGTGGAAATAACGGTTGATGATGTCGAAATGATTTTAAATAAAACAAAGTATAATTTCATGCGACACGACGTATATTTTTTTAAGGAAATGTTAACAAACGGATCAGTTCTAATGCGGGATAAGAAGTTCTCCGTAATGAATGTCAAGAAAAAGTATGTTACATTGTTAAAGTATGTGGATGACTTACTACTGGATGTGGCATACTACGCACAACCGAAAAATTTGGAAAAGTGTATTCAACTGATCAACTTGTTTCGGCTTCCGTATACATTAAGTCCAAATATCAACGGTCGTCATCAAACAGTGCTGCAATGTATAGAAGAAAATATTTTAAGAGAAGGAACGGAAAAAGCTGCAGGCCGGCGGAGCGGTCCTGACTCAGGCAAATGGCCATCAGGTAATATTGAAGATTATAAGAAAATTTATTCATTGTTAATGTTATTGAAACAATAAATTGTAACAGTAGAAATCGTACACATGTTATTTGTGAAGTTGAGGAATATATTTCGCAGAATAAAAATAGTAAACAAACAAGTTGTGTAGTAACGTTTTATTATTATTTATATAATACAACCAACATTAAGGATAAAATGTTTACATTGAGTGACATTTCAGCGTAAGCTATACTTAAACAGAACTCCAAGTAGGTATTACAGTAGGTGTTGATAAATATTATCAATGGCTTCCTGTGGAAGTGACGAAGCTTCGAAAAGTCTTTTAATAAAGTATTCTCCAACCGTTAAGTCGTCGGTATACGGTTGATGAAAATTTTGTATAAATCGATCAACGGCACCGTCGAACTTTGAAAGCGAACTGTTTGAGTTTTTTATATTGTAATGTCCCCAAGGAAGTGTATTCGTTGTTTTCGGAATTAAGAAACGTTCATCATCTTTGGGAGAGAGGGCTACTTTCGTTTTGATATGGGTAAACATAGTATGCAGATCGGAAACGAAAACATTCATACATTTAAGAATGGTGGCGTCATCTCTAATGACGAGTAGGTAATCATCGATTTGAAGATGTAATTTAATGACATTTTTCTTGACACCTTTCGCTTTTTTAACAATTTGATCAACGGCTTCAACGCAGTAAGCTTTTGCTCCGGTTCCATAGAATGCTTTAATGGGATTATTAGGGAATTCGTCTTTAAATTTGCCAATAACAGAAGAGGTAATAGGGATATTGCAACTATTATCATGGGGATAATTGGAAGTGTCGAAGTGATGAATATTTTCAATCATATCTCTGTGGAAATTTTCGGTGAAAACTTTAAGAATGAAGGAATCAGTATCCATATACATCAAAGAAATATTTTCTTGATATTTTTGCTTAAGAAAGCCGTAGTAGAAGTCATACATAACAACTTTTGATAAATCCAAAATAGTGAAACCTACATAGAGCGGTTTATCGTAAACAATGTGTAATTTATTCATCTGAATAGCTACGAAATGGGGGGTGAAAATTTTTGAATTTCTGAAATTGGGTTTAGCTATTACACTTTCAGCACCAAGGTACCGTCCAACGTTTTGCCAATGAGTAACTAACTTGACGTCAACTCGTTTATCAACGTTCTCCGTCCGAAAGTTCCGAAAGTACTGTTCATCAATTTAAAGAAAGATTTCCTAAACTTATTATTACACATATTGTGTTTTCTAGTATTCAAATCTATGAAAGGTTTCAACCATTGTGACTGTTTAAACTGAATAGCTCTATGCACTTTAAGTAATTTTAATCCGCTCTGGAGAGCTTGTTTAAGCGGTAGGTAATGAACAATATACTTTGTCTTAGTCATAAGGTTCGGAATCAATTTTTTGACTCTACCATTAGCATTACCAGGAGAAATAATATTTTCAACTAAAAAGGGAAGATCAGCATGTAAATCGTGTATGTTTTGGGGATATTGAACGTCAACTTCAAGTACATAACCGTATTCAGAAGAAGCATGTAAATCGAGAACATTTAATTCATCAATTTCAGCATCGGTGAGCCAACGAAAATGGGATATGGGAAGGTATTGACTCATGTTGTGTCCATACAAATTGGTAGCATCCAAATACATAATGTAGGAAGTGGGAGCAGATGCGTCATAATCAGGAAGGTGTGGGTTATTGGCGAAATGCATTCTTTGAACACACTGACTTATTCCTCCGCGTACCCCTTTTTGGAAAAACTTTAACATATCGATGTCAGTTAGAAGTTCTAAATTAACGCGAGTGAATTTTAACATGCTATCCCACGCTAGCCCGGGAGCGGTGTAATACTGAGCGGGGTCCAAGGCGTAAGTGGAAATACATATTTCACGAAAATTCTCGAACACGTCAGCTAACAGTAGGACATCGGTTTTCAAGTAGAGGTCAGAATGTTCTCCGAGAGTGGAGCAGTTAAAGGTTTTCCAAACGGTCGCAGCTCTTTTATAATCTTCATCGGAAATGGGTAGAGATGTTAATTTATCGAAAAAATCGTCTTTGAGAGGGAACGTTGATTGGTCAAGTTTAGTAATATCGTCGACGTAGGAGTAAGGGAAAACCCCTTTCCGTCGCACAAGTTGAAATTGTGTAGGATCAGAAAAATACTTCTTCACTTGGAAGCATTGAGAAGGGTCGAGTTCTTCAGACAGTTTATCGAGGGAGGAAGCCATAAAACGAAAGGAATCGAGAAATCGAATCTTAACAAATACGTTTTGAGTAGAGTTATCTGAAACACCGGGAACAGTATCAACTCGCAATAATTTGGTAAAGGAAACGTATTTTTCTTTATTTTGAGGAATTACGCTAAATTTAACATCGTTGACAGCCATTTCTTTTAAAAATAAATGACAATCGTAACCGGAGAGGTTGTGGAAGAATACAGGCACAAAGTTGGGTAGTTTGTAGTTTAAGTTACATCTGGAATGAGCGGCCCCTAATCGAACTTTACCAGTCAAATGACAATGATCGCGAACCTTTACATCATCGATTAGAAAGGGCTCTTCGCAAATATTACAAGACGACGTTTCAGAGAAAAGTCGCATTTCTTCATCAGTCAAGGGTATCATAGGAACCGGGGTCTTTAAAAATCGGTGATAAATATCAGAAACGTCTTGATCAAGAGTTTTAACAAATTGATTAGCACAATCAGGTCCTCTATAAGTTCTGAATATTGAAAGGGAATCGTCAAAAGAGCACTTAATCAAGTAAACAAACGAGTGCGGTTGATGTTCGTGGGTAGGTGTGGTGGAGGTCTTGTTACGATCGGAAAAGCATGTATGAATGGGTCGCAATATGGTTTCGAAGTCTGCATAAACAACAAAAGGTACTTTGATACGTTTGTGGTAATTTTGAAATTTTAAAACGTTATTAGGGATGAGCCTACCCATCTTATACAATTTGAGATCAGCAGTTGGCAGCGTCGTTTAAACGTGGTTGCAATCATTCCGCTGATGACGGTGCAGGTGAGCCACAGAGCTGAAGTATTGCAAGCAGCCGTCACATAGGAATTTGCGATGTTCTGTTTTGGAGAGTTGTTGAGAGAGCAAACGGGACATATCCTTAATCCAACAGTAATGATTATTTCCTCGATCATCGTGTAGCAAGAGTAAATTGATGTGCAGCCTTCGTTTGACGGACGAGTAGTAGAGGGGACCAACAATTTCCCAGATCCATTTTCCATCCTTCAAAACGTATTCAGTCCCGTAAACATTCACAGAGCAATGGTTCTTCGTTTCAAACTTGGGAATGTCGTTTAATTTAATAGGAAAATCGATACCGTCATAGTCCATCGTGCGGGAGTAATGCGGATAGGAAGTCGTTCTGTGCGGGTTGGCTTGGGCGGGAAACAAAGCTGAGGTTATTGCCCACGCAAAGCAGGCTTGGTCATCGTTTCGCACGTTCACAACAGCACTCTTAAGTACAATGTGTTTAGGTAGAGGAATGTAAGAAGAAGCTCTAAGGGGATTGTACTTGTTGCAATTGAGTTCTAGGAAAAGGACTCTTTCCAAAGCCCATCCTGTAAGAATGAAATAATAGTAAACACAAGTGAAATATATATATATATAAAGAGAGAATGATAAATTACCTGACTCTCGTTCTTTAAACTCAGAAGCTTTACCCTCAAGAACGTCGAAGAAGCTTTGGAGAATATTGGAAATATCCGTCGACTGAGTGACAACTTTGTTATTGGTGTTGAAGGATTTCACGTCAACCAATTGTTTAGCATCGTGCACATATCGTCCGAAAAATTCAAGATTTAGCTTAAGCGCGTCATGCAGTTGTATCTGATTACGAATAACACGCAAGCATTTGTCGAAAACTTCGGCGAAAAAGTCGCTAAACGACAGGAAGAACTTGGCGGATGAAATACGAAAGGACACAATTCTGTTAGCGAACGCGGACGAAAGGAAAGTAATTCCTTCCTCAAGAGGAGAGCAGCAAGTTTGTTTATGCTACGAAGGTGACCGTTGTAGGAATGTTGTGGAACGTAAATGTTACAAGTATCACACCAGCGGTCAGAAGAACCAGCAGGCGTAGCAATTTTAAGTTTTTTCTTCGGCAGAGGCGATGTACGTTGGAGCTGTGCTTGTTTCCGACAAGAAGTTAATCGACGTCTTTTTAAATCATCAGATCGCGTAAAGGAAGCATCACAGTCCGGACAAGGGATCATAGCGGCTAGCGGTAAGAGGTATATCTCGACAACGACTGAGGAATACTGAACGCGAGGGACAATAAATAGCAATAGGAAAAGGTGAGGGATGTGTAAGGTGGAGATGGCATAAGAAGAGGGGCGAAAGGAATATATATTGAAACTGTAGTGGGTACGGTGTGGTAAGATGAGTGCTAGAGAACAGGGTAACGGTGTTAATTTAGCTGCTGAGATGAATATGAACGAAACCGAGCTGGCTGATACATTGGAAAACTTCTTTCCAAACGATTCCTTCACATCATCCGCTAAAGGTGAGGGGTGTGTTGGAGGTGCTACCACGGTAACGATGGCGGAGCCTGTGGCTAGCACCTCTACGTTGGCGGTGGCGGGATCGAAGAAGCGATCGTACACACGAAGGTTGTCGGCTGCTCCATTCGATTATTCCAAGGTAGTCGACCAAGTAGGAGAAGCCATAAATAGTGTTAAGGAGGAAAAGCGGCGACGAGAAATGGTACTGAATGAAAGAGAGACAAAGGCCGCTTCATTGACTGAGTACATGAAGCGGAAAGAGAAGGAGCTGGAGGAGTTGAACAGATCGGTAGTTGAAACGAGAAAGGAGGTACAAGAAATCGAACATAAGCTAGCTAACCTTAAGTCTGCTTTACTGAGTAAATTTAATGACTAAAATTCAATGATGTTTTATATTATATTGTATTATATTAAATAAAATTCTTTTATATTGTATCGTTTTATATTTTGTAATTAAAGAAATAAAAGAGAATATAAATTATTAATAAAAACATTTTATTTATTTTAATATACAAAACAACACAGCTAGGTACATAAATTTTAATATACAAAAACAATACAGCTACGTACATAATAAAAAACAAATTCAATAAAATGTTTTAATATAGACCGCCGCCCCGTGGTCCATGGCACAGATGACCAGTGTCCCCTGAAAAGAGGTCCACGCCAGCTGGGCTTCCAGGTGTTCGCAGAAGGCTCCGACCGGCCTTCTGTCGGACACCTTCCACAACGTCAACCCTCCAGGAGTGGTACTCTCAAAAATGATGGTGTCCACCCTAATATTGATTCCAGTTGGCACGGAGCCAAGAAACAATACTGTATAGTGTACCATTTTGTTGTTGGTGTTGTATTTGATGTTGTATTATTACGTCGTGATAGTGTTAGCGATCTGTGCTGAACGTTGTGAAAACTTGAGTATTTATACAATTTAGAGGAGGAGGATATGAGTGGGGTAATGTTAAGATCAGCACACGTGTTTGTGCGAAGAAGGACTGATACATGGCTCATCTAGCGTGTGAACCATTGCTTATTCAGCAAATAGAAATAGGTTACATGTATAGTAATGTTATGAACCAACGGATAGACATGGTGTTTGGTATCATCTCATACATACATACAAGTTCACATACACGGCTCATCTAGCGTGCGAACCATTGCTTATTCAGCAAATAGAAATAGGTTACATGTTTCCATGTAAAACAAAGGTAGATCAGATATTGTTGGTGGGGCGAAGGAGTAATGTCATGATTGGTTATTCAGCAAATAGAAATAGGTTACATGTTTTCAAGTAAAACAAAGGTACATCAGATATTGTTGGCTACTCGTAGTGTAGACTTCAATTTCTCAATAAAATTGTTATTCTCAAGTTTTAATTTTTTAAAAATTGACTGAGATAATAAAAACTTAAAAAATGGAAAACAGCAAAAAAGCAAGAAAACCTGCCGTACCGAAATGCCGATATGGAAAATCGAGAACAAGTGGTGTAAGTATTAATTAATATTGTTGAAGTAATTGTGTAATTGTTAATTAATAATTTCGTTTTACAGTGCGAATTTGTGGTCGCCGTCACTACAATGGCGGCGATAGCTGTAGCGTCGACGCCACGAACAACATGTTCTGCTGGTGGAAAGAAGCGGAGTCTGGAGATGACGCAAAGGAGGCGTCCTTCGATGACGTCGCCCACCACTGCAACCACCACGCCAACAATTACCAGGAGGGACACGGTACCGACGCCGTTGTCCACGTCCACGGCGACGGCAACGACGTGTACCTGGACAACGGCGACGACGATGACAACTGCTGCTTGGACGTCAAGTGACTGCGGTTTTTCACTTCCCACGCTTACGCCGATTCCATCGCCTGTTTCTCCACTTCCGGAAACCCCAACGCCGCCTTCTCAGACGACGCTATCACAGGACATAGATAGTCTGGAACGCGCCTTGGCGATAATTCCGAAAGTGTGCGAAAAGATGGCGTATTTGACGTCCGCTTGGGAAGCAAGGCGCGCTGCGCAGCAAAAGGTGTGCGCTGAAATTGCCCTAGTCGACAAGGCTATCTTGGAACAGGACGACAACGTCGCTAAGTGGAAAGCTGAGATCGCTCAGCTTGAAGCAAAAGTGGCGAAGTCTGCCTGTAACACGGCAGCCTTGTTGAATAAACGGGTGGAGCTGGTGGAGGTGGACCACCAGCTCCATCAAGAAGTGGACGTCTTACAGCGCGCGAGGGAAGAAAAGCGTCCGAAGTTGGAACAACTGGAAACGTGGCTTGACATCGCGAAGTAGCAGGTGACGTCGGTTACCAAGAGGTAGATATCTAGAGATATAGTAGTATATAAGGTGAATTGTAAATAGTGTAAATATATATATGTAGTTGTAGTAAATAAGGGTTAGTATGTAAGTGTTGCATAGAAAAAATAAGTTTTTGTAAATAAGCTAATTACAATTCAAAAAAAATTAAAAAAAAAAACCGACCCTCTGGGGATAAACCAAAAAGGTCCTAAAATGTTTTGGACAAAAAAAAAAAAACCAAAAAAACTTGGGATTTTTCATGTCAGGTTAGGTGGCGTTAGACGACCCGATACAGGAAAGTACAAAGAGACCATTGTTGTTCGAAATCGTGAATAAGAGACATATATGTGAAATCTGGTGAATTTATTTCTCCTAGGAGGTATGCGAGGGATGAAAAATGGGGTGGAAAAGGGGTTGAGAAGAAAATCCGCTGAAAAACATAATAGGGAAATGGGTACAGGGGGGCGGGGCAGGGCGCCGAGGTTGGCTGGTAGGGGGAGGTCGGGAGGCATTAAGTCCGAGAGGGGTAGTTGTCTGAATTTGATACTTCTGACATAGCCAAGTGGTTCCTTCAGTCTTCGACATCAATAGTGAGAGAGGCACCTTTTTTTTTAGCACCGCTCCTTATACCTTTAATTAATTCTTGAAATTTAGGGTAGAAATTACTTCCCCCATTACAGATGTCCTCCAAGTTTCGTTGGAAGCAAATTGTTCTTCATGGAACACTAAACATTTTTTACTGAGGCATTTTTTCCCTATCATCTACCCTTCATACACTTTTCGGGGGTCAAAGGATGAGGGTGAAACACGTTAAAAAAATATTTCTCGACTTTTCATGGTGGGATCATTTAGCCCACTGTTCAACTTACATTTTCCAAGAGGAACACTTTTTCTTTTTTAACTGCTTCTATTTTTTTTAAGCTTAAAGGTGACAACTTTTTGTCAACTTTATTATTTTTTTTTCAAAAATTTTTTCAGATTCGGGTACTTCCACTCGGGGACCTTCTTCCCACACCATAAGTTATTACCTGATTTCAACTCCTTCTGCTTCAAAAAAATTTCTAAAGCCTCAGTTTTACACTTTTACCCCCATCATTTTTTACGTTGAAGTATTTCTTTAAATACTTCATTGTCTTCTTATACTACACCTCATTATCCATATTTTCATGTACTAATTTTTCATACCACTCTTTTCCTGCCCTCAAAATATATTTTTTTTAATTTCTGGACTCGCTTACCATTATCTGGACTTTTTTTCCTCCGACAACTGTCTATTAAGATTCATAAACAAATACAACAGGTTCAATAACACATATTACGCCTTATATACTTTTTTAATTACCCACTCCTTCATCAATTAAAAAATTACTGCTACCTAGCGATGCAACCTCATTATAAAAAATATTGCTACACCAGCACCTTCGCTACCACACTACTCTATACCACTTCCTTTACATCCCCACTATTCCCCCACTACTTCCCCACTCTTTCCCCACATACCTTCCTATTTAAACCCTTGTCAACCTGCGAGAGCATCACTTCACCAGAAGGGTCTTATGAATTAACATCGACCTTTCTCGTGTATCTATTGTGAAAGCTGTACGGCTGAAACAGGATTCTGCTGTCAAGAATGTTTTGACAACAGACCTCTGCTTTTCTGCCACAGCTGCAGATTTTATCATAGCGATGTCGTAAACTTGTGCTGCCGACCTTGTCGTCAGGGGCTTCAATCGTACCTCTGCGAAAAGTCGGGCTTTGTTTACGAGATCTATGATACGCACACGCTGTACTGTATTCTTTGCAATACTTACGAGCAAAGGCGTCAACTCTTCCGATCCATTATGTTTTCATAAACCTACCTTTCAATTACTATGTCATTACCTGTCCCCTCTCCTACACCTTCCTTTTCCTTTTTTAAAGACTTGTGACCTTGAAACACTTTCCATATAACTTCTTATTATCCCCAAACTGTACCTTAATCTTATATCTCAAACGTCTACTACCTTTTGCCTCTTTATTTATTTCTTAACACAAATATATACATGTACACGTTCTACGCTCCTTCTACATAACCAAGATTATTACTTATTTCTATTACATATCCTTCTTCAAATACGGTCTTATTTGTGATACCGTGGTTCTCACTGCAAACAAACTCGTACCTACACATCTCACCACACCATCCGCAATGAATGTGAACTTCGTCATGGAAATACACTTGCAACATCCATAAATTCGGAACTCGTGTATATAATGACACAATTCCTCCATTACTTCCTCCATATCGACAGCTCCAACACATTGGTAGGTAGCGAAGATTATTCCTATCACAGTACAGCACATACGCAGAACATGCTGAGAAGTTCGTTTCACATTTGAAGAGTTTTCGAGCTACGTTCCACCCTTTCATTGAGCTAACATCACTTACATACTTCTTTGCTTTATTTACAGTATACTCCTCTGTGTCTACGTAATCTCCTCTATGTAACACAGTGTTACGCTGCGCATCATTCAATCCTTCCATGTGGTCCGCTTTATTCCAATACTCTACTTCTTTTGTACCACAACAAACTTCATCGATACTCCTACGTCTACTACTGCTTCTTACATCCATTCTCAAACCAATCTTCTCAACTACTTCTGCCTTCTCTTCCTTTCCACTACTTTAACGATTGTCTACCTGCTTACAACTGCACTTCTTTCCCATCCTTCCCCATCACAATATCGACATGAATCACGTACAATTGCAATTGCATTAATCAGTGTAAGTGTAACTAAACACCTAACATCATTCCTCGAATAACGTTGCAATGACCCTTCAATGGCTGTAGACGTATTTAAAACTTTCTGTCATAAAAATCGTAAACTTCAGACGACTGCAGACGTATTTAATTTCACATTACCGATACATGTACATATGTTTCAATTCATTGTGAAGCATTAGACCACTACATACTCACAAGTTTAAACAGACGACTGCAGACGTATTTAATTTTACATTACCGATACATGTACATATGTTTCAATTCATTGTGAAGCATTCGACCACTACATACACACAAGTTTAAAGTCAATGACCATCCATCAATTTGACCTTAAGTAACCTCTCCTCCTCTGAATTAGAACCGGTCATCTTACACTACTGGTGTGGAATTTTACCATAAAAAATTTCAGATTTTGATTTTCCCGAAACAGATCCACAATAACCGCTTTATTGTGCACTGTCTGGGTCGTAATTGTCTTAAGAATAAATGGTTCTTCAATTTGGTAACTTTTGAAATATGAATTCGCTATATTTGGGTTTATTAAAGAGTTCGTTGCCCCAGTGTCGATCAAGATCTGGGGTCGTTTATCATTATACATGGCAAAGAATTATAATTTAGTCTTCCGAGGCATCGTATTGAAAATTTACCACATCTGGATATGGTTCCTCGCTATAACTTATACTTTCCTTAATGCACGGTTCTTCCAAATTTACGTTTTGGGTCGCAGTATCGGGTGTATTATCAAAAATACTGGTATCTTCTACTCCTGTTAATTCCTGAGTGGGGTCAAAATCATTTTCCGTTTCGTGAAGTTCCGAGAAATTAACATTTGGTTGTCGCCATCGTTTAAATGCTGACAATTGAAATTTGGGCATATTTTGACCACTATTAGATGGTCCTGGCCCGTTAATTACTACGTTATTATTGTTAGGATAAGCGTTATTGGTAATATTACGGTTCCTACTATAACTTTGAAATGCGTTACTTTCATTTTGACGATTTGGATTTGGTCTCGAGAATGGATTCGAGTTAAAATTGAATTGAAAGTATCTAGGAGGTACATTACTGTTAGTAGGATGCATTTGTTGTCGAAACGAGAAATTCTGAGGTGTCATAAACTTTGGAACAGCATTCAAGTTTTGGAAATTTCTGTGTAATTTACTATTGCTATTTGGGATAGCGTTTCTGTTTAAATTAACTCTTTCATGTTGGTGTTTGGTTACATAGTTTAATATTGTAGGTGTTGCTTTCGAAAGGGTCGTATGATCTTTTACGTCTAAAATTGTCTGTAACATTTGCGGGACATTGTTGTAAAATACTTCTAATGCCGTTTGCTCGTTAATTTGAGAGTGTAATTGTCTCTGTTCGGGGTTAATATTAGGGTCCTGTAAAATTTTCATTTCAAGCTTTGTCTGTAATGTGTTAATCCGTTCAATGAAGTTGGGCAGTGTCTCGTTAGCTTTTAAAGTCAAATTTTTAAATTGAAGCGCTAAAATTCTACGGTTGGTGTGATCGCTAAATTTATTCCGCAAGGCAGTTTTTAACAAATTCCACGAATTAATATCTGGCCTACAACTGACTAGTTCGCTCGCCGGTCCTACTAATTTTGAGCAAATTAAACAGAACACATATTCATTCAAGGTTTCATCAACAGTGTTACCGTATTTATTGTAAAACTGGTCTACCCTCAGGATAAATGTCTCTAAATTATTTGAGGTACCGTCAAATTTTGGTAATATGTTACCGTAATTTTTGGCAGCAGCTATCAGTTGTTCTGTAGAGACTATTCTAGGCTGATTATTACATTATTATTAATACTATTCCCTACATTATTACCTAAGTTTAGTGGAATATTTCTGTTTCCGTCGTCAGCCATACTTGCTAATGTCATCACACTTTGTAATTCTTCACTAGAAATACCCACTAATAATACTTCTTGATCTGATGAGATGCTTAAATTTCTAAACGATTCGTTTAATTCACCTTCTCCGTCAGATGCATTCATTTAAAATTCGCACAAATTACTTTAAAACTTGTATTGAGCTTACAAAAATTCCAATACGCATAAACTTATTCAAAAACCAAATGTATCATTATCTCAACCTATACAATTCAACCAACAACCCTATTTCCTAAATAAACCTCCACAACCATTACCTACGGTCAATGAAAAATCAGTCACGCCTTTCATTGCACCAAACCCACATCCGACTTTCCTTAGATAATCAAATATTCAAAAACTACAACCTAAATCGAATTTCTTTCCAAATTTTACTCGTAAACCAATAAATGTTGCAAATAGTAGCGACGTAACGATGCGCACTGTTACTCAACAACAGAGACGCCCTAATTATATTCAAAATTCTCCTAAGTATTTTCAAAATCATTTGCAACAACCCCCTCGAGTTATCAGTGAGGAACTAACTAACGGAGAGAAAGAACCTTACGTATATAACGACGAAGGCAATGCCTATCTTCCAGTGCAATATCTTCACGACGAATTCTACGAGAGACACCGAGAATGTCGTAAATGATACCGAAGGGCAGAAGGAAAATTTTACGAAACCGGCCTCGACGAGTCAAGCTACATAGATTTAGATGATCTGAATAACATCTTGGTTAACCCATTAATTGCCAAAGGTGCGTAGACGCGCCTTTTTAATGATTTTTTTTTTGACAAAAAAAAGAAATTTTTTTCATCGAATGTGTGGGAGAATATTGGTCTTCAGCACCCAATTGATTTTTTTTATATTTTTTTCTGGTAAGAAAGTGACATGCTTGTGTTATTTTTATTATTTTTTTAAGATGATTATTTATGTTTCTTCGCACACCTTCAGATAAATATTTATTTTAGTTGCTAAGTGCCCTTTTTAAATTATTTTTTCTTGCAATACAAATGTAAAAACGATCTATCTTGACAGCCGCATTCTTTTTTTATCTCTATTTTCGAAACAGAAATGATAATAGCAAATATCATGTGTAGGATGCGTATACGCACCTTTGGTCAAAAACGATAGCGTCGCTCCCCGTCCGTTGAATCGGTCGCTGCGCGTGTTTCTGCAAGTTTAGACGTGTTGTGGATCTTGTTGTAAAACTAATAACTGGTCAATTCAATGAAATTCAAATAAGCAGAGTTATTGATTATGATTCGGAAGATGAGCTGCCACTTAGCGAAATTTCCAAACGTATCAAGTTGAATCTTGAAGAAGCTCCAAAACTGAAATCAACTGGGAAATAACCAATTCGTCGATCCCATTGACAACTACGTTTATTCTGACCAGCCCCCATATGAACCTAATGAAGCAATCGATGTAATTAAAGAACTTAGACTTGATTACCTGAACCAGGAAGAGAAAGACAAAATTGTAAATCTTTGTAGACGTTATAAAACTATATTCCATAAAGATCAGTCCAAATTAACAGCCGTTACACACATAACTCATAATATACGTACTACCAACGAAGAACCCGTTTATCAACGAAACTTTAGATATCCTCAAAAACTTAAAGAAGAGATTCAGACGCAAGTGAGAAAATTATTAAACGACGGCGTAATAAGACCTTCCATCTCACCATACTCGTCACCAGTCTGGATCGTCCCTAAAAAGATGGACGCCTCGGGAAAGAAAAAGTGGCGTATGGTCATCGACTTCCGTAATTTAAATAAAAAGACAATAGAGGATAAATACCCCTTGGCACGGATAGAAGAGGTCTTAGACTCCCTGGGAAAGTGTACGTATTACACTACGCTCGACCTAACTTCCGGTTTCCTCCAAATACCGATGGACCAAAAAAGTATTGAAAAAAACGGCCAGTACGAATATGTTCGCATGCCGTTTGGTCTTAAAAATGCGCCGGCCACCTTTCAGCGCATGATGGATACGGTATTAAAAGACTTTCTATATAAATTCGTATTTGTCTACATGGACGATATCGTTATCTTTTCCAAAAGTCTCCATGAACATGTTTTACATTTAGATCAAGCTTTTCAGCGGTAAAAGATGTTAATCTTAAGGTATCTTTGGATAAAAGCGAGTTTCTGAGAAATGAAGTTCCTTTCTTAGGACACATTTTTACAACCGAGGGTATCCTACCAAATCCAGATAAAATTTCAGCCATTAAAAAATTCCCTATCCCTAGAACACAGAAAGAACTGAAATCATTCCTTGGCTTGAGCGGTTATTACCACAAGTTCGTTAAAAATTACTCTAAAATTGTCATTCCCCTTACCAGATGTCTCAAAAAAGAATTCTAAAATTAATGTTAATGACCCCTCATATTTAGAAGCCATTTCAAAATTAAGAGAAATCATATCTAATGCACCTGTTCTGACCTATCCCGATTTTACCCAAACCTTTTGAATTACCACGGACGCGAGCGACAAAGCTATAGGTTCCGTGATCTCTCAGAACAACCATCCTATCGCCTTTTATTCCCGTACTCTCAATAGTGCGGAGAGAAATTATTCTACTATAGAAAAAGAACTGTTATCTATAGTCGATGCGTGCAAAGCCTTTCGACCGTATATTTTCGGACGAAAATTCCTGTTACAAACGGACCATCAACCCCTGGTATGGTTACACAACCTAAAAGAACCCCAAAGTCGCCTATCGCGATGGAATGTAAAACTATCAGAATACAACTACGATATGAAGCATATTAGGGGTAAAGAAAATATCGTCGCGGACGCGTTATCTAGAGTCGAAATCAATGCAATCGAAGAGGAAGATTTTGACATAGACTTGACATCATTATTTAATAATCCTGGTACAGAATATGAAGATTTAATGACTCCAGACGAATGCGTTCAATTACTTAAGTTATTAGACACACCCATTAATAGTACGATGATAACGACTTAGTAACAATACATTCAGCAATTGAAAACCCAACACCTTCAATGCCAATCACTAATAAGCCATTACAAACTTTCCAGACCCAAACTTCTTTTCGATTAGGAACTAAAGAATTTACTAGAAAAACGATAATTCAAGGTAGTAGGGTATGATAGCCGATTCTAGAACAAGGACGCGGAGGAAGGTCTTTACCCTAACCAAACCCGTCGGGTAACGACCTTCCTCCCCCGTCCTTGTTCTAGAATCGGCTACCTACTATAGGCAGATGTGTATACATGATATTTAGAAAATACAACAGCATACCCCCCCCCTTTCCCACCCAACCATTCGCTCCAGTTTAGTAATTATTGGTTACATTATCTTTATCAGAAGGTTTTAGAAACGGCTTACTGTATGTAGGATATTGTATTATCTGTATTTACCTGTCGAGACGTTAGAATTTAATGGAAACGTTAAATTTAACGATTCTTTATTTTGATATAAATAATAGGTTGGTAACCTCATGACGTCTTTGCTCAGTTGTAGTACATAGTAAACAGAAAAACGTGTGTGTATCCTCGATCTCATTGACTAGACCCAACTTTTCGCAGAGGTATGAATCAGTTACCACACCAGTTTATGACATCATAGTGATACTCTGTGACAAAAAACAGGTGTGCGTTAGTAATATATTCAATGCAACAGTATCGTGTCTTAGCCGTACAGCTTTCACGAAGACGTCAACCATATCCACTTTGCAACCGTTTAAAGTTTAAGGAACTTGTCTGTCCGAAAGGATTAACGACAAGTGAAACATGAGAAAGGTTCATGTTGAACGAGTGAACCGTACTCATGCAGTGATGAATGCTACACAGTTGCAACAGCTTAGATAGGAAGAAGGAAGAGAGGGGATGAGTGGGGATGATCTAAGAAGTGGGGTAAGAGTGGTGTAGGATTGGAAAAAGTAGAGTATACAAACCGATGTTTCGAATGTATTTACAGTCGAAAAACAGGTCGGAAAGGATCAGAAAGAAATAAGACAACTACGAGAGTGTGAACTGTTCGGTAGAATAACTTTCTAGGTCGTTGCGGACTTGTTCCCTATCATACCATGAAGCGCAAATGTAGCACTGCAAGGTATGATACTTTGAGGACTCATAAAACAAACCGGTCTTATCGCAGAGGTATCCTGATCTGCAATTAGGACAAATTCGGTTTACAACATCCTCTGAGTAAGTTTTGCAGCTAGTACAAAACTCAGAGGGTTCCATAAACCGACATGAAAGGCAAACGAATCCTTTCGTGCTAGAACATAACTGAAGACATTGCTGACACAGCAACTTAGTGGTAACATTGAAGGTGATAGAGGATTTAACCACCTGTCAGAACGGTTGTACAGCAACGATAGCATGTCCAGGTAATGAGTAATTGTTTGGGAGGAGAGTACCTTGTACTTGGTTGATAGACATGATGTTGCTATGAGGAAGGTTGGAGAAGGAATAGTGTTGCGAACAGAGAGTGAATGAGTTAAATAGGGAGAAAGAGGGTTGGGAAAATGGTGGGGATTCAGGTGGGGGTATGTAGTGTATATGAAAGAGGAAGATAATGTGGGTTCGATGTAAAAAGTGTAACAGAAAAAAATTATTTATATATTTACTCCAGTTTTCAACCCCGCCTTACCTAAACACAACCTGTCCCAGGAAAATAAATTCACCAAAAGTAAAATGCGATCATTATGATTTATTTAAAACAATGTTCTCTTACAGTTTTATGAAGCGTTGCAACTTATACTACCCATGTTCAACAATCTGATTAATTTATCAAGTATAAAATTTATCCTTTTTGCAGTTAAACATCTATTCTAATTATCGATAACTGCTGAATTTCAATGCTCATAGTGTTAGTTTTATATTTTTACCAGGCTTAAATGTCTTATTTAGAAATAACACTGTAAATAGATTCAGTATAAATGAACGTACCCAAACATATGAGTGGTAGTTATAACATATTCTATGGTTTATATATGTCAGGAAATTAAATTTGTCGTTTATTGCATTTAGAAGAAAAAATTAAGTAAATTGCGCTATAAAATTTAATTATTCGAAACGATTAGGTTGTTTATTTAATTTATTAATAGTAGGAGTAGTGCAAGATGACCGGTTCTAATTCAGAGGAGAGGTTACTTAAGGTCAAATTGACGGAAGGTCATTGACTTTAAACTTGTGTGTATGTAGTGGTCGAATGCTTCACAATGAATTGAAACATATGTACATGTATCGGTAATGTGAAATTAAATACGTCTGCAGTCGTCTGAAGTTTACGATTTTTATGACGGAAAGTTTTAAATACGTCTACAGCCGTTGAAGGGTCATTGCAACGTTATTCGAGGAATGATGTTAGGTGTTTAGTTACACTTACACTGATTAATGCAATTGCAATTGTACGTGATTCATGTCGATATTGTGATGGGGAAGGATGGGAAAGAAGTGCAGTTGTAAGCAGGTAGACAATCGTTAAAGTAGTGGAAAGGAAGAGAAAGCAGAAGTAGTTGAGAAGATTGGTTTGAGAATGGATGTAAGAAGCAGTAGTAGACGTAGGAGTATCGATGAAGTTTGTGGTGGTACAAAAGAAGTAGAGTATTGGAATAATGCGGACCACATGGAAGGATTGAATGATGCGCAGCGTAACACTGTGTTACATAGAGGAGATTACGTAGACACAGAGGAGTATACTTTAAATAAAGCAAAGAAGTATGTAAGTGATGTTAGCTCAATGAAAGGGTGGAACGTAGCTCGAAAACTCTTCAAATGTGAAACGAACTTCTCAGCATGTTCTGCGTATGTGCTGTACTGTGATAGGAATAATCTTCGCTACCTACCAATGTGTTGGAGCTGTCGATATGGAGGAAGTAATGGAGGAATTGTGTCATTATATACACGAGTTCCGAATTTATGGATGTTGCAAGTGTATATCCATGACGAAGTTCACATTCATTGCGGATGGTGTGGTGAGATGTGCAGGTACGAGTTTGTTTGCAGTGAGAACCACCGTATCACAAATAAGGCCGTATTTGAAGAAGGATATGTAATAGAAATAAGTAATAATCTTGGCTATGTAGAAGGAGCGTAGAACGTGTACATGTATATATTTGTGTTAAGAAATAAATAAAGAAGCAAAAGGTAGTAGACGTTTGAGATTTAAAATTAAGGTAGAGTTTGGGGGTAATAAGAAGTTATATGGAAAGTATGTTAAGGTCACAAGTCTTTAAAAAGGAAAAGGAAGGTGTAGGAGAGGGAGCTATTGAAAGGCCTTTGCTCGTTAGTATTGCAAAGAATACAGTACAGCGTGTGCGTATCATCGATCTCGTAAACAAAGCCCGACTTTTCGCAGAGGTACAATTGAGTCCCCTGACAACAAGGTCGGCAGCACAAGTTTACGACATCGCTATGATAAAATCTGCAGCTGTGGCAGAAAAGCAGAGGTCTGTTGTCAAAACATTCCTGACAGCAGAATCCTGTTTCAGCCGTACAGCTTTCACGCAGACGCTAACAATATCCGCATTGGAAGAAGGTGGTTTCATTAACAGTTTGCCTGAATGGTGAAAGGACAGTAGATACACGAGAAAGGTCCATGTTAATTCACAAGTCCAGAAATTAAAAAAAATATATTTTGAGGGCAGGAAAAGAGTGGTATGAAAAATTAGTACATGAAAATATGGATAATGAGGTGTAGTATAAGAAGACAATGAAGTATTTAATGAAATACTTCAGCGTAAAAAATGATGGGGTAAAACTGTAAAAATGAGGCTTTAGAAATGTTTTTGAAGCAGAAGGAGTTGAAATCGGGTAATAACTTATGGTGTAGGAAGAAGGTCCCCGAGTGGAAGTATCCAAATCTGAAAAAATTTTAAAAAAAAATAAAAATAAAGTTGACAAAAAGTTGTCACCTTTAAGCTTAAAAAAAATAGAAGCATTTAAAAAAAAAGTGTTCCTCTTGGAAAATCTAAGTTGAACAGTGGGCTAAATGATCCCACCCTGAAAAGTCGAGAAATATTTTTTTAACGTGTTTCACCCTCATACTTTGACCCCCGAAAAGTGTATTAAGGGTAGATGATAGGGAGAAAATGTCTGAGTAAAAAATGTTTAGTGTTCCATGAAGAACATTTTCCTTCCAACGAAACTTGGAGAACGTCTGTAATGGGGGAAGTAATTTCTACCCTAAACTTCAAGAATTAATTAAAGGTATAAGGAGCGGTTCCAAAAAAAAAAGGTACCTCTCTCACTATTGATGTCGAAGACTGAAGGTACCACTTGGCAATGTCAGAAGTATCAAATTCAGACAACTACCCCTCTCGGACTTAGGCCTCCCGACCCCCTCCTTCTCCCTCTGGCACCTCGCCCCCCCCCCCTTATACCCATTTCCCTATGATGTTTTACAGCGGATTTTCTTCTCAACCCCTTTTCCACCCCATTTCTCATTCCTTGCATACCTATACACAACTTCTCCTAGGAAACATAAATTCACCAAATTTCACATATATGTCTTATTCACGATTTAGAACAACAACGGTCTCTTTGTACTTGCCTGTGGTCCCCCTCCACCAGTTCGACCCGTTTGTTCAACAAGGCTTCCGTGTTACAGACAGACTTCGCCACTTTTGCTTCAAGCTGAGCAATCTCAGCTTTCCACTTAGCGACGTCGTCGTCCTGTTCCAAGATAGCCTTGTCGACTTGGGCAATTTCACCGCGCACCTTTTGCTGCGCAGCGCGCCTTGCTTCCCAAGCGGACGTCAAATACGCCATCTTTTCGCACACATTCGGAATTATCGCCAAGGCGCGTTCTAGACTATCTATGTCCTGTGATGGCGTCATCTGAGAAGGCGGCGTTGGGGTTTCCGGAAGTGGAGAAACAGGCGATGGAATCGGCGTAAGCGTGGGAAGTGAAAAACCGCAGTCACTTGACATCCGAGCAGCAGTTGTCATCGTCGTCGCCGTTGTCCAGGTACACGTCGTTGCCGCCGTAGTGGACGTGGACAACGGCGTCGGTACCGTGTTCCTTCTAGTGGTCGTGGTCGTTGGCGTGGTGGTTGCGGTGGTGGGCGACGTCATCGAAGGACGCCTCCTTTGCGTCATCTCTAGACTCCACTTCTTTCCACCAGCAGAACATGTTGTTCGTGGCGCCGACGCTGCAGCTATCGCCGCCATTGTAGTGACGGCGACCACAAACTCGCACTGTAAAGCGAAATTATTAATTAACAATTACACAATTACTTCAACAATATTAATTAATACTTACACCACTTGTTCTCGATTTTCCATATCGGCATTTCGGTACGGCAGGTTTTCTTGCTTTTTTGCTGTTTTCCATTTTTTAAGTTTTTATTATCTCAAAGTCAATTTTTAAAAAATTAAAACTTAAGAATAACAATTTTATTGAGAAATTGAAGTGTACACTACGAGTAGCCAACAATATCTGATCTACCTTTGTTTTACATGAAAACATGTAACCTATTTCTATTTGCTGAATAAACAATGGTTCACACGCTAGATGAGTCATGTATGTGAACTTGTATGTATGTATGAGATGATACCAAACACCATGTCTATCCGTAGGTTCATGACATTACTATACATGTAACCTATTTCTATTTGCTGAATAAGCAATGGTTCACACGCTAGATGAGCCATGTATCAGTCCTTCTTCGCACAAACACTTGTTTTGATCTTAACTTTACCCCCACTCATATCCTCCTCCTCGAAATTGTATAAATACTCAAGTTTTTACAACGTTCAGCACAGATCACTAAGACTGTTCAAGTTAATACAATCAATCCAAGTGAATACAATCAACAATGGCGCAATATACTATACTGTTTCATGGCTCCGTGCCAACTGATATAAACATCAATGTGGACACCATGATCTTCAGTAGTACCACACCTGGAGGATTTACACTATGGAAGGTGACCGACAGAAGATCGGTTGGAGCCTTCTGCGAACACTTGGGAGCGCAGCTGTCGTGGAGCTCTTTCCAGGGGACACTGGTCGTCTGTGCGATGGACCACGGAGCAGCAGTATACATTAAAAACATTAATTGAACTTTCTATTGTATTATTGTATTGCTTAGTATTATATATTTCTTGTTTTATTTTAATAAATATGTAAGTTTCGGATTCAGAAACTTAATCGAGATTAGATTCAGGATGCAATTAAACAACGATGCACGATGCAGTCGCTAAAAACTATATTTACAATTATTTACAAACTTAAACGCTATAGATACAGGGTGTTTCTGATATAACTGCGGATATTGCAAGGAGGTGATGGGCAGTAGAAAATAAGAAAATTAAGCAAAACTTCGCAGGTCCTAAAGTTTACCGTTTTCGAGAAAAACGTATGTGAAAATACAGGCAAAACCGAGTACGGTCCTGTTTAAAACGTGTCCTCGATTGACCTGGTCGTGTGTAGTGGCAACGCTGTCTTCAATCAGCTGACCGTGAATGAGGTTACTCGGTTACTGTAACGTAAACAAGTGTGTTCGAAAATGGCGTTTAGTTCATCAGAATTTTGTGACAGTTGCCAAATGTGTTGCTTAAGTCAAAGCGAAAACGCACGGGACCGTATGCAAATTAATTCATGTTAAGATGTTTTTCAAAAATTTAGAAATTTTTTTTGTTTCTTCACCGCGCTGCTGTAGTGACCATTCGATTACATATTGCATCTAGTTGACACCCTCCAAAAATCCGTATTTATATCAGAACCACCCTGTATAACGATTAATATATAGTTAATAACATACCTAAATCAATACAATTGTCGTTAGATTGCAAAAGTTATTTACTCTCGAAACAAACTTATTCTTCAGGTTCGGAGCTATCAAAAGTCTGTACTGACCTCTCTGCCGATAAGTAACTTAAATATCGGTCGTATGATCGTCAGTGTCGTACGACTAAGTTTTGGCGCTAGTGTTAAAACTTACATCCCCCCCTTTATGGTAGAGGGTGAAGCCCTATCTATAAGGTACTAATTTACTAGCGTGGAACAAGTTTGATTCATTTTTCCTAAATCTACTATCTATTAAATAAATCGTATCAGATATTTTATCTTTTAATTTGTAAGGTCCTGACCTTATTACATCTAATTTTTCTCTGTTTAGCTTATTTTGTATATGTGATTTTTTTGAGTTTTCTAATGCTAGTTTCCTGTTATTTTGTAGGTTATTCATATTGTTATCTTTCAATTCATGCGTATTGATCTGTTAGGATAGTTTTTATTTTTCCATTTTTTTCTACTTTTTTTACTAAGTTAATAAAGTCTTTAACAACTTGTGTTTTAGAAATATTTATGTATGCAAATCTAGTGAAATGATCTATCATTAAGTGTAAGTATCTTTTAGTACTTTTGCCTTTTAGTCCTCCAATCGTGTCCAAAGACATTATTTCAAAAGTTTCTTTAGCTGGGCCCAGCTGGGACAGCGGTGCTTGGAAACATCCAAATCTGGTTTTATTTTTAATGCATGTTTCACAATTTTTGCAAATTGTTTTAATATGTTTGTGAATGTTTTTAAAATAAATTTTTTAAAGTTAATTGTTTTATCCCAATGTGTCCTTGTTCTATGTGTACTTTTTTTATAAATGAAACACCTAATTGTTCTGTAATCCAAATCTTCTTTTTATTTTTCAATATTTTATATATTATTTCATCTTTGATATCACCGGTGTGGTCCATTTTAATTGATTTTTGATCTTTTTTTATCTCTTCCAATTTTAAGAAGTTTGCTGTCTTTATCTTAGATTCATCATCTGAGTTTTCATAAGGTTCTAGGACAGGGTTTCTTGATAGGCAGTCAGCAGTATACAATGTCGAAATCAAACTGAGATATATAATTTAAAATTTCTATTAATAGAGGATCTATACTTTTCTTGATATTAAAATTCTCTAATTGTCTATGATCTGTAAAGATTACAAATTTCTTTCCAATTAGATAGTATTGCCAATAGAGAATTGCTTCTTTAATTGCTAAACATTCAATATAGACAGCCTTTTTTGTTTTTTGTGTCTTATTTAGTTTTTATGATAAGTAAAAGACCGGTCTGAGTGATTTATCTTCCTGAGGTTGTTTTAGAATTGCACCTATTCCTTCTATGCTAGCATCAGTAAATAAATATATTGGTGCTTCTTCGTTGAATATTGCTAACGCTGGAGCAGAACATAAATAATCCTTTGTTTTTTCAAAACTGTTATTACATTGGTTTGACCATAAAAATTCTACATTTTTCCTTAATAGATTATGTAACGGATCTAGTAGAATAGTATGTTGTGGTATATATTCTAAGTAAAAATTTATTTTTCCCAGAAATTGTCTCACCTGTTTTCTTGTCTGAGGTATAGGGAATTTCTTTATTGCTAATAAATTGTCATTTATTGGTTTAATGAAATTATTACCAATTTTGTGACCTAAATATGTGACTTCGTTTAAAGCAAATTGACATTTGTTTTCATTCAGTTTAAAACCTTGATCTTTTAATGTCATTAATGTTTGTTCTACATATTTTATATGCTCTTCGTATGTTTTTTAATATACTAATATGTCGTCTATGTAATTTACTGCGAACTTATCTAGACCCATCTTTCTTAGAACGCTAGATAGCACTCTTTGAAAAATAGCGGGAGCAGTCTTTATACCATATGGTAAGCAGTTCCATTGCCAATGACCATGATGTGTCACAAATGCTAGCTTGTGTCTGTCTTTTTTACATACTGGTATCGACCAGAAGGCCGAATTCACATGAAGCTTTGTAAAATATTTACAATTTCTAGCACGCAATGTCAGATCCATGGAAAAGGTTGACTTTCTGGTACCACTATTTTATTTAGTTCTTTAAAATCTATGCAAAAACGAGATCTTTTTCCTTCTTCTTTCTTAAAGACCATGGTGACTGGTGCTGCGTATGGGCTGCATGATTCTTCGATTAATCTTGCTTTTAGCAGTTCATTTACTTATTTTTCAATTTCAATCTTATCTTGAAATGAACATCTGTATGGTTTCTTTGAAATATACTTATATTCTGTCAGTTTAATTGAGGCTTCATAATCTTTTGTTTTTCCTATATCAAACTTTGAGGTTGCAAAAATATCTTTATTTTCTTTAATTATACTTTGAATTTTATTTTTATTATTATTCTCCCTAACTAAACTTTGAACTACATTTATTTTTGCATTATTATTTTCTATTTTTAATTCATTTTTAATATGTGGATATTTTTGAGTAATTTTTAAATCCTCATTTTGGCATAGTTTGAATTTTTGAATCGAATCTAAACCCATTAATATATCTTCGTAGAAAAATTTATTTTTTATTATAAAAAATGAAAAGTTCTCTTCTATATTACATATTTTAACTTTTAAGTTAACAATGCCCTCAGTTTTTGTAACTCCGTTAATACCTTTTAAGTTAGTACCCTCACTTATAATTTGTTTTACGTTACTTATTTTGTTTAAAAAATTTTGACTAATTAGAGAAACATTCGCTCCAGAATCGTATAAACCTGTAGCTGGAGTATTATTAACCAAAATCTTTAATCTTATAAGTGAGGTAACTACTCGTTTTTTGCCTCATCTGTGCTTGCTACAACATTTTTGCAGTCTATATTATTTACAATTTTAATTTTATCATTTCTTGTATTTGTAATTTGTTTATTTTTACATCTAGATCTTTGTTCTGGGTGAAACCTATCTCTGTAGCCTAACTTTTCACAAATAGTGCATGGTTTGTATTGTTTTGGTAATTTCTCACTATCTTTATCATTTTTCTTAATACTTAAATTTCCAACATGTTTCAATTTTGACATTAAATCTTCCATAGTTGATATAGAATTTCTTTCTAATCTATTTTGTAAAAATTTTGGTAATTTAATTACTATTAAATCAATTTGAGTATTAAGAGTCATGTTTTCGTTAACTTCTAATAACATATTTCTTTTTTTTAATGCATATTCCAATAATGAACCATTCAAATATTGATAATCATATGCATATGCAACTTCAGTCCAAGATTGTACCGAAAAGGTTTCTATACACGAGTTATTCTAAATTCCCAATTATTATGTATTGAGTTTTGTTTTAAAGAAATATTAAACCAGTCTAATGCTGATTTTTCTAAAAACAATCTTAAGGTCTCAACGTATTTGTTTTGATTTATACCTACTCGAATACACTCCTGAGTAAACATCGATAGCCATGTAGTCGCTTTATAATTTTCACCATTAAATTTTTCCAAAACAATATCCTTGGCTAAACTACGGCTGCTCCTTTCCAAGATGCTTGTATTAGATATATCCGTAGATGTAGTAGTGACCTCTTCCAAATATTCCTCACCTAGCACGACATTTCCCTCTTCATCTAAGTAAATCTCTTGTAGCTGATCCGTCAAGGTCACCAATACATTTCTAAACTTATTTCTAATTTTCAAACTCTTAACTACATTCCTAACTACAGTTGTGTTGAAGAGTTCCGCATGATAAGCACTAGTTCTTTTATCTATCGGGAATAAAAAAAATTCCTTTTGATCCACTAATTGAATTGTTTTCACTTTAATTATAGTGCTCTTTGGGTCAATGCCGGCCTCTGAGATAAACTGGAACTTTGCTTTAATTAAACTATATTTACAATTATTTACAAACTTAAACGCTATAGATATTACGATTAATATATTAATAATAATAACATACCTAAATCAATACAATTGTCGTTAGATTGCAAAAGTTATTTACTCTCGAAACAAACTTATTCACGATTCTTCAGGTTCGGGTCCATCAAAAGTCTGTACTGACCTCTCTGCCGATAAGTAACTTAAATATCAGTCGTATGAACGTCAGTGTCGTACGACTAAGTTTTGGCGCTAGTGTTAAAACTTACAAATAAATATATATAATTTATATTCTCTTTTATTTTCTTTAATTACAAAATATAAAAAGATGCAATATAACAGAATTTTATTTAATATAATACAATATAATATAAAACATCATTGAATTTTAGTCATTAAATTTACTCAGTAAAGCGGACTTAAGGTTAGCTAGCTTATGTTCGATTTCTTGTACCTCCTTTCTCGTTTCAACTACCGATCTGTTCAACTCCTCCAGCTCCTTCTCTTTCCGCTTCATGTACTCAGTCAATGAAGCGGCCTTCGACTCTCTTTCATTCAGTACCATTTCTCATTACCGCTTTTCCTCCTTAACACCATTTATGGCTTCTCCTACATGGTCGACTATCTTGGAATAATCGAATGGAGCAGCCGACAACCTACGTGTGTACGATCGCTTCTTCGGCTTCATCGATATCGAGTTCGCTCCCGCCACCGCCATCGTAGAGGTGCTAGCCACAGGCTCTGCCATCGTTACCGTGGTAGCACCTCCAACACACCCCTCACCTTTAGCGGATGATGTGAAAGAATCGTTTGGAAAGAAGTTTTCCAATATATCAGCCAGCTCGGTTTCGTTCATATTCATCTCAGCAGCTAAACCAACACCGTTACCCTGTTGTCGAGCACGCATCTTACCACACCGTACCCACTACAGTTTCAGTATATATTCCTTTCGCCCCTCTTCTTATGCCATCTCCACCTTACACATCCCTCCCCTTTTCCTATCGCTATTTATTGTCCCTCGCGTTCAGTATTCCTCAGTCGTTGTCGAGATATACCTCTTACCGCTAGCCGCTATGATCCCTTGTCCGGACTGTGATGCTTCCTTTACGCGATCTGATGATTTAAAAAGACATCGATTAACTTCTTGTCGGAAACAAGCACAGCTCCAACGTACATCGCCTCTGCCGAAGAAAAAACTTAAAATTGCTACGCCTGCTGGTTCTTCTGACCGCTGGTGTGATACTTGTAACATTTACGTTCCACAACATTCCTACAACGGTCACCTTCGTAGCATAAACAAACTTGCTGCTCTCCTCTTGAGGAAGGAATTACTTTCCTTTCGTCCGCGTTCGCTAACAGAATTGTGTCCTTTCGTATTTCATCCGCCAAGTTCTTCCTGTCGTTTAGCGACTTTTTCGCCGAAGTTTTCGACAAATGCTTGCGTGTTATTCGTAATCAGATACAACTGCATGACACGCTTAAGCTAAATCTTGAATTTTTCGGACGATATGTGCACGATGCTAAACAATTGGTTGACGTGAAATCCTTCAACACCAATAACAAAGTTGTCACTGAGTCGACGGATATTTCCAATATTCTCCAAAGCTTCTTCGACGTTCTTGAGGGTAAAGCTTCTGAGTTTAAAGAACGAGAGTCAGGTAATTTATCATTCTCTCTTTATATATATATATATTTCACTTGTGTTTACTATTATTTCATTCTTACAGGATGGGCTTTGGAAAGAGTCCTTTTCCTAGAACTCAATTGCAACAAGTACAATCCCCTTAGAGCTTCTTCTTACATTCCTCTACCTAAACAAATTGTACTTAAGAGTGCTGTTGTGAACGTGCGAAACGATGACCAAGCCTGCTTTGCGTGGGCAATAACCTCAGCTTTGTATCCCGCCCAAGCCAACCCGCACAGAACGACTTCCTATCCGCATTACTCCCGCACGATGGACTATGACGGTATCGATTTTCCTATTAAATTAAACGACATTCCCAAGTTTGAAACGAAGAACCATTGCTCTGTGAATGTTTACGGGACTGAATACGTTTTGAAGGATGGAAAATGGATCTGAGAAATTGTTGGTCCCCTCTACTACTCGTTTGTCAAACGAAGGCTGCACATCAATTTACTCTTGCTACACGATGATCGAGGAAATAATCATTACTGTTGGATTAAGGATATGTCCCGTTTACTCTCTCAACAACTCTCCAAAACAGAACATCGCAAATTCCTATGTGACGGCTGCTTGCAATACTTCAGCTCTGTGGCTCACCTGCACCGTCATCAGCGGAATGATTGCAACCACATTTACACAACGCTGCCAACTGCTGATCTGAAATTGGGTAAGATGGGTAGGCTCATCCCTAATAACGCTTTAAAATTTCAAAACTACCACAAACGTATCAAAGTACCTTTGGTTGTTTATGCAGACTTCGAAACCATATTGCGACCCATTCATACATGCTTTCCCGATCCTAACAAGACCTCCACCACACCTACCCACGAACATCAACCGCACTCGTTTGCTTACTTGATTAAGTGCTCTTTTGACGATTCCCTTTCAATATTCAGAACTTATAGAGGACCTGATTGTGCTAATCAATTTGTTAAAACTCTTGATCAAGACGTTTCTGATATTTATCACCGATTTTTAAAGACCCCCGTTCCTATGATACCCTTGACTGATGAAGAAATGCGACTTTTCTCTGAAACATCGTCTTGTAATATTTGCGAAGAGCCCTTCCTAATCGATGATGTAAAGGTTCGCGATCATTGTCATTTGACTGGTAAAGTTCGATTAGGGGCCGCTCATTCCAGATGTAACTTAAACTACAAACTACCCAACTTTGTGCCTGTATTCTTCCACAACCTCTCCGGTTACGATTGTCATTTATTCTTAAAAGAAATGGCTGTCAACGATGTTAAATTTAGCGTAATTGCTCAAAATAAAGAAAACTACGTTTCCTTTACCAAATTATTGCGAGTTGATACTGTTCCCGGTGTTTCAGATAACTCTTCTCAAAACGTATTTGTTAAGGGATGGATGTACTAGAAGGTTTCGTGGATTTCGGGGGAAGTTTTCGATATGCTCGCTTGGCTGACCATGTTCTGGTATTCATGATTAAAGGCATTCGGAGTCGTTAGAAACAGCCTGTTTTTTTCGGATTTTGTGACGGTACAACTGCCACTGCAGACTTGGTTCGGCCTATTAAAGACTATGTTCGTCGTCTACATGACATTGGTCTTGTTGTAGTTGCATCTATATGTGATCAGGGATCTACCAACCGAGCTGCTGTCAACACCCTCCTCGCTGATACAAAGGCACAGTGCCTTCGTTCAGGAGAAGAGTGTCGATATGTGGGTTATGTAATCGATGGAAAAGAAGTTGTTCCTATATACGATCCGCCGCATTTGTTGGAAGGTATTAGGAATGGCCTCCTTACCAAAGATTTGCATTACACCCAGAACGGCAAGGCGAAAGTAGCGCGCTGGTGGCATATAGTGCGGTTATATCAAATTGACCAACGACGGGGTTCTTATAGGCAGTGCTTCAAGTTAACAGACGAGCACGTGCTACCAAACAAAATTCGGAAAATGAAGGTGAAAATTTCTACGCAGGTTTTCAGCCGCACCGTTGCTTCTGCCATCGTTACCAGGGCATCTGTCAGCAACGAGCTATCCGATTTTTCGTCTTATTTTCTAGAACCTTCTGCTACAGACACTGCCGATCTCTTGATGTTCTTTGACGAGCTGTTTGATAGCGTTAATGGTTCGCAGGCCAATCCTCCTCCCGGAAAACCTCTAAGGTGCGCGGTGAAAAGTACATCCCAACATGTTCCTTTCTGGCAATCCGCTATTCCTATCCTGAAGTCCATGTACTTCATGTCCAATAATTCCAAAACCACACCACCTTCTATTAACAACTGGATTTCTACTATTAATGGATTTCTTTATTTTTGGAAAAAGTTGCAAAGACCCTTTGATAAAATTTCTCCAAGAAATTTTAATCAGGATCCTTTAGAGAACTTTTTTTCACAAATTAGAAACCATTCGGTAAGAAATCCAACTTGTTCGTCCTTCATCACGTCCTTTTAAACAATCTTTCCTCGCCTCGTTCCGTTGGAGCTAACTGCGAGGAGGATGAATCTAAGGGACTATTGACGACATTGAAACGTTTTGTCGAAATACGTCAAGATGTGCAACTGTTGCCAGTAGCAGGGCCAGTTCATGAACGAGAGGTTCCCTCTTTTGCAGTAGGTGATTTTGCGACACCGTACGTTGCTGGTTTTGCAGCTAAACGGTTCTTTAACCAATTTTCTTGTAATTTGTCCCTTTTAGAGACTGAACAGAAATTACCTGAAAATATGTTTTTCATTTAAAAGAATATCAGGGACATTCTTTATTCCATCCTTCAAGTAGTTTCACAGCCTTGGTTAGAACTGTCACTAATCAGGTGCTGCAAGTGTTACCTGATCTTCTTCATCAGACTACTGTGATGGAAAAGCTTCTGGATTATATCAAAATTGACGATTTCTTATGTCCCGACCATATTAATTATCAAAAGCACTTTTTCCAAATTGTAGCCCAAATTATTTTATTTAATTACATAAAAAAACTAAATTTCGTTTTAGAGGAAAAATCCAGCAGCCCTATACTGATCCCCTCATGGACTTGACTACAGCCAAATGTAGGCATAAAAAGTAATTTTGTATTTATTTATTTATTTATTTATTTATTTATTCATTTATTTATTAATTGCAGACATCAATAGCATATCATTTATTTAATTGAAGTTGTGTTAACGTTTACCAGTGATTCATGAGTTTACCAATAATTATACACTACACCAAAAACTGCATTTAGGTATGTTAATTGCCGTCTAATTTCAACAATAGAATCATGCAATATTTTTTCCATACAATTATGGCTTTACATTTTTTTTTCTGCTATTGCTGTTGTTATATAAACATTGCTTATTGTTGTAATTATTGTTTTTTTTTAATATATTTTTTCACGATGTATTGCGTTTATTTTGATAACGAACTGAAATTGAAATAACCAAAAATAAAAACCCTCCCAACCTGCCATTTTAAACTTCGCGCCATAGCCGGTAAGGTAGCTTTCTATGTTCTACATTTTCCAAGTTCCTTTTAATTCCGGTGCCGTCCAAGAAGATGGCGTTGGACGTTCAAAGTCAAAATCGAGTTTCGCTTCTATAAACTCATCTAGGTCAGTATGGTCTCAACAATGGGTTGTTAGTGTTAGTGCGTTGTCTTTTTCTATTTTAACGTGAGAGGGTGATCGTGGTCCCTGGGACCTCACGACGGCAAGTACGTAATAAATTGTTTTTTTTTTTTTGCATTTTTTATTATTCCTCATTTGAAATGAAAATTGTAGCGAAACAGTTAATTGAGCCCTACTTGAGACTTCGCTTCCAAAATAATAGACTACCTCCTGAACTAAGATCATCTATTGGCCGTATTTTACGAAAGGAATTGATATGGTTTTGAAGCTGATCAGTCTGACAAAGTAGATCGAGGTCAAAGAAAAGTATGCTCTATATGTCCTGCAAAAAAGAGGAGAAAGGCGGCTTTCCTGTGTTTTTCATGCAAAAGACCAATTTGCTTAGAATGCAGCAAAAAATCGTGTGTAGGACAGCTGAAGAACAATAGCGTTCTTAGACGCTTGCACGTTTTTTTGTAGACTTTTAATTTTAAGTTTATACCTATGTTTTTTTATGTTTATTAATGTTTAAAAAGATAATACTTCTTTTGTTTTGACTTTTTTTTTTGTTAAAATTGATTTATGAAACTTAGCTCGCAGTTTTGATATTTTGTTTAGATTAGTAGCAAATAAAGTTATTTTTTTTATACCGCACAAGCTTTTTTTTTATTTGGCAAATATATCAATAAAATGTTAATTATATATGTTAAAAAATGTAACAAAATTATAAAAATTATTTTTTTGTTGATTACAATTTTTTTTCTGGCTATTAGTTATGAGGTCTCAGAGACGTCAGGACAGTATGTACCCATTAAAATTCCAGCACGCCAGTTAAGGGTTAAAAGGGAACATTTGCAGTTACCGACAGTAGAAAAAATATCGGCGCGGATAAAAGGTGCAAACGTTTTCGCGGTGCTTGATGCACATAAAGGTTTTTGGCAAGTTGAATTGGCAGAAGATTGACAAGGTCTCCCTACTTTTAATACGCCTTTTGGAAGGTATAAATTTAAGCGCATGCCATATGGTTTAAGTTCATACCCAGAAGTGTTTCATAAATTTTTAAAAAAAATTTTTGATGGTATAACAAATTTTGAAATATATATTGATGATATATTGATATGGGCTGAAACAGATGATGAGTTAATGAAAATTATAGAACAAGTTTTTGAAAGAGCGAAAAGATATGATGTAAAATTTAATGCTGGTAAATGCAAATTTTTTGTTAAAAAAGTAAAATATTTGGGTCATATATTGATAGAAAAAGGTATTGAAATTGACAATGAAAAAGTTTAATCTAGAAAAGAAATGAAAACTCCTGAAAATATAAGTAGTGTAAGATAGTAGTGTAAGATGACCGGTTCTAATTCAGAGGAGGAGAGGTTACTTAACGTCAAATTTATGGAAGGTCATTAACTTTAAACTTGTGTGTATGTAGTGGTCGAATGCTTCACAATGAATTGAAACATATGTACATGTATCGGTAATGTAAAATTAAATACGTCTGCAGTCGTCTGAAATTTACGAATCTTAAATACGTTTAGATGATAATGTAGAGGAAGTGGAGAAAAGTGTAGGGTATAGACATATGAAATAAAAGTCGTTATAGTTATCGATTCTTTATTTTGTTATAAATGAAGTAGTATGTAAGTGATACAATCAAAATATTGAACAATAAGATAACATTAATAGTACTAACAACTTGTAGAAATACGAAAGAGTCGGTGATATAGCCCTTAGTTATAACGTCTCTGTTTTCATCATCCTTAAGCTGAATCCATCGGCTTTCAATATATCTTCGAAACTGTCCATCTTTATCAATAAATGCTAGTTTTACAAGGTGAAGGTTCTGCACGTTCTCAACTGTAAAGATATTTGTTCCATTAACATTTCTTAAAATAATGGTATCCCAATTTTTCTTCCATGTACAAGACATATCAATATCCTTATTAAAATTTTTACAAACATAGGCTTCATCTCCAATAGTATTATCAGGTCGGGAAATGTAGAGGGTATTGTTATACAAATATGTTAAAATCAGTAACGACGACACACTGATCATGATTGCTTTTTTCCATAACAACTGAGACATTTAAAACGAGCAACGTAGTTTGTATAATAAGTTCCCCTCCACTGAAGCTTATGTAGTGGAAGGGGATTTTACATAAGTTACGGGAACGAGTGAAGGAGCGGTAGATGCATAACAGAGTTAAGTGTATTTCAGTCAGTATAACATGGAAACCTTTATCGAAAAGTTTAATAATGTTCGGGTGGGTTATGAAGAGAAAGAAATACGTGCTCTGAAATCACTGGAAGTGAATCAAACGTATCCCGTGCAACGCTTCAAAAAGGTGAATACAAAATGGGGACCTCGTCTATTAGCTGATTGATATAGCTTTATCATATTTCTTCCGTGCAGACATGCAGAAGCTTTTACGGATGCAGAAATCGAGGACATAAATGAAAAAATTGTTAATAAAGTGGGTCATCCATCAATTCGCCTTAAAGGATTTGTTGGAAAAGCGGCTGATTTAGAAATACATATGTAAAATGTATAACATTGTATAAGAATATAAAAAAAATAAAAATCTAATTTATATTATGAACGTGTTTTATTTGTTTAAAAGAAAAAAATACAGTCAATTTATGAGTGTAAAGACAACCAATATTTTAATAAAAAAACATTTTTATAAGCACAATTCTGTTCAACAGCGGTTGTAAATAAATGATAAGAACACACTTTAACTTTAAAATGAGTTGGGAGTTTGGAGAGAGCTGGACATCCGATATCTTCAATGTTAACAAAGTTAACAGTAGGAAAGGATTTCTGCAACCACATCATCTTTTGTAATCCTTTAACATATACAATTGTTGACTCCATCAATATGGAGTAAATTCTATCATAAAGTATAGAGTACGGAAGATCGCCGTTATCCCAATATAACCCATGAAAATTTCTTGTTAACCAACGATTTTGACTTCTGTAACGAACGGGGAGAGCGTCCCATGGAAATGGTGGTTCAAACGTGAAATGATAAACTGGTTCTTCTTTTAGAGCAACAACAGCTACTTCTTTAAAAACAAATCGATTCTCACTACACTAAAAACCTTGTAGGTCTAATAAAAAAGTCATCGTGCTCACTGTTCAGTACCGGTAAGAAAACTAAATTGTGGAAGTAATCGTTGTGTTTTATACTTCTTGAACTAAGTTTGTGGACGGATTGTAATGTATCACACGATCATGTATTATTAAACAGAAAGCTGCTGTTCTGTCTGGTATATTTTCTTTAGTTTGAAACTCTAGACGGATATCGATACTACCAGATTTAACAGTTTCATTCTGATAAGAACAGACTACTATTACAAGAGGAGCAATGACTAGAAATTGTTTAGGATCGAATAAGGGTTCACTTACATTACCATAATACGATTGTTGAAAGTTGGCATACATTTCATATAAAACGGCAAATCTAGAAGTATCAAAATCTAAATTCAAATTATCATACGGGTACATAGTAGATCCTAAGTGAACTTTAAAATTGGTTAGTTTGCAGTGATCGAAGGCACTCATATTGTTTGCAAGATTATTGCTTTTATCTGTTTGAAATCCGAAAATAATGAAGCGAGGCTTTTCCAATTGTGACGTTGTTTTCACATTCCAGTTGTGAGAATACGATTTGGGAAATGGCGGATATTCATGTAGTTCCCATCTCCGAAATGAAAGTTCCATATTTAAATTTCGATCAACATAACGCAACAATTTCAAACGTTCAGCATCTGCTACAGGTACATGAGGAATTTTCCAAGAAATCTGATCCAAATGTACAAGCACATCTTCAAGTGGCGTTGCTGAGCAATATAAAGCATTATTGTCAGTGCTGCTGCGAACTAGAACTAATTCTTGTCGAACGTTTAATATTATTTTTCGGAAGTCTTCTGCAAATCCAAAAATCATACGTAGTGGAATACAAACGTTGAAGTAACCGTTGGAATCTACTAGTTTTACAGAATTTACGTTTACTTTCATTCCCGTTGTAAGATGCGTAACCTTTCATTGTTGTAACCATGCCAGGATTACGGACTCGATCAATAACTTTTCCGCCTAATTCATAACGAATTTCATCAAGCAGGTGTAAAATTCCATTGTGGATAAAAGAAGTGTTCGCAGTTGCCTTTCCATTCTTTTTAAGAAGCAAACGACCTTCTATGTATAGGAAACTACTAGAAGGCAAAGTGTAAACATCTTCATTTTCTATTGGAATACGTATCGTATCATTATTTTTGAAAGTTGAATTCGCATAAGGTTGATGAGTATGTTTATCAGCATTAACTATAGCGTTATCGAAGACTGCTTTTTCAATCGCAACCCTTAAGATTTAAGTAACTGTTTATTGAGCGGTGTTAATCGCTTAATGGTTGTAGGCGAAATAAGCATCCGGGATTGTGGTAGTAGTTTTATAGTGCTATTCTTCTTTGAATATCGTTGGGAACAGCTATATTGCACTACCATGTTACGCTTTTCGTAAGTGCAGTCTTATTGTGACACGCTCTCCACGAAAATTAACTAGATTACCGTCTTGATCAACTATTTTAAGGGATATGTAGTCGATGACACGAGTGTTGATTGATAAATAAATAAGATTCGTAGGATTCTCAACAATTTTAAATCCGGGGGGTACATTGGGAAAGAATTGATGTAGTATATGTCCATCTAGTCCTTTAGCATCCTTACTGGTATGTATGTAGGAGTTAGTTACGAGGTTACACATCACTGAAATCGTGTTTACTTTGAAAATGTCAGCTACATGATCAGACACCTCTTTAAGCTTATTTTCAAAACCCAATATCTTTGCGGGAGAATCTGTAGGAGCGAAGTTGACTTTTTTGGTGCTTTTTATATGGCTTTTTAAGGTAGTATTGTCTCCAAACAATTCAATAGCATCATCAGTATGTCGCAATTTCTCGCGAAGATAATGATTAATATCATCGATTTCATAGGATCCTTCCGGAAGAACAACGACTGGTGGTGTAGAACCTTCAAAATAGAATTTGTTGTGTTTCATCGATATTCGGAATACTGTTATACGTTTCAAAATTTAACAAAGCAATTTGATATTCATCATCATCGCTTAAAAAAATTGGTGGACTTATTATCATTTGCAGCTCCGACTTTGTATTAGTCAAGGTAAATGTGTAAGACATGATTTCGGTTTGACATTCTGTCTACTACAACGAAGTCAGTTTGATGGTTTGTTTTTAAGAAAAGGTTTGCGTAGTCTCATTAAGGAATTGGACAACTAAATAGCCGCAGTTAAAATCTGAGGGGTTCTGAACACGATTGTAGTTATAAGTGATAACACAAGGTCCGGAAGATTATAAATATTGAACCAATTCTTTAGGTGGACGGAGATCTCCAAAACTGTCAAAGTACATAGCTTTGTTATTTCGTTTTACATACGCTGTCCAATGTGTACCAGTTCCTGTGTCTAAATCTAAATTAACAATTCCACTTTCACACCTTTTAACTTTTCTGGGTAGTTCGTTACGCATAAAGATTCCCCGAAAATGTGGAATTTGTAAATAGTTAATGTAATTGACTAAATCCAAATCTGTCAAAGGACGATTAGGTAACATTACGAAAAATTTTACGTTTTTTTTTTTGTTGATAAGGTCTAAGGTATAAACCGAAACCTTTACGGAAAGGTTGTACTGAAATATTTTTTCCAAGAGCAATAGTTTCCATTGAAGCGTTATGACGTTGATCTTCTTCTAGCTGTTGTTGTGCTGTTTTCGCATCGCGTACAGCGTTAGCTATCCCAGCAGCACCGCCAGAGAGAGCTCCAAGTGCTGATAGTCCAGGGAAAATCGGAATTAACGGTAGAAAACCACCTGTCTTTCGAATAGGGATGATTCTGGGAGATTTAGATCGCTTTCCAAATTTGCGAATTGTATTTAGTGCTATTTTAGCAGCATGTATCAGCTGGAGAGGTTTCGTTTTCTTAAGAGCAATTTTCGCAGATGTCACTAGCTTACGAAACGGTAGAGCTCCTCCTTTTCTTGTTCGCCTTCTCTTCTTTATTTTCCGCAACGGAATTGAACCACCAACTTTACGACGTCGCTTTTTGTGTCCCATTCAAAGTTTCTCTTTACCCTTCATAGCTGAAGCGATTGTGAGAGCTGCCAAGCGTTCACCAAAAGACGCGTCCGGCGACTTTAGTCTTTGTAATGATTGTTGCGCTAAAACCTTATCAGCAATTCGACGATGGGAAATGTCTGGAAAAGTTTTGTAAGCAATATCATGTAATTTACAAGATTCGTCAAGGGGATTTATACCGATATCACCTCGAGCTAATCGTTTGTTTAGTCGAGTCCCTGGAATGCAAATGTTATACCCTGGTAGGTGTAATTCAATAGGTAATTTATCTATAAACCTATTCAGAAAACCTCGTTTCATGGAACATGTGTAGTTCACATGAAAAACAAGACTAACTAGAAACAACAGAAACAACTACTCCGAGGGCTAATACATGTGTAGTGTTAGCTCTTTCACTATACTAGACGAACTGACTACATAAACACTGTTAACTCTAAATTTATATATCCGAGAGCACATGCGCAAACCGTTTAAATATCAATAAACATGCGGATAGTACAACATCCATCTGCTCTACCCATAACCAATCGTGACTTCGACATTTCCAGGAAAATAAATCGACAGGGTCCATTACTACCATCCACAATAAGAGCCATTGTCGCCGGACCTTCAAATTGCGGAAAAACAAATGTGATTGTGGGACTTTTGGAGCAACCAAACGGTTTACGGTTCGCAAATGTATACGTTTATTCCAAGTCATTGTATCAACCAAAATATAAGTATTTAGCGGAATTATTGAAACCAATTGCTGGAATTGGTTATTTTCCCTATAGAGACTCTGACGATGTAATTGCTCCATCACAGGCAAGACCTAATTCTGTATTCATCTTTGACGATGTTGCGAATGAAAATCAAAATAAGATAAGGGAATACTTTAGTATGGGAAGACATAACTCAATCGACACTTTTAATTTAAATCAAACATATGCACAGATTCCCAAAAATTTAATTAGAGATAACGCAAATTTAATAATACTGTTTAAACAGGATGAATTAAATCTCAAACACGTCTTCGCAGACCACTTTTGACCAATTTAAAAATATTTGTGCAGAGTGTTGGAAAGATAAGTTTGGATTTCTAGTGATAAACAAGGATTGTGGTATAAATGAGGGAAGATATCGCTTAGGATTCGATAAATATATATTAATGTAAGAGATATACAGTCAATCAGTTGTTAAAAGACAACCTTGACAAGAGCATGGATGTAAAAGCAAAGAAAGAACTAATCAAAGTTAGGAAAGCGGTAAAGAGGAAATTGCAAATGTTAAAGGAATCGACAGCAGGACAGAATCTCCTGTTACAGCAAGCATATCAACCACTTACAAAATCGCTTCTTAACTTGAAATCAGAGCTGGGTGAAGAGATCAAAAAAGAATTAAAGCCAGAAGTGAGTAATTGGTGAATGGTGACAATGGTGCTTAACAACAATCGGTGATCCTCAGCAGGAGCATGATGCTGTGAATGTACGATTTTTGGAGAAGAAGGTGCAACGTCTGTTATCGCCAGATGATGTAACCGATATTAGACAAGCATTCGATAAAGTGTTGTATTTCGTTGATGTGGCTAATAAGCGTATTACACATTTGAACGAGCCTACCGCTGGGTTTCATGCAGCTACTAAAATGTATGTAGATGAGAAAGATCGGTTAACAAAAGAGCATATCAGAATCGAGTGTGAAAAGGTAAAGGATCGTGCTGTCAGTGAAGGTGTCAGAAGGATGAAGGATTTACGAGAAGAATTGAAAATAGCTGTCTCCAAAAGTAGTGAAATGATGATGAAAACTTTTAGTGATAATATTGAGTTAGCGATTAAAAATTTGGAAAGAGAACTTGAAAAATATGATAGTGATAGGGATAAAGAAATAACAAACAAGGTGAACGATATAATAGAAAAGAATGCTGTCAGAATCATGGACGTCCTTTCAACAAAAGTAAAACTAGAGTTTGTTTAGCAAAGGTTATACCCCGAATTGGACTAACGATTTATTTACGATTAGCTACATAAAATTGTCACATCCAATTATGTATTACTTAAAGGATGATAAAGGGGAAGACATAAAAGGAGGATTTAATGGTATGGAACTACAGAAAGCGAAATATCCAGATGTTTATTTGGTGGAACGTGTACTAAGACGAAAAGGTGGCATGGTTTACATCAAATGGTTGGGACTTAACCAATCTCATAACAGCTGGATTCATAAAACGAACGTTTTGTAATGTATCCCCAGTTTTTTTTTTCCGATAATAAAGTCTGCAATGTTAATAATGATTTTCTTTACCCCTTCCCCAAAGTATGATTATAAATAAGATAAAACGTGACGAGTTTAATCAGTTGTAATCGTTAGTTGTTGCATTGAACGTTTAAGACGTAGTAATGGTTGAAAGTTATGTAATTGAAGTTAAATTTTTCAAAGAGGGTTTATTATCTTTGAAAAGATATTTGGTGGCGTCAGAGTTGGATAGCGTGACAGAAGAATTCGCATTAAAAGGTGAATACGATAAAATCGTAATAGGAGGCTACTAAGTGGTCGATGAGAGCGATCCTGACGATTTTGAAGTATAATTTTTATAAAAATGGATTCATTATCGTACGAGTTGTATCAAGCAGAAAAGCAAGTCCTCATTCTCAACCTTCGAAGAGCAATACTATCAAACGATTTAGATAGAGTTAAAGTTGTGTTGTCGAAGTTGGGAGTTGCAGTACCAAAGGAAGCATTCCAATGGTTAACTGTAACACAAGAGACATCGTTCGATATTTTATACTTCATATTCGAAAGAAAGCAAAGGTGTGACGAATTGATGGAGGAATTTCTAAAAGGTTGCTGTGAAACAGTGGAAATAACGGTTGATGATGTCGAAATGATTTTAAATAAAACAAAGTATAAAATCATGCGACACGACGTATATTTTTTAAAGGAAATGTTAACAAACGGATCAGTTCTAATGCGGGATAAGAAGTTCTCAGTAATGAATGTCAAGAAAAAGTATGTTACATTGTTAAAGTGTGTGGATGACTTAATACTGGATGTAGCATACTACGCACAACCGAAAAATTTGGAAAAGTGTATTAAACTGATCAACTTGTTTCGGCTTCCGTATACATTAAGTCCAAATATCAACGGTCGTCATCAAACAGTGCTGCAATGGATAGAAGAAAATATTTTAAGAGAAGGAACGGAAAAAGCTGCAGGCTTGCAGAGCGGTCCTGACTCAGGCAAATGGCCATCAAGTAATATCGAAGATTATAAGAAAATTTATTCATTGTTAATGTTATTGAAACAATAAATTGTAACAGTAGAAATCGTACACATGTTATTTGTGAAGTTGAGGAATATATTTCGCAGAATAAAAATAGTAAACAAACAAGTTGTGTTGTAACGTTTTATTATTATGATTATTTATACATTATTAATTGAGAATATTTCCCACTATCATCATTATATGCCGGAAATTATTACCAACACTCACTCACTGCCACCACTACCATCACCATCATTATAACAACGATTCGAAATAATTTTAACCAATAGCATAAAAGTATTCCTTAATTAAATCTAACTACCTATTGAAGAGGGATAATAGATACAAATAATGGTGCTGACGTCATTATTTTTAAAGTCGGTTATTTCCTAATCAAAGTACCTACCTAGTATACTTTAACTAAGTTTAGCCTTTAAAAAGTATTTTAACTATGGATTATATAAAACAATTAAATGCGGCCGGTTCGGTAGAGCTCAAAACAACGGTATCGTTAAAATCGTTAGAAATTGGGAAACTGTATCCCATTGAACGCGTTTTCGCCGTACAAACGCGATATGGTCGACAGGTGAAGGTTGATCTAGGAGACTTTGAATGTTTTTTACCACAAAGATGGGCCAAAATTATTCGTGATGAAAAGCTTTCAGAATTCGCGAACACAGGCCTTGTTTTAAAAGGTGTCAAAAAACTACCAAATGGAGCAGAAACGTCCGAAATTAATTTCGAAAAACTGAAGTAAGACTTTTTTCACTCTAGTGTATGCGTGAGTGTGTTAGTAAAATTAATCAACAAACTATACATGGATTTCAATATTTAAGTGAACAATTTTATTCGTTTTTTCAATAAAAAATTATTCTTACGTATAAGTATGTATATGCAAGACTTGTTATTAAAAAAATTAACGTGCTATAAATGCATAGGGATCAACATTTGAATGAACAATTACATTCGCTTCCGAGTACTAATAGTAACATCATGGAGCAGCCTCCAGCTAAAAGAGTTAAGCTTCCAACGTGTGATATTTGCAAGTGTACACTTGAATCCGTAAATTATTCTGCACATCTTAAATCTATTAACCACAAAAATAAATGTTTGGAATGTGATGTCACTCTTGGTTCTAATGTTCATGAAATATTGTCAGCATTCAATCGAAAAATGGTTTCCTATCGTTTGATACCTAATAATAATACAAAATTTGCCAATCTACCTATAAACGACTATAGCAATTTATTAATAGAAAACTTCAATCATAATATACGAAATGAAATCGTGACCATCATAAATAAAAAACTTAAGGATTTTAACGTACTGAAAGTAAATTTCGAACTTTATGGAAGTTTTCTGAAGCCTGCAGCAGTCTCAGATGATAATGATGGAAAATACAACTTGGAAGTAAAATCTTTTCTGGTTCCCTACCAAGTTGTAGATAAATCTGTCAATGTAAATGAAGTAATTGAAAATTTACTTGCAAATTTAGAGAAAAAGCTTGAGGAATTCCAGGTAAGTTAAATTTAATCTAGTCTAATAGTAATAATAATACTAATAAAACGCTTATACTTGTTTTAAGGAACGTGATAGTGCATATGCACTTCAGGAACTTTTATTTTTGGAAGTCAATTTGGTGAAATACAATCCACTGAAAGCTTCCATCTATGTAAAACTTCCATTGGACATTGAGCGCAAAAAGGCTGTTATTGACGTTAAAAACCAAGATAATAGGTATGTGTTTCATCTGGGCAATTCTTTCCGCACTATATCCCGCCAGACATCGTGTAAATCATGTGTCAAGTTATAGGAAATATCTTTCAAAGCTAAATTTAACAGGTATGACCTTTCCAATGACCTCTTGTAACATTAAATTGTTTGAAAAATTGAATCCTAATGTAAGTGTAAATGTTTTTGGTCTCGAAAAACAAAAAGAAAAATCAATAATTGTAGGACCATATTATTTCTCTCAATGTAGAAAATTAAACCATGTTAACTTACTATACATCGAAGAAGAAAATAAACAACATTACTGTTATATTAAAAATTTAAGTCGTCTTATTTCGAAGCAGCTAAGTCGGAGAAAAACTGTTAAATATATTTGTGATGGTTGCTTGCAATATTTTGGTAGTGAAAATCTTTTAGCGAATCATATGCAACAGGACTGTGCGAAATGTGTAACCGTTTTACCTTCAGCTGGAAATAATTTTTTAAAATTTAAACAAACAGAAAAGCAAATTAAAGTTCCTTTTGTTATATATGCCGATTTTGAATCTTTGCTAGTTCCAATTCAACAATCTTCAGAATCGTCGATGGATACTAAAACAGTATCTACTCACATTCATAAGCCATTTAGTTTTGCCTATTACGTTAAGTGTTGTTATGACGATTCACTTTCGAAATTTTATTCGTTTCGGGGAGAAAATTGTGCAAAAGTTTTCTGTAATATGATTAAAAATGAAGCTTCTCATATATACTATACATACTTAAAAAATATTGTCCCTATGAAAGAATTAACTGACGAGGATTTAGAAAATTTCACATCGGAAACAAACTGTTATTTACGTAACAGAGATTTAGGTTCAGATAAAATTAAAAATCACTGTCACCTCACCGGTAACTATAGAGGCTGTTGTCATAATTCCTGTAATTTGAAAGTAAAAACCGTTAACTTTATCCCGGTTTTCTTTCACTATTTTAGCAATTACGATTGTCAACATTTTATACGTGAATTTACCGCCGAAGATGAAGAACCAATGAATGTCATTCCGGTGAATAAGGAAAAGCATATTTCATTTACAAAGAAAATTTTAGTTGATAGAAAAAATAGTGAGAATAGTTACATAGTTACGTTTTGTAGATTCTTATCGATTTATGAATCGAAAATAGGAGACACTCGCCGCAAATTTATCAGATGATCAAATTAGAGAATTGAGAAACTTTTTTCTAAATGATGAAGAATTTAGATTAATGCGTCAAAAGGGTGTTTTCCCATACAATTATTTAGATATGTTGGAAAAATTAAATAACGATTGTTTACCTTCAATAATGGATTTTTACGATTCAATGCAAGATACTTCAATTTCTGATGCAGACTATCAAAGAGCAAACGATATTTGGTATAAATTTTCATGTAAAAATTTAGGTGAATACAGTGACCTCTATTTAAAAGTAGACGTAATTTTATTATGTGACGTTTTCGAAAATTGCCGAAACTTATGTTTTTATAGTTTAGCCGGCTTGTCATGGCAGGCAATGCTTAAATTTACCAATGTACAGTTGGAGTTGTTAACTGACTGTTCAATGGTACTCTTTTTTCAACGAAATATCCGAGGTGGTTATGCTGGAGTGGTTCAACGTTTCGCACAGGCCAACAATAAATATATTGTTATGTTATGAGATGTGGGACTTATTAAATAAGTAATGATATGATGATAACAAAACAATTTTTTAAATAAAATTTTAATTTAATTTAGTGAATTCAAGAACATGAATAACCCTTAACTCGGAGTAAGTTTCAAAATATAAAAATTACAAATACCTTTATAAACGAAATTAAATTCAAATACTACTATATAACTAAAACTAATTAATATCTATAAACAATTATTAAAAATGAAAATTTTAAATTAACGAAGTCAAAAGTTTTTCTATTATATTATGGAAACATATTATTGACTCACTGTCACAATGTCAATCGAAAATCAGCTTTTATCAAAACAATTCCACATCCACGTTAATCTTTCTATTTTTTCTTTTAAATTCACTTCATCTTCATCTTCTACTTATTCTTCTTCTTGTATGATTATGATTACATTTAAGCTGCTATTCTTAAAATTTCTATCTTGCATTAAACCTTGATTTTCTTCATATTAACACATGTAATACTTCAGTTATTTCAAATATCTTCAATTTAAATTAATAATGTACTTTTGGTTTAATTTATTTTCTTTTTAAAATTTCTAAATTTCTGTTCTCCACAATCATTTTAAGTCTCAACCCTTAGTAACAATAACAAATTCTCTAGTGTCTTGATCTTTCAAATAAAATTTAATTTTCTTTTTTAAACAATCAAGAATGATATAATAATTTTGAAATGCTTCAGTCATTTCAAAACATTTTAAAATTAAATTTTTTTTGTTACAATTTTAAACTATAAATAAACAATTATAATACATAACTAATAATAAAAATACATTTCTTTTTTAAAATATTTTTTTTAAATATTTTGGAACTTTTGTTTCAATTTCTAAACTTGTTAATATTTTTAAAATTGTATTGTGACCATCCCTATATCATGACATAATCCCCCCAAAATTTTAAAAAATTTAATAACTCGTTATAAAATGTTTTCAAATTTTTAACACCCTTAGTTCAAATCTGAATTCATATAAGTAAAGAGTAGATTTATATGAAAACTTCCCCTAATCTTTTTAGTACTTAGATCTATCAATTCGTAAACATTTTCTGAGATAATTTTATTAACTCTATACGGTCCCTCAAAAGGCAATTGCAATTTTGCACAAAGTCTCCTTCTGTTATCTGCTACTCTTAACTTTCTGATGACCACTAAGTCTCCTATTTTGTAAATAACCTTTTTCTTGATCTTTTTGTTTTCTTTTGTTAGATATTTCTCAGCTGCTCTTCTGATTCTTAAAGTTACTATCTTCATTAACTCATCATATTCTACTTTATTATGTATTTTCCAAGGTCTATTTGGTTGTTTTAGTTTAATTAAATTACAGGGTGAAACCTTTGTTACTGTATTCGGCACTTCATTTAGGTACTTTTCTACTTCTGTTAATTTTGTATCCCATTCTTGATGGTTGTTATAAGTTACCTAATAATCTTAAAAATTTAATTATTTCCTGATTATACCTTTCCACTGGATTTCCTTGTGGATGTCTTATGCTCGTAAAGTGTATTTTCATATTATTTATTAGACAAAAGCTTTTCATTCGGTTATTGTTAAAGTACGTCGCATTATCACATAAAATACTATTAGGTTTACCTATTTCTTCAAAATACAAATCCAGTTTGCTCATAATTGTTTTTAAATTACATTTCTTACATGAAAATAACTTCGTATATTTGGTAAATAAGTCTGTTATTACCAATATATGCTTAAATCCTTGTAAAGAAATAATTAAGTTGCTTACAAAATCTATAGATACTATTTGTAGAGGTTTTGTTGTAACAATACTTTGCACTATATTTTTATTAGTGAAATTTTTATATTTACCTAATATACAAGTGTGACAATTTAAAACTACCTTTTTACATAATTGTAAATATTTTATTGCATAGTACCTTTCTCTAAATATTAAATGTAATTTTCTCACTCCTATATGTCCAAATTTATTATGTAAGTCTAAAATAATTTTTAAAGCTAATTCCTGATGTATCACATAAATTTCTATATTTTGCCATTTTTTAATTAACAAATCATTTTTAATTTCGAAATCTTTATAAGTTTTATTCGAATCAATCTTTCTTTTAAATTTGTAAGTTTCTGTTGTGAAAATGAAATTGATTCTACACTGTAAAGTTCATTATTTTCTTCTACTAAATTTGACGCAACAATTAAGTTCCTATTTTCAGAATCCTGAAATTTACACCTTGTCAACGCATCTGCAGTTACATTAGATTTTCCTGAACGATGTATGATTTTATAAGAGAAATCATTCAAAAGTAAAGACCATCTGTAGATCCTATTATTAGCAAAACGGTTACTAATTAAAAAAGTTAAGGCTGCATGATCTGTTTCTATTGTAAACGTGTTACCTAATAAATAATACTTAAATTTGGTTACTAAAAAAATAATTGCTAACATTTCTTTCTCTGGAATACTATATCTAACTTCACTACCTTTCAATGTCCTGGATATAAAACATACCGGTACTTCTATATTGTTTTGATATTGTACTAATTCTGCTGCAATTACTAAATTTGAAGCGTCTGTACGCAGAATAAACGGTAAATTATAGTTCGGATGGTATAATTTAAGATTGTCATGAAAACTATTTTTGATATCTATAAAATATTTTTCTATTTCATCCGTCCATTTCCATTTTATTCCTTTTTTTAACAAATGTAATAACGCTACAGTTTTATTTGCAAAATCTGGAATGAATCGTTTGTAATAATTAATAACTCCTAAAAATCCCCTAAGCGTCCTTAAATTTTTGGGTCTTGGAAATTTTTTAATCTCATTAAGTCTTTCATTGTCAACTTCTTCTTCTTCTGCTGCATATCCATTAATGGATGTTTGCGATCACATTCGTCCACTCTTCCCTATTACGTATGGTATGCATTAGTTCTTGTATTGTCCTCAGTCCTGTCCACTGCCTGACGTTGCGGAGCCATGACATCTTTTTCCTGCCGATTCCTCTCTTTCCCTCAATCTTCCCCTCAATTATCAGTTGCAGGAATTGGTACCTCTCGTTACGTATTACGTGGCCCAGGTATGCTGTTTTTCGACGTTTAATGGTGTCTAACAGTTCGCGGTCTTTATTGATTATTCTCAAGACCTCATCGTTGGTTCTTCTTGCAGTCCATGGAATCCTCAGTATACGCCTATAGATCCACATCTCGAATGCTTCCAGTTTGTTCATAGTGCTCACCTTCAGTGTCCATCCCTCCATACCATAAAGCAACACTGTCCAAACATAGCATTTGACGAATCTAATTCTCAAGCCCAGATCGAAATCAGTATTGGTGAACACTTTTTTGAATTTCATGAACGCACTGCGGGCATTTTCAATCCGGCATCTGATTTCTGTATCCGATTCCCAGTTTTCACACAGCCACGTTCCTAGATATTTAAATTTATTTACTCGTTCTATTGGTTGATTGTCATATGTTAGGCTTGAGTTCTGAAATTCTTGTGGTTTTCGAGCAATTATCATAAATTTAGTCTTTTTGGTGTTGATATTGAGACCCATGTTCTTACTGCATTCACCGACAATCCCAAGCATATGTCGCAAATCCTCCATGTTATCTGCAATTAGAACTGCGTCGTCCGCATAACGAATATTGTTGACCCATACACCATTCACTTTAACGCCCACGTTGCGTTCTTCTAGGGCTTTCTGAAAGATGGCTTCAGAATATAGATTGAACACAAGTGGGGAGAGGACGCACCCCTGTCTTACCCCTCTACAAATTAGTCTTGCTTCTGTGCGATCGTTACCAACTCTGACGTCAGCCATTTGGATCCAGTATAGGCTTTGAATGCAGCGGATGTCTTTTTGGTCTATGTCCAATCTATTTAGGATTTGGATCAGTTTATGATGTTGGACTCTGTCGAACGCCTTTTCATAATCGATGAAGCACAGCATTATGTCCTTTCTCTGATCGTAGCAGTTCTGGATTAGCACTTGAGTCGCAACTACTGCTTCTCTCGTACCTAAACCCCGTCTGAATCCGAATTGTGTGGATCCGATGTTTCTTTCGCACTTTATTGATATTCTGTAGTGGATAATCTTAAGGAACATCTTCAGTGTGTGGCTCATGAGGCTGATTAATCTGTGGTCCTCACATTTTGTTGCATTGTTCTTTTTTTGGCAAGGGGATAAAATTCGATGTTAACCATTTGGCGGGATATTCGCCTGTGTTATAGATTCGATTAAATATCGTCTGAAGAACTGTGATGCTTTTGTCGTCCAACAGTTTGAGCAACTCAACCGGTATGCGATCTGAGCCAATCGCCTTCCTATCTTTGGATGTATTGATCGCTCTTATAATTTCCTCCTTTGTGATGGCAGGTCCAGAGAGATCTTTGTCGTCTACATTTTCAGCAGCAGGTCTTTCATCGGCAAAAAGGTTGCTAATATAGTTCTCCCATATGGTTTTACGCTGTTGGTCATCCTGCGCTAATTCTCCCTGATCGTTCTCTACATTAGAGAATTGACTCTTTCTATATACTCCTGCCGTCTCTTTTATCTTTCTGTGTAGGTTGAAGTCATCGTGCATTCTTTGTAATTTTTCTAGTTCTTCACACTGTTGTTTCAGCCATTCATTCTTAGCGGTTCTTATCTTCGATCTAATGAGTTTCTGGGTTTTTTTGTAGTTATCACTATTCCCTTTGTTCTTGTACCCTCTTCGCTTCTCAAACAGCGTCAGTATCTCATCTGTCATCCAATCGTGTCTTTGTGCTTTTCGTTTATGTCCCAACTCTGCCTCTGCAACATTGGCCATGGCAGCCTCCATTTCCTCCCATACGTCTCCCATGTTGGCTTCCTCTACCGACTGTGGGTCTATAGTTGTCAGTATTTTTTCATTAAGATCTTTTGTGACCTTGTTCTTTGTTTCTTCATCTTTAAGTCTTTCGTAATCTATCTTTCGCTGTGGTACATGGGTTTTGATTGTCATAATTTTGATTTTGATTACCGCCATCAAGAGAATATGGTCTGAGGGAACATCAGCACCCGGATAGGTGCATACTTTCTTTACCGATGTCCCAAAACGTTTGTTGATGAGTATGTAATCGATCTGATTGCGGATTATGTTGTCTGGGCGATCTCCTGGAGCCTTCCACGTATATAAGCGTCTAGGTGGCAACTTGTACCATGTGTTTGTTATTTTCATGTTTTCCTCCTGGCAGAATTGGCAAAGACGTTCACCACGATCATTGCGCAATCCCAATCCATAAGGGCCTACCAGTGCTTCAAATCTTCCTTCTCCCACCTTGGCGTTGAAATCACCCATTATTAAGTTTATGTCGTGATTTTTAACTTGTTTGAGTACTTGCTTTAATTCTTCGTAAAACGTCTCGATCTCATCTTCTGTTGAATCTGCTGTGGGTGCATACACCTGTATGACGTTGATGTTGGCCGGTTTGGCGTATAGTTTAAGTAGTATGATTCTGTCCGAGAAAGGGAGAACGTTTATTACAGATCTGGATAACTTTTCAGTCAGGACTATTCCTACTCCCTTCCTATGGTTTCTGTCATTATTTCCCGAATAGTACATGACTCCTCCAGGAACGTGACATACTCCAGCCTCAGGCCACCACGTTTCCGCGACACCCAGAATATCCATCTTCAGTCTCTTCATTTCCTCTATTAGGTTGGCCAGTTTTCCGGCCTCATATAAGCTACGCACATTCCAAGTGCCAACCTTTACTTCGCTTCGTAAACTCAGTCTCTCTTTCCTGACTTCATTCAACACAGTTCCCCCCGGAGATCCGATTGGGGAACGATTTATAACTCCGGACAATTTTGGGTTAAATGTATTCATCATAGGATTTTCGTGTGTTTTAAGTGATTCTCTTGGGATAAGTAGTGAAGGTGGTATCCCGTTGCCTTCCTTCACTTTATACAGGGATTTAATCCTGTATCTCTGTTACGTATGGTTATACCGCCAATATTCGGTCGCCATTGCCTCGTTCGTTTTCTAGCAGAGTGCACCGGGTGACCGGGGTCACCACTCGAGCAGGTGAGGTTGGCATTTGGGCAGCATTGATGTACTGATGTTTTGCGCTGCCCCTTATCCCCCATTGTCAACTATAATACCATTTTTATTAATTAGAAAACCTAAGTATTTAACCTGTTTTTTAAAAAATTCACACTTTTGTGAATTTAATTTTAAACCAGCTTTATCAAGCTGTTCCAATATCATATGTAAATGTTCTTGATGTTCTATTCTATTTTTAGAAAAAATAAGTATATCATCCACATAATGTGATGAGCAATATTCAAATTTATTTAATATCATCTGCATCGCTCGAACCAATGCAGCACTAGACGTAGATAACCCAAATGGAACCACGTTAAAGACGTAAATATTTCCGTTAATTTGAAAACCACAATATTTTCTGCTATCAGGATGAAGGGGAATTAACCAAAAAGAATTTTTTAAATCTAATTTAGAAAAGATGACTTTATCCCCTAACCTACCTAATATGCTTTCCATATTTTCTGGATGTTCGAATTGTGGTTGAGTAATTTGATTTAATTTTCGCGCATCTAGACACATACGAATTGAACCATTTTTCTTTTGCACTATAACCATGGGATTAATATAATTAGTTGAAGATCTGCTTATAATACCCTCTGCTAACATCTGTTCTAATTCTGCACTAACTTTCTCTCGATACTTAAAAGGAATTGGATAAGTTTTACAGTTAAATGATTTACTATTGTTAACTGTTAATTTATGTTGATAACATATTTTTGCTATCCTAAATCTGTTGTTTCTCAAACTACTAAATTTTTTAAATAAACCATCTACAATTTCCCTAAATTCTGGCTCAGTATTTATTACTATATTGTCTTGTTGTTGATTTTTAATAATAATATTATTTGGATCGTTATCTAATATATTTAAATTATTACATAACTTTTCTTCATTAATAATAATTTCTTTTAAATCATCTTTAATTCTTATTATATTAATTTGATTATCATCAATTATAACTTTCTTTTCTTTTAAATCAACAATTGCTTTAATATTCAGTAATAAATCTTCACCTAAAATACACACGAATTGTAGATTTGGTATAATTAAAAATTGTGCATTTACAATTTTCACTCCTATTTGTATTTGAGTAATTAACATTTCATTAGCATCAATCATTTTTTTGTTATTCGCAGATTTTAATGTTACTTGGATACTTTTGTTATATGTTGTTCCAATTCCCTAAGATGTTCTAAGAAAAATTGTTTGTTAAGTAAAGATACCTCACTTCCTGTGTCTACTAATTCTTCTATTATTTTATTATGAATTTTAACTTGTATAAACGGCAAAACTGATAATATTACGTCTCTATCATAATTCTCAATATTTATAAATTCTTTAGGATGTTGATATGTCGAGCTAATAATTTTAGATTTTGAGTTATCTAGTGATGAAATTTTTTTTTAATTTGGGAATTAGGTTCGATTTGTACCAAATGTTGCTGTTGTGGAATTTGTTCGTTTTTTTCTTTCCTTTTCTCTTCATATTCTGTTTCAGTCATGATAGCATTTACATTTAAATTCTCTCTTCTTGGACTCCTTTTAATTTCTTCTTTCTTTCCTTCCTGTTGGTATTTATTATTATAGTATGGTCTATTTTCTTCATACAGTCTTTTTGTATAATTGTTCTCTCTGTTGTTATTTTGATAGTTTCTTTTATAATTGTTTCTATTTCCATTATAATTATTGTTATAATTATTATTATAATTATCACTGTTAATTTTTTGATTTTCATAACTATTTCTACTTTGATTATTATTATAATTGTTCAATTGAAATTTGTTTATATTATAATTTTGTCTCGATTGACTCTGTCTTACTTCATCAATTCTTCTTATGTAATCCAGAAATCTGTCCAGAGTTGTAATCGATTGGATCGCTATTGTTTCCTGTATATTACTATCAAAATGTCTCGAAAGATAATGAATTATTTCCATTTCGTTTGAGGCAGGTTCAAGTTGTTTTGCCATGTGAAATTTGTTCAAAATATACCTTTCTCTTGTTGTTCCCCTATTTTCAATGTATTTCCCCATGAACAGATCTTGTCTAACCTTCATTTGTCGGTCATTATTCCAAAAACGTTTTAAGAAAAGATTCTCAAAATCATTAATACTGTTAATTTGCTCGGAATAAATTTCTAACCAAACCTCCTTTTCACCCATTAGACATGATTTTAAAATAGTTAAAATATTAACTAATTCTCCAAATTGATTAACAAAATTCTTCAAATTTTTAACAAATACTTTAGGATGAATTTTATTATCAGAATTTGCCTTTAGGAAAACATCCAAATGCATATTGAATGAAACATTGTTGTCTTTATATCTCATATTTATTTTTGAATTGGTTTTTATTTGTTTTAACTCGTTCTCACATACATCAATTCTAAGATTTGTTTGTTTATTGTTTTCGTTAATGTTCTCTTCTAAATTATTTGCTACTTCTTCTATTATTTTAACACCTTTGTTTTCAATACGCTTTAATTCTTCTTTTATTTTTAAATTGTTTTCCTGTATACTCTTCTGAATATCTTCTTGGAGATTTTCTTTAATTTCTTTGTTAATATTCTCCATCCTATCTTCTATCTTTTCAATTTTTTCACTAAATACTGACATATTTTCTTCTATTCTTCTTATATTTCCGTCTATTTTTTCATTTAAAATCCTGTTATCTTCTTTAAGTTCTAGACTTAATTTTTTACTGTCTTCTTTAAGTTCACCAAGTTCCTCTTTTAATTCCTTATTATTATGGTCAATTTTTTCACCAAGTTCTTCTTTCAATTCCTTATTATTATGGTCAATTTTTTCACCAAGATTTTTGTTCTCTTCTTTTAATTCTTTATTATTATTTTCCATTCTTTCATTCAAGTCTTGACTTAATTTTTTATTGTCTTCTTTACGTTCTCCAAGTTCTTGTTTTAATTCTTGTTTTAAATTATCGTTCATTTCTTCTAACTTTTGTAATAAGATTGTCATAATGTCATTATTTCCAGAGTCCATTTTTATAAGTTTTCCAGAACGCAAGTACATAAATTTAATAAACTTCTACCCTTTAGTACTATTGAATTCAACGAATCTTTATCAGTCTAATTTTTATCTAGCAAAACTTTTAAACGAGCCCAATTTTTTAAGAGCGTCTAATTTTTAAAGAGCGTCAATTTTTTAAGAGCCCCACGTTGGGCGCCAAAATGTTATGTTATGAGATGTGGGGCTTATTAAATAAGTAATGATATGATGATAACAAAACAATTTTTTAAATAAAATTTTAATTTAATTTAGTGAATTCAAGAACATGAATAACCCTTAACTCGGAGTAAGTTTCAAAATATAAAAATTACAAATACCTTTATAAACGAAATTAAATTCAAATACTACTATATAACTAAAACTAATTAATAGCTATAAACAATTATTAAAAATGAAAATTTTAAATTAACGAAGTCAAAAGTTTTTCTATTATATTATGGAAACATATTATTGACTCACTGTCACAATGTCAATCGAAAATCAGCTTTTATCAAAACAATTCCACATCCACGTTAATCTTTCTATTTTTTCTTTTAAATTCACTTCATCTTCATCTTCTACTTATTCTTCTTCTTGTATGATTATGATTACATTTAAGCTGCTATTCTTAAAATTTCTATCTTGCATTAAACCTTGATTTTTGTCTTGATCTTTCAAATAAAATTTAATTTTCTTTTTTAAACAATCAAGAATGATATAATAATTTTGAAATGCTTCAGTCATTTCAAAACATTTTAAAATTAAATTTTCTTTGTTACAATTTTAACCCATTAGCGCCTAACGGTACCATACGGGCTCGATAAAAAGCAGAAATTTAGGTGGAGGGTATTAGTAGAAGCTGCAAGTTTCAACCAGTTTCAGTGCAGTGTCTTGTTTTTTAGTGTTTTGTGAGTGCTTATGATAGTTTGTGTTATTAAACAGTGATTAAAAGTTACATTTTTTCTCAATCATAGGCATTGCATAACAGAAATCGTTGTAGTGATGGATTTCAAATTAGTGTAAATATTATTATAATTAGTATTGTGTCAATTGTAAATTTTTTTGTGTTTTCAATTAATCATATACATACAAAGGAATCATGTCTCTTTAACATGGTTTTTAAATTTTTTGTATTTGTTGCAAAATTAGTGTATAAACATTGATGTTCCCATATGGGTTCGTTAGGCGTTAAAGACTTATCAAGAAGTAAGAAAGTAAATTTTGGTTCAGTGTTACATTGTATTGCACCAATCAGCATAATTATGATCGTTTCGTAGATTGATTAGCATTTTCAGTCTGTTTTGAAAGTCTGATATTTTATTTTAGAGGAATTACACTAAAAGAGGCAATAGACTTAGTGCACGATAGAGGAACTCCGGCAGATATATATATTGAGCCTCCTGAGAGTAATTATCTTACTGATGAAGATTCCGCAGATGAAGACGAAGGCGGTATGGTTGACAACCTGTCTTCGAAACAACTTTCTGCTCCTGCAGAAATTGTATTTTCTAAGAAAGACAGATTTGGGGTCGACGATAGTTGTGAAGATGAGACCATGCCGTTGTTAACAAATCAGCCCCCAACTGCAAATGTTAGTTCCATCACGATTGCTACGAAACCATCAACACATAATTTCGTTCAGGGAGATTTGCAGGCCCATAATTATACATTCCCATCTGGAGACTATTCAAAGTACGAGTCAATGAGCTGTGTTGAGATTTTTGAGTGTTTCTTGGCTGATGATTTGCTTCAACTTGTTGTAAAGCAGACGTCCAATTATGCTTTACTGAAAAACTTTCCAGATCCCCAACTAACTATTGAAGAGTTAAAAGTTTTTATTGGTATTCTTGTTTTAAGTGGTATCAACATTTTGCCATCAAAAAGAAGATACTGGGAGAATTCAAATGATATGAAAAACGTTATGGTGTCGGAGGCTATGCGGCGAGACAGATTTTTACAAATATGCAAATTTATTCATTTTGCCGATAACAATACTATCGACACTTCCGATAAGATGTACAAATTGCGGCCACTTATGGACAACGGGCCGCCTACCAAAAGCTGCAGCGAGTGATTTTAGAGTCAGTGATGACATAAGATTTGATGGACTCCATCACTATGTAGTCCCCATTCCTGAAGGAAAAAGAAGACGATGTGGTGGGGAAAACTGCAATGCTCGAGGACGGAAAATGTGCTGCAAATGCAATACAAGACTGTGTGTTCCCTGTTTTCGAAATTTTCATATAAAATAAATAAAATTATTGTTATATATTCAACGTTTTGCTTGAAATTATAATGTTACATTACGATGAAGTAACAGATGTAGTTAACGCCTAACGGTCCCATATGGGAACAGGCCCTTTTTAGTATTTGCATTAATAAAAAAAAATAAATATGTTAGAAAGTATGCTTAAAATAATAAGTTCTCCTGTTTTCATGATAAAAATTATAGTTTCAAAAAAAAAATTTTCTCGGCGTTAATGGGTTAAACTATAAATAAACAATTATAATACATAACTAATAATAATAATACATTTCTTTTTTAAAATATTTTTTTTAAATATTTTGGAACTTTTGTTTCAATTTCTAAACTTGTTAATATTTTTAAAATTGTATTGTGACCATCCCTATATCATGACAATATTCTCTCTAATTACAACAATTCACAAGCAACATATTACATATCATATTGGGATGCAAATAATTTATATGGATATACGCTTTCGGAAAAACTGCCTATATCGAACTTTCGATGGCTCTCACAAAATGAAATTGATTCATTTAATATAAATAACTATAAAGATTCTGATGACCAAGGATATGTTTTGGAAGTCGATATTCATTATCCAAAACATTTGCATGATTCACACAATGATTTTCCAATGTGTATTGAAAAAATGAAACCTCCAAATTCAAAATGTAAAAAATTATTACAAACCCTTTTCGATAAGCAAAATTACGTTATTCATATAAAAACTCTTTAGCAATGTATTGAAAATGGTTTAGAGTTGTCGAAGATTCATAGAATTCTCACGTTCAAGCAATCTGCTTGGATGAAACCGTTATATAATAAATATTGCGAACTATGGAAAATGTATCGAAAATATAGAAAAAAGGGTCAACGTTAGTTTAGTCAATTCGTGGAAAGATTTGTAATGTATGAATTTCACTATAACTTTATAAAAAAAAAAATATGGTTCCAAAGCATCACTTTTGTATACAGATACTGATAGTTTATTGTATTTCATAGAAATGGATAATGTTTATAACGATATGAAGAATAATTTACATAGATTTGATACCTCAAATTATTGTACTGTTAATATTTTTGAAATGCCTTTGGTAAACAAAGCCATCCCAGCACTTATGAAAGATGAAGTTTGTGGTAAGATTATTTGGGAATTTGTCGGTCTTAAAGCTAAAATGTATGAAGTAAATATAGAAGGAAGTTTAATAATGAAAAAGTCTAAAGGTGTTAAAAAGAATGTTATAAAGTCATTAACGGAAAAAAAATTTAAATATGTATTAAATGAAAACGAGATAGTACTGAAGCGACAAAATGTATTTAGATCTTTAAAGCATATAATTTATGCTCAATGCATTAATAAAATTGCTTTGTCTGCGGATGACGATAAACGTTTCCATATACCAGAAACGTATAAGACTTTAGCATGGGGACACTACAAAATAACTGATAATACTAACAATAATTTAAGTTAGGTTATTTGAATGATTTCTATATTTAGCTTATTGTTTTAATTATTATACAAAGTCAGTTAATTACTATAATAAAAAAATGATGTTTAATAAACTAACTTGAAGCAATTGGATACTTGTGTCTTATTTGTACGTTAATGACCTTAACATCTAGGAGGAGAAGGAAAAGGAGGAGGAGAAACGGATGATAGTAGTGGTAATAACCAATTTAAAAATTTAAAGAGTAGTTCTAGAACTTTAGAATGCCAAATGGCAGTTTTACAGTTAAAACCGGGAAATAAAATCAAAGTTCTTTCAGCATTTGAATTAATTCAACTGGCAAATGTTGTGCAAGCGACTGAGGATTGGCATAGCAGTATTGCAAATTTAGAAGAAAAATGGAGAACATCAAGCACTGACGTGTTTAATAGTGACTTGTTCAATATTGTAGCTTGTCCGCTATCTGAAATTTCAAATTATCCAAAAAACAGCGATCCTAATGGTAATAATGAAGAAATTTACCATAAAGGAAAAATGTTAGCGTTAGAAGTGCAGAAAAGAATTGATATTTTTAAAGAACCGAAGAAAAGAAGAATAGTAACGGAAAAAGTGAAAAAAAGACAAAGAAAAAGAAACGAGAAAGAATCGTATGCATTGATATCACCACCACTATCATTCTCGCGACTTCCTCCGCCGCCACCGCCGCCGCCGCCGCCTACTACAGCGAAAGACGAACAATGCTGCTACCTATTTGATAATATTTATAAAGAATTGGGAATTAAAGATTTGTAGGATTTTTTAAAATAAAGAAAATCTTATTAATATGAGTATTTTATTTCTATTAGTGTTAAGCATACAAAAAAGTCTTACATTTATTCTTGGAAAATATTGAAAAGCTTTTATAGTCTTTAGAATAAATTGATGGTAATTTTACAGAATCTGATACATTTTCATCTTGCCAACCTACTGGCAGTCCTGTTTTCGCTTTTTCTAAATTACCAACAAGCCATTGAAAGACTGCTTTCTGTCTACAATTATGCAATGGTTCAAATTTATAAGCCAGTAGTACAATAGTTTTGGTTGTGCTGTAACTCGAAGCAGGGGGGTTCCCTCACTTTTCGTCAGAATCCAAAGAAAAGAAAAACAAACAAAATTTATCTTTTCAAAAATCTGTATTTATTTAAATTCGAAGAATTTGGCTGTGAATGTGAATCGTCTAGTGTTAGGACCTTTTAATTACGTTGTGTTAAATGAATGTAGTAAGATAGCTTCTTTTATGAGTTCCGTACAAGTTATATGTGCTAACAAAGAAAACACAAGAAATTCGAACCACATGATTTATTTATATTATATACATATTGACAATTGCCCTTGGTATCGGTTCGGGAAGACAAGCACCTTTTTATTTTACCATAGAATTTAGGGTTGGGACAGACGTGCCATCAAAGACATTTAATAGCCAAAGTTATGTGTTGGTACAAAGTTCGAACATCGTCAAACAGTGCAACAACGAATTGTGTAGGAAAAACCCTCGCATGTTCGTCTTAAGCTGGGAGAAGGAAAGTCGTGCTATTCGTGAACTTTAACCGTCGCTAAAGCCACAACCGCTGTAAGCCCATGGGCTACCTTGGTAGACCATGTTAAAATACCTGTTGTCTGAAAATGCCATGTCACGGGAGTGTGTATGTATAGTTTGTTTGGTGTGAGGAATCGGGCACACTTGGTAACCACGAAACCTTTTATATTTTTTCGTCGGACACGTCACACTTGGTGACCATTATCCTTTTTGAGTTTGGCGAGACACATCACCTCGGTGAACGTAGCCTCTATTTATAGGTGGTTAGAAACACGCCACTCTTAGTGGACGTCGTCTCTATTTTATGACAGTTCAGAACAACAAAGCATGTCAACTTACTCGACTTCCTTCTCTCTGATTAAGAGTTCTTCAATTAAGAGTTTCGCCTTAATTTAGACAAATGCAAATCTGCTATCTTTTAAACACATCTGTTACCAAGGCAAAACTTTGGTTGTTTTGCTTTTGATATGCCCAACCCATTGTGAAGCATGCCCAGTCAGGCGATTCCACAATGGTCCCATCTCCAAAGGGTTGGTAGATGGGGGGGGTTTTTAGTGGGTGAGAGTCCCACACTCCCGGTCTACCTTGTGCGTCTGGAGTGCATAATGCATATAATAATAATAATAGCTTTATTAACAAAAATTGTTACATGTTCTAATAAGTATTAACATTAAATAAAATAAAATACAATCTTTTCAATTGAATTGGATGCGCGTCTTTTGTCTATCGTTTTATTCATTCTCCTTTCTTTTCTTTAGTATGTTCCACATTCTTTGCAGGCAATCCTTCCCCAAAAGTTGTTGTTTCCATCTCTTTCCATCCATTCCCGTGAACTTGCATCTTTCAAATATGTGTTGCAGCGTTTCATCTTCTTGTCTGCATAGTCGGCACATTTTGTTTTCTTCACTTTCCCAGTGTCTGTTGGCTCTGGATTCCGAACCCAGTCTGAATCTGGCTGTGAGTTGCAGTTTATTCCTTTTGTTTTGTAGCGGATGTTGCAGCGCTACATGAAGGTACGTGTTGAGAGAGAGAGAGGTCCTAATAAGGACCGTTGTATTGGAAGGATGTTTCAGCTTCCAATGAAAGGCGAGTCAGTATTAGACTTGACTTTATTAGAAAAATAGACGGGTATTTATACAAAAAATAATTACATTAAGCTTATGGGTAAATGCGTGGTCAACCGTTTACCCTTGTGTGTGTATTTGCGGTTGACTCAATTTGTGGTACAAAAAGACAAAAGTCTAAACTCTGCTGTACTGTGTGAACTACTTTGTCGGAATTAATATGTACAAAGTGTTCCCACAGTTTTTACGTTTTATTAAATACTCTGGTGGTTCTGTCATTTCTGGCATTATTCTTTTATATTCTTTTGCGTATTTCGAGTTTCCCAGTTTTGTTTCTAAATCCTGCCTTTCCAAATTTTTACTAATTTCTTCCATTTGTTTCCATGTGTTTGCTTCGTTTTCGATTTTTCTATTATAATATTCAACAAGCGACCATCCTCTTTCTTCTAAGTGCTTTTTTCTCGCTCTCTTCCATTTTTCTTTTGTCTCTCTTCTTCTGTTTATCTCCCAATCTGTACTTATTTTATTTTTGATCTTTACGCATTCTGTAAGAAATTCGTTTCCTTCATGTCTAATTATCTTTTCTTCATATTTTACTGCTCTTTTTCTTGCTTTTATAGCTAGTTTTTCTCGCTTTGTCTCTAGATGCAGCATATATCCCGGTGTTGTTCTATCTAATTTTAGTGTCCATTTGATGTACTTATGCTGAATTTCTTCTATTGCTTTGAACTCTTGCCAGCCCCAAATTTCCACCCCATACATTAGTATGCTCTCTACAAGTGTGTCAAAAAGATACATTCTTTTTTTCCAACAGTCTTTGAAGTTCCTTTCGGCTATGCTCCATATCCTTCCCAGTGCTGTCGTTGCTTTTTTCTTTAAATGCTTTATGTGTTCTTCATTTCCATTGTTTTGCTGCAGACTATATCCCAAGTAGTTAAAAGTCTTTACTTCTTCTAAGGTTGTTCCTTCCCATGTGAATTCCATTTTTTTCCTTCTTCCTCCCGGTGTTTTTCCTTTGAGAATCTTTGATTTTTTGATATTTAACTCAAGTCCTCTTTCTGAGATGTACCTTGCAAATCTTTTTATCAATTCTTTAAGCCCTTGTTCATTACTTGCCATTAAAACTACATCATCTGCATATGACACTGTCCATATCTTTTCTTTTCCTATTACCACACCTCCTGTTTGTATTTTGTTCATTGTTTCTTCCAGATTACAGAATGCCAAGTTAAAAAGTGCTGTGCTTAGCGGGCATCCCTGCCTTACACCGTTTATAGTTTGTATTTCGTTTGAGTATCATCATTTATTCTTACTTTAAAAGTTGTTTCGTTATAAATCTCCTTTATTCTCTCACTTAGTTTATTGCTAATGTTTTTTTGTTCCATAATCTTCCATATTTTTTCTCTTTTTATTTTGTCAAAGGCACTCTTCATGTCTGCGAAACACATAAATATTTGGCCCTTTGCCTTTTTCATTTCCTCTTCCATAGCAGTTTTAACGGTATATATCGCACCTATTGTTCCTTTGCCTTTTCTGTATCCAAATTGCGTTTCACTCAATACTTTTTTCTCCTCCATTTCCTTTTCCAGTCTTGTTTTCAAAATTTCTGCATATATCTTATAACCCGTGTCCATGAGGGTAATTCCCCTGTAGTTTTCTACGTCATCTTTGTTTCCTTTTTTGAATATAGGCGTTATTATTCCTACTTTCCATTCTTCAGGTATTTTCTCTTCCCCATTCCATATTTTATTTAGTATTCTGTGCATCTCCTCTTTCACCTGCTCCATTCCATATATCCACGCTCATTTGGTATTTTGTCTTGGCCGAGCGCCTTCCTTTTTTTCATTTTATTTATTGTATTTTTAACCTCTTCGATGCTTATTTCTTCTTCATAATTTAATGTTTTGGTAAAAGTTCGTTTTTCTTTTTCTTCTAATCCTTTCATTTGTTTTTGAAAATGTTCTACCCATTCGTTCATTTTTATTTTTTCACTTATTTTTATTTTTTTACTCCTTTGTTCGTTTTTTAAATTCCAGAATTTTTTTCCCGATTTGTCCATTTTAGCCCCTATCCATTCCCTTTCTTTGTAATCTACTTTCTTTTGTTCTAGTAGATTTCTGTATTCTCTTCTTATCTGTAAGTATTCTTCCTTCTTCGTTCCGTCTGCTGCATAGCTCCTCTTAGCCTCCTTCAATTTTTGCTTGGCTTCGTGACAGTCACCATCCCACCATTTTTTATTGGGTGTTGTACCTTTGATGAACCGGAAACAAGGTTGCAATGGATGCATATAGCGTTTACTTTAAAAATATTTACAGGATAATCAGACACTTCATGACTATTAGCTTTAATAATTCTCGGTTTAAATCCTAGCAGTCGTCCGATTGAATCCGTTTTTGTGAAATCAACTTGCTCTGTACACTTAATTTCCGAAAGTAAAGTGTTGTTGTTGCCAGTTATATTAAGGGTGGTGTGGTATTATATAGAAATTGTAATACTAGATGACCACAGTTGAATGAGTTGTACATCTGTTTGCGATCATAATTATAAAAGATTTTGCATGGTTGAGAAGAATTTAAGTATATCACAATTTCCGAAGGCGGTCGCAAATTTCCGAAGCTGTCAAAATAAACTGCATTGCCGTTTTTAATTTTGTATGCTGTCCAATGCGTACCCATGCCCGTTTTCTTATCATGATTTACAATTCCACATTCGATGGTGCGCACTTTTTTAGGTAAACTGTCACGCATAAATATTCCGCGAAAGTGAGGAATTTGAAGCATTTTAACATATTTATGTAAATCTTCATCGGTTATTGCTCGTTGTGGCAGACTTAGAGAGGTTTTTTTTTTTTTGATAAGGTAAATAAAGTCCCAAACCTTTTTTATAAGGTTTCAAGAAAAGACCTTTTCCAAGAGCAATTTTTTCGATAGCCTTATTATGTCGTTCAGATTCGCTAAGACTTTTTTGGGCTGCTTTAACATCATTAACCGCTTTCGCGATTCCGGCTGCTCCTCCGGACAAAGCAACTAAAGCTCATAATCCAGCGAAAAGTGGTATTAATGGAAGAAATCCACCGCTTTTTGGAACTGGTATTATCCTGGGAGAATCGGTAACTTTTTTCTGATTTGCATTTTTTAACTGTGACATTGCTAATCGTGCTGCTCGAATGACATTTTCTGGCTTTTTCTGTTTTAGAACATTCGCCGCTTTTCTTATAAATTTTCGAAAACTTATTCTTCCACCCTTTCTTTTTTTCATAGAACTACTAGTTCGTTTTCTTCTTTATTGTTGTTGTTGTTGTTGTTGTTGAACTCCCATACCCAACTTTGTTTTTACATTCATAGCGGTTGCAACTGCTCGAGCAGCTAAACGTTCTCCAATGCTTGCATCCGATGAATGAACTCGTCTAAGTGCTGCTCTAGCTAAAATACTATCTGCTTTATGTCTTTGTTCTAGAATTTTAAAATTAGAGTATGCAATATCATGAGCTTTGCAGGATTCATCTAAAGGATTTATTCCTTTGTCCCCTCTTTTCAACCTCTCGTTTAACTTTGTACCTGGTCCACAAAAGCGATAGCCCGGTATATGAAATTCGAATGGTAAAGAATTAATTAGTTTATTAAGTAAACCATTGCCTCGTTGCACTTCTTTCCGCATTGCTCTCTCTTATTCAAAGTTTTCTTCGAAATAAACCAATTCATGCAGAGCTAACAGCTTATAAAATAGAAAAACAGTAACCATATTTTTTATTAGATTATTGGCATGCGAATAGTTCAACAACAAGCTGTGCTGCCTATTACTAACCGTGATTTTAACGATGTACCAAAGGCAAATCGACATGGACCCCTACTACCGTCAACAATACGATCAATCGTTACAGGTCCTTCCAATTGTGGAAAGACGAATGTTATAATTTCACTTTTAGAACATCCCAATGGTCTCCGATTCGAGAATGTTTACGTATACTCTAAATCGCTAACTCAACCAAAATATGAATACTTAGACAAGCTTTTTAAGACAATAAAAGGCATTGGCTATTACCCTTACAAAGATTCTGAGAATATTATTTCTCCATCAAATGCGAAATATAATTCAATATTTATATTTGACGATGTTGCTTGCGAAAATCAGAATGTAATCAGAGATTATTTTAGTATGGGACGTCATTACAACATCGATTTTTTTTATCTTTGTCAAACATATACTCATATTCCAAAACATCTAATACGCGACAATGCAAATCTAATTATATTAACGTAGGTCAATCGTGGGGACTTGGACTGGTTAGAAAATTCAAAGAAAGATAGTTTGAAAATTTCGTTGGACGTTTCGCCACTTTATTGTAGCTTCTTCAGCAACTACAAGGTTTGATATAATATAACTACATGTATCCAGTATGTGTGATTACCTTATTAAACATTAAATGGTTTATGTCAGAACTTACAAAGATTATACAATAATATGAATTTACGCAATTTGTTAAATACATTATTTTAGAAAAAATTCTTTTCTTTTTCATTCGTTTTGAAAAGTTTTTATGATTAAGTACAAAAAATTGATAGTTATAAAAGTATAATTTAATTACAAATATTAGTAAACATGTGTATAATTTAAATTTTATATTTACCTCATTTTCTAATTTCTTTCTTTTCGTTGTAACATAATATGTTTAAACCCAAAAAACCTGTTGGGTTAGTCAATTACAAAGGGCAAATGTACAACATTTAATGGTGTGGTTACTCAATCCTTCAAATAATCATTATTCTTGTTAAAAATTAAACATAAAACTGCAATTATGCATAAAAACACTGTACACAACCGAAAATTTGTAAAATAAAAATTGATTCTTGAGATAAAATAAATAATTATATTATTCAAACAGGATGAGCTAAATCTTAAGCATGTCTATTCAGATTATGTCAATACTGACATGCCATTTGAAATGTTTAAAACCATTTGCAAAGTTTGTTGGGATGACAAATATGGGTTTATAAGTATTTATAAAGATAGTGATGTTAAAAACGGTCGATACCGTAAAGGTTTTGATCAATATATATATATATATATGTATATGACTCTATACACTTTGGACGCGCAAATATTAACCTAACTGTACACTTTGGCCGCATCGGTGATACTTCGGGCGCGCGCCCAAAGTATTTTTGATGCGCAATTGTATAATACGGGCGCTTTACAGATTCACGACTCCTTGTCGATGTTCACTTCCGCTACTCAATACAAGATGGCAAAAGCATGAACTTTTCATGCAAAAATACTAACACGGTATTTTAAATTTCTGCGTAGAGTGCTGCCTACCTTGGTTTCTATTACTTTGGTAAAGGATTAATGCAATTTAAGATAAGATCTTACTTGATTTACCGTTTGTTTTTCATCTGAACAAAACTGAATAATTTGGGCGCTCGGCTATTTTCCTTCGCTCGTCACGGAAATATCAAATTTAAGTAAAACGGGACGACCCTTTTATTCCTAATCGACGGCAAAATACAGCCATTGTTTTGACTTTTAACAACTTTTGTTTAACTTCATTTATTTATTAGCTAGGTAGTACATTTAAGAATATCCGTAAAGCGCCAGAACTATTAGGCAGTGTACATTTTCACAAAACTTAATTTTCCGGGTTATGAAAATAAAATAGTTTTGTGATTGAAAAGCAATTTTGAAACAACAAAATCAAAAAGTAATAAAACATTAAGCTCGGGCGCCAGTCTGGGGTTCCAGACAAGAAACCACAAGTAAATTGCCTCGGGAGCAGCAGCAAGTTCTCCACTGATGGTTAAAAATAAAATAACAAAAATAAAATAATAAAAGACTCAAATTTATTAAAATATCAGACTGTGTAAACCGCACCTAGGGATTGAAAATGCATCTAGTGCCCAAATAATCATTTTACGAATAACTTCTTCGAAAATCGAACGAAATAGAGACAAGCGTCCAAATTATACAGTTACGCTAAGTTAATAGGCGGCCGAAGTATTAGATAGTGTACAGCCATAAATTAATGGCACCTCCGGAGTGCCTGACAGTGACACCTTCAACCTGCGTTTTTTGTATAAACCGTACTTATGGATTGAAAATTCATCTAGTGCCTAAATAATAATTTTACAAATAACCTCTTCAATAATCGAACGAAATATAGACAAGCGTCCAAATTATACAGTTACGCTAAGTGGATAGGCGACCGAAGTATTGGAAACTGTCCCCTCATAAATTACTGGTAGCCAGGTAGTGTCCGACTGTTACACAACAAAGCTGCGCTTGCTTTGAAAACCGTATGAATCAATCCACTAAACTACTAATCATTTTACGAGTAACTCCATCGATCATTGAATGAAAAACAAATAAGCGTCCGAACTGTGCTGTTACGCTTTGTGAATAGGCGGCCGAAGTATTAGATAGTGTACAGCCATAAATTAATGGCACCTCCGGAGTGCCTGACAGTGACACCTTCAACCTGCGTTTTTTGTATAAACCGTACTTATGGATTGAAAATTCATCTAGTGCCTAAATAATAATTTTACAAATAACCTCTTCAATAATCGAACGAAATGTAGACAAGCGTCCAAATTATACAGTTACGCTAAGTGGATAGGCGGCCGAAGTATTGGAAACTGTCCTCTCATAAATAACTGGTAGCCCGGTAGTGTCCAACAGTTCCATAACGAAGCTGCGCTTGCTGTGAAAACCGTATTAATCGGATGAGTGTAAATCCACTACCCTACTAATCATTTTAAAAGTAATTCCATCGATCATAGAATGAAAAACAAATAAGCGTCCGAGCTATACTGTTACGCTTTATGAATAGGCGGCCGAAGTATTAGATAGTGTACAGCCATAAATTAATGGTACCTCCGGAGTGCCTGACAGTGACACCTTCAACCTGCGTTTTTTGTATAAACCGTACTTATGGATTGAAAATGCATCAGGTCCCCAAATAATCATTTTACAAATAACCTCTTCGAAAATAGAACGAAATATAGACAAGCGTCCAAATTATACAGTTACTCTAAGTGGATAGGCGGCCGAAGTATTAGAAACTGTCCCCTCATAAATAACTGGTAGCCCGGTAGTGTCCGACAGTAACATAACGAAGCTGCGCTTGCTGTGAAAACCATATTAATCGGATGAGTGTAAATCCACCACCCTACTAATCATTCTAAAAGTAACTCTATCGATCATAGAATGAAAAACAAATAAGCGTCCGAACTATACTGTTACGCTTTCTGAATAGGCGGCGGAAGTATTAGATAGTGTACAGCCATAAATTAATGGTACCTCCGGAGTGTCTGACAGTTACACCTTCAACCTGCGTTTTTTGTATAAACCGTACTTATGGATTGAAAATGCATCTGGTCCCCAAATAATCATTTTACAAATAACCTCTTAGAGAATAGAACGAAATAGAGACAAGCGTCCAAATTATACAGTTGCGCTAATTGGATAGGCGGCCGAAGTTTTAGAAACTGTTCCCTCATAAATAACTCGTAGCCCGGTAGTGTCCGACAGTAACATAACGAAGCTGCGCTTGCTGTGAAAACCGTATTAATCGGATGAGTGTAAATCCACCGCCCTACTAATCATATTAAAAGTAACTCTATCGATCATAGAATGAAAAACAATTAGGCGTCCGAACTATACTGTTACGCTTTGTGAATAGGCGGCCGAAGTATTAGATAGTGTACAGCCATAAATTAAAGGTACCTCCGGAGTGCCTGACAGTGACACCTTCAACCTGCGTTTTTTGTATAAACCGTACTTATGGATTGAAAATGCATCTGGTCCCCAAATAATCATTTTACAAATAACCTCTTCGAAAATAGAACGAAATATAGATAACCGTCCAAATTATACAGTTACGTTAAGTTAATAGGCGGCCGAAGTATTGGAAACTGTCCCCTCATAAATTACTGGTAGCCCGGTAGTGTCCGACAGTTATATAACGATGCTGCGCTTGCTGTGAAAACCGTATTAATCGGATGAGTGTAAATCCACCACCCTACTAATCATTTTAAAGGTAACTCTATCGATCATTGAATGAAAAACAAATAAGCGTCCGAACTATACTGTTACGCTTTCTGAATAGGCGGCGGAAGTATTAGATAGTGTACAGCCATAAATTAATGGTACCTCCGGAGTGCCTGACAGTGACACCTTCAACCTGCGTTTTTTGTATAAACCGTACTTATGGATTGAAAATGCATCTGGTCCCCAAATAATCATTTTACAAATAACCTCTTCGAAAATAGAACGAAATATAGACAAGCGTCCAAATTATACAGTTACTCTAAGTGGATAGGCGGCCGAAGTATTAGAAACTGTCCCCTCATAAATAACTGGTAGCCCGGTAGTGTCCGACAGTTACATAACGAATCTGCGCTTGCTGTGAAAACCGTATTAATCGGATGAGTGTAAATCCACTACCCTACTAATCATTTTAAAAGTAATTCCATCGATCATAGAATGAAAAACAAATAAGCGTCCGAACTATACTGTTACGCTTTATGAATAGGCGGCCGAAGTATTAGATAGTGTACAGCCATAAATTAATGGTACCTCCGGAGTGCCTGACAGTTCCACCTTGAACCTGCGCTTACTGTGTAAACCGCACCTATGGATTGAAAATGCATCTAGTGCCTAAATAATCATTTTACAAATAACCTCTTCCAAAATCGAACGAAATATTGACAAGCGTCCAAATTATACAGTTACGCTAAGTGGATAGGCGGCCGAAGTATTAGAAACTGTCCCCTCATAAATTACTGGTAGCCCGGTTGTGTCCTACAGTTACATAACGAAGCTGCGCTTGCTGTGAAAACTGTTTTAATCGGATGAGTGTAAATCCACGGCCCCACTAATCATTTTAAAAGTAACTCTATCGATCATAGAATGAAAAACAATTAGGCGTCCGAACTATACTGTTACGCTTTGTGAATTGGCGGCCGAAGTATTAGATAGTGTACAGCCATAAATTAATGGTACCTCCGGAGTGCCTGACAGTGACACCTTCAACCTGCGTTTTTTGTATAAACCGTACTTATGGATTTAAAATGCATCTGGTGCCTAAATAATCATTTTACAAATAACCTCTTCGAGAATAAAACGACATAGAGACAAGCGTCCAAATTATACAGTTACGCTGATTGGATAGGCGGCCGAAGTATTGGAAACTGTCCCCCCATTAATAACTGGTAGCCCGGTAGTGTCCGACAGTTACATAACGAAGCTGCGCTTGCTGTGAAAACCGTATTAATCGGATGAGTGTAAATCCACCACCCTATTAATCATTTTAAAGGTAACTCTATCGATCATTGAATGAAAAACAAATAAGCGTCCGAACTATACTGTTACGCTTTATGAATAGGCGGCCGAAGTATCAGATAGTGTACAGCCATAAATTAATGGTACCTCCGGAGTGCCTGACAGTGACACCTTCAACCTGCGTTTTTTGTATAAACCGTACTTATGGATTGAAAATGCATCTGGTCCCCAAATAATCATTTTACAAATGACCTCTTCGAAAATAGAACGAAATATAGACAAGCGTCCAAATTATACAGTTACTCCAAGTGGATAGGCGGCCGAAGTATTAGAAACTGTCCCCTCATAAATAACTGGTAGCCCGGTAGTGTCCGACAGTTACATAACGAATCTGCGCTTGCTGTGAAAACCGTATTAATCGGATGAGTGTAAATCCACTACCCTACTAATCATTTTAAAAGTAATTCCATCGATCATAGAATGAAAAACAAATAAGCGTCCGAACTATACTGTTACGCTTTATGAATAGGCGGCCAAAGTATTAGATAGTGTACAGCCATAAATTAATGGTACCTCCGGAGTGCCTGACAGTGACACCTTCAACCTGCGTTTTTTGTATAAACCGTACTTATGGATTGAAAATGCATCTGGTCCCCAAGTAATCATTTTACAAATAACCTCTTCGAAAATAGAACGAAATATAGACAAGCGTCCAAATTATACAGTTACTCTAAGTGGATAGGCGGCCGAAGTATTAGAAACTGTCCCCTCATAAATAACTGGTAGCCCGGTAGTGTCCGACAGTAACATAACGAAGCTGCGCTTGCTGTGAAAACCATATTAATCGGATGAGTGTAAATCTACCACCCTACTAATCATTCTAAAAGTAACTCTATCGATCATAGAATGAAAAACAATTAGGCGTCCGAACTATACTGTTACGCTTTGTGAATAGGCGGCCGAAGTATTAGATAGTGTACAGCCATAAATTAATGGTACCTCCGGAGTGCCTGACAGTGACACCTTCAACCTGCGTTTTTTGTATAAACCGTACTTATGGATTGAAAATGCATCTGGTCCCCAAATAATCATTTTACAAATAACCTCTTCGAAAACAGAACGAAATATAGACAAGCGTCCAAATTATACAGTTACTCTAAGTGGATAGGCGGCCGAAGTATTAGAAACTGTCCCCTCATAAATAACTGGTAGCCCGGTAGTGTCCGACAGTTACATAACGAAGCTGCGCTTGCTGTGAAACCCGTATTCGGATGAGTGTAAATCCACCACTCTACTAATCATTTTAAAAGTGACTCCATCGGTCATAGAATGAAAATCAAATAAGCGTCCGAACTTTACTGTTACGCTTTGTGAATAGGCGGCTGAAGTATTAGATGGTGTACAGCCATAAATTAATGGTACCTCCGGATTGTCTGACAGTTCCACCTTGAACCTGCGCTTACTGTGTAAACCGCACCTATGGATTGAAAATGCATCTAGTGCCTAAATAATCATTTTACAAATGACCTCTTCCAAAATCGAACGAAATATTGACAAGCGTCCAAATTATACAGTTACGCTAAGTGGATAGGCGGCCGAAGTATTAGAAACTGTCCCCTCATAAATTACTGGTAGCCCAGTTGTGTCCTACAGTTACATAACGAAGCTGCGCTTGCTGTGAAAACCGTATTAATCGGATGAGTGTAAATCCACCACCCTACTAATCATTTTAAAGGTAACTCTATCGATCATTGAATGAAAAACAAATAAGCGTCCGAACTATACTGTTACGCTTTCTGAATAGGCGGCGGAAGTATTAGATAGTGTACAGCCATAAATTAATGGTACCTCCGGAGTGTCTGACAGTGACACCTTCAACCTGCGTTTTTTGTATAAACCGTACTTACGGATTGAAAATGCATCTGGTCCCCAAATAATCATTTTACAAATAACCTCTTCGAGAATAAAACGAAATAGAGACAAGCGTCCAAATTATACAGTTACTCTAAGTGGATAGGCGGCCGAAGTATTAGAAACTGTCCCCTCATAAATAACTGGTAGCCCGGTAGTGTCCGACAGTAACATAACGAAGCTGCGCTTGCTGTGAAAACCATATTAATCGGATGAGTGTAAATCTACCACCCTACTAATCATTCTAAAAGTAACTCTATCGATCATAGAATGAAAAACAATTAGGCGTCCGAACTATACTGTTACGCTTTGTGAATAGGCGGCCGAAGTATTAGATAGTGTACAGCCATAAATTAATGGTACCTCCGGAGTGCCTGACAGTGACACCTTCAACCTGCGTTTTTTGTATAAACCGTACTTATGGATTGAAAATGCATCTGGTCCCCAAATAATCATTTTACAAATAACCTCTTCGAAAACAGAACGAAATATAGACAAGCGTCCAAATTATACAGTTACTCTAAGTGGATAGGCGGCCGAAGTATTAGAAACTGTCCCCTCATAAATAACTGGTAGCCCGGTAGTGTCCGACAGTTACATAACGAAGCTGCGCTTGCTGTGAAACCCGTATTCGGATGAGTGTAAATCCACCACTCTACTAATCATTTTAAAAGTGACTCCATCGGTCATAGAATGAAAATCAAATAAGCGTCCGAACTTTACTGTTACGCTTTGTGAATAGGCGGCTGAAGTATTAGATGGTGTACAGCCATAAATTAATGGTACCTCCGGATTGTCTGACAGTTCCACCTTGAACCTGCGCTTACTGTGTAAACCGCACCTATGGATTGAAAATGCATCTAGTGCCTAAATAATCATTTTACAAATGACCTCTTCCAAAATCGAACGAAATATTGACAAGCGTCCAAATTATACAGTTACGCTAAGTGGATAGGCGGCCGAAGTATTAGAAACTGTCCCCTCATAAATTACTGGTAGCCCAGTTGTGTCCTACAGTTACATAACGAAGCTGCGCTTGCTGTGAAAACCGTATTAATCGGATGAGTGTAAATCCACCACCCTACTAATCATTTTAAAGGTAACTCTATCGATCATTGAATGAAAAACAAATAAGCGTCCGAACTATACTGTTACGCTTTCTGAATAGGCGGCGGAAGTATTAGATAGTGTACAGCCATAAATTAATGGTACCTCCGGAGTGTCTGACAGTGACACCTTCAACCTGCGTTTTTTGTATAAACCGTACTTACGGATTGAAAATGCATCTGGTCCCCAAATAATCATTTTACAAATAACCTCTTCGAGAATAAAACGAAATAGAGACAAGCGTCCAAATTATACAGTTACTCTAAGTGGATAGGCGGCCGAAGTATTAGAAACTGTCCCCTCATAAATAACTGGTAGCCCGGTAGTGTCCGACAGTAACATAACGAAGCTGCGCTTGCTGTGAAAACCATATTAATCGGATGAGTGTAAATCCACCACCCTACTAATCATTCTAAAAGTAACTCTATCGATCATAGAATGAAAAACAATTAGGCGTCCGAACTATACTGTTACGCTTTGTGAATAGGCGGCCGAAGTATTAGATAGTGTACAGCCATAAATTAATGGTACCTCCGGAGTGCCTGACAGTGACACCTTCAACCTGCGTTTTTTGTATAAACCGTACTTATGGATTGAAAATGCATCTGGTCCCCAAATAATCATTTTACAAATAACCTCTTCGAAAACAGAACGAAATATAGACAAGCGTCCAAATTATACAGTTACTCTAAGTGGATAGGCGGCCGAAGAATTAGAAACTGTCCCCTCATAAATAACTGGTAGCCCGGTAGTGTCCGACAGTTACATAACGAAGCTGCGCTTGCTGTGAAAACCGTATTAATCGGATGAGTGTAAATCCACCACTCTACTAATCATTTTAAAAGTGACTCCATCGGTCATAGAATGAAAATCAAATAAGCGTCCGAACTTTACTGTTACGCTTTGTGAATAGGCGGCCGAAGTATTAGATGGTGTACAGCCATAAATTAATGGTACCTCCGGATTGTCTGACAGTTCCACCTTGAACCTGCGCTTACTGTGTAAACCGCACCTATGGATTGAAAATGCATCTAGTGCCTAAATAATCATTTTACAAATAACCTCTTCCAAAATCGAACGAAATATTGACAAGCGTCCAAATTATACAGTTACGCTAAGTGGATAGGCGGCCGAAGTATTAGAAACTGTCCCCTCATAAATTACTGGTAGCCCGGTTGTGTCCGACAGTAACATAACGAAGCTGCGCTTGCTGTGAAATCCGTATTAATCGGATGAGAGTAAATCCACGGCCCCACTAATCATTTTAAAAGTAACTCTATCGATCATAGAATGAAAAACAAATAAGCGTCCGAACTATACTCTTACGCTTTGTGAATAGGCGGCCGAAGTATTAGATAGTGTACAGCCATAAATTAATGGTACCTCCGGAGTGCCTGACAGTGACACCTTCAACCTGCGTTTTTTGTATAAACCGTACTTATGGATTGAAAATGCATCTAGTGCCTAAATAATTATTTTACAAATAACCTCTTCGAAAATCGAACGAAATATAGACAAGCGTCCAAATTATACAGTTACGCTAAGTGGATAGGCGGCCGAAGTATTGGAAACTGTCCCCTCATAAATTACTGGTAGCCAGGTGGTGTCCGACAGTTACATAACGAAGCTGCGCTTGCTGTGAAAACCGTATTAATCGGATGAGTGTAAATCCACCACCCTACTAATCATTTTAAAGGTAACTCTATCGATCATAGAATGAAAAACAATTAGGCGTCCGAACTATACTGTTACGCTTTGTGAATAGGCGGCCGAAGTATTAGATAGTGTACAGCCATAAATTAATGGTACCTCCGGAGTGCCTGACAGTGACACCTTCAACCTGCGTTTTTTGTATAAACCGTACTTATGGATTGAAAATGCATCTGGTCCCCAAATAATCATTTTACAAATAACCTCTTCGAAAACAGAACGAAATATAGACAAGCGTCCAAATTATACAGTTACTCTAAGTGGATAGGCGGCCGAAGAATTAGAAACTGTCCCCTCATAAATAACTGGTAGCCCGGTAG